>CM041755.1:5000000-10000000 GCA_023373885.1 Hestina assimilis | reverse complement strand
TATATCATATAACATTTTTTCTTCTTATCATCTAAGCTTTGCATCCCAATAGGTCTCTACAACGCTCGAGTAAATCCCCATTTAGCATCGTGGGCTCCCCTACCATTATTTTTATAGTAGAAAGCTAACATTAAAAATGCGTTTTGGGACAGCGTACACTTTTATAACTATAGTATAAACTCCCAATTCGAATTAAATTAATAGTAAATTCCTACAATGGCTGTTGCTGTATTTTATGCGATACACTTCTCTATGGAGTAAATGATCGGGAGAGAAACCAAATTGCTTTTTGTCCAGGTGTCGATAGTTGAAATTAAAGCGACAATGAATTTTTTTTAGGGGCAAACGGGAGACTCAAGTAGTGTTAAGCGATTACTGCTGCCCATGATCTACAACACCAGACCATGCAAGTTCTTTGCCGCTCTTTAGGATGCAACTGGTAATACGATGACTGACTTTGAAATGCGGCTGACGAACAGTCACCTCACGAATTATTCACCAGCGTGTGGTGGGAGCTAATCAGGCGGGTATTAAGGACCTACCATCAATAAATACCCTTTGTCACCTAACTTCTCGGCATTGATTGGATAAATAATATCTATCCACAATTGATTTATTAATTGACTGCAAGCGGCAGATACACTTAATTGATTGCAGAGTATTGTTCCAATTGAATTTATGCAGTATATCTGTATGTATTGTTATTATTTAAGTAGCAATTAAGGTAAGTTTCCCCATGATGTTTTCTATCGCCACAAATTTTTGAAGAGAGATTTTGAACCACAAATGAAGCACTTAAATATTCAGAGGTACTCTGTTTATCGTAAGAAATAAACTTTTATATACTTTACACCACAGATACACACACCATACACAGCAATTTCTCAGTTTTTTTTGTTCATTCGTGTTAAAAACAAAAAAAAAAGTGTGTTTTAAAATTTGTGCGTTTCAGTAATTAAAACCATAATAATTAACTTTAATACGGAAAGTATCATTGGAACCATAATTTATTTACGGTCAAACATTAATTTTATTCATTATAATTTCATGAAAGCATGCCTTGAATAAATAAATAGGGATTGTACACATTTTCATTTAAAATAAACAATAATTCATATGGCATATGTTAATATCGCTATCCTATTATAAATCATCATGTTGTTACGTTTTAATTAATGCTCTTCTAATTTCTTTTTATACCATCATAGTTGGCAAACTAGCATACAGTGATGGTAAGCAGTCACCGCAACCTATGAACGCTAGCGATACTTGAAGTATCCCAAGTGCGTTACCAAACCAAGGAATAGGAAGGGAAAAAAGGCTCACACGCATCGCACGAAACGCAAAATTACCTACGGATACTTTTACTTTATACCTTTTTTCTGTGAGAGGGTAGATATTTGTTTTTTTAATTTTAGAAGTCTGTAAAAAGACTACATTATATATTATATATTTAAATTGTTTATATTATATTGCCTTCTTACGTCAGCTACATTTTATGGCGTTTATTGCAAGAGCTTACCGGCGAAAGGCGGTGTTTTGTACACGGAAGGCGTAGAACGTTCGTGCTACACTAGGTTTCAACAACTTTTTATTTGCATACTACCGTTAAAAAGAGTTATAAAAAAGTTTAGTAAGATTTTTGTAAATAAAATGATTTCAATATAAATAAAATTACATAAATAAGGGATAAATAGGAGCAGGCAGCAGGGCAGGAGGCTCACCTGATGTTAAGTGCATCACCGTCGCCCATGAACATCTGCAACACCAGAAGGCATGCAAGTGCGTTGCCGACTTTTAAGGAAAGAAAACGCTCATGTCTTGAAGGTTCCCAATTTAATACGCACTTCATGACCTTGCGATGTCTGTTTGTCTGCTTGAAAGTGGATTTAGGAAATTTTTTTGATCAACGCGATGGACAAAGCTTGTAAAGGAAATGTGTATATTCATGAACAAATTTATTTCATTTAATCATAGAACTATTATATATGGACAGGCTCTTCCATAGTATCAAAATGTCCACAGATTCGCTGGTACAAGGTTGCAACATAGTCGTCGTAAAATCGCTTGTCCGTCAGTGTTCTATAAACTCTACTTCAGGCAGGCATCACCATTTTTCTGCCAGGATAGCAGCCCTCTGTGTGGGTACTACCCTTATCTGGTCGAAATACCCAGTATTCGAACTATGCGTTTTCGTACTTCGTTCATAATGCGCTCGGCCATGGAGTGGAATCTTCCGGCGTCTATATTTCCAAACGCATACAACCTGAACCTCTTCGAGGTGCCAGTACATAGGCTTCTTATGAGTAAGCTCGCTCCACTGTTGACCTCATCTATGCCTTGTTTTAGAATAATAAATAAAAGTTAGGGTGTGACTAACTTCATTTCGTTGCGTGATCATAAAGATACTATATATATCAAACTATATACAAAGAATATATGGTTTTTGCCATCCTTAAAGAGTAACGATTTACAGTACCGTTACAACAGAGTAGGCTATAGTAGGCAGTTAGTTCAGATGACTGTAATTTGTTGGGGAGAATATCTTCACACGTGTATTCACTCAAACGAACACTTTCATTACAGCATTGTAGTGAACAGCAAAATGTTATTGTTAATAGTGTTATTTGGAAGTCGACTCCGAATGTTATATTTTAATAAAATAAACTTTTTCATTTCCAAAGATATGTTTCCCTTCGATGAACTAAAATCTTAAACCTTGTAAAGCGAGCGATGCGGGTTCGACTCTGATCCCCTGCCCACCCACTCCTAGCACAGGATACACGCTTATATGAAAGGGTAATAGGAATATTGGTGATGACCTAAAAAAAGCTTTGCTAATATACAACATAAAATCAAAATTAAAATTTTTATTCGACTTAAAAAGTATTACACTTAATTGTTTGAGTATAACATTCTACCACCGGCTCCAAAATTACACCTCTCCCTGAGAAGAACCGGAGAAACAAAGGGTGTTTTTTTTTTAAATTGTAAAATAATATCATATCCAATGCTACTTGTATCGAATGTCACCCTTATTTCTTACATTTTTATAATGATAGTTACACTATTGTATACAGAGCTTATGGCAATGTTTACTACCTTCTTTTCTTTCATGTAGCCCCTTGTATTACAGTTAAACCTGTCACTCAGTCCTCATTATACCAAGCCATGGTAAAGTGAGAACTGAGTGACAGGTGTATAAGAGGAAATTATAACGGTTACATTCTTGATGCTCGTCTATGGAACCCTAAAGAATATAGCGCAAAACTACCAACAAATATTATTAATATTTATAAATATTTTTAAAGTAATTCTATTCACGGTAGGGAGCGCAACTACTGACAAAACAGTCGGAAAGACGTGGTAAAGTCAACAAATAAAGCTAACCCTTGTCATCGCTTCAACAATATTTAACCTGTAAACATGACCGGTATTTGTTTATTTTATTAGGTACTAGCAACGCCCGCGGTTTCGCCCTCGTTTTTGTATTTGTTATGCCGGACGACTATCTTTACCGTGTATACCTAAAAAGAAAGGCATTTAGTATAAAATAGTAGAGAGTTAGCCTCCCCATAAACCATGATTTGCAGACATTGATTTTAGCAGAGAGGAATTAGTTACCGTTTTAAGGATTCGGACAGGGCACGTTCCTTTGAATAAGTTTACATTTCTTATGGGCAAAATAGTATCACCCAATTGTGAAGTTTGTGGTGTAGCAGAAGATCTTCAACATGTTCTGATGGAATGTGCTCGGTTCGATTCACTAAGAACTGACGTATTTAATAATTTAAATGTTAATATATTAGACGTAGGCTTAGTATTTAGTTTATTAAGTACGCCGTTAGAATTTTCATTATGTTTGTATGAAAAATTTTTAATTTAAGAAAGAATTTCATTTAATTTTGGCGATATTAGCATAAAGTATGATGGGGCTGACATAGTGCAATGGCTAAAAGCCCCTAAATAAATAAAGAGAAAAAAAAATACCGTGTTCCAAGTCGATACGACCTGTAATTTGTTTATTGATAATCCCGCGGGAACCTTACATTTATACGAGAAAAAAATTAGCTTATATCATTTACTGGTCTCTAAAATACAACTACCTATGAAAAAAAATGTCGATTCTTTGCTCTTTGAAACATTAAAACAAAATCTATACCACGGGAACCATACATTTTACCAGGTTAAAAAGGTAGCCTATGTGCTATTCCAGACTACAATCTAACTCTGTGCCAAACTGGCGGGGGGGTTGAGTAACGAACATCCATCCATCCATCCAAACTTTCACATTTATAATATCAGTGAGATGAAATAGTGAGATAGTGAAAAGTGGGATTAGTGAGATAGTGAGATTTCGCTTATAAAAATATCGCAGCGTTTTAATCATACACGTATTACATATAATAAATGTGAAAGTTTGTATTGGATATTTGGGTGTTTGTTACTCAATCACGCAAAAACGGCTGAACGTGAACGGATGAATGAAATTTAGAACACAGATAGATTGTTACCGGATTTACCACATGTAGATATCCCTAGAGGGAATCCAAAAAGTACCCTATGACCATCTACCATGGAGACGGTCATGGAGACGGTCCTAGAGACGGTCATGGGCTCGTGAAAACAAAACAAGATGGGAATAGGGTGTGAAAGTTTGTGTCTGTAAGCAATTACATCTATTTTGCATTAAAGGAGCTCCTAAAAACAGCGAGCAAAAACTAAGAAGACACGGTTTAGACATAACCAAGTTTTAATAATCTTAACTACCTATCAGCCCTCCGGTACAATCTAAATGTTCTGATTCACATACATTCTAGTAATAAAGATAACAGGAGTCGTATTATTCTAATCCAAGACATACTATTAACCAATTCGTAAAATTACTTCATCTGAAACTCCTAAACGTTACTTATTTGTATTTAAAACTAACTATGTATCGTTCACAGTTGTGTGAGAAACATAAAGGTATTTCGTGTTAAATGTCTGTCGGAATTTTACTCCCAAACATCAGAAGCGGACACTGGTATTTTTTCTCAATATGAAATCGTGAACTATATGTAGGATGGATAATTATAACTTTAGTAATTATATCAATTACAAATGGGCTGGCCCGTATAAAACTATAATTACAAAAGAATGACAATCAAGATAGGTTAGGTAGGACCGCAATATACATTAGAAGTGCGTGGAAATAACACTCTGCATTGCTATTTATAGAAACGTACTGACAATAAACTAACTACCGCCATCTTTGTCTATTTGAGCTCAAATAATATCTAAGTACCGCACTTTTGATGTAGTTAAGAGTTACAGACTGGCACTGGAGAGCGAGAGAGAGAGTTGCGCACCCGGCTGGGCACTCGCTTGTATGCTCATCTGCTTGTATTATGCTCGATAAAAACACGCACATAGACACAGCATGCGGCATTTTGTTACGTGACGATTTCTACTGAATCGTAAGCCGCGTTACTTACTTTGTTTCGATAATAATACTTGAGCAGTCCTATGTAAATCACTTATCTTATCTGTTCCTAGTTTCAGTCTGTTACTTTAGTTAAAATATAAATAAGGTAAAGGCATAACATTCAGAGATATATCATCTAATTAGTTCTGAAGACCGAATTGATCATATCACGCCTGACTTGAAGGAGCTCCTTTGATGTGCACGACTACGTCCGAAGTTCCGCATCCCTGCTCAGAAGCCAATCACACATCGTCGTTTCGCTGATTGTCTGCAATAAGTCCCTTCCAATTACGAGTTGTTTATGGTCCATGGAAATTGAAGATACCGATTAATTATAGCTTCGTTCAATTATTTCAATGGTTTGTCCATTTGATTGATCTCCTTTGCCCAGTAATTTCACTAGCTACAATGCTTTTGCTTTTGCAAAGGTTTCAAGGGCTTTACGGTAGAATAGCTGACACTGTGGTGGTACCTGCCTAGCCAAACTCGCCTAATAGAAGGCCTACTACCAGTACTTATATAGATATTGATCTCCTTCGTCCTATCATTATTCCCGGTATTTAATTTACCCAGAGTCTGCTTATTACTCTGACCCGGATTTGACAGATTACTAAATTTTGCACAGAGCGATTGGCATCTGACATCCGCAACCCTAAGGGCGAACCACGAACTCATTGGATACGAACAATTTACTTATCAAGAGTTAACGATTATTATCAGATGTTATGTGATAACAACCGCGACCTACAGCTTCACGTGGTCTCCGAGGCACGGTGGGGAGACTCACTATATTAAGACGCCCATACCGAAACAGATATTTATAACAAACATCTGATCGAGCGGGAATCGAGACTAAAGGCAGAATTGTTACCCATAATGCCACAATGGTGTCACTTATACATTGATAATGACTGTCATTTTTTTCGGAATGTGTATTGCTGTTGGCTTTACTGGCCTTGACAGCGTGCCGCTTGACAGGGGGCCGAGTACAGAGACTCAGCATTGAAAAAGGAGCAGCCCTCACGGGGCCTCAAATTTGATTCCGTCCTCAGGGTGCCTCCTGCGAAGCCGAACCACGACTAAGGACGTCATCGGAGATGGAGAAATGACTGTCGAGTATGGCTAATACCAAATTGTTAAACACATTAAGATAAAGGGTTATAAATGAAGCGTGAAAATAAATGAGGTGGAAACAGGATTTTATATTTAAATTGTTCAATATATCATGACTCAACTTTGGTACAGAATTCGTAATGTAAGTATAATAAATCCTTTTACTGGAAACAAAACAAATACTTTTTTACTTAGCATTATTTTACTACAACAACTTAATATGTACTAAAATAAAATTAGTTTGGATAGTATAATACATATAAATATGATATAATAATCATACCGAAACTTTATCTTGAACTGTGGGGCATTGTAATTAAATTTGTAAGTATAACTTAAAGAAGTATATTTGAGTACAGCCATATAATCTTCATCTTACTACTATTAAGCCCGGTATTTATTTAGGGTATGCTTATACTCTTATCCGGATTTGACAGGTTACTAGTTTTTACAAAGAGCGATTGTCATCTGTTCTCCGCCACTCTAAGGGTGAACCAGTAACTAACTGGATAAGAGCAAACTTATCAAGAGCCGAGACCGACGGCTTAACGTGCTCTCTACACGGTGAGAAGACCCACAAGGATAAATGCCCAAGCCGAAACGGATATTTATAAGATCAATCCAAACATCTGCTCCCTGCGTGAATCAAACCACTCACCTACACCCTCGAACCTCTTTAACTGCGCCGTGAGATTGCCACCCTAAGCGTCTTCACGGCTGTATCACGGCGAGTGTTCAGAGGAATTATTCTCCCTCATACCTCCCTCTCCTTTCCGTACAAGAACTACACGTGCCAGTCTCCGATGTCACCGACTAACTGTGGCATCAATTCCTTCGCGAACAAAGAAGTTTGCCAATTCTTTTCTTTGTCGTACTTCTAAAAAGTGGAACTCATTACCGGCTCACGTATTCCTCCGTTGAGGCTAAAGGTAGACTCGCTACAAATACGCCAGAACGGTCGTCATATAATATAATATGACGTATAATTATTGTTTCAAATATTCAAGTGTACGGTACACGCCGCATTATTAATTATACACCAATTAACAAAACATATGATAATGATGGGATTATGATTTAGTATTAATTTGAAACTGTGGTCGAATATGTTAATGATTGTATAATGTTGGATAAAATGGACCAAATAATAACAATTCCTATACAAGTTTAATATTTAATCAGATTTCATCAGTTAATCCTATACTTATAAAATACAAATAAGTTGATAATATTGAATTCAATAATATGATTGGGGTTTCTTTTTGGAACGAACTTCCTTATTGCTCGGCCCCATCTCCTACCACCCTCTGTTAACTGTTCCTTTCCTTTTTTCTCTTCTCATTCCTTCCTTCCAATCCCTTGCAATCCCACAAGAGGAAGTAATTGCCTCGATCATTTCATGATGCTTCTTAGTCGTGGTTACAAAACTGCGGCTATTGCGATTATTAATTCTAGTATTACCGACCACCTTACTATCTTACTAAAAATATCCAACCACAAGATGTCCCATCATAGCAAAACCAAAATTACTACTAATTATGAAAATGTACTTGAATCAATCAAAAAATCGCATTTATCTGATGCATTGCAAATCAATGACCCTAATCTTATTCTGGAATACCTTACAAATTCTATTCAGCAATGCATTCTTTCAAACACCTCACAATCTGTGATATCTAGGAAAAATGTTATCATCAAACCCTGGATTACAAATGGTGTTCTCCGTTGTATACATAATAGAAACGTTATGCAAAAGAGATTAAAACTAGATCCAGAAAATGTAATTCTTAAAATAACTTATAAGCGTTATAGAAACTTTTGCAATAACTTAATTAAAAAACTTAAAAGAAATTATGATAAAAATCAACTAAACAAAGCTGCTAATAATCCAAAAAAGTTCTGGAGTTTGATTGATAACATTACTCAAAGAAAACCCACTAGAGTACCAAATTTGGAGCTACTTAATATCACTCCATCCCACCAAAGTTCTGCAGATTCTGTTAATTCATACTTTGCCTCTGTTGGGCAAAAATTAGCAGAGGAAATTCTTACGAACAGAGTATCCCAACAAAATTACCCATTAAATATATCCACCAAACCACAAGTGACCTCCTTTGTACTTCTTGATACCGACTACGATGAGATTCATAATTTACTCATATCATTGAAATCAAACAGCGCTCCCGGATATGATAATATCCCAGCACATTTATTAAAAAAAGCTCATAAAGAAGTTGTACCAATTCTTGTTCACCTGGCAAATACTTGCTTTGAACGAGGTCTCTTCCCGTCTGCCTTAAAACAGGCGATAATCACACCAATATATAAAGGCTCTGATAAAGACAAACCCTCTAACTATAGGCCGATCTCAGTACTATCTGTAATAGCTAAGATACTTGAGAAATTAATTAATATTCGTTTAATTAAATTCTTTTCAAAGTATCACATAATCTCTCATTCACAATTTGGCTTCAGACCAAATCTATCTACTGAAGATGCAATTTTAGCCCTAACTTCCCTCGTTGCAAATCATGTAGACACTGGTAGGAGATGTTTAGTAGTTTTCCTGGACCTGAAAAAGGCTTTTGATACAGTCTCTGTGCCCATTCTAGTCCAGAGTCTACAGGATATTGGTATTAGAGGCTTGCCACTAAATCTGCTTAGTGACTATGTAAGCAATCGTATAACCCGGGTCAAAATTGGTACTACTGTTAGCTCAGACACCACAGTAAATTACGGCTTGCCACAAGGTAGTGTACTTGGGCCTACATTATTTTTGACCTACATTAATAAACTATGTAACCTGAAAATAGACGGGGGTAATATAATTACCTATGCTGACGACACGGCCATTGTTTTCTCAGCTGATAACTGGGAACAACTAAAATTACTTACCGAAACCGGCCTGGTGAAAATAGCTTCATGGTTAAATGCAAATCTCCTCACTCTCAATATAACAAAAAGTAATTACATCTGTTTTACAAAATATAATAGTACACAGCCCTCTTATAGCTACAAAATTAAACTTCATACCTGTAATGATCCCTCTTCCCCATATTGCTACTGTAACGAATTTAAAAGAGTGTCTTACACTAAATATTTAGGAGTTATGATTGACCAACGCTTGACCTGGCATCATCACTTAGAGCTTATTATGGGTAGAATCAGAAAACTTATTTGGACTTTTAAAATATTACGACATATAGCCGAAAAAGACCTTATTATTAGGATTTACAAATCACTTGCGCAATCAATCATTTCATATTGTATTCCGGTCTGTTCACTGTTCCATGAACCTGAGAAATACTCCAACAGGGGACTAGGTAATGTAGTTCCTATTCCTAGAGTAAAATCAGTTTACGCAAAAAGGCAGTACAACAGGCAATCTGCATACTTATATAATAAAGTACATAAACAGCTAAAAATATACCACCTCACTCAATATGAGTGCAAAACTAGGCTAACGAAATGGTTATTAGACAAAAGCTACCATGAAATTGAAGCTCTAGTTTATCAGGTTATGACATAATATTAATAAGTACGATAAATTGTTAGGGAAAGCAATCAGAACCTGTATGGTCTTTTTGGCTTTCCATCCCAAGACTATGTCGTAGGGCTAATGATAGTGATAATGTTAATAATAAGAATTCTAAAACTAAATGGGTCGATTTTGCTTTTACATAGCACAATTAGCTTGTCAAAACACAAACGCAACACAAACACACACACACACACACACACTCACACTCACACACACACACACTCACACACTCTCAAACTCTCATACATACTTATACCACATTAATATTTTATAGTTTTTGCCTTTTACATTTCTGTACTCCCTAATAGTTTTTGTTCTTCTTAATTATTGTACACTTTATATCACTCACTATTTGTAGTTTAGTCTAAATAATTATAACGGAAGAGCGGAGTTTTCCTAGCACAAGCAAATTCTTTGCTTAAAAGGAAACTCCAACCACAACTATGTGTAGACTAAGTTTACGAAATAAAGATTATTTTTTTTTTTTTTTTTTTTTTTTTTCCAATCCCTTGGGTTGGCAACGCGCATGGGATTCAAGTATCGTGCACGTTCATAGGTTGCGGTTAATGCTTACCATCAGACGGACCGTATGCTTTTTTTTTTATGTTAGAAGTTGGCAAACAAGCATACGGCCCACCTGATGGTAAGTGGCTGCCGCAGCCTATGAGCGCTTGCAGCACCATTAGTAGGTGCCACTCACGCGTTGCCAACCTCGAGATATTAGTACAATGCCCTTCAAACCGGAACACAGTAGCGCCTAAGCACTACTATTTGGCGGCAGAATATTGGACACTACGGTGGTACCTACCTAGCCGGCCTCTTGCAACAAAAGACCTACCACCAGTGTGACTGATTGCACTGGTGGAATAATCTCTGTTGTGACAGAGGTTATCCCAACAGCGGGCGATGAGACGACCCGTCACATCCTGACGCCTTTTAAATGCTTGTATCCCAACCGTCATGACAAAAGTAAAAAATAAAATATACTGCTAACATATTCCTTGCCAAATTGGGTGCTTGGATGAAATACTTCTGGCACTGATGTTACTTTGACTATTCTAGAAACTAGTCTCGCCGTATATGCAATAAAATAAACATTTTACTAGAATCATGTCGTAAATAAATAAACTTTAATAAACTTTACATTGGTTTTATAACCGACTTCAAAAAAAGGCAGAGGTTCTCAATTCAATTTTTTTATGAACATTTTTATGAATTTATTATTACTTATTCTTCAGAGCTTTCGACTGGGTGAACAGATTTTGATGATTTTTTTTGTTTGAAAGCTGGTGCTTCCCGTGTGATTTTCAATTTGGTCCAGTTCTGACAGTTGCATCCATGAGAAAACTAACATCTTAAATTTGCTTAAAGTATAATTGTTAAATTTGTAAACAAAAAGTATAAAATAAAATAAGTTTTAGAAAGAAGAGAGGTCGGGGCCGGGTGCTCATATTTCAGTACTAACTTCTGAAGAAAACATTCTGAAGAAAATATTGTCTATAGTTTTTGCTTTTAAGTTTTCAAAAATAATTTTATTGTTTGTATAAGACACTAGGGGACACCCGACTTCGTCCGGGTCTATATTTCGATTTTATGTTGACGCCATTACCGTGGGAGTTTTAATCCCATTCTTTGGTGTCCCACCTATACACTACCTACTTGCATTCAAACATTAATTAGTAAAAAAAATCCATACAAACTCCCCGATCCCGTTGATCCTGTTCCCGAGGAAATTTCGATCCCATCAAAATTTAGTCCCCATAATTACAAACACAACAAAAAAATAACTATGTCATTTGGTGATGATTTATTTTAAATTATACATATTTAATTTTAACAGATTTTCGGATACAAATCTTAGTAAAAATATAATTTTCTGGAATGTTTAAAGTTGCGAGTCTCTTGTCTACTCTAAACTAGATTCTAACATTATTACTGAGAATTAAAATTGTATTATAATATGTACAGTAAAGTAGCAAATATGATGTTATAATGTTTAATTAGTTTCACTAGTAAGAAAAAGCCAAAATTTATGTTTCTAGTGATTTTTTTAAATTTGCCCAAGTTGCAGGATAAATAATAATAAAGAAATAAACGCTACACACTCAACGGCCCCCATTAGGATAGATATAGGACCCCATTAGGATAGGGCCCCCATTAGGATGTATATCCTGTGTCGGGGGTCCGAAGACATTCACAATAACAAGGACAAACACACCCGGACCGGAAAACATGCCTGTATGGTCAACACAAACATCTGCTCCGGGAATCGAACACGCGACTTATGGTGCTTAATGCAGGTTAGCTACCGCTGGGCCATAACGTCGTCAACTGGATGATAAGAGATAGGCGAAGCCGACTAATACCATTATAGTATGCGAACTGCACTAGCCGGCGTTGCCCTGTCTACTCACAACTGCAACTGGTTATACGCTGGCTGACCTTGAAACGCGGCTGACTAGCAATCACTTAGCGAGTTTTTCATCAACGTGCAAAGCATAGGCATTTAAGTCCTACCGCAAGAAAATGAAAGCTTCTGTATAAACTTTAACAATATCATTTGATTGATTTTAGTGTCGATTTGTAAACTTTTTTTAGGTGACTAGATTGTTGAGTCAATTGCATACTTATTTCATTTCACTACACAAAAATTTTAATAAGCCTCTTCTTCTTATCGAGTAGTTAGTGGCCAACCTAGTGTCAGAGTTGTTCAGGTTACCCATAGTGGGCCTCTGCCTTGACTTTTCGACTATTGTCAAATTGATAGCAGCTTGGACCGACTTTTTACGTGCCTTTCGAAGCACGGGGACACTTAGCTGAAATACCACTAGTGACTGACCGTGCCTAAAGTTGCTTAACTCACCGGTCGTTTACCTATCAGTAACCGTACTCGGCCATGAGCGTCTTAAATAAACTAATAACGATTTATTATATCGATTTATTAGCGATATCGCTACGTAGTGATAAGACCGCCTACCTGTACAATGTACATGTATTGATACTTATAATTTTTTTTTTATTTTATTTAAGAGGGGCAAACGGGCAGGAGGCTCACCTGATGTTAAGCGATCACCGCCGCCCATGAACATCTGCAACACCAGAAGGCATGCAGGTGCGTTGCCGACTTTTAAGGAA
This sequence comes from Hestina assimilis, assembly GCA_023373885.1. Taxonomy (NCBI): domain Eukaryota; kingdom Metazoa; phylum Arthropoda; class Insecta; order Lepidoptera; family Nymphalidae; genus Hestina; species Hestina assimilis. Next base: position 9,986,744 of record CM041755.1, on the reverse strand, counting down.
AGAATACGCTCTTCTCTTGAAGGTTCCCAAGTCGTATCGGTTCGGAAAGACCGGCGGCGGAAGATAATAAGTGATTCTAACTCATACTGTATATTTGTGGTGTACAATAAAGTTTACTCTATTCTATTCTTCTTATACGAGAGACGCTCATAGCCGGGTGCGCTCACTGATCGGTAAACGATCGGTAGGTTAAGCAACTTTAGGCGCGGTCAGCCACTAGATGGGTGATCGCATAGTGGTATTTCAACCGAGCGTCTCCGTGCTTTGGAGGGCACGTAAAAAGTCGGTCCCGGCTGTTGACAATTTGACAACCGTCGATAAGTCAAGTCAGAGGCCTACGGGCGACCTGAACAACTCTGACATTAGATTGACCCCTAGCCACACGATAAGAAGAACATTCTATTCTAAGTATAGATTAACTATATACCGCTTCTCATATCGTTTGGTTTCGTTCTCAGATTCTCGATAATTGTAACGAAAATAAAACGTCACTAATTTAATAAAAATATACCCAAAGGAAAAATATGTCTCATATAATCCATTTATTAAATTAACCAATAAAGACGCTATACAAAGTCGAGTCACGAGTCCAACTAATGAGGTCAACAGTTTTATACGGAAAAGTTTTGCTCTTATAGTTTTTGACCTTTCTATCTTGACGGCCGATCGTCTCTTCCTTGTAGAATCAACTTTCCGAACCACTGGATATGACGATCGCAAAGTACTTTCTAGAAGTGTAATAAAATTTGTCCTTTTAATTTTTTTTTTGAGAATATAAGAGCTAAAGCGAGAGATATTACTACTGGTGGTAGGCCTTTCATTGCGCAAGGCCGGCTAGGCAGGTACCACCGCAGTATCAGTTAATCTACCGTAAAGAAGTATACTGTATTTCGGTTTCAAGGACACTGTAGCTAGTGAAATAACTGGGCAAAGGAGATTTAAGAACTTATATCTCGAGTTGGCAACCTGTGAGTAACACCTACAAATGTACCATACAGTTGCAAGCGCTCATAGGCAACCGACAACCGCTTACCATCACGTGAGTCGTACGTGTGCTTGCCAATTCAGTCACATAAAAAAAAATAATGTCACTGCATTTAACGATATGTATTTATGACTTAGACCGGTTAAAGTCAGCTGTTGTTTTATTAAAGGTTACACAGGTGCTTCACTGCAAATCATTATCTTTGAGCTGTTGAAATCCATGGGAATAGTGTGGGTTAAGCAAAGCATCGATAATTTCATTTTGCGTGCGAAAAAGATTCAGAACTACGACTTCAGACTTTTTACTACATTTTTTAACCAAAAATACTTTTATTCCCCAAAACAAAATGCATATTGCAATTCTTATTCACTCAAATAAATGGGAAGATATCTTAGAATCTTACCTAACACAGAGAATGTTCCGGGTAAGGCAAGATGATGCCTATTCAGAGCTCAAGCATATTAAAGCTGGAGTACCACAAGGAAGTGTACTGGGTCCAGTCCTGTATTTACTCTATACTTGCGATATCCCAGAACTAGAGAAAAACACCATTGCCACATTTGCAGATGACACAGCTATAATAGCTACGGGGTCCACTCAAGAAGAAGCGGTGGAAAAAGTCCAAGGAGCTGTTAATGCCATTTATGACTGGACAAAAAAGTGGCGAATTAAATTGAATGAGGATAAATCAGTTCACATAGATTTTACAAACAAAAGAGGCAACTATCATCCGGTGTACATAAACAATATCGTGATACCGTACGAAAATACAGCCAAATATCTTGGCATGACACTAGACGCAAAGCTTCGCTGGAAGGCTCATGTAAAAAAAAACGCGATGAATTAGAGCTTCGCTACAAGAAGATGTACTGGCTACTCGGAAAGTATTCTGCGTTATCAGTGCACAACAAAATACTTTTGTATAAACAAGTCCTTATGCCCGTATGGACTTATGGAATTCAGCTTTGGGGCTGCACCAAACAAAGTAATACAAAAATTATTCAAAGATTCCAGAACAAAGTGCTTCGGGGCATTGTAAATGCTCCCTGGTACATAAGAAATGACGACCTTCATAGGGACCTCAATATAGACCCGGTCGCAAATATAGTGAAAAAATATGCAGAAGCTCATCAACAAAGACTTCATCATCATGTGAACGTCGAGGCTATCCAGCTCCTCGACAACACGGACATAGTGAGAAGACTTAAAAGAACAAAACCTTTTGAGTTAGTGTATTGAATTAGTGTAAATGATAGTTGAGTGAGTGCTACATATATATAAAGACGCAAAAACAAAGTGCCTTCCCCTTAATAGAGACAGTAAGAAAAGTGTTGATGGACACATTCTTAGATTTACTCTACTTAGCAATTTATGTTAGATTTAAATTACTTATTAGTCTTTCTAGGCTAGATCGTAGTATAAATGAAGTGTCTTTAAATAGCTAAAGGACACGTCATTAAAAGCAAAAAAAAAAAAAAAAATAAATGGGATTTGTCTGAAATTGCGCTATTTTCCAGCAGCGAATGAACGAATGAATAACTGAATGTATGAACTGGGACATTAACTGTGTGCAACACCAATTAGGATGCGGAAATTATTGTTGAAGCTGTTAACAGATAACACGGAACTGGGAACGTAAAAATGTAATTTTACAAAAATGTTATTTCTTTTAAAAGGTTTTTATTATAGATTTATTATATGTATATATACAACCAATCTGCGGAACCAACTTCCGCCGGCGGTCTTTCTAAACCGATTTAATTTGGGAACATTCAAGAGAAGAGACTATTCTTTCCTTAAAAGTCGGCAACGCAGCTACATGCCCTCTGATGTTAAAGATGTTCATATGCGTTGGTGATCGCTTAACATCAAGGGATTCTCCTCGTCGTTTGCCCCCTCTTACATAAAAAAGTTGGTACGTGTACTTATGTATGCGCGTCAGAAGTTATACGTACTTCGTTGGCATCATTAAAAAACAATTTTTAATTGCAAATAATTAATTAAAGCAACATAATAAAGGGACTGGAGAAGGATATAAAAATAAAGCTCAGTTTAAATTTTAAAAATTAAATGACAGCTCCAACCTGTGAATTTTGTGTTACGCTGACGAAAATGTCAAAAACTGCGCTGGTGCTCCTTTGTAAATTCGCATTTCTTCTTCCGAGCATTATTCCCTATATTATGCTAGTATTTACCCAGGGTCTGCTTTAACGCAGTTAAAATGTATTAACTGTACAAACATACTTCTACAATTTATATTATTTATTGTTGTTTCAGTGTTTATTATATATAAATAGTAATAATATAATAAAAATTATTTCCTTTGCGAGAGCTAACAGTTTGAATACAAGCCTCCTTTGACAATGCTAGTCGTGAAGATGAATACAAAATGTAAACGGTTTGTTATTGTCGTTGCTCTTTTGCGGAACGTGTCTTTTGTTGAGCGTTGAAAAGTGTTGTTACAAAACTTTACGGCATTTTAAAACAAATAGTAAAAAGTAAATCTTATAACGATGAAAGAACCAACTTGACACCGTTGTGGCGTTGTGGCTTCGATTCTTTCGTTCGAAATTTCTGTCTCAGTATGGGGGTTTGTCCGTGGGTCTCCCCACCGTGTCTTGGAGAGCACGTTAAGCTGTCGATCCCTGTTGTTATCACATAACATCTGATAATAATCGTTAACTCTTGATAAGTAAATTGCTCTTATCCAATGAGTTACTGGTTCGCCCTTAGGGTTACGGAAGTACCAACTATTTTACACAATAGTACAAAAATACATGGGACTAGATCCCTGTCACTACTTGTCTATTCGCGATAAACAAAAACTACTGAATGGATTTTCGAATGTTTTTCACCAATATTAGGTGTATAGATATTTTGTTAAAATTTTGCGTAAATTGGTTGAAATATGACGATAATTGATGAAAATCTCATAAAAAGTCGAGCAAAATGATGCCGCAGCAATGCGTGGCCGGGTTTCCCAGTTATATGTTTATGTCGTAGGGGTGATTTGATCATTTGAATGTTTAACGATTTTTTGTTTTTCAAAACCTAGCATTTTCGAGAAAATTCGCATCATTAGTTAATGGTTAAAACATTTCTCTATCTTACAGGAAAAAGATAAGGTTTAAGCTAATAAACACGGGTCACCTTAAATACAAAACACAACGCTAGGGTTTTTCACGTAAACTCAAATGATCAACCTTATATAGGACCAAAGTCAAATCTATACAATCCCAAAGAGATTTTCATATTATCATATACTAATCCTATTTCATTTGTATTCCTGACAAAAGGTCCGATGATCAGATAATCTCGACTAGTCAAAAGAAGTATAATTTTATAGGGAGCGGCATTGTCGCGAGTCCGTAATCCGAATCTCTCACGCTCGTGCGAGCAACGAAACTCGAAACTCCGTAAAATATTCAGATTGTTATGATTCGTCTTTCTATCGTTGGTCTTTGATACGTATTTATAAAGGCGAGCATGAGGAAATGTAATCGGATACTTCTTTGTTATAATGCTCGATCAAGGGGACTGATCAAGAGTTATTTTCCTCTGACAAAGGGTATGAATGATGCTCTACATTTATTATATGATTTTTTTAAGTTTTTATTTTTTTATGTCGTGGTTGGCAAACAAGCTTACGGTCCGTCTGATGGTAAGCATTCTTCGCAACCTATGAACGCTTGCGATACTTGAACTGTCACATGGGTGTTGTCTCCCAAGGTATAGGAGGGATGGGATGAGAAGGGTGAAATGGACAGGAACAAAACATTATGGGAGATTGGGACGGCACTCTCACTGATCGCACAAAACGCAACCTATTGATACTGTTAATACGTCGATTTTCTACTACGTCCACAGTCAAGCCGGCCTCTTTGTTTCTTGATGGTAGCGGTTCGATTCTCACTCGGGGCTGATGCTTGTATCCATGACATCTGATTAAAATCGAATATTTCTACCAATCATCCAACTGCAAATCTTCACAAATCACTAACAAAGAGTGTTTTTTTATATTTCATTTATTCCTCTATTATATTTTTACGGGTGAAAAATCACGTTCGTTTAGGTAAATGATCCGTAGGTTATAGTACGGCCCGTCTCATTTCATTTACGATTTTTTTACTACTTTGAGATAAAAAAATATATACTCTTATAGTATTTTTTTTACATATAAAATTATCACAGTTTCTTATTGATTGTTGGGAATTCTTATACATTAACATTTAAAAGTTTATAATATTCATAAACAAATGAACGCTAAACACTCAATGGCCCCCATTAGGATAGTTATATCCAGTATCGGCGAAACATCTACAAAGAAGGTTAAACACACCCAAACCGCAAAACACTTGACACCTTAAGGCAGATCGCGCCAAAATGTTATTTTTTTTTTAATTGCATAGTCTAGCACTTGACTGATATAATACCTGATATAAGGGAAGATACAGCCTGAGGTGGAGCGCGCTTGCCTAGTAGATTGAAGGTACCTACGTTGTACATAATATTAATTTAGTCTATATGATACAGTAATGATATAATTGCTTCTAAGCTGCGCTTTGCGTATTAATAATTTAACATCCGTAACAGCTAATACCGCATAGGAAATAAACTAATACTGGAACAGAGCCAAATAGTGTTGGTACAATCCAATGTAGTATGGCGCTGCCAGTAGATTTGCCAGCGTATTTTATGGTGTTATACAGAACTAAAAACACTTTCACTCTTCATTTCATTTGAGTAGTAGTAGAGCCAAGCACCTTCCAGCACAAATGGACCGGTTCTCGTATCCGGCTCAGTACTATCCTTTTACAGAAAAGCGGCGTAAAGTAACAATACTGTCGCGTTTCGTGTGAACAGAACCCAATTTTCGATCCCATCTGTTCAATTCTCATCCCTTTCCTCCTATTCCTTGGGTTGGCAACGCGCATGTGATACTTCAAGTATTGCAAGCTTTCAAAGGTTGTAGTGACTGTTTATCATCAGGCGGACCGTACGCTTGTTTGCCAACCGTCATAAAATATAAATAAAAAAAGGAATGGAAATGAGTGGTTCGAATATGTCTTTGTCCTAGTTAGTATTGTTTGAGAATACTTAAAACCGTCTTTTCAAACAGTCCTTCCTATTACGTTTATAGGTTTCTTGCTTATGGTTGTAATTTTGTATTAACCATCCAGATGTGTTCCGGCCTGGGTATGCTTGTCTTTTTGCATATTTCCCGATCCCCAATTCAGAATATTATTATTCATCTTGACGGGGATTTTACGATTCTTCCGGAGCAACGACTTGAAGTCGAACTCTTTTTTTACGTTCTTGACGAAATACGACGAAAAGTAGAAAGTTCCCCCTTGATCGTGCAGAATTAATTATATTTTAAGTATCATTCATTAAAAACAATAACATTTTTTTTTTTCAATTATAAAGTTGGCCTCATTATAAAAAGAAATGGTAGTATATTTTTTAGCGTAAACAAGTCACATACTCGCCTTTTGCATCCACTTCAGAATTCCATCAGGTCGTAGTAATAATTTCGTAATGAGGCTGAAGGTATTGATATGAGACTTTTGTTTTTCGTGCTTTTGTTCGACGTTTCATTTCATATTCTTATCTACGTGCTGCCTGCGGCTTCACATGCGTGAATATTGATTTTAATGAGGTCCTTATAAACCGACACCGTTGTGGCGTTGTGGGTAGCGTCTGCCTTTAGTCTCGACGGTTGCGGGGTCGATTCCCGCTCGGGCAGATGTTTGTTAAATTTCTGTCTCAGTCTGGGCGTTTGTCTGTGGGTCTCCCCACCGTGCCTCGGAGTGCACGTTAAGCTGTCAGTCCCGGTTGTTATCACAAAACATCTGATAATAATCGTTAACTCTTGATAAGTAAATTGCTCTTATCCAATGAGTTACTGGTTCGCCCTTAGGGTTGCGGAGGTCAGATGGCAATCGCTCTGTGTAAAGACTAGTAACCCGTCAAATCCGGATAAGAGTAATAAGCAGACCCTGGGTACAATAAAAAATACCGGGAATAATGTTATGACGAAGAAGTCCTTATAAACCAATATAGAAATAATTGGTTCGCTATACAAACTTTCATCCCTTAGTTTAGCGCCTTCAAGTCAAGCGGCAAACGGGCAGGAGGCTCACCTGATGTTAAGCGATCACCGCCGCCCATGAACATCTACAACAACGTTGCCGGCACGTTGCCGACCTTTAAGGAAAGAATAGGCTCTTCTCTTGAAGGTTCCCAAGCCGTATTGGTTCGGGAAGACCGCCGGCGGAAGTTGATTCCACAGAGTGGCTGTCTTTGTATCAAATTTCATTAAAGTTGGTTCATTGATTTAGGTGTGAAAATATAACAGACAGACAGGCAGAGTAACTTCCCTACAGAATATCAACGTAAAGTAACAGCATCCGTATTGCTGCTTTTCGTTCGGTGAATGGGAGCACCGAAGGCCCAAGCTCCTACCCTTGCCTACCTCTTCCTTTTCAAATTTGAGCCTCCGTGAGGGCTGTCCCTTTATCACGGCTGAGTCTCAGTACTCGGCCCCCGCCCGGTGACGCTGTCAAGGCCAGTAGGGCCAACAGCAATACACATTCCGAAAAAAAAAAAAAAAAAAACCTCTTCCTTTTATTTCCTTTTCTGGTCCCTTATTGCCTTAAGCTGAAATACGCTTGTAGTACTACTAAATACTGATAGCTACACTGATGGTCTAACATTAGACGGACCGTAAACTTGTCTTCTATCTTTGTGGTATAAAAAAATTGCATCGGTGATTATGCCAGTCTTCTGATAAGAAAACTAACCTAATAACATTAAAAATGTAGTTGATGAGACTATCTTATGATCATTATCTGATAAATCTACTATAGCTTTGTGCTGAGAGTTTATACAAACAGAAAATACTAAAAGGGAATATGTACACTATTCAACAAATTGCTATCATCTAAGTAAACGCCTACACGAAGATCATGTAAAGGTCTTGTAAATTATACCTCACTTAAGATAACGAGAACCGTACCTATATATCTAGATAGTTCGGAAATTGAACATTTATAACTTGAAGGAAACACAACACGTTTCTAAAAGTAATGATAATATATATTATATCGTGTAAAATATCTGTTTCGCCCTGGACGCTTGTCCTTGTGGGTGTCCCCGTCGTGCCTCGGAGAGCACGTTAAGCTGTCGGTCTCGGTTGTTATCATAATATCTGATAATAATCGTTCATCGGTGATTATGCCAGTCTTCTGATAAGAAAACTAACCTAATAACATTAAAAATGTAGTTGATGAGACTATCTTATGATCATTATCTGATAAATCTACTATAGCTTTGTGCTGAGAGTTTATACAAACAGAAAATACTAAAAGGGAATATGTACACTATTCAACAAATTGCTATCATCTAAGTAAACGCCTACACGAAGATCATGTAAAGGTCTTGTAAATTATACCTCACTTAAGATAACGAGAACCGTACCTATATATCTAGATAGTTCGGAAATTGAACATTTATAACCTGAAGGAAACACACCACGTTTCTAAAAGTAATGATAATATATATTATATCGTGTAAAATATCTGTTTCGCTCTGGACGCTTGTCCTTGTGGGTCTCGCCGTCGTGCCTCGGAGAGCACGTTAAGCTGTCGGTCTCGGTTGTTATCATAATATCTGATAATAATCGTTAACTCTTGATAAGTAATTTGCTCTTATCCAATGAGTTACCGGTTCCCTCTTAGAGTTATGGAGGTCAGATCGTAATCTCTCTGTATAAAAACTAGTAACCTGTCTAATCCGGATAAGGATAATAAGTAGACCCTGGGTAAATATAAAACCGGGAAAAATGCAAAGAAGAAGAAGTAGTAATAAATTAAGTAAATGAACTCTGCACACTTAACTACTCACTCAGTGATATCCTGTGTCGGGGGTCCGAAAACATATACAAGGACAAATACACACAGACTGGAAAGTATACTTGCATGGTCAATACAAACATTATGCTCCGAGCGGGAATCAAACCCGTGACCTGTGGCGTTTAAGGCAGGCTACGCCGCAACGTCGTCTTTATATTCAATAATAACAAAACAATATATTAAGTTGCAAAATATATAATTTTATACATAGACGTACCGAACATTAACTTCACGGAGTTTAACGGGATTTAATTTAACATTCAATCTGCTTGATCGAAAGTAGTTACAGAGGTGCATATTCAATATTGTGTCACCTACATTACTCTAGTTTACCCAACTACGTAACATACGCGTAAGGATTCCATACATCCCGGGCTCTCATTTATGTAACTCATCAAGTAGGTACCTGCTGACCCATTTATGTTGAAAGCGCGAAGACTTAGTACTATATTTCCTTAGGTACATAAAATACCGGGAATAATGCTAGGATATATTATACTATTATTCCCGGTATTTTATGTACCCAGGGTCTGCTTATTACTCTTTTCCGTATTTGACAGGTAACTAGTTTTTACACGGAGCGATTGCCATCTGACCTCCGCAACCCTAAGGGCGAACCAGTAACTCATTGGATAAGAGCAATTTATTTATCAAGAGTTAACGATTATTATCAGATGGCATTGATAACAACCGGGACCGACAGCTTAACGTGCTCTCTGAGGCACGGTGGTGAGACCGACACGGAAAAACACCCAGACCGAGACAGAAATTTTAACAAACATCTGCCCGAGCGGGAATCGAACTCGCAACCGTCGAGACTAAAGGCATGCTCGCTACCCACAACGCCACAACTGATTCAGAAGGCTTACTACTTCATATATTAGGCTATTACTAGTAAAGGTTTTCTAATTTTGGAAAATATATACATATTTTATTTTACATGCGCAATAAGATTATTGTTGTACTGAATATTAATTCTCATCTGAGTCGCAAGGATCAAGTGTTACACATAGATTTATAAGTACGTACGTAATTAAATATTCATTCCGCCTTCATACCATGAGAGAACTTTCTTCGTGCGTAAATAATACTGTGAAGTGAATTACTAAATAACGGTTCTGTAGGATTTACGAGTTTTTCTTTAATGTGTTAACCTTTTTATTTATTTGACTGATATACACTCTGATTTTTTGCCACTTTTTACAAATATTTGGACGCAAATAAGCAATACCATGTCAACCCACAAAATTGAAAAAACTGAGTTATATATGCAAAAGTGTTGGTAAATGGCTGAAGAACACTTTTCTTTAATATTTGTAGGGTTGTAAGCTTTAAAACTTCTAAAAAAGCCTTTTTATAATCATGCAATTTATGTATTATGTTAAACGTTTTGGGTTATATTATATACGAAATATGCAGTTTGTGTACTTATTTTTTGTGAAAATAAGTAAAATAACTTACATAAATCTGAAATTGCCAAAACTTGACTAATACATAAAAAAATTCATATAAAGCAAGTTGTTCAAAATTTTCAAACGCGTTTTTCTCGAAATGACATTCGTGTGGGTTGACATGGTATTGCTTATTTGCGTCCATTTAAGGGTTGTAAAACGCTGAAAGGGGGGATGAAAATTTGAGTTTGAGGTGGTTGATGTTGTATGAAAATATCGTCATTTTTAGAGCTACAACCTTGAAATTTAATTTTTAAGCTGTTAATTAGAAAAATAAATGTAATCCCATATAGGCATCAGGAACTAGCGTTTCTTCGGGAAGACCGGTGAGCTCGACCCTGACTTATTCTGGCTTATCCAAGAAGGCACTGTGAAGATCCATATCGTGTAAATAAAATTAATAACGTAAGAAGTGAATTTGAATTTACTAAATGTATTTGCTAATACATGCATAAAACTTAACACTCTTAAGTTATTTTCCTCATTTTAGATTAATCGTTTAAAAGAATATTAAGTCATAAAATCTAATCTAAGTTTCGCTTACTGACGTTCTTAACTCCATTAAAACAAAATGTCCCCAAAAAGTATTGTCATTCTCAAGTTATCCATCATACAAGCTACTTTAAAGTTCAAATATTTTGATAATAAATTGATGTAGTATTTATGGGTTTCTATTTATTTAAATGTTGTAATTGTATTATACTATTTTTATCCCATTCATCGTCATAAAGACGTCAATCACTTTAAAACAGAATTCAAATTTTACATTTAAATAAAATGTAGTCACGCTGAAAACTTAAAACTTTAGAATAGCTGTTTTTTTTAACCAACGATAGTATGAATATTTAAAATTTCACTATTTGTAACCCGTCACATCAAGCTTGTCCATAACATGTCGGTGACGCGAATCCATACGTGTAGGCCCTATCAAAAATCGCTCAACGCGGCTAATCAACTTTAACTTCAAAAAGACACGTGTAAGGACCGAAGTTCTTCTCCTTATTAAAAAATATTAATAAATATTTATTAATTATTAACAAAAAATAACAATATGGAAAGAAAAACATTGATGGGTATATTTCCGTAAGTATGGCGTATGACAATCTTTCAACTAGAGGTAAACTGAAACTAGACCGCAGCAAAATATATATGAAACTGTCGATTAATTCTATATTACAAAGTCCATTATTTTCTAAATAATTCTTCTTCTTCTTACTTTAAAAAAGTGTGTGTGTACTTTTGTACGCGCGTGTACATAAGTACACACACACTTTTTTTTCAGTATAGCTTCCATCCGCTCTGAGCGTTTGAGCGAGTGTAACGCGCTACAAGGCTTTTGTTCCAAAATTTAATCTAACATAAAAAATATTAAATCTTATAAATCATCACCTGTATACGAACATATTATACTAAGTACTTTAATCTACATTTTCAGATCAACAGCGAGCTCGAGTGTTCCACATATTACTAAGCAGTCCATTATCCCATCTGGGCTGCTCACGCCCTCAGTTTTTGCTCAGTCTTACGATCTCTATAAATCTTCGTAAGTTCTTCAACAAATGTATAAGTAGTTTTCGCTTAACACAAGAGTCTACTTAATTTTTAGGTGTGTTGGCTGGTTCATTATTTTAAATTTAGATACAATTATAGTTGTACAATTTAATTAATTAGTAAGGCAATAAATAATTTTTATTTATTTTTATTTTTTTATTAATATTTTAACTTATGTTATATACATTCAACTTTTATAATTAATAATCACTAAGAGCTAATACTATAAAAAGTAAACTGAATGCTGCAACCTTAACATAATTACAATGATTTACATAACATTACTTTAATCCATTTAGGCGTCCCGATAGAGTGTTGCATTTTTGGCGCCCATTTTTTACTCTTGCCTCATTCAATCTACAAGGACAGATATATTCTCAAAAGAATTGTTGTTCGACGTCGGGACGTGATGATCCAATCGCCCGCTGTAAGGATAATCTCTGTCACAGCAGAGATTGTTCTACCAGTGCAATTAGTCACACTTGTAGGTCTTTTGTTGCAAGAGGCTGGCTAGATAGGTGCTACCGTAGTGACAAATACTCCACCGCGAAGCAGGAGTGTCTTTGGCTTTACTGAGGTTGGGAACGCGTAAGTGACACCGACAAATGGTGTTACAAGCGCTCATACGCTACAGCAACGGTTTACCATCAGGTGCCAACTTAGTAACATTTAAAAAAATGTCTTCAAATCGATAGAGAGAAGATTAAAATCATAGAGACAAATATTATGATGACGCATGTGGCGCCCTAAATACATCTCCGCCCTGGGCAGCCCGGGCCATACAACGCCAGACCACCGCCTCCCCACCCTCATCAAGTCGGCCCTTTAATTCTTTCAGGCCTTTTTCTTCCTTTTGTAATTTCATTGAATTGTTATAAAATATTAAGCCAAATATAATTTACTTAACCTATCCAAATACCGTAAACTCACACAACAACTCACAAATCATTTATATACTTTGATTGGATTGAAATTGATGTTTTATTATGAACATTTATGTGTGTTATATTTTTAGGAAGGAAATGATTATGGCGTGTAAATTATGAACAAGTAACGTTCAGGTGTTGACAAGGGTGAGTCTCCACTGTTGACCCTTCTTACCTGTCATCTGACGGTCAACATTTATGACACAAACAGTCACTATTTATATCAATAATTTGATTTATTTGTATCATTATTTACTATGAATGGTTTTTGTAAAGATTTTGTTGTAAAATTTTGTGGCGAGCCCGTCTTAAGTGCCATATCTCGCTGGTTTGATTCCGGCTCGGAGCTGTTTGTATTGACCATACAGTCATGTTTTCCGGTCTGGGTGTGTTTGTCATTGTCATCGTGTATGTTTCCGAACCCCCGACACATGATATAACTATTCAAATGGGCCGACTCGACCGAGGAAGTACTACCCTCTAACAGAGAATCGAAATAAAGTAACAGTATCAGGATACTTTTGCGTTTCGTGCGATGAGTGAGAGCGCCGGAGGCTCAATCTCCCACCCCCCTGTTCCCTTCCTTTTTGCTCCTTCTTATCGCGTGGGTTGGCAACGCACATGTGATACTTCAAGTTTCGCAAGCATTTGTAGGTTACGGTGACTGTCTGCCATCAGGCGGACCTTATGCTCGTATGATTAATATACGTCAAGAAAAATACTATATTCTTACTATAAACAAGGCATAATATTTAAAATATGATCTTTGACATGGCCCAATAGATCATTAAAGATAGAAGAATGTATTCCCATACAACCATAAATTATAATATATATTTTGTAGGCCTTACTGTTTCACCATAAAAGGGCTTAGGACTTTGCCTTCATCTGTAAACTAAAAAGTAAATCCCTTTACGCAATCAGCTCCTCGGTTGCGTAAATCTCCCTTGCTTTTTGTTCGTGAACATCTTCAATTGTAATCTGAATTATGCCGCATTTGCTGGCATTGTTCAGATGCACTGCGAGGAAATGACCAGCTTAGCAACCCAAGCGTAATAAAGCCTAAGCAAATCAAATACCTACCTCTCCTGTCTCCTTCTCTTTTACTCCCCTACCTCTCTCTTTTCCTAATCATTATCACAGGTAGCCTTTTTAGTATCAAAAAAGCTTATAGCAGTTGCAGACCTGTTTTTTTTTTTTTTCGAGATTATTCGGTTGGTTACTATGCTATGCTTTCATGGGCTGATTCCGGCGTGTACACACAGGTTACGCCGATTTTGAATAGCATGTTATTCGAGTATATTACGTGCCTATACTAACTTACAAACTCGTCAACGCAACGTCGTATAAATCCCTGGTATGAAATCGCTCGTATGAAATCGCCTTAAAACGTCAAGTCTTTGAAGTTCCGACGCGTCATGGCTTATAGTTGATTTTCAAATATCCTCATCACCAAACAAATGCTCTGTCTCTGTACATCTGTGACTAAATTTTCTGCTTTGATCATTCCATGTCTGAATGGTCTCATCGTGATATCGCAGTGTCTGACTTTTCAAACTAGTATTTCCATGCTAATCCCTGTGTGTGTCTACATCAGCGAATGACAGACATTTTCACAGAGGTTTTAACTCAAAAGTTCGTTTCATTTCTCAGAAACAACCGAATATATAAAGTTTTTTTTATGTTATAAGTTGGCAAACAAGCATATGGCCTTCATGATGGTAAGTGGTTGCTGTAGCCTATGAGAGCTTGCAGCACCATAAGTAGGCGCTACTCACGCGTTGCCAACTTCGTGATATTGGTTCTTAAATCTTCTCTGCCCAGTAATTTCACACTTGCGTCTTGCCACAAAAGATCTACCACCAGTGAGACTGATTACACTGGTGGAATAATCTCTTCTGTGACAGAGATTATCCCAACAGTAGGTGATGGGGTCGTCACATCCCGACTCCGGCATGAAGATTCTTGTTTACTGAATTGTAATAGTATTGGTGTGAATGAACAAATCAATAACTGAATATGGAAATGATTGATGGAGCACGCAGGTGGCCTAGTTATCATTACATTAAGCGTAATATTACATTAATTATAATGTTCTATATTAGTTACGGCTAAATTGTAAAATCTGTAATATTATAATTTCGCTGACTTATTTGTAATTTTAGTTTTATTTTAATTGGTAAGCCAGAGAGATAAATATTAACCCAATGAAATATTACAGGTGGGAGCCACTGCATCAAATTACATCTTTGTGCCGTTGGCAGAAGAAACACTCGGACCATGGCGTGTTAATGCAAAACAATTTGTAAAATATTAATGAGGATATATAATATCCGTGATATTACACCTCGACATTGTATCAACAGATGACTGGAGGGCTGTTTCATTTTTCGCCGAAAGAATCACGATTGTGATTTAGAGGGGAAATGCAGCTAGCATTCTTGCCACCATACCGGCGTCGGGATATGACGACCCTATCGCCCGCTCTTGGGATAACCTCTGTCATAGCAGATATTATTCCACCAGTGCAATCAGTCACACTGGTGGTAGTAGTAGGTACCACTGCAGTGTCAAATATTCTGCCGCTAAATATTAATGCGAAATTACTGAGCAGAGGAGATTTTTAACAAAATTTCTGATTGTTTATTGGAACTGCTAATATACAAGTTTCTCATCTACATAAGAAATAAATTTCTCAATAAAGCCTATTTTTCGTTAGACGAATATTTTTCTGATAAAAATGCTTGGGACTCTTAATATTGCTGGATCTCATTCAAGAACCAAATTTTATAATAAAGAATACAATTGTAAAAACATATTTGAAAAGAGTAACTGTCGAGTTTCTTGTCGGTTCTTCTCGATAGAATCTTCTATCTCTTCTATATCTTCTATATCTTCTATCTTCTTCCGAACCGTCGGTAGCGTTTGACTATTCAAAAGTACTTTTTAAAAGTCTACTTGAATAAAAATAATTTTGATTTTGATTTTTGATTTAAGAACCAATATCTCGAGGTTGGCAACGCGTGAGTGGCGTCTACTAATGGTGCTGCAAGTGCTCATAGGCTACGGCAACCACTTGTCATCAGTTAATGCTTATTTGCCAACGTATTCTTGTTTGCCAAATCGTAACAAAAAAAAAACCATTCTCAGTGGACATGATTTGTAAAGTTGTAATTATTTGTGAATATACATAATTAGTATTGAATTGTAATTATGCTATAATTATTTTTGAAAAAAATATATTTAAATATCCAATGAATGAATTAATTATCACAAGTAGCGTCGCGTACTGTGCACAATAGCGAGTATGATACTTATCACTGCAATCAGCATTCATTAATAAATTGAGTAATTAATTTCATATCTGATCTTTAGTTTAGTTAACAATGTGGCTTGATACATATAAGGGAACATGAATCCGGTTTATGTATTAAATGACTCGGAAATTACGCTCCTTCAAGAAAGTTTTGGACGAGACCTCTTGACATGGACATTTAATCCCATGTAAGGCTTTAGAAATATTTTAGGTAAGTATAATTTAATAGTTAACTTGATATTATTGTAACTCTTAAAGTGACAAAAAACTGCTGGCAATCGGACACAATAGAAAAACTTGTTCATATCAAACAGTAAACTAAAAATATAAACATCTGTAGAACTAATAATTTTATTAATAGCCCGAGACGACCCTCAGACACAATTTAAAAAACTATTGTGTCTGTGAAACTGTTAACAGTTGTTTTATAGGTTAATAAAAACCGGTTATAATCTTCAATCTCTATAAATCACCTATGATGTGACTCATAGTGCTGTAAATACCAGATTAGCCATAGCCATTTTAATTTAACGCCGCAATCTATTTACTAGACTGCATAAAATTAGTAAATCTTTTAAAGGTAACTGTATACGGTAACTGTGTACAATAGTATCCCAGAAAGCGTTCAGAAACTTTCTATTAATAAATTTAAAATAAAGGTCAAGACACGTTTGTGTGGTTAGGGCTATTATAAAATTAGTGACTACCTTGAGGACACCACACCTTGGGAATGAGACAGTCACTCCAGGCTTTTCAGTGAACATAATATGTAAATTACTGTCCAAGTAATTTAAAAAAATATATATATTAAAAAGATATAACCCCCGAGTTTGTTTCGCCGGTTCTTCTCGGGTAGAGGTTTCATTTTGGAGCCGGTAGTAGAATCTTGACTTTCAACAAATATGTTGTATGGTTTTTACTTTGAATAAAAATATTTGATTTGATTTGATTTGAGTCATCTCTGTAAAAGGAAGCTATGCTAATTCTACGCCGTTTATATCAAAAAGTTGAAACTGCAACACAAGTACTAATAGTAGAAAAGTCTTTTTCCGTAGCTCGTACTTAAATGCTATGCATACATAAGAAGAGATATAAAAACGCGCCTTATTGGCGGTATAGAAAGCCACGTGTGAATCAATTGATTTGAATACTACCTGTATTTTTCAAATACTACCTGTAATTGAATAAACGTGAATAGTGCGATTTCATTTACATTTTGAAGTGAAAAAGTATGTTGAGTTAAAGGGATGCTTTTTTATTTATATTTTAGTGAATAGTTTAGCTTCAAATAACTTAAATCGACGTATTTTTAGTATTCCAATTGCTGTACTCATTGAACTTTTTTGGGTTAGAAATTTATTTTTAATTTATTTAATGTAGTCTTTTACACTACGTAAATAATACCCTGATTACTGAACATAGATTTTCTTTTATAAATTTTATTGACATTTTATAGGAATTCCTAAACACAAATAAAATTTTATAAGATTGCTGGTGGCAGGCCCTAAATGCCCGTAGACTTAACTACCACCGTACATTGGTGAAAAACTCATGAAGTGAATCCTCGTCAGTCACGTTTCGGGCTCAGCAAGTAACAAGAATAACCGATTGTCCTCAAGCTAGTTCTAGTTGCCGACCAAGGAATTCAGAGCATCTGACGCCAGCACCAATAAGCTGATATTAATAAGATCTGATTTAATAAGATATTACAAATATTTTTTTATGCTACTAAGTTGGGAATGAAGCACACGGCCCACCTGATTGTAAGCGGTTGGCGTACCCTATAGGCGCTTGCAGCACCATTAGTAGACGCCACTCACGCGTTGCCAACCTCGAGATATTCGTTGTTAAATCTCCTGTGCCCAGTAATTTCACTAACCTACAGTGCTCTTCAAACCAAAACACAGTAATGCCAAAGACACGATTGCTTTGCGGTAGAATATTTGACACTGCAGTGGTACCTACCTAGCTGGCCTATTCCAACAAATATATAATGTCATTTATACAACAAACTTTACGATATCAAATTCAGAAAACTAGTTATACAAGGTAGTGTCAAAAACTTGTTAGTTTACCTCACTATTGGATCTGCGTCGAACAACTACGACTTTTGCTAACTGGAAGTCTTCGAACGCGTTTAACGAAACGATCCGTAGCGTAGTTTATTGCACCATTAAGCGGTACCGGATCAGCGATCTGCCGTCGAAAATATATTCGTTTCAAATGAACCTTAGTGTATAAGAAATAGAGTTGAAATTTAAGAAACGCTCTGTGCATTTATTACGTTACATAGTAAGTTAATGTTGATGCTTCTGATCTTTTTCTTCTTATCAGTTATTTATAAGATTGAAAGTTGTAAATGTGATAAGTGGATAAAGTTTCATTGAGTACAATAAAGTGATCCAGAGAAATCTTAGTAAGTTTTTAAGTTGTAATTAATGATTATACCTAATTGTCGCGTATTAATACAGTCGGGTAGCGCTTACAACAAGTAAGCAAGACTCGTAAGACATAAAGGGTTCCGTAGCGCCCTAGTTTTTAATAAAGAAAAACCTTCAATAAATAATTATAAGAAAAACCTTCAAAAATATCAAATTCATTTAAATTATATTTTACTTTTATATATATTATGTTTTATGTAGTGTATAGTAGAGTTTTTTTTCAGATAACTTATTAAAGTTCCTGACATAAATAGACGACCAGAGAACAGATTAACGGAGAGAAGGACGAAACCTTAAAATTAATTTATTACCAATCAATCATTGACAGGTGAATGAAGAAATCTAATTGAAACCTTTACGAATTTACTCTAACCTAAACGAAACAACTAATCAATTATTAACGTCAGAGTACTATTATAATGCAGTCCATAAGCCTGTTTGCCACCTTTTTTAAATTTCATCCAATCAAAGCCTTTAACAATTTTTCAACCTACTAAAAGTTTTAACCCACTTTTTAAACGTACACCTAAAATACCAAACGATCATTAAGCAAAAACATTCCAATATTTCAATGCAGAAAATTATAATGAGCAATTTGAAAAAACGAATTTCGAAATAAAAAAATTAATAACCTAAAAGTTAACTAAAGTAAAGTATTTCTGTTGTTCAATTACATTTTCGATTGAACTAAATAAAACCCCTGTTCACTTAATTCTTATCTTTAAAAAAAATGTAAATTATCTTTACTATCACAAAACTCATTTCCTGATAATTAGCTTTTAATAAATGCACCTCAAAGGAGTTTCCGTATCACCGAATTTTGCGGCAAGCCTTACTACCACAGATTTAGAATAAGCTAGATACTACATTCATTAGATTTTATGATAACCGAACTTATCGTCTTTTTATACCTACGATGACGTCACCCTCATCATTGTTTTAATCGCTACTCATCATTAGGACTTCATTAAATAATTAACACTATCGTGAGACATTATTTCACTTAGTGACCATATAAAGGCTAAAACTCACGTTCAATCGGTTTCGGTACCGACTAGTTTCGGACCCATCGGAGTACTTTCATCACAGTGATTGTTATTAAATTAGTAGGACTGTTAATATTCTTTTTAAATACTATCACATTTTAGATGTATCAATATTTAAAAAAATATCAATATCAAAGTAGCGCGTCAAGTTTGTGCATAACAGCATAACACACTTCGGGTGCGCATGGTAAGACGGTATGCGGTATCTAGCCTACTCTAAGTCTGTGCTTACAATATTTTTACAGTTCATTTAGAAATAATTATTATGAAGCGAACATGGTCCACATTTAGTTACAAGAACCCTAGAGGCATTTTTCGGTTGTCTTGACTGAGCTGAGAAATTAACTACGCCCGCTATCACCTATAGACGCAACATAAAATTTATTAAAAATCACCGCTAAGGCTTGTTATTGGCTATGGCGCCAAAGGGACGGCTGGACATACGGGCGGACAGTGGAGGCGTAGTAACAGGGTTACGATACCCTTTGGTACATAATTCATTACCTATTATTCAATTCATAAAATAGATCAACCATTATCGATAATAAAGCTTTTTAATCCCTTATTTTGTATTCAGCAAATCAGTTGCAAAACAAAACATTTGTTCTGTAATTACATTAGTGGTTGTTTGTTTGTAATTGTAAATAATGGCTTCGTAAATTCAATGAATTCAATAGTAGGTGGTGAGTAGCCAATTAATTGCTAATCTTTGTTACGAATAATATAAAGAGACGGGATAAATTCATATTAATGCAAACGTAGGTTTAAAATATTAACGGAAATTTAGCTCTATATATTTCATAATTCTTTTATTGTATTAAAAAAAACTCACTGACTTTCTGTCAGTGAGCAATTCTTCTGGTAATTAATAATAGCCACGTACATTTCATTTCTTTTTTGGACAATTTTCATGCCTTTTGGTTAATGCTAGGTACACCTTTTATAGATGTACTTATCAGTGTTAGTAGTTATCTAATATGAAGTGTTTTAAATAAATTATATTAAAATATTATATATGTATTGATATTGTTGGTGTGCTTGTTAAATAAATTAATGAAATAAATCTGTTCGTTCGTTTGTTACCTTTACCTACTGAACGGCTTTTTCATGTTACTAAGTTGGCAAGTAAGCATACGACCCTTATGGTAGGCGGCCTTGCCAACCTCGAGATGTTTCTTAAAAATGCTAACTCAATCCTGTAGGACTCTAGGTATATAATATTAACCAAAACTCTCTTTATTTCTCTCTCTCATTTTGGTCTTTACTCCTCTATCTGAGGTTATTAATAAAGCGTAGTGGATCTTAAACTGGAACTGAAAATAAAGAGCGGTAGCAAAGGCGTCCTTATCTTTTGTATTGCTCCGTTGAAAATTGAGTTTTAATGTAAATTATTGCGTTTTCTTGATTTCTGAATAGATTCTGGTGCTTATTGGAGTGTTTTTAAGTAAATTGCCTAAAAAGTTGAAGTGAAACGTTAAAGACAAATGGACATTTAATCAAAAACTACGTAAACAGTTTTAAATATTATCGTGGACATAAGTGTGTGATTAAAACGCGTAAGTGACGCGATGTGCATGGCACTTACGACGTTTGGTTCGCGAGGATTTGTTAAGAAGCAAGCGTACGGTAACAAAGAACAATAACGATACTTATTAAACAAAGGACGCCTCAGAATATTTAAGCACAACTACCCACCATACTATATTATTATATATAATATTATTTATGTAAATTACGAAATAATTGAAAAAATATAAATATAAAATAAAGATGTCTAGTAATGCGAGAATATGTTCAGGCTGCTTAAAGGAAATAAAACAAAAAAGTTTTACAATATGTTGTTCATCATGCCTACAGCGTTTCGATTTACACTGTGCCAACATATCCGAGAGAATATTTTCTATGATGAGTGAAGGAAAAAAGAAGCAGTGGAAATGTCACGAATGTAAATGCAAATTACCGAAGGTGGATAACACAAATACCCCTATCCGTCCGGCAGAGCATTTAGCTTTAGAAACTATTGAGTCTTCGAACATAACATCGCGCAGACAATGTCATAAAACTAGTAGTCCTACTGCGAAAGATTTGGATGAATCGTGCCTGAGTTTACCAACAAGTGATATTGAAAATTTAATGCCATTGCTCAGAAGAGAAATTGGGTATGCAGTCGCTGAGGCTGTTGATAAGGCTGTTAAGTCTTATTTTTCTGTCGAATTTGATTCGATAAAAAGTGAGTTAAGTACCTTAAAGGATCTTAAATCATCAATTGAATTTTTAAGTGCCGATTATGATAAGGTTAAAGCGGATCTCAAAATTCAAGAAGATAAAGTAACCGCATTATCTCAAGAAAACAGCAAACTATCCCAGATGATTTCTGACTTATCGAATCGCTTAACATCTTTAGAACAACATACTCGTGAAAACAACATAGAGATAAATGGGATTCCTGATAATAAATCCGAAAACTTACCTTCAATTATAAAACAGCTTGCATCGACTGTTTCAGTTTCTTTGTCGGATAACGATATAGTTAACTGTGTAAGAGTGAGAAAGATGGATAGTGCTAGTATTATGCCTCGTGCTATAATAATCAAGCTTACTACCACTCAAGTAAGAGATAAGATTTTGGCCGCGGTTTCAAAGTTTAATAAGTCTAACCCAAACGATAAATTACACACTGGACATCTAGGTTTCGGTTCCAAGAAACTACCGGTATACGTGTCGGAACACCTGCCACCACATCTTAAATATCTACATGCCCGTACAAGACAAGTAGCACGGGAGAAGCTAATAAGATATGTATGGGTGCGTAATGGGCGTATCTTTATCCGCAAAAATGATACATCACCAGCTAAACAGATTCGTGACATCGACACTTTGGATCATATTTAAATTCAGAATAATCGGGATATGAGGCCGTAAATGATAGTTTCACATTCAATATTTACTATCAAAATGTTCGGGGCTTGAAAACAAAACTACAGGATATTAAGCTGGCTTCTCTGAGAAACAACTACGACATAATAGCATTAACCGAGACATGGTTGGATGATTCGATACATGATAAAGAAATTCTTACTGATAGATATACAATATACAGAAGAGACAGATTTTCAACTTCATCACTTGGACTAAGAGGTGGGGGAGTCTTATTTGCGGTGTCTAGGAATCTGCAATCTCATCGTGTCAAACATCTGGAATGCAATAATGAGGATTTATGGATATCAGTTCGTTTAAGTGTAAATGGTATAACTAAAACTATACTTTTCTGTTTAATGTATTTACCACCACCAGTAACATATTGTAAGTTAGACTCAATTTTAAATAACATAAGTAGTGTAATGGAAACCAATCTATGCGAAACTATTGTATTAGGAGACTTTAATCTTAGTTCTATCAATTGGATTTTGAATTCGAATGAACAAAAATTAGTGCCTAGTGATAGTACAAAATGTTTAGATCTCATGGTGGTAGATTTTATGGCCTTGAATCATTTATATCAATTTAATCATATAACTAACTATAATAATAGGATACTTGATTTGGTTTTTAGTAACATTTCTAACGTCACGGTAGACAATAGCTCGGACATACTTAGCAAAGTTGATTCTCACCATCCCCCTTTAGAAATACAATTAGATTTATTAAAACCGGATATTTTGATTGAGAAAGTATTTGCAACACACAATTTCAAAAAAGCTGACTATACAGTAGTCAATGCAAGACTTAAGGATGTAAACTGGGAGTCCGAGCTGAGATCAAATGATGGTGATGTCGATGTCATGGTGTCAGTATTTTATAATGTCCTAAAATCTGTAATTAATGACTGTGTCCCCGTATCGAAACCTAGACATCGTAAATATCCACTTTGGTTTTCGTCATCTCTTTTAAAAGTCATTGCTGAAAAAGAAAAAATTAGGTTAAGATATAAAAGATACAGGAATCCCCGAGACTTACTAGAACTTAAATTGTTAAATTCTCGCATGCACAATATAATGAAAACGTGCTATACCAATTATATTAATAAAATGGAATCGACGATTTGCACAAACACTCGTAAGTTTTGGTCTTTTATTAAGAATACACGCGGTACATCTTCCAGTATCCCCAGTGTAATGGGAATTTCCGATAGTAGTATTATCGCTAAAAATGGAGAAGAAATTTGCGATCTTTTCAAACAAAAATTTTCTTCAGTCTTTTGTAAAAATATTCGTAGTGAAAATCAATCTACATTATTCTTGCAACAAGATTTTTACCACCAGTTCTCTCTAAGCTATATTCATTTCGATGAACGTAGTATTTACAATACGTTAAAAGATATTGATCAAAATAAAGGAGCTGGACCTGATGGAATTCCTTCTCTTTTTATCAAAAGAACTTACCATAATTTAACATTACCTTTAAAAATTATTTTTGAAGCATCCATAAAGTCTGGTAAATTTCCAACAGTTTGGAAGCTTGCTAATGTTACGCCAATATTTAAGAAAGGAGATAGGAATCTTGTTGATAATTATAGGCCAGTATCAATACTGAGCCACTTTGCAAAAGTATTTGAAAAAATAGTATGTGGAGTCTTATCCAAATATAGCACCAATTTCATCACAACCAAACAACATGGTTTTTGTAGAGGTAGATCTACAGTAAGTAATCTTGTCTGTTATCTAAATGATTTAGCATATTACGTAGATCGTGGGATTCAAGTTGACTCGATCTATACTGATTTTTGTAACGCGTTCGACAAAGTTAATCATATGTTATTATTGTTAAAACTAAAAAGATATGGAATATATGGAAAATTATTACTTTGGTTAGAGTCATATATCAAAAACAGGCAGCAACAAGTTGTAATTAAGGGGTTTACATCACAACCGTATTTCGCATTTTCTGGCGTCCCCCAAGGGTCACATTTGGGCCCGATATTATTTTTATACTTTATTAATGATATTGGTGACTATATTAACCATAGTGAATATTCTATCTTCGCTGATGATTTGAAGTTATATAGAAGTATTGAAAGTGCAGAAGATGTAACACTTTTGCAACTTGATATTAATTCTGTGCAACAATGGTGCGAAGATAATGGTATGGTTCTAAATGCTACGAAATGTCAATTTCTAAAAATATCTAAAAATAGATACACTGTACCATCTGTTTATTACATAAATAATCAAAAGCTTGCTGAAGCTGAGGAAGTGTGTGATTTAGGTATTGTTATTGATAAAAAGTTACTGTTTACAAAACATTTAGACAAAATTATTAAAAAATCATGGAAATTAATTGGTTTTATTAAAAGAACTTGTCGGAGTTTTAAAAATACGCGTGCTATTATGACTTTATATTATGCTTTGGTTCGTAGCGTTGTGGAGTATTCATCACCGGCATGGAATCCAAGCTATAATATTCATAATAACCGATTGGAAAAACTGCAGAAGAACTTTACACGATTTCTAGCATATAAGGATAGCAATTGTCCATATCGGGCGAATTACGTTGCCCGTCTGAGACATTTTAGGATGGACACCTTACAAAAGCGTCGGACTGTAAACGATTTGTTGTTTTTATATAAAATAATTAACGGCACAATACAGTCTCCAGAACTTCTTTCTAAAATCCAATTTCATGTCACTCATAACTTACCTCGAGGCCCTATTAAAAATACGTTTGTTATACCTAAACATCGTACGAATACCGGAAAGTTTTCACCAATTAACCGCTGTACCAGGACTTATAATTTAATTAATAGCCTTGACATCGATATCTTCAATCGAAATTTTTATAGTTTTAAGAAATCACTATTATCCGCTGTAAGTGAGTAGTATTTACTATGTATAGTTTTAGTTTTAGAGGATCAATGTTATTTTTGTTTTAATTAGTTTTATTTTACATCATATTTAACGTTTATACTAGTTTAAGGTTTTAAAATTTCATTTTAAGAGTGTGTTCCTTCTTTCTTTTTATTCAAAAGTGCTGTAAATACCTGTAGTGGTGTATCACACTGAAACTGCATGCCTGTGTATTTTATTCCGCTTTGCTATTGTGAATATGCCGATGGTGTTTCTAATAAATAAATAAATAAATAAATAAGTAATAATGTCTTTCAGGAAGCCTTTGTAGAAGCCTATTGAAAATAGCGTAGTTCAAATTTAATTAACGAATAATTGTGGTATTTTCCTTATTATACGTAATATTCTGAGGGTTCGCAATATGAGGCACAATATTATTTTATTATTATTTAAAATGTTGGGCTTTCTTAAAAAGATAATAGCTAAAGATATTAATAGCAAAATAACACTTTTGTTATTATTATTTAAGTAATTATTGCAATAGCGTCACATTGGCAGTTTAACTTTGCAAGCATCCATAAGCTTGGAGGATTTCGAACCACTAGGGAAGCGTACGTTTGCCGCCGTCATTCTATAACAAACATTAGCATTCATCTGGTCTGCCGATAGAATTGATTTTTTTTACATTTTATTACATTTCTATTCGTTTCCTATCTCTTCACTCCACTCCACTCCATTCCAATCCACTAGCGGGACAAGATTATCGTGCGTGAAGCTTGACACGATTAGTGTGAATGATGTGTGACGAAAGAAGTCATCAAAAACCTTAAAATTATTGTGAGAGCCTTATGTAGGATTGTGCCGATGTGCCCGGAGAAATACTACTTCTATGGTACTCATTTTTCTCCATTCTTGATGTCCTTAGCCATGGCTCGGCCTCAAAAGGCACCCTGAGAACTTTTTTTTTTTTTATGTTAAAGTTGGCAAACAAGCATACGGCCCACCTGATGGTAAGTGGCTGCCGCAGCCTATGAGCGCTTGCAGCACCATTAGTAGGTGCCACTCACGCGTTGCCAACCTCGAGATATTAGTTCTTAAATCTCGTTCGCCCAGTAATTTCACTAGCGTACAATGCCCTTCAAACTGGAACACAGTAGTGCCTAAGCACTACTATTTGGCGGCAGAATATTGACACTGCGGTGGTACCTACCTAGCCGGCCTCTTGCAACAAAAGACCTACCACCAGTGTGACTGATTGCACTGGTGGAATAATCTCTGCTATGACAGAGGTTATCCCAACAGAACACAATCAAAGAGCCCAATCACACGAGGGCTGTCTCTTTTACACAGCTGGGTCTCGGTACACGAGGGGTGACGACATCAATCAGACAGACGCTGCCAGTAGGGCGTACATCAATACACTTTCAAATAAATAAATATAAAACCGTCACAAATATTAAAGTGAAGTAGCAACACTATTGCTTGTCGTTGTACATATGAATATGTATCGGAGGCCTAAGCTAACACTCTTCAAACGTAACGAAGCAGTACGAATACTTTACAGAGATATTGGCCTTAAGCAGCAATGGTTGCGAGTTCCATTCCCGTTCGGAGCAAATGTTTTGAATTTTCAAATATCTATTTCGGTCTGGGCGTTTGTCGTTGTGAGCCTCTCCACCGTGTCTCAGAGAGCACGTTAAGCTGTCGGTCTCGGTTGTTACCACAACATCTGTTAATAATCGTTAACTCTTGATAGGTCATTTTTTGTCGTCCAATGAGTTTCTAGGTCGCCCTTAGGGTTGCAGAGATCAGATCGCAATCACTCTCTGTAAAAACTAGTAATAAGCAGACCCTGGGTAAATTTAATTCCAGGATTTTTTTTTTTTTTTATGTTAGAAGTTGGCAAACAAGCATACGGCCCACCTGATGGTAAGTGGGTGCCGTAGCCTATGAGCGCTTGCAGCACCATTAGTAGGTGCCACTTACGCGTTGCCAACCTCGAGATATTAGTTCTTAAATCTCG
This sequence comes from Hestina assimilis, assembly GCA_023373885.1. Lineage (NCBI taxonomy): Eukaryota > Metazoa > Arthropoda > Insecta > Lepidoptera > Nymphalidae > Hestina > Hestina assimilis. Next base: position 9,959,309 of record CM041755.1, on the reverse strand, counting down.
TTCGCCCAGTAATTTCACTAGCGTACAATGCCCTTCAAACCGGAACGCAGTAGTGCCTAAGCACTACTATTTGGCGGCAGAATATTGGACACTGCGGTGGTACCTACCTAGCCGGCCTCTTGCAACAAAAGACCTACCACCAGTGAAAAATTCTAGGAAGAAGAAGATCTTATCTGTAAAATAATAAGCTATTACAAGCGAATCTAATATTATATTCTGTTGCTAACCGAACCGCTTATTGGGTATAGCAACCTCCGGTCACAGTTTGTATTAGCATAGTATTACCTTGATAGCTCACTGTATATTAGGGTGAACAGCCACTGATTTGCATGAAACTGCATACGTGGGTAACTTTATTGGCTATTACTGTCACAATATAGAACTGTTATATCGATAAATAGGACGCATAATGTGGGAGGCATTATGGGCGCGTTCCCACTTTATCGTGACGACAGATAGTCGTGCAATGTAAGGCGTCATGTTTTTTTTTTTTTTTTTATGTTAGAAGTTGGCAAACAAGCATACGGCCCACCTGATGGTAAGTGGCTGCCGCAGCCTATGAGCGCTTGCAGCACCATTAGTAGGTGCCACTCGACAACCTCGAGATATTAGTTCTTAAATCTCGTTCGCCCAGTAATTTCACTGGCGTACAATGCCCTTCAAACCGGAACACAGTAGTGCCTAAGCACTACTACTTGGCGGCAGAATATTGGACACTGCGGTGGTACCTACCTAGCCTGCCTCTTGCAACAAAAAACCTACCACCAGTGTGACTGATTGCACTGGTGGAATAATCTCTGCTGTGACAGAGGTTATCCCAACAGCGGGCGATGGGATCGTCACATCCCGACGCCGGTAAAGCGTACGCCGGTATCTAGTGTACATATTTAAATGGAGGCGCTAACATATAAGACGGTACGATAAATAGTCGTCGACGACTTTTTTGTTGGCAACAGAATGTCAAAGTTATGTGAACAGCTAGCATGTCGTTAATCAATATTATAGTAAGTTGATATACTTTTACTTCTTAGATTAAGGGCCTATTTCGACCTCAGATACGTCATAATACCTGTCAAAACTTTAAATTATTTGGAGAATGAAGGATCTAAGGATCTTGGGACATGTCTTAAATATTATTACTTCATGATCGTCTAGTTAAAGGTTAAGTGACACAATTTTTTTTTTTTAAACTTTTTTGAACCTTTTAGTTTCATACATTTTTCAAAACGTACACCTGCGTTAATGTAAATATTTTCCACTACAGCACAGTTTTTCCACTGTTAATTGCCGTTTCTGACTATCGACCATTTCTCTTTTGTTATTAAAATACTGTGAAGCTTTATTAGAACGTTCGTAAAATAAACTTTATAAAAGAAGGCTACCAAAAATTAAACCTACTAAATGGATTGTCACGCTTGCATGCATGCTTTCATGGTTTTCACTAATAGATAAAGTGACCCATGCGGACAATTTAAGTGATTATATAATTTGTTAAGGTTTTGTGTAAATTGGTCGAAATATAGCGATAATAATTGTTGAAAAAGTCGAAAAATGTCAAGTCAAATCCTTTATTTCTACCCACTTGTAGCCCCGAGCTGGTCGGTGAATTAAAAAATCTCATAAATGGTGAGTCCTATCAAGGACAAACGCCGTCGGAAACGTGGAAGATTGCGAAAGGGCACCCACAATCCGGACATCAGACGTCCCGTAGAAAACAGTGAGGTTTTAGTCGGTAGGACATAACCTTGGTTGCCTTCGTAACCAGGTATCCTTAAAGATTTCCTCACGAAAAAAAACATCCTTTGTTTCTGCAGCAACTGCAGCAACTTCTGTGAAAGCGCACCCACAATCTCGACATTAGTCGTCCCGTAGAACACAGTGGGGTTTTAGTTGGTAGAACATAACCTTGGTGGCCCCCGTAACCAGGTATCCTTGAGGATTTCCTAACGAAAAAAAACATCCTTTGTTTCTGCAGCAACTGCAGCAACTTCTGTGAAAGCGCACCCACAATCCCGACATTAGTCGTCCCGTAGAACACAGTGGGGTTTTAGTCGGTCGGACATAACCTTGGTGGCCCCGTAACCAGGTATCCTTGAGGATTTCCTCACGAAAAAAAACATCCTTTGTTTCTGCAGCAATATCTAGTATCTGTGGAAATTATAAAACTAGAACTTTATATTTTAGTTAACTTATAAACACAATAAAACTTGGTTAACCTATTTCTTAGTACGCATAATATGAAGTTGAGTACTTTGTAGCTACGGTGTCGTGTTGCGAATTAATAACCGCGAACGTGGGCTGCGGTTAATTACACGCGATATGAGGCAAGAGGTTCTGTTTCAATTTTCTTCTTACGTGTTTAACTTTAGTTAGGTTTCCGTTCTTCATTTCTTTCTAGCTTAAACGATCGATTTCAGCGTATATGCTGACATATGCTCCGTTCTCAATTACAAGTGGCCCTTTATTGCAAGGCCTGCTTGGTAGGTACAATCGCAGTGTGTTATTCTACCTAGCTGTATACTGTGTTTCAGTTTAAGGGACACTAGTAGCTAGTGAAATTACTAGGCAAAGGATATGTAAGAACCATTATCTCGAGGTTGGCAGCATGGGAGTGACATTTACAAATGTATGGTATGTGTGGTGGTATGTTTGCTTGCCAACTTCACACAAAAAACTGTCACATTCATTCACACACTGTCACATAAAAAAGAGTGGGACAGGGAATCGTGAACCATAGTTCAGATCAAGCCATCTTTTATACAAAAAAAAGGTTCAGCCACATGGGAGCAACAATGTCACAGACAGAGTCACAGCTACACAGATACTGAGATAAAGATACACACACGCAGTGTTATATACGTTAAGAGCATTTTACTTATCAAGAGTTAACGATTATTATCAGATATTATGTGATAACAACCGGGACCGACAGCTTAACGTGCTCTCCGAGGCACGGTGAGGAGACCCACAGAAAAACGCCCAGACCGAGACAAAAATTTAACAAACATCTGCCCGAGCGGGAATCGAACCCGCAACCGTCGATACTAAAGGCAGACACGCTACCCACAACGCCACAATGGTGTCCAATTATAACACAAAGCTCATCTCATTTTCAATTTCCAAGAAAGATCTCAAGGAACACCAAATATGGTAATAAACATCAAGATGGGGTTGAATTTTAATAAAAACGTATTCTTGTGTACGGGTGGTTATAGAGCGCTGTTTTATACGAGTGTACAGCGTTTTCTAAAGCGCGCTTTTTGTCACATGATGCGCAACTTGTACGCGCTTGGCTTATAAACTGATATACACGTGTTATATATATTTGAATAATATGCTTTAATAGACCACCACTTCCACTCGGCGTCCACCACTCGCTACATCGAGCTATCTCTAATAATCCCTCAACTGTTATCCTAAACGTAATGGGTTCGCTTGCGCAATCAACCCCGACTTCCCAGCACCAATCGTCAGAATAACTTTTTAAAGAGGTTGTTTCCTTCTACGACCGACTGGCGTGATTTTTTAGGCAGTTTGTCTTTCTGTTCCACCGAACAGGATCCTAAGGCTCCAATCGGCCCAATCAATGTCGAAGCCTGGCGCCCTAAGGCACGCTCCTCCGAGACTAACTTTTTAATGACGTTGTTTCCCTCTACACCCGTAATATTACATGTAGGTGTCCCTGCAGATAATATTATATCATTTACATCGTGTGGGATGTATATGCAAAATGTAAACGCAATATATGCAAAGAGAGTCAAGGGTTCGATCTTGACCCCCTTAGCCTATTGTCGTACCCACTCTTAGCGCAAGCTTCAAGCTTATTTGGAGGGGCAACAGAAATATTAGTAATGCCTTGAAAAAGCATTCCTAATATTCTTAATAATAAAAAATGAGGCTCAAGGCACACTCCCGAGTTTGTTTCGCCGGTTCTTCTCGGGTAGAGGTTTAATTTTGGAGCCGGTAGTAGAATCTTGACTTTCAACAAATAAGTTATATGCTTTTTACGTTGAATAAAAATATTTGATTTGATTTGATTTGACACGTAATAATCGTTATGCCTACCTTATTTATTAATGCCACTATCTAACCTTAAAATTGGTGACTCCGACAAGTGAATTCCGAAATTCCACTTCTACTGGCAGCATGGCTATCCAACCCAGGGCAGAAATAAATTTCTTCGATTTAGATGTATACAAGCGAGTCTTTAGCTTCGACGGTTGCGGTTTCGATTCCTGCTCGGGTAGATGTTTTGATTTTAAAAACATCTATTTCGACGTTTGTCTTCGTGGGTCTCTACCTAGCTTTGGAGAGCACTTTAAGCAATCGGTCCCGGCTGTTATCACATAAGATATAAAAATAATCGTTAACTCTTGATAAATAAATGCCTCTTATTCAATGCGTTACTGGTTCACCTAGGTCAGATGGCAATCACTTTGTGTACAAACTAGTAACCTGTAAGATCCGGACAAGAGTAATAAGCAGACCCTGGGTAAATACTCGTATAGTCCCGAGAATAATGTTAGGACGAAGAAGAAGAACAACATAAAAAATAAGATGAAATCTTCAAACACCCAAATACTTCCTAATAACTTTAGCTCAAGGTAAAAGTTTTTCGGGTAGTTCGCGAAATATTTCCTGCTAATGTTCTTTGTACTTAAGTAAGGGATTTCAACGTTCAGACTTAATATACCGAAACATCAAAATGGCAGTGTCCGTGAAAGGTTGTTTCAGAATTTTTAGAGAAATATTCGGGCTAATGTGTTGAACCTTACACGCCTACTTTTTACTATATTTTGCTTTAAATAAGATTCTTCTTAAAATGAGATTCTTTTAAATAATGAAGTTAAAATGTATACGTAAGTTAACAATAAAATTTTTAATAAAGATTTGGTTCATAACATTAAACCATTTCGATCTTTGAAACATTATTTTTAGGGTTCTATAGCCAAAGTTGAACTGCCACAGGCGTGTTGCCAACTGAAGTAATAGAATGAGAAGGGTAAAAAGGAAGGGAATAAAAAAAGGTGAGATATTAGGCCTCCAATGCTCTCACTCTTCGCACGTAACGCAACAGTACCTACTGATACTGTTATTTTACACCGATTGTTTGTGAGAGCGTAGTATTTCCCCGGTCGGCCCATTTGTGCTGGAAGAACGCTGTACTATTACAAAACCTCCTTAATTAATCAAGTTCGAAACTCGACCATATAAAATTAATTATGTGAAACAGTTTTTTTAATTATACGTCAGTTTCAGGCGCTTGTTACCACATTAACCATTAATCACAGGCGCCATGCAGTTTTTTATGTAAAGATTTATATTAATATAGTGATATACTTTAAGATTTCATATTTCACTTGCGTAAAACTTCTTCTTCCTAGCATTAGTCCCGGTATTTGCCCAGGGTCTGCTTATTAATCTTGTCCGGATTAGAGAGATTATTACTTTATACACAAAGCGATTTTCATATGAACTCAAGCAATATATTTAAAGACTGCTTGTAGCAATAAGACCGGCTTTGCACTGACAACTTTTAACTACTATTTTGGTAGTACTTAGTAGATAGTTTAATATATTATATTTGTATAAATATCTTGTTAGTTTTATGTATATATGTAGCATGGTATTAGTAATGTATTTATATTTTTATCTGTGTGAAGTAGCACCACCTACCCTCTCTTTGCTCATTTCATCTGAAGCCAGGTTGTCTGGAAGAGATCGCTACATAGCGATAAGACCGCCTACCTGTACATACGTAATTATAATAAGTTATTGTAACTCATGCTGTATTTAAAGTGGTGTACAATAAAGATTATTCTATCTATCTATAGTTTAATTTTTGAGAAATTACGTAACGCAAAAAAACCTTACACTCCAAACAAGAAAAAATACTAGGAGAACATAAACGATAGAAGTGCAACGGGAGCTCAACCTATACTGGACAAAAGTTAATTTGTATGAGACTGTCGCTTGGTCGATGATTTTGTTGATCCCTCAGCCTGCGTACTTGTAAATTTACTTTCGTGCTTTTTATTTGTTGCCTGGTACTTCCACTAACGTTTTTTTTACCATATTTTGTTTTATTTTATATGCAATAAAGCTTTTTATCTTAATGGATGAGAACAATAATTACCTATCTAGAGTAAACAATTATTATCAGATGTTATCATAACAACTGGGATGGATAAACAACTTTACGTGCTCTCCGAAGCACGTAGGGGAGAACTACAAGGACAAAGGCCCCGACCAAGACATATTTGTGAGATCAATACATCCACCCCGATAATATCCACCCCGTGCGGGAATCGAAACGGTCGAATAACTTACGTACAACAATTTACTAAAATTGGTACCCATGGTAAAAAAGTCACTCAAGAAATGTTAAATATCATAGCAATAAAAACCAATTAAAACAAAAACGATTTCGTATAAAAGAATTTGCAAGAAGGAAGTGGGAAAAATATTAAAAAGCAATTAGCATTCAAGTACGTGTTTCACAAACGAAGCAGTTTATTGGTTAATAAAATGCGATGCTACTTTTTTCAATAACCTATTCACAGTCCAGACAGTAGACACAATAGGTACAACAATTCTACTGAGCCATATGTGATTCAACGGACAGGGAACATGTTAAGAACTAAATTCGGTATTTCATTTCTTAACAGATAAAGAAATATAATTAATGACACCGCTGTGGCGTAGCGAGTCTGCCTTTACGGTTGCGGGTTCGATACCCACTCGGGCAGATGTTTGCATTGACCTTAGAAATATCTGTATCGGTCTGGGTCTGGTTTGTCCTTGTGGGTCTCCCCACCGTGCCTCGGAAAGCACGTTAAGCTGTCGGTCCCGGTTGTTATCACATAATATCTGATAATAATCTTTATTTCTTGCTCAGTAAATATCCAATGAGTTACTGGTGGTGGTTGGGTTACGGAGGTCAGATGGCAATCGCTCTGTGTAAAAATTAGTAACCTGTCAAATCCGGACAAGTGTAATAAGCTCTCTCTCTGTACGCTAGTGAAATTACTGGGTGGACGAGATTTAAGAACTAATATCTCGAGGTTGGCAACGCGTGAGTGTACCTAATGGTGCTGCAAGCGCTCATAGGCTACGGCAACCATTTACCATCAAATGGGCCGTATGCTTGCTTGCCAACTTCTAACATAAAAAAGCAGACTCTGGGTAAAAACGCGTTTAGTACCGGGAATAATTTTAGGAAAACGAAGAAAGAAATATAACAAATATTTTTATGTTTAAAGAATCTTCCAGTGACAGTAAGAAGGCCGAAAGAATCAATAAAAAATTAAAATTTTCATAAATTTGAATATATTACTTTCGCGTTATGGTAGAGTTGTCCATAATTGGATGCTTTGCTTTATACAAACGTACTGGCGCATTCATACCAACTAGAACTCGAGTCAAAATAAACATTTCTCTAAAATCATGTCGCGTTGGCTTCACCACAGGAAACTTTTCCTCGTGAGGTTTTCCTGTTTACATGAAAAAGTTTTGAAAACAAGCTTAGATTATTAAATGAAACAAAAAACCAGACTGCATTAAAAATACTAAAAATAAAAAAATTATTGAAAAAATAATTTTTAACATCGATTTGTCTATAATGTTATTTTTCGATTTATTTTTTCAAGTTCTAAAAGAAACCTTGATCACATTTTGGGGCTATAAGAATTGCAATATTTATTAGTGATTTTTTTTCTCACGGGCAACATATTGAAATAAAATACCCTAAGTCACTCTCACAACTGAGACACCTCATATGTTGAAAACCGACAAAGGCTGTAGGGCGTCACAAAGAAATAGACATACATACATACGCTCGAAGAACATTACCTTCCTCCTTCATCCTTCGGCAGTCGGGTAATTATCGCGCGAATTATTGATTTCATTATCTTAAAAGATCAAAATATGAATTCTTGAAACCCGACTACAATAAGATACCTTTAAAATGCTTAATTTAACCAATTAATCATAATAATTGCTACACATTTTAATTTAAAATTCAACAATTTCATTATTAGCTATTCATGAGTTCACTTTAACTGATACAATAGAAATACACATTCAAGTGACAGATCATGACAATAGCTAGTTCTTAGCATGGGCGTAGCCAGCATGTGGCCTTGGAGAGGGCAAAATCTTAGTTTAGGGGCCACGGTGGTAAAATGACTATTTTCTTCAATAATTATTAGTTTAATCGTTCAAAATATCTTATATTCATGGAATTTTCAGATTTTAGCAAGGCCTTGGTTCCCAGGTTTTTAGTTGACAATTTACTGTTACTCAAGCTACTGGTTCGGTAAAATCAGTCTCAAAATTGTTAGACAATGTTTAGGGTGATGAGCAGAACGCCGCTAAAAAGTAGGAAAAAACTGGAGTGTCAAAAGAATGATAAAAGATTTTTCAATACATATTTATAAATATCAACCAAGGACCCCACAATGTTTTAAAATACGCCAACATACTATTTTTTATGTAACTTTTAATTAAAAACTTTGTTACGTATACACGTTCCATTTCCGAGCAGAAATTGTGACAATGTTTGTTATATAAATAATATATTTAAGTGAATGGGATTCGCGTACTACGTTTTTAACGGTTTTTGTCCCCGACGAATGAATAAATAAATATTGGAATTGAGGATCCTGACTGTAAAAACTTATGTTTAATATATATAATTTAAAGTAATTAATATATAATAATAAATTAAATATAATGAAAATTTAAAACGTCAATGGTAAAACGAAAAAAATGTAATGAAAATTAAGCAATATCTTGCTTTTTTTGATTAAAAAAAGATAATATAATCTTTCCTAAAAACATATTTGTAACATTATTGAAGTAATATTTATTTAAACTTTTATAATTCAAACATATCTAGCACTGATAAATTATATAATAATATTATTAACTCATTCGTTAATTTTTTTTATGTTATTATATTTTATTTTATTAATTATATAAGTATTTCGAAGCAGCATTTTGTCGCTTGTTCTATCCTCAAAAATCTTGTGTGTGTAATGGTCGCGCAAAGGATGTTTGAATTCGTGTTCACCGTTCGGCTGCCGAGTGAAGAATGTGTCTTTAACCGATTCGAGGGTTGACGTCGACTCTGTCGGAAGTGCGGGTAGGTTGGCATAATGGAATGACGCAATTCTCGTTTCACATCCGTGTTCATAACCCCATACATTGAGATCCCGTAATCATGACCGGCTCCGACAAATAAAATTTACATTTATAATGAAATCGTACATATCTATTATTATTAATCGACGACATTATGGCGCAGCGGTAGCGAACCTGCCTTAAGCGGCACAGGTCATGAGTTCGATTCCCGCTCGGAGCAGATGTCTGCGTTGACCAAATAGGTATGTTTTCATTGTGTATGTTTCCGGAACCCCGACACCTGATATAACTATTCTAATTTGGGCTTTTGAGTGTGTAGCGTTTATTATGATTTATAATTTTGTAAAGACATAGTTGTAAAAATATCTGTTGTAAGATACGCCAGATAAATTCAATTATTGTATATTCTTTGTATACGCTTTGTATTCCGTGAAGATAAAAGAAAGATTGAATTAAATTGAATCAGTCTATCGAACTTTGACCTTTAGTATTATCGTCAGATGTCAAAGTATAGCCTCAATAGCTCAACGATAGAAGGGCCAACTCTACTCCGTTAATGCGAGAGTCATGGGTTCGATCCTGACTCCCTAGGGGTATTGTCGTACCCACTTCTTGGTACTCCCAGCTTTGAGCATTTGAGGCTATTTGGAGGGGCAATAGGAATAATAGTAATACCTTGAAAAAGAATTGCTTATATTCTTTATATAAAAAAAGCTTATAAAGTTCAAGAAAGAAATTACTTCAATAAACATAATTGAAATTAAAAATTAATTTTTGAGACCTGGTTAATAGCGTTTGTTCGAAATTTCGAAGTTTAAATATAATATAAAATATGTGTATCTTTTTTTTCTAACTTCCTTAAATCTTAAGAAAGATCTTAAGCCGCAGCGCCACCGGTGATGATCGCATGGAACTCTATCAACTGTTCATTATTTTCGCTTTGATAAAATAAAACTCTGAAAAGAAATAGTACTAAGAAAATATTTACAAATTGAACGGAAAATGAAAGCATATGATAGGTATAATTTTAGGTTTGTAATTGTGTGGGGTTTTGTATTTTATTTGAGTGATATAAGGTTTATAATATATATTGTGTTAATTAATCAGGTAGTCTATGGAAATTATGAGGTGAATTATAGAAAGTAAATTGATATACAAAAAATCTCGAAACAGTGTGATACTTGATATACAGCACGATTTCTAATACAAAATTATTATCTTCAAATATATATCATTATATAATAAATTACTCCCAAGATTTTAAGATTCCAGCTGTGGTTAGGGGAGTAGCGAAAACCACCATTAATGGGGGACAGCGAATTTCACTCCATTCATTTCACGGCCGGCCGAGCCTAATAAATTGTTACGATTTTTCCTTTACGCTTCAGAATCTTTTTGTTGTTCGATATAACACAAAAGAGATAGCGAGCGATTTTCTGTATTAATTTTAAAGGTTTAGTAGTAGTAGAGCCATGCCCTTCCCAGCACATGGACCCAATGAGTAGACTCGACTGGGGAAGAAATATTTTCTCACAGAAACTAGGCGTAAAGTAACAGTATCAGTATCTTGCATCCCCTCTTGCTTTTTTTCTTTCGCAACCTTTCCCTCTTATTCCTTGGGTTGGTAACACGCATGTGCTACTTCAAGAATCACAAGCTTAGGTTAAGGTGACTGCTTACCATCATGCCGACCGTATGCTTGTTTGCCAACCGTTAGTCTTTTTCAAAGTCGCCGACCATAAGGCCGACTGTCACTTATTTCACTTTCACACAACCCAATTTTGAATCAAATAGCTCGGACGCACAGTCGTGAATCCGGCGGCACCCGGTGATCGCTTGTCGAGCAAAATAATGAATGCCGGTACGTGTGAAAGCTGCCATACATGCCCAGTGCCCACACTCTTCGCTACTGGATACCCGGCGCCGGCTACCCGGCAACCAGCACGTGTGAAAAAGTACTTAATTACTTTTTAATATGGGTTCCACCGAAGCAAAGATATTCAAAGCGGAACATCACATTTTGTATAGCGCCAAAAAATCTTGATGATTCCTTGTAGAACTAAATAAAATAAGACGTAAAGTAAGAATACTATTTTTCGATACAATGCTTAGTCTCCGTCTGCAGTACCTTTACTAACATTAAAGTAACATTTATATTATAGTTGTTATTATAGAACTTGTTTTTAGCTTTTAGGTATTATTAATACAGTCGGGTTTTTTGATTTTATAATTTATTTTTCGTAGCATAACTTGTACCATAAAGTGATTGATATGCTCACATTTACACACTTGTCAGTATTTGCCTGTATATTCCAATCGCGTAATGTTTGCAATAAAACTTTGAGCTTTCACATTGATGGAAGAATGTTGAAACAATTTTTCGCTTTCCACAGTGCTTTACTTTTTATAGTTTTTAAACTTAGATGTTTGTATTCGGACTGGAGATTTATTAGATTTTCATTTAATTTTAAAAGAAATAAATCTGGAGACATTTTTTAATACAATGCCCGCGGCACCACCCGCGGTAATGTAGTTTTTTGGAACGAAGTTCCTTATCGCGCGTTGTGAAAGGGGGCTAGACGGAAAAATTCTTACGAAAAGTTGTCACGACACTTTTTGCTATAGTAAGCTATTGTAAGCTGTGCGGCGTCGCATGTTTCTCTGTCTGTCTCTCTCTCTCTTATAGAAAGCAAGCCAGATATTTTCATTTCTATTTCGCATTGAACAGTGTGGTGTCGCGACGATTATTTTTGTTGAGTGTATACAGGTTTTTGTAAATAATAAATAATGTTAATAATAAAAAAATATTATTATAACTTAAAAAAATAAAATTTTATTACAATTCCTTCACTAATTAATCGAAAGGAACTTCGTTCCATCCGGGTGTCCCTTGAGACCTCTCAAGTTTTTTTAATAATCCCATGCAAACCCAACATTTTTCCGGGATAAAAAGTATTCTATGTGTTAATCCAGATAATAAGGTATGTGTGTAGTAAATTTCATCCAAATCTGTGCAGTAGTAACAAACATCTATCTATCCATCCATCTAAACTTTCACATATATAATATTAGTATGGATTAGTATAGATTTAATTAACATAGTCTACATGACATACAATTATTTTTAACTAAATAAATCAATAAACGCTACACACTCAACGGCCCTTATTAGGATAGTGCTATCCTATGTCGCGGGTCTGGAATCATTGGAATCATTCACAATGACGAGGACAATCACGCCCAGACCGGAAAACATGCCTGTATGGTCATCTGCTCCGAGCGGGAATCGAACCCGTGACCTGTGGCGCTTAAGGCAGGTTCGCTACCGCTGCCACAACGTCGTTAAAAATAAAAGAAAATAAAATATCTCAGATAAAATATTTGCTAAATCCTGTGCATACAACTTAAAAGCTCATATAACACATTCCACCCTATTCTGTAACTAATAACTCTTGTCAAATTATTTACTTAGTTAAAGAGTGTACATGCCTAAATGCCGCATAATATTAAGCAATTATAAGCAAATTTCATAGTCTAGTTTTATGTTAATGAATGCATCGCTCATTTAGCTCCGCGAGCGCCGGTCACCGCATGCATTAGCATAGTATTCCTCTGATAGGCCACTGTTTAATAAGCCAAATAGTCACTGATTTGCACGCTAAGGCATGTGTAACTTTATTGGCCATTACTGTTACAATGGACGGTCGTTAGATCGGTCAAGAGGAAGCACAACACACGAGCATTTAAGGGGAAAGTTAACGCTCGTAACATTTTTAAACTCTGTAAACATGTTTGAACTCATAAATTTAAGGGACGTAGCCTGTATGTCGAGATATTTCAAAAAAAAAAATGCAGGCAGAACAGAATTAACAACGTAATACTAAAATTTTGCAAGCATTTAAAATTTTAATGGCTAAAAACTAACACACTTTAAAAGCGCTTACTGCAAAATTAAATTATGCTTGTCAAGTTATTTTATTTTATTTATGCATAAACGAGATTTACGTTAAATTTAATTTTAGTCAGTTTTTACAGGTTTATAAACTAATACAGGGGGTATTTGACCATTAAAATAAGCATCATCTTGTGTTGACCATCATGTTTCTGATAACTTTCAGAATGACAAAAAGTTGTTCAACCTATACCGTATAAAATCTAACCTTCTAAGCCTAGCCGACTTTAAAAAGGGAGCCTTTTTCATGTTATTCGATCGAATTTTTTTTTTTTTAATATGAATATTTTTGTCATATTTGAATATGATGTATGATCTAAAGAGGGGCTCCGGTGTTTTTCTTCCTAGCATTATACCTGGTATTAATTCCGGTTCTGCTTATACTCTTATCCTGATTTGACGGGTTAGTAGTTTTTACACAGAGCGATTTCCCTCTGAGCTCCGCAACCCACAGGAGGGACTAGTGACCCATTGGACAAGAGCAAACTACCTATTAAGTGTTAACGATTACTGTCAGATGTTGTGATAACAACCGGGACCGACCGCTTAACATGCTCTCCGAGGCACGGTGGAAACGAGGACGACGCCCAGACCGAAACAAATATTTATATCAAAACATCTTCTCCAAGTGAGAGTCGAACCTGCGACCGTTTAGGCTCAAAGCAGGCTCACTACCAGCACGGCAAAATGGTCGTTAAGTTCAACGGCCGGAAGGGCTGCGATAATATCCGAAGTCTTTTTTCAACATATACATTAAACACCGAATAAAAATAAATAAAAAAGTTCTTAAACTGTGGTCAAAGATTTTTTTATGTTATTAGTTGGCAAACAAGCATACGGCCCACCTGGTGGTAAGTGGTTGCCGTAGCCTATGAGCGCTTGCAGCACCATTAGTAGGTGCCACTCACGCGTTGCCAACCTTGAAATATTGGTTCTTAAATCTCCTCTGCCCAGTAATTTCACTAGCGTACAGTGCCCTTCAAACCGGAACACAGTAATGCCTAAGCACTACTATTTGGTGGCAGAGTATTTGACACTACGGTGGTGCCTACCTAGCCAGCCTCTTGCAACAAAAGACCTACCACCAGTGTGACTGATTGCACTGGTGGAATAATCTCTGCTATGACAGAGGTTATCCCAACAGCGGGCGATGGGGTCGTCACATCCCGAAGCCAGTCAAAGATTAAATCAAGTTAGATAAACATCGATTTAAGCTTTAATTTAAATGAACAACCTAACACAATATGTAACTTTAACGTCGCCCGTCAATTTGCGCCGTGTTTTGTTTGCCATTCGTACAGTTTCAAATACTTGCGCTTAAATAACAGTGTACAGAACGAAATAAAATGCAAAGTTTCAAATGAAAACTCGAGTCTATAAGGACTTCAACATACAAACCAACGGAAATAAACAAAGCTTTTATACTTCTATCTGCGGTTGCATCCGCGTACAATTAAAATTATACTAGATTTCTATCATCGTAGGGATACAAAATGTTATAATTATTGTTTATGTATAATAAACTTAAATGAAACTAAAAAGGTTAAAATTGGTCATAGTATTTTCGTAGGATAATGGTTTATCATAACTATACATAATTATTGTTTAGTTAAACAAACAAACAGACAGACAATTCTTTCGGTTCATTAATGTATTGCTGTTCCACCAACTCATCGTATCGCATCGCACGTCCACGTTTTTTTTGTAATTGCTTGGTTTCTATATGTATCGTAACGTGATGTTATATAGCCTTCCTCAAGAAATGTACTAAATGCAAAAATTATTATTCAAATCCGACACGTAGTTTCAGAGATTAGCCAAACAAACAAACAAACTCTTCACCTTTATAATATTAGTATAGTAGTATATAATTTTAACGTTGTTTTCAACTACGTTGTAGTGTAAACGCTGCACACTCAACGGCCCCCATTAAGAAAGTGATATCCTGTGTCGGGGGTCCAGAAAGACAAACAAAGACAAGGACAAACACATCCAGACCGGAACACAGATTTGTATAGTCAATACAAATCTACCCCTAGCGGAAATCGGACCCGAGACCTGTGGAGTTTAAGGCAGGTTCGCTACCATTGTGCTACAATGTCGTGAAGGATTAAAATTAATTAAAACGGCACGCGACTGAACTTCAACATTAATTACATAAACCTTCATAAATCATCTCTGTGGGTTCATCAACCAGTAAAAAAACTAATCAAGTATAATCATCAAATATCTATAAAGTAAGGTTTATTCAGGATTACAGAAAATTGTCACGGAGAACCTTATTGTTCGGGGTATAAAGTTCGAAATCGCTCTCTACTTTGTCTGTCTCTTTCCTTCGTAACGCGTAAGTTCTAGAACGTTGTATTCTTAAAAAATACCGTATAACAATCCGTGGATGGAACTTTCTCGAACCCGTGTTTCGCTCTACATAAGCGAACCGGCGAATCGATTGAGTCACTTCTGAGCGACAAACGAAGAAACTACAAGTGATCAAGTGCGCCTAGTGCCCTCGGCTATCCTTCTGGACTACGATTGACCTGTGATTTGGAAGATCTATTTTGTAACCTTGAAGATTTCATTAAAGTCTCACATAGTGCTATCAGGTGTTTTAATCCCCGAACCCCAGCACGTCCTTCGTCTACACGAGAGGTTAGTGGCCTAGTGTCAGAGTTGTTTATGGCACCCGTATAGGCCTCTGACTTGACTTGTTATCAAATTGATAACAGCCGAAACCGACTTTTTACATGCCCTCCGAAGCACGGAGATGCTCAGTTGAAATACCACTATGCGATCACCCATCTAGTGACTGACCGCCCCTAAAGTTGCTTAACCCACTGCTCGTTTACCGATCAGTGAGCGCACCCAACTATGAGCGTCTCATATCTATACCAGCACGTAACAATATACAAGAATGTTATGTTTGTCACGCGAATTTGCAACGAAAATCTAACGTCATTGTGGTAACAGTTAGATAGCTTTAAGGAGACGCGCGGGAATTCACAGCGACACTGATAAGTTGGTCTAGCTCGCTTTCGTGGAATCTAGCTTAATTAAATGACTGAGTGTTTATGGAGACTAAATACTAGTTGTATTAATTTAGCTACAAATAGATTTCTAACTCAACACTTACATGGACACCAATAAGCAATCCCATGTCAACCCATAAAATTAAAAAAACTGAGTTATACATATAGGCAGAAGTGTTGGTAAATGGCTGAAGAACATTTTTCTTTAATATTTGTAGGGTTTTAAGCTTTAAAACTGCTAAAAAGCCATTTTTTAATCATGCAATTTATGTATTATGTTAAAAGTTTTGGGTTATATACGAAATATGCAGTTTGTATACTTATTTTTAAAATAACTTACATAAATCTGAAATTGCCAAAAACTTGACCAATACATAAAAAATCATATAAAGCAAGTTGTTAAAAATTTTCAAACGCGTTTTTCTCGAAATGACTTATGACATTCGTGTGGGTTGACATGGTATTGCTTATTTGCGTCCATATATGATTTGTAATGATTTCGAAGTCTAGTTATTTAAAATCCTAACTAATATTATAAAAGTGACAAAAGTATGGTTCCCGAGGGATACAGAGATAACTTCTTCAATTATAAGAAACACATGTATTTCATGAAACAAAAGCGAAACGCAACAGTATGTTACTTTACGTCGATTTTGTACTACTTCTAATTTATTTTATTTATTTATCTATTTATATATATTTATATTTAAAACGTTATATATATTCACATATATATACATATATATATATATATATAAATATATATATATATATATATATATATATATATATATATATACATATATATATTCACATATATATACATATATATATATATATAAATATATATATATATATATATATATATATTGTCTAATATATAATTTATAATATTTGCCACCTACTTATCATATATATATTTTTTTCCTATGCGCTCAGGTTGTCTGGTACAAATTGCTTTTTAGCAATAAAGCCGCCTGGTTGTACCATTTATGCTAAATTTATATGGTTTTTGGTTTTTGTTTTTCTTTTTGTCAATTTCATGGTATACCATAAAGTATTATTATTATTATTACTACTACTACTATTTTTTTTAAATTAATCAACCATTATGTATCAAAACATTTTAAATTAATTCCAGAGTTAGGCATATTCAAAAGGTGAGAGAGGAATTTAGTATCATATTGGTATTCAGCATTCCATAAAAATCAATCACAATATATTCACTAAATAAGACATTCACTAACAAGGAGACTTCTACGATAAAAAAGGAATTCTATTGTTCAAATTTTGTTAGAAATTCAACGCTTTATTACAAAGGCAGTGACTGAAGCCCGTCTAGAAAAATTGATATTAATGTACCACAATGATGTTGAAGGTTTCTAACTAATTATACTAGCAAGAT
This sequence comes from Hestina assimilis, assembly GCA_023373885.1. Classification (NCBI taxonomy): domain Eukaryota; kingdom Metazoa; phylum Arthropoda; class Insecta; order Lepidoptera; family Nymphalidae; genus Hestina; species Hestina assimilis. The sequence goes on along the minus strand of CM041755.1, from coordinate 9,941,782 downwards.
AAAGACAGTCTTAGGCTTTCAGACCAATGTTCGTATTTTAGTTCGTTTTTTGAAGTGCTTATATAAACGCCTACCGTCGTATGAGTGTTGACGCGCTTATTAGCTCGTATAAATGCGTAATATGAGGCGCTATAAATATGCTACTGACACTCGCCACCACCAGTTCGACCATTTACGCCGGAATAAGCCCGTATACGTGGGTTCAGCTTTTTGAAGAGTAAAATAATTCGAATATAATTATATAATTCATAGTTTATGATCAAGTTTTCCGGCATCGGGACGTGAATACCCCATCGCCCACTGTTGGGATAACCACTGTCACAACAGAGATTATTACACCAGTGCAATCAATAACACTGGTGGTATATCTTTTGTTGCAAGAGGCCGGCTAGTTAAATACCACAGCAGTTTTAAATATTCTACCGCCAAACAGTAATGGTTTACTGTTTTCCGGTTTGAAGAGCACTGTAGTCTGGTGAAATTACTGGACAAAATAAATTTAAGAACCAATATCTCGAGGTTGGCAACGCGTGAGCAGCACCTACTAACGCTACTGCAAGCGCTCATAGGTTACGGAAACCGGTTATTAAAAATACTTCATTTTTAACAATAACATTTCAGATTGTATTGAGAACGTTGTATGAAAAAAAAATTATAATATCTTAAAAAAATTTAATTTAGGATTTAGGATAAACTTAAAAACTTTTCTCTTCCATTTCAAAAATGTAATTTAAAACAAAATAAAAAAAAAAAGTGACCACGCCTTACGGAGTACTTACAGAAGTGAAGATTTTTAAGTGGAGTTATGGACATTATTAAAATAAAACTCAGGATAGTGTTTTAATTGTATTTATTAAAATAAAACCCAGCACTCTACAGATAAATGTTAAATCAGGTAAAAATAAAAAGAACTTTAAGCACGTGTGACATTCACGAAGGTCAGTAAGTTAAATTTTGAAATATTTTGTTATAAATATCTACAATCGTTATTGAAATCGTTGTTTAACATTTCATTTGATAAAATATAATAAAATTAGTATTCCCAATAATTTCTTTAAACGGATTTTAATGCGCTTTTCACCATCAGTAAGATAAATTTTCACGTTAGAATATATATCATCATAATCATCTACAGAAAAAGGTATTTGGTACAGGACCATCCAAACGGAGCCTCTTAAAATACCATGGTTTGCTCACGTACAATTAAGTCGACAACTGCTGGTTACTATTAGAATACGGTCTGGGCACATTCCACTAAATGCGTTCGGATTTATGATGAAGCTCGTTCAGTCGCTAAATTGTACACAATGTAATGTCAGAGAGTATGTGTACCACGCATTAGTGGAGTGTGCTCGGGTCGGAGCAGAACGTAGGGCCTTTGAATTACATTTCGGAATGAATTTAAATAGTCTTGGACAATGTAATATTATTTTATCTTATCCTACATCAAAATTAGCAATTACTATTATTTATTATATATTACTAAATTTATTAAAATTAAGAAGGCAATGATTAAGTTATATGTAGAATCATGGGGCTGACATAGTCGCTAAGCGATTAAAGCCTTTTTTTTGTTTATTAGATTTTAAAAAAATCATAATCATCATCATTATCATCCGACCGTATTCGGCCTTGGCGATTGTTTTATTTAGCTTGGAGAGCTACGTCGGTGGTGGGCTCTCAGGTGACTGACGTAGCCAATCATTACAGTAAATGTTCTGCCACATATACTGCACGTCAGTAATCCTCTACCAAATTGTAGCATGTATATATTACATAGTAGTTCTCTGCAGAATCTACCTTCCGAATCGGCGGTAGCTTCATTTAGGCGGACATAACATACTGTATATTTGACTATTCAAAAGTGCTTAAAAGCCTATTTGAATAAAGAATATTTTGAGTTTGAGTTTGAGTATAGAATATATATAATAGTAATCAGAAAAAACGAGAGCGGGACGCTGACCACGGAAAAAATAAACAAAACTATTGGCAAATTACTTTTTTCCTATTAAAGAAACTAGAAAGTAAGAAAGTTTGTGTGTGACTGGAAGGGACCCTTCAAGTTGTGTATTCGATTTAACTTATACAATCAGTGATTGCGACATGTGATTGGCTCGTGACCAAGTATGAGTACGTGGAAGATTTACAAGGTACGTGTAAATTGTACTAACATTTAAGGCAAATATTTGTTTTTGTTAATAAGTAAGAAAGGAAAACGCGAGAGTGTAAAAAGTTGACTTTTTAGTGTTTTTTCTTTTTTTTTTCTTTTTAAGCTATTGTATAGCTTTTATCGCGGGTTTTGAGGTGGCGACCTAATCAAGAAATTCCGTAACGAAAATAAAACCTAACACAAAAAAAAAAAATATAGCAAATACCTCAATAAATGTATTGGAAAATGATCTTTAAATAATACGTTATACAGACTAACGTTCAATTTTCGCAAAATAATTTATAACGTTTATACATCATTCATATATATGCAAAGGATTTTCGTCTTTTACGCAAAGATTATTAAGGCGATTATTGTATAAAGTTAAAGTTCCAATTAAAAATGTAGCTATTGATGATGTACTTTCGTTCCAAATTCAAATATTTTAAATTAATTACGAAGTTTCTTACTTTATTTCAATGAAATTTTGAATTATCGACGAAATTGTATCTTATTGACTTGAAATTAATGTTCGATTTCATTTGTATTTTAACTTTTCTAAAACAGCCAAGATTTTATGTATTGCATAAGTTGATAAAAATGCTATGCAATAGCTTTACCGCGGCAGTCCCCGAGTGCCACGGGTTTTTTTATATTATATAGGGGCAAACAAGCACATAGCTCCACTTGATGGTAAGTACCAACTAGCGCCCATGAACATCCACAACACCAAGGTGGTCGAGAATGCGTTGCCAGCCTTTGAAGAAAAGGTATCTAAATACTCGACGCTTGAAGACTCCTAAATCATATCGAGCAGAGAAGACGTCAGGAGGTAGATCATTTAATACAAAGCTAACACCGTCGCCTATGAACATTATAAACACCAGGAAAACTTTAAGGAAATGATAATATCTTTTCTTTTCTAACGATTATAGTTCATACCAAAACGGAAACAACGAAAAACTAAATAAAAATATCAAAGCTATTAACTATTACCAACTGAAATATACACGTATTTGTTTTAAGCTTTAACTCAACTTATGATTTAATTTCGAAGGGAAAACTGCTTTAGCTGCGTTGAGCGATTTTTAATAGGGACTAAGCGTATGGATTTGCGTCACCTACGTGCTTCATGTGACATGTTACGTCAGACTAGCGACTGCATATTAGTCTCTTTGGATGTTACTGAACTAATATTATTTTCACTTTACAAATTCCGAATAAATAATAATATTAATTAAAAAATAAATAAATAAAAATTTTAATTATTCATAAACCAGTATTTTTAAGAAATACAGTTAAAAAAAGACTACTATCAGTAATCTCCATGACAGCCTTTTTTATTTTAATAAAAATGTTATAGCATTGTTTAAGTAAGTCGATAGTGTAATAAACTTCGTTTCGCTAAAAGTGCTTGAAGACGCGTCTCCAAAGTCCGAAACGTAATTGCTATACTAAACTAGCGAAGTTTGTAACGCTAAGTAAGTTTAACAATTTATTTTAACTTGACATTGTGATACAGATTTGTTACTTAATAAAAACCTGGGGGTCTACCTTGAACTGTTAGTAAACAACTCTATTGCGAGGCAATTCAGTTCAAGTCATGTCCAGATAGTAAAAGCGTGACGTCCTCGTAAACGTAATTAACTAAATATATTGATTAATAATGAATCGCTAGTGGGATGTCATGGTACGAACTACGAAATTGCGATGCGATCAGTTTACGTCATTACAATCGCAGTATATAGTTCATGGTAGACCCCCAGCTCTTAATATATAATTCTACTGTACGTGTGTAAGTCACTGAACTGCTCCTAAGCGGCTGGACTGATTTTGATATTTTTTTGTCTGTATTTCGGTAGATTCGAGAATTTAACAATTGGACCCAGTACGCTGCTATCGAGTCTCACATTTTTTTTATTTTCGTGGCAGGACAACATCTGCCGGACCCGTTAATAATTGATATAAACTAAAGCTTACAAGGCTAAATTGAGAATTAATTCATTTATGAACTAAACAGGATTTAAAAAAACTAAACTTTTAATCTATTAAAAATAGTGCAGTGAATAAAGTTCAATCGTGTTCCAAGTTAACACTACCCAAGTCCAAGCAGCTTGTTAAAGTTGCTAGAAGTACGAGTGCCAGTAGCGCGAAATTAAAAAAGGAAGTTGCTAATTCCCGCAAGATCTTAACTTTGTGCATTACTTTTACTTTGTAGCTCAACTCCAATTTTTTTTAATTAATTACTATGAGTAGCTTATTTTAAAAATAATTACCAGTCAAGTGCGTTATGGACAAAGCACTTTCGAAACTCAAGGGTTCACAAATAATAAGGAATTAAAATCGACCGCAAAAATAAGTTGGTAATTTCATACTAATTATTAAAAGTGATACGAAAAACAAAGTTAGGGGAAAAATTTATATATCTCTAAAATTCGTAGACCAATCTTTTCGAAACTTAATGTGACTGAAAGTTCTATTAATGTTCTACAACCTCAATTTTTTCCAGAATTTTATATTCCATAGATCAAGAGTTATGGACATAAATTTTATTTTATAACTTTAGGAGCTAATATCTCATCAATTAACGATTTCATCAAAAAAATCAATATCAAACCACATCATCAATTTGGAAGACCTATCGAAAGATACCTCATGCACTGAATTTTGTTTTTCAACCCTCGGCTACGTGTATGGACTGCTACCCTTAATTTTTATATATTTTAGGATTTCACTACAAAATTGTGCAGCGGTTCATAGAATACACCTATTAACTAAATTTTGTGTACATAGAGCCAATAGTTTCCGAGTTAAATGACTGTGACTTACAGACGGACGGACGGACAGACGGACATGACGAAATTATAAGGGTTCAGTTTTTGCCATTTGGCTACGGAACCCTAATTATGATTAAATAGCATTACCATGCGAATTGTATTTTAGTGATAGTATTCGATTATGGTAACGAAACAATATCTAATATATAAAATATATACTCATACTCCTCCGAAACGGCTTGACTGATTCTTATGAGTTTTTTATGCATATTCAGTAAGTCTGAGAATCGGCTACTATCTATTTTTCAAACCCCTAAGTGATTAGGGGTGTCCACCCCAAACATTTTTTTCTTATTTTTTGGATAATTTTTATTTCTTATTATTTTTTATTATGTGGCATTGAAAAATGCATACGACCCTAAATTTTCACTTTTTTATCACGAACCCCTGCTTTTTAACAGTCATAATAGTAAACCAACAACTTTCACCGGTGTCACTTCTAGACTCGGGTAGAGAGCGCTAATATCGGGTCCCAGATTTTGTTCGGGGCAGGACAACGTCTGCCGGGCCCACTAGTATTTTATACTAGGTTCAGCCCGCGGCACGATTGCACCTTTAATGCAATATAGAAATAATTGGTTCTCCTTATAAATTTTCATCCCCTGTTTCACCCCCTTAAAGTTTTGTTTTCGCTACAAAAAGCCCTATAACCATTTTCATGTTGCCATCTATATCTATACAAAAATCTAACTAATGTTATGTGAAAGTTTGGATGGATGTTTGTTACTATTTCACGCAAAGACTGGACCAATTTGGATGAAATTTGGTATACACATAGTTTATTACTTGGATTAACATATAGGGTCCTTTTCATCCCGGAAAATGTTGCGTTCTCATAAAAAAACTACATAACACGAGCGGAGCTGCGGGCACAGCTATTCATCATAATCAGTTCAGCTATTAAGGCGTAAAAGCTTAACGGTAGTAGAGCCATGCTTCTCTCGGCCGGCTCGACCGGGTAACTATTACCATCTCACAGAAAATAAGCGTCAAGTAACAGCATCATTAGGTACTGTTACGTTTCTTGTTAATCTCCGGGTGAGATCCCGCTGCCAACCCCGACAACTGGCCCTGGCAACATATAACGCACGCACTTTGAGGACCGACGAGAAGATCATAGAGCTGGAGGAGGCAGTGAGCAAGTTGCGATGGAGTGTCATAGGATTGTCTGAAGTCCGAAAAGAGGGGGAGGACAAGATGATTCTCAACTCCGGCCACTTGCTCTACTACCGGGACCGGGCGACCATCAGTCCCAAGGAGGTGTCGGATTTATCGTTCACAAGTCCTTCATCAACAACATTGTCAAAATTGAGAGCGTGTCGAGCAGGGTAGTGTACCTTATACTCAGAATCACCAAAAGGTATTCACTGAAGGTCATACAGGTTTACGCACCGACCTCGACGCACTCCGACAAGGATGTTGAGGTTATGTATGAGGATATTTCAAAAGCCATACATACCTCAAAAACCCACTACAATGTTGTGATGGGGGACTTCAACGCAAGGCTAGGCAAGCGAAGCGGAGAAGAGTTGAAGGTGGGGCAATTTGGATATGGGCAACGAAACCGTAGGGGTCAGATGCTGGCTGATTTCATGGAGAAGGAGGGTCTTTTCATGATGAACTCCTTCTTCAAGAAGCCGCATCACAGGAAATGGACCTGGATGAGCCCTGACGGTTCCACGAGAAATGAGATCGACTTCATCATGTCCACGGACCGGCATATATTCAATGATGTCTCAGTGATCAATACGGTTAAAACCGGCAGTGATCACCGTATGGTTAGAGGCACATTGAATATAAATATAAAGCTGGAAAGGTGGAAGTTGATGAAGTCCACACTCCGTCCGACTCGTGCTCATATACAAAACCCCGAGAGCTTTCAACTCGAACTACAAAATCGCTTCGATCGACTAGAGGACTGCGATACTGTGGACGATCTAACAGGCTTGTAACAACTGTCCATGCTGTTGGGTCTAGGTTCTTTAAGGCCCAGCACACAAACAGGACCAAAAAGTTCTCAGACCAAACTCTTAGGCTCATGGAGGAGAGACGTAAGATGAGGTTGCAGTCTACGGCAGACGCCTCATCGTATCGGCAAATTAATAGACAGATCTCTAAACTTCAAAGACGCGACCTAAGGCTCTATAACACAGAGCGAATCAAAGAAGCCATTAAAAAGAACCAAGGTTCCAAAGTGTTCGCGAGAGATCTGTCTATCGGACAGCGTCTACTGATGCGTCTGAAGCTCGATGATGGCAGCATCATTTCCTCCAAGCCTGAGATCCTAAGAGAGGTTGAGAAGTTCTATGGACAGTTGTATACTTCAACACAGAAGCCTGTTGATAACTTGGCCCAAGATCCGAGAGCCAAGCTGATCCGACACTATTCCGATGAAATGCCGGACATTGATCTGGACGAGATTAGTAAGGCCCTTGAACAACTTAAGAACAACAAGGCACCAGGTGAAGACGGAATCACATCAGAACTCCTGAAAGCGGGTGGAATACCGATACTTTTAGTCCTTCAGCGATTGTTCAATTCCGTCTTACACGAGGGCACAACGCCAGAAGCGTGGCACAGGAGCGTTGTGGTTCTTTTCTTCAAAAAAGGTGACAATGCTTTATTGAAGAATTATAGACCCATCTCGCTGCTGAGTCACGTTTACAAGTTGTTTTCGAGAGTCCTTACGAATCGTCTCGCTCGCAGATTTGATGACTTCCAGCCTCCCGAACAAGCCGGTTCCCGAGAAGGCTTTAGCACCATAGACCACATCCACACGCTGCGGCAGATTATACAGAAGACTGAAGAGTATAATCTGCCACTTTGCTTAGCATTTGTGGACTATGAGAAAGCCTTCGATTCGGTCGAAACCTGGGCTGTATTGAGGTCTTTGCAGAGGTGCCAAATTGACTACCGGTACATCGAAGTGTTGAGGTGTATGTACGACAACGCCACCATGTCAATCCGTATACAGGACCAAAGTACGAGGCCAATCCAGCTGCAGCGAGGTGTGCGACAGGGAGATGTCATTTCTCCGAAACTGTTTACCGCTGCGTTGGAGGACGTCTTTAAGCTTTTGGATTGGAACGAATTTGGCATCAACATCAACGGCGAGTACATCACTCACCTTCGATTTGCCGACGATATAGTCTTAATGGCAGAGACCCTGGAAGATCTTAATACCATGCTCGAAGATCTTAGCAGAGTTTCTCAACTGGTGGGCCTTAAGATGAACATGAGCAAGACGAAAATCATGTCTAACGCTCATGTTCCGCTCCATCCAGTTATCGTTGGAAGCTCTGCACTCGAAATTGTTGACAACTATATATACCTGGGACACACGATTCAGTTAGGTAGGTCCAATTTTGAGAAAGAGATCAATCATATAAATAAAATAAATTATATAAATATCATATAAATAAAATAAATTCTATGCATCTAGATGAAAGCAGTGTGATTTTCATAATGCACGGTGACAGTCTATCATTAACAAAAACACAATTAATAAAGAATATAGAAAACTTAACAGTTATACAGAATAAAACAAATTGTAAATTTATAATTAGTGCATTTCCTTATTCACACAGTTTATCAGATGCACAGAATAAAAAAATATATAATTTAAATTTATGTTTATATAACATGACATTCCATCATAGTGATGGCTTTTTATTTTTTGACATTAATAAGTTTATATATAGATTTAAGTTGACAAAGGATACAATGTACCTGCCCTTAAAATATAAAAAACAAATTGCTACTTTAGTAGCATATAATATATTAAACCCCGTTATATGCAATATAACGCAGGTAAACTCTGTAATTATAAATAATAATAATAATAATATTGACATTATTAATAATTTAAACTAGTCAATGAGACAAAACCTAAGCTCCCTAACATTACTATTGTACACCAAAATATTCAGGGCTTAGGTGGCAAAGAATGTGAACTAGAATTGTTTCTTGAACATTTTAATGTGCACATATTATGTGTGACTGAGCATTGGTTGAGAAAAGATGACTCTCTTAGTATTCAAAATTACAGTTTGTCAAGTTCGTTCGTAAGAGTGAATTCTATTCGTGGAGGCTCACTAATTTTAGTAAGAAATGACATTGTAAATAAATGTAGATCTGATATTGTTTCCCTCTCTATCGAGCGCACTATTGAATTATCCTGCGTGGAACTTCAACGTTATATTATAATAAGCATATACCGCCCCCCCTCTGGGGACTTTAAATTATTCGAATCTGTGATGGAAGATACCCTCAAACTGGCTTGTAAGAGTAATAAATCTGTGATCGTTTGTGGTGACTTCAATGTCGACTTATTACAAGTGACATCAATAGGTGTTAGGCTAATAAATTTATTCAAATCTTTTGATCTGTCAAACATATTCACTGAAGCCACTCGAATTACAAAAACGTCCGCGACATGTATAGATAATGTTTTTTGTCGCTGTCAGGTGTCCGACAAGTCAATAATTAATAATATAAGCTCAGATCATAGTGGCCTCAAATTCATTATCAATGATAATATTATTAAAAATAAACAAAAAATCATATATAGGCCTATAACAAGTAATAAGGTCAGTTGCTTTAAGGGTACTGTGGCTCAAGGATTGTCTGGGTTAAACTTGACGGTGCATGATCCAGATGTTCTTTATACTTCCTTTTTTAAATTAATTGTAAATGAATTTGAAAAGTCTTTTAAAACTAAAAGTACATTTAAGGACATAAAAATAAAATTTTCTGATTGGGCAACGGATGGTATATATAAAAGCAGAAATAGATTATATGAATTATATAGTATGAGGCAATGGAATCAGAGCTCAAGTTTTTTGGAATATGTTAAGAAATATTCAAGGGTTTTTAAGGCAGTGTGTGTCTGTGCTAAATCCAAATTTATTAAATATAAGATCATGAAGTCAGAAAATAAGGTTAAGGCAACATGGGACATTATCAATGGTGTATGTGGAAGAACAAAACAAAAAGAGACAATTGAATTAAATATAAATAACGCTATTGTGAATACGGAACTAGAAATAGCAAATGAATTTGAATTATTTTTCTCCAAAATACCATCACAGATAACTTGTAATTTAAGATCAACTCCTTCTGAGGCCTTGAAAATATTACAAAATAATGTCTCTGAATGCCATGCAAAATTTTCCTTTGAACGTATTAATGCAATAGATATTATTAAAACATTTAAAACATTAAATATTAAAAAACTCATGACCTTTGGGGTATCTCAGTTCACTTAATAAACAATATACTATACAGCATTGCTCCATATTTAGCTTTTATATTTAATAAATGTATAGATGCGGGCTGTTTTCCTGACCTTATGAAATGCAGTAAAATCTTACCACTTTATAAAAATGGCGATAAAACTAATCCCGGTAACTATAGGCCAATTTCCATACTCCCGTCATTAAGTAAAATATTTGAAAAAATTTTACTTAACCAACTTCTATCGCATTTCAATTTAAATAGCCTTTTTCACAACCAACAATATGGCTTTAGCAAGGGACGCTCTACATTGGATGCTGGAGTGACGCTCATAAAACATGTCTATGACGCTTGGGAGAAGTCACAGAATGCGATTGGTGTGTTTTGTGACTTGTCTAAGGCTTTTGACTGTGTTGTACACGAGACGCTTTTAAATAAATTGAACCATTACGGTGTCACTGATAAAGCTCTTAAAATCATTGCCTCATACTTATCTAATAGATTACAACAGGTATCAATTAATGGAATAAAGTCTTCTGGATCTGTACTAAAAATGGGCGTTCCACAAGGTTCAATTCTAGGCCCTTTTCTATTTTTGATTTACATTAATGATTTGCCTTTCTATGTAAACAGTATATGTGATATCGTATTGTTTGCTGATGATACTTCCCTAATATTTAAGGTTGACAGGAATAAGCATAATTATGACGATGTAAACAATTCTTTATCGCTTGTACAACAATGGTTTACTGTAAATAACCTAGTTTTGAATGCGGCGAAGACAAAATGTGTAGAATTTTCAATGCCAAATGTTAAGAAACAAGATTTTATTTTAAGTATGAATAATACAAATCTTGATATAATTGATAATACAGTATTTTTAGGAATAACACTGGATTCAAAACTTCAGTGGAACTCTCATTTAACATCCCTTGCAAGAAGACTCAGCTCTGCTGCTTACGCGGTTAGGAAAGTTAGACAATTAAGTGATATCGATACTGCTCGATTAGTTTACTTCAGTTATTTTCACAGTATTATGTCTTATGGCCTATTACTTTGGGGTAATGCTACAGACATTGAGACTGTATTTATTCTTCAAAAAGAGCTGTTCGGGCGATTTATAATTTGCAAGCTAGAGACTCTCTTCGGGATGTGTTTACTAAGGCAGGCATACTGACGGTTGCTTCGCAGTATATCCTTAGCAATATCCTTTATATTCATAAAAATGTTGATTTGTTTGACACAAATAGTGACAGACACTGCTTTAATACAAGAAGAAAAGATAAACTTGTTACACCAAGTTTTCGGCTTCACAAAGTGAGTATGTCTTTTTGGGGCAAGGTGTTCGCTTCTATAATAAAATTCCGCAGACAATTTTGAATCTACCACTTATGAAATTTAAATCTTATATCAAGCGGTGTTTACTAAATAAAGCTTATTATTCCGTTAATGAATATATTGCAGATAATGTGGCATGGAATTAATATACGTTGAGTTTCATGCGGGATATATATCTTAATTGTACATTTGACAAATGTAATGTGATTATTTTTGAAAAGAGTAACTGTAGAGTTTCTTGCCGTTTCTTCTCTGCATAATCTACCTTCCGAATCGGCAGTAGCTTCACTTAGGCGGACATAACAGACTGTATATTTGACGATTCAAAAGCGCTTAAAAGCCTATTTGAATAAAGAATATTTTGAGTTTGAGTTTGAGTTTGAATCACCGAATCCAGCTCGGCTGGGCAGCGTTCGGGAAGTTACGTATGATCTTCTCGTCCACTATTCCTCAGTGCCTGAAGACAAAAGTCTTCGAACAGTGCGTGTTGCCAGTGATGACTTACGGAACCGAGACATGGTCGCTAACTATGGGCCTTATAAGAAAGCTCAGAGTCACTCAGCGAGCGATGGAGAGAGCTATGCTCGGAGTTTCTCTACGTGATCGAATCAGGAATGAGGAGATCCGTAGAAGAACCAAAGTCACCGACATAGCTCAAAGAATTGCGAAACTGAAGTGGCGATGGGCGGGGCACGTAGCTCGAACCGACGGACGTTGGGTTCGCAAGGTGCTGGAATGGCGACCCCGCACTGGACAACGCAGCGTCGGCAGGCCTCCCACAAGGTGGCATGACGACATAAAAAGTGTCGTTGGGAGCCGCTGGATGCAAGCGGCACAAGATCGTTCCCGGTGGCAGCATTTGGGCGAGACCTATGTCCAGCAGTGGACGTCCATAGGTCGATGATGATGATGATGACGTTTCTTGCAACGTGTGAGATCGCCTGAGGCCCAATATCCCACCCCCTCTGTTCCCATACTTTTTTCCCTTCTCATCCCGTCCTGTTCCTGGGGTTACCAACGCCCTTATGATATTTCAAGTATTACAAGCGTTCATAAGTTGCGGTGACTGCTTACCTTCAAGCGGTCCGTACGCTTATTAGCCAAACGTCATGACATAAAAAAGAAATAACGTCACAAGCAAACAAACATACATTCACATTTATAATATTTGTTAAGATTAACATTTAAAATATTTCTAAGTTTACATATTTAGAATATGTAAAAAATTTGTTTTAAACAGTTACAGTAGAAAAGTTACTAGATATGTCTCTAACGCTAAACAGTTACTTGAATAATGAAAAAGTTAATTTAAGTTAGTCCCATCTAACTGTTCAGATTAGATTAACTTTTGCTTTGCTTTTATAATGTTGTTTGTTACTTTTAGTTTAGTCGAGTTTAACGACCTTGTAACAAAAAATATGCAAGAGCTAAAAAATAAACTTTTTAATATATAGTTTCGAATTTGCAAAACAAACACGCATTTTAAACTTTTCTAACATCCGGTCATCCACCCTATTTTTTTTTGTGGACAAAATTTTTTGTTTTATTGTCACCCTTATCAACCCACCATCAACCCCTATTTTTTAATAGTGATGTTAGTAATTCAATCATTTTCACCGGTTTCACTTCTGTTCACAGTTACATTTTTTTTCGGGACAGGACCACGACTGCTGAGCCCGCTACTAAATAAATAAAATCCTTTGTTTTGTAATAATAATTTAATATGTTACGTTAACGGTAACAAATAGTAAATGACCTTCTTTATGAAGTCAGTTAAACTATTAAAATTTGTTCACAAAGAGCCCAACGTGAGATACACAAAAAATTGATTAAGCCAAATTGGTCGTGTTCCAGTAATCGAGTAACATAACTATGTACAAGGATAAATAAATATTCAGACGAATAAAGGGCTTCCTTTTTGTCGTTACAAAAACAGCGAAAAATTAATTTCCACCATTTGTTCATAACACAGTATTCTGCTCCTCTCAAATTGACCGAACTGAGAAACGAAATTCATTATTCGAAACAACAAAAGCTACTAATGGAAATTAGCTCCCTTAGCTAATTGCTATGAATACGTTTAAAATAAATCAGCGATGTACTAGAAAATTATTCATGAGTGTGGAATATAAAATACTAGCTTTTGGACGCGGCTTCGCCCGCTGTAACAACGATTTTAATGAGCCAAATTTAATGTCATATAGAAATAATTGGTTCCTCATACAAACTTTCACCTCCTTTTGAATTCCATTCAAGTTTTGTTTTTCTGGCAAAAAGTAGCCGTCACCATGGTCCAAATATTTGTATTGACCATACACGCATGTCTAGACGTTTGTATGTATTTCCGAAGCCATACAAACGTCTAGACATGCGTGTCTAGACATGTAGCGTTTATTTATTTTTTATCACATTTTTTTTTACAGCTGGTGCATGGAGTATTCTAACATATAACAGTTGCAATGTTTTAACTAGTCCAAATAAAAGAGAAAAACTGAATAAAAAATAGCGACTGCGGAAAACTTGGTCTCTTTTTGTTCAACTTGTAGTTGGCAAACAAGCATACAACCCAGTTGATGGTAAGTGGTTGCCGTAGCCTATGAGCGCTAGCAGCACCATTGGTAGGTGCCACTCACGCGTTGCCAACCTTGAGATTAGTTCTTAAATCTCCTCTGCCCAGTAATTTCACTAGCCTACAGTGCCCTTCAAACCGTAATGCCTAAGCGCTAATATACAATATTTGACACTGCGGAAAAGGAAATTCAAGAAGCAATATCTCGAGGTTAACAACCCGTAAGTGGCACCTACTAATGCTGCGTGCGCTCATATGCTTCGGCAGTCGCTTACCATCAGGTGGGCCGTATTCTTTCTTGCCAACTTATTAATTTGTACTTGAAACATATGTTTGGTAAATCTTCTCTGAATAGATTCTAGCCTAGTGATATAAACATCGTACTGACTACTGATTTGATTTTCATTTTTGTACTGTGGGTACCAACTAGATGGCGCTAGTAGTACATTACATCGCGCTATCGATGTGTTCACTGCTTACTATAAGAGTTCCGGCTTGGACGTTTTAAGTTCGACGACCTAAATTGGTCGCGGGTTCGATTTCTGTATTTTTGTTGTGAAATTGTGCATTTTTTGTACAATATCACTTTTAATATAACAATTATATTTATTAGTTATAACTTATAACTGTAGAGAATTTTAGTCTGTCCGTCCGTATAGGTTTTGTAGTGAAATAATAAAAGATCTAAAAATTAAGGGTAACAGTCTATACATGGAACTGAGAGTTCCATGAGTTCGTGAGTAAAATTTGAGCTTGTAGGACATCAAATAAAATTTCAAACCACATTTGGTTTAATGACGATATGTCTACAAATTTAAGAGATATATAAGTTTTTCCAATAACTTTGTTTCTCATATAACTTTTAATAATTACTATGAAATTACCAACTTATTTTTGCAGTCGATTTTAATCCGTTATTATTTTTAAAGGCCTTGAAATTCTTCATAACCAAGCTGCGGAACCCTTTAGTTTCAACTGTGCGTCGTCCACAACGCACTTGACTACATATTATTTGTTCAGCTTGTAGTTGGCAAACAAGCATACAGCCCACCTGATGGTAAATGGTTGCCGTAGCCTATGAGCGCTTGCAGCACCATTAGTAGGTGCCACCCACGCGTTGCCGACCTTGAGATTAGTTCTTAAATCTCCTCTGCCCAGTAATTTCACTAGCCTACAGTGCCCTTCAAACCGAAATACAGTAATGCCTAAGCACTAATATTCGGCGGTAGAATATTTGATACTGCGGAAAAAAGGAAATTCAAGAAGCAATATCTCGAGGTTGACAACCCGTGAGTGGCACCTACTATTGCTGCGTGCGCTCATATGCTTCGGCAGTCGCTTACCATCAGGTGGGCCGTATTCTTTCTTGACGTCTTATTAATTTGTACTTGAAACATATGTTTGGTAAATCTTCTCTGAATAGATTCTAGCCTAGTGATATAAACATCGTACTGATTACTGATCGTACTGACTACTGATTTGATTTGGATTTTTGTACTATGGGACTTGTGAGAGTACCATCATACCAACTAGATGGCGCTAGTAGTACATTACATCGCGCTATCGATGTGTTCACTGCTTAGTATAAGAGTTCCGGCTTGGACGTTTCTAATTCGACGACCAAAATTGGTCGCGGGTTCGATTTCCGTATTTTTGCTGTGAAATTGTACATTTATTTGTACAATATCACGTTTAATGTAATATTTATAAGTTATGACTTATTGGAGAATTTTTGTGTGTCCGTCCGTATGTCACGGTCATTTTACTTGGGGTCTAATAGCTAGCTACACAAAATTTGGTAAACATGTGTATTCTATGAACCGCTACAGGGTTTTGTAGTGAAATAATAAAAGATTTAAAAATTAAGGGTAACAGTCTGTAGTTGAGAGTTGAAAAAAAAATTTCAACATAAACTTTAAGTATGAGGTATCTTTAAAAATAATAAAGAGGGTTCATTTGGACTAAGTCAGTAGTTGTTGAGAGATAACCTCCTAAAGTCATAAAAATTGTGTGTCCTCCCCTATAACTATGTGATTTAAAATTATGAAAAAAATTTGAGGTTGTAGAACATCAAATGAAATTTCAACAACATTTGTTTTTAAGAGGATAGGTCTACAAATTTTAAAGATATGTAAGTTGTTCCCAGAACTTTGTTTTTCATATTACTTTTAATAATTACTATGCACATACCAACTTAATTTTGCGGTGGATTTAAATTAGTTTTTAGTTTTAAAGTTCTTAAGATGAAGATGAAGATGATGAAGAACATCATGAAGCTGCGAAACCCTATAGTTTCGACTGTGCGCGGTCCACAACGCACTTGACTGGTAATTATCTGCTTCTTAAGCGTGATGGTACAACTGGGTATCCTAATCTAATATGATACATGAAATAACGTAGTTTTGTTTGTAACCGTTGAAGAGGTTATAATGAATTTTGATATAGATATCTATAGAAGAAGGTTAAGTAGTGGATACAAGTTTATATTGAATCAAAAGCTCAGAATAATTCATTGGAAGATTGTTTCGATGGTTATTGTACGTAGTAGCCATCATACCAACTAGATGGCGCTAGTAGTACATTACATTGCACTATCGATGTGTTCACTGTAGACTATAAGAGGTCCGGCTTTGACTTTTCAATTACGACCTATTTAGGTTTACTTAGTGGTAGAATTTCGGAAAATTAATTTTTGACGTGAAATTGTATGTTTCGTGTTCGATTTCACCTTCAATGTTATAATAATTATATTTAAAAGTTATAACTTGTAACTAGGGATGAGGTGCCTAAGGTTATATAGGTACTGAGTCTTGCAAGTACGAGTACACCAAGATACTTATTTTCGATAATAATAATAATAGTTTATTGACCCCAGTAATGTATACATTAAGTCTTAACCTAATATTAATACATCGAGTCTTAACCTAATATAATTACATTGTAGTTATATATTGGGCACTAGCGCATGAACTAGGCCGACACATTATTAAAATTAGTGCATTATTTATAAAAGGTGCTTTTTATTTAATTAGAAGTAAGTGCATTATAAAAAATGATGTAGTCTCTCTTCTTATCTTATCGATTGGTTAGTGGTCAACCTAGTGTCAGAGTTGTTCAGGTCGCCCGTAGGCCTCTGACTTGACTTATCGACTGTTTTCTAATTGTCAACAGCCGGGACCGACTTTTACGTGCCCTCCGAAGCACGGAGACGCTCGGTTGAAATACCACTATGCGATCACCCATCTAGTGACTGACCGCGCCTAAAGTTGCTTAACCTACCGATCGTTTACCGAACAGTGGGTGCACTCGGCTATGAGCGTAGTGGGGTTTAACTAATGATGTAGTAAAACAAAGTTTCAATGACAAACAAATATTTGTAACTACCAATATTATAAACATGCTCACAGATTAGACCACAGTAACTAAAAAACTTTACTTTAAAATTAATAATATTTACTATTAATTAAAAATCAATAGTTGGTTTTCAATCTGATCATAATCCTGTTTTTTAAGCCATCAAACTAGTATTTTTTTGCAATTATGATTATTGAGCGGATAAAAATTTGAAGTTTTATTTAAACTATTATATAATAACGGTGCAATAAAGCATTGGAATTTAGTAATGAACTTTGTTTTATATGAGTAAGTGAGTAACAAACCTTATCTTTCCGTCTTATGTTTGGTGGAATTTGAGTAAATGGTAATTGTTTGTGCAATGACATTATTGTCTCTTAAATATATACTTGCCGGATCGATAACACATCACATTCGTTGTACAGTTTGGATGTAGAATACATGAATGGCTTAAAGATCATTACTTTAAGCAGTGCTCTCTGTGCTCTTTCTAATTTTAATAGGCTAGTTTTACGGGCAAAGTAAATAGCTTTCAGTAAAGCAAAGTTGACTACGTGTCGTAATCTTTTGAATAAATAGATCGACTTTCGGGTTCTATTAGCAAGCTGGTCGATTTGGGGGCCTCAGCATAGTTTTATCGAGCTATATACCTAAATATTTAACTGTTCTGTTTCAAATAACTACATGGCCACATATTTTCTCTTTTTCCATAATCATGCAATTGGATTTTAAATTTCTGTTGATCTCTCAAAGATTGCATAGTAGTACAAAAAAGAATAAACTTAGTCTTTAAAATATTAATCGTTAGCATATTGTTTTTTAGCCATAGTAAAATTTTTTGTAAGCCTATCTCAGTATAGGCCTTTGCTCTATCCCAGGTTTTACCATGGAAGATTACTGCTGTGTCGTCTGCAATGGTGAAAATCTCACAATTTTTTAATTTTACCTCACAGAAGTCGTTAATGTATATTAGGAATAAAATTGGTCCATGTACACTACCCTGTGGTACACCATGTGTTATAAGAGCATCACTACTAATACAATCGTTAATTATTACTCTTTGGATTCTATTTTTAAGATAATCTTTAAAGAAATTGTTGGTATTTCCTCTTATGCCAATACCTTCCAGTTTACTCAATAATATCGGCAAAGAGACCGTATCAAAGGTCTTGGTATGGTGCAAAAAAATTCCAAAACATTTATTTTTATTATCTATGCATTTTGCTACGAAATCAGTAAGTTTGGAAACTGCTAACGTAGTTGATTTCCCTTTTCTGAATCCATATTGGTAATCAGACAAGATATCATGTTTTTTTAGATACGATAACAGTCTTTTATTGATTATCTTTTCTGCAACTTTTGCCAGAGTAGGTAAAACTCTTATTGGGCGATAGTTTGTTACCCATCTTATAAATAGGATGGATCAAGGATATTTTAAAGACTCCTTGAAAAGCTCCTGTCTGAATACATTTATTTATGATGTTTGTCATGGGAGGAACAACAAAATTTTTAATTTCTTTTAATAGCCTAATAGGGATTCCATCCCATCCAGTAGCACTGTCAGATTTTAAGCCTAATAAAGTGGACTCAACCTCGTTTTCTATTGTAGGCAATAAAAACATAGATAAAGCAGGCTTAAAAACAAAGATTGAGTTTCAAAAACGCGATTGCTTGGACTGTTCTGTGATGAGATAATATTTAGTAAGTTGGAGGCAACAGTGCTAAAATAGGCATTCACTTTCTCAACGCTCATAGCCGAGTGCAACCACGAATCGGTAAACCATCGTTAGGTTAAGCAACTTTAGGTCAGTCACTAGATGGGTGATCGCATAGTGGTATTTCAACCGAGCGTCTCCGTGCTGCGGGGGCACGTAAAAGTCGGTCCCGACTGCTGACAATTTGACAACAGTCGATAAGTCAAGTCAGAGGCCTGTATGGGCGACCTGACCAACTCTGACACTAGGTTGGCCACTAACCCTCGATAAGAAGAAGAACCGGTTCTTGTGGTGTATTTTCTATTTTTAAAAGATTTGCTGAGGGCGCTTCATTATTTTCTTACTATTTGGTATTTCGTCAACTATTTTCAAAGTCATTTTTGTATTTTTAGCATATTTTTGTAGCTCAATTCTTTCAAAATTTATTTTAAGACGTTTTAGTATGTTATTACAGTAATTTTTATATCTCATCTAGTGAGTTGGCAAGCGGTCATAGACTACGGGAACCACTTACCATCAGATGGGTCGTATGCTTGTTTGCCAACTTGTAACAATAAAAAAAAGAAACCGGCTATGTTTTATGAAAATGTACATTAGTATGATCTGAAATGCTCAATTGCTCATAGACGTGCATGCTCAATTGCTCACTGGTTGGTATAGTGAAGATAGAATTAAAATACCTATCCAAAATTTCGTGAGATAAAGTTTTAGGACAGTAAATGCAAAGTAAAATTCTATATATAACTTTTTCGCTTACATTTTAATTACGTGATACAACTTTTTCTGTTTATGTGTTGGATGTGAAAAATAATAAATGAAAGTAAAAAAGGTAAGTATTTGCATTATGTTTTATAACAAACAAGCCTTGATATGAACACAATACTGAGTACTCTAAATATTTAACACCAATTTTAATACAATTTCTGCTTTTGTTACGAGTTCTGTATTCAGAACAACAATTCTATTGTATTATGAATTACAAAGTGGAGTATAATTCTAACATACAACGTATGAAATGTCTAATATTATGAGTTGTACCTTTAGGGTCATTATACAGTCTTCTTTTTATCGAGTGGTTAGTGGAACCTAGTGTCAAAATTATTCAGGTCCCTCGTATAGGCCTCCGACTTGACTTTTAGACTATTTCAATTTGATAACAGCCAGGACCGACTTCTTACGTGACCTCTGAAGCATATGGTTGCATAGTTGAAATACGACTACGTGATCACCCATTTATTGACTGACCGCGCCTAAAGTTGCTTAGCCCACCGATAGTTTAACGTCACTAAGGTGGCCAGAAAGCGTTCGGCTCACCTTACCATTTCTAGGGAGAGGATATAGGCTTAGATAATAAGATGGTTACGTTACGGGAATCTAAAACCTCCACGGAAGAAACTTCATGACACTTGGTCCGCGGGGGGTAGATGATACTCTCATTTATGTCCACATGCATAGAAGGAAAGGGTAGTCGAAAAGAAAGTGAAATACGGCTGGTAGTTTGGTTCTTACAATCGTCGAACGATACGCTACAGTAACGGTACTGTTATTGCACGTTGATTTTTGTAATAGAATACTACTTTTCCGAACCAGCCATAACTGCCACTAATAGAAACGCTTATTGTTAAAGTAACCAAAATTACTCGACGATTAAACTTTGACGTTTTTGTGTACGTGTCCACAGTTCGAGGTTTAGTCGTGTTTTAGAGTTTGATTAAACGTCACGAAGTTTAATCACTTTAAAACGATGTTACTAAAATGAAATAATATTTTATAGGAGCTTTTAATATGAAAACAGTAATGCGCTGTTAATTTACTTTCCATTCTCTAAGGATATAGAAGCTTTCAAGCAGCGCTCAGGTGTAGTTAACAATCAAGTTCTGCAGGAAGGCAAAGAAATAAAGCTCGTTTAAAATTGAACAAAGCTAATTAATAAATTAATTAATTTAATTATATAAATCTTTATTTACATAATTCTACTATACGTGTGTATGTCACTGAACTCCTCCTAAGCGGCTGGACGGATTCTGTTTGTAACATGACTTTTCTTACATTATAATTGTTCAAATCCTTTATCGAGAGTAATTGAGAAGTGATTTATTGTTACGTTATACTTATAAAATATCGTCTAAAATTACTTGCTGCATCTTTGTTGCAACATAATACTTAAGCGTCTTCTTTAATTTATTTCATGTCTTTCAAGAATATTTCTTTTTGAAGATTCTGTAGAAAACTTGCTGAAAAGGAATGTGTATATCTTTAAAATATGGTTCTTTAGATACCTTCCAAAAATTTATAATAATATTTTAAATGTCAACGGAGGTGTTTCGTTAGTGTATAATATATTCTTTGCTGTGTTGTGAATGAAATATAAATATTAAAACAAAAAAATCTAAGATTTTTTGTGGGAGTTCCATAAAAAGACTACGATACTTTTGTAGGAAAAGTACATAATTATTATCTTCGACAGTCAAAAAGTGATTATAATTGTGTTTTGTGAAAATAGGTATCATTTTCATGTTCTTAATTGAATCTTCTATTACGACTAATAAAATAATAAAAATAAATTTACGTTACACAACGGCCCGCATTAGGATAAAGATATCCTGTGGCGGGGTTCGGAAACACACAAGGACAATGACAAAGAATAAATAAACGCTGCACTCTCAACGGCTCCCATTAGGATAGTTATATCCTGTGTCGGGGTCCGGAAACACATACAAGGACAAGGACAAATACACCCAGACCGGAAAATATGCTTGCATGGTCAATACAAACATATTATGCTCCGAGCGGGAATCGAACGCGCGACCTGTGGCGTTTAAGGCAGGTTCGCTACCGCTGCGCCACAACGTCGTCACGCAGATCGGAACCCATGCCTGTATGGTCAACTTAACATAACATAAAAAAGCCACTAGCATATTGCAACAAAATGTTTTTAATTTCAAAACATCTAATAGACATGGACTTACAAACACCCAGTTGTCATATAGTTCGTGGAGTCAGATGTCCCGTTAAGATAACAAGATGTGTCCATTCAGACATTGCATGTGGAAATATTCAAAGCAGAATACAGTAACAAAAGTGGAGCGGAAACGGCTCTACGCGAGGGTGTGTATGTAAATGCTGTCGACCTTCATGATAACATCAAAGCACTTGACATGAATATGCATATTTGTAAAAGGTAAATAGACCCTATTTAGTGTCATGTCATCATAAATTTTGGAAACATTTTAGTTTAATTTACTTGTATATGAAATCATGTTTAATTATTTTGTGAACTTCGGTCGCAAAATCATACTGTTACGGAGAACATTATTACCAGGGCATAAGGTTCTAATCATTCGCTACTCTTTCTGTCTCTTTCCTTTGTAACGCGTAGGTTCTAGAAAGATGTGTTCTCAAAAAACCCGTGTTCCGCTCTATATAAGCGGCCCAGCACGTCGAGTGAGTCATTCAGTTCTGAGCAACGAGCGAAGAAACTACAAGCGATACAAGTGATCAAGTGTGAAATATTTTTCACACTTGATCACTGTGATTTGGGACCTGTAACTTGTGAAGTTCTGTTCTGTGAACTTGAAGATTTAATTAAAGTCTCATTTAGAGCCATCAGGTATACCGGTATCGGGATGTGACGACCCAATCGCCCACTGTTGGGATAACCTTTTTCACAGCAGAGATTATTCCACCAGTGCAATCAGTCACACTGGTGGTAGGTCTTTTGTTGCAAGAGGCGTGAGTGGCACCTACTACTAATGGTGCTGCAAGCGCTCATAGGCTACGGCAACCACTTACCATCATGGGCTGTATGCTTGTTTGCCAACTTGTAACATAAAAAAAATCCAAATCTTCGAGCCCGAGCACTTAACAGAACGTTAATATAAATAATTATATTTTTAATTTGAATAAATAAATTTATTTATTGTAGAGTTTCCCTTTAACCGAGCACTTACTTAAAAAAACACGACCCTCCAATGCCTTATTTACTGCAATGAATGAGATTTGTGGAAATTGCGTTGGCACCGCTCCAACAACGAATGAACGAATAAACGAATGAATAACTAAGTGGTCAAATTGGGAAATTAATGGAGTCCACTACAAGACATGTATTTGTACTCCGAAATATAAAAATAATAATGAGGGTTCAGTTTGACTTTTTTGACTAAGTCAGTAGTTGTTGAGAGATAAGCTCCTAAAGTCATAAAAATTGTGTGTCCCTTCTATAACTACGTGAATTATAATTCCGAAAAAAAATTGAGGTTGTAGAACATCAAATGAACTTTCAACAACATTTGGTTTGAAGAAGATAGGTCTACAAATTTTAGAGATATATAAGTTGTTCCCATAACTTTGTTTTCCATATTACTTATAATAATTATTATGCAATTACCAACTTAATTTTGCGTTCGATTTAAATTCGTTATTATTATTAAAGTTCTTAAGATTCTTCATAATGAAGCTGCGGAACCCTATAGTTTCGACTGTGCGTGGTCCACAAGGCACTTGACTGGTAATTATCCGGTTCTTAAGCGTGATGATGCAATTGGGTATCCTGAACTAATATTATACATGCAATAGTGGCTTTTTGTTTGTAACCGTTGAAGAGGTTATAATGATTTTTGATATAGATATCGATAGAAGAAGGTTTAATAGAGGATAGAAGTTTATATTGAATCAAAAGCTCGGAATAATTCATTTATTAATTTATTAATTGGATGATTGTTACGGTGGTTATTGTACGTAGTTGCCATCATACCAACTAGATGGCGCTAGTAGTATATTACATCGCGCTATCGATGTGTTCAATGTAGACTATAAGAAGTCCGGCTTTAAATTTACTATTTCAAACCCTATGGGTTGAATTCCGAAACACTATTTTTGACGTGAAATTGTACGTTCGTGTTCAATTTCATCTTTAAAGTAGTAATAGTTATATTTGGACGCAAAAAAGCATATCAACCCACAAAGCTGAAAAAAGTGAGTTATATATGCAGAAGTGTTGGTAAATGCCAGAACCCAGAACATACAGACTAACAGACAGAGAGACTAAATTATTAAAAAAAAAATTTTTTTTAATGTAAATACCGTATACACTTTAGTGAAAAACTGTTTAAATTGAATTACAAACAAACATCAATTTTATTTATTTGTATAGATTCATATCAAAATTATTTGGTTACATACCGCCATACAAGTAACGATCATACAATAATAAATTGTATAGAATCGATTCGTAAGATCATAACTCGCGCCCTCACTCATTTAAGTAAGAATATTAAATAGTGCCGAATATCGAGGCATCATCCCAAACCTCAAAAAACATTCCTCAAACCCTCATCATGCGCCTCAACTGATCAACTCGCCTCGTGCACTCTAACGTGACAAATGTTGCCAGTCGAGTCCGTCACGATGAGTGAATGAGGTGGTTCATTGATGAAAAATGAGTAACTCTTTCAATTTGTTCTCACGAGTACCTCAAATGAGGCAACTCACGAGTGAGGAACCCATGACTAGATGAGGCGCACAAGCACAAAGTTAAATAGGTACTGAGTCTTGCAAGTACGAGTACACCAAAATACATGTTTCCAATTACATTTGTACTTACGTAAGTATATATACTTTTCAAATTTTGATCAGCCACCCCTGCACAGTCCAGGATTACATGGGTGACCGTCTCTTCCTCGTTCAGACAGCCCCTGCACAGGGGCTGTCCGTTACGCCGATTGTAAATAGGTGTTTATTTAGTGATATGTGCCCTGTAAGGGTGCTCACTAAAATTCGGAGGTCATGCTTGCTGAAGCCGAGGAGTCGTCTGGTCAGTCTTGGCGACGGTGCAGGCATCGCTTCTTTCGACTGTCGGCAGCTCGTGAGGTTTTTGCCCATCGGGCATTATGTTCGGTTTTGGTAAAGGCGCGTAGCCATGTGCGTATTTGGCAGTAGGGGCATGAGGCCAGCCACCTGAGCCATTCATCCCCTTCTTGCCAGCTCATCGGCTGCGTCGTTACCTAGTGATCCACTAAGTCCTTTAAACCATTGCAGGATTACCCTGTTGGCGGAGGCTATCCGCTCTAGGGACTTGTGACATTCGTAGATTAGCCCTGAGGTAATAGTATTACTCTGCAGTGCCATTTGTACGGCCATACTGTCGGAGATGATCCTGATATTATGATCGTTCATCTTCCGTCTCAGTACAGCGGTGGCTGCCTCCTTGATGGCTACACATTCGCATTGGAAAATGGAGCTGTGTTTGCCTAAGGGTATTGATATTTGTATGTTTAGTTCTTGTGAGAAGACACCAGAACCGGTTCCTGGCCCCATCTTTGAACCGTCTGTGTAGATTCTTACTTCACTTGTGTCTGATTGATCTTTCTCTTCTTCGGATAGTTGTATTAGGTAGTGCTTATGGAAAATGTTTACTTTTGGTATCCTGTAGCAGGGGGCCTCGCAAAGGGGATGCTGCTGTTTTGCTCTGTCCCACAACGCTGCGACGGGGCCGTCTTCGCCATTCCACTCACCTAGCAGTTTTAGGCGCAGGGCTGACATTGTCGCCTCATGTTGGATGTGAAGGTCCAGCGGTGTTAGGCCCAGGATGGTTTCCAGGGCCATTGTCGGAGTGGTACGCATGCAGCCCGTCATGGTTGTGCAAGCCAGTCTTTGGAATCACTGCAGCTCGGTTTGAACAGTGGTAAGCTGTGTCCTGGGCCACCAAGCTATCGCACCGTAGGTGATGATCGGTCTTATGACTGCTGTATGCAAATCTTTGGGGCAAGACCCCAGGATTTGCCCATGAGTCTTCTGCACTGCCAGAAGACTATGCTGGCTTTCTCTAATTTGTAGTCAATCGTATATAGTATACATATATATATATATATATATATATATATATATATATATATATATACGTGATTGGGATCTCGGACACGACTCCACCGATTATCATAAAATTTGGTATACAGGGGTTTTCGAGGGTGATAAATCGATCTAGCTACGATTTATTTTTAGAAAATGTGGTTTTATTTGTATTTTAAGGCTGTTGTCGACACGCTATCTATTATCAACAAAAAAATTAAAAATTACCGCTACGCCATCTGTTCGATAAATATGTGTAACACTGTAAATATTGTCAAATAGTTTTTAGAGTTCCGTAGCCGCATGGCAAAACGGAACTGTTATAATTTCATTATCTCAGTCTGAGTCTATCTTCACAAAATGTAGTAAATTTTGCCACTTGGCTACGGAACCCTAATCAAGTGTCCGTACGTCCGTCCGTCAGTCTATACAGGTAACTGAGGGTTGAAATAAAAATTTCAACGTATAAGATAGGCAACGTGTGAGATTTCTTTAGATAGGTCTTTCAAAACGATAACGAGACTTTGACTTGCCATCCCCACTAACTTTTGATCTAAGGGATTTAAAATTCAAAAAAATTGGAGATTATAGAACATCAAATGAACTTTCAACCACATTTGATTTGAAGAAGATAGCTCTATAAATTTTAGAGGTATATAAATTGCACCTATAGCTTTGTTTTTCATATTACTTTTAAAATCAGGCGGACCTTTTAAGCCCTACTACCAGCACAAGATCTGTTAATAAAGCTTATTTTAACATTTTTAAAATGCTTTTTATAACAACCAATAATAATTTTCACATAAAACATGGTGTTCCTATCCATATGTATTACCATGGATATTATGTATCTATGTCTATGCTCTCCAATCGTACAACTAATACACATAGGAAAACGACATTTTATTCTAAATAAACGTGCAGTGTTATATTAAAACGGCATGAATGATAAAACAAATACGACCAAATTTTCCACAGGCACTATTTTTTATTTAGAGTTTTTCGCTTTTATTTCGACCAGTTAAAATATTTCAACTGTTATATGTTAGAAGGCTCCATGCTACAGCTGTTAAAAAACGTGATAAAAAATAAATAAACGCTACATACTCAACGGCTCCCAGTAGAATAGTGATACTCTGTGTAGTGGCTACGGAAACACACTCAAACAGGCAGACAAGAATACATGTGTGTATGGTCAAATGGTCAAAGAGATCAATCGCCGAATCCAGCTCGGCTGGGCAGCGTTCGGGAAGCTACGTAAGATCTTCTCGTCCAATATTCCTCAATGCCTGAAGACAAAAGTCTTCGAACAATGCGTGTTGCCAGTAATGACTTACGGATCCGAGACATGGTCGCTAATCATAGATAGCTACCTTATAAGAAAGCTCAGAGTCACTCAGCGAGCGATGGAGAGAGCTAAACTATCGGAATTTCTCTACGTGATCGAATCAGGAATGAGGAGATCCGTAGAAGAACCAAAGTCACTGACATAGCTCAAAGAATTGCGAAACTGTAGTGGCGATGGGCGGGCCACGTAGCTCGTCGAACCGACGGACGTTGGGTTCACAAGGTGCTGGAATGGCGACCCCGCACTTGACAAGCAGCAGGCAGCGTCGGCAGACCTCCCACAAGGTGGCACGACGATATTAAAAGAGTTGTTGGGAACCGCTGGATGCAAGTGGCACGAGATCGTTCCCGGTGGCAGCATTTGGGCGAGTGTGACTGATTCCACCAGTGCAATCAGTCACACTGGTGGTACCACCGCAGTGTCAAATATTCTATCGCCAAATAGTAGTGCTTTGGCATTACTGCATTGCAGTTTGAAGGGCACTGTACGCTAGTGAAATTACTGGGAAAAGGAAATTCAAAAACGAATATCTCGAGGTTGACAACCCTCGAGTGGCACCTACTAATGTTGCGCGCGCTCATATGCTACGGCAATTGCTTACCATCAGGTGGGCAGTATCCTTGCTTGCCAACTTGTAACATAAAAAAATAGCTTTCTGTTATTTTTTCAGTTTCATTTATTAATTATAATACCTTGAAAGCCTCTCATGAATAAGTAAATATAACGATAAAATTGTTATAAAGTAATTAATGTTTATACTTCCCTTCAGGTTTTTATTTGTAGATTTTAAAAATATAATTTTCAGGTTAAAATGAAACTTAATAAATAAGCATCTTTTATTACGCTACATATAATTATTATCTACAAAATGCAGGTGCGTTGGCGTCCTTTAGGTTCGACTGGTTATACGCTGGCTGACCTCGAAACGCACCTGATTTGTCACTTCACAAGTTTTTCACCAACGTAACGTACCTATGTGAAGTTGGCAACCGAGTATGCAATAAAAAAAATTATGTTAGCCATTCGATTGTACCACGTTTGTACCGGATTGTACCACTTTTAAAATCGTTTGTACCTCAAAGGTGTACAAGTTATGGGGTCCGAAATTATAGTAGAAAACGAATTTTTGATTTCAGGATTTTTGATGATGGCATCTAAAAGAGTATCGATTGTACCTGATTGTACCACTAGCAGAAATAAAAAAAAGTTAAGGAATACATTTGCCCGTTACTTATATACATAACTTATGAAAATCGAAAAATTCGAATAAAAAATTAAAGAAAAGCGTTTCGATTTATATTATTGAGGTGTAAACGAGAGAGCTATGGGTACAAACGATACGAAGATAGTCCTATAAGGTACAAACGATAGAACCTAGGTTTTGCCTACCAAATTGATGGCTAATTTGAAAAAATTTAATTAGCCGAAAAAATGCTTTCCAAATCTTATTCCGTTGGTTTCTTTACGGTATACACAAGATATCTAAGGGTACAAACGATAGGAACCAAGACCTAAGAGGTACAAACGATAGAACCTAGATTTAGCCTAGCACATTGACGGCTAAATTGAAAGAATTTGATTAGCTGAAAAAACTGCTTAGTAAATGATACTCCGTTCGTTTTTTTACGGTATACATAAGATATCTAAGGGTACAAACGATAGGAACCAAGTCCTAAGAGGTACAAACGATAGAACCTAGATTTAGCCTATCACATTGATACCTAAATTGAAAGAATTTGATTAGCCGAAAAAATGCTTTCCAAATCTTATTCCGATGGTTTCTTTACGGTATATACAAGATATCTAAGGGTACAAACGATAGGAACCAAGACCTAAGAGGTACAAACGATAGATCCTAGATTTAGCCTAGCACATTGACTGCTAAATTGAAAGAATTTGATTAGCTGAAAAAACTGCTTAGTAAATGATATTCCGTTCGTTTTTACGGTATACACAAGATATCTAAGGGTACAAACGATAGGAACCAAGACCTAAGAGGTACAAATGATAGAACCTAGATTTAGCCTAGCACATTGACGGCTAAATTGAAAGATTTTGAATGGCTAAAAAGAATGCTAAGTTAATGTTGTACCTCTTAGGTCTTGGATCCTATCGTTTGTACCCTTAGATATCTTGTGTATACCATAAAAAAACGAACGGAATAAAATTTGGAAAGCATTTTTTTCGGCTAATCAAAATCTTTCAATTTAGCCGTCAATGTGCTAGGCTAAATCTAGGTTCTATCGTTTGTACCTCTTAGGTCTTGGTTCCTATCGTTTGTACCCTTAGATATCTTGTGTATACCGTAAAAAACGAACGGAATATCATTTACTAAGCAGTTTTTTCAGCTAATCAAATTCTTTCAATTTAGCCGTCAATGTGCTAGGCTAAATCTAGGATCTATCGTTTGTACCTCTTAGGTCTTGGTTCCTATCGTTTGTACCCTTAGATATCTTGTGTATACCGTAAAGAAACCATCGGAATAAGATTTGGAAAGCATTTTTTTCGGCTAATCAAATTCTTTCAATTTAGGTATCAATGTGATAGGCTAAATCTAGGTTCTATCGTTTGTACCTCTTAGGACTTGGTTCCTATCGTTTGTACCCTTAGATATCTTGTGTATACCGTAAAAAACGAACGGAATATCATTTACTAAGCATTTTTTTCAGCCAATCAAATTCTTTCAATTTAGGCTTCAATGTGATAGGCTAAATCTAGGTTCTATCGTTTGTACCTCTTAGGACTAAGTTCGCATCGTTTGTACCCTTAGATATCTTGTGTTTAGCGCAAAGAAACCAACGAAATAACATTAACTTAGCATTCTTTTTAGCCATTCAAAATCTTTCAATTTAGCCGTCAATGTGCTAGGCTAAATCTAGGTTCTATCGTTTGTACCTCTTAGGTCTTGGTTCCTATCGTTTGTACCCTTAGATATCTTGTGTATACCGTAAAAAACGAACGGAATATCATTTACTAAGCAGTTTTTTCAGCTAATCAAATTCTTTCAATTTAGCCGTCAATGTGCTAGGCTAAATCTAGGATCTATCGTTTGTAGCTCTTAGGTCTTGGTTCCTATCGTTTGTACCCTTAGATATCTTGTGTATACCGTAAAGAAACCATCGGAATAAGATTTGGAAAGCATTTTTTTCGGCAAATCAAATTCTTTCAATTTAGGTATCAATGTGATAGGCTAAATCTAGGTTCTATCGTTTCTACCTCTTAGGACTTGGTTCCTATCGTTTGTACCCTTAGATATCTTGTGTATACCGTAAAAAACGAACGGAATATCATTTACTAAGCAGTTTTTTCAGCTAATCAAATTCTTTCAATTTAGCCGTCAATGTGCTAGGCTAAATCTAGGATCTATCGTTTGTACCTCTTAGGTCTTGGTTCCTATCGTTTGTACCCTTAGATATCTTGTGTATACCGTAAAGAAACCATCGGAATAAGATTTGGAAAGCATTTTTTTCGGCTAATCAAATTCTTTCAATTTAGGTATCAATGTGATAGGCTAAATCTAGGTTCTATCGTTTGTACCTCTTAGGACTTGGTTCCTATCGTTTGTACCCTTAGATATCTTGTGTATACCGTAAAAAACGAACGGAATATCATTTACTAAGCATTTTTTTCAGCCAATCAAATTCTTTCAATTTAGGCTTCAATGTGATAGGCTAAATCTAGGTTCTATCGTTTGTACCTCTTAGGTCTTGGTTCCTATCGTTTGTACCCTTAGATATCTTGTGTATACCGTAAAGAAACCAACGGAATAAGATTTGGAAAGCATTTTTTCGGCTAATTAAATTTTTTCAAATTAGCCATCAATTTGGTAGGCAAAACCTAGGTTCTATCGTTTGTACCTTATAGGACTATCTTCGTATCGTTTGTACCCATAGCTCTCTCGTTTACACCTCAATAATATAAATCGAAACGCTTTTCTTTAATTTTTTATTCGAATTTTTCGATTTTCATAAGTTATGTACATAAGTAACGGGCAAATGTATTCCTTAACTTTTTTTATTTCTGCTAGTGGTACAATCAGGTACAAACGATACTCTTTTAGATGCCATCATCAAAAATCCTGAAATCAAAAATTCGTTTTCTACTATAATTTCGGACCCCCATAACTTGTACACCTTTGAGGTACAAACGATTTTAAAAGTGGTACAATCCGGTACAAACGTGGTACAATCGAATGGCTAACATAATTTTTTTTATTGCATACTCGGTTGCCAACTTCACATAGGTACGTAACGTACGTTGTATAATAATACGGCACGGCACGGTGATGGCACAATTGGTTATCATATCTTGTATTATACAAGCAATAATGTCTTTTTGTTTTTAACCGTTGAAGAGGTTATAATGATTTATGATATAGATATCGATAGAAGAAGGTTTAATAGAGGATACAAGTTTATATTGAATCAAAAGCTCAGAATAATTCATGGGAAGAATGTTTCGATGATTAGTGTACGTAGTTGGCATTATTTTATTTTTTAATTAATTTATTTAGAAAACAAACACTAAAAATATCTTAAAAATATAACAATAGTTACTTCTAATATTAAACCACTTCGCAGAAAGTATAAACTTTTCAATGTATTTGTGCAAGAATTAAATAAATCTAGTTGCGGTATGTTATTCGGTTCATTAATTTGCTTTGAAAAGTGAATTATGTCTGTAGTTCTTATAGCAAATGGGAATATGAAGAATATTTTGAATTCTTGGGTATCTTGAGGGGACTCTTATAGACAATTTTGAGAGAAGATAAGGTGAATCTACTACTACTTTGGGCTATTTTAAGTAAATACGCAATGTCTGCTATTCGACGTCTTTCTTGAAATGATAATAAATGGAGCCTCTTGCATCTCAAATCATAACTTTCATTTATTAATTTGGACTTGAAACTTATATGTTTGGTAAATCTTCTCTGAATAGATTCCAGATTATTGATATAAACAATGCATTGTGGGTTCCAGACTTGTGAGCAATACTCAAGGGTGCCATCGTACCAACTAGATGGCGCTAGTAGTACATTACATCGCGCTATCTATGTGTTCACTGCTTACTATAAGAGTTCCGGCTTGGACGTTTCAAGCTGGACGACCAAAATTAATCGCAATTTTCAATTCCGTATTTTTGTTGTGAAATTGTACATTTTATGTACAATACCACGTTTAATGTAATAATTATATTTATTAGTTATAACTTTAGAGAATTTTGTCTGTCCGTCCGTATGTCACAGTCATTTTACTTACTTCCTGCGGCGCTACAACCCTTTGTGGGTCTTGACCTCCTCAACGATTTTCTTCCACATCACTCTGTCTCTGGCCTTTTTTCTCCAAGATGTTTTCTCAACTCTGTATAAACTCTTTAACGATTTTTTTTTTATGTTAGAAGTTGACAAACAATCATACGGCCCACCTGATGGTAAGTGGCTGCCGCAGCCTATGAGCGCTTGCAGCACCATTAGTAGGTGCCACTCACGCGTTGCCAACCTCGAGATATTAGTTCTTAAATCTCGTTCGCCCAGTAATTTCACTAGCGTCCCTTCAAACCGGAACACAGTAGTGCCTAAACACTACTATTTGGCGGCAGAATATTGGACACTGCGGTGGTACCTACCTAGCCGGCCTCTTGCAACAAAAGACCTACCACCAGTGTGACTGATTGCACTGGTGGAATAATCTCTGTTGTGACAGAAGTTATCCCAACAGCGGGCGATGGGGTCGTCACATCCCGACGCCAAAAGCCTTAGATTAAAAACAAAAAGCCACTATTGCATGTATAATATTAGTTTAGGATACCCAATTGCATCATCACGCTTAAGAACCGGATAATTACCAGTCAAGTGCCTTGTGGACCACGCACAGTCGAAACTATAGGGTTCCGCAGCTTCATGATGAAGAATCTTAAAAAAATAACGAATTAAAATCGATCGTAAAAATAAGATGGTAATTTCATAGCAATTATTAAAAATTATATGGAAAAAAATGTTATGAAATTTCCATGAAGTTCTACAACCTCAAATTTTTCAGATTTTTAAATCTCACAGTCACATGGGGACACAATTTTTATGACTTTGGGAGCTAAAATCTCAACAACTACTGACTGCATGAAAAAAGTGCAAATCAAACCACCCTTAATTTTTATATATTTTAGGCTTTAACTACAAAATTGTGTAGCGATTCACGGAATACACCTATTTAATAAATTTTGTATAGATAGAGCCTATATTGTATAATTTTGTATAGATAGAGCCATAGACAGAGCCTATGGTTTCCGAGTAAAATGACGGACGGACGGACGAACATGACGAATTATGAATTTTCCGTTGTAGCCATTCGGCTACAGAACCCTAAAAAATCGGGCAAGCACACGAAGGGTTCCATATTATAAAACGTACGTAATAACGTATGATGGTGAAAAACTTGTGACAAGTCAGGTGCATTTCGAGGTCAACCAGCATATAACTAAACGATCCTAAAAAGCGCCAACGCACCTGCATGTTGCAGATGTTCATGTTACTTACTTAAAATCAGATGAGCGTACAAAAGATGCTTACTTATTAAGTGTAAAGTTTTATTTTAATCTGAAAATCATAATTTTAAAATTTACGAATAAAAACCTGTAGGGAAATATAAACATTAATTACTTACAGTTTTATCCTTATATTTACTTATTCATGAGAGGCTTTCAGGGTATTATAATTAATAAATGAAACTGAAAATATAACAGAGAGCTAGTTAACAATTGTTTTTCGTATTGATTGCATGTTTTCGTTTTAATTACAGAAGTACTCGTAAATACGATATGTCCGAGTATTCCAAGTATTTTCAACAGACTTTTAAAAGAAGGAGTTCAATACAACCGTATGTTTTTTTTTCTTTTTGTATGTTGCCGTTAGACTAGACTAACTAAGTAGTAGAAAGTAGAAAGTAGGATATTTGCCTAATAATTTAATAACCATCCTCAGTGGCGGATTTACCAGCAAGCTGAGTAGGCTTGAACTTAGGGCGTCAAATTTTTGGGGCTGCAAATTTGGATTTCATAGATAAAATATTTCTGCATGTCGGTTTTCTGATGTTTTACAGGAAGAAATCTGCAACATTCCGAGTTCAAACTTCCATATTCTAGGATAAAAAGCTACGAGTACGAGCCTCCCAAACACTAATTGGCCTTTTGTTAGATTGTAAAAATAATCTAGGACATGACAATTGTAGAGGCAAAAGGCGGCAAAACTTTTACCGCTTATACCATGAAAATTTGTGAATCCACCACTGGTCATCCTACTAATATTATAAACTTAATTTGTATTTCCATGGACGATTGTTACTCTTTTACGCAAAAACGACTGAACGAATTTGTTTGATTTTTTGCACAAAGATAGTAAATGAATTAACACATAGTCACACATATCCGGAAAAAAATGTAGTTAAGGTTATTAAAAAATTCAGAGCAGCAGCAGAATCAGCCCTTGTACCGTTGAGCTTTTTTGGTTTTAAATTTTTACCACATTCCTAATTTTGTATCGGGGGCGCGGCAGAACCCCGCCAAGTCGAGCACAAAGCAAACACTGCCGTACCATCCTTTACTGGAACCATTTCGCCGCATTTTCAGGCCCCTATTTGAGAAACTCTGGATAAGACCAGAACGCAGAAATTTTCGTCATCCAGTAAGCTAAAATCCAGTAAAATAAAATCACACTTAAAATGAAAATTTCAAGTCTGTAGGTCAATTAGTACCGAAGTTATGCGAAAACAAAGTTTCGCATTTATGACACTCAGTCACTCAAAATAGAACTAGTACTTCCCATAAACTCAAAGAGCTGAAATTTGGTACGAAGGTAGGGTTTAATGGCCACATAAAGGGAAAACTATAAAAACTAGGATAATCGAAGATCTGGAGTACCTGGTGACCCTTATTTAAATCACAAGAGCCCATTTGGCCGTTGGCCGAAAACGTAAAATTGACTGGTTATTGATTCAACGTTTTCCAAGTGGCAATTTTCCATCGTCAATGGGTAGCAGTTCTGGCGACAGATTGGTGCAATGGTGTCATGGAGCACCTGGTTTTGTACCCTTGTTTACTCTTCAACGGCCAAGTCACACAATTAATTCCAATTGACCGCATCCAACGTAGAGCGGCTCGAATTGTCGACGATCAAGCTCTTTCCGATCGGCTTGATCCTTTGGCATTGCGTAGAGATGTCGGATCACTCTGCATCTTCTATCGCATATATCACGGAGAGTGTTCTGAGGAATTGTTTGGATTGATCCCGCCGGTAGAATTTCACCATCGGACATCGCGACAAAACTCTAAGTTCCATCCATACCACCTCGATGTCTGGAAATCCACAACAGCGCGATTTAGAAGACATTTTCTTCCTCGCACAACCACTCTGTGGAATCAACTTCCGCCGGCGGTCTTTCCGAACCGATACGACTTGGGAACCTTCAAGAGAAGAGCCTATTCTTTCCTTAAAGGTCGGCAACGCGCCTGCATGCCTTCTGGTGTTGCAGATGTTCATGGGCGGCGGTGATCACTTAACATCAGGTGAGCCTCCTGCTCGTTTGCCCCCTCTTACATAAAAAAATATATAATAACAAAGAAATCGCAGTAAGGAACCTTACACTTGGCACGACTTTGTCTAGATTTCATTACTTTTTAGAGAAAACCAAGCAGCTCCATCGAGACTTGGCTAGTTTTTTACAGAATGTTTTTGGTGGCATAGAATGTTTACGATTGCGATTGCGATGCATCCGCAGATGATACTAAGTATATAACTTGAATGTCAGTCGTAAAAGCTAATTTGCAAATAAATTCCTGATATATTGTAGCAGCTCACCTAATATCCCCCGCTCGGTCCCATTGTTGCGACTAAATGCGATTACGGTCGCATTTGCATTTTAAATGGAAATATATTTAATCTATAATGAAAAAATCTGCAACATCGCAAGAAAATTAGGTTTTATTTATTCCAATATAATATGTAGCTATTTGCGTTATAATTTCAAAAAGCATATACCCATAAACATATTGTGTATAATAATAATAATAATAAACGTTGCACACTCGACGGCCCCCATTAGGATAATAATATCCTGTGTCGGGGGTCCGGAAACATTCACAATGACAAGGAGAAATGCACCCAGACCGGAAAATATGCTTGCAGGGTCAATACAAACATATTATGCTCCAGGTGGGAATCGAACTCGCGACCTGTGGCGTTTAAGGCAGGTTCGCTACCGCTGCGCCACAACGTCGTCAAATATGTCGTATGGACCGGCCGATGATATAGACAAATTGCGCACAACTTTAATCAATTTAACACATTGCAATGTCGCAATGGTTCGCTTCTTCTTCTTCTTATCGAGCGGTTGGTGGCCAACCTAGTGTCAGAGTTGTTCAAGTTGCCCGCATTGGCCTCTGACTTGACTTTTCGACTGTTATCAAATTGATAACAGCTGAGACCGACTTTTAAGTGCCCTCCGAAGCACGAAGACGCTCAGTTGAAATACTGCAAACGATCACCCATCTAGTGATTGACCGCACCTAAAGTTACTTAACCCACCGATCGTTTACCGACCAGTGAGCGCACCCTATTTCGCTCCTAATACACATCGTAGTTACTATAAAGGTACTGTATTTGCTAAACTAAAAGGTGTAGTAAATTCTATTATTTATAAGTCAATGCATGGTATATGCAGTATGCACTGATTTATAAATAGAAGTTGGCTTGGAAGACATTAAGATATTCAACATTGAAATTTCAAAATGAAAACATTCGGCCATAATAAAATATAGCCACATATTTCACACAGTAATGATAATGATTTTTTTTACGAAATAATTTATAGAATACCATATTTTTTAAGTAGAGAAATGAATAAAATGCATAAAAAATAGTCAAATACGAATGTTACAACATTACATTTTAAACTTAGTATATTAACTATGTCAAATACTACTAACAAGTCGGGTGATTAAAAGTTTCAAACCGCATTGAAATTGAAGAAAATATCGTAGGATGTTGTGAAAAATGTAACATCATTAAATATTATGTCGCATTACACGTTATTAGGGCGTTTGGAGCGTCTTTTTTCCGAGCATATACAGTTGTTTTGTTATACGCTCTTACACGACCGTTGTGACGTGCTGGCAGCGAGCCTGCTTTAAGCCTCAAGGGTCGCGAGTTCGATTCCCGCTCTGAGCAGATGTTTGTTATAAATATCTGTTTCTGTCTGGGTGTTGGTCCTTGTGGGTCTCCCCATCGTGCCTCGGAAAGCACATTAAGCTGTCGGTCTCGGTTGTTGTCACATAGCATCCGATAATAATTGTTAACTCTTCATAGGTACATTGCTCATATCCAGTGAGTAACTGGTTCGTCCTTTGGGTCGCAGAAGTCAGATGGCAATCGCTCTGTGTAAAAACTAATAACCTGCTAAATCCGGATAAGAGTAATAAGCAGACCCTGGACAGAAAATATAAAAAACACGCGCGCTTATTTTCGCGCTTCTAAAAGCAGAACGCGCGTACATGGGCTTATTTTGGTAGAGACGAGTGTCACTAGCATATTTGTTGCGCTTTATATTGCGCGCTTATACGAGCTTACAAGCGCGTCAGCGCTCGTACCTGTTGCGCGTGTGGTAAAATAATAGCGATCAAAAGTGTTTAAAGAGTCTAACAAATAAAAAAATATCGTGCAATCTCAGTTATAATCCTAAGTTAACAATATATGGAATACATATATTGTTACTGACGACGTTGTGGCGCAGCGGTAGCGAACCTACCTTAAACCCCAAAGGTCGCGGGTTCGATTCCCGCTCGGAGCATAATATGTTTGTATTGACCATGCAAGCATATTTTCCGGTCTGGGTGTATTTGTCCTTGTCATTGTGTATGTTTCCGGACCCCCGACACAGGATATCACTATCCTAATGGGGGCCGTTGAGTGTGTAGCGTTTATTTATTTTAAACGTAATACCATTGAACATGAATATCCTAAATTCCCCAGTCATTCGCTAAGATTACAACTGTAGCAGAACCCTAATTTTCTCTTACGTCTGAACTACCTTTGGTGCCCGTGCGTTACGGTCTTTAGGATCGTGTCACCTGACGTACCTAATACGAATGTCGTTACCTTCCATCAATAATCCTATGTAGGGTAAAACACTTTACCTAAGAGCATGTAAATGGACTAAATTTTAAATTAAACCTTGAAACCAGGAGTAGATACAACGTCCATAAATACATACATATTTATGCCAGTATCGATCAGAGAACATTATGGGTTTAATGAAATTGAAATTTCTTATGTTGATTCGTAATATATAATTATATTTAATCAGAAATAAATAAAAAGAAACAGACAAATTAGATATAATATATAACGGTATATATAACGGTCCTATCGCTAGGTAGCGATTTCTTCCAGACAACCTACGATATATTGAGAATGACTGAAGAAAAAGGTAGGTGGTGTAGTAGTATATAATACATAAATACCTTAAAAACCAAATAAACTACATACATATGTATAATAAATATATATGTCGTCGTTACTCGTCCGATTTAAGGAATAAAACAACTACTATAAAACTTGGTTAGAAATGTAGTGATTTTTTAATAAATTTCTAAAAGATGTTAAGCTTTTAGCTTTCCTGATTTTGGTCGGTAAGGAATTCCATAGTTTCACAGCTTGCATCGTAAAAGAGTTTCTATAAAATATTGTTTTGTGCGCAGGCACTTTCAATGTGAGGTTTTCAGCAGATCTAAGAATTTGACTGGCAGATGCCAGAAATTGGAATCTCTCCTTGAGATACGTTGGAGCTTTAGGGTCAAACAAAATATAGTAGAGAAGGCACAGCACATGCATATTCCGGCGAAGACGGATTGGTAACCATTTGAGCTTGGAACGAAATACAGAGACATGATCATATTTACGTAAGTTAAATATGAATCGGATTGCAACGTTTTGGAGACGCTCAAGTTTATTTAATTGTTCTACGGTAAGGTTGAGATAGCTTGCGTCATGATGATATATGATATATGTTTGGGGGTCAGCAGAAATTTGTGTTGTCATAAATCTAATTAGCCTAGTATCAATTAATAGTTTCTTGGATCGCATTGTTAATATGGCTATGTTTTTGTCAATAAAATATTATTATTATTTATTATATTGTTATATTTACAAGATTCTAATGACGAAGCTTATAATTGCCGTCTCTATAATTAAGCCTCAATAGCTCAACGGTAGAAGGGCCGACTTCGCTCCGTTAACGCGTGAGTCGAGGGTTCGATCCCGACCCCCTTGGGCTATTGTCGTACCCACTCCTAGCGCAAGCTTAGCGCTTATTTGGAGAGGCAATAGGAATATTAGTAATGTGTTAAAGAAGCATTGCGAGTATTCTTTAAAAAAAAAAAATCTACACTCATAATATCAAGGGCACGGTGGTGATGATAGAGCTTAAATGGCCGCCTGGCACCGTACGTTGCTAGATAGCACCGTACGTTGGTACAAAACCCGTAAAAAGACTGTTCGTCAGCTACGTTTCGAGTTCAGCCAGCGTATAACCAGATGCATCTTACAAGTAGACAGGGCAAACGCGGCTAATACTCTTCGCCTTCTGCAAGAGTATTATTATATGTCAGAGAATCCGCTAAATTTAGTTGATGTTTGTGTCTGCCTTAATAATTACATCCATCAGTGCCTTAGTCGTCATAGGGACTGTCTAGAAAAACTACCATCCATGATCCCTTGAATAAAAACGCACTAGGACAGATACCACAGATAACAAAAGTAATTAGCTTTAGTTTATATTACAGACTTACCTCTTTCGTTTATTAGTGTGATATAAAAAAAATCTAACAAACTCTCACATAAACATATATCAATATAAAAGTCGTAAACACTAATTTCGATAATACCAAAAACGCCTTGACTCAAAGTTCGTATGAAGTTAGGCCCAGCTCTAGGGGATTGTGGGTGAATTTGTAACTAAATATCGACCTCGGTCTTGGGTCTAGACTTATTACATAAACTCTAAGGTTACTGGAATCCCTTATCGAATTTGACTTACCATAATGCAATCAATACGGTCTGATAAATTTTCTTAAAGGCTCGACGGGTATGGTATTTTCGTACCCAATCTTTGATAAACAAATAATTCAATTTCAATTAATTTCAACGTTTATCACGAAGACCTAAGAATTTTCTGAGTATTTAAATATATATTTAAATTAACTTTAGGTAATTGAAATCAGTATTAGTAATGTTAATAATAGTAGACCGATAGATGAGAATGACGACGTTGTGGCGCAGCGGTAGCTAACATGTTTTAAGTGCAACAGATCGCGGGTTCGATTCCCGTTCGGGACAAATGATTGTATTGACCATACAGGCATATGTTCCGGTCTGGGTGTGTTTGTCCTTGTCGTTGTCTATGTTTAAGAACCCCCGATACAGGATACTTATATCCTAAACGGTGTATCCGCTGATTGTGTAGAGTTTATTTATTTATTATTTAATAACCTTGGCAACCTTAAATTATTTGGCCAACAACATTAAACTTTCTTCTCAATTTTAATAGTTTTGTCAACAAAT
This sequence comes from Hestina assimilis, assembly GCA_023373885.1. Classification (NCBI taxonomy): domain Eukaryota; kingdom Metazoa; phylum Arthropoda; class Insecta; order Lepidoptera; family Nymphalidae; genus Hestina; species Hestina assimilis. The sequence goes on along the minus strand of CM041755.1, from coordinate 9,900,785 downwards.
AAAATAATTGTATAATTGATACACGATAATACGAAAAAAAGTGGTTTTACTTCCTAGTTTATTAGCAATCCCGCGCAAAGCTATTATATTTTTCCGAAAAGAGGTATAATAATTCTTCATTCTGGCAATAAGCGGTCTGTATGCCAATTTTAACCAAATCCGTTTGGTCTCAAGTGTGACTCATTTTTTTATGTTACAAGTTGGCAAGCAAGCATACGGCCCACATGATTGTGAGTGGATGCCGTAGCCTATGAGCGCGTGCAACACCATTAGTACTCACGAGTTGCCAAGCATTATAATTTTTTTTAAATTCAAAGTCCAATATTATTTTTCATACGATACTTTTAAAAACATTTGAATCATTCTTGCCTGTATGCTATACTTCTTATACGATGAATCTGGAATATAATTGTTAGAAATGTTAAGACTGTTCACTTACGTGTCGAACCCTCGCATCTAATATCCTCAAGTTCTATAGGCTGTAATTTATGTCCCTTCAGAACGTTTCTTAAAGGCTATTGTACACGAGTGTTCATTGTACGTAAAACGGATTAAGCTATTAAGAGCCTCTAGGAACATAATATAATTTGATTTTCACATACGGAACGATAGTTTAATTCCAAACGTGTCAACACGATCGCGATATCGTGTTGCAAGCGTTGATTAGCTACTAGGGATGGGCAAGTGAAAACCAATTGATAAGTATCGAATCGATATTTTAGTATCGATTATTATTGTATATTGATTTTTAAAAAATCTATATATCGATTTGGGAAAAACATGTCTGCACTGTCTGGTTATTTTTTTGAAAAGCAAAGCACATGTGCTTGACTAGTCAGAGGGGTCGCATTTAGTGCTAATAAAATGTAGGAAATTCTTTATTCGAAAATAAATATTGATTATACATTTATGGAGATTAAAGATATCGAAGATATTGGTAGATTATTTAAATTCAAATATCGATTTTTAATATATCGATTATTTTAAGCCAAGCTTAAAGGTCCTGTAACAGTTACTATTAATTAGATAGTTCCTTTGTTAGGTACCTTTTTAGTTAAGTTTGATTAGATAACAAATTCGTATAGTAAATTTAAGTGAAAACTGCCCAGCGACAAGCAAAGACCGAAGTTTAACATTCTATTCACTATAATAATGTTACGGTGAACCTTATCACCGGGGTATAAAGTTCAAAATCGCTTGCTACCCTTTCTGTCTACTTGCTTCGTTCGAGTAGGTTCTAGAAAGATGTGTTCTCGAAAAGTGCCGTATAACATTCCGCGGAGAGAACTTTCTCGAACCCATGTTCCGCGCTATATAAGCGGCCCGGCGCGTCGACTGGGTCATTCAGTTCTGAGCAACGAGCGAAGAAACTACAAGCTTTACAAGTGACTAAGTGCGATAACCAGTGTTATCTGGTAAAAAAAAAAAAAACCAGTGACCTCGGCTATTCTTTTGGACTACGATTGACCTGTGATTTGTGAAGTTCTGCTGTGTGATCTAGAAGATCCCAATAAAGTCTTATTTAGAGCCATCAGGTGTTTATTTCCGAATCCGGAACCCCAGCCCGTAACAATAATATAAGATAGTGCAACAATAAATAAAAGCTACACACTCAACGGCCCCATTAGGATAGTGATATCCTGTGTCGGGGTCCGGAAACATACACAATGACAAAGACAAATACACCCAGACCGGAAAATATGCTTGCATGGTCAATACAAACATATTATGCTCCGAGCGGGAATCGAACACGCGACCTGTGGCGTTTAAGGCAGGTTCGCTACTGCTGCGCCACAACGTCGTCAACAATACAACAATAACTTTGCATAATTATTTCCTTTAACGTCATTAATATAAAAAGTAGTATACAAATATAAAGTAAATAAATATTAACATAGTATTGCTAAATTATAATCCTACTAATATTAAAAATGTGAAAGTTTATATGTTTGGTAAGTTTATATTCGTATGTTTGTTAATTGAATACGCAAAAGTGGCTAAACGGATTTGAATGAAATGCATAGATATAGATTTTTACCTAGATACCCGTTACATAGATTACCGTGGGATACTTTTTATACCGGAAAATTGTCGGGTCCAGGTTAATCAAAAAACACGACGTATTCAATTGAAATTCGGTAGAAATGTGTCTTATGGAACATTATTTACTTACAAAAAAGTAATTTCGCTCTGGAGCTAATTCTAAAGTCACCGTGGACGAAGTTGCGGGCAGATGCTACTAATAATAAACAATAAACGTACTTCATCGAACATTAAACGGAAGGTATCTCCTTAATTAAAGCATATCATGTCACCGGGGTTCATGTTACGGCAACCAGAATGTGGAAACACTACCCCGCGTCTTGTATTGCGGGTAATTAGCCGCAACCGCCATTTGCGGTAATTAATTCTCAACATCACGCACTACTGCGCTTGTCTCATAAATATCTGAATTTCATATTATGCCTACTGAATATTAATTCATCTAATCTTAATACTTTAAACATTCTAATAGTAATGTGCCGTATTGGAATCGCACATAAAGGATTGCGTACTACTGTAAACAAAAATTACAAATTTCTTGTATGGGGACCCCTTTTTATTTACAAATCCAATATGACAACCCTACATATATACCTTACAGACTAACATACATATTAAATATTATAGAATACTTAAATGTAGCACAACATAACAACGGAAATATTTATATTCGCTGAGGAGTTTTTGATTTTCTTTCCCTATATCAACGGTAAACTACTTCTTGTGGCCAAAAATCAGGGCTGAGGAAGACGTACTTATATACTTCGCAACAATTTATTTGTTTTTATATTCTATTTTTTTTCGGAATGTGTATTGCTGTTGGCCTTACTGGCCTTGACAGCGTCACCGGGCAGGAGGCCGAGTACAAAGACTCAGCCGTGAAAAGCGGCAGCCCTTACGGGGGCTCAAATTTGATTCCGTCCTTAGGGTGCCTCTTGCAAAGTCATCGACTTTGCAAGAGGCACCCTAAGCACGTGTATCGACACGGCGAAGACGGTGTTGTGTCTTGTCTGTGCTGTGTAAGGGCCATTTTCTAATGTAATCCTATCGTCAGAGTCTTGCAGGACGCCTTACTTTTGTCAGTTGGTTACATCGGTCCGTGTAGATGCATGTAGACAAGCATGTCTGTTCAAAGGATTTGGATGGAAACTAGTTTGATCGAAATAGTCGACAGAAATAGACAATTTAGAGGAGATACGATTTGACGATTCAAAAGCGCTTAAAAGCCTATTTGAATAAAGAATATTTTGAGTTTGAGTTTGAGTTTGAAGTTCGTTTCACGACTCGACTGCAATCGCTGCAATATCAGCACCACCTTTCCGTCAGCACCTATTTTCTCGCAGCTTTTTGTAGGGGTGTATTCTAAAATCTTCTCTCTCAATGTTGTTTGGTCCACCCGGGAGAGGTTATTTTGAGATTAATTTGTTTTTATTATTTGTTATTACAGTGGCCATGGAAAACTATGAAAATTGTTATCTGTTACAATTCATGACACACAGCAAAAAAATAGGAGTCCGGATTTATTTTATTTTATTTATTGTGGTATTAGCAACCGAAACACATTCTGTGAAAATTTCAACTTTCTTCTTTTTAAAATCTTTCGTAAGGTACGGACAGCTGACGGCCGGAGGAAATGAATGATAGCGACTTCATAATACCCGTTAGCACCCCGTGGAACCCTAAAAATATTAATAACAGCAATTACAGATAAATATTTAATTTTCTTTACACCGATTCATATTCATAGCACTTATTCATTCACCAAATCCTTATCTTTAATTAATATTATAAATGCGAAAGTGACTCTGTCTGTCTATCTCGCTTTCACGCCAAAACTACTGAACCGATTTAGATGAAATTTGGTACACAGATCCTAGAGCCTGAGATAAGACATAAGCTACTTTTAAATGCGAAAAAGGGGTTGAAAGGGGGATGAAAAGTTGTATGGAAGTATCGTCAGTTAGTTTAACCTTCAAATTTATTTTTTAGGCTGTTGATTTGATATAAATAATTATGACATTTAAAGTTTTTAATTACACGATTCCACGCGGCCGAAATCGCGGGCACAGCTAGTATTAAATAATCCCACTTCTATATTCCGAACAAAGGGATCTAGCGATTCATCAGATAGTCTTGGCAGTCATAAGTATAATTTTAGCGGCAGTATCCTTGTTAGCCGAAACTTTTACGCTCATAGCCGTGAATTATTTATATCGTTATTAGTCCACTTCAGATCTTTGATACGTATTTATAAATGCAGACACGTGGAACATCGAATAGCTCTTTGTTAGGAAACTCGATCAAGAGTTAACTTTTGTGATTCTATTCTCGTAACGAATTGGAATATTCATATGTTAGTACAACCGTGCTGTTTTCGGAAGCAGCACTGTCAGGAAAATATGTTATCACAAATTATTTATGTGAAGTCGCAAAATTCATATCCTGTGTCGGGGTTCCGGAAACCCACACAAGGACAAGGCCAACCAGGCATACCCAGACTCGAACACATGAATGTATGGACAATACAAACAAGAAACCTGGGGCACTTAAGACATTTTTGCTACCACTGCGCCACAACTTTGCCACGTCCCTTTCATTTTCTTCCAAATGCTTAAATAATTTTTCTAAGCGAGGAAATATTTAACAAACAGAAAATTTGCCGGCAAGAATTTGTATTATATAGCTAATAGTCTTCTATTATCTTAATTTGTACAACGATTAATATCCTAAGTCTCCAGAATCTGCAGAGAATCTCATGGATTAAGTTTACTAGATGTGCCAATGTTTGTCCACTTATTTTTCACTCGCCGTGGCAATATTAAAAAGAAAAGGATATAAAATTTAAAATAGGTAATAAAAATACGCACACAATGCCATAGCTATTGTAGCAACAACTACTGGCTATATAATCCAATCGAAGATAATTGGACGCAAATAAGCAATACCATGTCAACTCCCTCCCTTTAGCTTTTTTTCAAAAATTCAATACACTATCATTATTGTTTGTTTGTTTGTTTACTATAAAATACTAATAATGTAATTTAATAAATAATAATGTAGTTCCCTCCAAAAAACCTAAATGTGAAAATGTGTGCCAAGTTTAATATTATGATAATTTTATGGTCTATTTGTTTGTTCTATCCTGATTTTTCTTATTAGAACACGACATTATAAAAAAAAATGTAAACACATTTTTTGTTTTTTTTTTCGCTAGAAAATGGTTGTAATTTAAAAATATATTTTCTTAAATTTGAACAGTCAAATTACACAAAGCCGACAACATAACATGAATTGAAACTCAAGATTCGACTTGGCTAATTTTATCTGGTAATTAGATATTTTTGTAATTATATATATCCGTGTTCGCAGACTATCAATCTTATACGTCATTTGCACTTTCAAGCGCTTTTCAAGCAATTATTTGTGCTTACTTTAGTGCAACACGATTTGGGATCTTAGAAACTCTTCCTTACATGTCATCTCTCACATATGAGGATTTGTTAATTACGTATTCAATTTTGCAATTCTTACAATTAAATTTTTACTTAATAAAATGTATCGTTACTAAAAATATTTTTTTATTTAACGATCAACAACGTAAATCTTGATGGTTGTTAGCAAGATAAAATGCATGTAAATTTTACATTTGATAATCAGCAAATATTATTATTTTTAATTGATTACATTATTTTCTTCGAGCTACACTTTTAATAAATGTATGAATATAAAACCTTCAAATACTCAGTATAAATAATGATGGAGTGTAAAAATTCTCGCACCAATAAAAACGGTGTAGACGCGTGGGAGTAGCGCCAACTGGAATTTTCAGTCTAAATCGGAATGTAGGACCATTCCTGAATACATGCGACGGTCTACGAATATACGAATAGGAAATAGTCGTATTTTGATCGTTCCTTTACAATTGAATGCCCTGAAAATTTTTTAAAGAATATTTTTCTTTAACTTTTATTCAATTATATACTCGTAGCCAGGTGCGCTTACTGATCGATTAAAGATCGGTGGGTTAAGCAACTTTAAGTGCGGTCATTCACTAGATGGGTGGGTATTACAATCGAGTCTTCGTGCTTCGGAGGGCACGTAAAAAGTCGGTCCCGGCTGTTGAGAATTTGACAACAGTCGATAAGTCAAGTCAGAGGCCTACGGGCGACCTGAACAACTCTGACACTTTTTTTTTTTTTACTTGGGAAACGCATTTACGCACCCCCGCGCCGGGACAGATGGTAAAAGTGGCGCGGGGAGTGTGGGACTCGAGGCCATGGCCCCCTACCCAAACTAAAACCCCAAGGTCCCGTCTGGCGCCATAGTGGGACGTCACGGGATCGCTGGCGCATTCAACCGCGACGCCCCGACGCTTGCCCCGAAGGGCCTTCCTGGGGCGGCAACTTACTGCCGCCATATATACATACAATACATATTATTACATATATAAGAATATACATAAACCCCCCTGGCGCTTGCGCGCCTAGGCCTTGCGGCCTCCGCCTGGGCCGGCTTCGGGAAGTTTATTTTTCAATAAACTCAAGAAGCCGGCGATACCCGAAATATATACATATATACATACAATATATACAAATATACAAAAACAACCCCCGGGCGCGTGGAACACGCTTGGGCCTTTCGGCCCCCGCCTGGTTCGATTTCTTGGGTAAACCCAGGAAATCGGCCAAAACACAATATACATATACATATATACATATACCTATCTACATATATACATATACCTATCTACATATATACAACACCTGACGCGTAAACGCGCCTGGGCCTTGCGGCTCCCATCGGCCGACTTCCTGAGTAACCCCAGGAAGCCGGTAAACCTCCACTATATACATATTTACAACGCCCGCGTAAACGCGGGTGGGCCTTGCGGCCCCCACCGACCGGCTCCCGAGACTGGACGAAGACTCGGGAAGCCGGCAACCCTGTTCGCTTCACCGGGTAGCCGAAGGTGCCTCCTGCACAATCGACTATTACTCCCGGCTACTGAGCCCCCGCGGCACGACAAGCCCAGGGTACCGCAAAGTTTTACCTCCGCGGTTGGGGGGGGGAACAACTCTGACACTAGGTTGACCACTGACCACTCGATAAGAAGAAGTAGGTGCGGTTAGGGTGACCACATAGCGTTATTTCAACTGAGTCGATTCCGGCTGTTATTGATTTGACGGTACTCGAAAAGTCTGTTCAGAGGCCTATTAGGAGGACCTAAACAACTCTGACACTAAGTTGACTAATAACTACGCGATAAGAGGAAGTGCGGTGTAGGTATTTTTAATAGAATACTGGCTTCTCCCTTTTCGGATGACCCAAGATTTTTGTTAGATTTAGTAAAAGTTGACTGTAAGATGCGTTTGTAGCACGGTTTAGGAGAATCCTATGGAGACTTATTCTTTAAAAAAATGTTCAATACATTTAAAGATAAAAAATCGAGTGTAGGTTCATACGCTGTAGGAGAGAAAGAAATAAAAGTAAATAAACGCTACACACTATAATACCCCGTCAGAATAGTTATATTCTGTGTCGGGGGCCTGAAACATACACAATGACAAGGGCAAACACACTCAGACCGGAATATATGTCTGTATGGTAAATACAAACATCTGCACAAAGCAGTTTCGCTACTGCTGCGCCAGAGTGTCGTCGTTTGTAAGCTAAATACTCTATGGAGGTGGTAAACAATAGAGACATAGATTCAATTTTTATTGATTGAAGTAAGAAAGAACGCAAGGGAGAGATACTGTGAAAAATATCCGTTGGACTTGCTGAACTGTTTATTAGTATTTAACATTTATATTATTACTATTTTTATCCAGAATTATAAAGACATAACAACAACTTAAGTACGACGTCCTTATCACAGGTGCTTAAAATGTTTCGAGTTCAAATAAACTTATTCTGATCACAATTTAGACCCATTAACCTTTGAGATAAAATCGGAATATTTATTGTGAGCATATGTGTGAGGGTAATATTCATATAGTACCGGAGGGCTGATCAGAGATAACGATTGTTATAAAGGCCTATTACATTTGAATCGTGTCTTCGGGATCGTGCAATATGCTAAAATGTTATAATTACCATCCCATAAACAATACTCAAATTCCTAAAAAAATAGTAAAAGTAATAAAAAATTGTATTTAAATACGTCACTTAGATCAAAGATTAAATATCAAAGATTACTTGGATGACCGAACTTTGCTTGGTTATATTTTATATTTAGATGCGAATTACATAATGATAATAATAATAAATAATAAACGCTACACGCTCAACGGCCCCCATTAGGATAGTGATATCCTGTGTCAGGGGTCCGGAAACATTCACAATGACAAGGACAAATACACCCAGATCGGAAAATATGCTTGCATGGTCAATACATATTATGCTCCGAGCGGGAATTGAACCCGCGACCTGTGGCGTTTAAGGCAGGTTCGCTACCGCTGCGCCACAACGATAAAATATGAATTTAAAAAAATATTATTCTCAAAGACAAAAAAGGGAAAAATAATCAGACTGCAGACATCTGGACTCGAACTGCTTAGATTCATACATACGAACATAGAACCTCTTTCTTTTTTGATGTCGGTTCTTAATATTGTAAATGAAACAATAGATAAATCGTAATAAGCATAAATATTTTCCGCAAAAAACATAAAAAACCCGAGACTAAAATTTCTTAATTGCAATTCCATACAAAAAGTGAATACTGATAAGTTTACGATGGTTTTCTTTTTAGTCTAATTAATTAATGCTCAGCTCTTAAACAAAATAGAGATAAAAATTTCGTTGCATTTTATTCTTTCTGCGAAAAACATTTTACAACGTAACGATGAAGAGATCCTTTTAAAATGTTCTCCCTTTAAACATTTATTGAGAAAGCTATTTTTAGTGAAAGAATAATTGAGCGTATATTCTACACTCGAAAATTTTGAAATTCATATTTCAATTTTTCGATTTTACGATACAGAGACGTTTATATTACTACCGTTCAGCTACTTTGTGACGTACAATTTTTGACTTTCGCCTTAGTACAGTGATAGGAAATCCTTTTCAAAATAAAATAAATATATTTTTATTTTATTTTAATGTCTGAGTATGTGCTACCTGGACCAAATTGCATTCGAGTTTTCAAGGGAACCGAACAAAACCTAGTGACGAGTATCTGAAAATCTGAGATACCCGAGTAAATTGTAAGAATTATTTCCAATAAAACAATTTTTCACAGGATGATTGATTATTGACTGATTTAAAGAAAATAAAATACATTTCAACCGTAACAATAAATAGAATAGCTGCCAATAGTACAGCTAGCCCAAATTCTCAGAACTTGATTCATAAAACCATATAGTTTGGTGACGGTTACGTGTCGACTTGTCGCTACGCCAAAAATCAGTCTGACATTAGATGTTTCACATCAATGAGTAAATAAATCTTTACCTGATATCTTTCTCACAAATTCTACAAACCACATTTATAAAGTGAGCCATTGTTGTTGTTTGGTTACGAGACATTGAGTAAATATATTGGTTCACCAAAGCCTGGTCGCTCGGGCTCGTAAGACATTAATATGCATTCACTTCGAAAGCGTACTTAATTAAGTAAATACCTAAGATTATGTTTATGTACTAAATGCATCTATTGTAAATTTTCATTATTTAAATAAAAACTAAAGCTATTTTTAATTTATTATACTTGTTATTTGGGTGAAAATCTTACTGGTCACGAAAGAAAGAATATATGAATATAAGAGGTACTAACCACTCCACAGTGTGAGCACCGGAGGCCAATCTCCCACTCTCTGTGTTCCTTTCCTTTTTTCCTTCTATCACTTCCCTCCTATTCCTTGGGTTGGCAATACGCATGTGATACTTCAAGTATCGCAAGCGTTCATAGGTTGCGGTGACCGCTTACCATCAGGACCATATGCTTGTTTATCAACCCTCATGAAATTAAAAAAAAATGTTATATAAATAAATATGTTTAGGAAGTAGCTGTTGGTCATTTCTGAGGTAGTTTACACAAAATTAAAAAAAAAAATCAAATGAACAAAATTCATAGAAATCACACAGCTATTAAATATTCTTTTACAATAAAGTTTTCGAGCCACTGTGTCAATAATTTTCTTCCAGTAGAGCAACTATATTAAAACGAACTAGACATCTAGTTTTTATTATAACGATGAAACTTTGCATTCGTTCATTTCAAGTATAATTTTTAATTGCACAAATGGAAGTTGCAGAGTTGCTTTTAGTGATAGGAACACAGATTTAGAGTAGGCTAGATACGGCATGTTCATTAGATAGTATAACCGAACATGTCATGGTTTTTATACCTAGGATGATTTCACCCCTGTTATTTAATGAAATGCTCAACGTAAACAGATTCGTTTCAATCGCTAAGGGACAGTAGGATAATTATCGGATACCTGAGGTCTGCTATTTATCCTTATCCGGATTTGACAGGTTACAGAGCATTGCCAACCCTAAGAGCGAACCACTAACTCATTGGGTAAGACTGAATTACCTATCAAGAGTAAACGAATATTACTATCAGATGTTATGCTGACAACTGGAACTAACTTAACACACCGCTAAACATGCTCTAAGAGCCACGGTGAGGAGATCCACAAGGACAAATGCCCAGACTGCGACAGATATTTAAAAAAATAATCAAATTATCCACACCGAGCAACACGCCACAGCGGTCGGCAGACGGCTTGCGGTATCTAGCGTACTCTAAATCTGTGATAAGGAAGAATAGAAATGCAGTCTTTATTCAGAGCGGGCATGTCGTCGAGTCTTTGTATCACATCTGACGTATTTAGCTTAATATAAACTTGTTTAAAACATCTCTTTATGTTTACTGTTCACATTAACATTTGTATTACTTGAAAATTTATAATGTTACTCTTTTCTGGTTCTAACATTTTGTCTTTGTCATTATTATAATGACATGTTTAGTTCCACATTCTAATAAAAGGTAATGCATGTTCATATTGTTGAAACTTGAATAAATATGTCGTTTTTGCCTTTTACAAAATCATCTGTTGTCCGTTTGCAAGAATACATGAAAGTCTACATAAAGTTTTATAATATAAAAAACGAGATCAGTTTAAATAGGAATACTTCAAGGAACTATTAATACTCTTTAGAAAAACTGTATTTTATCTCAGTCTATTAAAAGGTTTTATCATTAAATATGACGACTGAACGTTGTTTATAAATGTGTACAGTAAAATATTGTTGCAAAGCTGCCTTAGCTGTCTTGTGCGGATCGTTGAGTTACTAATTTTTTTTTTTGCTAATTTATTAAAAAATAACTGAAACTTTTTAATTGGTATATGCTGAAAAAAATAAGAAACCTAAGTTGATAACCATCTATCAATAATTATTTTGAATTAATATAAAAAAATAATACATAAATTAGCAGTATAAAATTCAAAGCCATTTTTCGATCTCACTAGAGATAAATAGTTTTTTTGTTACTCAGTTGGCAACAAAGACATTTAAAGATAGTAGTATACATTTATTGTCTTTATTTGGCAAGAAGTATATGACCCAAGGAGTATAGGCCCAAAGGTAAACCGTTTTCGTAGTTTATGAACGTTTGCAATACCATTTTCAGATGTCACTCACGCGTTGCCAGTCTCAAGATATTGTTTCTCAAATCTCTTTTGCTCAATAATTTCACTATGTGAACTACCTTCAAACCGAAACACAGTAATGCCAAACACACTACTGACACTACCTTACCTACTTAGCGGGCCTATCATTAAAAAGTGACAATTAATATATTTTAAATGTATTTAAATAAATAACTTCAATTTAAAATCAGAAAAAGAACACTTTTCTTACAATAAGAACTCTTACATAATTATGTATTATATTACAGCACACATGCAAACGTAGCAGATGGAACCCATGTGGCTATTCGCAGAATATTCAATCGACGCTAACAACTTACGTAACTACAAGGTTCTCGGCACTAAATCAAATGACGTAGCGCTCGCGTAGCACATTCGTAGCATGTGGACACTTCACTATACTCATATGTATCTGTCTCTGACGGAACGTTCTGGGATAAATACGTTTAATGATATTATTTCAAGACCACAATAGAATTGGTACGATAACTAAATAGTGTTTCTAATAACGAAGTATGAAAACAAATAATCTTTTTAATAATAATGAACCATATTATATATTTTATTTACACACAACAAGTGAATAATTATTTTATTTTATACTAGCGTGCTCAACAGGATTATTATTTTTGTTTTATAGCGCGGAACCCTAATTATTTTTCATAATAAAAGTAGGGTCCGACCGAAACTGGTTTCTCAGCCGAAACCGAACTTTCGGCCTCCCTCTCAGTTTCGGCCGAAACCGAAACCGAAACTTTTTAAAAACTATTTCAAATTACGTTTTTTTTACTGAAATTTGAATTTCAAGTTTTTTTAACATTTATTTGCATATATACGTAGTCAACTAATTAGGAACGATAAATAGATAATGTTTGTTATAAAGTATACTGTTCAATGGTGTGTACTTTTTCGAAGCTATGATATTTTATGGTGGTTTGTTTAAAAAGAAATCTCTCGCATCGAAATTGATGCAATCGATTGATCGAAATTGATGATTGAATTGCAAAAGTTAGTGTTTTATTTTCGATTTTTAAAAAATAAACCATAAATACAAAGGCGGAAAGCCTTTGTGTTTTTATTTGGCGTCATTCTTTAGTTTATAGTTTTGATTTCTAAAATTAATATCACAATTTATTACTTAAACATGGGTCACTTATTTATGTTATGAAACGACCAAGTGAAAACAATTTTATCTCAACGTAAATAGCCATACCCTAAAATAGCTTATCATTTGATTTGCTCCAAAAGTATGGTTTTCAACACTGTGCAATATTTTCAAACATATAAAACTACTGAAACTGTGTACCTAGAAAGAAATTTAGATCGCAAACTGGTAATAGCTTTATAAAAAGTTCCTTGTGGGCTCTGTAATTATTAAAAGAGAAATATTTGGACTAGAACTTAGTGGCGAAGTTACATGTGCGCTTTAACACGAAAACGATCCAAAATATACTTCACTGTTTATTAAATGATTTCTAGCCGGTGAACTACTATAAGTTTTAGATTGGCCTGCCAATAGCCTAGACATGAATTCTTTGGAACATTTGTGGTACAATAAACTGGAATTTTAAACCAACTCTAGTAGTTCCAAAGACGCCTGGAAGAACTTCACTAACGAAACTTGTCATTATTTGATCGAGTCGATGCCGCGCCGATGTCCATATGGCTATATATATTAATTTTTAATAGAAAACGTTTCCTTTTAGATGAATTTAATAATAAATGTACATTTTCTCTTCCATTACATTCTGCGTTCATTATTTCTAATGTTTTCTTAAGTGTCCCTAATTACTTGTCCAGAGTTATATTAGACCGAAGGAGAAGTAAAGTTGAATTTTAATTGTTGTTATTTTTAATTACAATCCATTCCAAAATTTAATAATTCTATTAATAAAACATTGATTAAATTATCAAGATCAGATCAACGTTAAAAAAACGTAATGAAGAGTTCATGTAAACTGAAATCACGGAAAATATAAATAAATGTTACTCTTATTATACCAATGTCCCTAATTAGTTGACCACCACTGTATATAATATAGACAGTTAAATAGAGTTAAATAAAATAAAAACTAAAAATTCATTAAAGTCATAACCATATTTTTGTCATGAATATACAGGACTTACTATTAGGAGTACTCTTAAAAAAAAAACTTGTAGTTAGATATACTAGGTACATAACTAACTAGTAATACGTTGTGTTCACAATATTTTAAAGATCAATCTAATACTTATATCTGGAGATTTTTTGCCCGCGTCAGCGAACGGTCACGAGTAGACTCCGAAGTTTACCGAACAACGCACGAAAACTCACGAACACTCGAGTTTCGGCAAGGCCGAAAGTTTCGGCTATATTTTGGCCGAAACCGAAACTAAAGCCGAAACTAGATTTTTGGCCGAAACTGGCCGAAACCGAAACCGAAACCGAAATTTCGGTCGGTCACTAAATAAAAGTAATCATGTATTCGAATAAAACAAGGCTACGTTACTCCTTTACAAACTCAACTAACTGTCAAAATAAATCCCGACAAAATCAGTCCAACTTTTTCGAAGATTAACTGGAACACAGACAAACCGACATAGGGACAAAAATTATAAAAATAGTTTTTTGTATTTACTTGCAAGTTGCATTGTTCACTCATCCTCTATACTTTTTTAAAATGATATTAGCAATATTTTTTCAAGGCATTACTAATATTTCTCTTGCCCCTCCAAATAAGCTCGAAGCTTATGCTAAGAGTGGGTACGACAATAGCCCAAAGGGGTTAAGATCGAACCCGCGACTCTCACGTTACCGAGGCGAAGTCGGGCCTTCAACCGTTGAGCTATTGAGGCTTCAATTTTAATAATTATGATTTCATCTTTATACAAGAAACTATAGTATGTACATTCGGAAGTTTTATAGTCAAACACACGGAATAATAAAGTCTGTGATTTTCTAAATTAGCAGAGTGCTCAGAATAAAACCGTATTCGAGTTTTTCATAATACTGGCCAGTCCATTATCCCGTCTGAACTCTCAACGCCAGCAGATTTAGGCAATCTTTTCATATACGTATACCTTCGTTAGGACCTCGTTAGTTGTTTGAGCTTAGTTCGAGTTCACTTTCCACATCGTTTACATTGTAATACTTTTTTGTCGACTCAGTTTCAATTAAAACTTCAGTTCAGTTCAGTTTTTTTCAGTTTTATAGCGATTCAGAGAGTAATAAAACAATTGTCTGCTAACAGATTTCAAAAAAGACGGAAGTAGTAGTGGTCTAGGCCGTTTATTGCAAGATGCCGACTAGGTAGGTGCCACCGCAGTGTCAGATATTCTACCGCAAAGCGGTTTGAAGGGCACTGTAACTAGTAAAATAATTGGACAAAGGAGATTTAAGATTCAACTCTCAAGGTTGGCAACGCGTGCACCTACAGATGAAAGGCGTTGCAAGCGCTGAGAGACTACGATAGCCTTAGATACTTACCATCAGGATGGAGAGTGGGTAGAAAAGGCTCAATTCGGATTATATAATAAGAAGAAGAAGAGTGGCGTCAGCTCTTAAACGTAGAACTGATTGGACCAAAATAGGAATGACTTTTAATACCGACCACCTGCAGCCATACCCTGTAGGTACACAAACAGTCTGCTAGCATGCTTTATGTGAGCGCACGTACACTGCTGAGATAGGCTATGCAAGCCATTTGACACCGGTATGCACCGGTATGGCACACCGGTCAGCTTAACAGCTTGAGACGCTCATAGCCGGGTGGGCTCCCTGATCGGTAAACAAGCGGTGGATTAAGCAACTCTAGGCGCGGTCAGTCACTAGATGGGTGATCGAATATTTCAACTGAGGGTTTGTGAGGATTCGGAGGGCACAGAAAAAGTCAGTCCTGGTTGTTATCAATTTGATAATAATCGAAAAGTCAAGTCAGAGGCCTATACGGGCGACCTGAACAACTCTGACACTAGAGTAGCCATTAACCACAATGATAAGACGAATAAGAAGAAGCTTAACAGCTTATCTCAACTTAATTGGAATCAATGTAGCATTATTTATATAACGAATACGTATATATATATACTTGTATTTACTTTCAATGTAAATTCACTTGTTTAAAGCACTTCAAAACTTCATCAGGTCGTAATTATTTCATAATGAGGTCGTGACATATAAAGCAATATGTTTTCAATTTCAATAAAAACACTTGAGACTTGACTTCCAATTAATGACTTCCACTCGAAGCGTTGTTTTCTGTTAAAAAATGCATATTTATTAAAAGTCAAGATGTTAGTTTAAGACATCGTACAAAAGTTCTATTTATATTTTAATATGGAAAGTGTCGTCAAGATTCAAAAATATAGCATTTAAAATAAACAAAATTTTGATACCATAATGTTTCATCCACTTCCAATCTTCCAAAATTTTTCATTTACGACATAAGGTAAATGAAAAATTCTAAAGGCGTCTAGGAGAAATCGTAACAATTTGTTTGGCACGGTCCTGAAGCGAATCGAATAAAATTCGTCATTCCCTAATATATTTTGGCGATGTAGTAAAAGGCGTTTATCACAGCTTGCCTTTTCGTTACGATAATAGTGAAAAACAAGCAATACAGTTTGGGTAATGGTAACGTAGTTTCTTTAACCTACGAGTAAATACACTAGCAACACTGCAGGTATCACCGGGCGTTGCCTTCTTAGAATTGAAAAAAACAAGGTTCGTAATTAAATAATTTTGGCTTTTTTATTTTTGATATAAATAATCTAATGCGATAAGTAAGTCTAAACTTTTGGTATGGCGTGGTGACGCATAGCCATAGATATAGAAACAATACAGATGGGACATAATTTATTAGTATTATACCAAAAACATAATTGTTCTGTATCAAACAATTTCGATGTGTCAAATCTGTCAGGGGTTCCGGGACGGCGCACTTTTTAAAATTATATTATTGTGTACTATGAATTTTCTTTATAAGTGTACCATGAATATAGATTGTTCTAGACATATTTTATATTTGGAATGAATTTAAAAATATATAAATATATTTTTGTAAACTAAATCCGAACTGTTACGCATACAATGCCATTGTGGTAATATACTCATAACAAATTCATCACAGAGCAACATATTTTAGTATATAAAGCCTACTCATTTGTAAATCCAAACATTGCTTTACAAGCTTTGGTCCCTCATCTAGTTGAAGGTCAGTTTAGGTTATTTGCTTAGACTTTGCCATTGAAACGAAACCATTTCATTTCAAATAAGCTGTATTTGCCAACATAAATGGACGTGTGTTGGTGTGAATGAACACGTAAGGTTATCATAACTCGACATCTCGATTCAGAACTGAATGCTCTGCGTAAGATGACTTGCGTTTGTTTGCGCATGTTAAATCAAGATGGCTGAAATTATAAACAAGATTCTGACCTACATGATTTTAATTTATGTATGTAAAACCTTAATAATACTTAGTTCTCTTTTTAATACGTATTTATTTCATGTTTTCTATCCATCAAATTTAGAATTTATTACCAATGATAAATTCCTTTGAAAATGTAACTGGTCCATAGTACCTATATATGTGTCTATATATATGTGTGCTGGTCTATCTATGACATCTTTGTTTTTTTTTTTATTGACAGATGAATTAAATGATGAAAGTCGGCATTTTGCTTAGCTGCCGCCACAAAATGGCGGCTTACATATTTTTTTAACAACTTCCAGAATTTCATACTATATACTATGATAAATTTCAAATCCAAGGTGGCCGACACCACAAAATGGGAAGTTACATATTTTTTGGTGGTGTTTAGTTAAAAAAATAATTTTAAGTAATCGACTGCAAATCGAATTATCCATTTTTACTGCTGAATTAAATATTCTTTTACCCATAATGCTTAATTTGTACTTAAACTCGACAAAGCAAGTAGTCGCAGATTTGATAACATACATTGCGTTATTCAAGATTTCTATTAAATATAATAGAAAAAACATCATCGTCGCCGCGGTTTTACTCTAGTGCACAAAAACATAAAAACTGATTTATTTTCGGAGTAAAGATGCAAATATTAGTTTTTATAATACATGTATGTTGTTATGAAAGTTAAATTTGTAGGTATGAGCACACTTCTCAGACACGTCTTGATGAAACTTCTTTAATAAGATCTGATGTTATGGTAGTTTTGAAGCACCTTGCTGTGCTTTAACAGATTTTATGAAACTAATATTCTTAGAACAAAGCAGTTTTGTTAAATAAGCTTCTGGCTAGTTAAGAATTTCGGAGCTGAAAAATTACTAGCATTTTTGATTAGCAAAAACATCTTACAAATTAAATTCTAAATTAAGCAAGGTTTTTGGGATATATATTTTTAGTGAATGTATGAATATAAAGCGTAAAAATTATTTAAAATTCCTTTTAGCATTTAATAAGCATGAAATCGAATCTCCCACCATTCGCTTCAATAGCTGGTTTCCTACTGCTTTGTTATCGTCTTAAAAAAGCATAAGCAACTAATATGAATTAATTTTATTTGTCATTGTAAAAATACTATATTTACATATATTTATCGTTAATGTTTTTGTAATATTGGTTAAATAATTCAAGTTATAAGCCTGTGGAAAGTCAATTCTGGGCAAGCAACTTTGGAATATTTCTTGAGTTTTATAACTCACGGCTATATTAGCATGCTACTTTTAGAATTGGCTATCGGTGATTAACAAACGCGGTGATCAATTCGCATTGAGATTACGATGTAGGATCGATATTAATACTATAATCGAAAATTAAATCCGAAATTATAAATTTACTAGTACAGATACGAGTACATATATATACACATATATATATATATGTGTGTAAAAATATTATAATATAGTTGTTTAAATTTTACCTGGTGACGGTATATGTGCAAAAAGTTTGCCCGCGCTAGCTATCGCACCTCAGACAAACAGCATATTTTGTTTATTTCGGTTTGTTTGTCTCGTGTCGCTATACTTTGAACATGCTTTTAATTTGTACCTGTCTTTTAATAAACGTTTGTAAAAATCGTAAACATAAATATTGTTTTTCCAAGTTTTATAATAAATAAAAATTATTTATTTACATAATCTTATAATCCTAATGCGATAGTGTAATTTTAAAATAACATAAGAATTATCATCTATGCCATAACTATGTTATAAAGCTGAAGAGTTTGCTTTTTGCTTGAACGCGATCATCTTTGACAGCAGTGGTTGGATTCAAAAAAATATTTTTGCATTCATTCATTTCTGGAGAAAAGCTATAGACTATCACATCATAGAAGCCGAGCACTAACAAAGAAAGTGCGGTCGAAAAGCACAAGCAGGCGATGCGATACGATGAGTTGGTGGAACAGCAACACAATAATAAAATGAAAAAATTGTTCTATTGTTTAATTAAACAATAATTATATAGGCCATGCATGCGAAGCCGCGGGCAAACAGTTAAATCTATTCCTTCGGCAACCCGTTTTAGTTTTTAATAGTTTCAACACAAAATATAATATGGAATAGCTAATTAAAAAATACTCAAACAACCAAATATTACATTATTCATGAATGATATTGTAGGTCATAATTTATTGGATAACAGTTTAATTTCCAATGTACACATTCAACACATCCGATTAATTTAAAAGTTTGTTCAGACATTGTTATGTTTAAAGTGGCGGCCGCTATTTGATTAAATATTAAATTATTTTAAACCCTAATTTAATTAAATAAATATTTTACGTTAATTGTTACGTTAGCTATAATTTATAATAGTATTACGTGCTGGTGTTCGAAGATTTGGATTAAAACACCTGATGGCTCTAAGTGCGACTTTAATAGATCCAGGTTAGAGAACAGACCATCCAAATTACAGGTGAATAGTAGTCTAGAAAGATTATCGAGGTCACTAGGTTTCTTACTTGATCGCTTGTAGGTTCTTCGCTCGTCGCTCAGAACTGAATAAATTAGTTGACTTTTTTCGGAGTGTCTATTGCTGTTGCTCCTAGGGGTCTTCTTGACATCGTCACCGGTGGGGAGGCCGGGAGACCTCGGCCGCAAAAGATGGACAGCCCGCGCCGGGCTCATAAACTTCTTGTGACGCCATCGGGATGGAGTCAACTAGCTGGGCCGCTTATCCATTTATATAGCGCGGAACACGTGTTCAAGAAAGTTCCATCCACGGAATTTTATACGGCACTTTTCAGGAACACATCGTTCTGGAACCTACGCGTTACGACAGTAAAGAGCGATGTCGAACCTGCTCCTGGCAATAAGGCTCTCTTAAACTAAACTAAAGCATAGTATTTAAATAACTCCCAATAAACCTATCTAGTTTAATACTACCTGTGCCTCTGATATTTACGTTTTAATTTATTATCAAATTTGAAACCATATTTAGAAATAACTATAATTAATATATTTTGATTTTTACTAATTAATTTAAAAAGAATTGTTTTTAAAATCGTAAAATATAAATAGAAAACCCCTTGAAATGTTAGTATTTTTTTGTTCAATATACAGAAAATCGTGCTCGTATAAAACATTTCCCATTTGGCATTGCTTTGCAAGTGAAAAGTCGTAAATAGCTAGTGTAACACATACCTACTACGCCATTCGTATATAAAGTACCTCCTTTTTTAGGTAAACTGTTGCAACACTCGTATCTATACAAAGCTACATCGAAACTCTTTTTAGTTTGCCAACCATTAAAATTGTAGTTCCTTGCAAAAGCTTGTAGTTCATTAAAGGCTCATATTTAGCGCTTCCAAATTCCAGCAGAGATGTAGCGAGGAGTTTATTTACAAAGAACCACTGCTACGCCCGCTACGCTAAGCCGATTCCACAGGAGCTACGCTGATTGAGGCTTGGTAAAATTAAGGGATTCTATTGGTTTTAACAAAGGGATGTCATTGTACACGTAAGTCACGTATGCCCTTCATAATTTACGATTTTATTACAGTGTTGGTCACAGCTGGAAGCTTTTGTGGACGTCCAGATCCCTCCTGTGACGTCATACATTTAAACATCTATTACACAGATAATACCGGTACCATATTCTAATGCTTCGTTACACGAAACGAGGTGTACTAAAAGTTAAAAAAATAAACTCTCCTATTTCAAACTTTATTTAAGATATTACCTACATGATATAAATAATAAAGATATGTGTTATATATGTAGAAGTGGTTAATTAATTCTATTATTATATTAAACTTCTGTACAAGTTATACAAAAGCGGACTTAATGTTTAGAGGCATTATATTTCGGTATAAGCTAAGTTAGAGGACAACCCTAGAACCTTGTAAGTAATATGAAGCTTGTTTATTACCAGGCCTCTTTTATTCTTTGTCACTTGTCTCTTGGGCACGCTAATTCTGGAAATTTGTAAGTTTATAATTATTATACAATCACCTACCGACCGACTCCACCAAATAAATTATTTAATTATTTTAAAACATAATTTCTTTGAAAATAAAACGTCAACTTAGATGGGAAAGTTTTGTTGTCAATCTACTTAGCCAAAGGTAAGCCGCGTGCCCCCACCAAAAAAAGCCTATTTATTACTGTCTACCTAATAATAATACTTCTTCTTCTTATCGAGTGGTTAGTGGCCAACCTAGTGTCAGAGTTGTTCAGGTCTCCCGTAGGCCTCTGACTTAACTTATCGAAAATGTCATCAAAATAATAGCAGCCGGGACCGACATTTTACGTGCCCTCCGAAGCACGAAGACGCTCAGTTGAAATACCTCTAAGCGATCACCCATCTAGTGACTGACCGTGCCAAACGTTGCTTTACCCACGGATCGTTTACCGATCAGTGAGCGCACCCGGCTATGAGCGTCTCAATAATACTACTAATTACTAATTTGACGTTGTGGTGTAGCGTTGAAGTCGCAAGTTCGATTTTGGATGCGACCTGTGGCGCTTACGGCAGGTTCGCTCAAAAAGAAAAAAAAATGATTATAAGTAAGCCCACTAATATTAAATACATTGAAATACATAAAATAATCAAAACAAAACTACACAGTAAATCAAAGCTCAAATACAAAAAGGCACAGAATGCTACATCTAGTCTATACATTAGGTACAAACCAAAACCCTTTGAGCTCATATTTGTATTGTGCAGGATGTATAAACAAAGAAATCCCTCTGTTGCATGCTCTTATTTGATCTGTGAAAATGCATGTTGTTCGACCTGTTTAACGTTGTTGTCGTTTCTAGTTACGAAAAATATTTTTATTTGTATCTTATACTATGCTAGTTCTTATTATTTAATGTTTATTATGTATTTATTTAATGTATATTAGGTATGTTTATCTCTTTATGTATATTATTCAACGAGAGTGAGTGACTTAAAAAAATAATTTTAGTAATTTATTTTTAAACCATTAACAATTAAAAACTTACAACTCCTATTTAAGGCATTGTTGCATCAAAAAGTCAATTCATTTGGACGACGTTGTGGCGCAGCGGTAGCGAACCTGCCTTAAACGCCACAGGTCGCGGGTTCGATTCCCGCTCGCAGCATAATATGTTTGTATTGACCATGCAAGCATATTTTCCGGTCTGGGTGTATTTGTCCTTGTCATTGTGTATGTTTCCGGACCCCGACACAGGATATCACTATCCTAATGGGGGCCGTTGAGTGTATAGCGTTTATAGCGTTTATTCTTGTGTACGATCACCCAGTGTCAGACTACTGTGGCCCGCTTAAATAAAGAATTATAAATAAAACACTACTTAACAATACTTGGTTACTCTATTAAGTGTGATAAAAATATGTCTAAAGTAGTAAAATCCTCACGGTAATTTATGTTGTTCGAATTTATAAAGCCGCCCTGTAAAGTTTTATTAAGAAAATTTTATAGATAAAACGTTTATTATAAGAAAGGTTTAAATACTGATAACGTATTACCGGTCTTTGGACTATGATTTTATTAAGTAAAACGTTAAAGCGAACAGTCAGCTAAGTTTCAGAATAGCTTCTGGAACTGACCCAAAAATTATTTATTTATCTTTGTCTTCGATACTATAGCGATAATTTCATTCGCCAATCGTCAACGTCCATACCACGTTGAACACACCGGTTCTCGTCCGATCACCGAAGTTAAGCAACGTCGGGCGCGGTCAGTACTTGGATGGGTGACCGCCTGGGAATACCGCGTGACGTTGGCTTTTTTCCTTTTTGTAATCAATGCCTCTTATTAATAATTAAATTATTTAAAATAATTAAAGTAATTAATTTAATTTTATATTACACATAAATCAAATTATATCTCAATTTGCCCATTATTTAAGTCACAAGTTGTAATAAATCGTAATAAAACGCATAACCTATGCAACAATACCCTCTTTTGAGTATTGTATAGTATATTGTAACAAAAAAAATCGTAATTAAAAATGTCTCCTCTTAAATTCGAAATAAAACTCAAAAGTATACTTCAATATTTTACATTTATTTTCTTTAAAATAAAGATTCAGTCTGGTATTGTTCCATAGTATCAAAATTTACATCTTCAGAGAATGGAAAGTCTCAAAAAAAACCTGCGAATTAAAGTTTGACAAAAAAAAAATAATAATTTGTAACATCAATTTTTAGTATGAATACTTGCATGCCGAAAAATATTAATATATGCAACAAAGAATATCTTAGTTCATAATGGAGGTTAAATAACTGTTAAGTTAAAATATCCATTTATCAAGCCACATTGCTTGTACGATTATCTGTTTGTAATGTTTTCGTTTCGTAAAACAATTTTATAATTTACTTTCCTTACATTGAATACTGCGGTTAGTTTTCATACTGTTTCATCATATCGATCAAAAACTTGTCAAAATAATGTTAATTTAGTTTTGTTAGTATTGTATATTTGATTTAGAAAATATTATTGCATTGAATGTTTTGCCACTAACGATAATAAGCGATTCAGTCACTGTCAATAAAATCCAACGTCACAACCATTAAAACTCATATAATGGTCTTACTATATTATATTTTAAAATATTTTTAAGTACATTGCCAAAATTCTAGCCGAAACAAATTTTTATTACCAATATAATTAGTGTTACCATAATAAATAAATTACATATTTTTGTTAAACAAAATAATAATCAACCTGTTTTTGCGCAATGAAAAAGTATATTATTTTCTTATTTTTAGATTTTGTCAACTTGAGTAATATTTATACACATAGTCAAGAAGTCTTTCCACGAAAAATACATTGTATATTTATAAATAAGAGCGGTTCCAGACCGACGTTTGAAAAGAGGATATAAGCTCGTTTTTCAAGTTCGTACGAATAGGTAGGTACGTCGAGGCACCATTTACCACTTACCTTATATCGCACCTTTAGGATGAAAACGACGTAACTCGAAAAAGCATTTTGGGAATCAACAAAATAAGTTTCTTCAATAAGAAACTTGCACAATCTTTCTTAGTTATTTACGTCGGTTATTTACGTTCGAAAATCGCATGTTTGAAGTATTGTAAACATTGAGCATTTCGTTTTAAGTCATTATAAATTTAGTTATCAGCAGATAACTAAATTTTCGAATTTTTTGAACTCTCTGGCGTTTTTGTTCTAAAGGTGCGTTATACTGACCCTCACTCTCCAATTCCAGAGTACACACCAGAAGCCCGTGTACGCGTCGTGTCGACTTTTGACGCGCGAAATGAAACACGCAGTGCGATATGACTTCTATACTCTCAAAAAAACGCAAGTCTGTAACCGCCCTATATGATACGTTTCAATGGGAATGCACCTTAAAAATTAACTCAGATCTTTACATTAAATAAGCGTTTATACAAATTAAATAATTTTAATTTGTTGTAATTGAAATTGGGTTCATAACAAATTTAGGCCACTTATGTACTGATATTATTTCTATACTATTCGGTTCCTAAATCATAGTTTCAAATAAAAAAATCTTAAATAGAACTTATTTTTTAGTCATTATAACTAGTAAAAGCAAATAAATGCCAAAACACCGAACGCACACATTCAACATAAAACATACACTAAATAAGAAATAAATACACTTTTGTACTCTCATGAGTCCACGCACTTCACGCGTTCTAATTATCACAATAGAATTTC
Source organism: Hestina assimilis (assembly GCA_023373885.1). NCBI lineage: Eukaryota > Metazoa > Arthropoda > Insecta > Lepidoptera > Nymphalidae > Hestina > Hestina assimilis. The sequence continues at coordinate 9,875,983 of CM041755.1, read as the reverse complement.
GATGTTAAAAAAATACCAACATGGTAGGAGTCGTTTTAACAAGCAACAATAATGTTGTTAACGTTGATTCTTCTGTCCTTAGTTATATAGTTTATTATTGTTTGAGCGATCACACGTACTGTCTTGCTGGGGGTCCGTTTTTCCTCGAATGCGGTAGTGTATCATCGCTACTGGTCGTGCTACCGCAGTTATTGTTGTGAAGGAATGACATTTCTACCCCGCCATCACCGCCCTGGAAACATTTTCGAGACTCAATATCCAATCTTTTATTTTATTATATTAGGCAAGGTGACGTGGAGACTACCTTTACCTATCTAATAAACAGATGACACATTTTTTTGTTGAATTTGTGTTCATGACTATCTTTAATTAAATTAATTCTAGTCGATTTAAAAGAAAAAGTAGCTAATAAAATCTATATGGGGATCAGATGGATGAAGCTCGATCTTCAACGTTTCATAGACCATTATCTCTATCGATCTCGCCTTCTGTTGCAACACTCAATATTTTTTTAATTGCGTTAATCATACGATCATTATCGTAGTTTTATTAGTATCAAATTTGGTCTCAATATTATCATTCTATAAACAAATGTTAGATATTCTATAACATTTCCGCTCGAGACAGATATTATTATTCGCTTTACCACAGGCACCACCATATGAATCGTAAATATAAAATGCTTTACTCGCAGCGGATTTTCACAAAAGATACGCGCAAACCCAAGATACGTTTTTTGACACCAGTGGTATTTGTAACGCAGAATAAGAAAGATTTTATAAATAAAGGAATATAATAAACAGGTATAAAATTAAGTTCAATTTATACCTCTCCGTGCATAGGATTGGCTGTGATGGTGATGGGCACTTTGGCTGGAAGATACCCATTGGCGCCGCCCTCAGGTGTTCCTTTCTCCTCTAGAAACAAATGTTATGCCTAAATTTCATAATAATTTGGAAAATTCAGTTTCATAAATAAAAACTTCATTTAAAAAAAATCCTATCTCATTTATACAAAAAAATAGAACATGTCTTTTTTAGTTTAAAACAGCTTGCAGCACTGAACGAACGCTAAACAAAAAGAAGTCAAGAAAGAAAGGTCAAAAGCTTTAAGAGCGATACTCTCGCCTATGAACCTGTTGACCTCATAAGTCACGATGCTAGACGCTATAATCTGCTATCAATTTAGCTTTTTACCTTAAAACTTAGGCTGTACAATTTAAAAAAATAACTAAATTAACTAGCTGATTAGCCTAGCTAATTAGCCGAGGGCTATAAGCTATCCGGCTAAAGGGTTAATTTTTTTATCTTTTTAATGATTAAGATATCATCGGCAAGCTGAAAAAATTATATTTAGGATTTTAAAAAAAATGCGACAAAAATATTTTTTTTATGTAATATTAGTATACATAACTCTAATATTTAGTCATTTTTTATAAATAAAACACTAACAATTAGAGTTCACACGCGGTAGGAGTGAAATTTTCAATTCTGGTACATTGTAAAAGAATGAGGATAAATTTAAATAATATAATTTGTTGTTGAATTAAACTAAGTGACATTTCGATCACTCACTAGTTGATAAGCGATCAATGGGTTAATTGACATTAAGTGCAATAAGTATATGGATGGGTGACATTGGTATGTATGTCATAAAAGCAATATCAATCCTGTCCATAAATAAAATATTATAGAACAACTTAATAAAAATTAACCATTTTACCGGTTAGTAGTTAGCATATTAGCTGAGCTGCTTCTACTTAGACAAGCTTATCTTAACTAACCGGTTAAATTTGCTAACAGTTAATGAACCACCCACCACCTAGACAGTTAATGAATCTAGTTTTTTGTAGCCGGCTTAGCTGGTTTAATTGTACAGGCCTAAAACTAATTATTTTTAGCCATGTTTGAAAAATTATCAGTTGACATTTAATATTTCTCTGTCTACCTTTCAGTTTTAATTGAAAGGCTTTATTTCTTAGTATTTTGCATATAATTTCTGTTAAACTGATTTAAAAAGATATTTCAATAAGACAACGCCAAAATTTTTTATCTTTTATACTAATTCTACTGACCAAATAAACTCTGTACTGTAGTTTTTTTAAAGAATAGACTAGACTTTTTTATAGTAATTACTAATACTTCTATTTCCCCTCTAAATAAGGGGGTGAAGTACAATAAGTCACTAGCGTGGCCGGTTCGTACTGGTCCTCCTTTGTTGAAGCTCTCTCCAGATCACCGCATTCAGCGCACGCAGAGCAAATGCAGATTGTCACTCACTAGCGGCAGCAGGTCGCTTGGCGCGGCGGCACAGCAGCAGCGCGGCGCCCAGCACCAGCAGCAGCGCGGCCGCGCCCGCCGCGCCGCCCGCCGTCACCAGCGTGGCGGGCCCGCGCTCCTCCTCCTCCTTGGCGGCGGCCTCCGTGCTCGTGCTCACCGCGTTCAGCGGACGTTGAGTTTTGGCCATCTAAAAAAATTTTTGAAGTGAAACTTCTGTAGAATCGTTGTGATTTCAAACCGGACGCAACGGAGAAAACGACAGGTAAGAGACAAATATATGTAGGATCAAGCCGGCAAAGAATGAGACAGAAATATACATAGTATTTTATATTATATATATTCATCTCATTCTTTTATCGTGTGTGAATCGCACACACATTTTACGGACGGACAGAGAGACAGACAGATAGATTAAGCGAAATTCTTTGCCAGAATTCTTTGCCAGACCACATTTTTCACATGAACCCTCACTACATTTAAGCGCAGATTAAAAGATTATTACCTATCTCTATCATTATAACATAGTATATGTTTTTATTAATATGTAAGTTCTATGTATTAATAGATATTTATATATGTATATGTATGTATTTATATATATGGTTACATTTTATATATTTAATTATATTATTGATATATATGTAAGGTATTTGTATTTAATGTTGTATCTATTGCACCTACACCACCTTTTCATACTCTATATAAATAATCTCAATTTTTGCCAGAATTTCTGGTAGAGATCTCTTATTAGAGATAAGTCATCCTTTTGTACCATCATTCTGTGTGTCCCTTGTTTTTTTAACTGTATTTTTTTTGGTGCATAAATAAATAAATAAATAAATAAAAAGACTACTACTTTGCGGTTGAACATCTGACCTACCTAGCCGATTTCTGCAATAAAAGGGCAAACCAGTAATGCCAGTAGCCAGTAGTGTAACCAGTAGTGTCTCATTATCGCCCTCACCAGTATCGCGCTGAAGTCGGACGGCGCCTGCGCCGTGTAGGCCTGCAGCTTGAGCTCGTAGGCGGTGTCGGGCGCCAGGTGCTGCAGCAGCAGGCCGCGCGCCGCGCCGCGCGCCGTCACCTTCTCGTAGGCGCCGGCCGACGACACCGCGCGGTAGTACACGTAGAAGCCCTCCGCCTCCACGCCGCCGTGGCTCGACCACTGGACCATTTACATTTTTTTACCGAATTAAAAAAGGGGGGGTTCTCAATTTGGCTGTATTTTTTATGTTTGTCACCTCATCGAGGTGAGCCGATTTGATGATTGTTTTTTTATTTGAGAGCTGGTGCTTCCCATGACAATGGCATCAATGAGAAAACCATACAACTCTTAAAGTTGCATTAATCATTAAGTATATCATTCGTAAATAAAAATTATAAAATAAAATAATTTAAAAAAAAAATCGACTTCAAAACTAAAAAGAAAAAAAATCTACAACATAAGTCGGTGCCATATATGGCGATGTTTTACGTAACACTGCAGCTTACTTCTGTTGTAGAAAATATTTATATTTTCTCTTTAGTTTTTAAGTCGATATTTTTGCTCTAAAAATTTTTTCATATAGGTTCGACCGTCAGTACTTGAACCACTCCAGTATGGTTCATGTATTGACTTCTATAAACAAATATAATAAACAATGATAAGTATATTATTTTTATTTTATCAGTATATTTAAATTCAAACTATATTAATTAATTTCTGTAATATTTATGATCTGAATGATTGAAATAAACGATTATTTTTATTAATAAAAATTATTTTATTTAGTATTTATTTAATTTTTTTCGTTCCAATGCGTATAGAAAGTATAATGGGACATATTCAAAATACATCGCTCTTCAAGGTTGCAACAAGCATCCAACTGAACAATGAATTCAATAAATTGATGAAAGGTATACGATATAAAATGTTTGCCTCATACTAAACCTACCGTCCAATTAATCTGTATACTATGTGGCGACAATGCTACGGCCTTGTCGAGGACTGGGGTCCTCGGGCTTTGAAATCCTCCGCGCTGTAAGAAGAACTTGCCACTACTGCGGCCTAATTTATTGTCCTGATTCGAATACACCGCTGCAATACGGAACCTACGAATAAGATGAGCGATCTTAATAGGCTAGTTAAAATTTTAATAATAAAAATAATAAAACAGTCACAAAATAAGAAGGATAAAGAATAAAACTTCATACAGGAAACATGTTTTTTTTGTATATAAAGATCGCTCTTATATATTTCCGTTAATCCATTTAAATTTGGGTGTACGTATGTACATTGTATATAGGATTATAGTGTGATATAAAAACCATAAAAAATAAATGTATACATTAATCAAAGAAATATTTATTTATTTAGCCATGCTGCTCCCAGTACACATGGGCCGGCTCGAAAGGGGAATTACTATCCTGTATCAGAAAATCGGTGTAAATTAACAGTATCAGTAGGTACTGTTGCGTTTCGGAAGATGAGCGAGAGCACCGGAGGTTCAAGCTCCCACCTTCTCTGTTCCCTTTCTTTTTCCTTTCTCATCACCTCGCTCCTGCCCCTTGGGTTGGCAATGCGCATGTGATACTTCAAGTATCCCAAGCGCTCATAGGTTGCGGTGACTAATTACTTTTTCCTTTCTCATCACCTCGCTAGTGCCCCTTGGGTTGGCAATGCGCATGTGATACTTCAAGTATCCCAACCGCTCATAGGTTGCGGTGACTAATTACTTTTTCCTTTCTCATCACCTCGCTCCTGCCCCTTGGGTTGGCAAAGCGCATGTGATACTTCAAGTATCCCAACCGCTCATAGGTTGCGGTGACTAATTACTATGTAGGCGGACCGTATGCTTATTTACCAACCGTCATGAGAGAAAAAAAAATTACAAATAAAGAGTGAGTCGGTCGCACATTAAAAACCGAGTGAAATAGTACACAATTTTTTAATCAAATAACTCAAATCTCTCGGTGGACGTGTTTGTACCGATTTTCATGTTACCGTAAAGAGACCAACCTAAATTTAATCACCAGAAACAAATAGAATCTCTATCCGTAAATAATCTATTTTAACCGGAATGTGGTTTAGCAATTATTGAATCGTAATTTGATTTTCAAAACTACATAATTTATAGCGAATTTATATTAGAATTAGATTTTGTTTGCAGAAATATTTTTAAAAACTGGAGCGTACACAAAAATGGATGACGTAACGTTTTTTCGTGATGTACCGCAATTTTTATAATTTAATATATACAAATAATATTCCTTTACAAAGTTATTTGGGAAAGCAAAAAACTTATTAGCAAATAGGCAATCACAACATCATTTCTAAACAAATTAATTTTCTCGATCAAACGATCACTTAAGAAATGTTATTACTTATATTGAATTTCTACATTTCAGCTCGTAATTGAATATTTCAATAACGACAAAATAAAATATCCTGTTTGCAAATCTGAATACTTTTAATCATACCATGAAAGACTTACTTGTAATATTTATCAGGCGTAAGTCCGTCAATCTCGAAGGAGTGTATGTAGGCGGGAATATCGTAATTCTCTGTGTGCCATTGGACGTTCGACGAGTTCGTCACTTCTTTGTACTGGACCTGGATTGAGATATTTATAATATCACTATTTGATATTATTAAGCATTAATACAATGCATCCCTTTTAAATTTTATTTAAAAATCATATTTCATAAAAGTATCCTAGACATTGTACTTATAAGATCTTTCGTCTGTTATCGTATTAAAAACTGGTCATAAATTTTTAATCTTAATACCCTACTATATAAAAAAGTTAAAACTAAAGTAGGTAACTTTATCAAATATAAAACCCATGGACCAAACAGGTAATTTAATTTAAACGTCTCATTGGGCTATGTCTCAACTCATTTGGATAACCTGCCCTGCATATTTTATCGTGCAAGGACGTAGATAGGAATTACTCTCAAAGTAGTATTGGAGATGACTAACGTCGACTCTGTAGCTTCTCTGTCAACGGACGCGTCTTCAATCCAAACTTGTAAGTAAAATTTGAGTCAGTTAGTGATCCAGTTAAGTAACTGGTTACTGTAAATCTTAAAAAAGGAGACATAATCTAGTCTCTTATAGCATAAAAAAATGATGGGCTCTTATTGAACAATTAAATTTACTTTAACGGGGCATAGACCCCCTCTAGTCTCCATACAACGGCACAAATGAATGCCATAAATCGAAGAATTGCCATGAAATGTACAACGTGTAATAATTAATGTAAGACGTAAATAACTCACCTTATAGAACTGTATGGGTAGACCGTGATTGTCGTGCGACCACGATACCATAACACTTTCATCTGACAGTCGAGTTACATTCGGCCGAGAAGGGGGAACTAAAACAGCTGCAATAAAATTACAAACCCATTATAACTAGTAATTTATTTTATAATAAAAAATGTATAAGATATAATAAAGTAAAAGCGGTTTCCAACTAGCGTTTTTACCCCAACACGGTGACGCTGTCAAGGCAACAGAGGTCAACAGCAATACACATTACAAAAAAAGACGCGCCCATACAAGCTTCGAAAAAAAAACCCTCGTATAATACACAGCTCTGAAACCTCGCCCTAAAGTAGTTTAAACTTACGAGTACAATTCCTCACAATGCGTCTAGCTGTGCGAAACGCGAACATCAACAGTCGGTAAAAGCAAACAAATACAAGTTCAATTATTTTTCACACTTTTGTAGTAACCGTACACGTGATACGTTATTATATACGTGGTAAAACTTGTATTTACCTTTGTGTTTTCTTGAATTTTTCCTATTATGTCTCTTCGGGGGTTGAGAAGGTATATGCATCGTTTTTGGCGTCTCCGCTGAATAATCCTGTAAAAATCGTTAAATTATAAAATTCATCAAAATATGATCTAATTTTTTTAGGAGATGTTTTATACTGAATTTATTTTGGATCCATCTTACGACAAAACTTTTCAAAATTCCATTACTTTTTATACAATTCCAATGAAAACCTTTTGTTCTATTGTTACGGCTTTTAATCAATGTATTTTCTAGAAAATATATGTACATTAGATGATAATTTCTCACCTGATCAGAAATCTGCACTGGCACGACGGTGAGCAGCGCGGCGTCGTACGCGCAGCCCAGGGCGTTACACGCGAAGCACTGCACTATACCCGCGTGGCGCTTCTCCGCTCGCTCGATCACTAATTCTGAGTCTAAGTAACGAGGACCATTATTTATTTCCTAAATAGTTACAATAATACAAAAATAATAGAAAACAATAATACACAAATAAGACAAAACTATCCCTTGAAACTTAATTAATCTCTCGACACTCAAGCAAGCTAGAATTTTAAACGACACCAAGACATTATTCTAGAATGCTAGTTTTTTTTTCTATGTTACGCATGTTACAAACAAGCATACGGCTCACCTGGTGGTAAGCGGTTGCCATAGCCTATTAGCACTTACAACACCATTAGTAGGTGCCACTTACGCGTTGCCAACCTCGAGATATTGGTGCTTGAATCTCCTTTGCCCAGTAATTTCACTAGCCTACATGGTGCCTAGTGCCCTTCAAACCGGAATACAGTAATGCCTAAGCACTACTATTTGGCGATAGAATATTTGACACTGCGGTGGTACCTACCTAGCCGACCTCTTGCAACAAAAGACCTACCACCACTAGTATGACTGATTGCACTGGTGGAATAATCTCTGCTGTGACAGAGTTTATCCCAACAGCGGGCGATGGGGTCGTCACGTCCCGACGCCGGTAAATTTAGTTAGTTATTTATATAATACTAGCGGCCCGCTCCGGCTTCGCACGGGTATAAAATATATTATTTTAATAAATCTCGTAGGGTTCAGCCTGCGTTTGTTGCAATGTAAGCGGAAAAATGTAATTATTTACGACATCACATTAGAAACTCCAAAAATAACTTATTTCTCCACTATTTAATGGATGTTATTATACATATAAACCTTCCTCTTCAAACACTCTATCCATTAAAAAAACCGCATCAAAATCCGTTGCGTAGTTTCAAAGATTTAAGCATATATAAGGATATAGGGACAGAGAAAGCGACTTTGTTTAATACTATGTAGTGATAATATAAGAAAGTATATTTGCTCTTCAAATGATTTCTTTGAATATACCTATATAAAGAACAATATTATTTATTTAGCCACTGACCTGTTGTTTTGATTCCTTTCCCAGTTGTAATCAGTTCAGCGTTAAGCACCCAGTGAACAGTGGGCGCTGGTTGTCCGCGCGGCACGCCGCAAGTGATGCGCGCTTCGGAGCCCTCACTGGCGTTCGCACTACCGGCGGAGCCTCCCAGTGTGGGGCTGCAGCGCTATAGCTTTCCAGGATCGACGGATTCCGTTAGCTGAGCAGGAATATATGCCCTAAAAATAAATAATAACGGTTGACAAACAATTGATACTTATGACACTTTGTGAATTAGGCGATAATCTCAAAAGATTTTTTATTTAAATATGAAGTTAATTGCTCGGGCAGCTATAAAACTACCGCAAGCTACTAACAACACTAAAGACATCCTAACCACACCTGAAGTAAGGAGTGTAAGGAAAAAAGGACATATATTAGAGAGAGATAAGGCATTTGTCTATGCAAACAAAAGACTAAAATCTTCTACCAACAATAAAATTTTCAGAAACTGTTGTGACCCAATAATTCGTAATCACCTCATGTTCAGCAGTAAATGGTGCAATTTGTAGATTATGTTGATGCCCAGGTATAATATCAGTGCCTTTCGTCCAGGTGATCCGTGGCGGCGGTGTACCAACAATCCCGCACCACAATGTTAAAGAATTTTCTGGTAAAACTGGTGCCGTCAGCACGCCCTCCCTATCTATTGTCCCTACATAATCTTCTGTTTCTAGAAATCTGTAAAATTAGGAAAATTAGGAAAGTCACAAGATTATTTTATATTAATATGTATTACGTCTTATTAAGTTTAGTTAATTTTTTTAAGCATCTTTTTCATATATGTTAATAAGTTGGCAAGCAAGCATACGGCCCACTTGAGGTAGGCGGTTGCCTTAGCCTATGAGCGCTTGCAGCACCATTACTAGATGCCTCTCACGCGTTGCTAACTCGAGATATTGGTTCTTAAATCTCCTTTGTCCAGTAAATTCACTAGCCTAAAATGCCATTCAAACCGAAACACAGTAATGCCTAAGACACTACTGCTTGGCGGTGGAATATTTGACACTGTGGTGGTAACTACCTAGCCGGCCTCTTGCAACAAAAGACCTACTAATCTTGCTGCAAACATGTGAAATAAATGGTTCGTTACAATTATTCTTCGTTTGATAATACTTTTATGAATATAGTTTAAGCTTTGCGGAAGGACATGGAATGAAATTTAAATAATACCTCAATTTACTTAATAATTAACTAAACCAACCTAAAACCGTCATGACCCTCATGTTGTACTTTCAGGTAAGTCCTCTCGGGTAAGTCAACGGTCTGATCGCTGAGATCGTTGGTCGCCACACAGCCGTATGTACCGCTGTCTTCAGTTGTAGCATTGTTTATTACAAGAACACCATGGGGTGTTTCTATTGCCTTTCTCGAACCCTTAAATACATAATAAAAAAGTTAATTACAAGTTTGAACAATTTAATTAGGTATATAAATATTATAAACTGGTCATTGTGTATGTTTCCGGACCCCCACATAAGATATCAATATTGTAATGGAGGCCCTTGCGTGTGCAGCGTTTATTTATTTATTTAATGTTTCGCCTTTTAAAATAGGCATGGCAAATGTCACTATTCAAATTATTCGATGGTGTATTTTAAGTATTTTTATTTTTACAAACTCAGCGGCCCCCATCAGTTTAGTAATAGCCTGTGTTGAGGGTTCGAAAACACACACGAGAACAAGGCCAATAAGGATACGCCTTCGTTGAAAATTGCTTTGTCATATTTGTTCTAGAAAATTCATTATTAAAACTAAACAACACTGATTTATTATAACTTACCTTTGACGTCACTTTCCACCAATTAAATCTGGCCGGTGGCTCAGAGAGTGGCTCCTTGCAATGTAATACTATAGTATTGTGTAGAGGAGCAGTTATAACCCGCTTCTCTTGAGTATTTTTACTTAGATCTACCTTTGCGATTGATAGACGTGCAGGAATCGATACTAAGCTGATTCCTCCGTACCAAACGACGCACTGAAAACGTAAATTTAACTTAATTTAGTTTTATAGCTCCCTAAGCAGCCCACTGCTTTCAAGAAAAAAACAATTATAAGTAACAACAAAAAATATGTACTTAATTCGCCAGTTTGTGGTGGCGGCCATCTTGGATTTCAAAATTATAATTTTTGTTTATTATCCAATAGAATTAGGAGTTTTTAGGTCACAGTAAGACTATGCCATCATATCCTAAACATATAGTACAGCTGTGTATAATATTCTACTTATCAAACGCTTTAATTTGATAGCCATATTGAGGAAATTGTTAAAAAATATGTAATCCATTTGTTAAAAAATATGTAATCCGCCATTTTGTGCCAGCGGCCTTCATGGACCGATTTTTATCAAACATAGGAACACTCCCGACTAATTCACATTTCAAACAAACACATACAGACACGACAACCTTATAAGTTATAACACCCCGTTTTAAATCGGGGGTTAAAAATAAATGTAAAAGGCAAAGTTATCTGTCTGTTAACTGCATTTTACTACTTAGTTGTTAAAAAGATAGATGTATAAACTAGGTAGAAAAATAGGTAGTTATAAATAATGACGTTATAAAACCACTGCGTGGGTGAAACGGACTAGCTGGCTAATAATTAGTTCTCGAAAACGACTCATCAAAGTCAATATCGATTTTTTATTGCGAATGTTTGTTATCGAAATTCTTGACAATAATTATTTCGAAATAAGACATCGATTCCAACAGGGCATTCTTGTCCTACGTTGACTCAGAACTATTGAATCTCATTCCTGGAACGCTGCGACGAATCGATTGAAGCGTATATGTGGTCGCCTTAATTGGCTTCTGGTTAAACATATTCATGAACAATATCATTTCGCTGTATTGATATTGTTGTCAATTTAACTAGTAATTAAATCACCGATTTTGATAAAAAAAAATCTATATACAAAAAAATTATAAGCATTTATTGCATATCATATTTCTCAACCTCGTATTAAAATTGCAGCCTATTTTTACTAAATTTAAAGCATATAATGCTAAAATATTGTGATAAAAATACGTTTACAACTTATAGACTTATACAGTTTTTCAGTTTGATTACTATTATTGATTTTTTAAAATAATAATCAAGCATATTTTAAATGCTGTTTTGGTTTGGGCGTTTGTCCTAATGGTTCTTTTCACCGTGCCTCGGAAAGCACGTTAAGCTATCGGTTCCAGTTGTTATCATAACATCTGATAATAATCGTTAACTCTGGATAGGTAAATTGCTCTAATTTAATGAGTTACTGGTTCGCCTTTAGAATTGCGGAGGTCAGATGGCAATTGCTCTATGAGTAAGAAGAAGACCCTGGGGAAAATGCAAGGAAGAGGATATAATAATACAAATTAATTTTACCTGATACAAGGCACTGGGCGTATCTTCCTTAATCTCAATGACTAAACGAGTAGATATGCTCTCTTTATCATTAGTCCCATTCATATTGATCCAGTCAGTCCACTGGAAGTCGTTGTCAGGTCGCCACCTCCAAGCCAGGCGCTCTCCGGGAACTCGCACTGAGCATTCGAAAGTCACCTCGTCTCCAATTGGCGCTGTTACTGATTCTGGGTATTTGGTGAATTCCATTTCAATTTCTGCGAAAATAAATTTTTAAATTGTGTTTATTTCCTAAAACTTTCCTTCATTACGAAATAATTTTGATCTATTTCTGTTGGTTCTTTATTCCGTAAACTTTTTATGAAATTTTATTGACGTTTTACTAGTGCGTAGATATAATAAATCAGACAAAAACCAATCAGCAGAATCGTCATTTAATACAACTTCTGCTTCTCTAAAATCTGCATTTAAATAATAGGTAAGCTAAGTTTTTTGTTCTAAAAGTTGTTAGCTTATTACGTAATTCAAAACCATATCAGGTAGTGTAGCAACGTAGCGAGTTAAACGGACGCAATTAATAAGAATATCATTCTATCTATAATCTTAAATTTTTTATCAGCATTCCAGCCATCATACAGCGGGCAATGAATCTAAGAAACCTTGCCGTCCTTGGAATATTATTCTGTACATAAAATGATCTTGAAATTTGAATGACGCATCCAATGTCTCGATTAAAATTATCTTTTTAATCGACCTCAAAAAGAGGGTATTCTCATTCGGTCTTTGTTTAATGATTATGTTACGCGATGACTTTGCAGATCAAGAATCGATTTTAATATTTATTATATTAGTACGGAGCAGCAATCTTACAGAATTTTTCTAATCTAGTAAAAGTCTAAAATTCCACCCCTGAATAGCTCATACGGAGATTTAAAGGTTTGCATTAAAAAGCTAGTATAAATATAAAATGGTATTCTGCGTGAGATGACTGATTCATACGAGGATAAACAATTAATTCTTTGAAATGTTATAACATTCCAACCTTATTAAAATCTATACCAATATTACAAAGCTGGATCTAAAGTTTGTTTGTTTATCTGTTTTTTTTATTGAAATCACTAATCTCTAGAAGTACTGGTCGGATTTGAAGAATTATTTTTGTATTGACAGTACATTTCTTGAGGAAGGCCATAGGCTTTACCGGCGTTGGGATGTGACGACCCCATCGCCCGCTGTTGGGATAACCTCTGTCACAGCAGAGATTATTCCACCAGTGCAATCAGTCACACTGGTGGTAGGTCTTTTGTTGCAAGAGGCCGGCTAGGTAGGTACCACCGCAATGTCCAATATTCTGCCGCCAAATAGTAGTGCTTAGGCACTACTGTGTTCCGGTTTGAAGGGCATTGTACGCTAGTGAAATTACTGGGCGAACGAGATTTAAGAACTAATATCTCGAGGTTGGCAACGCGCGAGTGGCACCTACTAATGGTGCTGCAAGCGCTCATAGGCTGCGGCAGCCACTTACCATCAGGTGGGCCGTATGCTTGTTTGCCAACTTCTAACATAAAAAAAAAAAAAAAAAAAAAAAGGCTATAGCATCACGATATGATACATACAAGCCGAGCAATAAGAAAGAAAGCGCGGGCGATGCGATACGGGGAGATTGTGGAACAGCAACACAATTATAAAGCGAAACATTGTTTGTTTGTTAAATTAAATACTACGTAGACCACGTGAGCGAAGCCGTGGCACTGCTAGTAAATAAATAAACGCTACACACTCAACGGCCCCATTAGGATAGTTATATCCTGTGTCGGGGGTCTGGAAACACATACAAAGGCAAGCATAAATGTAAAGCTGCACCCAGACTGTAAATATGCTTTCATGGTGACTACAAATTATGCTCTGACCAGGAATCGAACCCTGCCTTAAACGACCTGTGTCGTTGAAGGCCGGTTGTCATATATGTACTAGTAGTAACTAGTAGTTACATATGTTTAATCATCTTTCAAAAATTAAGAGCGCTTCTCGTCTAGCATACATTTCTGTGTTATATCATTAAGTGCACTGTAGAACGTTCTCAATACGGACATCGGGACAGTCCGAGATGAACGATAAGAGTCGACATAAATTCCATTAAACCAACTCGGTTGATGCTTATATTATTATATTATATTGAAACACTACAATACAGAGTCGCTCATAGCCGGGTGCGCTCACTGATCACTGATGGTGTGGGTAAAGCAACTTTAGGTGCGATCAGTCACTAGATGGGTGATCGCCTAGTGGTATTTCAACTGAGTGTCTCCGTGCTTCGGAGGGCACGTAAAAAGTCGGTCCCGGCTATTATCAATTTGTTGACAGTCGAGAAGTCTAGTCAGAGGACTATACGATCCGAACTCTGACACCAGGTTGGCCACTAACCACTCGATAAGAAGAAGTACAATATCATGTATGTTACACGTTAAATTAAATGGAATATCGTTTTTTGAATGTAACTATAATAAACTAAAAATAATAATAAACGCTACACACTCATCGGCTCCCATTAGGATAGTGATATCCTGTGTCGGGTCAGGAAACATACACAATGACATGGAAAAACACACCCAGACCGGAAAACATTCTCTAGCTTGTATGGTTAATAAAAAATATCTGCTCCGAGCGGGAATCGACCCCGCCTGTAGCGTTTAAGGCAGGTTCGCTACCGCTGCGCCGTCGTCAAAGTCGACTATATGATGTATAACCACCGTTGGGCTAACGGAAAGCCCCCGCTGTCCATCCGTCCGTTCGTCTACAGTTTGACAAAGCGCAAGTGACACTTAAAAATGGTGCTACAAGCGCTCGTAGGCTACGGCAACCGCTTAACATCAGGTAGGCTGTATGCTTGCTTGCCAACTTATTCACATAAAAAGGACTGTAATAGAATACAGTTGAAACTTTCATCGATTGTGTATTTCTATGGTCGCTATAAAAACAAATTAGTTTCATAATTAAAGGAGATCCCCATATAAGAAACTTGATATTTATATACTACGGTGGTATTTATCTTCACTCGAATTTCACAGACTCAGACCCGAATGTTTAAAAGAACTTCAACGTGGAGACGAATTCCGAGACGTCTTGCACCAAAACGATTTTACATTTTAAGGCCGCGCTCAGACCACTCGTGCCCGATACGCGCACGCCACCCGCGTCTGACTCACTTTGAAATTTGTTGCATAATTTTTTTTTAATAGTATATTAGCAATGCTTTTTCAAGTCATTAATAATACTTCTATTACAACTACAAATAAGCTCGTAGCTTGCGCTAGGAGTTGGTACGATGGTAGCCCAAGGAGGTCAGAACCCGCAACTCTCGCTTTAATAGAGCGGAGGTCCTGAACCATTGAACCTTGTGGTTTCTAATTAAATTTTTAATTCAATAAATCTGCAATTGAATTCATTCATTGGTGAGAGGCGGGCGCTGCGCGTGTTCAGCGCTTGTGTGATGCGAGTGTGCTCTTACATTAATATCGATAAAACATGTAGTTAATTTCGAAGTTTCCTAGGAGAAAACAGCGCGTACGCGACTCACGCGAGCCGTTTCGCCGAAAACATTAACGCTAGTGTGAACACAGCTTAAGTCGATTCAACTCAAATGGCTCGCGCTCGATTCGTCTTGAGATTGAATCAGTTTGTATTTGGATAGAGAATCTTCGAGTTACATTCCACTAAATCACTAAGTCGCTTTGAAGCAACTTTGAACATTAATAATATACAATGTAGGTTTAAAGTCTTTTGACGCTATATCAACATAATAGTTGATTACTAGTTTACCGCCCACATTCTTCTTACTGTTACGACAACACAATAATGAATACATATACATTGAAAAACAGCGTAAATTAACGATATGAGAGAGAGTGAAATCGCTGGAGGCCCAATCTGACACGTCCCCCCCTTCCTTATGTCATTGGGTCCTCCTCTTATCCCTTGGGTTTCAACGCGCATGTGATACTTCAAGTATCGCGCGCGTTCATAGGTTGCGGTGACTGCTACCGTCAGGCGGACCGTATGCTTTATTTTACTTTACCCAACCCGATGGTAAGTCGTAGGGAGGTCAAAATGCGAAGGCGGAATACACTTACAGGTACAGTTGCGGAAGGCAACTTCGTTAGCCACCCCCATCCTGCCTACCAGCAGGGTGACTCTTCACACCTCTTTAAGGAGCCCATATTATACGAGGGAACACGAACACAGCAATAAGTTCCACTTTTTAGAAGTAATTTACTTGTTTGCCAAATATACAAAAAAACATATTTCTATGAAAAAGCAGCCTATAAAAATACTACTACTATAAATAGCCTATAACTGTTGTTGTAGTTTTGACTTAATTTGAATTGATTTTAACATTTTTATCTTAAGCATAAAAAATATTTTATTAACTTGTTTTTCCATATAGCACAATCATAAGAAGTGAATGCGAATATCTCTTTTTCAATTTGTGTATTATACAATGCCATAATATAAATGGAATGAGAATGATAAAACGGTTCAAACGCGAGTTGGGTACACGCATATAAGGTTCCGTAGAGTGTAAATATCTATGACATGTTTCAAAGATATAGTTAAGGGTAGTATGCGGGTCTATATGAAGTAAAATGACAGAAAGTGTTTAATATTGTAGCACCATCTAACAAGTGACTGGGAACTACAACCCACCATCGTACTTATGATACCAAAACCTTGAATGTAATTGGTCAGTATTTCAGCCCATTCTTAATTTTTATTTGCGCATTTTTTTTAGTTCGTATCACTTAATTTCTTATTTATCCTTTAATTAGGTTTATCCTAATTAATTTAGGTTTATCCTTTAATTTTTTACCATTTTCAATACATAAGACTCGGGACAATAGAAAAACAGTATCTAATAAACTGTAAATAGCCTAACTACATGTCATGCACGAATCTCCGAGAATCAGATTACATTCTAAGCAGAGCAGATAACTGAATAAAATGAACTTCATTTATAAAAGTGGTTTTAGTTTAGTTTGGTGTAGTTTCCTCTCCTTTAATTGTTATTTCTCTCTGTTACATACATTCCTATGGAATACAAAGACATTCTAGACAGTCTAGTGGTGTTATAAGGTTCTTTTCATAACCTACGGCTACGGAACCCTAGTAACAAAACACAGTACGTGATAAAAGCAATCATTAAAGAAAACAGACGTCAATTTATCTACATTTAAATTTTACTTTTATATTTGAGTAATAATTTAGACAGCACCACAAACAGCAGCGTTACAAACGTAACGATAAAAAATACAGCAATTATAAAGAGTGTTTTCAATTTGCCTAAACGATTCTGTTCATTAAAATATTACAGCAACATAGTAAAAAATTATTATTTAATTAATGACAATGACATAAAGTAGTCAATTAATTCTAGTAATATTAATAAATGTGAGTGAATAATTGCAACCATCCATTTAAACTTTACTATCTTCTAACGAACCAAGTCCACTTGTACGGCTTGATCTGGTGATCGATCGACGTTTCTCGACAGATTTCTAAGAGGCGTTCGTTTGTGATCTTCTCAGGCCAGTGAACTCCAAGAATCAGTCGTAGGCACCGGTTGATGAACACTTGGATTTGATGTGTTATGTTCTTCGTTACCATCCACGTCTCCCATCAATACAGCAGCACGGTTTTGACATTCGATCGGAATAATTTTACTTATCTCGTCAGTTTCTGAGACTGCCAGATAGGGCGAAGCTGTGCGAAAGTGGCCCTAGCTTTGGCTATTCGTGAGGTGATATCTTCATTAGTCCCTCCCGATTCCGACACCACACTGCCCAAGTAGGTAAATGTTTGAACTCACTCAGGAGTGCAGACAAAATAGAGCGAGTCAGCAGATTCAGCGCTGTCGAGTTTAGTCCCCATCGTTCGCAATTCTTGTAGTAGAAGTATCTATTATCTATCAAAATTAATCTACCCGCTAACTTATTCCATTATGTTGCAAACTTGTGACGCTAACTTCATTATTTTGCAAGCTTGTGGCTAATCTAGTTTCGTTGCGTTGATGCAGTATTTACGTAGGAGCAACAGCAAGTTTTTGACATTTTGCCTGTATGCAATGGCAGATTAACCAACAGGCTGAGTAGGCTTGAACCTAGGCGGTAAATTTTGTTTTCTGATGTTTCACATGTAGAAATCTGCAATAAATTTGCCGATGACTTTCTCCTCTCACTTGTCATTGTATATTCCGAATAGCAAGCTTCCATATTCTAGGGTAAAACAGCTAGCTCGCTGTCCCCCAACCAGCAATCGGCCTGTGCGCCTTCTCCACACTTGGTATTAGTAAAAAGAGCGAAATTGTAGAAAATGTATTTCCCTTTTCCCACTATCAACTAGAGGCAAGGGCGGCAAAAACCTTACAGCCTTTACTTTGAAAATTTGTAAATGACGGCCTGCATGGAAGTGCCTGTCTATCTATACAAATAAATAAAATTAAAGTGTCTGTAATTCTCAAGTAACAGCTTTTTACGCAATGCATTTGAAAGTACAAAAAAAATTAAAATTGATTTTCTAATGTAAGTAACATTAGAAAGTCAATTTTTTTTTATATCTGTCTGTCTGTTTCTGCCGGATAATCTCTGAAATGGCTGGACCGAATTTAACGGGACTTTCAATGGCAGATAGCCGATTTTATAAGGAGTAACTTAGGCTAACTTTGTTTTCGACAAGGAATTAGGGTTCCGTGGAATAAAGAAAAATCGATTCCCCACGCGAGCGGAGCCGCGGGCGCAGCTAGTAGTATATTATAAGACAACGGTCACGACAAATATTAATATGCTCGTTTACCTACATGATGCAGTCTGGTTTTTTTTCGCAGACACGAGCCAATCTAACATAAAACTCGTTTTCGATTTCCAATAAATAGTCTTTGTTATTTGAATGTCTAGTAATAATTAATACAATGACCAACCATACATGTTTTATTAAGATTATATAATGATAAAATTATAAAATTGAAATACTGAGATTTTATTAACCATTTTTACGTAATAATAGAAATAATTTATTACTTAGCATCGTAGCATTTAAAGAAGATTTACAGGATTGAAATAAATTTGATACAAAGTTACTTGAAATTTTTAAAAGAACTATTCTATACTAATTCTAAATCTCCGTTAGAATCAGCTGGCACAAAATGCTGATAGCTGCATTCCATCCCTATACTAAGAAATTTCTTTCTCTGTCTACTGCCATACCAATGATATTAAAAACTTTGAACGTAATCTGTGACACTTTGTGTCAAGGCCAGTAAGGCCAATAGAAACGAAACGAAACGAACGAAGAGATAAAAAATGCAACACACTACACAGTCAACAGTCCCTTTAGGATAAAATTAAATCCTGGGTCGGAATTCGGAAACAAGCACAATGAGAAGGACAAATACACCCAGACCGGAACTAGTGTTTGTATGGTGATTACAAACATAATTATGCCAATACTATTTCATTGAATAATTAAATTCAATTATTCAATGATATTGTATTGGCTTCAATATTTGAAGCCTCATTAGCTCAACGGTAGAAGGGCCGACTTCGCTCCGTTAACGCGGGATTCGAGGGTTCGATCCTGACCCCTTGGGCTATTGTCGTAGCCACTCCTAGCGCAAGCTTCGAGCTTATTTGGAGGGCAATAGGAATATTAGTAATGCCTTGTAAAAAGCATTGCTAATATTTATAAATATATATATATATATATATATATATAATCAAACCCGTGAACTGTGGCGTTTAAGGCAAAAAAGATAATAATGAGAGTCCATTAATAAGAACATATCATATATCAAAATTCATCTCGTGGTTTAGGTTACAGAGCGTGCCAAAGAAACCTATGAACACATGAAAATATTACCTTTTCTCTGGGGCAGTCAAGAAAAAACAATGCGAATGTTTCACAGGAATTCGTAATTACCTTTGAGTTATTGCTCTTCTGAGGTCCAAGCAAAAGTGAAACAAGCTACAGTAATCCTACCAGGTATTCTAACCGCAATAACTAATTATTTCAAAATGGTTTGAGTACATTGGCCTTATTGTTTTATTTTATTTGCTGTTGTGGCCTGTGATAAAATGGCGTAGATCCAGATCATGTCGTGAGACTGCCAAAGGAGGTGTAAGATGAAGAATAAAATTTTAAGTATCGTATATTTTGTTCAAATAATAAGATTTAAAACATATAGTTGCCTTTTTTATCACATTGGAGTTAATTTTCGGAGCTTATTGATATCTTTTCCTTCATAAAATTGATCTAGCATATTAGAGAAAAATGTTCATTATTCTCAAACTTTATAAAATATTTTAAACTTCAAGCTGGCCGACAGCTACAAACTAATCGCTTCTCTATAGAAAAAAACATAATGACGAGTTACCGTGAAATTGATGGATACACAACGCACACAAATAAAAACACACACATTAAGGGCTACCGAGTTCCCGTTTCGATTGACCGGTTCCCGGTTTTTTCATCTTTTTTGAGATCCGCAACTAGTTTTATATATATTTTTTTAATATTACATCAAAATTATATCATACCAATATCTGATAGTAATATAATATGTTTTATGTACAGTAGATATTTACTTTAATGAAATTATCTACTGAATAATTTCATACGCTTGTCACGATCTCTAGAGAATGTGAAATAGTTGGTATTAAAGTCCCATTAATTACTTTACTAAGCTGCGATCAATTAAAATAAAGCTTTTTTGTTTGTATATCCTGAGGAAATATTTACGCTTCACTATGGACCTATCTACTAACCTTATTGCATTATACTCAAATATAATTAAAACTTCCCATTATTGGTCTAAGAAAAAGTTCAAGACATAATAATGATAGGTGCTGATCCCATATCATTAATAAACTGTGTATTTTATGGCTATAAAATCAACTGATTTTTTATCATAATTTGTTTTAAAGTTGTATAGAAGATCTAAATATAGAAAATACAAACAGAACGAAACCGGAAATTTTTAATTGTATGCTTCCAAAACCGTTGAATAAAACGAGCTTATTCCATGTAAAATAATATATTTTAACGTTTACTTTTAATGGTACTAAAAATACAAAGAAAATATGTCGGCAACATATTTTGTTCGTAAATTGAGTACAAAATTTAACGTATATTTCATAAGAAACCGGGAATGCTCACGACAAACTTCTCAAACAAATAATTTACAACACACTTAGTACTTCGTTATAAATACATCAGCCGCTCGTGAATTCAAACAAGTTTTTAAAAGACCAACAAGTAAAGCGTATCTCTACATATTTATCTACAGAACCCGCTACTGGATTAGTGCTTTTTATTTACCCGACAATAAACGAGCTGTCAATGTGTGCGTGTCTACCTGCCGCATCCGCCGGGAGCGAGCGTCACGGACCAATTCAGAAAAAGAAATTTAAAAAATCAAACTACACAGATTATAACCTCTTCCATCAGTTACAATACCGCTTCACTTACTAATAAGATGGAATGCATCCCAGTTCACGCGACAATGGATAACGAATAATTTGAGAGTCACGCTAAGTGATAGTTATCTTACGAAACGGGTCGCTGTAAAGAGACGGGACCCATCAATTTGTTGGGATTAAAAATGCAGATAATTGTGTTGGCAATTAATTTTAATGAGTAAGCAAATCGAGATATATAAGGTGTTTCACTTTTAAATGCGGTAACTTTGCGGGAAGCTTCTATAAGTGTAACAGATCAAATTCTAATTACGATATATGATGTATCTTTTGCTATATTTTAAAAACTATTTTCATATCATCGCTCGAACTATGACTCTAGCTGAATAAAATCTATACTTCAAGCCGTGCGCTACGTCACATCACATATGACGTAACACATAGCGCGTATAGCGGCATTGACCTGAGTCACCGACCGCGCGCCCGGTGTGTTATGTGTTTATCACAAAGTACGTGGATACATTATGACAGTAGTGTAGTATCTTGTCTGTAGCTTGCATGTCGTTTAAACTATCCTTCGCCCTTTTAAAAGTTCTTGTTCCAGCATCAATCCCGGTATTTTGCCCAGGGTCTGCTTATTACCCTTATCCGGATTTGACAAGATACTAGTTCTTACGCAGCGATTGTCATCCGAACACCGCAACCCAAGGGCGAACCAGTAACTCATTGTATAAAAGCAAGTTACTAATATTATCAGATGTTTTGATAATATCGACCGCCGACAGCTTAACGTGCTCTCCGACGCACGGTGGTGAGAACCACAAGGACAGACACCCGGACAGAGACAGATATTAATAAGATCAAACCAATATCCGCCCCGAACGGGAATCGAACCCGGGTCCGTCGAGTCGCCATAATTTGACTTCTTCAGAAACCACTATGATGAAATAATAAAATCAAACTGCGAGTTTACGACCTACCCCACGTAAAAAGTCGTTCACTCCGTCATTTTTAAATAAGGTTATTGACCGGTAGCATCGCTGGACGGTTTTGATGTCGCCGCTACTTGCCTTGCCTACTTAGCGCTCCACATAGATTCAAGACATCCCGCACCCCACACCTTAATCGAAATTTACTAATTTTATTTTTTATAAATAAAACATGAATGTGTTCATCAATACTATCCGCCTCGCACGGGAATCGAACCCGTGACCATCGAATCGGTGGGCTCGCTACCTACACGCTACAACGATTTTATGCAATATTTACCTGTAAAAATTACCAAGACCGTATTCATAACGCGTATTTCATAACTCAGTGGAGTAGCCTACAAGAACAATAGCAAGATGAATATTAATCTGTAAATGTAGTCTCAAAAAGAATTGAATTATTGTCTATTATCGCATGTCCCAAATAAAGGGTAAAACTTTTCCTTAACCTTAAAATTTGTTTTATTTTTTTGCAATATTAAAGATTATCGATTGTAAAAATGTTATTTTAATTTTTAACTGAATTTCAATACAGTTGAAAAATCAAGCAAATTCAAGGAATATCTTTATCTTCACAAATAACGCAATAAAATATGTATAAAACTTATACTGCTATAATTCAGTATCACACATTACTAAATAAAACATACGTAAACAGAAATGTACATCTGAATTAGCTCAAATGATTATTATTAAAAACTAACTTTAAGAGGGATAACTGTTTGCGATATTAACTTTATACTACAGCTCACACAAGTAGGTACGCAAGCGAATCAGCATTTAGTCATTGACCTCCCTATTTATTCACTGATTTTCCTTCACACTCCTGTCACTTTAAAAATATCAGTTAAAAATAATTCAATCCATCCAACTAGAAATCTATTATTTATCGTTAGATAAGTAGTTAGTTAGATTACTAATTTTATTTTTAATCAAGATATAATTAGTCTAATAAATTACGTACCTAGCTAATAGCTACATAGTACATTCTACAATTCGATTGAATTTATTTTGCATTTGAGTGTTTAAATTACGTAATAATTTTACCTACTTTAACCAACTCAGATCATAATTTACGTTTTAAAATATTAATAATAAATAATTTTCCTAAATAGGAAAATAGTATTTTATGGTAAATTGACACATCATAACCCTATTTAGAGTATTATTCGAAAATATCTTAACTTAAAAATTTCTTTTCTTTTCTTAATTCAAATTTAAAAATGTGACCCAATTCCTATAATCGCGGCTAAAGATTTCTTTATTTGCGGATTTAATCGGTACAAAGTACATGCATAGTAATAAAAACAATTCTAATACGTATGTTTCCAATTAAATATCCTTTTTAAACTCGCCGATAAATCGACTAATAAAAAGTAAAAAAGACCTTATTACAACCCTACAGTAAGTATGTTATTAAGTGATATCGCCGCTGTATTTTTCGGCCTTTGACATAAACCGCCTTCAACGCTGTATTATTTCGGCCTTTGACATAAACCGCCTTCGCCGCGGTCGGTGTTTTTGAAAATGTAAACAAACAGAATTAAAGTAACCTTATTACTCAGTGCATAAAGTTTATTTTTAAAGGCTACCACGTATAAGATGTTCCGTTCTTTGGTAAAACCCGCTGTGCGTGTCTTATTGTTTCATCGTTCCATTCGTTACAAAAACTCTGATCGAGTAACACGTCTCCACCGCTGTCTTCGTAATTTAAAATGTCGAAAATTGTTCGTGATCCAGCAATAGAAAAAATGGAAGTGGCATTGTCATTATGGATCGAAGACCGCTAAAATCAAAACAAGGGCGACCTGCCAGTGTTTTAGCGTGCTAATAAGAAAGCGTGGTTAACAAGTGCCATTTTTTGTGACTGTGAATTCCGGAATTGTTATGTTTCTGGAGTTGAAATTTGTTTAAAAAAAAGAATTCAGACTTTAAAGTGGTTCTAGTTTTGGACAATTCACCAGGTCATCCTCCATTTTTTTTTTTTTTAATAAACAAGTGACATTTTTACCTTCCAACACGACGGCTTTGCTTCAACCTATGGACCAAGGAATAATCCAGGTCTTTAAGCTCTATTACATTAGACGAACCTTCAAAATCATTTTGAATAATATGGAAGGTGATATGAATCCTGATATGAATGTTATGGAATGCTGGAAGAAATTTGACATAGCAAAATGCATCGTTGGAAGAACTGAAGCCATACACATTGAATTCGTGCTGGAGAAAACTGTGGCCTGCTCTGACTGTGGAAAATGACGAAGAATCTGTGCAAATGCAAACTATTACTGCAAACATAGCCGAAATTGCGAGTGGAATAGGACGAAATGGGTACGAACAGATAGAATCAAGTTACATTCAGGAGTTGCTTGTATTGCAACATTAATATTTGACTGAAACCGACTTGGAGGAAATGTTAAATTCACAGCCCATTGAAGAAGATGCTTCAACAAGCAATTTGGAAATGTGGTATTTAATCTGAAAAATTTTAGTGAAGGTTTAAGAATGGCAAATGAGCTTTGTGATTTCTTTATGAAAATTGATCCGCCTATGCAACGAAGTATTGTTTTCAAGAGGCACATTGCTAATGCAACTACTGAAGATCTGTGTGAACTGAAAGAGATTTAAAAAACTGCCAAGCAAGAAAAAATTACAAAATTCTTTAAACCGTTGCCTAAGCCTTAATGTAATAAGCATGGTCAAAA
The DNA here is from genome assembly GCA_023373885.1 of Hestina assimilis. Classification (NCBI taxonomy): domain Eukaryota; kingdom Metazoa; phylum Arthropoda; class Insecta; order Lepidoptera; family Nymphalidae; genus Hestina; species Hestina assimilis. The sequence goes on along the minus strand of CM041755.1, from coordinate 9,850,980 downwards.
ACTTCAATTAAATTTATTTTTTATGTTTGTTTTTATTTTGTCAGCTAGGAACGTATCCCCTATAATGCCATATAAAATACCATTTCATAGTCACTGTTAAGAGCTTTTACTGTACTAATAATTTTTGGTCAGCTTTAATAATAAACCAATTAATTAATTATAATGTTAAAGTACAATAATTAAATTTATAACTTTTTAAAGACAAACGTATTTTGTTTTTGTTTCATAATTACGTATACTACGTAATAATAACCGCATTCACTAAATATCATCCATACTCGCCGGTATTTCCCGGCGACTAAAGAATTTTTGACGCCATTGTTGCTAGGGAAGCGGGGAAGAGGGCAAAGGCGGAGTAAAGATTAGTAATTAGTATTGCCAGACTTTTCAAGAAAAGTGCTACTTTTGTCATTACAACCAAAATTCTAATATTCTGTAACTTACACTTTAAAATATTATTTTGCCAAATAAAATTCCACAAATACAGGATCTCAATACAAAAGAAGCTCAAAATATTGTTTGTAAAAATATTAGTATAAAATGTATATCATCTTTGTTCGAGTATTTTTTTAATATAAAAAAATTTCTTTTTCCGTATTGTTTTAGTTAATTTTCACATGTATTTAATATCCTAAATCTTAACGTGCTTTATAACTCGACACAGTAATTTCCTTAAATATTTCGAAAATTTATATCTTGCCAACACTAGGCGCTACACGTATATCTATCTTGGGAGGGACTAGGATAAAAATAAGGCGTGGGGATGTGACGACCCCATCGCCCGCTGTTGGGATAACCTCTGTCACAACAGAGATTATTCCACCAGTGCAATCAGTCACACTGGTGGTAGGTCTTTTGTTGCAAGAGGCCGGCTAGGTAGGTACCACCGCAGTGTCCAATATTCTGCCGCCAAATAGTAGTGTGTAGGCACTACTGTGTTCCGGTATGAAGGGCACTGTACGCTAGTGAAATTACTGGGCGAACGAGATTAAGAACTAATATCTCGAGGTTGGCAACGCGTGAGTGGGACCTACTAATGGTGCTGCAAGCGCTAATAGGCTGCGGCAGCCACTTACCATCAGGTGGGCCGTATGCTTGTTTGCCAACTTCTAACATAAAAAAAGGCTTGGTCTACACCACGGGTTTTATTAGTTTAGTTAATTAGTACTATTTTCTTGTAAAAAAATTATTATCAGTTGATGTTTAAAGTATCCTACTCCATCGAAAAGTATTCAATGTTTGGAATTATTTTGCATTACATAATATTGTACATATTAGCTTTGCTTACCCCTGCCCTAATAATAGCAATAAAACAAATCTTTTTTAATTTCACGCGGGTAAATTGAAGACATAAGTATTTTAATTACATACTAGCAGTCGCTCACACTTTACCCGCGTAAAATAAAAAAGTAATTGTTTTGTTGCTACTCATAGGATAAGAGCAATTTACTTATCAAGATTTAACGCTTGTTATCAGATGTTATTGATAATAATCGGGACCGCCAGCCGAGGCACGGTGGGGAGACCCACACGGCTAAACGCCCAGACCGAGACAGAAATTTAACAAACACCTGCCCGAGCGGGAATCGAACCCGCAACCGTCGAGACTAAAGGCAGACTCGCAACCCACAACGCCACAACGGTGTATTTGTTAATTTAGTTACGTTCGACAGAAGTACATACATCCACAGATAAAAGCCTCAATAGCTCAACGGTAGAAGGGCTGGCTCTTAACGTGAGTGTGGGAAGTTTCATTTTTGTCTACTTTTTGATTATTTGGAGGAAGGACCATTAATAACAACTATTTATAATTAGAAAAAGCATCTAAGCATTTCTAGCAGAAATAAGCATTGCTTAGATCAATTTTTTTATTATTTTTTTATTTAACTAATTATAATTTTTAGTAGAAAAAATGTTGAAGACTTGATTTACTATAAAAATTACTTTGTGGAACTTATACCTACTGAACATCTTATTTTTTTCAGTTTGGCGTTTTTTCAAATGAACATTCTGTTTGTATGCCATATTATGATAGTGCACGTATTATTATTATTACTATTGCTACTCGCTACTAAACGCTAGCGTATCAATGATTTGACGTTCAGTGCGCTGCAAAATTGATATATTTGATATAAAGAAATTAAATTAAAAATTTATCTGCGATCGATCGATACATAAAATTCCTCAAAATTAATTAAATACAATAATAATAATCACGAGCGTAATCGTATGTAATACAGTAAATGAATATTAAAAAAAGGTTTTAATACTACTATTAAATGATTTAATTAAATCAATTTTAATGATTCAGCATTTGAAATTATACTAAATAAATGAAGCTGGTTAGGTATAACTAATTCGCATATTCAGTCACAGTAACGACAGCGTAGTGGTTCTGTGGCTCCGTATGTGACGCGGCATCCTGTGTTCAAATCTTCACTTTACAGTAGTTTTTTCTTATTTTAAGATTAGTTTTGTTTTTTTGTGTTTTCTTATTTTAAGATTTTAAGTTAGCCGTCGTGTAAAGAGGTCATGAACGAGCATTACCCAACAACTGTCTATTGAGACGAGGCGTACATCATATTTAATATGTAAATTAGAGACATAGATGTGTTCATTCTGTTCTAAAAGTATTGAAATTGTTATAAACAGTTTGTGTGGATAAATCAAAATTAGATTAGATTTCTTTTTGACCCGCACACCACCAAGACCCTGAACTTGCTAGCCGTGGTCTGGTTTTGGCTGAGTTCCAATCATTTGTAAAAACTCTCCTGGCGTCCAAACAATTTATTTAAGATTAAGTAACTAGTGGTTTATAAATATTATAAGTATACTCAGCATCTGCTGTCTTATTTTACGTAAACCCGTAACACAATTTATTACTTATCACGCATTGTGTAAATTATTAAAATCCCCAACTCTCAAAATCCGAGGATAAAAATTTCGGACCAGTCAGGTCAGCTCGGCTCACGGCCCGAGGATTTCCATTATGTATATTATTATTATTATTATAATGGTACAGGGGTATACCTTCCTGGTAAAGTATACGCCACACCGTGCTACGGCTAATACCAAAGTCCTGTTTTGTATCTCGCCCGTCTTGTGCTTGCCATGGGACTATTTAAAAAAAAGTTAAAATTTATTTTTGTAAATAAACATTTAAATGGGTCCGCCTGGAATCTAACACTGGAGGCTTAAAGCTATCATAGCTCCTCATTCTTTGTTCAGGGCCAAGAATGGTTCGCTCACTGGGGCGTTTCCAGTAACGTTTTAGAATTTTTAAAATAATAGAATAATTTAATTAGAATGCTATGGGCATTACCACCAACATTCTAATATTTTGAAACTTTTACTTCAAATATCATTTTGTTAAAAAGTATTCCATAAATTTACACAAGAATTTAATTATTGTATGTAAAAATATTAGTAGAAAATTATTGTTTTTATTCAATTATAAATTTTAAAACATGAAAAGAAGAATCATAATTATTTACTTCTTTCTATAAACTCTACACTGTAATTTCTTTAAATCTATTATAAAGATAAAAATTTGAATTTTTGTGTGTATGTTTGTAATAAATAAACTCAAAAACTACTATTTAAAAATTCTTTCACCATTGGAAAGCTACATTCACCCTGATTGGATTTAATTGGATTGAAAAGATTGGGATCCTTACTAAAACTTAACTAACGTAATCCAAAGTGTAAAAATTCCTAAAACGTCTTTCGTCGCATGCGCTGCGGAAACTATTGATGATAGAACAAAAGTATGTTCTAAAATATTAAATAACATATTTTCAATAAAATAAATAATAATATCAACAAAGAAATATAAAAAAATATTATGTCCACCCGTGCGAAGCCGGGACGGGCCGCTAGTATTTCATAAAATTATTATTATTATTATTATAACTTGCCAACACTGAGCGATAGACTTTACACGTGTAACTATCTTTCAAGGACAAGTTAAGCTTGGTCCAGACCAGGCACTTGTACGGTAAGGAATTGATTATATGACGACGTTGTGGCGCAGCGGTAGCGAACCTACCTTAAACGCCACAGGTCACGGGTTCGATTCCCGCTCGGAGCATAATATGTTTGTATTGACCATGCAAGCATATTTTCCGGTCTGGGTGTATTTGTCCTTGTCATTGTGAATGTTTCCGGACCCCCGACACAGGATATTACTATCCTAAAGGGGGCCGTTGAATGTGCAGCGTTTATTTATTTATTATTTATTTATTATTTATTTATTATTTTTTCTGAAATATGCTTAGCGTGAAGATTTCTTTTTAGTTATGGTAATTACTATAATTATATTGTGAAAATACTTTTTATCAGTTAATGTTTAAAGTACCTTACCTACTCCATCGAGAAAGTTTTTGACGTTTAGAATTATTTTTGATTTCGTAATATGGTATACATATTAGATTTTACCTGTGATTTTGTTTGTGTCAATTCAATGTCAATCAATTCAAGTTTTTGTTACAAACATCGGTTAATGTACAAGTTAAAATTCAACTTTGTACTCCATTTATCATATTACAATTTATTAATTTTATATGCGCAACCGTTGTGCTCGACGACCATGTAAAAGTTATTTTTCTGTTCCTCAGGAACATTACCTTTTCCTGAATGAACTTTTCATTCATTCATTCTGTATGCTTTCTAATACCCCTTGACCATGTCTATACAAAATTTGATAATGCTGGTCATTGTCGAGTAGTTAAGGTGTAAAAGTGTAACAACTAAACAAACTCACATTTCCCAAAATGTATGAGCGCCGCTTTAGGAAAGGCGGCACTTCAAAAGGCATATTTTTTCAACGATTTTGTAAAAGACATATTTTTATTACATACTAGTGGTCGCTCGCGACTTCAACCGGAAAGAATCAAAAATATCATTTGTTTTTTTTTATATCTAAGGCTCCGGTCATCGTAACAAGATAATTACTATTTAATAGTTTTTAGGTAATTTGCTGCTTACAAACATTAATGATAAAATGTGCAATTGACGATTTCTTATTTTAATTTTTTTTCCTTTAAAAAGTTTAAATTTTTAGTTTTAATTTAAATTTTTAGTTTTTTTTTCCTTTAAAAACCGCTTTCAAAGTAGGTTACTGACTTAACATGTTTGTGTGCCATACATAAATACCACACGTATTATTATTATTAGACGACGTTTTGGTGCAGCGGTGGCGAACCTGCCTTAATCACACCTGCCCCACATGTTTTTATGGACGATACAGGCATGTTTTCCGGTCTGGGTACAGCCACAGGTTCGATTCCCGTGCGAGGCGGATATTTGTATTGATGAACCCATTCATGTTTTATTTATTAAAAATTTAAATTAGTAAATTTCGATTAAGGTGTAGGGTGCGGGTTGTCTTGAATCTAAGTGGAGCACTAAGTAAGGCAAGTAGCGGCGACATAAAAACCGGTCAATAACCTTACTTGGAAAATGCCGGAGTGAACGACTTTTTACGTGGGGTAGGTCGTAAACTCGCAGTTTGATTTTATTATTTTATCATAGTGGTTTCTGAAGAAGTCAAATTATGGCGACTCGACGGTCCCGGGTTCGATTCCCTTTCGGGGTGGATATTGGTTTGATCGTATTGCTATCTGTCTCTGTCCAGGTGTCTGTCCTTGTGGTTCTCACCACCGTGCGGAGAGCACGTTAAGCTGTCGGCGGTCGATATTATCAAAACATCTGATATTATTAGTAACTTGCTTTTAACCAATGAGTTACTGGTTCGCCCTTGGGGTGCGGTGTTCGGATGACAATCGCTGCGTAAGAACTAGTATCTTGTCAAATCCGGATAAGGGTAATAAGCAGACCCTGGGCAAAATACCGGGATTGATGCTGAAACAAGAACTTTTGAAAGGGCGAAGGATAGTTTAAACGAAATACAAGCTACATACAAGATACTACACTACTGTCATAATGTATCCACGTACTTTGTGATAAACACATAACACACCGGGCGCGCGGTCGGTGACTCAGGTCAATGACGCTATACGCGCTATGTGCTACGTCATATGTGATGTGACGTAATGCACGGCTTACATTATAGATTTTATTCAGCTAGAGTCATAGTTCGAGCGATGGTATGAAAATAGTTTTTTTAAAATATAGCAAAAAGATACATCATATATCGTAATTAGAATTTGATCTGTTACACTTATAGAAGCTTCCCGCAAAGTTACCGCATTTAAAAGTGAAACACCTTATATTTAAATTATATCCAGTTGCTGAAACGATAGAGAAAATGCCGGCAATTCTGTAAACTCAGCAGCTTTCCGAGGGATTATGTATCTTATAAATGACGCGTCATCTTAACATTTATCATTCCTGATATAAGCTAAATAAATGAGAAAAGATTATTTGTTATAAATTTTCGTTAGTGCCTACCGGTCCCGAAAGACAATAATAGTTTGACTTTTATTTTATTCATTTATTATTCAAAATAATTGTTTACAATTTGTTTTATATTATAGTCTCACAAAACCAGCATTTATCTCAGCAACCTACATTACTTTTACTTTACTGAAAAATACAAGAAATTTGCTAATTTTGATGATGTTAAACACTTATTTAATTAACACAACGTTAAGTAACAGTGTCCTGTCACTTTTCTTTCGATAAGCCCAAACTCCTTCCTCCTTTTTCCTTTTATCGGCAACAAGATTGTAATAACTCTATTGTCGCAATTGTCCACAGGCTACGGTGACCCCTTACCAAGCGTAAGCTGTAGCATAAAAAAATATTTACCAGCTATAACCGGAACAGAGACCCCAACAATGAGGTATAGAAGAATCGTCAGTCCCATCTTGCGCCCTGTAACAATAAATTAAAAGTGTTATAAATTAAAATAAAGTTAGGTATGCAAACTATGCACTAGATTCGTCATCGGCTTCAATCACGTTGATTTAAGATGATAGCGATTTGCAAACAAGCCTACAACTAACTGTGTCGTAAGTGGTACTACAGCCTACGAACATATCACATATGTGATGCCAACCCTAGGGATAATAGAGATGGGAAATTAGGCGTTTCATCTCAAGGACCTGTTTCATTGTATGTACTTTTACTGCACTTGGATTCTTGATCTTAGTGCTTTTTAATCACTTCTAAAATTCTGTACTGCTTGTAATCACTACATATTATCAATCAGTCCCCCGTCTCGTCTGCCTATCTTACTCTCTATTCGCAAAAACCTAAAAGGACTTAGGAATATTTAGGTGTATAATATATTCAGGTTTTGAGTAAATTTGTAGAAATATGCCGTGAAGCCGAATCCTTTGTTATCACAGCAATGCATCTGCCGGCCGGAAGCCTTATTCCGTAAAAATAGCAATCAAACTTGGGCAGCTATCGCACGATCTATGAATTATATGTCACTATATATATTTAAAAATCGTTTGATAATTTCTTTTCTTATCTAAAAATCATTTCCTAATCACTTGCTTATTGTTACAATGCATTAATTGCTACGATCTTAGTGCCAAAACAATGGATATTGGTGATAAATAATAGCGATGTTCAATTTAACAACAGTTAGTTATTGCTCGCTGCTAGTAGGCTTCTGCAAGATACGTAATAAACCAGCCGTCTTGTAAATAATAAGATAATGTCAATCACTAATTAAACGACCTAATTAGGACGAAAGATTGTTTGTTATTTGTTCTAAGTGTATTCAATAAGTTTGCTTTTGAGTCATGACAGACTAATATAAACGAGATTCTACATACGTATGTCACAATTTGATGAACCTTCGATATCAAAAGGAATGTGGTACAAGACTACTAGGGACGCCCTTTCTCCCGTAACGTCCTTAGCCGTGGTTCGGTTTCGCAGGAGGCACCCTAAGCACGGAATCAAATTTGAGATCCGGGAGGGCTGCGCCTTTTTTTACGGCTCGGCTCCACGCTCGGTGACGCTGTCAAGGCCAGTAGGGTCAACAGCAATACACATTCCGACAAAAAAAGGCTCGCTGTTTCTTTTTTAGACTGCGTTCTGGTCACATTCCTAGTAACAAAGCATATCTGATGGGCAAAAGCAACACACTGAATTACATATATTAGTGGAGTGTGACAGGAATGCATCTGTAAGGCAAACGATTATGTTCAAAACTTATGTTTAATATTGGATATGTAATAGCATCTTAGCTTTCCGCTATCAAAGGTAGCGATAAATAAATCTTCTTCTTATCCAGTGGTTAGTGGCCAACCTAGTGTCAGAGTTGTACAGGTCGCCCGTATAGGCTTCTGACTTGACTTCTCGACTGTCATCAAATTGATAAAAGCCGGGACCGACTTTTTACGTGCCCTCCGAAGCACGGAGACGCTCAGTTGAAATACCACTATGCGATCACCCATCTAGTGACTGACCGCGCCTAGAGTTGCTTTGCCCACCGATCGTTTACGGGTCAGTAAGCGCACCCGGCTGTTAGCGTCTCGCGATAAATAAATAATAATTTGCAATTGGCTAAGGAGGCGTAATGTAATAGTTAATTTGGACTATTACTAATATTATGTTAAAATGATTAACGGGAATGACATAGTCACAAAATGCCTTAAATCCTAGGGAATAAATAAAGATAAAAAAGCAATCAATTTATTAATGTACCTTTGAGATAAATGATTCCGAGTGTAAAGTGCTTATTTGTGTCAAATAAATTGATTATTTACGACTGCTATCTTAAATGTATGTAGAAAGCTTTTGAAAGTCGCTTTGTAACGTTTATTTCGATAAGATTTTAATGTTATTAGCAATGAAAACGGTTATTTTGTATTTCTATATGAATAATTAAAAGTTATAACTGTTGCTATTCCCACATTACATTTAGTGATGGTAAATATAATAATTTGACGACGTTGTGACATAGCGGTAGCTAACCTGCCTTAAGAGCCACAGGTTGCGGGCTCGATTCCCGCTAGGAGCAGAGGTTCATAATGAAGATGCAAGCATATATTCCCGTCTGGGTGTTTGAATGTGTTTTCGGACTTCGAGAGTCCGGAAACATATTCACAGGAGTACCACTATATTAATGGTGACGTTGAGTGTGTAGGGTTTATAGTTTATATATTTATATAAATATTAATAATATATATATATTTTTTTATTATTTAGTTCCATGCGCAATAAAGGGAATTAGAGTCCGAACGCGAAAGCCGCTAACACCGTTTCGGAAAGCGAACTGCACTAGCCACCCTTGCCTGCCTGCCTTGCCACCACTATGATTGGCGGATAAACATTTCGAAAAATTTATCATACAACATTTTAGTTTCCTCACGATGTTTTTCTTCGCCTTTACGCATGATTATTAAGCACTTGAAAATCCGAAGTGCTTGCTCGGACTTGCATTCGCGACCTTCAGCTACAGTCTCCGCTTTGTGTCCACTGGGCCAACTCGCGTAAAAGCTAAATATTTTAGTTATTTAATAATGTGTAGTGCTGTAGTTCCATAAGAAAACTTTACAAAAATCTGTCATATTTTCTATTCTACCAAGAAAAGTATTTTAAAGGAAATTAAATTTTCAACTATAAGTTTTGTATGACACATGAGAAATTCAAAAGGACAGTTTTGTATTTCTATATATAATAGTGTTACGGAGAACCTTATCACCGGGTCATAAGGTTCAAAATCGCTTGCTACTCTCTCTGTTTATTTCCTTGACGGCGCGTGGGTTTTAGAAAGATGTGTTCTCGAAAGATGTACTATAGCGTTCCGCGGACGGAACTTTCTCGAACCCATGTTCCGCGTTATATAAGCGGCCCGGCGCGTCGACTGAGTCATTCATTTCTGAGCAACAAGCGAAGAAACTACAAGTGATACCAGTGAACAAGTGCGATAATTAGTGACCTCGGCTATTCTACTGTGATTGACCTGTGATTTGTGAAGTTCTAGTGTGTAATCTAGATCTCAATAAAGTCTTATTTAGAGCCATCAGGTGTTTGTTTCCAAATCCGCGAACCCCAGCCCGTAACAATACTGTATACGAGAAATACCAGCTTCTACCACGGCTTTACACATGGTGAACAATAATAAAAAAGTTTAATTTGTCAGCTCAACACAGACAAATACAAAAGGTCTTCAATTTGTTTCATGCAGACAAAATTTTCAATATAATAATTTTTGGATTCAGAGATGTTCCATACATTTTTTATTTTTTATTGATTTTATTAAGTGAATTTTTTATTGTAATTCTTATGAGAATAAAGATTCTTTAACCATACATTTAAATTATTCAATCAAAAGTATTTTATAGTACCGATTTATTAAGACAAAATACTTCTTCTTCTTCTTATAGAACCAATGGTTCATTTTATTTAAATATATTGGGCATAGAAAGTTTACACTATCAGATCAAAAATAATAGCAACTCCGTAAATATTCAAAACTACTTCCTACTTCCGAATAATACTTCCTATTAATATTATAATTAAATGTGAAAGTTTATGAGGATGTAAGGATGGATGTATGTTATTCTTTCAAGCAAAAACTACTAGACAGATTTTCATAAAATTTGGTAAACAAATAGCTTTATAGTTTATAGGATACTTTTTATCCCAGAAAATTCTTATGGGATCATCAAAACATAAACATAAACGCTACAAACTCAACGGCCTCCATTACAATAGGTATATCCAGTGTCGGGGGTCCGGAAACATTCACAATGACGAGGACAAACAGACCGGAATACATGCCTGTATGGTCAATACAAACATTGCTCCGAGCGGGAATCGAACCCTTAACCTATGGCGTTTAAGGCAGATTTGCTACCGCTGCGCCACAACGTCATCAAAAAAACCACATAACGCGAGAAGAGCCGCGGGCAAAGCTATTTATTCATATATCAAAAAATGTATTTACTTAGGCCCATAAAACAATAGGATGAGTAAACGAGAGAATTAACACCACTGAAGAATCAAATTAAATATTAAAATCTCATTAAAATATAACAATAAGCCCTTATTAAGGCCCATTGTTCTTTATTACGTCTTTTATAAAGGAGATTAGATAGAATTGGAAGTTTTATTTGAGTCTTATATTATGCGTGGATTGGGACTATGTAAGTATATACAATGTACATATTACCGCGTTTAACCAGGGTTTAGTGATAATATTAAAGTGTATGCTTTGCTAATTGATGTTGTTAGATAAGCGGTCATGTTCAAATTAATATTTTATATAGATTTTCACATATAGTTTCATATAGGTACACAATATGGGTAAGAAACATGGCGTAGCGAGGCGAGGGAGGCAGCTGTGCCCCTGGACCTTTTTAAATACTGATAAATGCACGAATATTATTCACTTTGAACTATTTAACCAATAACTATTGAAGAAAATGGTCATATTGCCCCTCTTTAGGGCCCAAATTAAGATTTTACTCTTCCCTGGACCAAATCCTGGCTACGCAAATGACAAGAAAGTCAAGCTATTTATCTCCGATATCACTAACTCATAAGACTAAGCAAAAGCTCTGGTTCTGCGTTAGTGGTTTAAGAAATCGGTTAAGCAGTTTCCAAAGAATCGTGCGTCTAACATATATTAATATACATAGAAATGTAACGATTATAGAAATCTTCTTCTTCTTATCGATTGTTTAGTTGTTAACCTAGTGTCAGAGTTGTTCAGGTCGCAGGCCTCTGGCTTGACTTATCGACTGTTGTCTAATTGTCAACAGCCGGGACCGACTTTTACGTGCCCTCCGAAGCACGGAGACGCTCGGTTGAAATACCACTATGCGATCACCCATCTAGTGACTGACCGCGCCTAAAGTTGCTTAACCTACCGATCGTTTACCGATCAGCGGGTGCACTCGGCTATGAGGGTCTCATAGAATAGAAATAATATTATAGAAATATACTTTTATGATTAATATAACTATTTATTTGATAATGATTATGTAAGATTCAATACACATTGTGACAGTTTCCACGATCTTAATAATCTTGTCAATAAAGATTGACTAGCGAATAAGACAATGATGTTCCCTTTAACCAAAAAATAAAAACACTAAAAATGGTTTCCTAATAATAACATAATGATTTCCTTAATTACTACCATACTCGTAAATTTAAAAAATACAATATTTTCAATAATAATTGCACTAGATATAAGAAGTTAACATCCAGTTTAATTAATGATAAAATTTTATGGGAACTATTTCTCAAAGTAATAAATAATACACGAAGTAAAAGGCAATGGAACTAGAAAATTAATTAGTTATCAGAAAAACATAAAGATATAAAATTATGGTTTACAGTCTTCCACAGATGTGTCCCGCAAAAAGCCACTGTGTACACTATATATCATGCAAGACGGCCACTAATATACGAAGCAATAAAGAAGAAATTACTGCAGTTATTTACTGCTAATAGTTCGTAGCATTAATCGATATTATCTTGATAGACTTAGACTGAAATACCAAGCTTGGTGTTCTAGCAATTTATATTGAAATTTTATATTCTGCCGCCAAATAGTAGTGCTTAGGCACTACTGTGTTCCGGTTTGAAGGGCATTGTACGCTTGTGAAATTACTGGGCGAACGAGATTTAAGAACTAATATCTCGAGGTTGGCAACGCGCGAGTGGCACCTACTAATGGTGCTGCAAGCGCTCATAGGCTGCGATAGCCACTTACCATCAGGTGGGCCGTATGCTTGTTTGCCAACTTCTAACATAAAAAAAAAAAAAAAAAAAAATTGAAATCAGAATATAAATTGAAATTACGTTAATAAGTTTTAAGTGTATGTGCAATCTATATAAATATATAAAACGAAAATACCTGACTACTGACTCATCAACGCCCAGCCTAAACTCTTCGACCTAGAAAGGTGAATTTTTGCAGGTAGTGTTTTTAAGACCAGAAGAGAAAAAAAGAATGTTAGAAAGTCCGTCATTTTTGGAACTTGCATGAAACTTGGTTTGTAGACTAACAATAAGAGATAAAAAAGTGTTTTTAGGTTTTCTAAAACTCCAACCCTGCAGCAATGTGGAAAGGGCTTTGAAAGTTTGTATGTTATGCAATAAAGGTGTTGCCAATCAAATGTTATTCACGTATGCGAAGCCGCGGGTCAAAGTTAGTCATTCATAATTCATGGATTTGCTTAAAATCCAAATATTCCCAAGAAACTCCACACATTAGCGGCAAAGATACGTAGCCGTTTTGAATTCAGATATTGCGGTTAATTAGCTCTATATTGGAGGTCTCTCTTAGCAGTTTCATTATAATTAAATTTCCAGTTTCCTTGATCAGGCTATCTCAAAATGCTTTTGCGTATAAATCAAAAGTTCAAAATCAGTGACATCTTTAGCAAGTCCCGTAATATACGCACAGAAAATAATCAACCGAATTGGCCACCTCTTCCATATGAATTCGGCTATAAAAATACAATATTTCAAATTTTGGCATTTTGGCAAGAGAGAGCAACGCGAGTGTTGAAGGTGAACGTTGATCTATGAGCTCTTAAAGTTTAGCCCCTTACACCAATACCAGCCATACCACCAAGTCCCAGGAGCTTCTTGAATTTTCTCCCCCTGCCACACGATAGACTCGGAGCCCGCAACTTCAATCCATGACCGCTAAGCAGTTCGTCTTTTACCTCCCCTGATTATCTGATATTAAGATATTATGGAGATATATTATCATTTAAATTTCAATTCCAATTTTCATAACTCATTATTCGTTTAAAAATGTAAACAGAAAATTTTAATCAAACACTCGTGCACCCAAAATATCGTTCGAAATTCTTGCCAAGCGAGCGTTGAATGTGACAATGAAAATGAAAAGAAAGTAGAGCGTGTTTTTAAATTTTCAATGAAAAGCGCAGTTGCGCAATCGTCTTATCTAGATTCTTGATCGTTAAATAAAAGAAAAATACTTTGGTGTATTTAATGAGCATTATTTCGAGATCCACAAATCAATTGAAAACCAACACTATATCATGCTAAGTTTTTTCATCAATACATTTTTTTAATAAAGGAAATCCGTTGCGAATTTAAAACATTTTAGATACCCAATATTTATGACCCGTGTGACTTAACACGGACCAATCGCCTTCAAATACCGCTGTGCCCACTACCAGTACCTGGTTTATTATTTATGTGTTGGAATTCATTTAAAATAACAACGTATGAGTATTATCATTGTTCATAAATTACACACCCTAAAACATCCGACAAAAAACCCCCCAAGAAACTACTTTTCACAGCTCGATTGGTCCTTGTTACGTCACAGCAATCGCGCCCGAAATTCGGTCATAGCTCCGTAATTTTTGTCGTAGAACAAAAATTTGAGTTATGTCTTTCTTAGGTCTATAAATTATCTCAACCCGGTGCAGATCCTCATTGGAACCGTATGCGTTTTTAGAGTACAATTCCTTTAAATTAAATAAACGCCACACACTCAACGACCCCCATTTAAATAGTAATAATATCTTGGGTAAAAATTAACCCGATTGCAGAAAACGAACCCTCGGCTGCTGCAGGAAGTTTCGCTACCCCTGCATCATAGCGGTCGTCATAATATTTTTTAAGTATTGTAAGTTTAATATAGCTCAGCATATTGCAGAAATTATTAACATATTTAATAACATAAGTGTAAATTTGAAATGATATACAATATCTTGCGCCTTTACATAAACCATTACCCATTCCTCATTAAAATTTCCAATAATAATCTATTATCACATTTCCATACAGAACATTTAACATAACGCAGAATTAACTCTCTGGTTAGCAGGTATTATGAATATGAACAATTTAATTAATGCCTATTAGATAATTAAGATTTAATTAAGTAACGGTTGACTAGTTGATTACCGCTTTTCTCACGATCGATCAGCGTTTCGCTCCCGATGTAGTCTCAAGTCTAAGCTCAACATCGCAAAAGAAGCGCTCTTCCGCCCTTCGGATGGATTCAACTTGACCCCGCGCGGGTTGTCAATCTTTTACCTGCCAACTGACACTTTTACTAAGGCCAACTGTATTAAACACTCCAAAAAATAAAATCTGTGTGATTATTTTTTTTTTCTTATTTTGCATTTATTTTGGCCCTTATAGCCTTGACAGCGTCGCCGGTGAGGCCCGGGTCAGGAGACCTCGGCAGATAAAAGGTCCCAAGGGCCCCGTTCTCAGGTCGAGCCTAGCCTTAAGACACGCAGATCGACGGGTTCCATTTGTGGATATCATTATGGGAATAAATTAACGCTACACACTCAACGGCCCCCATTACGATAATAGGTATATCTTGCGTCCCCGACACAACACACGGAAAAACAAACTCAACAATCTATACTTGAACACATTCCTGTATGGTCAATACAAACATCTGCGCCCAGCGGGATTTAACCCACTTAATCCAATACCACCGTTGCGGTATAATAGTCGTAAAAATTTGTTGTATTAAGTTGTAGATTTGATCTTATTGCTAATAACATTAAAGAGGTAACCTCAGGAGTGAACTCGGAACGTGGATCTAATGTTAATGAAGAATTTTTAATTAGTATCTTTTCAAAACAAGTAGTCGAAAAGCGCACGTGATATGTGTAGTTAATACATACAATTATGTCCGAAGAATACGAATTACAATGGCTAAATTGGGTTATGTTTCATTTATATAACAACAAGAATAAGCGCGCCAATGAATAGTTGAAAAGTATGCAGTTTAACAGATGCGTCGGATCATAAAATGTTGCTATTTTCAAACTGCTTGCGTATTTTTCTTTCGTGAATATTTTCTAAATTATTAATAGAACATGATATTTTTATTCAGTGGCTCTGAGAGTATCGTAACCATGGACGTAGTAAGGTAGGAGCAGCTAGACCTTACCTCCTTCTAGACCTTGCTAAATACTGAGAAATACTAGTATATAATAACTATTGAAAATATTCATTTTGATTAATCTTTGGACCCTAAATTAAGATTTTGCCCTCTCCAAATGGTTTGGTCAAATGCTGGCTACGCCCACGATCGTAACTATCAAACACATAACTAAAATACATACACATTAACTAGAATTAAGAAGTCTTCCGTTACTAAGAAGGCAAATATGCATTCGGCCCGCATTATGTTATACGGTCACCGGAGCCTTATACATGTCAGGTGTAACACTAGAGTCAGTGTTAGGTGGAGAATGATAATGAATGGTTGATGAATGAATCGTGCGTTTAACAGATCTGGGACTGTAATATTAATAAGATTGTGACGTTTATAAATATATGCTTAAATGATATAGTCGTGGGTGCGGGTACCCTGATGAGGCTAGTGAGTTGCATAGACTTCTCGTCACTTGTAATCTGTTATCCGATAGAGGCAGACGTGT
Source organism: Hestina assimilis (assembly GCA_023373885.1). NCBI lineage: Eukaryota > Metazoa > Arthropoda > Insecta > Lepidoptera > Nymphalidae > Hestina > Hestina assimilis. The sequence goes on along the minus strand of CM041755.1, from coordinate 9,834,646 downwards.
GTCCACGGCTATAACGAAGTTATTTGTTGTCTTATTCATTTATCCAAAACTCATACCTGTGACCTGGGCGTGACAAAGATAATTCAATTTATACGAATAAAAAGGTTGTGAAACTTTAACCTCTTATATATTAGGAATAATTTAAAGTCTTTTAGCAAAAATAGCGATGTACATTCAATTAACACTAGAAACAAAAATAAACTTTGTAATCATAGCTTTCGTCTGCGTAAAGTCAGTAATTCTTTTAAGGGGCTAGGTATTCGCATTTTCAATAAAATTCCAGATTGCTTATTGGAACTGCCAACAAGCAAGTTCCAAATGTACATAAAAATAAACTTATCAATAAAGCCTATTATTCGCTAGAGGAATATTTTTCCAATAAAAATGCTTGGGACTCTTAATATTACTGGATCTCATTCAAGAACCAAATTTTATATGAAAGAATACAATTGCAAAAAACATATATTTGAAAAGAATAACTGTCGAGTTTCTTGTCGGTTCTTCTCGATAGAATCAACCTCCCGAACCGTCGGTAGCGTTTGACTATTCAAAAGTACTTTTTAAAAGTCTACTTGAATAAAAATAATTATGATTTTGATTTTGTGCTTTATTCTTAAAAATTTAAAAGGTAAAGATCAAGAGGCCAGTTGTTTTTTAATAAAATTCAGATAAAACAAAGCTTCATCACTTTTTATTAAGCAATAAATTGCTTCGTTTATGGTACACGTGTTCTTGAATGCTAATTATGTTCTAATAGCTTCCCGCTTCATTCTCGGATGGTCATTCATAAAAACCTTTGTTTTTTAACGAGACCATATTGCTTATTATTCAACATGTATTGGCGCGGTAATCGCACAATTTAATATTCCCGTCACAACTGACTGGTCCGAACGTAATTCACAATCATACTGACGTATCCCCGCTAATCCTAACAGTTTAGGCGCGACTTAATTTAATGCATCCTTGAATACTGAGTCACGGATACGTCGGATGCGTACTTTATAAGGTGATCGGATGTTTCTATCGAGTGACACTCTGTAAACTCAATCCCTTACAAAGGTGGACATAAGGTGGAAATTGAAATATGATGTTTTTTGTTTGGCATTATATTTGGCATGTTTAGAGACTGGTTTGTATCAATATCTTGCTTCGGATAATTTATCAAAAATCGATCACCGGTTTGGGATCGAATATGTAGGTACCAGCATAATATAATCGGAGAATAATCTTTATTTTTTTTATATAACAAATAATTACAACCTTAAAGTCTCATTCTTAAGGTTTGTAAATAAAAACCTTATCGTCTTTAAAATGATAATAAAACATTAAACGATAAACGCAATACACTTATCAACCCTCATTAAGATTAATAATGTAATGTAGTAATTTTCTGTGTCGGGGGTCTGGAAAAACACACGAGGACAAGGACAAACCCATCCAGACTGGAAAGCTTGTCACTTGGAGTCAAATTCGCGACCTGTAGCACTTAAGACAAGTTTGCTACCGCGATACAAGAACGTCATTAGCAAATGTATGTCAATATTAAACAAAGTACCATTACAAAACTGTAAAAGGACTAGGTCTGAAAATTGAAGATTCAAAAATGTAAAACACACATTTTAATACATCCGTAATACAAAATTCAATACGTATAGTCTCGAGCAAAATGCTAAGTAAATAATTGTATATAATGCTATTAATGATAATGTATTCAGTCCAACCGCAATGTGCAGGGTGCGTTGTTATAACAATGATTAATACATGCAAAACAGATCATACAGTAATCATAATAGTCCATCTGACATATATGCATTGCATTACTGAACTAAAATTAGTATATTAGTCAATCGTGGCTAGAAATATGTATACCTATATTTTACTATTTATTTGTGGTGTGGTTTTATTGTAAGAGGCTAGATAGGTACCACCGCAGTGTCAGTTATTATACCGTTAAGCTCCTTTGAAATTACTGGGCAAAGAAGATTTGATAACCAAAATTTCAAGGTTTGCAATTCGTGAGATACATCTACAAATGTATGGTGTTGCAATCGCTCATAGGCTACGACAATCACCTCACTATTACGACTACTATCCGGTAGGTCGTATGCTTGCTTGCCAACTTAGTGACAAAAAAAACTCATTTCCATTTTACAAACTCATTCCGAAGCTCATTTTCTATATAATATAAATGGTAAAGTTTGTATATAGAAACGTTATTTAATCTTACGTCAGGAGAACTGCCCTACAGGTGAAAAAATCGCACAGAATATCGCTATTGTCAGAGAACATAAAATTGACATTGGACATTTAAAAAAAATTAATACATTTAAAAAAAGATATAACCCTCTGAGTTTGTTTCGCCGGCTTTTCTCAGGTAGATGTTAAAATTTGGCCGGTGCTAGAATCTGACTTTCAACAAATAATTGTAATGCTTTTTACGTTGAATTTGAATTTATGTAGCCCGAAAGGCAGATCTACCCCATCTCATGGGCAATGGAAGTAGAGTCTAAACGCAAAAGCGGCCACTACAATTGCAGAAGAGAAACTGCACTAACCACCCTTGCCTTGGTTATTAAGTTGATCCATCAAATAAAAATAGAAGCATAACAATTAAAACTGTTGACTGTCTGTTTTATAAAATGAAATCGTTAAACTCAAACGATTCTATTGTCGCTGCCACAATCCTTATTTTTAGTTACTTTTTACGGCGAATCCGTGTTTGATAACCCTATAAAGTTCTATTAAGATGTCCGTATCATAAAGGCTTTTAATTCTCTCCAAGCAGTTGTATATGCCCGCATATAATGCACTGAGTCTCCTACTTAATATTTCTTCGTTCGTCAAGTTAACATAAAAGAAAGCGGTTGGAACTTGGAAGCATTTTAAATTCCTTTAGATATGACATTCATAATGGTCTCTTTGTTCTTGTGGATATCAAAAGATAACTTGTTTGTTTTTCTAATTAAAAAATAATCTATATCATAAAATTAAATTTACTAAATGACCCTTAGTCTCAAGAGATCGAGTTATCGATGGTTAAGGTTTAATCGATAAAATCATTATCTAATGTATAACTAAAGGTTCTATACCAAGTCATAAGCGACTTATTGTCGAAAATAAACGTATAATAATAAAATACCGTTTCCATAATCTTGAAGTATGTAAAACCGTAGACTATTTCAAACAAAATTGATCACAATCATAAGTTAGATATTATCCCCGATTCAATTGATCGAATCAATTTGCTACATTGAAAGTAAATTGCAACTTGCAAGCAGTTGAAACATGTTTAATATTAACAGTCTATGTATATTGTACCTTAAGAATAATAATCTTTATGGAGCTAAAAAACTATCGATACAAATTTTGCCAATGAATTATTAGCGAGAAGATATTCTATACATTTTTTTAATAGATAGAACTATATCTAACTCTATTTCATCTGAATTCAGCTATAAAACGCTTCATACGTTCTTGTTACCATTCCACGTGAACAAGATTTCATATAACTGTATTTAGCTACTTGAAAATATAGAAAATAATGTATAATTTGTGTATGAATGTACATATGTATATATACATGTGTTGAACCTTAGGTCAATAAGACATCGCTTTGATAATTGACATCCGTAAATAAAGGCATTTTATAAGAATTGTAAGAATGGCATTGACGTTTGACGATATTAATTTTATCATTAAAAAATATATATAAATAGAAATATCTGACCTGCTCAACATGTATTAAGATGACGATAATGGTGATGATGGTGATGATGATGATTGATAACTAATTATAATATGACGCGGTGATACCCAATTTTAATAAAACCGATTTTAATAAAATGGTTTAAAGAACCAATAATAAAATTAATACACATTTTGAAAATTTCTTCTATATTAATATAGCATTAGAATTTAAGCACCTAACTAACATAACATACTAACATAAATACAGTAACATAGCATAACACAATTATATTTAGATCTACGAACCAAATAAATATAAATTTCAAAATATAATATTATGTGTACATCTAATAATGTAAACAAAATCTGTAAAAGGAATAAATAAAGCTAGCTTAGCATTTAAAAACCTTAAATAAACTATATTATTAAGTAATGAATGAATTGAAACAAGTTTCTAATTAAAGGCAAAATACTGAGAACTTGAAAGCAACCGCTAAACATTTGTAAGTATAGCGGGCCTTTAGTTTACTTTACAAATGATCACAATTCAGAATTCACAACATTGTTAACGGAACGTGCCTTAGACGTGTTTTGTTTTCTGCTAACAATTGAAATATATCAAGGCAGAAACTCGACGTTGAGCTTTCAAGTTTTAAAATTAACAACGCACGCAATTTTAGAACGAGTTATATTTACTTGGATTAAGCATTTGAAGATTTTTTTCTTAATATGAAGCAGTATAATGTTGGGATTGACACAATGAATGATAATATAATTGTTGGTATTGATTTTCATTAAGACTTGTAACGTGGATTTCATGTCAAAACATATTTATGATAAAAAGATATCGAGCAAGTAAGATATTTCTATATATAAATGATAAAATTAATATTCGATGTTCAGGTCATTCTTAGATAAAATTCTTTATTTAACTCTTTTAAAAAATTAAAAATTATCTATTATTAAAACGTTGACTTATTGACCTAACGCTCAATTCATGCATATAATATACAATTATACATAAATTGATCATTATTTTCTATTTCATATATCAGACAATGAGCCTAGAAACACTTATTATGAGCTCTTTATATTATTAACATGCAACGCCATCACATGGATTATACTGAACGATTTTGAATAAAACGCTAGTTTTGTAATATATGTATATTACAAGATCGCTATCGCCGAAACTACATCATAATGAGAGTATGGACTTCGCAATTGCGGCGCTCACTGCACCAAAAGACAAAGTTCGAGCGTCTGGTGCTGTCAGTACCTAATAGAACTTGATCCTATAGTACGGATACTACTACTTCACTTTAATATACTGTGAGGGGATAATGTCTGGATGAATCATCGATGCATTCATTGAGAACTGACATTTGCCCGCGAATTCGTCCGCGAATAACTAAGAATTGGCTCCAGATTGAAATGACACATTTTTTTTATCAAAATTTCAAGCGTGTACGTAACTGTAGCAAGTTTTATGATAATCCCATGTAAATAACCCAGATAATAATCTACCTGTATGCTAAATTTCATCCAAATCCGTTCAGACTTTTTAGCGTGATTGGTTAACAAACACAGAAAACACAAACATTAAAAATTAAATTGGATAATTATATCGAACGACGATTGGCTAATATTTTATCAAAATCACGTGCTTTTGATGTTATTAATATATAAATACCTGTAGTAATAAGTTAAGCTGTACTTAAGTAGGTAATTGTCAATATAAACACACTTCGTGAAAGTACACGGGATGAACAGCCTGTGAAGTGATAATTACATTTGCATAGTAACCATCACTTTTGTTTATAAACAGACGTTTATCAAGCGTAAAATGCTTTGAGTAAAATTCAAAACGAGAAACCCAGTCATTTACATATTCGATTGAGCAGACTCAGTTGTTTGAAGTTACAAATTCATATTTAAAATAGATATCTTTTTAGTCGTCATGTGTTCATTTTGAATCAACTCCGTTGAACTTTCAACCACATTTATTTTGAAGAAGAAAAGTCTACAAGTCCTTAAGGTTCAAGCTGCGGAACTCTTTAGTTTCCACTGAGCGTGGTCCACATCGCACTTGACTGGTGATTATTAACTTTTTTTTTTAAGTTTCGATTTTACCTGTACTATTTCGCAAATTTCGCTCCCGGCCTCGGGATGTGATGACCCCACCGCCCGCTGTTGGGATAACCTCTGTCACAGTCCACCAGTCCAATTAGTCACACTCGTGGTAGGTCTTTTGTTGCAAGAAGCCGGCTAGGTAGGTACCACTGCAGTGTCAAATCTTCTGCCGCCAAATAGTTTGAAGGGCACTGTACACTAGTTAAATTACTGGGCAGAGGAGATTTAAGAACCAATATCTCGAGGTTGGCAACGCGTGAGTGGCGCCTACTAATGGTGCTGCAAGCGCTCATAGGCTACGGCAACCACTTACCATCAGGTGGACCGTATGCTTGTTTGCCAACTTGTAACATAAAAATATATATTTTTGCAAATATGTTTTTGTGGATATTAAAATGGAAAACAAGCCATGTGGCTTGAGTTCGCTGAACAATTCCGCAATAAAACTCAAGCTAATTTTACCAAAGAACAAAATACAACGTAACCGTGTAACAATAAGCTCACGTATTTTAAATTTAACCGTGGACTTTTGGTCACTACCGGTCTTTAGAAATTCAGAATATAGCAGATGTAAAAATATAACAGAACTTTATACCGAACGAAAGCATTGTAGAGAAAAATGAAACGAAAATTGCCGGTACGAAAATTATGAAATTTTCAACGTCCTTTGAGAATAGCGAATTAATTTTTGTATTTTTCAATGTTAAAAGCCTTGTATTTCTCGAAAATTTATGAAACATTATTAGGCTATAACATCGATCTATTTTAAGATTTTTCGTCGTTTACGTTATAAATACGTTTCTATTTTCTCTTAATGCATGGAACCTTAATTCATTTTCCAAAATAAAAGTATACTTCTTATGATATATAGTACTTCTTATAACATCAGCTATTGGCAAATGAAAGTCCCATTAAAACCTATCTAGCCGTGTCAAGATTAGCCGGCACAAACAACAATAATTTTAATTACCGTTTATATTTTCATATCCAATTAGTTAAAAGCTGTTTATATAGAATTGCAAAAGGAAACTCCAATTTTATTCATTTGTAAATATTCGACATCGTCCTTCTCCGTGGCTTCTACCGGAAAATCAAGTCCGGTATATTAAGGCGGAGCGTTCCAAGCCCGTAGAATTTGCAGAAAAATATTAGTTGTAATTTATGATTCCTACGAAAAACTCTTGTGTTTAAAAACGATTTTGAAAACTATGCGGTTGTATCGATATTGTCTAATTTATTTAACAAAGTTTTTACTCGAAGAATTTACTAAAAACTCTCTTGCATAGTTAATTTTAGAGAAATCTTACTTATTTTAATGACTAATACTCATTTCATTTAACATCTTACCACTTTTGTTTTTTTTTACTACTAAACGCAGCTGCTTACTGTACTTCTGACATTGATTGTATAACCAACAGGGCCAACAGCAGTTCATATTAAAAAAATGTTTTTATAATTCATACAAACGTCCTACACAGAGATGATATAATTTTATATCTTGTTTGTTAATTCTACCAATATTATAAATGTAAACTGACTACTTTTTGTCCCGGAAAAATTTAAGGTTCCCGTGATTTTTAATAAACGAATTACAGGACGTATCATCATGGAACTTGGCAATGATGTTCATATGTATATTACTGAATAGAAAAGTAGCTTTTAGATAACAACTACAATAACGCAAGCGAAGCCTGCGGCGTTGCTAGTCTCACGAAATTCAATAATCGTGTAGAAAGCATGCGTAGTGAATAGTAATAAAAATTTTAACAGTTATGAACAGTACTGGTTGTTTCGAAATTATATAGATACCGGAAAAACATTATAAATACCTTCAGAACTGGCTTACGAAATATCGCCCATTTTACGACCCACAGCGTAGCGACTATCAGCCCATCATTAGCCACTTTAAATGAACCTCGCTTCCCATTTACAAAATCCTACCACTTTCCACTTTTCCTGGTTTAAAGAGGCCACCGTGAATGTTACGGAAATTCTTCGGCGTATACACGTTAGAGTCGAAATTGTGCCACCCATTCTAATATTAGAGACTTTTTTTCCGCAGCTCGTGCTTAAGTGCCATCCACACGTGCACGCCAGCTTTGAAGAGTTATGCAAACGCAGTTTATTGGCGGTACAGAATCGTTACGTGCGAATCAATTAATTCGAACCGGCACGATTTCAATAAGCCTGTTGAGGGTCTCGGAAACGTCGAGGTTTTAATATACAAGTACATGCTCTTACATTTAAAATGCAGTAAGTGAATAGAGTCATAGTAGGTTTTCAGTTTATATTAAAACTGACATTGACTGTAGACAACACAAGTAATTTGCACACGTCTAATCAGTATAATAATTTATGTCAATAGATATTTTGTTCTTTACATTTCAATGCATAAAGTATACCCTGATGTTACAAAAGGAATTTCTTGAGAGTTTTTTTTTAATTTATCATACGGAAGTCTAAGTAAAATGACTACTTTTCACTTACCACCAATCATTATATCAAAGCGGTTGAGAAAAAAATCATAAGTCAAACTTCAAAGCGCTATCAGGGTTATTGGGAAAACTGCGATACACGAAATCTCTTATATCAAAGAATTGTAGACATCAAAGACAAGTAGCTATTTTACATGTTACTACTGCGCCGTTGTCTGTGGAAATTGATTGTGAAATTTGATTTTTAAGTAGGGCCTACTAATATAAGAAATTTGAAACTAAAAATGTTTAACATTTAAAAAATGTATACAGTAAATACACATATAAAGATATGTTACGATTAATCGTTTCAAATAAGACTGAAGATTGAGCTACATATGTATGTATTGAAAATCATACGATAGATCGTAACGACATGTAGTTACGTGTCTTCTTCATCTTTTCAATTATCCCGGTATTTTCCCAAGATCTGTTTATTACTCTTATCCGGATTTGACAGATTATTAGTTTTTACACAGAGCGATTGACATCTGAAACCAGTAACTCATTAGATAAGAGCAAATTACGTATCAAGATTTAACGATTATTAACTGATGTTATGATTAAAACCGAGACCGGCAGCTTAACGTGCTCTTCGAGGCACAGTGGGGAGACAAACAAGGACAAACACCCAGACCGAGATATATTTGTAAGATCAAAACAAACATCCACCCCAAGTTGGAATCGAATCCGAAAACTATAAGCAGTTACGTTACTACGTTACCAACACGCCACAACGGTCGTCAACATGCATACACGTGTATAGCCGTCTTAAGGTCGTCACACCACAACCGCCGTAATTCAAGTCATACTAATGTTCTAAGATATACAGTATCTAATTAATAGTTAGATAAAGACATCTGATATCAACAGTCATCCTTCAAAAGAGCCGTGTCAGATTAGTCACGGGTTATGGAACCATCAATCCAAGATATCATCTTAATTTATAATACTCTATTGTTAGACACATAACATATTTCACTTGTTAAATTATCTGTCTCATGCAATGTTGATCGGCTTTGTTTAAAAAAAAGTAATTTATACATCGGGCCAGGCATTTGTATTGACCATACAGATGTGTTTCCGCGTGGGTGGATGAGTTTGTATTTGTATGTATTAACCCACCTTCTAAAGAGAAGACAACTATGCTACTAGAGGCTACCGAGAAGTGGTTCCCAACTAGTGGATCGCGGACCACCAGTGGTTCTTAGGAGGCAAAATATTGTCTACGAACGATTTAAATTTTTGGTGACTTTCAAAGCTCTTGTGGTCGGCTAAAAATATGACGCGAGTGGGGCAACAACAATTACTACACAGTTTAAAATAAAGGAATTCTCCATACTTAGAGAGAGAGGCTTGATATTTATGACATTTTTTTGCTGTATCCCATGAATAGTAATAAACTTTCATAAGTTAATCTTATATATTCTACAATGGTACTTTATTTGTGTGTCTGACACTGACTGGTTTTTATTTTTATTTTTATTTAGAAATAATTAAGTTACCCTCGTAGCTATAGTAAATTATACTTTAAAATTCGCAGGTGCACTGAAAATAGCAACAAGGATTATTATAGCAATTTATAGGTTGTTCTCCAGTTATTACCATTTTAATTGAAATATATGGAGCTGTTGCGTACAATTAGCAGCAAACAACAATTACCATTAATTCAATTATAGAAACGAATGTTTTATTTTCCGACGATTCACCGCTTTTTGCATACAGAGTATAGCATTAAAATTTTATTTAAAACTTCTACTGTATAGGTACTTAAAATAACTGAAGCTTTGAGAAAGTTATTTAGGTTTCGATTCGTTTAAAACTTGTGTGTATAATTTTATATATATAAACTTGTGTGTGTAATAATCGTGTATTGATACATTTTTAATTTTTGTATCAAAAATGTACCACAGACTGGTTCGGAGTATGTGTACTATTATACAACCGACGAAACAAAACCCTGATTTCTGGGATATATAGTGGTAAAATTTTAAAGAAAGGTACTGGCTATTTGTGTGATCAAAATCATCAAAATTGCTCCAAGGACTGCGGAAATTTGCGTGCGCTAAATGAAATACAAAAATCTGTTATCCGATTTATTACATATATATAAGACTACAACAATAAATACACGTAAAATAAACGGAAACTAATTGATATGTCATAAAAAACGAGTTTTACGAGATTACAAGGAAAATTATGTAATTTAATAATTTATAGTATTTTTTGTCTAGAAGAGGCTATGCCTCGTGAATCACGTAGGCATCTTCTTATCAACAATTAATATGTCATAAATAATCTTAATGTACACAATATTAAGTTAAGTAGTTCACATACTGTAACAAAACAATTAATAAATCATTCACATATATGCAAAGAGATATTATATCTACAAAAACTAAAAATTATCCGAAATTTATTTTACAGAAATGTAAAAATTTATTTTACAGCATAAAAGTATTCGATTCCATATATTATATTTAAATTATTTAACTTTCAGAATAGATGGATTTTATGGAATTCAAACTATTTAATACTATCCTTTTTTATTTAACCTCTAAGTAAGTTCTTGACCTCAGTGCAAAGGCATAGAATATGAAGTCTACTGATCAAAGGGTATACTTGCAAATGTAAGAATTAAATCGTTTATATTTTTATATAAAACAGTCTGTGTATAATAAGGATTGTGAAAAAAAAACTGTGCGCAAGTTTCCAATTCAATTAAAAACTTTTGATTTTTTTTAAACATTTACATTTCCAATTTTGGCTTGCAAATATTTCACACGACATTCCATTGTTTTGAAACCACGAAATCGCTGAAAGACTCTTCAAATATATGCACGCAATTCGCGACAATGTTTACTAAACAATAGAGTTCAAAACAGATCTGGTATTTGCAAATTAAATGTTTGTATACTTGTTTCGTAATTTATCGAACGGGCGCGTTCCGAAAATGGTTTGAAAACAAAGAATGAACGGATGGTGTAGTTCCGTTCAACATTCCATGTGTACAGTGTATTCGCTAAATTGATCGGCAATTAATCGGACATGCCAGCAAAGACCTTTGAAATATTAATGACAGCAGACCCTTGGTGCTTAAGGCATGGGCACGCTCGACGGGAAGCTCTACCTTACATAAAATATCGACCTTTATGTAGCGACATTTGAACTGTTGCGTGTAGTCTGATAAACGTAAGCGTCGGAGATCCAAACCAGAAGCTTGCACTCGGAGCGCTGCCTCCATCTCCGATGACGTGGTTCGGCTTCGCAGGAGGCACCCTAAGGATGGAATCAAATTTGAGCCCCCGTGAGGGCTACCCCTTTATCACGACTGAGCCTCTGTACTCGCCCCCGCTCGGTGACGCTGTCGAGGCCAGTAGCTTAACAATAGGGCGGCGGCTTGGTCAAAATGCCACGAGCAAGATCGTGGGCAAAGGAATAACAAACAGCGATTGTTAGCGATAGTCATTTTTAGGAGGCTCCAGATGGTAGCGTTACGCCACTGAACCAAAGCCTCTATACTTCTTCCGCATTGTGAAAGAAAAGAACAGGTAATTAAGGAAACGTTTCTTGCTCCCCTTGATCTCAGGTGACTCATCGTGAGTTGGTATTACACAATTACTGTGGTAAAAATATATCAGGCTTATGTATATACAAAATGTATTATATTATGTATGTTTGGTTGCCATCTTCGGTACTATAAATATTTAGTTTTGTGTATAATTTTTTATAAAGAGTATTATTTTTGAAGTGGCCCCGTCTTCTTCTATCCACGGTCGTTGTAAGGTCATTCGCGCGAAGATAACAATGCGTCTTTTATTAAGTTACTCGGAGGTTGACATACAACTCCACTTTGTATATAGTACACATGTCCGCTCGTATGTATTACAAATGCTCATACGCTACGACAGGGTTTTTCAATCTGTGGGTCGCGACCCAAATGGGGGTCGCAAAGCTTTATCCAGGGGTCGTCAGCAAAACCAAAAAAGGCGAGATTCTTCACTAAAATTAAATTAAATTGTTAAATATAAAAAAAAAAACAAGCCGCCTTTATTAGAAATGCTTACTAAAATGATAAAAACATGTTTTTAGTAAGAATTTATCAATATAACTTGAATGCTGTTAAAGTATATCTTTAGGCATCTGAGGCAGGCTTATCCCCAATAAGCAAAAAATTTAATGATCTGTGGCTCAAGGGGGTCGCCAGAATTTTTCAACCTGTAAAGGGGTCGCATATTCAAAAAGATTGAAAAACACTGCGCTATGGTAACCAGTTACCGTCAGGCGGAGCATACGCTGGTACCACCAAAGTATAAAAATATATATGTGTTTATTAAAGTTATATAATTAAAATATCTATAGTCAACCATGGCAGTTATTTTACCTTTTTTAATTAGATTAGAAATTCTCACACTAATAATAATGAATCTAGATCCGTTAAATTTCATTACCAATACGATTTCCAATGATAAACCGATATCTATCTCAAAAATACATTATTTTGGAAAGTCAAAATTGAGTCAGTGTTAATTAAAAAAGTTCCAGTACGAATATAACTCCGTAGCAACTTCGTTGTACAATACAAACTGTATCAAGTCACAATATTTTATATACAAAATTGTTATACTTGAACTTGACACAAAGTATTGTTGTTACAATGCAGTGATGTCAAGAACTTTAGGTCTCGGTCGTTTATCAATTTAATTGAATACTTTTGTAATGATTACACTGTCAAACATATTTTTGTCTTAAAATTAAATATATTGATATTTCAATACCCCTTATAAAATATCGTTTTATATATTCTATTTTTGAAGCAAATTAACGTCCATAATCTGGGGTTCATTTCCCTATAAATTATTATTGATCCTACAAATATATCTCTTGGGCAAGGTCAGACAAGTGAACTTTTGTGCATCTGAGAACGCGACAATCAGCTTTCAGTATTTATAAATAATCTACACAAACATCTGATTCACGTAATAAATTGATGCAACCATATGCCCTTGCAACCCTTAAATAGTACTTTCTATTTTCTGTGAACAATCATATCTGTGGGAGTAATAAGCAATCCAACGCAAAAGCTCGACTAGTGGACGATAGTCGATTTGGGAATGCATAGTAAATTCCTTAAAGCGTTTATGTTTTGGGTGGGAATGTTAATATTATTAAGGTTGGTTCTTTCATTGACCCATTTTATATTTGTCTGTCCTTGTCTATTTTTAACCGACTTCAAAAGAGGAAGATTCTCAATCGGTCTCAATATTTTTGTTTGTTACTCGATTATTCGGCAACAGTTGCGACGGATTTAGATGGTTCTTTTAAAGGGATCTGATGACGGGATCTTAAAGAAATCGAGGGAACTTTTCAAATGTTATAGGCACAGCTATTGTAGTTTGGATTCTTTTTAAAATATCTTGTCAATTTTTAATAATAACAACAGAATATTCATTGAGATAAGCTTCATATAAACGAAATTTAATGTAATGTATCAATAATTTAGTATATAGGTAGGTACTACAAATTTGAAAAACGTTTTACAGAAAAAAAAATATAATATGAATAATAGGAATTGTATAAACTAAAGTCGAAAACATTATCTAGGTAGGTAAATACATATTTTATATTAACAATATACTTGGTAATAAATATTTCATTGTATTGATTTTTTTGTACATTATTAAGGTTAACGTCCCGATTGTAATTTAAACCTATTCCTGACCCCACAGCGTTTTGTTACAAAACAATCGATTATCGATGTAATTGTATTGATTCAAAAGTTTCGGTTCGGGCAAGGTGCGCTTGAGACGAACACCGTACACTGCATTCTTTTAAGAGGGACGGGAGGGCTTAGGTTGCATTCTTACTTATTCTTACCTTTTATATATGACAAATCCAGTAGAATAATATACCACTTAACACATTGTTTATAGACACCTCGTCATACTGTTTTCATACACACACGTAATATTATCTCTTGTTTTACATTACTAACGAAAAAAGAGACACAAATACAAAATACACGGGTGTATGACTGGAGTATTACAAGTAAACTGGATTCATTTGGCTTGTCCGTCGGACGCGGAATGCTATTGTTTTGTCTCTCTCCACCACGTGCCGGGAACGTAGCCGTCTCTTTCGTTTAGAGAAAGGCGCCAATGCGCGGGCGCCGTCTTCTTCCTCCGGGATGGGATTCAACAAAACAAAAGCTCTATTGAAACAAGTTACTGGTAATGGAGCTTGTGGCCTCAGGTGGCTGTCAAGAAAGAACGATTTGAGTTAGTAACAAATGAGTATATCATTTGTGTGATAAATAAGACAAATTTCCCAGAAAGATTAAATCATCATCATTGTTTTTTATAAATACAGGCGTTAATCTCAACTTTCTAAAACTTTAAAAACCCTTTATGAATGACTATCCTCTGCCAGCAGCTTCACCCGCGTGAATAACGATTTTATTACAAACTTTGAACCCCTATTTCACCCCGCCAGAGGAGAAATTTTAGAAAATGTTTTTTTTTTTTTTTTTTTTTTCGGAGTGTCCATTGCTGTTGGCCCTAGTGGCCTTGACAGCGTCACCGGTGGGGCCGGGTCTGGAGACCTCGGCCGGTAAAAGATGGACTGCCACGCGGGGCACAAGTTGAATCCGTCCCAAGGGCCCCTCCTGCGAGGTCGAGCCTAGACTTGGGACGTCATCGGGAGGGAGGAAGCGCTCCGGAGCGCAGTCTAGCGACCGTACGCGGCGCGGTGCTCACCGTCCGGGGTGAGCGGTCGAGTTGGCGTTGTGTCGGGCTGTGCGAAACAAGGGTCCTCGTCTCCGCCGGCGGAGACGCTGCAGCATGTGTGTCTGGTGTCGTGTTCTGTTCGTGTATGGGGCGTTAGCTGTCGTGATGCTATCGTCTGGGTCTTGCAGGACGTGCTTGGGACGCCTGAGTCGTGTCGGTATGTCACCTCTACTTGTGTAAGTGGCGGCCTGTCTGACGAGGGGGTTCGGGTGGGATAGGGCTTTCTCGAAAAAGCTCTTGGAGAGCTTTTTCATGAATTTCGCTATTGAATCGAGATCGAAGTCTCTGTGGAGATCTACGTTGCGCATGTACCACGGACAGCCCGTGGCCATGCGCAGAAACCTATTCTGAATGACTTGAAATTTCGCTAATTGCGAAGAACTGACATGAGCGAAGACGGGACTCGCGTACGTTAGTATAGGACGAACGACGGTTTTGTAAAGTGTTCGCTTATTTCTAAGCGACAATTTACTCCGTCCGCCTATCATCATGTAGAGCCTTCCGAGCACGAAGGCGGCTCTGTTCCTAACTTTCGATATGTGGGACTGGAAATTTAGCTTGGCGTCGAGCGTGACGCCTAGGTATTTGGCCTCCTTTTTCCAAGGAATAGGTTGGCCGAAGAGCAGGATGTCTCCCGGTTGACCGAGCCTCCAGTAGTTTCTGACGGCGTGTCTGGTGAAGTGCACCGCTGCACTTTTGTCGGGATTGACTTCGATCCTCCATTTCCTAAACCAATCGCCTAAGGCGTTGACCGCGGTCTGGAGGCGGCTAGTCAGAAGGTCGGGTCTGTTGGATGTGGTATAGAGGGCTGTGTCGTCAGCGAAGAGAGCTAAGCCTACGCGATCGTTGGGATTCGACTTTGGTATGTCGTTGGTGTACAGATTGTACAGAACGGGTGAGAGCACGGAGCCCTGGGGACTCCGGCGCGTAGGGTGCGTCGGGAAGACAGCGTACCCTCGACTCGGTAGCGGAAGGAGCGGTTGGACAGGTAGTCTCGTATGATGAGCACGAGTCTGTCTGGCAGGCCGTAATCGAACAGCTTGTATATCAAGCCGTCGTGCCAGACTTTGTCGAACGCCTTTGCGACGTCGAAGAAGAGAGCCACCGTTGCGGTGGAGCGCGATTGGGTGAAGCCCTGGAGGATGTGTTCCGTTAGGCGGTACACTTGATCGGTGCATGAATGACGGGCTCGAAAGCCGAACTGTTCGTTGAAAAGAAAATGTAAAAACACGTGTTTCATTAGTCACCAAAAACATAGTTTCATGCCTCTATTTTAAAAAATGACATCCCCTACAAACTTTCTACTTCCTTTTCACCCCCTTAAGATTTGAATTTCGAAAAATACTTTCTTAGTGCTAGTTTATAATTTAAACTTTTGTAACGACACATAGCGTCAAATGACTCCATGAAAGCTCTGCTTCGTGAAAACAGCCTATGTAACTAACTAATTGCATTCTTCTTTTGCCTTATGGCAAATTTATATGGAATTTCTAGGTATTATGGCAATTACCCACGGAAATAAATAGCAAAAAGTATCTTAACTTTAATGTTCAACTGTAATGGACAGGTCAACATTCATTTTATTATAGTGTAGGCGAATACCCAACAGTTATACATTTTAAAGAATTTTGATTGCATTAACTGGTTTTTAAAGTTAAGGTTGATGCATTACATAATATAAACGGAATTCCTCAAGCGCAACGCTCGTGGGGTCTTATTTAAAAACGCTAACATAGGAATTATATCGATAATAGAGAAGGAAAGACGAATCCGAAAGGCAAATCTTTAGTTGAAATATTTTTCAAATATATCTAAATTGCAACTTATCTTCTTCTTCTTGCTAGCATTAATCCCGGTATTTATCCAGGGTCTGATTATTGTCTTAACCGGATTTTACAGGTAGTTTTTACACAAAGCGATTGCCATCTGACCTCCACAACCCTAAGGACGAACTAGTAATTCATTAGATAAGACCAAATTACCTATAAAGAGTTAGTTAACGTTAAGGATTATTCTCAGACGTTTTGATAACAACCGGGATTGATAGGTTAGCGTGCTCTTCGAGGCACGATGAGGTGACCTTCAAGGACAAACGCCTGGACCGAAATAAGTATTTATAAAATCAATACAAACATCTATCCTGTGTGGGAATCGAACCCGCGACCGTTGAGGCTAAAGGCAAGCTCGCTACGAACTAGCCACAACAGTCGTCAACAGATACCTAAATTACAACTATATTTTAATTACGAGAACTATTTTTGAAAACCATGTGTACGATATACTTAAAGTATAGTTAAACTTATCTATGTAGTAAGTACTTAGTAGAGCTTTTTTCAGCATAAATGAGCAGGCATAAGTACTACCCAACCACAGAATATAGAGGCAAAGTAACTCTCTCCGTATTGTTACGTGATGTTGGAGGCCCAAACCCCCAACTCAACATCATCAAAACAACAACTCATCCTTTCCTTTTATTTTCCTTCTCTATCCCATAATGTAAGCTTGGGTCGGCAACACGCTTATAAAATGTAGTTATTATATTGATTATTGGTGTTGCAAGCGTATAACACTACGGTAAACGCTTACCATCATGGGAGCCATACTCTTGTTTGCCAGATTTGATGTTATATAAAAAAGCAA
This sequence comes from Hestina assimilis, assembly GCA_023373885.1. Lineage (NCBI taxonomy): Eukaryota > Metazoa > Arthropoda > Insecta > Lepidoptera > Nymphalidae > Hestina > Hestina assimilis. The sequence goes on along the minus strand of CM041755.1, from coordinate 9,816,927 downwards.
CGGATACAGTTACTTCTGATAAATATTCTGTGGAAGGATAGTACTTCCACGGTAGAGCCGGCCCATTTATGCTGCAACTGCAAGTCTCTAACATAATGTTTATTATGTTTAAATGTGACATGACAATCGAAGAATAAAATTAATAAAAAATATGAATTTAAAGCTAATGATGATATAGAAGCACGTTGTTAATGTTAGTCGATTTCCGGAATTTATTTTTTATAATGTATGACATTCTGTTTACTACATAGAAGTAGAAGTTGCTTCCATAATATTTTATAACTAAAGATTTATATGTCTAGGATTTACTGAGTTTTTGCTAGGCCATTCCTTACATAAGGGCCTTCTTATACTGGTCAATCGAGCGAGTTGAAAGCGAAGCGTGTACACAGCGAGCTAGCTATGAATTCGCAGTGAGCGGGTCCCCATGCAAGAAAATTTATATATTTTTAACAAACTTTTATTAGCTTCCTATTATGTACTCGTATGTGCCTATGTAAGGGAAACTTTGAACATGATTTCAATGAAATCGAAATGCATACTTATCAAGGATGACAATATAATAAATTAAAAATCCAACAAAAAATTAAAAATAAATAATATTTTAAAAACTTAAAATCACGCTTTTATAGAAAACCAAATTAAGAAATGGACAATAAATTTGAACTTGCTTCGCTCTGTACTCGCTCACAATTCAACAATGTAGTAAAACCCTTACGAGCGGAAACGATGAACAATAATTACTGATGTATAAAAAAATGTAATGTATTATTAAGTAGCGTATTCCTGCAGATGCTTTCGTGAACGCTGCTTCATATATTTATGCTCTCTAAAATCTAAAATAACATTAGTGCAAGCCAGTTGTTATATATAAAAAAAATTGTAAAATGCTTATAAAGAGTTCCGGACAAGCAAATTTTGTTATATATACATATATATAAAAATAAAATATGTACTTCTTTCATAGTGGATTCGAATACAGAGGGATGTGCGATTTTAGATAATATTTTCTTTAATGTCTTTTAAAGTCTTGTAATTTTCACAATTAACCCTGGCTTTTTATTGATAAGTCGTATAAAGTATTTAATTATTTTTCTGTTTTTTCATTTCAACTATACAGTCGATTTTCTGAAAATTTGCTTTACAGAGTAATTCTACTTACTAGAGTCAGGCCGATGTAACCAACCGACAAAAGTAAGGCGTCCTAAGCACGTCCTGCAAGACCCTGACGATAGGATTACAATAGAAAATGCCCCTTACACAGCACAGACACGCACAGAACACCGTCCTCGCCGGCGAGGACGAGGTCCTTTGTATCGCACGTCGCGTCGCGCTCACACCGTCGGGTGAGTCTATCGTATAGAATGCGCTCGGAGCGCTGCCTCCATCTCCGATGACGTCCTTAGCCGTGGTTCGGCTTCGCAGGAGGCACCCTAAAGACGGAATCAAATTTGAGCCCCCGTGAGGGCTGCCCCTTTATCACGGCTGAGTCTCTGTACTCGGCCCCCCGCCCGGTGACGCTGTCAAGGCCAGTAGGGCCAACAACAGCAATACACATAAAAAAAATTTACTATTTCCATTTGTTTATCAGGTCTAAGTTTCATACTTCCATGCGCTTTTTATTGTAGACCTGATTTTGCTCGCGGTTTTCATTTAAGTACTTTTAATTAGGATGAAATACCTATCGCATATCTTTGACACCGTTGTGGTGTTGTGGGTAGAGAGTCTGCCTTTAGTCTCGACGGTTGCGGGTTCAATTCCCACTCGGGCAGATGTTTGTTAAAATTTCTGCATCGGTCTGGGCGTTTGTCCGTGTGGGTCTTCCAACCATGCCTCGGAGAGCACGTTAAGCTGTCGATCCCGGTTATTATCAATCGTTAACTCTTGATAAGTAAATTGCTCTTATCCAATGAGTTACTGGTTCGCCTTTAGGGTTGCGGAGGCCAGATGGCAATCGCTCTGTGTAAAAACTAGTAACCTGTCAAATACGGATAAGAGTAATAAGCAGACTCTGGGTACTTAAAAATACCGGGAATAATGCTAGGATGAAGAAGAAGACCTATCGCATATCTCCAGTCGTTTTACGTAATTATTCACCTACAAAAATTATTTCAAATCATCTTAGTTTACATCGGGCTGGTTGTTTCTGATACTACCCCTTCCCAACGAATACAAACTTTCAGGTTTATAATATCATTAAACATTATTAATATAGAAATATCCGTCATCAATGTGAAGCCCGAAGTGTGTCAAAAATATTAATTTATAAATAAAAATCTTTAAACATAATTTTATGTATGAGTATAATAATAATAAAACTACAATAATTCATTCATTTAATTTATTTTTGTTTATTTGCGACTGGGTATTGAACATCTTACACAAATAACCCACACTGCTTCCGTGGTACACATACAACTACATTATTATGTAGTTAATACTATTACGACACAAAATATACAATCCAAGAATACCCTCATCATCAGTACTACAACCCCAATCACGTTTTATTAGTAACCAGTGCCATTGAAACCGAACATTTTTAGAAAGCTTTTCGTTTTTATATATCACATAAAAAATTACATTAATTTATAGGTATATTGTAATCTCGCGTTAATCGTTTTTGGGACATTGCTGAATTTTAAACTTAGGAGCCGTTACAACAAGTCTAATAACAAACTTAGATCATAAAAACATTAGAATCGACATAATTAAACAATAATAATATTTAGCCCATTGACTTACTATAACTAAGAACCGGTCCTTCCATACACATAAAATGGCCAGTTTCGCTGGTGCTCCTTCGTGAAACGAAAACAACAAAACGAAACCTTGCCTAGTACACGCTTATGACGCTAACTACATTTGATTATGTTTGAATCTTGTGACTAACTTCACCGGTGTGGTTCAGTTCAGTCTTCGACATTTTATTTGTATAGAAAGGCCTGTCTATATATAATAAGTCTATGATTTAGCTATACAAATTTAACATACTAAAAATCATTTGATATTTTGTAGCACCAATCTATAGTTAAAAATTTAAACACATTTTGTACTTTGACTACTATCTACTGTTTTTACTAAAAACTTATTTAAATGTCATTGTATTGTTATTTAAGTGTTATTAAAAATATTGTAATACAAATAATTTCTAGTATGTATTTTTTTTCTAAATAATGTAAAAATTATATAACGGCCTTCATTTTGAGATTTTAAGTTTCGAATTTAACGACGCGTTCGCTTTTTGCACTAATTTATAACAATATACTAGAAATATTTGGTTATAAAAGTATACTTGATTGAGAGTATTGAGAAATTCTAAATAGTATAGAGACAGACACTACAAAGTTAAACTTATCTTGTAATAGAGTTAAGCCTCGTAACGTAACTATAGTTATGTCGATATTTTAATAAATACATAAAATGATGAGTTATCAATATATATTTTAAATTGTGCTTCAGGTAAATTCAGTACAAAAAGGGAACACACAAGATGGGTTTCAAAGTATAAAAATAAATTAGACTAAATAAATTAAGTTATATCCATACAACACTATTATAACTCGGAATGTTCAATATTTTCATCACCTATTTGCGGTATCTCTTTCTCCTCTCCACCGGAATCTTCTTCTACATTCGATTCTGTCACTGGTTTCTCTTCTTGGTCCTCTGTTTTCTCTTCATTGCCATTGGTCTCATTCTCTTCTGGTTCTATAACAGTAGCAGTTTTGTTTCCATCATCCTTTTTAATCGGTTTCTTTGGCTTCCATATCTTCAACTTATTCAATAAATATTTCACTTCTCTGTCGAGGTTAGATATCTTCTCCCTAATGCTGTCAACCGTCAATTTAACATCCTCGTTCTTTTTCAGTGCATTTTGTTCTTCGATAGCTTTCTGAAGCCATGATTCAGTTTCCTCAATTTTCTTTTCGAGAACCGTGATTTCTACGTCTGTGAAAACATCTCTTTCAGAATTTGTTTCTTTAGTTAAGTTCTTGGCCATTTTTAGGAATTCCTTTGAGCTGTTGAGAAGATTTCGAACGGCGGCCACCGCATCTGGTCTTTCTCGATGCTCCCAATGTTTATAAAATATGGGATGAATCTTTTCTTTAAGTGTAGCCAATTTTTCCTCAAACATTTCAGTAGGTGCCTCATAACCGTCATCGTAGAGCCATTCAGATGTTTCAGAGCAAATCTTCTTGATTTCTTCGATTTGTTCTGGTGTACCACATTCGGAATACTCGTCCATATCAACTTTCATTTGCGCATCAACAACGAAAGCCTCCAAATTGTTTAGGGCTGTTTCTCTTTCGACTCTCTTTCTGTCAATGTTATTCAACATTGTGATTTTTTCTTTAGAGGCTTTAAATTCTTCAGGAGATAAAGGCTCTAGATTTAGTATCTCTTCTTGTGTCTGAATGGGCTCTTTCAACACAATAATCTTAGGTTTCGGCTTGGTTTCTGTTTCTGTAGCATTCTGTTTCTCTGTCGTGGTTTCATTTGCTTTAGCTGTATCATTCTTCTCAGCTTCTTGTGGTTTTTCCTCAGGTTTCTCTTCAGGTTTGTCAGGTAATTCTGTGTCAGATCCAAACAATTTGCTAATAGTGCTTCCTATTTTAGACAAAGTGCTGTCTTTGTCTTCATCTTCTTCAGTCACAGTTTTTTCAGCGACAAATTCAACATTAACCAAATGAAGTATGCCCGAATCATCTAAATTGAAGTGCGCCTTAATGCCTTTATGTTCAATATTTTCTCCTGAATTCTTAGCAAGTGCTTCACTGACACCAGTTAATACAACTTGTGTTAAATTCAATGTTCCAATACTTTTTAGTTCATCAGAAGGTATGTGATCTAATTCTGCATAGTTTACATTGAAAGTGAAATCATTTGTATGTTTGTTGAATGTGATAACCTTTTTCTGAGGGTAAGGGTTCATAGGCCCAAAGAGTGTGCGTTTAATCTGAAACAATAGTTTCATATTAACTATGTTTCAATTACAATCCCTTAATCTTTTCTCCAAAAATGTTATTAGAAATTTTTATCAGTAAGATAATAAATAAGATAAAAGAACTAAATATCATTTTTAAAGATATAATAACAAATTGTTTACTCACAGATTCCTGTAACATAAAAAATATTGTATGAATAAATCTTAAGAATTCTCTTATTGAATGAATAAGTATTTACATCGCATGTTTAATAATTTAAAGTACATACCAATTTTTCATTGCCATCAACGTTTCTGGTAAATACAACTTGGATCGGTAGGATAACAGCATCGCGAACATTGAGAGCCGCAACCTTATAGCCGGTAGCAAGTGACGCCGCCCTAAAACAATTATTATTAATTAAAAATTACTAAGAAAATGCGGGCGAAACTGTTAATCTAACAGGCCTTTTATTGCAAGAGGGCGGCTAGGTAGGTACCACCGCTGTGTCAGCAGTATTTTGCTATATTGATTCGATTTGAAAGACACTGTAGGTAGGGAAATTATTGAGCAAAGAGGATTTAAGAACTAATATCTCGAGGTTGGCAATGCATGAGTGACACCTACAAATATGGTATTACAAGCTCTCAGACTACAGCAGCTGCTTTCTACCAGGTGAGCTTTATACTTGCTTGCCAACTTAGTCGCCTTAAATACAAAAATGAAAAGAATAATGACTAAAGTGGAATCAATACTTCGGCTTTTATTCTGCTCTCTGCAAGTACACACATAATTGAAGAGAGAAAATTATAAAAACTTGTCAAGCCAGCACTGCAGACCTAATTTTGTAACACTGCTTCAGAAATCCGACAGAAGATAGAAGTTATGTTAGAAATCAAATAATACAATATAAATCAATAAAATAAGTTTGGGGTACAAAACACTAGAGTCCAACCTACCTGTACACAGCACCAAGAGTAGCAGCTTCATCAGCATTAATAGATCTAGAAGGTTCTACTCCCACGGCAGTCCTCAAAACTTCCTGCACAGCGGGAACACGTGATGCTCCTCCAGCCACAATAAGTCGAGCTCCGCTGCCAGAACCAGCTGCAGCGGCTACTGCACGTTGAATGACACCGGACACACGGGGCCAAAGATCAGAGCATAGAGCTTCGACGTCAGCTCTAGATACCTGAAGAAAAATATGGAATAGTAAGCATGAGAAAAAATGAAAAACTTAGTGTTCGCATATTATATGAAACATTTTCAGTCTCTTCAATACATGACTCCCACGAATTGCAGGAAAGTGAGGGAAAAGATGTTACTTTTTAATGATTAAAAATTTATTATTTAAAACTGACAAAATTTTCGAACATTATTAACGACTTTAAAAAAAGCAACTGAACCTTTTTTTTTTACTCATTGATTTCTCAAAATAATTGGACCTAATGTTAGCGCCTCAGCCCTCATTTAATGAAACAAAATAAATTGCATATGGGTCCAGGTTGATGTAGACTTAATACAAAATAATTTATCGAAATTCTCACCAAGTGCTTAAAATCTTTATCATCGAGTAAGCTCTCAATCTGGGCGTAGTGCTCCGTATTAGCAGAGAGTACAATTTTCACTCTTTCAGCTTCTCGTAACAACTTCTCCATAGCACGAGGAGAGGCTCTGACGTCTCCACCACCATTTGCCTCCCAAGCTTTGATGAGGTGCTCCCGTAGACGCAGCGTCATTTCTAACCCTCCAAGAGTCCTATAAGAACATAATCAATAAATAAATATATAAACCATGCATCTTTAAAAAATACTTACAAGGAGCCTTAGGTAACCTTGATACCTACAAGGAGATATATTTTTTAAAAAATATTAACAATGCTTTTTCAAGGCATTACTAATATTTCTATTTACTCTCCAAAGAAGCTCAGCTTCCGGTAAGAGTGAGTACGACAATAGCCCAAAGGGGTCAGATTCGAACTTTTCTTTAAAATTACATAATTCATACCAGTTAGGTTGACTTTTGTACTTTATGACAAAAAATAAATGTTACACACTCAATGACCTCATAAGGACGGTAATATCTTTTGCTGTTGTAGAAACATACATAAATACAAGAACAATCACCCAAATCGCAGCACAAGCTTGTATGGTCAACACAAACATCTGCCCCCGAGCGAAAATAAATCCCGCGAGCAGCGCAAATTACAAAAATAAATAAAATTTTGTTTTTCTTTTTTCTATTAAAAATTTTTGTTGTTAATTTAGTTAAATGCTATTCACAAAGGTATACTGGGTAAGAATTTATTTACAAACATAACTGTTTAAAAAATAACCCATTCATAGTTGTTGTTGTTTGATACCTTCAAACAAAGTGGCATAATTACACAATAAAACATTTCTATTCAATTAACATCCATTAGAAACCTTGTAAATATGGAGTGTTTTCTATACTATAAACATTCTTTTCATCACAAAATTCCACTTTAACATTTATTTGACTACAAAAATATTAAATATAAGTTTGTATAATATCTCAATACTTTAAAAGCTTTCAACAGTTTGAGAGGATTTTATTTCAGAAGTTAAGTTATTTCGCCTTGTAGCCAGGTGCCCTCACAAAAACGGTGCGTTAAGCAACTTTGGGCGTGGTCAATCAATAGATAAGTTTCCTGAACGACTCAGGCACTAACCTCCAGTTCCTCGTGTGTTGATCAAACTCATGTCAACTTAACATACCAAATACAAAACGCTCATTGGTTGCCTGTTGATCATTGGTTATCTTCAACCAATGAGCGGTCTGTATTTGGTATGTTGTGTTGACATGAATTTCATCAACATACCAGAAACAGGGGTTAAGTTGCCCATTTAGTGGCAAAAATTTTATATTTGACTAACTATGTGAGATATTTTATATTACACATGCTCTGCCGTGGCTATGCTCGCGTGTTTGGCAGAATTATTGTTTATTTTTTTTTTAGTACGCAATTTTTAAAAATTGTTTTTTTACGAGATGAAATTGTTTTTCTATTAATACAAAAGAAGTAGACACTTTCGTTGTTTTTTTTTTTATAGATGTATAGATTACCTGTCATAACCAACACCAATGACTTGCAACTGTGGCACCGTCTCAACATAGCCCTTCTCCTTTATCTTGACAGTTTTGTACTCCACAAGAGCAGCCTTTGTTGAGACCGCACCCATATCAAAGAATAACGCGTGCCAAGCAGTTTCATTGATTTCCTATGGAAATGAAAAAAAAAATTACAAAAACACAAACATTAGCAAAAATTTTTTTTTTTTTATGTTAGAAGTTGGCAAACAAGCATACGGCCCACCTGATGGTAAGTGGTTGCCGTAGCCTATGAGCGCTTGTAGCACCATTAGTAGGTGCCACTCACGCGTTGCCAACCTCGAGATATTAGTTCTTAAATCTCGTTCGCCCAGTAATTTCACTAGCGTACAGTGCCCTTCAAACCGGAATACAGTAGTGCCTAAGCACTACTATTTGGCGGCAGAATATTTGACACTGCGGTGGTACCTACCTAGCCGGCCTCTTGCAACAAAAGACCTACCACCAGTGTGACTGATTGCACTGGTGGAATAATCTCTGCTGTGACAGAGGTTATCCCAACAGCGGGCGATGGGGTCGTCACATCCCGACGCCTTTATCACATCCCGACGCCTTTAAGACTGAAGATAAAAGTGAAGACTGAAGTTCAATTATTTGGTTAAAATTTATTGTTATCTAGATATAACAATATTCAATTTTTTTTTATGAATAGTACATGAAAATTAAAATCCTTTTCTACATATTCCAAATAATTAATTTCATTTCTATCTAACTTATTTTTGCTGGTTGCCAACCTTTTTTCACAACAAATAATTTAGTATAAAGTAAATACATAGAAATTTCATGTTATACAAAAAAAATACATATACAACAAATACATACACTAAAATAAAATATAAAACATACCTTTCGTCTAAATATACCATAGTTGATAGCAATTGCTGTATAATCGTTGATCAGTTGTAGGACATTAAGACCAGCAAGAGCAGCTGCTTCTCTCATTGCCCTGCGCTCAACTTGGTTAAAATAACCGGGTATTGTGATTACACATTCAGTAATAGGTTGACCTGAAAGAATAAAGAAACAAAAATTAAATTTCACATGGGTTTGGAATAATTGTTTAGTCTAATCATTACAAAAGAATTATATGGTACAGGAGGTCTGCTAGCCAACGCAAACTAGAGTACAACCAGTTATAATAGACAAAATGCCAGTATGGGAGCCAGCTCAACCAGGGAAGTACAACCTCCTCATAAAAAATAGATGTAAAGTACTGTACTGTTGCGTTTTGTGCAATGACTTAAAGCGCTGGAGGCCTAATCTACCACCCCTCTGTTATCTTCTTTTTTCTCTTCTTATATCTTCCCTCATATTCCTTGGATTAGGTTAAAGAAATGTTCGATACAAACATTTGCCCCTAGTTGGAATCAAATTGTATTCACCATTCATGTTTATGGTAAGCAAGCTACCATTGCAATGAAAGATAAAAGTAATTTGCAATTTATAACTTAACATTTTTGAAGGAAAACACTATATAACAATACCTTACCATGACTTATTTCAGCAAAATCTTTTGCTTTTGCCAGAAGCTGGGCTACCAACTCTTCAGGTGTATACTTGGTATTATCATCATAAATGAATTCAGGAGTACCTCTCTCCGTAGGAGCTATTTCATAGTAAGGGAATCTCTCTCTGAAAAAAAAAAAATTCTATAGCCTTCTTTACTTCTCTAAACTTGAGAATCCACTTGAGAATCAAATTAGGGAGTTGTAAGGGAAATGCAAAACGAAATCTCGAAATATAAAAAATAGAAGTAAGGGGCTGTAGCAAGACATCATATCGATTATCCATTAGTCCAGTGGTTCCCAACCGTGGTCAATGAGAATCAAAAGGGAAAGGTGCTGAAGAAATAACAAAATATCAGAAAGCAAAAAAGGTGTTGTAGTGAGAAATCACATGTATGTATGGAAAATAATTTAGGCATTGGTATATCTGATGGTTTTGATGATTGTGATGATGATGTTTACAGGTTACAAATTTATAATTAATTTGTGATATTACATATTTCCAACAAAATGGGGCTCAGAGGCACCAGTTCAGTATATGCTTCAATTCTTATTTATAAGAACATCACCTGTGCTGTGCTATGTGTGATCCCATGGGAACCCAACATTTTTCAGGAAAAATATTTATTCATCCAGGTAATAAGTTAATAAGCTATGTGTGTGCCAAATTTCATCCAAAACTCTGCAGTAGTTTTTGCATGAAAGGGTAACAAACATCCATCCATACATTTTCACAAACTTTCACATTTATAAAATTAGTAGGATTCAGAAGTATATACAAATTGAGTATGTTTCCTTCGTTCAGAGGTTAACTTTTCCATTTTATATTTATTTATTTGAACTACATTATATGATACACAACTTCAAAAAAGGGGAGGTTCTGAATTTATCTCAAAATTTTTTTTCACCTTGTTATGTTAATTAATAATAAAATAATAAACGCTACACACTCAACGCATACAACTTACCTTACCTTCCAAAATTATTCTTAAATATTTAAAAATATTATTGCATTAATGAATCTTTTATTTAAAATTACAAACTTTCTAAAGTAAGTACCATGATTTAGAAAGTATAATTTCAACAGTTATTTAAAAAAAAACAAGTTAGATGAAATGTCTGTGGCATTTTTATTTAAATAAGTAAAGATCAAATTTATGTAAGAAATTGCTTGAGTAATTTTGTTGTAATATTTCTCATCAATGAAAATGTGGGACATGTTATCCATAATGAAAAAATAAGTAAGAAAAATTGATGAATGTAACAGATGGATGAGAATATACAAAGTAGTTTAATAATTAATGTAGTGTAACTTTGTTCTCTTACTTGTATGCTTGCACGAGGGGATGATCATATGGCTTTCCAAGTAGGTCTAACAAATATTTGTAGGCATTCTTAGGGAATCGCACTCCAACTGTCACAGCATCTTCTCCAAAGGTTCTCACATCATCTCTGAATGCAACAACAGCTGGTGTTTTCCTCTTCGACTCTTTATTGAGAACAATCTCCATTGGCACCCCAGGTGACACGATACCAATTTTCATCCATTCAGATCCAAAATCGATAGAGATCACCGCCGCCGCTTGCACATTTTGAATGAGAAATAATGGTAACAACGCCAAACACACTATACTACACATTTTCTGTGAAAACATAAATGAAATAGCTTCTAAATGTCGAAAACCATTAAACGATGTATTGCGGAAAATTGTTGCAACTGTCAATGCGGTATCATGTTATGCCAAAAAAATATGTACTTACGATAGCAAGAGCCATTTTCTTTAAAGAATATACATTCACTCTTTAAAACTAAAGTATATCTTCAGTTTAAATAGTTAAATATCTATAATGCTTAGTACATTATTATTTTATAAAGTGGGCCAGCTACTACAGTCCACGTCAAGTTTAACGTGTTTTGTTCTTTTTGGCTAAGGACTTTGTTGCCAGATGAATAAGACTATTAGTTTTTAATTTTAATTCAATTTCCAGCTGCCACAAAATTATATTCAATAAATAAATAAATAAATGCTGCACACTCAACGACCCCCATTAGGATATCCTGTGTCGGGGGTCCAGAAACACATACAAGGACAAGAACAAATTTGGTTGCATGGTCAATACAAACATATTATACTCCGAGCGGGAATCGAACCCATGAACATGTCTGACGTTTAAGGCAGGTTCGCTACCGCTGCGCCACAACGTCATCAAATATTATTAGTTAATTACGTATTTATTGAATTTTCTCTTAACTTTATAGTATTTTAGTATGAATTCGAAGGTGTACATGAAAAGCTGACTCACAGGATTATTTAAGGCCTATCACCTATGTGTAAACAACATTTCATTTTCATTCATTCCCCATTGGAACTGGCATAATACCTTTTATTTTTTGTAAAAAATGTCACGGTTCTCGGCCCAGTGTAAAAGGTCGATAAAGCTATTAATTTATATATAATGTTAACATTTTTCAAATGAAAACTTCTTTATCTTAATTAAGGTGACTCTATTATTCTAATCATAATCCTTAAAATGAATTAGCAGATAGCAAGTTAATATTATGAAATAATTCGGTGGAAGGAACATTTTTATCACTTCGAATAGAATAGTCTGCCGATCTGGCAATATGTACATATGACCTAATTCACTTATTACAATTTATAATATTTAACAGTCTAATATATTTATAAATAATGTATTAAAAGCACCCAAGTACAACCATACATCTATGAGAGATAGAGACATCGGAGAAGCACGTTGACTGTTGTGACGGCGTGGGTGGGTTTCTGTCTCGAACTTCAAACAAATATGGAACATTTAAATTCAGACACAACCTAGTTTACATATTAAAAAATATTATTAGAAAAAAAAACAAGTGAAAATCATCTTCGCATTCAATTCATTGCTTATTTTAAACCTTCACACATAAAACCATTAGACGCTTCCGTGGTATAATAACTAATAAAAAAATGTTAATTATACTGAAACCCCAACTAGCGAATATTTCAATCGTTATAAATAAACAATTTTCTATTTCTGCTTCGTCTTGTGCATGATTTGTATGCGAATCTTTTTAACACTGAGCTCTATAATATGCACTTGTCGTCTATATGGTATAAAATTACAGTGTTTAATATTACAGCATCGCTGAACCAATGTTTGAGAACTAAATAACAGCATCGTACGCATGCACACTCGCACATGCGCGGTTTTAATTTTTTATCATTCATTGTTGGCACTAGTTTATCCTTCAATTTTTACCAATTACAATAATTAGGATCAATCTATATTTTTTCTATACCTATGTTTTAAAATTATCGAGCTGTCATAGCCATAGACTCTTATAGAGACAAGTATAGATCATATGTTTATTTATGTAGGTTACTCTTTAGTTTATGGTTTGATTGGGTGTTGAGGTGTTTGTTGAGTGTTGATTTCAAGTACGGAGGCCGCGGAATGCTGTTTGTTATTAATTTCTAATTTGTGCGTTAAACAAAAATCTCATCAAAAAGGTGAGTACATGCTTCATACGATGCTCTTTGATATAGGTACAATTAATATGTAATAGGTTTCATAAGATTTGAAAATAAAATCATTTTTAAAGACTACGCATCTATATCTATTTGCGCATTCTAGGTTTTCTCCATGAGCAACAATCAATTGATTCACATTGAGTTCTTTTGACATAACATGTAGCGTTCGGTGTCGTTTACATACGGTTCTAAAAATGTGTCGGTACGCATGAGGAACGCAGAAAGGTATTAGCAGGCGCTCCCATCTAAATATGGAACTAGGGACATGCGAATCGTATTTGCGATATCCTTCTAATAACTATAGACGTCTGTTGTCTCTTCAGTTATGTAATGGCCCTTCGTATAGCGCGTCGGCACGTGCATACGGCGTTGCACGCGGCGGTCCACGTAGAAGGTTCATCGCGCAACGCGCACGCGGTCGCACTCCGAAATCCAGTTTCCTAGCAACACGCTGTTGACGCCACTGCTGACCCAATGAATACAAAAACACATGGTAATCATTGTTACATCACACCGACCACGCGTCAGTATTTTTGCGTGTTACGTATAACATATTTATAATTGGCGATAAACGACAACAGATTAAATGCAACAACAGTTTCGTTCTTGAGCGTTTTTGCTTGATCTCTGTGACTGTCCTCGAGTGGTAAGCCACCTTTTTTCTTACTAGTGAACCATGACCTTCATATAAACCATTATTGTAACGAGTTTAATTTGTAGTCTTACAACTTTTAAACAGAGATACAAAAGGGCTATTTATAATACCCAGACCTTATTGTGACCTACTTTTTTTTTCTCGCACTTCTTAAAATAATTGTCTTCTAAAACAATGGTCCACTTATCAACCAAGTTACAGCATTTAATCATTTGTAAGACATTTTTGCAATCATATGATTTCTCTAAGTCTAATCAACTCACTACATTATGTACTATCAATATCAGAGATATCAAGGCTGCATAATCTCACCGTTTGATAACTATTAAACTAAGGAAGCAACCTACTTATCAACACAAATGTGTTTTGTAATTTTTGAAAAAAATAATATTTTTCTATTGAAGAAACTTAGTAAAGTCGGTAAATGGTTGTTTTTCTAAAATACCATTTCCTTGATGTGGTTGTTTATTTCTAGAATTTTTTCAATGACAAAGTTTTGTTTTCCTTACACTATCAAATTTTTTTATGCCAGACACGCTTAAAAACATTTATAGCACTCTATAGTAAACATTGTTATACAAATAAGGATAACGGCAATGAAAATTATTTTGATTGTTTTTAACCATAAATAATGTTGGTATAACCACATATAAAAATATTCTGCATAGTTTTTGCATACCTTATAATTTTTTTGTTATCGATTATGAGAAATAAATAGCTTCAGGATATTCAAAATCAATATTTCAATACTTTTAGAACCTTAATATTTTTTAAACTAAAAGTGGAAGTCTAAAAGTACCATATCAAAGGATTTCTTGTCTTTGGAATTCAAAGCTTTGCAGAACTGCCAGTTAAGCATGACACCGAAACCTGTTTTGTATACTTATATAAAATTATGCCTATTATTATCTGTGAGGCAAATTATTACACCATAATTTTATAAATAGATAAATGATTATAGAAACAATTTTAATGAGAACTCCAATATAAAGAACTCAGATAGTTTATACATTTAATCTCTGTCACTTATTGGGATGACACCTTATCTTCAAATAAAATTAAATGTTCACACCCTTGACAACAATAATTTATATTTTTATTTAATTTTTAATAATTTATTTTTAAAGAACTAAAACAACCGTGACCGAGTGTACTAATCGGGTCGAGCGTAGCCGCGTTGCTATAGTTACGCGGCCCCTTCATTCCGCATTCGGTTGAGACCCAAAAATGTGTTACTGCGCATGGTTCAATTTATATTGAGAGAGTTATACTTCAAGTATCACAAGCGTTCATAGGTTGCGGTGACAACCTATCAGGCTTGTAACCGTCATAAAAAAAAACTATCCAGGTCCAGAGTGAACTTAAACATTAATGGGTAAATAAGTTTCCATTAGACACATCTTTACAAAATTTCAAGTGAAAAGTACCTCATGTGTTAAAGCAGATACCAAAGTTTTCGTCAACCATCCAAACATCTAAACATCCAAAAATACAAACTTTCACATTCATGATATTAATAGGCTTCGAAAACTAATGAAGAAATTATGACTAACTAACTTAGTTCTAAAAGTTCTGTTCTCGAACTTCGAAATCCTTAATAAGACGATGATGATTATAGAAATTTATATAGGATTTATAAATAAATAAAAAAAAACATTTATTTCAAGTAACAGAGACTCATTTAGTATTTACTGTACAAATAAGGTATAAATTAAAATAAACAATCTAAGATATTAATAATTTATCTGACCCTAAAAGATTAACGTTAAAATTATCGCGTAACATAAACAACAAAATCTCAATTTTGTGCTTGGGCAAAAAAAAATTTAAACTGTTAGTTCTAAAGATGTCTTGATATTCAAAGACATATTGTATTGTTTACCACTTAGATAAAGTCAGAGAAGGGACAAAACCAAATAAATAAATAAGTCTTACTTCATGGTTCTGTGTCATGCGATCGGTATTTTGATTTAACATCGTCGACGATGTTTTGTAGGAAATAAAATTGAAGCCGCATAGTTTTTATCTCATAATCGAGATATAGCTTGTACCTACTTTTATCTTCTTCCTAGCATTATTTTCGATATTTACCCAGAGTGCAAATGTTAGAATTTCTGCTTAGTATAAACTCTTATCCGGATTTACTAGTTTTTACACATAGCGATAGCCACCTGACCTCCGAAATTCTAAGGGCGAATCAGTAACTCATAGGAAAAGAGCTTACCTATCATGAGTTAAAGATTATTGTCAAATGCTATGATAACAACCAAGACCGACAGCTTAACGTGCTCTCCGAGGCACTGTGGGGAAATAAATAAATAAATAAACGTTGCACACTCAACGGCCCCCCATTAGGATAGTAATATCCTGTGTCGGGGTCCGGAAACAATCACAATGACAAGGACAAATACACCCAGACCGGAAAATATGCTTGCATGGTCAATATAAACATATGCTCCGAGCGGGAATCGAACCCGCGGCCTGTGGCGTTTAAGGCAGGTTCGCTACCGCTGTGCCACAACGTCGTCATCCATAAGAACAAACGCTCAAACCGAAACACATATTTTAAACGCGACCTAAAGCCAGGCTCGCTTTTAACCTAAAGTCTACTGCGGGCTTACCATTAAATTTTAGTGAAAATTCTATTCTCGATACAATTCAATTCAGACAGTAAATCGATTTAAATTTTATATGAGCATGACGTATAAATATGTCATGGTACGAAATAGCGATGTAGCTTTGTTTAAGTCGTCATTTGAATCGCAATAAAAGTTAATGGTAAGCCCCCCGTGCTGTCAATTTTATTTCCACTTGACGGAAGTACAAATTTTACACAGTCATGTTATATGCTCTCAATGGCCGTTGTTACAGCGAAGCGCATACCAATTGGACACGTGCCATGTCACATCTACTTGCTTCTGTCACGTTTAAAGTTTATTTAAATCTATGTACTCCTGTTTCTTTGAATCTTTTATCTCTCTTCAACTGCGGTTCCGTATAACTTCTAATTGTCCAGTCTCGTAATCAATATACTGGCTTACCACTAAATTATTGTAATATTTGATATAATAGATATATAGTTATATATTGTGCTAATATAAAATCGTCCAAGTACCCCTATATTTTAATTCATTTTTATTGAGATATTGAAACATATTGTTTATTCGCGCAATAAATTTTTTTAAAGTGATAGTCATAATGATTAACTAAAAAAGCAATTCAGAATCGAACTTATTAATAAAACAAGCTGAAAAGTGTATATAACCATAAAAAATTTCTAGTATCATCAAAGTTTTACCATGTGAAAGATCATCCCTAGATGAGTTAATAAATTTGCTCCAACTCTACCAAAAACTTTTACTTATTTTAATCTGACTGATCTGACTTAAATAATAATAATAATAATAATAAAAAAAAGTATAAGTTCAAAAGTAATTCTAACCTTTACAAAAGAGATTCTAACCTTTACGAAAGTGATTCTTTTGATAAGAAGTTTCCCAAAAGAGTTTTAAGAATCGATGCCACATTTGAAGCCGGTGGTAGAATCTGAGTTTTAATAAATAAGGCTAAAGGCTAAAGGCTTTCAAATAATAAGTGTAAGGCTTTTTACGTTGAATAAAAATATTTGAATTTGAATTGATCATCATGCTAACTCAGTATCTTGTTATGGGCATGCATAATATTATTTTGGTTCTGGTATCACTTCATAGTATAAAACAAAGTCGCTTTTTCTGTCCCTATGAATGCTTAAATCTTTAAAACTACGAAACGGATTTTGATGCGGTTTTTTTAATAGATAGTGATTGAAGAGGAAGGTTTATATGTATAATAACATCCATTAAATAGTGGAGAAATTTTTTTTTTTGAGGTTTCTAATGTGATATCGTAAATAATTACATTTAACGCGTGCGGGCCACAGGCAATTCGAATAAATCAAAAGTACTGGATCGATTTTAATCATTTTTTTAGTGAAAGACATAGGCTATATATTTTATACCCATGCAAAGCCGGAGCCGGCCGCTAGTTGTTTATAATTCAATGAAATGTAAAGTTTAAAAATCTATTAAAATTGGTATCCATTGTATATAATATACTTCTAAAGCTGAAATAGATAATTTATTTCTCGATTACTTTTTAACACAACAAGAAATTAGAAAGGTGAAATGTACTTTGACTACTTGAATTGCAAAAAGAACGCATACAGGAAAATAATGCTTGTAATTCGAGCATCACAATCTTAAGAAAATCCGTAATAGATAAAATAACTGTATAATAAGATAATAATAATTGTAAAACACTTTATTGTACACCAAAAAGAAAACAAATATACATACAGACACGGAGAGAAAGAACAGAAATGATGAATGAGTTGGCGATCTTATAGCTAACAAGCGATCTCTTCCAGACAACCATGAACCATTGCATACAAGTCATAAATACCAGAGTAATAGCCTAATAGGGTGGTAAGAAGGTGTACATATAAGATCTAAATTGTAAAAAAGTGATATAACCAAAATAATTAGAAGATACAAATTATACATAGTAAATAACTATAATAAGATATTTGTATCAAGATAGCTATTTCCATTAGTAACATTTTGCGTCTTCTGTGTAAGAGTGACGTAATAGCTGACGACTCATCTTGTCCTACAGATCCTTAAGATTGTTGACGTAACAATTTCAAAATAATAATGATTAGACTCAACCCACACTTCTGTTTAATGTATTATTAGCTCAAATGTAGAAAATACAAGTTGTAATGCGACAATCTTATGTTCAGGATTTGGGACAAGGGAATTTTCGCTTTTTGATAGTGGCTAATTGTAAACGTTTTTAAATTACATCCTGGTTCTGTTCGATCTAATTTTATATGAATTATATTATAAATGCTAAAATAAATTTGTTTGTTAGTGACGCTTTTACGCCTAAACCGCTGATCTGATTAGGTGTTCATTACATTTTGGTATTGATTATATTATGAAGACGGTTATAGACTACTTTTGAAGACGGTGTTGTAATTTTGTATGGGGACCCAAATATTTTTATATTTCATTATAGGCACGTCAAGTCAGGCCTAAGGGCGACCTGAACAACTCTGACACTAGGCTGGCCACTAACCACTCGATAAGAAGAAGATTATAGGCACCATTAAAACGCTATTTATGCGGCCGCAACCGCGAGTAGAAGCTAGTTCGCGATAAAGTAGGACATACGTATAATCCTGACGGAAGCCCTTATCCCGATACCTGACCGCTTTGGCTTTTGTAGCAGTCGCACCAACACATCAATAATAACCTTAAAAACGCGCTATTCATAAAACTAAGACGCTAGAATATTAGCTTTATTATTGTTTACATGAAGTATTTTGTTGTTGTTTACTACGGAATTATCATCGACGCTAGTTTTAATATGTATATCTGTCTCTTTCTAATTATCAGGATGTCTCATTCTCATAAACTATTTCCGTACCTAACTTCTCTAGTAGGATTTAATGAAATGATTACTTTTTCAAACATAACTGTCTCATTACGTGTACGAATTTTGATTCTTGTAGCAATATATCACGATGTTTAATCAAAGATTTTCCTGTATCTAAATTTATAAGAGAAATGTTTATGTAATACTGAAGAGACGCGTTACAATTGTGCGTTCACAATAATACGGATACACATTTCCTTATGCCTATTATATTAGAATATGTATTTTTTAAATAAATATTATAATTAGTTATTACTTCGTGAGAATTAAATTGTTTTCTTTGAATTTAATTTTTTTTTCGTACTTTAAATTTAAAGTAATCTTTCTAAATAATTAATTAACCAAATTTCTTCCGTATTTATTCAAATGGTAAGTTTGTATATTTAATGTATAGTACGTATATCTTTAAATATATATAATTTTACCGTACGTATGAACCCCTAACCGGCTGGACCTATATTAATGAATATTTTTCTATGTTCCAGTCGATTCGAGAATGGTATAAATTCACAATTGGACCCCTAGAGGTCCTGCTATCGGAGTCCCAGTTTTTTTATTTTCGGCGCAGAACAATGTCCGCCGGGTACAATTTAAATATCAGATCTATAAACATAGTATCTAGAAATACTTTTTGTGCCTGGCAACCCAAGTCCAGTTGCTTTGCATCATTTTGAAATTATGCGTTACAAAAAAGTGACGTACTATGGATAGTAGAGTATAATTTATCGCTAGTATAACAAATTGTTCAATTGAGCTCGTAAACAACATTCAAACCAACTAATGAAACCTCAAAGTCCGCTAGTTATAAATACAACGCTATTTTAACATTTAATTTCATTGGAGATACGTAACGATAAGGTGCAATGGTGCGCAAAACGAAAAGATAAGCCAGCGTTTATTTATCATCAATTTATTACATAAGTTCTAAAAAAAAATGTAATAGTTCATGATTCTCGTACGTACGTAAAAATTCTTTTATCAAATCGCTAGTACGATATGTGCCAACGATTTGGAATGTCAGTTAGTCGGTCAGTGTGCCGTAAATATAGATATAGCATCGTTGAAAAATAAATAGACAAGACATTTGAAATACTGTATTGTACCGGGCCTATATTTAGTATTTCATTGATTTATATTAAACCGCTAAGTCAAGGTCGGTTTGTTTCATTACAGTAATGTACTGGATATTTTTCTCCATTACTTTCTTTATTGATAATGCATTGATACTTCGTCAAGTGATTTGCTTTTACTATATTAACGACCAATTTGTAAATCGATATGTAATAAGTTCCGTTTAAAAAATAGCAGCATTGTAATATAAGACAATTAGCTCTGGGCATTTGTCCTTGTAGGTTTCCCCACTGTGCCTCGGAGAGCACGTTAAGCGGTCCCGGTTGTTAGCACATAACATCGGATAATAATCGTTAACTCTTCATAAGTAATTTGCTCTTATTCAATGAGTTACTGGTTCGCCCTTAGGGTTGCGGAGGTCAGATTGCAATCGCTCTGTGTAAAAACTAGTAACCTGTCAAATCCGGATATGAGTATTAAGCAGACCCTGAGTGAAATAAAATCCTTAGACGTAGAAGTAATATAAGACAATCAGTCACCTGAGTTACACGTGAATGAATATTTTGATCGGCACGTGCGAAGAGGTACCGGCAAAGTTACTCTTAGCGTGTTACGATTTTATTTATAGGGATCGTACGACATTTATTTTTAACTAGTAATTATTGCTTGTGTCCGGATTCGCACTGATGTTAGCTGTGATTGAAATCGGATATTTTGTTAATAGTCTTTATTTTTAGAAATTATCATTAAATTATTAAATCTAATTAATATTATAGTTATGGTTTTCCTAAAATTCGCTTATCAACCGCGTGGTAGAAGTAGGTTTCTTCTTGTTATCGAGTCAATTCAAAATAAAATGATCGAGTCTTATCGTAGAAGTAGGCAGAATATTATAATAAAAATACATGGTAGGTAGGTAATAATTTAATTTAGGGCGCATTATGTACCTATATAAGGAAAATTAAGACGTTTTTCTTATTTCCACAATATCAAAGTAAATCTTTAATGGAGATTTGTCATATACTCTTATTATTTTTGCAGTAAAACCGATTAGTGAGTTTAGGAATATTAACTATTCGTAACATAATAGTATTAATTTAAAAAATACCTCTAGCAGTAAGACATGTTCATGTATTACGTTTTTATATATTCCTCGATCTGCACACTGTTTATACATATTTTTACCTTTTTAAAACGTGCTTTAAAGTATTAAACAAAGATAATATACATTTATACATTTCTCCTATAAAAAATGTCTTATATACCAAGTATATATTTCTCTGTTCTGTAAATGTCAAAATCCTCAGCATGTGTTGGATCATTCACCAGACCAACGTATTCAACTTCTAGATTGAAGACTTCATTGATCTCATCACCACAACAAGCTATACCGAAAAGTGTAACTCGATCGAGTCGAATTCTTTTTTGTTTGTATTGTATTCTACCTTTTAAACCCAAGATGATGAAGTTTCTGGAAAGTTATATACGACTAGCGGAACCGGCAGACGTTGTCCTGCCCCGAAAAAATCTGGGACCCGATAGCAGCGCCCTCTACCCGAGTCTAGAAGTGACACCGGTCAAAGTTGTTGATTTACTAATATGGCTATTAAAAATAGGGGTTGATGGTAGAAGGGTGAAAATTAAGGGTTGTATGTATTTATTAATGCCACATAATATAAAAATTAAAAAAGAATTTTGTTCAAACAATAAAAATTTTGAGGGTTGACCACCCTTAACATTTAGGGGTATGAAAAATAGATAGAAGCCGATTCTCAGACCCACTGAATATGCATATAAATTTTTATAAAAACCTGTCAAACCGTTTCGGAGGAGAATGGTAACTAACATTGTGACACGAGAATTTTATATATAAGATAATGTGTTTTTTAGATGGCGCCCATGCGCGGCGAACGTGGAGGCTCTCCAGCGAGGGGTGCCCGTGCCTCGCTTCCGCTCCCGCGCCGCCTCATCCGCCAGATCGCGAGGCATGTGGCCTCCAGCGGCCGGTCATTGCGCCGGCTCGAAGTATCCGGTCGTGTCATAGACAACTTCGACGACATAGAGGACGCTTCGGATGAATCCGACATGGATACGTCACAGCCCGTGTAAGTTAACTTTTTATAATCATGAATTAATGAAATATAATAGGACTAGTAGAATCATCGGTAAATGATCGGTAGGTTAAGCAACTTTAGGCGCGGTCAGTCACTAGATGGGTGATCGCATAGTGGTATTTCAACTGAGCGTCTCCGTGCTTCGGAGAGCACGTAAAAAGTCGGTCCCGGCTGTTGACATTTGACAACAGGCGATAAGTCATGTCAGAGGCCTACGGGCGACCTGAACAACTCTGACACTAGGTTGGCCACTAACCACTCGATAAGACGAAGTCTAAGCTAAAGAATAATAGACAGGTCACAAGCGTGCAACGTAACAGCATGAAGTGTGACTAACGTTGATATGTAAGAGCACCAGCGAGTGGGACTATTTGTCTTTAATATAAAGGCCTATCCATAGTATATAGTAAAGCTAAGCTATCTAAAAATTTTTAACTAAATAAATCGACGATATACACATAAACCACTCCTATTAGAATCTTAATAGGTACCATGTGTCGAGAATCTAGACACAAATCAAGGCCACAACATTCAGATCGAAACACATACTTGTATGGTCAATACAAAATATCATTCTGAAAAAAAAAAATGTTCGAGCATTAACAAAAGTATGAATTAGATTATTTCCACAACTCTCGTTAAAGAATCTAAAATATATCGATCGTGACTTTTCATGAAATATAATATTTAATTATTTATTTATTTCGATTGTACAGTTAACTTTCTTTAAACTATTAACATTGTAATCCAATAGATTTCAGTTAGTATGTTTTCTAAAGAAAGTGGCAATTTTAATACATTTGTAGAAAGTTCGATTCAGCTAAATTTAACTTTAACGGATATTTTAGAAGTTGTAATTCTATTTAGTAAAAATGGATATCATGAATAACGTTGTTTCTATCCGACTTCCTTGGTAGAATATTATAAATGCAAAAGTTTTGTGAGTATGGATGTATGTTTGTTACTCTTTCACGCAAAAACTACCGAACGGATTTGGATGAAATTGGGAACACAGATACTTTATAACCGGGATAACACATAGTCTCTTTATCCCAGAAAAATTATAGGTTGCTGTGGGATTAACATAAAACGGACAGGAGTTGAAAATCGGTATAAATGGATCTATGGCATCCAGATTAATAATTGTAAATTATAATTATTACATGAATAGGAACTGTATATTCTTATTTCAATAAAGTCGCCTTGTTATAACAATCACGCGAGCGGTGCCGCGGGGAATAGCTAGTGGTATAATGATAATAAGTCAATTTCTATGTGAAGGAAATTATCATTAAATTTATCATATTAATGATGATTTAGAAACCTCTTTGAAATGTAATCAAAATTTTTAAGCCACATTATCTGAATAGTTTAAGCCGATTTCGTCTACGTTGCACCATCAATCAATGACAAGACAAAACAGCGTTAGTGATAGTCGTTATCATATTATAGGTTAGCGGGTAAGAGGGAAACCTTGATAACAAAAAAATACGCATGATCGATGTGTCTTAGACGATTATTTTACATGACCCATATATCACTACATAGTATAAAACAAAGTCGCTTTCTCTGTCCCTATGTATGCTTAAATCTTTAAAACTACGCAACGGATTTTGATGCGGTTTTTTTTAATAGATAGAGTGATTGATGAGGAAGGTTTATATGTATAATAACATTCATTAAATAATGGAGAAAAAAAAAATTGAGGGTTCTAATGTGATATCGTAAATAATTACATTTAACGCGTGCGGGCCACGGGCAGTAATGAATAAAGCAAAACTTCAGGATCGATTTTAATCATTTCTTCAGTGAATGACATAGGCTATATATTTTATACTCGTGCGAAGCCGGAGCGGGCCGCCAGTATATATATATTATATACCGTTGTTATCTTATGAAACCTGTAAGTTATTTTTATAATTCGTGTAATAGTAGTAAAATGTGCCGGTTCGACCGGAGGAAGTACTACCTTCTCATCTGTTGCGTTTCATGAGCGATGAGTGAGAACGCCAGAGGCAAAATCTCCCACATCCTCTGTACCTTTCCGGTTTTCCCTTCTTATAACTACCGCCTAACCCTTTGGCAACGCGCATGTGATACTTCAAGTATTCCAAGCGTTCATAGGTTGCGGTGACTGCCTATATCAGGGGGCCTGTATGCTTATTTGCCAATCGTCACGAAATAAAAGACCCTACATTCATTTTCTGTTACATAGTAGGCTTCCGATGATCTTAGTAGTACAACTTATAAATAATTGGCATAGCGGCAGGGGGCCCACTGCCTAAATGTGCTTCGTTCAGTTAAGCGAAAACAAAAATGGCTTGTTTTGATAGTTTCTGTCATAATGAATTATTCATACATGATAATTTATTAAAAGTAGAACGAGAACTCGCAATTGAATTTAGTTTCAAAAATCTATTAACTTAAGGTAAATATTACCTGTTAAAATATATCGAACCCACATAAGCATAAATATTAATTATTATTCGCTGAATTGCTAGTGAAGAACAGTTTTGACGTGCGAACTGACATAAGAGATGACGAGGGTTCTGTATGACTTGCCTAATAAATCTAGAGTAACTAAAACCAGTTTCATAAATATAGTTTTTTTTTTTAAGATTTGACAGATATTTCGTTGAAAACTGTCAAAATGTTAACGGTTTTTTTTTTCTTAAATTTTAAAAAGTATTATGAAATACTTAAATCTCGCTACATAAACTTTAGAGAAATCTAAGTACATATAACATCTTACATATCGTGTATATTGATATCTTATTCAAACAATCTTTACAGTCATTAGAAGCAACATTTTTTATTTTCAATTCAAATCTTTCAAAAATAGACCAAAAGATATCCTCATCGCCTGTCTGAACTTAGGCAATCTAAATTTATCCATCTTTAGATCTTTAAATATTTAGAGTGGGTCTGCACATTATTGATTTATTTAGCTGTTATAAACTACTAATATTTCATTCACTTTTAGCGTCAGTCATTAATTCCTTCAAACCACTTCGCTTACTATAAAATACAATTGTAATTAGTCATAATAATATTTGCATGGAAACTTTTTCAAGGTGTTAGGCACACTGTATAAGTATACATATATAAGACTATTATTTTTCTCAATAAAACATGTATGAAATTTTTTTTTTTTTTTACTTTTAATGACGTGTCCTTTAGCTATTTAAAGACACTTCATTTATACTACGATCTAGCCTAGAAAGACTAATAAGTAATTTAAATCTAACATAAATTGCTAAGTAGAGTAAAACTAAGAATGTGTCCATCAACACTTTTCTTACTGTCTCTATTAAGGGAAGGCACTTTGTTCTTGCGTCTTTATATTTATGTAGCACTCACTCAACTATCATTTACACTAATTCAATACACTAACTCAAAAGGTTTTGTTCTTTTAAGTCGTCTCACTATGTCCGTGTTGTCGAGGAGCTGGATAGCCTCGACGTTAACATGATGATGAAGTCTTTGTTGATGAGCTTCTGCATAAATAAATAAAGAAATAAATAAAAGAAAATTAATTTTATAATTATAAATAATTGTAATAATTATTCTTAAATATTTGTATTTATTGGTACCACAGTGTGGCATGTGGTGGCAACGCCGGTAATTTACCACCAGCTGACCACGACGACGACCTGACAAGCTTAAGTTGGTTACAGGACAAAAATTTACTGAGAGGTAAGTTAGAAACGCAAAAAAAAACACATAAAACTTTAGTCCAATGTAACATTCTAGGTATAATCAATACAAAATCCGTGGTAACATCAATACATTAATTTAAATAACTGATCAAGTGCGAGTCTGATTCAGTCATGAAGGTTTCCTAAACAAGGGCTTTGTTGTGGAACCTTAAGGTTCTAAGGAGCTATTACGGTTTCCAAAATAAGGCCTGTGATATTCAGATATATATTAATAACAGGCCCTAGATGAGTAACCCTTCGACTACGGAACTCTAAAAATACTCGTATTCATGTTACAGGTATTAATCTGTCAAAAGGCGATATGGAAGATACAAAAGTGTTTACCAGCCAGGTTACTGTAAAGGTAAGTTTTAATGATCAAAAAAATATATTTAACGACGTTGTGGCGCATCGGTAGCGAACCTGTCTTAAGCGCCACAGGTCGCGGGTTCGATTCCCGCTTGGACCATGTGTTTGTATTGACCATACAAGCATGTTTTCCGGTCTGGGTGTATTTGTCCTTGTCATTGTGTACGTTTCCGGACCCCCGACACAGGATGTAATTATTTTTAACAGGGGCCGGTGAGTGTTTATTTCAAAAAGAGTATTATTGTTGTATGTAACTTTCATCACTTTGAATATGTCCGAGTTATATTAAAACGTACAGGAGTAATTGCTTACAATTGCACAATGTTTGTTAAGTTAGTTATCAACAACAATTATTTGTAATTATTGTGTACTGACATCGTAAAGTAATTGTTCCCTTAATTTAATTGCTTACACGTAACATTTAATAGCTTGGACAGTTCCACAGTCTTCATTACTCATAAAATTTATCGTCGAATGTCTTTAACGTTTTGATTTTTTTTTTATTTATAAAAGCTTGCAATATTTAAAGTATCTCATGCGCGTTGTCAACTCACGGAATAGGAAGGGAACTGAAAGGTTGGAAGTCTGGAAGATTGGTCGTTTGGTTCTCTAACTCATCGCGCGAAACGCATTTTTACCTACTTATAATGTTACTTTACGCCGATTTTCTGTGAGAGGGTAGTACTTCCCCGGTCAGGACGGCCCGTTTGTCCCCATTTCTAAAAATAATAGAAAATGAGGCTTATGAAACAGATCCTTAACTTTTTATTTCGTTTGTGAGTCTTATGAAACAGACCCTTAACTTTTTATGGCGTTTTTTGTTCACAATCACGTCTTTGTTTCTACTTGACAGACTTATCGAAAATGCCGTAGTAAAAATAGACAAGACGAATAAATTTTCTATATGTACAAATCGCAATTGCTATACGCCTACGCGTAGTGAAATACCACAGAACAAAAGTAGTATTACGTACTTGTGATACGTTAACACTAGGGTTGCCACCCGTGCTATATAATAAGTCTTCTTCGTCTTAGCATTATTCCTGGTATTTTATGTACTCAGGGTCTGCTGTAATAACCTTTTTTTTTCTTTTTTTTTAAAGTTTTCACTAAAAATATAAAACAATAGTGTGAGAATATATAACGATCAAACAATTGTATTAAACATATTAGCTTATGGTACAAAAAAAGAAAACCTAAAACGTGTTCTAAATATTCTAAATTTACTATATCAAAAACATATATCTTATCCGGATTTGACAGGTTACTAGTTTTTACACGGAGCGATTGCCAACTGACCTCCAGTACCCTAAGGGCGAACCAGTAACTCATTGGATAAGAGCAATTAACTTATCAAGAGTTAACGATTATTATCAGAAGTCATGTGATAACAACCGGAACCGACAGCTTAATGTGCTCTCCGAGGCACGGCGGGGAGACGCACACGGACAAACTTATAATAAGTATTGTAGTTATATGACCGTACTTTATAATAAGTATTGTACGTTATTTTTGGGCAATTGTACTTTATACTTTACGAGAACAATAAAGTACGCGAAAATACTTTATTTCGGTCAATTTTTCTGGAGTCTTCGAAATTTAATTTTAAGGCGTCGGGATGTGACGACCCCATCGCCCGCTGTTGGGATAACCTCTGTTACAGCAGAGATTATTCCACCAGTGCAATCAGTCACACTGGTGGTAGGTCTTTTGTTGCAAGAGGCCGGCTAGGTAGGTACCACTGCAGTGTCCAATATTCTGCCGCCAAATAGTAGTGCTTAGGCACTACTGTGTTCCTGTTTGAAGGGGATTGTACGCTAGTGAAATTACTGGGCGAACGAGATTTAAGAACTTATAATCTCGAGGTTGGCAACGCGTGAGTGGCACCTACTAATGGTGCTGCAAGTGCTCATAGGCTGTGGCAGCCACTTACCATCAGGTGGGCCGTATGCTTGTTTGCCAACTTCTAACATAAAAAAAAAAATCATTTACGACACAAAAATAGAGACAAATAAGACTGACGATACTTGTATAAAGTAATATCACTTTTAATGTCTATTCCTGTGACATCAGCATTCACAGAGAGCTTTTATCTGTGATGAAATGGCGAGAAGAAAGAAACTAAGCTTCTCTGAACCTTGTGAAAAAATAATTACAACAAAAATCAATAATGTGTTATTTTCACACATTTGTTTTTCTTGCCTGTAGTAACCAATGTAGTTAAAATCCAAGAAAAAAAGGTGGCAACCCTAGTTAACACGTGTTTAATAAGTAGGATATAAATTACAACCATTTTAGGAGGACTTTTCTTTACTTGTGACGAAGCAAACAAAATATAGAAATATGCTTTAAAGGCTTGTTAAATTGATACATTGTGAAATAGTTAATACAAGAAACAGGACTGAAATAATGAGTCCTTTATACTTCTTTATAATGAGTCCTTTATACTTCTTTAGTCAAACCGTTTCGTTTATGCCATAAATTATCACAAATTAAACAAAAAAATATATTCTAGTTAATAATAATGAAATACTCTTATGTAATACGTAAATAAACTGTTTGTATTAGTAAAGGTTACTCCTGAATTTTTAAATATATATTTATACAAGTGATTCTCTTTTGTTTATATTGCGACATGGTTTAAATACTCTATAAAGGCGACCACACATACAATACAATACAAATATCTTTATTTCTTCAATGTAAGGTTTAAATACTGTATAAAGGCGACCACACACGTAACTAGATGTTGTTGCGATTTACTTTGTTTTTCTATGAAATCTTTGTATGAAAATGACACATATTTTGTAACAATCACCTGATCAGATCAAATTGTCTGACAGTTTCTTTAGTCACTCTACTACTGCCTTTTTATAAATTAAACGCTTGCACACTCAACGGCCCCCATTAGGATAGTGATGTCCTGTGTCGGGGGTTCGGTAACGTACAAGAACAAGTACACCCAGACCGGAAAATATGCTTGCATGGTCAATACAATCATATGCTCCGAGCGGCAATCGAACCCGCTATCTGTGGCGTTTAAGGCGGATTCGCTACCGCTGCGCCACAACGTCGTTAAAACTGGAAAGTCTTTTTAAAACGAAAGAAAATGTACATATGTACATATACGTCCGCCGCAATATTATGTGACCTCGTTTAGAATATCGACAATCAAACTTATCTATTTAAAACGCAATATCTCCATAGTTTCTAATTTATCTTATTTCTTTTATCTTTTTTTTATCGTCAATACTTCGTTCCGTAAAGTACGTTACTTCACCTTGGATATTAATTACACAGTTTTGTTGAATAAAATCATTGTTTTCGAACATCTATTTGTGTTAGGACGACCTTGTCCTTAGTTATTTCGGTATTCCTAATTATGTAGCTATTTTTTTTCTTTTTCGGAATGTGTATTGCTGCTGGCCCTACTGGCCTTGACTCAGCCGTGATAAAGGGGCAGCCCTCGAGGGGGCACAAATTTGATTCCGTCCTTAGGGTGCCTCCTACGATGCCGAACCACGGCTAAGGACGTCACCGGAGATGGAGGCAGAGCTCCGAGCGCATTCTATACGATAGACGCACCCGACAGTGTGAGCGCGACGGTCACGGTGTTGTGTGCGTGTCTGTGCTGAGTAAGGGGCATTTTCTAATGTAATCCTATCGTCAGGGTCTTGCAGGATGTGCTTAGGACGCCTTACTTTTGTCGGTCTGTGTAATTATGTAGCTAACTTAATATATTTTCAACAGACGGAGGATTCAAAGACTCCACCACCAATATGCTGTATGCCTTCCCCACCTCGTACACCTTGCAAGGCTCCCCCCTCCCCATCACCGGTTACCACCTACACGAAACCCCCCTACTCCTTTTCCTGTCTCATCTTCATGGCGATAGAGGCGGCACCAGCTCGCGCGTTGCCCGTAAAGGAGATATACGCTTGGATCATACGACACTTTCCGTACTTCAAGCACGCACCACAGGGCTGGAAGAACAGCGTACGGCATAATCTATCATTGAACAAATGCTTTCATAAGGTAAGGAATTCATCAGTAATATTTTTTTTATTTTATATCACCACCGCATCGTAAGTACGCTTACTTTACTTCAAGCATAACTGATGGGCGTCGGGATGTGACGACCCCATCGCCCGCTGTTGGGATAACCTCTGTCACAACAGAGATTATTCCACCAGTGCAATCAGTCACACTGGTGGTAGGTCTTTGTTGCAAGAGGCCGGCTAGGTAGGTACCACCGCAGTGTCTAATATTCTGCCGCCAAATAGTAGTGCTTAGGCATTACTGTGTTCCGGTTTGAAGGGCATTGTACGCTAGTGAAATTACTGGGCGAACGAGATTTAAGAACTAATATCTCGAGGTTGGCAACGCGTGAGTGGCACCTACTAGTGGTGCTGCAAGCGCTCATAGGCTACGGCAACCACTTACCATCAGGTGGGCCGTATGCTTGTTTGCCAACTTCTAACATAAAAAAATTAAACCTAACCTAAATACGCATTGCTAACCCAAGGGATAGGAGAGGTTAGAGATGACAATGGGATGGGAAACTGGACCTCCGGCGCTCTACAAAAGTACCTACTGTAAAGTTCACGCCGATTCTCTGTGAGAAGGTAATACTGAGTAGTACCCGGTAGAATCTCTATTTGTGGTGGGTGGAGAATGACTACACAACTCTTTGAATTTAGCTTTCATTGTCCTCAGTCTATTATCCTTCTTACCAAATATAGAACGCTCATTGGTTAAAGATAATCGATGATCAACAGGCAACCAATGAGCGTTTAGTATTTGCTATGTTAAGTTAACATGAGTATGATCAAAGTTCGAGAAACCGGGAGTCAGTTTTTCTATCTTCATATTAAAAGAAGAGTCATGTTAATAACATCAGTCGTTAATTAATTATAAGCACTGAGTTTTAATATACCTAATATTAGTGTTTTTTGAATTGTGAGTAGTGCTGATTGTATTCGTACTGATTGCAGGTCGCAGCTGCTCCAGGTCTAGGCAAAGGATCTCTATGGACGGTTGATCCACAACACCGGTCAACATTATTACATGTTGGTTTCATATTTTGCATATTTTTTTGAAAAATTTAAATTATAGCATGATTCTTGAGAAGATATTATGGTGCGTCAAATTGTTGTCGACCGTTATGGACTGTTAGTATCGAACTTGCCTTAATTCTCAATGGTCGTGGATTCGATTCCCATTCGAGGCGGATATTTGTAATTTTATAAATATCGGTCTCTCTCGATCGTGCCTCGGAGAGCACGTTAGTTGTCAGTTCCGGTTGTCATCACATAGCATTTTATAATATTAATAGCTTGTTGTAGAAGTGGGTACGACAATAGCCCAAGGAGGGTCAGGATCGAACTCGCGACTGTCGCGTTAACGGAGCGAAGTCGGCCCTTCTACCGTTGAACTAAAGACGCTTCAAATGATGAATATATGAAAGTAAATTAAAACAGTGTAAGCGTGTGTCGCAGGCGTTCGGACGGCAGCCGGTGCCGCCGGCGGAGGAGGAGGAGGCGGCGGCGGGCGCGGAGAGGGAGGGCGCGGCGGCGCGCAACGCGCCCGACCCGCAGCTGTTCCCGTACCTGGCGCGCCGCCTCGCCGACACGCGCGCGCCGCCCGGCGCCGACGAGTACCTCGCCGCCGCCACCGTGCTCGCCATGAAGTACGGCCCGGCCGTGCTCGACCAGGTGAGGTCGCCTCAGTGACGTGAAACTTCTAATGCGTTTAACGCACGAGGGAGAGAGAAAGAGAGTGATTTACCGGCGTCGGGACGGGACGACCCCATCGCCCGTTATTGGGATAACCTCTGTCACAGCAGACATTATTGCACCAGTGTAATCACTCACACTGGTGGTAGATCTGTTGTTGCAAGAGGCCGGCTAGGTACCACCGCAGTGTCAAATATTCTGCCGCCAAATAGTAGTGCTTATTCATTATTGTGTTCCGGTTTGAAGGGCGCTGTACGCTAGAGAAATTAATGGGCAGAGGAGACTTAAGAACTAATATGTCCCTTGCCGAGTTTGCCAATTTCACTAGCTACAGTTTCCTTCATATCGAAATGCAGTAATGCAATACAAGTGTGCTACTACTTTGCGGTAGAATATCTGACAATGTAGTGGCACCTACCTAGCCGGCTTCCTGTAATAATAGGCCTACCACTAGTACACCTATGTTAGAAATCATGTCTAAGATAGACATACATGATAATAAACACATTCTTAAAGCCATACCTCATTAGGATACTATGGCAGCGTCGCCAATAAAACATGTCAATTTGTAATAATATGTCCTAACCCTACTTCACTTAGCGACGCCGCTAGTCCGAATGGAACTGTGCTTGATTTACCCAACGATTTTTTTTCTTATAACAACATGCCTACGGCGGTAGACGATGGCGGGCGCCATCTTTTGGACGTCCATTTTAGTATTTTTGGTTACGCGACATGCGCATTGACATTGGCTTTAATGAATCTAAATAGAATTAGAGTTCGTACTGAATGAGTGTGTAACGAGGCGGCCGCCCGCAGCTGCCGCCCGAGGCGCACCTGGTGATCTCCCGCTGCGCGCGCGACGAGCACTCGTACAGCGGCGGCGAGGAGCGGCGCACGGCCGAGGCGCTGCTCAACCTGGCCGGCGTGTCCGCGCACGCGCCCAGCTAGCAACGCCAGGTCAGCCGACACACTTACACAATACAAATACTCTTTAAAATAAAAAAAAGGCAGTCGTGGAGATTGCTGATAGAAGTGAAAACTTTGAAAATAACTTTTTTTTTTTAATTAACACAAGATCAGTCTTGACGCGTAGCGTCGTTTTTAGCGATTCGGGCAACTTAATATGTAAATAATTTCACATAAAAAAAATTAAAAACATATAATCCCATTGGTACGTTTGTTTCGCCCGTTCTTCTCAGATGAAGTTATAATTTTCGAGCCGGTAGTACAATCGGACTTTTAACAAATAAGTGTAGTACTTTATACATTGTATACTTAATTTATATAATATTGGTAGGATAATTATATTTACATACAATTTTCCTGTTGCAGGTAAATCAGACTGGTGGCTGATATCTCAGGTTGTATCCGGTGTACAAGCTAGGATACGCGCTTGTGGGGACGGTACCATCAAATGTTGTAAGTCTTCCTAAGTAAAGCTATGCTTCTTAATCAAACAATACAATCTGCCTATGAAATATTTATTTCGCCATACCATACCGTTTTGGTACCTATATGTATTACAATTTTGTTTTATCATTATATAATTTATTTTAAAAAAAATTTTAAACTACCCTCATCTTTATTGTAACATCAATGTATGGTAGTATAGATTTTAACGTAATAGTTTTTGATTCTATATTAGCATACATTGTATTCTGTGTGTACTGCTCAAATGTTTAATTTTAAAAGCTATAATTCTAAGTTATGTACATATGATATATCATAGAGAATTCTGTTTACCGCCGGGGCAAAGCTCCGCACAGTGATTGTTGACATATAAGTTCAAAGAACAAAAAAGGTTTGATTAGTCGCTCGACAAATTCTTAAAGGTTTGTCTATGAAAAGCTAATAGACAAAAGATTACCATTCTTCTAGTCCAAATAAAGACAAATCATTTAAAAAAAAACTTCAGTGATGCAAACAGATTTCTATCGTTATATTTAAATTATATAAATTATTCAATGAATAAAGATTATAACACGCTATAATGTAGATTAAGGCTCACTTGTTAGTTAAGACCTGACTACTTCCATTCTATTTTTATACTTTAAAACCTCAATGCATCACAGTTATTATCTTCATAAAGTAAATAGTAACTTAAATGTATACAACATTTAACCACATGAATATCTTCTTAACTTAATAACTGTTACAAATTACGTAGAGAAATTACAATATTTAATGTGATAAATGTTTAAATTATTAAAAGAATGTAATTTAGTTCAATAGATCCAGCATTTAGGTTCCCCCTCTTAACTATAGTCGAACATTTATTAATATTAATAAGATTACAATTATTATTGTAAGTTAAAAGTGTTATAACAAATGTGTTTCCGTATAATTGATTATAATTATGCCGAGTATTGCCAGTGTATTAAAAATATTGCAAGAATTATCGAACATTTTAGTATTAAGTTTAAAAATAATTTATTTTCGTTTAGTTCATTGGTGTCTTGTATTACGGATAGAAATATGAAAATTATATTCTAAAATGAGCAATTAACGTGTATGTGTACGTGTATAAACATTTGTGATCTGAACGGTATCATTTCTATACAAATATGTATTACAGGGCTAAAATGAAATATATTTTATATAATTATTTAATATCATCTACATAATTACGATCGGTGACTGTTTTGTAAGCTGTTGTAAGAATATTTATTAGTGCATAAAATCATGAAATTATTAAATACATCTGTAACTATCCGTTGAAAGGTTTATGTGTGAGAATTTTCCTGTATCAAATTCAAACATTCATATGAAATGTTTCAAAAATGAAGAGAAAACTTCACTTCTTCATATGATATGCCTATTTTGACTAGATCCTATATACAGGTTAGAATTCCAGATCTTATTTTCAATTATGTATCTGCTATTTAGAAATAGACAAACAGTCACTAGCCATAAGTTAAATATGTATAATGAATTAGAAATTTAGAATCTTTACAAGGCATAAATATTAATTCTTTGCCGTCATTTCAAAATAAAACTTCGCTGTTGTTGTGTGTAATCCTTCATTGAACAAGTGGGTATATAATATTAAAATAGTATCATTCTTCTGTCGACTTTTAAAGTGATAAAAATCTTTATATAAAATATTAACTATGTGTTATAAAAGTATAAGATACATAGTTGTAAGCTGTATTTTGTGTTCATGAGCATGTGATCTATAAACTATCGCTTAAAACTTATAATAAGTTTCTATAATGTCTTGCATACTCGTGTAAAAAAATTAAACTATTGTTTAAAAAATTAAAACTTCATACGAGACGGATTCTTGAAGTATTTAGGGTTCCATACCACAGTAATGTTATTGTCATAAATGTCATGTGACATTTGTCCTGATAACATATAGAACAAAATTATGTTCTAAATATATTATAGAAACAACACTAATATTTTTCTTATATGGTTTTTACTTAAAATTTTTATTGCTGTGACGGTGGCCATACTTACTTTTTCTATAAAAATTATACTGGAATTTTTATGGTTCTAAAGAAACATAAAGAGAGGTTGAGAAATGGTCGATACCCATTTGGTATGGAACCCTAAAATGAGTACACATATTGTAAATTATTGGCAACACTGAAATGGTTTAATAATGGCCTCAATTTTCAGTTTTTTTAAAGTTAAATTGCAATAATTCATACGAATATAATAATTAAAATTGTAAATTATTTCAATGTTGATAAAGTGCCTATTATATGTGTTGCCATTTTATAAATAAATATTAATTCACATTTAAGGAAAATATGTGAATATATTGTCTGTATGTCCAAAGATTCAATGTTATGCACAGATTTAAAGTAGGTTAAATACCGCAAGCTGCCCGATCAAAGTCTGCTCGAAGTTTGCGCTATGCACAAACTTAACGCGCTACTACTTTCATATTGATATAAAAAATATCGATGTATCGACAATCCCATTATTTACGTTGAGCACATCACTAAATGGCTGGGTTGATCGTATGTATAAAAAGATGCTACGGTAGGTTTTATATTAACATGCCGTATCTAGCCTACTCTAAATCTGTAATGTTATGATTTCTAAAGATGCGTTGCTTTCCTTCAATGTGGTGTTTAGTATAATTGTAGTACCATTCTCTAGACTGAGCCATGACTGATTTGTAAAGCAATATTATTTATTAGTAAAATTAAATTTGCGTTTTATTATAAAATGGATTATAAAGAATTTTATCATTCAATAACATGATTTCATATTCTGAATTGCAAGACATTATATCATTAATTTTCCCAACATATAAACAATAAAATATTGTAATTCGCTGTGTGCCAAATTAAAATAAAATAATATTTCTATACCATAAACATGAAATCCAAATAAAATAGGTACCAGAAATATGAGTGTATTTATATATTAAAGGAATATATAACACATAATTAGAATTAGGTGATAAGTGATATTATAGTTATAATATAATTTATGCTAAATTAAATACATACATTTTTGCTGTATTTAGAAGCGTCTTCCATCTTACTCATTGATTCTATTAGATAAATAACATTCGCGGGAATATGTCGCATGTTTATAAAATGTGGATTTGTATAATATATACAAATATTATCATAATAGTGATCGTAAGAGTGCTTCCACACAGAAGTTAAGGAATATTAGTTAATAAAAAGTTATTAAGTAAATAAACAGTAGAGCCATTCTCCTCCCAGTACAAATAGGCCGGCTCGGTACTTTCGCGTTTCATGCCATGAGCGAGAGCTCTTGGGCTCAGTCTCCCACCCCTCTGTTCCCTATTTTTTCCCTTTGCGGGTTAGCAACGACCATGTGATACTTCAAGTATCGCAACTCTTCATAGGTTACGGTAACTACTTACCATCAAGAGGATGCTTGTTAATCGTCATGAAATTAATAAAAAAACGAAATAACTTTAACATTTTTATTTGTATCATCTAACAATATTTTATATAATATTTTCGAACTGCTGTGTGGAAGCACCCTAAGATCATCGCTGTGTTCGTTACGGGTCTCTATACATTGACATTTCTCCGCGACTGTCAACTCACTAGCCTTTCTTTTGGTGGTATAAATGTGTAGTTGAAATTTTACAGCAATAATTAGTACCTAATGTAGGAACTTCGCTGGTAGATGCTACGTGTATAATTGTGTGATACATTACGATTTATATAATAAGTGCTATATTTAAAATACAAATTTCAAAAACTAATTTATTAAACTCTTATTTAATTTCGGATCTTAATAATAGCAGTCTCCTCAAATATATATTGAATTTTCAAAAATACAATGTAGTTATGTAATCAAAATTACCGAAAAAGGGTTATATCGATATGATATTAAAATTGTTGCGGCTCATACTTTATCGGAAATGTTTATTTAATTTATTTTTAATTAGTTTGTAAGTTGTTATTGATTTTTTTGTAACAATTGGATTGTGAAACGATTCCTTCGAACCATTAGTTTCGGGTTTGGTTTGTTTTGTTTGAGATAATCGTTATTATAATAATTTTATGGCGTTGCCTTTGTTAATAATTTACGAAATTAATAATTAATAACAAAAAAAAACAAAATTGTACCAATGACTATTTTAAACCATATAAAAAACTTGAAGAGAATACGCTTTGTAAAGCCTTTAATGACATCGGTAACGTCAGGTTTTGCTAAAATAATTAGATATACTTTATATCCGAACTATAGTTAGGTCTAAAATATTATTGTTGTTGATAATTTATCAGGCTTGCGTACGACACTATTAATATTATTATTGCTATTGTTGAAAGTTATTGCCAAATTTTTATTTGTCCTAAAATCTTTTGTCTGTACATATCCATTAAATAAATTATGTACTGAAGATCATATGGCGTTTTATTTTTCAACTATTTTTAAATGGTAATATTATTTATATTTTTATATAAATAAATAAAACTGATGAGGTGAATAGGGGTTGAAAGTTTATATGGAAATTCGTAATTTTTGAAACAAGAAGCATGAAACTCTGTTTTTAGGCGAACAAGTCATGATAGAGAAATGTGTTTTAACATCTCCTAAAATGTTTTTAGGCGAACAAGTCATGATAGAGAAATGTGTTTTAACATCTCCTAAAATGTTTTTAGGCGAACAAGTCATGATAGAGAAATGTGTTTTAACATCTCCTAAAATGTTTTTAGGCGAACAAGTCATGAAAGAGAAATGTGTTTTAACATCTCCTAAAATTCCACTACTGATGGGGTGAAAAGGGAAGAGGATTGACGGTTTGTATGGCAGGCCGTTATTTTTGAAACTAGAAGCATAAACTTAAAGGAGTGAAATAGGGTATGAATGTTTGTATGGGGAACCAATTATTTGTTTAGTACAGTATGGGTGCATCTTTGCAAATCGTTATAATCGCGGTCAAATCCACGGTCAAGCTAGTGTTAATATGATTCTAAACAAGTCACCGTATTGAAATAACTAGGAAGAAAAGAGACTGTCTTTGTATGTGTAATGCTTTTGTTTATAAATAAATATAAAGGTACAATAAAAATACAAAATATACTAAATTCAATTTATTACAAAATTATTAAACAGAAATCTTTACAAAACAATAATAGCTTGATTTACATGATTTTATACAATGCTAAAGCTATTTGTTACTATTCTTATTGTAATTTAATCTTTTATCTTAGTAAATACACAAACGAAGTTATATTTTATAAGTATAACGACCTACTGAACGATTTATTGCGATTATTTTTAATAATAGAGCGGTTTAACGTTTTAACATAATTTAAGGATCACTATAATTATTAGCATTATAAAAATTCTAATTAGTACTTTAGTAATCTCTTTTTTGAAAGAGTCTGCTAAGATATATAATAAACTGTCCCTAGGTAAACTGTCGAATCTAAAAAGTAAAAAGTTGCATTTTTCGATTCGAAACTTAGCATTAAGGTATATTTTAATGTGTGAAGAAAAAAAAATTAATTAGTCGTAGTTGTTGTTGTTAGCTTTTTTAATGGAATAACATCGGAACGTAACAGTTAATGACAATGTTATCCATAAAATTAAGTTCTAATTGCACTCCTGTAACTATTTCACTTTCGAGAGTTTACGTAGGGGAGTCCATTATTTAAGACAAAATTTAATTTTTTTTATTTTGAATTTAAGACAAAATGTAGCGCTATATAATATAATTATATCTTATTTGTAATAAGTAAAAACTACGACCTTTTATAACTGCTTTTTTGCTGACATCATTTTTTTGCTGTCAATTAGTATCAGTACATAGCCTTTGTTTTTACTGCCATCATTACAATCTATTTCCTACTTTCGATTGAAAACCTATATGTGACAATAATATAAATAAAACTAATTAAGCTGTGGCATTTGTAGTATCTAGTAATATTTATTGTGTTACTTACGTTTTATTTCTATTTATTACGTAAAAATCCCCTACCGTGCGGTGCCGCTAATGGGCGCAAGCTCTTATTCGCTTTTATACAAAAACTTGGCAACTGTTTTCTATATTACTATCATTATTATTATTATTATTATAACAGTAAAATAAACTCATGACACCTCAGCATTCCAGCTTCAAGCGAAACTTAGTAGCAGAGGCTATAAAGATCTTAAGTTAAATAAAGGTGATATCATTTCCCGAAAAGCTTTATAATTTAGCAATAACTCCTATATTTATAATCAAAAAACAAAATTTTTAAAGTTACAATTTATTCCGACATTTTTGTTACAAGGTCTTACAAAATGCATCTAGTAAACGAACTTATCACTATTCTCATGAAATAATTTTAATATTTTTATTAAGAAAAGTATATTTGTCGAGCTTCTGAAGGCGACTGCTCCATGGGACAGTATGGGCATTTCAATCTGTAACAAAGATTTTAATAAATATTAATTAAAATAGTTATGTACTAATATAATAAATTGGAAGTAATTTTGTTTGTAAATGATAATGTCAAGATATGTACCAACACTTAGGCCTGAATTACATATAACAGCATAGATTCGCATTTCGCGTTTTTGTTTTAAATGCTTCTTGCTGTTACACTCAATATAACACGTTACAGTATCAAACCCTCAAAGCGTGCAGAAGCATGCGTAGGCATGCTTACGGATGCTTAACCTTGCATACCCATGAGAACTGACAAATTCAAAATAAGCCGATGCAATTGGTTGGTATCTAAATATATTGTCGTTTGTATATTAAAACCATTTAGAAGGTTAAACTTATTATTGACCTTTCTATTTCATATTCAAATTCCTACTGCGGTATCATTTAACTGTAACATGCGACAGCATCCTATAGCATGCCTGAATATGCCTACGCTTGCTTAAGCATGCCATAGGATGCTGTCGTACGTTAGTCTCATGTTCAAGCATGCGAAGGCATGTTCAAGCATGCGAAGGCATGTTCAAGCATGCGAGGGCTTCCTTAAGCTTACAACGCTCATATGTGTGTCCAAAACAATTCAGCTAAACGCTGGTCGACGCTGAAAAATGTAATTCAGGTCTTAAACTTCAATAACTAATAGAAAATTATATTATTTCAGACTAACACTGGCTGTTGGCTATATTGGCCCAAATTATTTTGGAAAAAAAAAATT
The DNA here is from genome assembly GCA_023373885.1 of Hestina assimilis. Classification (NCBI taxonomy): domain Eukaryota; kingdom Metazoa; phylum Arthropoda; class Insecta; order Lepidoptera; family Nymphalidae; genus Hestina; species Hestina assimilis. The sequence continues at coordinate 9,776,109 of CM041755.1, read as the reverse complement.
TAAACTACCAGCCATATTATGCCAACTAACTATTGGAAATAACGTTCTACTTAAATATTATCTTTCATTTTAATATATAAAACTTAAAAAGGTCAGCCAACATAATATACTTCGTTTTTATTTTTTTTAAGGATGGGAAAAAGCAAAAATAATATACTCTCCATAATGTTATTAGCTAAAAATGGGTCGCGTTTATGGGTTCCCTACGGCATAAATAATTATTTAAATAATGATAATTAGTTACATGTAGCATTTAAAACAATTTAAAAATATATATATTTGTCGCGGTCCGAGTGTGTTTATGCTTGTTATTTTTAAAATTTTCAGTGTTTTTTTTTTATAGTCATCTAAGCCAATCCAAGCTATTTTAGTAAATTGTGAAGTTATCGAGTTCTTAGATATTAAAAAAGCAATTTTGATTTCCATATATCCCCACCTTGCTTTAGTTCCGTGCCGTGTCGTTGGTCGCGGAAACAGGTCAGGCCATCGGTTAATACTATAATCACAAATGCCTTATCATTTATAGTAGATATTCTATTCCATGCATACGACATCACAAACGGACCCCGATAAAACACAAAAAAAGAAGATATACATAAATGGTTTATATACGTAATAGAACAACTACAAAATATTTAAAGTTGTACAAGCATTAAAAATACTTTATATTGGATATTGTAATTTCTAAAGAACTCAAATTTTCAAGTGAGTAATAAATTTAATATCATACCATTCCATTTAACTTATAAGTGTATATTGTAGCCATTTTTTGTAGAGTAATTGTTTTTTAAAGAATGCATTTGCAAGTCATAATTAATATTTCTATAGCCCTTCCAAATAAGTTTGTAGCTTGCGCTAGGAGTGGGTACCACAAGAGCCCTAAGGGCCAGTAAGGGCAGGCTCAAACCTGCAAATCTCACGGAGTCGGCCCTTCTACCGTTGAGCTATTAAGGCTTTATAGGATACATGTAAATACATGTGTTGGCTACTATACATGTCAGGCTTGGGATGGCAAAGGATTGCCACACCTGGCATGAGTTGGGATATGAAAAGAAATGATGGTGCTAAATGATAGTGAGAAATGAAATGAAGAAACTATTTTTTTTCGAGTAATGGTAGGATTGTTTAGTAAGTGTGTATGGGTGTGTGTGTGCGTGCGCGTACTTGAGTCCGAGCGCGAGCTTGTTGAGCGCGTCGCGCGAGATGACGTGCCCGCAGAGCAGGCGCATGGGCGGGTTGTGCTCGGAGGCCTGCTGGCGCAGGATGGGGCACGCGAACACCGAGTGGTAGCCGCCGCCCTCCTCGCCCAGCTCCACCTGCACACACACCGCGCGTTACAACTACTGTCCAAACATTCTCAACATACATGTCTCAACTTCTTCTTATATTATCGAGTGGTTAGTGGCCAACCTAGTGTCGAAGTTGTTCAGGTCGACTGTTGTCAAATTGTCAACAGCCGGGACCGCCTTTTTACGTGCCCTCCGAAGCACGGAGACGCTCAGATGAAATACCACTATGCGATCACCCATCTAGTAACTGACCGCGCCTTAGGTTGCTTAACCTACCGATCCTTTACCGATCAGTGGGTGCACTCGGCTATGAGCGTCTCATGATTGTGAGTATTGTCGTATACATGCCTCATGATTGGCTTTAGTCACATAAAATTCCTTTCCATACCCACAATAAGCGCAGGCTCTTCGAAATAAATATTTGCTGCTGCACTGTCTTTTATAATATTGATGATGGTATTAGTGATCAATGGTATTCAGCAGACTTGACATACAGTAAGCACTATCTTCTTCATCCTAGCATTATTCCCGGTATTTTTATGTACCCAGGGTCTGCTTATTACTCTTATCCGGATTTGACAGGTTACTAGTTTTACACAGAGCGATTACCATCTGACCTCCGCAACCCTAAGGGCGAACCAGTAACTCATTGGATAAGAGCAATTTACTTATCAAGAGTTAACGATTATTATCAGATGTTATTGATAATAACCGGGACCAACAGCTTAACGTGCTCTCCGAGGCAGGGTGGGGAGACCCACACGGACTAACGCCCAGACCGAGACAGAAATTTTAACAAACATCTGCCCGAGCGGGAATCGAACCCGCAACCGTTGAGACTAAAGGCAGACTCGCTACCCACAACGCCACAACGGTGTCTACAGTAAGCACTATATGAAATTATTATGCTGATTGGTTAACCAAGAACTGGCGGGTTTATTGTGTTAGGCCCATAAGTGGTTCCACATTAGTGGGCCATATAAAATTCGTAAATAATTAGTAAGATTAGTTTGAAATGTATGTATAAAAAATAATAAGCATCGTCGCATTGATTTTTACACTCAGCAGCCAGTGTAGTGTAATGTATTTTATTGTATAAGACACAACAAGCAGAACCGTCACGATTCGCAGTGTTAAAAATCACGGCGCCTTGTTACAAAAAGAACTTATTGGCATTATTATTATTACTTATTGGCAGCAGGAACACATGAGTGTATGATTAATACAAACATCTGCCCCGAGCGGAAAACGAACCCACGACCTGTGTCGCTTAAGGTAGATCCACTACCGCGCCACAAAGTCCTGCGTGACATCGTGTTAGTGTGTATCGTCTAGCGCACAGTGTGTAGCGTGTAGTGTGTGAGCGTGGGCTCACCTCGAGCGGCAGCTCGTCGTCGGCCCAGGCGGCGAGCACGTGCGGGTGCGACATCTTGGCGCGGATGTCGTGCAGCGCGGGCAGCACGCGCGCGCCCGCCAGCACGGCGCCCGCCAGCGGCGAGTGCGGCGCCAGGCGCAGCAGCGCGCACGCCTCGCGCACGAACAGCTCGGCCGCCTCCGCGCCCAGCGCGCGCCCGTCCAGCAGCTGCGCGTAGTGCGGCGGCGGCGGCGGCGCGCCCGGCGTGCACCACGCCAGCGCGCACACCGCCGCCTGCAGCTGCCGCTCGTGGCGCGCCGCGTGCGCCGGGAACTGCGCGCGCGCGTACGCGATCGCCGCGCACACGCCCTCCTCGCGCGCCAGCTGCGACACCCCTCACGTTTATAGCTCCCTCAATACAAGTTCTACTATGACGTCTCAAACGAATAAAGTAACGCAGTGACGCTCGACCCGTTTGGTACACTCGCCCAGGGTTGTTTTAGTTCTTTAAAAGAAATGATTAAAAATTAAATTAAAATGACGGAAGAATTTATGATACGAGTTGGAGATTCTGACAATAGTGATTCTGAATTGGATTCCTCAACTGAAATAGAAGATCTCCCACACAAGTCAAAACTCACAAGTCAAGTCACAACTCCTGGCCCAAGTTCTAGTGCAGTGACAGTGATTAAAAATGTACATTATCTATTATTATTGTTTTTATATACATTTTTCCTATACTATTTGATTTATTCTTTATGTAAATAATAAATAATGATAATAAATTAATAAGGAATTGAATTTAGAAGATACAATAACTATATTATATACACAATTCCGTTTTTCCACTTTATAAAAAATCTATTTAAATAAGAGGAAATCAACATTTATGTCCATGACTGCGCAGAAGCCATTTTGGTTCAACATAAATTGAGGCAAGTATATTCTAGTGATGGAAGAGGCAGTCACCTTGAGCGCCTGCATGCGGTGCAGCGCGAAGGGCAGCGGCGAGTGCGCGAGGTCGTGCTCGCGCGCGGCGGCCCACGCCAGCGCGGGCGCGGGGTCGGCGGCGGCGAGCGCGGCGGCGCAGCGCTGCAGCTGCGCGAACGTGCTGCCGCGCTCCGCCGTCACGCCCGCCTCCTTCACCAGCGAGTCCCCGACCTCCTCTAGACCCTAACGTGAAATACTTATTTATTTAATACTCTCTTCAAACATCATATTTTAGTTTTTGTGTTATAGGTATTTTGCTTTGTTTAAAAAAAATTTTCACAAAGCATTTATAAAAACTGTTGAGTAAAAACATGACCCCCTCCCTCCGAAACCTAGTTCAGGCTATGCCAGTGCAATCCCAAAAATTTGAAAACTGATTACTCTATCCAAAATAATGAGCTACCTCAATATGGGAGGTATTACTAAAATAACGAATATTCCCATAAAGTAGCAGTCCTTATTATTATGTTTCATTTGATGAATAAATATACCGGAACAACACCGATTGTGGGAGTGTAAATGCTTCTATTAAATAATAACACTGTCTACGTAGACAGTCTTATTATTGAATATGCCTAAATATTCTTAATTAAATTAAAAAGCATTATTTATAACTTTTTTTTCTGATTGTGTATTGCTGTTGGCCCCACTGGCATTGACAGGCGACAGCGTCACCGGACGAGTGTGGCCGAGTACTGAGACCCAGCCGAGAAGGAGGACTCAACTTTTGAAGGAAACAATTTGCGGCGGCTCTAAGTTGATTTCGTCCATAGGTGCCTGCTGCGAGGCCGAACCACGGCTAGTTACATCATCGGGAATGGAAGCGACGCTCCGAGCGCATTTTAATCGTTGGACTCACCCGTCGGCGTGAACGCATCACGTGTGATAGAAGGGACATTACCCTCGTCGGCGAAAACGGTGTTTTGTGTGTGTGCTGCATGCTTATAACTGAACTATATAAAATATCTTTACTTGTCTATACAAATGCTGGGCAATAGCTTGTTCCATAATTGGTCTATTGGTGTCAGAGCAAAAGGACTCCGCTTTCGGTGCCACAGCTGCATAGTCTGCTATGAAGTGTCTGTCAATAGATTTGCCAACTCTTGACACTGTTGCGTGGAGCTCACGGTGATCTATAATGTTACAATGTTACATTATTGAATGACTACTAAATTGAAATTTAACCTATTGATGAAGATATAACAGAGTCCCTATATATATGTATGGTTGGTCGGTTGACAAATAAGAATATAGTCTGCCTGATGTTAATATTTGCAGTCACCATAACCTATGATGGGTCTTGTTACATGAAGTATCACATACACATTGTCAATCTAATACAGATGAGGGAAGGGAAGAGAAGGGACGAAAGGAAGGGAACAGAGGGGATGGGAGATTAAGCCTCGAGCCATCTAACTTGACACACAAAACGCAACAGTTGACTCGTTTTTGTTTTACTTGCCTGTTGAAATGCAACTGGAATAGAAAAAATTAATGTTAAATGGTTAGTTAACAGTTAACTAACTTCTAAATATTTTGGCGTGTAATAATTGGGAAAAGGGCAAACTTCTGAACAAAACTTAAAGTTAATAAATAAATATTTCATGTACAATATTACTTTTATCAGTGGCAAAACATAAGTTTCTATTACATAGTATTTTCTAGACACAGCAAAAAGACAAATTTCATTTGAGACTAAATGAAAAAATTTAGTACCTTAAATAGCAACATAATTTATTTGTTTTAATTTTAAATACACAACATTGTGAATTGCTGACTTAATAAATTATCTACTTACTAAATTTCTGCATAAAGTATTCTACACACTACACTACATTCTTCTGCTTCATTATAGTAGTCTTACAGTGTGAAAGAGACGGACAAGGGTAACCATAAATATTATTAAAATAACAAAACTTGATTTAAAATACCTGCTGATACCTGGAATACGGTCTGTTTTACTGTAATCACCAAATCATTTATAATCTTCGTTTGACTTTCTGATAATGGTGTGTTTGGAGATTCTAAAAAAATGAAAATTATGTTAGAATATAATAAAATGTAAATTTATTAATTAACACAATCATTTCAAATAAAATAGTGCCAAACTTCTCTTGGCTATTCTTATCCTTCACTTTCTCCTGGTCCATTCGTAACTCTAAGATCTGCAGCATGTCAAGTAACATTTATATTAAAGCTTTAATATACTTTGTTATAATAGCAACTGTAAAAATTTCAACTATCTACCTATTATGGTTCGTGAGATAAAGCCCACTGGCAGACATCCCGACAGGAGAGCATTCTTAAAATAGTTCTGTTACCACTCTTAGTCAGCAATATGTTATTGAATTTTACAAATAGATATGATTCAATGATTTTTAATATATAATATTATGTATTTTTAATTATGTAATTTAGATTCATTTAAGCTTTAGGAAATTACTTGTTAATTTTTGCATGTGATTTAGATGTATACTTATATAGTATAGTGAACTTATATCAAATAAATAAAGCAAATTGCCTATATCAAATATTAATAATTTATGTGGTAATTTAAATTTCTTTTCAATAAAAAGCAATCGAGTTCTATATAAAGAATGCCCAATCATTGCTGGGTTTTATATTTACGTTTTGAAAGTTCTTTTCTTAATTCTTCCACTTCGGATAAAACATCGTCTAAAATCTTGTTAGCGTTATCATTAAGAACATTGAATTTTGTTATTGCTTTGTCTAAATCTTGTTCGACTCCAAGACACGAATCCATTTCTTTTATATTTAGATGTTTGTCCAGTTACTCAACTCGTACTAATGTAACGTTATTTCATAATATGCAGTCGAAATCAGAAAAGATACATCTCACACATAATATAACTTGATTATGCTCCAATATTTCCGCGTAAAACAAAGGCTTTTCTTTCGTTTTTCACAGCACCTTTTATTTATAATCTATTTTTCAGAGTTCGATCACAGTTCACTTTCATTACAATTTTAAGTATTGCCATTTTTTTATTTCAAAATACAAATCATCATCATTTATTATTATTTATTCTTTCACTCATTATTCTCTTCTCTATGGTAAGCCAATAACCAAAGCCGAACCTAGGCTGGTGTTGGTGGAAGAAAGTTAGTGGGGATCATTTTCATTTATGAAAAAACTGAAATTGAAAAATATTTTTCTATAAAAGAAAAAATATAAACTGTTCATCATTAAACTACATGTCAGTTAATTGCTACCTAAATGCTCCACCTGAATCCACAATTGCTCCACCTCTACGATTATTAGATAATAATTAATTTATAACATTTTGACATATTCAAAATTATTTTTGTTCTATAAAACGACAAATATAAAGTACATATAAAACGTTTATAGGGTAAAACCTCAGTTACCTGGCCATTTAAGAACATTGGCTACTTTCAATTGGTATAGTTCTTTCTTTCCATCGTTTAAATTATACTTGTATGCTATGGCTGGATAGAGAAAACAGTCATAATTGAAAAGAGAATAATAAAATACCTAAAACCATAGTTGTTACAGTTTTATAGTATATTTAGTCAAAATTATCCAATTCGACCAGAAACTGGCATGATCATCCTTTAGTAACTAGCCACAGTTTAACTTGGTTAAAACAACAAAATATAATAAATGAAAAACAATTTATAAAAGACATTAACGTGAACATGGATTTTATAATTACCTGCAATCTTAATAAAAATAATCTTAACATTATTATTTTATATAACAATATTGCTTTTATTAGATAACTAGCCACAAAACTGGCCTTGTCTATACCAGTTACTTAAAGAACCCAAAAAAAGCTTAGTATCATAATTCAGATAGACTAAGTCCTCTAAACTTTCAATTTACGTAGCTATTTTTAAAAAAAAAAAAGCAAAAGAGTAGTTTTATTATTAAATATCATACATAGAGTTTTTAGAGATTTTTATTTTCAGTTACTAGCCACCCTATGAAAAGATGTTCAATAGAATAAAATATTTAATATTGGTTTATAATGCCAATATTTTATTAATATTGTTCAGTTTTAATCATTCACTGCAAAGCGAGAATGTTAAGAAATTTTTTAATTAATATTTAAAATAATCATTAACCCTTATCGTTTTGTTAGCACACGAATAGAATAACCACACGAATACATACTTTTTCCCGACTTTCAATAAAGAAACGATAATTTTTGCTGCATATGTTAATTATAGAAAAGCAATATTAAATTAAAATGAAAACCTTTAGTATCAATAATATTATAAAACGTAAACAGACACATTATGACTATCCAAATTCTTATATTTGAGAGTTTTAAGGAGATCTGGCCAGTTATATCTCGATTTACCCTAATTTTGTTTAATAGAAAAATTTATTTTAGAATCTGTAATTTTTTTAATAATTGTAGAGTTTTAGTAATAATGGACTCAGCTGGAGCATTAAGGGAGCAATTAATTACTATCTCACATACTACACTACATTAGTTCAATAATAAAAGAAAATGTTCCCCATTATCTTTTTTCCGCTAGTTTAGGGGTAAAAATTTTCGGAGCTGGTAGCATTGTCTCAGACTTCAGTTATCAGTTCATTCTGTAATCTATATTCTATAATCTCTGTGGACTCTGTGGTTCTGGTTCATTCAAATCATTCATTCGGCTTATTGCACAATTTGAGGTGCCGAATAGGTTATAAAAATTCAGATAAAAGTTAAAATTTCTTCTTTCCAAAGTTATAACGCGTAAGTAATAATGGCGCAGAGTAAGTTAAATGATATGGCAGGAAAATTTGCAAAAGGAGGGCCACCTGGTCTTGGTATAGGCCTAAAAGTAGCAGCTGTAGTTGGCGCAGCGGCCTATGGAATTTCACAATCCTTATTTACAGTAGAGGGTGGTCATCGAGCAATTATGTTTAACAGAATAGGAGGAGTGCAACAACATGTTATGACTGAAGGATTACACTTTCGTGTGCCATGGTTTCAATATCCTATAATTTATGACATCAGATCGAGACCCCGGAAAATTTCATCTCCTACTGGTTCTAAAGATTTACAAATGGTTAACATCTCATTGAGAGTTCTATCACGTCCTGACTCAAACAACCTCTCAATTATGTACAGACAACTTGGTACGGACTATGATGAAAAAGTGCTGCCTTCGATTTGCAATGAAGTCCTAAAATCAGTTGTAGCGAAATTTAACGCGTCACAGCTCATCACTCAGCGTCAACAAGTTTCTCTCTTAATAAGAAGAGAACTAGTAGAGCGTGCAGCAGATTTTAACATAATTTTGGATGATGTTTCCCTTACTGAGCTAAGTTTTGGTAAAGAGTATACTGCCGCTGTAGAAGCTAAGCAAGTAGCTCAACAAGAGGCTCAACGTGCCGCTTTCGTTGTTGAAAGGGCTAAACAGGAGCGTCAACAGAAAATCGTGCAAGCTGAGGGAGAGGCAGAAGCTGCTGAGATGTTGGGAAAAGCTATGGGAATGAACCCTGGATATTTAAAACTTCGTAAAATTCGTGCAGCTCAAAGTATTTCACGAATGATTGCTCAGTCTCAGAATAGGGTATTCCTTCCTGGCAATAGTTTGATGATCAACCTTCAAGATCCTTCCTTTGACGATTTGTCTGAGAAACTTACAAAGAAGAAGTAGCATAAGGCTGAGAAAGAGTATGCTATAAGCCTGAAGCCTGCATCTACTCTTTCTGAAGATGATGAAACTGCAGTAATAATTAGTGGAGCCACTTCAGTTGCTATATAGCATGGTTTTTGTTTTTAAAAAGCATTTTCTATGTAAAAAACTATGTCTTAAACTTCTATGATGCATTTTATGTTACTTATTGTTAGTATGTAGGGTTAGCATGTATAAAATCGGTTCAAATAAAAATACAAAATACATTTTCTTTTATTTTCTAAATATTTCACTAGGTAGTAGTCTTAAAAAAAATGTAGTACATATAATGCATAATGTGACACATATAATTATTATCACCATCTATATCAAGAAGTGATGCAAAAATTTATATCAATACTTAAATAATATAAATATATAGCCGGGTATAGAATATATAGCCTATGTAATTCATTGAGAAAATGATAAATTAAAATTGATTACTGCCCGTAGCATGCATGCGTTAAATGTAATTATTTACGACAACACATTAGAAACCCCAAAAAATTTTTTTTTCTCCATTATTTAATGGATGTTATTATACATATAAACCTTCCTCTTCAAACACTCTTATCTATTAAAAAAATGCATCAAAATCTGTTGCGTAGTTTTAAAAAAGATCAAAGAATGTTTGTGTGGTAAAGGTTATTATAAAATTGGTGAATACCTTGAGGACACCACGCCTTGGGAATGAGACAGTCACTCCAGGCTTTTCAGTGATTATAATATGTAAACTAATATCAGTTTAAAAAAATACATATAAAAAAAGATAAAACCCCTGAGTTTGTTTCGCCGGTTCTTCTCAGGTAGAGGTTTAATTTTGGAGCCGGTGGTAGAATCTGACTTTCAACAAATAAGTGTAATGCTTTTTATGTTGAATAAAAATATTTGATTTGATTTGATTTGAAATATTTAAGCATACATAGGGACAGAGAAAGCGACTTTGTTTTATACTATGTAGTGATACTTTATTGCAGTTCATAAAGTTAACATAAACTGATGAGCAAACTCAAAAAAGAAGAGAGAATGTTGCATAAAATAACATATACTTTTTATATTAATTACTTAATAATACTATTGGTTAAAAATGTATGATTTATTATTAGACAATGCTGTGGCACAGAGGTAGCGAACCTGCCTTAAGCAACACAGGTTGCGGGTTCAATTCCCGCTCAGAGTAGATGTTTGTATTAACCATACATGACTGTTTTCCAGTCTGCGTGTGATTGTCCTTGTTGTTGTGTATGTTTCCGGACCCCCGACACAGGGCATAACTATTCTAATGGGGGCTGTTGAGTGTGTAGCGCTTATTATTTGTTATTTTATATGATTTAATAAAAGGTAATTAAATTATACTAAAAGGAAACTTCATATTGAAACAATAATTTATTTATAATTCATATCAATACATAACTATACAACTATTTTTTGAATGAAAACTATTTATTATTTATTTTTTAAGAGCTGATGGTTGTGGTAGTCTGTATTTGGACATTTCGATTTCAGCTTCGAAAAAACTCATATTGTCATAGCAGAAATATTCGGGTACTTTATATGGACCAGTCTTGTTGGGGTCTACACCAGGTCCTAAGGGCTCATTTGCTTGATGTATAACTGCAGTGCTGAGACCAGGGACATTTACTTTAGAGACTGGTGCTGAAGATGAAGTTTTACCTGGTTTCTGACCAGTCCCTTCGGTGTAAAGTCTTGTTATTGTTTTTAAGTAATTTATCTTCATGCAAGTTCTTGATAACATCCTTACTTCAATCCACTGCTTTTATTACACAATCTAATAAGAGAACTCTAGGCAGGATGAAAAATAATTGTCAAAGTTGACATTGACAATAATGACAAATGACAATGGTCAATCTATGACATTAATGGTTTTAATTTATACAGGTTTTCAATCTTTTTTTCACATTGTGAACATCACAATTGGTTCAGTAATTTGTTTCTTTTTTGGACTTTTTAGTGGTATGTACGATCACTAAAAAGATAGGATAGGAAAAAAAACCGAAACTGCCTTATGTGATAATGTTTTACTTTTTTATTGAGTCCCTATTTTTTTTTTTTTGAGCTTGGCTAAGACTAATATTATTTCTCGAAGCTACACGCAAATCATCACGAACTTTTGTAAGGTAGGATATTAGGAGACGAGTGAAACGACTGAATGCTTGCACATGACTGCTCTTTATTATAATGGTTATACGTTTTATAGATCATTACATATACCGATACATAAACTTATACCGCTACACTTTCAATTGATTAAATTACCAGCAAATCAGAACCCTTGGTCGCATAAGGAAAATGTTGAGAGAACCATTATGTAAGAATTGCTATTTTTATACCAAAATTTCTCAAGTAATGATTTAATTCATGAATCAACATTTGTTGAAATGACTATTAAGATTTTCCTGTACATTTGCCTTACTCGCGTCACACATTTAGTCCTCCACAAGTGCCAAGTTAATTATTTATTTTATTGTCTCGTTTTGCTGGACCATAATTTTTCTGCGGACCCTATATTTGGAACCGCTGCTCTATTGAGATAGTATATTCATATATTGGACATGTACCATGAACTCTGGATAGCCCATTGTGTTCTAAATGATTTATAAAAATATAATTGATTGGATGTTATATAATGTTACCTTATTTACAAGAAACAGTTTACTGCTGCCTAACATATTTGAAGTTGTAACCCAAATTAATATAATATTAGTTTATATCTCCATGTGTTACCTTTATTTTTAAGAAATTTAGTTACAATTTAAATCGTAATATACCGAAAGCATTGTTATACATTATCATAGTACATCATAGTCTAACCTTGCTTTTTCATTTTTATTCTATAATATCGCTTTCCAAGTTTCTACAGTGTGTCTACAATCTACATTGTCTATGAGTCTTTTTCACGACTGTTTTGGATAGTTTACCTACCTTGCTTATTTCGCCGATTTTTCAGAATAAGAGTCGAAAATGTGTATGATTTAAAGATTATTTGGTACTTCAAAGTACAAGAATGTGTTCTGATTATAGTTAAGTTTTGTTTCTTGAATATATCAACGTAAAACGCTTGATCAGCCATTTACATGAAAGGTAAGTACAAAAAATTTATACCTCGATATTTTTTGTTTTGGTGTAAAGCGAGAGTTCCAGCCTTACAACACAGATTAAAGAGTTGGTTAACTTTAAAACCAGCTTCATTTATGATAATGTTTATGTTAAAAGAAAACTAAGAAATTATGTCTGTATCGTCGTATATTATATTATTCCTATGTATACCATTGCCGCTATTTTGCGCTATATTTGTATATATAGTTCACCGTAGTCTCGTATAACCCGACCAACTTCAAGAGGATTTGCGGGACTTACGTTCCAATCTACACAACATACATTTGGAATGACTAGAATGTTCTGCAAGATTTGCTACTGCTATAGCTATTTTAACATATTATAGTACATCTTAATGAATTATGGATTAAAATCAATACTCTTCGTTTGACTTAGGTGCTTTGGTCTTTTATATTATTTTAGTAAAAGTTTTTATTGTTGAGTTTGACGTGTAAATCCTGAGGTAACAGAAGTTGACACTGCATTTTATAAACTACATTTTTTTACTCTATGGTTTTTATCCTTTTTTGGAACATCGATACCGCGAATATTTATTAGAATTAAGAAGTTTGTTCAATATTGTTACTTGTGGACATATAATATTATATTATTAAGTTCTAACTTGCTTTTAGAAAACGGAATTGTAATATATTGTAAATGTGAAGACAAACAGAGTTATTGTGAAATGGCGGACAGTGTACCCGTTTGCGATGTCTTGTGTGAAGCTATGGAATATTTGTCGAAACTCGGCTCTAATTTACGACTACGTTCGGATAATCTAAAGCAGAAAAGAATAAGAAAAGAAAAGCTTAAAAATGTCCATGCTGTGCAAAAAGCCGCGAATAAAGTACTTTTGATTTGTCAATTATCAAAAAAGTCTATTCAGAATGTCGAAACCGGCATCAAAAAAATACTAACTCAAATCGACGCCTCTCAAGCTCCGATCGATTGTGGCGGGAAAAGCGATGAAAAAAGAAATAGTTCTAGTAATGACGTGAAGTATGAATACTTTCATTTCGAGTCACAAACATTGAAAATACGCAATAAAGTAAATATAAATCACTACACATCAGTTAAAGTATTGGTAACAACTATGCCTGCGATGATGCAGGAAAAATATCCTGTATATCATGATTGTAAATTATACAGAATGAGAAAGAAGAAGGATAACGATAACATAGAATCAGAAGTGACTGATTCTTGTAGGAAAGATGACCCCGTCGACGGTCAAAATTTAGAGAAGACAAATAAATCTTTTGAAACCAATTATAAAGATAACCCGTCAAATAAGAAAGAAAAGTCTAAAGAAAAAGAACATCAAGAGATATTGTCACAAGAAAGTAATTCAGAAAGTATAGGTAAAAGTAAAAAAAGAAAAGTTCATTTTTACAGCAGTGATAAAAGTAGAAAAATGTCATCCGATAATGAAAAACGTAAGAAATATAAACACATAAAAATTATGGACAGTTCAGATAGCGAAAAGGATGAGAAAGAAAATACTAAAATGAATCATAATTCTGACGACAGTGTAAATAAGTCTTCAAGCGAAAATATATGTGCTGAAAAAATAGAAAAAGTTAGTACTATAAATACAGGAGATCAGACTGCTCGTCCCATTGATTCTAATTTTACTAATATTGAAAGTAATATAGAGGATAATGTTGTAGACAAAGAGGTAGCAAATGTTAGCTCAAATGATGTATTTTTTAAAACAATATCAAATTTTGATGAACTTACGGCTAATAAGTCGGATGAACATTTTGATCACAACAATTCAGAGACTGAACATGAGAAACATTCAAATTACGATAAGGAAGAGACAAATAATGTTCCTAATTCTATTACTGCTACTGTGGAAACTGCAGAAAATGTAATTCAATCTGAGAAAAAGGATGACAATGAAAACAAAACAGCCGAAAACAAAACTGATAGTGTCAATAGTAAAGTAATAATTTCTGAAAATGAAAATAGTGTGAGTTCAGTTTCAGATAGGCCTTTAATAAAATGTGTGAACATAAATAAATTATTGAGAGAAGATAAAATACCGAAGATAAAAGAACCACAGCTAATTGAAATAATCGATAGTGATAGCGACAAGGAAAAAAAGGTTGCTGTCAAAAACATTAATAAAAATAAGATTAATGAAAAATGGAATCGCTTAAAAAAGAAAAAACATAAGTCAATGAGAAGTAGAGTAGCATATGAAATTTCAGACAAAACAGACGATGATGATGAATATTGGAAACAAAAAAGGGAAGAAGTGAAATCATTTAAGCCTATAAATTTTGTAATTAATATAACTAGTTTGCCCAAATTAACATGCAAGTACTTGTATAATAATAAATTGAAAAAGATTACTCAAAATGGAAATGTGATTTTTGAGCTAAATAATGATTTTATAGAATCTAAAGAAAAAACTGATAAATTAAAGACACCTTCAGACTCTGAAACCATTAAGAGTAATGAAAATGATGTACTTGAAAGCAATAAATCAAAAGATTCTGAAAAAGATAGTTGTATAGTGGATAATAATCAAATTAAATCTTCACTGCTACATGATTCAACAGATGATTCAACTCCAACTAAAAGGAAAAGCCTCAGTGAGATTACCTCACCACCGTCTAAACGAAAACACATAATGGAAAGTATGCATGCAAAAAAAATGCTACTGACATATTCATCGAGTTCTGACACAGATGATGAACAATTAAGAAATGCTTTAAAGGAAATCAGGGATAGTTTACTTAAAGGTGTTTCCAGTGATGAAGAAATTCATAATAGCAAAAATAAAGAGCCTCAAAATGAATTGGAATCAGAAGACACAAGCCAAATAACTCAAGAACAAGATAAAGACTCCTTGTATGGAAATGACTCAGAAATTAATTCATCTGCTAAAGACACAAATAGTCAAACTGAGACAAATACTGAAGAAAAGTCTAATTCCTGTTCTGAAAAGGTTAGGAGCAAGTGAACATTATAATAAACTTAGTCTTGCGTGTATTCCAAACTTCGTTAAACTAGTTTATATAGGTTATTGATATATAAGTTTTCTGAAAATATGTATTACAATAGTTTAATATTAAACTAATGTATTGTAATAATGTTTTTTCATAAGCTTTTGTGAATATGGACATAGTCACTATATACATAATATAAAAATTGTTTCTTAATAGTAAATATTACGCAGCAATTCTGACATTAAATTCTATGCCATAATTTGGTCTTTCATTTTATATTGGCTAAAAACAGTAGATAGATAGCTTCAAAATCTGGTTAATAAATACTTTTAGATGGACTCAAGCAGACATTAAAATTATTACAGATGGGCCGTTCTAAATCTAATGCGAGTGGTACCAGCAGCCATAATTCAGATCCTCAAGAGTCATATGACAAAGAGATTGATGGGTAAATATTTTAAAATGAGGGTGTGGGTTTAAAATCATGTTTATTATACATACACGAAAAAATTACTGTGCATGTAACATAAAAAGTCGAGTGGAAAAGTTTAAGGCTTCTTGATGGATTCTTCATGAAATTGCATGGTGTGTAACATAAATAAAGTTCTAATACTTTTCATGTTGCATGCTTTGGATCAGTTTAAAGAAATATTATTTTAATTTATTAGTGATGCAAGATATTTAATGTGCAGGTTTCAAAATGTGAAGTAATTTTATAATCCTAAACCAAGTTTATAGTTATACAACATAAAATTTTTAATATTACTGGATTGCTTTTAAAAACAACTGAACTACCTACTATGAAACTAATGAAATAAAACCTGAACATCCATCTGTAGTAACTTTACCTCTGCGAAGGGCTTAAAATATTAAACTAAGCAGGACCTTTAGGTCAATAATAGTCGAATCTGAAGCTTTCTTGGTCAGTGTGTTTATTATTTTGTAGGCTATATTTATAGCCTAACGTAGGCTTGTTCGAAATTTCACCTAATTTTATACCAAAAATCATAAATATCAATTCAGTTTATATTTTAAGGTATAATATTAGATCGAATCCTATCCTACTATATTTGTTTTTTTTTACATGTATTTGGATGAAATTCGGCAAAGATGTAGATTGTTACCTGAATTATGACATAGCATACATTTTAGGATTTAAAATTTTAGACTCGTGGGATTATCAAAAAACTGCTGGATGTATCCACTCGGAATTATGATGTAATCTTGGTTACTCATTCAGCGCCTTAATAGTTTGGGATATTTTTCTGCACATAAATAGCTTATTATCTGGATTAACACATAAGATACGCTTTTTATTCAAAAATGTTCACTTTCTAAAGGATTTTTTTATATCATAAAGCTCGCTAAAGGAATACAATTTCCTACAAATTTACTTAAAATTGATTCATTTTGCTCTGGTTGCTGCTTGCTCTGCTCGTTATGCTAATAATAATTATAATAATTGGTCTGGATTCCATAAAACCCATCCGTCTTATCGAAATTCAAATCTTGTAGTTCGATTTTGTTTAACTTAATATTTTCCGGAATAATAAGTATCCTAGTTTTTATTCTAGGTAACAATCTATATCTGTGCCAAATTTCATTCAAATTCGCTAAGCCGTTTTATCGTGGCTGAGTAACAAACATACAAACTTTTACATTATATTAGTAGAATATTTCATTAATGTTTAGTATTATTAATGCCAAAAGAATAATAATATATGAAATGAACCTTATTGGAATTGCTAGTCTCACCTAGTGTTAATTTTTTTTTTAAACATTTCATTAGCTATAAAAAAGAAAAGAAAAATCAAATAGAAAAGAAATTGTACAGTTGAAACTGTTTAGTTTTTACCTATTTGTAAGTTGTCTTACAAAGATCCTGCATAGTACCTGCAACTAGTTGATAAATATTTAGTCGTTGCACTGCCATATACCTTAGCTCTGAGGTCTTATTTCCTTTTACTTATTGTCTGTATGTCTGTCTCTCTGTTTGACTTTCTTATTATTATGTCTGTTTGAGCGCTATAATAAAAATCACTTCCGATTTGTTCAAAATAATCTAAAATTAGATTGGTTGGAGTCCAATGATAGATAACAGCCATAATAGCTAATTTTAACGAGACAGATTATTTATCGTGTAACCTTTGTGTGCACGGCTTTCGTATTTATCCATATTTAAATACAGTTGATCAAACGATTTTTCTAGGCAACATTGACAATAAACACACCGCATATTTTTCACCATGGAGTTTTACATATGACGCTATAAAAACTATTGGAGAGGATAATAAAACGTGCAATGTATATATTTTTTGGGTTCAATATCATGTTTATATCTGCTATAGCCCCTCTTCTTATGAGCTGATAGCTGTGCCCGTTCACGCACTAAATTTGCGCTTGTGCCTTTTCATTATTCTGCGTGCCGTCACGTCCGTGTCACCCGCATTGGCTTGCGTACTTTGACAGCATGAGGGAAATCACTTACCGTAACCAAGGTAATACCAGCCGCAGCTGCGTTGGCATCTGAAATGAGTGTAGGAAGAAAACGAAGGATTAAAATGAAGAGGTCGCAAAAATTGGTGATGAGGATCTCTGTTCCTAAATTGTAACTTAAATTCCTAATTCCTTGTTCGCAGGCTAACAAATTTAAAAACGTTACTAAAGAAGCGAGGGCTTCGCCGCTCAACTTCATCCCACTGCACCGAGAGCTCCGTCTCGAAAGAGCGCAAAATGTCTAAAGTGCCGCTCATCAGTGAGGAGGGTTTCCTCAAAGCCGAGAGCAGTTCTGACGCTGCTTCGTTGGCTGACAGCGATGTCGGCGAAGGTACCTATTATAAAAATTGATTAATTCATTTTCTATAATTACAATAACTGAGTTTTTATCTTAGTTTAGACAAACACATGATACTTTTCAGAGACGCTCATAGCCAGGTGTGTTCATTAGTTGATAAACGATTAGTGAGCTAGATAGCTTTAGGCGCAGAC
Organism: Hestina assimilis; assembly: GCA_023373885.1. Classification (NCBI taxonomy): domain Eukaryota; kingdom Metazoa; phylum Arthropoda; class Insecta; order Lepidoptera; family Nymphalidae; genus Hestina; species Hestina assimilis. The sequence continues at coordinate 9,757,747 of CM041755.1, read as the reverse complement.
TGTCTATAGACGGGTGATCCAGTAGTGTTTGGACTAAGAGTCTGCGTGCTTCGAAGGGCATGTAAAAATCGAGCGTAGTCTGTGCAGCGTTTATTAATTATTATTATTATCGGTTATATTGGTATGAGCTGAATATCTATGTAGACAAAAGCTGTCTGGACTAGCTGTCCATAAAAAAATAGTGCTGCAAAAATTTTTATGGCTTTAGGATCTAATATCTCAATAACTACTGATTTGATGAAAAAATTCAAAATCAAACCTCCTTATCGTTTTGAAAGATTCATCCAAAGATCACACGTCGCAATAGATTGAATTTTTTTTTCAACCCTCAGTTATATGTATGGACTGCCACCATTAATTTTTATATATTTTAGGATTTCATTACAAAATTCTGGTGCGGTTCATAGAATACACCTATTTACTAAATTTCGTATAGATAGAGCCAACAGTCTCCGAGAAAAATGACTGTGACATACGGACGGACGGTCAGACGGACATGACGAAACTATAAGGGTTCCGTTTTTGCCATTTGACTACGGAACTCTAAAAATAATTGTTTATTTGACAGAGGTTGAAATACCAGCAGTATCTGTGTCCAGTTTTAACGGCGACTCGATCGGCCATCTCGCCAGAGATGATTTACTTGATGAGAGCGATTCGTCGAGCTCACACAATAAGAGCTCTTCACAGGTAAGTGGCTGGATTTAATGAGAAATTTAAATCCTTAATAAAAATTATATTGAAGAGTTTTTCTTTGTTACAGGATATTAAAAAAGAAGATGAGTCTGATGAAAAGTAAGTTTTCTTTGATATATATTTCTTAATTAGAAATAAATAGATAAATAAATAAACGCTACACTCAACGGCCCCCATTAGGATAGTTATAATCCTGTGTCGGTCTCGAAACATACACTATGACAAGGACAAACATACCCAGACCGGAAAACATGTCTGTATGGTCAACACAGACAACTGTTCCGAACGGGACTCGAATCTGCGTCCTGTGGCGCTTAAGGCAGGTTCGCTACCGCTGCGCCACAAATTCCAATATCGGATAAAAATCGACACAGGAGTTGAACCTTCTAGGCTAAATATACTTTAAAAACTTTGCCTGAAGATATAGTATTAGTGTTTTGAATTATTGAAAATTCTAATTAGAATGCTTCATAATTTTATGAACCGTTTATTTTTAGTCAAGTTGGCAAACAAGCATACGGCCTCCTGATAATAAGTAGTTGCCATAGCCGCTTGCAGCACCACTAGTAGGTGCCACTCACGCGTTGCCAACCTCGAGATATTGGTTCTAAAATCTCCTTTGCCCAGTAATTTCACTAGCCTACAGTGCCCTTCAAATCGGAACACAGTAATGCCTAAACACTACTATTTGGCGGTAGAATATTTGACACAGCGGTGGTACTTACCCAGCCGGCATCTTGCAACAAAAGACCTACCACCAGTGTGACTGATTGCACTGGTGGAATAATCTCTGCTGTGACAGAGATTATCCCAATAGCGGGCGATGGGATCGTCACGTCCCGACGCCGGAAACATTACAACATTAAGTTAAAAACAAGAACATTGTCACATTTTAGTGTGAAATCGAAGCGTCGCAAAGCGCCCGTGATATCGTCGGACTCGGAGGCGGGCGGATCGCGGCGGAGGAACCGAGGCAGTAAGATTAGCGACTTCGAGGACTCGGAGTTTGAGAGTTCGGAGCCCGTCAAGAAAACGAAGAGGAAGAAGAAAGCGAGCGACAGCGACGCATCCGGCGGCTCCTCTTCCTCCGTCGACGGAAGGTGGGTTAATACTTCAGTTGTACTTCATTACATATACATAAATCTTTGTTATATTTTTACACCTAACGAGCGTGAAAAGTCGACGTTTTTGCTTTAGGCAAAATGTTATATCTGTCCGTTCGTTTTTATCTACAAGACCCATTTTTAATCCCATTCGCGTGAAATTTTGTGATTAGGATTGAAAATTATTATTTTCGATTCCATTTTTGGAAATATTCATATACATATGTGAAGATGCAGTATCCATACTATTGTCTTTCGATCGATAAATGAGAGCGCTGTAACCCTAACCAAATTTGCTTATCGTTTCCTTTTCATTCCCTTCTCTGTCCTCTCCTTACCTATGTAAGGTTACCTGGTTCTTAACATGTAACATCTATATGTTAAGGAAACGATAGATTGCGCGTTATGGCGCAGAATGGCAGAAAATGTTTAATATTGAAGCGCCTTCTAACAACGACTAGGAACTAAATAATACTTTACCATTTTAGGTGCGATCAGTCTATAGATGTGGGACCGGGTGGTGTTTATTGGTGACATAAAAAGACCATTATTCTCTGCCACCTATGTTCCTCTCTATCGACCACCAGTTGCCTTGAAAATTGTTGTCTTTGTTTAAATGTCTGTTTCTATTGCCATTCTGGAAAATATGTTTCCATTAAGTGTATTTTTTTTTAATTACAACAGTAAAAAGAAGAGACGACGAATAAGAAATATAGACGACAGCGATAACTCCGGATCCGAAACTGAAAATGAGGGTAGAAATAAGCACGGCAGGAAGAACATCAGAAAGGTGAATATAATAACTATAGTTACTTCAACTTGAATAACTTTTAATAACTGCAATAAGTCAATAACCATTCAAGCACACACACACACATACACTCACACACGACCTCGCGCACGCACTTTGCTAACTATATTATAGTTAGATAAATTAACACTCAGGTAATTTAAAAATCTATATCCATACTAATATTATAAATGTGAAAGTTTGGATGGATGGATGGATGTTTGTTACTTCTTCACGCAAAAACTACTGTACAGTTTTGGATGAAATATGCTACACACAGCTTATTACCTGGACTAACACATACGATATTTTTATCCCGGAAATGGATTCACGTGGGATTATCAAAAACTATATGTACTAATTTTCGTATTTTTAAAAAGCCATTTTATTTTGTCTGCTTTATATTATAGTTCTGTTAATTATATTGTAACACTTAAATGTTTCAAGAGTCAATAAAATTAATATAATTATAAGTTTTCTTAATAAAATGTAATATTTTATAGGTGATGGGTAAAAATCAACTGGAGGAGGCGACCAAGAAAGCGGCGCGCGAAGAAAAGGAGAGAGTTGCCAGAATAGCTGAGAGGCAGAAACTGGTACGTTAAAATATATTCTATACAAATAAATAATAAATAAATAATAAATAAATAAATAAACGCTGCACACTCAACGGCCCCCATTAGGATAGTAATATCCTGTGTCGGGGTCCGGAAACAATAACAATGACAAGGACAAATACAGCCAGACCGGAAAATATGCTTGCATGGTCAATACAAACATATTATGCTCCGAGCGGGAATCGAACCCGCGACCTGTGGCGTTTAAGGCAGGTTCGCTACCGCTACGCCACAACGTCGTCTAAATAAACTGTAAAAAATAAATAAGCTGTTATATTTCGTTAATTGATTAAAACTAATCAAACTCTAAGCACACAAGGATCCCAATATGTGCAGCTCCCTACATCTTTTTCAATATTTATGCGACGCCATTCGGCCCTGCTAATTTGGTAAAACTTTTTTGGTATGTCATGGCGGTTTGCAACATACGACCGCAACCTATGAACGCGCGCGATACTTTAAGTGTCATAGGGATACGAGGGAAGGGAACAGAGGTGGTAGAGATTAGGCCTCCTGGGCCTGACACTCTTACTTTACGTCCATTATCTTTAAGAAGGTAGAATTTGCCCGGATGGTTGGTGCTGGGAGGAGAATGACTTCTAGAAGACAAAGTTTCTTAAACAAGACGTATTATCATAAAGCTTTAGCACATTTTTGTTAAATGTTAGAAGTCGTTAAAAAGCTGTTATAAAATCGGGGTGGAGGTTTTCAAATGGCTAATAACACGATAGTATTTAACGCGTCGTGTGTATTGAATCTATATAGTATATAGCTTCAAGACGCCTTTAGGATGCCTTCACGACGCCGAAAGGGTTCGAAACGCACAGCTTGGAATATCTGGTCAAAACCATTAAATTTACTTAAAACCAAAGTATATTTCGTAAACCATTAAAAATTGGCCTATTCAAACCGACCCTTGCAAAAGTCGAATGCAAAAATTCAACTTGTGCAAGGGGATAATTCAATAGAATATTGTTACGGAAGAACCTTATCACAGGAGCGTGGGTTTTAGAAAGATGTGTTCTCGAAAGATGTAGTATAGCGTTCCGCGGGCGGAACTCTCGAACCCGTGTTCCGCGTTATATAAGCGGCCCGGCGCGTCGACCGAGTCATTCAGTTCTGAGCTACGAGCGAAGAAACTACTAGTGATACCAGTGAACAAGTGCGATAATTAGTGACCTCGGCTATTCTATTGGACTGTGATTGACCTGCGATTTGGACCTGTGATTTGTGAAGTTCTGTTGTGTAATCTAGATCTTAATAAAGTCTTATTTAGAGCCATCAGGTGTTTGTTTCCAAATCTAAGAACCCCAGCCCGTAACATTATGAAAAATAAATGTTTTTAATTTTGTCAAGTTAATATATATTAATCTTTGGCAAGTTTTTTTTTGTAAAGAGTCTGTCATGGTTGTTAACAATTTTATAGTAATTGATAAGGGCGGCCTAATCTTGATATTAGCTTGGCCACTAATCACTCAACAAAAAGAAATAAAAAATGTAAAAAACATTATAAACCTAAAAAAAATTATAAATACCTAAATTTAATTGTTTTTAAAAATTAATTTAACTCTTTTTTTTTTCAAGTACAATAACTTGCAATTTGACGAATCTGGAAAACCAGACGAAGTGGTACTCGATAAGGTGGTTCTCGACTTCGATCCGGAGACGAAGGAGCCTTTGATAGAAGTCGACAAGGGACTCGTGAAGAAATTAAAACCACATCAGGTAATTAAAATAATTACTTTTCAATAAGAAATTGAGTAATTTTATTCAGGAAATTGAGTTAAGCTTTTTATTTTATAAGAATATTATCAATGCTTTTTTAAGGCATTACTAATATTTCTACTGCCCCTCCAAATTAGCTGGAAGCTTGCGCTAGGAGTGGGTACGACAATAGCCAAAGGGGGTCAGGATCGAACTCACGACTCTCGCGTTAACGGAGCGAAGTCCGCCCTTTACCGTTGAGCTATTGAGGCTTGAATAGGTTAAATCTCGTTAGCAACTAATAACCTTCCTCACGCAGGATTCTGACAATGTTGTGGCGAAGAGCTGCTTTAAGCGCCACAGGCCGTGGGTTCGATTCCCGCTCAGAGCAGATGTTTGTATTGACCATACAGGCATGTGTTCCGGTCTGCGTGTTTATCCTTATCCGTTTGTGTGTGTCTCCGGGACTCTGACATAGGATGTCATTATACTAATGGGGAATGTTAATTATTTATTGTATTGTCATGAAGTGAATTGTCACGAAGACCATTTGTATTTCGGCTTTTTTCAATGAACGACGCACTTAAGAATCAAATTCATATCTCAATGCTTATGAGAATATTCATATGTTTGCCTGTCTATTAGTTTCGGCTAATCTTAGAAACGAATGGACTCTGATATTGACACGCAGGTAATGTTATAACGCTACTTTCACTTTGGAAAAAAAATTCGAGCGCAGCTGCGGGCATAGCCAGTAAACAATCTGTATAAAATCGAAATTCTTTGCTTGTGCTAGATACAAAAATAGTACAAGTTTTACAAAACAATAAAACTTGTATTATTTAGCAGAGACGATGCACAGCATCTGTGAGAGTGCGTCATACTTCCCTTTCGAGTTCTAACCAATCACAGCGACTTTCGTTTCTTTCGTCCAATGAGCTTTCGACCAATGAGCGCAGAGTAATGTCACGTGGTCACAGATGTCAACTTAGGGAGGGCTCGAACCGTTATTCTTCATAGAGTCTCTCACCAGGAGGCCTTATTAGGATGCTGTGCATCGTCTCTGCTAAATAATACAAGTTTTATTGTTTTGTAAAACTTGTACTATTATTCGGCATGTGACGATGCACAGCATCTGTGAGAGAAGTGTTTATTAGCTGCCTGGTTACCACGAACCGACGCTATGTGATATTATTAAAAGAGGAATAGTAAGGGTCTGTAACAGAGAATAATAGTATTATATTATAATCATTACTGAAAAACCAATGATTGATATTCAAATTGAACAATAAGAAAATCCCTAGATTATAAATATGTAAAAAACAAAGTCACACTGGTTTCAAATTAACTGAAAGGCCTTTCATGTGAAGGCCCTGATTTACCTTCACTCTGTTGCTAGCAAAATTATACATACTACCTGGAGCAGCGGATATGCCGGCTGCTCTTAAAATTTATTTTAACTGATTGCCAATAGCAATTCGTTAAGCTGAGTTATTGGAACCCTTAATCGTAACAAATAAAGCGTTACAGCAATTAGTAGTAAGCCTTTCACTACATAAATCAATTACTTTTCACAACCAAAGTAAAGGTTATTATAATCTACAATGATGTTATAAACGATAATCGCCTTCATCTATGTAAAGATCAGGTGAAATACTTAAAAGTTAAATTACGTACTTGAAGTATACAAGCTGACCTTCGTGATCCTTCGAGCATCAGCTTCCTTGACTGGAAAGCTATCTTGCAACCAGTTGATTTGGATCCTAAAATGTAGGTTTCCCTGCTTTTGGTACCATATGGGTGCTTAAAATTACAATAATGCACCATTTAAATCAAATATTCCAAGCTGGTACTTCTTAACGTGGACTTCTCTCCATCTAGAGATGAGCATTGCTTTCTCAGCTTCTTACCACTCGTTGGCAAAATCGTTCCAGCCCCAATTATCCATACACAGTAGGCTCTGTAGTGGAAAAGTCCACGCCAGATGAAACCGCCACTTTCGGCTAAATGCGTTGAACATATTTCTCAACGCCTCAGCTTCTTTGCTCGCAAAGACGTCTATCTGAGGAGTACAGAGTCGTTGGATAATTTACCTGGAAGCTGGATGCAGGAGGGGCCATTCTGCTGGAAGTTTCCATAGAAATAAATTGTACGCAATGATGTCGAGTATCCCAGAGAGGCACTCCGCTGTTATTAAGATGTCCCATGCATCTAGACGGGCTTGAAGTTAGTAGGTCAAGTGCACCTCTCAACTTACACTGTTCACCGTGTTCCGCCCTATTTTTGCGCGTACAGCATGATAAGTACGATTGTAATAAAGCCAAGCAAGTCATCTGGAGTACCTGCCATTTGTATATCAAACTTCGAAAACGACGATGGCACTCCAAAACGCTCACGTGACTTAATTAGTATTTGCGAGTTGCTCAAAACTTTCGCTTTTGCTTTAAATGCAGCTCTTACTGAAAGCAATTCTTTCTGGTTTCTGTGCAATTTCCTTTATTTCGGTGTCCAAACACCAGATTATCGTTCTAGACATTATCATTCCATCTAACTGGGCGCCCCAGCTAATGTCCGAAGCGTCCGTCGCTAGGAAAGCATGGTTGGTTTTGCGTGAATTGGTACCGAGCAGCATGTAGCTCCGCGGCACCAGACCATCTCTTAACAAGTTTAGTATGCCGGAGTCATTTTGTTGAAATGTCGAAGAAACATTTGCAAATTGTTATCCCAAGGATCTTACGGCTTCCGCAGCCCGAGGACTACTTGGGTTCTACCAACCAAGATATTCCAGGAATTTTACGGCTTCCGCCGCCTGAAGACTTTACTTGATTCTGCCAACATATATCACAAGAGTCTTACGGCTTCCGCAGCCTGAAGATTACTTGGTTCTACCAACAGAGATGTTCCAAGGATCTTACGGCTTCCACAGCCTGAAGACTTTACCTGGAATCTGCTAACATATATAACAAGAGTCTTACGGCTTCCGCAGCCTGAAGATTACTTGGGTTCTACCAACCGAGATGTTCCAAGGATCTTACGGCTTCCGCAGCCTGTAGACAACTTTGATTCTGTCAGCCAAGATGTTCAAAGGATCTTACGGCTTCCGCAGCCTGAAGACGACTTGGATTCTGTCAGCCAAGATGTTCCAAGTATCTTACGGCTTCCGCAGCCTAAAGATTACTTGGGTTCTACCAACCGAGATGTTCCAAGGATCTTACGGCTTCCGCAGCCTGTAGACAACTTTGATTCTGCCAACCAAGATGTTCCAAGGATCTTATGGCTTCCGCAGCCTGAAGACGACTTGGATTCTGTCAGCCAAGATGTTCCAAGTATCTTACGGCTTCCGCAGCCTAAAGACAGCTTGGATTCTGCCAACCAAGATGTTCCAAGAATCTTAAGCTTCCACGGCCTGAAGATTTTGCTTGGATTCTGCCCACATAGATGATGTGTCTTAAGACTTTCGCAACCGAAAGACTTAACTTGGATTAGTTCTGATAAATCAGAAGGGAGTCGTCCAAGTCTACGATACTAGAACTTTACCTTCCTTCGTCTGCCGAGTCTCCGCGACGCAGCATGAAACAGGTGTGGTGCTGATGCCGGAAAGGCACGTCATCTCGAATAATCGATCTTGATAGCCGATTCTTAAGAAGAAGCAATGTGACCTGGGTGTTTTTCTGGCCGGACTATGCCTTGTTCTATCAGATCTTTGACTATTCAAGTAGTTCTTGTTGACGGCTTGGTGGCATACTAATCCATTGGAAGGTGGCTAAAGACAGATCTATCTTCGCACCCAATCTAATGTCTGAAGAAAGCGAGGAGTCTGGAAGGGACAAAATTATTCAGGTTGAATATAGGTCCGTCTCTTTCGTGGTTCTTTTGCTTCCGAAACATTGAAGATAAAAACCTGGAGGATAGATTTTGTCGATCCACTACCTCCATCATTCGTTGGCGGAGTAATAATTCGATCTGCTTTGACATTATAGATGAGTGGTTTCGAACCGGCGTAGACCCCTTTGTCATGGGTAGACAAGTAGTGGTCCTGAGGTAAATGGGAGACGCATTCCCGTGATAATTCCGAGAAGGGCCTTCGGAGCCCAAAGCGTCTGCCACTGCCTCCAAAACGCTCGGAGACAGCCCCAGTAAAACTCCCGTTCTGAAGTCGGGGAGTCATTGAGCGCTTTCGAACCAGCGAAGTCCTTGGTGATGGGTAGACAAGTAGTGGTCGGGAGGTAAATGACAAGACGCATTCCCGGTTCCGAGAAGAGCCTGCGGAGCCCGAGCCATCTGCCACTGCCTCCGATACGCTCGGGAGGCAGCCCCCTCGCACTTTGCACTCGACTCTGAGTCATTTGTCTAGCTGTCTTTTAACTGGCTGAGCTTCCCTTCTGTAAGACCTTCTGTATTCTATAGATCGTTTAAAGAAGCTTGCGTTATATTTCTATTCTTGTTGGGCAGCTCACCATCATGCGCTCGAATGGCTCGAATGGCTTGCCGATACTGAAAAACCACTTACTTGGATTATTAAAATCTTATTCCGTCTGGACTGATTCTTTTTCCAGGTTGAACCAACCCACTTATCTATGTCGCCTGTATTTTGTATATATGCTTGAAGAAGAGCCTCACTAAACAAGCATCTTGAACTCTGCTGTATCTTACGCAGACCCTCTTGCAAATTCTTATAATGTATCTCGTTGCGATCGCGACGGTTTACTACATATTCAGCTCGCTTTCCGCAAACAAACTGTATTATTTCTTAATTCGTTTTGTGAAATTTTGAGTCTCGTTTAAATTTAGCTGAAATTTCATCAAAACACTTGTGGCTGATAACACTATCTGGCAATGCCGTCCCGTCCACTAATTGCTGTAAATTTCGACTAAGTAACATTCTGTCAAAAATAGGTATTAAATATAGCAACAATTATTCTCTCCGAATTAGCCACATAATCTTACCCATTAATAAATTGCCCGAGCTCTTCATTAAATGTTTTGTTTAAAGAATCCTGGCAATGTGTTATGCATCTTTAGGGCATAAGTGTACCGAACAACCTTCCAGCTCGGATCGTGAAAACATTGAAATGTTTCAAGCAGTGCCCACGGCCGAGGTTTGAATGTGGAATGGTCGGAACTGCGGTACCTAATATACGTAAGGTTGAACGCGGCGGCTCCAATGCACAGTCGGGGATGGCCGCGGCGGCATGTGTAACGTTAAGCTCAATGATTGAGAACTAGGACTCGGCACCGGCTTCCCGCCGGCCCCGGACTCTCCTGGTGGAAGCGAATGCGCCCCAGGTAATTGCAAACAATAAATCGTTACAATAAGTTAACAACAAATTCGTTAAAATAATCACTCGATTAGTTAAATTTATATATCAGACTTACCGCGTTTGCCGTTTTACTTAAGGTGCCGAGCATTCTAAATTACTCAAATTTATACTCGCTTGATACCGGAGGTAGATTACCAATACCTGAAGGCTCCGACAATCCTTCAACATGGCTTCCCTCCATGTTAACGGAATAATTTACTCCATTGCAAACACTTATAATCTGAAATTATTACTTAAAACTTTTTCAACATCTTAAATTTAAGTATTTCACTTCACTTCACTTTTACTTAAATTTGTGATGTTGTTCACTCGAGAAGTAACGACGCTATGAAGAATAACGGTTCGAGCCCTCCCTAAGTTGACATCTGTGACCACGTGACATTACTCTGCGCTCATTGGTCGAAAGCTCATTGGACGAAAGAAACGAAAGTCGCTGTGATTGGTTAGAACTCGAAAGGGAAGTATGACGCACTCTCACAGATGCTGTGCATCGTCACATGCCGAATAATATCTTATTTAAAAAAATGTGTAAATGTTTTTTTATTTGTATTAATCTTTTCAATAATAATTCCAGGCGAACGGTATAAAGTTCATGTGGGACGCTTGCTTCGAGAGCGTGAAGCGAATCAAGAAAGACAAAGGATCGGGTTGCATACTGGCCCACTGCATGGGGCTCGGCAAGACTTTACAGGTTATTTTACATTATATTGTTACTCGAAGCCCAAACTTTGGGTATAAAGTTTTATTCTGTTGATCCTTTTATCGTGGGAGTTTTAATCCCGTTCTTGGATAGGTTATAGACTTATAAATTTTTCCATACCAACTTGCCAAGCGTACCAACTTCCCGTGGGAGTTTTAAACCTATTATCGCTATCTTTCCTATTCTTATATCCATCCCTTTTACTCTCACTACCTTTCACTCACTCTTTACTTATGTTCACCACCCTTTTCATAAAGAAAAAAAATTTAGATGTCGCTGGTGCTTTTTTTGTAAATTCCTTATTTTAACCGATAGTGTTACCAGCTTATAACGCTGACTTCATTCGATTATGCCCCAAGATTGTGACTAACTTCCGACTCTGAGTCCTTAAGATTTAGTTAGTATTGTCGTTAGGTTTCGGTAGTACTGACTGACGAGGTTGTGGTGCAGCGGTAGCGAACCTGCCTTAAGCGCCACAGGTCGCGGGTTCGATTCCCGCTCGGAGCATATGTTTGTATTGACCATACAGGCGTACTTTCCGGTCTGGGTGGTATTTGGGTGCCTTGTCATTGTGCATGTTTCCGGTCCCCCGACACAGGATATAACTATCCTAATGGGTCTCTGTTGAGTGTGTAGCGTTTATTGAAGTAAAACTTCTTTAGAATCGTTGTGATTTGAAGTCGTGCAACGGAAAAAACGACATGTAAGAGACACAAATACAAAAATGTTTAGGAAGAATGAGACAGAAATATACATACTGTTTTATGTTATTGGTCTCTCCTCTTTGCGCCATGCGCTATCGTGTGTGAATCGCACACACACCTTTTTTATTTATTTATGTTTATTTATTGAAGGCCCAGTTTATACGTGACAAGTGTCCGCCAGGTGGTGTCGCTGACGCACACGCTGCTGCTGCACAGCGCCCTGACGGGCGTGCGGCGCGTGCTGGTGGTGTGCCCGCTGTCCACCGTGCTCAACTGGGTCAACGAGTACCGCATCTGGCTCAAGCACGCCGAGGCCGATCACGAAGTCGATGTCTATGAGCTATCCAGGTATTCTATATACGTACACACATACATACATATATACGTACATACATACATACATACATACATAAAAAAATGTATTTTAGCGCTTTTATGTATATTTCTTTGGTGCGATTGGAACGGTTGGATGACTTTGACTTTGAGCGAGTTCACCTCCATTGGCTGTTCAGTATTAAAATTTTATTTTAAATGAAACTAATCAACAAACTTCAAAAAGTTTGTTAATGAATTTTGTTTTTATTGAACCATGAGAAAAACCAAAGAAAATAAAATAAAAAAGAAAAAATCAATTTTTGTCACAGAACAAATATTTTTGTACTGTATGTTATGGATGTCTTACACCCAATTTTGTTTTTATTGAACCATGAGAAAAACCAAAGAAAATAAAATAAAAAAGAAAAAATCAATTTTTGTCACAGAACAAATATTTTTGTACTGTATGTTATGGATGTCTTACACCCAATTTTGTTTTTATTGAACCATGAGAAAAACCAAAGAAAATAAAATAAAAAATAAAAAAACCAATTTTTGTCACAGAACAAATATTTTTGTACTGTGTGTTATGGATGTCTTACACCCAATTTCTTAAACGTTGATCAAACTCATGTCAACTTAACATATAAAACACTAAATGCTCATTAGTTGCCTGTTGATCATCGGTTATCTTTAACCAAGGAGCGTTCTATATTTGGTATGTTAAGTTGACATGAATTTGATCAACGCTCGAGAAACCGGAGGTTAGTCTCTATAAATTTATATAGTCAACTAAATCCGTTACGAATTCTGATTGTGTGTGTGTTTGTGTGCGTCAGGTTCAAGCAGAACTCGGAGCGCGCGTGGCAGCTGCAGCAGTGGGTGGGCGGCGGCGGCGTGTGCGTGCTGGGCTACGAGATGTTCCGCAACCTGTCCGCCGACAACGGGAAGAAGTTCAAGAAGAAGATGCTGCGCAGCTTCCAGGAGGCCCTCGTCGACCCCGGTGAGCACGCCCACGAACGTGTTGCTTTACGCCGATTCTCTGTGAGAGGGTTCTTCCTGGCTCCACTATTACCATATATGATTTCATGTGTGGTAAAGGTTATTATATAATTAGTAAGTATATTGAGGACACCTTTTGACACCGTTGTGGGTAGCGTGTCTGCCTTTAGTCTCGACGGTTGCGGGTTCGATTCCCGCTCGGGCAGATGTTTGTTAAATTTCTGTCTCGGTCTGGGCGTTTGTCTGTAGGTCTCCCCACCGTGCCTCGGAGAGCACGATAAGCTGTCGATCCCGGTTGTTATAACATAACATCTGATAATAATCGTTAACTCTTGGTAAGTAAATTGCTCTTATCCAATGAGTTACTGGTTCGCCCTTAGAGTTAAGGAGTTCAAATGGCAATCACTCTTTGTAAAAACTAGTAACCTGTCAAATCCGGATAATAGGAATAAGCAGATCCTGGGTAAAATAAAAATACCGGGAATAACGCTAGGACGAATAAGATTGAGGACACCTTAGGAATGAGATGATCTCTCCAGATATTTCATCGTTCAGTATATATGAGTGTAACAAAATTCACAATTAAAAGAAAACCAACGAGTCTTTCGCTATTTCTCCTCGGGTAGAGGTGTAATTTTGGAACCGGTGGTAGACTCTGACGTTCAGCAAATAAGTGTAATGCTTTTTACATTGAATAGAAATATTTGATTCCTATATAAATAAGAAGCTGGTATGGTTTATTAATGGTTATGTTTGTGTGTAGGTCCGGACCTGGTGGTGTGCGACGAGGGCCACCTGCTGAAGAACGAGAAGACGAGCCTCTCCCAAGCAATGAACCGAGTCAAGACTCTACGTCGCATCGTTCTCACCGGAACACCGCTGCAGAACAACCTCAAGGAGTGTCAGTACTACTACCCACACCTTTTTTTTATTTGATGATTAGCAAACAAGCATAAGGTCCGCTTGATGCTAAGCAGTCACCGCAACCTATGAACACTGGTGATAACTTAAGTATCAAATGCGCTTTGTCAACCCAGGGGATAGGAGGAAACGGATGAAAAGGGTAGGGAGCAGAGGAGGTGGGAAATTGGGTCTCTGGCTTTCTCACTCATCCCACGAAACGCAACAGTACTCTGTTATTTTAAGTCGATTTTCCCCGGTTGAGTAGGTCCATGTGTTGTGAATAGCATTGGCCTACTACTACTGATTTAGCATTTACTTTTTTTTACACTCAACGACTCTCATTAAGATAGTTATATCCTGTGTCGGGGGTCTGAAAACATACACAATGACAAGAACAAACACACCCAGACCCCGAACCCGAGCCTGTATGGTCCCGAACCCGAGCCTGTATGGTCAATACAAACATCTGCTCAGAGCGAGGATTGAACTCGCGACCTGTGGTTAATGCAGCTTCCCTATCGCTGCGTCACAATATCGTCGCGTTGTTATTTATTATAACTTCATTGGCAAAACATCACCGGAAAAAGTTAGCATCGTTTTTAAAAGTTAAAAAATATAACTAATTTGATAATCAAAAATATATCGAATCCCACAGACTACTGCATGGTGCAGTTCGTGAAGCCGAACCTGCTGGGCAAGTACAACGAGTACCTCAACCGCTTCGTCAACCCCATCACCAACGGCCAGTACACGGACTCCACGGAGCACGACATCCGCGTCATGAAGAGGCGCTCGCACGTCCTGCACACCATGCTCGACGGCGCTGTGCAGGTAACCTCACAATAATCTCCGCCATCTTGAATAGTTTCCAAAAATTTAATTCACAAAAAAAAATTTAATTCACAAAAAAAACATTTAATTCACAAAAAAAACATTTAATTCACAAAAAAAAAAATATTAATTCTTTTAAAATGTCATGAGAATCATTTGGGAAATGCAACCTGTAGAGAACATACAGACGGGTATACGAAAACATAACTCTTAGGCCTGAATGGATGGTTTTGGACACACTTCAGGAATAAGAAGCTGATCGATGCTGGTATATGCAGTTTAGGCCTTACAGAGACCGGAGCCCATACCATGGTGACAGTTAATGTTTAAAAATCGGACATTATTATTCAGTAAAGGTCTATGTCATAACCAACTTACATAATCCTCTTAATTTTTCGTTCAAAATTCTTTAATCCATTTTTAAATATGAAAAAATTTAAAAGTTGAGTAAGTCAAAAAAATCAACATAGCAGATGATTTTAAAATTTGGAGATGAAACCTATTGAACGCCTTATTTATTTCACACAAGGTGTTACTAAATGAACGTCTCTAATAGTATTTTAAATTCACAGAGGAGAGACTACGGGGTGCTGGCGCCCTTCCTGCCTCCGAAGCACGAGTATGTTCTCTTCATTACCCTCACGGAAGTCCAGATTAAACTCTATCAACACTACTTGGATAATTACTCTAGGAGGTTAGTATATTTACTACATCAGTAGATAACCAGGCTTTGCTCGGTTTTTTTTTGTAAATTGAACAATATACTTCTATACGAATTAGATGTGTTGATAAAGAGCTCCTAGTAATAAATGTTCTTACAAAAGAACTTGAAACAAAAGGTAAAAAAATAATCTGATTGAAAACATGTGCACTTGAACTGGGGGTTTTATTGCCTGAAAACAAGGATAAAACATTTTCGAAAAATGAATCCATAGCTAGATCGACTTATCGTCTCCGAAACCCCCACATACCAAATTGTCATGAAAATTGTTAGAGCCGTTTCTGAGATTCGGATAATATATGTATATTGTACAACAATTGCTCGAGGCTCAAAGCTCGCTACCAGCTATATAAACTCACATGGTAACTATTAGTCTATTCCCCACAATTTCATCTGCATTTATAGATATACGATCTATGAGAGTGTATCAAAATGAAATATTTACCATTTGTAGTTACAAGCGTATTTTATTTTGACCAACTTAGAAAGTGACTCCCTCTTAGTTATATCAATGTTCATCCGACTTCGAGTAGTTAATAATAATGTTATAAATTAATACTTATAACACAATGTTTTTATTATAACTATTTGTTTACAATATTTCCAGACCGCTAGCAGGGAAATCTTCAGGATTCCTCTTTCCAGACTTTCAGTCGCTGCAGAGGATATGGACACATCCTCTCGTACTCAAATATAATTCTGAGAAATATGAAATCATGCAGAGGAAAAAGGTAAAATTTGAAAATTATTAAATTTTGTATTACATAATTGGAATTCTGGATGTACATGTTCTGACCAAGTCTTATAAATTTTTTCATTTTATAGAGAGAAAGAGAAGAAGAAGAAGATTCAGAAAACTCATTGGCTGATTTTATAGATGATGACTCCACTCCTGATGTAAGTGTAAAACTATTTGCAGCAAAATTGCCCTTATCAAAAAACCATCCACTGAACTTTTGTTAAGTCACTGAACGTTTGTCGAAACTAGTCTACCAGTTTCGATGGTATCGTACGTCGAACACAACTTAAACATTGATAATTATAAAAACTAAACTAAATTCTATGTATAGTAGAAAGTTATCGCGAGAGTCGCGGGTTCGATCCTGACCCCCTTGGGCTATTGTCGTACCCATTCCTAGCCCAAGCTTCGTGCTTATTTGGAGGGGCAATAGGGATATTAGTAATGCCTTGAAAAGCATTGTATTGAATAATTGAATATTTTTTTTTATAGTATTCTTTAAAAAAATATTCGGCTATCCCCGCCCGGTGGCAGTCAACAGTAATACTAAATCATAAAAAAATCATTCGGCCTCGGTATGCTGAGGCATATTGCTTCAGTGTAGTTTCAAATTTATATATGTTATAGTTTTATGTTTTATTTCCTCGCGCCAATGCGGCAGACCCTACTGGTCCTAATCTATCACACATTTTTTTAACTCTATTTTTATGTAACTCTCAAACGTGATCATGATTTAGAGCAGTCAATTGCATTTTTAACTTTTATTTTTAGTTTTTTATTACATACTTTCTTACAGGAATCTTCAACGGAGGAATCATCGGACAGCTTATCAGACATGAGCGATGACAGTCGGAAGAAGGGTAAAAATAAGAAATCCGCCAAGAAGAATAAGGGGAAAGATAGTAAGGCATCGACACGGCGAGGCACGCGCGCAAATCCGGGTAAATCATAAAGAGACAATGACTTTTCTCGAGTAATGTATGGACGCAAATAAGCAATACCATGTCAACACACAACATTGAAAAAACTGAGTTATATATGCAGAAGTGTTGGTAAATGGCTGAATAACATTATTATAATTATTTAATATTTGTAGGGTTTTAAGCTTTAGAACTTCAAAAAGCCATTTTTAATCATGCAATTTATGTATTATGTTAAACGTTTTGGGTTATATTATATACGAAATATGCAGTTTGTATGCTTATTTTTGTGAAAATAAGTAAAATAACTTACATAAATCTGAAATTGCCAAAAACTTGACCAATACATTTAAAAAAATCATTTAAAGCAAGTTGTTCAAAATTTTCAAAAGCGTTTTTCTCGAAATTACATTCGTGTGGGTTGACATGGTATTGCTTATTTGCGTCCATATGCACTAACATAAAAAAACACAAGCTTTTAAAATTGCTCCCATTAAAACTTATCTTAAACAATGTATGATAAATAATATAATTTCATAAATATTGATGACAAGCTGCTGACGATGATGTCTGTGGCTCCGTTCGTTTTTTCCACAGAATATTATAGTTTTTTGGTTATGGTAGGGTCCCACATTCAATTCAAGTGTTTTTCTATAGTAAAATTAGCCAAGTTTTGCCTCATAAAATTAGTTATCTGCCTGTGAAATTTTCGTCAACTCTGATGCAACTGTTATGGAGATTACAAAAAAATTATTAAATATTGTCAAAATTTTAATTGACTTTTTATAGTCGTCCTTTTTGTAAAGGCCAACCAACCAAGTTGTAGAATGATTATTTGTTTTAATTTACGTCTATGTCTCTTATTTTTTACATTATTTTAGAAATTTATGTATTTCAGGTTATTTGACAATATTAAACAAAATGACCCCACATTCTCTGATGCATACACAGATTGCGTTGTTAGGGTACTTCCACACAACAGTAAAAAAATATTACCCAACATTTTGTCGCGAAATAAAACATTTAATAACAAATGCTATTAAATATTTTCTATATTTTCTGACATTCGCTACGAAAAAATTTTGTGGAATCTGACAATAGGTAGTGTTGTGTGGAAGGAAGGAAGGAACCCTAACAGTGTGTCGTGCCCGCAGTGGAGGCGTGCGAGGAGGAGCCGGCGGAGCCCGAGCCGCGCGCCGAGAACCCCACGGAGTGGTGGATGTCGCTGGTGGGCGACGACGAGCTGGACGACCTGCGCCACTCGCACAAGCTCGTGCTGCTCTTCGACATCCTGCGCCAGTGCGAGGCCATCGGCGACAAGCTGTGAGTGCACTGCTCTCGCCCGCCCTAAGCGCCGCAGCGCGCGGGTTCGACTCCCGCTCGGAGCGCATGTTTATATTGACCACTAGCTGCGCCCGCGGCTTTGCTCGCGCGATATACCATTTTTTCGTTATTGCACGGAATCGTAATTCTTTTTCTAAAATAAAAGTAGTCTAAGTTACACCTGCCAATAAAAATCCCTTCATAATCGGTCCAGCCATTTCAGAGATTAGCCGGAACAAACAGACAGACTGACAAAAATTGTAAAGAATGTATGCTGTATGTACCGTATATATATACTCATATATATGTAGTAAAAAACGGTTATTTCAATATTACAAACAGACTCTTCAATTTTATTATATGTATAGATATAGGCACTTCCGGACTGGGTGTATTTGTCCTTGTCATTGTGTATGTTTTCCAGACCCCCGACACAGGATATTACTATCCTAATGAGGGCCGTTGAGTGTGTAGTGTTTATTTATTTGGACTTTACCTACTGAAGAAAGCCACCCTGAGTCCGTCTCACGGGACCTGACGATAAGGTCACATTAAACAATGCTCCGTACACAGCACTTGTAACCTCGCTCGGAGAACGCTCGGAGCGCTTCGTCCATACCCAGTGACGTCTTTAGACGTCGTTCTGCTTCACAGGAAGCACCCTAAAGATGGAATCATATTCGAATCACCATGAAGGCTGTTTCTTTCATGGCTGGGTCTGAGTACTCGGCCATTTTACCTGGTGACACTGTGAAAAAACACTACTTAGAACAGTCACCCTAGAGGCCATCCATAAATTTGGGCCGTAGCCGACATGCTACTTTTAGTATAGGCAATATTCTAACTAATATTACAATTTTATAATACACTACTTAAATATATTTTTTTAAATTTCAGATTGGTGTTTTCACAGTCGTTATATTCGTTAGACCTGATAGAACACTTCCTGAGTAAAGTTGATGAAGCGACGCAACAGGGTATCGTTGACGAGAAACTAAATGGCCACGTCGGTTGGTAGTGCTTTGATTTTTACGTGTTTCTTAGTATTATAATTATAGAATTAAAGACACCTAATATATATAAATCACAATTCATTTGTATTAATCACAATAGTGTTAATAAAAATAATCTTTAGAGCACTTGTTGTATCATTACAAAATAAACGTAAGGTATGGGTAAGTTTCTACATTGTAGAAAAATACAATTATTTTTCTACCTCACCTCAACATCAATTTACTTAGAAAAGTAAAGTGTAGGTATATTAATAATTAGACACCGATTACTAAACAATGAATATTTTACTAAACAACAGTGCCATAAACTGTTTTGAGTCTTGACAAGTATGTTCGCTCGCGAATATAATAGAATTTGTATGTTATTTTTAATGATTTTTTTTATAGGATCATGGTCACCCGGTGTGGATTACTTCAGATTGGACGGTTCAACGTCGTGCGACAATCGTTCGATATGGTGTAAAAATTTCAACAGAGAAGATAATCCCAGAGCCAGGTAAAGAATTCGAAACGAAGCAAATTAAATTAAACTAAGACCTTTAATGCGTAACACATTTTTGGGCCTCAATCGAAGGGGCGTGTAACTATAGTAACGCGGTGCTAAGTGGGGGACTGTCGCATTCCGACCCTTGTGGACAATGATGCACAGCTTTTTAGTTTTTAAAAATTTATATTTAATTTATTTATTTATTGTTATATTGAATAACACCTAACCTTTTTTCTATACTATTTATTTATTTAATACTAAGTTAGTAATTAAGAATAATAATATAACTGCATTTAGAAGATATAATAATTAAATTATATAATTAATTCCGTTTTGACACTTTATAAAAAAAGGTATTTGAATAAGATGAAATCATGTTTTTTTTATTCGTTTAAGAATTTTGAACTTGAGGTTCGGGAATACAGACGCCGGAAGAGCATTCTCACAAACTGTCATGTTTATAGTATACAAACGGGTTCTTCAAACGTTGTCCTGCAACGAAAAAAAACAGCGCCCTCTACCCGAGTCTAGAAGTGACACCGGTCAAAGTTGTTGATTTACTAATCCTTCATCCTAGCATTACTCCCGGTATTTTATGTACCCAGGGTGTGCTTATTACTCTTATCCGGATCTGACAGGTTACTAGTTTTTACACGGAGCGATTGCCATCTGACCTCCGCAACTCTAAGGGCGAACCAGTAACTCATTGGATAAGAGCAATTTACTTATCGAGAGTTAACGATTAATATCAGATGTTATTGATAATAACCGGGACCGACAGCTTAACGTGCTTTCCGAAGCACGGTGGGGAGACCCACACGGACAATCGCCCAGACCGAGACGGAAATTTTAACAAACATCCGCCCGAGCAGGAATCGAACCCGCAACCGTCGAGACTAAAGGCAGACTCGCTACCCACAACGCCACAACGGTGTCGTTGTTGATTTACTAATATGTCTATTAAAAAATAAAAAAAAAATTTGGGGTGGACCACCTTTAACATTTAGGGGTATGAAAAAATATATATTTTTTTCATCTATATAGTGCACTATCTATATAGTAGCCGATTCTCAGACCTACTGAGTATGCATATAAAATTTCATAAAAATCGGTCCAACCGTTTCGGAGGAGTGCGGTAACTAACATTGTGACACGTGATTTTTATATATAACTAGCGGCCCGCTCCGGCTTCGCACGGGTATAAAATATATAGCCTATGTCATTCACTGAAAAAATTATTAAAATCGATCCAATAGTTTTGATTTATTCATTACTGCCCGTGGCCCGCACGCGTTAAATGTAATTATTTACGACATCACATTAGAAACCTCATAAATAACAGTATTTCTCCACTATTTAATGGATGTTATTATACATATAAACCTTCCTCTTCAATCACTCTATCTATTAAAAAAACCGCATCAAAATCCGTTGCGTAGTTTTAAAGATTTAAGCGTACATAGGGATATGGGGACAGATAAAGCGCCTTTGTTTTATACTATGTAGTGATATAAAGTAGGATACAATGTGTACTCGCTCCAGACTGTTCCTGATCTCGACGCGCGCGGGCGGGCTGGGCATCAACCTGGTGGCCGCCAACCGCGTCGTCATCTTCGACGTGTCGTGGAACCCGTCGCACGACGTGCAGAGCATCTTCCGCGTCTACCGCTTCGGCCAGAAGAAGCCCTGCTACATCTATAGGTTCCTGGCCATGGTGAGATAGCTTTTAATATTATTCAATATTTCTAGACCGATTGTGTCAAACAAACCGGTTCTGCGTTAGTAATTTTTCGTTTAAAATGATTTTGTGATATTTTCAACTACTGTTAAGTTGGAGATATCGTATGTGTATGGAAAAGGAACGCGAAGATGAGATATGGGTAGCTTCATTGAACACAAATGTGTTCACGGATTGTGGAAAAAGTACTATCATGGGTGGGTTATGTACGTACAATAATTAATTAGGACTATGTTTGGAATATCGAGCTCAGGAGCCGCAAACTACAAACGCATGCGCACTTGAAGTATAAGATACGCATTGCGAACCCAAGGGATACGAAGGAAGGGAACAAAGGGCTGAGGGTTGGGTGAGTTCTCGAAATACGGGTAGTATTTCTTCACCCATTTATACTGGCATGGTTCTACTACTGCTAAAACTAAGGTTTACTACGTAAAAACAAACTTCAAGAGTCCGTCCGAAGCTGGATCTCCCACTCCCCTCTGTTTCCTTGTCTGTATTCCTTCTCATCCCTACCTTCCTATCCCTCGGGTTGGCAACGCCCATGTGATACTTCAAGTATCATAGGTTGCGGTGACGGCTCCCCATCAGGCGGACCGTATGCGTGACATAGACCCGTATTGCGAGCAGGGCACGATGGAGGAGAAGATCTACGAGCGGCAGGTGACGAAGCAGGCCATCTCCAAGCGCGTGATCGACGAGCAGCAGATCGACCGGCACTACGCGGAGAACGACCTGGCCGAGCTGTACAAGTTCGAGCCGCAGCCGCCGCAGCCGCGCGCGCTGCCGCCGCTGCCCAAGGACCGCCTCTTCGCCGAGATGCTCAAGGACTACGAGGCGCAGGTAGGCCCCGCAGACAATGTACTTCTATAGTTTCAAAATAAAAAAGAAGCCCCTACTTCGTCTGTGTTCATTTTTTTTTCGGTACAACGATCTGCCGTTGTAATGGGATATTTGGACGCAAATAAGCAATACCATGTCAACCCACAAAATTGAAAAACTGAGTTATATGTGCAGAAGTGTTGGTAAATGGCTGAAGAACATTTTTCTTTAATATTTGTAGGGTTTTAAATTTTAAAACTTCTAAAAAAGACATTCTTTAATCATGCAATTTATGTGTTATTTTAAAAGTTTTGGGTTGTATTATATACGAAATATGCAGTTTGTATACTTATTTTTTGTGAAAATAAGTATAAATGACTTACATAAATCTGAAATTGCCAAAAACTTGACCAATACATAAAAAAATCATATAAAGTAGTTCAAAATTTTCAAACGCGTTTTTCTCGAAATGACATTCGTGTGACATGGTATTGCTTATTTGCGTCCATTTATAAGTAAGAAGTTCATACCCTTCTTCATAATAAAATTCCTTTAAACTGAAACACTACACACTCAACGAAAAAAGCTCCGCAAGCAGGTTCGCTACCGCTGCACCACAACGTTGGCAATTATTTTCTTTTTTATTCATATTTTAAAATATAAACTCATAGTTTTAATATTAATATGCCTTGGGTATTTCAGCCTGTGCATTGTGTGATCCACTTCTTTTTGTCCGGGTACATAGCAAGTTTTATTTCCTTGGTTTGGTACAGCGGGAGTTTTAATTCAGTTCTAGGATCTCCTATAAACTATATACCTGCATATTAATATTAGGTAATACAAATTTTTCCATACACACTTCCCAATCTCTTTTATCCCATTCCTATTGGAATTTTATTATACTGATTTACAAATACAACAAAAAAGAATGCAACAATTTTATGCAGTCGTTCTGGAGTTATGCTATACCTACATTTTTTTTTTTTTAGAAGTTGGCAAACAAGCATACGGCCCACCTGATGGTAAGTGGTTGCTGTAGCCTATGAGCGCTTGCAGCACCATTACCATTATTAGTAGGTGCCACTCACGCGTTGCCAACCTCGAGATATTAGTTCTTAAATCTCATCCGCCCAGTAATTTCACTAGCGTACAGTGCCCTTCAAACTGGAACACAGTAGTGCCTAAGCACTACTATTTGGCGGCAGAATATTTGACACTGTGGTGGTACCTACCTAGCCGGCCTTTTGCAACAAAAGACCTACCACCAGTGTGACCTACATTTCGGTTTACTTTTGTTATATAGATGTTTGTTTTTGAGGCATAATAAGTATATGTAACTTAAAACGTGCATGTTTATGTATGTTTGTGTAGATTTACAAGTACCACGAGCACGACTCGATGCTGGAGAACAAGGAGGAGGAGACGCTGACGGAGGAGGAGCGGAAGGCGGCCTGGGAGGACTTTGAGAACGAGAAGACTCGCCCCCCGCCCGTCCCCTTCTCCGCCTACGGCCCACACAATGGCATGAGTACTGTATCCATTCTATTGAATTTTAAGCTTATGTTTCATATTGATATATATAAATTTATATATACTAGCGTTGTGGCGTGCATTGAGCCATGCCGGTCGCGGGTTCGATTCCTGGTCGGAACAGATGTTTGTTATAAATATCTATTATATTATATATATTATACTATATATCCGTCTGCGTGTTTGTCCTCTCCCCACTGTAGCAATTTGACTCGTAGAGTCAAACACGTTCCAATACCACAAAACCTTAAACGACAGCTCTTTATATTGCTAAAATTTTACCCTACTGAGTGGAATTGCTACGTTAGTTATAGTTTCGTATTACTCGTACCGAGGAATATTTGAATTATAAATTGAATTTAAGAGTATTTCTTGTAGTTGTAGATGTTCTATATTTATAAAATTTATAGCTTCTCATGACGGGGATTTTAGAGGTACAGAAGTCTGAAGGTCATATGTGTCATATGTTGGTTGTTCCAGTGCCCGGGCTATTCGCGCAGCAGCAACAGCTGGCCTACGCCGCGCTGGCGGCCATGCTGCGCAAGGAGCAACCCAACATGAGCGACAGCCAGATCCGCGACGCGCAGATGTACAACGTCAACCCGATGGCGGTCAGTACCACCCACCACTCAGTGGGAATACTTTAAAACTATGTATATGTATGTGTTATGTGGATATACTTTCCAACTTAAATTTAAAAAATGTGACAATATTGGTCCTTCGTTGACGATGCTATCTTCAAATTCTTCAAATTGACGTGACCAAGGCATAGATTTTTTAAACTCATTTTTTGAAAATATCAACTGGTTTTGAATTTTCAAACTTTTACACTGTATTTTGCATATTAAGCTAAGTCACTTCATATTGTGACGTATTAACCCATTCTCTGTCCATAAAATATACAATTGTTAACACTTTCCTGTCCACTGAACCACATATGGCTCAGTTCAATTGTTTAACTATTGTGTCTACTGACTGGACTGTGAATTGGTTAAACAATTAAAATGTTCATATATGATTCATGGGACAGGGAACCTTTTAGCTACAATCTAAACAATCAGGCTTCATCCACTATCTCAATAGTAAATTCATATTGACATACTGGATGCTATGTAGCCCAGTTTTTTCAAAATTAAATCAACTACAATATTTGCATTATGTATAAATTAGGCTCTTAACTTTTTACTTAATTTGGTAAAAAATTAGTATATTAGAACATGCTTCAATTGATTACTCTTAACAGTCACCAACATCTTTAATTTTTAAAAAAATATTGCCTTAATGCTAGTGACGTTTTTTTCCAAGTGTAAGAACACTAGTTATACTATTTTGTGGAGTTTTTCCTGTCATGGTTTTAAAATTTATCTACCAATCTTTGTTAATTTGTAACCAGTCCATCAATAAGTTGTAATTTTACCTACATTTTTATAGTATTTGTGTATAAGATAGTCCAAAATACAATCTCGGCGAGCGTCCTATTTCACTCACTTTAATTCAAAGAAATCAACAATAACACAACTCACACAAAGTCTTATTGACCAAATAACATTTTATTTACTACAATCTGTTAACAATAAAAATGTAGTAGTAATAACATTTAATATTCAATAAATTTCTCAATGTTTAGAGTAGTTATTTGAATAATCAAAGCATTCAAATAATATTGTAATTATAGAGGTCAAAATTATAAAAGTTAGATTTTTATGCAATAGATAGCAAAAGTAATTTGAGAAGAATTCAACTTATTCAATATTTGAAATTTATTTCTTCAGATGTTCGGTGGATATGACTATGGCGTAAGTTGTTGTCGATATTTGTTTAGATATTTATGTTCTATGATCTATTCCAATAGATAGTGGACACAAGGCTTACAAAGATATATTTAGTATTTTCTTTTTTGAAAATTTTCCCACAACGCACACCATGTTGTATTATTATTCCGTATACATAGACTATATACTATGGACAGGCCCTTCCTTACAGACAAAATTTCGGACTCGCTTGGTCCTGCCCGGTGACGCTGATAAGGCCAGTAAGGCCAACAGCAACAGCAATACATAAAAAGAAAAGTCACTGGGAGCATGAGTAAATTCAACCTTATTTTGCACCCTAACCAAATGAAGATAACGTAGAACTTCGTTGCTATTGCGTTGGTGTTGAATTTACTGGGGGAGCACCAGCAAGTTTTTGACATTTTGTCTGTATGGAAGGACGTGTCCATAGTATATAGTAAATCTATAGAACTATGTACTAATTTCACTTTTTTTATTATTTATTAATTTATTTTTATGTTATTTATTTTGTTTTTTCTTTTCATTTTCTTGTTCGTTTTACAACAATAGTAGTGTAGCACCAAACTTAGCATGCAATATTATCAAATACCTTAATATTTCAATGTCATGTACGTAACAACTATTAGGATTTTTTTGACCTATTGAATATTGCTTTCAAATATATCTTTGTATGCTTACCTTTTGTCTATATGCTATTGTAACAGACCATACTATTTAATGTACGCCAAATCCATATTTTCTTTAAAGCATGTGATTATTTTGTATGATACCCCCTTTCGCTACTAGCTTAGAAATATCTATATACCTTTTTCAATTTTTATTTTTTTATTTCATACAGCTGATGCAGAAAATGAATGAGTTATACAAGTTTACCCAAAGCGGAATGATGAACCCTGCAATGATGAATCAAATTATGAATTCAGGTAAATACAATTTATGATTTAAAAAAAAGTATATTTTTATAAAATAAATAGGTATGTTGAGGAAAGTGATAGGTATACAACATTATGTTAATAGCAGTAAACATAAAGGCCAATTAATTCGTCAAACTGTAGACAATTATGTGTATATACTATAATTTTAATGCATTATGCAGGTGCTAGTGAAATTACTGGGCAGAGGAGATTTAAGAATCAATATCTCGAGTTTTGGCAACGCGTGAGTGGCACCTACTTATGGTGCTGCAAGCGCTCATAGGCTACGGCACCACTTACCATCAGGTGGGCCGTATGCTTGTTTGCCATAACATAAAAAAAAGGTTACACCGCAGGCTGAAAATAAAATAGTTCCATTTTGAACTCATCAAAAAAAGTTTTAAAATATATATGTTTTTTTTTCACAAAAACAATGTAATTCCGCAGCCGGTGGTGTGGGCGGAGGCGTGGGTGGAGGAGTGGGAAGCGGCATGGCGCTGGGCGGCAGCAGCAGCCTGCAGTACGAGCCGCCGTGGCAGCGACAGCAGCGCATGCAGCAGTTGTTACAGCAGCAGCAGAATGTGAGTCTTGGATTTGCAACTGCACACCAGGCTTCTCGATGCGATCGTCGCTTACCTATCGATCTTGTCTCACTCACAAAACATAAAACTTTAGCAGTGATTGTTGTCAATTTGGACTCATAATTTCGTATTCCAACTTCTGAATCCTTGAAAATTATTTAGAACACCTTTTATCGAGTAAAAAAAAATGTTAATAATCTTAGCAAGACTGTATAACCTCTAGTCTTACTATCTAACAAACTTTAAAAAAACTTGTAAGATTTCCGTTACAGCATAACTTTTTTCATATAAATAAAAAGAACGCCTCTCACGAAGAAATATAACATAGAAAATGTAGTAGATAATGTAGAGCTCCCTGCCGCAGATGGGCACGAAGTACTACGCGGGCGGGATCGGCAGCCGCGACCCGGTGGCGATGCAGCTGCAGCAGCAGCTGGCGCGCGAGATGGTGCTGGGCGAGCGGGCGCGCCCGCGCGGCCGCCCGCCGTCCGCGCGCCCGCCGCCCTCCGCGCCCGCGCCCGGCGACGTCGTCAACCTCGACTCCGACTAGTACGTATTTTACTAAATTACTTTCGACCAAAAAACATGTTTATGTTTATGTTCAAGAAAATTGGTTTAAATGTTTTACGAATTTCATAATTTGAGAAATTTTAAACAAGCTTCGAAAAAGTCGTGTAACAATGCAAAACACTGCTCGATGCATTGCCAGAAAACTAGTTTTCAACATGTTTTATATAGATATGTGTGCCGTCAGTGCAAAGTTAAAGTGAGACCATTGTGTCGTGTCAAGCAGACAACAGTTTCCGCCGGCGAATGCGACATTTGAGTCTCTGGACTAGAATTCGCTCAGAGCACTTCCTTCTTCCCGATCCCTTAGCTGTGGTTCGGCCTGGCAGGAGCCATGCTACAGACGGAACCAAATTTGAGACCCCACGATGCTATCTGTTTTTCACAGTTAGATCTCAGTTCTAATTGACCAAAGACCTGGTGACGCCAGTAGGGCCAACAATAATAAGTCCAAAAAAAGTTTGTGTAATTTTTTTGCACGCACATAAGTAGTTATACTTTTCTGTAAATGCTAGTTTAGTTTAATGCTCTTTCAACTTTTTTGGAATGTATAAAAAAGAGTGATTAATATAAATAATGACTGATTGTTTCAGATCCAGTGTATAATAAACAAATGTGTACAGTGAATGTTATAAGGTGCTACGTTTATGAGCGTTGTAAGCTGAACATTTATGGGGTGTCAAATGGCTGGACCAGATTAATCATTGGAGTATAGATAAAAATATTTAATCATTTTATGAGTGATTTTAATCATAATAAATAGATACCTTCAGGCCTGCGTGTCACCACCACATAGCATGAATCTCACCTGTATTTTACCCACTTAAAACTTAACCGGGACACTTAAATGCTTTCTATGTTTCTTTCATGGGGTGGTTACAGTTACATATCAAAAGAATCTCTCTAACATCGCAGCCTAAGGTGAGAAATAATTTTATTCGCACAATCGTTAAACTTAATCTAATAATGAGTATAATTTATAACTATATGTACTCAATCTAAGTAATACGAATTGTGCATGTCCTAATGAAATAGACATGTGCATAGAAAAGATTAAATACAAAATAAAAATTAGACAAAATTTGATGTAAACAACACTATAATCCATATAAAAATATTTTCAAACAATAGATGTAAATATGTATTGTATAAGTGATTGTATAATTGATATTTAAATTATTTCATGCAAAATTTTAATCCATGGTTTGTGTGTTATTTACATAGAATTTGAAAATTTAAAAGCCAGACATGGTACTTATAGCATCGTCGATTGGCGATTCAGACGCCAAACGCGGCGATCGAGTCAAAGTAAGATCCTAATGTAACATTGATTTTGATACTGCGATCGAAAGTAGAGAATCGCCAAAACTTTATACTGATACAATATTGTTGCAGTCGCAAAATCATTGACCCTAAATGCTAAACGTACCATGTCTGCTAAAACTCCAAAGCATTTCATTGACATTTTGATAGATTAAAAGATATCATCAGCAACTATGTCTATAAGAGGTATTAAGGCTGTCAGCTTGACAATTTTAACTATATCTCACAGTACAGGAAATTAGTAGTAAGCTATGGTATGTCAGTAGTTGGTAACTGTGTTTACCATCTTAATGTTGCAGAGATGCTATAAAAATAATCACATGTTAGTTTTAGGTCAGTAGAACCGAGTCTCCGACAACCTTAAAAAGTGACATATACAAGTTAAATTGTTTGCTAAAATCCTGTCCATAGTTTTAAAATTTGCAACTTCATTCTTTTTTTTAATGAATTCAAGAACAATTTAGTTTTGTAATTATTGTTTTGCTCTCTTTTATATATGTTTACAATTCTTTACTAATATATTTTTATATTGGAATCAAAATTTAATATTTCCTTTTCTCTAGAAATTAGTCATAAATATTTCATTAGATACAGAAAAATAAATAAAATTCTTATATAATCGAATTTGTAATATCATTCCAAAAATATGTTAAATAATTGATGTAACTTTCTTATTTTTAAAATTGTCCACTCCAATTCTTAGATGGTTTTTGTACTTTTTCAAAATCATTCTTCTGATTTATTTAAAGTGTGTACTTTTATTTATTAGCTCGGTTCATGGGCGTTTTAGTTGTGATATTGCCTAATCTTAAATTTTTGTATACGTTTACTTTAATGTCACCGTTGTGACTTTAATATTAAAATCATCAAATATATTAGACTTATAGTTCTACTTAAGAATAATAAATATATACCAGTGTAACAGAAAAATTTGAAATGATCATAGAATTATAACACATAGAAGCATAGTAGATGCGCAAAATATAGACCATTCAATGGGAGCCATTTAAGACTGCTGGCTCCAATGAACGTCTGTCAGAGTACTGAGTGACAGGTATCAAAATAATAATTTAACTGGAATTTAGAATTGAATTAAAAATAATAAACAATTACGATTTGTGTGGTAAAATTGATTTTATACTATTTAATTAATATTTATTTATTTCTCAAACAAAGGAAAAAGTTTTACAAGTTAGTTAATCTAGATCAAAGTTCTTATAAATAGGTACACATTTTTTTGTGAGAGACTGGTATCTATACAAGTTTAACTAAACTAATAAATAATATAAATACTTATTTCCAATTTCAGTCTAGTAGTCAAAATGGGAATGTTAATTTTCCCAAAATTTAAAGATTTATTTTTGCTGGCAACATTACTAGTGTGCTTTTGCTTGTGTCAGTGAATATTCACTCACATTGGTTGTCCTGTGGTCTATGTTTTGCGAAGAAATTTTATGAAGCTGCAGTTCTATGTTTTATATATTATAATTCTATGGTAATGATTCATTTTTATGCTGTTTATTAGATTTTTTTTTACACAAGACATTTTAAATGTTGACTTTTTTTAACATATTTCTTAGATTTTATGCTTACTATATGTTATTTATAGTTTTACACAAAGTATAATAAATGAACAGTATTTCATTAGAATATAAGATGATTTTCTAACTCTTGTATTTAACTGATTGGTTTGTATCAAGTAGTTAATATAGCTACATGGACACTACTGATATTTTAACATCTTTATGAGGATTGCTATATGAGAATTTAATGGTTTCCTTATATATGTAATATATAATTGTAACTGTAGAAAACTTCCTATTATTTTGTAGTACAATTGAAGTATAAATAAATGATTTGAAAATGTGTAATTAAAATTATTTATTTTTCCTAACATTAGCACTTTATTTCAAGATAAACATATACAGTCAACATATACAGTCCTACTATATACTATGGACTCATCCAAACATACTGACAAAATGACACATAATCATTGATGCCCTATAATAAATTCAACACCAACGGAACACAGTGACAAGCTAACTTCATTTGGTTATTTTAATGTGCTTTGGTGCTGAATTTACTAAAGCACTTCAATGAGTCTGCCACATAGTAAGTATAATAAATAATCTAGTAAATATTTAAATTAGGAATACCAGTTTTAACACCCAATGATATTTCAAGATATTTTAATAGTCTGCGGGCAATGAATCTGACATCTGCAACTACAGACACATTCCCATTTAACATTTCTAGTCTGTTTTCAGTACAAAATGTTATTACTTCACTTGCATTGACAGCCATAGCATTTATTGGTAAACCACTTGCGTTTACTACTATGACACGACGAATTCTAAGATCTGGATGCACTTGTGCAAGAACTTCCTTGGCCCATTCTATACAAAATATTCTACTAGTGTCAATAGCAATTACTACAAAGTCTATAGCTAATTTACCCGTTAAATCCGATTGTCTCACGATATCTTCTAGATTAAAAGAGCGTAATACCACTAGTTTCCATCCAAAATCTCCTTCAGTGTGAACATCAAGAAGAGCTTCAGATATATTTTCTATAATTTCGCTGTTAGAAGATATTACTACCACAGTTAGGCTTTTTCTTACGCAGGTGGGCCCAATCCATCGCACTATTATTCGTTCTTCTTCAACTATAGACATTATTTTTATTCTGTTTGGCTACAACTAGTTTTTCCTTTTGAGGATTTATATAGCTCGTCTTTCGTTTTGTAATCGTTAATTCGTTATTTTAAATTTGATGTTCATGTCTTTGTAAAGTGTCAACCTGTGCCCCTGTGGTGTCAACTGTCAAATAAACAGCCAAACCCTAGATATCATAGATTTCAGCAGTCTACTGAAAGATCAACGAGAAAAAATGAGCGATTGCTATTGGTCCTTGCCTAAGGAAAGTCGTAATGACTTCTACTTTTTCTTTCGTTTCACTCTTTACGCTGTCTGTCTCGCTCTTTCGGCTCTTTTATTATGAGTAAATATTTATTTTATCTCCAATTCTCCATCTTGTTTTGCTATTTTTTTTGTACAAATTGTGTCCTACTAGTTTGCGATAAAATAACGAAGTTATTATCCTCATTTATTATTTATAGTTTATATATATATCGTCTAATATGTATTATTAACCATGCATTGTAAAATAAACAATCATGGCTAGTAGAAAGTGTAAAGAGAAACAAAATGTGTCTGGGCTTGTGACGAAAAGATTTTCAAGAAGTGATTGTAAAGGAAATTTTGATAATTTTCCATATTCATTGAAGAAAATCTCGGTAAGTTTGTCGTATACAAATTTCGTTATGACCTAACCTATTTTTAAAACAATTCATATAACTTTGTTACTGAAAGCAATTAACTAGCTCTATTCATATTTCATTATTATTTAATTACAATAAATAGCACATAATTATGTAACGAAAAATTTACTCATTTTATTATAAGAGAAATTTAAATATTTTAGGGTCCTACGTTACATTATACCTAATACAAAAATGTTACTTTTGCATTAAATTTTTGAGCTAGCATTTGAAATTATTCCATGAATTCAAAGGTTTAATAACTTAAATTTAAAATGAAAGAGTAAATAAAATCCCTTGTTTTATTTTCTACATATTCATCATAATGTCTGGATAACATAATACAGAAATTTTAAATAGTTTCATTATTCTTACAATCATTGTACTGAACTAATGTATTTTAAGACATAAAATACTTAAGAATTTCAATGGTGATAGAAGTTTATTATATTATGGTAGGTGTCAGTTTATATAGCAGATGATTATCTAATAAAACCAACATCTTTTTAGAAAAATGCATAACCATACAATATAATGTTATAAAATAATTTTGAGTGTGTACTGTTTATTTATTTATTTATGTAATTGTATCAATACATAAATTAACATTTGTTTACACCCAATATAACATTGTACAATTTAATACTAACAATATTTACAAATAATTAAAACTACAAATTTTGTCCACAGCAAATGGTGGCAAAAATGCTAGTTCACAAGCGGCATTACATTAACAGTATATACTTTTGTTTCCAGGTGCAAAGAGTGGGTAAAAGTAACAGGAAAAGAACATTTGGCACACTTACCAACTGAGAGATTACACTAAAATAAGTTTATGAGTGGTAAACATTTTAAGGACTGATTTAAAAAAAGAATGCTATACCATTTCTGTTGCTCAATGCTCCACCCTAATCAGATGAGATGAAATTATAAAACAGTTATATCTATTAAAATATTTTACCAATTCTATTTGAATAAAATTTTGGTTTGATTCGATTTGATTTATTTCTCAACATAACTATATCTCAATTTATTACTGATTTTGTTTTAGTGGTAAATTGAAATTAAAATAATGACTTAATTTCTTATTAAACAATAACCACTACAACAAAATCAGTAATAAATCCCAAAAAAAAGAAAAAGCTAAGCGCACATCACTATCGATGGAATATTCATCGATATCGATAATTTTTATCGACATACCACGTCACTAATTACTATGATTTATTGAAATGTTGGTAGAATTGATTGTTTTTTATAGTTGGTAAGAGAGCGATTCTTTAGGCTGACTATTCACGATGGTCATATTGAATCTATGGGACTCCAGTCTCTTACTTATTTGCTCTGTGGATTTCAGAATAGAAATCTGATAGATATGGAGGATACACTAGATTGCACGTTTATATGGTGTAAAACATAGAACATTTAATAAAGGTGTAAAATAACAAAGTGCTTAAAATTGAAGCGAATTGTAAGATTAAAAAAACGAACAATTCGCAATAAATCGCGCTGGTAGTGCTACGCCTACATTGCTTTTTTTCAACGGAAATTTGTAAGAATACATAATATGTTCATGCTGTACATCTTAATTAAATAATTAATTAATTATAAATACAGAAAAATAACCAATAATACAGTATGAAGGGTATGATTTTGCCAGAGAGTCGACTTATATTCCCTGTTGACTGCTTTCAAATTTATTGAAATTATAGAATAATTCGTTCAATCATAGCTTATAGAATAATCTCTATAAAATATGTAAAGGTGAATGTTTTTGTGTGTGTACCAATGATGTTAAATACAAAAAGAAGCATATATTTTATAAGTGTGCGAAAAGTGAAGACTCGAAAACGTCCTAATTGGGACGTTTTCTCTTTATTCCGCGTCTAGCAAGCCAGCGAGGTAAATGTCTCGTCACGAGAACTGTATTATTTTTTAAAATAAAATATATATTTTTAAGGTTTTCCAAGCTAAATGCTTAAAAACTTACTTTACTATTAAATAAATATGTTTTGTTATGAATGTGCTGTCTTTTCAAATAAATCATAATCTGTGTCTCGGCAAAACATTTGAAGCGCAGTTTTTCAAATTATAGCTATCTCTTTCACTGGTGTTCTTATAGTATCTTTTATACGGTCATTACTGCAACTTCTCGACATTATGCACTATCTCGGTATGTATAATGTATATGACAGCGCGACCAGAAGAACATAATATCTTTGTATTTAATATTACTTCTATGATTCAACATCATTCACCAACTTTTAGGGACATCTGTATTAGTATTTTTGTACATTTATTATTTAGCACCCCTGAATGTCAGTCATCACTCATCTGTCATATCATCAGACAAACCATTGTTTGAAATTTAATAATGCCGGGAAAACTTTTAACTGAGAGAGAAACCGATTTTT
Source organism: Hestina assimilis (assembly GCA_023373885.1). Taxonomy (NCBI): domain Eukaryota; kingdom Metazoa; phylum Arthropoda; class Insecta; order Lepidoptera; family Nymphalidae; genus Hestina; species Hestina assimilis. Next base: position 9,722,853 of record CM041755.1, on the reverse strand, counting down.
TAAATATTTTTATAATTAGACTGAAAGTGGAAAACAGAAACATTTAAAAAGTAGTAGTTTAACGATATCCTCTTAGTCTCAAAATGCACCGAGGAGACGAAAAATTTCCTGAAAATGGTTTCGAAGCTTGGGGTGGGTACATGCAAGCAAAGAAAGCTAAGTTGGAAGAGCAGTTTTCTACTGGAATCGGGAAAGCATGTAAACAATCTGACCTCTTTCAAGGGATAAGTATTTATGTAAATGGTGTATGATCCAGGGATGTGCTAGGTGTTGGAGATTGACCACGCGGAATATTAAGGTTTATATAGATGATTTATTAAGTTATTACAAAGATATATGGTTTGAATGCTATTCCGCGTCGCTCGCTCGGTCAACTCACTAATATTTGCGCTGACGGTATAATTTATAGGTATAATGTAGGCCAAATTATATACTAATAAAAATGTTGTACGTTAACCGTACATGCTCCCGAGGGAGAATGAGTGGGAAGAGCATTCATTACAAAAGATAAACATTTTAACAAACATAAATGGTAAAAAAGTATAAAAGGTATTAACAAAAAATTAATCTTTAAAATATTGTATAAAATAAAGTAAATTAAAATTAAATTTCTTCAACATTAAATCTTTTTGATTTAACCTCACTGTATACAGGTTCTACCGTCTGAGTTGCAAACTCCGTCATCTCCATCTGCATACCTGCGTTCTCGATTCCATCTCTTTGCATGACCTTAGGATTATTTTCTTTTATGAATCTTTTCCGGAGTACATAATACAGACTCCCTAAGGCAATCAATCCCAACAGCAAAGAAGTAACAGAATAAAAATATATATCATGAGTAGAGACGTAAGATGTGATAGGTAATGTTTCGTGCTCCTTTTGATAAGTTAATTGTTCTTCAATTATGTTGAAGTCAGTTTTCTTGAGTGTAGTTAAATTCAATTCCAAGGTCTTCCAGCTGAGGTCAAAAATGTTGTTTATTGTTGAATTCATAGTTGGCACTTCTATATCTGGTTCCATAAAAAGATTATTCCCTAAATGATTAAATGTATATATAGTTGCATCTCTTTTCTGTAATATGCATTTTGGTTTCAAGGCTATGACACCTGTACCGTTAATGACCGCCGGCGTAACTTGATCCTGACATATGACGCGCATCAGCTGTCTCTCGCACAATGTAAACAACCATAAGTTAGGTTTGTGTAACTTTATCCATGATTCTTTGCATGTGACGTCCTTGCTGACGCATGATAATGAAGTCTGTTGACTGAATGCTTTAGCCTCGCAAGGCGCATTTTTGTCGTGTAAGCTGTATACAGGTTGACGCAATATACACATAAAATTGTCTTCTCCGTACGAAATACATTGGTGTATGTCAGACTGTTTCATAACAATATATGAGGTCTTTATGAAGTTGATGGCAAGGAACTCGGAACCTGGTTCTACTAGTTTTAAATTCCCTTCTCTACGGAACGGGATAGGAATTACCCGATATATCATGTAGTCGTCATCACTCAGTATTGGAATGTGTAACTCAAACAGCAAGTATTTAGTACTAAGACGAGCTTTTACATAAACTAGTTTGAATATCTCATTGAAATCCCTTTGCACATCCTTTATAGGCAAAGAGAGTCCTTGGGGTAGTTTTCCGGATATACTAATAAGTTGTTCCTTTAGTTGAGATGCTGAGAATAAATGTGTGTCCAAATGGCCTTTGTAGATATCAGAGAGTGCATTCATTAGGAGATCTTGAATTTGTTTTAAGTTGCTCAATATTAAAGTTGATGTTATCGCTGCTGAATTAAAATCGCTAGCCATGTATAATATGTGTGCCTTGTTTTCTATTTTATTGACTACACTGCAAGTCTGATTCAAGTAGGCATGTATGACATCGAATTGCTTATTCATGAATTCTGTATTTCGTTTCACAATGTTATTTTCTGACTCTATTATTAAAGTTTGATTTTTCATAAGTTGAAGTAAATAATTATCATTATTTAATAGATTCTGAATATCCTTTTCATATTTAAGTGCAAACTCTTCATCTAGGACTCCAAATAACGTCCTTGCTAATTTCCCGATTCCGTCAAAATAACCTCGCTTCTTCCGAGTGTGTTGTGACAATAATATGGAATCGTATTCGTTCAAATGATGCAATTCGTGACGTAGGTGTTTGACAGATCCTTCGCATGACTTGTACTCGTGAGATATTCTTTGACAAAGTCGATCCATTTGCTCTATGTAGGAATTAAGTTTACCTTTTGCTTGCCAGTATGATGTTAGGTTATAATAGATTAAAAGAGTCCATTCATCGTGTATTAGCTGTAGTTTTCCCGCTTCGTCAAAGAAAATAGGATTATCGTTTGGTATATTGGTCAAAATATAGCTCGTTATTGGTGCTGATTGTACAATCTTGAACCCCATTGTAGCTATTAAAGTTAGTAGTACGAAAGAGTAAAAATTGTATTTATTTGTTTTTAAGGAATGCCTTGGTTTTTGTTTTTCAGATTTTTCTTCATTCTGATTTTCTTCTTCTTCGTCGCTTTGGATAGGTTGACTTGTGGTTTTCACTGGTAAAGGTGCAAGCTTTGTAATAGGACGTTTTAGCAGCCCTTTCTTGGTTTTTAATGTGACGACCCGGACCCTTTCGTCAGCGCCAGGGTGCAGTTCCATAACTCTTCCGAGAGCCCATCTCCCCGGCGGAAGATTTTCGTCTTTCACTAATACTAGACTTCCTTCTTTTATATTTTCTTTAGGTTGCTGCCATTTGCTTCGTACTTGTAATTGGTGAAGATATTCTTTTGACCAACGCTGCCAAAAGTGTAAGTTCATTTGTTCTATAAGCCTCCATCTGTTTCTCAAATCATTGCACTTAATCTTTTCTTCTTCTCTTTCGAATACTGATAGCAGAGGACTACCGATGAGAAAATGACCGGGAGTAAGATATTCCAAGTCATCTACGTCTTCCGACAGTGGGCAAAGTGGACGTGAGTTCATACAGGCCTCAATCTGAGTAAGAAGAGTTGTAAATTGTTCGAACGTGAGCTTCTGTTCCCCCAAAACTCGTTTCAAATGGTATTTCATGGATTTGACTGCAGCTTCCCAGAGACCTCCTGCTGTTGGCCAGAGAGGCGCATTAAAATGCCAGTGAATTTGTTGATTACTCATTTCGTTACAGAATTCAGAGCTTTTGAAAGTTTTATTCCGTTCAAAATCTTTTTGAAGTTGTTTGGCTGCCCCTACGAAGTTTGTACCATTATCCGAGAATATATGCTTGGGTGTACCTCTGCGCGCACACATCCTCTTGAAGGCGGCTAGAAAGGTTGTTGTTGTAAGGTCTGAAACCAATTCCAGGTGTACAGCTTTGGTCACCATACAGATGAAAATGGCAATATAAGCTTTGCACGTTGTCACTCCTCTTCCCTTATTAATTTTAATGTCTACCTGTCCTGTAAAATCAACGCCGGTATTCGTGAATGGTCTGCTGGGAGTGACTCGTTCTTTTGGTAAATCAGCCATCAATTGACTGTTTTGGTGTGGCTTGAAACGGTGACATCGTATACACTGGCGTAGTTCCTTTTTTACTGTTCGGCTTCCACCAATGATCCAAAATTTGAAACGCAAGTGCGCTAAAGTTAATCTCGCCCCACCATGCAGTGTTGTATTGTGAGCATCTTGGATGAGAAGCTGCGTTAACCTTCCCGTAGCGGGAAGTATTATAGGATGTTTTGATTCTTGAGGCAAAATCGAATTCGCGAGTCTTCCCTGTACACGTAATAATCCTGTACCATCTAGGAATGGAGTTAACTTTAAAAGGGTACTTCTTTTAGGTATAGGTTTGTTCTTTTTTAAACATTGAATTTCTTCTTCAAAATGCTCTATTTGAACCGTTTTAATAACCCATTCGGTAGCTTCCTTTATCTCTTGCGGCGATAAACATAATTCCTCATTGTTACAGTCGGTAAATTTATTGTTACATTTCTTTATTTTATTGATGATTCTTAGAATCCATGCAACAATACGAATAATTTTATTTAATTTGCTTTGTTTGTTTAACAATAGATTTACGATTCCGCTATTTCTGCAACTGGCTACGCAGCATTTTTGCTTGAGTTCATTGTTCGTTGAATATGTTATATAAGTTTCTTGTTTATTTTGAGAATCGTAGTTTTTTAACCATCTAGGTCCTTCCCACCATAGTTGAAAATGTAAAAGTTGTGTCGGTGAGAGACCTCGAGTGGCGCAATCCGCTGAATTTTCTTCTGATTTTACATAATTCCATTGATTCGCAGGAATTATATTAACAATCTGTTCTACTCTGTGAGACACATATCTTTCCCATTTGTTTATATCGCCCTGTAACCATGCTAATACCACTTTGGAATCACTCCAACAGTGTAACTGTAAGCTTTTATGGGTGATACTTTCGGTGATCTTTTTGATAAGTTTAGTGAGTAATAAAGCTCCACAGAGTTCTAAGCGTGGTAGCGAAATTTTTTGCTGAGCAGGGCAACCTTTGTTTTCGCGGCGATTAACGTAGTTATGGAATCTCCTTGGTGGTTTTTTACACGACTATATACAACGCAGGCGTATGCTTTTTCGCTCGCGTCGCAAAAGCCATGTATCTCGATGTCTTTGGCCGTACATTGCAGCCATCGCGGAATTAAGAGCTGGTTAATTGCAGGAAGATCTTTTCTTAAGGTTTCCCACTCCGTGGCTATACCGATTGGTAGGATTTCATCCCAATCTATTTTACTGACCCATAGTTTTTGAAACAGTAATTTTGCTTTTATTATTATGGGCGATAGAAACCCAAGTGGGTCATATAATTTACTTATTTCGCCAAGTAAGATGCGTTTTGTTAAATTTTTCTTTTGAGGTATGTTCCATTTATAGGTAAAACTATCGGTTGTTTGTTCCCAGCTTATTCCCAAAGTTTTGTTACTTCCATTTGTGGACTGTTCTTGATTAAAATTAATATTGTTTTTTGTATACTTTTGGTCATCTTTTAAGTCTTCTAAAATCATAGGTTCATTGCTTGTCCACTTCCTTAAGTTAAACCCTCCTTTTTCCAGTAATTCAATTAACTGTAATACGAGCTTTTTCGCAGAAATAATATCTTCTTGTCCATAGACGAGGTCATCCATATAAAAAAAATTTCGCAACGCGTGTGCGGCCTCTTGGTATTTGTCTCGTTCGTCATGTGCTAGTTTCAATAAAGTTCGCATTGCGAGATATGGTGCACTCTTCATTCCGTACGTGACGGTGCATAGCTGCCACTCCTTTAATGGGTCATCTCGCGATGACCTCCAAATAATGGTTTGTAAATATTGCTGTTTTTCATCCAGCCAAATATTGCGATACATCTTCTCTATATCCGCTGTAAAGACATATCTAAATGTTCTCCAGTTGATGAGTAAGGTAAGTATGTCCTTTTGTAAATTAGGTCCGGAATACATGAGATCATTAATACTGTTGTTTTGTTTTGTTTTATATGACGCATTAAACACTACTCTTAGTTTAGTGGTAGTGGACTCCGCCCTTAATACGCCATGATGTGGTAGATAGATAGGTCCTTTGTTTTTAATTTCATTAGATATAGGTTTCATGTGGCCCCTTGATATGTAATCATGCATAAAGCGTTTATATTCGAAGCTAAGTTCTTTATCCGTCAGCATTTTTTGTTCCAATTTTAAAAATTGCGCTTGTGCTTGTTGTTTTGTGGCTCCTAAGTTCATGTTCGTATCGTAGTTTTCTTTCATGGGCATCTGCACTACGTATTTTCCATCTGCTTTTCTTTTGATGGTGTCATTATAAAACTTTTCACAATAGTGCTCTTCGTTTGTTACTGCTGTGGTCGTATTAATTTCTTCGGCTTCCCAAAAACGTGACATATTCTCCAAATCATTGAGTGTCATAAAGCATTTAAAAGTTTTAACGTTCCCACACAAAATCCATCCGACTTTGGTTTGTTGCGCAACAGGACAGTTATTACAGTCATCCTTCACGACTCCATTCAAGATGAGCTCGGCGTAAACGTCAGCGCCCAAAAGTAGGTCAATTGGGCTCGACCTGTTGAAGTATGGGTCTGCCAGTTGAAGGTTTTGTAAATAGTTCCAGGTTTGTATTGAAAACGATGTTATTGGTAAGTTATTAATTAGTTTCTTCATTATTAAGGTTTCTGAGGTGAAACTATAGTCAGAGTGTATCGATTGACATTCTAATATAAGTGACCCCCTACAATTGCCGGACACCGACCCGACACCTGACACGACAGCGCTTATTTTTCGCCGCGGTAATCTAAGCCGTTGAGCTGCATCTTCGGTTATTAAGCTGACTTGTGAACCTTGGTCTAACAGGCCTCTTAGGGTTATAAAGTTTTCATCTACCGTTTTCACATTCAAAAGTACCGTCGGCAGTAAAACTTCCTTATCTGCGTTTGTTATGTTGTTTACCGCAGGCGAAGGCGAGGTCGATGGCGTATTGGTCAAAGCTATATTTCGACGGTGGTGGAAGAGTTCATTTTCAGCTTGATGTATCAGCGTATGATGAGGGTTTTGACATAGCTTGCATCTATTTAGTGAAAGGCAACGTTGTCCCTCGTGTTTGTTAAGACAATTCTTACATATACGTAATTTTCGAACTGTGTCAAGTCGATTATTTGCGTTCATATCTAAAAATTTGTCACATCGCATTATCGCATGTTCTTTTTTGCACACTGGGCACGTTGGAGCCGTAGTAACAAATGTTTTATGCCCAGTTGATGACTTGTTAAAGTGCGATGACCTCTGCATGTAATTATGATATTGTTTTACTGGCCATGCATTGCTATGAGGTTTATATGACGTCATATTTTTGTTGGAAACGGAAAATTTTTGTTGATGATTCCTTTGCAAAGTTTCTAACGCCATAAACTTTAATTCTAGGAACTTGGTAAACTCTTCCAGATTTGGAAAATCTCTAGGGTCCTGGAGGTCTTTGATATACTCATTGTAAGACGAGCTATCTAGCTTTTGCGATAAAAGGTGAACAATCATAGGATCCCAACTCGTTATATCTAATCCCATATTACTCAACCCGTTCAGACACTCTCGTATTACATCATGTAGCTTTCTTATATTAGCTGCGCTCGCTTGTTGTATTGTTGGTTGATTTAGAAGTAAATTCATATATGAGGTGAATATTAATCTTTTGTTGTCGTAGCGATGAGTAATTATTTCCCAACATGAGGAATAATTGTCAGCGCTGATTCCCAGGTGTTGGACCAGCTTTTCAGCTTCACCTTTTAGTTTCGTTTTCAGATGTTGCATTTTCTGAGCTTTGGAGAGTGACGGGTTGTTATGCACACTCTCCATAAAAAGATCTTTGAAAGAGAGCCACTGGTTGTAATTGCCATAAAAATCTGGAATTTCTATCTTTGGTGTTGCCTTCTCATAATGCACATTATCCCAGATTTTATGTTGCAGCTTCTTTCGTACATCATCATAAATATTCTCCACAGCGTCATATTTTTGCTTGTATATCGAATCTTCTTCTTGCTTCCATATACAGTCGAGTTCCCAGTTCGCCCTTTCGATATGTTCCCATTTAATTTTTAAAATGTTTAAGCTATCCTCCAATTCCCATTTTTCCATGGTAGTCTCGATATTAATTTTATTCAGCGTATGCTCAAAAGCTTTAAAATTACAGTACTGCTGGCGTAAGATATCTTGTTGCTTAATATTAGCTTCGCTCGTTTCACGAGGAGGCACATGAAAGTTAATACCCTCAAAATCAAACCTAGGCAATGGTTTTCTCTCTGCCGGAGCTGCTGGTATTGGTTCCTTAGTTGAGGTGGAGGGTAACTCCGCTTTTCGTTTCAAAATGTCTTGTAAAACGTCTTCGTACATCCTCTTAGTACAGTTAAAAACATCGTCTGTAAAATATTGAATGTTGGTTATTCCTAATTCTTCTAGGTGTTGGTGATTCTCAATAAATCCTTCCCATGCAGCGTTTAAACGGGAAAGACGGTCATTTAGATAGGTGAGATTTTTTCTGACGGAGCTGTCTTTTTTGTAATTCTTACAAATTTGTTTCAATTCGTTGAATATAATTTCTTGGTGATTGATGAGTTCTTCGACACCCTGAACCATTTTTTAAGATAAGCTGTTGGTATTTCTTCTGACAGCAACTTGTAGGTGTGGCTGTAAAGCCGTGGTCACTAGTCCAGAAGGATAGGTATCCAATGTCCAGATCCTCAAATAACGCTATTTGCGCCTTCTCAATACAGTTGGTGAGACCCGCTTGTGGGAAGCCAACGTACCGAATCGCTAACGTTAAAGAAAATCCAAACACAGATACCGTTCAAAGCTCGAAGGACCAAAATGTATGATCCAGGGATGTGCTAGGTGTTGGAGATTGACCACGCGGAATATTAAGGTTTATATAGATGATTTATTAAGTTATTACAAAGATATATGGTTTGAATGCTATTCCGCGTCGCTCGCTCGGTCAACTCACTAATATTTGCGCTGACGGTATAATTTATAGGTATAATGTAGGCCAAATTATATACTAATAAAAATGTTGTACGTTAACCGTACAAATGGTTTCACGATACCTTCAGCGGATGAATTAAAAGAATTGATGGCTAAACACGGCGGCGTTTATCACGTGTATCAAAGAAGTGACGATTTTATAATAGCTTCTAACTTACCAGATACAAAAGTGAAAAATATGTCATTAGCAAAAGTGGTAAAGCCTGAATGGATAATTGATAGCATAGCCAGAGAACGTGTGTTGGATTACAGAGATTATTTAGTATACCGAAATTCTAAATCACAAGCGAGACTTAATTTTTATCAAGTAAGTAAAAGTGATGCTGCCGAGGCCCAGAAAGATGATGAAAAACCTGCCATTTGTACACAAAACAGCAAAACTGAAAACAGCATTGATAAAAAAAATATTGAAAGTAACTTATTGAAAGTAAGCCCTAAGAAAGAAATGTCATTAAATACAATATCTCCTAAAGCTAATGATGGAGTTGCAAAAACTGCTGCAGACCCTAATTTTATTTCAGAATTTTATAATAATTCCCGATTACATCACATATCACAACTAGGGGCAACTTTCAAACAACATGTAAATGATCTTAGGGAAAGTAGTAAATTTTCATTTCCTGCTCGCAATGACCTTAAAAATAGAATATTAGCAGCAAATGGCTTAAAAAATAAATTAACAAAATTAGATTTTCAAAATTCTAAAACAATTATGCATATAGATATGGATTGTTTCTTTGTGTCTGTTGGTTTACGTAAAAGACCTGAACTTAAAGGAAAACCTGTTGCTGTTACACATTCTAAAGGGGGACAAACTTCGTCAAAGAGAGCTGGGGTTGATAGAGCTACAGAATTTAACTTATATAAACAAAAACAGGCGAAAAAGTTAGGTGTTGCTGTAGGCACTACAGAAGATATTGAAATTGAAACTAGGGTGGATAATATTAGCGAAGACGGTAAATATGCATCAATGAGTGAAATTGCTTCATGCTCTTATGAAGCAAGATCTAAAGGAATCAGTAATGGTATGTTTATGGGAGCAGCTTTAAGGTTGTGCCCTGATTTACAAACAATACCCTATGATTTTGAAGGGTATAAAGAAGTAGCCTACACTTTATATAATACTATAGCACAATATACATTAGATATAGAAGCAGTTTCTTGTGACGAAATGTATGTTGATTGCACTGAGCTGTTGGATTATCTTAATGTTAGTGTTGATGACTTTGCAACTGCTTTGAGAGATGAAATAAAAAGTAAAACAGGTTGTCCATGTTCCACTGGTTTTGGTGGTAACCGTTTGCAAGCAAGACTAGCTACCAAGCAAGCTAAACCAGATGGACAATTTTTTCTGATATCAGATATAGTCAGTAGTTTTATGCATAGTATAAATCTCAGAGATTTGCCTGGTGTAGGAAGGCAAACATCTCAGAAATTAGAAGCACTTGGGCACCTAACTTGTGGATCATTACAAAGCCTGTCATTAGCTTGCCTACAAAAACATTTGGGTAATAAAACTGGTGCACAATTATATGATCAATGTCGTGGGCATGATCCAAACTCGTTAACATATTATACAATTAGAAAATCTGTGTCAGCAGAAGTTAATTATGGTATACGCTTTGAAAATAATGCACAGTGTGAGGAATTTTTAAAACAACTTTCTTGTGAAGTGCAATCAAGAATGCAACAGTTCAAAGTACTGGGTAAATGTATAACACTTAAACTTATGATAAGAGCTGAAAATGCTCCAGTCGAAACTGCCAAATTTATGGGACATGGTTTCTGTGATATTATCAATAAGTCAATGACATTGCAGACAGCTACCAATGATGTGCATATTATAACAAAAGAAGTGATATCAATATGTAGAAAACAGAATATAGATCCAAAAGAAATGCGAGGAATAGGGATACAGATTACAAAACTAGAACCAATCAATAGCAAACAGGTTAAAGGATCCATTAATAAATTTTTGGCAAATAAAAGTACAGTAAAATCAGAAAATGTAAAGAATGAGTATAAAAATCCCATCACACCAAAGAAGCAAAAACAGCATTCACCAACAAAGCAAATCATTAAATCTCCAATATTAGGGAATTCAAAATCAGCAATATTAAAAAGGAAAGGTAGACCTCCTAAAAATGCAACAACCACTAACTCCCATGTCAATCTCATTAGTAGATTTCTCCAAGCACCTGTTATACCAGAAGATATTTGTGTCAAAAAGGACACAATTACTGAGGAACAATCTGTCAAAGAAATACCCAAAAAGTGTGAAGTAAAACAGCAAGGTTTGCTTGGTTTACCTTGGGGCAAAGTGAGGGAATTATTGAGAGCATGGTTTGATAGTGGCCAAACTCCAAAACTTTGTGATGTTAATTTAATATCTGCCTATATGCGTGAAATGGTTATCAATAAGGACATAGAAAAGTTATATATTTTGATAAATTTTATGAGAAGGCGAATAAAAGAAATCAATAATTCTATATGGAATGAGGTTCAGGACAGCATTATTGAAGACGTACAAAATGCAATGATAGCTGTTTATGGAAAAAGTTTATGGATATCTGATTATTGAATTGAAATTAAAGGAGTTAGTTTGTATTTATATGCTGATAACCTTGCAGGTTAAAGTACAAATAAATACTCATTTGATTAAAAGAATAGAATTTTTACTTAAAGAAAACAACAAATTATAAGGTAATTTCATTTATTTCATATTTGATTCTATTAGTACTAAATTAAAACCAAATTGTGTCAAATTACTATTGACATTGGAACATGCTGCATGTTTACTACTTCTATACTATTGACTGCAGCACAAAAATATTGTGGCAGAAAAGTAAAGTGCTCTGCAGTTTATGTAAAAAAATTAATCATAACCCACATTATGTGTCCATGTGAAAAAATATTGTTTATAGTCCTGGACGCTTCGTTAAAATTCTTAACATATTATTATAGCTAAGTTTGCAAAATGGCAGTTAGTATCACTTCTCAATGTTAATAATAAGCAATAATGTTTTAAATGGCCAATGATTTTAACAATAAATTACACATGTTTAATATAAATGGTTACATACAATTGAATTTAATTATTCATGTATATCACAGATGCTTATTGCAAAATAAAAAAACTAAAACATTAGAACAAAATAGAGAACAAAACAAAATGTTGCAAAAATAATATTATAAAGCTTTCAGCTTCGACATTCACTTAAAACTAAATGTTTATGTTTTGTGACAACCGTTTCTATCGAATTTAAAAGACAACAAGTTTAAATATTTTCTATTATACAAATAAAATGTTGCCTAAAATACTATAAGGTTAATATTAGGTACAATGTTTCATTACGTAATACATAGTCTTTATGAGAGGAATCTAAATGTAGTAAATATGAAACTTATACAACAACCGTCATTATGTCAGAATAGTTTTTATACGAAAAAAAAATGCATAATAAGTTCTGTTGGTATATGTAATTAAAAGTATAGACAGTTTTAAATAACTTCATCCACTTTTCTAAACATAAACGTAACAATAGGGTGGCAAGACGGCAAAATGCCACGAGCCCCAAGCCTGAAAGGGTCATCTGGTCAGGGAGAGCTGTAAGCACAGGAGAATCCTAACATTTAACAAGAAGCGAGGAAAATTTGATGCTAAAACCGTAAAAAAGTGTAATTTCCGTTCTATACACTCTCAATGAAAGAAAATAAAGAATTGCAATATCGTTTGTTTGCCCAGCTTTGACACGTAGTGAATCATTATAAAGTAAAAATAGTTACAGCATTTCAGTTGATTATGGCTTATGTTGAAAATGAAAAATTTTCGAAATCGAAAAAAACCTCTAAGATTTTGTGATAAGCCAAACTGTTGTGTATAAACCTGTCACTTGAAAATTCATTAGAAAATTAAAATACTAAGAATGATCAGGAAAACTTGGCACAAATACGCATCTTCAAACGAAGCATTAATTTTATACAATTTAAAGTGAAATGGTGTTTTTGGTTTGATTGTTTAATTTTGAACAAAATGACGGTAGTTACAAATATTTGAATTGTCTCATGCGGTCGAGTTAACTGAAATCGAATGTTTGATGGCTAGTTTAGAATCAATGATGATTTCGTCACCCGACCTGATGTTGTACGAGTACAGCTGCTTTGTTGGAAATTTCATTTCCTCGGGACCCTGTGAAAAATATTGCTCATATTAAACATGAAATGTATATGTTATTTATTGCTATTAACAAAACTACACAATTATACAACCATAATATCAAAATACAGTGTTTGTAGTTCCTTAATACACAACAGTAAAAGCGTATATTTATTTCAAAATACAAGTCTATAAATCGAAATATACGTACCTACAATACATTGTGTAAATATTTATAAGTATTAACCCATAATAACTATTAATAATTTTAATTAAATTTGTATAACAATCTTTGTATAGGTACATAAATAATTGTTTTGTGCGGGTGTATGTGACTGAAATTCATAAACTGCTGGACCGACTTTGATGAAATTTTTGTGTGTGTTCAAGTAGATTCGAGAATGGGCTCTGTAAGTGGCGCTTTAATCGAGTTCCTTTTCTATTTTATTCTCAAAGCAAAGCAACGTCTACCCGGCCCTATAGTAAAATTTATAAATCTAGGTCTGGCATTAAAAATACCTGTGTGTCTCTTAACTCCTGATCAACATAGAAGAGGCGCATTTTCGATGCCGGGAATCCCGCCAAACGTTCCAGCCGAGTTTTCAGATCAGACACGGTTCTGGAAAAAAAGGATAATTTTATTGAAAAATCAGACATTTAAGAACAACAGATATCTTAATAATGATGTTGAAAATTTACCTATACACGTCAATGGTGCGCACCTCGCTGGTGTCTCCACACGTGAAGGTGATCTGCACGCGCTTCTCGGGCCGAAGGTCCACCGACACCAGCGGGTCCAGCTTGCCGTGCACGCCCACCAGCTCCCAGTACCTTTATTATTGTTACACATTTAAAGTTAACATGACTGAATGAACTTGGTTGAATAAAGTGATGGAATATTTTTAAAGATTACACATTACATAATTATTACATTTTAGACATTCAGGATTTTTGAAATCAAGAGACTAATAAATCGTTAGTGAAATTTGTATACGAATTTCAATATTTATTCGATGTTATGTAATAATAATGGGGACCGACAGCTTTACGTGCCTCGGTGTTTATAATAACATCTGGTAATAATCGTTAACTCTTTATAGGTAATTTCCTCTTATTCAGTGAGTTACTAGTTCGCCCTTTCCGCAAAGTTGCGGAGTTCAGATTGCAATCGCTCTGTGTAAAAAGTAGTAACCTGTCAAATCCGGATAAGAGTAATAAGCAGACTTGGGTAAATACCCGGTATAATGCCAGGAAGAAGATATAACCGCAAATATTTCTCTTGCATTATCTTTACAGATAAAGAAACAAAATAAAACAACTGTAACGTTTTACTGGCGTCAGTTTAGAAATTAAGTTAATACAATTTCGCATGATCTCACCGCCTACTAATACTCCTTATACATCAGACCTTCGTCCGCCTTTCCTAATCAAGACGTGTCCTTTCTTATTATTTCTCGGACGATACGCAATTTGCATCGTCGTAAATTATATCGCAATGGGGTTAGCCTTCGATAAAGAATTTCTCAGACACATTTAAATTTTAAAATACCCTATTTGATAGTGTTTTTTGTTTGAACGATATAACGTATGTAAAAGGGTTACAGCATACATTATACTTTGAGCGTCGGCAATTTATTTGCTATTTGAAACTTGGTGGCGATACTAAACCCTTCATTTCGTTTTCGATAAACAGCTATCTTAAGTAGGCTGCTTTTTGGAAGTTCGTTAGCGATTAAATTACGATCATATTTTGAGTCACTAAAACTCCCGAATTTGGTCTAACAAACGACCTCGGTAATATTTTGAAAATGTGATTGTATAAGCAGACCCGACTTATGCATGGAGCTTAAGTCGGGTCTGCTTTTACTGCTTTGGCCTCGAAATTTTTAAGTGATTTCTGAATGAATGACTGCTTGATTGAAAAAATTAACAGTCTATCTATCCAATTCGTCTATTAGCTGTTTTAATTATGTTCATAATTTACAACATTTATAACTTATTACCTGTCAGGCCGATCCGATTCCGGTTTCTCCATGTAGTATCTTATGAAGGCGCGCTCGGCGGCATCTCGTTCCTCGGGTGGTACTGTTCCGCCACCGTTTAGTGTTCTAACGTGTGGTAGCCGAGCTACCAGCAGCAACCGACGTTCGTGCTCCGTCGATTCGAACCGCTCCCAAAGCGGCCAACCCTGGAATCATACGTATAATGTTACACAGTGAAAACATAATGACGTCACGCTTAAATATTGTCCAGTAATTGGTGGATCCTTATGTTTTAGAAAGCTTATAAAAGATAACGCAAAACTAAAACTCTATAAATAGTTCGAGGGTTTTAAGGAACCATACGATAATTGGACTGGTTTTTAGGAAAACCGACTTTAAACGCATAATCTAATAAAATTCGACGGAAGTAGAGCTATACAATTCCCAGCATAAATGGGCTCGAACGGGGACCCTCCCACAGAAAATTGTTGTAAAGTAACAGTATCAGTAGGTACTGTTGCGTTTAGTACGATGATTAAGAGCGCCGGGGCCCAATCTCTCCCCCCTCTTCGCCCTGCTTATTTTCCCTTCTCATGGAAGGGCCATTTGTTCCGAATTCATCCAAATTGGCAATATTATAGAAATAAACAAGCAAACCTAATCTAACTTCACTTAGTAGTTTTATAGACATAATAACAAGAGCTTATACCAAATGCTGTTCCTAGGCCGCGACCCTTAAGGCCCCAGCGCACGCGACGCCGTCCTATACGGTTCCTGTAATTTTGTTATAATATGTATCCCTTCCGTTTCGTCGCCCTGAGTTCCTTAAGATATAGGCCAGTGCTGGCAGTGCTCTGCGGGAATCGAAAGGGGAAGGTCGAACGTTTTTATTTACTCCTCCACTCGTGCGCTCGTGGAGTGTAACGTTTTTTTGTAATTTAATTAGTTAATTTTGCCTTCCACTTTTTGTTTGATTCCGTGTTTAAGTTACGATTAAGTTCTGATTAAGTTTTATTTTATTATTTTCATTAATAAATAATTAGAACCGTAATAAGCTAGTATATTATAAGTACAAAATCTAATTTCAACAGATCTATTTCCACTCTTATTACTTTTACGGACAATTAAAGTTATAAGCTTTCATATAAATTAATTAAAATAATTCAAGGAGACTAAATTTAAGAGACCTCTGACCTATAATCTAAATCTCAATAATAATCAATACCAGTTGTTTTGGATTCGTGAGGCTAAGATGGATGCTAGGGATAAATTGTTTATAAATTAACAATCATTTCATTTTGTTGTTTTTAACGCTTCGTGGTGTTAATAATTCTACTCGTATGTCTTATTCTAATTTGTGGAAACTTAATTGGTTTCCCTTAAAAATAAATTCAATTTACGAGAATGTTCCTCTATTTACGAACTAGTAGTAACTACCTAGTCTTCTACTATAAAAAGTGGTTTTGAGACGTCACGACTCTTGCGACTATAACAAACATAATAAAAAAACTCATATCCTATATGTGTAGGTTTTTGCTCGTCTCAATTCTCCGATGATACTAGTTTCCATATAGAGCTTTTTAAATAAAAAACTACGACGGCCTTTTGAAATGTCTGTTATATTTAAAATGATGGTTTATAAAATACTACTCTAAATAAACGACTAAGCTTTATAAACCGCAACAAAGGAAAATTAATGATCCATTTTCCTTTAGATTTTTGCTGAGACATCGATGATCAAAGGTCTTTATATTAACCTCTTTTATTCAAAGTTTTATCTCAGCTAAAAGGGGATATTCGGCGAAATTAAGTTCATTAAAAAATGCCCCGGTTTTTAGTTATTTTTAATTTACCATCAATTTAAGAACTATGTGTATTTTAATTTCGGAATAATATTCATCCGGTCGAACAGGCGCAAAAAATTTAAATTATTAACTTATTACGTTCCTTTCTTAATTCCTTTAATGATACTCGTATACGAGTATTAAGTCTATAATGATAAAAGTTAAGCCTAAAGGTGCTTCATGTTTATAAATAAACATCTGAGAGACCAGTAAATTGAAATTGACGACGACGACGACGACGTTGTGGCGCAGTGGTAGCGAACCTCCCTTAAGCGCCACAGGTCGCGGGTTCGATTCCCGCTCGGAGCATAATATGTTTGTATTGACCAAGCAAGCATATTTTCCGGTCTGGGTGTATTTGTCCTTGTCATTGTGAATGTTTCCGGACCCCCGACACAGGATGTCACTATCCTAATGGGGGCCGTTGAGTGTGCAGCGTTTATTTTATTATTTATTATTATTACCCAGGGTCTGCTGATTACTCTTGTCCGGATTTGACAGGTTACTAGTTTTTATACAGAGCGGCCTAACCTCCATTACATTAAGGGCGACCCAGTACCTTATTCGATAAGAGCAATTTACTTATCTCGAGTTAACGAATATTACCAGATGTTATGTGATAACAACCGGGATGGACAGGTGAAGATGCTCTCCGAGACACGGTGACCCACAAGGAAAAACACCCAGACAGAAACAGATATTTGTAATACAAACATCTGCCCGAGCGAGAATCGAACTTGCAACCGTCGAGGCTAAAAGCCGACCTACCCACAACGCCACGACGGTGTCGATTCAACGGTCTCTTGACTCATTTATTTTATTGCCATTTTGGCCCAATTCTGACTGTTTTTTTTTTTTTTAGGAATGTGTATTGCTGTTGGCCCTACTGGCCTTGACATCGTCACCGGGCGGGGGAGCCGAGTACAGAGACTCAGCCGTGATAAAGGGACTGACTGTAAAATCGCGGTTTTATAATTTATTTATTTGCAATAGAAATATTTGTTTCCGTCTGGTTGATTGTGCTTGTGTGTCTTTCAGTAGCTCTGATACAAGAGTCTATCTCCTAATGGAGAGCGTAAGGGTGTGGCGTTTAGTAATTAATTGAAGTAATTCTTGCTGCTGTGGTCAATCTGAGCATTATTATCTTCTATATATATATATATATATATATATATATATATATATATAAATAGGCTTTGTCCTGAATGACTGACGGATCAACGCACAGCCTAAACCGCTGTTCGTAGAGACCTGAAACTTGGTGGATCTGTATGATTCTTTGTATGACGTAGGCATCCGATAAGAAAGGATTTTCCGAATATCTACTTCTAAGGGGTTGAAAAAGGGGGGAGAAGTTTGTATGGGATAACGCTATTCCGTGGTTCAATCAACTTCAAATTTAGCATAAACCTTTTTTAAAAGAATTGATGGAAGACATGTTTCGTATTTTATTGAAATTATTCCCTAACGGTGTAAAAACTGGTAGAAAATTATTTTGCTTCGAAGTTTATATCAATACTCTTTAGTGCTTTTGATTTAAATTACATTTTATTTGGACACGTTTTAAAACTAAATCCGATACATGGCATATCAACGCCTAGCCTAAACTTGAAAATAATTTTTTTCTCATTTATTTCACAGGTGTTGTTTTTAAAACGTAAACATCACAAGGAAACAATATCTATATATATTAATATATAATAATATACCGGCGTCGGGATGTGACAACCCTATGACGCTGTTGGGATAACCTCTGTCACAGCAGAGATTATTCCACCAGTGCAGTCAGTCACACTGGTGGTAGGTCTTTTGTTACAAGAGGCCGGCTAGGTAGGTATCACCGCAGTGTCAAATATTCTGCCGCCAAATAGTAGTGCTTAGGCATTACTGTGTTCCGGTTTGAAGGGCACTGTACACTAGTGAAATTACTGGGCAGACGAGATTTATGAACCAATATCTCGAGGTTGGCAACGCGTGAGTGGCACCTACTAATGGTTCTGCAAGCGCTCATAGGCTACGGTAACCACTTACCATCAGGTGGGCCGTATGCTTGTTTGCCAACTTTTAACATTAAAAAAAAAAAAATTCGGAATACAACCCATAGTTAATCAAATAGGTGAACCGGATTTTGTAGACAAATGAAACTGTTGGCGAACGATTAAGACGTGTTTTAACATTTTCTGAAATTCCACAACTTAAGAGGTGAAATGAAGGTTCAAAGTTTGTTTTAAAATCGTTATTGCGATGGAAAACCCTTTAACATTTAGGGGTATAAAATATAGATGTTGACTGATTCTCAGACCTACCCGATATGCACACAAAATTTCATGTATGTCATGTATTTTTATTTGATGTTTAATGATGCGGTCAATTATTATCTACACTACTTGAGGTTGCCCACGAGGTACCTACTCATAGTTACATGTCCGTGTGACCGCAAGTACTTAATAAAATATTAGTTATATTATGTGTTAGAAATATTATTTTTATTTAATCTCCAAACAAATCACAAATGAAATAAAAAATTAAGTCAAATGGTAAATTACGATAGTTTGATATCTAATACGTTTTGTAATTTTCATATGATTGTTTAGAATGCAGTTAATTATGTAGATAATGGTACTAAAGAGAAATTACTTTTACTTATGATCATCTAGAAAAAAATAAGTGTCCGCTTAGACATTATATATATATATATATATATGTATGTCAAAGATTCGTTGGTGCTCCTTCCTAAATTCATCATCAACGCAGCGAAACGAAGTTAGTCACAAGCTTGCAATATAATATAATAAAATTAGTATACATTTTTTCGGTACGGACGGACCGATCCTTAGTTTATATAAAGTCAAAATTGTCAGCATTAGAAAGATAAAAACTTTCGTATATCCAAAATCTTAGAATCGCTGGTGCTTCTTAGTAAATTCAACACCAACGCAATGTGACGAAAATATTTACAGGTTCATTCTGTAATTTTGCAAGCTTGTGCTTGCATTGGTGTTCACTTTATGAAGGAGCACCAGCAAGTCTTTGAAATTTTGTATAGAAAGGCCGATTCATAATAATAGTAATATACCATACGTTACTATTATTATTATATAATCATAAATTGCAAAATCGCGTATAAACGTCATCTAAGACAATAATTGAAAGCGGTTTCAATGATTCATTTCAAAATATAGATAATATGCGCAAGTAGACCGCGAGGAGTAATGTAATAGCCCTTTGTCTTGCATATGCGTGCGTTCAACCTTGCTAGCTTGTTATGCCCGAAAACGGAACGCGGAAAACGTCCAGTTATGCATGCATTAAGTCCAGAATTTAAGAAAAACCGCATTCTATTGTTCAATTTGGTATTTTACGTATTATAATTAAAATATCTAATTAAAGTAGTTAAGTAAATTGATATAAAGTTATGACATAATTAATACGCAATATTTTTATAATTATGAATCAAAAATTGAAGGTTTCATTATCAAAAGATGTTTCAATAAAATTTTATATTTTATAATATTGTGACCTCCATTGTTTCTAATAATGATAATAAGTATGTTATGATTACAATATAAGTTTTACGAATCAAATAAGTAACATTGATTTAGAATTATTACAAAAAAAAAACTAAACTAACTGAATAAGTCTATTCCAACTTTGAATTAAAGTTCATTCTTTTTGGATAATATCTCCGTTACTATTTGGCAAAAGTAATACATGTATAATATAAAGAAGTATATTAAACCACCTCATAAATACGACTTAAGTATTGTTTGTGTAAAGGCAATTTAAAATGCATGCAATTTAATGCAGCTAGCCGAGTTGGAATCGGGCAGTTCGCGTGCTTTCATGGAGAGTTATTTTAGGGCTTGGAAAGGTATGATTTCTTTATGTTGTAAATGAGGTACAACAGAAGACAGTCTACGGTTTTATTGTTGAAATTGTTTATTTAAACAAATGGGTATATGAAAGAGAAATAAAATTTTATTCCTTTAAATAATCGTTATATATTTATATTCCATTTAAGTTTTATTAATAAAAATATTTTGTCAAAATATTGTATTAGTAGTCAATACGCTTTTTCTCAATATTTTCACTTAATCTTTAATTACTGCATACTTACTGACAATAATAAACAATAATATAAATAGAAAACGGAAATCAGTTTCATAAATTAACCGGAAGCATCTGCGCGCACGTCCCGCGCATTCATTACCCTGCGAACAGGATATATAGCTCGCACGCAATGCGCAAGCCGCTGGGCAACCCCAATTTATTATCGTAGCGTGAAATGGCGGGAAGTGCATTTGGTCAAATTGGATTTTTCACACATTGCACCCGTACCACGCCGTGGTAGAACCGTTCAGGGCCATTAATATTGATATCGATTACTGGTACTGAAATTGAAGCTACTTATTATGATTTAATGCTACAAGTTTAATTTTGGTCAATATTAAAAAATAATACTTGGCAAAAATAATTATAAAGATCCTTTAAAAATCACAAACAATTTGTTTATATAACAATGCTTATATAGGTTAATAATAATTGATCTGTCATAATATAGGTGATAAGCGCCGTAATGTCTATGCAAAATTCATTGTTTACAAGCAATATTATTGTGTTAAATAAACGTTACGTACTTTGTGATACGATGTTATGATTCATTGTAAGTTGTTGATAAATTAAAAAATACACGCAATACCCAGTAACTACGTAAATTAAATACGTAGTTTCTTTCTGTATTCATTTTAAAGGTTAGGACTATAAATGTCACCTTCAGGGCTCAAATAAATAAAATTTTCTAGGCATATTATCGTAAATCTTCATACTTTATAAGCTATTTTTGAATATCATCATGTTTTTTTATAAAACTGATAATGGCAGTTATTTTGTCTTTTAATTTAGTGCTAATAATTTTTAAGGCGTCGATTTTGGGGTTTCTTTCACATCATACAAAAACTATCATACAAAAAAGCCGATTTTGATAATTTTTTTCGTTGAGGTCGGGAGCGAAAAAAAAAAACGAAGTTCATAAGGACCAAAATGTAATATTATATTTTATTCCATCAAAAACTAAAAATGTGAAAAAAATTTTAAGATATCACGTCAACCATAAATCAAATCAGTTATTTTGGTTAAGTGTCTATGTAAATTGTTATGTAATCACACCTTTAAACATTTATAGTGACCTATCACAATTAGAGATCTTTATTTCTGTAATAATTATAATTACTTGGTTATTGAACGGCAACATATTCTACTAATTAAAATACTTTAGCACCTCTGAGTTTTTAAGTGCTTAATTTGTGTTTCAAATATATCTTGTACTTAGCCGTGAAGGCAAATATCGTGAGGAAAACTGCATGTTATAGAAGAAATGTTAAGATAAGATTAATATATATCCGCCAATCGGCAGTAGAACAGCGGGGTGGATTAATTTCCGTATCCGTCTCCTTAATAAGATAGGATACCATTGCCCAACAGTGGGTCATTATTAGGCTCTGACTTTACTATTGTCTTTATTCTTAAATGCATTGTTTAGACTGACTTAAAATTGAAATACTAGATTCTTCTTTGATAATTACGGTGCTCTCTCAGTTTTATAATTACATGTCCATAAAGTATTTTCTTATTAGTTTATTTATACAAGTTACACATTACATTTACAAGTAAAATTATATATGTAAGTGAAAGAGCGGTTGACGCAGCTATTAGGTTAATGCATGCATAGGTCACGACGCTGTGGGTTAGCCAACGGACGGTTGATTGCGTTCTAGATAACGTGTAGGTTAGGTTGTTCTTGGAAACTATTGTCTATGATTACTAGGAACTAGAGTTTTAGAGATGTTTTACGTGTGTTATTGTCTATAGTTATAATATGGACACCGTTGTGGCGTTGTGGGTAGCATGTCTGCCTTAAGTCTCGACGGTTGCGGGTTCGATTCCCGCTCGGGCAGATGTTTGTTAAAATTTCTGTCTCGGTCTGGGCGTTTGTCTGTGGGATACCCACAGACAAACCACCCACCGTGCCTCGGAGAGCACGTTAAGCTGTCGGTCCCGGTTGTTATCACATAACATCTGATAATAATCGTTAACTCTTGATAAGTAAATTGCTCTTATCCAATGAGTTGCTAGTTAGCCCTTAGGGTTGCGGAGGTCAAATGGCAATCGCTCTGTGTAAAAACTAGTAACCTGTCAAATCCGGATAAGAGTAATAAAGCAGACCCTGGGTAAAATAAAATACCGAGAATAATGCTAGGATGAAGAAGATTGTCTATAGTTATAAGTTAGTTAATAGAGTTATAAGTTATAATATATAATTTAAGTTATTTTTAATTTTTATTTCTTGTAATCTTGACATAAACTAGTATTTCATGTTTCTTGAAAGAGTTGAAAATGAAAGATTGATTCCACATAAATCACATACAAACATTCGAACCTGTTTTTGGGATGCAGAGGACGGCTCTACAGACGAAGTCCTACATGGACGTTAAGTATGTACGAATACTACAGTCATTATTGTTTTAGACCTTTCTTTGATAACTTCTATTGGCAAAAACCTGTAGTGTACTTTAAAACTAGCATATGAAAACAAATTTACGTTCAAAAACAAAAGACGAACAACGACCGTGTCGTAGATATTTCCTTGCCTTTCAACTCTAAGCCGGGGATTTGATATGTGGGAAGTTTTTAGGTCAGACTACTCGCGTAACTATCAGTACCGACTCCTTTGATAAAGCGGTGAATATACTTATGATGTATGGTACATAACCATACATACATGGTAAGAATAAGCTTAATAAATAAAATGTTGTTAAAGTTTTAACGCTATTTATTGTAAACAGTTTTACACAAAAAATATATAAATCACATATGATATTTAGCTACGTAACGAAATCTGGTTGAACAATACAAAGCAATATCCATAAGGTATTTAATTATTAATTAAAAAAAATAATAAGTAATGATTGTTCGCTTTCGCACTGAACTAAAACCACGCGGTGAACCGAGAGCCCTAAGAAAGCCTCCAGCGCTATAGAAGGAAACTCGATAAAGTTCTTCACCGGTCGAACTATTCGTGCGAACTACCGGTCGAAAACTACTTATATAAATATATATGTCAAAGGCAGATTGAATGATAGATATTCACTGAATGAATGTAGAGCATCCAATTGCTTTATAAAGACTATCTAGGTTTCAAAGCGAGACTTGAATTCAAATAAACCTATCGTGATTACGCATATACTGGTTTTGCTGATATTTTATCATAACGGTTTCGTAGATTAAACCCACGAGAGACGGAAGATGTTTAAACTAATTTTATGTTTTTAATGTATGATAATTCGATTCCAAACAGTAAAAAAGAATACGTGCCATTTTCAAGGAATCGACTTTTCAAATCTTCTTCTTCTTATCGAGTGGCTAGTGGCCAACCTAGTGTCAGAGTTGTTTGGTCGAGGCTGGTCGGCTTTTAGTCGGCTGGTCCTCGGCCAAAGTCCACGTTGTGGATAAGCGCCCACTGCGCTGTTATAAGTGCATGTGCATCGGCCATACAAGGCCCACATGCCCATCGAGGGTGGAGAGGGGTCGCCTCTGCTACCGCTGCGCTGGCGAAGGCCATCAGGCTAGTAGCTGCAACAGGCCTTTGCGTTGCGCGGTTTGTGCGGATGCAGGGCGCCCTTCTGACCACGTGATGGGTGGGACTAAGTGTCTGCCACCCAGCACTAAAGGCGTGACCGCTCCGAAGTCCGGAGCCGGCTCTAGCCGTCAGGCCGTAGAGGAGAGTGTGATGGAGCATTAGACCGGGCTCTCACACGTCTCCTCGAAGCCGTCCTGAGGTGGTGGCCAGCATAGGCAGGCCTTCGTCGGGGCGCCGTGGTTGCATGCGAGAGCGATCCCATGGCGTCCCAATATGGCGAAGACGGAACGCAGGGTTTTAGTGGGTATTACCACCTGCTTCACAGGTGGTCGAGTCCCACACTACCACTCGCTAGCGTACTCTTCGGAACACGCTGGGCGAGTGGTGTGCGTAAATGCATTTCCCTGCGAAACCAAAAAAAAAAAAAAAAAGTGTCAGAGTTGTTCAGGTCGCCCGTAGGCCTCTGACTTGACTTATCGACTGTTGTCCAAAGTCAACAGCCGGGACCGACTTTTTACGTGCCCACCGAAGCACGGATACGCTCGGTTGAAATACCACTATGCGATCACCCATCTAGTGACTGACCGCGACTAAAGTTGCTTAGCCTACCGATCTGTCACCGATCAGCGGGTGCACTCGGCTATGAGCGTCTCAACAACTCTACTTTTCAAATTATATGATTAGAATCAGATTTTTTTAACGTGTTTTGATTTAAGTTTAATTTTGCATCTGGAAAAATGGCGCTTATCCCTTTTTGGCCGTTATGCATCGTATCAACTATCAGCTGTTATGCAGGAATCTCTTTTGACTGGATCTTACTTATCATTTACTTATCATAAGTCATAACGTCACTTTATTCAATCTTACTTTTAATAATATACTGTATAAAAACAATTACAAAAACTTTCTAGCGTACAGTTTCATAACATTTAACCTTCATTTTAAATAGCCTTATTAGCTCCATGGCAGGTGAATTAAGTTCTCATAAGTGACGAAATAAGCTTTTAACTAACTTTTATTTACTTTTTAAAGTCAAAGTCAAACGTTTTGTTGTAGTCGAAGCAATTTAAATAGGAGTTAAAGGGATACTGCTTATAAAAATATTTTTTACTCATTAAAATACATATACTTTAAAAGATAAAATAACGAAAATATTCGCATAAATAAAGCACAGAACATAATAGAATAGATAAATGTGAAACTTATAGCAAAATATCAGCCTTAAATAAATACATTTGATTATTTCCTATTCCATTAATGATATCCTGGTTACTCCCTTGAATTTTTTGAAATCTTTATCTTTAGATAAGACCAAAGTTTTAGGCTTCAAGGAAAATGATAAGAAACTCAAATCAAGCTAATGACGGAGTTGTTTGATAAACCTTTTTCAGAATTTATTTAGAGAAATACAGGCTTCCTTATGATCATGAAAAAATTAAATATGTCAACATTATCCTCTTTATTTGATCTTTTTATATTGTGGAAACATAACTGTGACTAGGGAACCTAAGTCGAAAATTGCTAAACATTCATATCCTTACAAACATTGCATGTGGTATCCATGTGGGGCACACGTTTTGCACAATACTTTTTAATTAAAAAAGGGTAAGCTCTTGACCTCTATCGAGCGCGAAAGCAAAGATGAGGTCTACGTTGGAGCGAGCTTACTCATAAGAAGCCTTTGTGTACTCGCACCTTGTAGAGGTTCAGGTTGTATGCGTCTGGGAGTAGAGAAGCCGGAAGAGCATTCCACTCCCTGGCCCTGTGCATTATGAAAGATGATTGAAAGGACATAATGCAAATGTTGGGTATATCGACCAGATTTTGCACAATATTCTGCTTAGAAGTCTATTTATAAATACGTAATCATTTTCTCGGCGTGGAGATGTGACGAACAAATCGCCCGCTGTTGGGATAACCTCTGTCACAGCATAGATTATTCCACCAGTGCAATTAGTCACACTGGTAGTAGGTGTTTTGTTGCAAGGGGCCGACTAGGTAGGTACCACCGCAGTGTCAAATATTCTGCCGCCAAATAGTAGTGCTTAGGCATTACTGTGTTCCAGTTTAAAGGGCACTGTAGGCTAGTGAAATTACTGGGCAGAGAAGATTTAAGAACTAATATCTCGAGGTTGGCAACGCGTGACTGGCACCTACTAATGGTGCTGCAAGCGCTCATAGGCTACGGCAACCACTTACCATCAGGTGGGCTGTATGCTTGTTTGCCAATTTGTTACATAAAAATAAACGACATTTTTAAATTTAATGATAAATTCAGAAGTCACGGTCGAAAGCCAGTTTCAAATAACAATAACAATTAAGTTAATAACCAGACATTGTATATGCATTTATTCGGATAATGTTCAAATGATTTTAATATCCAGTCAAGCGTGGGAGGTGGGAAATAACGCGACCGTTGATCGGTCAATGTGATTCACGTGTCTCACGACCGGTTTGTATGAACTCAGGTAATCTTTCAATTTGCTTGCACTTTACACAAAAGAGGATTTACGATTATCGTCCTGCACAAACTTTAAAAACATACTAATAAGTTTGACCTCTTTTAAGGTAAGGTTATTTTTGGTTAATTTTCGTAATTCGAAATATTAACAGCTTGTTGGTAAATTGACCGAAACTTAAAGCAGGAAAATGGTGATTTAATCGCGATTTCTTAGGACGACCCAAGATAACAATATTACCATTGTCTCTACCATAAGCTCCTAAGCAGTTAAGAGCCTAGAACGTCACAATGCTTTGTTTTGGAAAATTATCTTTATTTTACCATTTCGAGGTTTTTTGCCATGTGCTCATGACGATTTTTCTCGTGAAAAATAAAAGGTATTTTTACTTTAATATATTGTAGCGTTAAGTTTGATGTCAAGTAATCGAATCACAAAGTTATCGATAAGGTCGTAAGTACCTATTCATGTTTAAGCTTAGCAAACATTGCACATTAAGGGTCAAGGACGACGAAGCTACGAGTATGACGCTTGTCAAGAGCGCGTCCTCCACTTTCAAGTATAAATAAGCATACAAATTAACACAATACTCGTACATAGAACAGAATAAAATATTATGGATCGTTTTTAGTTCTTTTAATGATAAGCAACCTCTTTTTTTCTTAAATTAAAGTTTTGTCAAATGTTCAAAAATAAATTCAAACGGGAAAATGTTTCTTGATGGTTACATTGAACTATTTTTAAAATTTTATAATGTTTAAGAAACAAAGTTTTACCGACTATTGGTATGCAAACGAAAACCATGGAACAATCTAATAAACGTGAAATGAAACTTCGCTTCAAGTTAATCTAGTTTTTTGAGCAACATGCATACATTCTAAAATGTGTTCCATAATGCCTATCATAAAAGTTATAAAGTGAGGCTTTATTTTCAGTAAGTTATAAATTATTCCAAAATTAAAGAAATAAATTTTATCTTTTTAAATATACGCGGCAATTTTCTATACAAATACATATAATGCAATTATTATAAAGCTAGTGTGTATTGTTTGTTTGTTAATCTCTACAACACGTGTCTTTTTTTCTAAGAAGTATTCTTAGTTATTATATATTATATCTTAGTTATATATTATAGACAACGTAAAATATGAATGTTTATATAAAGGAACTTATGAATAATATTCACATTTATGAAGTTATGAATATGCATGTTAGCATTTGTTAGTATCAAAGTCGGGTAGTAATATCTAGTTCGGTATTTTTTGTACTACATTATTAATTACACTAATCTAAATCTTTATGATATTGTTACATCGTAACAAAGGCGGAAACATATAATAATTATGTAAATAGAGATAAAAAGTTAGCGTAACTGGCCTTACTTGATAATTGGTTCAAGGATATTTAATTTTATAGTCAGTTTCGAACGTGTACTAGGTCGGAAATAGGTCAAGACCAACTCGGCTAGGAGTTGACGTGGAGTAAATGAAATAAAATAGTAATAAATTAAATACGTAAAGAATGCACGGACATCTCTGGACTGTAATAAATTCTGAGAAATACAAAAATATACATAGTTTTGAATTATTTAATTTATAACTATTAAAGATTTAAGATTTAAGCCCCTGTTCCCCTCCTGGTTCAACATAAGGTTTTTACCCATACCCTGGGACAAATGTTGGGTACGCTCGTGAACGTACGTAACGCTCGTTCTACAAAATGTGAAATCCAAGTGCAGAAACATGATGAACGTTTCTTACGAATATATATTGCCATTTTCACCTCTCTACCGTACGACATACTAAAATTTTTGCTAAATAATTATTGTTTAAAAGTGCAGATTATTTATTTTACCGACTTTTAATATAGTACAATTTCCTTCTTCATCTCTCACTAACTTATAACCAGTTATGCTAAAATGGTCTTACTTGATTAACAAGAAATACTAGAGTAAGACTTTCTTTCTTGCATTTAAAAACACCGAAAAAGCTTTTTATCTTTAGGGCTGGATGTGGATGCAAAGTTATTTTCACTTAGAACGTTTTTTCTGTTTCCAAAATCGAGGACTTCAAACTTTTAAAGCCTCTCTCCTGTAAAGTTTGTAAAGTGGCGGTTAACCATCGATATATAATAACAAAGATTATTAATAAAACAATAAATACAGGTAAGAATATTCTGTGTAGTGATTTGTGGACTGTAAACGTATTTTGTTTAATAAACTTAGGTAACGCGGATTCGCAATTACCGGATTGCGGCAGCCACTCAGACCTGAGGCAATTACTCCAATGGCCTTTACTGAATTTAAAAATAAATCCTATAAATTTAACGCTGTGTATTTATTATTTAAAATTGAAAGCGTTCACCAATAAAATATTTGGAATAATTAACTTGAAAAGTTTGGGGAATAACGTACCTACTCTATACTATATCTAAATTGTAAAAAGGCTTGGCACTTAATAACATACATGTAAATCTGAAGATAAATAGAATTTAATATTAAACGTTAAATTACAACAGGAAATGTTATTTACGTAAAGATATAATAAACACGTATTTCTATATAAATTGCATAATTCTTTTTGTAATAGCAGTTGGGAAATCAAATGCACTAATGTACTTTTGGTACATGAAGTTGAGTAATTATCTCGTGCACTCGGACAAGTACTTGAAAGTCGTATAGTAATTCTTCTGATCATTATGATTACTAATAAAACCAATTAATGTATATTATAGTTTTTTTTTTATAGCTGGTCTGAATAGATAACTAGGTAATTTCAAGTTTTTTTTCTGATTGTGTATTGATGTTGGTTCTACCGACGTCGTTCCGTCACCGGGCGGGAGTGGATGGGTACTGAGACCGACCAACAGAAAAGGAGCAGCCTTTGCGGAGACTAAAATTTGTTTTCCTCCATAGGTTGCCTCCTGCAAGACCGAACCACGGCTATGGAAGTCATCGGGAATGGAGGCGACATTCCGAGCGAATTCTAATCGATGGATTCACCCGACAGTGTGAGCGGGTCGCGACGTTCGAAAAAGAGACCTCGTTCTCGCCGGCGAAGACGGTGTTGTGTGCGTGTCTGTGTGTTAGAAATGAATTAGAAAAAATATATAGAACAGTTATCGCAGGAAGTTAGCTTTTGTATTTCCCGATGAAAAGGATGATGATGATGATGATGGTGACTTGATGATAAGGATGTGATTAACTCACATCCCCCGTAAAAGCTATCATTCTCAGTTCTCACCGTTTAGTACTCTGTCAAAGGTAACGCGTCAAGCCAAATAGTAAAAAAATTTTAAGTCCAGATGATTCGATGAAGCCCTTAAACCCTTTATCAATTTTGTAAATGCTGAAATGAGTCCATTTTAAAGAAGGATGAAAACATGTCTTAAGAAACATGTTTTCGTCAATATCTATCAATTGCAGATTCGTATGTATTATACATATTTTTTTAATTTAAATCAATAAACTTTAGCGCTTAGTTCTCTACCACACTACAATTTTAGTATTCGCTTTGATTAGCGTAATTATGACGTTAGGGAAGTTGGTTTTAACATTTTTAAAGTAAATTATATCTAGTTGCATATAATGCAGCTTCCTCATCGAGATGAGCGTTTAATCGTGAAAGGCGGTAGCAGAAGGTCGACTAGTTGTAATTGCGAATGTAAACGAACTGTATAGTGACGCATTAAATCATTTTTAGGGTTCCGTAGCCAAATGGCAAAAAGAGCCCAGAACCCTTATAATTTCGTCATGTCCGTCTGCCCGTCACAGTCATTTTTTTAGGAAACTATGGGCTTTATCTATACGAAATTTAGTAAATATGTGTATTCTATCAACCTCTACACGATTTTGTAATAAAATCCTATCATGTATAAAAATTGAGGGTAGCAGTCCATACATGTAACTGTGGTTTGAAAAAATATGTTTCGACGTATGGCAACGCGTGAGGTATCTTTGGATAGGTCTTACAAAATTCCCATAACTTTGTTTTTCATATTACTCTTAATAATTACTATGAAATTGCCAATTTATTTTTGCGGTTGATTTTAATTAGTTGTCATTTGAAGTCTTCAAGATTTTTCATAACCACGTTGCGTACCCCTTTAGTTTTTACTGCGCTTGGTCAACGCACTTGACTGGTGTATTAAAGTGAATCACCGGTCGAAACCCTTCACGTGTTTTGAGTTGTTTTATTTTTCATTCACTGAAACAATGCATACTTGAATTTGTGGAATAGGTTGAAAATATTTTTCGTTTTTTTTCCGTGCTAGTCGTGCCGAAAGTTTTAAAGCCCTGTAGCTTTTATTTTCGCTACAAACTTTAGTTCGCAATGTAAATTTTCCGTTCAGTTTCAACTTTAACATTTCAAAATTATAAACGTTATTTATTTACTCAAAGTAGTGTTTTATTATTGTGAATATTCATTATTAAATGTTTTTAATATACACATATAACATATACCTATTTTATATTCATCTAACTAATATTATAAATAAATAAATAAATAAATAAACGCTGCACACTCAACGGCCCCCATTAGGATAGTATTATCCTGTGTCGGGGGTCCGGAAACATTCACAATGGCAAAGACAAATACACCCAGACCGGAAAATATGCTTGCATGGTCAATACAAACATATTACGCTCCGAGCGGGAATCGAACCCGCGACCTGAGGCGTTTAAGGCAGATTCGCTACCGCTGCGCCACAACGTCGTCATAATTATAAATGTGAAAGTTTGGATGGATGGTTTGTTAATCTTTCACGCAAAAACTAATGGACAGATTTTGATGAAACTTGGTACACACATAGCTTTTGCCCTGGATATACGATACTTTGATACAGTCGTGGCGTTGTGGGTAGCGAGTCCGCCTTTAGTCTCGACGGTTCCGGATTTGATTCCCGCTCGGGCAGATGTTTGTTACAATCTATTTCGATCTGGGCGTTTGTTTTTGTGGATCTCCCCACCGTGCCTCGGAGAGCACGTTAAGCTATCGGTACCGATTATTATCACAAAACATCTGATGGTAATATAGTCCTCCTCATCGATTTCGATGACAGCGACCCTTGCAAAATGAATTATCTTTTAGCATGACCTCTTATATGACTTGATAGACCAGACTTTGTCTTAGTTAACTCTTGACAGCTAATTTGCTATGATCCTAGTTACTGATTCGACCTTACGTTGCGGATGTCGGATGGCAATCGCTCTGTGTAAAAATTAGTAACCTGTCCAATCCGGATAAGTGTAATAATCAGACTCTGGGTAAAATAAAATACCGGGAATAATGCTGAAGAAGAACATATAGTATGTCTACTTTATTATTTATGATTTTTATCCCGAAAAAGTATGGTTTGAGATCACCAAATAATTACATAACGCTAAAGGAGCCGCGGCTACAGCTAGTATAACACATAAAAAGATAATTTTGTCTTATACATATTGTGTACTCTATCTACCAACTACCCGCATTACATGCTAATAACTGGGTTAAGTTTTGTAATTACTGATGTAAAATGAAATATAATATATATTTGGGGCATCCTGTAAAAGAAAATTAAAAAGTTTAAGATGTGGCTGTTTTTATTGTTGTTGTTGTTGCTATACGATGACCTATAAAAGTACGCCATTTTTTATTTTCGCTCATGAGACCGGATTTTCGTAGGCCATTTTTGATTTCCGTACATTTATATAGTCTAAAGCAGAGATTAGTATTCTTGTCAAGAGCTATAGTTATAAGATTTACATAAGTAAAAATAGGTGAGTAAAATTATATGATATCAGAAATGTGCAGATCGGATCTTTATTACATGTAATATAATGTTTAAGGACTTTAAGAACCAAAATCTCGAGGTTTGCGTGACCCTTACAAATGTTATGGTGTTGAAAGCGCTCATAGGTAACAGCAACCCATGGATGGCAAATGGTCATTCATGGCCCAAGTATTTGTCGCATCAATACAATGATTGTTAGCTCTTCTTACACAAGGAACTAAAAAGCTACTTTTTTCACAGGTGATGTTCTTAAAACGTAAACGAGTACTAAGAAAAGATTTTTTTAATTCAACTTTTAAGGGGGGCGAAAAAGGGATTGAAAATGTGTATGGGATGTCCGTAATTTTTAAAACAAGAAGCATGTAACTTTGGTTTTTGGTAAACAATTAAAGATAAAGAAACACCCCTAAATGTGTAAGATGTGGGTCAAAGTTTACATTATTTTCATATATTTCTAGGATATTACAATCGTAAAAGCCCGTTGAGTTTGTTATGTATGGTCAGCCTACACGGCAGTACATATGGTCACCCTACTAAAATCTTCAGCGTATGCAAAGACCCAAAAACATCTTTTGGAAATTGCATAGTCGGCGGCGTCTATTGCGGCGCGACGCAGCACTGACGTCACGGCCTACTCTTCGACTATCGAGACACCGAAGCATCAAGCATTCTTTGGTCCAACTTCGACCGGGAATCATTATGATAGTTAGGTTAATAATGTATCTTTATAGTAATTAAATTAAATTTAAGTAAATTTGAGTTTCTTTGTCTTCCGCTTGCTGCACTCCACGTAATTAGTGTGTAGCATTTACTATTATCAACTAAATGTACACAAAGGAGTGTAAATAAAATTTCCTAGTTACGTAAAACCATTGACGTTGTATACTACATTGGTGCGTGTCATTCAGAGCGAATATGATAAACTCACAACACAACACATGTACAGAGCGAAACACTTTCGCGTCACTTCTACCGTGACTGTCATGTCGAAATAATAATCTAACTTTATTATAACCTGACTTTGTATATTATGTATTAATTGTTTGATTAAATAAATTGAACAGTTTTTCGTTGTAGTAGAATTTATCCAAAATAATACATCTAAAAGCAAAAAAACCACGATGGAAGTGAAACTTTTAACTTTTTTATTTATTCGATTTAGGGTATGAAAAATTAATTTAAAAAATGTACATGACACGCATGCATGCGACCAAACATATAAACAAACATACATACATAAAAATTGTAAAAAGTAAAATAAAAATGCGCGTAGTGTGCATGTGCTTGGGATCTGCCAACTCACTTTCTTTCTCTCTCCTACTTTCTACCTTTGTGTGTCTTTCTTTCTCTCTCGTGCGTTAAACGTGTAACGCAACCTTGTTGGAAGTCACATTAGAAGTTTTACTTCATTAGAAGAGTTTAGTTAGTGCATATGAAATTTGTGTGTATGCCTGTTTGTTCCTCCTTTCCGAAACGATTCTAACTATTTTGACATAACTTTCGCTGACAGAGAGTTCCAGTTATAAGGAGTAAAATACGCTACTTTTATTTAAGAAAAAACTAAATAATTCTGTAGATCAACGGAAGAAGCCGCGGGCACAGCTAGTCTAATATATTCAAATAGTAGACTACTATGCAGTATGTTTTAGCACCAATCTCTATGTTTCTGAACAATATAATAATATGCATATTTACCACAGAGCGAGCGTATAACACAGATTCGCATACTATTTTAAACGATTTACACAATGTTGTAATATTATAACGAAAGGGAGTTACATTCGGCTGGTTTGCGCAAGCGCAGCGGCCCGGTGCTATGTAGAACGGCTCTAAATCCGGAAGACCTTCACCCATATTGTCTCGAGTTCCCGAGGGACGTTCTTCGCGTTACGTGTACATGTTAATTACGCACGTGGTACAGTCGAAAAAAAAAACAATTAAACTTTGTTTATTTTCATTGTTTTGTTTTCATACTGTTTTACAATGAGATATTTGTATTACTCGCAACGTGCCCTACCCTTATATCCTATCCTATATCCATGGTGTAATTTTTTTATTTGACCCCCGAATTAAAGTTCATGAAATAAAATTGGTATAATATAAACGCTTATGCGATTGTGTAATATATCGCATGAGTTGTATATGAAGAGAATTTATCTTTTCGTGCATTACTTTGTGTATTTGACGGGAATGATGTATTAGAAGGCAGGAATTAATATAAACATTCGAAGATAAATTGATGTGATATATTAACACGTCAGCTGTCCAGTGACCTACATATTGGGTACGGCTATAGTTTAACTACTAAGTGGGGTAAGAAAGTGATCCTGTAATGGTTGTAACCAGGGGCTTTTTTGTGGGAGCACGCGAGAGTACGGAAAAATTTTCAAATTATCAAAATTTCTAAATTTTCCTTTCCTTAATAAAACAATATCGAAACCATTGCCATCAAAACAAAAAAAGTGACAAAAAAGGCCTAGTTCTAACTTAGTTAATAAAAGTAGTAGGTATGAATCGATTCATCAAAACTAAGTTAAAGACCACTGAAAAAACAAAGGATTTCATAATTAATTTCCCCTACAGTCGTTAAATAAATTTAATAATTTACGGAAATGCTTTACTTCTGTAATTGGTCTCAAACTCTTAGATTAAGAACCAAGAATATTGTTACTTAACGAACGCAAAAGCCGTGGAGTAAAAGATAAAACTGTAAGAACTGAGGACAGATTATTATGAAATGCAAGCAATTAGAATATACATCACGTAAAGCTATATGATACAAGTGTAGACGATCTCACTCATAAATTGATGATGTAATTATTGGCGCGAGTAATTGAGTATGCAGTTGTAATAATAGATACGATATCTGGCCTGTCGTTACGAGAAGTCTTCAGTACTAATATTATTACAATCAAATATAATCAAAATGTAAGAAATACTTTTTTTTTTAATGTGACAAGTTGGCAAGGATACGACCCACCTGATGGTAAGCAGTTGTAGCAGCCTATGAGCGCATGGTATCACTCACGCGTTGCCGACCTCTAGCTACAGTGTCTTTCAAGCCGAAACACAGTATACTGCTTTACGGTAGAATAACTGACTGCGGTAGTACCTACCGAGCCGCCCTCGGGCCATGAAAGTCCTACCACCAGTATAATATGTAATAGTAAGTTTATAATGCCAAATGCCGGTTACCGTTTTAAGTGGTACGATAAAAATATCGAAGAAAACTAAACAGGTTTTATAGTATTTGATGTTGGAAAAACATTTGACGTCCATTAACTTTTTTTTTTTTTTTTTATGTTAGAAGTTGGCAAACAAGCATACGGCCCACCTGATGGTAAGTGGATGCCGTAGCCTATGAGCGCTTGCAGCACCATTAGTAGGTGCCACTCACGCGTTGCCAACCTCGAGATATTAGTTCTTAAATCTCGTTCGCCCAGTAATTTCACTAGCGTACAATGCCCTTCAAAACGGAACACAATAGTGCCTAAGCACTACTATTTGGCGGCAGAATATTGGACACTGCGGTGGTACCTACCTAGCCGGCCTCTTGCAACAAAAGACCTACCACCAGTGTGACTGATTGCACTAGTGCAATAATCTCTGCTGTGACAGAGGTTATCCCAACAGCGGGCGATGGGGTCGTCACATCCCGATGCCTTTAAAAACTTTAGAATTAATTTTAGATGTGATGGAAGAACGAAAAAAGTTAATCACGTGTTTTAAAGACGTTGTAATAAAGACTACTGTACTACATATAAAGTATCCAAGATAAATCAAATCAAAATAAAAATCATAATTTTTCGTTTCAAATCATACGATCAAATACACTAAGTCCTTGAGCCACTAATAAATTGTAAACAAGGAAAATATTAATCATGAAGATATCTTTACCAGTATCAGGAATCTTAGAATGTTTATAAAATAAAGAAACCGCAAGGTTTTTTAGACATCCGGGAACATCGCCGAGATTAGAACGTCAGACAAAAGTGCGGTGTGGCATTCAAAGCACGGAGACGCTGAGTTGAAATACCACTACGCGATCACCCATCTAGTGACTGACCGCGCTTAAAGTGGCTTAACCTACCGATCGTTTACCGATCAATCAGCGCTCCCGGATTTGAGCGTCGGTTTAGTCTGAATTATGAAATCACTTACTTGAACTCTTAAGCTCTTCAGGGCAGGAAACATGGCGAGTCTGTCCACTTCGTCCCACGTCGCCAAACCCGTGTTGTTCAAATTTAAGAACCGAAGGTGCCTAAAATAGATGAAACTACATGTATGTCATAATGATGCTAAACATAATATGCTCAGAGGTCCACTGGGTCAATGATAATTATGAAACAGATTTGACACGCACTGATTGATATGACATTGGAATATATATATTTATAATATGTGTAACACCGAAATTTTAACTAATGATTTTAGTTTTTCGTATTCTACTTACTGGAAGGCATCGTGACTCTTCTTGTTGCCATTACTGTCGTCACATTTCTCGCACGGGTCCGGTTCCAACGTTGTTAAGGGGCACTCGTTGACCAAAAGCGTTTCCAAATTCGGAAAAGCATATCCCAGCTTCGAAATTTCTCGCCAGCTACTGACAGGGTTACCGGAGAAGTGGAGTTGTTTCAATTGATCATGAACAGGTTCAGACACGTCGATATTAAGTCGAGAGCAACCCTCGCAAACATCTTTCTCATCGACTTCCTTCCCACTCAAATTTACATAAGAATACTCATTAAGGCTCAAGTGCAGCTCTTCAAGAGCTGGTAGAGCCTTGAGTAATCCAAGAACACTTGGCCAACCGACGTAAGTGGAGTTTAAAACGAGATGGCTGAGACTATCCCAACGAGGTTGTAGTGCCTGTGCAGCTTGTAGTTGAGCGGATAGTCGGTTGAAGCTTAGATTGAGAAATCTGACGCGCGGTGTCTGCTCCAATACTGCAAATACCTTTAAATAAATATTCCACATTAATTCACTGGGTTCATAATTATAGATATGCGGAAGTTTGAAGTCAGTAATAACATTTCATTACAACATTGCTACATAACAATTGCTGTTAGCAGTATTGTTACTCTGCTTTAGATATTATTTTTTTTTCTATTCTACATTTATTTTTGGAACATTTTGTAGCTTAAGCATCTTCTCATCATTATTCACATAATATATGAGATTTCATTTTTCCTAATTGTGGAAGTCCTAGTCTTTTATAAAACCTAGTTACAGCGATAGTTAATAATATAAAAGGTTCGATCTATCTTATTATTTTTTAATAAGTATATATTTATGTTATAGTACAATATGTTAATACATTAAAAAGATATAACCCTGCCGAGTTTGTTTTACCGACTCTTCTCGGGCAGAGGTTTAATTTTGGAACCGGTGGTAGAATCTTAACTTTCAACAAATGAGTTATATATTTACTTATGTTTGTGTTTTTTTAAGGTTTTTAACACATCTTTATTCATGGTCTTATTGTAATTCTTACCTCTTTCCAATCAGTCAATTTATTATGGGCAAGATCAAGTTCAACCACGTCAGCACATTTGTCAGCTAAGGCACCCGCGTCGCCGGCGCAGTCAATATCACAGTCGTTCAAAACCAAAAGTGTTGGTACGCTAAGTCTGGGCGAACGTTTCGGTACGAAGATAGCTACCGGCATATCATCTATGGGTGGGTTCACTTCACCCTTTGCGCCATACTTTCGCTCCAATGCTTCTAAAAGCGATGGCATTTTCACCTGAGAATAAAATCTTCCATTACACAATATGCCTAAAAAAATTCACATAGTGTCTAAAACTCTGCATGTATGTTTTTATCTTTTCACAATGAAATTTGGTATGTGACTTTTGTTAATAAACTATGGTTCAGGCGGACGAAGTTGTGAACAAAGTCTTTTGAAAGATTTATAAATGACAACTCTATCAAAGAATTTAGCAATAATTTATTAAATTTTGTATGAACGAATTTTGCAATAGAATATTTGATGCAATCATTTCTTTTAAAATTGAGGTATATTGAATCAACAAACCAATTTCTTTGTCAATTAAACATAATAAAATCATGCGTACATAATTTTTTTGCGTTAAATTACCGGGTTAAAGTACAAGGCAAATTCAAGAAATGCCAATCATAGACAAATATCAAGGGCGAATTTACCATAGACGTGCGATATAATATAGCTTTATTACTGCCATATTATATTAAATAAACCTTCGTATTTTTGTACCCATATTACTTAGCATTAATAATAAAAATTCTGCGTGCTCTCACAGGAGTGAGGAGACTAGCAAAAAAGGGCAAAGAGCAGGATAAAGCAAAACTTAAATGAAGTCATAATGATGCACGATTAGAAATAAATATATATTATAATTATAAAACGAAAACTGGTTAAATTAATATATATTTTAGCTAATCTATACTTTATAATGTAAGTAGGTATGTGTTGAAAGAAGATGGAAACCATTATAGTATGCAATCATACAAAACAGCTGTATGTAGCCTTGAATCCTAAGCACAATCTTCATTCGCTAAATAGTTACATAATATTTTGAAATATATTGTTATATTATAGTAATTTTATTCACATTAAAACTTAAAACTTTTTATTTATTTTCGTACAGACTTTGAAAGGGTCTGTCATTAATTCACCTGATGTTTTGTAAGGTAACGAGCGTATCATCGGCGTTTGTGAAAAAATAATCAAAATTTTGTTAGATACTTTTTTCTTGTTTATGTTCTCATGTTTTGGGATGGTTTAGTCAAATACTCTGGAGATATGGAATGGAATTCCTCAATATATATAAGGTGTTATTTACTCGAAACTCAGTTTTTAAACTTCATTAATAGGAATTAAAAAATTCTTTTGTAGGAAGTTAGTTGTTTGTTTAAAACAGTATTTTCTTTTTGAGAAAAAATCAACCTACACTGAGTTGTTCTCTATACGATAAAAGTGCTATAATAAAAAAATGTTTATGGCTATTTTAGGTCATATTAGAAGGGTTGTCACTAAAATAAAAAAAAAGTTCTAACGAAGGCCGTATCGTGACTTCACAAGATTAACACTCACTTCGGCTGTACCTTAATAAGCGCAACCAATTTTTTAAAATAAGCCATCGTCAGACCGCGATTTCGCCGAACTTTTCTGTTGACGTTACCAAATTGAAATAGAATCGCTTGCTGGGCTAGCCTGAAAATTTCTTCAAAATCGGTCCAGACTTTTCGAGTCCATATACATACATCAATTTTTATATATTATAATATACAAAATAAAATGCTTTTATAACGTGTGTTAAGAGGGCGTTAAAGCGAATTTATTTCACTCCATAGGTTTCCAAACTGTGCGTCGCGTCACCTTGGGCTTTTTAAAGTGGTAGAGCGTCGCGAAGCAAAACGCTCATGTTCATTGCACGCGATGACTAGTGTGTGATTAGTAATCTGCATATCTTGACCCTGATTCTATGACAGCTTGTTGATTTTTAATGTCTTCTGATGCATTTCTTTTTATTTTGTCTTCTAGAGCTATATATGATTCTTAATAAGTAGAAGGCAGAGCGGCGTCCCAAAAATATTGCAAAACATCTAGGGAGCCGCAATTAAAAAAACATTGGGAGCCCTTTGTCTAGACTACCAAGGTACCATAAGCATGAATGAAGTACAGCAACTTTTTACTACTAAGCTTTTATTCTGAAAGAGAAAGAGGGATGAAGAAACAAAACGGATTCTATAAGGCCAGCGGCTAGGCTATAATTATTACTTTAAAGAAAATTATTCTATAAATATAAATAATAGATTTTCCTTCTAGCAAGCTATAGACAACGGTTAAGAATGCAATTAGTTTGTCGACACGAACTAAACAATAGACTTGGTTATGTGAGATAATAATCTTAATAAAGAGCTGCACAGACCTTGGGCTTTGATTTGAATCGCGATTCAAATACTTTGTAACTTATAATAAAAATAACTTTATTTAAAAAAAAAATAATTGTATAATACTGAGTTATAATGAGTCACGGCGGGCCCGGAAGACGTTGTCTTGCCCCGAAAAAACTCTGGTACCCGATAGCAGCGCCCTCGAGTCTAATTGTGAACCAATGTAATCAGTGAAAATTATTGAATTCATTCAATAATTTTTATTTTTAAGAAATAGGGGTTGATGGCAGAGATTTGAAAATTTGTATTTTTTGCTGAACCATAAAAAAATGTCCAAAAAATAAAATAAAATATTTGGGGAAAAATAGATGTTGGCTGATTCTCAGACCACCCGATATGCACACAAAATTTCGTAAAAATCGGTCAAGCCGTTTCTGAGGAATTTGGTAACAAACACCGGGACACGATAATTTTATACATATATTAAAGCATATAAACCTTTGTTATTTTGAGTAGTATCTAATCGCAATATTAAATAGTCATTACGATATGAAAGGATCCAGAGTATGTCATTTTAATATATTCTGTTCACGCAATGTATTATGAGTTAAATTGTTTTGTTTAATATCCGAGAAGAAATTCCGAGAGTCTAATTTTGTTTTGATAATACTGAGGAGTTAGACATTCATGTGCAAAATATCGAAGCGAAGGTCGGCGATAAATAACGACAATAATAAACAAAGCTTTACCTATATTAGTTATGTAAAAGTGTAGTGTTCATATCGCATTGCAGAAGTAGCACCTTTTGAGACACAAAGCAAAAAGTCACAGAGACTGGTGAATGGCACTTTTAGCGAGATGTCGCGTCGAGGGAAACAAAACATGAATAAATGTTTGTTTTGCCCCGCGTTATAGAGC
This sequence comes from Hestina assimilis, assembly GCA_023373885.1. Classification (NCBI taxonomy): domain Eukaryota; kingdom Metazoa; phylum Arthropoda; class Insecta; order Lepidoptera; family Nymphalidae; genus Hestina; species Hestina assimilis. Next base: position 9,681,668 of record CM041755.1, on the reverse strand, counting down.
AGATGCAGATGCGAAAAAGTTATTATAATATGCATACATAACATACTCTGCTCTAATGTATATGGTTTTTAGAGTTCCTTACCCAAAGCGTACAAATGGTAGGGTACAAATTCTATTACTGAGCCTCCGCTGCCAATACCTGACGTATTGGCAACAATCAACAGTGTGTATCTCACGAGCTGATATGTAGAGAGTTGAAATTTTCAAACTATATGTATCTCTGTTGATACAATTTTTTATTTATTTATAGAAAAATAAAAAAAAAGCAATAGGAAAATACAAATGGCGACCTTATCAAAGAAAAAAATAATTCAATTCTTTTAATTATTTTTCCCGAGTTATATTTATATTTTTATGGACGAAATAAATGGTTCCGTCTTGCAACGATTTTTTTCATAAAATAATTAATTTTAGAGCTATTTGGGCACTAATCAAACAATTACATATGGCCTATATTTTACAAATAAATGAGTTGTACACACGCCAATGGCACGCGCTATTAATTATTTTCATGTAATTATGTAATTGGACTGTTCAAAAAAAAAAAACATACCTGCTTCAACGGCCTCAGCTCTGAGATATACATTATTATTAGTACTTATTCTTTGAGGAAATCCGTTCTATATCTTGAAAGACCCTGAACAGGTCATCAAAAAATGTGCATAAGTAAAAACTTCTTCTTCTTAAAATCTTATGTTGCAAGAGTGGTGTCAATGAAACCCAGAGTTATTGCTAATTAATACATGGTGAAACAAAATGATAACAAATTCAACAATAAAAATTTCAAGAACAATGTTTGTTATGTATTACAAAATTTTAGTCTAGAATTACCTAGTCTAGATCCGCGCCTGTGGGATCTACAAATTCATTTTATATCTCCGGTCGTTATTCAAATTATGAAGGAAGTTTCTTGAAACTATTAAACGGAGATATTTCATGAAATATACACTCAAAAAATAATATACCTACTCGTACTTCTCCGAAATGATTATCTCTTCCTTTTGAAATTTGCCTAGCAAACAAGCAATATACACTCGTACATTGTACTACGTTAAACTGGACTTAAACAAAACAAAAGATAATATATCTTTTTAAAACAGTATTTCTCAAAGTGCGCGATAAAGCCCCCTCTTGGGCGCTGGAGGCCTTGAATAAAGGATACTCCTAATATATATGTATAATGTTGCGTTTTATGGCTCTTAGGGGTTAAAAAATCTAGTTTAGAATGTTTAAGCTCCAGGGCAAACGAACATAGCCCACTATTAATAAATTAATCGTAATTAAAATAATGAATATCATTGTGGTTAATAAGAAATAGTGAAGTAAAAAAAAATTGGGGGCGCTAAACATATTCAAAGTAGGATGTAGATATAAAATAAGTTTGAGAGCCTCTGGTTAAGATATACGGGTAGGTGACAACAAAAAGAGGTATTTAACCATCCATACATACATTTATCACAAGGCTAAGCCTCACGATTCTTAGCGTAGGAGGAAGGTACAATAACCGCAGGTATATAATTATGTTTTCAATATGACAATTGAAATTTTCGACAGTACAAATTAATTTTCCCAAGTTGATTTGAAAATGTATATAATAAATGTTTTAGCCGCCTTCAAATTGAATGAGAATAATTAGTTTCAACTTTTATGTGTGTATGTTACGCATTAATATATCAAGTTTATTTCATGATTCTATTTTCTAAGAAATTATACCCTGTGGTCTTCATTCGTGGTTGTACCATATTATAAACTAGCGTCTACAAGCGACTTTGCCTGCGTGGACTTGTGATTTATATTCCATTCTATAGGCATCAGGTTGCAATTTAATCATGCCTGTAAGCCGAGTTGTTATGTTGGACCACTATCCTTAAACTTGGTTTTCTATCCCTTGCCCCCCAAAATTTTCGTGGTAGTCCAATGTAATAAACTAGCATCGTGGACTCGTGATTTATATTCCGTTCTCCGGGCATAAGGTTGAAATTTAATCATGTCTGTAAGCCGAGTTATGTACGACCACCATCCTTAAACTTGGTTTTCTATCCTTATGGGAACAATACTTTACTAGATAAAGTCCTTTTCTGTATCCCTGACGACGTGTATGCAAAGACTTGAAAATGTAAGAAACAAAAAATGCATATTTGCATTTTAATATTAGTTATAATATGATAATGATCTGTTCAAGGATTTCGGAGATAAGAAGCCAAACTATAAGAGCTGATTATCAGAAATATTTTCCATGTTATCCTTGCAAAAATCTAATTGATGTAATGTATTTTGTCGAATATCTAAAAGCCTGCCTTAATGACTAATGCGAGATAATTGCTTAGGAATTGAAAGTGTAGTCAAAGCCGTGAAGGCTATGGTAGCACTAAGTACATAATATCCACTCAGATCCAAATATAATAAATATAAAAGCAAAATGTCCAAGTACGAAAAAATAACAATATTTAATAAATTTCATTGTATATTTGTTTGGGCCGTGTCAGACCAACGTTTTTTCGAGCATATCGCATCTTTAGAACGAAAACGCCACAATTAAAAAAAGAACGAAAATTTAGTCATCAGCGTAGTGACTTAAAACGAAATTATCAATGTAATAATAAAAAACACATAGCCATATTCAAACGTAAATAACTGCTATAAAAAACCAAGAAAATATAATATACGAAAGATTGTGCAGGTGTCAATATTTTAAAACTTTTTTTATATATTTTATTCGGAAAGTTGGGCAGATGACTCTACTCCACCTGATGGTACGTGAAAATAAAGTCCAAACACGAAGGCGGCTAATAGAGTTGTTGATTCCCAAAAAGTTGCTTTTTTGAGTTACGTCGTTTTCATAATAAGGTGCGAGGTGTTGTCGTTTCGGCATTAAGCGCATACACGCAAGCTTCATCTCGCGCTTAAAAAATCGGGACCACCAATATTTCGAAGTGTAATCTCAAACTGGTGGAAGTAGCATATTTCTGATTAGCGTAATTATTTTTGAAATCGTGAATGGTTTCAGACTAAGCTTCTTTTCAAGCGTAGGTACAAGCTCGTTTTTTCGAAGTGGACGCCACACTTAGGATCATTTAGGAAATGACGAAACGCCGTATAAGCTCGAAAAGTTAATGAGTTAGCTAGTTTAAACCCATCCAATATTTCAAAATTATAAGAGTTGGTGGCAAAAACCGGATTTAAACGCGCTTCAAAAACACGCTAGTATAAAACGCTGGTCTGAAACCGTCCTTAATCCAAAAGACTTATGTTTGAAAGCGGCGACCTTAAAGTGTAATTCAGTTTATCAAGGTCCCATTAAAACTTTAATAATATACCTTACGATACATTATACTTTATTAATAAATACTTTGTAGTGTTTATTAAATTTTGTAAATTAATGTTTGGATTAAAAAAATATGAAATAAGTTTCGCCTTCAAAATTGTAGAGCAAGAGATAATAAAATCGAATTATAACAATAACTAACTTCACTAATAATAACTAATTTCACTAACAATAACTAACAAAGTACGTTAGAACGATAACTAGGCTAGTAGTGAAAAAGATAAAGAAAATTACATAAAGTCCCAGTATTTTGACACGTTGCCAAAATCTCTTTGACCTTACCATCTTAAGAATGACAAGTCAAGAACAATATTACTAATTGAAACGTTATAAATTATCCTAACAGAAACATTTTGTTTGAAAAATTAATAAATCCTACTAATATCAATTAATAAATGTGAAAGTGTGTATTTTCGGATCTTGTCAATCACGCTAAAATTGGCGAACGCATTTGGATATTAATTTTAATTTGGATAAATTAGGATATTTTTTTGTCCTGCGAAAATGTTACGTTTCTGCGGGATTATAAAATAACGAACTACTTAAAATTTTATATAAGCGTGTCTCATGCAACAAAAGAAAATAAGTTTTAGTCGGTCGGTCATGTCGTGTTTCTCTCTGTATCCTAAGGTAAAACAGACGAAGTCGCGGGCAGATGCAGGTACTTAACAATATATGGTATTATTAGTACCAAATATTGTATATGAGATTCTGATATATTATGTAGGTAGTTATAGTCAGGGCGCACCCCGGCGCGTCGTCGGAGGGCGGCGAACCTTACCGTCTAGTCCGGAGTCTGCTTACCACTTAGACCTTTGTTCTTTGCTCTTGTTAAATTAATGGTCGATAAATTTAATACCCTAGGTACACCACTTTCATAATGTGAATATTGTTAAAAAATATAGCTTATTAAATTTATTTTATTGTTTATATTTCTGACATAATTTTTTTTTTTATTTTCTTTTATAACTACGCATCAATAAAAGTAATGTTTCTATGAAATAATTTCCGTAACGACGGTTTTATGATTGAAGGCTTATGAGTCGATATTACCTACTTTTATAAAGTAAAAAACTATAGCCGGATACAAAAGTAAAAGATAATAAACAAGTAATGTTTACTTATAGGTACATAATAATGACATAATCTGACAGAATTCAATGTCAGGATCAATAGCCGAAAACAGTCGTAACAAAACAATCGTATAAAATTTTAATAACAAACGAAAAAGTTAAGGACTTAAATCTTCGTCAAAGATAGATTATTAAAAAAAAAAAAAAACAATATCAAGTTTTTTCTAAACATTACAAATCGAACGTGCTTAGTTATGCCGAGGCGTGACAAAATCGTCCTCATGTCCTTCACCGCGGCTATTAAAAAACTGTTTGCGAACAGCATTGCGATAAAACGAATAACTATATTGCGCAGTGGATAATAAGCAAACAATTATTGTTTCCGCGTCTTTAGATAATTTAACGATCGTAACTTTTTTGCGTCGTCTTCGTTTGTCATTTTTTTCTAGCGAGTATTGCGTACAACATATATAATTTTTTACGACACATTAAATTGCGACTCTACCAAATAATCTACGAACCTTATCTTATTTTGAATTTATGTCAATTTTGCATAACTTATTATACGTAATATGAGTTTTTTTATTATCATTCAATATGTATTTATAATAACACGTAAACATAAAATCAAACTTATATTCGATTACTTCATAGATATCTAATCAATAGATTGAAATAATGTATCATACATTATTTCACTCAGTTAAAAGGAAAGAAAAACCTATTTTTTAGTTAAGTATGCTTGAAAACGAACAAGACAAAATAGTATCTGAGAAAAATAAGTATAATAATTTAAAATAGTCTGCATGGTCAGACCCGAAGTAGACGCCCGGAACAGCAGACTATGTTTTTGTCCAACGAAGTATTCGATATTGGGTTGTAATGTCGGCTTTAGTAATCGAAAACAACATATCTATCAACCATTTGATCCTAGCAAACCGTGATTAACATGTAAGACAACTGGATTCACTCGTAACCAGGGTGCAAGAAGAGGTATAGGTAGGCTGGAACCTTCCAGGCTGGAAAAGGTTAAGACGTGTCTCAATCAGTAGTCCTGACTCTCGGCCTTTTGGTCAACTTAGGTATAATCCCCAACAATGTATGTATATTTATGTAACAATATAAGATTGATCGTTTTTATGGAGGTATTAATATTTATTGTTGTTTTTTCTTCAACACGCGATAAAAATTACGATCATTTGAATATTTATACGACTCTATTTTGGCTAATAGTGTGTTGTTATTTAATATAAAATTCTTGATTTAAAGTCAGATAAGGAAATGGAAATAGCAAAACAAGTTTTGTGTAATTTTATTTATGCTTATTTGAAGCTAATAAAGCTTGTGTGTTCTAAATCTAAAACGAATACACATTGTGTGCTGGAAAAATATTTAATTACGGCGGTAGGTGCATAGCGATTTAATGTTATCTCTGAAGTCGGCAAAAAAATTTAATTATAATTATAGACAGGAGAATTATTATCTCCCATCCCAAAATCAATAATATTTTTACGACGCATAGAAATTCCTAATAATAGATAATTACAATGTTGATCGTCGCATTAAAATCTTCATTACTTTGTAGTAAAAAATAATTGAGAGAAACAAAAGGGATTAGTTGAAACAATGAGATCATGACGATTAACGATAAGTATTGAACCGGTCATGGAATAGAGTAGACAAAGTTTCGCTCGGAACGATAGCAAGGACGGCTCTCTATTTCTGAACGCGAATGATGAAATGCGCGGGAATTTTACGCTTTGCGCCTTTAAAAATCGAAGCATATAATTTGTTTGATATTTCAGCATTTGTAAATTTAGAATTATTTTTGGGAAAAAGGTAGCAACTAGGTCACAGTCGAAATTTTAAATCGATTATACGGTACATATTTGTAAAAACGATTAAATATTATCGATATGATATATAACTTAAATAATAATTAAATACAACAAAATTATATTGATTTAATTCCGCACTACAGTTTTGGTTTCAATAATTTAATAAATACTATGATATCTAAATAATGGATTTTGTAATTATTTTATTCAAACAATTAAAAATAGTTAAATATTTAATTAACTTATAATACGTGATAACGTAATGTACACAAAGGCTTTTCTCGCCTAGGCATTGCCTAGGGTTTAATGTAGATTAAATATTTTAAAATTCGTCACGTACTATTATCGTTACCATATTTTCGTAAATATATTATATATTATTATGACAATCATAATTATACATTTTTCAATGTTATAGTGAAACTAGTTAAATATATTTCTGTAATAATGAAACCTGCTCTACTAGTATTAGCTTATAAACAAAAACACGTTCAACCACCTTGATACCTGTGTATTTGTAATCGAAATTAAATTACTAAAATCGTATACAATACTCACGTTTCCAAACTTTAGCGTAGCGGTCTATTCATTTGAGTCCGATCCCCAAAGAAAAACAACAAAATAATATATTCTCGGTCGCACTTCGCATAACAATGGAATATTCTTAGTTTAAAAAAACTAAAGTAATGAACAAAAAACTGAAACACTTCTAAACAAAGAATTCTTTTTCACTTGTGATTCAAATTATCCAATAACGTAATCACTAGCACAAAGAAATAATTAATATGATTGACTGTATCAGCTGTTTACATGTTTTTCAGATGTCTTAAAAGATTTCCATACGTTCCTCTAAACGCTCTGAAATAAAATGACAAGTGAGTGAATGTTTACACTTTACATCAATACATTGCAATTTCCACAGACGCAATACACACACATAAGTATCGTTGTGTGTATACAAAAATTGACTGCTTTTGTAACACTGAGCTTTATGATATGGACTGTTGGTGTATATAGTGTTTACGCATGCGCACTAAAGATAATCGCATTGTAATGTCTTTAGTTCAATTGATCAATTTCTCAACCTTATCAACCCAAGTTTTATATGTTTTGGTTCTATGTGGTCAACGCCACCAGCGTTAGCTTATACTTCATTTTTGCAAATTTCAACACATATCCTATGTATTCTATATCCTCAATCTATATTTTTTTAAATCTATGTTTAGTAGAAACAGTAGTACACATCTATGTTTAGTAGTACATCCATGTCTAGTAAAAAATTATAGATTAGTGTTAAAAAAAAATCTTCCACATAGGATACATCTTCAGCCACAATAAGCCATTTCTGATATGGCTAAATGTATGGATTCGTGTCACAGACATGCTGCATGTCACGGTATAGGGCAGATTGGCGACGTGCATGCTTATGGATTCTTTGGATGTTATCGGAATCATGTTAATTTACAAATTATAAAATTTTAATTATTCATAGTTAATTTCAAAAATAATGGAGTTATTCTAATGTTTCAAGTCTCCATGACTGTTTATCTTACACGTACAAAGGAAATGAATTCAGCACTTTGTATACAACTCACCAATTTTAATGCACAATCTCTAGTAATACTCGTATGTAACCATAAATTTAATCAAATAATAGTTTTTTCTACGAAAATTTAAATAATTTTTACATCTTAATTTTTAATTCAGGGTTAAAAATAAAATTATTAGGTTATGACAACAAGTGACCATTAATGTTAAAATATTTTTTCAGCCAGTGCTATAATTTTTAAACAGTTTTGTAAAATATGTGACTAATTCATTTTGGTTTTTTATTCATGTACTATTCTAATTGAAATACATTTATTTAAAACATTTCATAAAAAGTGTTATTTTAATTTTATAAAATAAAATATAACAATACAGCTATTGACCACTTCATTTATTGTGAGAAATTCTGTTTCCTATGTCAGTAAGGACGCAAATAAGCAATACCATGTCAACCCACCCGAATGTAATTTCGATAAAAACGCGTTTGCAAATTTTTAACAACTTGTTTTATATGAATTTTTTTTTATGTATTGGTTCAGTTTTTGGCATTTTCAGATTGTCAAAATAAGTAAAATAACTTACATGAATAAGCTAATAAATATATAAACTGCATATTTCGTATATAATATAACCCAAAACGTTTACCAAATAGCATGATTAAAAATGGCTTTTTAGAAGTTTTAAAGCTTAAAATCCTACGAATATTAAAGAAAAATATTCTTCAGCCATTTACCAACACTTTTGCATTTATAATTCAGTTTTTTCAATTTTGTGGGTTGACATGGTATTGCTTATTTGCGTCCAGTTATTATAATCTTTGGACATCACAGAGTAAGTAAGACATGTAGAGATGCCCAATTTTTCTATAGATCTGTAGAAAGTTGTTATATAAATATGGCAAAAAAATATATAGAAATAATTGACTTAGTATTATCTCTATCTGATTTATTATTATTACGAATATAATGAACGACAAGAAGCGATAATCTCTAATTTTCTCATTTTTGGCTAAATCTTATTGTGACGTCATGTCGAATGCGCAGGGTGTCCGAAGTTTACTACCAAGTACTTTACTTTATATAATAATCTTTATTAATTTATTTGAAATTTTTATCCATATGGATATGCTAATCACATCTAATCACAAATCATCAAAAAAATTGATGACGAACTAAAAAAAAATATTCATTAACCTCATAGTACTTTACGTAAATGTTTGCAATCTAGTTACTTATTTTAGAGGATTTTTTTTAAATATGCTATATAAAATATGCTCTTATTAAATTTAAAAATATTTCCTTTTCTAATTTTTATATACTTCACCCATCATCTAATCAAGGTATCTACTATGTCTCTTCCATACTCTGTGTTTCTCGTAGGTTGCCAACAGACAACAGATTTTGACAATTTGTAATATAATATAATCTATATTTAAAGGTATTCTCTATGATGTAGAGTCCGTCTCCCGCAGAAGCCCCATGGCAAAAAGGGGAACTAATTTATTATGACAGGTCAACCATGTTGCAACTTAGTCAGTGCTGCCATCTTAGCAATTTTGTAATTAGATGTGGTGACTTTTAACATCGTATATTCTAAATATTTTAATTTAGTGATTAAATTTTTTTCAATGATTTTTAGTGATAGTCGTAGTAGATAGTCGAAATAAACATTTTTGACTAGTATTTTATACAAATTAATATTCAAAATAAAGGTAAACAGGCCTAGATATATTTTTGTTAAGAAAAAAGAAAGAAAGAGACATTATATAATATGACAAAAATTACGTCTGGAATAAACCCAATCTATAATCATGGTTATCCAATTAATTTTTTTTTTTAAATTTATTTGTATATATATACTCTTTGTTATACATTATTACAAATCGGGTTATCATGTCTTGATTAAACAAAATATGAGTAATATAATTTTATAATTTATATCCATTTTATTTACTTATATAATAAGTATCTTTAAAATGAAACATACTATAATTTTAGGGGAGTTAGAAACAGAAGAGGCTAGCAGCATTTCATCGTATGACTGCAGTGCCGCGGCTGCGGGGGGACTTCTTTCGGGAGACGGGTTTTTTGTTGACAAATGACATTCCGAAATTTCCGAATCCACAATATTGTCAAATCAATTGTCATTTTATTTGTCTTTGACTACTAAATTATTTTTTAATAATTATAATTCTATTAAGCGTTAACAGCGTAACACCGTTTTCTTTGTCAACGTATTTATCAAATAAAAAAAAAATGTATGTCTTGCGTAGAAAACTGAAGAAAAGGAGTTTCAATATTATAAAGAAGTAGATTAGAGTTGGGAGTCGTCATAGAGCGACTACCAATATATATTATGTTATTTATGTTATTATCAGATAAAACTTATCACTAATATTGCACATAACGTAGGTCAATAACTATTTATATGAAGACAACGCCTCTAACCTGATCAGGTAAGTGATTTTTGTTATCTAACTAAAGCTAGTATCATTACATGTAAATAAGAATAAAGACATGAATAATACGTAAAAAAGTTATTTTCGTCGATGTCGAGTCGAAGCTTTCGCTGTTTTATCTAGTAAATATACACATATTTCTAAGGTAGGTGTGTAAATATCAGTAATTCATTACTTAAAAGATAATAATTCCCTTTACTTATATTGTGAGACCTACAAATTACATTGAACTTAAACGTTTTATTTTTTGGCTACCCATTTATATCTCACCCTACGATTTTTTGGGTATCTAAATAACAAATCATCTAAATAAACCTTCCTTGATTCACTAGTACTATTAATATGGCATGAAATCTCTTTTATTTTGTAGAAAAACTATTATTAATTAATAAAAAGCGTAATTGAAAATAGCTAATACCAACCCGTTTTTTACAAGGTTCTCACAAAATTTCACAATTTTTTTATATAATTGGTATTTTAAACTACAAAACCATTACATAGTGATATTTAATCACTCCACTCACTTTCCAGCAATTACAGAATAATAATTAATGATTATAATTTTAACAAAAAATTTGCGAACTTAGATTCAGTGACAGATTGGCGGTTTAATAACATCACAGATTACGTACGACAGTGAATAAAATAAACATGAAAAAGCGTTTCAATTCATACATAAACATTTTTATATCAATAAATATTAGTATTATTTTTTTATTATTTTGGCATTTGATTTTTATTCAAAACTCGATTCAGAGCATTCCGAATCGGATGGGTTAGGTTAGAAGGTTGAAGCGGGGCGGAGCGCAGCTCCCACTCCCGCTTTAAACCTTCGTGTTAGGTTTTTTTATGACCACCCAGAAATAAGATAAAAAGGCATGTGTGAAATGGAACACTATTCTATTTATTTATCTGCGAAATTGTGAGAAAATTGTGAAAAACGGGTAAAAAGTTGATATTAGTTATTATAAAATTTCTATAAAATTAAAGCAAGTTCACCACTTTGGAAGTTATATTTTATCACTATAGTATGAGTATTTATCTGATTTACCATAACAACATAAAAAATCATAGGGCTACTTCTCAAAGCGTGACCTATTTTTTGTTTAATCTACATTAAGGGCTATGATTAGGCTAATTATTCCAATTTATTAAAAATATAATGATAGAGTTATTGTTGTAACTTGGTAACATTCTTTTTTCTCTAGTCCTAGGAGTGAGTATGACAATAGCCCTAGTATCAGGATCAAACCTGCAACTCTCATGTTGATGAATTTCATAAGAGCAATTTACTTATCAAGAGTCCACAATTATCATCAGATGTTATTTATAATAACCAGGACCGATAGCTTAACATGCTCTCCGAGGCAGGGTGGGAAACCCACACGGACAAACGCCCAGACCGAAACAGAAATTTTAACAACTGTCCGAGCAGAAATTGAACCCGCAACTGTCAAGACTAAAGGCAGACTCTAGATTAGGCAAGGATATTTTTCAACACCACAATGGTGTCTTGTGTTGAGATAATGTTTCAAATATTTGTTGATTAAATCGATTTCAAAGTCTCTATGAAGGTTGACATTGTGCATGTACCATGAACAGCCCAAGGCCATAAATAAGAAATGGTATTAAATTAAATGTAACTTAATTATTTTTCTGGCATGGAAATGCAAAAAAACAGGGTTTGTATTGGTCTTGGTTGGTATTAAGGAGTGTTAGATGAACAGTTTTATTTGGTCTTGGTTATTGTTATGTTATATGCCGATTTTTCTTTATTGCACCAAACACCAATTCTTTTTCTAAAATAAGCCTAAGTTACTCCACGCTAAGCTATCTGCCACTGAATGTCCCATTAGAATCAGTCTAGCCGTTTTAGAGATTAGCCGGAACAAACAGACAGACACATATATTTACAGCATTGTTCTCTCTTAAGAAGGCAGGCGAGTTATTGTGGTTGTAATGAGGAATGCACGCATCAATACCATCTTTTCAAAATTTTAGTACAAAAGAATAAGAAGTACGTAAAAACGTTTTAAATTGAGAATGAATTTAATAGTTAAAGTTTTGTTACCACTAAAAGGCAATATTCCTATTTCAATTATATCAGAAAATGATTACTTTAAATAACAATATAACAATGCAGCTATAAACATAAAAGAAACGAACACATTGATCATAGTTCATAAACAGTTGTCTAAACTAGGGTTGTCGCCTATTTTCTTGGAATTAAAGTACATTGGTGACATCGTTGTGGCGTTGTGGGTTTCGAGTCTGCCTTTAGCCTCGATGGTTGCGGGTTCGATTCCAGCTCACAGCAGATGTTTCTATTAATCGAACAGGCATGTTTTCCGGTCTTGGTGTGTTTGTCCTTGTCATTGTGTATGTTTCCGGACCCCCAACACAGGATATAATTATCCTAATGGGGGCCGTTGAGTGTGTAGCGTTTATTATTTATTAATATTATTGGTGATTACAGCAAGAAAAAAAAGTACATAATGTCAAAATATAGTATCATTGATTTTTCTTAAGCATTATGTTTATAAACATATTTTTGTTGGTTTTGGCAAGGTTAAATGGAGGCAAATAAGAAATACCATGTCAACCCACACGAATGTCTTTTCGAGAAAAATGTGTTTGGAAATTTTGAACAACTTGCTTTATATGAATTTTTTTTATTTATTGGTCAAGTTTTGGCAATTTCAGATTTATGTAAGTTATTTTACTTATTTTCACAAAAATAAGTATACAAACTGCATATTTCGTATATAATATAACCCAATACGTTTAAAAATACATAAATTGCATGATTGAAAAAATGGCTTTTTTAGCAGTTTTAAAGCTTAAAACCCTACAAATATTAAAGAAAAATGTTCTTCAGCCATTTGCCAAAAGTTCAGCTTATATAACTCAGTTTTTTCAATTTTGTGGGTTGACATGGTATTGCTTATTTGCGTCCAAATATACCTAAGTAATTATTGTTTATAAGATTCAGAGAAGCTTTGTTTCTTTCGGGACGCCATTTCATCACCAAAAAAGCTCTCTGTGAATGATGATGTCGCAGAAATAGACATTATAAGTGATATTACTTTATATAAGTATCATTATTGCCTTTATTTTTTTGTTACTTAATAATTCCAAAAAACTCAGAAAAATCAAATTGGGCAATATAAAGTATTTTCGCGTAATTTATTGTGTTCGTAAAATATAGAATTGCCCGAAATAACGTACAATACTTTATTATACAGTACCGTGCCTCGGAGAGCACGTTAAGCTGTCGGTCCCACTTGTCATCACATTTTTTTTTTTTTTTTATGTTAGAAGTTGGCAAACAAGCATACGGACCACCTGATGGTAAGTGGCTGCCGCAGCCTATGAGCGCTTGCAGCACCATTTTAGGTGCCACTCACGCGTTGCCAACCTCGAGATATAAGTTCTTAAATCTCGTTCGCCGAGTAATTTCACTAGCGTACAATGCCCTTCAAACCGGAACACAGTAGTGCCTAAGCACTATTTGGCGGCAGAATATTGGACACTGCGGTGGTACCTACCTAGCCGGCCTCTTGCAACAAAAAAGACCTACCACCAGTGTGACTGATTGCACTGGTGGAATAATCTCTGCTGTAACAGAGGTTATCCCAACAGCGGGCAATGGGGTCGTCACATCCCGACGCCTAAGAAAATAAAATCTTATGATAATAGTTAAATCTCTTGATAAGTAAATTGCTCTTATCCAATGAGTTACTGGTTCGCCCTTAGGGTTGCGGAGGTCAGATGGCAATCGCTCCGTGTAATAACTAGGTAACCTGTCAAATCCGGATAAGAGTAATAAGCAGACCCTGGGTAAATAAAATACCGGAAAAAATGCTAGAACGAAGAAGAAGACTATTTTAAAGTACGGGTGGCAACCCTAGTCCAAACATAGATTCATATCTACGCATGTAGATATGAATCGGTACTGAGTTATGACAATACATTGTCAGTCATCTTAACAAATAACTTATTTATAAACTAAATCTATGATGTCACGCTTCATTGTGCAATGTTATTTCTTATCTTCAACAGAATGACGTCGAAACTATCATTACACTCGCTGAGCCTTATTAAAGCGGTGGCTTCCCAAACAGGGAAGGCAAGGTTCATGTCGACGGGTATGAAGAAAGGCTCGGATTTCTTTTTTAGACAGGTAAATTGAGTTTTTACTCTAGTTTTTAGTATGAATTAATTAACTGACCTTTGGTTTTTTCATGGCCATTTATAACTACACTAGTGTTTGCCCGCGGCTACATTGGCATGATTTTTAAGACATTTTTTTGAAATAGGAATATACAGTTCCGATTCAGATTTATAATATGCTACAATAGTGATAATAATAATAATAATAATAATAATAATAAATTTTTATTTATTTTCTCACACAAAGGAATAAATACATAACAACCATCATAGTACGTATTCTTAGATATAAAGAACTTTTCATTCCTTTGTGAGAGACTGGTATCCATACTAGTTTTACTGTGTTACGGATTACCAGGCTCCCACACCCACAGGCAAAGTTTTTGGATTCACAGTGGTGTAACAATCTTTGGATCAACAATTTAAATTACTAAAACATCAAAAAAAAAAAAAAATAATTAATCTAGATGCCATAAAATCTATTATACCCAAATTCAACTCCTGTAGTGCATCTTTTGTTAATCCCTCGGGAACATAACTCTTTTCCGGGATACAGATTCTATGTGTTAATCCAGAGTATAAATTATCTATGTTTCAAATTTCATCCAAATCTGTTCAGTAGTTTTTGTGTAAGAGTAACAAACATACATCCATACTAACAAGCTTTCGCCTTTAAAATATTAGTAGGACTAGTAGGATATTCTAAAACGAAGTCCACCGCCGTGTCTGTGTATCTGATCGGGATAAACTCAAAAACTACTGAACGGATTTCCATGCGGTTTCCACAAATAGACAGAGTGAGGAATATTTAGTTGTATAACTTATAAGATTTTCAGTATATTTATTGTTTTTTTTTAGTATATGCATTTGGATGAATTTTGCTTAAAAGACTTTAAAAACATTTAACAATAAAGCAACCTTCTTTTTTTTTTTTTTTTTTTTTTCCGTGGGGAAATCCATCATGGATACCTCGATAGGTTATGCCGGACTCCTACCGGCTAAAACCCCACGGTTTCCTTCTCGGCACCTTTAGCCGCCGGGTGCGGGAACACTTTCGTAATCTTCCGCAGTTAACCTTCATGTTAACTTCTAACGATAATTCAAGTGTCAATTGTTTCTAACACACTTCTAATAACACCATAACCTAGAATCGTTTTATGTTTTTCTTTGAAAGAATAATTGCAATGTTTTTGAAAGCTATTATTAATGTTTATGTTTATACTTAGACCCAAATAAGCAATACCATGTCAAACCACACGAATGTAATTTCGAGAAAAACGCGTTTGAAAATTTTGAACAACTTACTTTATATGATTTTTTATATGTATTGGTCAAGTTTTTGGCAATTTCAGATTTATGTAAGTTATTTTACTTATTTTCACAAAAATAAGTATACAAACTGCATATTTGGTATATAATATTTTGGGTTACCAAAACGTTTAACATAATATATAAATTGCATGATTTAAAAATGGCTTTTTAGAAGTTTTAAAGCTTAAAACCCTACAAATATTAAATAAAAATGTTCTTCAGCCATTTACCAACACTTCTTCATATATAACTCAGTTTTTTCAATTTTGTGGGTTGACATGGTATTGCTTATTTGCATCCACTTCATCTAAGTTTCTTGCTTGTGCTAGGAATACAGAGTAGCCCGAAAAGTCAGCCTTTCTACTGTTTAGCTATAAACAGTCAAAACACAGGCTTCTGCCAGCGTCTTCGACCGCGTATATAACGATTTTATTACAAACTTTGAACCCTCGTGTCAACCCTTCAAGGGTGAAATTTTATAAAATGTTAAAATACGTGTTTCTTTATCTTTAATTGTTTGCCAAAAAAACGAAGTTTCATACAAACTTTAAACCCCTTTTTCACCCTTCTAAGGGTTGAATTTCGAAAAATCCTTCCTTAGTGCTCGTTTACGTTTTAAAAATAACACATATAAAAAATCAGCTTTCTTGCTCCAAGGGTTCAAGGGCATTGATATGTCAGTCAGGTCTTCTCTTTTACATATATAGATTTACATTTTTAAAAATCAACTATATTCCCTATTTATTTTATATCTTGCAGCTATTCGACACAGTGAGCAGCACTTACACATACTTGCTTGGTGACTTAAAGACCCGTGAGGCCGTGCTGATTGATCCCGTGCTGGAACATGCAGAGAGAGATGCTACACTCATCAAGGAGCTCGGTTTCAACTTACTGTATGCAAGTAAGGCTATTAAAGTTTATGAATACTGTTTTAAGAAAGAAAGTAAGTTATTTATTATCTAAATCATACTACAATAATCATCATTATTAGTAAAAAGTAATGTTAACAAAATTCTACAAAAAATTAGACAAAGGGAGGTAGCTCAGCTGAAGCTGTCACGGGAACGTATTCTCGAGCAGCGCTGGTTTTCAGCTTCACCCATGCCCTCTGAGGAGGAATTCGAGAGCTAAGAATAAGAATAAGAATAAGAATAAGAATAAGAATAAGAATAATAATAATTAAACTTAACAAAGTTCGTAACAACATTTCTCTTAAATTATCCCTTAGTACTAACACAGAAATACATAAAATGTGAGTAGGCTGTGATTCTCAAACTAGGCGACAGCCTGTGACTTGAGAACCAGAGTTGTGTATTATCTAAAACAATCGTATCCATAAATTAGGCAGGTAGGTTTGAACTAAACAAGTATGTTGCAAACTTTGGGAACAAAAAATTAATGTTTACAAAATAACAAAATTAAAGAGAAAACAGGTGTTGAATGTTGGCTGACAGTCCTTACTTGTATATTGAACAAAGACTATCATATTACAAAAAAACAATAATTTTTTTAATAATAATTAACAAAAACAAAGGACGTTTTATATAGAGCCATCCTCCCAGCACAAATAGACCGGATTTACCGGAGAAGTACTACCTACATAGAAAATCTCCTACCCTCTTTCCTTTTTAACTTTTCATCCTTCCCTCCTATACCTTGGGTTGGCAACGCGCATCTGATACTTCAAGTATCGCGCTTTCATAGTTTACGGTGACTGCTTATCATCAGACGGATTGTATGCTTGTCAACGGTCATTATGACGACGTTGTAACACAGCGGTAGCGAACCTGCCTTAAACGCCACAAGTCGCGGGTTCGATTCCCGCTCGGAGGAAAATATGTTTGTTTTGACCATGCAAGCATATTTTCCGGTCTGGGTGTGTTTGTCCTTGTCATTGTGTATGTTTCCGGACCCCTATCACTATCCTAATGGGAGCAATCCTAATTTATGATTTTTTAGATAGGGTCATAAACATAGGGTCCGTCTTACATCGAGTACCAACTATAAAATAATAACAGATTATAGAATATATTTTTATTTTCAAGTTGGTACTATGAAAAATAAATAATTTAAATTTTCAATTTTTAGTGAACACCCATATGCATGCAGATCATATAACTGGTACGGGGAAACTGAAAGCTCTGATCCCCGGATCCAAGAGTGTGATAGGCAAGGCATCTGGTGCTCAAGCTGATGTGCACTTGGTTGACGGTGACCAGGTCAACTTCGGATGTCATCAGTTGTTAGCAACAGCAACACCCGGACACACCAATGGCTGCTTGACTTACATTTGTCATGACCAGGTGATATTTTTTACAGTTTGCTTTCTTGCATTAGAGGCAATTGAAATATCATACTGGTATAACTTACGGTATTGCGTTCGTAATATATAAAAGGCTGTGTAGTTCATTTATATGTCTAGAGCCAGAGAAAAGACAGGCTACTTTTTAATGCGAAAAAAGGGTTGTAAAGGTTTAAAAGGGGTGAAGAAATGTTGTATGGAAGTATCGTCATTCTTCTCTTTCGTAAATTCAACTAAACAAAGTTAGTTACATTCAGACTTTATTCGATATTGCAAGCCTGGGACTAACTTCTTTTCGTTGCGTCGGTGTTTTTTATAACTTCTGCGATCAAAAAACAAATTTTTCTTTGTTTCAGGGCATAGCATTCACAGGAGACACGCTTTTAATAAGAGGCTGTGGTCGTACAGACTTTCAAGAAGGCTCACCGGAGACCCTCTACAACTCAGTGCATACTAAAATATTCACATTACCAGAATATTACACGCTCTACCCCGCGCACGACTACAAAGGGCAGACGGCTACAACTGTGGGGAGGAGAAAAATACAACCCGAGGTTGACGAAGCCGCTGAAGGACTTTGTTCATGTAATGGATAACCTAAATTTGCCGTATCCTAAAATGATTGGTGGGTTTTAAATTAATTTTTTCATTTTTTTAAAAGTATATTAGAAATGCTTTTTCAAGGCATTACTAATATTCCTATTGCCCCTCCAAATAAGCCCGAAGCTTGCGGTAGGAGTGGGTACGACAATAGCCCAAGGGGGTCAGGATCGAACCCTCGACTCTCGCGATAATGGAGCGAAGTCGGCCCTTCTACCATTGAGCTATTGAGGCTTAAAATTTTTAAAAGATCAAAATATTTGCTCGAAATCGCGACGTGTGGTGCTTAGGGCAGGTTCGCTAACAAACACAGTCTCATAACTGGGTGTGTGCACCGGTTAACGATCGGTGGGTTAAGCAACTTTAGGCGCGGTCAGTCACTAGATGGGTGAACGCAACGTGGCATTTCAACTAAGCGTCTTCATGCTACGGAATTATAGGAGGTTGCGTGTTTGCTATTTGGGTACTGGACTCTAAAAAACGTTACGTACGTTGTGAGTTCATTTTTAGTGGTAAGAATTGCGATGGAGCATTGTACCAGCCTTCTTTGTTTTATATTTTTTTTATATTCTAGCCTCTTTATTCATTATGACAATAATAATCATCAACCTTATACATTCAATGGCTCCCATGTTATGCCTTTGTCGGGGTTCTGAAAACAGACACACACACACAAAACACGACCGGAACACACTGGCCGTTTGTGTTTATAGCGTTAGTAAAGTACTTAAAAAAATAAAAACTACACTCAACGGCCTCCATTACGATAGTAATGTCCTATATCGAGGATCAGAAAACACACAATGACAATCACAAACACATCCAGACCGTAACACATGCCTGTATGGTCAATACAAATATCTGCTCCGAGCGGGAATCGAACCCTTGACCATAGCACGTAAAGCGCCACAACGTCGTGGCTACTACTATAAATATATCTTTTTCAATTGTTTTTTTTTAATAGAGATAATTATTTTCAGATAAAGCAGTGCCCGCGAACAGAGTCTGTGGAATATACTGAGCCAACATAGAAATCGTTTTTGACCTACTGCTATTTAATATTTTACAAGCACATTTTTATTATTCTATTATTTATCTTAATTTTTATTATTAAGAAAAAATATATAGAAAAAGATTTTTAATTATTTGTACAATAATGTTTTTTCAAGGTTTTTTAGTCAACATCATCTATATTTTGTAATGTCTTTATGTATATAAATATTTTACAAAATATGTCAAATCAATCAAAATAAATATATAGAAATAAGGAAAATAAATGATTTTATTTTATCAAAAAAAAATTATTAAATGTTTCTTAATATTTATAATAAAATATGTTTATTAAAAATATACAAAAGTTTTTTTTATTCAACTCTCCTTATTAAATAATATTAGTTGTTAGTTAGACGTGAACCTTGACTTGTGGTAGGCCTCTTATTGCAAGAGGCCGGCTAGGTAGGTACGTACTAGGGTAGTGTCAGATATTCTACCGCAAATATAGTCTGTTTGGCTCATAGAAATTAGAGAGGAAACTAGTCTCATACAGTGTCATTGGTAAAAATTTAAAGAATGAACAATTTTTTTATTTCATGACGGTTGCCAAACAAGCATACGGTTCGCATGATGGTAAGCAGTCACCGCAACATATGAACGCTGGTGATATTTTATGTATCCACGTTGCCAACCCAAGGAAGGAGGGAAGAGAAGGTATGAGAAGGGGAAAAAGGAAGGAAACAGAGAAGGAAAATTGGGCCTTCGGGGTTTCACTAGGAACGTAGCACGAAACGCAAAAGTATGTATTGTTGCTGTTACTTTACGCCGATTTTCTCTGAGAGGGTAGTGCTTCCCCGGTCGAACCGGCTTATTTGTGCTGGATGGAGCGTGACTTTACTACCGTAAACTAGCGCTAATTATGAAGGGGCTCGAACAAAAAAGCTCAACTGAGCAAGGCCGACTGAACAAGCCGGTAGAAGGGCCGACTTCGCTCCGTTAACGCGAGAGTCGCAGGTTCGATCCTGACCCCTTGGGCTATTGTCGTACCCACTCCTAGCGCCAGCTTCGAGCTTATTTGGAGGGGCAATAGAAATATTAGTAATGCCATTAAAAAAGCATTGCTAGTGTTTTATTAAAATAAAAAAACACCGTTCTGCGAAAAACGCGAGTATAAGAATGAGGATAAGAATTTAGAGGTATTATTTAGTCCCCAGTCTAACATGGTATTACATCCAATTAAACACTTTCTGTGACATTTTACGCCATAGATGATAGAGACGCCCTATCTAGGTCCCTCCCTATGTATGGTTTGGTAATACTTTCATTTGGTTTAAAGGACACTAGCTAATGAAATTACTGGGTCTATGAAATTAAAGTACTAATAAATAATAATAATAAATAAATGCTACACACTCAACGGCTCCCATTACCGTAGTGTCATCCTATGTTGGGCGTCCGGAAACATACGCAACATCTATCGCATATATCACGGGGAATGTTCTGAGGAATTGTTTGGATTAATCCCGCCGGTAGAATTTCACCATCGGACATCGCGACAAAACTATATTTTACATCCATACCACCTCGATGTCTGGAAATCCACAGCAGCGCGATTTAGAAGACATTTTCTTCCTCGCACAACCACTCTGTGGAATCAACTCTCGCCGGCGGTCTTTCCGAACCGATACGACTTGGGAACCTTCAAGAGAAGAGCGTATTCTTTCCTAAAAGGTCGGCAACGCGCCTGCATGCCTTCTAGTGTTGCAGATGTTCATGGGCGGCGGTGATTGCTTAACATCAGGTGAGCCTCCTGCCTGTTTGGCCCCTCTTACATAAAAAAAAGGCATATCACACTCGGTCCGGAACACATGCCTGTATGGTCAATACAAACACATGCTCAGAGTGGGAATCGAACCGGCGACTAGTGGCGCTTCTGGCTGGATCGCTACCGCTGCGCCACAACGTCTTCAATATCTAGTGGTACTATCCAGTACAAAAATAAAATCGATTTTCGAACCGGATATCCGATTAGCAAAAGATTTGAATCTTTTAGAAAACATATGCACTATTGCTCAATATTAATTGGCTTTCTCGTTCATCAGTTTTATTGTGATGGCATGTTTCATCTCCTTACTGCAATAATTTTTAAGCAATATTTTCTTTTGGGAAATTTAAAAATAACATTTTATAAAAATTAAAACGTCCTTCGTAGTATATCTACATTAGAAATATGGGTACACATTTCTAAGGTCAAAAGCGAAGTTTCACTGGCAAGTTTGACATTTTGCCAAAGAGCTCGCCATGTCCCCTGGGCGAGGGTGGCTCGGTCGCCGGTCGACATTAACACTAGTGCAAAGTCTGCAAACACAAAGGCAGAATTATTAATGGCTGCCTTGAGCGTTCGTTAGTTTTGTATTCGAACTACCTAAAAGCATAGTTTATGATATCAAATTGTTGAGAAAATGTATGTTGAATTCATAATTCTATGCTTATTATAATACGGACGGGGCCACGGCCGGGTTTAGGGGAGGGCAACCGGGGCAACATCCCTGGGGCCTCCACAAAAGAGGGGCCCTCACAATGGAGACTAGTACACACTAGTAAACATATTTTCCTTCAATCATTTATTTTTGCTGTTTTAGCTTTACCTACTAAAATTTAATTTTGGATTAGTCTTGTTTCCGATTATAATTATTTATTATTTATTATAATTATTTATTATTGATTTATTGAAAAACTTAATAAAATTTTTTTATTAATTTTTTTTTTTAAATTATTTGGGGCCAGAAGGCCTCCACTTCTTTGATGCCCCCGAGGCCACCATATCTCTAAATCCAGCCCTGTTACAGGCCCTTTCATACAGATAAGGCAGGCAAGGCATCGGAACGAAGTTACACACGCTAACTTCATTTGATATTCACAACATATCCGAATGAATTGCTGGTGCTGAATTTACGAAGGAACACCAACGAGTCTAGAAGTTTTTCTGTATGGGACGAAAGGTTTTGCCCATAGTATATAGTAAGTCTGGGATTATGTTTGTTATAAGTTTTCTTTTTTGTACTTTTTCGTACTTTACATCATTGGTAAAATCTATAGTATATAGGGGTTATTAAAAATAGTTGCTTAATAAATTTAGTTCATAAAAACATAAAGTATTTAATTTTTTTGAAACTCACCTATATATAAGTAAAAAAGTAATAAATTTAAAACATTTTATGAGGTAAAATGTACTGTATAAATATAAGGTCATAGATTTTATTGAAGGTCAAAGTGAGTTATGAGATTAAAAGCTGAATTTAGTATTCCATTAGCAAATTAGCTATACTGTATAAAAGTCTCTTTTTATCGTTACTAAGCTGCTATGAATTTGTTGTTAGCACATGTTAAAATTATTTACTTTTAATTTATTTTCAATCTATTTTCTGTAGTTATTAATTCAAGCTTAATTTAAGAAAGAAATACATAATTTGTAATTATGTTCATTAATTTATTAATTTTACGAAACATTTTTTTATGAGATATATTAATCCGTCTAAGTATTCTCTGATGACGTGTTTGCACGTGGAATCAATTTTAAGACCTTGCATACTTACATATTCTAATCATGTATAATACATATAATAATACAGTTCATATATTGTATTTATTATTTTTTTAATTAAAAAAGTATTAAAAGGGATTTCAAAGTACACATTGCTACTACTTTGAAGTATTTATACATATTTGAAGTGCTAGTTATGGGTACAAGTGGTAGTAAAAAGTTCTTTAAAAGTAAGGCATATATTTAGCCTTACTTTTAACCCACTTCAGAGTTATTCGTTAAATTGTAGTTTTATTGATCCGACGAGTGACTCACAGACGCAGTGTGCAGTTACACAACATTTAGTCAATAAAGAATACTAGGTACCTATTTTTTGGGATTTAACGATCATCTTTGCTCAATGGCAGCCAAGTTTCTTTTAACTGCGATGCTTGCCAGTACAATTATTGGCAAATACTGGTGTCAATTGTAATTTTGGAAACCGTTATTAGTTAGGTTATTTTTTTTTCGTCTTATGGTATTTTATTGTAGTAGTAGAGCCATACTCTCCCCAGCACAAAAGGCCACTTCGACCGGGGAAGTACTTCCTCTCACAGAAAATCCGCGTAAAGAGTACTGTTGCGTTTCGTGCGATGAGTTAGAGTGATGGAGGCCCAATCTCCTACTCTTCTGCTCCTTTCCCTTTTTGCCTTCTCATCCCTTCCCTCCTATGCATTGTACAAGGCGCATGTGATACTTCAAGTATCGCGCGCGTTCATAGGTTGCGGTGACTTCTTACCATCAGACGGACTGTATACTTCTTTGCCAACCGCCATAAAAAAAGAGAGACCGGTAAAATGTTAGTGAAGAGATGCAAATCTTGAATAGTATTTTATTAAGATTTCAACACGAATTTACGCATATCATCAATAAAAACTTTTTTCTATATTTTTGTATTACCTAATGCCACGAGAACAGGTATATGGTGAATGAATAGTAAAAAACATCTTAATTGAAATGTAACATTTTATCAAAGTAATCTGTTGTCAAATGTTTCTTAATTAACATCTTTTTTGTATCTGGAGTTAGTGGCCAACCTAGAGTCACCAGGCCTCTGACTTGATATACCTAACTGATGGAATCGACTTTTTGCATGTTATAGTATTTAACTACTAAATATCATGAAGAAATCCTACCACACATAGGTTATTACCTAAAGCTTCCATGGTAAGCCGGTTCGTTTTAAAATCGATAGCTCACACGTAGAGCTGGTGACGTAGGTTGATCTCTCTGCAATATGCGATTATATAAGGCGAAGATCGTGAATAAACGGTTTAATCATTTGGGTTTTCATGTTTTGATATTATATAATTATAAAATTTTTATATAAAAAATACCCTTAAACTCGCCTTGAAAAAGTGGCAGCGGTTAGAAGTTTTTCAGATTTGGGTATAATAGTACATAATAAGTACATATTTAGTTTAATATTTTTTTATGTGAGATGGGTCAAACGGGCAGGAGGCTCACCTGATGTTAAGCGATCATCGCTGCCCATGAATATCCGCAACACCAGAAGGCATGCAGGCGCGTATGCCGACCTTTAAGGAAAGAATACGCTCTTCTCTTGAAGGTTCCGAAGGCGTATCGGTTCGGAAAGACCGCCGGCGGAAGTTGATTCCACAAAAAGCAAGGAAGAAAATGTCTTCTAAATCGCGTTTAAAAATGTAGTTTATATATATATTAAAACAAATAGAACATAAAACCACAATTATTCATTCTATTAGGTGGCAAGCTTATTTTATAACGAATGAAATATGCTGAGAAAATGTATAAATTTCGGTATTTTGAAATGTAAATACCAATAGCCAAATGAGTCACGTGATTAAAAGTTTTGACCTCTTTTCCGTAAGGTACGTTTCAGTAGTCATATTAAAAAAAGGTAGCGAAATTAAAATATAATTTTACGAAGATGATTGTTGATAAGTAAATTTAATACTGATTGACAACTATTGTAAATAAATAAAAATTAAATCGAAACTACGCGTACATTAAAGTCCATTTAAGTTTTTCTACATGCAGTTACAATTTATCATCATCAAGAACAGGCGTGCAACAACGCGTCGGTGCCTAGATACTAAAACATTTAAGAGTCTAGGCGGTAGGCGGTGATAGCCGATCGTTTCTATAGAATTCACATAATGCGACCCGCGTTCAGTACTGCCTCAATAATAAAGTAGTTTAGGCAAGAGCAGATAATAGACAAGACAAGTCTATTTTTTCCTTTTTTCAATTATAATGGCTTATTTTATATCAATGTTGGATGGACGACACTTATTTTGAAAGGTTGTATTAGTAAAATAGATTATATATTTGTATTTTGTGTAGACATTTTGTGTATCTAGATGTATAGATTTTGATACATACATACATACATAGATACATAAAGATAGTTTAATCGAAGCGAGGGCGGATCGCTAGTATTATATAAACTGCAAAAAAGAGTGTGAAAAGTTTGATGGCCACATATTGTTTATCACTTAATAGATTCGTTTATATAATTATTATTGTATTGGAAAATGTGGTTAAATAACTTTATTTTATGTTAAGTACGCTGAAATAATCCTAAAGTTTATTTAAACAAAAATATTGGAATGCTTAGTTCGCTTGATCAGTAATATTAATAAGCCTTCAATGTAACCTTTACTAGCAGTGAATTATTAATGGATGATTATCTATATAAAAAAACTAAAGTTTTCCCTCAAGTAAATGGCACACATGTGACCTTCAGTATGGACTATAAAGTTTATCATTAACATTATTTTAAGAACGAGATTCGTGTAGGACGAATTATATTCTCCGTTTGCTCTCGGGCAATATCAGAATAAACGTTAAACAAATAAACGTTGCACACTCAACGGCCCCCATTAGGATAGTAATATCCTGTGTCGGGGGTCCGGAAACATTCACAATGACTAGGACAAATACACCCAGACCGGAAAATATGCTTGCATGGTCAATACAATCATATTATGTTCCGAGCGGGAATCGAACCCGCGACCTGTGGCGTTTAAGGCAGGTTCGCTACCGCTGCGCCACAACGAATATCTGTATTTTGATCTTTTGAGTAAAATATACTGAGATATTTCCCATTTGTATCACTGTGACATATGACCGCATCACTGACAGTAATGTTGGTGATACTAATTACTTTTAATTTTATTTCTTTTTGTTATAATTCATATTTGTATTTTTGTAAGATCCATGTATGTTTCAGTTTATACAAATAAATAGCTTATCCATCTATCTTATTTTGTTATGTGAAATATTAAAATGTTATCTATATAAATAAGAAATGTGACTATGGCTTTAAAGAATATCAAATACCGGACAGTCTGGTGAGGGGTGTGACGTCATCCGCCGCATATGCAAATATCTAGAACATTCTAGACAGCCTGCGTACAGCATCTTACTGCAGGCGCTTGGTTTTATAAACACACGGGACTGTATTTATATTCTTGATCGCGAAACTTCTGCAGGAAATGTTTTCATTTTAATGTTTTATGATTTACTACGATTTAAAAAAAGGGAGAAGTTCTGGATTCGGTTGTATTTTTTGTTTGTTACTGTGAATTTTTAGTGGTATTTAATTTCACTAAAAAGATAAGAAATAAAAAAATCAGAAAAAGTACCGACTTGAAAACTAAAAAGCAAAACATAAATATTTTATACAATAGAAAGTGCCTTAGGTGCTGATGTTTTGCTTACCAAAAATTTACTTAGTAAATTAGTACAAGGTTCTAAAAACCGTTGTGGCGCAAAAGATAGTGATCCTTCATTATACGCCAATGGTTGCAAGTTTGAATTCTGCTCGGGGTAGATGTTTTTATTGGCCGTACATGCATGTATTCTGTGTGGGTGGTTATGCACGTGTTTGTGTATGTTTCCGGACCGGCGACACACATATCTCAATGGTAAAAAATTGACAATCATTGATTAAGGTTTTCTCTTAGAAAAAGATAAATATTGACATAGACCATTTATAAATCATTTTGCATTGAGTTGTAACTTTTAATAATTGCATTTTTTGTGTTACTAAGTCGACTAGCAAGCGTACGACTCAACTGATGCTAAGCGTTTGTCGTAGTAGCCTATGAGCGCTTGTAACACCATTCATTGGTGTCGCTCACGCGTTGTCAACCTAAAATACTGGTTCTTAAATCTTCTTTGCTCAGTAATAGCTACAGTGTCCTTCAAACCGAAACACAGTACGTAATACAAAAAGCAGTATTGCTTTGCCGTACAATATATGACAATGCGGTGGTACCTACTCAACCGGCCTCTTACAAAAAACCACCTACTTGTTATTAATTCTTATGTCATACTTTATGTTATCCCATGTATCAGTCCTTATGAAATTCTCATTTTCATGACCGGATAGAATTAAAAGAAATATGTTGTCAAGTTTAATATAATAAAATAATATATTTCCTTTGAATAATTATAAAAATAATTCAAAGCAGTTTTTAGTCGTTCGTTAAATCTGCGTTTTGAGATGTATTTAAAGACCGTATGAGTTCATGTTTAATGACCCGACTTGGCTCGCTATTGACAACCCGCTCGGACTGTTATTTCATATTATATCTACACATTATAAACTGCTAACCCAGTTATGTAGTTTTGTTCTGTATTTCAGACTTAATTCTCTGTTTAACTTCAATATAATTCTTAAATTAATAGCTTCCAGTTCCAATTTTAACACGTACTTATTCGATAATTGATACACGAATTATTCCAAGCATTTTACTGTATCCACCTTTAAGTTACTTAAAATAAAAAAATATAAAATTTTCTATATGCTTACGTAAAGTTTTAATAGTTGGGCCCTCAAAGGCTTACATTTATCAGATAAAACGCAGAAGTACGGACGTTGCTACTTTACGTCGATTTTTGATTATTTTATTTTATGGCGCTTGGGAAACAAGCATATGGTACGCTTAATGGTAAGCAGGCACCGCAACGTATGAACACTTGCGATACTTGAAGTAACATATGTCATGCGTTGTCAACTCAAGGGATAACAGGGAAGGGATGAGAAGGGAAAAAGAGAGGGTACCGAGGAGGGTCGTAGTTTGGGCCTCCGGCGCTCTACGTCATCGCACAAAACGCAATAGTACCTACTGATACTGTGAGTTTACGGCGATTTTTGGTGAGAGGGTAGTACTCCTCGAGTCAGCCCTTGCAAACATGGCTCTACTAGTACTAACACAAGTCCTACCGGTTACCACACATTCATACTCAGGTTCTTAGATACCAAGTTTCATGAAGATTTGACCGAAAGATCTTTCTTTCGTTATTCTATAACAGGCATATATACTGACGCCGTACTGTCAATATAGACTAAGTTTTCGCCAGCGGGCAAGCCCTCTAGGGCGTCTAGTTTACCGACCATGTTACAGTTCCTGGTAGAGATGTGGTGATCTCGTCTTCATCCTAGCACTATTCCCGGCATTTTACTTACCCAGGGTCTGCTTATTACTCTTATCCAGATTTGACAGGTAACTAATTTTTACACAAAGCGATTACAACCCTAAGGGCGAACCAATAACTCATTGGATAAGAGCAATTTACTTATCAAGGCAGTTAACGATTATTATCAGACGTTATGTGATAACAACCGGGACCGATACCTTAACGTGCTCTCCGAGGCACGGTGGGGAGACCCACAAGGACAAACGCCCAGACCGAAACAGATATTTGTAACAAACATCTGCCCGAGCGGGAATCGAACCCACAACCGTCGAGACTAAAGGCAGGCTCGCTGCCCACAACGCCACGATGGTGTCGCTGGAAGAGATGTCTATAGACGCAAATAATCATGTTTGTCACAAATCCCGTAGTATAAAAAAATTAGTTATAAATTACATTTCCTGAAACAAAAGCTTGAATGTATTACGAAAAGTTTATTTGTTAAAATTTAGCATACAGTATTGTCTGGATAAAATAAAGTCGTTTAACGTGCTATAAATTTACATGAAGAGCAAAGGGACGGAACCAATCAGATAAATATCCCGAATTACTTCAAAACAGAATGTACGTTATAGAAGTGAACCCTAATAAATTTCGTATACGATCTCTATTACCCTAAAATTGGTAAAGATAAAGGGATACATTAAATTTATTTTTCTTTACATCTGGTTGTATTGCATCGATTTTAAAAAAGATAATTTCATTTATTCATTCATTTCATTATTATTATTATTAACGTTAATACCAGAAAAAATGTAATCGTAGGAATGATGACTTAGACCTGGAGACTAGACCTATTTGAACTGGACAAATCTTAGCTTTTTTTATCCCGTAACTGTTCGCAAAAATAAATAAAGCAAAGGAAATCGGTTCTCAAAACTAAAAAGCAGAAATTTTTTATTATTACATTTGAGCAAAACACAATATATCTTAACCAATAAGGATAAAAATATTAGCTTATACATCATAATATAAATCTACTACATACATATATAGTCTTTGTTTTAAATATTTGTATTTTAGGCTTAATATACAACATCTTTGTAAGCAGTTGTTGGTACTACATGAGAATAGGTTGAAAATATTTGAAATTTCATTTAGCGCAATTTTGACATTTGCCATTTCTAATATTCTTTGCTCTGTATTAGCGTTTATGGTAATTTTTTCAGCCAATCATATATCCCGGATATACGAGGATACAAAAATGCCTAAATTGACACACCTTTCACGTTGGAAACGAGTGATTTAACAGCATCATGCGTCTGACAAGCGCGTAGGCTGACGGATATTTTTGATCGTTTGCGTAATTTTATATTTTGATTATAAAATTTCGCATTTTGTTTTTTAATTGAGCAATGCAGCTGAGTATTTTATTATATTCATGACGACTAAAATCATGTCCTTTTATAAAAAATTATGTTTCGTCTTCAATATTTTTGATTTATCCGATTATGGTGAAAATTTCGATAAAACACAATTTATCTGCCTAGGCACCCACCCAGAGGTTTTGACCATGTAAAATATTGACTTAAAATCTCAATTAACGACATATTTATGAAATTGTTAATTTTATTATCCTATGTGCGAAATACATAGTCTCATACCATGAAAAATACTAAGAAATGAACGAATGTAATCCATTTTAAACTGTTTCACCAATAACTTTTGGTGAGAATGGTCATTTTGCCTCCCTCTAGGTCCTAGGTAGGATTTTGCCCTTCTCTGGGCCAAATCTTGGCTACGCCCATGCATAGTCTTCCTACAATATATCTACCTATTAGATATCTCTCCATCTTCTCTTTCACCAGTTTTTCACAAAAGGTGAACAATTAATGAACGTCTCTCTCTCTCTCTCTCTCTCTCTCTACGCTACATTGCTAATTTGTGTTTAAGTTATTAAGAAATATAAATTAGAACATAATTAATTCCAATATAGTTTTAAGAATTTAAAACACAAAGCAGTACACCTTTTGTAATAGTCATAAATAGAAACCATTTGTCAGAGAGAATTAAAAAACAAAGAAATACATTCCTAGAAAAATCAATATAATTAAGCGAGCTAGTCTAGACTAAAGTTTTATCGAGGCGACGATATTATAGTTAAAGCGATTTTATATTGAATCTACGCTAGACTATTATATTGAAAAAGTTCTTATAAGAATATTCAGAGTAGTTTTAATATCGAAGTAAATGACCTAGCGGCGTGGACAAGGATACAAAGGGCGGACAAAGGCAGCGAGATTGTGGTGATAGGTATCCTATATAACGGGTCCTCGGGCTTTGTGCCAGCCACAGGCTTGCCTATGATATGATATTCCTACAATCTGTTACCTAACGGCCGAGTATACACTTTAAAATACCTTTTGATGTCTTTCAGCTTTATGTAATATCGATGGATAATGTATCCGTTGTAGAAAAACTTTATTATTAAAAAAACTTTTTCTAACATAATGATGGTAAATAAGGTGAGCACCTTGCGTTTGATGATAATCAGTAGAAGGAAGAGGCCGAAGGGAAGAGAAGGTGCCTCTACCTTCTTACAGGATTGCAACAGAGAGAGTAGGAGTTTAATCATTTGCCAGTCCTAAGTTGTATCTAAGATTTCCAGATCAATATAAAGAACTTTTCAGTATTACTTTTTTAATTCAACCAGAAAGTAAACGCTGACTCATGTAGCGCGTGTCTTTTGATGTAAAAATGTGAAAATCAAATGGCGTTTGTGTGCTTTGTTTAATTAGATGGTATTGATAGTGGTTTAAGGACGAAAATCGCTTGGATGTTTATTAAAAAACTGATGCCTCATCATCGGGAAACCCAGACAGGGGTAGACGAAGACAGCATTCGTGATTCGCTTCGTTATAGACGAGGTCCTCTTGCGTTGCGTTTTAACAGCACTACGCATGCGTTATTCTGGCTAGTTCATCCCTTTTGCACTCGTTCTATACGGTCACTGTCCCTCTCGCTCCCGGGAGGGTCGATATATACGACGCTAGGTACGCGTACTGTGTCGTACCGACCAACTAGTACGCAGGTTTCTGGCGTCTTGCACAAACGTCAGTAACTAGACGGGAACCCGAGAGCTTCAACGCGGCCGCAACCATGTCGCGTGCCGTGCTTTTTATTAGTGTTTTTACTATATTTTTGGACGTCCTGCACGCTAGCCAGGTAAGTTTAGCATTTATTCCTACTTTCTATAGGGTAGATTCTCGTCTGGAGCGGTGCGACGTCAAGCCGGGGCCATTAAGACTAAAATCGATTAACGCGTTCAGAAATGTTTTCAAGTGAGGCGTTAAATAGCTTAACCGGCTGTTTTCAGCAGCGGATGCCATAAAAGTTTTTCGATTGTAACACCTTACGTGGTATTTTTTATTACTTTCATAGTTGCGGTGTTGCGTAATGTACAGATAGGGGTTTAAAATTATATATAAGTAAGTAATGCGTAACAAAAATAGATTGCAGTAACAAATACTGCGGATTTTAATCTAAATAGCTGTTTTTATAATTAGATTTGCAAGAAAAGCGACGAAATAGAAGATTAAATATAAAACAATTACGTTATTTTTTACGATTCTTTAAATGCGTGTTACGTAATAATTTAAGTATTTTACGTATCGTTAAAATTATTTAATAAAATTAATATATTATAAAAAAGGTTTACAAAAGTATTATTTTAAAAATTAAAAATTTTATAAATTTAAATGAATCCAATAAAAAACAAACAAAAATATTTTAGTGACGTTTTAAATCTTATGTGACTTAAAATAGTCAAGTGTAATATACACAATGAAACGCTTACGATTTTCCAAATTTTTTTTGAATAATATTAAAATGGGTTGAAATAAGGGTGCCTTTACTCATTCACAGTCCTCTCACGAACGCGTATTAGCTCCGATCATCCCTTAAGGGAAACCAATAAGGACCCGCACAAAGGCATGACATATACCTACCCAATATGTTTTTAATAAAAGTTATTTAAGTAATTATTGTAGCGCAAGCCCTATTTTTTTTTTTAATTTTGAAGTTTTGTTCACCTGTGATCATCACCACGAGGTCAACATTATCAAATGGTACTTTTTCAGAATATTTTACTTTTCTGGAACAAATTGACAGGTTTTTTCAAATAAATAAATTGCAATAGATGTGTCCCTATTTCTCCAATATCTAATTATCGGATCCTGACCAAACTACAACGGGACAAACTAAAAAGAATACCCTTTTAAACAAAAAAGAATTCTACAAAGCATCGTCGCCATCTTTGAGCAATCAAATTATATATATAAAAACAACATATATGAAGACGAATAATTTCAAGAACCTCTAATAAACAGAATATAAGGATTTATTCTTTATATTAATAATCAACGTTCAAAGAAAAATAATTTATTTATAACAAATCAATAAAGCTGTAGCTTACCCATAATATGAATAAAGGCAATTGATGTTGCTTGACTTTTTTATAGCCTATTTCTGTTTCAAAAGACGAAACTAACACTTCATTGAAAAACATGAAATTAATTTTGCAGGGGCCGTCGGGTTCTTACCACAAAGAACTTCTTACCACTTAACGCTCTCGAATCTAATCTTTCTAATTCTACAAAAAGGAAAAAGACAATAAATAATTTTATCAATATTGATTTCATGATATAATAATATTAAAACAAGGAACAACATAAAATATCATTTATTGCGGGAGCGTGTATCTGTCATAAAGATTATGCAATACGTTGCCCTGTGTTTGCTTTAATTTCTTTACAAATTGATATTAAATTAAATTATACCCTTCTATATTTTAGAAAACTACCATAAAGAGCTATTAGTACATTTTACAATAAAATAAAGAGTTAATTCTTTGTTTCTTTGTCTATTAATTTACTTATATCTATACTTTAATTCGTTCTTATTTAATAATATATTTATCTTAGTTTGCGATCCAGTCAAGAGAATAAATAGTTTCTATTGATGATGAAAAAATTGTAATGTAAATGAACCACATTAATAGGTAATTTTTAGTTAAAAGTCTTAGGGTCTCCTAATCATTTTTTAAATGCGGCTACTAATTGTTGCAATATTTGCGACGCCTTATTAGTGCTGTTTATCTGCTTAAGCTTCACAAAGGTACTTAAAGAAATATCTATATATATATATAGCTCTAGCAGATAAAATAAAAAAGATATAAAAGAAAACATTAAAAAGATATAATAACTAAACCTTGCGTTTTAATTATAATTTATAGAATCGGGGTTAAGTTCTTGAAATTGCTAATCACACGCTAGTCGTTACGTCATCGCGTGTAATGTACGTGAGCATTTCGCTTCGCGAAGCCCTTAGTATATCTTTACGACGCCCGAGGGCGTCACGACGAGCTCATCACAGTTTGGGAACCTCTGGTTTAGCTAATAAAGTATTGTTTCAATCACACAAATCCACCAACAGTATCCATAAAGATAAATAATTTCTTCGTTTCCAAACGATTAAGATGAGATCTAATGTATTCGAAGCGAAGCTAAGAAAATAGAACAAAACTCGTCTTTCATTTAAAGTTACCTCACGTTCTTACGCTAAGACCTCATTGATTACCTTTCCCTGTACTTCGAACTATATATTTTATATGAGTTCGTTTTTACTAAGCGTTTTGTACATAAAGATCTGGAAAAAGGCTACTTAAGAATCCGTCGCTTGAATAATAGTGGTATCTTTTTCTGAGATAAAAGGTTATATAAGAATATTAATCATGACAAAAAAGGTTTCACTAGATTTCAACTTTTTTTTGTTAGTGTGTTAGTGTGTGTCAGACTGACTATTATCATTGTCACTATTAGCAAAATGACGTGACGAATGAATATTGGTGGATGAATAATTAAAAGAATAACTCTTTTAATTATTCATCCACCAATATTAAAGTAAATAAAATTTTTGACGATAACTAAACAATAATGAAAAACAACCTTTCATATAATAAAATAATACATAATTCAAATAAATGTGGTTTACATTTTTTTTATCTTACATTTTTGAGATCATTTCAAAACACTTTGAAACCAAATACCCATGTATAAAGACTGCAATATAAGGATATAAAATACAGAAATTTCGGAATTATCGAACAATTTTATATCGCATTTTTATTTCGAATTTTCTGTACGTCAACTTTTAACAGAGCTGTCACCGTCGGCAGATGAGAGCTTTGCAACTTTACGCTGAAACGTTCCGGTAAAAGCTATATAAATGTTTGTGTGTCAGAGCGAAAACTGATTCATAAAAACACGATTGCTTTTTTCTAAAAGCTTTAAATGTTTTATTTATTGAGTTTACAATAAATGGTTTTTCGGTATAAAAAAATTACTGATTTTGGCATCAGTGGGCCGGATCGACTGAGGAATTACTTTCGTGAAATTATAGTATTGTTACATTTTGTTCATGACATAAAAATCTTGGTAGAATTAAAATAATTGATCTTGCAGAAATAATTCTAACTAATATATAAAAACGAAAATAAGTTAGTTTATTTGTTTCACGCTTTCACGGATGAAATACAGGATGAAAGTTAGTATAGGGTACCAATTGTTTTTATATTGCATTGCATTATATGCAAAGGTGTCTTATTACAAATCGTAATGCACGCGGGCAAAGCCTCAGGGAGAAGCTGTTAAAATATAAAGCAAATATTTTAATACTTCACTTAGGAAATAATTTATAGCATCATACCTAAGCGGTTTGGATCCATAAAATATGTCGAAGTACCTACTTTGAGAGGTCATAAATCGATAGAAAGCTACTGCAAATCGCTACAGTCATTTATAAGAAAAGCGGTAATAGAAAAACGGATAGAGACCTTTTGATTTAAAGCTAATATAATTTTGTTACATCATAAGAACATTAAGAATCTTTATTCCTTTCTAGTGAATTCTCACATAGATAAGTTCTTACTTATTTTCTTGTTTTATAGAGCAATAAAGATAAAGATTAAATGCAAATGACTTACTTAATATTATTCAAATATAAATGGGGCTATTTTGAAGTAAACATAAGTGTTTATTTATAACATAAACATAGTTTAAGTAATTAAGTAAGATCGGTTATATGACTACGCAGCGGCAGGCTGTTAGTAGATCCTAAACTCTCAAGTTTTAGTGCCCATTTATGAGCACGCTTGTGTATCTAACTGTTGACTGGGTCTAGTTAAACATAAAGTTACTGTTCTAGAAGCTTGTACATAATGTCATTATTAACTAGAACATTAGTTATAATTTTCTATTGAAGTCAAAAATAAAAAAGGCAATGTATATGTTGGCGCATGAAGAAGTATAGAACCTATTTAATACATTGGATTAAAAAGATAATATTTGAAAAAGTTGTCATTCTAACGGAGCGTCACATTGATGGTTATAATATTTCACCATACCGAAAATTATTTTCTACCGCATATCGATGGACGAATCGTTGAATTCCGACGTAGTAGTTACAGTGCTGTGCAATTTATTGTGTTATCTGGTAAAGGGATTAAAAGCATCTTTGGTTGCAATAAGTTGTTCATAATGGCTATCCTTAGCTTAGTTTGATTCAAGAGGACTGAAAAAACCACAGGCGTGGTTTTATATATATCAACGTACGTGAGAAAATATGTATACGGCCTGTTTGATGGAAAAAAGTGTCTGTGAGAAAGAGGTATGATTTCCGTCCAACAAAAAGGGAGGATCCTGATTAGTAGGGTGATATAGCACGTTCATTCGCGGCCCAACGGTTTACGTTGGGATATAGTATATAATATTATGTTAAATCTGCGGCGAAAACTTCGATAGCGCGATGCAGGATTCCAACAATTTTGACTATTTATCGCGCTGCGTATAGCATGTAGGTTGTTTACATTTTCAGCAGCAGGTTTGGGGCTACAATGCCCACATTTATCGAACGAAATTCAACAGTACAAATGCTGTAACTCTTATTATAGCCCACAGACCCATGGCAAAAATTAACGTGTGATCTACAGTGAATTACGTTTAGGAGCATGTTGAGATGGTTGGGAATTTTATCTGACCAACGTTTAGGACTTCGGCCTCTAGGTCTTTTGCCTTCCATTTTGCCTAAAACCATCAGATGTTCCGGGTCAGTATTTCTTCATCCGTATTACTACAGATTCAATCGTTGACATCTTGGCATTAGCATTGATTTCAGTAACCTTTACAATTCGCATTGTCAAAGTCAGGAGCTGTCAAGCGTGAAATCTAATTTGTTATCTTTTGTGTCCTCACTACAATGGCACATTTAGGTTGATTGTGCGTTGCTTCTATCCGGTGATGGATGACGATATTTGCCATTGGAAGTGCAATAGTATGACGCGTGTTTTGGACTGATCCGTAGCCTAATAACATTTTAAAAGTAGCTTTTCTAATTGAATCTATAGTTATAATATCAATACTGTTTGTAAATCTCGATTCGGATGATATGTTTTCGGCAGTTTTCAAAGTTTTGGAAAGGTTGAAAAAGGTCAGCCCTTTAAGGGTTAAGAGTCGATTTAAAGAAATAAGGCCATCCTTTGGGTTTTTCGAGGCCGGAGCATAGATTATAATCAATTCTTTTAGAATAATAGATAAGTAAACGACTTTACGTTAACTATCGAATGACCGAATGATACTGCTTGCCGTGCGGCTTACAAGCAATTTTGCTTATATACGAATAATACTCATCAAAATCCCAAAGCTTCGCTAGCGTTATTATAGTTATATTGGACTACCATCTAAGAGATGTATTTCTATTTCAATAATATTCCATTTGTACCATGTTCCAAATTCATACGTCCTGTAATTTATTTATTAACAATCCCACGAGAATTTTATAAAAATATCCTATGTATTATTCTTCGTACTAAACTATCTGTATGCCAAATTACAATCAAATCACCTCTGTCACAACAGAGATTATTCCACCAGTGCAATCAGTCACACGGGTGGTAGGTCTTTTGTTGCAAGAGGCCGGCTAGGTAGGTACCACCGCAGTGTCCAATATTCTGTTGCCAAATAGTAGTGCTTAGGCACTACTGTGTTCCGGTTTGAAGGGCATTGTACGCTAGTGAAATTACTGGGCGAACGAGATTTAAGAACTAATATCTCGAGGTTGGCAACGCGTGAGTGGCACCTACTAATGGTGCTGCAAGCGCTCATAGGCTGCGGCAGCCACTTACCATCAGGTGGGCCGTATGCTTGTTTGCCAACTTCTAACATAAAAAAAAAAAAAAATAATCCGTTCGGTCATTTTTGCGTGATTGAGTAACAAAGAACCAAACATCTATACATCCAAACACGCAAACTTTCACATTTATAAAATTAGTAGGTTATGGTACAATTATAACCATACCCTACTAATTTTGTAAATGTGATAAGCTCTTAAAAGGATATTACTTTTGACTCATAAAGATTTTTTTTAATAAATCAAATTACGTATACCTTCAAAAGTAAAATGGGCTTTATATAATTAATTGGATTTGCTTGAATGTGTCAAGTACATTGGAGGCATTAATAAGGGCGCGGGAAAAGCGCTACTTCGTTCGGGAAATTGATGGAAATTAAAATAAATAAAGGTTTTCCTGTTGAATAAAATCGTTAAAAATACGTTCCTCTTAAATTATTTTTGCAAGAGCTTTTGTAATTTAAGTTAATTTAATTATACTTTTTAATGTCGAAAACCGAGAAAAGTTTTTATTCAAATTTATTTTAAATTAAATATCACTTTAAAATTATTATCGCCACACTAGGTTTTACTCGCGCCTTTATCTGCGTGGATTATAGTTTTTTGTAATAAAGATTTATTACGCTTTTCAATGTTCAGACTATTTTCGTGCTAATTCTTTAGAGAGTAACAAATATATGCTTTCGGATTAATAGTATCAGAGTCGATATTATAACTACTTTTAATAATATAAATCTTGATTAAGAAATTAGTGACAAGTTTAAATTCCTATTGGCAAGCAAGCATACGGTCCACATGATGGTAACCGTCTGCAGTAGCCTATGAGCGCTCGCAACACCATTGATGAAATTTTTTGTGTGTATTCCAGTTGATTCGAGAATGGTTTAGATTCACAATTGGACCCAATAGAGAGCGCTGCTATAGGGTCCCAGAATATTTTTTCGTGGCAGGACAGCGTCTGCCGGGCTCCCCTAGTATCCAAATAAAGTAATAAACGCGTCTCCGTAACTTGGAGATTATAGTTAATTAAAAAAATATCTTCATTATACCCGACTAGTAGAACTGATAGAAGATAAAATCTTAAAATGAAAATGTGAATTTTTCTTTAACTGAGGTATAAAAGGTAAAGGTTTTAATGTAATTTACTGTAGTGTAATATAAATTGAACAAACTTTTTATGGATCGTAAAAAGGCTGTATAGCGATGAAAAGAACGTAAACTATTCCCCAAAAGCGTAACGTACTTTTTTGAGGTTACAAAACTCTACAATCGTATGAGGTATTGTTATAGGTATAACAACTTTTTAAATGTAATTGACGACCCGAAAAAAGAGAAAGATATATAGTTATTGTCTTCTTCTTATTATCGGGTGGTTAGTGGCCAACCTAGTGTCGGAGTTGTTCAGGTCGCCCGTAGGCCTCTGACTTGACTTTTCGACTGTTGTCAAATTGTCAACAGCCGGGATCGACTTTTTACGTGCCCTTCGAAGACGCTTAGTTGAAATACCAATATTCGTTCACGCATATAGTGACTGACCGCGCCTAAAGTTGCTTAGCCTACCGATCGTTTACCGATCAGTGGATGCACTCGGCTATGAGCGTCTAATAGTTATTGTCACATTTATAATATTAGTAAAATCAAAATTAATACAAAAACGTTTTCTTCAATTTCGCTAAAGCCGGCTCATCTGATACAAAATATATTATTTTGTTTATGCTAGATGCATACAACTTCGTTTCGACTTATGGTGAATAATCAGCTTAGTTTATCAACTGTAGCCTATTTTCACATGTTATATAAAGGGTTTATATGAGGTATAGGAAAAGGATTGTGTGTATGGCCTCTGGTAGCCACAATCATTAAACTAGATGCAAGCAGTAGGAGTATTGTTTCTTCCCGGTTTTTTTTTGATTGTGTATTGCTGATTGATCTTGATTGACTGTTGAAATTTGATTCCGTCTTTAGGTTGCTGTCAGTCATCGGGAATGGTATCGTCCTGGGTTGAATCAACCATGTTCAGCTTATGCCAATAACGTGGTTATAATGTTAACTAATTTTTCTTCTTATTTACTAATTAGTAAAATAAAATAAGTTTTTGTACATTTAATCAAATAATTTTTTTTGATGAATGAGAAGAATTGACAACATTGCTGTGCAGTGGCAGCCAACCTTTTTCTTTTTTTTTTTTTACTTGGGGAAATGCATTTACGCACCCCCGCGCCGAGACAGATGGTAAAAGTGGCGCGGGGAGTGTGGGACTCGAGGCCATGTGCAATGGTCTGTATAAGACCTGGCCCCCATACCTACTAAAACCCCAAGGTCCCATCTAGCACCATATTGGGACGTCGCGGGATCGCCGTAGCATTCAACCGCGACGCCCCGGAGTAGCAGCCAACCTGCCTTAGGGTCCACTGACTATTGACCATACATGTATGTGTTGCGGTCTGGGTATGTTTCGGGACCCCCAACACAGGATATCAATATCCTAAATGGGACTGTTGATTATGTAGTGATTAGTTATAAATGGGAGACACATCGCGTGATGGAGAAAAGAGATTATAAATTAAATATAGTTAACAAGATAGCTTTCACAGATACATAAATACTTAATTTGGCATTAAACAATATATCTATTATTTGTTCAATAGTAATCAAATTTAGTAAAAGAAGAGAAATTTAATCTTATTGCCCACAATCCAAAATTCGATTTACGTAAATTGGACAGAAGAAAAGTATTTTTACTGACATTGTTAACTAAAAATCGGCTTTGATGAGATTCAGCGTGGCACTTTTAAAAACGTTTTTTATACCGGTTCTTTACTTTGTAAGGGTTTATGGGCTTATGGAGGCTTAAAATGTCATTACCTTTTGAGCCGTCATTACAAGCGTTGTTTTAATGATCGAGGTTTTTTCATTTTATAACAGATAGTGTTATTTTCTCGTTTTTGAGATAGTTTTTGCTTTTGAAAATGGTTTATTAACTATTTTCATAACATAATATCTAAGTATCTTCCATAATATAGTTTACAATATAAATTACTTATACAAAACTATATAAAATAAATATGACGTCACCATACATACGTCACACGACAAAGTCTAAGAAGTATGGCATTGTGTGAATAGGGGTAGGAAGGTCGCATTTAATATATGTAATTAAACGTAAGATTTGAACTGTTACCGAGAACCTAAAAATATTACTTAATTTACTAATTTCAGAAGTGTTTTAATTTAATAATTTCAATACGTAAAATTGCAAAAATTAAATTACGTCACACTAATGAGTCTGACAAATGTGACTAGCTGTGACGTAATATATGGATGAACCCCTATGAACTAAAACCATATTAAAATTTTTTGGTATAACATCTGTTTATTTTTACTCATTCAATTGTCTCGGTTAGTTTTCTATTGCTCCAATCTAATATCTTAGATCTGTTAAACACAGAAAAGAAGACAAGGGTATATACGATATGAGATATACGATAAAAAATATTTATGGCTATGGTTATGTTATAAATATTAACATAGTGGAGGCTGAATCAGCAACATAAGTATATAATGCTTATGTAAGCATTAAATCAAAATCTTATCACGCTTTATGCGTAATTCTTCTAATATATTATTTGGTATAAATATGCAACTACTTTTTGGTAGTTTTTTAGTAGTAGTGATTTTGCTTTTTTTTTCGGCATTTATGAATTGACTCTAGCGGAGTGCTATCCTCTTATAGAATATCGACTTTTTCTTTCAATTAACAATTTCTTTTCCCTTTATCTTCCCTCTCTCGACTTCTTTCTCTTGAGTCAGCAGCACTCTTGTGATGGTAGTGGCATTATATGCTATTAATGTTATAGGGACACTTCGCCATCGGGTGGGCCGTGGGCTAGTCGCTATATTTATATTATTTTTTCATTAATAAAAAAAATCTTAAATCGTTCTTAAATAACTTCGAACTTATTATGTTGTATTATAAAGTTAGCTAGTTGTCTTACTTATCCATGTTGAAATTCCATTCTGATGATTTTCTTAATCTAATCTAATCGTTACAGCCGAAGAGATTCGGACCAACACCAATTCCGACAGACTGGTAAAGTTTAGTCAACCAAACTAGTTGTCTTAATCGGTTTTAGTTTCCTAAGACATAGTTTCGAACAATTAATTTAAAGAAATAGTTCCGTAGATTGAATATGTTTACAATGTTAATATCTATTAGGGTCCAAAATATATTTGAAAAAAAAAATGGTCTCTATTAAAAAAAAGAAGTTTATAAATTAATAATAATTGAAATGGTTTTTAAAATGATGAGATATAAGAACATATATTTTATGTTAATAAAATTAATTTGTCGTCGTTAATATACCTAATATTAAAGTAACTAATGATAAATAAAACTGTTTTTTTTCGTGGGTAGGTTGCAAAGAAAACACGCGAATTTTATTTGTCTCGTTTTTAATTCCTAAATTTATGTTTAAAAGAGTGATTTTAACCTAATAATGATAAATTAAACAACCTTACCTACCAGCATATACTTCTTTATAT
This sequence comes from Hestina assimilis, assembly GCA_023373885.1. NCBI lineage: Eukaryota > Metazoa > Arthropoda > Insecta > Lepidoptera > Nymphalidae > Hestina > Hestina assimilis. The sequence goes on along the minus strand of CM041755.1, from coordinate 9,639,270 downwards.
AAATCCTTACAAATTGACGCCTATTTCAACTTTCACTTACATTTGGGATATTCACATAAGCACCAGTGAGCACTATGGAGTCACTAAAACAGTCCATTGCTGATTTGACATTGAACTTTAACAACAGAATGGCAGAATTCCAAAAGGAGTTAGCAACTACTTCCACGCCAGCATCAAGCCCCACTTCAAATATAGCGGCTCAATTTCATACTTTTCGTACTTTTGTATTGGGCGCTCTTGAAAGCCTTCAAACACAGGTTGAGTACATCTCTAAGCATTGTGACCAGATGGACATGAGAAGCAGGAGGAAGATGCTACTGTTTCACGGCATCCCAGAAAATAAAAATGAGGACATTCAGGCAACTGTGTCTTCTCTATCCAATAGCCTCCATCTGCCTGAATTGACAGTCAACACCATCAAACGCTGTCATAGACTTGGACGTCTCAATGCACAAAAACCTCGGGCTTTATTGGTTAAATTTCAAGACACATCTATAAAGAATAAGGTTTGGTTTGCAAAAACTAAACTGAAAGGTACAGGTATAACCATTTCTGAATTTTTGACCAAGAGCCGCCATGAAACTTTTATGTTGGCACGTCAGCGTTTGGGAATCACAAAATGCTGGACTAGGGATGGCATCATTATCTTAGAAGGACCTGATGGGGCTGCACCGCGTCACAACTTCGACAGAGCTTGATAAAGTCCTTAATGTCTCAGTTCCTCCTGCGCCTACTACTTCTGCTTCAGGATCTGGTGTTACAAAGGACAACAAGGCACCGACCGTGAGAGCAAAACGTGTAACAAAAAAGTAATTGTCTTCATTTTCTAATTCTCTTTAATTCTTGGTATCTTATTTCTCTTTAATACATTTTATATTCATATTGTAATCTGTCTCTAAAATTAATTGCTGATATTAAACACGCTTTCTTCTTCTATATATTTTAGTTAAGCATCTTTTTACTTTGCTAAATACATTTGTTCAATGCTTTGCATTTACGCTGCTTTATAATCAAATTCGCTCGCTTTTACTGTTTTTAAAAGATAGTACAATTTACAGTATTATTATTTATCAGTGTATTTCGTAAACACTACTATAGACATTGACATTTGACAACTTGACAAGTGTCACCTGTTGACGTAGCCTATAAATGCACAGACTAACAATTTACTATTGCAGCTTGAAATTATCGAGTAATTATCGATTTTTATTTTTATTTCATTTTTATTTTTATTTTTTTTATTTTTTATTTTTTCTTTATTATCGTAATAATTATCAGTGCTAGATATATAATGTATTGTGAGCAATTGCTTTTAAGTATGTAGTTATCTTTAAAGTATTGTTACTTCGCTTAATGTTAGCTTTAGTTTTATATAATTATTTTGTATTACCGAGAAGAAGAATCGATACTATTTAATATCTTATATAAATTAGTTGGTAGTTTTGCTTTTGCTTATACCTGATTTAATTATTGTTTTTGTTTTTTTTTCTGTTAATCTACTGTACTTAGCTTACTTCACTTGCTTTACCTTTTAATTGTCGAATTTGTCATAATACCTGGCTGCTGGTGGGTGAGATAAAATTAGATTTTTGTTTTAATTTATTAGTTGACTTATATTTATTTATTTTTATACTAAATTTTTGTTAATATTTATATATAATATATTTATATATTTTATCTATTATATCTTATTATGAGCAACGACAGCTCCAGTGATGATTGTTTTTTGTCCTTTTCGTCAAATGGGACGAGTAGTGAAAGTAGTTTTTGTAGTGTACCCTCCCTCAACGACACTCTTAATTCTCACTTTTCAGGCTTATTCAAAAATTTTAATGTTATTCATATAAATGCTCAGAGTATTCCTGCCCATTATCCTGATTTTCTGTCCTCTTTCCAAAATGTAAACTTACATGCCATTTTAGTCTCAGAGACTTGGTTTAAGCCTTGTCTACCCTCATCTTCTTATTCTCTTCCTGGCTTTCACCTCATACGTAATGATCGTGTCGGACGATCAGGCGGAGGTGTTGCCATCTATCTTAGATCTCATTTGCCTTTTTCTATAATTAGTTCTTCTTTGCCCCAAGACGGTAGTGCACCTGAACATCTTTTAATTGAAGTAGGCCTAGCGACTAAATTTCTACTGGGTGTGTATTATAGTCCGTCGAAAAACGTTGATTATTTTTTATCTTTTGAGAATTTGCTGGAATCTTTTACTCCCTCATACACACATACAGTGATAATGGGCGACTTCAACACCTGCCTGTTAAAAAATGATAGTCGGTCATCTCGTTTGACATCTATCGTTAACAGTGCAAATATGAATATTTTGCCACTGTCCGCTACGCATACTTTACCTAACTATACTCCTTCTTTACTTGACTTGATATTTGTTTCTTCCTTTGATCATGTTGAAAAATTTGGTCAAAGTCAAGCGTATGCTTTTTCCCATCACGATCTCTTGTACCTTTCTTATAAAATCAAACCCCTAAAGCAAAATCAAGAATCCTTCTGCAACGCAATTTTGCCGGTATGAATCTTGAACGACTGCGCGAGGATGCGTCTAATGTTGATTGGTTGGAAGTTCTGAACAGAAACTCAGTTGACGATCAAGTTGAAATGTTTAATTCTCTTTTGACACAATTATATGACGTACATGCTCCTATTCAACGTGTGCGTATCAAACATCTTCCTGCGCCTTGGATTACTCCTGAAATCAGAAGTCTTCAAGAAAAACGTAATCGTGCTAGATTGAAGTTCAAAGTTAATCCTTCGGAGCAAAATAAGGAAAATTACAAAAAACTTAGAAATCGTTGCAACAAGTTGTGTAGAGATACACATAGACGGCATATTCATAAATCCATACTTGAAAACGGTGAGTCGTCAAAAGTATGGAAATTTCTGAAGTCTCTTGGAGTTGGAAAAGCAAAATCACATGTTAACCCTCTCAATTTAAATCTAAACAAGCTTAACAAGCACTTCACTCCTTCTGACTCTTTAGATAATGCAATAAAATCTCATACAATAAATCAAATTTCTGCTATATCCACTCCACCTTTTACCCTCGTCTTTTCATTTAGTCCATTTACTGAATGTGATATTAAGACGAATATATTAGCTATAAATTCTGATGCTATTGGTTCTGACTGTATTAGCCGTAAAATGATTATTCCTATCATCGATTACCTGACTCCTGTGATTACATGTATTTTTAATAAATCAGTAAATTCCTGTATTTTTCCCTCTTCCTGGAAAGATGCCCAAATAATTCCTTTACCCAAGAAAGTGAATCCTACCTCTTTAAGTGACTATCGCCCTATTTCTATCCTTCCCTTTCTTTCTAAAGTCCTTGAGCGTCTTGTATATCACCAGCTCAACTCCTACCTGTGTAAAAATAATCTTTTGAAACCTCATCAATCTGGTTTCCGATCCGGTCATAGTACGGCTACTGCGCTTGTCAAAATTACCGATGATATCAGATTGGCTATGGATAACCAGGAAGTCACAGTGTTAACCTTGCTGGATTTCAGTAACGCTTTTAACACTGTGGATTTTGACATACTACTGGCTATTCTAATTTCTCTTAATATATCTCCATCAGTTAAGGACTGGTTTCAGAGCTATTTATATGGCCGCCGCCAACGGATTCGAGTGCAGGACTCTTATTCCGATTGGAGGATATCAAATGCCGGTGTACCTCAAGGAGGCGTTTTATCGCCACTTCTTTTTTCAATTTTTATTAATTCCATCACTCAAAACATTTCTTCTCTCTACCACTTGTATGCTGACGATCTCCAAATATACGCACAAGCCAAACTAGGAGACCTTCCACGCATTATCAATGACATAAATTCAGACTTAAACAAAATTTTAATCTGGAGTAACTCTTTTGGCATTAAAGTAAATCCCATTAAAAGTCAAACTATTATTATCGGTAGCACTAAAATAACCTCAAGAATAGATTTTTCACTTTTATCTCCCATTATTTTTAATAACACTATAATTCCCTATAGTGATAAGGTGAAAAATTTAGGTATACTTTTGACCAAACTTTTCCTGGGCTCCTCAGCTTAGCGAGGTGAGCAGGAAAATGTTTGCTTCCATTGGATCCATCCGGCGTCTGCGTAACGTTCTGCCAATTCCTACCAAAATTGCGTTAGCACAATCTATCCTACTACCAATTCTTGATTATGCTGATACATGTTACCTGGATCTCAGAGAAGACCAGTTGGACAAACTCGAGCGTATTCAAAATCTTTGCATTAGGTTTATATTTGACTTCGCAAATATGACCACATCTCCGACTTCCGTAAAAAGCTTGAGTGGCTACCAATCCGACTTCGCAGGAATACTCACATTCTCTCTCTTCTTGCTCTATTCTTTTCATTCAAACACTCCTCTTTATCTCAAAGAACGTTTTGAGTTTCTTAAAGACACTCATAATCGCAATCTTCGTTCCCAAAAACTACTTACCCTTAAAGTTCCTTCTCATTCATCTTCTTTTTATACTAAATCTTTCACAGTACAATCTGTTCGACTGTGGAATTCTTTGCCGTTAAACATAAGATGTGCAAAAACTATTTCTTCTTTTAAAAGACTGTTAAAATTACACTACTTATCTCTATAACATTCTTGTACGATCTGTCGTTTTATAAATTTATTTATGTACTGATATAGTATGAATATATATATATATATATATATATATATGTATATATGTATATGTATATATGTATATTTATATGTAATTATATACCTTCTATATATATATATATATATATATATATATATATATATATATATCTATAGTTTATTATATGTATATAAATGTGCATATTAAGTATATGTATTTTATCTTGAACATATTTATTTACTATGTATAAACTGTATATTTTAATTATTTTGGTTGTATCACTTCTTTAAATCTATGTATTCTATGTACACCTTTTTACCACCCTAATACTTTGGTATTTATGACTTTTACACCAATTTTTAATGGTTGTCTGGAAGAGATCGCTTGTTAGCGATAAGACCGCCACTTGTACATAATTTTGTTCTTTCTCTCCGTGTCTGTATGTCTATTTGTTTTGTTTTTGGTGTACAATAAAGTGTTTTTATTATTATTATTATTATTTTTTTTTACATAAGATATATTACTCTTTGTAATAATGCTACAATAAGTTGCTATCGTTTAGTTTATATTTATTATTAAATACCAACTTCATTTGTTTCTTTAATATATAAGTTTTTAATAAAAATAAAAAACAGATTTCAAAGCTTTTAGAAATAGAAACTGACTAAAATTACTATAAGTTTAGGGCTAATAAACAATTTGTGTCATAATCTTGCATAGGTATACAACTATACTATACTTAATAATTTCATTATTAAGTATAGTATAGTTTAATTAAACTATATACTATACTTAATAATTTCCAAGGAAATCATTATGTTACCATTATATAAGTAGGCAAAACCTAAAATAAGGATTAATATTTTTATATAATTCATTTAGACATATAATTACGTCGGAACTATTCTATAATTTCGCGTAGGTGGCCAAAGCCGTACTCAACCTAGAATTCATTACTTAGAATGCTTCTATGCCATTAAATATTTATTCGCTGACAATTATTTTAGGCATTCATATTAAAATACTCTTCTGATTAAAAATGGTCGAAGAGACTTGCTGTTACTGACATCAGGTGGCTCATTTATGCAGAGAGAAAGAGAAGCATGCCTCTTCTACTACTAAAATAAACCTACATATAAAAAAGAACATCGTCGTGAAGTAGTAGTTTATTGCGCTAAAATTACCATCGCTTCTTCTCTTTCTTTTGTTTCTTTTCTATCGTATTGTCTCTTTCTCCCTTTCGTATTGTCTCTTTGACGCATTCAATACCACTTTTGAGTTTTGCAACCCTCCATTTCCAGGTTACATTCACCACTTACCTCTATTGTAATATATAAAAATAATACAATATATAGCTCAAATTTATGACCTCTGTAAGAATTTTCTGTATTAATCGACAAAAAATTCTCACTATCATGTGTACAAGATATGTATGTATTCTCCGATATAGCAGCTTAGCCACTATTTATTTCTTTATTTGGACTTGTTTCTGGACTAGTTTTTGTGCACCTGCAATGCGCTTAATCTGACCTCTTGGCGAGATGGGCTTGGTGATAAAACGTGTACACATAAAAAGTTTTTTCACACTAACATTGTTATTTCATGACTTTAGCGTAAAACTGTTTACATTATTAATCTGTATTCAGAAATATTTGGAACTGCGGGCTTGCCATAATCTTTTAGTAAAAATTCTATTCAATTTTGACAGTAAATATATATGTCATGATACGAAATAACGATGTAAGTCCGTTTTCGGCATGTTTTTGGTCGTTATCTGAATCGCAATAAGAGTTAATGGTAAGCCTTCAGGCATTTTTTTTAAATTGAACTAAACATTCTAATGTAAAACTATTATTATAATATAGTATGATATAGGAAAATTTTGTTAACTACACATCATGGCGTACTTGATATATTCAAGATTCCAAAAATTAAAATATTTTATAATCTTTTCATGCAAATATAAATATATATATAAAACGTAAAATCCTAAAATATAATACTTACATAACAGATATGATCTTCTTTGATCGTTCAGAATTAATGACCTACTTCTTTCTTACCTCAGAATTCTAACTGTAAAGAAACTTAAGACCACGAAAATTCTTTAATAAAGCCCAAAATACCTTTACATATAGTATTCTATCTATTACATAGTGAAAAATGGGGTTCTTTTTAAGTTTAATCTGAATCCGCAAGATGGATACTACAGCCTTGAGATAGGATGAGCCACGAAATGGGCGAACTGGAAGTTATGCGTAGCTTTTGAAGGCTCTAGAGACATTGACTTATTATACGCATAAAATATTTAATACCGCCTCTGAATTTATTAATACGAGTAAAGTTTAATAGGCTTATTACTTTTTTGTCTTGTTGAAGATTTTTTATTGGCAAACATTTTGCATTGAGAGATATTTTAGCTATTTTAAATCTTGAAACGCCATTAACGATTGCCTCTCGATGGTAATCGAGATACGTAAGATATGCGTCAGTACATTTTGATTATATATGTACATTATCTTTATATTTTTATAAAGTTGACAAGAAATCATACGACCCACCTGATAAGCGGTTGTTGTAGCCTATGAGCGCTTGCAACACCATACATTTGTAGATGTGACTCACACGTTGTCAACCTCGAGATATTGGTTCTTAAATCTTCTTTGCCTATTAATTTCACTAGCTACAGTGTCCTTGAAACCGAAACACAGTATACTGCTTTACAGTAGAATAACTGACAATGGGGTGCCACCTACCTAGCCGGCCTCTTGCAATAAAAGGCCTACTACCAGTAAAATAGTATGAAATCTATTAATTATTATCTGAGGGAATATTTGATAACTTGATTCTCGTCGGTTTCATAGCCTGAAGCCTCCTTGAGACGTATTCAGCGGAACTTTACAGTAGTTTGCATGTAGTCTTTTGTTCGTAAAGTGCGCTCGAGGAAGATACGTATGGAGTTGGGTGCAGCGACTATTCTTACCCCCTTCCACCCCCCCTTTCCAACTCCCACAATGATATCACAACTTACCTACAAGGCTACGTTTAACTCGGACTTATTTCTATTCTCTCATTGTCTTATTGTTCCGCGTCTCCGTATAGCGTTCCCTTTTAATTGGCATCTCTTCGCTTTTAAGCTCTTTTTCTGAGGAAATAATTTTGCTTTTTGTATGTTTGAATCAAGGTAGCATCTTCAGATTCTCGGAGATAATTTTTTTATAAATTTAATATTTTTTTTATATGCAAATATAATAATTATATTACTAAAATGCGAGCGAAGATATATTATCACTACATAGTATAAAACAAAGTCGCTTTCTCTGTCCTTATGTATTCTTAAATCTTTAAAACTACGCAACGGATTTTGATGCGGTTTTTTTAATAGATAGAGTGATTGAAGAGGAAGGTTTATATGTATAATAACATCCATTAAATAGTGAAGAAAAAAATATTTTTGAGGTTTCGAATGATGCCGTAAATAATTACATTTAACGCGTGCGGGCCACGGGCAGTATTGAATAATTTTTTTTAATGTGAGAGGGGGCAAACGGGCAGGTGGCTCACCTGATGTTAAGCGAAATGTTGTGTTAAATCAAAACTATTGGATCGATTTTAATAATTTTTTCAGTGAATGACATATAGGCTATATATTTTATACCCGTGCGAAGCCGGAGGCGGCCGCTAGTATGTAAATAATTAGGAACTATTCTAATTTTTCATTTTGTATGGTTTTAAAGGAGCTATGTATATCAAAATTCTCTTTCCCAAGATTTTGTACCGGTTATGTAATAATATTTATAATGGTATAAAATATTCTTTAAACGATACCGTTTTATAAAATCTAGGACGCCTGTCTTTTATCTCGAATCATCTTAAAATATTTCACATTGTGGTCACAATAGTGAATTCACCATACTATAGTATATTACAAACTTTTCTTCACATGTAGGCCACTGCTGCCTATTGTTGCCTAAGAGGATTACTCGCTGCCGCTGAAACGTGGCGAACATCATTTAAAAGGATTTTTCATAATAATTTCTCTCCACTGCACGTGTCTGAACGTTAACGCAAATTTATAATATGTAAAGTAAGTATATTTACTCTCATAAAAGCGCAAAGTACTCTATATGCAGAAATAAAGTTTTGTTAAATAATTTATCTGCAAGAAGAAATTGATAAATAATGTAAAGCTTTGTTTTTATTCCCTACTACATCCTAAACCGTGGTCAGGCCTCGTAACTTGAGGAAGAAGTCTACTTAGCACCTTTTGAGTGCTATACCTTATTCACCACCGGGTCTCAATGCTCGCTACTTCCGCTCGGGGACGGCGCAAGGCCAATAGGGCCAACACCAGTAACCACTACCAATCAGAGTAAAAAATAGAGGAGTCGGAAACCTTTTTTCAAAGTCGGTTAGATATAAACTTTCAGTTTGTCTATCATTAGCATGTAATATTTTATTTACAGCAATTGTTAGTAAAAATATTTTCTATTAGAATGAATTTACGTGGAATTTCTTCAATTATATAAAATATTTTGTTGAAAGTTACGATTTTAGGCTTTAGAACACTTAATATTACACTGTACTTCAGGACCTCACACACAGACAAATTGTTTCGTTTTGACTAAATATTTATTTTATTAGAACTAGAATAACTAACCTTTTACAGACTATACTTCGAAGAGAAATTAAAAAGTTAGAGTAGAACTTTCTAGAAATAAATTGCCTAATTCTAATAAACATTTGACTGCTACGTAATAGTCTAGAGGTTAGGCGAAATGAGAATTACAACTTACTATCGATAAGGCCTATTAAAACACCTAACCTTCAATATTATAGCCTCAAGAATCGATTTAACTATTCCCAAGGACAACGGTACAGAATAATCTAGATCAAACCCGTCCTTGTCCCTTTATACGATTACTATCGAGTACCGTGTAGATATATAAACTAATACATTCAATTTTATATTTCATCTTTATGGAGATAGAGTTCATTTTAAATTCACTATAGTCTCTGATAGTTTTATAAAAACTACTACTATGTACTACGAGATGCCGATGTACTTTATAGGTTGGTAAAAAGTCGTGTTTGTATGTGAAGGAAGTTTTTATAATGGTTCCCAGGCTTTGAAGCGTCAAGCGTCACCTGTTCTACCAGTACGACCAGTCGATTGGGTTTTTTTTCTAATTTCTCATTAGTACGGTAATACATTTTTAAAATAGTTTGTAGTTACATTTTGAGATAATAAAAAAGAGATGAAAGCTAATTGATAAATAGATTGTATTATCGTCTTGGACAGTCTTGTCAGATACAAGATTCGATATTTATTTCGATTTTCGATTATCCTGAGATTTAGTAATTGAGGACCATACCAGGATACAAATTTGTACATAATTCCAAAAGTTTAAACATATGTATCGTAAGGGATATCAAGATCGGGGCGATTGTAATGACTTTTGATGTATTTTCAGTAATTTGATATTAAAATATATATGTTTTTAATTGTAAGTTCTTGATATATTCAAATATTTTGACGAAGAAAAATGTGATATCAATCTTAACGAGACTTTCGCGTGCAAGTCGAAAACAAGCGCAGCTAGGGCGTTTTAATATAGAGTGAAAATCTTTTTTAATATAAGGTAAAGTTTTTGTTGATTCGAAATAATTTAGATCTGCGAGAGTCTATCTGTGGGCGACAACTTTTTAAATTATAATTAGTATGTCTAAAGCGTTCTAAAATCACGAGGGTGTCTAAGAGCTTCGAGGCTCGTCTCTCCGTAATCTAGTTATAGCAATATAATACCCTATAGCAGTTAATTGAGTCAGTGCCCCACAAAATGCCCAATGGGGCAGCAAATACGGTCTTCTGCTCAACTTGAAGGCCTAACATTGATAGCCGTAGGACAAACTAATCCACTGTATTTTACTCCACGGCAGGGCCCGTGAAAAATGAATTTTGAGGTTGTTCACCGCCCGAAAGAGGGTAAATTGAGGTTGAATAATTTACTTTTCGCTCCTTCTTATTGCGTGCTTATTTGCCTCTCGAGCCGGCGAATTTATTTTTTGACGTGATTCAACTTGAAGTTTTTATGAAATTATGTTTTTGTTATACTTTGTTAAATGACATACGTACATCATTCACTTTTTTATAACTCATAAAATTTTATGATGGAAATAAGTTTGTATGAGATTTGCGATGTAAACCTTACAAGTGATGATAAATTGTTGTTGATGACGCATAGATACATATTAATTTATCGTTTTTGTAAAATAGAGTATTCAATGTAATTTTGTTCATAATTCCTACTCCAATTAACTACGGACAATTTATACATATGTGTAGTACATACAATATAGAGTTAAGGTTTGGTATTTGCTAAGCACATATAGACGTGGAATGTCTATTTGGCATGAACAGCTTCTCTATACGTTTGAGTAGTTTGTAAGATTCATCGGATATTCTGTGCTGTATGTATTACAGATTTAGGATTGCTGTCTGTATATTTAGCAACTGCAAATATAACTAACTATTCATTTTACAAGGTTTGTTACGATAAAATTGTTATTTAATTTTATACAAAATTAATATTACATAAAAACTTTTCCTTTTAGAATTTTGAAAGAAATGAAAAACATATTATTAAACTATTGTTATTTATATATATATTTATATTATTGGAAAAAATTAAATCACGTTTTTCAATACAGGTCTCGTCTAGGTATTCGTGTCAGGAAACACTCTTCAAGCACATACAGTGAATTCGAGCTATCCGTGCTGTTGCATTTTGTTTGATGAATGTGAGTGTCGGAGGCTCCAAATCCTTTTTTATTGACGAGGAGATAATATGCTACCAGTTACTCAGCTCCCTGGGGAGGAGAACCACTCTTCTGCCTCTCTCCTCATTTATCTTTTCGCAGGTGTCAAAGTATATTGATGACTTTGTGTTACTGGCCCGCTCGGTGGGTACACAGGTAGGTAAAATAACTGAAACTGCGTCAGTTATTTTACCACATAACAGTTTACTCTGATTTGATTTGAAGGAGACTGTAAATAGTAAAATTACTTGGCAAAGGAGATTTGAGACCCAATATCTCGAGGCTGGCAAAGTGGAGTGGCACCTACAAATGTATGGCTTTGCAAGCGCTCATAGGCTACGGCAAACGCTTACCATCAGGTGGGTCGTATGCTTGCTTGCCAACTTAGTCACAAAAAAATGGCGCTGATATTGTAGTGTAATGAAGTAAAACAAATAAAGCTAATATCAAGATATTTCAATGAATCGTAATGATATAATAAAGCTGAAATCTCACAAGTAAACTGTATACATCGACCTCAATCAACATGAAAGTCTGTATACGTAATTACGCTATTCAATTAGAGTTGGATTTCCAGTCTAATCATACCCGAATCAGCAAATCCGTATTAGCTTCTGATCAATATGTGAGGAGGCGACATAGTAACGAACCTTTTTTATTTATCAAGATAATGTTAAACAACTATACAGCCCGCCTGATGGTAAGAGATTTTCATTTGTAACAGCAATTGCATTATCGTGCTTTGTCATTTTTTTTAGAAAGGGAACGAGGAGTAAAAAGAGGTACAGAGGAGGTGAGAGCTTGTGCCTAATGTCCTTATTTTTAACAAAGGAAATGCTACAATATAGATACTAATATTTCATGTTGTTGTTCAGTAAGCGGATTGTACTTCCCCAACCAAGCTGGTATGATAAGTCGAATACAGTGAGACTCTATGAATAAATATCTTAATAATGAGGTACTAGAAGTGGCATACTTGTCGCCGCAATTGTGACTTATCAGCCACGAGTACGTATTGGGGTCGTTTAATCACTTTGTTTACCATTACTGCATAACGTATTCAATATCCGTAGCTGTACACGCACCTAGCAATGTAATGTGAAACTTAAGATATCGTCGTGCTCTGCGTATCTAGTAATGATAGCATGGTTGGGAGGAGTCTAGCTGCAAGGAGACATGACTTTCGTAAGTAATAAGGAGATTTTATCATTTCTAGTCCCTTTTTATTAAGATTTCTGTGCCTCTACCACTCAAAGACTCTAATCAATATTCGGTACTTATATAAATTTATTAAGTCTCCCTATAATTTCAGTAATCACATCTAATTGGAGATTCATAAGTAATATGATTCTCTTCATTTTCATTTAATAAGGTCGTTCTTTGTTCTCTAATAAAATATATTTCTTTGATGTTTCTTCAAAAACAAGTTGTTTGCTCCAATTACAATAACGAATTATGTCATAGAAATAATTTTTCCACAAAATATTATGGAGAGAAACGGAATAAATAAGAAATTCGTATATTGCTTTATTACTGTAGATTGTAAGGTTTCGTACGAAGCCTAAGTCATTCGTTCCCAGCTGGTCTTTCTTACCTTTAAATTTCTCTATACAGTCTGAATTCTTTGAAGTGCTTATGAAAAATCACAGAATATAATTACCACAACAGCATATTACTGTTGTGGCAAATACTCTAAGGTAAAAAATTAAAAATATATTATGGTCTCCATACAAGAAGTTATTTAAACGTTTCTTTTCTGTTTTTCTTGTTTCGTAAAATAAAATCAGCATATGAATCCGATTTGGGCTTGGACTTCTACTTGTGTATATAATCTTTAGCTATTGTTTAGCAGAGCTATTGATTAACAAATGAGACAAAGTAGAAGGATAAGTTTAATCCAAAAGCACCATTCCTCTGCTTATTTTGATAAATGCAGTTCTGAGTTGGTCCTAATTGTTTTCAGTTAAAATTGGTTTTATTATGGATTAAGGATACAATAACAGTGTTTTAAACGAAACTTCGTTGCAGACTTACAAGGCTCTCGGGCGCTTTTCCGTGAAACTAGCTTTACAGTCTTCTGTAATTTTTTATTCAGTTTTCTGTATCGTGTTTCCTTAACGACCTTTTTCATGGCATTTTCCGCATTTTCTTCCACAAAGGGAAAATATTCTCTCGTTTACAAGTTTTCTTAAATAATACAGCTTGCTTTTCAATTTTTCATTTATATGAAAATGCTAGTTCTAGCGATTAAGCATAAGATATGCTTTATCGTAGAAAATTGAGATTTTTAATAGCTATTGTGAAAGCTTTACTGGCGCTTACATATAACTGTTTTTTTTTTTATGTAAGAGGGGGCAAACGGGCAGGAGGCTCACCTGATGTTAAGTGATCACCGCCGCCCATGAACATCTGCAACACCAGAAGGCATGAAGGCGCGTTGCCGACTTTTAAGGAATAATTATTAACAAATAACAAAAATAATATAACTGTAGAATACTAATTAAAATGAATATTGATTAATTGGTTGGCTTATTTATAACGGATTGACGTAGGACATAAAATGATACTTTTATCACAATATACTGTATCTCATTTGGACGAAGCTGAGGCCAAAATGTAGAAAATATATAAGTGACATATCCCTTTTTCTACAGTTTTCCCAACGCGGCCATAACCTAGCAGATAAGATAAGATGTCTTAGTGTACGACAATGGTCTTCAATATATGTGAAGATAGCAAAGTATTCAATAAAAGCATTCCAATGTTAAAGGCTGAAGTATATCCATTATAGACCTAGGTCCTTAAGGGGGCAATGAAGCGTTCGTTCACCGTCCTACCCTAATGGCATTGTAAAAGTTTAATGGGATTCCGTACGCGATTTCACTGATGGATTCTGTGGCACGATTGCCTCACGTTAAGTGATGTCTGATAATCTGCATCGTCTTGTAATGGATGGCTTAGTTCAGTTCTATTATTAATGGTACTGATAGTTGATTTGTGAGTTCTTTGTCTTATTGCTTTTGTTTGATAAAGCCCTTCATAACATTTGATCATTATTAATCATATTATAGTTATTACCAATATTTGCACACGCATAGGTTACTTTATTTATTTATTAAAGTAACATTTTCAATAATACGGAGACTGTCGTTATAGCTTTAATAACTGCTTAATAAGCAATAAGCGGAGTTATAGGATTTTAAATTTTTTCGTTTCTTGATTTGATTTGAGTTTAAAATGGTTTTTGCGATTTTTGTATAAAATAATATTAGATTTTTTATCAATAGATTATAGAGCTACTCTGTTTTTTCTGTTACACTTAAAACATTCAATACAAACAATATTTTATTTATTGTTATACTCGCTTTGTAGCGTTTGGGTTTATATCCACATTCCTAAATATTAAATACGTAAGTACCAGGGCCATCTTGATTCAGTTGGTTCGTTACGAAGCGCTCGTCACCAGTGCCTTTAATAAATTTATCTTGTCAAGGGGAATATTAAGCAAGTTTAGGAACAAATTACGAGCACAAAGTTGCTCGCACCTACCAAGTTCACGCGTAATTACCGTGGCATTTGCCCTAATGTCCCCTCCGAGCTCACACAATTTTACTGCAGAACACAAGCCATATCACAGTTCCGTTTTGGCGCAAACGACCATAGATAACCGCTTTATTACTTGACGTGCTGCCAGAACTGTATTTTTAAGAATCAATAACGTTTCGTTCTATCAGGTATGAGTTATATTTATTATATTTAACGATAAATATATTTTCCTAAATGTACTTCAGCACTTACCTCTAGCATAGTTTTATTGGACGCCATTTTATTATCTTTCCTTGAACAATAAACCTTCAACAACAACTTTTACTTTTGTAAAATAAAACTGAATTATATTGTCGCATCAACCTGACGGGTTTTATAAATCTATAAAACTAAAGCTGCCGTTTTTCTACATAGTCTGTTGTTTTATTTATCTTATTTAGAAGTTTATTTACAGCTTTTATTAGAATAGACTTTCAATTTATTTCATCGAGACGCCCGAGGTAAATCGATAAAAAAGGCGTTGTCCTTTTTCTGATGGCTTGAATATGTTTGCCTGTCTGTTTTTGTTAAATATAAATTAAGTATATTTAACTTTACCGTAACAATTGTGTTTCTCTAAGAATGATAATATGTATGTAAAGGATGAGCTCAGTACCAGGCACACAGTGGCTGCAAGGAATATCACCGGCGTTGCTGTGAAACGGAGCATGTAGGTTAAGGGCCCTTCACGCTTTGTTAGCGCGCTCTAATCACTGCCGGTCCTCAGCGGCACGCGACTCGAGGGCTCGTGGCGCACTAGCGTTTTGTGCATCTCCTCTCCGCCGTATCTCCTTCAACTCAATGTTTGCCTGGTACCTGCCCGTGTGATTTTTGCGAAAACTGCGTGTTTTTGGCCTATTCATTTAATCTTGAATGGATGATAAATGTTTATTGTTGTTAACTGTGACGAATTTGAAAAAGCTGGCGTGCTTCCAAGTTAAATATCGTATTTTATGGAAAAACAAAATAGTTTAAACCGCATTCGGCATTCTGCTGACTCGAACGATTTTTCCCATTACAACGTGACATAATAAAGTTCAAATAACTGCTTTAAATATTATAATGACTGTGTATAATAGCTAATATAATCCAAATAATTGTACCAATATTTCATACATTGTCTAGGTAGAACCCATATAGAGATAATATTAGTTATTGAGACTTCTGTTTGATAATTTTTAGCGGTGTATTCTATGCTCTTAACTAATTGGCTGTATAAATTATATTTTATGCAAAATAGCAGAAACTCAACCAATTGAAAATTCAAAATATGCTAAGTAATTACATTACAGCTTGGGCGGGTATGAGAAATGACTTTAATTTGTTCCGATAAAAAGGAAAAATATAATTTTTCAACGCATAAAGATTTCCGTCAGGCTAATAATGAGGTTGGTTTGCTTGTCCTATAAGAGGTGGTTAAAGCGGGGTTAGGGAGGTGGTAAAACTCATTTCCTGGCCGTCGACGGAAGCCCAGCCGGCCAATAAGCACGGAAAAATTGTATTCAGAAATGTCTGGCCATTTTTAAACCTTAATTCTGTATTTCCTTTCCGCTGGCTTAAATGTGATTTGTTTTTTCTTGAAAATAAGTTTATACTTCCATTATAATGCTGTACATACAGCTTTTAAGAAAATTCTGCAGAAACATTGGCCAGTTTTGGTTAATTTTAATTCCATTGGGAATTTTGACTAAAACGTCCGCATAAGAGTAATATTGCAAGGAGTAGTGGCTTACACGCAGGCCCTGGCAAGTCTCCAGGCTGCTTGGCAAACGACATATGTAGAACATCAAGTTTTAACATAACACGCCCCTTGTGTGCCGTTTTATGGTTATGTTTTTTGTTTGCCAACTAATACTATAATTTTACTGCATCTAACTATTAATTCATACTGTAGGACAATTTTCAATAATATTTTAAATTATACTGGAATTTTGGTTTCATTGGAAGCTTTAAACTAATGTTAGGATAATAAAGAGTCTTATGATGTCCTTGCAGTACTAGTGCAGTGCAGCACGACACCACATCAAACAATACAATTGGACGCAAATAAGCAATACCATGTCAACCCACAAAATTGAAAAAACTAAGTAATATATGCAGTAGTGTTGGTAAATGGCTAAAGAACACATATACGAAATATGCAGTTTGTATACTTATTTTTTGTGAAGATAAGTATAATAACTTACATAAATCTCAAATTGCCAAAAACTTGACCAATACATAAAAAAATAATATAAAGCAAGTTGTTCAAAATTTTCAAACGCGTTTTTCTCGAAATGACATTCGTATGGGTTGACATGGTATTGCTTATTTGCGTCCAATTAAAAGTCTAAATTTTTTATATATTGTAGTTATATTGAATAAGTATCAAATGAGAAGAATTGTCTAACAAAATCTAAAAAATCTAGTCTAAGTCTAAAATCAAGTCTAAGTAATTATAGAATAGTCAATATCAAATACTTTTTCAAAAAATCTTTAATGAACATTGTCGGTCTGTGTAGAACATCTTGGGTTTTATATTTGTAATAAACGGTGTAAAGAAATCGTTGTGAAGTGAAGAATGTTTCGCTTTTCTTCTTCAATGAACTGAAGTATTTTCTTGAAGCGGAATCTTTTCAATCGCTTTATGAAAAAGGAATATATATTATTTCTTATTTCATTTGTTCTTGCGTACAACTATCGTTAGATAAGATATCAATGCAAAGTCACGTCTCGCTTCATTTATTTGTGTATCTTTTGTACGATGTTAGCGAGGTTCGTACAAAGTTATCTCGACGTTGAAAATATTCAAACCCGACTTCGGAATACTGGTTGTATACGGAATATACAGCTTAAAAGATACGCAGCTCAAAAAGATTTTGTCAAAGGATGTAATGTAAATAGTTCCAAGCTGCAATTAGAATAATATGTTTTTAATATATCCTACAAGATCTCATACAAGGTTCATTGACTAAATGAAATATAAATAATAAATAAACGCTACACACTCAACGGCCCCCATTAAGAAATTGATAACAATGACAAGAAAAAAGACACTCAGACCGAAAACATTCTTGTATGGTCAATACAAACACTTGCTCCGAATAGGAATCGAACCAACGACATGTGGCACTTAAGGCACGATCGCTACCGCTGCGCCACAACGTCGTCCAAATGAAATATATGTTTCGTATTTGGCTATACAAAATAAATCATCCATTTAACACAATTGCTTCTAGTCCACAAGGATGTTGGCTATATAAAGCAATGTTTGGAATTTAATTTAATCGCCAGACGGTTGTGTCAAGCTCGTACGTTGGATTACTATAGCTAAAGGCATACAAAGGAATAAGGTAAATGTGTTTAGATTGTAGTACGTGTTGTGAGATTAAAACTTACTATTGTATCTTAGACTTATTATATAGTTTGGACAGACCCTTCCATACAGACAAAGTGTCAAAGACTTAATGGTGCTCCTTCATATATTTAACACCAACGCGACGAAAATAAATTAGTTACAATATAAGTTTATTGTGCATGCATAATATAACCAATTGAAGTAAGTCTGTGCTTTACCCGGGCTATATAAATAGGGCGTGCCCTGGGTTCATGGACTTGCAGGGTGAGAAACCTGTGCGTCCGAGTTGAGAGGCCCTGAGGAGGACGGCCGTCGGTGTGGTCTTGTGGCCGCTAGAGGGCTTTGCATCTCACCGCCCCGGGACCGAGCTCCGCTAGCCATGAGCACAGCACAGTGCTTGTCAGGTCACGTATATTTTGACAG
Organism: Hestina assimilis; assembly: GCA_023373885.1. Lineage (NCBI taxonomy): Eukaryota > Metazoa > Arthropoda > Insecta > Lepidoptera > Nymphalidae > Hestina > Hestina assimilis. The sequence goes on along the minus strand of CM041755.1, from coordinate 9,620,476 downwards.
ATGCTTATTTCGTCCTGAGTGCCTTTAATTAAATTTTCAATACATCTCTGCGGATAGTTACTTCATAATTATGTTTAATTATAAACCTGACTCACCGTGTCGGCCATCTTGTTGAATATTCATTCAAGGGAGTGATCCCACCATTTTTCTTGAGGCTCTCTAACCTAATTTTCGTTAATGAGTTCTTGAGATGCGTATCTTTATCAACGTTGGTTTCAAGTAAATTAAATGATGCCTTTGTCTTTGCTGTTCCTTTGATTACTTTGTCATGGAAACATCAAATGAATGTGAAAATGTAACATGTCACTTTTGCGGTGTTAGTATAGCCGCCATCTTATCTTCTGTAAAGCAAAAACAAAATGGCGTAAGATGGTCCGCTTTTTAATAATTGGTGGCGTAAATAATTTTCTAATTATCTATTTTAGTATATTTCTTGTAATTTAAGTTATAAATAAATAAATATTATAAATTAAATAAATATGTTTTAATAATTGAACGCAATATTGTAGCATTTTGCGGTCATGATTTCACCAGAAGTACCCATTTCAGATCTCATCTGTCAGATGGATACGTTGTTTTGCTTTTTATTGTTGCCCATAAAGCCGAGGCGTGACCTTAAGAACCATGCTTGAATAACAATTTTAGGATTTATACCGCCAACCGCAGCCATTTTAACAATTAATGATTCTGTACTGCGAAGAAAGGGTAAATGATTTATTAGTCGATAACGAAAAAGCCGAAACTGGAGCTTTCATTATTATATGAAATGTATTGATATTATTATTTATTTGGCCGTTCATTACGTTAAAATAATTTCAATAATTTTGACTTTCCTATCCCTATTTGTTAACACTAATTAGATGTACATGGGCGTAGCGAGGTAGAGACAGGTGGGTGGAGTTGTGCCCCACTCTGGAGCTTGCTCAGTACTGAGAAATGAACGAAGATAATAAGTTTTGAATTATTCAACTAATAACTATTTAACATTCAAGTTCGATATTAAAATATACATTTTGCCCTCTCTCCTAGGCAATAAATTAGGATTTTGAACTGAAATATCATTGTCTTGTTTACGTAACATTGTTCTATCTTTTATAGAATACTTTAGATTTTTTTAAATCCCAGCTCGGAAGATTAGCCGTTCAGGAATGGTAGAGTCCAATTTCCTCTCGTAGTGTGTACTTGGTATTAACTGGCCGGATATTGCTGGCTGATGGGTTAAGCTGCAATAACTTTTCCTATACAGCTGCAAATCTAAAAAGGAACCTATAGGGTTTCCATTAGTAATGTACATATAGTATTATTTTCTCTTTTATAAATATTTTTAAATCTTTCATATGTTTGTTAGTAAATTACAAGCAGTATAAAATATCGAAATAAATATTGGATTTAAGAATCAATATCTCGAGGTTGTACCGTAAATACCAATAACGGACAGACAGACAGACGGACGGAGACTTATTAATAGGGTTGCGTGGGCATCCTTTGTGTAAAGGACCCTAAAAAATATATGAAATTCATACAAATGGTAGTCCGTCCTTCTAGTAGTGGAATCTGCCTTAAGCCCCTTAAGGTTCCGGGTTCCATTCCCGCTCGGAGCAGATGTTTATATTGACCATACAGGCATGTGTTCTGGTCTGGATGTATTTGTCCTTGTCCTTGTGTATATTTTCAGATACGACACATGATATAACTATCCTAATGGGGGCTGTTGTGTGTGTAGCGTTTATTTATTTTAGTATTCGGATAACAAAAACATACCTTTGAATATATAGATTATAGATATATACTTAATAGTAAATTATATTCTCTTCTAAATTATATTTCAGAAAATTAATTAAGCCAAATTTCTATTGGGAAATTGTATAGAAGTTTTTTCTGTTATTTGATACGCGGAGTCTTTATCAAAAGAACTTTTTTCATATTACGAACATCTTGGGACGACTTTATTAATAATGTTTAATATGATTCAACTAGATTCTGTTCCACGAAACAATATGATTTGTATTAATATATTTTCATATGAATTTATATTTTATGCGAAAGTTTATTATTTAGAATTTATGAAACAACGAGCTTCTGCCAGGGACCCGCGTGAATAACGATTTTAATACAAACTTTGAAGCCCCTTCATGAGTGGAATTTCAGAAAATGTTAAAACACGTGTTTCTTTATTGTTAATTGTTCGCCAAAAACAAAAGTTTCATGCTTCTAGATTAAAAAATGGCGGATATCCTAAATAATTTTTCAATTTCTTTTTGACTGATTCAATCATAATTCGTAGCGGTTTCAGACCAGTGCCTAATATGAATATTATTTGGCTGTTTGAAGTGCCGTTACGACCATATACGCGCCATAAACGCTTCTCTAAAACCACATTTAATAATCCTTTTTTATTTTAAAATGGTTGGCAAGCATACAGTCAGTCTGATTTTAAGCGGTCACCGCAATCTATGAACGCTTGCGATAATTGAACGATGACATGCACATTGCAAACCCAAGGGATATAACACCGCCGCTCTCATTCTTCGCACGAAACGAAACAGTAGATACTCTGTTACTTTACGGCACTTTTTTGTGAGAGGGTAGTACTTCCTCCATTTGTGCTGAAAGGAGCATGGCTCTGCTACCCTGAAAATGTCCTTCTGTCGATGTTATACATCCAGAGTATTCGTTAGAGGAATTCTAATAGGGAATGTTGTTCTAATAAGCGTCGTAAAGCGACCGGGCCGTTGTCTAGTATCCGTATTTACATTGCAGCTCCAATTATTAGCATAAATGCTTTAAGCATTTTAAGTGAACAGGCTTAGCGCATTTGAATATGCTAAAGAAGTCTTAGAGTAAAATTTGACCATGTTTAATATTATTGATTTATTTTTGAATCGTAGACCCTATATAAATACTTAAATGCTTTAGTAAGCTTATGGATGGGTGACCGAAAAAGTTTTGTAATATATGCGTTTTATACCGTTACCAAAATCATGGTCAACAATTACTTCCTATCAGGTTGATCGTAACCACTTGCCAACTACCCACAAAATGACATACGACAAGCAAACAAGGAAGCATGAAAGACGTTATGTTTGATCCAGCCACATCTCATTGAATAAGTTTGGTTTTTTGATAGCTAAAGTTACTTCTCCCAACTGTAGTGTATGTGGTTTAATAGATGTCACTCATATTGCAATAGAATGTGCCCTAAACGAAAGGAACTAAAATAGTTTCAAAGTGTATGTAATTTACATTTTGTGTTGCAATCTGTAACAGTATTCTAGCAAATCCTGTTTCAAAATAAGCTAAATGTTTATATAAACTAGTTAACATAGGTTTTAAACGTAGACAATAGTAATAACATTGTATAGAATATAAGTATCAAGCAAACTTTATAAGGGTATCATGATCAAACTATATAACCCTTTTAGATATATGATTAAAAGTGAAAGATGGTATATAAAGTTTTTTAGTTAATTACATATCTTCTCTTAACCAGCCTCTTAATCAATGTAAGGTTCGTTAAGAAAAACCTAATTCCGAAACTTAGTAACTGAATGAAGTAGGGTCGTTTAATGTGAAATAAAGTCAGCGTGCGCGAAATCGACCTCATTTGTTAGTTTAGGGTTGTTTTGTTAGACGTTTGCACATGTGCCGGACGATTGACTTGTTTGATTACACTCAAGTTGAACTACTGTAACCATTCTGTTTATAGGGCAATTTAAAATAGACTAGTTTCTGTCAGCGGCTTCACCCGCGTGAATAACAATTGTTAATGTGCCACCAATACAACTAAATAGTGTTTTTTTTACGTTACAAAAAGTGGCCTCCGTTTTTATTCAAAATTACATTACTTTCTATATCAAAATTAATCAAAACCGCTCAAGAGGTTTAGGCTTGGAAAGGTTTATCCTATTAATATAATAAATGTGAAAGTTTGTATGATTGGATGTTTGCTCATGCAGAAACGTTTGAACGGATGTGGATGAAATTGGGCAGAGATATAAATTGTTACTAGGAAAAACATAGGATACTTTCTAAAAAAAAATGTTAAGTTCCTGTGGTATAAACTAAAACGAACTGCAAGATTTAAATTTCGAGAAGATGGGTCTTATGGAATCCAGACTATTATTGTTGAACGGAGGTCACTTTTTGTAACGAAAAAAATGTCAAGAAATCAAACCATTTAGTTGTATAGTAATAAAGGTGCCTCATTAGTAAACGTGAATCACGCAGGCGAAACCATGGGCAGATGACAGTATGAAAATTAACATTACAATTATATATCAAGGTTTGAAGATTATTAGATTTATTATACGAATTCTTTCTTGGAAAACTCATAACGATAACAATTTATTAGAAATACATTTAATAAGAAGCTCTTAGCATCTTATGAACTACTTTCATATAAAGGAAAAGGATCTCTTTAATGCGAAGTGCTTCGTTCGCGTCGGAATTTAATTACGTTTGAAAATGCCATTTCCCTCCCGTACGTATCTTTGTGATATCGTCCTCGCATCGTTTATTCAATTCCTTCATACTTATATTACGATCACGTGTCAACAATATTAAATAGGCACCTACTTTCGGCTTTTGTGTACATTTTTATTTAATTTCAAATTAAGGACATTCTTGCGTGTCTTATTGTTGGGGATTGTATACCGATTTTAATGACTTTTTTTTTGGAAATGCTATGCTTTCAGATTGGAAATTAAAAGTCGGATATAGGATTACAAATGTATAGAATGCAACTCTTCTGAAAATAGGATCTAATTTGCCGCCAATGCTGCACTTAAATAATTGTTTGTAACGTATGTTATAAGCTGTTAAAATCTTGTCCTTTTTTAAAAGCTGTCCAATCGCTATTTGGTTTGATTGGATTATAGCTACAGTATTTAGTATTCCGTAAAACTGAATTAAACAGTTATTCCGCCGTATATAATGCCGTATTAAAGACAAATCAAATTGTTGATCTGGCATAATTTATTAAGGTTTTGTGTAAATTATAGTTATTTCTTTCTTGAAGTAAAATAACGTATCCGATAGCCGTACCAGATAACGGCGCTATTCAAATAGAATTTATGTAAATTTCTGTAATATGGTATATATTGTATAGAGTATAGACGATTTTCAGAAGATCGTAAACACAAATACGCAAGCGAAGCCAAGGAAGTACAGAGATATAATTAATTGCATTTTGCAACGTAAATAAACCGTTAAATATGTTGTAATGCTGCACATTGTTGATTTAATATTTGAATGAAAGAAATAAAATAAAAATAAATGAGTCAACGCTACGCACTCAACGGCCCCCATTAGGATAATTGTATCCTGTGTCTAGGGGTCTGGAAATATTCCCAATAACAAGGACAAACACACCAAGACCGGAAAACATGCATATATGGTCGAAACCGCGACCTGTAGCGCTTAAGGCGGGTTCGCTACTGCTGCGCCACAACGTCGACAAAATAAAGAATAATACTAATAAATAAAGATATAAGATTTAATTTGTACGGGCTTTATACAGGATACCGCAGTGCGCCGTCTGTATGTAAGTTTTCAACACCACTGCTACACGACGGGCGCTGTTTACAAGAGCGTGTTTGCTACAACTCCCACCGGACCCCGTCTTCCTATTGTTTCCTGGTCATTAGTTTTGTTTATGTGCACAGCAGCTAGACTTTAATTACGAATGCAACAGTAAGAACGAAGAAAATAGAATAAGAAAAAATTATTAGTCAAGTGCGTTGTGGACCATGCACAGTTGAAACTAAAGGGTTCCGCAGTTTGGTTATAAAGAATTTTGAGGTCTTTAAAAATAATAACGAATTAAAATCGACTGCAAAAATAAGTTGGTAATTTCATAGTGATTATTAAAAGTTATATGAAAAACAAAGTTATGAGAAAAACTTATATATCTCTTAAATTTGTAGACCTATCTTCTTCAAACTAAATGTGGTTGTAATTTTTTTTGATGTCCTATAAGCTCAAATTTTTCCAGAATTTTAAATGCCATAGTTCAAAAGTTAGAGAGGAGACACAATTTTTACGACTTTAGGAGCTAATAATACGTTTGTTTTAAAGCTATAATATTCATGTAAGTTTGGAAATTACGGGTTTCATTAAAAAATGGAAAGGCTAAAGCCATAATCAGATAATATAAGTAATTTTAACTCATATATAAAACAAGTTATAAAGGCGAGTGACACACGTTCACAATGCTCGCGAATGCTGGTTGAATGAAACATTTGGGGCAGAAACGTATTACCAAAACACGATGCGACGTGACGCGACGTGACGCGTGTTGATTGAAATCCAAAAATGTTATTTTTATTTCCAGAATCACATTACACGCGTCACCCTATCACTTTTCAAAACCTTCATCTGATAAATTCGGATAAAGACAGGCTCTTACACATAAAATGTCATAAAACCTTTGGTAGCTGCTTCGTAATTTCAACTGCAACCCAATGGACCGGGGTTGGAAGTTTGCAACATAACCAAATGAAGTTACCGTGTGACTAACTTCGGTCCGTTGCGATGCAGTTTAATTTACGAAAGGGCAGCAAAGAGTTTATGACATTTTTTGCTAGGGCAGTTTCATAGTACATAGTAAATCTATGTTACCATAGGGCGTCATTCGTCTTCGCAGGAGGCACCCTAAAGAGAGAATCAAATTTGAGGCGCCGTGAGGGCTGTTCCTTTTACACAGCCGGGTCTCCGTACTCGGTCAAACCCAAGTGTCGCTGTCAAGTCCGTTAGGGCCAAAAGCAATACACTTTCCGAAAAAAAAAAAAAAAAAACATTTTAATTTTCTACCAGAATGCAAAAATAAAGTTGTTAATGTGCAGTGCACGATGCCGTGAGGTGACTAAATGTCGCGTCGTGTTTCAATATGTTGAACCACCCTAAACAATACACATCCTACTCAGTCACGCCACGGTATGGCCCCGCGCTACCCCGGCCTTCCTGGTTTAGACGATTCTGTATAATTAACCTCTAATTCCATACGCTATCTACAATATCAATAAATAGATTACAACCACTACTAACTAAACAGTCTGCTGCTGCGAGTTCGAGGGAAATATCTATGCTCAACTAAGGCTCTTAGAAATAATCATTTTGTATAGTATATACGTATATATGTAGTATATAAATCCTGACTATTCTCGGTATTCAGTGAGGTATAGAGGTATGCGACGTGCACGATATTTTGAGCGTAAAATAAAGCGTTTACGTGAATATTGGCTTTGTGAAGTACCTTTGAGGCTTTGTTTAGTATTACTGCCAAACCGCCATGAAATTCTACTCTAGTGTTTGTTATTAAATATTAGTTAGGTTCAGTTATTTGACAAAATATTTTATGCTAAAATACTGAACCAAAAGTATCAACTAAATTATTCTTCAGTGAGATTTATGAATATGAAATATTTTTCAATACCGTAGGATAGGATAATAAGTGAAAAAGTTCATTAAATTAAGGGCATATTACCGCTACGATACCCGTTAAGAAGAGGGAAAAAAGGGAACAGAGGGGGTGGAAGATTGGGCCTGCGGCACTCTCACTCATCGCACGAAACGCAACAGCACCTACTGATAATGTTACTTTACGCAGATTTTCTGTGAGAGAGTAGTACTTCCCTTGTCGAGACGAGCATGGCTTTAGTACTATAGAGATTATTAGTACAAGTAAAATATATTTGTGGTATAAAATTCAAGTAAAATATATTTGTAGTATAAAGTTCATTGGCTGGAATTGTATTATTCTGTTAAAAGTGTAGCAATCAAAAAGAAGAACTTAGATTCGAGAACATTCTTGAACTAAAGTTTCAGATCAAAATGATCTGAAGTTCCCAATTTAACTTTCTCCCATTCACCGTTAAAGTACGATGCTTTATAGAGTTTCCAAGCATGCTATTTTAAGACTATACAGTTTATTGATTTCAATGCTGGGGCTAGATGAGTATTGAGCACTTTACTAGTAGCGCTCAGGGCTTTTAGATATATCCGCATAAAAAAATCTTTGTGTTAAGACAGTGCAAAATTTCATTGAAATGGGTGTGTGTATTGTTTAGGTCTCATCAACATTCTGTGAGGGTTTTCTTCTTTTTACAACTCAAGCTAGGCTGTTTGTGAAGATTGCTTTTTTATTTACGAAATAAAGATTAATACATTGTTTGGTCAAAAACTCACACATTACTTAATGACATACTAAGATAGACTTCTACAGTAAAATCTATTTTTTTATTTTTCTCTATGACTTCTACTAACATGTATTAGTCAACTGAAAAGTTATATTTTGGGTTGCAATAGTCAGATAATGAAATTTTATTTTTGATATTAAAGGCACGTAGCTTGTGCACACTAAATCTGTGTTACCTTGCATCGCGTTTTTGTGGGTTGGCCGCCATTTTGAAAAATGTGTGATAATTGTTTAACGCCCTGTGGGGAAAACTATTAGTTCCACAGAATTTTCTGCAACTTTGGTCCCAAAACTTTTTGTCGTAGGGCGAAAAATAACATATATATTAAGGTACAACACAATTTTCGGAACAAATTTTACACTAAAATGATATTTAAGCATTTTGATAGTTAAATGAATTATATACGCTTTCAATATGATGTTAATATACGTTCAATGTATTTGTATAGTTCTATTATTATTATATGCCACGTCTCTGCCGTCAAATCGATCGTCATGAGGAAAATGATCTCACAACGGTCGCGTAAAAGATAAATGATGTGCTTCCTTTAGATCACGGAGAGAATATTGAATATATATACAAGCTTAATACATTTTGGGTCCTCGTGACTTTTACCTTGTCAATCTGAATAGATAACTCTTGTCGGTATGCTTGAGGAAAAATATTCCTAATTTCATCTTCAGATTTCTAGTGGATTTTCCCGAAGAAGCGACTAACCAACATTATTTTTTTCGCAAAACTGTTATAATAATAAATAATAAACCCTCTACACTCAACGGCCCCCATTAGGATAGCTATATCCTGTGTCGGGGGTCCGGAAACATTCACAATGACAAGGACAAACATACCCAGACCGGAAAACATGCCTGTATGGTCAATACAAACATCTGCTCCGAGTTTTAAACGAACCCGCGACCGGTGACGCTTAAGGCAGGTTCGCTACGGCTGCGCCACAACGTCGACATTTTATTAATCTAATATTATGATACAAAAGTACAAACGCCAAACTGTTCAAGTACACTTTGTGAAATCGCTTCCTTACTATTTAAACAGTGAGAATTTAAACTCATAAGCCATTCATAAAGTTTACTTTACGACGGACTATAATGCGATTAGTAAGTCAAAGACAACCCATCAAGCATCCGGAATATCCCTTGGCATAAATAGCTCACAAAGGCATGATCTCATATGTCCCGCAGGAGATGACTCGGCGCTTCCAGAATCAATTACCCAAAGATTATCCCACGTATTTGTGCTGACGAGGTACTCTCATTAAAACTCGGAGCGACCTCCGTTACGACCTACTTAATAGCTCTATACAAACTTTCCGCTGTTTTCTCGCTTATTCAGACCTTGTTTTCTCATTTAAATACAGCAATATATAAAAGTTTTAGTAATTAAGACGAATTAAGTCGTAGCATTTAATTATTTATCTACATTTAAGCCTAGTAAATGGTTGTAGATATAATTAGTTTTTAATGTTTAAGTTTTTTAGTTTTTCCAAAACTAAAACCGTTTTAAAAATAATTGGTTTCGTACTACAAACTCATATATCAAATGTTGTTAACCTAAACAAAAAGTATTGACCACTAACTCGTCAGCACGCAAAGCAAGTACCCGTAACTAATTCGTTATTCTAAATATAAATTCTAATGAGGTTTATTCGATACCCGCTCGGAACAGATGTTAATATTGATCATAAAGGCATGTGTTCCGGTTTGGGTGTGCTTATCCTGGTCCGTGTGTATGTGTCCGAACCCCCGACACAGGATATCACTGTCCTAATGTGGGTCGTTAAGCGTGTAGCGTTTATTAATTAATGTTCATGAACAGATAAAACGTTAATTATATAGACAGAAAACCACTTTAGAATTAAAGACCAAATAAATCTAACTGACCCATGTTCCGAAAACCTTGGCGAGGTTTATTCATTGAATTCACTTATCACACCACGACTGGTCTAAGCTCTCATTACCGGCTTTTACGTATCTCGAGAACGTCCCTGGCACATTGCCTTATTTCTATAGCGGCCAAGTTAAGGTTGCTGTGGTTAAACTGGGACGCTTTAAACTTTTTACAGAAAACATTAACGGTTTGGTCATGAATTGAGAGGTTTTTGTTAGTTCCTCATGAAAGACTGATTATTTATTCATAGTTTTTTAATGAATAACCTTCTTTATCAGCATAAATGTTAGATTCAAATTAAAATATCTCATTAATTTATATTTAATTATTTTGTATTTGAATATGGCAACCCTGATACTGTCTCGTGGGAAAACTCGCGTTGAATCAAAGAACATGGTTTCAAAAGACACCACTGAAAGAGGCCACTGCGGTTCTGATAGTTAGAATATTCGCTTTGATATTCAATATTATTCCAGTTAACGTGAAAGCAGTAATTTGCTTGGTACTGCGAACGGGTTTAAATAGGAAGCGATACCCATTAAGTTTTATAATAAGTGACTTTTTTCATTCCTCTTTTTAGTATGGAAATGAATTTTATGTGGTTTATATATTTTCCGCATTCGTATTGAATCAATATTTCTATTTGTGCAATACTGAAAGTTGATTTATCAACAACATTACTTGAACGAATTCAAAAGGTTAGAATTTATGTTTAGATATAATACCATCTGACATCCGAGAAGGCATTAGTGTTAGATAGTATTGGAATTTTTTTTTTTTTATGTTAGAAGTTGGCAAACAAGCATACGGCCCACCTGATGATAAGTGGCTGCCGCAGCCTATGAGCGCTTGCAGCACCAGTAGTAGGTGCCACTCGCGCGTTGCCAACCTCGAGATATTAGTTCTTAAATCTCGTTCGCCCAGTAATTTCACTAGCGTACAATGCCCTTCAAACTGGAACACAGTAGTGCCTAAGCACTACTATTTGGCGGCAGAATATTGGACACTGCGGTGGTACCTACCTAGCCGGCCTCTTGCAACAAAAGACCTACCACCAGTGTGACTGGAAAAAGAATTAATTTAAATAGTTTATGAGCATTATGTTTGCAAATGCGTTTTGTATCTATAAGGGTGACATGATCACTTTGTGATCAAGCCCTTTAAAAATTAAAGATAAGAAAACAACATTATTTTTTTAATACAACAAAAATATAACCATAAAAAGTATAAATCCAATTTTTCAAGTCTGCAAACCGGTGATACTCTTGTTTCAACAATTAAGCAATTAAAGCTTGTAAAAAAGAAGGCACTTGCTGTTTGAATAAATATTTTCGCCAAAAAAGGCCAACGATTAAGATTATTTATGTCCGTAAAGGGGATTGTTGAAAGCGGCAAGAACTTTTTAAAGGCTTTACATTCAGGAATTTTTGGTAACATAGCATTTTTCCTTGTTTTACGTAATGGTTGTTATTTTGACTGTGCTTTTTACTGCACAATTTTAATACCAACTTTATATTTGTACTTATACTTGTATACTTTATATATATATATCTACAAATGAGAGTAAAGAAGTTGATTTTTAACGTAAAACAATAAATAAAGAAGGTCGTTTGAAAAAGAATATTATGACCGAAGATATCTTAGTATGTTTAGGTCTTGGCCGAAAAATATTGCTTGTATATTGGAGTTATACAAACGAAAATGTTAAATAAGCGAGCAATGTCCCATCCACATTGATTTTATGTACCGATGCTCACAGAAAAAATGTTATGACTAAGTTTATATCTTTGAATTCAGTTGTGGGTTTTTTAAGTACTCCAATTATTTGAATGTGTTTTTTTTCATACGTTATATGTCTGTGACCTTTAATAGCAGAATAATAAAATTTTTCGTATAAATTATTTATTCAAGAGTGGTTAGTGGTTTTCCAATTATTTTTACAAACGTAAGAAGAGTCAAGTTTGGCGAAAAAAATACATTAATATTTTACTCGCTCGTGCCTCTGAAATTATTATGCCGCTTGCCACTCTTTCATTATGCCGCGCCTTTTCGAGTCTTATCTCGAGAACCCTCACGCCTTCCTTCCGAGTTTATCTTCGGAAGTGTTGGTACTTCATAACTTTTAAAATTTTACAAGCCAACGCCTTTGCCTGTTCAAAAAAATTAAATTTATGTTAATGTCTGACTTACTTTTTAAGTTCCTTTATTATTATATTTGTTATTGCTACATTGTCACTCTTGGAAACTATTATTTCAATTTAACACTCTCAGAATTACCAAACACGTCACTAAAACTAATTTCTAATAATTTATTTTGGACATAAAATTGCTTAACATTTAATGCTTATTTATGGGTAACAACTCAAAAAATCGGAAATTTAGTTATCAGCGTAAAATTATTCAAAACGAAATTCTCAATGTAACAATAGTCCAAAAACTTTGCCATTTTCGAGCGTAAATAATGAATAATAATTTTAAAACTTATTTTGTTCATTCCCAAAATTTTTTTGAGTTACGTCGTTTTCATCCTAAAGGTGTACTAAATACATTTAATTTAATTCTACCACATTGTGCTACGTGCATGTTGTTAGCTCGACCATAATTACAAATGGCGCATGTTATAGTAACGAACGTTGATTTGTTACACAACGCATTACACCCTAGTGGCTTATCAAGAGCTCCCCCACCCCTACTCATGAGTCACTCTCGTCCCTCGTACTTCCCTCGTTTATTTTATAGCTTTATCAAACTGATAACGAATCGCTAAGAATACGAAGAGGTTACTTACATATAACATGTTTACTCATGTTGTTATAGCTATAAAAACCAAATATTTATGTTTAGATATTTATATTTGTACAAATTAACATAGAGTAAAAATTGATTGCAACAACATTTGCTTGAAAAACAAGCAACACACAAGCAAGCGAGTATAGTTCGTTGGTATTAATAAAAAAATTGAAATAAAAATTGAAAATTTGAGAAATTGACAAATGTCATAAGCTTTTAGGAATGTCATTCGGCATAGATTTCTTTTTGAATGTATATTGCTGTTGGCCCTACTGGCCTTGATAGCGTCACCAGGCCGAGTACTGAGACTCAGCCATGAAAAGAGACAGGTTCCCGGGGAATGAGGAAAACGCTCCGAGCGTATTCTAGTCGATGGACTCACCCAATTATATATTAATTATTAATTTAATCAGACTCATTTTCACAATGTAACTGATAACACACACGTTTATGTTACAACAACGAAAGTCCACAGAGGATGTTGTAACATAAACACACATTCACCGACACACAGTGGCGCATATAAATAACAAAAAAAAACTGAACGCATTCTTTATATACAAAAATCATCACTAACAATCACTGAAGTCTATACCATTGACAGCTGATAGAAAAAAAAAGTAAAATGACATTTAATTTAGCAACGAGTCGAATAGGCATTACATTCTGACTCAATGCGCATGCGCCAATAACAAATTTTTTGGCATAAGACCATAGACAATTTTTTATACATTTATGGCCGCGCTTCATTTTTTTATTTTTCTTTATCCAAAATATAGAGATCAGTGACTAAGCATACAGCCAAATACGCCCAATTATTAGTACAATAATGCAATATTTCGAGTCACACAGTGCTATTGAAAAGTTATTGGATACATAGATTACTTATGTATAACCGGAATTATGGTAGGTACAGATTATTCCGCCAATGTTACAATGTACATGTTACTCTACTCTACGGAAATAAAGGAATACCTATATTAATTTGTAAAACCTAGTAAATTATATAAAGATCAACATGTGCGAACAAATGCATTATATTTCTTGGTTCCGCTGTAATAACATTTTAAGAAAAATGCTAACCGTATGATATAAAGAGAAAGTTATTCCTAAGTTTATGACATAAAATCTAAAGCAACACAATTTCTCTAGAAGTTAGCACGTTATTTTATTATACGCGTCATAACCATGAAAGTGTGGTATCAAAGCAAATTCTGCATATAATAAATGCTCGCTGTCGGCTATGACAGTGGAATTCAGCTTTCCCACAAAGGTTTTAAACAATATTTTTTCCTCTCACACATCGTTCTTTCATTTAAACACTGTCTCCAAAATGTTTGTATATTTTTCGACAAGTTTTTCTCCCTTTGTATCTCCCGGTGGAATTTTCCTGTTTCATTTTAAAGTTATGTCACGTGTTTTATATCACTGACACTATTTCATCGTTTAAGTTCCATAGTGGTAAACCCGTTTTGTCGGGGAAAACAATTTTGCTATTTTTGCTGCATTTTTACGTGTAAATTCCACTGTATTTATCATGTAGTTGGAGTTACAATATTACATTAAAGAGGACTGCAGGTTACAACACGTATTAACTGATGTTGATTGCAAATTCTAATATTAACTTTGTATGTTATACGCCGAGAGATAATCTACGCAAAACCTATAATATTATGTACGTGTTTATTTTTAATGATTGGATAATTTTGGTTATTGTATAATAACTTGGTAAAAATTAATTTGATTAATTATTATTTTAATCTTATTATTCATAACTGTGCCTGGGCATTATAAATATAGATTGGGCATTTTGATAAGTATATTAATAATACCTATCAAAATGCCCAATCGTAATAGTAGTAGAGCCGTGCTTCTCCAAGCACAAATAGTGCGGCTCGACCAGGAAGTACTAACAGAGGCTCAGTCTGCCACCCTTTCTTTTTTCCTTCTTGTCCCTTTTCTCTTAACCCATCAGGAAGACCGTATGCTTGTTTGCGGAGCGTCATGAAATAAAAGAATAAACAAAAGTATTATTTTATATAGCCATGTATTGCTTATAAACCCATGTACTATAAACAATAGCCATATAGTCAAATATTCCAAAAATATACCAAACTTTTACAAAGAAAAAGCAAAAGACACAAGTTAAAGTTAGGAAAAATTTAGTTTCAACATTTCCCAATATATTTCGCAGTTCTAGAATTTTCTTCACTTTTCTAACAGATTGCGACATATACTGGGATGCTGTGCGGTTTTTCTTCCAGCAATATACGTCCTCATATTTTACGATGGAGTGTAGACTGTGGCTGTAAAATTTTATACAATTTCATTTAATGTCATTTATTATGTAGAGTTTAAATGTGGTTTTGTTGTATAATAATGTTGTAAAAATTTATTATACTAACTGAAATTCATTTTTCATGTTATGTTTATATTTTGGCAAGATGAGTCAACTAACGATTTTTTATTTTATTTCGTGACCGTTGGTAAAAAGCACACAGTCCACCTTATGGTAAGCAGTCACCACAGTAGATCGCTTACGATACTTGAAGTATCACATGCGCGTTGCCAACCCGAGGAGCAAGAAGGAACGGATGAGAAGGGGGAAAAGGAAGGAAAAAGAGGGGTGTGGATAGGACCCCCGGTGCTATCCAGTGTGCACAAAACGCAAAATTACAGTTACTTTACGCCGATTTTCTGTAAGAGGGAAGTACTTCCCTGGTCGAGCCGGTCCATTTGTGCTGGGAGAAGCATGACTCTACTACCGTTTTATACCCGATTTTAGTGAAATACCTATGGAATGTAGATAAGTAATAAACACATTACCATCCTTTGCGTCACAAAATCGGATAAAAAATAGTGCGGTCATTACCTGTCATCAGCAGTCTACAAAACGAATGTATTAACGACCACCACTCGGTCCGTCCTCCTGTTACATCACTCACGGCTGTCAACATAAATCTATTGTAACTGTGGACTGTCAGGAGTGAAGCCTTTAATTTACGCGTTTCCGCTCTGGTTACTATTAAAATTGAGAAATTTCGGCTTTATTCGGACATTTTGTAGAGACTCTTGTTAGGGTACAGTCATCGTTTTTGACTTTATGATATTCGTTACTTGGTTTATATTGTTGATTGCCAAATAAAATGTGGTTGAGTTTATTATACATAAATGCTATGATTTAATACATAACATTCCTATTAAGTTGTTTAATTTTAACAAGTTGTTGTTATACCGTCAGTCAGTGTTGCCGTCAGTTCTTCTCGCGTCGACTTTACTCTGTTTATAAAGTGTGGCTAATTGTTATTGCAATTTTTTTTATCAAAATAATACTTATTTATTTTTGTGAAAATTTCAATCCTCTACCTATTACGCTGCACAAGATACTGACTGAGCTAGCTGACTGACGGTTTGACGGACGGACGGACAGCCGATGCTAATGCGGATAGGTACTGAAACCTAATAGGGTACAATGATAACGCAATTACCAAAAAAAATGTAAATCAGGATCAGTGGTTTGGCCTTATAAGCTAACTTCGTTTTGTTGCGTTGATGTCGACTTTACAAAGGAGCACTAGCGAGTTCAAAGGAAAATTTTGTTCACCATTTTGTTGCACCATGTTCAAAGGATCATTTTGTCTATATGGAATGGCCTATCTATAGTTCATAGTAAGTCTATGCTTATAACCTTTTATATAAATGTTTAGAATTTCTTGACAAACTAAATAACAAGCTGATCTAACAGAACAAAGACGTAGGCGTCGATTAGTATAACAACTTAAGTAGACTCTTAGGTCAAGTAAATTGAGGGCGAAATTGTACGCAATCATTATATTAATTTATTTACCGAGCCTTTGAGCAATTAGATGTGATACATTTAATTAATTTTAACCTTAATTAAAATATTTTCACCTCTGTAAACGCCAAGTAAACGCCTTCACAAGCTGTGTCTGTAGTAATAAATCTCTCTGATGTACGTTCGTCGTACAAATCCTAAGTATTTCAGATTTGAACTTTCTAGCTTTTATAGAAATTAAATGAAATTAAAAGAAAAATACCAGAGTACATTATTATTATAAATGGGAAAGTTTGTGAGAATGTATGGATGGATATTTGTTACTACTTCACGCAAAAACTAACTTAACTGGACAGATTTGGATGAAATTTGGTACACACATAGCTTATTACTTAGATTGACATATGGGATACTTTCTTATTTCCAAATTTTTGTATTCCCGTGGGATCATCATGCGAGCTATATCATGCGAGCGAAGTCGCTGGTACAGCTAGTATTTTATAACTGTGACACAATATAGCGTTATTATCGTTTTAAGGTAACTCTTACGCAGATTTTAAAAAATGTTGTACCAAATAAATGCTACAGATGAAAAATTTTATTTCAAAAGCATAAATAGAAACAAGGTTTTCAAACTGTTTATAGGCAAAAGCGTGCCATCACGCAGCCTAAAAGAGGCCCCATTCCGTTGAATACCCCACACCTCTGCTAAAAATCTCCCATTTTCTTTCTCTCGCGAAAGTGTTGAGGTGCATAGATTCGAGGCACTAAATGAGAAATTCCTGGAATTGTACGTGCAAGAGCTAGGGATGCGAGAGTGAAGTAGGTTAGTATCGGTTATTTTTTTAAGTACACGGTTCAAATTATTTTTTTTTTTCAAGTAAATAGAGAAGATAATTATCAGGATATATTAAATGAATAGTATAATAAGAATAAGTTAAACTTAAGTTTTAATAAGATCGAAATATAGGAACAAATAAATTTATACATATACCCATGAAACACTGATTCCACAATATGATTCTTTGTATTAATATATTGATTATATTATAGACACCGTTGTGGCGTTGTGGGTGGCGAGTCTGCCTTTGGTCTCGACGGTTGCGGGTTCGATTCCCGCTCGGGCAGATGTTAAAATTTCTGTCTTGGTCTGGGCGTTTGTCCGTGTGGGTCTGCCCACCGTGCCTCGGAGAGCACGTTAAGCTGTCGGTCCCAGTTATTATCAATAACATCTGATAATAATCGTTAACTCTTGATAAGTAAATTGCTCTTATCCAATGAGTTACTGGTCGCCCGTAGGGTTGCGGAGGTCAGATGGCAATCGCTCCGTGTAAAAACTAGTAACCTGTCAAATCCGGACAAGAGTAATAAGCAGACCCTGGGTACATAAAATACCGGGAATAATGCTAGGATGAAGAAGAAGAAGTATTAATATATTGCTTACAAAGGCCTTTTAGGAAGTTAGCACGTCAGTGTCAGATATTCTACCGCAAATCAGTATACTGTGTTTGAGTTTGAAAGACACTGTAGCTAGTAAAATTACTGCACAAAGGAGATTTTAGGATTTATCTCGAGATTTGCAGCTGTCGAGTGACACCTCAAATGTGTGGTGCTGCCAGCGCTCATAGGCTACGACAACCGCTTACCATCAGGAAGGTTGTCAATTTCTCTGGATTGCCAACTTATTCACATAAAACGATGAATGATTGCAACAATCAACTTTTCGATTAAATATTTATAGCCACAATAAATAACCTTATCGATGTTTGCATTTCATATCGCATCACTAGTGCGCCGTAAATACGGCTGGAATATTTGGAGCATTAATTCGAGGTACGGGATAATGTGGGGTTTATTAAAGTCTCTTGAATTTTTCCCTCACTTACATCCCGTGCTCGGACTTAATTATTTTTATAAGGCTTGACTTCGTAAAGCTCTTGATATTTATAGTATAAATCGTTTAATATCTGAGGGAATTTTAATAGCTCTTAATATTTTACTGAGTATACACTATTTATTTTAAATCGTTGTGGAGTGCTGGTAGCCTGCTTTTAGCATTGATGGTCACGGATTCGATTCTCGCTCGGAGCAGATATTTGTTATAAGTATCTGTTTCAGTCAGGGCGTTTCTTGTGCTCCCAACAGTACCTCGGAAATCACGTTTAGCAGTCGGTCTCAGTTGTTATCATAATACCTGATAATAATCGTTAACCCTTGATATGTAATTTGTTCCTGTCCAATGAGTTACTGGTTTGCCCTTTAGGTTGCGGAGATCAGATGGCAATCGCTTTGAGTAAAAACTAATAACCCATGAAAATGATCAGAATAAAAATAAATTTGTCAATTATTAGAGATTTTTTTTTCTGCATGTGTATTGCTGTTGGCCCTACTGGCCTTGTCAGCGTCACCGAGTGGGGGGGCCGAGTACAGAGACTCAGCCGTGATAAAGGGGCAGCCCTCACGGAGACTCAAATTTGATTCCGTTTTTAGGAGCCTCCAGCGAAGGCGAATTGTTAGAGATAAAAAATATAAAACAGCGTATGTATTCAATATGCTCTAGAATCATATGGTGAAATATCTCAATATTGGTCCGGAAGACAAATGGATTGATCCGTGGCGCACCGGGGACCCGACAGTTGACCGAATATCCCATATTTGTTATTCCTAGAATATTTGATTGGCGTATATCGGTATAAAGTGACTGTTGTGTAAAAATTGAAATCCTTGTAGGCATGTAGATATTGGGTTTAATTGGAAAACCCCTCAGTGGATTCATGATGAAATGTTTGGTAATATTTAGTTTCAAAGACGATAAAAAACTAATATCGTACTCATTTTGGAAGTTTTTGGCCCGTTTTCATTAAGAGCAATTTTGATTCGTTTTCAGAATTGTCAGTGTTGTTTAGGTTCAAGCTCTATAACTCAAGGTACCGACTATAATCAAGTTTTAACGCCTCCTTACGTGCTGTCCGAAGCACGGAGACGCACAGAAATATCACTATGCACTCAATGTGCTCTAGATTTACCGCGCCTAAAGTTCTTTTACCGACCTATGGTATAGCTACCAGTAATGCGTCTGGCTACGAGCGTCACAGGATATATCTTTGGAATATACATTTGTTTGTTAATGTCCCATATTTATTGTTGGTAGGTCTTTTATCGCCTTTTGCGTAAGGCCTAAGAAGCGTGGTTGCTATGTTTCGGTTTGACGGGCAGTGTTGCTCGTGAAATTACAAGGCAAATAATAATAATAATAATAATATTTTTTTATTTACGTTTATTATTATTTTTAATATAAATATATACTTTCTTGTATAACGGGCGTAAGTGAGTCTAAAAATAATAATAATAATAATAATATTTATTTTCTAAAACATGAGAAGGTCACAAGTTTTTACAAGAACATATTCATTCAATGTCATCATTTAAAAAGTCATTTAAACTGTAATAGCATTTTTCAGTCGAAATGCTTTTTAGGTGTGTCTTAAATAAATTATTTTGTAATGACTTTAGTCGGTCTGGAATTTTATTAAATATTCTGGAATTTTATTTGCAAAGAGTGAGGCATACATCTAAGTTGAACGTTACATACTTCTACTTCTATGTTACACAAGAACATCGAAAAGACATTAAGTATTATTCATTCTGGAGAAGACAAATGGGTTTTATTTGAAAGTCACCTCGTTCATGTCTCGGTCGATAGTGTACGGTGGACGTGAGGCTTTGTGTGAACGTGCGAGAATCGCAATAAAACATTCTGAGTTATTTGAGATTTTATTAACACGCGATATGATATTTTATTCGTCGAAAGTTATTAGAATCTAAAAATGTTTCTCAATTTTTCGTTATGTTTTGTGTTATAATAACTTGTGTACTAGCAACACAATGGTTTACCAATAATCTTTTATATAATAGTTGAGTAGCATTTGCCCGCGGCTTTATCCGTAAAATAATGATTTTTAATGCGGCATCTTTAATGCTTTAGAACGAAAATATTGTATATATAAAAATTGTTATTAGTTCTATCTCTTTACCATATAACATCAAAATAGGTTCAGTTGTTAAGGCATGAAAACATATTAGTAGGGATATACGTATACACTTGTAAAAGAGCCTTGATATTTTTAGCTTTAATGGGTTGACTCGAGCGAGGAATACATGAAGTAGTAGTATTCGTACTCTTACATTTTTTTGCTCAGTTTTTATTTCACAGACCCAAAGCCTAGCACTTCTTTCCTGTAAAGGACTCTGATGACATTAGTGAATATTGTCAATAAACAAATTTTAATGACATGTCCCTAAAAGTATCATGATACCTTTACCCAGAATGGTCCATAAAATACAAATAAGTAGGTAAGGTAGTAAGAGATTATATAGGTTCAGTTTATGTCATTATGTTACGGAACCCTAAAACTGCATCTATGACATTTACTCACTGTGTTTTAAAAGGTATGTTGAGAAATTGCTTAAGTTAACTTGATTAAAGGATGCGTGGGAAGGTTCAGTCTAGAAATAGCTTAGACAGGAATGGCTTAGACCGGTAACTTGCTTTGCTTTAAAAATAAACAGGACTTGCCTTTCAATGTCCTGTTTCAATGACAGCTTAAGTGGGTGTAAGATAGGTTCTAGAATATATAGAACTAGCTGCATCCACGGCCGACTTCGCTCCGTTAACGCGAGAGTTGAGGGTTCGCTCCTAACCCCGTTGGGCTATTGTCGTACCCACTCCCAGCGCAAAATTCGACCTTTTTAGAGGGGCAATAAGAATATTAGTAATGCCTTGAAAAAGCATTGATAATATAATTGAAAAAAAAAGTATTAAATTACTCTTTACAACACCAACTATCTATCAGCTAAAGTCCTGCTGGTGGCCCGAACAAACAAACAGACACGTTGACAAACAAAAATGTTAATAACGTGATCAGACGCTTACAATATTGATTTTCGACGTATTGACTAGTACTAGACTAGTATTTGTGCTATTACGCATCGTTTCCCCAATGAGTAGAAGAGCATCCTTTTCTTAGAAAACAACGTTCTGATATCGAACATAGGTTTTATGCCACGATATTATCAAGCAAGCGTAGCCTATAGAGGCTTGTCAGTAGTATCAAAGTAGTATCAAAAGCGTGTTGCTCTTGGGACGGAGAGGACAGAGAAATTAAATTAAGGAATGGATAGGAAGGGGTAGGAGTTTGAGCCTTCAAACTTGCTTTTTTTTATGTAAGAGGGGGCAAACGGGCAGGAGGCTCACCTGATGTTAAGTGATCACCGCCGCCCATGAACATCTGCAACACCAAAAGGCATGCAGGCGCGTTGCCGGCCTTTAAGGAAAGAATAGGCTCTTCTCTTGAAGGTTCCCAAGTCATATCGGTTCAGAAAGACCGCCGGCGGAAGTTGATTCCACAGAGTGGTTGTGCGAGGAAGAAAATGTCTTCCAAATCGCGCTGTTGTGGATTTCCAGACATCGAGGTGGTATGGATGGAACTTAGAGTTTTGTCGCGATGTCCGATGGTGAAATTCTACCGGCGGGATCAATCCAAACAATTCCTCAGAACACTCTCCGTGATATATGCGATAGAAGATGCAGAGTGATCCGACATCTCTACGCAATGCCAAAGGATCAAGCCGATCGGAAAGGGCTTGATCGTCGACAATTCGAGCCGCTCTACGTTGGATGCGGTCAATTGGAAGTACTGCCTCTTGTACTTTCCCGGTTGAGATTCAAGACTCTACTACGACTAGGCTTTTTATTTGGAAGATCGTACACTTCTTTGTGATATTTATTATTTTAATAAAAAAACACTTTTGTGTACTGACGTAAGTCTTTGGCAATCAAAATTTATAATATTTTAAAGATATTCAAAATTTCGAAATGTTGTTTGATGCTCATAAAAGTGTCGCTTTCAACTCATTGTCCATAAAATTCCATTGTCTTTTGTATGATAATAAAATAAGTAATGTAATCTATTTGTGCGTATAAACGAGATATATTTGTAGAAGCGTGGGTCGCATGTGGGCTGGAAGCAAATAAAAACCGGAGACTCTAATACATAAAATTGTACCCATCTTAATAGAAAATTATAAACTTTCTTACTTTGAATTTTATATAAGAATTTTATAAACATAGAATAGAGGAGAGAACGTGGAGTGGGTAGCTGAGTCTGAGAATTTATTGAATAATTTTCTATGTAAGTTGAGTTTATTTATTTATTATAATTTGATTTAATTGAATTAAAGCCTCAATAGCTGAATAATAGAAGGCCGATTCCGGTCTGTTGGCGCGAGAGTTGCGATTTCGATCCCGACCACTTTGGGCTATTGTTGTAACCACTCCTAACGCAATCTTCAAGCTTATTTGGAGGGGCAATAGGAATATTAGTAAAGTCTTAAAACAGAGCATTGATAATATTCATTAAAAAAAGTAGGACAAGACTCTTCTTCTTCTTTTTACTGGCATTATTCCCGTTATTTATCCAGGGTCTGCTTCGGATCTATTCGGATTTGATGGGTTACTAGTGTAGCGACATCTACACACAACGCGACGTAACGTGATAGAAAAGACAAGATTTTCACATCTCACATCAAGCTACAGCGACAATGTCGCTACACTAGTTCTTACACAGAACGATTACCATCTGACCTCCGCAACCATAACGGCGAACTAGTAACCCATTGGATAAGAACAAACTACCTTTCAAGAGTTAACGATTATTATCAGATGTTAAGTAGACCGAAATAGATATTTATAACGAAAATCGGCCCCGAGCGGCAATCGAACCCGCGACGCCAATTAGTGCACCAAAACGGTCGTCAAAATCTAATTATACATAACATAATATTCAAATGATTAGCTTTTATTTAAGAATGTTTGATAAAATCAAATCCACATAGAATCGAATAGAAGCTTAACAGTTTATTGAACAAGAAAATAAATAAAGGGTACAACGTAGGCGTTAAATAAATGCCACGCTTCTGGTTAGCTCCATCTCAGAGAACTTCGATTCAAGAGTTCATCATACGAGCTAAATCAATACTGCTCGAAATGCCTTTGAACGTAAATTCTTAAGTATTTGCATTCATTCGCGCAGATTTAATATTCATCGTGATGTTTTTATGCTTTGCACATTTAGAAAGCGATTTTTTCATGCTCAGTATGGGTCAGATTGTTTTTTGCTGGTTAAATATACCTTTGCTTCGAGTTTTAAAGAAGATCAAAAGTTTGTAGACCTAAGGTTATAATAATAATAATAAATAATAAATTTATATATATATTTAAAAATGTAAAATATAAAATTAAAAATGAATAAAAGATCATAAATAATATATAAACTTTATTGTCCAAAAACAATATTAATTATAATCACGCTACTATTATCTTTATAGTTCTTAAAGCTTGTATGTTGTTGTTTGTATTAAAATTGATATCTCTTTAATAGAAGCAGAGCCTTACAAACAATTAAAGTAATTATAGTAGTGCCTTGGTGTTACTGCAAATAATGCATCAACTTGATCGGTAGAGTACTATCTCTCATTTTATTTAAAAACTTAACTATTGGAGAGTACGAATCGCTTATTATTAGTCCATTTTTCAGTTTTCGTAGTATTAAAACGTCTTTCATCAGTAATCAAACTTTCCATAATATTCATATATATATTATTTTTAATCATTAATGGGTAAGCTCTTGACCTCCATCGAGCGCGAAAGCATAGATGAGGTCTACGTTGGAGCGAGCTTACTCATGAGAAGCCTATGTACCTGCACCTTGAAGAGGTTCAGGTTGTATGCGTTCGGAAATACAGACGCCGGAAGAGCATTCCAGTCCCTGGCCGTGCGTATTATGAATGAGGAACGAAAGCGCATAGTTCGGATATTAGGTATTTTGGTCGGATATAAAAACGTAAATCCCAAATTTATCCCAGCGATCCATCATTGTTCGTAGAACAGCTTTCAGCAGGCAAATTGTCGAAAAGTTTGTCATTCATCTTAGAGGATTTAGGTCTCACTATAACGTACGATTTTTATTCTTCCGGCTGAAGAGCTATCATATATAAATCATATGGGATAGACGGAATGGCGTTTCAGTGACCAGAGATTTATTTAAAAGGGATTTATTATTCTCGTTCCACACGCGGTGTACAATATTATAAAGGTTTTTTATTTGCTTTTATACGTATTATTTTTCTTGTGATTGAGATGTAGTGAATTCGTCTTTTGTACTGTACTGTAAATGTTTATTCTGTTCTGTGAACATAAACTTATGCAAAGAATATATTGGGATTTTGAATTAAAAAACACAGTTTTCTAAAGCTTGATTTTCAACTTAAAAGTATGATACATATTTGTATTTGTAGTGAAAAGTCCACGTGGATGAAATCGCCGAAAAAATTCTAATACCTACATAAGCATGACAGAAATGTATATGCAATTGAGTCCTCTCAACTACCAAATACTTCGGTTAATACGGAAATAGCCAATTTCAGACGAAAACAGTAACGCTAGAATACCTAATAAGGCATTAGGTAGATATTTTCATCTACAAAATAAACTTTATTAATTTAACCCGGGGGTATATGACTCTACTCAACCTGATGGTAAGTGGAAGTAGAGTCCAAACACGAAGGCGTCTAATACCATTGCACAAGGGGAACTACACTATCCGCCCTTTCCGCTTCCTTGCAAAATGCTAATATATTATTTAGGCATACTAAACAAATTATACTGTATTATTAATTTTTACAGTATTAAATAATAAATAAACGCAACACACTCAACCGCTTCTATTTAGGATAGTTATATCCTGTTTCGGGGGTCCGGAAACGTACGCAAAGATAAGAACAAACACACCCAGACCGAAACACATGATGTATGGTCCAAACAAACATCTGCACTGAACGGCAATCGAACCCGCGACCTGTGGCGCTTAAGGCTGGTTCGCTACCACTACGCCACAACGTCGTCATCAAGTATTGATCTTATATAATAATAATATTAAAGTTGGAACACAGATGAATAAAATATAAATTCACTAGCGGCCTGCTCCGGCTTCGCACGGGTATAAAATATATAATTTATGTCATTCACTGAAAAAATGATTAAAATCGATCCAGTAGTTTTGAATTATTCATTACTGCCCGTGGCCCGCACGCGTTAAATGTAATTATTTACGACATCACATTAGAAACCTCAATTTTTTTCTCCACTATTTAATGGATGTTAGTATTATACATATAAACCTTCCTCTTCAATCACTCTATCTATTAAAAACCGCATCAAAATCCGTTGCGTAGTTTTAAAGATTTAAGCATACATAGGGACAAAGAAAGCGACGTTGTTTTATACTATGTAGTGAAGATATAATAGGTTACATACGAGTATACGAAACATTTTGGCGTTACATATTAAATGAAATTGTCTCGTTTTATGGTAGGTATATTATATCAAATCTCAGAATAGATTGAGGTCACAGTAGTGACGCAAAATGATGATAATTTGAATAGGCTCAATAGTTTATTCAGCGGCTTTTGTTGAATAGTGTCAACTCCAGTTATTAGGTCACAGAATAAACGATGGGAAGCTAATACCGGTGTCAGTTTGTTCAGAGTTTCTGAATATATTGGGAGAAGACTAATGGGATTTTAGTGCTGACTTATCCTTTAAATAATTATTCTTTCATATTGTACAATCCAATACTTATAGATCTTTAAAATAGATGGACTATTTAAAAGATAAAGGCATAAGTAAGGTTTAGAATAATGTAATATTTTATTCAATAATAGGTTTTGATTTAACAAGGTGAAACACGTATTTGCAACACGTATTATTTTAAAGATAAACTTGTTACACCAAGTTTTCGGCTTCATAAAGTGAGTATGTCCTTTTTGGGGCAAGGTGTTCGCTTCTATAATAAAATTCCGCAGACAATTTTGAATCTACCACATATGAAATTTAAATCTTATATCAAGCGGTGTTTACTAAATAAAGCTTATTATTCCGTTAATGAATATATTGCAGATAATGTGGCATGGAATTAATATACGTTGAGTTTCATGCGGGATATATATCTTAATTGTACATTTGACAAATGTAATGTGATTATTTTTGAAAAGAGTAACTGTAGAGTTTCTTGCCGTTTCTTCTCTGCAGAATCTACCTTCCGAATCGGCGGTAGCTTCACTTAGGCGGACATAACAGACTGTATATTTGACGATTCAAAAGCGCTTAAAAGCCTATTTGAATAAAGAATATTTTGAGTTTGAGTTTGAGTTTGCTATTTTTAAGGTAAATCTCTGAACGAGGGGTATTTTATTTAAATCTAAAATGTGAACTTTAATAATTTATTACAGTCACTTCAAAGAAATGATTTTTCTTTGAAACGTCTCATATTTGCCTTAACGAGGCAACACAATAGACATTTTTCTGAATTCGTTTCAAGCTACCGTGTTATGTGTGCTTTCCACTAGACGAGCGAGCGACGCAGTGGCGCCACTGTAACCTTCAGCTGCTCCTAGTTGGAAAACGCTTCCATCCAGTCACGCGAGCCCTCATACAATATTACTGAAGTAGCCTCGACTTCTTGCGTCCTTCGAGCTTCTTTGTTGTTTCAGACGTTATCTTAAAGACTTTATTAAAATTCTTTTACTTTGAGACATGTCAAGGTAACGTAATTATTAAAATTTAAAGAGCCTTTTTTAAATACAAGCAAATATAATTTAAATTAAGCCGTTATGACCCAGACTTTTATTAACGCCATGACGGTTGGCAAACAAGCATACGGTTCGCTTGATGGTAAGTATTCTCAGCAACCTATGCACACTTGCAATACTTGAAGTACCATATGCGCTTTGATAACCCAAGGGATAGTAGAGAAAAGATATGAAGGGAGCAGAGATGGTGGGAGATTGGGCCTCAGGTGCTCTCACTCTTACGAAACGCAGTACGGATACTTTTACTTTAAGCAGATTATGTAAGAGTGTAGTACTTCCCAGTTCGAGATGGCCCATTTGTGCTAAGCCAAAGGCTTTTGTGACATTGAAAATTTTGTAATGCTATTTAGCTCACTCTATATATGTATTGGTGTAAAGGGCGTGGCCTTCTGTCGTTTACGGGCCGGTAGGTACTTAATCGACGTTTTACGCCCTAATAGTCAAATATTTGCGTGAATAATTAATATTAGACATATTAATTTAAATTGAAATTATCGATATCGTTTTCTACGTTAATATTTAGTCCAATGTCTACTTGTATTTATATACATACAAACAGTGTTAATAAAAAATGTAAACGTGTCGCGGTACGAGCAGTCGGAAGGAAGTTAACCATCAATTTCATTTCATAACGCAATCGGTGGCATGGGTTGTCTTTCTTTCTTTCTTACCATCATGGCATGGTAACAAGTAGTATGGGGTGGCCACGCTACTTGTTACCATGCCACTGCTTTGCCATCTCACCCCAAAAACCATACAACACTTTTCTTTTAATGCTTTACGACAACGTTTGTATGGCGGCTCGCTCTCCTACGCTAACTCACGACAAGGAACTCCGTTCTTCAAATTTTATATAACATAATTTTTGGTTTAAAAGGAGGTAATACATAATATTGTTTTTTAAATTAATTTTTGTTACATCCTCAGGAAAAGTCCCTTAATTATTTTGAATGTTTTCATGCGGGTGGTTCAATATAAGCAAACGGGCCGCTGAGTACTCAGTCGACCATTAGTATTCTAACTGAATGAACGTCTAAGTACGCTGTCTTAATGTTTTGAAATAAATTATTAATTGGAATTTTTCACATCACTTTTTATACTATCTAAATTTTTAAAACCTGTATAATAAATTAAAAAAAAAACGGGCATTTTTAATCGGACTCGAGAATTCACTTTCACGTCTGTCCAGGTGTTTGAGTTATATATCAGTACACCTTATATAAAATTATTAGGGTCCGACCGAAACTGGTTTTTCAGCCGAAACCGAAACCGAAACCGAACTTTCGGCCTGCCTCTCAGTTTCGGCCGAAACCGAAACCGAAACCGAAACTTTTTAAAAATATTTAAAATTGCGATTTTTACTGAAATTTTGAATTTCAAGTTTTTTTAACATTTATTTATACATTCGTAGTCAACTAATTAGGAACGGAAAGTAATTTGGTTATATATTTTAAAAGTTTAATTTTATGAGATACTGTTTGTTATAAAGTATACTGTTCAATGGTGTGTACTTTTTCGAAGCTAAGAATATTGAATGGTGGTTTATTTAAAAAGAAATCTCTCACATCGAAATTGCTCATTTACTGGCTGACCATCTAATTAGGGACACCAAATAAACCTGAAATACAAAGGCTGCAATTTTAGATTGGCCTGGCAATAAGCCTAGACATGAATTCTTTGGAACATTTGTGGTACAACAAACTGAAAATTTAAACCAATTCTATAGTAGTTCCAATGACGCCTGGAAGAACTTCACTAACGCCGATGTCGATATGGCTATAGCTAATAATGGCAATCACATTTAATGATAATTTTTACGGTTTGAGATCATTTATTTCCCATAATTTTTAATAGAAAACGTTGCTTTTTAGATGAATTTAATAATAAATATACATTTTTCTCTTCCATTACTTTCTTCGTTCATTATTTCTAATGTTTTCTTAAGTGTCCCTAATTACTTGTCCAGAGTTATATTATCACGAAGGAGAAGTAAAGTTGAATTTTAATTGTTGTTATTTTTAATTACAATCCATTCCAAAATTTAATAATTCTATTAAGAAAACATTGGTTAAATGATCAAGATCAGATTAACATAAAAAAACGTAATGAAGACTTCATGTAAACTGAAATTACGGAAAATATAAATAAATGTTACTCTTATTATACCAATGTCCCTAATTAGTTGACCACCACTGTATATAATATAGACAGTTAAATAGAGTTAAATAAAATAAAAACTAAAAATTCATTAAAGTCATAACCATTTTTTTGTCATGAATATATAGGACTTACTATTGGGAGTAAACTTCAAAAAAGAAATAACTTGTAGTTAGATATACTAGGTACATAATTAATCAGTAACACGTTGTGTTCACAATATTTTAAAGATCAATCTAATACTTATTTCTGGAGATTTTTGGCCGCGTCAGCGAGCGGTCACGAGTTGGCTGCGACGTTTACCGAACAACGCACGAAAACTCACGAACAATCTAGTTTCGGCGGGGCCGAAAGTTTCGGCTATATTTTGGCCGAAACCGAAACTAAAGCCGAAACTAGATTTTTGGCCGAAACTGGCCGAAACCGAAACCGAAACCGAAATTTCGGTCGGTCACTAAAAATTATATACTCTAATTGTGTCTTAGAAATCATACAATTTTGTTTTGACAAAAGGATTAAGTTATCAGAATGTTCTATATTTGTAGATAAAAATGATTCATGTTTACAATACATGTTGTTTCTTGCCAAAAAAGAAAATTACAAGATCTGGACACGATACGTAGCACTGCGGTTGAGTTATTGATTGAACGTTTGTCAGCAGCGTAGTTAATATGTAATAGTAATGTATACAATACGTATTATTATTTTTATATATGTATTAATATTCGTATGTAGTTATCCTCCTTTGTCCTGTCGCTTCCTTTCCTTTTCAATACTAGTGTAAACAAACATCAATATGCTTCTGTTACCATTACCATAAACAAGGACGTGAGCTTACGTCTTCTGTAGTGCAAAAGAATCCAAGATTTATTATCACTATAAATCAAAAAAACCTTCATTCAAGTATGATTTTTGAATTACATATACTGTCTATTACATTAGTTATAACCACTGTTTTTATTATTGCATGAGTTAGGTACCACTAAATCTGAACTACATTCTGCAGAGACGAATCAGCTAGAAATTCTGTAGTTACAATTTCGAAATCAACTTTAAATATGATATATTAAAATCATCATCACCATTATCAGAAGGCAAATATATAAAAATAAATAAAAATATAAATAGAATATTCGTAAATATAATAAAACAGAGCAACATATTCAACAGTAACCACACAAAGTTCGGTGTAATTATATTTTGCTCCAAATATTTTTTCTTTAATAGAATATGTGATCTCATCATAGAAGTTATCAACGTTATTCGGCTCTATTGAGTGAAACCACTGACTGTGATGTGATAGAAGTACATTAAAGAGCTCTCACTATCAAAAGGGACCTATTACCTTCCTTGTATCTTGAATTGACGTCCATCGACGTTAGACGAACAATATGAGCACGTAGGAGCCACGATCGTTTAGCAAAGAATCTTTTAAGGGATATTATACCCAATACGAATGAAATACGGTCTGTATCGCCTCGTAAAGCTTTATTACTGATAGCATACCTATATTAGTTATATCTCTTGAAATGCTTTGTTCGACATGTCGATTCGGAATGAAGCTGCGCCATCTGTAGGAGATAAATAAACTGCCTCAGTGCCTTCTATTTGCATTTCATCAAGTGTACGTTTTGTAGTTTTGTTAATGTTTCACGACGCTTCTAAGTATTAGCATGGGATACTGCATTTTTATGTATGTGTGTTAAAAAATGTCTACCATAAATTTTATTATTAATTTCAACAACAGAGATTTCCATTACAAAATGTACATTTATTCAATAGTAATAAATAAAGCTAAAAGCTTAGATGGCCCATTTGAAGGGGAATGATGGGCAACCAAATAAGCCAACCATAAGGTCTAAGGTTTATTCCAGGCAAATACTTCTGTAAAAAAAACGATGAAACGTTTTTTTTTTGTGTGAATTCTGTTGTGCTTTAGAGAAAAAGACCATTTTGGATATCTAAGAAAATTTGGCAACATCAGAGTTGTTCAGATTGCACTTATAACCCCTTGACTTGATTCCTACGTGCCATTCAAAACTAGAAAGCACTCAGTTGAAGTACAACTGTGTAGTCATTGATCCATAGATTAAATACGTTCAAAGCTGCCTAACACACTGATAATTTATCATCTAATAAGTGGATCTAGCCTTTGTCCATACAAAGTCTGAATTCAAATAGTACATATACTAAATTTACAGTAAAATATATTTTTACTACGATAAAAATTACGAATGAGCGATAAAAAGTGAAATTTACATAATGAAATGAAGAAGGTCGTACTTTTTATCGAAGTTTTAACTTTTTTAGGTCAATCGGGGTTTTTGTTGAGTTCACGCAAAGTGATGACGACTCTTTTGACCTTTCGTAAGGAAGCTTGGATAACTTTGACGCATTCAGAAGGAACAGGGTACAAATAAGTTTATAGGTCGGGTCCGTTTTTGTAAAATATATCTTTAAAACATTTTCCCTAAAGAAATGTGTCCTTGTTTGAAAAGTTGAGGGTGTTTATTTAAGTCGTACTTAATGTACATTGAAGCGCTTATCGCAAAACTATTTCGATCAAACTACTTTCCATCCAAATCCCTTGATTAGACATGCTTGTATCCACACAGACCGATGTAACCAACCGACAAAAGTAAGGCGTCCTAAACACGTCCTGCAAGACCCTGACGATAGGATTACATTATAAAATGCCCCTTACAAAGCACAGACACGCACACAACACCGTAGGACGTAATCAAATTTGAGCCTCCGTGAAGGCTGCCCCTTTATCACGGCTGAGTCTCTGTACTCGGCCCGGTGACGCTGTCAAGGCCAGTAGGGCCAACATCAATACACATTCCGAAAAAAAAAAAAAAACTTAATGTACATAGAATCTGTATAGTACAGTCGTTTCATATCACAATGTTGCCAAAAGGCTTCTTCGTCTTCTTATTCTTTCTCTTCTTTTTCTTCTTCTTCTTCTTCTGTAAATAAGAAGGATATAGAGCTTAGTCTTATAAACTGCTTCACAGTGGATTCAAATATCACACCGTTGTGGCGTTGTGGGTAGCGAGTCTGCCTTTAGTCTCGACGGTTGCGGGTTCGATTCCCGCTCGGGCAGATGTTT
The DNA here is from genome assembly GCA_023373885.1 of Hestina assimilis. NCBI lineage: Eukaryota > Metazoa > Arthropoda > Insecta > Lepidoptera > Nymphalidae > Hestina > Hestina assimilis. The sequence continues at coordinate 9,587,814 of CM041755.1, read as the reverse complement.
ATTAAAATTTCTGTCTCGGCCTGGGCGTTTGTCCGTGTGGGTCTCCCCACCGTGCCTCGGAGAGCACGTTAAGCTGTCGGTTCCGGTTATTATCAATAACATCTGATAATAATCGTTAACTCTTGATAAGTAAATTGCTCTTATCCAATGAGTTACTGGTTCGCCCTTAGGGTTGCGGAGGTCAGATGGCAATCGCTCTGCGTAAAAACTAGCAACCTGTCAAATCCGGATAAGAGTAATAAGCAGACCCTGCGTACATAAAAATACCGGGAATAATGCTAGGATGAAGAAGAAGTGGATTCAAATATCGAAATTCCTCCCAAAGCATATAGAGTTTTTAAACTTCCAAAGACTCCATTCAGTAATATTCTACACTTCTTATTCATTAGGATTGTCATAAAAAATACTTATTTGATTATTCTTAAATACGAAATCGTTTTCTTACGAATAAGTATGCATTAAATGTTTTATTGTAGAAATTTCTGTAAAAGAATTGTGTAGTCTTGTCCTTATCGCATGCCAATAAGGCAATGTTCTCCTTCAGTGGCATACTTTCTATACAGCCTTGTTTAACGTCGCGAGGGAATTGCTTCAGGGTACAACTTCCTCCTTGAACCTTATGTCTACGTAATAAGGTTTACATTAATTTACTACTAGCGATCAATATAAGCACAACGTAAATTGAACCTTCTGTAAATGTAATTAGATACATAATGAGACAATTTGTTACCAATCAATCTATAAACTACTGAAACATAACTAAGAATTTTATATTGCAGTATGTAAGGATGTACGGGATACAAAGGTTTATGAGCTTTGTTCTTAGAGCAATAAGGATTTTATTCGTTTAGGGTTCATTTTTATTGTAAGTCGTGTTTTGTTCGTAAAATATGAGCTGACGCGTTCTATGCTAATGTTCTTATTAGATGTGTGTCGACGGCTCAATTCGATTTGTATTGTATTCATGAACAATGTTGTGAATTCCATGAGTTTATTTTCGTAAAATAGGTTTTTTGTTGAACGGTAAGTTATATATAATATAATTTCGATGATAATCAATAAATTTTTTATAATTTAAATTGATTATTATTAATAAAAAAATGTGCGCTCGTCCCCAGTCAGGAACAAAGTTTCTTACGATTTTTCTTCAACTCTCAATGCAATTCAAAATGAAATTCGTATATTTCAATAGGTTATATGATAAAAAGAGACAGGGACACAGAGAGAGAGAGAGACTTACTCGTTCGTTCTAATAACAAAACACATATAAAATATTAATCGTAAACAGTTAGTTTATATATAATATAAGAGAGAAATTAGTAACAGTTAATTCAATGTTGTATCAGTATTTACTAGAACAATTAAGTTACCTTGTGGAATAAATGTAGGTAGAAATTATTCTACTAATACATGGAGGTTTTAGTGTAATGTCAAGCAACCCCAAGGGTCGTAAGATCCTCCTATGTTTAGTATAATCATTTAGAAAGTGCTCTAGTACATATAATTATACTATTTTATCCCGGTAGATTTAATTACATTAGGAACAACAATGGTATAACGCGCCTCTTTAATCGATGTGAAGTAATACCTTTGCCACTACTGTTTTCTCCTGCTCATGAGGAACTACTTTTTATATTATTGTACCATAGATATAGAAAAAATATAGATTGAAGATCGTAAATGGTAAAAAATTAAGGAGAAAGTAGCGTACCTATGAAGTAGCAAGATATTAATATATAGATCAGTACTTCACAAGATATGATACGCTTCTTCTTCGTAGCATTTATCCCGCTATTTTTTCTAGGGTTTGCTTATTAATCTTATCCGGATTTGGTGAGTTAGTTTATACATAGAGCGATTTCCGATTTTATAACCCGAACCGTGACAGATTAACATGCTCACCGAAGCACGGTGAAGAGACCTACAACGACAAACGCTCAGACCGAGACACATATTTGTAGGATAAATACAAATATCCGCCCCGTGCGGGAATCGACCTCGTGACCGTTGAGGGCAAAGGTAGGCTCGCTACCAACACGCCACAACGATCGACTTGACATGACATATATGTTAGGTTAAAAAAACGTACACTTGACCTATTGAAATCTTCATAAATATTATTCATTTTTTTTTTTTTGTTAGAAGTTGGCAAACAAGCATACGGCCCACCTGATGGTAAGTGGCTGCCGTAGCCTATGAGCGCTTGCAGCACCATTAGTAGGTGCCACTCGCGCGTTGCCAACCTCGAGATATTAGTTCTTAAATCTCGTTCGCCCAGTAATTTCACTAGCGTACAATGCCCTTCAAACCGGAACACAGTAGTACCTAAGCACTACTATTTGGCGGCAGAATATTGGACACTGCGGTGGTGCCTACCTAGCCGGCCTCTTGCAACAAAAGACCTACCACCAGTGTGACTGATTGCACTGGTGGAATAATCTCTGCTGTGACAGAGGTTATCCCAACAGCGGGCGATGGGGTCGATTCTTTCGTCTTTCGTAACTTAGCTAATTAAAATACGTCCAATTTCGATAATAAGGTTATCTTGTAAACAATAGTCTGCATTGTATCGCAATAAAAGTCATTTGATATAGAACAAGAATAAAATTATAACGAGCCATCGTAGCGTTCCGGTAATCATAGGTGCGTTATTAATAGCGGGTATGTTCTGAACTCGACTACCGCAAAATAGACAGCAACGATACCCATTATAGTAATGGGAGGCTTTATGGGGTAATGAGAAGAAATATGGGATGAAATGAGTTGCTCTTTACCCGTGTAGTTTTCCGCTAGTAAAATGTTTCGAGTCATCATACTTTGTGATATGTATTGTTAATCTGTAGTTACAAATATCAATCTTCATCAATACTTTCACTCATTCGTGATTTCATTCGTTCAATTAATCATTCTTTTTACCTAATGACTTTTAGAAGAGGATATTTTATCATTCTTTTCAGTAGGTACTTAATTAATATATAGAACCTTTATTTTGTCTCATATTGTATTAAAAATTTGTTTAATCTAATAATACGAGATTGTCCAAGCAGAATACAATTTACAAGTCATAATCTACAATTGGGGTAATACACGTCAAGTGCATTGTATTTTCGACGAATATTATATTTATGAGGGTTAGCCGAAACCGAATTATATACCACGGAAAACGGATACAACAGCGTTGTTCTATTATGTATTTGCGGTTAAATTCACTACCTATATTGCGATGGCGTAGATATTTCAACAAACGTAAGCCTAGGTAAAACAAATAATCTGCTACCAATTGCATTTACTATAAAATAAAGACCGACCTTTCTATACAGATAAGAAATCAAACTTTATTTAATATTTTAAATTCTTTATTTTAAATTATTATAATAACAAAATGTTCAAATGTTGTATCATCAAAAGTGATTTCTTACAGGCAACCTCATACAAGTGAAAGAATCTTCAGTCTGAAGGGCTGAGAATTGTGCAATTTATGTATATAAAATGTGTTATATTAGTACGCACAATATAATAATAAATAGACTTAAATCCTAAAATATTTATTAAAATACACAAAAACATGGATTCATACATACAATATATAAATTTATTAGATTATGTTGCATACACGTGACTCTAACTTCATTCGATATTTTTTTTGTTCTTATAGTAGTAGAGCCATACTTTTCCCAGCACTAATGGAGGAAGTACTCCACCGAGGAAGTACTACCTTCTCACAGAAAATCGGACTAAAGTGACAGAGTAATGTTGAGTTGCTTCCGATTTTCCAACCCAAAATGGAAAAAAGAAAAGGTTTTGTACCTTTTCTTTTTCCATTTTCATCCCTTTCCTCTTCTACAATTATATTCGTAAATAAAAAAATAATTTAATATAAAACTCTTTTCATGTTCCAAGGTAAATATGTAATAAAACAAACTTTAATAATGCACTCCACAAAACAAGTTTCTGTGCATGAGAAATAAGCATTCCATCATAGAGAAAGATCTCAGAAAATTATAATAAGTACGAAAATGAACCGGGCCAACTTGGTAATTCTACTAACAAATTGTGCAAAAATGCCCGAAAACTTTACAAAAGAATGATGAATGAATTTTTTTTTGTTAAATGTTGTTTATTTTAAACTGTATTTTTATTCATAAGAGTACAATCAAGCTACTGAGAGAAGTATAATGACTTTTCACAACTTACGTTTTCCAACAATAATCAGCACAGCAGGTTCCGCTTTGTGAATGAGGAACAAAAGAATGGGAATGAGTGAATAAAAATGAACGAATAAAAAATTGTAATGGCTTCAAAACACGTTCCACACAACATTCGATTTACACGATTCTGTCGTACTCATATTTACATTTTACTACGAATAATAATTACTACCTCTAAGTAACTTTTAAATTGGTTTTTAGATTTGGCTTATGGGTAGTGTTATTTAGTAGAAATCGTCACGTTATGAAATGCCGATGTGAAATGTATCGAGTACCAAATGAGCACACGAGCAAGTGAGTGCGCAGCCGGTGCGCAACTCACTCTATCTGTCCCTGTCTATTTTTATCATATAACCTATTGAAAAGCAGATTTCATTGCTAATAACATTCGGAGTTGAAAAGTACCACTCAATACATACCATCAAAAAAAAAAACGTTAGGAACTTCGTTGTTGACGTTGGTCCCCCGACAGCTCAATTTTTTTTTGAGAACGGATATCTTCTTGTGAAGAGGCACCAGTTACTATTTAACATTTTGTCTGTTCATGGAAGAGCCGGTCCATAGTTCCATAGTATATAGTTAGTCTTATATGGCGTTGTGAATAACTTTTATAAAAACAACAGAAGCATTCTGTGTAATAAAATATGGTAATTTCATCCTAATAGTCTTATGAACAATGTCATTCATGCAAGAACAAAAAGCCCGCGAACTTGGCAATTTCACGGAATTATAAACTCATTTGCGTTTCTCTCAGCGGCTGTTTAAGTTTGCACAAAGTAAAATACTTCGTACCTGAATCCATTTTGAATGGAAATAGGACTTCGTTTGTTGAATTGGCGCCATAAAGCTATGCCAGAAATTGACTGTTATGATTGATGTTCAAACTTGGGGCTTTGATATTATCTTCTGATGATTTGTATTAAATAATAAAGAATAACTGTTTATTATTGTTATTATATTTACATGAATAATAGAAAAAATTGAAATAGGCAGCTAAAGCAAATCTAAGCAAGTTTCAATTGTAGTGAAAACTGTATTTTTTTATTTATCAAACTCATTTCCCTCCAGTTTCATTTTACGAAAAAGCAGTATTATTTTAACAATTTATCTTTGAAGTACGCTTTTATTCTTGTAAATATTTTATTAAGATAATGAAATTTTAATAATTAGTATTTTTGTTGAAAATCCGTACTCAAATAAATATTGTTCATAAAATTGTTAAATATTACTTAATCAGCCTTGAATATTATTTTACGTTAATAGACTTTTTATCTAATTAAAATTTCTTCTTTTTCAGGTAAGTGCTCCACGAAGGAAGTTCTCGAAGAATCCGCGAGTTTTAATTAAAACGGTAGGAATAACTTGAAACAATTTAAAAAATAATACTTTCTTTCATTTCGAGATGTTATCTGCTATTTTTAATGTCATGTTTTTTAACTTTAAATTATCAAAGTTATGAAAGCTGGCAGGAGTTAAATTTCGTTCTTTTTATGTAAGTCCCAAAGAATTAACAACGAAACAACAAAAAGAAGAAAGAAAATTCTTTACTATACGAAAATTCTACCATCTTCTAAACTTAACATGTTAAAATAATGGGTTTTATTCATAAAGGTCTTAAAAGTAGCCTTATCTATAACAAAGAAGGTAATTCTCAAATGTTGATTAACATTCTAAAAAAACTTCGTTTCATTCATAGAAAAAAACTTATAATCTACCAATATACGTATAGGATAATCAGTTTTTTTATGTTATGGCCTCCATAGTAAGAGGAAAAACGGCCCTTGGAGACACGATGGTTCGAGACGATTCGACTGTAAAACGACTCACACTTGCTGCTTTCATATTTTTACCTTTCAATAAAGATTTATTTTTCAAATAAAATTAAAATGAATCTATCTTACTGTAGATTGTTACAATAATTAAACCCGTCATATAAATGTTCACAAGATATCAAAGAATAATCCCTAAAATCAAGCGTATAGAAAAATAGAAAATGGAACCCTAGAATTTTGTATATTAGTAAAGTTCATTAACCAGTTAATCTTAAAAGTAACAAACACTACAGAAAAATGACTTACTTGACAATAACAGATGGGTGTATTAACAATGGGGAGAAAGTTGTAGGCTAAAGTTCCGGGACAAATGGGGAACAATATAAACGTTTATCGTATATTGTGCGCATTAAAACCCCCATAAAGAGGGTGAATGAACCCCGGGGTTTATTAAGCCATTAGCAATGAAATAGGATGCTATATCTGTGCACTAGAGATCGAAAAAATAAAGCAAATAGACGCTGCATACATTAAAAAGTAGCTTGCGTTATATTTGAATTTGAATCTAATATACTTGAAGTAAGATTGGTTATCCTTTGAATGTTTAGGTTTCATAGGTGTGAACAGAGCATTGATAGGTAATGGGCTTCCGTAGTTGGGTCGTTCAGACATGTTCAAACAGACCAGGTTAGAGGGTACGTCAGCGTTTGATGACAGGGTAAATCACTTCAAGTGTAAAAGCAAACAGATCGGGGATGTAGGTAATTGTACCAGATGTAATTTGATACAAATAAATTAGTTAATGATACAAATATTTAAATACTATAATGTATTTAAAAAAATAATACGTTTTATAATAGACTAATAGTCCTTTTCAATATCTTCGAACTGAGATCGGTATCAATCGATTAGTAGATCGCATTTTTCGTATTTTTAGATCACAAATGCAATGTCACACTAGTAAAAATGCATTGAGATTGATTATTGAAACCGTAAGACCGTAAGGCTTGTCGGGTAGCTGGATTGTTAACTATTTGAATTTTGTATATAATTACTTTAGATAACAATGTTCGTGCCAAATAGGTAGTCAGGTTTAATGAAGTGAAAAATCTTACAATCTTAATGCCTAAATGCCGGTAGCCGGACGAATATTTCCTTCATTCGATTGCACAATAGAGATGGTGTTTTTAAAACCTTACTTTTTGGTTTTCACATATTAAAACATTGTCAATTTTTCTGGCATTCCATTATTTTTATTCATGTAATGAAATTCGCCGTTTCATAATTCTATTTCTCTATTCATAATATAGTTTGAACAGCGCCCATTAGATATTTTTAATTTTTCGCCCTAAACCACCCTACACTACCTCGGCAAATGCTGAAGTCGACATTTTTTGAAATTCTTACGATTCTTCGTCCATTTTATTACATACATAAATTTTTTACAGTTTCTTCTTCTTGCGACGCAAATAACTCTGGTTCATTGCCTTTCCCGAGATTCAGTTTGATTACAGATAATTTTCTATTTACAGCCCTTCCCAATTCAATGTAAAAAGGACTTGCGTTTATGAGACCTTTATGTACGCATTAAATTGTATTTGAGCTTGTGTGTGTCAGATGTTGTGTTAGGATTTCATAGAAAATGCTTTGTTTTGTTAATATTCAATTTGTTTTTCAAAGATTAGTCTTAAAATTAGAGCGAACAAAAATATAAAGAATTAGCTAATCAATTATTATCATAAAATGGTTCCTTTGGTTAAAGCATGACGGTATGTGTGTTTTTATATTATTTTATAAGATTAGGTAAAGTATTCTTATATAAGAATGCAATGCTCTTTGTTAGTTTGGCTGATTTTGGTTTAGAATTATTTTGAAATTGAGAAAACGTAGAAAATTTGTGAGAAAAATTTCCATACAACTCCCATACAAACGGTTCGATGTTTGTCCCACCGTCGGAACGGTAAACCCATCTAGTAAGAAATAAAAAATGAGACCTATTTTCTAAGGGTTAGCATTATTACAAAAAAAAACAAATCGCTATAAGTCATTTTCAGATAAGACCCATAATCCTAAAGGGCGATATGATGTTATCGACTGTCAAACTCAAATCTGACTCCAATATCCTTAGTATATTGTCATCTCCCTACAACTGGCTATCAGCCACGGCTTAAACTTTCCCGGCACCGACGGACGACTCCGTTTATCTCCATACTTTAGGCTCCCATAAACTTTAGATTGTCAATAAAGTGTGAATATGAATATATAGGTATATGATGGGTGAAAGTTGCGTGTTTAGTATTGGCGTTTTTGGTTAACAAATATACAGATAAATGAAAAATTTGTTATTAATATGTATAGTTTTATCTTGAAATCCCAGGTCCCAGGTCAACTGGGACTTCAATCAATCCTAGGTGACTTCGTTTTCTGGCGAAATTGTCTCCATTTTTACTATGGGTTTTTAGTAAACTATTTTTCAGCTCTGACGTACTTTTATTTGGCTGCGAGATACTGTAGTGACAATTGACGATGTTGGTGGAAGTGGCGTAAGTAAGTAGGCTTCCATGCAACTTGGCCATCCTATCTTAGCCAGACTATATTTCGGTTATGTCACTAACTAACAACGGAATCTAAGCCATACAAAATCAATAATATCTCCGTGAAAAGCAATTGTTGAACGCTTTTTGGTGTTACGTCTATGATGTGATCACATTTCTATCAAATTAAAACGATTTTTGAATATTAATAAAAGAACCTCAATTCAAAATTTTTATTGTAGTATTTAAATTAAAAAGTCAATAGCGATCAAAGGAAAAGTGATTAAGGCAGGGGTGGATTTTCGTTGTCTTTGATTTCAAACAAGGACGGAAGGGAGAAGTCCTATGGGAACTATTACCCTTGTGTTCTTCGAACCACATTTTTGCTGTGCACCTTATGTCGATAGGAATAAAGGCTAAAATGTAGTGGAATTATATATTTTGATATTTTCCGGGAACAAGAAGTGAGTGGGAAGTAAATCAATACAGACACCTATTCATTTACAGTCGGCTCAGGCCCTTGTTTGGGGTAAAATATTTTGTTTTCGTCGAGGGTGTAAATGCAAATTTTATGACAGTTGTTGTGTATTTTCATTAAAATCGCTTTTGAGCTCGTTATGTTTTATGATTTTAACGATGATTTTATTTTGATTTTAAAAGATTTCAATGATTTTTTTTCTATTATATTTTAAAAATTCTTCTCTGTTAAGCTATAGCTAAAGCATTTAATTGCTTATCTTCTATACTAATATTATAAACCTGAAGAGTTTGTTTGTTTGTTTGGTTAATCTCTGAAACTACTGAACAGATTTGATAAAATCTTTTTGCCTTTAATAGCACATTTCTTGTGGAAGTCTATAGGCAATATAACAATCATGACACGATAAGCAATAAGAAAGAAAGTGCAGGTGGGCGTGGAACAAGGTGGTCCCAACCGACGGGAGCGAAGCCACGGGCACAACTATTTGGCTATAAAAGTATATAATATAGCTGAAAATGCTTACAAAAGTTTTTCTATCAATTTAAAATGTGGACCAAGTTAAAAAAAACGTTGTACCAAAGTACACCATACGACATCAGTATAATACAGTTATTTCTTAACAAACGAAAGATCAGCCATAAGCGTTTGAAATTTTTAAAAGCGTGCCCCTCCGTAATGCAATAAAGTCGGGGAAACTCAAGAAAAACCGAATTTAACCCGAGAGTATACGGATGTTTCATATTTACACAATGTACGCTCGAGCCGAGATTATTATGTTTACTCCGACGTACTCTCGATCGGCTTTATATGGAAATTGAAGTCTACGTAATAATGTAAAAAATGTTGTTCAGAAATAAGAGATGCCTTAGGATATTTTATAAAAAATATTCACGTGCGGGAATTTTATGTCATATTTTACTGTGACGTTAAAAGAATATCAGACCGCCGATGCACGATAAGTGACTATGATTTTGGCCCGTTGATAATATAATATTATGAACGACTCCCTTTGTTGAAGAGATTTTGCTTCCATGTATACCTCTATCCAATTTTGTAATGCTAGTATCAAGGGCTACTTGACTTAAACGAAACTCATACTGAGTTCAATGCCTGCGACTATTACATCCCATTTTGTGTAAGAATACCTTTGGCGGATGAGGTCAAAACCGTCGTCAAGATTTTATGGTTCACTTAGCAATAATAATAATCATTTTATTGGTAATTAGTCACTACAGGTCACACCATTAACAGCGCAAATAATTTTATTGTACACTTATGGGTCTACAATTATTGCTATTCTTTGTGTATTTATATAAACTTAGTCTCTTTTATGAGATGAATACCTTTTGTAACGATATGCAAACTGTAACAAGTTCTTAATTTACAAAAAGAAAATTTTAAATCGTAGCATTGATCGTAATCAGTCAGAATGATAATAATCAGAGCCCGTTATTATAATTATAGTTAATGTTATTAAACACGTGAAATAAATTGAATTGAATTGAATTACGTAAAATGTTTGTTCCAAACGTTCTTCATAGCAACTTGAAATAGATTCATACGAAAAGAGCTATCAGTTTTCACAACAAAATATATTCAATACAGCGGTTCGTTATATTGGAGTGTCATTTCGGATTCTATTTTCCCCGCGAATAAAATGTTCAGAGGAAAAACTACTTCATAAGTGAAATAGTGGAGGGAGACGAACAGAATTTTATTTTTGCTCTATTCCTAAGTATACGTGACAAAAAGCCGCATTGCGTGTCCCGTACGCGAGATAGCTATCAAAATCAGCCAATAGAACGATGGAGGGCGAAAGTAGGCCGAGTTTTAGATTTTTCCACTGCTGACCGATTGCGGCATTTCACCCATAATGGATTAAATTGAAATGGTCTTTTAATCGAGTTGTGACGTCACTTTTCACATGTTCGCTGCTTTGGAAGTTTTTTGGATTACGCAATCGTAGCGATTTGGCCCGTATTCTGTCGTAACTGGGGTTCTATCATGAACTTTCAGTAACAATTCTATTGCGAAGCAATTACATTCAGGTAGTTAAACGATTCAGATTTTATATGGTACGAAATAGCGATGCAGCTCAGTTTAAGTCGTCATTTGAATTACAATAAGAGTTCATGGTAGGCCCCAGTTCATTAATTCGTGTCTTCTAAGACCTATCTTGACAGCTTAAAAATTGTCTCATTCAAAATCAACAAAACTTAGCGGACTTATCTTAATAAGCCGCTGTATTGTTAAGAAAGCCGGCTATGCAGTTGATTAACAATTAATACTTAGATCTATAAATATACAAATTTCCTTTGCCTTTTTCTTGCAATCTCATTTATTTCTATTTTTGTTGTATAATATATTACAAATGTTTGTTATAAATATCTGTTTCGGTCTGGGATTTTGTCCTTTTGAGTGCACGTTAAGCTATCGGTCCTGGTTGTTATCATAATATCTGATAATAATTGTTAACTCTTGATAAGTAATTTACTCTTGTCCAATGAGTTACTAGTTCGCCCTTAGGGTTGCGGAAGTCAGATGGCAATCGCTCTGTGAAAAACTAGTCACCCGAAATGAGGATAAGAGCATAAGCAGACCCTGGGTAAATACCGGGAATAATGCTAGGAAGAAGAATATATTACAAGATAAGCGGAATGAAACTGAAGCTGAGATAGTACATCAACCAGCAATCGTCTTTAATCAAAGTTTACGGATTTAAATCCGTCCACGCTCCTTCAAGTATTCAAGTACTTAAGTTGGCTTTCGAATTCATCTTGTGTTTTGCTTTGAAGCAAATCAACTTGAGGAAATCTCTATTTTATACACAACATTCTGAAAAATATTTATCCTCCAACTTACCTTGAAAATTCGGAATGAATTATGAATCTAAGCCATCTTCTTCTCAGGAATGCCGTCGGATATGAGTATAAGCAAGGTTATATTAAAAACAAATGCAATGTTGTCTTCCTTTTTGAAACTTACTAAAAATTGTATTCTGACTAAAATGGCTATCGTTGGCAGCCTAAACTTGCTCCGATACTTGGCAAGCATTTCAATGGATACAACTGTTGTCTTAGTGGTCGTTAGTACATTTTATGGGCCAGTTTGTAGCCTTGTTTTACAAGGGTATATAAAGGTGTTTTAATGTTGCTCTCGACAGTTTTTTTATTAATCACATATAAGTCAGTGAAAACGATGTATTTAGATATTTAGGATATGTTCCATAGGTGAGTAGATATCTTGATCGGATAATAATCAGCTTCCGTTCTGTCGCTCAGGAGTTCAAGGAATTGATTCACAACCGAAGAAAATCTTTGTATTGACCATACAGACAATTTCGTTCTAGGTGGTTAGGGTTTTCGGACCCCTGGATATTACTAACCAACTGAAAGCCGTTGAATTTTGTAGCGTTAATTATTATTATTATGATAAAATTTATAGTAGACCAATATGGAAGTCAGCTTCACAAAAAAATATTGAAAGCGTTAGATATATGAAACATCATAAGAAAAAAGAACCTGATTTTCTAATGTTCCCCTTTTAAAAGTCATTTCAAAGTTATGATTATATCATCGAAAATCGAAATTGAAATAAATAAATAAAATAAAAACCAGATAATACAATAACCACTTTTGTATAATTTATCTGATTTATAATATCTAACTTTACATTATTAGTATTAGAATTAATTACAAGGCTTATATTAGAAGCGTAATGTATACACGACTGAATAAATTATCATGTACAAATATTCATTTATTCTTAGATTTTGCAATATACATTTTATATTCAGTATACTAAGAACTAGTTGTTTCTTCCTTAAGCAGTAGCACTTGAACTAAGTAGTCATACATAGTCAATGCGATGTCATTTCGGACCAGCTCGCAGTCCAGACCCTTTTAAGCTGATGAATTTCAACCGAATGTCGACCTTAAGTCTTATATAGGAAAGGTTTACGCGTATTGTAATATTATGGTTACTTTTTTATAAATAATGATTATGACGACGTTGTGGCGCAGCGGCAGCGCACCTGCCGTAAGCGTCACAGGTCGTGGGTTCGATTTCCGCTCGGAGCGTAATATCTTTGTATGGACCATGCAAGGATATTTTTCCGTCTAGGTGTATTTATCCTTGTCTATGTATGTGTTTCCGGAGCCCTGATACAGGATATCACTATCCTAATGGGACCCGTTGAGTGTGCAGCGTTTATTTTATTATTTATTCATTATTGTCCATTTACAGATTCCTGTTTGAATAGGTTTTTAATATTCAACAAATTCTCAAACCCTCGAACAAAGTCAAAAATACACTAGTCATAATTATTTCAAAGTAATTTTTTTAAAGAATAATAAAAACGCAAATTTACAAAAGTACCACAATTAAAATTTTATTGGTAACTCCTTGTTAATTCATAAGGACAAAACTTTTCCCGAGAGGCTTTTGTAGCGTGGGTAGTCGAAAGTACGTAGCGAAGACAATCAACCTAAGGCACACCGCTTCATTATTTCAGTACCAATCCTTGCCATTTCCGAAGCAAAAGAAAGAAAAACTGGAGCGTATTCTTGTCTTTTATCTTTTTCGCGACGACAAAGGAACGTGAAAACATTGGCTCTCCCACTAATGAAACTTTTTGGTTGTGCCGTTGCCAATTCGATAATGAGTCTAGAAAAAGTAGTTTTTTTTATCATCGGTTCATTCGCTAACGTTAATATCTTTTTTATTACAATTCTTTTAATGAAATAGATTTATTACATTACTATTTTTATATTACTATTTTTCCCAATAATTCCTTTTACTGAATTGAAAATATACACATATAACTGATCAATATTAAATACTGCCATAATAAAAAAGATGTGCCATTCGGTATTATATTGCTGCCAATATAAATATTAAAAAATAAATAGATCTCCTTATAATTGCCTGTTACTTTAATTCCTCCCCTCATCTTAAGGGTACCATTTAGAACACAGCGATGCCTTGGGTCTATATCTGATTATAGGCAAAGGTGACAACTTACCAACCGACTGTTATTAGGTTAGTTAAACGTCTTATTTTCTTAAAAAAAAGTCGAGTGAATATTTGAATCATTTAAAAAGTACGAAACGTATGATTTTATCACATCTAAAATGATTAAGCTTTGATATTTTTATAGTCGAGCACCCTGTACGATTCAATTTGAGCGTGATAACACTTTCAGCGAGCGAGGTCATGCATGTGGTATGAGCGACGGGGATTTATAACAGCTTGAATATTTATCCGCCATTATTCACGCCACTCACCCTGATATATGACGTATTGGGCTACGTGGGAACTCGACACTCGTACTAAATGGTACATCACTTTGTCTCCCTAACGAATTGTTTTAGGATTATGTTATATCTCGTAACTTGGAAACTACAACTTTATTGTTACAACAATAAATACACATGTATCAATATCAATAATCAAAAATATGATTGTACTAACTTTCTTTTGGTAACTTGAGGCTTGGGGAGAATATCGGAATTGGGTTTTTCCTGAATATAAATTAATGTCTTCAATTCGTATTTAACTCTACTCGTAACATCGAAAGTGGCAAATAAAAAAATTACAAATAAAACCAGTTTGTCGACACTTGCAACAACAGTGGTGTTACATGTTGCCGACCTAAGATATTTAAGGGAAGGGGAAAAGAAGAAAATAGGGGGACACTCACCGAAAGACACGTAACACTATAGCTACAGTATTGTGAAAACCACTACATCACATAGATATTTTATGAGATATTAGTACTGGCCCGGTCGAGAAATGGCACATTGATAAACGCTCTAATACTTATTCCCATTAAAGAGGCATTACCTTTTATTAATGTAATAATAAAAAATCTACCTCTGCGTTATATATGGCTTACCAAGTGGTTCAACTTTAAATTGTTAATTAATATAACAATATTATGTGATACACTACATATATCGATATGTAGCGTATCACATAATATTGTTATATTAATTACATTTCTTAATTAAAATTATATTTATTAATTCAACGACGATGCAACGCTGCACAACGTGATGTAATCACTCAACGTCGTATTAAGTGCTGTATCACTCGAGTGCTAATAAATAACGAAGTGACTCGATACACTCTGTACGTTGCATCAAGTTAATGGAAATAACTGTGTATACTAACATGACCGATTAAGAGATTAGTTTCTGGTATGACGGTATGGAGAATGCGTTTAGGCGTTGTTTGTTTGATAATTCTAAAGGATTTTATTTACTGGCAACCAAATCAAACGTGATGTCAAAACAATTCAAAAACCTATTTTAATTTGTCGAAAACAATCTGAGAAAAGGTTTCAAGTCTTTCGAATCAGTGTTGCAGAACCATCGATAGTTTTACTATCGATTGCTGACCACGAAAACCATTTAGGATATCGATATTAGTATCGATAGTACCGCCATATGTAAATACTATCGATATTATCGATAATTCGATTGAGGAAATACTTTCAATGACGGCAATACTGTCGATACTATCGATTATTTACCGTCCTATACTATCTATAGTATCGAGAGTATTACAAATTTTGAAGAAAATAATAAAAAACTGTCGATACTACAATAGTATCGAAACATAGCTTACTAAAGATAGTACAAAACTATCAATACCATCGACTATCGATTGTTTTACAATTTTTCTAGCAAACTTTACAATACTATCGATAGTATCCATAGTATTGCCATCATCAATAGTATTACCTCATCAAATCTATCGATAGTATCAACAGTATTGACATATGGCGATACTATCGACAGACTATTGATACTTTTAATTTTTACATAACTATCGATAGGCAACACTATTTCGAATGATTTCAAATGAAAATTTTATTATAACGAGTACTCTCACCTTAAACAAAATTAAAACAATAACAATTGAATAAAAACCCATCATTCGTTACGTTAATTAAAATGCTGGCAGTTATAAATGAATTTATAAAGATTAAATTAAGCATTGAAGTTTTGTCGTGTATAATTATGACAGCTACGTCGAGCAGAACCTCGGGCTGTAGTTATAGGGCAAACAATCGTCGCCGGTGCAGACGGCGTTAGACATTTAATTGGTTTTGCTAATTGCCGCTCTGAGACTCTGCTGCGTATATATATTTATTTACTATTTTAATTTCGAGTTATGTGCTTTCTGACATCGAAGCAGATGACAAAAATTAATTATCGTGAAAACGTTTTTAATTTAAATATTGAAGATTTAAAACTATTTCAGCTTCTGAGAATACTAGGTATACTTGTAACTAATTAAAAATATTTTTACCATTCATTTATTGCATGAGACCGGCTAGGCAGGTACCACCGCAGTGTCAAATATTGTACCACGAATCAAGTGTTTTGCATTACAGTGTTTCGGTTTGAATGACACTGTAGCTGGTGAAATTATTAGTTAAAGGATTTAAGAACCAATATCTCAAACTGTGACGCTGGGAGAAGTTTTGTCCTTATGAATATTTTTTAAATTTTTTTTTTTAGAAACTTGTTTTTGAATTTGAAATATGAAGTTATTGTGTAGTCTTTGTTTGCGATGTAATAAAATATATGTTTCATGGACAAACATATTCTAAATCGTATTGTCGGATTGTTTTACAGTACCACGTCGACGGCCTTTGTTTATATTTGACCTTTTTTTTTTCAAAACAAAATTGTTTTTATTTTATTTGTTAAATTGTTGTTACGGATTTTGAAGTGTACAATTTTTAGAATAGTATTTTCACGAAAAAAAATTCCTATTGTCTTTTATAAAAATAAAAATTAATATTTCTTTTTAAATGAGAGAGTATTTATTTATGTAAAAACAATGAAAAAATTAAATGTATACCGAGTTTATAATACTAGCCGTAGAGTTTATTTGTTTGAATGAAAGTCTTAATCTTTGGAACTACTGTTCGGATTAGAAGAATCCTTTTTGCATTTGATAGCACATTTCTTGAGGAAAAGCTATAGGCTATAAAACATCACGATATGATGCTCAGGGCTCCGTACTAGCTCCCATCCTATTTTCTCTTTATATAAATGACATTCCGAGACCGACCAAAAGTGTTCATCTAGCACTCTTCGCGGATGACACCGCTCTTTACACGACCTCTGTATCAGCTTCCGCCCTTACCAGGCGTCTCCAATCTCCATTGAAGTCAATCCCGAGAAAAGCGTAGGTGTCCTTTTTAACAAACCCCGCATTAGGATTTACTGGCGATCCGGTCCACCTGGAGTTATCACCTTGTTCGATCATCCCATCCCATGGAAAGATAAAACCAAATATCTAGGCGTCATACTCGACAACAGACTCACCTTTGAAGCTCATATCCGCAAGGCACGTGATAAAGCAGCGTTCGTTTTGGGAAGATTGTATGCGATGTTGGGCAGGTGGAGTAAACTGTCCCTTAGAAATAAGGTGACATTATACAAAGCCTGTATACGTCCCATACTGACCTACGCGAGCCCTGTTTTTTCACACGTCCACGCCAGAAGAATTAATCAATTACAAACAGTTCAGAACCGTTTCTTACGCATGGCCTCGGGCTGTCCGTGCTACGTTCGCAACGTAGATCTCCATAGAGATTTTGAAATCGATTCGATCCCGAAATATTTGAAGCGCTTATCGCAAAACTATTTCGATCAAACTACTTTCCATCCAAATCCTTTGATTAGACATGCTTGTATCTACACAGACCGATGTAACCAACCGACAAAAGTAAGGCGTCCTAAGCACGTCCTGCAAGACCCTGACGATAGGATTACATTAGAAAATGCCCCTTACACAGTACAGACACGCACACAACACCGTCCTCGCCGGCGAGGACGAGGTCCTTTGTTTCGCACGTCGCGTCGCGCTCACACCGTCGGGTGAGTCTATCGTATAGAATGCGCTCGGAGCGCTGCCTCCATCTCCGGTGACGTCCTTAGCCGTGGTTCGGCTTCGCAGGAGGCACCCTAAGGACGGAATCAAATTTGAGCCCCCGTGAGGGCTGTCCCTTTATCACGGCTGAGTCTCTGTACTCGGCCCCCGCCCGGTGACGCTGTCAAGGCCAGTAGGGCCAACAGCAATACACATTCCGAAAAAAAAAAAAAAAATGAAATTGAGTAGTAACAAAAAGAAAGTTAAATAATTATTCTTGTCGTAATAATTACGCATTTTAAAACAATGACAACGCGTAAAATTGGTTTGATAAGCAGATTAACAATTTAATAAAAAATGGAATTCATAAAATAAATTTCCTCACATTTCTTTATCAATTATTTTTGAAATTATTGAAATAAAAATAAAGAGAAATTCTCAGCATGACCGCCCATTTTATACACCGCATATGAACTCAATTTGTCTTCATACATTGAGAATAAAAAAGCGATTTTTCGAAGGCGAAATTGGGTCATCTTTCCAAATGGGATTGGCCTGTGTTTGTTTGTCATCAGCGCGTGACGGGAATATTGTGTGAAACGTACTTTTTTAATAAATATATTCCAAACGTGTCGGTATAAAAATGTCTGTTTTCCGTTTTTTTTTCTTTTTACTTTTATATTGGGGTATTGCAGTGGACTACAGTGAAATTATTTTTAGTTTCGACTTTCAAATTAAGGCATATTTGGTCGCAACAAATTTTACTTAAAAATATTATTTGATTTTTTTGGTACAGAGTTTCTACCCACGACTTGCTATTAAAGCAATATGATTTTTATTCTTTAATTACTCATGTCATGTTAGCGGGGTATATCATTATCAATTTTGAAACTTAATCATAAATTTTTGACAGGAACAGTTTTATCAAAATCGCTTCACGCGTTAGGTAAATTTGCTTAGACAAAAAAAGCATGTGCTTTAATTCAAACTTTAATCAAAATTTCCAAATCCTCATGAAGTTAATAATTGGAAAGATGGAAAAAACATTGAAATAATAAAACAATAATCACGCTGAAGATATTTTTAACCGATTTTAGAAAACAGATAAGAAATAGTGCCTAATTGTTCAAATCTTAATAGTAGGTTGTCTTCAATCAGAATATGAACGTCTCAAGAATCGGGACCACATATTGTTAATATAACTAGAAAGTTTGTGATTGAAACTTCGTTATCGAAACCCTTCGAGAAACTTAACGAGATTGCCTATCGTTAGTATTACGAAATCGTCTGGCCTTTTAATTAAATAAAGCTTATTGTTTTAACAAGCGTCAATTACACTAATTGGACAACTTAAAAGATTCAAATAATTTTGAATATAATACAATAATTAAATAATTGATCCTAGAAGATTTAAAATTCGGTAATCGTAACTTCTTTTAATGTTAAATTTGAATAACAAACATATCTAAGGGCGGCCAGATAGAAAAGTTATGAGGTAGAAAAATTAATGAAAGAGACATCACACCCATCAAACGGAACGTAATAGTAAGGATACCAATTGAGCTGGCCCGTTATTGTTTAAAATTACATGATATGAGCCCGGTGAGGACTTTCCGTTTTTCACGGCTGGGTCTCAGTACTCGATCCCCTCAACGTGTGATGCTGTCAAGGCCAGTAGGGCCAGTAGTAATCCACATTCAGAAAAAAAACATGGCTCTACTAAAAATAATTTAATAGTTAAGCTACCAAATTCTGATTAACTAAATTAAATGTAAAGAAGAGCTTATATCGACATTATAAAATCATCATTGACAACGTTGTGGCGCAGCGGTAGCGAACGCCACAGGTCGCGGGTTCGATTCCCGCTCGGAGCATTATATGTTTGTATTGACCATGCAAGCATATTTTCCGGTCTGGGTGTATTTGTCCTTGTCATTGTCAATGTTTCCGGACCCCCGACACAGGATATTACTATCCTAATGGGGCCGTTAAGTGTTCAGCGTTTATTTATTTATCAAAATCTTCTTTGATATACAAATCATGGAGATGGTAATAAAACCAGTCATTTTATGACAACTACTCAACGACCTGATTGCTCAATATCAGCATTTAGGTATATTTAGCATTGATCTCAATGCATTTTGTGAGCTGTGTAAGCTCTGACTCAGTATGCGATTTGACCTCGCTGTGAGCATACTGAGGATATGTATCAATAAATAAATAAATAATTAAATTTAACAATTTACAATGTTGAATTTTTTTGTCATGACGGTTGGCTAAGAGGCATACGGTGCGCCTGATAATAAGCAGTCAACGCAGCTTGAACGCCTGCGACACTTGAAGTATTTTATACGCGTTGCCAACCCAAGCGATAGAAGGGAAGGGATGAGATAGGAAACAAGAAACGAAACCTTTTGTTGCAAGAGGCCGGCTAGGTAGGTACCACCGCAGTATCAAATATTCTGCCGCCAAATAGTAGTGCTTAGGCATTACTGTGTTCCGGTTTGAAGGGCACTGTACGCTAGTTAAATTACTGGCCAGAGGAGATTTATGAACCAATATCTCGAGGTTGGCAACGCGTGAGTGGCACCTAATAATGGTGCTGCAAGCGCTCATAGGCTACGGCAGCCACTTACCATCAGGTGGGCCGTATGCTTGTTTGCCAACTTGTAACGTAAAAAAATCGTGTCCAAAATGTTGACATAATTGGTTGGTTGGAAACGGTTTTAAATCCAATTGAAATATTTTACTCGATACATACGAAATAAGTTCAGTTAAATAAAAAATCGTGAAAAGTATAGATCTTCTTTTCTATGAACATCTGTCGCATTGTTAATATAAGGAAAATAAGTATGCTCTCCTCGTACAACTTTCAATGTATAGCCATTCGTAACATCCGCGTTTATTTGATTTTTGAGTTCCTTTGTAGAATATTGTACGTACCAAAGTAGGTATGTGATACAAAATATTCTTATAAGGAACATGTCATTATTAACAATATGGTAGTGTCTGGATGTTTATTTATTCCGTTTGATGTGTAGACTTACTATATACTATGCCTTTCCAAGACAAAATATCATAAGATTGTTGGTGCCAAATTGCAAAAGAAACGTGTAAAATTTGCAGATTTGTCGCAGAAAGCCCTGAGCCGCTTGGGCTATTGTCGTACCGATTCCTTGTCCAAGCTACGAGCTTACTTTGTGACAATAGAAATTTAGTAATTCCTTGAAAAAGCAGTGCTAATATTCTTAAAAAAAAAGAAATCAGTTAGGAGTCCTTAGGAGATTCTTTGTATTACAATTTTTTTTTTTAAATACAGCTAAAACAGTGAAAATACAGTTCAATAGTAGTCGCGTGCAAGAAAGAGCAACAAAACCGCGTGAGTAGCAGCGAGCGGAATTTAGTAAGATATAAATCTTTCAACGCAAAGGAAAAGTAAAACTTTGAACATTCTTGAAATATGTAAATAGAAGTTGAACCAAATTTTGTTCGAAGATATATGAGTAAACCTACTAATATAACAAATGTGAAAGTTTGAATGTTTAGACGTTTCGATGGTTTTTACTCAATCATGCAAAAATAGTTTAACGGATTTGGATGAAATTTGGCACAGATATAGATTGTTACCTGGATTAAAATATAGAACACGTTTTATACCGGAAAAATGATAGGCTCCCGTGGAATTATCAAGAAACCAACTGCGGAGTACATTACACTAGGATCATATTTGGATGTGTGCTACTCAATCACGCATAAACTAACGGATTAGGAAAATTTAGCAGACAGCTTATTATCTTGATTAACAAAAATATTCGGCTCTTGTAGGACTATCAAAAAACATGGTAAAGAACGGATTGAATTAAAATTCGGCATAGATGTGTCTTAAGGAATATTATTAACTTACAAATGTTGAATTTCTTTCTGGAGCCCATTTTAAGGTCACCAGAACAACGTCTAGAATATAATAGAAGAAGATAGCTAGCGATACAGCTAGGCGAGGGATATTTCAAGATACAAGTAAAAATCGTTTTCATTTTTTGATAATTCCACGGAAACCCAACATTTTTAATGTATAAAAAGACTCCTATGTGTTAATCCAGGTTATATGCCATCAATGTTCCAAAATTTTATCCAAATCTGTGCATTAGATTTTACGTAAATGAGTTACAAACATCCATACTTCCAAATATACATCCATTCTCTCAAACTATCCCGTTTCTAATATTAGTAATATTAAGTTTGAGACTTCAAAAAACTACGTAATCCCGATCGTATTATTTCTGTAAGAGCAATGTATTTCTCAAGACTTAATTCTAGAATACCTTCTAGTTTCAGGGAAAAGTTTCCTTAAAATATATGAGAATTACGATTAGCCGTAAAACCGTTTTTGGTTGAATTAGTTTCAAAGTTATTATTTACGGCTCAACTTGCACTCGCTTGGTTTACGATTCTCTGCGGCGGCGTGATGAACTTGAAAAGCGATTTTATATACCTCGCTGCGGTATATGAAACTTACATTTACCTGGTTGTGAATTTAAATTAAAACTTAAACGCTATATTCAGGCAATACAGCTAAAACTGTGAAATATATAAAACTGTGAAAGTTTGGCTATTAATAAACGCTAGAGAAATTTCACTAAGGCCTTTCTTAGCAGGTGAAGGCAGGTCGTCAACAGAGATTATTCCACCAGAGTAATCAATGGTGGTCTTGTATTGCTAAAGGCCAGCTAGGTAGGTATTATCACAGTGTCAAATATTCAACCGCAAAGTAGTTGTGGCTTTGGCATAACTGTGTTTCGGTTTGAAGGGCACTGTAGGCTAGTGAAATTACTGGGCAAATAAGAGTTCTCGAACCAATATCTTGACGTTGGCAACGCCTGAGTGGCAAACTCTAATGGTGTTGCAAGCGCTCATAGAGTACGGCAACCGCTTACTATCATGTGGGCCGTATGCTTGTTTGCCCACAGATAAAAAAAGTTACAAGTGCTATGTGCAGATTTATATCATTCATTTATTCTAATCTCAATTCGTCTTAAAACTGTGCACATAAAAATAAAAATTAATTTGGTGTAAAGATATTTCAACAATTCTTGTAACACTTAAGTAACTTCACCATGTTTAGCTTAAAAAGGCTTAAAATAGCTCCCCGTCTTACACACGTAGAAGCGTTTCAACGCCCGAAGCGTGGAAAGACTTTGATGAGTGTAACGCTAGTAAATTTTCTGAATTCATTAGCTGGAGAAATTTCGACGTAAGCGGAGCTTCATTAAGAGGCATTACCGTTCCGACACATATTCAGTTTTCCACGCTTTTCCCATTAGCATTTTGTTACCTTCTGGCCTTAGTCTTTTTTTGCCTCTTTGGCATAATTAAAGATGAGAATGCGCTTTATAATGGTGCAGTTTTTGGTGAGATTCATTTTAAAGTTCTTTATGAGAAAATCCTAATTTCGTGTCCACAAAGGCCAGTATACTTTATGACTTATGTAGGTAATTTCACGGTGCATAACTTTGGGGGAATCTACATTAATAATTTATATTTATAATTAGCTGTGTTTTCGGTTCTGTTCGCTAAATATTTTAGACCTAAAGTTTTTTTTAGTCTCTACGTAAATATTATTCGGCGTTCTAAGTGTTAGTTAATTAAAATTACTACTATAAATGAATTCACAAAATTTTATTATATGGATATCAAGGAGAGAGGGTGTGGCGCTAAATCGTGTGCTTGCTTGCCAATTTATTCATAATAAAAAGTCTGGGACCCGATAGCCCTAACTGCGTTTAACTGTGAACAGAAGTGACATCGGTGAAAATTATTGAATTACTAATATTGCTATTAAAAATGTATTTTTTAATGCCACATAATAAAAAAATAGCAAACACCGCGACACGAGAATTATTATTATATATTAGATGTAGCAATCTAAAGAAAATGTAATATGTTTATAGTTACATAGTTACTATTTGATACTACAGAATTCATTGTTATATTTAACACTGCATGTTTTAAATGTACATGTTTGTACATAAACAAAGAGGAGGCATCGGGTCGCACTTCCGTGATAAGGTCAGCAAGCGTTATGTTAAAAACACATTGCTTTTGTGCTGCACCGACAGCCTGTGAAACGAAAATGTATATCAGTTATTGTTGTTGCTTTACAGTATTTATTTTTAGAAGAGCCTTGAGTAATTGTTTTACAATAAAATGTGAACAAATGACGAAGCAATGTAAACGTATAACTGCAAAATGCGTATAACATTGATCGGAAGGTACATATATCATGTGGTCACTATTGTAATAAAAATATTGAATTAACCGTATCACTACGCGCTATTAAACATGACAACTGTAGCCTCGATTTTTGGACATCCACAACAGTGGGATTAAGACGGCATTTTATTTCTCGCACAATTAATATGTCTTTGCGAACTGATACATAACTTGGGAATATTCATGATAAGAGCCTATTCCTTCATAAAAGGTCGCCAATGCCCTCTGGTGTTGCAGACGTTCATGGGCGGCGATAATCGCTTAATATCAAGTGAGCAAGTGAGTGAGTTCTGTCAGTTTACCCTATAATAATAATGCCCTATCTAACATTTTTGTATGGTACTAAGTTGGCAAGCAAGCATACAGCCCACCTGATGGTAAGTAGTTGCCGTAGCCTATAAGCGCTTGCAACACCATTAGTAGGTGCTACACACGCGTTGCCAACCTCGAGAAATTAGTTCTTAATTCTCATTTGCCCAGTAATATTACTAGCCTACAGTGCCATTCAAAC
Organism: Hestina assimilis; assembly: GCA_023373885.1. Lineage (NCBI taxonomy): Eukaryota > Metazoa > Arthropoda > Insecta > Lepidoptera > Nymphalidae > Hestina > Hestina assimilis. Next base: position 9,563,146 of record CM041755.1, on the reverse strand, counting down.
CGAAACACAGCAATGCTAAAGACACTACTGCTGTGCAGTAGAATATTTGACGCTGCGATGGTACCTACCTAGCTGGCCTCCTGCAACAAAAGACCTATCACGAATGTGACTGATTGCACTAGTGGAATAATCTCTGCTGTAATAGAGATTAACAGCGGGCGATGAGGTCGTCACCTCCTGACGCTTTAAAAGAAATAAACTTTAGGTGTGATATTGCCAAGCGTATAAATTATATTATCTAAGCTATAGACTATATAATATCAAAATATGGTTTTTTTTTATGTGAGAGGGGGCAAACGGGCAGGAGGCTCACCTGATGTTAAGTGATCACCGCCGCCCATGAACATCTGCAACACCACAAGGCATGCAGGCGCGTTGCCGACCTTTATGGTTAACGAAACAGCAACAATATGACTCCGGTCTACGTATTATAGTATAATAATAATTATTAATTAAAAATGCAGTAACGATAATTTTCAGTATCACTAACATGGGGTACAAAAATCAACCACAACCAATTTTCATTCCATTATAACCGATACGTCGATTGTATTAAGAATCGCATTTGCAAATTAGCTTATGAACAGTTTGCGTGACTTACTGGGGTTGGACTTAGTTCACATTTCATGGGGTCCGTAGTTCACGGTCATTGCGGTATTGACTGACCGCGCCTTGCAATAACGTGGGTTATTAAAACGATGTTTGATTTAGGAAGTAAGATAACGTTTCATCAGAGTGACTTTGTATCTTTTTTGAAGTAAAACTTCTTTGCGCACGCTTGACTTGAGGAGTAAGTTGGTGAATGCGTGATGAGAGCGTTACGAAAACTGTGATCGAGCGAGGCGAACGGAAGCGCAGTAAGAGAGAACGATTGTAAATAAAATAAATAAATAAACGCTGCACACTCAACGGCCCCCATTAGGATAGTGATATCCTGTGTCGGGGTCCGGAAACATTCACAATGACAAGGACAAATACACCCAGACCGGAAAATATGCTTGCATGGTCAATACAAACATATTATGCTCCGAGCGGGAATCGAACCCGCGACCTCTGGCGTTTAAGGCAGGTTCGCTACCGCTGCGCCACAACGTCGTCAACGTCATTGTAGTTGCTTATGAGTGCTTGCAATACCATATATTTGTAAGTATCACTCACGCGTTGCCAATTTCGAGATATTAGTTCTTAAATTTCCTTTGGCCAGTAATTTTACTAGCTACACAGTATACTGTTCTACGGTAGAGTATCTATCTCATATAGTTAAAACATATATCTATATCTCGTAGAATATACAACATATTCTATTAATGTTTTAAATTTGAGACAGAATGGATTTATATGAACGACAAAGATAGTTTATTATATGAATTAAATCTAAAGTATCCACGAAAAGAACACTACTTATCAAAATATAAATATTGAAACTTCAATCCTAATATACAGTCAAAAACCACGGTTTCGATCGTGACCGAGTTTTGGTGAGTGACTAGATTACAGTCATAAAACATTTTTTTACGAACAACCAAATTCGAAAATTAGTCAGTATTCATAAAAGAAGGGTTGATAGTAGTATATGCATTATAATAAATATTCTGTTTTCCATTATACATTTATGTATGTAATGGGAGCACAGGGTTCGTGTGTTAAAACTGTATTTCCACATGCAAATAAAAAAGTTTGAAACAAAAATAACAGGGCGCGGTTGGTGTAATTACAGTTTTCCATAGACTGATATTTTGTTTAGGCAGGAAACTCTATGGAATAGCCATTACACAGATTGATAGGGGGGACATAACTGTTCGAGTATATATGTCAATAGATGGCATTATTAATGTCATTGGACATTTCTGAATCGCGCTGGCCAGAATCCCGGCTAGAAGTATAAGTTATTTTTAATGTAAATATATTTTGGTCTTTCAATACAGTTCCTTACTTTGAAGTGGTGTTTTATTTTATAACAAAGTCGTAGGCAGTTATTAGGTAAACAGTTTTATAACATTAGAGCTAAATAAACAAGTCTAAAGCAAGCCTCTTTATTATATTTAGACCTATTAGTGATGGGTAACTCATCAATTTTAAATGAGGATGAGGGAGTCCCTCATTTTACTTCGTGAGGTACTCACGAGGTACACCTCATTTGAGGTGAGGATTTTCTTGGCGGCTTTAATTTTCACCTCATGGATCTTAACTCTCAAATGTCGCTTATTGATATATTCATTTGCAACACACGGATGAAGTTGCGAGTAACAACTAATTTATAATAGAATTATTAGGGCTGTAAAATTAGGCTGGCCAAGCCAGCTAAAAAAGTTAGCTAAATTAGCTAGGGCTAAGCGACATTTAGGGCGGTCAGTATATGGATGGGTGACCGGTTACGTAACTCCAGGTGCCATCAGTATGGGTGACCGGTTAAGTAGCCTTAGGCGCGGTCGGTATATGGATGGGTGCCCGGTTAAGTAACTCCAGGCGCGGTCAGTATCTGAATGGGTAACGGGTTAAGTAACTCCAGGCGCGGTCAGTATGTGGATGGATTACCGGTTAAGTAGCCTTAGGTGCGGTCGGTATATGGATGGGTGATCGGTTAAGTAACTCCAGGCGCGGTCAGTATGTGGATGGGTGACCGGTTACGTAACTCCAGGTGCCATCAGTATGTGGATGGGTGACCGGTTAAGTAGCCTTAGGCGTGGTCGGTATATGGATGGGTGCCCGGTTAAGTAACTCCAGGCGCGGTCAGTATCTGAATGGGTAACGGGTTAAGTAACTCCAGGCGCGGTCGGTATGTGGATGGGTGACCGGTTAAGTAACTTTAGGCGTGGTCAGTATATGGATGGGTGACCGGTTAAGTAACTCCAGGCGCGGTCAGTATGTAGATGGGTGACCGGTTAATTAGCTTTAGGCACGGTCAGTTCAGACTCACTCCTTCCCTACAACATTTGTTAAAGTGTTAATAAATACGAGGTAAAAATGGTTTTTTTTATATACTTTAGTGAAAAACTGCTAAAATTGAATTACAAACATAAACATCAATTTTATTTATTTGTATAGATTCATATCAAAATTATTTGGTTACATACCACCATACATGTAAGCATCATAAAATAATAAATTGTATAGAATCGATTCGTAAAATCATAACTCACACCCTCACTCATTTAAGTAAGAATATTAAATAGCGTCGAATATTGAGGTATCATCCTCATTCCTCAAATCTTCATTATTCGCCTCATTTGAACAACTCGCCTCGCGCACGACACTAACGTGATGAATGTTGCCAGTCGAGTCGGCCACAATGAGCGAATGAGGTGGTTCATTGATGAAAAATGAGTAACTCTTTCAATTTGTTCTCACGAGTACCTCAAATGAGGCAACTCACGAGTGAGGAACCCATCACTAAGACCTATCCAAAGATCCCTCACACACTGCCATAACCAAAAATTTTCTTTTTCAACCCTCAGTTACATGTATAGACTACTACCATTAATTTTTATATATGTTCATATTTCACAACAAAATTATGTAGCGGTTCATAGAGTACATCTATTTACTAAATTTCGTTAAGATAGAGCCTATGATCTTCGAATTAAATTACTGTAACATACGGACGGACAGTCGGACATGACGACATTGTAAGGGTTCCGTTTTTGCCATTCGGCTACGGAACCCTAAAAATGGAACTAAATGTGATAGTCAAAAATGTTACTTGATTCTTTTTAGAACGAACGCTAATATTTTCATGACATTGATTGACACTAAATGAAACAAGAAATGACTCGAGAAATTAATTATTTTTTCAGTACACGGCTGTTGAATTTCAAGTAAACTTAATTAATATTTTTCTTTCTTTTTAAATTCGCTACGAAATTTCCCTTGAGTTTCTTAATAATTTCTCAGAATTATAAAAACAAATTGGTTAAAAAAACGTTGAAAATTATAAATTTCACACAAATGCGAAAACTTTTAAAATCATCAAAAATTTAACCGTCTCGATATATTTACTTGAAAATTCAAAGATAACTAATATTCCTATTGCCCCTCCAAATAAGCTCGAAGCTTGCGCTAGTAGTGGGTAGAACAATAGCCCAAGTGGGTCAGAATCGAACCCGCGACTTCCGCGTCAACGGAGCAGAGTCGACCCTTCTACCGTTGAGCTATTGATTCTTTCAAGTAGGTATATAATTTTTATAAAATTCAATTTAGTTGCCCACTTTTCTCAAAAAAATAACTTTTTGCTCTATGTCTTTGTGTCCGACCGAATTTCCCAAAAAATAACTTATGGCTCTTTGTCTCCTACCGAATGGGGTAAATTATACCTAGCAATCAAAATAGCACTATCCGTATAAAAATATCCATTCGTTAGATTTTTCATAGCTCGTAGCACTCTAGGGCCGTAGTTTAAAAACTATCAGAGCGACGCACACATTGGAAAATAGCTTAAAATCAATCAATCTCTATACGCCCGGGCGATTTTAAATCCCGATTAGAACCATTCGTATTTTTGAAGCGATCGAGGGCTTGGAATAAAAAAGAGAGTTCACCCGTTTCCTGTGCGGTATTGTGGAAGCAATCAATATACGCCCCGGTCATAACTCTGGAAACATACGTGCTAGTTTTTTTTAATAATCCGTCTGAAACTCGAAACAGTCTAGAAATAATTGTATCCATTACAGTTACAGTATTCCAAGATTACATTATTTTTTGCTCTGTTATCTCTATGTATCTGACGACGTTGTGGCGCAGTGGTAGCGATCCTGCCTTATGTGTCACAGGTTTGATTCCCGCTCGGAGCAGGTGTTTGTATTGTCCATACAGGCATGGGTGTGTTTGTGTTTATCATTGTGTACGTTTCCGTACCCCGAAACAGGATATTGGGGGCCGATGAGTGAGAAGCGTTTATTTATTTATTATTTATTTGTTTATTTCTCTATTGTCAATTGTTTAGGCCAACCTTTATTAAAAGGTAACACTTTTAAAATATATTCTATGGAATGGTTGTACCTCCTTGGTTGATCCGGCCCATTCATGCTGAACAGCGCGGCTTTACAACTGTATAAACATTAAAGTGTAATTTCCCGATTTAATCATGTCTACATGAATCTGATTGAATAGTTAGGTGTGTCAACAGAAGGCAAATTGAACGTTTGTACAGTCAAAGCCTTAGCAGTATTGATGTTTGCTATATTCAAATCCATTCCGATTGCAGATATACAGATAATCTATAAATTTGTACTTGACACAAACTTACCTTACTTTAGAAAATAATTTCGCTAGAATTTCTTTTGGAATGGTAAAACCGTTAGGTGCTTCGAGTACTCATAATTTTAAATAATAATTATTTTAAAAAGCTCTTAACTCGGCATTTTTATTAAGCTGTGACTATGTGCTGTTTACTTTGTGATAGACAGTTTATTGCAATAGGCCAGCTAGGTAGGTGCGACCGCAGTGTCAAATATTCTACCGTAAAGCAGTAGTGTTTACCGGCGTCGGCATGTGACGACCCCATCGCCCGCTGTTGGGATAACCCCTGTCACAGCAGAGATTATTCCACCAGTGCTATCAGTCACACTGGTGGTAGGTCCTTTGTTGCAAAAGGCCGTCTAGGTAGGTACCACCGCAGTGTCAAATATTCTGCCGCCAAATAGTAATGCTTAGGTATTACTGTGTTCCGGTTTGAAGGGCACTGTACGCTAGTGAAATTACTGGGCGGACGAGATTTAAGAACTAATATCTCGAGGTTGGCAACGCGTGAGTGGCACCTACTAATGGTGCTGCAAGCGCTCATAGGCTACGGCAACCACTTATCATCAGGTGGTCCGTATGCTTGTTTGCCAACTTCTAACATGAAAAAAAAAAAAAAAAAAAGTAGGTTTTGCGTTAGTGTGTTTTGGTTTGATGCACACTATAGCTAGTGAAATTACTGCGCTAAGGAGATTTAATAATCAATATCCTTAGGTCGGCAACTCGTGAGTGACACCTACGAATGAATGGTGTTACAAGCGCTCATAGGCGTCGATAACTTGTCTTTAGAACGACCGTATGCTTACTTGCCAAACTACCTATTCGCATAAAATAAAAAATATAATTACTTCTTGCATGGATGTACTAAGAGGATTGCGTTATGATGTATGAACGACATAACATATATGTAATATGTTTGTCTCATTCATATATAAATCTTGTTATCTAATCAAGGACTCTATAGGTACTAAAATAAACTCCTTAAAACTCAACCAAAGGACAATTTTATGTCACGCATTTCCTGTTCTTAATGATAATTTCTTATCAAATTAAAATTCATGGTATTATTGCGTTATAAACTATTAACTCTCATTACATATAATATCTATAATTCCTGTAGATAATTGCGAATTTCAATTAACTAACAGCAGCCCCTCTGACATTGCGAAGTGCGTGTCAGTTTTATACGAGATTAAAATGAAATTACTGAAATAATTTCAACAACGTTTGGTATGCTTAATTTCTGTAGTCAAAAATTTCAATTAGTTGATCAAAATAAACACAGACGTTTTTAATTAAACTCATAAGTATATTTGTATAGCAAACTTTAATTTTAGTTAAGTTTAGACATTTCGAACATAAAACCGGTCAAATGCGTGTTGTACTCGCACGTTAAGGGTTCCGTAAAGCCGTAGAGTAAAAATATCAATTCTTATAATTAAGTTTTGAAATAAATATTGTTTATATTAGTTCTTATTGTAGGACTATAGAATTATACAATCTATGAAAAATTCAACCGCTTTTTTAAAAACAATTCAAGACATACAGCATAAAACTTCAAAAATATCATGTGTTGTATGAGGTTCCCTAAATTTTTAATTTTTATTTTATTCTTAGTATTGAAAGTTTTAACTCTCTACCTATTACGGTTCGTGAGATACAGCCAACTGAAAGACCAACTGAGCGACGGACGCACAGACGGAAGAACATTTAAGCCTATTACCAGCTCAAAGCAACAGTGTACTTCACACTACAATTAATTTCTGTGTCAATCATAGAAAGAGGTGACGTCTCCATAAACCAGTACAAGGGAAGCAATCAATATGCTCTCAACAGACAGACTTCCAATCAGATGACACACTGATCTCGACATTCAATCGAACTCTCGCGGTGAACATTTGAATCGAAATGAAATTCTTTGTAAAACTACGTTTGAATTAGAAAGAATGGTTCCGTGATGAAAAGTACTTTTTGCTCTCTTAATAAACTGGATGCATTGAGCTTTTGAAAGTGATTTTCTTTTCGCTGACATTTTACTTTAAAAATATTTTATGGCAGAGTAAATTCTTACAAATCAATGGAGTTTTATTCAAGACATAGTATAAACGTTTTGTCTCTTTGACAGACACAAAACATTTACAATTGTACCTTAGCGAAAAATTGATAACAAAGTCTTGACCAAAATCTGAAAATATATAAAAATTGGAAACCCATTATGTGTGCCAAGTGCGCTTACTATTCGGTAAACAATTAGTTAAACGATTTCAGACGAAACCAGTCTATAGATAGGTGACCATATATTATATTAGTGGTATGTCAACTGAGTACCTACATCAATTGTGCGGAGGGCATATAAATAAATCGGTCTCAGCTTTACCTACTTGATTATGATAGATAAGTCTGGGTTTGTCACAGGGTAAGAAGAACAAAAATTAATTTATCTTATATGTTATCTATATTTTCTAAATGATAGCTTTTTTTAGTTTCAATCATTCTTAATATTGAGTTTAGACTATTTTTAAGCTCTCATATCTCGTGATACTGAGGCAATCATTTCCCAGCAGAAAATTCAATCAAGCGATTGGTCCTTGACGCGATATTTTCTAGAGCAATCTAGTATTTTGTTTGATATTGAAGTAGCTACCAAAGCCTTTTATATGAAACATTCTAATAAATTTTATGTGACATGGTTTAGCTTTTACATGCATGAGTTAATTTTAAAATTTTATAGTTTCAGAATATTGTTTGTGAAATTGTTAGAATGTACATAATATTCTAACTAAATTTGGCCCTCTATCTGGCTTAGTGCAGAATATAATCTTGAAACCCAAACTCCTACTCCCCTTACCTTACCTTCTTTTTCCTCATCCACCTCTTAATTACTCTCCTTCCTTCATGTTGGAAATTATTCCTGATGATATGATTCTCACGTCATATCTACCTGTATAATTTAAAATTACGCAGATTACGGTCAATTCCTACCATCAGTCGAGTCGAAAGCTGGCTTGACACTTTTATAAAACAAAAAAAAAATATTCAAATGAAGGGGAGATGAAGCCTAAATAGTTCAAGAGTAGAAGGGCAGACTCCAATAACGCTAAAGTTGTTTTTAGGATCCTGACCGCTTTGGGCTATTGTCGGACCCACTCTTATCGGAAATTACAAGCATATTTGTGGGGGCAATAGGAGTATTAATTAGTAATGACTTGAAGAAGCTATAATAAGATTCTAAAGAAAACTAAATACATGTAAATAATACTTAAATGACTTACTTTGTTATATACATTTAATCATTGCAAAGTTATGAACCTTAACTATTCTCCAACGTGATATCATAGAACCAATCAGACTGGTCCGACAATTCAATCAGGAGCGACAACTGTGGAAACGAGATTTTTTCCATCCCCATCCAATATTCCGTATTTACAACGTGCTGCAGTTTAATTAAAGTACTTTCAATATCGAAAACTAAACTCAGTCTTGAGAAGAAAATTATTTTAGAGGTGACAGATTTTATAGTATTTTTTAATCTTTATTAACTTGTCTTACCTGCTCTTCCATACAAAACATTGTATTACTATTTATAATTTTACACATACAACACTCTCACTACAATCAATAAATAAATAAACGCTACACAATCAAAGGCCGCTATTAGGATTGTTATATCCTGTGTCGGGGGTCCGAGAACTTACACAAGGACAGTGACAAACACAACCACACCAGAACACATATCTGTATGGTCAATTCAAACACACACACAACGTCGTCGTCTTCAGTGTATATGTATGTAACCTGGTTTCCTTTAAATAATTATAAAATGAAACAAATAATTATAGATCATTTTTCATTTAATTAACTTGCTTGGTTACTGCAGTATTTAATTTGTAATTAATTTGTACTGAACATAAAGCATTCATTACATATGTTTCGTTCTGTAAAATTAAAACTGGCTTTTAATATCTGTATTAATGCAAAATACCGATGCGTGTATCAAATTAAAGTAAAATTTATACATGTCACGGGTACTCGGTTCATGACATAATTTCTCATGTCGTACAGATGCAATGATTAAAATAAGCAAATTGTATTTTATTAATTTAAAAACTTAAGCTTTAAAAAATAATTTTAAATTGGATCAACCCATTAATTTATTACTAAAATATGGAAGCTTGACTCGAGATTATGTAGATAAACAAGAATACAACTTGATCTTGACAAAAGAAAACCGGAAAAAAGTTTATATTTTATAAATACATCTTCATAGGTAAATTTCGCGACAAACTTTTATGTTTTAATAATATATTGATGGGTTGATTCAATTGAAAATTTATTTTAATGTTTTAAAGCTATTAATTTATTGTATTCGTGTCATTTATTGATTTATAAAAAAATACCAGAACAATGTATAAATGATTTTTAGTCTATCAATTAAACAGTTTCAAAACTATGTCAACCACCTGTGGAATTTTTTTAAATGATGCGTATAAAAATCGAATTGCATCACGCTCAGTATACTATACAAAGTGTTCATCCGCACGCTTTAGAATATAAATGATCGAGCAGTTCTTTGCGGTTTCAGAGGAATTTCTGCTAACGAATGCTCCATAAAAGCTCGTTGCATGGGTTTTCCCATTTGGGTACAGTATGAAGCTCTTCAAAAGAGGAAGAAATAGGTCTTTTAAGGGAGCGTAAACATATTGAATAAGTAGTCACATTTTTCGTTGTGTGAATGTTGCCTATAAACTCTAAACGGCTAGACTGTTAGGAATTTGCCAATCTTCACATTAGCTATCGAATCACGTAGATTGGATTTTTGAAAATTTTGCGTCATATCTTCATACATCACTCAATCCATACAAACGATACTTACCGAATTATTAACTACTTCATCAATGAACAATTCAATAATACATCAAAGAAATAAATCATTCAATATACTTTTACATTATGGATTCGGTAAGTGATTACCGTAAATGAATGAATGAATAAAGAGCGAGTTTTCAGTACCTACAGTTCCAACTTCCGACTGTTTATGACAGCCATTAAACAGCTTTCCGCTCTCAATCACTCATTCACGTTCCCACTTGACTGTGAGTGGAAGGGAAAACGCCCCAGCACGATTAAACTCGTTTCGGAAAATGCTGAATTATTTCAGGAACATGAAATTGACTCATTTTGAACCTTGATCCTTGATGAATGTATATTCTTCTGTCTTATAATCAGATGCTTGGGGAGGAAGTATTTTAAATTGGCTCTTAGGGTAAAGTGGGATATTTCGTAATAAAATTCATTCAGCCCTTTTTATGCGACTAAGTTGGCAAGCAAGCATACGGCCAACCTGGGCTGATACGGAACAGTATTCATATTTAGGTGTCACTCACGCGTTGCCAACCTCGAGATATTGGTTCTTAAATCTGCTTTGCCCACTAATTTTCCTAACTACAGTGTCCTACAAACCGAAACATAGCAACGCAACATACTACTGCTTTACGAATGTCTGACACTGCGGTAGTACCTATCCAGCCAGTCGCCAATATAAGGTCTACAACCAGTAAAAATTTTTAAGTCTTGAAGTGGGTATAATAGAATATGATTGTTATAGTCACCTTTCTTATATTTTCTACTGTCGAACAATATATAATAATAAATAACTTTTATTAAATTAAATTAAAATTCTCAGTCCGTTATTGCCATATTCACGCCAAAAAATTGAAATTTTTGTGCTTTTTTTTTATGCGTCAGTCCGCACATCACGGCTGGACACTAATTGCTCTTGATCTATTGCGTTTTAATACGTTTGCATAACGAATGTTTTATATCCATTATATTTCAGCGTTTTTATGAACGCGCACTGATTTTACGAGCCGTCGAAATTTTTTAATTCAACTTTTCTCTCATAGTGGGTATGAAGTTTTATATTTATTATTCATTTATCTAGTAATGAAAGAGGATTGATGGCAAAATATTTTACGTATTCATTTGTTAAAGATGTCTTTTATACTCATATAATGTAAAATTGTATAAAATGTTATTATTAATTAAGTCATCTATAATATTCTGAACTATATTCTATTCTGAATAATTCTTCTATATTTTATCATGAAAAGATCTATATTTCTAATTTACGAAATACTTTTTAAATAAACCTATATAATTACGGTACGTTTCGAGTGAGAATTTTTTTTTCAAATAAATTACTAATGGTTCGTCCTTAAGGTCTCACCGGGATTGTGTAAGAAATAATGGTCTACCAATTTTATACCAATTAGGATAATGCGCAGCAGTAAATTTCAGGAAAATTATACTAAAGAATATGAAAGAATCTACTCTACTTACCTTTTACAGATATTCTTAAAATATAGAATCACAAATTAAACCGATATTATTCATTAGCTTTTCTAAATTCTATTCTTTTTGTTCAAAAGATAAACTTTCACACTCACATAAAATCGGCGTTAAGTAATAGTACTGTTGAGTTTCGAGCGATCAGTGAGAGCACCAGGGCAGAATCGTCCGCCTCCTCTGTTCCCTTTTTTTTCCCTTCTCATCCCTTCCTTCGCATGCCTTGGTTTCACAACGCGTATGTGATACTTCAAATAAAGCGCGCATTACTTATTTGCTAACCGTCATGATATCAAAAAAAAATATATAGTTTGTCATTCATATCAGCTTCGCTATAATTGCAATTTCGTGTAAAACAAATGCGCCACCTGATTCATTGAGTCTAGACGGGGCTATCGATCGGTATGATTCAGGGATATTAGTTGAAGGATAATTTGCTGACTCACTGTTTGTCCCCCATCATTGTGACGAATGCGAATGCAACGATTAAATTTTAAACACTTTTCCTTGGGGAGTATTAAGCAGTTTGTTTCGGTTATCAGCGTAGGTTGTGATTTTAAAATGACATAAAAAGAAGAAAGTTCTAGATTCGTTTTTTTTTGGTTTTGCTAAATTGTCGAATATTTGAACATTAATTATTAATAAACTTTATGATAGCATAAATGTCGTGTATTCTTTTTTTGTCGCTAGATTAATGCTTCATGTCTGATGGATTACAACTAGACTTTATAGTGAAGTTAATTTTATACAATTTTTTAGTTCAAAATTAAATATAATTGAAGACGATATATTATATTTGACTCACTTACTTTCTAAAACAAAGGACATTATTATAAGAACTCAATATAATCGAATACACATGGACACAGTCAATAAATTCTACTCTCCTTCTAGGGCAGTTGGGTAGTAATTGAAATTCGTTTACCCTACAGAACGCCACGAGAGCGTTGCGCAGCGATGCGTTCAACCGCAAGTAATTGATGGAAAGACATAATCAATAACTACGTGGGTACTGTAGTCAATAATATGTATAGATACGTCATGATATTAGAGTCTGAACCCAAAATGAAAAACTTTGCTTTTTCAAATTATATTAGCAAAATAAAACTTTTATTTATCACTCACCATTACTAATATGTTCATAATCAATAGACGATATTTTTGATGAATTTTGTTAAGAATTTTTAATTTCTATGCTTCTTCACAACACAGGAGGAAGTATAATTTGTAGGGATAGAAAAATAAATTGAAGTCCGTTAGTGCGGCAAAATAATTTGGACTACTAACAAGAAAGAAGAACCTGTGCCTCCAAAGGCTCAAAAGAGTAAGTGGAAGTTGAGTCCACACTCGAAGGTGTCTAATATAGTTGCAGAAGGCCAACTGTCTATCGCAATATACCTCTTCACGCCTCGTTTGAAGGATCCCAGTTTGTAAGAAAAAGGAGAACACGTGTGCCAGTAAGGACTAAACACTGACTAAACAAGCGTCTCTTAAATTTCGTCGCCTTAGCCACAATATTTATATCTTCTGGTCATTTTGACCTTTACCGTTACATATATTAATTAAAACTCATTTGCCCCAGTGAACGGCACAAAAGCGCTGTTCATCGGTGCGTTCATCCACGAATACATACATACATGGTTAGACCAATAATTACTGAGTGGCTAATCGATGGGATTTAAAGCTGGTATTAAACTGCGTTGATATATGATAATGTATTCGAAATTGTACGTATTAGTTTAATTGCTTCACTAATTGATGATTTTAGTTAAATACTATAGTGTGCCTATTTGACGTACGTGACGTGGTGGTAGTGAGTTGAAATGGAGAGATGGAGACGTAGATATTTTTATAAACGCTACAAATTCAACGTCCCCATTAGGATACTGATATCCTGTGTCGGGGTCTCAAAACATACACAGACAAGTACAAACACGCCCAGACCGGCCAACACGCCTGTAAGGTTAACATATCTGTGTCACTTAAGACAGGTTCGCTACAGCTGCGCCACAACGTAGTCCGTTCTGGGTGTGTTTGTACTTATCTGTGTATGTTTCCAGACCCCCGACACAGAATATCACTACCCTACTAAGCCGTTGAATGTGTAGAGTTTATTTATTTGTTATAAGATTCATTGGTTTATACCTTTCTCAGACAGATAGAAAGTCAGAAATAAATTTTACTTAGCATATGAATAAATTAAAATTTGCATTACTGCAAGTTATGGTGAAGGGTATTTTAAAAGTTTCCGTTAGAAATAAATTAAAAATTATTGCAAAGTAAGCTATTTTAAAATGGATACTGTAGGCGTTAATTACATCATATAGGGTATGATCGCGGCGCTAACATGATTACCGCTCCTCCGTATAATAGCGAGGATACATCGCTAGTTTAATGAGTAAAGTGCCTTTGCTGCTTCCAACTAATTGAGAAATATAACGAAACATTTAAAAATTCCCGTCTAAAGTTTCAGCTACCGTGGAAATTAAAGAAAATACAAAATGTTTAATGTTTAACTGCGTTTAGTATAGCTTGTTTTTTCGTATTTGCTGTTTTGACTTTTAAAAATTAAATTTTTAGATATTTTTGTGTACGACACAAATTGGAACAAGGGCTTGTAATAAAATATATGTCGCATACCAGAAGTGAGGTTATTTAAAATAAATATGCAGAACCGCTGAACCTATGTAAGTCATCGGTTCTGCTATGCTTTTAAACACAATAATAGCAATACGCTGCGTATCACATTTTGATTTTAATTATTATGAGATTAAGTAAGGTAATTTGATACTAAATTCACACATATTTAAACAAGAAGATTTTAGGAATGAAAAGCAAGTAAATTAATATTACAATTTTTAATAAAAGTGCCATACAGACTACTTACAGAGTTTTTGGCCGAGAGACAGGAGCAAAAGTGATTTCACAACACAAATCATTTGCTTTATAAAGCGTTCAACGGAAGTTAATGTTACAACATATTTTAAAGCAATATTTCAAAATTGCTTCGATTTTTAATAATTTTTTCGAAAATACAATTAAAGTCTGCCAGGATCAAATTTTAAACTGAATTCTTTTTAATTCTTAAATAAATGGCTTTTATTACAAATGCCAATGAAGTAAATTCACAATAAGAATTTACGTAATAATTTTATGACTTATCTATGCTTATTTAATTAAGTGATGAATCGGCGCGGCGACATATATTAAAAATAAAATAACCTAAAATTTTCTCTTTACATAATACATTATCTATTTTACAAATTAACGTGTTTCATGTCTGTATAAAGTATGATTGTATTAAAGTATCCATTCCCTGAGTCAACATCTCAATGTCAATTTGCCTCTATATTTGTTTGTCCGCTGATAACTCGAGAACCACTGGACCTTTTATATGATTTTTTAAATATTGTTTAAAGATTTGAATACGATAAATGGACGCAAATAAACAATACCATGTCAACCCACAAAATTGAAAAAACTGAGTTACATATGCAGAAGTGTTGGTAAATGGCTGAAGAACATTTTTCTTTAATATTTGTAAGGTTTTAAGCTTTAAAACTTCTAAAAAGCCATTTTTTAATCATGCAATTTATTTATTATGTTAAACGTTTTGGGTTATATTATATACGAATATACTTATTTTTTGTGAAAATAAGTATTTTACTTTTTTTCCCAAAAATCTTACGTAAATCTGAAATTGCCAAAAACTGGACCAATACATAAAAAAATCATATAAAGCAAGTTGTTCAAAATTTTCAAACGTGTTTTTCTCGAAATGACATTCGTGTGGGTTGACATGGTATTGCTTATTTGCGTCCAAATAGCCTAGAATTTTAACATTAACATTAACAATTTATTTTATATCGGAATCCCGTGACGTTCGAACGCTCACTGCACACAATAAAACCTTAGTGCTAGGCCTTTTATTGCGGGGATACTCTTGTAATAAATACCACCAGTACCTAAGATATCCTCGCAGTGCCAGATATTCTACCGCAAGGTATTTTTGCATTTTGCATTACTGTATTTCGTTGCACACTGTAGCTACTGACATTACTGGGCAAAGGAGATTTCAGAAGCAATATCTCGAGGTAGGAAACGAGTGAGTGACACCTAGAAATGAATGGTGTTGCAAGCGCTCATCGGCTACGACGAACGCTTCCCATTAGAAGTGTCGTATGCTTGCTTGCCATCTTAGTAACTTAAGTTAAATTAGTGTTTTTTTAAACGCTACACACTCAACGACCCTTATTAGGATAATGATATCCTGTGTCGGGGGTCCCGAAACACATACAGGACAAGGACAAAAACACCCAGAACGGAACGTATGTCTGAATGGTCAATAAAAACTCGACCTGTGGCTTTTAAGGCAGGTCCACTACCGCTGCGCCACAAAAAATATAAAGAAATTGAGTGGCACCGCAGGTAATGCTAGTTACAAATAAAACCCGTTATCCAACAAAATGTTCTGTTCACGTAACGTATTTAGTAAATTAGCTGATTACATCTGGAGGGAGCGCAGTAAAAGTAGCATGTTTCATAACTTTGTAGGGTTCGTGTAATTATAATTGTATTCCTTGCCGTAATTATTGTAGGGACACGTACGTACGTATATTTCGTTTATTCTTTTATGACTCAACTTTAGTATTAATTGTTTTTGTTATCATTTTATCTTGGGTCTGGACAGTTTTAATATAATCTTAAAGTTTTTAAGGCCATGGAGCGTTAGTGCAAAACAATTTCTACGACATTACACCCCAACTCATTGCCCTCACAGGTGACAGGGCTGGATCATTTTTCGTTTAAATAATCGGGATTCATCGGGAAAATACAGCTAGTATTCTTGCCACCATGCCCCGTGGACATTACCGTCAGGATGGAATCCGCGACCTTCACGTTAATTAATTAATTTAAGGTTGTCTGGCAGAGATCGCTACCTTAGCGATAAGACCGCCTTTTGTACCGATATCCTTGTATCAAAATTGTTTTACTATATACATTTGGTGTACAAATAAAGAATATTGTTATTATTATTATTATTGGAACGAAGTCAGCCTTTATAACGTTGAGCTATTGAGGCTTGGTTGGCTGAATTATAGGCAATCAATGAGAGTTCTGTATTTTCAAGTTGGTGGCAAAGAAGCGTACGGCCCGCCTGATGGTAAGCGGTCACCGTAGCCTATGAGCGCCTGCAACACCAGAGGTTTTAAGTTTTAAATTTTAAACGCAACACACTTAAAGGCCCCCATATTTATATCCTGTATTAGGGTCCGGAAGCATACACAACACTAAGGACAAACACACCCTGACCGGAACACTTGCTTGCATGGTCAAAACATCTGCTCCGAGCGGGAATCGAAACCGCAGGAGGTATCGCATGCGTGTTGCCGGCATTTTGATAAACCTCCGCTATATACTAATGTAATGCGATCATAATCAGTGCAGTATTGTTTGTTATTACTGTTAGTGACAGTGTTATCTAATTAACATATAAATGGGCGTATTCATTAAGCGATATCATTGATTATTATAATTCTAACACGATATAAGATTTGTATTAATATTATATATGTGGTTGTAGCTTTGTTTGTTTAAAAGCTAACGTGATTTTGATGAAATTGATGAATTTTGATTTCATAGCAATCGCTGTCCGTACGTCTGTCATCGGACTTTCTCATCTCGGAATCGTAACAGACTGAGATATTGCAAATTTTCGCTACAACTTTAAATACCCAAAATAATACATGGGTATATTGTCTAATTAAGTGAAAGAGACATGAAGGTATGTCGTGTTAGCAGTCTGTCAGAACGTCACTTTCAAACACCTGAAGCGGACACAGCTATTTCTCTTAATATGAGATCCTAAACTATATGTGGGGTAGATAATTATTACTATTAATTATATCAATTACAAATAAGCTGGCCGATATGCAACATAACGCCAAAAGTATGACACTCAAGAGAGGTTGTGTCGGACCGTTTAGGACCGGCGGTCCGTACACCTACACGCAATAGTTAGAAATGCGTACATATGCTACGCTGCATGGCTATTTATAAAAACATATTGACAATGAACTAAAATAACTACCGCCATTTTATCTAAGTGGGGTCGAGTAATATCCAAGTACCGCCGTTTTGGTGTAGTTGACATCGAATATGTAATCACTCCCCACTTAATACCGATACAGCTAATATAATTATATAACTTGATATTTGATATTAAGTAGGTAAATTAGGTCACGTATTATACGATTACTTTATATAAAAAGGTATTAAATACTGCTTACGTAATTAAAAATATCAAATACTGGTTTAGCCCACGGCTTCGCTCTCGTGGTCTGCATAGTTATTGTTTAGTTAATTATATACTAACGAACAATTATTTCGCTTTGTCATTGTTATTTTTTTATGACGGACAAACAAGCATACGGTCCGCCTGATGCTGAGGCAGTCACCACAATCTATGACCGCTTGCGATACTTGAAGTATCACATGCGCGTTACCAACCCAAAGGATAGAAGGGAAGTGGTAAAAGGGAAAAAAAGGAAGGGTACTGTGAGAATGGGAGATTGGGCTTCCGGCGCTCTCACTATTCACATGAAACGCAACAGTACTTACCGATACTCTTACTTTACCCTGATTTTCTCTGAGAGGGTAGACATCCTCAGTCAAGACCCATTTGTGCTGGAAAAAGCAAGGCTTTACTACTACTAATAGTAGCCTTGCTGTTCCACCAACTCACCCCATTGCATCGCCTGTCCGGGGTTTCTTTCTTATTGCTCGGGACCTTTATATCGTATCATGTTATATAAACTTCCTTCCTCAAGAAATGTACTACCAAATGCAGAGAGTTTTTTTTTGATCCGACCAGCAGTTCCAGAGATTATCGCATTCAACCAAACAAACAAACTCTTCAGGTGTATAATATTGGTATAGAAGATATGTAAATAGTAAATGAAACCCATAAGATACTACATTGGTTCCCATGACCGCACCTTTGCCCTTTGTAATCCTTATATCCACCAATTATGGTTTTATGGTTTTGGTCAGAAGGTTGGGTAAATATGAATATCCTAATTTCAACGTTATCTAAGCAGAATGAGTAATATTTTTTGAAGTGGAAATTTCTTTAGCCGCTTTGAGTGATTTTTGATAGAGGCAAAACTTATGGGTTTACGTCATGACATGCTAGTGACGTCAGACTACCATACTGGCGACGTTATTATAAATAGATTTTATATAATTTTCTCTATAATCTATATAAATAAAAAATGAGATATATAATATAACTTTAAAATACTGTAAAACAATATCTGTAAAACATATAATTTAAAATTTCTAGGGATTAAGGATTATTCTCTCCAATAAAGGCAGCTGATTAAGTCAAAAGTATAATATAAAGGAGAGAAATGATGCAACTCTCACACACACACAAATATATACATAAATCAAGTTAACACAAATAAATCAGCATTTAATAGCTTAATGAGATTTCATTGGATCAAACTGGATTGATGAATTTTATACTAAAAGTGCCAACGCCAAGCGGCGCAATGCAGAGCCCGTTGACCTCTAAACTAATTTAGATCGCGTTAGATTGCCTCCACACAGGATATTATACAACACAATAACGGACAACATGCTTTGTATATCAGATTTATAGTTTTATCAATGTTGGCAAATTTTTACCAAGTATTGGTTGTATCAGATTTACACAAATGTACAGTATTGTGTTCAAACTTTATAGCAATGGATGTTGTTCTATAAAGCCCATACCTTCGAATACTGAAAAAGTTCGACCCCCGTGTTCTGTTCAAAAACCACCTCAAAATATTGCAAAAAAAAAACAAAACAGGTCCCTACATTAATTGGGGTTATGAGTTTTCGGAACTAGTTGCGCGAAGGAAGGAAATATGTTTACTTATGTATTTTTAACATCAATATTTTTAATGCATACAGAATTCAATTATTTGCTAAGATTTATAGGTTATATAAAATAAAATGTTTTTCTCAACTAATTGAGAAAAAACATTTTATCAATCGTTTTCAATAATCAATGACGCGATTGCCAGTTATTATTTTTGTAAGCGGTTGATTTAAGCAAAGACTATTTATTGATTGATTTTAAGCTCAAAGTTTCAAGACCTTGCCGATTTGGTATTGATTGGCGAAAAAATTCACAAGAATAATTTAATAAATATTATTATAATAACTACGACGACGACTACTTTTCTATGCAAATTAACATATTTTCAACAACACTATGGTAAAGTTTCGCTTGTCACATTTTTGGTGCAAAATGACCGGTCGTACATTCTAGTCCAATTTCATCACATTTGTGTATAAGATTAAGCGGCTATATTCGTATTCAAAGCAACTCTCATTCGTGCCAATTCTGAGATTCAGATACTTTTATATCTCCGCATTGCGGTCCACGTGACTTTCTCCATGGACTTTTAATTATACGAAAATGGTTCTAGCGGGAACATTTATTTATTTACCAACCGCTAGCCGGTAATGAATTGAAAACATTCTAAAAATTTCGTTTCGTTTTAATTCGTTCTGGATGTGTAAATTCTTTTGTAAGTGCTTTAAGTAATTTAAGATATTTAGGGCAGGAATTGTGACGTATTGCGGTGTTTCTCAATTGTATTCTTTTATAATTGTATTGTTAATTTGCCTCGTTAGTACCAAGTTAAGTTTAACGAAATCTAATATTCGAAAATATATTACTTCTATTTTTCATTTTCTATAAATTCTTAAGATATTCACAGTCCAGATGAAAGACAGAAGAGTTAAACAATTTAAAAGACCTACATTTATGCGATCATTATGAAATTTTGGTGAATTGTTTTGAGTCCACGCAAAGGTTTTTGAAAGTTACCTACTTAGGACGAAATAGGACCTATTGGAATACATAAAACGGTAAAAATAGTATTATAAAACTAGCACACCCATATTCTCTTTGATTTATCGAAACCACGAGTAAAATTTGGTTGTCAAATAAAGAAAGTAATTTGTAAATTTATCAAAGGATCCAAGAAAGTTTCCGAATATTCCATTATAAAATAATATCACAAAAGATTCTAAAGTTTGTCCGTCCGTGTTAATGTCACTTTCAGGACAATTTTCATCCGGAACTTACGAAGAACTCGATCTATTTTAATTTTATGTGATGAAATACTTCGATAATGGAATGTCTGTAACTTAAATATTATCTTGATAACTTTTATTACTTGAAATATTTCCGATATTAATATGAAAATCATCCTATAAGTTATTTTCAATTAAGTTTCAATGATTTTAGAAATTGTTCTGGCACTTGTTTTCTTTGCTTAGAACAAACAAGATTTTATAATTACAGCCGGCTCTTATATATTATTTTAGAAACGAACATAAAAGAATAACATAAACACGCAAAAAACACAATCATTTTATATAACAAAAAGTACAAAAACTGACGAAAATATCCTCTGACTTTATAATTTAAATCCTTTGATTTCGATAAAAAAGACAAAAAAATGTTACTAAAAATAACAGAATATTTAAAAAAATGTCCTATCTTTGTAATAAACCTATAAAGCCTTATCAAAATAAAAACACCAATAATTCTACACATTTTGAATTTCGCTTTCTATTAATTACGGTTATATCTAATTTCACCCTAACACATTATATAACTTTATACATATTAATTTTAACTTTTAGAACCCGTGCTAACAAAGTTTTTCACGCAATGCAATTTACGTAGCAATCAAGTTGCCAATAGGCGATCTAACTTAGCTTTATTATATTCATAGCCGGTCGTCCGTCGGTCCGTTCGACGTGAAATTGCCAATTTCCTGCACAGCGCTGCAACTAGATCCGATTTTGCGTTAATACACACACGATACTTGTTTTATGCGTTCATTTCCTGAGCGTTTTATTTGTTTGATTAAACGTTTTCTAATTACCAGATTCGTTATTTGAGTTTAAATACAATATGTACTGTTAAAGGAATTAAATATAAATATTGTACTTGAATCAGAGAAACACAATTTACATTTAATGCCCTATTTATGTATTTACATCAAAGCTTTTTCTTTCTCCTTTTTTGACGCTGTTAAGGCCAGTAGGGCCAGCAACAATCAGAAAAAAGCAACAATGTGAATCTACTACTACTTCACGACAGTATTCTCTACTTCCCCAGTCGAGCCGGCTTATTCATGCTAATAACAGCAAGTTTCTACTACAAATACCATACCAATATACATATACATTTAGAACCATACCGTATTCAAACTGTAAGACAATTCCCATTAACAAACTTAATCTCATTGCTTAGTTAGTGCGACATAGTACTCAATTTCGAGTAATGAAACACTGTTCAAATAATAATTTGATACGATTCACACTATCGCAATTTACGCTGAATGCATCCAATATCGGATTCGTTATTCGCATATATTTTCGGTTATATCATCCAGAATTTAGATATTTCAAACGCATGCTGATGATATGATAAATAGACTAAAATTTCATACATTTTAAAATCGATGTTCAACCGCTGTGGGGGCAATGCGGGTCGGATTATCCGGGAATCTGAGTGGTTATTTAAATCATTCGAAATGGCTGTTTGAAATTTGCTTTGTGCTTATAAATTGTGATATATAGAGTGAATATAATATGCAGTCTGTTATAAGCTTTGTTATACTGTAACTATTGTATCTGTTAGTATAGGTATATACATTTATAGTCTTAGTCATATTTTAAGCAAATTCTATAATTTTTATTTTCTGATAACTATTAATTTTTAGGTTTTTAGGTTAGATGTTGTAAATCATAGAAAAGAATCACACATTTTCACACAATCTACCTTTAAGAGCTGAAGGCATACACTTAGATAAAAAAAATGGAATTTAGGATTCAGTGAGCGCGACTGTTTAGCTCATACGCTTTGAAGAGTTTTGGTAATTATTTTTTGTCTGTGGAGTCCTTGATTAAATTTGAATTGAATTCAAGAATTGTAAAAGATTTTTTACAAATGCCGAAAAAATAGCAAAGCAAAAATGATTCTAAACATCTAGTACATTATTAATTGTATTTTTATATCATTTATAAAGTGAAACGTTATAAAACAGAATCACTTTAACAATATCAATTACGTAATAAAATATCTTGAGTTAAGCTAAAGATTAATATAATTCCCACTAAAGCGATCTCGTTGAAACAATAAAGCCAGTTATCTTCAAAGCGATTTTCATGTAACTGATTGAAATCTTGGGAGATAAGAGAACAATAGCTTATTGAGGGCTTAAATATAATCTTAAAACATTAAATATAAATTATATATATATTTTTAATTATATTATAAATGTTATACTCCCAACAGCCGCCATTACTAATATCCTGTGACGGGGGATACGGAGCACATAAAAATACTCACACAGCCGCCCAGACCGGATCATATGCCTGTATGGTCAATACAAACATCTGTCCCGAGTGAAATCGAACCATAGGCGTTTATGGAGGTTTTGCTTCCGCTGTGCACAAGGGTCGTCATTTTTTGTTATGAACGGAACCGGCTTGAATGAGGTAATACCCCCCACTAACGGACGTAATGTAGTAGTACCCATACTGTTGCGTTTTGTTCGTGTGACAAAAGAAAAGCATAGTCCTGATAAAGAACATAGGAGTACCCCTAAAAGTAGTTACTGATCACGTGCTATAATAATTGGTTTTGAGACGGAATCCATGCTTGTTGACGCCTATTTTGGTATAAAAATCCATATAAATGATGTTAATAAGACGCACTTGTTGATAAATTTTAAAATTTAAAAAAATGTATAATTGTAAGCCCTGTACCATCGTTTAATTGTATTCTAGTTAGTTGTATTTCAGTGTAAAAACAACTAAGTTTAACATTAAAAACTCTGTAGTAGAATAAGAAAATTGCTTTAAAAATAACAAAGGAATAATACCTCTTCTTTAAGTACTATAAAATACAGTTTTCCATTTAAAGTATAAATTATAAGCCGTATCCTTTGTAGGTAATGTATCGTAGAATTAACCTTAGGGATTCAGGCGCTCCTATAAAAAGGTTGGAATCGAAACGTCGTTCACCCTTGTTCCTTTCACCCCAACACCCACCCACTTAGAGGTGGGGATTAGGGTTGCGCGCGCAAACAAAATCAATACGGTTAATGTTACGCACAAATATACGAAGTAGAGATGTCAGGGACAGGCTATCGATAATTTAATATTAATTATATTTACCTTCATAGATATAATCTTTATCGTATGAGCTTTAATATGAATCTATAATATAATTAAAGAGTGCTCCAGTTTTCTTTGTTTTTTTCGACTGTCATTAGAGTTAACATAAAATTTCGGTTTTACCAACATGAGTCATATACGATTGCAATGTTTAACTATTGCGTCTATTGTCTGGACAGTTAAGTTGTTAAGATTGTCATAAAGGTATATTTTCATGTGTGAACAAAAAAAAAACTATATTAATTTAAAGGCGTCGGCGTCGTCGTCGGGATGTGACGACCCCATCGCCCGCTGTTGGGATAACCTCTGTCACAACAGAGATTATTCCACCAGTGCAATCAGTCACACTGGTGGTAGGTCTTTTGTTGCAAGAGGCCGGCTAGGTAGGTACCACCGCAGTGTCAAATATTCTGCCGCCAAATAGTAGTGTTTAGGCACTACTGTGTTCCGGTTTGAAGGGCATTGTACGCTAATGAAATTACTGGGCGAACGAGATTTAAGAACTAATATCTCGAGGTTGGCAGCGCGTGAGTGGCACCTACTAATGGTGCTGCAAGCGCTCATAGGCTGCGGCAGCCACTTACCATCAGGTGGGCCGTATGCTTGATTGCCAACTTCTAACATAAAAAAATAATAATAATAATTCTCCTAGTCGCTTTTTGTCATTTTGACTGACTTCAAATTGCTCTTCTATATATCACTATTCACTTTCGAGAGGTCACTTAGGGACAGTCGTTCTTTGAAAACCATTTAGCGTAAATTCCATTAATATTATCAAATTAATTCTTCTGCTTCTTCTTATCGAGTGATTAGTGGCCAACCTAGTGTCAGAGTTGTTCAGGTCGCCCGTATAGGCCTCTGACTTGACTTATCGACTGTCATAAAATTAATAACAACCGGAATTGACATTTACGTGTCTTCCGAGCACGGAGATGCTCAATTGAAATACCACTACGCGATCACCCATCCATTGACTGACCAGACCTAAAGTAGCTTAACCCACCAATCGTTTACCAATCAGTCAGGGTCTGAGCACTTTTAGCAGTATAAATATATATACACAGTCCGTTATAAACCTATGCACAAGTTTCGAGTGCTAAAATCCAATTACTTGCATCTGCCTATCGTTAATTTAAGTTCAATGTTGGCTAATAGCTTCGTAATAGTCGCGGGCGTGATTTAATTATCGACGTTTTCTCACACCGTGTACCTCCCTAGAGGCAGGTATAGGCAGATATCTATAGAGCATGATTAATTAATAAGGTTTTAAGATATGCCAAGGGGACTATAGACATTTGAATTCGTAATCAAAACATTTGAATGGCCCTGTTTATAACGAAGTGTTAAACCGAAGCTGTTATGAATTACTTACTAGGGCTGTTTTAATGTATAACGAAAGTCACTGTTTCTCTTATTTTAATAAGTTCACTGTTCCACGTAGTAGTACACACGGCAGACACATCAGCTAAACTTAACTGGCCCATTAGGATTGTGATATCCTGTATCGGGGATCTGGAAAAATACACAACTATGAGAACAAACATGATGTATGATCAATACAAAGACATACTCTGAGCGAGAATCGAACCCGCGACCTATGGCATGTAAGGCAGAATCGTCACCGGTATGGCACAACGTTGCCAATATATGTATGACTCCTGGGCCAGAACCTTTTAACATTACAGTAGTCCATATAAATAAGTAATAAAGACGTTCCACAAAATAATAAATGAATCTTTCTGTAAACTATATAATCTTCTCATAGGGTTTTCGCAATCTACACTGTTCGACGTTCGACATTGGTCAGTCACAATTTTGTAAATTGTTAGTACCTTAGATAAAATAAAATAAATAAAAACCTTATATTTCAAGAAAACTATTTTAGGAAATTGCATTGTGTATGCACATTGCATATAGATCTCAAGACGTGAATCTTTTTATGAAATTTGCAGTAGGTATAGTAAATTGCAAGTGCGCTGTGTAAAAATGCTTTCTATTTGGAGATCTCTGCGATATTTATATGTCTAAAAATGTATAAAACAAAACCATCATTTTATATCGTTTTTGTTTTCTTTTGTCTTTAAAGATAAGCACTTTTCTTTGATAAGACTGTTAAGTCTGTCAGTTCATCTGCTATTCTTGTTAAACTTTTCAATAGAAGCGTTTCCAGAGAATCAAGGGTACATTTTATATTTAACAGAAATACTTATATAAAACTTTATAAATGAAGTGTCGAGTCGCGTATTATTAATTCCTTTAGTTATTAATTCCTTTAGCAATTGTTTCTCGTATAACAAACAAACAAGGTAATGTTTGAATTTCGTAAATTTGAATTTTATTACGTCATAGTTTCGTGTAACTTTTCACTCGACATTTGTGACTTTATTTGAATAACCCGAATTAATAATTGAATTCCCTCTATTCACGGTTCAGTAGCACACGCTAACATAATAGTATAATATTGAAACTAATTAATTTTCGATTATTTATCTTGCATATGTGGACGCTAATAAGCAATACCATGTCAACCCACAAAATAGAAAAAACTGAGTTAGATATGCAGAAGTGTTGGAAAATTGCTGAAGAACATTTTTCTTTAATATTTGTAGGGTTTAAAGCTTATAACTTCCAAAAGGCCATTTTTAATCATGCAATTTATGTATTATGTTAACTTTTTCTATCTATTATATACGAAATATGCAGTTTGTATACTTATTTTTTATGAAAATAAGTAAAATAACTTACATAAATCTGAAATTGCCAAAAACTTAACCAATACATATAAAAAATTCATATAAAGCAAGTTGTTCAAAATTTTCAAACGCGGTTTTCTCGAAATGACATTCGTGTTGATATGGTATTCCTTATTTGCGTCCATGTGTTTTGTTATTAAATTTTCATTGTTAGATTAAACTTTAATTAATTCATATTATATGATGAATTATCCAAACTAATTATTAAAATTTTATTGTAGTGTATCGAGACACAAAGTGTCAGTCCTGTGGACCAACCCAGCGTATCGACAGTTTATTTGTGAGCCAAACTTCATCTGAATTCACGCACCATTGTGTTAATTCACATAAAAATCCTGTTTACATGAATACATGAATATGATGGTGATGGTGATGATGATATGATGATCATATGACACTTGTAATATCCTGGAAGGCATCTTCTAAAACTTTGAAGAGAAATTGTTTTAAGCCTGTCAGAATACTTAACACCAATTTTATCAGTTACTTAAATCACATCCAACGGAACACATACCAGAGAGATTACAAACGGGAAAAGATACATTATGATACTTCAAACAAAATTTACCATCGCTTTAAAAACAATATCCGGGACGTGTGACACTTAATAAAAAGTCTGAAATATATCCAATTTTTAAGCAAATATGTCTCTTTTTAACTTAATTATATGATGGGTTTTATCGTAATTTAGCTGCATACTGGTGATAAACGGAAAATGATATTTAAAACGAAACAAACAATAAAATTTGTCATTCAAAACAAGTAGCCAAGTTGTTAGGAGCGATCTCATAAAACCCAATTAATTCTAAAGACTCCTCGTGGTACGTGATTAAAATTATAAAAAGTTCCATTAGGGATTATATCGGGCGAACGGACAGAATATTTTAAGTTTTAGAATATATTTTTGTCACAAAATTAAGAGAACACGAGTTGTTGAGTTAAGTGGTCGTCAATTTGTATTCATTTCTAATGCGCGATCTATATTTTATTTCACAATGATGTATGTTTGTGATAAACGTACTGCTCACCGGATAGACGTTTACCCGTAACTAGACGCAAATAAGCAATACCATGTCAACCCACAGAAATGTCATTTCGAGAAAAACGCGTTTAAAAATTGTTAACGACTTGTTTTATATGAATTTTTTATATGTATTGGTCAAGTTTTCGGCAATTTCAGATTAATGTAAGTTATTTTACTTATTTTCACAAAAAAAATAAGAATACAAACTGCGTATTTCGTATATAATATAACTCAAAACGTTTAACATAAGACTAAAATTGCTTGATTAAAAAATGGCTTTTTAGAAGTTTTAAAGCTTAAAACCCTACAAATATTAAAGAAAAATGTTCTTCAGCCATTTACCAACACTTCGGCATATATAACTCAGTTTTCTCAATTTTGTGGGTTGACATGGTATTGCTTATTTGCGTCCAACTGTAGTCTATATTAAATTACTATCTTATCTTCATTTATAATAATAATTATAGTTCCAATAATAAACCGTTACCATATAAATTTTTTTTTGTTCAAAGCTGGTAAACAAGTATACGGCCCACCTGATGGTAAGTGGTTGCCGTAGCCTATGAGCGCTTACAGCACCATTAGAAGGCGCCACTCACTCGTTGCACTGCTGGAATAATCTCTGCCGTGACAGAGGTTATCCCAACAGCGGGCGAAGGGGTCGTCACATCCTGACACCAGAGTAGTAATTTTTGGTTAATATTTTTATTTTCTTAATTTTTGACTATTATAACTTTTAACGTCTTCATCGCAAGTAGAGTATTCTATGAAGCCATTAAGCAAACTTTTCAACGCGATCAGATATATAGTTTCAGAAATCTCGTGATGAGTGCATTCGTGTGAGATATTTCACTTAAATATGTATATAATTATATAGACAAGATCATAAACATCAGCGACCGTAGCTTCCTAAAATGAAAGGAGGATTTATTTTGTTTAAAACGTCTTGTTGTTTTTAAGTGTATCAAAAAATTTTAAAATATTTTCATGGTAGAAATAACGTTAACATAGATACACATTAATGCACTTATATTTTTAAAAGTTATAAGAATACTTGTGAAATTTGTGCTTATCATAACCCCAAACTTATCCACCATAAACATAAAATCACATTGCTTAGTCCTTTACACATTTGCCACTTCGTGTAAATTTTTCCCCGACGCATCAACTGAGGGGCCTCTCCCTTCGGATGGAACTCGTTTTATCAACGCTATAAAAGAGCAAACACCAGGCCTATCTATTGTATAATATATCAACAGTGACAGACAATTTAAGAAGACCCTCTTGATATCGCATCGTTTGTCTTTGTCTAGATATACCAATTATTAGAATAAAATATGTATACCAATTACTAAGGTAAAATATTTACTGGTGGCTAGGTAGGTACCACCGTAGTGTCAAATATTCTATGGCAAAGCAGCTATGTATTTTGAATTTTTTTCGGTTTGAAGGACACTGTAGCTAGTGAAATAGCTCGGCAAAGGTGATTTAACAACCAATATCTTAATGGTGGTGGCAAAAGAGATTTAAGAACCCATGTAACGAGGTTGCCAACGCGTGAGTGACACCTGCAAATGCTATTGCAAGAGCTGATAAGCTACGACGTCGCTACGACAACCGCTTACCATCATGTGGATCCTATTCTTGCTTGCCAACTTAGTACAATTAAATAAAATCAGTACGGCCGTAATACTTCTTTGAAAGATCTATATACCCTGTCACTAAACACGAAGTTAAAATGGCTTTACTTTATTTCCGGTAACGATAGTATTGTTAAATATAAGGTATGACATCAATTAATATATAATTAATGGAGTATGAAACCATCTTCCACATTGTTCTACCACGCGTTTTGTATGTTCTCTCTGCCAACAAAATTACTTCTTCTTTCATTCTATCAGAGAGACCGCTAGCATGTGATGTTCCTTGGTAGTAAAACATTGTAAGTGAAAAATAAAGATCAAAATACCTTACGTTACAAGATATCAGTGTCGGAACTTTAAGGGTTTTCTATGTCCACTCAGCGAATATATATGTACCTCGACATCTAGACTAAAACTCGAACTAATGACCTCCGGAACAGACGACAGTTCGCTGCCAATGTACCAGACATTCAAATAGATTATAAAAATAGTTCGAATGCGTTTGTAAATGACAGTCTATTTCCTACATTCCTTGTAGAATATCGGAAATTTTATAGAAAATATTCGTTGCATAGAAAATATGAACGACCATATCTTTTGCTCCTTGATATTTTTATACGCCACGACGGAAATTAAAATGCCTCTACGTTATTATTTTCTAAAGCGATTTCTGATTAAAGTTTTCTTTTCGTTTATAGCAAGACGGAAGCACTTATAGCAATAATTTTCTATGCTCTCGTTTACGTTATGGTTTTCTGCGGTTTCAAGGATATTGATAAGGGAAATATTACCTAATACTTATTGTATTAGGTAATATTTCCCTTATCAATCATAATAATTTTTATAAATATAATCCGAGAAGAATATAGAAAACGTAGACTTAAAGACCTTCAAATCCAGGCAAATCTCTGAATTTTGAAGTGCATAATTTGTGTTTCGAATTGGTCGCGGTAAAAGAAGAAACCAGCATGTCTCGGAGGAAATTCAAAAGCAGTGATAGAGAAGCTTCTTCGTCCAAGCATTATTGTCTGTATTATATTATCAGATGTTATGTGATAACAACCGGGACGGACAGCTTAACGTGCTCTCCGAGGCAAGGTGGGGAGACCCACACTGACAAACAATACAGAAGCATTGCAGATAAAATTTCTAATCCTACTTCAGGATGGGATTTATAAACTGTAACTAATATTGCTTTATATTCTTGATTCGACAGTACGAGTATAAGTTCTATGACGCACGATCGGTGGGTTAAGCAACTTTAGGCGCGGTCAGTCACTAGGTCGGTGATCGCATAGTAGTATTTCAACTTAGCGTCTCCGTGCTTCGGAGGGCACGTAAAAGTCGGTCCCGGCTGTTATCAATTTGATAATAGTCGAAAAGTCAAGCCAGAGGCCTAATCGTATACGGGCGACCTAAACAACTCTGACACTAGGTTAGCCACTAACCGCTCGATAAGAAGAAGAAGTTCTATGAAACAATAAAAACAATTTCGTTATTTAATTAAAACTTCAAAAGGGCAACGGTAAAACAGGGCGCACATAAATTCCATTAGACTGAAACTTACGAACTTCTAACAAGTTATAAACACTTAGAAGGTTCCCGAGTTGAGAGTTGAACGACAAATAATATATTGAAAGGTATCAATAACATTACGAACTGTGTCCCCTTCTTTAATGTCATTTCGTATTTGCCAACTAATCAAGCAACTTCGAAAGTTTATATATTTACATTGTATTGTGTCATGGATTTATGAACATGATTAAACCCGCGATAAAAAATGTAATTCGCCATTTTGTGGTGGGGGCCATCTTGGATTTGAATTTATCATAACATTCTTGTCTTGTCAAGCTTGTCAACTTTGTCAAGCCCTTTTATTTGATATCCATATTGAGGGAATTGTTAAAAAATATGTAATCCGCCATTTCGTGGTCGCGGCCATCTAGAAGCGATTTTTATCAAACACTTAAGAACACTCCCGACTATTTCATGGATCATCCGTTTGGGTGTTATGATCCCACAGACAGACACACACACAGATACGTCAAACATAAAACACCCCAAGTTTTTCGTTGGGGGTTAAAAATATTGAAGAACAGCCTTACTATTTTCCACAAACATAGGCTGACTTGATTGAGATATTATTCTGAAACATAATTTCGACATGACGTTGAATCTGAAATATAATATTTTGAAGTAAGTTTCTTATCTAATAAATTGGAATACACCCAGTAGTATATAGTACTTATAAGTTGAACTTACGAAGGAGCACCACCAGCATATATTTTGAGGCTCTTGTTTGAATAAATTCCGTATGTTACAAACTTCAAGCTATTGATAATAATTCCACTTCAGATTTGAAATAAAAGTACGAGCTAGTCAGATCCGTAACACAATAATTACGGTAAGAAACTAATTACTTAACAGTACTTTATTAGGTACAATTATTGATATTTCAGGCTTAGTATAAATAAGGATGAACATTAAAATAACTTCCAATAAAGACACATCATTAATTTTAAGCCCTTTCCTATGGCCAAGTAAACTAGAAAACTGTTGCATCATGTATGCGTCACTTAAGCTTACGAGGATATAAAATTTTATAGCATTTACAAGAACATTGTCTAGACTCTAGCCGCTTTGAAAAGATGTTTTCGCATAAGCTTTATCCTTAAACCGTGAAAGGCTCTCAGTATGTATTAACCACAGGCAACAAGGCGGCTGTTTAAACTGCCTTATATTATGTAAATACGAAAGACTTTTTCTTCGCCTTTGATGTTCGGAGACAAATGGTTCTAACGTCAAGTTGAGTCATTTATCAAGTTAAGCGAATGTATCGGTAGCGCCATTTTGAAAGGCGCAAATTTCAGAGGTCAAAGAGGGAATGTGTTTGCGTACTAAGCTGACAGTCCACGCCTTTCGGTTCGAATAACAAACGCTCTATATGGGTTTTTCATAAAACCCGCCTTTGTGTTATTTGCGTCAGTTTTATGCGAATATGAGCCTATTGAAAACTAAACGTCGTTATTGATTTATTGTTTGATGTCTTTGTTTCTTACTAAATCGATATATAATAATATATTGAGTTATGAAAACTATTGTTATTTTGTACATCTTATATTTTGAATTGAATTGTAAATAATGTGTTGTAATCATTGATTAATAAAGAACTAGCTGTGCACTCGACTCCGCTCGGGTAATGTAGTTTTTGTATGGTCCCACAGGCAACCAACATTTTTCTGGAATGAAAAGTACCCTATATGTTAATGAGTTAATCACTGCTTACCAAATTTCATCCAGATTTGTTCGGTAGTTTTGAAGGAGTAACAAACCGCCACCCATCCAAACAAACTTTTACATTTACAATATCTATCTACGGTTGAGCGAACTAATTTCCTTCACTATTAACTTAGGAAATACTCCAGCGCCCTCTCTAAGAACTAAGACGTACATTAAAACCGAACTTAGTCACTTCATTCAACAAAGATGCTTTGACATTTTTTATATGAATAGGCCACGTCATAGTACAAAGTAAGTGTATGAAAAAAATGAAAAATAAAATAATAAAAAAATGTTTATTAACAAAAACACCATAATTATTGAACAGATGGTACCCACACTATGTATTCCTGTATCGTGGGGTGCCAATTTACGATTTACAATTTCACTATTGTCGCTCGGTTTACATTATAACAGTAGTTGAATTTATTAGAGAGAAACAACTTTATTAAAATGTTAGTGTCGGTGGAGGGAGCCCTAGAGCTCCCTTACTGACGGTTCGCGTCGATGCGTCATGCTTGATTGGTAAAGCGAATCCGTGGCGTCCCACTATGGCGCAAGGTGGAACCTTGGTGGTTTTAGTGGGTAAGGATGGCCAGGACTCCATTGCACGCGTCCCGGCACTCGAGTGCGTAACTGCATTTCCCCAAATAAAAAAAGGAGTTGAACATATAGTATACTATGCTATACTATCTCTCTTTATTTAAATATATATATATATATATATTTTTTAATTTATTTGTTACTTTCTACTACTTCTACCCTTGGTATACATATTCCTTTAGTAACTCAAAGGTTGGCTGGAAGAGATCCCTTATTGCCTTTGTACAAATGATATTTCTTTGAAAAATTTTGTAATTTTTAAAATACTTGTACAATAAAGTTATATACAACAACAACAACAACAACAACTATTATTGAAATATTTGCAATGTTATTGTAGTCGTCCTCACTTCAATTTACCCTTAAAAGTTAAATTAGAAGCGGCAAAAGTGCCGACGCCGTATGATTGTTGAAGCCTGACCTGAAGAGTACACGAATTTACATGAATAGGGTTGCCTATACGGAGCTAAAACGTTGTTTTGTTCTTTTTATTTTGAAATTTCTTACTAATTATATTCAACATAGAGTTCAGCGGGCTTACCATTAATTCTTATTGCGATTCAAACGACGACCCTTATATATTATGACATATATATATTTATACGTCATCCTCATATAAAGTCTGAATGTCAGATTTGTATTGGATTGATTTAGTTGTCATTTGAATCGCTATAAGAGTTAATGGTAAACCCCTATTTCCAAAAAGTTGCTTACAAAAATTTCAGTAATTACTCATACCTTACTCAACATGTACATTTTATATTTTGAAGAAATGAAACAATTATTTGAGCCATTTAAATCAATCATTTCTTTTCCATATCTGTCCCTACCTATTTCCGCTAACTCCTCCTAAACTACGCAACAGATTTTGATGCTGTTTTCACAATCGGTAAGATAATTTTTCACGGAAGGTTTTCATATATAAAAGCACCTAAACCAAAGGATGGACAAATTGCTAGTAAATAATAACTAAACGGCATAGTTATTCTTTTTAGCAGCCCTAATTACATGGTGGAGCTTCCGTATAGTGTAGTCTGTCGTACACAATCTCCATACATTTGCATAGCAACCAGAGTGCTGTTTATGGACTCTTGGAAATTTTCAAGCTGGATCTTCACTCGACATAAATTATTACCTGAAAATGTTTGAAGTGAGCAAGCAAAGGGTCTCTTTATCACCTATTTTTGTATTGTTTAACTGGAACATTCCAAATTATTTTCTTTATTTTATTTAGCACATACCACATACGAATATCTTGCCCAAGTTTGATAACATTTTGGGTCGCAACAATGTAGGTGTTTCGCCATCGAAACGCAAAGATCTTTTATTTTATTGAAGTGAAACTTCTAATGCGACTTCCAACAAGGTAGCGTTAAACGTTTAACGCTACTATGGAGGGGGTATGAAAGAGACAGAGCGAGAGTGAATGCGTGGCACTCGAACGCATGCGCGAAGTATACCTGTTACAGGCCAGTGCGAGCATTAATAAAGTTATTATTATATGTTAAAGTTTGTCTTAAAGAAACAACATGATTTCACTAAAAATCAATTTCTACTCCTTCCTATTTTCATTTCCACATTACGAAGTTTCACTTCTTTCTCGCGAAGGGACTCCACGCACTATTTTTTATTAAAAAAAGGACAATGACTATCCACAATAAATAAACTTCAAGACACGCACAAACTACACACTCCTAGTAGAAGCTACAAGCTTATTTCGAGAAGTAACACGAATATTAGTAATGACTTAAAAAGCATTGCCAATATTGTAAGCAACAAAAAGAACAATTTTGTTAAAGAATGACAGAACTAGGTTTATTAAATACTCGTATAATCGTTTAATAATGTGGTAAATGGAATTTTACTCATTATAGTCAGGTAATAAGTACTTTGTGGCGATTATGCAATTATTCAACTAAGTTTCGCTTGAATCTGTGAGAAAATCGGAAACTTCTTTATAACTTTTGCAACAAGTTACATTTAATACCGCTCAACAGATTTGCATACATTTGCATCGAAACTAGAAACTGTGATTCGCTTGTCGCTTTCCTTAACTTTGTCTAAATTGCTACTAACTTTCAGCTTCACTTAGAGAAATACTTTAGGCATTTTGACACTTTCATTTTTTGCTATCCGTATTTCGTTGTAAGGAATGGGAATAATAATAAGAAATTGTCTGGATAACGATACCTAATTATAACACCAAAAAAGTCAATTTAAGTCGCTATAATGGTTTTTACGAAAATTTTAAATACCTTAAATACCTTAACTCAAATTATTAAAAACATGAAAGGTGTCAAGGGACAACCGGATGGAACGAAGTTCCTTTCGATTAATTAGTGAAGGAATTGTAATAAAAAATTAATTAATTTAATTATTTAAAACTAATAATTTTTTATTTTAATAATCGTCGCGACACCACACTGTTCAATGCGAAATAGAAAGACGAAACGAAAATAACTGGCTTGCTTTCTATGAGAGAGAGAGAGAAAGAGAGACAGACAGAGAAACATGCGCACGCCATGAATAGTTGTACCATGCATAGTTGTTTTGTAGCAAAAAGTGTCGTTACAACTTTTGGTCTTAATTTTTTCCGTCTAGCCTCCTTTCGCAACGCGCGATAAGTAGCTTCGTTCCAATAAACATGATCTCATACATGCTTCATCAGTATAAAATCGAGAAGTTATCTCATTGATCAGAGAGATAAGCAGCTTTAGACGCACTTCTTATTTGACACAAGACATTTTCCTGCTCTGAAAAATGTCAAAAAGCCAAGAAAAAAGGAAATAACTAGCTACCGTCACAGTTACATGAAATATGTATAATATAATATATTACATATCGCACCTTTAGCATGAAAATGACGTAACTCAAAAAAGCAACTTTTTGGGAATCAACAAAATAAGTTTTATAATATTGACATCTATCTGCACAATCTTTTGTATATTATTCATCATCATATCAGCTGAAAGACGTCCACTGCTGGACATAGGCCTCCTCCAAAGAGTGCCACAATGACCGATCCTGCGCCACCTGCATCCAGCGGACTCCCGCGACCTTTACCAGGTCCTCAGTCCACCTTGTCGGGGGTCTACCTACGCTGCGCCTTCCGGTACGTGGTCACCATTCGAGAACCTTTCCGCCCCAATGGCCATCGGTTCTACGTGCAATGTGCCCCGCCCACTGCCACTTTAGTTTAGCGATTCGGAGGGCTATGTCGGTTATCTTGGTTCTGCTATGGATTGCCTCATTTCTGATGCGATCACGCAAAGAAAGTCCCAGTATAGCCCTCTCCATTGCCCTTTGGGTGACTTTAAGCCTTATATTGTTGTATATTATTACGTATTTCGTATAATATTATAGGTATTTACACTCAAACATGCCTATGTTTGGAGTATTGTAACGTTGAGAATTTCGTTTCAAGTCATTTTACGCTGATAACTAAATTTTAGATTTTTTTCAATTGTGGCGCATATACGTTACAAGTTTCTTCGCACCTACTAAATTAAAGTCTCAAAAACAAAAGCAGTCTTGTTTTTAGTTTATTTTAATTAGACCAGACCACTTGAAAACTTGGCAACTCCAGTGTGAGCGTCTGTTTATATAAATGTAAACGCTCTCTACAACATTAAGTCGTTGCCAAGTTTCCTCCCTGTAAGGTCTTAAAGGAAGAAAAACTTGGTTATATTACATTTGGTTTTTCGTGTTGGAAGTTTCTTTTATTTGTTGAGTAAACAATCTTCTGCTGTTCTAGTTTTGAAAGGAACTTTTCATATATTGTTTGTAAACTATTGTAATATCTCGATATAGATGCTGGTCGTTTTATTGATCTTCTTACTTATATTAAAAGAGCAATACTATTTTTAGATGTATCTCTACTTTACCAAAGACTATACCCAAATAACACTTTAAACCGTCCTATGTGGTGTGTTCCTCAATAAATAATGTCGCCAGACCGCCCTAAGTCATTTTTCTGCGTCATCAGGCAGGCCGTGCGCTACATTACCCATATACCATCGGTCTGATATTTCTTGACACTTACAGTCAAAAGCCAAAATCAATAAATACCACCTATATGTAACACTTATCAGTTTACTGACTTCTGTCCTTACCTTCACCCTTGTAGAATTTAATTATAAGACATGTGGTTTTACTGTTTAAATTTTAGCTCAATAATCTATTGACAAAAAAATCAAAATCATTGTCTCCAATCCACAAAGTCGTAGTAAGTTCTTTATAAGCCTCTCCGTTCAGACTCTTCTATAATACTAACAAAAGTTAGATACGGGTTTATTATGTATCGTTAATGTCACATGATTAATATGTTCTCTTCGACCATCCTTAATCTTCTAGTTAACTAAACGATTTATTACTATAAGACGAATTTATGTTATGGCGACAAATTAGAATATTGATGGCACTTGTATCTTATATTTCTAATCAATTTTATGCTTGGAGGTTTATTTATTGGGTATTAGGAATCTCGTTAGTTTGTTACGCTATTATGGTATGCTTTTATATCAGTTTCAATATATTCATTTTTGTTTTGAACCAGATCGATGTTTTCTTCCCATTTCATCTGCTTCCTCTATAAAATGATTTCCAATATATTTATTTGTCTGTCCGGTACTTTAAGGTTTGTTTGCTTGTTTTTTGAGTTAACTCTAAGAGGAAAGGACAATCAGTAATTTTGCTTTTAGAGCCAACTACCTAAACTCTTTTGATCCCTTATTCCTCTTCCCTCCTTTTCTTGGGCGGACAAAACGCTTATTACTGGTGATGTACGCGTTTATAAGCTTTAGTGACCGGTTATCATTAGGCAGGTCAAACGCATCCATGCCATTTTTGTAATCTAAAAAATTTACAAAATGTAACTTTATGAATGTCAATCTTATATCTGTTTCTTTATTATTAAGAAAAAAAATTAAATAAAAACTTAAATAATGTCTTAGCCGCTTCACTTTCTAGTATAGAAGTAAATCTTATAATAGTCACAGTACTACTCAATTCGTGAGTAAATAAACTTCTTTCGAGTATATATCTAAGTTAGTGAATTGAAAGAATAATAGAAAATCAAATCACTCGTAATTCTCCAGAACTTTCCCCCCGTACCAGAGTTTGCACTTAAACCTCCCTCGTACCACGACAAAAGGGGTCGACAAGTAAGACAAATAGGAGAAAAAGTTTTATTAAATAGCTATTTGAATTTTTATAAGTCTTCAAAAAGGATACTTGACTCTTATGCTTTTTACATACTACGTGATATCTTCGTCGATATTAAAACTATAATATTTCCAAAATGTTATGGGCCTAAAATATTGTAAGCATTACTTTATTATTATATTTAAAGAATATTAGCTATGTTTTGCCAAGACATTACTAATAATTCTGTTAAGCGTGTAGCTTATGCTAGGACAATAGCTCAAGGGGGCCAGAGGATCAAACCTGTAATTCTCGCTTTACATTTTTCGTCAATATTATTTTTTATGAGAGTCAACGGTGCCAACGGTCGCGTAATAAGTTTATCAAATAAGTACCTACCAGGTTCAACTATAAGGTAATGTTTTATTATATTAAGTACTGAAAGCACTTTGTTGTCTCAGCTTATTTATAATTTATATGTCTAGACGGTCTAGACGTGAAAAATAATATATGTTTAATTCACGTCGTACTTTAGAATTTACGAAATATAAAATTGTATGAAATATACATATACATTTTTTTTATATGACTAAGTTGGCAAGCAAAGCATACGACCCAAATGATGGGAAGCGGTTGCCGTAGCATATGAGTGCTTGCAACACCATACATATCTATAGGTTTTCCAACCTCGAGCCAAAATATTGGCTCTTAAAACTCCTTTGTGCAGTAATTTCATTAGTTACAGTTTTCTTCCAACCGAAACACAGTACATACTTGTTTACGGTAGAATAACTGACACAACCTACCTAGCCGACCTCTTGCAATAAAAAGCCTACAACCTGTAGAATACCCACACATATAACAGCGACATATCAAACTTCGTATTGTTGCGTCTTATTCAATGAGTGAAAAGTCCCAAAGTCTACTCTCCCACCTTCTTATTCGTATTATTGCATTATATTCATGCATAATGACGACGCTGTGGCGCAGCGGTAGCGAACCTCCCTTAAACGCCACAGGTCGCGGGTTCGATTCCCGCTCGGAGCATAATATGTTTGTATTGATCATGCAAGCATAGTTTCCGGTCTGGGTGTATTTATCATTGTCATTGTGTATGTTTCCGGACCCCGACACAGGATATCACTATTCTAATGGGGGCCGTTGAGTGTGCAACGTTTATTATTATTAGGGTGCGTATTTAAATAATACTCTCAGGCGAGCCTGGTTTTTTTTTTAGTCCATACGGGCTAAGCCAAGTATGTACTAAGATTTGGGTGAGTTGAGAACTAAATCGGCTGATTAGCAACAGCAAACTGGTTATCTGTATCTAACTGTAGAAATTTTCTTACTATAAATTTTCTTATTATTATTATTTTTTTCTTCCAACCGAAACACAGTACATACTTGTTTACGGTAGAATAACTGACAAAACCTACCTAGCCGACCTCTTGCAATAAAAAGCCTACAACCTGTAGAATACCCACACATATAACAGCGACATATCAAACTTCGTATTGTTGCGTCTTATTCAATGAGTGAAAAGTCCCAAAGCCTACTCTCACACCTTCTTATTCGTATTATTGCATTTTATTCAAAAAGTAGGTCTTGCAGTGAACTTCTGTCTCATCTTCTCTATCTCATTCCTTCTTCTTTTTCTTCTGTTTTTCATCTTTCTCACTCTGGCCTTACGCTTGTTTGCTACTGTGTTTACTATAAAAGTAGTAAGTAAATCTTACAGTGCAATATCATTAGTTATATATAGATTATGACCATCGTTTCCGTTATAAAATATTTACCATTAATCTCGTGCATACCAATGGAAATAACGGAAATACTTCGTCAAGCATCCGAAACCTTCGACAAATAAACGCCGTTAGGAATTTCAGTGCTACAAATCACGATTCAGGGTTAGGTCTTAACCAAGTTCGGTACTTGTCAGTCAGCTAACGAGCCAAGTTGCACAAAACGGAACGTGCCCCAGAACCACAACTAATGCCTAACTACCTCAAACGCGAACAATAATTTGTAAAGGGAAAGTTGGGCGGTATTTTGTAAATTCTAATGAAATTTCACTTTGACTTTATTATGCGTGTGTGCGCTTCTTGAACATCGGTTTATTTATTAATTAATATTCCACATATTATATATTACATAACATTGACGTTTTACAATTAAGTAGAACGATTCGAGCAAGTAACTAACTTCTCACTACAGCCCAAAGTTCATATCCTCTCTGCCTCTTTTCTATTTCTTCTCCTCCCCTGCCTCCCATGTGACAACCCATAAAGATGTATCTGGTTTTACATGTTATTATAGTATATTTATAGGAGCCTATTCTCCGTTGCTCATGACGATAAATATATTTACACGGACGCAAAAGGATTTCAAGAGTGCATAAAGGTCTACTTAAATAAATAATATTTCGTGTTAAAATTTATTTTTATGTTGACAGTTAGGCTAGGGTCTTACCATTTTTTTATAAAAAAATTATGGAAAAAATCACAGTTTCCTTATAAAATTATATTTTATTTTATGAAAAAGTCATTTTTAATGGTAGGACCCAATACGTTATAATCACTTACAGACAATCACATCACTTATAAGGATTATAACATTTGATTAAATAATTCTAAATGAATTTGCATTCCTATATCCCATTCTAATTTGATATAGCACTCCTCAGAATTCGTATATTTGGGTCTACTCAGAATATTCAGTAGGCAACCCATATCAAGCAGTGATCATGAACTGACGGACGGGTACGAATTATATACATACCTCTATGCTTGTGATGAAGGCAATACAATTCGAAAGGGTTAAAATTTGCGTAGATTTACTAAATGAAATTCCAAGCGAATAATTAATTTTCTTTAAATTGATTGTTGTATAGTATGAAATCGTTTTAGTCCAGTGGATACCATATAGCTCTAGAAGTTATACCTAAAACTTAAAAGCAACAAGGAGTTATACAATGCTCTTAGCCTCTTATAGTTTATCAATAGTGTTCAGGCCTTATTGAACACATATCGCAAGTTTTTGAGGTTATAGAACATCTACAA
Source organism: Hestina assimilis (assembly GCA_023373885.1). Taxonomy (NCBI): domain Eukaryota; kingdom Metazoa; phylum Arthropoda; class Insecta; order Lepidoptera; family Nymphalidae; genus Hestina; species Hestina assimilis. The sequence continues at coordinate 9,521,805 of CM041755.1, read as the reverse complement.
AACTTTCAACCACATTTATTTTGAAGAAGATATGTCTACAAATTTTCGAGATATATAAGTGTTTCCCATAATTTTGTTTTTTCATATTACTTTTAAATAATTACTATGAAATAACCAACTTATTTTTGGGGTCGATTTTAATTTGCTATTATTTCTAAAATCCTTAAGATTCTACATCATCAATCTGAGGCACCCTTTAGATTCGAATATGCGTGGTCCACAGCACACTTGACTGGTAATTAATAATAATTTATGAGTGTTATAAAACACTTATAAATTATGTTGTTTTTGGTTATCTCCATATTTATCTCAATTATTCTAAATATTTGACTTTACTTAAAACATAGATTGTATTAAAATAAAAACGCGTAACAATAAAAATTTTATTCCTTAAAGAACCGCTTATTTTTCCGAGATGAAATATGTGTTAATCCGAGGCCGGCATAAAACCTCCAATTTGTTGAGCGGTTGACGTGATTGAATAACAAACAATTTACCAATCCCTACATCCAATCCTTCATATTTTGTATGATAAAAGAATAATGTTGGCATTTTACTATTTTCCGTTTTACGCCGTTTTCGCGGGCGAGGACTCGGGTCCCATATATCGCACGTTGCGTCGCGACGCGCTCATACCGTCAGGTGATTCCATCGATTAGAATGCGCTCGGAAGTTCGCCTCCATTCCCGATGAGGCAACCAATGATATATATATGATATCAACTTGGAGCCTCCGCGAAGACTGAGCTATCAAGGCCAGTAGGGCCACACGCACAGAAATTGTATATAGTTAAACAAAAAACTATTGCGATCTGTAAATCATTGCTGTATACTTCTTTCTAAAGACTGCTTATTACAGTCATCCAGATTTGTTAGAATAATAGTTTTAATTTAGAGGCATTACCATCAGAAAGTCGGGTTAAAAACAAATTACAAAAGAAAAGACAATCATTCTCATTGAACGCGGAAAAAACCGGGTGCAAAAACTATATAGTTCCTAATAACTATCGTTTCCAAAAACGCATAAGTTCATTGCAAATAGGTTTTTTTAAGTTTTGGAGATTATTAACCACTATTAAAGAAAATCCTTTCAAAAGACCTCAAAACCTATTGCAATGGATTTAATCAAAGTTTGAATTAACCATGGTGTTTTTAATAAATCAAATTTGACATCACCGTTAAATAGCGCAAGGTCTTGAAGGCTGGTTAAAATGAACGAATTAGTAAAGTCACAGCAATACATTATTGCTGTGCAATTAAGAACTCCAAAGGCTAAAATCATTGAGATTTTGGAACGTATTTTTGAATTAAGAAATTTGCTGTTGACTGGAGAATTGTCTTTTATCTAAGCAAATTTTCATTGCAGCTTAGTCCTAACGTAATGCAATTAGCTGCTGATCGTTAGCGACCTGCTCGTTAGTACGCTGCGAAAACATTTACAAACATTCTTAGCTTCCGCTACTGTTTTGGCAGTTGGAAATAAAAATATCGGCGTCGGGACGTGACGACCCCATCGCCCGCTGTTGGGATAATCTCAGTCACAGCAGAGATTATTCCACCAGTGCAATCAGTCACACTGGTGGTAGGTCTTTTGTTGTAAACGGCCGGCTAGGTAAGTACCACCGCAGTGTCAAATATTCTGCCACCAAATAGTAGTGCTTAGGTATTACTGTGTTCCGGTTTGAAGGGCACTGTAGACTAGTGAAATTTCTGGGCAGAGAAGATTTATGAACTAATATCTCGAGGTTGGCAACGCGTGAGTGGCACCTACTAATGGTGCTGCAAGCGTCGTAGGCTACTGCAACCATTTACCATCAGGTGGGCCGTATGCTCGTTTGGCAACTTATAACATTAAAAAAAATATCTGAACGTTAACAATCTAACTTCGCTGAAGTATTTTTTAAAACTAGCGTAATAATTGATTTCAAATCTCGATTTCAAGTTTTTGTTTGACGTTAGTTTTTTAATAAAGCAACTCGCTATTTTGATAGATTTTAATTATTTTTTTGTTTTCCAAAGTTAATAATTACACTCAAAAATTGTATGATAATGGTGAGTGGATATAAAAAAATTAAATCCATATTTTTTACAACCAAGTATAGTTGGTTTTTATAAATAGAAAAATACTTTTGTTGTTTGACGATAATTTTTAGCTTTCAGTTCGTACCTAAAATAAAAATATCAAACACATTCTATTAAAACTTAGTACGGATTCAAAATTATGTATGCGAGGTCAAGTAACTAGTTTTAAATCATAGCACAGAACTGAGATACAACAGTGTTTAACCCACTCTATCGTATCTCGCTGAACGAAAACTCGAATGACTTTTAGTTTAAAGCGAGTGTACTTTATTTAATTACCTAAAAAGGAAATGGAAAAGCGTAATAACGCAACGAAACGTCGCTAATTAACGAAGCTACGGAACAGCTTCGGAGGCGATGAGATACGAGGCTCTACGTAACGAGTTTGACTTGGAGTGTTTTAGTTACGGGTGCGATTCCAATGATTATTAATTGGAGAAATTTCTCGATTAATTTTTACAGTACTTAAAGGTGCTACAATATTTGTCTCTTTGTTTTCAAATAAATAACATTTGAATGTATAATTACATAAGATTAAAACGCTACACACTCAACAGTCTCAATTAGGATACTGATATCCTGTGTCGGGGGTCAAACATACACAAAAAAATAAGACAAGAACAAACACATCCAGACCGGAACACATGCCTGTATGGTTAATACAAATGTGCTCCGAGCGGGAATGCAATCCGCGAACTGTGGCTTAAGGCAGGTCATCGTTTTATGCTATATGGTATTAAAAATATCATAAAGTTTTGATATTCGTTATTTTTTGAATTTTCTGATTAAAATATTGTTTTCTGTATATTGCAATATGCCCATTGAAACGTGTCGGATTGACGTATAAACGAAATTTAATTAAAACCATTGTTGTATTGCGAAATTGCAAGTTCATTTTTTGATTGCTGTTAATTAAATACGAATGTTTTAATAATTGGTACATAAATATAATATATAATGCTATAATATTTATGTCTGTTGGTGTGGTCTGTATTATGTATCTGGAATACACATTGCACGCTCACAACAAGAATTAATATACACACGCACCCAAAAATGTATCCTATTATATCGATCTTATATCCGTTTTTTTAAAAGAATTTTATTGATGTACATTATCGTTAAATATCAAAAATTTCAAATATTTTATTTCTTATATACTTAAATAAAAAGAACAATAGTACATAAGAGTATAAAACCACGCGTGTGGTTTTATTTTTAATCACTTTACTAGACTACTACTTCGGATTTCAACGGTTCGTCCCTTATCCGGTACGACGATGTTGTACTGCATGCACTGCATGATCAAATATAGAAGTAACCATCGCGCTAACATCAATGTGACGTTTCGTTGGAATGACAGCTTTTCAAATATTGTCGTTCTAATTCAACGTATTAAATAGGTTCTATAGCTGTAGTAACACGACATTTCGCCATGCGCCAAAGTATATTTATAAAGTTAATAATGTAAAGTTAATAAAGGCTATTCAACGGAGTCTTTATTCGGTGTTAATCAAATATAGTAACCGCTCCCTATCAAGATTTTTGTATGGTTTTAAAGGGAGTGAGCAAAATGCTTTTTTTGGTTAATGTGTGGTGTACGGTTACAATCAATAAAAGTAACACGACAGTATCGGTTACTAATGGCGACGAACCATAGGGCATTGAACTTTAAATAAACGAGGTTACTTAGGATTATTTTATCACGAAGCATGTATGAATGAATGAATGAGTGAATGAATGAATGAATGGACGAATCAAAGATGATCTCAGATCGGATTCTAGTCTAAAGGTAAAGGCACACTATATCTCAATAAAACGTGTTTTTTTTGCACCTTTATTTACAATAACAGAAAAACATAAAAATCCTTGTTTTACGATTTAAAAGGGTACAGGTAATTTTGTGCACGGTAAAACTCCGAAATTTACATATCGTAGCGAGTCGTAAATATCTCAGGTATAAATATTACAATGCCCTTTTAAACTTTACGGCGGCAGAAAATATATAATATACAAAAATACATGGACCCAGGTGCCCGCGACTCCACTCGCGGATACAACGTACATTGCTTTTTTTAATTGAAGTTTTTATTTGGTTCTACGCCACGACGCGAATTTTCTAACAAAGCTAGCCAAAAGTACCTTGTCGACATTCTTATCACAAAACATTAGATCCATGATCATAATCGCTAAATTATACTAGAATTTACTCTTATCAAATGCTCTATGAATATATTGTACAGTAAAATGATTTTTTCTTGTTTCGAATTCATTGTATATAATTTTATCTGATTGCTGTCAAATAATGATGGGTACTTGTTGTCGCTCACACGTTCAGGCTTAGTAAAAATAAAGTAACATGCCTTATTTTCCACTACTGGGCAAAGGCCTCCTATTAAGAATATCAAGCAGAAGTTTCTTTTTGTTTAGCCGTTATGGAATAAAGATATAAGAAATATATTTTAACAAAAAGTTTTTAATAGCACACAGGCGAAGCCAAGGGGAGTCATTATAGACATAAAATTAGGTTTGCTACAATTTGATGTAACATAAAGTTATGGTATAAAGTTCCACATAATATATGTACATATTTAATTACAAACTTTGTCTGCAATATTTTAGAGTTAGGTTGTTTGACATCTTTACTTCTGCAATATTATAAGTTAGACATGCAACTTTATCTTTAGCGAAACTAGTTTGTTTATAAATATGTGTAATAGCATTATTATAAATACAAACAGATAGAAAGTTGTTTTTTGTTATTAAGTATCAAGTGATATATAAGGTTTCAAAACTGTAACTTTGATATGACAAACAGACATAGACTTGTTATGGTTTACGAACATCGTCCCTCGTAAAAGGAATCGGCTCTTCTTACATAGGGCTAATTAAAAAAAAATTGATGGTGTTGTTATAGTGCGCTGTTGTTATCGTTATGAAGACGAAAGAGGTTCGATTTCTCTTATGTTCAAAAAAATTATTCCTATCAGGTCAACTAAGAGTAATACAGCATTGGTAATATTCCATTTAGTACACGTGCTCCATCTTTCCTTCCTCCAGAGCTTTTTGAAGTTATACTTCTTTTGGCGCGTTAGGGAAAACTGATGAGAGTAAATTTTTACGATGCGCGCGCACACCGCCACAAAAAACCGACACTCTGAAGTTAGCTATAGTCAACATTTTTATTGTACTATTTAAATAAACTTTATTTAACTAGATAATGCGTTATAATTAAACTTTCAATGTATTAAATACCTTTTTTCTATTGTTAGTGTCGTTTTTTCTACAAACGCAGAATAAGGCGAAAGATAAAATTTTTGAAAAGATTTTTATCTTGTTACGCCAAAGAAGTTTAACTTCTAAAGCGTGTACATAAATACACAAACACTTTTTAATTCTTTAGATATTATCAAAGATGAAGTTATCTATTGAGGCTTTATTAGTATTGCTCCCCGCCTATTATAGAGGGTAAGAATATCTAAACGCTAGATAGTAATTGCTCCACTACTCTGATATTGTGTAGCCTAAATAAACAATATCATCATTTTTCATAAAGGCTTATTAATAGTTACGGAAGGTTTCTCCTATAACAAAAACATATTTAGCTTTACAATATTAGTATCGACTCCATTAATAATAAATAAGCGAGCTACTCAGGGGTCATCGAACCTTCCATCCAATGTTTTCTTAATCGGAAAACTACCCCACCAGGCCGTCTAGACGTCTTGAACAGACTATTTGTCTAACTTACGCTCAAACCCGGGATCCATTTAAGAATAGATTTATATCGATTAAAGTGTATTTTACTTTAATATTTTTTGAACAATATTTTTTTTCGAATTCGCAAAGCTATATTTTTAAATTGAGCGGTTGTCATAGCTATGAGCGCTTACAACACCTTTTATAGGTGCCACTCACGGATTGCCATCCTAAAGATATTGATTCTTATTCGATTCGTAATTTCACTTGCTAACAGTGTGCTTTAAACCGAAACACAGTAATGCAAAACACACTACTGTTTTGCGGTAGAATATCCGACAGCACGTTACCTAACCGGCTTCTAACAAAAGGCATACCAGTTCATTATAATTACGACACATTATATTCTTGTCTCAATAGCATTCTATATCTTCAATAATATTTTTGATTTATTTTCAAAAAGATTTTTATTATCTTCGAATAGATTGAATTATACCTATTATATGTCGCTTTGCACTTTATCGGCAAAGATAGATTTATCGAGACTAAATTATTCTTTAGCCCTTCTTATATTATATAGATCTTTTAGTCATCCGACATTACATTACATTACATTACATTACATTACATTACATTCATACAGTTTCCAAGTTTCTTTTTCTGGCCTGAAACCTATAAATCAAGTTTCCAAGAATAAAGCTTGCTATTATATGAATTTTCTAAATACACAAAGAATAAATGTTAAAATCATAAGCAATGTTAAAGGAAATTTAGTTTAATTTTTAAGAAATAAAAACACTATTAAATATTTGTATATTCTACACAGGCAACAAGCGGCGCTGAGCCACAAGTTGCAGTGCTATGCGAAGCCGGCGCCACCTACCACCCGCAGTACATGTCCGCCGCCGGACGGTGGACACCCGATCTGACCACTAAGCCACACAACTGCCTCAAGGACAAGATGGAAATCCTCGACTACTGCAAGAAGGTAAGACCTTAAGGCTAAGTTCAGTTCTGAAGCCTAAAAAGATTTCTTTATTTTCTATTTCAAATTACCTTTTAAAAATCCTAAAACTTCCGAGTCCTACAAACTTATTTGGAGGGCCAATTGAATATTAATAATGACTTGACAAAGCATTGCTAATATTCTTTCACCAAACCATAGTAAAGCAAATTTTTATTACAATTTAGATTTAAAACTTTATCATGATTAAGATGGTAGAGTTTTATCAACATTACCTTAAAAATAAATAACTTAGGGCGTTTTCGATAAAAAAATTAAGATAATAAATCAAACAATAGACGAATTGAAGCCTGCAATGACAAAACTTTCGTACGAAATCGGTATTACTTTGTTCGAATAGAATATTCATTCAAATTTCACGATTGTAGGAAAACTTTTGCCATTACGGGGAAAGTTGTGGTTGTTTGCTTTATAGATTTCTCTCAAACATTGATATATATATAAGACTTTATAGTTTATAGATAAGTTAAAATGTGTTGTGATGATCTAAATATAATTCATAGTGCCAATTGGTAATATAAACAATTATTGATTTAGATATTTCCTTAATATCAATAGAACAGAACAGAAACAAACTAAGTCATTTTTATAGTAAAAATTTTACGAAAATATCTAATTATAGTATATACCTAATAAATCGAATGTTCATTCATATTATTTTGAAGTAGGTATTATCTAATGATTCTTAGAGCTGTTTGATCAACTTAATTATAATTGCTCGTTAAATAATGCAATTAAATAAATAAACATAAATAAATACTACACAATCAACGAAAATCTGTTTCGGGGTCCGAAAACACACACAAGCACACCTAGACCAAAACGCCTGTGTGGTCCACGAATCAAACCCCGCAAGTCAAGAACCGCTCTCTATTTTTTCGGAATGTGTATTGCTGTTGGCCCTACTGGCCTTGACAGCGTCACCGGGCGGGGGCCGAGTACAGAGACTCAGCCGTGATAAAGGGCAGCCCTCACGAGGGCTCAAATTTGATTCCGTCCTTAGGGTGCCTCCTGCGAAGCCGAACCACGGCTAAGGACGTCATCGGAGATGGAGGCAGCGCTCGGAGCGCATTCTATACGATAGACTCACCCGACGGTGTGAGCGCGACGCGACCTGCGAAACAAAAGACGGTGTTGTGTGCGTGTCTGTGCTGTGTAAGGGGCATTTTCTAATGTAAAAGAACCGCTCCGCAACTTTTTGATATAAATGAACAATAATGTGTTATTTCATGGAACTCTATCTAGGTATTCAAATAGTTAAATTAATCTTCTTATCGTTCAGGTATACCCAAGCCACGACATCACTAACATCGTTGAAGCGTCCCACTACGTAAAAGTCAGTAACTGGTGCAAGCTGGGGTCCAGCAACGCTGCGAAGTGCAAAGTCACCAGATGGGTCAAGCCCTTCCGTTGTCTTGGTATGTTTGTTGCTATGAAATCATTTATTATAATACATACCTTTAGAACGAAAACGACGTAAATCAAAATGCAATTTTTGGGAATCAAAAAATAAGTTTTATAATATTGACACCTGCACAATCTTTCTTATATTATATTTTCATGGTTATTTACATCAGTTATTTGCGCTCGAATATGTTTGGACTATTGTTACATTGAGAATTTCATTTTAAGGCATTTTAGGCTGATAACAAAATTTTTGGTTTTTCTTAATTGTGGCGTTTGGGTTCTATCGGTGCGTTATCTAGATAATAAATTCTAAATCCATACCTAATCTTTGTATATTTTTATAAAATTTTCCCGTTAACTACAAAGATTATTTGGCGGCAGAAGGCCCATTCCAATCGGACGCGCTGTTGGTGCCGGAGAGCTGCCTCTTCGATCACATCCACAACCAGAGCCGTTGCTGGCAGTTCTCCCGCTGGAACGCTACCGCTGGACGTGCATGCGCTCAACGTGGACTTCGCTTACGTACATTTGCCATGCTGCTTCCTTGCGGTATCAGCCTGTTCTCAGGAGTTGAATTCGTGTGCTGCCCTAAGCATTTCAAGGGTAAGGATTCAAAAAAAATTATAACGAAATTATGTTTATTAGGTTCTCCCCGCAGCTTCACTCGCGTGGATAACAATTTTAAATACGGCACTTAATCTAATATAAAAAAAAACGAAAGAATCTTTCTTTTACCATAAAAATAGCCTATGTCTTTCTCCAAGGTCTAATCTATCACTGGACCAACTTTCATTTAAAAAAAACTGATCCGTAGACACAGGCAAACTTACTTTGGTATTTCTAATATTAAGTACCGATTTTAAAGATAGATATTTACCGCTAAGTATTGCAGACATTCACAACATCATTCTATTATAGAAAACGTCAAGATGCACAAGCCCATGGACGTTGGCGTTCCAGTAAGCCCTGGCGGTGAAGAAATGTTGGCTGCCTCTGCTGCTATGGATGAACGAGATGACGAACTTCTTGATGATGAAGATACCTTGACTGATGACGATGACGATACTCTTAATCTCAGTGACGACGATGACGATGATGACACTGATGATGGTAATATATTCATCAAATATTCAAATGTAAAAGTTAACAAAAATACGATATATCTTTTTTTATAAATAGTTGTGTCTACTATAATAATTTGAATTTGTTTCAATTACTGAATTCATCGCAAATTTTTTATTATATTTTTTCTACCTCGATAAAACTTTCGCTTTAATTCCTGGTGTGAGGGAAAAAAATGGTCTCTAAGATGACACTAATTAACTCTACCTTTACATCCTGATAATAGGTTATCGATCGCAATCGTATGTTAATTCCGCGTAACAGGAATTAAATTGAACTTTTCATCGTAGGAAGAAAAATCGCTTACGTACCACGGGAGAAAAGTAGGACATTGCCACCCGCGATTGTTGCGATTATCACAATCCGGGGTGAAAATGTCCTACTTTTCTCCCTAGATGCGTGCTAAATTTACTATTAATTATTAGTAACACTTTTTGTGCAAATATTTAACACTTTATAAACTCATCAGTAAATCTAGATCAATCAATCTTGGTAGATATGGATGAGGATGAAGACGCAGATATTTCCCGCGATGACGATGCTGAAGACGATGACTACACCGATGCCGATGATTCTGCCTGGCCGCGACCCGAATCTTCTGCCTCACCGTCCACCACCACATCTACTACTACTACAACTCCTACTACCACTACGGTTAGTGTTACTTTTTCAGTAGATTTCTGAATTACCGCTAAGTATATTTTATTTTTAGACGATGTCTTGAAACCTGTAGCCACCAGCACCTGATTTGTCTTAATCGTGGTAGTATCAAATGTTATTAAAATTGAAGTATCACCAATTACGATTTTTGGTTCGAGACATTGCTTTGTTATAATGATATGATTATTTTAAGTTTTTCCTGTACTTTGTCACCATTAAAGATAACTGGTACATCTTGTGCAGGCTTCCACTGCTACTTCCGACCCTTACTTCTCGCATTTCGACCCACGGACTGAACATCAGAGCTACAAAGATGCGCAGCAGCGTCTTGAGGAAACTCATCGCGAAAAGGTAAAATATTCCAGACATAACTAGAAATAAGAACTAAATAAGTACAAAATGAACTAATATTTTGGGGTTTAAGGAAAATATTTTCTTATGTTGATTGATATATATTTTAATTTAGATTACCAAAGTGATGCGTGAATGGTCGGAGCTTGAAGATCGCTATCAGCAAATGATGACGTCTGACCCAACCGCCGCGCAGACCTTCCGTCAACGCATGACCGCTAAGTTCCAAGCTAATATCCAGGCAAGATTCTCAATATTTACTAAATCTATTAATAAATATAACAGGCTTATTGTAAAATAATATAGTTCATGTTCATATAAGGTATAAAATATATACTTGGTAGTAATTATGAATACTTACCGAACTGGCACAGTTATACTTAAAGCATCAGTTGCTTTTCTGTTGTAGGAAGATTTGATCCGTTAACATGAAAGTTACGCGTTCCATCTAACCCATTGAATCTAAATTCCTTGAAATAATGTTATGGACTACCCTGTTCTTTAGTTACAATAAATGTTATTATATTAACAGTCGCTAGAAGAAGAGGGAGTCTCAGAACGTCGCCGGCTCGCCGCCCTGCATCAACAACGCGTGCTCGCCCACCTCGCCCAGCGCCGCCGCACCGCTCTATCTTGCTACACTCGTTCGCTCCGTGACACACCACCTAACGTAAATATTATTCACCATCATCATCATCATCATCATCGTCATCTTAAAGTTAAATCCCGATTACGTTCGGAGCGTCTGCTTTTCCTTGTCCATTTCGCACGGTCTTCGGTATACAGCTTTCAAACTCAAAGATACTTGCTATCTTTGATCCATATTTTAGATTAACTTTTAATGACTTAACTCTAATGCCTCAATAGCTCAACGGTAGCAGGGCCGACTCCACTCCGTTAACGCGACATACGCGGATTCGATCCTGACCCCCTTGAACTATTGTTGGAGCTTATTCGGAGGAGCAATAAGAATATTAGTTATGCCTTGAAGAAGCATTGCCAATATTCTGTAAAAAATTAATTTTGCCATATCAACTTGCTATCATTTAGTGTTACTGAACAGCTGATTTCTCAGCAGCCTAACCTCAGTACAATTTAGAATAAACTTCTTTAAAAAAATGGTTCTAACTATTTTTAATAATTCAGGCCCATCGAGTCCAGAAATGTCTGCAACGTCTTGTTCGAGCTCTGGCCGCTGAACGCAGCGGAGCCCTCGCCGCATGGCGCCGCGCTGCCGCCGCTGGACGTGAAGCCGCTGCTGCTGAACGAGCCAGTGCTGCTGACCGCTTACAGGTAACATAATCATGTTCTACAATGCCTGGAACAAAAACTTGTGTTATTGTAAATGAAATAATACTTTTAGCCAAGACAGAATTTGGCTTTTGGCCCATTTAGGCACGGTATAAGTCAAGTCATATACCTATATGGCGGGCTTGAATTGCTCAGAACACTTAGTTACGCCACTAACAATATTAAGGAAGCAAGATTACCTTATTTTTAACGTTTACTGAAACGTAAACTAACGTACGTTTACTAACGTACCACATTATTGTAGAAAACTCACAGTCTTTTGAAAAGTAATCATCTGATCAGTTATAAAAATAGTTTTCATTACCTAAATCACTTCGTACTGAATTGTGTGTTAATTTCCAGGATGCCGATCGTGCTTTACAACGTGCTCTAACCTCCCTCCGTCGTCGCCCTCATCTCTACGCCAGCATCGGAACTGCTATTGAGGATTACGTCCAAGTAAGAACTTGTAATCATAGTTACAGCCAGTGGCGGATTTACAAATTTTCAAGGTATACGCTGTTTTGCCGCGCTTGCCTCTACAATTGTCATGTTCTAGATACATTTTTCAATACAACAATTTCGTTGAAATTGCACGTATAATAATTTATAGGTATATTTTTGAGCTAATCCAATGTCAATCATGTACGATTTATTAATCGTACTTTACTTTGAAACTACATTTACATAACTGGTTGATAGTGGGAAGAGGAAATACATTTCTACAATTTCTGCAATGGTTGGGGGGCGCCGAATTAGCCGTTTTACTCTAAAATACTGAATATGGATTAATAGCCATATTAATATATATATATATATATATATATATATATCTCCGAGTAATCTCGGAATGTATGTGTATGTATGACAAATGAGAGGGAAAAGTCATCGGCAAATTTGTTGCAGATTTCTACCTATATAACATCAGAAAATCGTCATGAAGAAATCTTTTTGATTTCTATGAGGTAGCAAAAAAAATCAGTCCTCAAATTTACCGCCCTAGGCTCAAGTCAGCCTGCTGGTAAATCCGCCACTGGTTACAGTTTTACAACTAGAATTGTGAACCTATAATCATATATTATTTCAGTCTATGCAATCCAAGGACGATATGGCTGTCTCTCTGATGTCTATGACTCCTGAAGCCGAGGAACTTTTACTTGACCGCATCGAAGCTGAAGTACAAAGGGAACAAGCCGCTCGTGAGCAAATCAACGCGAAGAGAGACCAGCGCACTCGCCAGCGACAGGATATTCAGAATGAACGTGTCAGGGTATGAGGAATTTAGATTTTCCAATTAATAAGTACGGTCTGGGTTGTTTGCCGTATTCAATTTCGGTCAACTTTATTTATTTATTCAGAAAGGCCTACCAACTACAGTACATACAAACTTATGGACTAAAATACCATTAACCAAATTTTCTTCTTTTTTGTATATAACTCTAAATTAAACGCATGCACATTCATAACTAGGTATCTTTTTATTTTTCATTAAAAAAAATTAACGATACACACTCAACAGCAGCCCCATTAGGATACTTAAATCCTGTATCGAGGGGGCCGGAAACATACACAATTGGACAAACACGCCCAGACCGAAAAACAAGCTTGTATGGTCAATACAAACATCTGCTCCGAGCAGGAATCGAACCTGCGACCTGTGGCGCTTAAGGCAGGGTCATTTTAAATTTTAATTACATTAAACTTTCACATTTCTTTATCTTATTTAAGACGGAAATTGTATATCGATAACAACAAATATTTATACCATATTTCAGTCTTAGAGCGTCATATCAAAATCTATTTCAGACCTCTAACGGTGTTAAAGAGAGCGAGGAAACCGATGACGAAGCCAGTGAAGTGAGCGAGACAGAAGACACCACCACCGTATCGACGACTCAGACCTCAGCCGCGCCCTCTGCGTCTCCCTCCCCCTCCGCATCCGTATCCGTACACGATCTGACCACCCGATCGGCTTTCACTCCCGAAACTACTACTACAGTACGTATTAAATCTACTTTTTGAAGTGAAACTTCTAATGCGACTTTCAACAAGGTTGCGTTAAACGTTTAACTCACGAGGGAGAGAGAAAGAAAGATACACAAAGGTAGAAAGTAAGAGAGAGAAAAAGAATGAGTCGGTCGATCCCAAGCAAATGCGCGTGGTATTCTTGCCATGCAGCGAAGTAAACAGTGTTATTATAGATTTAGATATTTCTCCACTAGAAAATGACAATTAAAAGATGCGATCAATTGTGAATTGTTTTCATTTCCACATTACGAAGTTTCACTTCTTTCGCGCGAAGGGACTCCACGCACTATTTTTTATTTAGAGCATTTGGATACTTCCACTTTCACAGCACACAGCACCAATATGTCAATGTTACAGATCGCAAAAAGAGTTGAATTAATGTTTAAACAGGCAGAGTACACATTTAAATAATTATGTTTCTTTTGTTTTTAAAGAAGTCAATGATAGCGATAGCTTAAAACTATAGTTTATGATATATTGACATTATAGTAGAAACTTCAATAAGCATATAAAAAGTCGTAAGCATATAAAAACGAAAAGATATGATATTATTTATTTATATATTTATTATATAGAGACGCTCATAGCCGAGTGCACCCGCTGATCGTTAAACGATCGGTACGTTAAGCAACTTTACACGCGGTCAGTCACTAGATGGGCGATCGCATAGTGGTATTTTAACCGAGCGTCTCCGTGCTTCGAAGGGCACGTAAAAAGTCAGTCCCGGCTGTTGACAATTTGTAAACCGTCGATAAGTCAAGTCACAGGCCTACGGGCGACCTGAACAACTCTGACACTAGGTTGACCACTAACCAGTCGATAAGAATTTATTTATTTATTTTTTAAGTTTATAATTTTTGCAAGCAGGAAATCATCACCAGCACAATGACTGAGGCTCCGGAAACCGAAACTGAAACAAGCGAAGTTGGCGAAACATCCAGTCGGCGATCTACTAGCGAGGTAAGCGGTTTTTCTGGTTGGATATTTCTATCGGCCTGCTGGCCTTGATGACGTCACCGAGCGACGAGACCGTGGACTGAGTCCTGGTGGTAAAAGGATATGTATAGACGATTAAGGACGTCAACGGAAATGGAGAAAGCGTTCAGAGCACAAATTAATAGCTTGCTCCCAATGACGTCGTAAGATTCGGAGGAAGGCCTTTTTAAGACGAAATTCACTTTAGGCCCCCGAGAAAGCTTTCCTTTTTTCATGATCGAGTCTCAGTACTACTTGCTAAGTGAAAGGGTCACCATTCGGGAAAAAATCTAAGCGATCTTTTTCTCACAATCGTTTGCGAAAAAAAATCTTTGCATATGAAAAATTAAAATAAATGTAGACCTTGAATTGTACCATGCGTTATTAATGTAAATAGTAAAAAAATATCTTCAATTCTAAGTGTACGGGTTATGGTCGCCGTACAGGGGCTTAGTTAATCATAAGATTTAAGGATAAAATGGTTTAATTAAACTCTACTATCTACTAAATGGTAAAAAATGGCAAAAATGGTAAAAAATGGTTAAATGGTTAAATGGTTAAATGGTTATGAGGACACGCGAACCGAATGGCGATTTGACGTGAACTATATATATGGCTAAATGGTAAAATGGTTGTGACAACACGCGAACCGATTGGCGATTAGACGTGAACTATATATATGGTTAAATGGTAAAATGGTTGTGAGAACACGCGAACCGATTGGCGATTAGACGTGAACTGAACTTATAACTAATGGAATAACGCGGGCCGGCGTAAACGCTGACACTGCGTTACCTAATGTGCGACGCATCGTACACTAAGGTGCTGTGCATGTAAACACATAGCGGAATTTTATAGCAGTAGTACATTTTTTACTATATATTTTTAAAAATCTTTAGACGGAGGGCGAAGGCTTGCGTGCTGCTTTGGAACAAGCGGAAGAGAGGGCGCCACCACCGCCAGCTCACGCTCTGAAACATGAACTTCAACATACCCAACCCGTAAGCAGTCTAAATAACAATTATTAAAATTATACGATTAAGACCTACTATTACATTAATAAATCCAGAATCATTACATTACACAGTTTATACACCAAAATCGTACTAACTTTTCGTGATGCTCGAACCAAAACGATAAAAAAAAAGAACAAAGATTGATGATTTCCAGTTGTAAAGTAAGGGATACCTAAACAGTACATTATAACTATTTTTATAAATACCTTCAACATACAATTTTTTGCTAACATCTGTTTAGATATTTTTTACCAAATAGTTATTTTGGAGTAGTATTTAGTAACGAATAAAAGTAATTAAACCATCGATCAACGTTTCAGGGTTACACAGTCCGCGGATCGAGCCCAAGTGGTGGCGGTTCTGGCGCGCTGTACCCCGCTCTGTGCGTGGGCGGCGCCGCGCTCGCCGCTGCCGCCGCCGTCGCGCTCGCCGTCGCGCGCCGCCGCGACCGCGCGCCCTCCGCGCAAGGATTCGTACAGGTCAATAACAGAACAATTTTTCGATTGTTTTCATTTTATTTCATGACGGATGGCAAACAAGCATAGGTACGGTCTGCCTGATGGTAAGCAGTCAGTCAACGTCTGCGATACCTGTAGCATATCACCTTCGGGTAACGCAAGGGATAGGAGGAAAGGAATGATGGACATACATTCATTAGATACTATTTTCGCCGGCAAAGACGATTGGCTTTTTATCTTACGTTACGACGCACTCAATGTACTAGAATTAGCACGTCAACTGTAGTTCGGCTTCGCAGGAAGCTTTCTAAAGACGGAATCAACCTACGATTGAGCCCGCGGGTTTCTTTCACGGCATAGTCTGAGTAATCGGCCTAGCTAACAGGCAACGCCATTATGATCAAAAGTAATATACGCTCAGATAAAAAATCACCACTATGCGTTATTATATCCGCCTCTTAGTATATTATAAAACTCAATATCTCTCTCTATTTTGTCTTCGGTTTATCTATCTCTAAGGTCCTTGTGAATTAGTCTACTTTTCACTCATATACTAAGCAATATTCATGGAATTTATATTTGCAGGTTGAACAGACCGGCGCTGTCGCTCCTACTCCTGAAGAGCGACACGTAGCCAACATGCAGATCAACGGCTACGAGAACCCTACCTACAAATATTTCGAAGTCAAGGAGTAAATTTGCTCCTCCCTCCCACCGCCCACCAGGCCTGCTTAACCTTCTCTTACTTCAGGAAGCGTTGGCAAGACATTATACGGAAACATCTAGTCGATATCTCGCTTCGCTTATCATTCCCTCGAGGTTCATTTGAGAAAATGAAATCGGCAAAGTAAAAGCACAACAACTAAAATGCAATAAAGTTTTCGTCATTTAAAAAAAATAACCGCCACCAAGACACCGTAACGCCATCTATCGGCGACATATGACATTTGTTTTAAATGTTTTTATTGAACTCAACTGAACCAATGAAAGGGAATTTGAAGTTATATTATTTGTGGTGTGTGATAGTTAATCCCAAATCTTTGTACCCTGTCTTATATCTATGTCCTCTAATAAACAATTCTTTATGGAATGAATGTGTGTGAAGATTAAATAAATAATACGAACGTAAAGCGGGCCTGGTGGCCAATGTTCTAAGCGTTCATTATTATAAAGCTTGTGTGATTAGTCAACTTATTTTTTGCGATTTCTCGCAATCAGTCAAACCTAAACATAACTGAGATTAGAATTTATATTGTTTTATATGTTATTTTTTTATGTTTGCACCAAAATATTTATTTGATTTTAAGGTTAGGTCTAAGTTTCGTCTAGTATCCTAGAAATCATAAGTGTCACCTTGTAGTCGAGTTATTTAAATTAAGTTTACGAGACCGCGTCTGGAGTGACAATGTACATTGACATCAAATACTCACATTATGATATTGTTTGATATTTCTTTTATTAAACATTTCGAAAATCACTTTAATAATAAACTACATTCATATTAGGTCACTTTTCGATTGTTTCACTTTGCGTTGTCACTCGAGCCTGTGGAACAAACGTCCATGGTACGCTGTGTAAATAGACTCCGCGTACAAATTTGAACTTAAATTTACTTACTCTTAAAGCCCGCTTTCTTTTTCTAACTTAGGTAGTACATAACGTGAATTTTATGTAATAAAATGCAAGAATAATATATTTTAATAATTACGTGTACTTAGCAATGGGACGGGCGGCAAAGCCGGCGCGGGTGAACGCTTAGCCTCTGTAGATTTCTTCTAGTCAAATAATCCAATTTTTCTTTTGATCTGAGCCACTTGAGTGACTACCCTCGTAGTTGCTTCGAAACGTGACTTGGATCTATATATCTATCTCTTTCCCCTTTCATCGTTCTTCGTTTACCCGCGGGACAATACTCATAGTTCCCAATAGGAAAGGACTGTGTACTCAACGTGTGCGAGAGAGACAAGTGATCCATCGTGATTCAGGAAGTTCAGAATGGAGAAACTTCGTCATAATCTAGTCAAAAGTGGGTGCATTTAAAAATCGGTCTAGTGTAACGGTGGTATGCGCACATTTTGGGTACTCGGTAACGCCGAAGCAGTTAAGCTTAGTGAGTGTATGTACGATTATTATATAAGTAGATGTACAAAAGTAATACATTATATAGATGTTTTAGCGTCAAATACATAGATATAAAGCAAAATATAATTATATATTGCATTCGTCCGGTAAATTATGTAAGGGCTTGAGCTCGTGTCTATTCCCACGTACCATTCTTAATGTTACGCCGTAGTTAAGATGTAATTCTGCCTCAGTATTATATACATTTAAGCTTATTTGTTACATAAGCTAATTTATATACACTAATTCTATTTGTTTACGGGCGAAATGGCGTTGCTACGTTAAGGAAGTCATATCAGATGCGTCAAGGCGCTCTTTTCTTCATTTTGGCACGTTTGTAATATGTCACCGAGGTTCGCAACCTCGATAAGAGATGGCGGTACCGACGTGTCGTTATGAAAAAAGTTTGAGTAGGCGCCCGCCCGTGGCTTGTACGGCATTTACGTAAGTTTACTCACTGTATAACGTAAGTCTTATCCTGCATCAAGTAATCGCTGTATTTTTACTAATAACTAAGTAACGAGCCGACCACTTATTTTTAACAAAACTTTTGCTCAAAAATCAGCTGTTTCTCGTCGGTATTTAAAAAATAATAATTCTGTAATCGATGTTTAAATATTTCGATGTAAACAATATTCGATGTTCGTAGTATAACCCTGGTTTATGTAATTTTAAATCACTGTTTCACGTATTTTGAGAATATAATAAATGGTTTGAAATCTTTTGTGTTTCCTATGCTACATTTTATTGTGAGTTCGAAGTTCAAATTGAATCAATAAATAGGAATTTAAATATTGGTGTTGTTAATGGCACTTTTGCCTCACCCTGCTTTTCTCACACAAAGCCTCAGACAAGCTAATCTGGCTCATGATAGGTAATAGATGATAGCTAGACGATCATTAATAATTAAAAATGAGTTTAATGATATATTTGCTACCTAATTAAGATATATTTATTTCATATTTTATTTATTACCTTTCCAATAAGAACATTAATCCTTTTTTTATTTTCAAAAAGAATATAAATAAATCCGGTAAAAGTGCTATTATGAAAAAGTATAAAGTTAAAACTTTAGTTGACCACCGATGATGTTAGTTTTCAGCCACATAAAAATGTATGGATATTTGTAACGATTTGAAAACGCAAATGTTAGCATAAGAATTGCTTTTACGAAACCCAAACTGCTCTTTCAGATTAACAAAAAAATATTATTCATTAATAAACAAAAATAGCTTGCAGTACAATGTAGTCTTCATTACCTACATCTAAAGGCGTAATTTACCATAGCACACCATGTGATCGAAAACTAGATAATAATGTGGTCATATACTAATAAAGGCGGTCGCTAACTAGCATTTCGGCAACTTTTAAATTGAACCCCTCTTAAATTTTTTTTACGACATTTCTGCTAAATTTGTAACTTTGTTAATATAATTTTCATACCATATGCTGTCCGAATAAATATGTTAATAATAAGAAAAATAAGTTTTCTATCAAAACTACGTACTAATAAAACAACGTAAAGTCGGACACTCCGCTAACCGGTCTCTAACTAGCGAAGTGACACTAAGTATGCGATTCTAAAAAGGTTCCTTTTTTACCCATTATACCTAACTCAATTCAATCTACGTTCTGAATTAAAGAAATCAAAGAATGTGTTGCGTTCGGATTATAATTGTATAATTTTAGATACGCGTTTCCGAACGCAGCCGGGACTTTTGACGGAAAGCGATCCGCGCCAAATGGAAGAGGCACCAAAAAAAGGAGTTGAAATTGTGAATTGTGTATAAAAATTGTAAATTAGGTAATAAAAATATAAAGCCACTTCAAATGTAAGAATCTAACTTTCTTTAGTAATTAATAAGAACAAATTTTATTTTACGTAAGTACTTAAATTCTTTGTCAAAACAAACTATAACATGGACATGAATTTTTACTAAAAGGCAGCCTCATACGGCCCCTTGATATTTACATTTCATACAATGGCTATTGTATGTAGTTTTGTAATTATCGACAGCTAAAGAAATCTTAATAATAAGAACTTACAAAATACGTCGTGACCGCACGCAGAGCACGATATAGGAAGTTTCAAATAAGATTGCTACGTGTGTACCGCCCAAGATATTTAATAGCTTATACAGTAATGGTAAGCAAAGTGAATAAACAACAATAATGCATTACCGCACCGCTCGTGGCTCATAAGTCACAATTGCGGCGACAAGGTCAAGCAGATATGTGACTTCTGGTACCTTATTATATCGACAGATCCAAGCTTTGCAGCTCTATCATTCCTACAAGATTCCGACACTCAGACTCCGTCCAACCCTTGCTACTACTACTACATAAAACATAACGCGTGTACACAACATCGGGCCAATGTTGCGTGAACTATTTAGTGCCGTCAACCCGTCACTGTCGTCGCTAACTCCGCATCATCTAGTGGTACGCATTATATAGAATAGATGGCGCATACGTTCCAAAGTAACATGGCAAGGGTATACAAAACCTTTATAAGAATGTTAGTTTATAAAGAGAACATAATTAGTAAAACATAAGTATATAAATTGATATTAGTTTTTATTGACATATTTAATAATTACAATAAAAAGGTATGAAAACAAGGCAGTTAAAAATTAAATATTTATTATTTGAAATTTTAATTACGCGGGAAAAGTCATAGTCCAGAAAAATTAAATGTACTATTATGTTCAAAATGATTTTGTTAGTTTTTGTAACGGATGGCATACAAATATATTCTACCTGATGCTGGTAAGCAGTCACCGCAACCTATGTACGACTGCGGTACTTGAAGAATCACATGCGCTTTGCCAACCCAAGGGATAGGATGAAAGGAACAAAGATGGTGGTAGATTGGGCCTACGGCACTCTCACTCATCGCACGTATCGCACCAGTATTGATACTGTTACTTTACTATTTACTTTCCCGGTCGAGCCGGTCCATTTGTGCAGGGCTCTACTACTACAAAAATGTTACGACACATCACATTACAAGATTCGAAATCACAATTTATTGAAATCTGGAATTTGAGTACATACATACATATGAACAATTTGATTTTTTTTTTAATTTTTATTGTCAATATTACTAAAGTCTATCTTATAGAAATATCGAGAAACGTACTGATTTTTTATTTTATTCATCATTCAAATTCAATAAGGGACGTTTTTAACTATAGAGGGATTAAAACTAAATTAAAACAACTAAAATTATTATTATCATTAAATATTATATTCAAGATGAATACATTTTACCAACATTACTTAAAGTACTACATAAAATAAATTTTGTCTTTTGTTAAAAACCGCGCCTTTTTCTTTGTGTATAAATTTCTGTCCACCAACGATGTTATATATCTTCCAATTACTCCCGGTATTTACCTACTTTTTCTGTCCACCAACGATGTTATATATCTTCCAATTACTCCCGGTATTTACCTACTTTATCTGTCTGCTTATACTCTCATCCAGATTTGACAGGTTACTGGTTTTTACACAGGCGATTGACCTTCGCAACCCTAAGGGCGAACCAGTAACCATCTGACCTTCACAACCCTAAGGGCGAATCAGTAACTTATTTGATAAGAGCAAATTATCTATCAAAAGATAACGATTATAAGATGTTATATAATAGCAACCGGGACCGAATGCAACATGGTCCTAATCAAATTTCATTTGTATCAGACCTTAAACAAAGCTATGCTCTAACGCGGATCTTAGATACCTAATATATACCTTAGGTTCACCTCAAAATGAATTATGAATGTATAGTATTGTTTTTTTTATGTTACAAGTTGGCAAGCAAGCCTACGGCCCACGGATGGTAAGCGGTTGCCGTGCATGGGTCCCTTACCTTTCGGTTGGTACAGGTACTCTCTGGGCACGGCTGTTTTGGGAAGTATCTGTGCCAAATTGCCAGAAGGGAAACCTCAACTGCATGTCACCATTGCAATTGTGATGTAGATTCCGCGCAGCATACCCTACAGGAGTGTTCAGCCTGGATTAGGGAGCGGCAGGTTCTTATTTCTGTGGTAGGGCACGATCTCTCTCTTCCTACACTGATAGCTGCAATGCTCGAAAGTGAAAGATCGTGGGAAGAAATGTTGACCTTTTGCGAAGCTGTCATAACCCAAAAGGAAACTGCTGAGAGGCAGAGGGAAATCTCAAGTGATCTTCCGATCCGCAGGAGGAGAACAGGGCGTCGAAGGAGATATTTTCTCCTACATCCTCCTTGACAGGGGCTTAGATGACGGATCCGGGGAATCTGTCATCTGAAAGAATAAGCCCCGGGTGATCATCTATGGCTATACCATACGGCGTAAAAGTCGACATTACCGTCCGTGAAGACCATTATCTCTTGGTTTGAGGCCTCCTGAGGAAAGCTAGCATCGCCGGTACTGCGGAAGATTACGAAAGTGTTCCCGCACCCGGAGGCTAAAGGTGCCGAGAAGGAAACCGTGGGGTTTTAGCCGGTAGGAGTCCGGCATAACCTATCGAGGTATCCATGATGGATTTCCCCAAGAAAAAAAAAAAAAAATAAAATAAAAGCCTATGAGCGCGCGCAACACCATTAGTAGGTGCCACTCACGCGTTGCCAACCTCGAGATATTGGTTCTTGAATCTCCTTTGCCCAGTAATTTATTATATGTATGTCTGTATGTACTACATATTTTTAAATATACATACATTGAAAGATATAATGACGATAATAATACAAATAAATGTAAATTAATTATTATGCTTCTGAACACAACTTTTTATTTAATTTTAATAAAGCGCTATTTCTTTGCTTGAGACGTGTATTTTGTTTTTGTAAAGCTCGAATTTTCTTTATATAAAGGAGGTTACGACTCTGAAGTCGGTTTATTTCTTTTTTCAAATGACTCGTTCTCGGAGTGTTGAATACAGACTCCAGATAACTGAAGTCAGCATCTTTTGTATCTTCTTGACTTAGATTTGAGGTTTTTCCATTATCGTTGGCCTCAACCTGATAATAAAGCATAATTAATTAATGAAAAACGCGGATTGAATAATTACATTAAGGAAATTTTTAGTAAGTAATTATTAAGCGTTTTGCTGGGTGTTAGGGTTTTTATTGTGTACTAGCTTTTACACGCGGCTTCGCATGCGTTTATAACAACTTTATTGAAATCGATAAATTCCTCATACAAATTTTCATTCCAAGATTTTTTTCACGACAAAAAGTGGCGTATGTCCTGCTCCAAGTGTTCTCACATAAACCGAAACAGATATTTTTTAGATCAATACACACGGCCCCGAGCGGGAATCGAACCCAACCGTCGAGGTAAACGCAGGCTCGCTACCAAAACGCCACAACAGTCTTTCCATACAGAAAAGATATTCAAAGATTCGCTTTTGCTCTTACGTAAAATCAACGAAACTAAGTTAGTGACGCGCTACGCTCAACTCTATTCGATTATGTTGGAAACTTGTGACGCTAGCTTCATTCAATTATGATGCAAGTAGGGTTGCCACCTATTTATCTTGGCATTAAAGTACATTGGCGATTATAGGCAAGACAAAAAAGTACAATGTCAAAATAAGTATCATTGATTTTTTTTAGCACTCTATTTATTATGACGACATATATAAGCAACACAGGTCGCGGGTTCTATTCCCGCTCGGACCACGTGTTTTTTTACCATGCAGGCTTATGTGTTCCGGACTCCCAGCACAGGATAAAATTATCGTAATGGGGCCGTTGAGTGTATAGCGTTTATTTAAAAACATTTTTTTATTGGTGTTGGCAAGGTTTATGAAGTATAAGTATTTATTTTTGTATAAGGTTCAGAAGCTTTGTTTATTTCGGGACGCGATTTCATCACCGAAGAAGCTCTCTGTGCTTGATGAGGTCGCAGGATTAGATATTATAAGTGATATTACTTTATATAAGTATCATCAGTCTTATTGCCTCTATTCTTATGTTAGTTAATAATTCCAAAAACCCAGAAAAAATTCAAGCAATATATAGTATTTACGTGTACTCCTAAAGTATAGAGTACAATTGTCCGAAATAATGTACAATACTTCATTTTAAAGTACGGGTGACAACCCTAGATGCAAGCTTGTTACTAACTTCGTTTCGTTGCGTCTATGTTGAATTTACGAAGGAGCATTAGTGTCTCGGACATTTTAGTTGTATGGAAGGGCGTGTCCATATATAGGTTTCTGTATCTAGCACATTCATTTTTTAATGAAGAAGAAGAATGTGAAGGCCCTGGAATGAACTCAAGCCCCTAGCGAGATAGGAACAAGGGTCACCAGCCGCCCCCTCAATTATTTAACTAATTACAATTTAAGAAAATAGTCATTTTGCCCCCTCTGGACCCTACATTAAGATTATGTACTCTATGCCCATGTTTAGGAGCTGTCTATAATTTATATATATTTACTTTTATATATATAGAAGTATGAAATAATATTTAAATAAGCTATGTTTAAACAGTTCCTTCAAACACATTCTATTAAATTTAATTTTTTAATTTATTTAAAAATATATTAAATAAATATTTTAACTATATTAGATAAATAAATAAACACTATAAATAAATAAATACTACATAATTAATATTTTTTTTACCTCTACAGGATGGTGCCAATTTGATGTACTTTGAATTCTATTCCTGTCGACTTTAAAATTATAATGCCTTTTCTCTGGTATCTGTCAAAACAAAATTATTTTAATATGTATTATGTGTGTGTAGTTCACTACATGTTAATATAACATTAATAATTGTGACTAATACCCACTGGCAGGTGAGGTACTGCTGAGTCTTTCAGTTTTCGTATACCAGCTTTTGAAATTGTGAAATCACTTTCATTGAAATGTGCCGAACAAAGTCTGTGGTATGTTGATACTTTAAAAAATGGATCTTCACGCTGTACTCTTATCAAACGAGACCATATTTCCCTTCTTTTAAGATCTGCTGGCAATCTAAGAAATTAGAAAAAACATATATACAACATTAATTATTCAGAACTAATATTTATTTAAAAATCATATTGTCAACAATGTATTGAAACTTGTGATAGGAAACAAATTGCACATCTTGTTTTATTCAGATTACATTCACACTCAAGAAAACTGATTAAAATATTTAACAGATTTCAAGATTTGTAAATGCCAAATAAGTTCAACCACTTAGTGACGAGCAAGTTGCTGACCCGAGAGAAGACGGAGAGGGAGAGAGGACCTATAGTGAAAAGGATAACAGTGGGTAGTGGTTTGGGCATCCGGTGCTTCCTCATGCATCCCTCGAACGAGACGCAATTTCTTGGTCGAGCTGGCCATGCTTGGCCCAAAATAATAGTACACTGATTGAGTGCGCTACTCAAGAATATTATCATAACTTATTACATACGTTGGACAGGCACTTCCATACCGACAAAACCCCGGTTATGTTGCAAGGTTGTGACTTAGCTTCGTTTTGTTGCGTTGGTGTTGAATTTACGAAGAAGCACCAGCGACTGACATTTAGTCTGTATGAAAGGGCTTGCCTAACAAGTACCTATATAGTAAGTTTATGCATATTAAGTATTATCATTAGTTTTTGAAGTAGAACAAATACTTTATATTAATTTTTAAATACTGACCGAAAAAACGATACTCCATCCTTTATTTTGTTTACTTTTTTGTTTGAATTAGTGCAGTTTATCGCCACACAAGTGGGCATTTTTGCTCCGCAAAAAGACGACAGCGCGCGAAAGAAGTTAGTGAGTGACTAAGTTCACCAGACTTCACCTAGTCATTGGTGCGCCATTTACGAAAGAACGCCAACGAGTCAGCGCCATTTTGTCTGTTCATGTTAAACAATCCGATCCACACGCTAAACATAATATTATATGTCTATGCTTTAAACATAAAATATTTTGACTGCAAATTAACAAAACTTAAAAACGTAAACATTTATGTATACGTCACAGATTTAATTTAAATTAAGATGTAATAAAACTTGGATTACTAATACCATAGTTTTGTATTTTTGTAAGGTAAAATGTGCTATTCTTGCTATTTCGATAAATCGATAAAAATCCTAAATAATTATAATAGAGAACATTATAAAAATATTTTGTTAGGTGGTGCCATCTAGTGTTTTATTATTTAGTAAATTTAAGAGATTGTATTAAAAGCGCCACCTATTGATGGCTAAAAATAAATAAAATATCCTCTAGGTTAAAATAGTGACATCTATCGGCAAACACGATAATTCACTCACTAGCGGTGTGCCTTGAAACTAGATTGAGTTATTGGCAATATATAGTATAGTAGCTTGCTTGTAACATAAGATAGATGGCACTAGTAGCTACAACTACATACTGTAATTGTTTATTTAATTTATAGTTTACAGCCACTGAAGAATTTTAAACATTTTATGAGTAATGTTGGGCATCACTTCTTAATTTTAAAAACTTTCCATTCGGTAATCAAACTTTATCTTTAGTACTGTATATTAGTAAAGAAAAAAGTCATAATATTATTGTCGGGTGACTCAATTCGTGTGGAATTTTATATAAATATAGAACATGAACTTAATCTATATTTTATTATTATAAGCATATCATTCATGTGTCAATTATTAATTAGTTGCAACTAACATTTGCCCGAGGCTTCGCCGTCATAGCGATTTTAATGAAGCATCCTTAGAGCATTGTTATTGAAATGGAAACAGGTATATTATGGTTCCCGATACAAAATTTCATTTCCTATTTAACCCTCTTTGTGTTTTTTTTTTCGCAACCAAAAGTGGTCTATGTTCTTTTAAGAAAGTCCAAAATCCTATCTATTACTATTCTTAAATTCCTTGTTATTATTATTATTATTATTTGTCTGGATGTCGTAAGACCGAACAGAAGGCTTCATCAAAACTCAAATCTTGTACTGCTTTTTTTCTTTATCCCACAGGAACTTCTTGGTTAAAATCCACCTATGCATGTATGCGCTAATCCAGGTAACAATAGACGCTTGTGCCAAATTTTATCCAAATCCGTTCAGCCGTTTATGCGTGATTGAGTAACAAAGATACAAACTTTCACATTTATTATACTATATTAGAAATAGGTTTAGGTACGTCTCGATAAGGCCGATTACTAGTAAAACTAAAGACCAAATCGGTTCATATAACCATGGAGAAGCGATGATGAAGATGTGAAGCACACTTAAAAATATGAAGATTAGAAAAAAAAAATATTATTGACTTAAAATACGCTCTCAAACAAAAGTAGAAGCGGGCCGGACACGTCGCCAGACTATAATAATGATTTGTAATAAATTTGGCGAAACGAAATAAAAACGATACTACCGATCCTTATCCCAGTGTAGTAATTTGCTTTAAATAAACAAATAAAATTATATCTCGTGTATTTACTAGATATAGATTATACATTTTATCGGCTTTGAAAAATCAATATGAGAATATTTATTTTGTTTTTGATAAGCACAGTTTTATAACTTACCAACATTAATGTTCTAGAAACTAAGGACCGACCCTTCCTTACTGAAAAAAAAAATCCACTGATTCGCTGGTGTTCCTTCGTGAATTCCTACTAAAGTTACGAAACGAAAATAGTCATAATTAATGTGCCTGTGTCTAGACACAGGAACAGTTTAAAAAATATTCTATAACTATAAAAATCATTTTGTCGTTTCACATTTTTTTATACCGTAACTACTTTGTACAAGCGTACAAACAACGTTTACGTAAAGTTAAATTATGAAGCAATAAACAAATTTATAATTCTCAATAGCTAATCGAAATTCGAATAATAATAATTAACGAATTTAATACACCATCTTTATTTGACGACATTTCAATATTACATCGTTGGTTAAATTGTCAAATTGTCAAATTTGACAGCAATCAAAATGAATATCCTAGACTTTCGAAAACCAATACCTAAGTGTTTTAAAAACGAAACGAAATATTTTCTTCGGTTGATTTTTAGTCGGGTTATCTTGTCTCGAGAGTCGAGACCGGTGATAAGTGTGTAATAACGCTTTACATAATACATACGAAACAGCTGGTTCATGATAACGGCCCTAATAAATATTATTGGAGACGAAATAAAAAAAAAAACAACATAAATAGAAATCTTTAAATATGTTATTTTGATAGTCATTTGTTTTGTTTAATAATTATTTATACAATCTCGTTACATTTGTACGTAAATAACACGTTATACAGATTAAATAGCAAACTCGCTGGTGCTCGTACAGGCACCAACGATCTCACCGGTTAACGGCGGTACTGCTCTAACAAATGCCTCCCATTTCCCCCCTTTCCATCCTCCCTTTCTCTGGTTTCAACAAAATATATGTGATATTTATATAAAATTGTGACCAGTAAACACCTCAAATAATAAAATTATAACCACTAATATAAATTATACACAATGTTTGGGTTTTCTCAATAGCGATCACGTCACTCTTATCGTGAACTATTTGAAGAAACCAGCGCGTCATTCTCCATCCAACTCGACCGCTCACCCCGGACGGTGAGCACCGCGCCGCGTACGGTCGCTAGACTGCGCTCCGGAGCGCTCCTTCCCTCCCGATGACGTCCCAAGTCTAGGCTCGACCTCGCAGGAGGGGCCCTTGGGACGGATTCAACTTGTGCCCCGCGTGGCAGTCCATCTTTACCGGCCGAGGTCTCCAGACCCGGCCCCCACCGGTGACGCTGTCAAGGCCACTAGGGCCAACAGCAATGGACACTCCGAAAAAAAAAAAAAACAAAAACATTCTCCAAAGGCGCAATCGCTTAATTGAATTTAATATAAACTTCTCAATACTCAATACCATAAAAATAACATTATAATATATTAAAAAAAGTAAATAAGGCATATGGTAGTAATAAAGCTTTTTCACCATTTAACAAATATTAATAATTAATAGTAATATTTTAAAAAATACGATATGGAAAAAAGCAGAGATGGATATATTTCCGGTCTTTCTACTAGAGGTCAACTTAAACTGGACGGTGGCAAAATTTATATTTTCTCATATATATCTCATATACGACGTCTTTCTAAAATGTTATGCATGAAAATGCTGACGAAGTATCTGTTATTCCTCAAAAATTTCAAATGCGATAAATTACTGTCCTATCTTATAAAAATCATTATCAACAAGTGATTCCCTGATAAAAATCGAGCACAATCACATTCTTAGCAAAATAATCATTAAAAATTCCGCTCGTGTTAAAGTTGATTTTTGACAAACTTATGGGAATCTAACATTTTTCCGTGATAAAAATACCCTGTGTGACATGTGGTAATTCCGGTAATAAACTATCTGTGCCAATTTTCATCCAAATCCGTTCAGTATTTTTCACTTTAATGGCTGGTATCCTTTTTTATTTTAATATTAGCATTGCTTTGTCAAGGCATTACTAATATTCCTATTGCCCCTCCAAATAAGCTCGAATCTTGCGCTAGGAGGGATTTTTGCGCTTGTACGACAATAGCCCAAGGGGGTCAGGTTCGAACCCTCGATTCGCCCGTTAACGGAGCAAAGTCGGCCCTTCTACCGTTGAGCTATTGAGGCTTCTCACACTACTCTCGTGCTGTAATTAAAATTGCC
Organism: Hestina assimilis; assembly: GCA_023373885.1. Lineage (NCBI taxonomy): Eukaryota > Metazoa > Arthropoda > Insecta > Lepidoptera > Nymphalidae > Hestina > Hestina assimilis. Next base: position 9,491,959 of record CM041755.1, on the reverse strand, counting down.
ATAACTTTTCATAGAGTAGGCTGATTTTAATGAAATAAAAACTAAATTCTACTGGAGAGTATGCTTGTCATTTTCTGGCTTGACTTTTTAGTTACTACAAAGTAAGCAGTATTGTGTGCAGAAGCCACCACACACAGACATTTGGACGCAAATAAGCAATACCATGTCAACCCACACGAATGTCATTTCGAGAAAAACGCGTTGGAAAATTTTGAACAACTTGTTTTATATGATTTTTTTATGTATTGGTCAAGTTTTTGGCAATTTCAAGTTGATGAAAATAAGTAGTTACTACTTATTTTCACATAAAATAAGCATACAAACTGCATATTTCGTATATAATATAACGCAAAACGTTTAAAATAATACATAAATTGCATGATTAAAAATGGTTTTTAGAAGTTTTAAAGCATCAAACCCTACAAATACTAAAGAAAAATGTTCTTCAGCCATTTACCAACACTTCTGCATATATAACTCAGTTTTTTCAATTTTGTGGGTTGACATGGTATTGCTTATTTGCGTCCATTAATAAAACGATAAAAATGTATGAAATAATTATTATATCCTGGTACGGTAGTTGCACACATAGACCACCGTTGTGGCGTGTTTGTAACAAGTTTTATAATATACTAGCTTGATAGCTTCTGCCCGTGGATGCACACGTGAATTTTAATTAAGCACTAATGCGTCCAGCCAGTAAGGCTGTCAAGGCCAGTAAGGCCCACAACAATACACAATAAGAAAAAACACCAATATACATAATGTGACACCTCTAATGCAATATAGTAATAATTGGTTCCTACAGTAACTGTCATCATCTTTTTCATCGCTTTCATATTTTGTTGATAAAAGTTGCCTATACCATTATAATAAATAACTAACTAACTCTTAATATAACAACTCAATAGTCTTCATCATAGTCGGTTCAGCCTCAAACGGCTAAAAGTGTCAAAGCGTCACAAACAAACAAACAAACAAACAAACTCACTTTTACATTAATAATATTACATCAGGAATATACACTAATTATATACAATTATTAGGTATTGTGTAAAATTACATGTATTTTATTCAAAAATTATCATAAGGTAAAATTATCTATAAACATTTTTAGGACTTTAAATAAAATATTTGCTATTACAATTAGAATATAATTAGAAAAAATAGTAACGAATGAAATTGTGTATTTTATTCCCCGCAATTACCTTCCGTGCAGCAAGAGCAAATTACGTATCAAGAGTTAACGATTATTGTAAGATGTTATGAAAACAACCGGGATCGACAGCTTAACGTGCTCTCCGAGGCACGGTGGAGTGACACACAAGAACAAACGGGCGGGAATCGAACCCGCGGTCGGTCGTCAATATTTATAGATTCTATTAGCGCATAATGTGAAAACAACCATCATATTTTATTTATTTATTTATTTATTTATACTTCATGTGCAATGAAGTGCACAAAAGGCGGGCTTAATGCTAAAAGCATTCTCTACCAGCCAACCCTGGACGTGGAAGAAAGAGTGAAGTAGGCGTTTATTTTGTTCTTATCCAATGAGTGACTGGTGGCAATCGCAGTTTAAAATCTGGTAACTCTTCAAATCAGGATAAGAGTATAAGCAGACCCTGGGTAAATACCGGGTATACTGCTGGGAAGAAGAAGAAGTGCAAACAGCCATCATGTTTCCTTACGTACGTTTAAGAGTCTTATTTTTTTTCTGAATGTGTATTGTTTTTGGCCTCACTGGCCTTAACAGCATCACAACGGATTCTTTGCTTAGCCAAAAAAGTCTCCGTGAAAGTTAAACCAATTGAAGCGGAAGATTTTGTCGAAGTTTTCAGGGAGTTTTTGCCTACTTTTTTTCCAGAAATGTTGTGTTTGAAATTATTTAAAGTTAGGAACGAAACAATGGCGAATCAAAGAAGGAAATAATAGGATATTTTTTAATATTTAAGGAATATCGAGATCGATTGACACCGTTGTGGCGTTGTGGGTAGTGAGCCTGCCTATAGTCTTGACGGTTGCGGGTTCGATTGACTGGACTGGACAGATGTTTGCATTGAGCTTACAAATATCTGTTTCAGTCTGGACGTTTGTCCTTGTGTCCCCCCACCGTGCTTCGGGGAGCACGTAAGCTGTCGGCGCCGGTTGTTATCACATAACATATGATAACAATCGTTAACTCCTGATAAGTAAATTGCTCTTATCCAATGAGCTACCGGTTCGACCTTTAGGGTTACGGAGGTCACATGGCAATCACTCTGTGTAAAAACTAGTAACCTGTCAAATCCGGACAAGAGTAATAAGCAGGCCCTGGGTGAATACTAGTATGATACCGGGAATAATGCTAGGAAGAAGAAGAAGGAATATTGATATTTGGAGCAATACAATGTCAACCCACACGAATATCATTTCGAGAAAAACGCGTTTGAAAATTTTGACCAACTTTTTATGATTTTTTTTATGTATTGGTCAAACTTTTGGCAATTTCAGATTTATGTAAGTTATTTTATTTATTTATACAAAAAATAAGTATACAAACTGCATATTTCGTATATAATATAACCCAAAACGTTTAACATAATACATATATTGCATGATTAAAAATGGCTTTTTTAGAAGTTTTAAAGCTTAAAACCCTACAAATATTAAAGAAAAATGTTCTTCACCCATTTACCAACACTTCTGCATATATAACTCAGTTTTTTCAATTTTGTGGGTTGACATGGTATTGCTTATTTGCGTCCATTTATTCTAATACTATTAATTGCTTAATAACCAAATGTGTGAGTTGTAAAATCAATTTCCTTCGCAAACCATTAATTCTCATATCGTCCAATAGTTATAGCGACCATTTGCTTTGATCTACGCCGCCCCTCCCTGACGCTTGCCGCCGGTATAGTTCTCCGTGTTTTGAATGGTATGCGGCAGGTCAAGTGGGCTGGTGGTTAATAAAAGTAACCCTCATGATAAACACAATGCAAAGGGCTGTGCCCTTGTAGTGAGATGCGGGGAATGTTAGGATGGTGTAGAATCACTTGCTGGAAACTTTGATCACTTGGTTTTTAATTCTATTTATGATCATTGATATTGAGAACTCAAAAAAACATTTTCAAAATCAGCATATGCAAAAGATTTATTTATTTATTTACATTATTAGGAACACCAACAAGGATTACACTTTACAAGACAAAGTACAATTTCATAAAATAAATGTTAGTGCTTCGTTAATTATAGGTGTACACAGCATGCAAATTATATGTATACACATCAATATTTTTATTTTAGTGCTCAAATTAAATCAATTTTAGTAATTAATTTTAATTATTTATATATAATATTTTTAAGTTAAAAAAGGGATATTAATAGATACGATGCTAAATTAGGAATATTATTAATATTAAAGTTAGGTTTAAAAACTTCCCATCCCTTAATTTTTATAAAAGAAAAAAATTATATTACGAAGTTAAAATATGAAATAAAATTAACAAGATATAATAAAATAAAATGAAAAATAAAATAGAACAAGACAGCTAGATAGATAATATAAAAATTACGTAATTCTAACTTATATTATTTTTTATAAACTTTTATAAATGCGAATTAGAGTTTGTTGGTTACGCAGTTACCCTTTCACGTCTATACTAAATCTGTCATTGTAATTTTGTAAAACACATCGTCTACAAAAGTACGAGTATGTTCTCAATGAATAAAAAAAATGTTTTTCAGACGGTTGCCTGGCATAACAAATAAATAAAACAAACGCTACACACTCAACGGCCCCCATTAGGATAATTATATCCTGTGTCGGGGTCCGGAAACATTCACAGTGACAAGGACAAACACAACCAGACCAGAAAACATGCCTGTACGATTATTACAAACATCTGCTCCGAGCGGGAATCGAACCCGCAACCGTCGAGGCTTAAGGCAGACTCGCTACCCACAACGCCACAACGGTGTCAAATTATGTTAATTTGAGAAAAATCGCTGTCAAATGGTGTTATAGAAATAAACAAACATACAAACAGGAAAATGATATTTATAAAAACACAATTAATTTACGCGGTGAAAACCAAAATAATGTAACTTGGAAACCCTGCAAGAGAAAGCATTGTTAGTACGAAAAACCCGACAGAGGCGAAAATTTGATTAAATTGTTTTTATTTAAATTAAAATTGTATTGTTACTTTAATTAAGTATTATTCTTATTAAAATAAAACAAAGTATAATATTTGCTTATTCCTGCATTTTTTGATTCGCAGTACGTACTCATCTTTTATAAAAAATATAAACACAGTTGTCAAGCAAGAATACGATCTGCCTGAACCAAAAGAATATCGCATTAACACTGCCCCTATAATGACGCTATCAAGGCCAGTAGGACCACATGCGACTCCACCCCAAAAATCCCTTTGCTACCAATGCCTATCCTAGTCACGAAATTGTCGGCTGTTATTATTAATTATTTAGTAATTTTGAATATAAACAATAAATAAATAAACGCTACACACTCAACGACCCCCATTCGGACAGTTACATCCTGTGTCGGGGGTCCGGAAACATACACAAGGACAAGAACGAATACACCCAGACCAGATAACATGTCTATATGGTCAATGCAAACATCTGCTCTGGAATCAAACTGACGGCTCAATAAAATATTTCTAGGAAAACATACAAAACGGATGAAGGAAAATGAAGGCGAAAATGATGATAAAGGCTTAGGCCTCTAGTGCTTCTAGAAATATAAGCCGTTGCTCTCATAACCGGGAACATTCGGGATTTTCCTACAGTAATTACCCCAAGCCACTATATTTATAATTAATGTCATTAATCGATTGTATTATCATATTAAGTGCATGTACATTTCATTTGATCATTACATTTCTATATATTTCTGATGTGTCATTAACACATATAAACGAAAGAATACAAAATTATCTTCAGTTATTAACTCCTGAAGATATAACTTAATTTTTTTATATATTTATACACTATATGTTATCTACCAGTCAACCTTTGGGAATTACAGGTACAATATATATGACGACTTTGTGGCGCAGTGGTAGCGAACGTGCCTTAAGCACAGGTCACAGGTTCGATTCCCACTCGGAGCAGATGTTTGTATTGACCAAACAGGCATGTTTTCCGGTCTGGGTGTGTTTGTCATTATCATTGTGTGTTTCCGGACGCAGGATATAACTATCCTAATGGGACTGCTTAGCGGTGAAGGAAAACATCGTGAGGAAACATACATACATTCTGAGACATGCATATTTCCCACCCCTATATTCCCTTCCCTTTTTTCCCTACTCACCCCTCTCTTTTCCTTGGGTTGACAACGCGCATGTGACTTCAAGTATCTTGCGAATTCATAGGTTGCGGTGACAGCTTACCATCAGGCGAACCGTATGCTTGTTTGCCAACCTCCATGAAATGAAAAAGATTAATCTGCCTGTCACAGGATCACTCGCTAAGTCCCTTAAAATTAATTGAAAATGGACTGACGCGAGTCCATATAGTCCCTTACATACATCATGTATTGTATACGTATGTATGATTCATTGATGAGGTAAATCTGAACGTTATTTCTGTGAATAATAATGGAGTTTTACGTTTGTAATAAATTGATAACATGTAACACTAAATCACTATCAAATTTTAGCATTATTTGGTTGGTGATCAATAATAATAATAAAGGCTACACACTCAACGGCCCCCACTAGGATAGTTATATCCTGTGTCGGGGGTCCGGAAATATTCTCAATGACACGGACAAATACACCCAGACCGGAAAACGTGCCTATAATTTGGTCAGTACAAACATCTGCTCCGAGCGGGAACCGAACCCGCGATCTGTGACGCTTAAGGCAGGTTCACTACTAATTCTCCTCAACCGCAGAGGTCAAACTCTGCGGTACCCTGGGCTTGTCGTGCCGGGGGCTCAGTAGCCGAGAATCGATTGTGCAGGTGGCACCTTCAACTGCCGGGTGAAGCTAACAGGGTCAGGGTCGACGTTTTACGTCAGACCGCGCCCAGGAGGGTGGTGTCGTATGGGTCGGTGATCCCGTGACGTCCCACTATGGCGCTAGATGGGACCTTGGAGTTTTAGTGGGTAGGGGAGCTCGGCTCCGAGTCCTCACACCTCCTGCGCCATTGCACCCGTCCCGGCGCTCGAGTGCGTAACTGCATTTCTCCAAGTAAAAAAAGGTTCACTACCAATGCGCCACAACGTCGTCAATCAAATCAAAATCTTGTTAACGCAATTACAGTAAGAATAAATGTGAAAACACTAAATCATTATATAATACATTTTAACATTATTTGGTTTTTATTTTTTCTCGTTAAAAATTAAATTATTAAAATCTTTTTGTTGCAATCATTGCACAATTTTATGGGGAATGAAGTACATAATATTACATTCATAGACTTATTACATATGGACAGGTCCTTGCATACAAACCAAATGTCCAAAGATTCGCTGGTGCTCCTTCGTAATGATAGTCACAAGCTTTTAATTCGAATGAAGTTTGCGTTACAAGCTTGAAACATAATCGAATAAAACGTGTGACTCACTTCGGTACGTTGCCTAGTGTTGAATTGACGAACTAGCATTAGCGAATCTTTCTGCATAGAAGTCAGTCAATGATGGCATACATTATAATTGTTTTTAATTATTATTTTTAAAATAAAATTAGGAATGCTTTTTCAAGGCATTACTCCAAATAAGGTCGAAACTTGCGCTAGGAGTGGGTACGACAATAGCCCAAGGGGTCAGGATCGAACTTTCGAGTCTGGCCTTAACGGAGCGAATTCGGCCCTTCTACTTTTTAGCTATTATTATGACAATTTAACACTTTAATGTAATCACATAAGTAAGACCACTAGTTACTGTAATGCCTTGAGTCTCTTCTATTCCCGATTATGTACTAGGCCCTGATTTGACCTTGCTTTATGTGTCCTTAAGACGAAGAGTCCCCGGTGTCGGTTCCTTATTTCACGGTCGAATTTTCTCGGCGCCTTCTCGTTGACGCTGTCAAGGCCAGAAGAACCGACAGTAGTACAAATTCTGAAAATTATTTACCAGAAATGATTCGAAAATAATCAAAACTCAAAAAAAAAGTTTTTTTTTTCTGTTTTATTGTAATTAAATTTCTGCTCGCGGCTTTTCTTGCATGAATAATGATTTAAATAAGGCACCTATAATTTAACATAGAAATAATTGATTCTGAATACAAACTTGCATGTCCTATTTTATCCCATCAATCAATATTATTTTTGTTTTACGACTAAAAGTAGCCTATAACCGTCTTCATAGTCCCATCTCCATATTATAATGTAATACATACATATCACATATCTATATAATTATCATAATCGACTCAGTCACATACAAACATACAAACATACAAACAAACTAACATTCATATTTAGAGGATTAGTTGAGATTAAGGTTAAATGGATGTTATGGGAAGTCCTACCTCTCAAAGAAAATCGGCGTAAAGTGATGTTGTGTATCATGTGATCATTGATTCGGAGGCCCAATTTCCCACCCACATTGTTCTCTTTCTTTTTCCCTTCTTATCTCTTTCCTCCTATCCCTTGGGATGGCAGCACGCATGTGATAATTCAAGTATCGCAAGCGTACATAGGTTGCGGTGACTGCTTAGTGCTTACCATCAAATGGACGGAAGGACTTTCTTTGCCAACTGGCTTAGGAGAAAAAAAGACACTGTAGGGTAAAAGCCTTATTTCTTATAGATCTGAATGTATTAAATAAAATGAGCTAAGCTAATCATCCTATCTAATTACAAGATTAATTAGTGATTACTTTAGAATTTCTAAGGAATTTATATCCAGAAAATACATAAATATCTGAGTAGCATTGTATAATGCTCTGAAATCCCATTGTTAAAGGGATTTCTAGCGCATAATTATTGTTTTATTTTTTGAAATGTTAATTAGGATCAATTAGCATTTTAGTAACTAGGAAACGGAATATTATCATACAGAAAGTAGATCATTATGTAACTAAGTACGTTGAATAATGTCGTAAAACAACTTAAGGAGTTCGAGTTAGTTTTTAGTAACATTCGACGACGTTGTGGCGCAGAGAACCTGCCTAAAAACGCCACAGGTCACAGGTTTGATTCTCGCTCAGAGCATATGTTTGTATCGACCATGCAAGCATGTTTTTCCTGTCGGGGTGTATTTGTCCTTGTCCTTGTATGAGCCCCCCACACAGGACATCACTATCCTAATGGGGGCCGTTGAATGTGCAGCGTTTATTTATTTATTTAAAAAATCATTTTTCAAAGTATATTTAAGGTCAATATCGAGTAATAAATTAATATTTTATTACAATTTGTCGGATGGAATTTAATTGGCTGTACTAAAGTTTTTACTTTTAGCGAGGGCGATCGGTGATTCAGACACGAAACGCGGCGATCGAGTCTAGCAAGAAATCCGGCGATAAAGAGCGCAACTCTCATTCTTCTTCGTCCTAGCATTATCTTTTAGGTCTGCTTATTACACTTATGCGGATTTGACAGGTTACTAGTTTTTACACGGAGCGATTGCCACCTGACCTCCGTAACCCTAAGGGAGAACCAGTAACTCATTGGATAAGAGCAATTTTTATTATCAAGAGTTAACGATTATTATCAGATGTTATGTGATAACAACCGGAACCGACAGCTTAACGTGCTCTCCAAGGAACGGTGGGGAGACCCACACGGAAAAACGGCCGAAACCGAAATTTTAACAAACATTTTTGCGGCGTCGGGATGTGACGACCCCATCGCCCGCTGTTGGGATAACTTCTGTCACAGCAGAGATTATTCCACCAGAGCAATCAGTCACACAGGTGGTAGGTCTTTTGTTGCAAGAGGCCGGCTAGGTAGATAACACCGCAGTGTCAATTATTCTACCGCCAAATAGTAGTGCTTAGGCATTATTGTGTTCCGGTGTGTTCCGGTCTAATAAAATTACCGGGTAAAGGAGATTAAAGAGCTAATATTTCGAGGTTGGCAACGCGTGATTGGCACCTACTAATGGTGCTGGATGGGCTCATAGGTTACGGCAATCACTTACCATCAGGTGGGCCGTATGCTTGTTTGCCAACTTGTATCATAAAAAAATTCCAGAGCGGAAATCGAACCCGCTACCGTCGAGGTAGTGTCTATCTCAAAGCTCAACCGCAATTCTCGTTATAATAGATAAATACCAGCAAACGCGCCTAATTGTGTTTGTGTACTTAAGGCAGTTGTAGTAGGTTGTTTTTATTCCAGTAACATTATACAATGGGTACTTATCGTGTACCGGTAATGCACCTTTAAGATGAAAACAATATGGACTACAAAAGAATAATATAAGCTGTGCTTTTACCTGCGTAACCTTTATTTCGTCAATTGAATCGTTGTCAGTTTAGTGCCGTCCTCATTCCCACCCGAAACCCGAAGGTTGTGCTGCTTTTTACCCGACTGGCCGGAGGGTAACGTTTTTCGAGCGTATGTATGTATGTCTATTTCTTTGTGACGCCACTATAGACTATAGACAGGTACATTGGAGACTGTTATATGTTTTTTTGACGACGTTGTGGCGCAGCGGTAGCGAACCTGCCTTAAACGCCACAGGTCGCGGGTTCGATTCCCGCTCGGAGCATAATATGTTTGTATTGCCCATGCAAGCATATTTTCCGGTCTGGGTGTATTTGTCCTTGTCCTTGTATATGTTTCCGGACCCCCGACACAGGATATCATTGTCCTAATGGGGGCCGTTGAATGTGCAGCGTTTATTTATTATTTATTATTTATTCACGAAAAAAATCTTGAAAGGGTTGAAAAAGTAAATTAATATTTTAAGGTATATATGTATTCCCAGTCGCGGTAGATGTCTGTATTGACCGATTGATTAGGTGGGTTCGTCCTTGTCAAAGTTATAGAACAAATTTGATTACCATAAAAAGATTATTTTGAGTTAATCTTAAAAGATTGACATATGCTATCCCGGACTTTTTTTAGAAATTTTAAAGGGGAACAATTCCATCATACATCATTTTTGCAAATAACTGTTTGTGTTGAGGAATATTTTTTCTAGTTTTTGGCACAGTTTTCCTTGATGCTATTGGCCGTAGCGTGTTATTATGTAGCCTCGGTAAGTTGTCTAATAAACAAAAAAGATTTTTTCAATTCAAACTAGTAGTTCCTGAGATTAGCGCGTTCAACCAAACAAACAAACTCTTCAGCTTTATAATATGGTATCGATATGAAACCTTATTACCTACTAGCTTCTGCCAGCGGCTTCGCCCGTTAGAATGACGATTTTAATACAAACTCGGAACTGCCCCCTTTTTAGAAATTCTGACTTTCATATTTATTTATTTCAAGCTTTTACAATTTGTTTTAACCTTCTAGCTCTAACAATGACGATACTTCTATACAAATTTTCATCCCCCCTTTCAACTCCTTACAACCCTTTTTTCGCATTAAAAATTAGTCTATTTCTCAGGCTTCTAGACTATCATACCAAATTTCATTCAAATCGGTTCACTAGTTTTGGCGTGAAAGCGTGACAGACAGACAGGCAGACAGAGAGACAGAGAGACAGAGCTCGACAGAGATACTTTCGCATTTATAATATTACTAAGAATTATGATATGGAACAAGCTTTCATTATACAAAGTTATGTAACATCTAAATATTGATTAATTTAGGGGAAGCTAGTACCCAGAATTCTTCAGCTGCTCGTAACACATCGCACATCGCCTACGCCCGTTTCGGGTTAAAACATAATTTTTATCCGACATCAAAACGGACAAATCAATATTAAATATTAATAAATTGATATTCATTTTGGAAGTGATTCTATAAATAAACGGTACACACTCAACGGCCCCATTAGGATAGATATATCCTGTGTCGTTTTTCTGGAAACATGCACAATGACAAGGACACAGCCATACTGGAAAATATGCCTGTATGGTCACTTTCTCTCCGATCGGGAATCGAACCTGCGACCTGTGGCGCTTAATGCAGTCGTCATTTTATATAAATTTTGTTTTTTGTGTTTGTTATAAGTTTTGTTTTCATTTTTGAGTATTTAATAAGGACCAGGGCGGGGCGGTTCCCACCTTGCTCAAACCTCGCTTCGCTCATGCTATGGGATACTTTAGATATGGACAGAGTCCGCTGTTCGTCCGTCTGTCTGTAGACAGTATTTCACAAACCATACTGTAGTAGACGGAGAGTTGAAATTTCACAGACGCCAGCATGAAGTTCAGTTACCGTTGAATCAAGAATAATAAAAATAAATAGTTCAAATTTGCATAGATTTTAATATCTAAATTAAAAGGAACTTACAAGAAACTTTATATTTTTATTCTACGATGGTACGGAACCCTTTATCTGGTCGTGTCGGACACGAACTTGGCTTGATTTTTTATCACAAAAAGCTGTATACAATGCGGCGAAGTCGCGAGCGAAAAGAGTAACCATTAAAGAAAACGCGTTATGCTTATTTTCGTGTCGCGGTGTTTGTTACCAAACTCCACCGGAATGACTTGACCAATTGCACAAGCATATCGGGTAGGTCTGATAATCGGACAACATTTTCATACCCCTAAATGTTAAGGTGGTTTGTTTTATTTTTGGAACAAAATTTTTATTTTTATTTTTTAAGATGGTGCATTAAAATATAAAACCCTAAATTTTCACTCTTCTACCACCAATCCCAATTTCTTAATAGCGATATTAGCAATTCAATCATTTTCACCGGTTTCACTTTTGTTCACAATTAGACTCAGTTATGGGTCTATCGGGTCCCGGATTTTTTCGGGGCAGGACAACGTCTGCCGGGCCCACTAGTCGTTGATATAAATCTGGAAATGGCACTTTACTACATCAACAGTTCATATAACTATACCAAATCATGTTATATAAGCGAAACAAAAATCAATGATTACGTATTGACGTTCTGTAATGCAAATACTAAAATTCATACTTAGTTTAAATAATGATTTATACATTCATGAATAATGGGTTTTGTACGCATATAACGTTCAATAATGACTAAATTATTTTGGATATTTTTATAGATAGTTCTTTTTGGGTTCCGTACCTCAATAGGTAAAAAAGGAACCCTTATAAAATCACACCCTTGTCTGCAAAGCAAGGTCTTACAGCATAAATTAAGGAAAAATTCTAAAAAATAAAAAGGTGAAAATAAAAGGCGCTACACGTAATATGTACATAGTTAAAGCTAATTACGATAGTAGTTATACAATTTAGAGGTCTAGCTTAGTTGGCACCAACCTCATATAAAGTAAATAAATAAAATTGTGGTATTGTTTGAAAGAAAATATTTATTATACGAACGAACCCTTCGTGAGTGAGTCCGTCTCGCAGTTGCCCGATTTTTTAATTTTTAAGTCTTAAACATTATCTAATTGTGAGTTTGACGTTCTTGAAAAAATTATTACCTACTGTGAGGTTTTTTTTCGTTTTATAAACCTAACTGATTTTTCAACTCGCTATTTTCGGATGTCGAAACTTGCATACTACCTTAGACACTTTCACTTAGAGTTGTGCAATTATTCATTATTATTATTACCACTATTAATTATTATTAATACTATTTATTATTATTACTTAATCCTTAAGGTTTCACTGTCGTTTTATTTAATTTAAATTTTTATATTTGAGTCTTTTTTACGGGATGGTTTAAAATTTCTATGTTTGTTAAAAAAATAAATGTTATGAATTGACCATACAAGCATGTGTTCCGGTCTGGGTGTGTTTGTCCAGGTCCTTGTGTGTGTTTCCGGACCCCCCACACAGGGTATTACTATCCTAATGATGGCCGTTGAATGCGTAGCGTTTATTTATATGTAAAACTATGAAATTTGTATAATATATTTTACGAATTGAGCATTGGAAGTTATTATTGATCAGAATTATTAAGTAGAAACTACCACTAGCAAAAATATTGTCAATTAGTTTCCTATACAAATGTTCATACCCTATTTCACCCTCTTCAAGTATTGTATTTTAATCTCCAAGGTTCCATCTATTTCATCCGATGACGTCCTTAGCCATGCTTCGGCCTCGCAGAAGGCACCCTAAGAACGAAATCAATTTCAAGCCCCCGTGAGGGCTGTCCCTTTTCAATGCCGACTCTCAGTAGTCCGCCCCCGCCCGGTGATGCTGTCAAGGCCAGTTGGGCCAGCAAAAAACCTTCTATTCCAATACATGTTCTTTAAAATTGCTTCATCAATTTAGAAAATGTAAAGGCAGCAACTCCGAGTCTACCTTTAGTCTCGATGGTTGCGGGTTCGATTCCCGCTAGGGCAGATGTTTATATTGATCTTACAAATATCTGTTTCGGTCTGGGTGTTTGTCCTATTGGTCTCCCCACCGTGACTCGGACTGCACGTTAAGTTGTCAATCCCGGTTATTAACTCTTGATAAGTAAATTGCTCAAATCCAATGAGTTACTCGTTTGGCCTTAAGGTTGCGGAGGTCAGATGGCAATCGCTCTGTGTAAAAACTAGTAACCCATCAACTGCGGATAAGAGAAATAAACAGACCCTGGGTACATAAAATATTGGGAATAATGCTAGGATGTAACAAACAATACTATAGTTATTAGTAATTCTGATGGGTTATTCCCATTCTCTGTGTATTCTGATGTCGGTGTGATGTCATAGTTATAAAATGTAACATTTTACATTTGCGTTTGTATAACGCATTACGTGGCTAACATTAAAGAATTCTCAGCGGTTGCACAGTGCGAGTTATAGACTGGTTTTTTATGTAACATTAGCGGTAGGTTAAATCTGATATTTTTTATTATTTTACTTATAAAATGTAGGTCATATTGCAATTAGAATTCAATGTTACACACTCAACGACCCCCTTAGGATAGTTATACCCTGTGTGTGTTGGGGGTCGGAAACTTTAACAATGACAAGGACAACACATCCAGAGCAGAAAAAATGCCTGTATGGTCAATACAAACATCTACTCCGAGCAGGAATCAAACCCGCTAACGTTGGCCCTTAAGGCAGTTTCGCTACACTCGATTACTTCGTTTGATTTATTTGGCTTCATACAATACATTTGACTTCTTGAATCTTCTTGCATTGACTTCCTATACACAATAGACAAGCTTTTCCATCCATACAAAATGTCCAGTCGCTGGTGCCCCTTCGTAAATTTAAAATCACCGACGAAACGAAGTTAGTCACAGGCTAAATTCATTAGATAAAGTTACAAGCTTGTGACGGGATACGGATGTATACTCTTGTAATAATAGTTAAAACGCAAGTAAAAGCTATTATGTTCTTTGCACAGATGTTTGAAATTAAACAAATGTTTATTTTTAATTTATATTTATTTAATGATCATCTTTTAGCCTAAGACAGGAAACATTTATAAAATAGCAGCTAATCACAATATAATCATAACATTTACAAAACACTTATATTTATTGTTTTAAAAAAATTAACATCGCCTCTTTATATCCAAACGCATAATACAACCCAGAAACAAGAATATATATCTAAAATAATAGAATTTATATCTAAAACATACTGCGTAAATTTATTTTTGACAGAAAAAAATCGCACTTCAACTAGCAATGAGTCCTACGCATTTTTAAAAACTCCACATTTATACTTATGAATTCAACTGTAATTTTAGTACACTTATTCATTTATTTAAAATGGATTTCATTCATCGAGGACTTGTTTCTAGTTTACGAAAAAGTTCATTATCGCTACAACGCGATGTAGTTCTATTCGAAATCAATGGTAAATATAAAATTCTATTATTACAATATAACAAGTATACGTTCACAATACAATAACATGCTACTAAAATAGCCCACAGCTTCAGACGACTTTAAAATGCGTTTAATTTTTTCACTCTGCTTTAGCCGGCTCATTAACCTCCGATAATACTCTAGATGTGGTGCTGTAATGACGCGGGAATCTAACAGATTATACATAACTTCAGCACAGATTAACAATACCTAATTAGGTCGTAATAAATCGTTTTTAAACTATATTCATTTTTTAAATTTATTTAAAGATATTATAAACTTTTTTGTCTATGAATAAAACAATGAAGACTTTTAGTAATCAAATAAAAGGAAATTTTTGTTTAAGACAAAAGTCGACTCGCTTTACTCTGACGCGTAGAATAGGCGTACATTTTGCAGTTATTGTTATTCCAGACTGCGTGACTAACATTTTTAGTATTAGACTTCTTTGTAAAGGATCTGTTAGTCATCGGCATTAGCAATTACCCGAATAAAAGGTACTAGGAATCGAGACCTTAAATTAATACAACTTGTAATTATTGTCTTTTCCGGAAAATTTTTAATAAAATTTTGTTAAACAAAAATACGCAGATACTTGTATTCATTTTAAGGCAAAAGCTTCATAAGTCAATTTTTTGTTAATATTATTTTTATGTATGTATTTTTTAATTTTATATTTTGTTTTTAATTATTTTTTTAAATAAATGTAGAAAAGGTATCCATACATTAAAACTATGCCGAGTGTGACTAAGACTTTTTTATTAGGTAATGTCTGTTACATTTACAAAGATTTTCTTAAACATTTCAAAACATGTTTATATTTTTCTCTTTACATACACTGTTGTTGTACTATAAATAAAAACAATAATATTTGTCTATAAATTACTTGTACAAAATAGCAACGGCTAAAAGAGGCGATATTTAAACTATAAAACATAAGTATAATATATTTCAAACGACAATCTCTCTTGTAGAATTGTGAAATAATAAAATTCTACTAATAATACATAATTATGTGCGTTTTACAATGTTTTTAAAAGTACATTTGGTAGTTTCTGATTTAACATCAAGTGAACATGATCTGGGACACGTATTCAAGAAGGCAACTTGATAGCGACGCTGGTTATATTGTCGTCCTGCTCTTTCGTAAGGTCGTTTTTATCGAGTGAAAGGGACGGTGTTATCTCGTTTGAAAATCGCTGCCAAGTTGCAACTTTTTGAAGAACGTATTTTCGAGTGTCTCGTTCGACTTTGTTGAATCAAATACCGGAAGCGATCCGGCGGCAAAGTGATACAAGCACTTAATTTTACAATACATAATTCTTATCAACATACAAACTCCATCCATACAAAAAAAGAGACTACTTCTTTGTATTTTATAATACAGTGACGATAACACCAAAACGCACTACCGTCGGGTACGTGACTCGAAAAACCGGTTAATCCGTATAAAATAGCCGATATAGATAGAAAAGGAATCAGTTTTTAATAAGGGCATTATTTATTACATAGCTTCAATTTAAAAAAAAACGTCGTTCGGGGAAAGTAGCACAGAATACAAATACGACATACAGGCTAGGCTAATATCACAGGAGGTACTGGGAACGGTGCGCCCCTTCTCCGCCACCCATTCGGCCCCCTCACTCCCCCTACCGCACACCCCGCTCTCCTCCAGGTATTTACTATGCAGAGGGGCGAAACGGGCCACTACCAATATATTTTGCGACAATTAAGATTTCAATAAAATATTTCAACCTCATTTCCATTGCACAATATACCGAAACTAATTGCACAACCTATTTAACCGTTCCGATACATTTCGAACTAAATCATTATAAAATAAATTAACAATGAAAAACACACTTAAAATGTACGCGCTAAGTAACGATAAGTAGAGTACGTAATGATCGCATATTCAACCAATTTCGTTATAAATCATAATGGTAACAAAGCGTAAATTGTGAGATAAGGTAACATCGAAAACAAAATATACAAATTAAAGCATACATCGATATCGCTTTATAACATTCGAACGAAAAAAAATCAGACTTATTAAAATGCACGTTTGAACAAACATTCGGTAGTTGGCCCAACGTTTGGCCTTGCCAATCTACGCGAGTAAGGTCACATACGCTCATCTGTTCTCGAGTGTCGACGACGACCACACGTCATCACTTATAAGGTTTTTCTTTTGTTACGGGCATATAATACGACGATAATACGTAACATTCGATTGCCCACTATACACTAAGTATTTCTTAATAAGCATTCCGTCTCGCTCAGTCATCAGCGAAGCGCACGGCTTTTACTTTCAAATTTTATCGGATGCGAAATACTGTTGTAGTTTGAGATTACATTTTTATTATCTATGTCGTAGAACTCGTTAAGCCGTTTTTTGTGACATTTTTATAAAAATTAACCTATCCTAAGCGCTGGCAAAATACACATTCCACGCGACCGTTCCCAGATATTTTGCACTATACCTTAATCACGAATTAATTTAATTATTTATAGTACAATAATGCAATAATAATTATGGCTTAATCTACAACTCCAATGTTAACCGTTGAACGTCCTCACTATATAATCTCTTGGTTTAAACTGCGACGCGACGTTTTAGCGAACAAAACACACTGCGGGTCTTTCGATAAAAGAAGTGATCGTCGAAAACTAATTGGACCGCGCCCGCCGGCAGCACCTGAGCAACTTTCACTAAATAATAAAAACACACTAACAAAGTAAGTACTTCCTCTTAAATAACAAAGAATTGGCTAAACGTCAACTGTCCGTTTCGGGGTAACGAGAATTCTATCAATGAGATGTCCAGCGGTCAGGTTGCGAGTTGCGCTCGACCGCTATCCGGAACGCGTCGGGCACATTCGGGCAAGTTTGTTCAAAACGCGTCCGGTATCTCGGTCAGCGACTCGAGCGCCTTCGGCTCGCGTGAGTACTTCACTCGGAGCGCTGGAATCACAGCGAAGAGTGTACGTGCGCGGTGCGGCGCGGTCATGAGTCGAGCACCGTGAGAAGTCCAGGCGGCAGAAGGACATCCTGTCGCGAACCATCCTGCATTTGTCGCGCTAGCTGTGCGCAACCGAGGTTTGCGTCGCCTAGTTCCGGTATCGCGTCTAGTAACGCGAGGCACTCGTCCTCAACAGCACGACGAGCTTTCTTGCCTATCCACGAGTCATCGCATTCTTCTCTCGCTCGTCGCCTTCTTGCTTCTTTCTCTTTGCGGGCCTCTTCGCTGAGACGGCAGTATGTGTTATTTATGCACACTGATCGGCGAAGATCACGTGCGGGATCCTCGATATTTTCTAACTTCTGAGAGCAAATTTCGATGACCCGCTTGCGCTCCTCGTTAGCGCGGAGACGGGCAGAGATCATGGAAAGTTTGGGCCTGGCCGCGGCTGGCTCGGTACGCGGTGGACCGAACATATCGTCCTCAAAAGCGTCTGCAATCTCCGCTCCTCGCGAGCTCTCCCGCTCTTCTTGCGGTGTCATTCTGTAACAATAATTATTTAACGTTAGAATTTCTTTTAAACAATTGCCTTCGTAAAATTGTCTATTAAGACAATGAAAATAAGTAGACATATAACAGCATAATATAATTGTAGAGAACAGTGATCTACTCAAAATGTCATTAACCGAACTTGAAATGAAGGCGTCAAAAATGTAAAAGTTGTCGTATCCATAAATGTTTATTAACGTATCGCGGAACGCATACCATTTAATAATAAACTGAGCCGACGCAAGTACTAGGTCAAAGAACAATGCCTCGATGCCTAAACGGGCCAATAAGATTCACACTTGATATAATCCGTTCACAATCGTAATCGTATTATAATATAAAGCTAGCCAAGTAAACATTTAAATGTAATATGCGACCTATAATTATTTTTATAAACACCTACCTCGCTGATAATTCAGAGGAGAGAATAAAAAATCCAGACATATACATCGTTCACAATTAAAATAATTTATAACTAGTAAGTAGCGCGTTAAAGATCACAAAAAGTTCAAAACACAAGCACTGAAAGAGCGCAATTCGTCACTCGTCCTCGGCGGTGAGCAAGTATAAAAGCAACACAAACAAGTGAAACAAAATTATACCGCACGAGAGAGGCGCGCGTGCGCAGCTCGACGATCACTCGACGAATGACAGTATACCTCACTGTAGATAAGACATTGAAAAAGCCAATTGCGTCACCCGTGTACGGCTACGTACGAGCAGAGAGGAAGCGGGTGACGTAGTCTATAAACCGTCATTTAGACGCTATTGACTGTCATGACTCGTTCTATTTGTTTACGACACAAAAGCTTCCAGCGACAAGCTAATCAGTTAAATCCCATCGGTAGCACCTGATTTTCAAAAACGAAAAGAACCAAATTATAAATTCGAACAACACACATTTGATCTGATCAATTAGACAAAACCGGATCTTATCGACATATTCACTGGTACAATTAAAGTCTTATAAGGAAATCAGTACATATCTAGTCTAATTTTGCTTACTGTATTCAACATGAGACCTTATAAACAAAACAAGTTAAGGAAAACTTGGTACTGCTATTAGGCTGATAGTTAAAATGGCAATGGGAAAAACGTAGATTTTTTCTAAGTTCACGCAATAATACCTAACTGATGTCATGAATATTATGAATGGTATGAAAGAAGAGATGTTTAGTTATTGTTTTATTTGAACATATTGTACCCACTAGAGATTTAACAAAGTTCTGACGCATATTTCTACAAAGATACTCAAGCGAATATCAGCTCATTACGTAATACTTGTAGCTCTCCTACGTTTAAACAGAATCAACTGACGTTAAATATAATCTAACTAGTTTTTCAAAGCATTTACTAAAATTAATTATCAATTTTGTTTGTTGTAAAGCATTCACTAACAGTAAGATTTAGTTTTGGCGTTATATGTGGAATAACAAAAGTTAAATTCAGAGAAATTTTAAATACGTATTACGAAAATGTATTTAAAGAATTTTTTTACAATTCGTCCAATTCAGTTTTTATTTTAATAATCTTTTGAAAAACAAAAGATGAATTCTAAAAGAGTTTCTAGACGCAGCTTGTTCTGAAACCTTGTTACAAACTTGAGTGCAGTTGATAATTAAATCAACGACGTAGATCACACGAGCTTAAATAAAATGTATTCAGAACGTATTTGAGCTGTTTTAACTTTTTCGAGACGAAAGAGCGACAGTCGGCCGCGTGTTGCCGACCCCTATAGATACGTTCTAATAAATCTTACTCCACTCGCCTCGAGGTTACCCACTACCTGCACTTTCTTTTCTCTGTCGCACACGCGTGCCAGCATGAAACCAAATGACATTCTACCGAAAGATCTTAAGCCGATAAACAACGACGAAATTATAGTATTAGTGTAACACAAAGTTCAACCATCATAATGACTGCATTTTAAACCATTTGTAACGTATTTATAAACACGCAAACACTAGGCAGAAAAATAAAATAACAGATCAACAAAATTAATAATTATGACGCAGACAGCCCTTAAACTAAAAATTATGTCATAGAGACCTAGATAGCACAAAATTAATGTTGAGAAAGCAAAGAGCGGTACATAATGTATTTAAAATTAAATATGTATACATAAGATAATTAATTAACGTAATTGCATAAGTATATATTACATAACTTAGCGTTAGAATTTATAAATAAATTAACGATGACAGCGAAATTAGAAAAAAACTGTTTACATATTACATTTGTTTCGAAAAACATAAATATTTTTCCAATGTTTCTTTTAATAAATTATTGTAATAGATGTTACGATTATACCCAAATCACGAGTCAGTTTATTGAGTCAGGAGCGTTACTCGTTCAGATTGTTCTGGTTTTCGACAGTACAACGACCGAGCGACCCTCGCGTCCGAATTTTGTCGAATGGAAATGGCGTATACTCAGTTATCGGCTTTCATTCGACAACGGCTTCCGAATCCAATCATTCGCGAAATAAAAATATGGTATCTAAACAATGAAATTATATCGCATTAAATTTCATTTAAGATCATCAATTGAATGCGCTCAATTTTATTGATGAAAAACCCTCACTCATAATCGAATAGGTCTTACTTATTTTACTGCCCACTAAGTGTTTCAAATTCAATGTTGTAATTCCGCTCAAAATTGATCCATAATGAAATAAAAACACTTCCATGTAACGTTAAATATCTTTGTTAACGTTGTTTTTAAAGCACTGTGGTTCAGTATTTTAACCCTCAAGGCCTTGTGATGTTAGTAGCGCATTCTCGAAAGAGGTCTCATATGTGATTGATCGTGGAATGTAGGCGTGAAACGGTACTATGAACATAACGAACAGTAAGCCTAGGTTGGTAAGAGCAATAACAAAATAATAAAGACAATATTGTATGGCTTTCTTAAACAATTTAGTTTACAGGTGTCCAGCCGTAGTAATTAGCATGTTTGTTTTTTCGTAAGAAGAACTCTTTTTCAAAACCTGTATTCCAAAAAAACTCTTTTGTTTTGTAATGATTCGTATTCCAAAAATATAAAAGAACAAAGGCGTAAAGCTTAATATGTGTGTGTTTATGTAAGTATTAAGTGAGCAGTGTATTTGTTGGTTACTAAATCGAATACCATCATAATTCGAAGGAGTCTTGTTTTATTTTAAATTCTTCCTCCCACTCTCCCACCCAAACATATAAATAAACATATGTATAAATGAAATTTTATCTTGAGCAACTGACGTAGAATTTGTAACAATAATCAACCAATGTTGGTATAACACAAATTAAGTTTTGTCAACGGTTTGATTAAGTTTATTTGTCTATTGTTCCCGATATTGTCGGTGTAACACATAAAAAGTTGCGAATAAAACACATTACTAGTCATGAAAAGGGCAAAGGTAACTCCCACATAGCCAGCTCGTGTTTAAGCCTACACAGAACTTTAATGTCAATTTAAATATAGAAATATGGACCATATTTCAGGATGTTTAATAATTCGATGGTCATAGACGGATTTAAGACACACTCTCTCTCTCTCTCTCGCTCTTACGTTAAGCCAATGTTGGTTTTATTAATTGTTTGAACTATTTATAAATATTACAGCCAACTTCAACCAAGTATGTAAAGAATACATGAACAATTAGAATTAAGTTGTCGCGGTTCTTTTTCTTTGAGTTTGGTTAATTATGTTTGGAATTGGATCGCATTTGATTAGAAGACTAAGGATAAAATATATTGTATGTGACCAATATTTGTATCCAATAAAACTAACAAAGAAAATATCGCATAACATATAATACATAAATATAAAAATGTAGTAGATACCATCTGTTTTTGAAGTAGCAAATATGAAAGGTTAACAAAGAGGGATAGAGAAAGAAAGAGAGAGAGAGAGAGACATAGAAAAAATTATAACTTCGCGCTTGCGATGCTAAGAAAAAAGCTAGGGTTTCATTCTCGTTAAGCGTCTTGTTGTATTAATACGTAGTTATAATGGTTTTAAAACGATTTTCCCCCATTTTTGTTGCGAGAAATATGTCTGAATTGTGATTTCTTTGAAACCGCTTTTTAATTGTTTATTTTTACGTTAACTGCCAACGTTTTGTTTGAACTACTTTGTTGTTTGTAATTAGTTAATTAAATTACAGAAGATTGAAAGTTTTCCAGTAGCCTTAATAAATTAATGAAAAAAATACAGTAATTAAACTTAAGCTTCTAGGAAATTCTCGCAGAAAATTTATAGACAAAACGTACAAGGCTACTTCAAACAGCTTATCAAACGTTTCGATAACGCATATTATGTAATAAACAAATACTGATAGCATTCGATTGTTAGCAGATTTTGTAGTTTGATTTTTACATCTAAAAAAGAGTTTCAACTAACATAACTGAGTCGCAGAATGACAGGATTACTTTAAGCAACGTTCTACTATCGTGCGAGCGTGATGGCAATAGATTTTAAAAGAGCGATAGAGATAAGTGATGCGTCTTTATACTAAATTCTTCGTCTTTCGCGGCTCAGGTATAGTAAGTTCGCATTATAACATGTTTGAAAATAAATAATTAGTGCACAAATTATGTTTTACGATATTTCAAAACTCTGTCTAAAATAAAAAAAGTTTCTATTGCTGAATTTAATCTTTTATTTGATATCCGGAAATACCCGAATATTATCATAATATATTTAAAATATTCGAATTTTAAAATATAAACCGAAACAAAGTCAGTTTTCATTCGGTTATGTATTGCATAACCGATTATGCAATAAAGTTAGCGTGTCACTGTGACTAACTTCGGTCCGCTGCGTTAATGTTGAAATTAAGAAGAGGCACCAACGGGACTGTGTCATTTTGTCTGTATGAAAGATACGCTCCGTATTGGCTGTACAGTCCGATAGTTACAGAATTATTTTACCGTTGATAACAGTCCACAGTGACTATATCGCTTAAATAGCATGTAATTTATTACGAGGGCTAATCAAAATTACCATATAATGCATGCTATACCTTGCCTGCTTCGGAAAGGCACGCATAAAGTTAATAGGCCACAGTAGACAATGGACACGACACAACGGGAATAAATCACGGGTAATGGCATCGCAGTCGACGCGCTCAAGAGTTATCGACTGCGCATATTACTTAATTTATTGTGGAAAAATCATTAAATACAAATAATGTCAATTTTTAGTTATCAAATTTAATTTTCAATTATTAGTTTGGTTTTCATAACGAAGTCCGATTTGTCCATGACATTGCAATTTAACAGCGAAGTGAAAAGAGTTGAAAATAAATAAATCATAATAACTGGGTTTTTATTTGGCGATAATTTTCAAACTTAGTGATTTATTGCTATGAAATATACAATGTATTAAAAATACTCCGTTACATCATGCTTAATTCGTGCACTAAATCATACATAAATTCTGTCTAATTAATGTTAATTATATTAAAACGTTTATTATTTTTAAGTTATCATTTCAATTGTTTTAAAATGGCAATGTCCTGTTCATGCAAATATCCTTAAATACAAGTTAAACAATGTAAACTAACAATTTACAGATGCAAAAGCAATTCGAACAACTAAATTATTTCCATTCAATTTTAGAGATAATGGTTTTAAGAAACTGTCACATATCACATTTAACAGGAATTTTTGACAAAATGAGTTGTTAAATTCGCGACTTCTTCGGTTTTTACCCGTTCTACAATAATATTTACTATATCTACAATTTGATACAAAAAGATAGCGCGTAGATAATAAATATTAATCGTAATAGACTGTCCTTGTTTTTCGACCGAGGCGTGGTCAGCCCGTGAGAATAATTAAAGAATAATAAACAACCACATACATATATTTAATCTGTAGGTAGTTAAAAAAAATTGGAGCTATATTTAAAATCACCTCAGAGAAAAATAAATAATTTATGAATGAGTCAATAAAAACAAAGTTGGTTTTAAATAATAAGAAAGAAATATAGTTCTTTTTCTCACAACGCCATAGTATAGTGGCTACGCGATTTCAAAGGAAAGTCTTGAAAAAAACTAATTCCCTGGTAAAAATGATATATAAAATTAAGTAATATTATGAAAAGTTATACAAGATTTTTTTTTCTATTTATAAAAAACCCAAAATTTATTTGTAAGTTTTTGAGTTTCTTCTCGTGTTACAATAATTATATAAACCGACAAAGCTAGGTATCTAACCTAAATAATCAGAGACAATGAAAGTTGTTACATTATTAGGACTATAGTATTATATAAAGCAATAATAAAATAAAAAGTTTTCTTTAAAAAAAATACAAAAATAAATAATTTGAAAAACGAATTAATATTTCAAACGTTTTGAATTTAACATTCCTATTCTGATGATCCCAGAATAGGCCGTCATTGCGCTGTTCTCCTGTGAGCGAAAGAGATCGCCAATACAATTGGTCAGGTAGAAATGACAAACGTGGCGGTTTAAAAAACATATTGTCAATGAACTCGCTAAGCTTTATTTTTATTGTTAATGTTTTAAAAGAACCTGTAGGCTGTACCTCGTACGTAACATCTTATACGAACGTCTTAGGATGTGTAGACTATAAAGTATTTTATGACCTCATTCGAATCTCAATCCATTTGCGCTGTAAATTTAAACTAATATATAAAGGGCTTAGGTCAAGAGTAGGCGATTACTGTCAGACTTAAAATGTTTGAGTAACAAAAAATCCTGAGAATATAAAAACAAAAGTATTTTATTATTGCACTACAAAAACTGCTAAAAAGCTTAATTAAAAACAATAATTCATATTAAATTCGCATTGATTGAAAATAAAAATAAAAAAGTACTTAGTACTTACGTACGTTTATTAACAAAAAAAAAAGAAATAATAATTATATAAAAAATAAACGTTACCTTTTAAAATACAAAGAGAACTCCGTTATAAAATAAAAACACCAATACTAAAGTTCAGAAGTCCACTTAACTATTTAAAAAGGCGCTTAATTCAAACATAATTCCAACTTCAACAAGCTATATCACATGAAACAATTTCAACTTCAACACTTGTCCAAAAAGGCGAACACTACATTGCTGGTAGAGAGAACTATATACGTGCATGTGGTATGGCTTCGCGCGCCAAACTGACAGCCCTAGCGTTCTGCGTTCGTGCCGCGCGTGGCGTAATGGCGCTGGTTTTCGTACTGCCGTTCTGCGTTCAGTAACTCCTCCGATGGAAGAGGGCGCGTTGGGAAACACCCCAGTACAGGGCTACGGACTAAATCTATGCGACCCTTAAAGGATACCTCATTATATTTACTGTAATCCATCGCCTTTAATCATTTTTATTTATAGCCCTTGCGATGACCTTTTCTGATCGCCTTATGGTTACTAATGAGGCGTCTAGTTTGGTAAACTTTTAAAATAACACAAAATATTCTTTCTTAGACGATTAAATATTTTTATAGAATCGTTTGATAAAAGCCTATAGTGAAATTCTATAACTTATAAGCCTACTTAATAATAACTGTGAAACTTAGAATAACATCATCAATTCCTAATTGATATTCAAGGCTATAGAAACAGTAATTGTAACAGGATAACAGTGTTGCATTTAAAAGAAAATGTAATTTATTGGGACAAACAACATTTATAATAAATACATAAGGTTTAAATTTGTTTGTTTTTTTCAGCGCAATCTCAATTGTCATCTATATCGATGTAAGAATCTACTTGTAGTATCTACACCAGCTGTTCTCATTTTTTTTATTTTCACTTTGTGTTCATGAATTGAATTTTTAAGTTACAGATTATAAAAAAATAATTAACAGAATAAAATTTAGGAACTAGTCTCAATTTTCATTAAGTAAAACTTATTCAAAAAATAATTATTGTTTTTTTTTTTAAATTGAATCGAATTAAACGAAGCAGTAATTATGGTAGGTACCTATTTAAGATAAATAAAAGCTTTGGCTTAGATTAGTTCATCTGGGCGCTACGTATTCCTTTGTTTCCATTCTCGTTAGCTTTCCGTTTAGTTTCATATTTTGTATAATTTCATGAAAATTATATTTTCTTACAGATCTTAATCATATAAAATAATACACTTAAAGTTATTGAAACGATAACTACATTTTACATGATATAAAATCTTAAGTAATTTCCGTAATATCTAAGACGTCCCATCATCGTAAGTTCAGTTTTAATGCATCCCATGTATTACAATAGATTTTGAATGAGAGCCAAATGGTGACAAGCAGCTGCCCGAGTCCGACCCTCAAATCGCCTTATCCAATCATGCGTGAAGGTGCACCGCGCTGTGGGCTATAATAAACTTCATATTACTGCTATTATTTACAATTACTTGTTTTATGAAGGTTGTTTGATTATTTGCGAAGCCGCGAAGAAGCGAACTAACAAGAAAGTGCGCTCGTGTTGCAACCTCTTTGATTCTAAGAATATCCGGGGAATGTTTGTTCGATAATATGGCTTAGTTATTATACCATTTGAGTCCGCAGTGAATAACTAACACATTATACACAATTTACGTATTATGTGTTTTGATATAAAGTACTTCCCATTTGACCCGTTAAAAAAAATAGGCAGTCATCGAGACTGCATATAGAAGTGAAAACATTAAACTTTTTAAAATAATTATGGCATAAAAAATTAATATTTCATAATTTGTTAATCTCAATAAATAAAAATTAGTCCGGTAACATTCAGAGTCCAATAAGCACGCGCGTCGCCAGTCTGACGTATTACGTCGCATGAACCATGTCGGTGACGTAAATCCGTTAAGCCCGTAATTGATATCAAAAATTATCAAAAAAATGGCTTAAGATGTTTTCACTTCAAAAAGCAAATCAAGAGGCATCTAATTGAATTATTTAGAGTTTGTATTTTAAAATGTTTAATGTGAAGGTTTTCTAGTGGAAGCCATGACACTATTAGGGCCGAAAGCAGGAGGATGTTGGTCCGAGGCTCAATAATCGCTCGCCAAGACTTTCACCTTCGGCGCGCGACCGCACAAGGCCGCACCGTTCCCCGTACTTCCGCGCCTCGCGTCTCGCGCCACGCGACACTACCTCGAGAATACTCGAAATCGTTTTTGCAACAAGCTTTTCGGCTAGCATTGCGATCTCGTTTCTGATTACATAATTTTAATTAAGTGTCACGGGCTGCACTTAAATTTTAAGCTATAACAGTACTCTGATATGATATATTATTTTATTCTCGTTACAAGTGTAGTGTTCATAAAAGCGTGAGTTCATCAAACTTTCGAAATCTATTATTGATAATGGTGTTACTAAATCGTCGAACGAAATAGCAGTCAATCTGTTCTTGTCTACGGCACGTCTATTGTTATTACCTGCTTTGGGACGGCACACGGCACACTGAACAAGTTTACACACAGCCGACCATAGACATAATATATACTATAGACAGACCTTTCCATACAGACAAAATGTCCAAATACTCGCTGGTAAATTCAACATCAACGCAACTAAACGAAATTTGTCACACGCTAACTTTGTTCGATATTTTAGCAAGCTTGTGACTAACTTCGTTGTGTTTAGTATTTGACATAATGACTGTATTGAAGGGCGTGTCGATAGTATACATTAAGTCTATGCATCCGACCCATATTTACCGACTACAGTAGTACGATCTCATTCCGCTCGTTAAATCAATGCTTTTAATAGAGATGATGGCTCAAGACTCAAGACTACATTATATTTAAATAAACCGGAGCGCAGGCACGTGCGAAATGTTAAACTGACATTTGGAATACCGTATTCCCGCTATACTCCTCATTGGACAATACAATTATGTTTTTATATGAGAATATTGCCAGACTACCGTAGGCGGAATCTAATCATTCAGAAAAGTATCTATACTAGTATAGATACAACGTTTAACCTTTGAAAATCGAAACGAAAGGTCAAGATAATTTTGGTAAAGATTTTTTTAATCCTCTTATGGGGGCAAATAGCCTGATGATAAGCGGTTACCAATGAACTAGAACAAAAGTAGTGTATTAAGTTCTCATCAAACAAAACTTAGCAGTGCAAGTACTGCTGCTTACATATTCTGCTAGAAGGTAGCAAGTTCAAAACGGCCATTCATGATGACAGCAAAAAGCAAAGCTCTTACTCTTTAAAAAAAAAAACGATAATGTGTAATAATACTTGGTTCACAAAGTCTTCAATGTCGTTTTTGCAAAACTCTCCGCAAACATTGTGACAACGACCGATAAAAATATTAAGCCGAAACTATACTTTGAAATTATTTTTCTCAGATTATCTGTTATCATGAAATAGTTGCAGTGACGTAGGGAGATAACAATTACGTTCGATTACATCGTTATCTTTAAAGCGAATCGCAAGTTAAATTATTATTTAAATTGGTGTTTAAACTTTATTCACTTTTTGGGATAATATTTTATGTTATGGGATCGTGGATTACTTCTTTATGTCCGGTTTCAATAAGCTATCTCAATTCATTTTTACCGGTCTGAGATTGAGAATTCGTGATTTAAAAATACCTTTTCTTAAGTTCTAAATTCGAATGTATATCCAAAAATGTGATCTACCGATCGATTGATACAGAACTCGGTCCTAAGATATTTTGACAAACCGGTGGTACTGTGCAAGCTATTTTAGATTACTGGTAATTTATTTTAAAATAATTTTAGAAAAAACAACAAAATATTTGTTTTGAGCTTAATTTACCTTACATATATCTACTAGTATTCACTAATATCTTCAATGTAATTTTTTCAAAACTCTCCGAAAACACTGACAACTACCGATAAAAATATTAAGTCGAAAAACTACACTTTGACATTTATTAAATTATCTTATCTGTGTGTGTGCATGTGTATATGTAATAAAGGTTTTATAAATAAATACTAGTTTACGCATATGTACTTTTTAACAGGGTCTAAAAGCTACATTAACATAAATTTGTCAATGTGTGTCTTTGAGCCCCTATATTTAAATAAATCTAGAGGTTCACTATCGAAACCGCAGCCAGAAGATAGTCATGAACAACTTTCACTAATTGATGAATAAAAGTTTAGTTTTGAATTTTGAAAGCGATATGCATCTATTTATAAAATGGAAAGTGACTTTTTAGAACATTAACAATAATAACTTTTAGCAATAGTGCGATGTTAATACGTCATTACTATTGCATATTATTTAATATATCCAAATATTCATACACAAAACTATAAAATCACTGGGTGCCCCGCTTTTACACGGAGACTATAGAGTCAACAATAGTCAAAAACAAAACAAGGATTCTATACAAAATTAAAGTTATCTAGCTATCAATAGAAAATTATACATACTATGCCTGCGTGTGTGGGCGTGTGTGCGTCTGTGTGCATGCGTATGTGTATGTGTGTGTGTGTGCATGCGTAGGTGTGTGTGTATGTATGTTTGTATATGTGTGTGTGTTGAATGTGTGTGTGTGTGTAATGTACGAATAGTGTAAAAAATAATGGTGTACGTCAGTAAACAAAATCAAAACGATATTAATAAGACGTTTGAGTGTATTTACATTAAAAATCTTGAACTCTTGTGACGATTGTTTGGAATTTTCCAAGATAAACAATACGCAGTGGATCTCGTAATGTTTTTCAACAAGCAGGTACAAGTACTGGGATGGTACAACAATAATATAATCCATTGAATAGTTAAAGGAATTCAAAAAAAGGTTGAACATGGTATTATTATCAACTATTAGTGTTGTGGGAAGGGGTGACTAATTATGTAGGTATGAAGTTTTGATGTTACGTTTAGGTTGAACACAATATAGATTTTTATTAATTGACATCAAAAGGAAGGTTGTCATTTCATGTTTTTAAACTAGCCGTGCCGACAGCTTCGTTTGCGTGGTTTGCTAATTTATTGTTTAGATTTTTTTATTGCACAACTCTCTAAAATTTAAGGTAGCTATTTCCTGTAATATAAGCTATCGTCATGTAAAAATTTCGTCAAAATAGAAGGGACAAACAGATAAGCAGAAGATTTTTGTTATAAGTAAAAGCTGTCATTTTGACATTAAAAATACTATTTGTATATAATGGCGTGATACTCTCATATTAGTATGGCAAAATTTTTGTAAGAATATAAATGTCGTTTTTTCGTACAAACTTAACTTAATATACTCCAATAAATATAATATAATATAATTATATATTGATGGCGGTCGGTGTAAGTCGGTTATTTAAATTTATCTCTTATATAAATTATATTACATTCATTAGATCATAAAATATATACTTAAGGTATTTTATTAATGAGAATTAATTTAAAGATCATTTCGCATTTATGAAAGGATATGAAATTATAATCAGGCAATGCATATGAATGTATGCACGGCGTCAAAATCGATAGAGCGGTATGTAATAATTAATCATTGTGTGAAGAGCCTGTTAAGTTATGATCGAACTTGGTAATACAATTAAATATAGTTTTTATATTTATTATAGTATTGTATGTGTATTGTTAGTAATGAAACTAGTTATTATTGTAAGACGTAATATTACCTTTTACGTCAAAAATCTGGAAAAAAATCCGTCTGATGGTAAGCGGTCATTGTACCCATTGCTTCCAGTACAAATCTTACAGTAGCTACAAATAGCATTACGGGCGTTTTGCCTACCCAAAGGAAAGAGGGAAAAGAAAAGGAAATAACACGGGGTGGGGGATTGGGCCTCCGGCGCTTCCATTGATGAGTGGGAGCAAACGGAACGCAATATTACTTATAGGTACTTAGGTAGGTGCTGTTACTTTACGGCGATATTATGTAGGGGTGAATAGGTATCTACTTAAAAAAATAGTTGTTAATTTATTAACATTGTTCTTTAACTAGACTAATAAATAATTTTATATAGTATTTGTTAGGTTATATAATATTTTATGAACACTAAAATTTTTGTAGTTGAACTATAATCATTTAACAGTAATAAGTATAACACAGTACACGGATTTATTACCGCCGCAATCACGCACTAGTCAAGTTGATTACAAAATACCTAGTTTGTTTACATTTGCGTCGGAAAAGAAACGAAACAGCGTTTACGATCAAATGGGAACAAAGACGCTCGATGCACGAACGCTGTCGAATTTAGCCGAAAACTCACGAACAGCTGTGGCACCGATACAGATCGCCCAACAAAATACCATTATAACTGAATCAAGAAAGTTTATACTTTATTTTCATAGCAATAAGAGTTACAATAAGTTTAATACCAAAACCAGTCCTTGATTATTGAAAATTTTAGTGACAGTCCTATCAGCTTTTTATGCTGATTAGGTGAATGGTATTAATGATTCGTTATTAATACCGCTTTGATATGGTTTGCTGACCTCAGTTAAGTTTGTAGTAGTAAATCTTGAACACTATCTATACATATAAAGGAGATCTACCTTACATATCAATGCCTAGCCTAAACCATTGGACCTAGAAAACTGTGTTGTTGTAAAAAATTTAAAACTGTTTGTTTACAGGTGTTGTTTTTCAAAATGTAAACGAGTACTAAGAAAGGATTTTTCGAAATTCAACCATTGAGGGGGTGAAAAGGGTATAAAAGTTTGTATGGAATGACCGTCATTTTTTTTTAAAGAAGCATGAAATTTCGTTTTTTGGCGAACAATTAACAAGATAAAGAAACTGTGTCTTAACATTTTATAAACTTCCACCCCTGAAGGGGTGAATAGGGTTCAAAGTGTGTATCAAAATCGTTATTCACGTGGGCGAAGCGGCTGGCAGAAGCTAGTGTTACATCACACATGTACAATATTAAATAATAAAATAAAGCACACTAGGTATTTAGAATTCTAAAAAAAAAATGCAAACGGAGGCCTCTTAAATTTTAATGCTAATTATAATATATTTTGTATTCATAACGAGTGTCCATACAATAATGCTTTTTATTCGATCGTCTCGAAAAGGTAATCCTTGTAAATAAATCAGCACCAATTTATTGGTGACAAGGTGTTTAGTTGAAACAATGATTTAACGTTCTGAGGTCGTTGACCAAGCGCCATAATACAAAGCCCGTCTAATTCTATTGCTAAATTACCCATTAAAAGTTATTTAAAGAAATAATCAGAAATATTATATGAAATGATATCTCGCAATTATTACTATATACTAAGATCGAGAACATTTTAATAAAATAAAATGTTTGAGTTAAATGAAATAAAAAAAGGTAAAAAGCGTAAAACTTATTTTTTGAACCTGTTCAGATTCTACTACCGGCTTCATTATTAAGGCTGTACCTTAAAAGGTGTGGCGAAAAAACTCAAGTCTTCCGTTGTAATTTATGACTTTTTGAGATCTATGAATATTGACCTACTATTTACTATGGACAGGCCCTTCCATACAGACAAAACGAAAATGACAAAATTAAGTTAGTTACAAGCTAGCTATAAAACGGAATGAATTAGTTCGACTCACTTCGTTAAGTTTCTTGGTGTTGAATTTACGAAGGAGCACCACAGAGTGTAAAATTTTGTCTTTATGGAAGGGTCTGTCCATAGTAGTAAGTCTATGGCTCATAGAAATGATAGTCAACAAACCCACTTTAACCAAACATATGAACGTAGCAGCACCCACGAGATGAAATCATAAGACTATTCTGGTAGCATCGAGAGTTATTGATAAATCATTGACTAATATTTTGTGTGCCAATACTGTAAAACAATTATAGTATAATTACTCATTGGTATAATAGTTGTGACGTTGTTACTCGACGTCATAAAATCGCTGAAGGAATTATTTTTAGTTGTCAATGTCAAAGTGTCAACGACTCTGTACCGAATTCAACACCTGCTCACAAGAAATCTTAGTTTAAATGTTAAGAAAAAACTAACGAGCAATTTAACTTTTGAATTGACCTCTGACGTCATTTAATCTGCATTAA
This sequence comes from Hestina assimilis, assembly GCA_023373885.1. NCBI lineage: Eukaryota > Metazoa > Arthropoda > Insecta > Lepidoptera > Nymphalidae > Hestina > Hestina assimilis. Next base: position 9,458,706 of record CM041755.1, on the reverse strand, counting down.
AAATAAATTAATTAAATAAAATTATAATGAAACCATGAAAATTAATCTTAAATGTTCAATTGTTAGCAATCGTAAGCTTACTAATAAGTTTTATATTTATAAATGACTTTGTTTCCCGTGGTTATGCTCGCGTGATTTTTTTTAAGTTATTTTTATTTAGCTTAATATGTTATTCAGTGCGAAGTGCCTTGCGTTGTACTAAAATTTTACGAGAAATAATGTTACAAATCAGATCAGTGGATTTCGAACTATAAATAAACAAACGCTACACACTCCAAGCCCATCGTTAGGTTAGTAATATCCTGTGTCAGAGCACGGAAACACACACAAACAGAACATAGACACATGTCTTTATGGTTATGGAAAGATATACCTACCACTTCCCTTGGTTTGACAGTTTTCGGTTTGCGTCACAAAGGGTCAAGACTATACAAGCGAACAGGGAGACATATAAACTACTGCCTACTAATTCTATATTAGTTATCTACAGAAACTCTCTACTGCTATGTATTACCTGTAGAATTATATAATAAAAAGTTTTTAATTATATCGATAACTGTGTTGTACCACCCAAGTCACTATAATAACCATTTTACTATTTATATCATATTTGTAGAATCATTCTTGTTTATTATATAATAAATAAGTAAAAGCCATTACAGAATTCCTGTGAGCAATAAAATAACTAGAATTACTCGTAAAGTTTTAAGATGAAGGTATGATTCAACACGTAATAGAGTTCTAATCCCTAAGGTGCGTTGTTTTCGTACAATATTATGAAATTCAACGTGGAGGTTCAAACCTCCTCTATCATAATTTTTTTTTCTCCTTCTCTGACTGATATAACTGTGAACAAAGACAAAAGCACAGACACACAAAGACTACGATAACTTCTTATCATAAGGCCGGCTGTATGCTAGTTCGTATGTTACCTTTCTGATAATATAAATTATTTTTTTAATTGGCAATTAATAAAATAAAAAGAACACAAAAGGCCTGTGACGGATTTAATTTGAGCCACGCGTGGGCTGTCACTCGACCCACCACCGGTGAAGGTGTCAAGGCCCCTAGAGCCAACAATATCAAGGACACGTTTGTCCGGTGACGCTGTCAAGGCCAGTAGGGCCAACAGCAATACACAATCAGAAAAAGGTCTCTGTCAAGTCTAGCGTGGCGATACTATCCTTTTCTTGAAGCGAATAACGGCAGTTTTGACTGCATACACTAAAACAATTTCATTAGTAGAAAATGTTGCTCTACAAATGCCAAGTTTCAGCCATGGTTTTATATGATATCTCTCACAGGTTTTTGTAGTTTAGGAGCTGCGTTGCGAGACTTCTGTTTTTCATGTATTGTATTATAACATATTGTTAGATTAGAACACTGTTCATGTTGATGTTTTCGATTCTTATAGTAGTTTTATTTATAATATTTGTTTCTTCTATTGCGTTAATTGTTCGACTGCTACCGAATACTCAAACGTTCAAAACTTGATTATTTGGGGCTTAAATAACTCATGTTTATTTATGTTTGTACTGGGCGTAATTAACTCATGTTTTTGTACATTCGATTTTTTCTCTAAATGTGTATTGATGTTGGCCCTGCTGGCCTTGACAGCGTCACCTGCTAAGTATCGAGAGCCGAACTTGAAAAGAGGCCTCTCTAGCGGGGACGACAACAGGCTACTACGTAAAGACTACGGCGGATATTATGGAGAAGGGAAGTCTTTTTAACGTCTATTATAATAAATATGAAATAACTGTTCGCCAAGGAACATCATTCCAGTGTAGTTTATAATGCTTAAAACAACATAATATAATTATATTTTTGGTAATGTCACTTTTATTTAAATAAATGAGCACTTCTCAACTGATCAGGGTCAACAAGTTTGGGTTTGAATTACTGGTTGATAAAAGCAAGGTATAGGTACTCAGTAGAGTGGCCTATTTTAGTGGCGTTTGAATATTTAAATAAATTAATAACATCATTAACAGGTCGTTATTATATGTTTATAGTTGACGAGTTTCTGATCGCGACTATATCTGCGTAGAAAACTGACTCGGAAAAAGCACTGTATTTAGATATCTCTATATGGCTTCTAGAGTGTGTATCAAAATGAAACATGTATTAGATTTTTATTTAGATTTGCAACAACAAATGAAAACTATGAAAACATCATAATAAAAAGCTAGATTTTGCGTGAAATGCGTACAAACGTAGGAACTGAAAACATATGAACAAACCAATTTTTGGTTTTCTATTATATTACGTTCGTGTTACGTTTTTTTCATTATCGTGTATGTAAAAACATCGACCAATTACAATATTATATACATGTATATATTTCAAATTAAAGTTATTTAGGAGTGTCATTTAAAATCAATAATCAAAACTTTACAATATTAGTTAAGAGATATTATCGGATCGGCACGTGTTGGCGTGTTAATGTTTCGTAACCACAAAGTCTTTAAATAATGACGCTGTATAAAGTTCACTACATGCCATTACAGGATTTATAGCCGGATAATAAAACTTCATACTTATCAATGTAATGCACTAAAACTTTGAAATAATTAACAGACTGTACAGTAAGAGTATTTGTTGAAATTTTTATTTAGTTATTTTTCTAAAACTAGGCCCTATGTAAGTAGCACGTGAGTGGCATCTACTACACCGTCCACGCCGGCGAGGACGAGGTCCTTTGTTTCGCACGTCGCGTCGCGCTCACACCGTCTGGTGAGTCTATCGTATAGAATGCGCTCGGAGCGCTGCCTCCATCTCCGATGACGTCCTTAGCCGTGGTTCGGCTTCGCAGGAGGCACCCTAAGGACGGAATCAAATTTGAGCCCCGTGAGGGCTGTCCCTTTATCACGGCTGAGTCTCAGTACTCGGCCCCCGCCCGGTGACGCTGTCAAGGCCAGTAGGGCCAACAGCAATACACATTCCGAAAGAAAAAAAAAAAAAAGAAAAAAGGCATCTACTAACAGCGTTGCAAGCACTCGTAGGCTTCGGTAACCACTTACCATCAGGCGGGCCGCATGCTTGCTTGCAAACTTAGTAACATAAAAAGCAGTAACCATAGGCTGTAGTCGAAGTAAAATCTGAGACGTTACTGTGATTTATAGGCTTAAAGAAATACACGCAATAAAAAGGAGCGTTTGTTTGTGACGGGACAGCACGGAGACAGCTTCTTCACTTAAGTTCATAATCACGCCCTAAACCGTGGTTCGGCGTGGAGTTATCATTAGGACGGAAACAACTTGAATGCAGACAGGGTTGCGCCTTTTTCAGGACCGGGTTTTTATGTGAGAGGGGCAAATGGAATGCTTTCCCACACGGTGACGTTGCCAATGATAATAAGGGCACCTACTACTTCACGTCGATATTATTTGATTGTGCAGTACTTCCCTAACAGAGTTACTCCGTTTATATCGAAAACAATCTAGGAAAGCTTTATATGTATGTCGATGCATAAGCGTGTAAGCGACGCCCTTACCCTCGTTATAAACACGTGCACAAAATTAAACTACACTTTTCGTCTAAAAATCGGGCTGCAATAATGAATTTTGCTAAAAATTAAATTCACAGCGTTTAAAAAGAAATATTGAGTTTCCTCGTATTTTGGCACATAATAAAAAACTGAAAAGCAACGAAAATTTAAATAAACTATTAAATTTCAAACATAATTTTAATATCTATAAAGATAGTAGACACTAAAAGTAAATAGTATTTAAATGTAAGTAATGTCTGTCTGTTATATTTACATAACTAAACGGTAGTACTGACATTGTTGATAGTTGATATGGAGATACTTTAACTCTTGAAAAAAGATATATACCCATACTTAAGATAAACTGTAGTCCACGCGGACGATCTTGAAACTCAAGTCTAGTATATATAGACCTTTTATTGCCAGAGGCCAGCTAGGTAGGTAGACAGGTAGGTGCCAGCGCGGTGTCAGGTATTCTACCGCAAAAGAGTATACTCGTAGTGTTTTTCGGTTCGAAGGGTACTGTAGGTAGCAAAATTACTGGGTAGGAATAGGAAATATAAGAATCAATATCTCAAAGACTCCAACGCGTGAGTGACACCTACAAATGTATGGTGTTGCTAGCTCTTATAGGCTACGATACTATCAGGTGGGTCGCATGATTGCTTCCCAACTTAGTCACATTAAAATACCTGATAACGACAGTTAATAAGGTTCCCTTATTGCAATAGAAGTGATTGATTCTTCATTCAAATTTTCTTCCCCTACTTCATCGTCTTCAAGTAGCCTTCTTTTCCTAATTGGGTGAATGACTTGAAAAGCTAACCGACACACCGAAAGCTGGAGTAAGTTGCGAGTCTGGATAATATTATTTTAGTAACAGATTATAATTATTGACGCGAGAGGTATTTAATTATTATTCCAATAAATGAAGACTAATTTACTTGTTTGTGTTAGTATAATTTTAAACGATTTAGATGATGTTCTATATTTAGCACTTTTTTGAATCTATGTTAATTGTAGTGTAATGTAAATAAGTATTAAACCGTATTCAATTAAGATATATTCCAAGGTAGTCCTAAATAAATCCCATGACGACCTAAACAAGGACATCAGAGATACATAGATAACACGTTGAAGTACAAGAACTAACTACTAGTGATTACTGGGAATGTTTTCTTTATACTATGCAAATAGAACTCGAAGTTTTAGGCCCAGTTTCACAATCTTTAGATAAATTTTACAACGCAAATCACTTTGACCTTTTAACAAGGTGACGATTTTCTATAGAATATCTGCTAAAACGTCAAATATATTTGAACAATAAAGAATTTCTGGATTGTGAAACTGGCCCTTAAAATTGATTTTTATTATTTTAAGTATTCACTTACAATAACCTAAGGATCGACCTTTCTATAAAAAAAATGTCCGCAGAGTCGCTGGTGCTCCTTCACAAATTCAACGTAAGTTAGTTACACGCTAAATTTAGTCGATTTTACTGCAAGCTTGTGACTAACTTCATTTCGTTGCGTTAATGCTAATAGCAAGTCAAATGATTTTAAGAGTAAAAGACAATAATATCAATAGTAATGAATAATTAGATCGCGCTTTTAATAACTTACCAGTTATTTAATTTTACTCAATACTCAATTAAACATGCATATATTTTGACAGATCAGAAATAAAGTGTAATTGATAAGACCAACGTATGAACGCAGGCTTTGCGTCCACGTGCATCTGTCAACATACTTGACACTAATCACCTTATTGATAAAGATACCTGTATGAGAAAAAAAAGTCGCTGTAATTATTCTTTATTATGATGTTCACTCAACGCACAATATGTAAATTCGTATTGAATTTACAGTCAATATAGTATAAGTAATAAATGTATTAACAACTTTTTTTTATTTCAAGACGGTTGGCAAACAAGCATTCGGTCCGCATACATAAAGTATCACGTGCGCGTTGCTAACCCACGGGGTAAGGAGGGAAGGGATAAAGGAGAAAAAAGAAGGGAATCTTCAACCCCCTGGGCCCCCGGCGCTCTCACTCATCTCACGAAACGCAATAGTACTCTGTTACTTTACGCTGATTTTCTGGGAGAGGGTAGTACTTCCCCGAACGAGCCGGCGCATTTGGTGATGGAAGAAGCATGACTACTACCACTGAAAATATTTAAACGATTTAAAAAATAGATTGCCTTCAGTATCTCTGCTACAAAGGATACAGCTAAATAGTGTTACGGAGAACCTTATCACCAGGGCATAAGGTTCAAAATCGCTTGCTGCATTCTCTGTTTATTTCCTTGACGACTCGTGGGTTTTAGAAATATGTGTTCTCGAAAGATGTAGTATAGCGTTCTGCGGACGGAATTTTCTCGAACTCTTGTTTCGCGTTATATAAGCGGCCCGGCGCGTCGACTGAGTCATTCAGTTCTGAGCCACAAGCGAAGAAACTACAAGTGATACCAGTGAACAAGTGCGACATTTAGTGACCTATTCTCTTGGACTACGATTAACCTGTGATTTGGACCTGTGATTTGTGAAGTTCTGTCGTAATCTAGATATCAATAAAGTCTTATTTAGAGCCATTAGGTGTTTGTTTCCAAATCCGCGAACCCCAACAATAGTATGGGTTATTTATCGTAAATAAATTTCAGATAATAAAAGACACATGTTAAAACAGGCTGTAGTTTTCGAATTATATTCGCATAAATCACACCAAAGATACAGAATGTGAAACAGTATTATTAACTTGTCGTTAGTATCTATTTCTTTTTTTATAAGTTTCTTTTTCTTTTTTTATAAGTTTAATTTTACATATTAATAAAACAAAAATGATTTTGGTTTACGCATTGCACGACGGATCGTGTGCTGTTTGCAACCTAAATATAAAATAAACTATTTATGATACGCAAATAAAGTTCTTGTATATCTCGTATTTCAAAGCTGAATAATCGCGTGCCTTAAGGGCTATATTTCGGTAGTTTACAGGACAAATTCGAAGGCTGTTGACCTAGCTCGGTGAGTTCACGCTCGAAAGAAGTGCGCGGCAATGACGGCTGTTACAGAACCGCTCCGCGTTAAAAATCTTACCTAAATACCTTGTTATCTCTAACTGTAACATTTAGATATACCTATATATTATGTTTTTGATAATATTCCGGTAAAATTGTTGTTAACGGTTGGCAAAAAAGTATATGGTCCGCCTGATGGTAAGCCGTCACCGCAACCTATGAATGCTTACGATACTTGAAGTATTATGCGCATCGCGAACCCAAAGAATACGAGAAAAGGAATGAGAGGGGAACAAGAAGGAAAAAGGGGGTGGTGTATTGGGCCTCCGGTAATCTCACTCATCGCACGAAACGCAATAGTACTGATACAGTCACTTTATGGTGATTTTCTGTTAGAGGGTCTTGTTGCTGGATGAAGCATGCCTCTACTACTTCTAGATGTAAAATTATTATAAATAATTTATGTAAATGTACTTTTATGTAAATTGAAATAACTAACAAATAGTATAATGATTGCTTTAATTCAGTGTAATAATTGATAATATATCTCCAGTTTAGATATTACTTTTGATTCGCATATGAGAAAGCAAAAAAACTTAACAATCCTAAATGAAATAATTACACCGATCCCCACATTTTTGCTAAAACTTCGATTACAATGAGTAAAAATGTGGGTGACTTAGTGCAATCTATAGTCTGGACCCAGTCTAGACCTGACGGCGGTCTGGCACGAAGGTTCACTGACTGCTCGATGTGTCCTAACCAAATACAGAAAGAAGACCTTCTTTTTCATTACATACACACTAAATACACTTATATATGCTTTTAAAACCTGCAGTTGTATTATTGTAATCAAAATGTATAAGAAATTGCTAATATAAACCGATGCTATATTAATTTTATAGATCAATTCTCAAAAAGTCATCGCAGAGAAAACTGTAAGCTTAATCTTTATTGTGCTCTGATAAAAATATCTAAGAAGAAACCTCAATGCATAACTATAGCGCATAAATACCCACCACTCTTCTAAAACATATAAGTTCACGATTAATTTCAAAATAAATACTTCATGTACATTGTCGATACTGTAATTATAATGCGACAGACATCAATAATATGGTTTCTAACTCTTAATTATAATAAATTAATATCAAAAGCTACCATGATTATATTCAAATAATAGTAGCTAATTTTATGGTTAAAAATCTGTAGTCGGGTCAACAACCTGTAATCACTTGCCGATAGCAAAAGATTACCGATTACTTAATAATGAACTCCGTTCCTTACTATATTTGATATTAACAGTTTTTAGGGTACCGTAGCCAAAGGGTGCCAACGGAAACCTATTACTAAGAATCCACTGTCCGTCCGTCTGTCAGCGGGCTGTAACTCTACGTAATAGGTAGAATTCGATTTTTTTTTTTAAAGTTGACATTTTTATTCTACGGTAGTAAGAAACCTTTTATGTGTGAGTCCGACACGTAATTTTTTTCACATAAAGTATAAATAACTCAAAAATTACGCCTCCGAGATTGCAATCATACTCTACCTACCTCTAACATCATGAATATATCACGACTTCACATAAAAAATGCTGTTTATTACTTATTTACTCTTTAGAGATTTAATACTAATTTCCTAAATGCGAAAGTCTATTATGAAGAACTATTCTATTCATATTAAGCCGCATTTCGTTGAGCGATAACTTGAGAATAGGTATGGGCTTTGTTATCTCAAAAATTTATAGATAAAAAGAAAGGTTACTGTGAAGGAAATTTTAAATAACTTTAACATAATCATTCAAGGTTATTAAAACATCGAAAAATCAATATAGGCTAGGCTTAAAAAAATGTTTTGATTTAATTAAATCATTGCCTTAAGTAGGTTAGTGTTAGAGTAGTCGAGGAATTATCGAAACCACAATTCTACGATAGACCTAAACTATATTAATGGAGGCTTTATCTCGTATTTAGAAGTTAATTCTAACTTACAGAATACTTTTACTTTGTGGTAATAAGAGACTTCATTTGTCAAGACTCTTTATTGTATCTGTTTGTAATGTCAAAATAATACGCATTAATGGATAATGAAACTCAATTAGATTTTGACGGGACTATCAATAGCTAATGTAATAAGAAGTAACTTAGACTGTCTTTTATTCTAGAAAAATAATAATTAGGGCTATGCACACTAAAAAAAACAGTAATTCTGTAGACCACGCGAGCGAAGCCGCTGGCTTTTTATTAATGAATACTGTATGTTTTGTATTTAAAATGAAACTATGTTGTTTGTAAGCAGCTCGAGCATAAAATAAAATCATATTCCGAGGGCTGTTAGCGTAATAACTTACATATTGAGAGAAACAGTTGAAATCATTAAAATAAACTGTGTGCTAATAAATTAAAAATCGAAAAGTGCCTTTTAAAAGGGATCGCTGTGTAATATTGATGGAAAGCTGAACACATTCTAGCTCTTATGTTATATGTTATAGAGGTTATAATAGATTAAACTAGTGTAATATATGTGGCTGATGTAAAACATAGCGGGGCTTGACGAGCGTAGCGTAATTCCTCATATTTTCATTGCACCGCTATACGATGTAAGGACCTCTGATTGGTTTTAAAACTATACGAACATTTTATATCCTTTGACCCAAATTGTAATATTTTCTAGGGCTGCAATATGTATAAGAATATAATATTTTATGGATAATGAAAATTAATAAGCAATCAACTTCATTACATTTTGTCACAGCCGCTAACAAATCAACGGATAAAAAAAAATCGCCAAAAGGGCACCATTACAGCAAATTTAACGGTGCCTATTATCTCCAACACCGTAAATTAAGCGGCAACATAGGTATATACGACAGCTGGACGGATCCGTAAACTAGTTGTACAGCGCAGTGGATTACTAAGCAGTTGATGAATCAGTCGACCGACTTGTCCGTCAATTTCAATCTGGTTTCTTTGTCCCAGACTTAGAAACCGGATCGATCGCTCGACGTGTTGGACATCGCGGCGATGACATCTGTGGATAGGTTCGTTCGGGCCTTTGCGAAGACTATACGACGCTTCAAAGATGCTCGGAATAAAGGGGAGCGGGGCAGGTGCGTTCATTTGACGGGAAAAGGGATTCAATTGAAGATCTCATATATTAATTCATCTCGGAGACAGTTTCTTAAACAAGTATTAACACATATATAAACTTGATGGTGAAAAGATCGAAATGTTTACGACGCGTTGTCGAAACTATTTACGATCCATTTCAGTTTAATCATAGTATAACATAGCTAAAACATGTATATTTATTTGTTGTTGAAACATCGGAAATTTCCAAGCTCTTTACACAAAACGTTTTATTTCATAAGGACTTGGATTACCGTGTTTTTTTTGGAAAATAACAGTTTTTCTCGCAAAAGAAGAAACAAATATTCAAACTGGAGACATCTGGACTCGAATCTGGGTTTTCATTGCTTGAAAACACGGCTAAAACGACATTATCTTAAGCCCTAGCTAAATCGATTTCTGGCCTCCTAAACCCCTACATACTAAAATCCATGAAAATCGTGGGAGCCGTTTCCGAGATTCAGATTATCTATACAAGAATTGCTCGTTTAAAGGTATTACATATTAAAATTGCCACAAGATTTGAAGTGAAAAACATGGAATTTTCATACACATGTTTGTCTTTATGCCGCATAAGAACACCGTTGTTTGTGCTGCAAGCCCTCCCATTATAAAAGTAGGCTTTTGTGCGGCAGTTGGAATGTAATAGGCCATCGTACTTTTCCTAGCGTATTCTACGGCCATGTATCAAATTGCTTTAGCTTTTTAATTACGGCTGTCACTTGTTTTATTCAAAAGCGGTCAATTAGAACGTATCTTTTGCTCTTTTTGTAACGTATGTTAACTCATTAGTATTAAAAGAGGTTTTATATGGATAAGGATTTTTTACTTTTCTGTTTTTTTTTTTAATTCATGAAACAATGGTATCTTTATCTATATGTAATGTTTTCTGTTCTGGGTGTGATTGTCCTTGTCATTGTGTATGTTTCCAGATCCCCGACACACGATATAACTATCCTACTGGGACCGTTGTGTGTGTGCGTAGCGCTTATCTAGCAAGAAGCGAAATAATAAGTTTTAAGTCGAATCAAGTTCAATCTAAGCGACATATTTTTATTCTACAAGAACTTTGTGTGTGTGTGTTTGCTCGACAATAAATGCCAAACCTTTCATGGAAAACTTATGTGTGAGGATAGCGTTTTATTTAATTAGATGTGAGTATTATTTTATAGGTTTTGAAGGTAAAACGAAAAAGTATAAATTGAAAAATAAGAACAAAAGGTTTTATTTCATATTCAATTAAATAAAGTTACATGGTGAGTAACACACACATACACACGCAGAATTATAAAAGGTACAGACAGCGAGTGCTTGTTTTATAATGCGCAAAAGAATAGTCGAAATAGAGTAAAGAGCGTGTCAAAAATAAAATTTAAAAAAGCAAAATTTAATATGGCTCACATGAATAAAGCTTGAAGTCTGAAGATAGTTACATTTGGAGCTCATTTCTCTAGAATACAGTACGGTTGAAAGCCTTCTCGACATCGCTCTATGTAAAATAAAATTTTATTTGCAATATTCATAATATTTTCATTCCTAATAGTATATGTTTTGTTTATTATATAGTTTTGTAGTTGATCCCTCAATAGCTCACGGTACGGTAGAAGGGCCGACTTCGCTCCGTTAACGCGAGACTCACGGGTTCGAACCTGACCCGTCCTTTGGCTATTGTCGTACCCACTCAAGCGTCGTAGTGCAAGCTTCGAGCTTATTTGGAGGAGCAATAGGAATATTAGTAATGCCTTGAAAAACTTGTAAGGCTTGATCTGGGAAGTTACAGTCGGTTGTGTCCATCGAGTAGATGCGCAACACTTCCTCTATTTCCCAAGACGGTATCAATTTTGAGTCCCCACGAGAGCTGCCTCGTTTAGACGGTCGCGTACTCAGGCATTTCCCGCCCAGTGAAGGCCAATGGGGCCATCCATGGCCATCCATCCGATTAAGCCCTAACTTTCTCCTTCTTTTTTTTATCCATCAGAAGTTGGAGAATTATGTCAGGTGGCTACTGATAATAATTTATGCCACCATCAACAACGATTACGCAATTTTTTCCGAGAATTTTCTACATTTAATGAAGAATACTATACATAATATAGTGGTTTTGAATAAAAAAAACGAGTGATTTTATTTTTGAATTTTAGTATGTAAATTATATGTATATGTGTCGATATAAATATTTTAAAAGAGATATCTTTGTAGCTTCAATTTAGATAATCTAAAATATTATCTCGTTCTTAATGTATGAACAACATAATGTCGATTGAATCTATCGAATTTATGTATATATTAACATTATTAATCGATATAATTCTATCGATGTCTTAGTTTTATTTTTATCGATAAAAAGTATCAATTTGAAAGCAAGGTTCTCAACGATTTCTACGATTTCTCGATAAGTTATTCAGGAATCTTTTAATTAAATATTATACCGTTTAAGACTATAAACCATGTAGAGATGACCTAATTATAATGAATTACTAACTAAGAAACATTGAATTTGTTGTGGGTCTGGCGGCGAGTCTGCCCTTAGATGCTGCCTCTCGACGGTTGCGGGTTCGATTCCGACTCGGGCAGATGCTTCTTATAAATATAAATAAATAAACGCTACACACTCAAAGGCGCCCATTAGGATAATTATATCCTGCGTCGGGGATCCGTAAACATACACAATGATAAGGACATACAAATACAGCCACACCGGAAAATATGGCTGTATGGTCAATACAAACATCTTCTCTGAGCGGGAATCGAACCCGCGACCTGTGGCGCTTAAGGCAGGCTCGCTACCGCTGCACCACAACGTCGTCAAATATGTTTCGGTTGTGTTGTTTGTATATGTGTGGGTCTGTCCACAGTGCCTCGGAGATCACGTTAAGCTGTCAGTCCCGGTTGTTATCACATAACATCTGATAAAAATCGTTAACTCTTGATAGGTAACTTGCTTTTATTCAATGAGTTACTGGTTCGCGCTTAGGGTTGCGGAGGTAAGATGGCAATCGCTCTGAGTAAAAACTAGTAACCTGTCAAATCCGGATAAGAGTAATAAGTAGACCCCGGGTAAATAAAATACCGGGAATAATGCTAGGATGAAGACTAAAAGAAAGATTCGAGTGTATATACTATGTTCGAGGCATATAAGTGGCTCAAATCATTGTGTGGTCGTGAGTCATCACACAATCGTGAATAATCAGACTGTTGTTATATACATACTGTAATGTGTTTCAGTATCTTGTAACAATAACTGATATGCGATGCTATTAACTATAAATGTTCGCGTCTTTTTAAATAATATATATGAAGAGTAAAATTTATTCAAAGATAAAACAAAAGAAAGACGATTTCGAAAGATATTAGCTCGAAAGAATTTTTATTATTTTTTTTTATTTTACTTTTTACTATTTTTATGTACGTTTGTATGCATGCATGTTTACGTGTCTTCTTTGTCTTAATTTTACGCGCCCGGATGAGGCCTGGATTTACAGTTCTGGAGACTTCGGAGCAGAGAAAGACTTTTGGACCCATATTATTTTCCAAAGAATTTTTTTTTTTGCAGTTGAGTTTTTCAACAAATATTTTATTGTGCAACCTAGTAGATTATGTTAGTATTTAACAAACATATTTAAAAATAACCGGAAATATGTTTACTTACTAGTGTTTAATAGTCAGAATTTTAAAAAAATCGAAACTCTACTGTGAGGGCCCTTCTTTTATGGAGGCCCCCGGTCGCCCCGGTGACCCTCCCCATAATCTGACTGTGCGGCTAATACTGTTGTAATGTATGATCTGTCTCAATAAGTAATTGTAACGTAGTTGCATAAACTTTAAAACTATATAGAAATATCAAAGTAGTTTCCCTATGTAGCAAATTACTAAATAAAGTTATTCAATCATTGATGTTTTTGTTTGAAGTTTTTTCCAATTTTATTGCAATAAGCGAAATAGACACTGAAAATTAATTTAATTTATAAATCAGTTTAATAATTGACGTAATACTTGTTACGTAAATCTGTAATATAATATTGGGAGTGGAATTCAGAAGTCGGAAGAAGTTTTGTTTGTTTACAATAACAAACTTTGGAAAGGTTAGGAAGAAACCTTTAAATATTTTTATTCGTAAATTTTCAATTACTGGACCTTTTAATAATAAACCTATTAATAACCCATTGCTGGGGCAATTCGTCGTTTCCGTTAAGAAGCCTCAATAGCTCAACGGTTAAAGTGCCGACTCCACTCCGTTAACGCGAGAGTTGCTGGTTCGATCCTGACCCCCTAGGGCTATTGTTGTACTTACTCTCCGCCGGTCCAAATAAATTTGTAGCTTGCACTAGGAGTATTAGTAATGACTTGACAAAGCATTGCTAGTATTCCTTTTTAGTAGGATTAGAGACGTAACCTATGAATTGATGCATTACAATATCCATATTTCCTCATTATGTTATCTTTCAAAGTCAATCACGGGGCGACTTTAAAATTGAGAGGTGTTTGCCATATAATATATTACATTATAACTTATTATTTGCTATAGCTGTAACTGATTTTTAATGTGTATTATTGTTGGCTCTTCTGGCCTTGACAGCTTTATTGGGAAAGAGGACTGATAAATGAGACCTAGTTGGGAAAATGAGACACTCCTTGTTTGATTGTATCTGATTTTTTTTTGTATCTGATTTTTGTGCTAAATTTAAGAGAGTTTTAAGCGGCTTTATTGCTTTTAATTGGTTTCGTGGGCAAATGCCAAAAACGGAATCTACATAATCTCGTCATGTCCGTCTTTCCGTCCATATGTCATTCCTTTTACCTGCAGACTATTAGCTCTATCTATACTTTTAGTAAAAAGGTGTATTCTAAGAATTGCTACGCTATTTGGTAGTGACGTATAGTATTTTTTTTTTTTTTTTTTTTATGTTAGAAGTTGGCAAACAAGAATACGGCCCACCTGATGGTAAGTGGCTGCCGCAGCCTATGAGCGCTTGCAGCACCATTAGTAGGTGCCACTCGCGCGTTGCCAACCTCGAGATATTAGTTCTTAAATCTCGTTCGCCCAGTAATTTCACTAGCGTACAGTGTCCTTCAAACTGGAACACAGTAGTGCCTAAGCACTACTATTTGGCGGCAGAATATTGGACACTGCGGTGGTACCTACCTAGCCGGCCTCTTGCAACAAAAGACCTACCACCAGTGTGACTGATTGCACTGGTGAAATAATCTCTGTTGTGACAGAGGTTATCCCAACAGCGGGCGATGGGGTCGTATTAAAAGTAAGAAAGAGTCCATAAAGTATGTAGAGGGTCGAAAAAAAATATACTAATAGTTTTTACATTAAAATGTGTTATAGATAGGTATATTTAAATATTATGGTGTGCAATAAATAATAAATATATGATATGTGCTTTCTTTACTATAATAGTAATTTTGAAGTTTATTCGTAAAAAAAATATATAACGGAAAACTAGGACGTTGAATCTTGGTTCAGACTGATTACGCGAAAGTAGTTCGAATTCCGAGCACTAGTGTCGTAAGTAACTTCGACCAAACTAATAAGATCTTTCGCAAATTGCTTGCACTACACCAATCTGAGTTCCGTGACAATACAGCCTACATACAGCCTTCTCAATTCTCAATAACATCTCTCATAGTATTAATTGTTGTTAATCTTCTTGTTATAGAGTGGTCAGTGGCCAACCTAGTGTCAGAGTTATTCAGGTCGCCCGTAGGCCTCTGACTTGACTTATCGACTGTTGTCAAATTGTCAACAGCCGGGACCGACTTTTACGTACCCTCCGAAGTACGGAGACACTCGGTTGAAATACCACTATACGATCACCCATCTAGTGACTGACCGCGCCTAAAGTTGCTTAACCTACCGATTGTTTACCGATCAGCGGGTGCACTCGGCTATGAGCGTCTCATTGTTGTTGATAATATTATTATTGTTGATAATAATAATCTTTAACTCTTGACAGGTAATTTGCTCTTATCTAACTCACTGGAGTTAGGCAGAGTAAGAATCAGACCCTGAGTAAAGAGGGGGAATAATGCTAGCAAGAAGACATCAAAATAGTGTCTGAAAAATTTTTGAAATGATTACTAATTCTCCTGCTTATCAATTACTTAGTTAATATAGTCACAAAATTAATTAATAAGTTAATGATATGGTGCAACGGTCACCATATCATTAACTCATTAATTAATGTTACTAGTGGATACCGTAGTGGTAGTGAACCTGTTTTGATCGCGGATTCCATTGCCGCTCGTGTATAGACTTTTATATGGACTGGCCCTTACATACAATCACAATGTCCAAAGATTCGCTGGTGCTCATTCTTTAATTTACACTAACGCAATGATACGAAGTTAGTCACAAGATTGCAATATAATCGAATAAACTTAGCGTGTGACAGACTTTGTTTCGATAGTTTACTAAGGCAATGTGGTCATGGCAGATATTTGTATTGATCATACAGGTCTGGAGGTGTTCAGATCTGAGTGGTTGGTGGTTGTACTTTCGAAACAGGATATTACTATCGTAATGAGACGCTCATAGCCGAGTGCACCCGCTGATCGGTAAACGATCGGTAGGTTAAGCAACTGTAGGCGAGGTTAGTCACTAGGTGGGTGATCGCATAGTGGTATTTCAACTGAGCGTCTCCGTGCTTCGGAGGACACGTAAAGTCGGTCCCGGCTGTTGACAATTAGACAACAGCCGATAAGTCAAGTCAGAGGCCTACGGGCGACCTGAACAACTCTGACACTAGGTTGACCACTAACCAATCGATAAGAAGAAGACTATCGTAATGGGAGCCGTTGCGTTTACAGCATTTTTAATATGTATACGACACACAAGCATAGTAATAATTGTCTTATCATTTATCAATATAAAATTTAAAATCCGTAATATATATACGGTGTATAGTCGAAACGGTTCAAGTTAATCTGGTTTACATCTAAGTAAGTACCTTTCACGATCATGACGCGTCACTTTCACCGCTCCGGCGCGTTTTTTTACGAACGTAACATCGCGATTACATCAAAATCGCATGCGATTCGTGCTCTCGCACTTGTGAATCGGAACGATACAAGCAAGTGGGTATATTCATGTGCTAAATATACACACACCTATCTATATATATACATATAAATAAAATTTGAAGTGTCCGTTTGTAATGTCAAAACAACATTTAATAAAAACCTATTGAATTATATTATACTTACAACAGAAAAATATTCTTTTGAAATTTTAGTGTTTTGACTTTCATTGGAAGCTGGTTTTTTATGGAAATAATTATAATATACAACAAAAATATCTTGTCAATACTCTATTTAATAGTTTATTATAGTCATAGAGATCTTAAGTGTGAAAGAAAGCTTCCAAAACAGACTACATATTAGGAAAGATAAGCAAGGTTGCTTGTACATGGTTAAAAGCTTCACTGTGTGTATACAATAGAGTATAGACTTATTAACTTAGAATGTGTGAAAGAGATGGAAGATGTACATCTCACTTCCTTGAACTCGACGGTTATATTGCATACCATAGATCATAACTTACAGTAATAAAATAATAACCAGAGTTTTTATTTTTACGTTAATTAAAATTAAAAGTAAATGTAATTTTATATAAATAACCTTTAAATAAAAATAAAATGTTATCTATACATAATTATTATAAAGGGAGAAGACCTGACTGACTTATCGACGCCCAGCCTAAACCCTTTTACATAGAAAGTTGAAATTTGTTGGTTTTAAAACGTAAACGACCTGCAAACTAAGAAATGATTTTTCGAAATTCTACCCTAAAGGGGATGATAAAGGAATTGAAAGTATGTAGAGTCCATCATTTTCGAAACTAGAAGCATAAAAGTTTGTGTTTTGCGTATATAAAAATAAAGCAACAGGCGTTTTAACATTTTCTAAAATTCCACCCTTGAAGGGTTGAAAGTTTGTAATAAATTCGTTATTCACTCGGCCGAATCCGCTGTCACAAGCTAGTTTGTAATAAAATGTAATTTGAAACAAATTCTCCGTTTTCGTGATGTACCGAAGTTTTCCCATAGCTCATTCAGTAACACACCACAGAGTACAAATTAAAAAAGTACCGAAGTAAACATTTTATGCCTCTTATGCTGTACACATATTTACTCGGGTGGAGTTAGAGCTTCAAAAGATACGCCACGCTTTTGTGTAACGCCATCTTTGTTTTAAAATCTGTATGCATCATAGGTAGGTATTACTGTTTTTTATTAACATTATAATGTTGACTGTTTACTTTTCTATATATAAGTATATATTTCTAAATATTTTATGTTTTGGTTTATATGAAAAATATCTCACATATTTGATTTGATGTCGTATTGAATGTTTTAATGATGAAATTTTATCTTTTTAAAACATTAATCAATAAATATAAATATCTTTTCATAATATATTGACGTACTGTACATTGAAGTTAGTGCAGAAGTTGCGTGTGACTAACTTCGTTCCTTTTTGTTTCGTTTCGTTTCGTTGCCTTGGTGTTGAATTTACGAAGGGGCACCAACGAGTATGTGACGAATGGGCCTATCCATAGTATATAGTAAATCTATGATTAGTCGGTACATTTAATACTTACTATAAAAGTAAGAATACTATGTATTTATGTACCTATCCAGTATTGTTCTAATAAAATAAAAATAGATTAAATATTACAAAAATATGCGAATGAACCGTCGAAGTAGCATCTTGTAAATGCGTAATATAAAACACAGATTTTTCGGTCTGGTGAAGCTAGTTAGTAGACAAGAATTACAATATCTGATCTACGTATATTAATTATTATGTAACATCTAGACCGAGTCTAGAAAGGCGTTTTACTTGTTTTTAAATGTCTCGACGACATTTTTTTTACGGTTAACTGTGTGATTGTTCTTTTTTAAAATAAGCTCTTAGACTACGACATCAGCGATTTATTATTAATGCGGCATTCGAGCTACTGCCATTCGCCGCAGAACTGGGTTCACTTGCTAACATTTTCATTCTCAAGTAAAATCATTTTGTAATAATAATACATAATTTTAATATAAATAGTAAAATATCCATACAATCCTAATAGCGTTAGTTAGTGTTATTATATAAAAAACTCATTCAATAACATTCACTCACTCATTCCTTCTTAGACGAATTATTATTTATTACACATGATTTCTCCAATATGCTAAAATTTCACGCGGCACTTAATTCTAAATTCAAACGAGAACGCTTCGTATCATTCCATCCTTCCATTCAACTAGTCCGTAAAGTGGCTATTATCAACGCCAGCTTATACAATATTGAACCTTGTGAGACGCACTTAGCGATCAAATCGGAAATTGACGTATTATCAAAAAAAAAACAAAGTTTTGAAGTTGTCATGCTTTAATAAGAACTGATTGGTGTAGAAAAGGACAAAAGATACTTTTTTTCTAATATCTTATTTCTTATGCATGTTTATTAATAAGGCGGTGAATGTAATGAGTGTATATTATCGCGGTTGAGGCGCGCTTCGAAAACGCACCGACATTCTATTTTTATAATCGATGCGGTGACCGAAGTGGGGCATGTGTATCTTTAACAATTATGGAACAGTTATCACGATTTTGTAGCATGTTCAAAATTACACTAAAATGCTAATATAAATAACGCTTTGCTCTAACTCCTCCCAGTAGCGAGTGTAATATCCACGGGTTTCAAACGGAATACAAACGACACAAGTACCTGTACAAATATTTGCCACTAGAATTAATCGAACCCACTGACGGTGACGCAAATGTCAGTTGCAAACCACAGCGCTAATTGTGTCATCCGTAAATTAATTTTAATGCTTACATAACGTAAGATTCGAAATCTCTTGATTGAGCGTGCAAAATTGCGTAGAATACTAATCGATGTGTTTTAAAAAGATGGCTGCCAGCCAGTGGCTGTGAAGTAAAAGCGCCCTTATGCGCATATAGTTAAATTTACCTGTATTATTGAAACTACGCTTTCTCCGCGTGCAGTGCGTTGGAGCGTGGGTAATCTTTTAGCTTGAATACTATTTCTGTAACTATTGTTTTCTCTTCCTCCATTTTTTACCAATCAATATTATTTATATCCTATTTAATTTATATCTATAGAAAAATAAATAAAATTGAAGTGTCAGTTCGTAATTCACGAAATCCATATGAAAGTATACATGATTATAACATTATAAGCATCAATTTTTAACATGTTTGTCTGTCTTACCGATTTTAATGGGTTCACTTGCAGATAGCTAAAGTTATAAGAAGTAACTTTATCTACGTTTATTTTTTGAAAAAGAATTAGGGTTCCATGAAAAAATAAAAATCGGTAAAGTACCCCTCGCAAGCGGAGACATAGCTAATTTATTAATATAATAAAAGGTCTAAAATATATAAAGTATAATGAAATGTAAACTAATATATTAATAAATCAGATTTAGTATAAATTAATTTGAATATGTAAAATAAAATTGATAGTCAAAGCAAAGACTTCTTTAAGATTATGTAATGATTTTATAGATTTTAGAATTGGAATCATCGTGCTTAATATTTGCTTTCAAATAAAACAAGAATATCAAACTAACAAGCGAAAATAGACAATATTAGAATAGATATAAAGGTCAATATAGCATGAACGATACATAAGTGTGTCCAAACGCAAGACAATTCCACATAAGATCGTAATTGCATACAAATTAAATAACAAGTCTGTTATTGTTACAAGTTTACAACTGTTTAAGCATGCTGCCAAGAAATATACAATATTTTATGCAATTTATTTCTTTACCTAATTATGTCATGAAATTAGCATGTTATTTAGATCATATAAAGAAACTGCTATTTAACGAACGCTACTTTTTACAGTCGAATAATTTTTATATATCGCAAAGTCAGATTACAAAAACCTTTATATTATTTAATCTGTGGTAATACAAACTGCGGTATATTATCGCGATTGTCCCATTAGTGTGAGAATGGCCTCAGTCGACGCGTTGGTCGAGTTCGTAAAGTAACAGAAACATTCTCAGCTAAAGCGCGTGGCAGGCCGCTCCGAGGACCGTTATGCGGCCATATCGAGTTTAATGACTTACTACAATACAACAATCCGCTGCAGGATTCTACGATTCTGAAATTATAATTAGAACGAAATGACAGGTCAAACTGAAATGAATGATATATTGACTTTCATTCGTTCGTTCTATATTCAAAAGTGTTATTAAAATTGAAAAGGTTAAAAAGTTATTTCATTATTTTTAAACTCATTTTGAATTAAGAATTAGGTACATTTATAAAGTAGTTTTTATATTATTTAATTATAATTATTAGTTGAATATTATGGTACTCCTTTAAACCATATTTTCTGACTAAATATTGTAAAATAAATTTTATTTATTTAAAATGTATTTTAATGTTATATTAAATTAAATCTAAACTAAGGTGTAGAACAAGCAATTTCGCACCAAAGTGTTCACTTGCTTAAAGGGAATCCTTGAAAGTGGGATTGTTTCAAGTTACTTGTTATGCAGTGGGATTAAACGGACATATTGGACATTTGCCATGTACTTTATCATGGTTTATTTAAGCGAACGTTGACTCTCTTATCTTATCACTTCTGATTGCGGGACAGAAAAATTGTATCGCTCATATCAAGACACATTATGTTTAATGTGTTTTATGTATACATTTTTTTGTAAGCGGCATAATATTATACATTATATTGCTACTGTTTTCGGATGACTGTTTGATTATAATAACTAGCTTCTGCAAGCGGCTTCGACAACGTGAGTAACGATTTTAATACAAACTCTAAAACACACCCCTCCCCGCGTATAGAATGCGCTCGGAGCGCTGCATCCATCTCCGATGACGTCCTTAGCCGTGGTTCGACTTCGCAGGAGGCACCCTAAGGACGGAGTCAAATTTGAGCCCCCGTGTGGGCTGCTCCTTTATCACGGCTGAGTCTCTGTACTCGGCCGCCCCGCCCGGTGACGCTGTCAAGGCCAGTAGGGCCAACAGCAATACACATTCCGAAAAAACCCTCCCCACTTTTGCAAAATTTCCATATTTATGGATATCGAATCAACAACCTAAACAATAAGTTTTAAGCTTCTAGCACTAAAAATGACGATACTTCTACACAACTCTTCTTCCCCCTTTTCAAACCCTTACAATACTTTTACGCATTAAAAATTAAAATTTCGTTTTTGGTTTTATTTGTTTGATAATAAATTAATTTTTACACAATATTCGAGACTCTTCGCTCATAGTTCATATCAAAGACAAAAATAAAATTGTTTTAGCTACTGATTTAGTCTTGAATGTCAGTTACATTGGAAAGTTTGTAGAGGCTTACTGTTATAATCATGAACGGGCCGTCTCGGGAAATATTACTTACAAACCTACATACAGAATATAAACATAAAGTAGTCTTCTTCTTCTTATCGAGTGGTTAGTGGCCAACCTAGTATCAGATATTTTCAGGCCTCTGACTTGACTTATCGACTGTCGTCCAATTGATAACACCCGGGACCGACATTTTACGTGCCCTCCGAAGCACGGAGATGCTCGGTTGAAATACCACTATGCGATCACCCATCTAGTAACTGACCGCGCCTAAAGTTGCTTTACCCACCGATCAGTGAGCGCACCCGGCAGAGTAGCTGAACGCTTCATTCGAGCCCCGGAGGCCCAAACTACCTATTGCAGTTAGATACAGCCCGCTGACAGACGGATGGATAACGGCAGAAGATACAATTACTTGTTGGATGCAGAACCCTAAAAAGAAGTGTTTTCGATACTAAATATTTATAATAGATACAGTTTATATCAACATCGGTCAGTATTTCAAACAAACGTTTATCTATATTGATTTTGAGTCCCATGTAAATAATTATATGAAATCAATACTAAAACATGATTGTCAATGGTTTATAACCACAATCCCCAACAATTATATATTTGAAAAAGTGCCCTTTTCGTTGCTAATAATTATACAAGTGAAAATGAACTTTATATTAGAACAGAATACAGTTGTAATTTGTAGTTGTAAAATTTAGCTTGAATAAGGGGTAAGTTTCTGGCCCCCGTCCGAAGTTTACACGGCAGGGGAGGGACGCAGGGTAGTGACAGAAGTTGCTCGATTAATTACGTCTTTCACCCCTTTATATCGAATACGAAATTACAGAATAGGGTTGTTTACTTAAATGACTTTGATAATACATTGAGATTTTAGTTGTTAATTCAATTTAAATCACGATTAAAAGAATCGGGATTGCGATTCAGTGGGGAAATAGAGCTAGCATTCTTTCCACCATTCGCCGTGGATAATTATGATTTGTACGGAGACGCTCATACCCGAGTGCACCCACTGATCAGTGAACGAGGTAGGCTAAGCAATTTTAGGCGAGGTCAGTCACTAGATGGGTGATCGCATAGTGGTGTTTTAACCGAGCGTCTCCGTGCTTCGGAGGGCACGTAAAAAGTCGGTTCCGGCTGTGGACAATTTGACAACAGCCGATAAGTCAAGTCCGAGGCCTACGGGCGACCTGAACAACTCTTACACTAGGTTGGCCACTAACCAATCGATAAGAAGATTTGTACAATTGTAATTATTTGTAAGTACAGTTAGTATTGAATTGTAAATATGTTATAATATTGGTTGTAAATAGATTGCTTTATGTAAGAAAAATGTTATCGATTTAATACACGTTAAATATTAATCAACAATATTTTGTATGTCAGCAATTTCGCTTTCGCTTATATTGTATCTAAACCCTATTATTGGGCCTACTCCATCTGTAATCTACTGTGCAAAAACATTTTCAAAAAAATAATGTTTGATTTGAGTACTTATTTCAATGTTTCCTTGAGACAATGCACCCCTTATGGTAGTCAAAGACCCTCTATGAGTTGGAGTATTATGAAGTAAATCAAGATGCTGTTATATTAAAAATTACATTAACTAATCAAAAGAAAGCCAACTCAAAACTAAATTCACCAAATAAGGTTTAACTCGAAATAACAACATTATACATACATTTCTTAAGCAATACCTACAGAAATATGTACAAAAATCAATTTTCATAATCAATATAGGATTATAAAACAAGATTTCTAGAACAATCTTCTGTTTGTATTTAAAAACCAGTTATACTATATAATACATGAAAATCGAAAATGCATAGAATTATGGCAAACAGTTTTTGCATTTTCTGAAAAAGTGATTTTTAGAGTTAAGTTTCAGAACTTCCAAGACAAGAAACTCACGGAATTTACCTTCTTTGTGATGGTAATTAAGTTAAAATTGAAATGATAACTGGTTATAACGCAATAAATCCGCGAAAGATATTCGAGTTACAAACAAAATATAAAACTGTAGTCTGTTATTAAGACGTAAATTATACCTTTTGTCGCGAAGCTCTGCTCCAGTTTATGTAAACATTATTTGAACAAAAATTTCCACTAATATAGAACAATATAAAAATTTGAAGCATAAAAATGATAACTCTCTACTCGGTCCAAGTCAGTGACGTTGTCAAGGCCAGTAAGGCCAACAGCAATACATATTCCAAAAAAAATTCACCCATGGCCAAAAAACAGAATACCTATAGTAAGTCTATGCTTCTAAATCATTACTTTCGACGGTCGTTTTTATGTTGGCAAACAAGCATACGGGCCGTATGCTTGTTACACCCCACCTTATGGTAAGTGGTTGCCATAGCCTATGAGCGCTTGCAGCACCATTATAAGGTGCCACTCACGCGTTGTCAACCTCGAGATATTGGTTCTTAAATCTCCTCCGCCCAGTAATTTCACTTGCGTACAGTGCCCTTCAAAAAGCAGCACTACTATTTGGCGGCAGAATATTTGACACTACGGTGCTACCTATCTAGCCGGCCTCTTCCAACAAAAGACCTACCACCAGTGTGACTGATTGCACTGGTGGAATAATCTCTGTTGTGTCAGAGATTATTCCTGGTGGAATAATCTCTGTTGTGTCAGAGATTATATGACGACGTTGTGGCGCAGCGGTAGCGAACCTGCCTTAAACGCCACAGGTCACGGGTTCGATTCGCGCTCGGAGCATAATATGTTTGTATTGATCATGCAAGCATATTTTCCGGTCTGGGTGTATTTGTCCTTGTCCTTGTATGCGTTTCCGGACCCCCGACACAGGATATCACTGTGCTAATGGGGGCCGTTGAGTGTGCAGCGTTTATTTATTTATTTATTTATTTATTATCCCAACAGCGGGCGATGGGGTCGTCACATCCCGACGCAGGTAAGACACTAGATAGTTTTTAAAATG
Source organism: Hestina assimilis (assembly GCA_023373885.1). Lineage (NCBI taxonomy): Eukaryota > Metazoa > Arthropoda > Insecta > Lepidoptera > Nymphalidae > Hestina > Hestina assimilis. The sequence goes on along the minus strand of CM041755.1, from coordinate 9,433,748 downwards.
GGTCGTCACATCCCGACGCCGCTAAGACACTAGATAGTTTTTAAAATAACTAAGGTTCGTACTGCCGACATATTTGTTAATTATTGTTCAATACAAGTTCCCTCACTTGGAATGGCGTCGGTTCACATTTCAAACAGGAACAAACTAATATAAAGCGTTGCTATAACACTAGGATATTTGATAAGTGTACTTTGTACTTAGTGCAGCCGTCATTCGTGCTTTGATTGCTACTTGTCTTACTTTTCATTGATCCCTAAGCGTTTTTAAAAAAATTATTGAGATTGTACTTAATAATTTTGACGACCTGTCTTAAACGCCACAGTTCGCGGGTTAGATTCCCGCTCGGAGCAAAATATGTTTGTATTGTCCATGCAACCATATTTTCCGGTCTAGGTGTATTTGTCCTTGTCTTTGTATGTGATTCCGGACGGATGACACAGGACATCACTATCCTAATGGGGGCCGTTGAGTGTGCAGCGTTTATTTATTTATTAATTTTTATGTAATTAATTTATAAATAGTAATGGTTTATGTGTATATTATATTTATATATATGTAGTTGTAATTTATTATGATTTTTTACATTTTAAAGTAACAATTTTTTGTGCCTTGCTGCTTGTATGAACTTTCTTCACACAGAAGCCTTACTTTGAAAGTTTTTCTTAGTTAAATATTTAAACAATATTTATATATGTTGTAAGCTTGTCAATGCACCTTAGTCTTTGATTTATTTAAAAAACTTTATAATAAGTTCCTATATAAATTTATCTGTATATTGATATTAACAAGAAAGACTTTTTCGTAAATAAAAGTTCTGCCTTAGCGAGTACAATACATTAAACATAAAATAACAGGCTGACAAACAAGCTTACCTCTTTATGAAAGAATCAGCGCGTTTTTCTATAGATACAAATGAGAATCCCCTATAGGCGTTACGCGAAATCCCTTCTCAGACCCCTTTACAGAGGACGTGAATTCAAGAGATGTAAGAGCCCTTAAGGGCGAAATGCATCGATGTATTTACCATGGCATTTTAAAACTGCCATACGAACTCGTTAAGCGTTGTTGATACAACAACATAAAACGGCTATTACCAACAACAAAAAAATAAGATTAAATTTAACAACAATGACAATAAATATTATATAACAATGATAATAATAATTGTCATTTAGATTATTTTAAAAATAAAAAATATATAATGTATGTCACATGTGAATAATTAGGCCGAACGAATGATTTGAAAACAGTTACTTAGTTGGTTTAAGTAGCTTAAGAGATTGTAGATACATCTATATTCTATAGATTTAAGGCATAAAAACGGAGAGACACTGATCGGTAAACCATCGGTGCGTTAACCAACTTTAGACGCGGTCAGTCACTAAATGATCGCATAGGTATTTCAACTGACCACCTCGGAGCTCCTCGTGCTTCGGAGGACTTGTAAAATGTCAGTTCCGGTTGTTATAAATTTTACAATAGTCGAACAGTCAGGTCCTATACGGTTGACCTGAACTACTCTTACTAAAGATTGGCTACTAACCACTCGATAAAAAGAAGAAGATAATAACGGTAACAACGCATCGTCTCAATCCTGCATCGCGCTATCAAAGTCTTCAACGCGGATTAACATATATATACAACGTCCCAAACCATAGGCCGTGACCCCCAGACAATATGGCTAGCCTGGTCGGAGGGTCTTACTTTTGCGGTGGTGAATTGGTGATAGAAAATACTTTATTCCTCCAAAAGTATGACATATATATGCAGAACAAAATTCGGATCAATTGATAGTGGAAAACAAGCGCTATAATACTTTGAGATTTCACTCTTTTCCTCTATAATCCATGATCAGATAATCACGAAATCATTATCAAAATGGGATTCACAAACGCTGAAGATATCACGTTATATATAAAGAATTTAAAAATGTCAACCATCTTTTTTAAAAGGCACTAATATTATATTTACCGAGTTCGCTATGATACCAAATAGAATTGTGTATATCAAAGTGTTTAACACAAGAATATCTCATTCAGGTAGACACACACATATTTGCCTTTGATTTTGTTATTCATTGCGGGGCGGGGCGAAACCAACCTCCCTCACGTATTAACGTATCTTCCACGTTTCTACACAACTCATTATTTCGCCACACATCGTCATAACCAAGCAAAAAGTACAACCTGTGTATTGCATAATAAAAGTCTTATTGTCTCCCTTTCCCTACATATAAAAACAAAAGATTGTATCACACGTGAGCTAAAGTCTAGACACACATGTCTACATTTGTGTCTGTGTGTGTAGCACGTGTCGCACAGATTACTAAATATTGTAGATAATGTTAATCTTATCGTAGTGACATTTGAAATATAAAAAAGAAAGAATAAAGCAATGTTTTTGTTACGAAAAGGGTCGAAGCGAAATACGACGTTCTTTGTTTCAAGGATTCGTTCGTTTCGTTTCGTCTGATTATTATTTAACGTCACGTAATCCACTAGAATAGATCGTTTTAAGTCATATGAAATCCTGTGTTATGTTTGTTTGTATAGTAAATGGAATTTTATTAAAGCTCACAACTAAATTCAACTACTGTAGAACATACAAATTAATATAATGTGTATAAAAAAATCTCATTTAATTTGTAAAGAGTTCTTTTCGCTTGTCTCCGAAGTCCGCTTTAACCTTCTCAACCAAAGTGCAGATAAAAACAGAAATGACCTATGCTTTTTTGGAGTCTGTTAATAATTGAAAGTAATTACTCCAATATTTCCTATTTCCTACATGGGTGGTATCTATTTAAAAATAGTTCGTAATAATAAAAATTCATGCCTAAATTTCTATTTAAATTTTATTATCAAACATTAATATCAAATACCGAAGGATTTGAGCGTTTACGTTTATCCACGCTCTCTCAATTTTACGGATACACATAACCCCACTACAACAAATACTATAGGTAGGTTATAAAACTTCGTGGTAATTATTAATTGCTACGCTCCATCAGTTTTCATATTAATAGGGCCTATTTGACTCTCATCTCAATCTGTTTTATACTTTGTCGAATACATTTTAGAATCAATTAAAATAATATATTCTTACTTTCTACAATAACTTATTAATAACAATGCTAACGATTTTGTACTTTTCTAACGACAAAAGGTGTAAAATAAAATAATGAAGTGTGAAAAACGACAGACAATTTACATCTGAAACCTCCTTATTAAATTTATTAAACGTTGTGTGGATAATCTCTGTCACAATAGAGATTATTCTACCAGTCCTTTGTTGCAAGAGGACGGCTAGGTAGGTATCGCAGGATCAGGATAAAATAATAATTTGTCTACCACAAAGAAGTAGTGTATTTGGCATTACTTTGTTTTGGTTTGAAGGGCTATGTAGACTAGTGAAAATACTGGGCAGAGGAGATTGAAGAACAAATATCTCGAAGTTGGCAACGCATGAGTGGCACCTACTAATAGTTTTGCAAGCGCTGATAGGCTACGCCAACTACTTACCATCAGGTGGGCCGTATGCTTGCTTACCAGCTTAGTAACATTAAAAAAAGTATAAATTTTTCTTCAATTAAAAAATTATATTTAAAATAGCAATGTAGTCGTTTACTTAAGAAGTAAAACTGAACATACAATAAATTTGAAATAAATTCTTGAATGATTTGCTTTTGTGTTGATTAAGCATTGATTACAATTTTACATGTTAATCTAAACGTTATGACAATGACGTCGCAATGGTGAAAGTTACAATCAAACCAAATTTTTAGCTATGTTATTTAAATTATAAATTGTTATATTATACCATTTATTTGTGAAAAGTAAATAATCTTTATATAGTATACTAATTAAAGAGAATACAGAAATTAATTATTTATATTATATTCATTCTTACATTTTCACGACAATTTTGTAAGCGTAATTAACGCGTTTGAAACGACGTTAATGCGTTTAAGCCAAAAAAATCAAACTTTATCAAAAACGTGGCAGAATCATGTGGCAACGTGGCACGCGGTGGTAAAGGGCGGTGGCACTGAGTGGAATGGGATGGAATATGCAATGAAAAGAAAGAACATTCATCCCTACCACGCGTCCCGCCACACGTTATCATATCTTATTAAGATTTTATTATTACTAAGACTCCGTCCGTCCGTCCGTTGTAAAAGTAAAAGTTAAAAAAAGTTGTTTAAAAGTTGGTAAAAAACAAATACTAAAATAAAATAAAGGGGGTCTCTACATAAGAAACTGGACAACTTATTCTACGGTGGAATTCTTCATGTGCTACTCCGACACGAACTTGAGCGTTTTCTTCTATATTAAGTATAGCAATAAAGTAAGTCAATTTTGAAGCATTTAGTGACGCAGTGTACAAAATGTGTCAAGGCGTGAACGTAGCAGTAATTAGTTCGGACTAATAATAAAAAATCTTGGCCTTTCTCTTAATTCACTACACACTCTAACAGCAGTGGCGTGCAAACGTATTTTTGATACGCTTACCAAAAGATATGTATAATATACAAATCAGCATACAAATTACAGGCCTGGGGTATTATGATATACGCTTATCTCCTTCACGCTACCTATACAAGATATTTCATATTTTTTTTACGTAATCAAAAGCTTCTTTCAACATTTATAAAAATTTTAAACAGTGAGTTAGAGTTATGTTAATGTAGTGAAATATTTTCGCATTCATTTTAAAGCGTTTAAATGGTGAAATAAAATTGAAGTGTCGGCCTGTTTGTTTGTTTGTTAGAACTCGTCTTAACTTGCTGAAATGTTGTTTGATGTTTTATAAAAAAAATGCTGAATTAAAAATGTATTTCGATCAATTAAAAATATGGTTTTTAAATACGATATATTTACTATTATGAATTATCATATTAACAAAACAAATCTGGAACATGTAAGGGAATATTTTTAGGTCTTTTTTTTATAAAAATTTCTCGTCTCTCTCTGTCTCTGAAAGCAATTTTACCGAAATTGTTTAGTTTCGTAGCGCACAAATTTAGTGAATTTATTGTAAAAAATTTAAACATAATATGTACGTGTTGATATATGTACAAAAATATGGTATTGAATAAAATTATTTATTTATAAAGAATAAAGAATTGTAGTCTTGTCTAAATAATTTGATTGAACGATTTTCTTTTGCAATAAGCAAACATTCGTCAGGACAAAATAACGAAATTCTTTAATTACGAATATTGATGCCGAGAACGGTCGACCCACTTTAGCGCGAACATTTTGTAGGTCGTTTATCGCAGTCATTCCCCTGGTACTAGGCGATTCACGCACCGCTATCTCAGACCGATACACAGAACAATAAATAAACAATAATTGTTATACATTTCCCCGTCGCTTAGCTATTGTTGACCAAACGGTAATGGATATAACGCAAACTATATAATACAAAGGTATATCGACATAATGTTCTTGTTGTAGTGTGTTTCGCGCGTTACCGACACGAGTCAAGGCCGGACCGTTGAGAAATATCGTTTACGTACAAAATGTTCTTAATTATTGTCGAATAATGTCAATGTTAATTTGTAACCACCTCTATATAGTTGTTTTACATCGGATAACCCAATTTTAATAGTTAATTTGTTTCAGATTTACTCGATCGTCCTTGACTCGGCGTAGAGGTCAAATGCTAATCGCTTTGTTTGAAACTGGTATCTCGTTTATTATAGATAAGTAACTATATTACAGGTTAGTAATTTATTTCAATAACCGGTGATAATTTAGGGTTAACAATGACTTTAAAGAAAAAAATCCTCTGATATTTAACTTTTAATTCTTGTCTTCTTAATATGAGTTCTGTTTTATTTAATTAACAATAGAAAAAAAATCTTAGCAGAAATAACAAAAAAAAATTGTAAGTGGCAACCCTATATTGTCTGTACCTCAATTATTTCATTGTATTATAGTATTTAGGTTGTCAAACCATTTTCAAGAATTGAAGAAATTAAAAAAGTAAAATGATAAAATGAAGATGGTGGATGCGAAAAATTATTCTTTATTTGTAATCATTTTGTTTTGGAGTTCTTTAAAACCTAATCTTAAAAATATTATAGAATAGAAAAATATATATAATAAAAAGTGCATTGATTAACTCAGAAATAGATAATTAAATCCAAGCACACTACACTGAACAGACTGAGTTCGAAATACTGACGAATTTATTGATACCTAATTCCAATCGTGACGTAATACAAATGCGTTAGTTTATTAGATAGCAAAACTGTAGTAGAGTTGCTACGTATTGTATCAAGCTAAATTAAACTTTATATTAATTGAGTTAAAGTTTATAATCCTATGTTATTAGAAACGATGACATGATTTAGGTTTTAGTTAATTGGAATTCCAATTTTGAATACTTTTATGATTGTTTCTTTTTTAAACGTTTACTTGAAATGAGATCAAGGACTTACGTATTGTTCAACTCGTGGAAAGGAGGCTAGTTACCTGTAAGAGAAAAATAATTATTAATGACATAAGACGAAAAAATATCTTTATTAATTAATATTGTAACATACAATATCCAGGTACTTGGTAATTTTTATGGTAACATTTTATATTTTATTGCCTTAGTAATATGAACTCAGCCATATTGTTTTACTTTTAAGCGACGTGTTATACCTGTATTCTCGACTTCATAATTATTAGAGACATAATGTCTTCTAAGACAACTAAAGAATCTCCTTACAAGAAATGTAGTTACCTAAAAAGAATGATTTGATTTTTCTGTCCTAAATCTTCTACCTATATTATTTGTATTGATTATACATTCAACCGTTGGCGTTCGGCTAAAAATCAAGTCTTAAGTGTTCATTCCAATTCGTTCATCATGACCTTTCTTTTTGAATACAAAATACCACATGATGAAGATGCGGTCAAAAAGTCAATATTAAAAATGCTTTCCTAACAGTATGTAGTCGCTGCCTTACAAAACATATATTTAAAAATGCTAATATGCGTTCATAAATTCCAATGATTGATTTGGCGTTAGTTAATAAAAATGGCGACCTATAATTATTATTAATCTATGACGCGTTCCGTTTGAGTATTGCATTCTGTAATTGACTTACAGATAAACACAGACAAGGCCGGCGCTACGATATAAACTAAGTATGTATGCACAACTACATTTTATATACTTTTATATTTTTATACTTTGTTACCTAGAAATTGCTTTTTTTTTTAATTTTTTCGTTTTCGAATTTTCGTTTTCTAATTTCAAATTTTTGGGCGTCTTTAAGATACTCTTTTGAAATAATGTCTATGGAATGATTTGTAAATTTGAAAATTCAACTAAATAAAAAAATTGTCATCATTATTTTATTCATTACCATTATTTCGGTGAAATACAGGAGAAAAATCGACGAACTAGTTCAGGCATTTGTTGACAATTGGTGCTTTTTTACAAAGTATATCAAGATTTTTTTAACATGAATGCATTTATGCATAATTTATATTGATATGTTTATTTTTATATTCCATCATTCGAATCTCACAATCTCTCAAAATTCGGGTTGTACAAGTCAGAACTTTGACCTTTTCTTTGGCGTTAGTTAATAAAAATAAGTTAAGTTAGTTAATAAGTGAAAAAGGCATATATTATGATAAAATCCTAATTTAGGCGTATATTATGATAAAATCCTAAAGATTATAAAATAAAATTCAAACTGATTGAAGGAACAAATCTTTTAACAAGCACACAAAGCTAACTGTCATGCCATATCAAAATTTACGAACATTCAATAAGCTAGTCGTAATATAAAACTGTTATTTTTATGAATGAACGAAACTCAAAATGCTCAAATGTAAGTTTATCTGATCAATTTCACTGTCCCCACAAATATTTATTAAGACAAGCTCCGTGGATTACGTGTTTTGAAGGCACGAAACCGAACCAATAGAAGCGCATGTTCGGAGCCTTATCTTGAATAAATAATGATATTTGAGCCTTCGCTCGCAACCACCTCCGCTGTAAAAGCGAGTATACATGCCTATATTAATATTTCAACCTTATTTATATAAACATAAGGATTAGTTTCTATTGAATGTCCGTGACCAACCATACAAGTAACAGTGTCGCGATGAAGCGATTACTACCGTAAACAATACAGTTATTGTAGATTAACTTTAAGTATAAAGAATTACTGACAATGTATAAGAATCGCTAACTAATGGATATTTTAACGGAAAGAATTGCATAAAGTAATCTTAAGATTAAATAGATTTGCAAAAAATCGGGAAAGAGATATTAATTTATTATTTATTTAATTCATTTTGGGTTAAATAAGTAGGTGTTTTCTATGTAAAGAATGATTTTCTAGAGTAATAGAAAACATAATATATATTTATATTCACAGTTGTGCACATAATTTTTATGATTAGGTACAATTAATCGCCCCCCTTAGGTTACAAAAATCTAACGCGTGAAGAAAAAGATGGAATGGATAAAAAAAAAGAGTATCAGCTTATGTATTTTATAGAAGACCTCTTAGTCCATATCCCATATTAAATTGAAAAAATGTCTTGTTATAATCGTGATAAGTAATAATAGTAATAATTATAAAGTCTGTTACTAAGCGTGATAAGTAAAAATAAAACCGTTATTATAACGTAACTGCAAACGACAATCTATTTCTTATTAACGCTTTTTCTCATACAATAATCCATTGTTGGAAAATTCCTAGATATTCTTTAACTTTAAGTATTTTGCTTGAATAAAATACTATTGCCTTTTTTGACTTACTATAAAATAAGAACCGGCCGTTCGTAACATGATACAGACCAAATGTACAGGGATTCGCTGGTACTCAACTCAAAACTAATGCAACGTAACGAAGTTAGTCGCAAGCTATCTTTGGATAGTGATGAATTTACTTTGCCAGCACAGTGCTCGAGATGCTCCGGTTTTAAGGAGATGCCCCGGTTTTAAGGTCTGTAAGAAACCCCGGAGTCTCTCTTTCACTGAGGTCGGCCACCGAGAAGGCTTTAGTGGGTCTCTATGACCGACCACTTGTCATGGAATCCCACATAACCAGTTCTTCTCCCCAGGAGACCAGGTATCTGTGAGAAGATTTCCTCCCCAACAAAACTTTGTACATTTTTTCTGTATGAAAGAGCCGGCCCTTAGTTTAAAGTAAGTCAATGTACTTTTGAAAGGCATTTTGATCTAATCTACGTCAATATTACGCTAGTGGCATAAGAAGGTTGAATATTTGCTTTACTGCGCACATAATGAATATAAACCACAAACTAGCCCTCAGTGAAAGTTTCATTCTCGGTCAACTCATATTCATAAAACATATCGAATGATACTGACGAGTTGACGACCGTTTGCCCTTGTGGGTATCCCCACCATGCTTCGGAGAGCACCTTAAGTTTTAGGTCCCGGTTGCTATTACATAACATCTTATAATAATCGATAACTCTTGAAAAGTAATTTCTTATTATGTCCAATGAGTTATTGGATCGCTTTTAAGGTTGCGGAGGTCAGACGACAATTGCTCTCTGTAAAAACTAGTAACCTATGAAATCCGAAAAGAGTAATAAGCAGACTTAAAACGAAACACCGGTAAATCGTAGGAAGAAGATATCGAACGAAGATGCCTTTGGCATTATTGTGTTTCGGTTTGAAGGGCACTATAGGCTGGTGAAATTACTGTGCAAAGCAGATTTAAGAACCAATATCTCGAGGGTGATAATAACGTGTGAGTGACATCTATCAATGGTGCTGCAAGCGCTCATAGTCTACGCCACCACTATCGGATGGGCCGTATGATTGCTTGCCAACTTAGTATAATTAAAAAATATATAATATATAACTGTACTATAATTTAAGCCCTAGGTAATTCCACTGGTACTTTTTAATAAACAAATATGTTGTTATTATGAATAAAATAATAATCTATGAGTTTCATATTGCCGTGGAAATGCCGAAAAACTGGGGCGAAGTGGAAGGCGAAGTCAAATTTGATAAATAAATAAGCAGCTATGTAGTTCATAGGCAGAGAGAGCGGCACGGCCTCGTGACGTCACTGAGGTCGCGACGCTTCCTACAACCGAATAGCGGCACCATCGGTATAAAAAACGTATAACCTTTAGAATTATTTAAATAAATATTGTACAAGACAGTTTTAATGAAATTTATTGTGTGTGTATGTGTGTGTGGGAGCACGTAACCAATAATAGGAAATAACGCTTTTTCAAAACTTTTATTAATCTGAGTAATATAAAAAATCCAAAATGTATTTTAGGCATCTGGAAAGCATCGATATTTTCATATTAAAATTGTTAAACAAAAATTTATTTATAAAGACTGGTTCGCCCTGAATTGAGACCTTGCCATAATATTCTTTTTTTAGATATTTTTTGTGACAATATTACATTTAGTCGTATCACTAGCACTGTGAGGCTCAACATTACTAGTTTCTGCCCACGGCTTCGCCCGCAATAATAACTACCAATAACTCGATACGATATAGAAATAATTGGTTCCCCACATAATCAAATCCTTAAATAAACAAGTTCCAAATCTACATTAAAAATAACCTTATAAATAAAGCAAATTATTCGTTAGCAGAATATTTTTAAAATCTTAAATTTTTTATGAAGAATATTTGCAATGCTTTTTCAAATAAACTCGTAGTTTGCCTTAGTACGACAATAGCCCAAGGGGTAAGGATCGAACCCGCAACTCTCGCATTAACGGAGCGCAGTCGGCCCTTTAACAATAGAGATTTTCCCGACAAAACGTAGCCTATAACCATCTCCGTGATCCTCTCTATATCTTTAAATGAATTCATCATGATCGGTTCAGCGGTTTAGGCGTGTTAAACAAACAGACTCATTTTCGCATTTATAATATTTATAGTAGCTTAGCATATCTGTCGCGTAGAATTGATAAGTTTGTAATTGACTTGACCTTTTATAGGTAAAAATTTGAATCTAATTATTGAGTTTCGAATTTACTACGATTAAATCCTTGTTGAAATCTTCGAGCTATTTCTAGGAAATTTGACGAAATCAACGTTTTAGTGAGCGTTACCGGCAACGAAAATGTTACAATTCCCTAAGCTTTGTACTTAGTTACAAGGTAATTTAAATGACATAACGGTACAGTACAGATAACTGTTAACATGGTTTATAATTACAGTGTTATAAAAATGACAGTATTTTTTCAATTATTGTCTGCCTGCTAAGAGAATGCATGGGAACATCGAAGGGCCTTTGTAACTTTATAGTATCGTAGAATTAACAATCTATTCAGTAATATAGACAATGTAGCAATGGTAAAGCATTTCCGAGCTTTGTTTTTTCAGAATCTGTTGGCCCCACTGGCCTTTATAGCGTCACTGGTCGAGGGGCCCAGGCATTGAGACCCGGAAAGTTTCACGGGGGATCAAAATTGATGAACTTAAAATCCACGGGTAAAGACGTCATCAGAAATAGAGGCAGCGTTCCAAGTGCCTAAGCGATGAGCTCACCCGACGCTGTGAGCGCGTCGCGACGTGCGAAACAAGGGACCTCGTTCCCACCGGTGAAGACGGTCTTGTGTGCGTCTTTGTGCTGTGTAAGGGGCATTGCCTTATGTAGTCTATAAGTTAACAAGGGGACAGAGTGACAATGTGTTAATTTGTATATAAGAATACTGAAACTTCAGTTTTTACATGCTTGAAATTATTTTCATATATTGCTTAAATATTTCAACCTGTTCCAATTAGAATTTTTGTATTCGGTCTACAAAATCCGCAATGCACAACATTTTTTGCTATTTTATTAATTGATACGGATGAATATTGATATCGGATCGCTTTCATTTTGTCCGAGAAAGATTCATTTGTTCGCTTTATGGCCTTATATAATAAAATAGTACGTATTATTCTTGTATTTAGAACCTTAAGGGGATAATTTTACTAAGTATAGTATTATCAATGTGAATAGAAGCTTATGTGTTTGTATGTTTCTTACCAAATCACGCACAAAATGGCTTAGCGGATTGGGAAGAAATTTGGCTCACAGAAAGGTTATTACCTGGATTAACACATAATTACACACGCACACACACACACACAGCACAATTTTAAGTTCCAAAATTATCAAAAAATTTGTCTTAGGAAAGAGAAAAAACGTTTTAGACATACGCGGTCTTGGTATACCTATATAAAATAAATTAACGCGAGCAAAGCCGTGGGCATTGTTAGTATTGTTATATTAATTACGGGGCCATAGAAGTTATTGTACTTTTAAGGTGTAATTTAGACCTAAACGGAATATGCAATAAAAAGAAAACCACCGTCATACCACATTACCATATTATTACGTGGAGGAGTGTAATATTGTCTGTTTCTATACATAATTGGTATGGCAGAAATAAAAATTTGTCCATCTTTATGTAGTTATTATATATTTTTTTAATTTAACATCTGACCTTCTGATCATCTGTATGTTTGCGCGTTAACTTAAGAACTGCCTTCTCGATTATTTTTTAAGTTTTGTTTTTATTTACGGTTGGCAAACAAGCATACGGTCTCCTCATAGTAAGTCGTCAGCCAAGTTTATCAATGCTTGAGATACTTGAAGTATCACATCCTCGTTGTTAACCCAAAGGATAGGAGAGAAGGAATGAGGAAGGAAACAGTGGGGGTCGGAGGTTGGGCCTCCGGCGCTCACTCGTCGCACGAAACTCAACAATACCTACAACAATACGGCGATTCTCTGTTCTAGGATAGTACTTCCCGGTCGAGCCAGCCCCATTTGTGCTGGGAGGAGAACGGCTCTACTACTACCCTTAATATATTTACTAAGAAAAAACTGTTGGTAATGCTCTATATAAGCTGTTCACTATCATCATTAAACCATCCTTTGTTGAAACTATTATAAAAGAATCGCCACCTACTTTAGCAATTACCTCTTAAAAAAACAATTCACGAAACAAAAAAAGTTTTTGTTATTACTTGCGGTTTGTATCGAGCAAGGTCGTCGAGAGGAAACACAAAACGGCACGAAAGTTGTTACAATAACCATTGCTTGGATAGAATAAATAGTATTTTAGTTCGGCGATATCCAATCAGCAATGTTGACGGTGAAAGGTAGTTACTACGAATAAATCACGGTACTGTTACGTAGGGCTCGGAATGGAATAGAAATCGTTTTAGCGATGTCGTCAGAGCGCGGCGACTGTCAACATTAGCTTGATTCAATGAAATCGCGAGTTATCTGCCAGAGAGTATACAATAATGTATTAATATGGGTTATAGAATAAGTGCATCATTTTATAAAGTTGTAATGATTTTAAGAACAGGAAAATAATTTCTCAAGACATTATTTTATAATTATCTTAAAATAATTATGTAATGGATTCTATTTTCGCGAATACGACTTCATTGCTTTTATTTTGATTGCATTTTTAGACGAATAAGTAATATACTATTACCTGATACTATAGCTGTTATCATTAGTCAAATCAAAACAACGTATTTTTAGATTAGACCAATCCTTTTAAAATACTGAGCGTTTTCCGCTTTTAAAAAACCCCAACTTTTCTAAAATAACATTATTAACTGTTTCCTTAAAAGGCGGGCCTTTTAAGGCCAATTAATAAAAAATATATTAGGGACCATCTTTTCTAAAAGAACGAATTATTCGGCAAATAGTTACGTAGAATACATAAGTTTTATATTTCTAATTGCGTCTTTAAGCATTTTAAAATATAGAATAAATAGAGCACTATGTTTCTGCTTCGATATTACGATGTTACGTATCGCTTACCCACGCGTAATCTCATTTACAGCTGATTGCTCTAACTCTGGGAAATAACAACTAAGATAATATGCAATGAACACAATACAACCATATTACATACTCAATAACAAAATAATATCATAAATTTTCCCATAAGCATATTTATAATAAAAATGTTTGTCAAATAACTCAATGTTTATCATAATTGGAGCCACAGAACATAAAGCAATGTGTATAGAGAAATGATAGCGTAAAGTAATTAAAAATGTAACGAACACGGGATCCATCAAAGGACTAGTCGTCCCAAATTGTCTTATTTCAACCGGTAACGCCCTCTAGCGAACGAACGTGTAACTTCTGATTGCGATCACGTATAAAAATCCGTCGACGAGTTGTCCAACAAGTTGAGTTTGTATAGTTTCCGTTTATAACAGAACAGTAGGGTTACCATCCTTACTTTATAATAAGTACTGTACGTTATTTTGGACAATTGTACTCTATACTTTACGAGTACGCTAAAGTACGCTAAAATACTTTTTTGCTTGATTTGATTTTAGGTTTTTCAGAATTATTTACAATAATAAATAGAGGCAATAACACTGACGATACTTGTGTAAAGTAATATCACTTGTAACGTGAATTCCTTCGACATCACGATTCACAGAGAACTTTTTCTGTGATGAAATAGCGAGACGACCTTGTAGAAAAATAATTACTTATCTTTATATATATAATTCTACTGTACGCGTGTATGTTACTGAACTCCTCCTAAACGGCTGGACCGATTTTTATGATTTTTTGTGTATATTCCGTTGGATTCGAGAATGGTTTAGATTAATAATTGGACCTAGTTGCGGGCGTTGCTATCAGGTCTCACTTTTTTTTTATTTTCGGAGCAAGCAAACGTCTACCGGGCCCGCTTGTATTTGATAAAACTTGCCAAAACTAATAAAGTCAATAATACTTTATTTTGACACTGTACTTTTTTAATGCCCGTAATCACCAATGTACTTTAAATCCAAGAAACAAACGCGGCAACCCTACAGAACAGTGTCGGAGACCGGAGTACAGTTTGGTGGAATAAAACGATATTATTGTGAACGCAAAGAGACAGGGCGTCATTAAGTTAGTCTTTTGTATCTTGAACTTTAATTATTTGTTCGGATTACAATCAATTAGTCCATACTTCATACCTGTAAAGTTTAGTTTACAATGTATATAATATATACGACAGTCAAGTATTTGAATGAGTAGAATATGTTGCCGTAGAACTGCCAAGTTTCAGACGTAGTTATACATGAGATCTCACCACGTTTTGTAGTAGAAGAACTGCTTTGCGAGACATGGACTTTTTTACTTTTATGATTTGGATGGGATAAAAAATAATCTATCTATCTATAATATATATATGTCATTACAATTGCATTTTTTATTAACGAAAGATAATTTTGAACTTCTTATTATAAATAGACACGCAGGTAAACAAGTTCTACGTAGTTATTCGATCGTATAAAAGTATACAAAAAACATCAGACACTCAAATATTCCGATAAAAAGTTTCTTATTATAAATAATAACAGTAACAAGCTCAAGAGCGGACTCAAAGTTTGTTTTTTGTTAAATATATAAAGGAATAATGTTATGTATATGTTATACGGTGGTAGAGTCATGCTTCTCTCAGCACACAAGGGCCGGCTCGACCGGGGAAGTACTACCCTCTCACAGAAAATCGGCGTGAAGTAACAGTAAGAGCGATCATGAGTGAGAGCGCCGAAGGCCCAATCTCCCACCGCCTTTATTCCCTTCCTTTTTTTCCTTTTCATCCCTTCCCTCCTTTTCCTTGGGTTGGCAACGCGCTTGTGATACTTCAAGTATCACGCGCGTTCATAGGTTGCGTGACTGCTTACCATCAGGCGGACCGTATGCTTGTTTGTCAATCGTCATGATATAAAAAAACTAATATTATAAGTCTAAAAAGGTTATTTTATTTAATACGCGTTAATTCAGGTAGTATAGATCTGATGTTAAATATGTACCTTTTATATTAAAATATAGTATGTTTATTGAGGAAGTCTATGAGGCTATATTTTATCACGCAATGTCCTATTCAAGGGGAGCAGTCACTATAAACATAAATAAATCGGCATGGGACAGGCAAGGCTGTTCGGGTTATGGCCCAAGCATGTATCATAAACATTTTCACAGTTGGGTCTGAGTACTCGGCCCAACCAGTGACGCGATGATGACGCTGTCAAGGCCATTAGGGCCAAAAGCGAGTACACTTTCAGAAATATATCCAAACTTAAGGCAAGTGATAGAGCGAACAGCAGCTTTTTTAAAAATAATGAATAACAAACACCACCGTACCACCGTAGAATAAAGTTAACACCCTTTAAATTTGAAATAAATTAATTTTTTTAGTGCTCATAGAATTTTTTAGTGCTCACACAATCTATGAAAATTCCAACTATTTATCTATTTACAGTTCATGATATACGGCAAAAAAGTACAATATAAAAAAGCCTTCATTTTTAAAATTTATTGAAATTTAATTATTATTTTAGTATTTGTTGTTGTAGCCGCAACAGAAATTCTTTGAAAATTTCAACTCTGGATCGTAAGATAATACGACAGATGGAAAAGGACGGAAAGCGGAAGCTTACTAATTGGGCAACACTTTGGTACAGAACTCTAACCAGCTTTTTTTTTTTTTTTTTTTATTTATCAATTTACATAACAATACAGATACTTAAACAATAATAACAACTAAAAACCACTTGGGTTTAAACATGTGCTATTATCAGTCCAGATGCAATACATAGAAAATAACTAAGGTATATACATAGAAACTAGTCGCAAAAGTATTACATAAATAAAGAAAGAAAAAAATTAAGAATTTTAAGAGATTATAAACACTATTAATAATTTAAAAGTTTAGATATATTTACGTATAAAGGTTACCTACCTTTTGACCGAGTGTCATTAATTTATAATGATTTAAAAAAAAAAAAATTTTATATAAATTTAATGAAAGCTGACGCTGTCAAGGCTAGTATGGCCAACCGCAATACACATTCCGAAAAAAATCTAACCAGCATTACGCACGTCTACAATTTACATTAGCAATCGGGTTATCAAAACGAAGTCATTTAATGAGTGTCTAACTTCGTTTGATTGAGGAAACGCGATCTTTGACATTGATTTCATGAATACGAATGATCTTCCTTGATGTTTTATCTCTTACGTAATTATTATCAAGACGACATTGCCTATAAGTATCTGAGCCTTGTATTAATTGTGACAAGTTCTATATTAAATGTTTAGGTTCAAGTATGAATACGATAATCGTAAATGTAATTGTTTTAGTTCGTAGTAACATTATAAAGTTTAATTTATCTACTTTTTTATTTTATAATATAAATGTAATTTTTATTTATTGGATTGAATGTTGTTTATCGTAAAACTGTATTTCTCGGTATAGTTAATGTATTGAAAGGAAACTTGGCTTAGATTTTTAGCTCAATCTCACGCTATCGAAAGGTGAAAGTTGCATTATAATAATACGTTCAATAGTTAATTTAAAAATCGTAATAGCTGCTTTGACTTCAAAGATAAAAAAACAACAATAATTAATCCCAAATACTTATTTCAGATCGATTATTGTTGTTTTTTATTGATTCAACATTTGCCACCAAAATTTAATGATTGTGTAACAAACATACAAAATTTTAAATGTATTATATTTGTGGTGTGAAATAATGAAATGTATACTATAATATTTTACGTTTTTTTATATTTTTATGATTTCACTCTAGAATAGTGTACACAAAATACAACTATTTTATAAATTTCGTATAGATAGAGCCCAAAATCTCCGAGAAAAATGACTGTGACGACGTGTGACGTGTACGGACGGACAGACCGACGTTAAAACACAACATTACATTATCACTAAGCTGTTACATAGTAATTTTCTCCCCGTTTTTACTTCTTGGAAAAGTAATCACGAATTTATAATTCAACTATCCGCAAGGGTTGGTCTGAGTTAATTACGAAATACGTTGTAACGTTTTCATTACTACACTGAAGACGTGACGAAATAACAAAATAGAAATCTTTAATATTTATAATTAATAAATTATAGAGCATTTTTCCTAGCCTAGCATTATTCCCGGTATATATATATACTCGTTAATACGAGTATCGTATAATTAAGGGTTTGCTTATTAATCATGCACGGATTTGACAGGTTACTAGTTTTTACACAGAGCGATTGCCATCTGACCTCCGCAACCCCGAGAGCGAACGACAAAAGTAACTCGTTGGATAAGAGCCATTTATTTATCAAGAGTTAGCGATTATTATCAGATGTTATGTGATAACGGGACCGACAGCTTAACGCGCTCTCCCAGGCAAGGGGATCCATAAAGCCGAACGCCCAGACCGAAACAGTTATTTGTAAGATCAATACAAACATCTGCCCGAGCGGGAATCGAACCCACAACTTTCGAGGCTAAAGGCAGACTCACTACCCACTTTGCCACAACGGTGTCCAATCAATAAAAGAGATCAATCAGTTAAAGAGTATTTAATGAAATAATAAATATCTTTACTGGTGGTAGGCCTTTTATTGGGCTAGGCCGGCTAGGTACGTAATACCGCAGTGTCAGTTGTTCTACCGAAAAGCAGTATACTGTTTTTCAATTGGAAGGAAGTAGCTACTAGCTAGTGAAATGAGTGGGCAAAGAATATTTTGAATAAGAAATTCGGATCAATTATTATTAATAAATCTTTATTAATAAAGTATCACTAGGTAGTTTTACACTGTACAATTTAAGTGTTTCTTTGCCCACTAATTTCACATTATAAATAAGTATTTCATTATTTTTGGTTATAATAATTCTTAAAAAGAACTTTTCCTTTATATATCAAAATAATTAGCATTTTTCCTCGTTATGCTTGTTTCCAACATTTACCAAATATATGCTAAAAATGTATTTGTTTATCGATTGAGTCACTGTCTTCGGCTACGGAAAATACCGGAATAATTTATAATTATCACACCCAGTGCGATAGAATTGTAGAAACTTGGAGTATATTAAAATTATGAAATTCATATTTGATTTAGACAAAATATAATAAAATAAACGCTGCACACTCAACGGATTAGGATAGTGATATTCTGTGTCGGGGGTCCGCAAAACACATATAAGGACAAAGACAAATACACCCACACCGGAAAATATGCTTGCATGATCAATACAAACGTATGCGCTCCGAGCGGGAATCGAACAAACAACAAGCGGTTTAAGGCAGGTTCACTACCGCTGCGCTGCAACGTCGTCAATATAAAAACAAAGTTTTTGAAAAAGACTTAAAATTACGAATAACGTGGAACGCGTATACTTGTTGACTCACATAGAGATCACTTTTCTGGAGCGGAAGATCAGGTAACATGGGGAGTTACGAAGGACTTCTATGGTCCAATAAAACCCCACTTTAGGCAGACCTCGCGTGTTAGAGATTTCATGATAATATATCATTTATATCCGATAATGATAAACAAGTGCATGGCCTTTCCTGATAGTATTATATGGACGCAAATAAGCAATACCATTTCAACCAACACGAATGTCATTTCGAGAAAAACGCGTTTGAAAATTTTGAACAACTTGCTTTATATGATTTTTTATGTATTGGTCAAGTTTTTGGCAATTGCAGATTTATGTAAGTTATTTTATTTATTTTCACAAAAACAAGTATACAAACTGCATATATAATATAACCCAAAACGCTTAACATAATACATAAAGTGCATGATTAAAAAATGGCTTTTCTAGAAGTTTTAAAGCTTAAAACCCTACAAATATTAAAGAAAAATGTTCTTCAGCCATTTACCAACACTTCTGCATATATAACTCAGTTTTTTCAATTTTGTGGTTTGACATGGTATTGCTTATTTACGTTCATGTATGGGTAGTAGAGCTTGTTTTCGCTTACATAAATGGGTCAGCTTAACCCTATAAGTAGCACCCTCTCATAGAATGTTGACGTAAAGTTAGATATACCTGTTGTAATATCTTATAGTTGCGTTTCGATCGGCAAGTAAGAGCCCCGGTGTATAAGCTCCTACCTTCTCTGTTCCCTCGTTTTTCCCGTTTCCTCCCTTCCTTCCACCACTAGGGTTGGTAACAGCCATATGGCACTATTGAGATTAGGACGCAAGCTTTTTAGCCGTATAATAAAAGTATTATATTTTCATATTATATTGTATAAATACCTATATAGGCAATTGTTGTGGTTCAAAGTCGTTTTTATTTACTTCAACTTGTGAAGTATTCCATCAAACTTAAGCTTGTATTCCCGTTTATGTCGATTTAATAAGTTGTCGTCAAAATTATTGACATGTACTACATTTTTGATATTATGATGGCAGAAAATTATGTTATTAGTATTTTTAAAATATACAGGCAATGTTGTTTCATAAAAGAGGGGGCAAACGGGCAGGAGGCTCATCAATTGTTAAATGACCACCGCCGCCCATGAACCAGTGTTACCTTTAAGGAAACAAAAGGCTCTTCTTTTCAAGGGTCCCAGGTCGTATCGGTTCGGAATGACCGCCGGCGGAAGTTATTTCCACAGAGTTGTCCAAGGAAGAAAAATGTCTTCTAAATCGTTCTGTTGCGAATTTTTTTTATACACATGGATACAAATTTTATTTGTAACAAAGTCCGGAGATATAAAATGACTTATATATGTCGTTGAAAAAGAAATAAAACCACATTATAAAACGACTATAAATTCATTTTAAAATAAAATTACGCATTTGTAGAGTAAAGTTCAATTAAATAAAGAACAGTGAAATATGATACTTCCATAAAGCTTAAAAAATTAACTTTATTTTTAACACCAAAGATAATAATTAATGTTTCTCCATATTTTTCGATCAGTCATCAGTGCGATAATAAAAAGCCTTCCAAAGAATATCGTCTTAAAAGTTGACATATTGAGGCATTTAAGCTTATGTACGCGGTAGGTTCCTTAAAGAGGCGGAACAGATCTAACTTGAGTGGAAAATAAATTACAAATCATTTTTCACGTTAACAACATTGAAACTGCTTTGTTATTATTAACATATTTAAAGAGGCCATTTTTTAACGGGACACATAATTTTAAAGCCTAAAAGATGAGTAGCTCACGCCTTCTCTTTAGATTTTGTATCACGTGTAGGTGCCACCAACCTATATACATACATTTGAAAAAATCTAAGCAAAAATGGCTTAGCGGTTTTAATGAAGGGCATCATGATAGTTCATTATCTTATTTGTTTAGTTCATTGGAAGCCATGCTCCTCCTTGCACAACTGGGCCGGCACGGGGAAGTACTACCCTCTCAAAGAAAATCGGCGTAAAGTAACAGTACTGTTGCGTTTCGTGCTATGAGTGAGAGCGCCGGAACCTAATCTCCCACCCCTTGTGCTCTCTTTTCCTTTCTCCTCCCTTGCCTTCTATGCCTTTGGTTGATACTTCAAATACTGTGCGCGTTCATAGGCTGCGGTGACTGCTTACCATCCGGCGAATCGTATGCTTGTTTACCACCCGTAATGAAATAAAATTAAAAATACTTTTATCCCGGAAAATGTTAGGTTTCCGTGAGTTTAATATAAAACTACAAGTCCTATCCACTTATAATTATGGAATAGATTTTTTTTACGAGGATCGTAATTTTAGCTGCTGATTGATATAAGTTCGTTTATATCTGAATGAAAGAAGGCGAATGTTAATAAGAAAGATTCATAAACACCCACGCTTGCTAGTTGCGAGTGTACTTGACTTACATACAAAAGGTGCAAGTTTCTTGAGGTTGCATTGCGTACAAATGCACCAGGCTTGATTTATATTAAGAGAACCTTCTTTTAACACCTTTTAACAAAATTATACTTACAATAATTGGATTGTTTAAAAAACCAATTAACCCATTTCGACCGCCTAATTAATTTTTTGCGTGTTACCGTTGAACCTTTGTCTTTGACATTGTCACCAGGCTAGGGGGCGAGAACTGAGACCCGGCCGTGAAAAGAAGCAGGCCTCATGTCCTCCAACTTGATTCCGTCCTTAGGGTGCATAATCCGAGGTCAAACCGGTAGGTCTTATATCTCTAAATATCTTAGTGGTTGGTAGGTTGGAACCATCTCGGAAATAAACTCTATGGGAACAAAATCTCTTCTCACAGGCGCTAAAGTCAACAATATAAAAATTCACTCGAATTGATAACTTCCTTGATATAATTTAAAACATGAGTATTCGCTATTATTGAGTCTTTTGCGAATCCAGCAAATCTTTGGACATTTTTTCGATATGGAAAGGTCGGTCCTTATTAGTAAGTCCATGGGTATTCCATAATAAAACATGTAATAGCAGATCAGCTTGATGCTTTGGCACTGCATCTATATGTTGGATCACTCTACATCTTACACCGCATCTGTCACGGTTAATGTTCTAAGTTATTTTTTACACTGATCCTGTCAGTAGAGTTTCAACACCGAAAATCGCGACAAAATGCAAGATCACCCTCACTTCAGCCCGATTTAGGAGGCATTTCCTTCCTTGCACAACCACTCTGTGGAACCAGCCATCGCTACGGTCTTTCCAAACCGATACAACACGGGAACGAAGAGAAGAGCCTTCCTTTCTTAAAGGTCGGTAAAGCATCAGCATGTCCTCTGGTGTTGCATATGTTAATGGGTGGGTGAACATCAGCTGAGCCACCTTCCCTCTTTCCCACTCTAACATAAAAAGGCGAGTTTCAAACCCAATCACTATTAATACTAATTAATAAAACTTAATACGCAAAATAATGGAATAACATGTTAAACATATTTACAAAACTATAGAATAGTTTTTGCAAGCGTAATATGGATTTTACTGAGATCTGCCTGCACCCTATTTTGCGAGACACTCTCTCCACCCTTATTAGAGTAAGAAACTGACAAACAAAAGATTCTCAACCATATTTCATTAACCATAAAGTTGAATTTCTCATGTGCGTCTCTCTAGTTTCATTCTGGTATACAATAATGCCAAATATGATCGAAACGGTAATGTATTTATTATACAACTATTACACAATCAAATCAAGAAGTTATTTATTAATATGACAACGGTTTATATTAGAGACAGTTATATTTTCACACTGTTATATTTATGTTTCAATGAAAAGGAAATGGAACTACGTCGTAATAATTGTTAGGTTTTTAAGAGTAATAATTATAAGGGAATTTGTATTTGATTACTGTGACATAGCACTATAGCGGTAAATGTATTTGCAGATGTAATATTCAAGCGTGGGAAGCTATTTATAGTCCGCATTTCATTTCCGGACGTACTCTTTGACAGTATTGTAAGTTTATTTATACTTTGAAAAACAAATATTATAATCCCAATAAATTTTTATTTTTTATATCTCCGTTTCGTAAACTTATATTTACTTTTGAAAAATAAAATTGACTTGAAAAACGAAAATTAAAACACAGGTACCTATTTATAAAAATTTGGTGCAAGACCGAAAATTCATACAGACAAAATGTCACAGACACATTGGTGCCCGTTCGCAAATAATAATAGTAATAAGATCGTTCCTATTTATATTGACAATATAGTTCAATAGTTCTTAGAGGGCACTGTAGTATTTGCAGTGTTAGCGTTGAAGAAGTTTTTGACATTTTTATTCTTTATAAATCAATGTCTGCGGTAAATGTACCTTTTAAAACCTTTATACAAGTGTATAATAAGAGTTTAAACAATGACTTATTATTTTGATTAAGAAAGAAATGAAAAACAAAGTAAAAACGAAATGCAAACTCGCGGTAGCGTCTAGCGATCAGTGCTGTGTGTCCTCATCACAGATACACATAATATAATGGCAATAGCAAGAGCATAGCAATAGCATGTCTGAGAAGTAATTGTTATCGAAGTGATGAATGCAAATGGGCTGTTTAATGTTTATTTGAAATGATAATATTTACTGAAAGTATTTTTTTTTGTTAAAATATTGACAATTGCATCAAAATTATCATTCTTAATTTATTTTTATTTATTATTTTTAAAATCATTAGTAAAATGACCGTATTCAGATATAAACTGATGGAATGAATTTAAAATCACGGAGTGAGCGTCGGCGGAAGGTCTTAGTAGCAATATCGTTTTGTTGCAATATAGCTCTTATTTTTAAAAGTATAAAGGCTTTAAGTCTGCCATCTGTGTCCAGTAAGTAATCAATCTTTATTCCTCGCAAGGGAACACTTCATTGATTAAAAACAGTATTTGCAATAAATTTCTTAATATGCAAATTATCTAAACGCCTCAGACTTTTTAAATGTCGAAAAAAAGTTAAACTAACATGTGACATTTGACATAATTACATCGAATTTAAAAAAAAACACTTTAGTTTATATAAAAAAAATTGTTTGAAAGTTATATTTTAATGTTAATTAACATTAATTACGAATTATATTCGTGCAAGACTGTTTTAATTGTAAGGGAAAGTTCTGTATCTAACACTAATTTCTTTGTCCGCACCATCGCATACCAATTGGTTACGTCATGGGCGTCACGAGCACCCTCCCCTCCCATAGCCCCTCCCATCCCATCGCCCCGTTATCAATCATTTAAACTGATTATTAAAAGCACTATTATTAACTTTAACTTTTTGACAAATGTAATTAAAATGTAAAACAAATAATACGGTCGTTAATTGTGTTTAAAATAAGGTACACTTTCGTTGGAAACAAGTGTTGTCGTTTGAAAGTATTCCTTATTTACATAGTAATTAAGAACTCAAATGGGTCGCTTAAGATTCAAACTATCGCGTACATGAATTGTTACGTCAATTTATCATTAATTGTATTTTTAAACTCATAGAAGTTTAAATTTATTTTCATTAAAAATAGTTTTATTTTGTCAATCTAGCTTCTGTTTGAAAGTAGTTGTGTGTCAACGCTCAACCCTACTTTAACTCATTATAATAATTACAAACGTATGTACTCGGTACAGTTGATGCGATATCAATTAGTGCGTGCCAGATGCCTTTCCAAAGAAAACCTGTTCTGGTACTTTATCGCCACCTATAAGCGTAACCTTTTTTCAGTCTAAACTAAGTCGTATCCTAATTAATAAATAATCTCATATAATTCGGCAAATTGCTCCCACATCCCGGACATAGTATCAAAATAAAAGCTATCCTAACAAGTTTAAAAGTAGTCCGTTTTTGTCCGAAGCGATAAAAAGTCGGAGCATTTGCCTACCTGCTAATTAGACAAAGAGCTCGATCGTCGAGTCGGTGACAACGCGATACACAAACATGCACACTAACACATGGATGGATTCGGTCGACAGCGGGAAACGAGTCGGTAGCGAGACGCGGCGAGACGGGCGGTGGGGTCGCACGTCTGCCCGCGGGCGGTTATCGACAAAGACTGCCTCGCCTGTGCCAGTGTGCCTGACTGCCTGCAATGCACGCGGTATTCGAACAACGGGCACGAGCGAGCCGAACAGCTGATGGGCTGCCTGCGCGCACACCTGTGCACTATCAGGCATCAGATGTAGTGCACTCTCTCTTTCCCGCACGTTACGACGCGCCGCCGGCGCAGCGTCTTGCCCTGAAATCGCTGTGACGTTACCCGTGGTGGAATGAACCCCGTGTGAACGTGATGTGGCAGTTGGCAGATCTGTACTGAACTGTAGCGCGCCTGATCGGGCTACTTGCTTTGAGCGCTTACACGGGATGCCAATGATGTATGACGTCAGATGACAGTAATAAGTGAGAGTTAGACCTGTTGATTAAATATGATTAATGACTTTAGTTAAAGTTGAATTTTCTTTATTACAACTTTGTAAAAGTCTAATGCAATTTTTGTTTAACGACTTAAATCACTTAAGGCGCATATCGCATCGATATTTAATTTTGCAAAAATCCGTTACACACAAACTGGATATAAAATTTTCTATATTTCGACAGGTTCGTTGTCCCATTAATCATATACAAACATTTCAATTGTTTACATAAGAATACATAAGTCATAAATACTAATTATTTTATTCTTGAATATTGTAATTTATTATACATATACATACATTTTTACTATCTACAAATCAAGAAAATTAATTGAACATAAGCAGACTTTTAGACACATACACAGACAGCAGACTTAATTAATTAATAATTATAAGCAATACAGTTCACTTATATCAATACTGGCATCTGCCCGTGACATCGTCCGCAATGACCTTGGAATTGGCCCTCGGATAAAAATATCCTATTTATCCAGATAATAAACTATCCGTGTATTACATTATAGCCAAGTTCTTTTTGCCGTTCTTGTGTCATTGAGTATCGAACATCCAAATTGAAGTCTCAATAGCTCAACGGTAAAAGGGCCGACTTCGCTCCGTTAACGAGAGAGTCGCGGATTTGATCCTGACCTCCTTGGGCCATTGTCGTACCCACTCTTAGCGCAAGCTTATTTGGAGGGGCAATAGGAATATTAGTAATGACATGAGCATTTCTAATATTGTAAATAAAAAAAAAATAAAAATATCTAAACAAACACACTTACACACGTATTATATTATAAACTAGCTGCGCCCGCGGCTCTGCTCGCGTGATGTGCCATTTATTTTTTATTGCACGGAACGGAAAATTTAAAAAAATGTTATTTTGATGTATGTACCGTGTATATATTCATAGATATACATGTAGTAAAAAACGGTTATTTCAATATTACAAACAGACACTCAAATTTTAAATAAATAAAAAAGCGGCCATCGTTAGGATAGTAATTGGAATAGGTCCATATAGAATAATATTAGGAGAGAATAGTAGTTGCCGACCGTTCAGTTAGCGAGCAGCTGACTTAACGCATTGCGAGGCGGAAGGACGTAGGCATAAACGCGTTTAATGCGTATTGTGTTGTATGTATATTCGGTTGGCCCCTTACGTGGGGCTGTGCACGGTTGACCGCGATTACAACACTTTCACAAGTGCCTGTCTCACGTCTGACATTCCATATCAATTGAATCCGGAGTGCTGTTAGATTTCTGTTATTTAAAACAAACAAAAATGGACGATACCTGTTTATTTAACATTTTATATAAAAGATATTATCCTACACATTATGATTATACCATAAAGAAGACAAACGGATAAAGAGATTTGTAATAGTAGAATAATTATTTTTTTGGGAAATTTTACCGATTGTTTTTTTTGTTTTCGGAGTGTCTATTACTGTTAACCCTAGTTGCTCAACAGCTTAAAAGGGAGGTTTGTAATTCGATTTTGACAACCATTTACTTTAAAAATAACACACTTAATATTATTCTGAGTTGATGCGATATGGTTTCTATTTTGACGTTGTCAAGACCATACATTGATCGGATTGACACGGTGTTAGTCCTCAAAGACCAAAGTATAAGAGCTGAATACCCTTGATCTCTACATTTAAGCGTTTTATGACAGTTTAATTATTTTATTTTACTTTATATGGTCCAGTTACAGATAACAGATCGAAACAATTAAGTATAAATTGGAAAATATCAGAACACATTAAATCTGTTTTCCAATTACAACTGTACACAGCACTTATATATTAAGTTAAATAAGCGAGCATAACTAGTGACTAAATTATGATAAGAAACTAAAAAATAAATAAAAAACAAATTTTAAAAGTAACACGAAAAAAAAAATACATTCATTCAATAATTGATTCTATGTAAAAAAAAAGTTATAAATAAATAAAAGTATCAATCATTAAAAGTAATAAAAAGCAATAACAATACTAGGTATACTATATTATAATATATATTATATAGACAAAGATATAGATTAGTATGAAATCTGGTATATTCATATGTGATATGAGAAGATGTAAGTTTGATAGAGAGACTGAGAGTTGATTGAGATTTAATACATTACTAGTGAGATAATCAAGCTGATGATTATTATAATTAAGGCCTAATTGTTGTTGAGTTGACGAAAGAACTACCGTCAACTCTACCATTTGTTAAGTGTAATTAAAATGTAGTCTTTTATTTAATTTTATTATTTTTTACATACATTTCACACTATACCATTGTCATAATACACGACCGTTGTGGCGTGTTGGTAGCGAGCCTGGCATAAGTCTTGACGGTCGCAGGTTCACTTAGGGTTGTGGAGGTCAGATTGCAATCACTCTGGGTAAAAACTAGTAACCTGTTAAATCCGGGTAAGAGTTATAAGCAGACCCTGGGTAAGATACCGGGGAAGAAGAAGACTATTGCAATAATAACGTAATACAAGAGTATGATGTTAGAAAAAGATTTCTTTTACGGCAAATACGAGCGATCGTTGGCTTGGTCTTTCAGTATGTCTAGAGCTCTAGTTCGTGCAATATGACGTCCTATGCGACACAATGGAATATCTCTTTTACTTTTACGGTGCGCATTTTTCGAAATTCAACGATTATTAAATACAATTTTTAATTTAATTAATACACTCTTCAATACTTTTTATAGGCAAGAAAAAGGTACTGAAAAACTGTTTTGTTTGTTTCCTATTTATATGTATATAATTAATACATTAATTATTAATAATACCGGGTGATAATAAACGTATGCGGTACATAGTTTTAAGTGTTTCTTGAACCAAAACAGACCGCAAGCAACGGGTTAGCGACTTTAACGCTACCGAGACCAGTCTTGTCATATTAGTATTTTTTTTGTATTTTTACACTTCTTTCTTTATATATTAAAAAAAACCTGTGGCACTCGGGGACTGCCGCGGTAAAGCTATTGCATAGCATTTTTATATTCATTATTAAAATGAAAAAAAATAAACCAGTTTTCGCGTTGTGTATTATTTAATTTTGGAGATACGACATTTTTTACTTTCCGCCTACCACGTAGCTCGGCCGAGCATTCGGTGTTAGGTTTTATTTTTGTTACGGAATTTCTTGATTCGGTCGCCGCGCTCAAAGCCGGCTATAAAAGCTATGCAAAAGCTTAAAAATATATTATTGCTTCTGTTATACTTGGAAGTACCTAGCACCACAAGTTAAAATCAACATTAAATTACTATGTTAAAGTCATAGTCTGGCCAATGAAAAAACATTAAACAATACACTACCGTAAATTTGTTTTTTTATTTCCAAACATCAGGTGAACTGAGAAGCTTTTTGAATTAGGTTAGTACTTTAAATATGGGATGGGTCAATTAAAAATGGCTAAAAACAACTCCTGACTATGATTTAAGTTAGTTCCATAAGTTCCATTGCAGTTTTTAAGTTATTCAGTCTTTGTATAACTAGAAACTCCAACTAAAAATGAATAATAAGAAAAAAAAATTTAATTGGAATTTCTATAAAACCGTGTTTTGATTAGTTGTTTTTTTTTTTTAATTATTATTTAATATTCATTTTTAGTTGAATTTTTAAATTATTAAATTGCAAAATTTAGATTTACTCCGACGTTTTGAAGGAGGTCAAAATCATGTTTTGTTTTCGTCAATAAAAGCGTGTTAAAATAGTATTAAATACTTTGTAGAAGTACTAGACTAGACTATCATTAAATCGAAAGATATGTGACGTGGATTACGTATTTAAGTGACACTTAAACCTAGGACACGTACCCCTTACGTGATCGTGAACATTTTCATATCAGTGCAATGACTTTCATAAATTAATACAGTAAGAGCTAGAATGCTTAATAAGTACTAGGCAATCGAGCGATGACGTATATAACTTGGATATGGTTTTAAGTGATCCTTGAACCGCAACAGTGACCGCAAGCAACGGCCTTAAGCAAGCGTGACCAGTCTTATCAATACTGTACAGCTAAGATAGTGCGTAATTTATATAAACTTTATTAATACTGTTTTGTTATGAAAGTGCCAGGCGATTGTGACTGTGTGGGGTGTTTATTTAACTTTCATGAAACTAGTAGCTCGTTTGGAGTAATTTAAATTGCGTCTATTATGTGGAAATTATAATTATACTTATTTTATAAAGCTTTTTTTGCTGCTATAAGCGCCACAGGTCGCGGGTTCGATTCCCGCTGGGAGCAGATGTTTGTATTGACCACACAGGCATGTTTTCCGGTTTGGGTGTGTTTGTCGTGAACAATATGTATGTTTCTGGACCTCTGCCGCAGGATATAACTATCCTATTGGGGGCCGCTGAGTGTGTAGCGTTTATTTCTTTATTCTTATTTCTGTCATATTTACAATTCAACAATTATATTTACGAATAATTAAAATTGTACAAATCATGTCCACGGGGAATGGTGGCAAGAATGCTAGCTGCATTTCCCCGCTGTATATCACTACATAGTATAAAACAAAGTCGCTTTCTCTGTCCCTATGTATGCTTAAATCTTTAAAACTATGCAACGGATTTTGATGTGGTTTTTTTAATAGATAGAGTGATTGATGAGGAAGGTTTGTATTATTTATTTGTTGTAGGTAATGTATAAAAATAGTGGAGAAAAAAATATTTGAGGTTTCTAATGTGATGTCGTAAATAATTACATTTAACGCGTGCGGGCCGCGGGCAGTAATGAATAAATCAAAACTACTGGATCGATTTTAATCATTTTTTCAGTGAATGACATAGGCTATATATTTTATACCCGTGCGAAGCCGGAGCGGGCCGCTAGTTCTTTATAAAACTGAAGAGTTTATTTGTTTGGTTGAACACGCTAATCCCTTGAACTAGTCATCAGATTTGAAAAATTATTTTTGCATTTGATCCCCCATTTATTGAGGAAGGCTATAGGCTATATTTAATGATGATATGATACTTAGAAGCCGAGTAATACGAAACAAAGGCAACCACTATGTGAATCACGTGTTAATATGTATATTGTAAAATTCTAGTGTATTCTTTATCAATTTAAATAGAATATTTAAAAAAAAAACGATTAAATATTACGTAACATAAAAAGCAAGTATTAAATTATTAAGAGTCAGAAGACTTTCTTCCTTAGTTGAATTAAAAAGAATTGGGTTTCTTTTTTATCTTTCTATAGCATCTGCTCGCGGCTTCGCCCGCGTTAATAACGATTTTTAATGAAACATCCTTATTGCAAAATAAATAAGTGATTCCATACTCCATACTCTTATCCCGTCATTTGTTAATCCCACGGAAATCTAACATTTTTCCGGGATAAAAAGTAACCTGTTTGCTCATCCAGGTAATATCTATCTGTGTGGAAAATTTCATCCAAATCTGTCTAGTAGTTTTTGCGTGAAACAGTTACATACATCCATCCATTCAAACTTTTACATTTATTATATTAGTTAGGATATTTAAATTATAATTCAAATCCAAATCAAAGAAATAAAAAGCAGTACAAAAATTGGTAATCCTAAAAAATATCTAATTAATAATATAAATAAATGGATATTCGCATAATGTGAATGTTCTATGTTATAAGTTTGTTTTTAATAGTAAGGAAGTGCACAGATGATGATGACACACACGATTATCTATTTCGTAGTGATATTTAAACAATAATTTAATTATAGCAAGCGTGTCAGCCATACGAGCACGCGTCTTATCACTCAGTTGCTAATGATATCAAATTAATTGTTGATAGAGTTGTAGTTTCTCTAATAATAAAATGGTATGATACATAATTAGATAAATTAATGCAAACTCCTTTTCAAAAGTTATTAGATTATTTATTTACAACCAATATTAAAACATCTTATTATTATGGTGGAATTTCACCATCGGACATCTCGACAAAACTTTGAATTCCATTCTTACCACTTTGAGGTCTGGAAATCCACAACAGCGCGATTTAAAAGACATTTTCTTTTCTTCTTAGAACCACTATGTGAACTCTACTACCGCCTGCGGTCTTTCCGAACCGATACGACCTGGGAACCTTCAAGAGAAGAGCGTATTCTTTCCTTAAAGGCAAAGCACCTGCATGCCTTCTGGTTGTGCAGATGTTCATGGGCGGCGGTGATTGCTTAACATCAAGTGAGCCTCCTGCTCGTTTGCCCCTTCTCCCATAAAAAAAACATATTTACAATTCAATATTAACTATAATTACAAATAGTTATAACTGTACAAATCATTTCCATAGGGGATGATGGCAAGCTGAAGCGCAATCCCGATTTCGACGAAAAATTAACCAGCCCTCGGAGGCAATGAGTCGGGGTGTAATATCTTTAGAAATTGTTTTGCACTAACTCTTTTGTACTAACTAACTGTTTTGTTTTTTTCTCATTTATACTTTCATTTTCATTATTAATTTGTATGTATGCTGTTTAAAATACTGTATGTAATTGTTGTGGCTACCTACAAAAGCTGTGCACTGTGAATTTACTACGAATGTTATTTATATAGATGTATCTCATTGTAGCAGCTACTGGTGGTCCTAAAAAAAAGGCTAACTTTGTTATGTCGCGAATAATTAAAGATGAAGAAACACGTTTTAAGATTTTCTAAAATTCAACCCCTGAAGGGGTGAAATAGGGGTTCAAACTTACAGAGTTTGTATTAAAATCGTTATTCTAGTGGGCGAAGCCGCTGGCAGAAGCTAGTTAAGTAATAAATAAGTAAGTCTAAGTCTGTGAGAGTTAAAAAGTGACTCAGACTACTTTTAATCTTAACCATAAACAGTTCACTCGCTGTAATAGTTAAAGCCTTTCTTATAATAATACGAATATTTACCAGGGTCTGCTTATTATCAGATGTTTTGTGATAACAACCGGGACCGACAGCTTAACGTGCTCTCCGAGTCACGGTGGAGAGACGCACATAGCGAAATAGATGTTTATAAAGTCCGTGCAAACATCTGCCAAAGCGGGAATCCAACACGCAACCGTCAAAGCTAAAGGCAGTCTCGCTACCCACAACGCCACAACGGTGTCAAATATTAACCATTATATTATGAAAATTATTTATCAAAATAATTATGTAATTGATAAAAAATAGATGTAATTAAATAATAAAATAAATATATACGATATTTCCGCTATTAGAAATTTACGTGATATATTGCATAGTCATGTTCGCGCGTTTTTAAAGCGGAATGCTAAACGCTTCCTTTTTTTCGGAATGTGTATTGCTTTTGGCCTTACTGGCCTTGACAGCGTCACCAGGTGGGAGCAAATTACGGATACCCAGCCGTGGAAAAGGGACAGCCCTCGCGGTGGTTAAGAATTGATTCCGTCCTTAGGGTATGTAATGCGCCGTCACTGTTAAAACACTTTCATTCAGACACAATATATTTATTTAACTCCATACAGACAAAACTAATACTCATTGGTGTCCGTTTCATAAATTCAACACCAATGCACGCTAACTGTTGGTCTAATCATAACCGAATATCGAATGAAGTTAGCATGTGACTAACTTCGTTCCCTTGCGTTTATGACAAATTGTCTGTATGTAAGGCCCAGTCCATATTATATTCTAAGACTGTGCTCATCTTTCAAAAATAGTAAATAACGCCGCTAAATGTGACACTCGGTTTTTCTCTATGGAAAAAATTAAAGGACGTAGGTAGAAGTTTTTACAGCCCGTGTTTTCCTTTTCGGATAAAACTTTAGTGCTAGGGCTGAATATGTAGAGTTTCATAGATAATAGTTATTTTTTATTCACTTTATAAATATTCGAAAGATATTGAGAAGCATTTATTATATTTAATATTTTGTTTATTAAGCATTAAAATAATAAGAATACAGTTATAATAATTAAATAAACATTATCGAATATTAATATCACTTAGATACAATACTCCCTCGGGTCGTATATCACAATGTCATTAAAATAGCTGGTTTTTTTATAGCTATCGTAAAATGTTAAACTAGTAGACCGTTCAACCGGAACACATCGACTTCCTCGGATCAAGGCATACCGCATAATGGATTTTAGAATGTTTTGACATGAAACCTTGTTTTGATAACAATATTACTTTTAATAATATTTCATAATAATTATGCCTGTAGAAAAATATGAACTATTAGTTATTTTATAAAGTTATTTTCTGTGCAAAAACGCTCTTTTCGTTTTATTGTCAACGAAAAATCATATTTTAATTACTACATCGACAGAGTTGTAATCCCAATTATATAATAAATTGGAGTTGTTTAGATGTTTGTTACTCAATCACGCAAAACGGTTGACCGGATTTGTATAAAATTTGGCATAGATATAGATTCTTAGGTGGATTAAAACACAGGATACTTTTATCCCAAAAAATTAAAAATCCTTATAAAAACAGAAATTCGGTCTTAATGAACATTATTTAAAATTACAATAATTAATTTATCTCTAGAGCCAATTCTAAGGTTGTCGTGAATGAAGTACATTCAATTTATAAAGTTTATACTGTACTGGTATCTACTAATTTTATAAAAAAATAATTCAAACTCAATAATTATAATTATCTTAGACTATATTGGACTATACATAACGTTAGTATGTTTGCAAAATTGCAGTTGTATTTTTCTTATAAAATGTATAAAAATGGAACGATTGTCTGAAGTCTCAACATTCGAATTTCGAGCGTCGCGTCGCGCCAAACTCAGTTCGCGCAAGGTTGGCGCGAACTCGAGGTCATTGAACATCGAGCTTACAACCCAAATACCTAATACCCAGGACGAATTAGAGGTACCAGTTAATTTTTTAAATAATATTACAAGCTTAAATGAAATTAATTGTACATGTAAATTTATATAGAAGTTACGTCTAGGTTAGGCTTGAAATTATGTCTAGGTTAATTAGGCTGTATAGTTAAGAGTCCTTGACTTTATAAAAGAAATAAATGAAATAATAAATAAACTAAAATTGAAATAATGTTTAAAAAATGTAATGTATGCATTTTATGATTCAGGTAAATCAAACTTTATCTGTGTTTATACTGGACGAATTTAAGTGAAACGTAACTTCAATTTTAATTTGAACCCCAATATATACATTCACCCAAATACGGACAAAAATTTAAAACTACATTCATATATTTATTATATTAGTTCATTCATTCGTTCAAAAAATATGTGTGAATATATGCAGCATTGTAATGCTAAAATGTTTTAATTGTAGAATGGTTTTAAAAGTTTTGTTTGACTATCTGTAGGAATTAATTTATTCATCGCTAGAATAATTTTTTATCTATGATCACATATTATGATGAGCTTGAAAAAATATTAGATGTAGAAAACAGTGCTTATTGGGTTCACAACTATTTATTGTTCCAATCATACACATACAAAATATATCTTGTAAATTGGTTGGGCGGTTTCAGAGATTAACGGCTTTTAGTCAGAAGCTAACGGATAGTTTTAAAAATGTTAACAGGTTCCCAATCCATAAGCTAAATATAGACATTTCAATGGTAAAACAACTTTGTCTATTTTACGCACAGTATAGTTTAAGATAGATTCGAAAAAAAACACAATGGATTAGCTTTTCACCACAACCTGGTTTTTGTTTCAATCAAATAATTAATACAAAGTGTTTGGCAATAATCCTTATTAATATTATAAATGCGAAAGTAACTCTGTCTGGCTGTCGCGCTTTCACGCCAGAATTATAGAACCGATTTAAATTAAATTTGGTGCACATAGTCTAGAGCCTGAGAAAGAACATAGGCTACTTTTTAATGCAAAAAAGGGGTGATAAGGGGTTGAAAAGGGGGATGAACAAATGGAAGTATCGTCATTTTTATAGCTAGAAGCTTATAACTTATTTTTATGCTGTTGATTTGATATAAATAGATATGTCATTCAAAGTTTATAAAAAATAATTCACGCGGGCGAAACCGCTGGCAGAAGGTAGTATATCATAAAAGTTCATATTAACATGACATCCCTATTCAGCCAGACAGTTCGACGATTCGATGAAATTCAGAACATTGTAAATCAATGTGATGCCTAATTAAATTACATTTTATGGAAATATGGCGTATTTCGCAATTTAATATTATGACTACGCATTTATTTCGTAATAATATTTTCATTACAAATTATCAAATAGAATTTAATTACTAGAGATCAGATGTGGCTTTTTTATATCATTATGTTGGCAAACAAGCATACGGTTTGCTTTGTGGTAAGCAGACACCGCAACTTATTAACGCTTGCGGTACTTGAAGTATCACACTCGATGACGCTGTCAAGGCTAGTAGGGCCAACAGCAATACACATTAAAAAAAGTTGCCAACCCAAGGGATGAAGAAGGGAAAAAGGAAGGGTACGGGGGGTGGGAAATAGGGCCTCTAGCGCTCATCGCACGAAACGCAACAGTACGCTGTTACTTTCTCCCTCCACGGTCGCCGGCTCATTTGTGCTGGGAAAAGCATGAGCCACTATTATGGAAGAGTACTATGCCTTCAAAATATGTTATCTAAGGCTGTGTTTCTACCAGAGCTGTACTAAGTTGTTTCCGTAATACGCTGATCGAGGCTAGATAAATGAAGCGATTCTTGATTCTTGATCTTTCTTGATCTTCTTCTTATTCAGTGGTTAGTGACCAACCTAGTGTCAGAGTTGTTCAAGTCGCCCGTAAAGGCCTCTGAATTGACTTTTCGACTAGTGTCATAACAGCCGGAACCGACTTTTTACATGCCCTTCGATGCGAGGAGACGCTTAATTGAAATACCACTATGATCACCCATCTAGTGACTGGCCGCGCCTAAAATTGCTTAACCCACCGATCGCTTACCGATCAGTGAGCGCATCCGGCTAAGAGTGTCTCATCTTTCTTGATGATCCATCGCTACGCATCACATAAATATAATTTAAATACTAATACAAAAATGTAATGGATGTACTCCACTCCTTTTTTTTTTTTTTTACTTGGAGAAATGCAGTTACGCACGCGCCAGGCCTTTCGGCCTCCACCTTGGGCGGCACCATACTGCCGCCATACATACATACTAATACATACTATACATATATAAAATACTCCACGGCGCTTTCGCGCCCCTCCGACCGGGACCGAAAGGCCCCGGCAAACCCAACCAAGGGAGCCCTGGGTCCTAGGGCTCCCCCGCCGAGACTAACTTTTTAATGAGGTTGTTTCCCTCTACGACCGACCGTCGTTATTTTTTCAAGAGGTTTTCTTCCTCTACCGCCCGACCGGGGCTGAAGGCCCCGGTTAAGCACACCTTCGGTGTCGCAGGAGCCCCTCGCAGTCCATTCTGATAAGCAGAAAAGTACCGGAGCGACCCATACGACACCACCCTCCTAGGCGCGGTCTGGCGTAAAACGCCCCACGCCCGAACCGTCTGACCCTGTTAGCTTCACCGGGCAGTCGAAGGTGCCACCTGCACAATCGACTCCCGGCTACTGAGCCCCCGGCACGACAAGCCCAGGGTACCGCAGAGTTTGACCTCTGCGGTTGGGGGATGTACTCCACTCCCTATTGTAACCCCATTTGTATCACCTTTTCATCACATCATCCCATTAATCTCCTCAGCGTGTGGACATCCGGGTTTTAATGAATCAAATCGCATATCACCATTCCATACGCCGATCTGTGCCAATAAATGTAACCCTATTCATTATTATTTCACTAAGGTTAACAATTATACGTATGAATATCTGAATATGCGAATAAACAAATTAATAATAAAAAAGAACATCTCGTGTGCGCATGATAAGAATCCTCCCTTTGTGTTGAACGGACAGTTCTTCGCTTCTCGTCCCTCAAACGATATTTTAATATTGAAACAAGACTATTTTATTTTTAAAGATATCAACGCCAAAGATTGCTAATTGATTCCTTAATATTTTTATTATGTACCTTTTCATTTTAACTTTAACTTTATTGCTTTACCTACTTACTTAAAATTACGTGTTTATTGAACTGTCTGTTTACCGGATCTGCTCGCGTTGTCTATATACATCGCTATGTATAAATAATTACGTATAGTACAAAATTTATTTTTAGTTTTTTTTTGTGGAACTCTTTATTTATAGCACTTTCAAATGTAGCCGGTACAAACAGATAGGTAGACAATAATAAAAAAACTGTTTATATTATAAGTATCGTAGACACTCTCAACTTAATGAAAAGCTATTATTTTGATAATACAAACGGACGTTTCAATTTATTTTTTGTATATAGATTGCTAAAAAGACGTCAAAAGTGAAGCGGAGAAACGGGTTTCCGAACCTTTTCGATTCCTCCAAGGCCTGCGATAGCTTAGCGGATATTAAATGCAACTCAATAACCGGCTGTCATGACTGCTCTTACATACTTGGTCACTATGTCATATTATAGATTATTTGATCATTTAAATTCAGGCGAACATATTCCGTGTTATTTTATTAATTGAAGGTGCCTAGAGAGACTAAAAAATAGATTTTTGATAACAAGAAGGCTGAATGTTAGCGGAAAAGGAAATCACATGCGCTTTGGTAAAATTAAAGGGGATTTATTATGAAATTAAAAGATATATATTTTTTTGAAAATAGCAAGTATTTTATTTTATTTTCCTTAAACCGTCATTTAACACATTTTTTACGTTTTAATAATATCATTTTAAGTAGTACCTTTGGCTTTAAATTTAATGTGTAAAATAAAAAATATCAATCCAAGTTAGTGATACCGGTTTAGCTTCGATGTAACGTACCATGTTTTATAGATATATAATAAATTTCAAGAAAAAAATACTAAAAATATTATTATTGTAACAATATTTTGTTTATCATGAAAACACGTTTTCGAACTTCTTTTTCATTTTACACGACATTGAATCTAATATTCATGTATTTTTGTTTATCATACATCTATTTCTTTTCGTTATTTTAACCCCCGAACCCAAAAAGATTCTGAACCGATTTAGATTTAGTTTTTTATAATTTGAAACGTTAATCTGAATTTTTTAATTTTATATTATTAAACTCTTAAAAACACATACCTAAGCACGCACCATACATAAGCAAGTCCTCTACCGTCAATTTCCCTATGTATAAAATGTACAGTTTACTTTTCACACAGTAAATTCCGTACAAAAATAATTTACTAAAATGTAACCGAGTTCCGAAATATATACTTTATTACCGTGTAAATTAATGTAAAACATTAACATTAACG
The DNA here is from genome assembly GCA_023373885.1 of Hestina assimilis. Lineage (NCBI taxonomy): Eukaryota > Metazoa > Arthropoda > Insecta > Lepidoptera > Nymphalidae > Hestina > Hestina assimilis. The sequence goes on along the minus strand of CM041755.1, from coordinate 9,394,889 downwards.
CTAAATCGAATCGAGCCAAACCGCAGGCTAGGTCTAGTGTAGCTAATTTAAAATGTCACCAGTCTTCTTTATTGTAAAATCGAGCCATTTTCATAGCTGTTTATGGCGTTGTATTGCCAAGAAGTTAGTTTATGGCGACTTAAAATCGCGTAAAACATCAATATTATCTTTAATTTTTAATAATTTGACACCGTTGTAGCTTTATGGGTAGAGAGTCAACTTTTATCTTCGACAGTTGCGGGTTCGATGCCCGCTCGGGTAGATGTTTGTATTGATCTAACAAATATCTGTTTCGGTCTGGACGTTTGACCTTGTGCCTCTTCCCACCGTGTCTCGGAGAGCACGTTAAGCTGTCGGTACCGGTTGTTAACATCTGATAATAATCGTTAACTCTTGATAGGTAATTTGCTGTTATCTAATGAGTTAATGGTTCGCCCTTAGGGTTACAGAGGTCATATGGCAATCGCTGTGTGTAAAAACTAGTAACCTGTCAAAACCGGATAAGAGTAATAAATCGACCCTGCATGAATAAAATACCGTTAATAATGCTAGGACGAAGATCATCTTTTAATTTTAATAATAATTGTACTAACACAAACATAATATACGACTTGTAATTTTTTACAAGTCTAGTCTAAACAAGAAACTTTAAATAGAGAAATCCCTAGACTTATTATATGTATACTATGGACATTGGAGAGTCCTTATCCATATAGACAAAATGTCTAAATAGTCACTGGTGCTCCTTCGTTATGAAACGAAGTTAGTCACAAGCTTGCAACATATAGTCGAATAAAGTTAAAGCGTGACAAACTTCGTGTCCTTGCTTTAGTGTGATAGAGCGCCAGCAAATGTTTGGATATTTTTATCTTTATTTGAAGGGCCGGGTCTTTGTGTATAGTAAGTCAATGGTCCTTAAGCTTAATATATTCTGCCTTTGCTTTTTGATCGTTCAGGTATACATAATATATGGGGCTAGTAACTAGTAATATCACAAAAGTTTTGGCAACCTAAGGGCGAAAAGGAATAAGAAAAGAAAGAAAATGGGACAGAGAATGTAGAAGTTTGGGCTTCGAAGAGCAGTACGAATACTTCACACACATTTATCGTTTAATAAACGCTACACACTCAACATTGGTCCCCATTGGGATAGTTATATCATGTGTGTGGTCCGGAAAATGTTGTAATTTCATAGTAATTATTAAAAATAATATGAAAAACAAAGTTATAGAAAAACCCTATATCGGTGAAATTTCTTTATGTATCTTCTTCAAAATAATTATCGTTGAAAGTTATTATAATATTCTACTACCTCGAACTTTTTCAGAATTTTAAATCCCAATGGTAGCCCCATTGGGATTTAAAATTCTCCGAGTAAAATGACTGTGACATACGGACGGACGGTCATGACGAAACTATAAGGGTTCCGTTCTTGCCATTTGGTTACGGAACTCTAAAAGTAAAATATCCAGTTAAAAGTCGTATTAAAATGTTAAGCTTAAAAGAAATTACGTAGCTCTCTGAAGCCGCATTCAGTTAGTCGAGGCTAATCAAAACGTAGTCGGGATGTTTTTGTCTTCAGTTCGTTTATGTCTATTTGTAAGTATTAAATTAAAGAGAAATACTTTTTAAGTTTATAATATTTATTTCTATTTAAAACTTAACTGAAAATTCGTTATTAAAATTCTTATAATGTAGAAATAGTCGTATTTTAAATCTTAAATTGCTGAGTCGCTCTACAAAATCGCCCATACAAAACAGCAGTAGCCAGGGGGCGTACAATTAACTCTTATTACGATTCAAATGGTGACCAAATCGGTTCAGATGTTATATGAGCATGATGTATAAATATATGTCATGGTATAATATAGCGATGTAGCTCACTTTAGGTCGTAATTTTAATCGCAAAAACAGTTATTGGTAATGATAATATCATGATAATTCTTGTTAATCTACATGAGATGCAATCGATTGGGTATTTTGGATATCCATAAAGCACTTGACCGTTACTGTTGAGCATACTTGTTGAGGATGCTTGTTATGAAACCACATTCAACCCGGACTCTTTACCTTTTTTAATTATCTAAGTTGGCAAGCTACCATAAGACTCACGTGATGTTTTTTTTTTCCGGAATGTGCTTGCTGTTGGCCCTACTGGCCTTGACAGCGTCACCGGGCGGGGGCCGAGTACAGAGACTCAGCCGTGATAAAGGGGCAGCCCTCACGGGGGCTCAAGCCGAACCACGGCTAAGGACGTTATCGGAGATGGAGGCAGCGCTTCGAGCGCATTCTATACGATAGACTCACCCGACGGTGTGAGTGTGACGCGACGTGCGAAACAAAGGACCTCGTCCACGCCGGCGAGGACGGTGTTGTGTGCGTGTCTGTGTTGTGTAAGGGGCATTTTCTAATGTAATCCTATCGACAGGGCCTTGCAGGACGTGCTTACGACGCCTTACTTTTGTCGGTTGGTTACACCGGTCTGTGGTTACATCGGTCTCTCACCTGATGGTAAGCGCTTATAGCCCATGAGCACTTGCACCATACATTAGTAGCTGTCACTCCCGTGTTACCAACGTCGAGTTATTGGTTGTTAAATCCTTTGAACAGTAATTACTCTAGCTACGGTGTCCTTGAAATCGAAACGAAGTAAACTGTTTACGAGGCTTGACTATGCAGATTTTGTAAAATCTGAAAGAAAATATACAGTAGACCCTAGCCAATAAGCCGAGATAAAGGCGAAATGGTCTTTTATATTTCTAAATGTATAATTTAATTTGTATTTGAAGTAGTTTTTATATATAGTTGAGATGGAAAAAGGATGAACCAGGCCATAACACTAGAGCTAAAGAGCAGCTAAAATTGAGTATTCCGAAACATAAAACTGCTGGCTTTAAGGGAAGTTTTAGATTTGCTGCTGTTAAGATTTGGAACGATCTACCACCACCTTTGCATGTGTGTTTCAATTCTGAGTACTTATTAAGGAAGAAACTAAAAGATTTCTTTCTACAAAAGCAATTGGAGGCAGCTAAGGTTTCATATAAAAATGTAATTTTTAAATTAGCGTCCCTTGTTAAAATATGATTTTATGTATTAATTTTATTATTATTATTTCTTTCTGTTGGGCTTAAAAATAAAAATAATATTAAATAATTTGAAATATCAGTGTGTGTGAGTGTGTTGTCAGCTAGTTGTAATATAAATAACATTTTAAAATTTTAAGTTTTGTTAACCTTTTTAGATTGTAAAATTAGTTTTATTATTATTTTTGTTATTGTATTTTTATTTATTTTTCTCTTTTTATCATGTTACTTTAAATATTTTCTTTTACAATACGAGAGAAGTGATACTTGTACGGTAAAATTTATAAGTTTTTGAAATGTGGCTCACGGCACTATGTCATTTTTGTTCAATGTATCGTGTGTGGATCGAGCTGAAAATCAGCGCTGTAGCCTTTTAAGCAACAGCATAACTACTAATTTCATGTAAATCTTTTTTTTTTTGGCTAAATTATTACTATATTAAATTGTGATCATGGATGCAAAAAAATATATATATTTCTGCTTTAGATATCTCAAATCTACCCGTATAAAGACTGTATGTAGATTAGACTACCACGACTGTTTTATGTATCCTAAGATTCCCCAGACATCGTTAGTTATGCTTGCACTAAGATATGTATGTATGCACACTTGCGCAATATATATACCATTTTAAATTATATACTCTTAAGAATAATTTAATTGAATTAAATTATTAAAATTACAGAAGATTCCAAATGTATACAGCCTAATTACAACAAAAGAAATATTTATATATTAAATTTATTTATAACCAATATTGCAACATATTTACAATTCAATACTAACTATATATACAAATAATTAAAACTGTACAAATCATGTCCATGGTGGTGGCAAGATTGATAGATGAATTTCCCCGCTGTATCGTAATACCGATTCGTTGGGTGAAAAATGAAACATCCCTCTTGTCACCTGTGGAGGCTTTGCCTTGGGGTGTAATAGCGTTTAGAAATTGTTTAGCACTAACGCTCCATAGCCCAAGTGTTTACTGCAAACGGCATAAAGATGTAATTTGGAATAAGTGAAGAATACTTACGCCGCTTACAGAATTCAGCTTTTTGTTTTATAATAGAATAATAATACTAATTTTCATATTAATAAGGTTTGGTAATGGGTTGTTTTCGTCATGCATGGGCCGATTTCACCCGGAAATAATCGTCTCAGAAATATCAATATAAAATACTCTTATCTTTGTGTTTGCTTCAAAGAGTGTGAACGTTCGAGGACTAACCTTTAACCACGTCTTTCTCCTCCTCCTCCTCCCCTTCCTCCTTCCTCCTTGTCTCAGATGTCACTAAGCATAAATAATCACTAAGATGGCTCATACAATCAAGGTCAAATATGCAGAAACAAATAAAAAACCTCTCTTTTCAAAATGTTATTTTATTAGACATAAGTATATTGTCATAAAACATAAGTTACGAAATTTTAAAAATATTTCCTTTTTACCGGCAAACGAAACAAGGAGTATACTTCAAGAAAGCCAAAGAACTTGACTTACTTTAGAAGTTTCTTGTTGGTGTTTAAAACTTCGCGCGTATATCTTTTTGTTTTATTAACTATGACTACTTTGCTACTTAAAGTATTTCGATTATATAGTTATCAAGCATAAACACGCGGCTTTGCCCTGGATCTAGAATTTCCAAAAAATAAATGGCTATAAAGTCGTTATATCTAACTTGTGACGCTGCTGCTGACGTTTTTTGCTTTAACTCATGAACTAATAATAGATAAATAGTTGGAATTTTCATAGATTATGTATTTATAATATAATAATTTCAAAATTAAAGGGGCCCTTATACAAGAACAAATAAATAATAATTAATTAATAAAGTAAAATAATAAATAAATAAATAAAATGAAATAAAAGCGTAGAGTCAATAGCCCATGTAATAGAACCATGCTCCTCAACAACAAAAAAAAAAATGAGTGGTACTCTGAGCCCCCGGCATTTTCACTCAATGTAAGATTCATATAAGTGTGGATACTGGTATTTCACTTCGATCGAGGTAGACCCGGCAAGTCCTGCCGAACACAGCAAGGCCCTAAGATTAATAATATAAATGTGTATAGTATAACTAACTTCTGCCCACGGCATCTCGCCATTTTAATGCACTGTAGAAATTATTGGTGTCCCTTACAATTTTTTATCCCATCTCATGATAATCTTTTTCAAAATCCATCAAGCCTCTTTTTGTGATAAAAAGTAACCTGTGTCCTTTACCAAGGTCTAGTAAATCACTAAACTAAATTTCTTCAAAAATGGTCTCGCTGTTTGGGCGGGAAAGGGTGACAGACATATACAATTTGACAATATAATCTTCAATGTAATTCGTTCAATTCTTATAAACGATAAAGAAAATCTTGAAGTAATGCTAAATCTTTTGTTCCATTTCTCATAATCGTAAGTGATAAGGCACGGCTAAAGTGAAACAATGACAATGTCGTTTTGGTTAATGAGTTATTGTTTTCATTACGCGCATTTTTTATACCAGTAGGTTGCAAGCAAGCATTGAGGTTACTTGTTCAAAACCTGTTACCATAATTATTTCAACTATCACTATCACTAGCGACCACACAGGACCGACTGTACGTGTCACACCGTCAGGTGAGTCTATCGACTAGAATGCGCTCGGGCCGCTTCCTCCATTCCCGATATCATCCTAAGCTGTTTTTCGGCATTGCAAGAGGCATCTTAATATTGAGTCCCCGCGATGGCTGTCCTGTTTTCACAACCTCAATACTCGGCCCACACACACACACACACACACACACACAAATTATATTAACATTTAAAACAAAAAAAAATACTGACCAGGTGGTTGGTGTTCCACATATAATGAAGACTGATGGATTCCGCAGCGTGATGCAATATAATATGCAAAATCAAAGTTATGGGAAATATTTCTGTATCTCTAATTTTGCTAATTGAAAGTGTCTGTATGTTGCCATCTTAGTTGATAGACACATACGTGTAAACGAAGAGATAGAAGGCCGAGGGGCATAACTATGGGTCTGCGATCCTTCTACACATCACACGAAACGATACAGCATGTTTAATGCAATTCGAAATTCTGTTCAATGATACTTTTCCCGTCAAGCACCCCAATTCATCTTAAAAAATCAAGGCTCTCCTAATACTAAAATTTAGCATTACAAATAAATTAAAAACGCCACACATCCAACGGCCCCGATTAGGATATTAATGTCCTGTGTCGGGGTTCCGGAAACACATACAAGAACATCGATAAATAGTCCAGAACTCATGGCTGTATGGTCAATACAAACATCTGCCCGAGCGGGAATCGAACGCGACTTGTGTTGCTTAAGGCAGGTTTGATACCACTACCATCTCACCACCGAGCTCCGCTACCCATGAGCGGAGCACAGTGCTTGTCTGTGAGAATTCCCGTAACTTGTCAAACGCACTGAGGTCGGCCACCGAGGAACTGGGTCCCCATGACGCTGCTTTCTTTTCAGGAAACCCCATATAACCTGGTTCTCCTCCCCAGGGAGCCGGGTATCTGGTAGCAGATTTCCTCCCCGTTACCAAAAAAAAAAAAAAGGGTCGCTACCGCTGCGGCACACAACCAAACAGATATTATAAAAAAATCCGGACATGGCTATGTATTTCATTACAAAATATTCTTGCATAAAAAAGTGAATTCTATAAATAACGAATTTTATTTTTTAAATCATTTTCCATACTACATATCCTTTTATCAATCGCGATCCGCAAGTTCGTCTAAAACTGCATAAAAAGCATTTAATAAATCTAAAAGCTTAAGTTTAATATCGAGGAGTGAAACGCAGCGACTAAGCGTGCCATACCAATTTGTGAGCGTTTGTACCCACCCCGAGCAAGAACAGGGGTCTGTATTAATTATTCTACCTGCCGCCCGGTGGGCTGAACCCTTCAGTATTGTCTTATTTCATAAAAAAGGAGTTTAATGCTTCGTTCCAAAATGTTACTGATTTTTACTAAACGGCTTTTAAGAGTTTGTTGTGTTACATGTAACTTTATTTATTCTATACAAATAAATAAATTGAAGTGTTTGTAAAAAGCTTTTAAGTCCTATTCACGGTACTTACATAAAAAAGGTTGGTCTGTCTGATCGATATTAACTGAACTTTCAATTGGCAGATACATCATGTTATAAGGAGTAACTTTGGCTACTTTTATTTTAGAAAAATAATTAGTGATCCGTGCAATAAAAAAACGGTACACCACCCGAGAGGAGTCGCGGGTGCAACTAGCATCTATATATAATAATTCTAATGCACCCTGAATCGCTCGAAAGGACAAAACACTTCTCATTGTTGTGTTATTATTAATATTAAACTTTTTGTGCGTAAATGTGTCAAACATTTAAACAACCAAACATACAAACTTTCACATTGATATTATGTGAAATAAAATTATTAGGATTAACATGAGTTAAATTTTAACAAAATATAATAATATTATGATTAATGTAAATGTATGTTACAACACACACACTTTTGAAGGGCTGAATTCCGCAATGCAATGTTGGACCGCATTATTGCTTACATAAGCGAGTAACACACGCAAACCCGGAACTAATATTTGAACGTACCGGAAATCGAATCCGGATCATTATTAGAAAAGGCAGGTCGTCAAGCTGTTGACGTATTAAGTGTAGATAACGATGTTATCTGTAATGTGCTTTTATTTTTATTAATATTAAAATTATGAACTACTAACTTCTGCCAACGGCTCCGCTACCGTAAATAACGATTTTAACACAAACTTATAACCTTTATTAAACCCTTCGGGGTTAGAATTTTAGAGAATGATAACTTATATATTTATTCGTTTCTAATTTTAAGTTAAAAATAAAGTTTCATGCCTCTAGTTTTAAAAAAATGACGAATTACTATACAAAATTTTAACCCCCTTTTCACTAATTTTTTTAATAATAATTTAGCCTATGTTACTCAGTGATAAGTAGCTTATTAACGGCTAAATAATTTTTGAAATCGGTCCAGTAGTTTCGTAACCTATTGCAACCCATGCAAATAAACAATCAGCCTCGTTAGTTGCGGTAGGTCCCGGTTGTTATCACAACATCTGATAATAATCGTAGCGAAAAAATATTTTACTAAAAAAAGTTAAACTAAAGAAAGTGAAATACATTCTCCACGGAGATGAAGACGCAAATAGATATTAATATTATATAATCTTTATTTATTGAAATATACAAAGAATATTCGTATAAATAAATGTGTTCCTCTTTTATTCTTTCAACATAAAAAGTTTCAACGTTTTGTTCCCTTGTAAAGATGTTTTCAAGTGACTGCCCGATATCAAAGAAGCAAAATACAGGGCAATGTATATATCTGTATAAAATGTATATATCTACTATGTATATCACTATAAATATCAAAGAATATTAAAATTTCTTAGTATTAATTGTGCCTTTGCATTAATTGTATTTTTTGAATCATTATTGATATGATTGTGTATTTTATAGGTTCCTTGCTTGTATATATATATATATATATATATATATATGCCTTGACAGCGTTGCTTATAGGTTAGTCCTTGCTATAGGGGTGTTACTGTGTAACTAATACTATAAGCGCGGGAAATTTGTGTGAAGGACTAAACCTAGTTTAAAAATGATTTAACCCTTTTTATAGAATATAGATAATATGGATTGTATATACCGCAAAACAATATTGCAAATAAAAACTAACTATAAATTTAAAGAGAATTGCTTGGTTATGTATTTGTAAATATAGTTAAGATTTTTTAATACGAATCATTTCCACTTCTATTTTCATTTCCCCGCTGAATCGCAATGTCGATTCTTTGGGAGAAAAAAGCTACAACCCTGTCACGTTTGACGTGCACATGGTAAATTATGTGCAAATTAGTTCATACTATAATGGTATTGGTCAACTAAGCAGAAAATATCTTAAGAGCTTCCACACCGTTCTCTGCATACAATTGTTTAAAAAAGAAAATAATATATAATAAAAAAGACAACCATTTCATTAAAGGCGGAGAGCGAATTTCTAGGAAGTCAAAAGCATTGATTACAGGCGTACCCAATTTTTAGGGTTCCGTAGCCAAATGGCAAAAACGGAACCCTTATTAAGTATGGGGTTGTGGTCTTATCCATCGTCGACCGACAGATGTCATTCCGCAAGCTAATTTCGCGATAATTGTTTCATTTACTAAAATTTAATGTTTGTTTTCGAAATTTCTGGTAAAAATGACCGATGGATTGACTTTTAATTATGATAACTTATATTTACCCAAATTATATATTTATTAAATTATAGATTTGCAGTGTTTGGACCCCAAAAACCTTCCCCTGGGTACGCCCGGTATAGATGTACCGATTCATAATATGTTTTATTTTATTTGCCAGCAAAACGAAATTGCATAATTTTTAAAAATAAAAAGTTCCTCATACGAATTCAAAATAATCTGAGACCCTGTCATTACTTTAATATTATTTATAATTAAGTCCGGTACTCGTATAATTGAGGATCAGATATCAGCGTTACAATTATGGTTTTAAATATTTTTGTAACTTATGAGTATAGACAAAAGTCATACAAAAGATGTAGACGGGACTTTTATCCATTTCTGTTATTGGGAATAAAACTAGACTAAAGATCTCAAGGCAGGTATCAATGCTTTGTATTTTTCTTACAAGCAAAAACATCTGTTTTAACAGGTTCGCCAACGATAAACGTAGCGTAGCCATCGCAATTGTTGATAACAATAGCTTGAATTCTGCCCGTGGTACTATTCCCTTGTACTACGTATTTCTTGCACCCTCCGAATTGTATCTTCCCGCTTGTAAACCAAAACACCTTTTTTCTAAAATTGACTACCTAGTAGTAGCAGTAGAAAGCCAAAAATGATTAATAAAGAAATCGTAGTAAAAAAATTAAATTAAAGTGTCATTTTGTAATTCCAAATTAACAGCTTTTCACTAAATGTATATAAAGGTATATACGGTACTTGCATAAAATAATCTACCTAATTATGAAATTTATGTCCATCTTTCTATTTGTTCCGACTAATCCCAGAAACGGCTGGACCGATTTTACGAGACTTTCACTTACAACTGATGTTATAAGAAGTAACTTAGGCTATTTTTATTGTAGAATAAGTATTGGGAATACAAAAATCGGTATAACACGATATGAAAGTATTACAAAAAATCAAAAATTTGTAATCTATGCTCCTTTTTCTTCAATTACAAGTTTTTGTTTATTGTTTAAAAAGATAAAAGGAATCGTTTACGCTTCAAGAACTCATGTCCGTAATTGTATGGCTCGATAGCGGGCAGTTTCGCCACCCCTCCGCTAACATGCTACCCTAGTAACTGTTATTGATGAATGAGATATACACCCGCAAAATGCTTTAACCAATTCCGATTTATCTTTGTACTTTATATATTGTGTATTTCGTCCTTGTCGTGTACACTATAAATTGTTTGGTAAGAAGGAGAAAAGGATATAGGCGTTGGTTACTAACTTATTAATTTCGAAATTCAAGTCCACCAAATGTGCACGTATTTATATAGGCGGGACGTAACGACACCACGTGCGCCGACGAGGTTATTCCACAAGTACAATCAGTCACACTGGTGGTAGGTCTTTTGTTGCAAGAGGCCGGCTAGGTAGGTACCACCGCAGTGTCAAATATTCTACCGCAAAGCAGTAATGTTTTTGGCGTTACTGTGTTTCGGTTGGAAGGGCACCGTAGGCTAGTGAAATTACTGGGCAAAGGAGATTTAAGAACTAATATCTCGAGGTTGGCAACGCGTGAGTGGCACCTACAAATGGTGTTGCAGACGCTCATAGGCTGCGGCAATAATGGTATTTTTCTAATCTATATCTTCAAACAAAAAAACTAGATTAAAATATTTAAGCAAACCATAATATCAGTAAGAAATTTTTTTATTAAAAGTGGTTCACAAACACCTATGATATTGCTTTAAAGACAAAAGAGTTATTTAAAATAAAAAATATGACACATTAATAGACGCAAATAAGCAATACCATGTCAACCCACACGAATGTCATTTTGAGAAAAACGCGTTTGAAAATTTTGAACAACTTGCTTTATATGATTTTTTTATTTATTGGTCAAGTTTTTGGCAATTTCAGATTTATGTAAGTTATTTTACTTATTTTCACAAAAAATAATTATACAAACTGCATATTTCGGACATAATATAACCCAAAACGTTTAAAAATACATAAATTGCATGATTTAAAAATGGCTTTTTAGAAGTGTTAAATCTTAAAACCCTACAAATATTAAAGAAAAATGTTCTTCAGCCATTTATCAACACTTCTACTTCTATAACTCAGTTTTTTCAATTTTGTGGGTTGACATGGTATTGCTTATTTGCGCCCATTTCTTTTTTGAAATTTTGAAAACAGTAAAATAACGTGGCAGATTATGGCATAAAGAACATCTACGTGATGCAGCAATATAGTACTTTTGCTTTTTGTGAATGTTAGTGTCGTTAAAAGTCTTGTACCAATTTTTATAATGTCGTTCCCAGTGTAGTTATTGGAACGACGTACCTTATATATCGCGCGTTTATGCTCTACGAGGATGGGAGCTAAGTGTGTAACCAAGCACTTTTTTCAACACCTAGAAGGTCCAGCTTCATATATATAAAAATATATATGAAGCTGGACCTCTAGGTTCAATTTAAATTGACCTCTAGTAAGAAGACCGTTTTAGGCACAGACACGTTACTTTTTTTAATCAGGGGCCTTACCATTAATTTTTGTAAACATTCTATTTCGATCTAATTCTGACAGTAAATCGATTCAGATTTTATATGAGCATGACGTATAAATATATATCACATCCCAAAGTACTACAAAGTGAGCGCATTTTATCTTCCGTTTTATGAACAAATAAACATTTTGCTGACAAACTATTTATAAACATTAGAATGTATGTAAAGGTTTCTACTCTTTCGAACTCTCCTATAATGGCGTCACGTAGAGCAGCGTAATACATGGGAACTCTATCTAACCGAACTAGTAAGGCAAGTTCCCACGCGCCGTCTGTAATGTCGGGACGCGTTTACACTTTGTAAATAATCTTCTTGTATTAGCTTGAAATATATGTTTTTTTAATTTTTTTATTTAAAGAATATTAGCAATGCATTTTTCAAGGCATCACTAATATTCCTATTGCCCCTCCAAATAATCTCGAAGCCTGCGTTAGCAGTGGGTACGACAATAACCCAAGGGGAAGGATCGAACCCGCAACACTCGCTTTAACGGAACGCAGTCGGCACTTTTACCGTTGAGCTATTGAGGCTTATAAATTTATGTATAATGATTTTATGTATAAAAAAATATAAACAGCGAAAAAAAAACTTTTTATATTTCAGAGCGATATTGATGCGTTGATGTATTTTATAGAGAAGATCTTTAGGGTATCTTTAGGATCTGTACCCCATACTTACACCGTACCCGATACTAATAGCCTGCTAACCCTATTGCCAAGCCTCCACTGTCCGTCCATATGCGGGAAAACAAACCCTATATGTAGAGTTTAAATTTTCCCAGAATATGTATTTTTGTTGTCGCTACAAGAACAAATACGTATTAAAAATATTACAAATACAAGAAACTTTCTTATTATATAAATACTTTCCTACGCTAATCTTATGTATACTACGATGGAAAAAAACCCTTAAGGTGCGACTCCGACACTTACGCGTACGTTATATATTCTACTTAGTTATTATTTAGTTAAATTAAGAAATGAACAATTCTTTCCCTGTATTATTTTGTTGCTGTTCACCAACTTACCTTATCGCATGGCACGCCCACGCTTTTTATATTATTGCTTGGCTGCTATTTATCGTATCGTGATGTTATATAGACTTTTTTCCTCAAGAAATATACTATAAGCTGAAAAAAGAATTTTTCAAATCCGACCAATAGTTCCAGAGATTAGCTCATTAACCAAACAAACAAGCTCTTCAGTTTATATAATATTGGTATAGATTACAATTATTACGCATTAAATTAGAATGATCAGTCCACACTTTTACACATACTTGCCTATAGTTTCATGTTTTTGAATACAAATTACGGTTAGCCCTACTGGCCTTGACAGCGTCACTAGGCAAGGTTTGTTTACTGCTCGACTTCTAGGAACCGTAGTGTTAATAAATAGCCCTTTTTTAATATAAAGGCAATCTAATGTATAAGCATTTTTGGTTAGTCGTAATTATGAATAGTTTATTAGCAAACTCTTCTTTTGATACTATTATAGACTTCTAAGAATAATAATATAAGAAACAATGAAGTTAGGTTACGATTTTAAGAAACCTCTTTTCTCTAAAGTCTTGATAAATATTTTTTTGACGACGTTGTGGCGCAGCGGTAGCGAACTTGCCTTAAACGCCACAGGTCGCGGGTTCAATTCCCGCTCGGAGCATAATATGTTCTTATTGACCATGCAAGCATATTTTCCGGTCTGGGTGTATTTGTCCTTGTCATTGTGTATGTTTCCGGACACCCGACACAGGATATCAATATCCTAATGGGGGCAATGGGGGGTTGAGTGTGTAGCGTTTATTTAATTATTATTTTTTGAAGATTGACGAATAGAAGAGAAGAGAAACGGCTGTGAGACAATGATATAGAATTATATTATGATTTCATAACGACCAAGAATAAAGTATATAATATACTTTTACTTGTTTTACTAAACCATCTTCTATCTATATAGGGAGACTTACATACTAAACAAAAATAGATATAAGTAAGTTTTACATTTTTCACATTTAAATATTAAGTGTTTAGAAAACATTTCATTTCAAACAAATGAAAAAGTTCACACAATACAAACTAAATTCATAGCTATTTGACCGTCGAAGTTGATTTCTTTTGAATCGTCGGATGGTAGGCCACCGCAGTTCGCCGACAGCCGGCCCCGTTTCGACATCCACCTTTCTAACACACGACAACGACACGACAATATCAATACGATATCATCCGCTGTGAGTTAGAAACAGACGGATGGCAGTCTATCGCTTTCTTATATCAAAGGGCGTCGAGTCCCTGTTACCGCCTAAATCGTATAATGTAAATGGGACACAAGGGGTGTGCGGTGAGTGAGGGGGGTTCTCCCCGTACGCTAAACGGGATGCGCGCCTCCAATTTACATTTATGAACTCCCGTAACAGATTCCGTAGTGTTTACTTTCGATAATTAAAATAGTCTCAGGTACTGTGTGAAATCGGTGTTTTATTGCCGGCAATTCCTTTGATGATATTGTCAATTGTCAAGCAATAACTTGTTTTGTTGTGATAAGATTATTTTTGTTTATTGTTTCAAAGAATGGACGGACTTTAGCGATATCTTTGTCAATCTTTTGTATTATGAGGTGGTTGTTTGTTTTTAATTTACAAGGTTGGCAACCATACGACCCACTTCTTGGTAAGCGGTTGTCGTAGCCTATAAGAGTTTGCAACCTCATTTTGTATATGTCACTCATACATTATCAACCTCGAGATATTGGTTATTAAATCTCCTTTGCCCAGTAATTTCAATAGCTACAGTAATGCAAAACAGACTACTGGTTTGCGGTAGATATGACACTGAGGTAATAGGTACATACATAAACGGCTTCCTTAATTCTACATCCATTACTCCATAGACTATATACTATACATGTTGTAGTAATAAACAGTATTTGTTACGCAAAATACGTTTCCAACGAGTTATAAAAAGCTAAAAGCTTATGCAACATTCTAAGCAACAGCAAGACTATCATTATAATATGCAGTTTCGAGATTAAGTAATATTAATATGGTTAGTATTGAATTGTTTATATGTTGTAATATCTTTATATATAATTATGTTGTCGCATGACGAAGTATAGAACCTATTTTATACGTTGGATTAGAAAGACAATATTCAAAAATCTATCATTCTAACGAAGCGTCACATGGATGGTTACTTCAATATTTCACCATACAGAAAATTATTGTCGTACCGCATATAAAAGGACGAATCGTTGAAATCCGACGTAGTAGTTACAGTGGTGTGCAATTTATTGCATTATCTAGTAAAAATTAAAAGTATTGTTGTTTACAATAAATTGTTTATAATGTTAAACTACTTCGATGCAATTGACAAAAGCTTATGGCTATCCTTAGCTTAGTTTCATTCCAAATGAATACTGATAAAACCACAGGCGTGGTTTTATATATAATTCTAGTGTGCGTGTATATGTCACTGAACTCCTAAACGGCTGGACCGATTTTGATGTTTTTTTTATGTGTACTCCGATGGATTCGAGAATGGTTTAGATTAAGAGATGAACTCAGCAGAGGGCGCTGCTATTTTTTCTCATTTTCCTGGCCTGCCGGGCCCGCTAGTTGGTTGGTTGTGAATATATAAATGTTTTATATAAGATATCATAAAGAATATATTGGGTTAATTTAACTTAAATACGACCTGACTTTAGCGCCACTGGTTGCGGTTTCCATTCCCGCTCGGAGAATGTTTGTGTGTTACCCATACAGGTATGTGTTCCGGTCTGAATAGAGGACGGGTTGCTGGTTATACATTATTATTCTTCTGAAAAATTCTTACTACTTCTTCTTCCTAGCAGTACTCCCGGTACTATATGAGTATTTACCCAGGGTCTGCTTATTACTCTTGTCCAGATTTGATAGGTTACAAGTTTTTACACAGAGCGATTGCCATCTGACCACCGCAACCCTAAGAGCCACAACGCCACAAAGATGTCATGAAAAATTATTACAATATTTAAAGATTAATTAAAAACTGCAATTATATAATTCAAGATTTGATCTTGCAAGTTACTTGGGCAGTCTTTGTTTGTGGCATTAGCATTTTTTTGCAAAAAATTAATTCAATTAATTATTCTAAACAAGCTTTTGTATTTCAAATTATAATCACTGTGTGTTTCATCTAATTATAAATTATCAAGATCTAAGGTTAAATACCTTGTTTAAAAGACATAATTATAATATACAGTCCTCTACCCGCGGCTTCACCCACTTGAACAATGATTGTTAACCGACTTCAAAAAAAAGAAAAATGTTCTCAATTAGACTGTATTTTAATAAGGCACCTTTATAATGTAATATAGAAATATTTGATTCCCTATACCAACTTTCACTACCTTCAAGTGTTATTTTCGCGATAAAAGCCTGTTTCTAATTATCAAATTTCATCAAAATCGGTTTATGCGTGAAAGCGTAACAGACAGACAGAGAGATAGAATAATTTTCTAATAGTAGTAGTTATAATAGTAGTAGGGGTAAGATAATGAATCAAATGTAACTCTGTCAGTTATTAGTCTAATGTGTTTAGATTATTATTTCTTGTTGTCTGGCTGTTTGGACGCAAATAAGCAATACCATGTCAACCCAAACGAATGTAATTTCGAGAAAAACGCGTTTGAAAATTTTGAACAACTTGCTTCATATGATTTTTTTATGTATTGGTCAAGTTTTTGGCAATTTCAGATTTCTGTGAGTTATTTTACTTATTTTCACAAAAAATAAGTATACAAACTGCATATTTCGTATATAATATAACCCAAAACGCTTAACATAATACATAAATTGCATGATTAAAAAATGGCTTTTTTAGAAGTTTTAAAGCTTAAAACCCTACAAATATTAAAGAAAAATGTTCTTCAGCCATTTACCAACACTTCTGCATATATAACTCAGTTTTTTTAATTTTGTGGGTTGGTATGGTATTGCTTATTTGCGTCCGTTTATAAATTATAATACAAGAATATTATTGAGATGGGTAGTATATAGAATAAGCTGTGATGCTTTTTACAGCACGATGCCAAATAAGCAAGTAGCCCGCTTGGCGGTAACTGGTCCCGATAAGTTATAGACGCTTCTATTAGCATTAGTATCAGAACTGTGTTGTCTACCTAATAATTAAAAGAGGAGGTTGAAGCACTCGAAATTCTACCCAAATCACCTCGATGTCTGGAAATCCACAACAGCACGATTTAGAAGACATTTTCTCCTCGCACAACCACTTTGTGGAACCAAATTCTGCCGGCGGTTTTTGCGAACCGATACGATTTGGGAGCCTTCAAGAGAAGAACGTATTCCTAACTTAAAGATGGGCAACGCACCTGCATGCCTTCTAGTCTTTAGATGTTCATGAGCGGCGATGATCTCTTAACATCAGGTGAGCCTCCTGCCCGTTTGCCTCCTCACACATAAAAAAACAAGAGGAAATCAGGGTTTGGGAAATTGGGCCTCCGGCAATCTCACTCATCACTACGAATTTATGAAAACACATAATCGTTGCGGATGTTCATGGGCGGCGGTGACCGCTTAATATCAGGTAAGCCTCCTGCCCCTTTGCGAACTCATACATAAAAAAAACAAGAGGAAATCGGGGTTTGGGAAAGTGAGCCTCCCTCCAGCAGTCTCACTCATTACTCTTTTATGATAACACTTCAAAATCGGTACATATTTTATGTTAAAGCTTTAAGTAAATAGAAAACGTTGCCTTTTTCAGGTTCAGTATCCAGGACAAGCACCCATTAGGTTTCAGGTGTTAAAGTGTTTCGAATATTTCTCGCGGTTGAACGAAGGAAAAACTCGTGAGGAAACCTACCTGCAATTCTGGAAGAAATTCCTTCCCTGGTGGATTAATTTTAGCCCTCAACAGTGACCTTGTCCTTGCCCATCAGTGGGACACTGGTAGGTGTCACTGGTGTTACTAGTATCTTATTGAGACGAAATGAGTTGGAGATATTACAACATCTATGTATACATACATCTATATATACATACAAAAAATAGAAGTGTCTGTTTGTAAATTCTAATTAAAAGTTTTTCACTAAATGCATACGAAAGTATATAATTTTCCCCCAAAAATTTAAGGTAAGTGATAAAAAATATTTCGCAAGGAAGTAGTAAAATCTCTTTGCCAAAAAGTAGCTGTTACTATAAAGATAAATGTGAATACTCTACTAACAATTATTTTATTTTTGTACTAATATAAAATCATCTTTACAAATTATTCACAATTAATTAATATCAAAAGTTTCGTAATTAAAATAAGCTTGTAATTGATAAGACGTCGTTTTAATTTCTCAAATTTTAATACTTTTCATTAAGACGTAAGAAATTAATCCTAAGAGTTTCAATTGAGCGATACGTTTAACTAGATCTTATCGAAAGTTTCTCAGACCTTGTGTCTACCAAAATCGTTTAAATTGTAAAGGAGATTTCTTTGAGATGATTATTTAATGTAATTTTTTGAGTTCTAATCATAACATAAAATATCTTTATATGTATATTTAACTGAATACAGACTTCGAGATGCACCATTTTGTTAAATAATTTGCCTTCTGCTCTAATTAAGCCATAATAGCTCAACGGTAGAAGAGCTGACTTCGCTCCGTTAACGCGAGAGTCGCGGGTTCGATCCTGCTCCCTTGGGCTCCCTTGGGCTGTCATACCCGTTCCTAGTGCAAGCTTCAAGCTTATTTGGAGGGGCAATAGGAATATTAGTAATACCTTGAAAAAGCATTGCATATTCTTAAAAAATAAATAAATTTGAAGGCGGCTGTGGCGCAACAGTAACGACAAACCTGCATCGGTTAGAACAGATGTTGTATGGGCCATACAAATACATTTGTTCCAGTTTGTGCTTGTGTCTGTGTTTCCGGACCAGGTTATTTTTATACTAATCCTAATTAACTTACTATATTTTTATATAATTATTTACTTCTGAAGTATTTTAATGCTCTCGTTCAGCAAATAGGTCATGGGCAAATGCCATCGGACAATCAGGCATCTACGTTGGATGTATTACGTAAGGAATGATGCGACGGCGTATTTATATTAAGTTCATACTTCCAATTACCCACTTTAAATTAGACAAATTATAAAACAGTGTTTTAAGGTAATTATAATATTATCTTTATATATTCACCGGCGTCGGGATGTGACGACCCCATCGCCCGCTGTTGGGATAAAATAAGGGATTATTCCACCAGTGCAATCAGTCACACTGATGGTAGGTCTTTTGTTGCAAGAGGCCGGCTAGGTAGGTACCACCGCAGTGTCAAATATTCTGCCGCCAAATAGTAGTGCTTAGGCATTACTGTGTTCCGGTTTGAAAGGCACTGTACGCTAGTGAAATTACTGGGCAGAGGAGATTTAAGAACCAATATCTCGAGGTTGGCAACGCGTGGCACTTACTAATGGTGCTGCAAGCGCTCATAGGCTACGGCAACCACTTACCATCAGGTGGGTCGTATGCTTGTTTGCCAACTTGTAACATAAAAAAATAAAATAAATAATATCTACATTTATAAAAGGCGAAGCCCTAGGGGCCTACCATTACCTCTTATTGCGATTCAAATGACGACCTAAACTGAGCGACATCGCTATTTCGTACAATGACGTGTTTGTACGTCATGCTCATATAAAATCTGAATCGCTTTGATGTCAGAATTGAATAGGATTGATTTCGTTATCATTTGAATCGCAATAAGGGTTAATGGTAAGCCCCCTGACTGACATATATCTTGAACCTAGAAAGCTGAATTATTTAAAGGTGTTGTATTTATAAACAAGCAAAAGAAAGGATTTTTCATAAGATCACCCCTTAAGAGATGAAACAGGGGGGTGAAATTTTAATGAAAGCCCAAAATTTTTGTAACAAGAAGCACGAAACTTTGTTTTTGGCAAAAATTAAAGATAAAGAAACACGTATTTTAACTTTTTCTTTAGTTCCAACCCTGAAAAGAGGTCTATGCTGAAGAAATTTAACGCGAACGAAGCCGTGGGCAGAAGCTAGTAATATATTTGTTGGCGCATGACGAAACATAGTACCTATTTAATATCTTGGATTATAAAGACAATATTTAAAAAAGATGTCATTCAAACGGAGCGTCATATTGATGATTACATCAATATTTCACCATATAGAAAATTATTGTCGTACCGCATATAAAAGGACGAATCGTTGAAATCCAACGTAGTAGTTTTAAAGGCGTCGGGATGTGACGACCCCATCGCCCGCTGTTGGGATAACCTCTGTCACAACAGAGATTATTCCACCAGTGCAATCAGTCACACTGGTGGTAGGTCTTTTGTTGCAAGAGGCCGGCTAGGTAGGTACCACCGCAGTGTCAATATTCTGCCGCCAAATAGTAGTGCTTAGGCACTACTGTGTTCCAGTTTGAAGGGCATTGTACGCTAGTGAAATGACTGGGCGAATGAGATTTAAGAACTAATATCTCCAGGTTGGCAACGCGCGAGTGGCACCTACTAGTGGTGCTGCAAGCGCTCATAGGCTGCGGCAGCCACTTACCATCAGGTGGGCCGTATGCTTGTTTGCCAACTTCTAACATAAAAAAAAAAAAAAAAAAAAAAAGTTACAGTGTTGTGCAATTTATTGTGTCATCTAGTAAAGGGATTAAGAACATTGTTGGTTACAATAAGTTATTTATAATGTTAACCTACTTGGATAAAATTTATAAAGGCTTATGGCTCCCCTTAGCTTAGTTTGAATCAAAATGAATACTGATAAAACCACAGGCATGTAAATAAAAGAACCTATAAACAGTCGTTTCAAATGTACATATAGGATAGAAAATCATATTTTTTCCTCAATAACTGATGTTCGAGAATCGGGACGGTGATTTTTTCGTGTTTCATTCCAGTTACTCATCTTTCTAGGTCGAATTCGTGTCGTCCCCTATCTAGAGCAATTTAATCCTATCAAATTTATAGCTTCGTAGTTTAGAATTCACGTTATATCCAATCTTTATTATAGTAGTGAGTTTGTTTGTTTGTTTGTGACGCTTTTAAGCCTAAACGACTGATCCGATTATAAAGAATTTTTGTATGTATAAATATGACCATGAAGACGGTATAGGCTACTTTTTGAAATAGGGGATGGAAGTTTTTATGACGTTGTAACGCAGTGGTAGCGAACCTGCCTTAAGCGCTAGACGTCGCGGGATTCCCACTCGGAGCATATGTTTGTATTGACCATATAGGCATGTCTTCCGGTCTATATTTTTTCTTGGCATGGTGAATATTTCCCGACACAGAATATAACTATCCTAATGGGGGCGGTGAGTATGTAGCGTTTATTTATTTGTAACGTTTATTTATATTGCATTAAATGTGCCTCATTAAAATTGTTATTCACGCAGCTAACGCAGCGGGTAGAAGCTAGTAAAGAATAAAAAGTACGTCACATCAATTAATATGCCTTGAAGAATTATTTTGTAAAATAGATAATTTTATTGTAGTAGGTAATTTATACTTTATTAAATAAATTATAAGCGAATATAATTTTTGCTTACTTTGTAAATATTTCGCGAAGACGATTATATATATTAAATTATACTTAATATCTTTTTCAACATAAGTAAAAAAATATTTTAATTAAGGTTATTGATCTCTTTGATTTTATAAAAAAATAATAAAAAAATTTAATTGTTTTATGCATTTTTGATTCAGTATCTTAATTTACATTTTAAAATCGAAAATTCTTGAATTATTTCAATTTGGATTGTGGCTCAGCGGTAGCACACCTACCTTAGCGCCACAGGTCGCGGGTTCGCTTCTCTCTCGTAGTAGATGTTTATATTGACCAAACAGGTATGTGCTCCCGTGTGGGTGTATCTGTCTTTGCCCTTCTGTATGTTTCCAGACCCTGACAATGTCTTTTCAAGGCATTACTTTGACACCGTCGTGGCATTGTGGGTAGCGAGTCTGCCTTTAGCCTCGACGGTTTCGGGTTCGATTCCCGCTCGGAGCAGATGTTTGTATTAATTGTACAAGCATGTTTTCCGGTCTGGGTTTGTTTGTCCTTGTCATTGTGAATGTTTCCGGACCCCCGACACAGGATATAACTATCCTAATGGGGGCCGTTGAGTGTGTAGCGTTTATTATTTATTTATTTATTTATTACTAACATTCCTATTGCCCCTCCAAATAAGCTCGAAGCTTGCGCTAGGAGTGGGTACGACATTAGCCCAAGGGGTTCGGATCGAACCCTCGACTCTCGCATTGACGGAGCGAAGTCAGCGCTTCTACCATCTATTGAGGCTTCAAAGAGGCTAAGATCATTTCACATTAAAATTTAGATCTTGGCAATAACCAGAAAAATATGAATGAAATACTTTGATCATGATTTAAACAATTAACTTTCTCTTGAGAATTAAGCCACAAGCAAAAACTAGTGTCTGTATAATGTACTGTCACTTTCACTCGTCGTATTTACAAAAATAAATATACCATTATTATTTTATGACTTCTGGTAAAGTGGTTCTATATGTCGGACGACCGTTGCGACGTGCTGGTAGCGAGCCTGCCTTGAACCTCGACGGTCGCGGGTACGATTCCCGCCTCGGAGCAGATGTTTGTTATAATCTGTTTCGGTCTGCGTGTTTGTCCTTGTGGGTGTCCCCACCGTGCCTCTGAGAGTGAGTGTCCACGTTAAGCTGTCGGCCCCGGTTGTTATCACATAACATCTGATAATAATCGTTAACTCTTGATAAGTAAATTGCTCTTATCCAATGAGTTACTGGTTCATCATTAGGGTTACGGAGGTCAGATGGTAATAGCTCCGTGTAAAAACTAGTAACCTGTCAAATCCGGACAAGAGTAATAAGTAGACCCTGCGTAAATACTCCTTTAAGACCGGGAATAATGTGAGGAGGAAGAAGAAGGTAAAGTGATTCTAGAATTCGAGACCCTAAAATGAGTGCTATTGAAGATAACCGTAATTTTCAGTAACAGAACCCTATTAATAACCCTCCGCTGTCCGTCCGTCTATCAGCGGGCTGTAACTCATAAAGCATAAAGAAAGAGAGTTGATGGCTATAAAAAAATAAATGCAATCCCTATAAAAGGTACTCCATATATTTGTAGGTTTTACCTGTATTTCATGAACTTATATACTTTTAATAAATAATAAGAATAAACGCTACACACTCAACGGCCCCCATTAAGATAGTTATATCCTGTAGACCGAATAACATGCCTGTGTGGTCAAAAAAAAACATCTGCTCCTAGCGGGAATCGAACCCGCGACCTGTGGCGCTTTTGGCATGTTCTTAAATATTCTACCATAGTACGGAACTCGTTATGTAAGAAACACGTAAAAGCAAAATGGAACGAAGGTTTGAATTTTATAAAAGATTTAACGTGAAAATTCTGGAATATTCTTAATTTCTACTTCTTTTAACTTTTAATTTTGTACGCAGAGAAAATAGTTGCTCCGTATGAAATTAAACATTTATATGCATAGCTTTGTGATATGCTTACTTTAAGTAAAAAGAAAATTAAGATTTTTCTTAAAGAAAATAAATACTTAAAGTGTATTTTTCGCTTACTTGCATGACCTATATAATATATTATGTATGGAATTATTTATTGGTATGATTCGCCCATTGGTCGAAATTCGACAATATTAATAATTGAAAATCGCATTTTTTATACCTATTAATAATTCTACTGTTCTTCAATAGCTACTAAACAAAACTAGGTTAACAATTTTTTTTGAATGTGTATTGCTGTTGGCCCTACTGGCCTTGACAGCGTCACCGGGTGAGTAGGTTAACAAAGAGAGGAGGCCTCTCTTTGTTGTTAAAGAGTCACTGTTTTATTTTTCCCTATTTATATAATACAAGCTTCTATATGTGGCAATATATTATAGATATAGTAATTGGTTTCACATACTTGCATTTCCTATTTCACCCCCTTGAAGTTTGGTTTTCGTGTTAAAAAGTAGCTCATAGCCTCATTTAATCTATATCTTCTACACCAATATTATAAAGCTGAAAGACTTGTTTGTTTGGTTGAACGCGCTAATCTGTGGAACTACAGAATGGATTTGAAAAATTATTTTTGCGTTTGACAGCACATTTCTTGAAGAAGGTTATCGGATATATAGCATCACGATATGATATTTAGAAGTCACGATATAAAAAAGAAAGTGTGGGCGGGCGGTAAGACGCAGTTAGTTTAGTCTTTACTAAAATTAACACAATGTTGATAAAAACTGAAAATATTATAAATTAAGTTTTATAAAGCTTGTCTAAGAACATTTAAGCAATACACCAGTGAAATTTATTTAGGTAACATAAGGGTAAAACCTTAAATCCAACAAAAAATATAAACCACGACGCGGTGTAGTGCACTACAAGTATTCTTTTACACCAGCTGACGAGGGTCGGCAAAAGATGCCAATCATTTGTCAACGTATAACATTGTTAAATCTTACGTCACACAAATAAATATTCGCGGAAAAGTTTCAAGTTGAACGTCCGTTATTTCCGCTAAGATAAACATCCTTCACAGATTATCATAAAATTCGCACTTCTCCCGAAAAGAGGGCATTTTTAAAATAGTCTCGAAATTTCTAGAAAGTTCGAACGAAACCCGTCTCATGTGTTTAAGTCCTTAACCGTATTATGTTTTAGAAAAAAAGGATTGATATTAAGTTAATTACCTGCCAAGCGAAACGTCCTTTTGTCGGTCGAGTCGACCGAGTTCATTGATTCCGTCCCTGCGCCCCCCGGCTTGACTCATATAACGCGTACCACCCAGCTAGACCCCTACAACAACCCATTCTACCCCCGCTTCTTCAAATATTTAGCTGAAACGAAGGAAGCGAGGGAGGTCAGGTAACTTGGCATTGCAGAGCCAACATGTGTTTGTGGCATTGGCCTGTGTGTTTGTGGCAATGGCCTCTATGCATACACAATCAAAATTTAATCCTAAATACACTACAGAAGGTATATTCTCATATGTACTATTTTTTGGAGGTTTCTTTATAGTGTTATGTTGTAGGGTAAATTGTACCTTTATAATAGTAATATAAAGGTGTAATTTCCGTGAATGTTTGGTATTATGATAACGTATTAATGACATATTAATCTGTATGAAGTCTCCGGTTTAATTTAGGTGGGTGATACAATTTGATTGGATGTACGTAAACGCTTTCAAACATAAATTTAACATAGTTTATATGAATTAACAAGAAACACATGTGAAACAGTTGTCCTACTAATATAATAAATGTGAAAGTTTTTATATGTCGATGTTGGATGCTTATTACTCAATCACGCAAAATCGGATTTTGATAAAATTTTGCACAGATATAGATCCTTACCTGAATTAAAACATAGCATACATTTTATTCCGGAAAAATGTTAAGTTTCCGTGGGATGTGACGACCCCATCGCCCGCTGTTGGGATAACCTCTGTCACAGTAGAGATTATTCCACCAGTGCAATCAGTCACACTGGTGGTAGGTCTTTTGTTGCAAGAGGCCGGCTAGGTAGGTACCACCGCAGTGTCCAATATTCTGCCGCCAAATAGTAGTGCTTAGGCACTACTGTGTTCCGGTTTGAAGGGCATTGTACGCTAGTGAAATTACTGGGCGAACGAGATTTAAGAACTAATATCTCGAGGTTGGCAACGCGCGAGTGGCACCTACTAATGGTGCTGCAAGCGCTCATAGGCTGCGGCAGCCACTTACCATCAGGTGGGCCGTATGCTTGTTTGCCAACTTCTAACATAAAAAAATAAAAAAATAAACAAAAAACGAATTACAAGATTTGAATTTCGATAGATCGAATCTAGACTAATTATTTATTATAATTAAATATAATAATATTATGCCTTAAAATATAATATTGCATATCTTGTCACACCTAAATCGCTAAACTAATGAATTCTGGTACAGAAATACATTTTTTTTTCTTATGTTATAAGTTGGCAAACAAGCATATGGCCCACCTGGTAAGTGGTTGCCGTAGCCTATGTGCGCTCTTGCAACAAAATACCTACCACCAGTGTGACATTTGATTTTGAATACTTTTTCACGCATAAAAACGTGAAGAGAGTGAAATAAATCCCATATTTCTATCGGGAACCATTTTCCATTATAGTAGATATTGCAATAAAGGTGGCTCATTATAAAACGTTGTTCACGCAGGCGAACCCACGGGACAATGCTGGTATTAAATATTTTATTTACCCATAGTGTAGCTACTAATTAAAAAAAGAAAACGCCTATTTAGTATATAGTATTGCTCTGTATTTGGGTTTGATATTACCACCTTCAAATATTTATATTTTATAGTAGTCGTGTTTTGTATTCAACGAAACGAACGAAATTATTTTAGCTTTATGAGATGGGAAAAAGTCTGGGTGTACTATTAAGTGACATGTGTCAGGGGCAGTCAGTTACAAACTATTGTATGCCGGGTGCATCTTATATTCAAATTATGGAAAAAATTATAAGAGGAACTCACTGTCCTAACACAACAATAGTACTGTTAATTGGGAGAAGGGGAAATGTGAACAAAAAACACATGAGACAATATTTTGATTTATTATATAATATAACCAATATTAAAAAAGTTATAATGTTCACATTTCCTTACATTAAGAATATGCCGCAGGAAAATCAAAAAATATATACTTTAAATAAATATTTACATACTATCTCATATAGTAATTATTTGACATTAAATAATACTAATTATGATAAATTTCATTTAATTGAGATCAATAATATAATAAATTATAAATCTTATATATTGACTTATGATAGGTACAGCCTATCTAATTATTATATGAGACAGATAGCTTATTCGCTATCATATTATTTATTTTACAACTCAGCCAAGTATTTGGCTAATAAGACCGCTGCTTCTATTGAGCAGTGTAATCATTTGACATATAAACATTTGGAATCTGTTCCAAATAATTTAAATTAAATTTTAAGACAATAGAGGCAGCCTCTTGCAATATTAGACGCAACCCATTTTTTCAGAATAGCAATAAGAATTATAAAAATAATATTCATTTATTTCATCAAAATATACAAGGCATAATGGGTAAAGACACTGAAATAGAATTATTTTTGAATTATCATAATATCAATATTTTATGTATTACAGAACACTGGCTTAAAAGATATGAAAATATGTTTAATTTTAGTAAACATTATGTAGCTAGTGCGTTTTACAGAGAAAATTCCATAAGGGGTGGCTCTCTAATTATAATTAATAAGACTTTGAAATGTAAAGAAAGAAAAGATATTGTGAGCCTCTCTGTTGAACGCACTACTGAAATAGCCTGTATCGAGCTTGATTGTTTCATTATTGTAAGCGTATACAGACCTCCCAGTGGGTTATATGATTGTTTTGAAAATATTATGGATGATATACTTAAAAAACTATCTGGATCTAATAAACATATTTTAATATGTGGTGATTTCAATATTAATTTGTTAGAAATTACTTCTACCACTATTCGATTCAGATCATTGTTAAAATCATATAACCTTGTAAATTTATTTTTAGAGCCGACTAGAATTACTCACTCGACAGCTACTTGTATAGATAACATTTTCAGTGATCTAGTACCACTCAGCAAATCAATAATTAATCAGCTTACCTCTGATCACTGTGGACAATTAGTTACATTTCAAACAAAAACTGTTAAAAATAACAATCAAAAAGTTATGTTTGTTCCTATGAATACAAAACGTATTGAGAAATTTAGAAGTAATATTCTATCAATAATCCCATACATTCAAGATTATGACCATCCAAATTTAACATATAATAAATTATTCAAATTAATAAAAAATGAATTTAATAATATTTTTACTTCTAAAACAGTCTATGTAGGTAATAAAACGACTTTTGGTGAATGGGCAACAGTTGGAATATTTAAAAGTAGGCAAAAGTTATATGAACTTTATGCTGAAAAAACTATTAATCATAGCGTATCTTTTATCAATTATCTCAAAATGTATTCTAAAATTTTTAAACAGGTTTGCAACGCGGCTAGAGTTCTACATATTAAAGAAAAAATTAAAAATTCGCATGATAAAATTAAAGCAACCTGGCATGTGATTAATTGTGAAACTGGAAAAGTCAAATCTCGCAACACTAACTTTTCTTTAAACATTAATAATAAAAATATTTCAAGAGACCAGGATGTTGCGGCAGCTTTTGAGAAGTATTTTGCTGACATTCCAGCTTTGACAACTGAATCACTAATTTCTTCTCCAACCGTTGCTGAATCACTACTTATTAATAGTGTTAAAACATGTGAAACTAAGTTCAATTTCAGTTTTGTGAGCCCCAAGGACATTATTAATGTATTCAAAACGATTGACATGAAGAAAACAGCAGATTTATGGGGCATGTCTGTAAAAGTAATAAGCTCAATTATAGATCTTATTGCACCGTATCTCGCGACCATATTTAATGATTGTGTCAAGTGTGGAATATTTCCTGACTTAATGAAATATAGCAAAGTGATACCGTTATTTAAGTCTGGCTGTGCGTCAGATCCATCTAACTTTAGACCCATATCGGTGTTACCGACTCTTAGTAAAATTTTTGAGAAAATAATGTTAAATCAGATGCTGTTGCATTTTAATAAATATAAATTAATGCATAAAAATCAATTTGGTTTTACCAAGGGTCGCTCGACGTCTGACGCAGGTATCAAACTTCTTTCTAATATTTATGATGCCTGGGAGGAGTCACGGGATGCACTTGGGGTTTTTTGTGATTTATCTAAGGCTTTTGACTGCGTACAACACGAGACGTTAGTCGGGAAGTTGAAGCACTATGGTATACGTGACACTGCGCTCGATCTTCTTATTTCTTACTTGCAACATAGAATTATGAAGGTCGACGTAAACAGTAAAAGATCTTCAGGTACAAATGTAAATATGGGAGTCCCACAGGGCTCCATTCTCGGCCCATTTCTCTTTCTTGTTTACATTAACGATTTACCATATTTTGTGGAAGGAGCACAAGAAATAGTATTGTTTGCTGACGACACTTCTTTTATTTTTAACCTTAAAAGACATAGTATTAATTACGACGAAGTAAACAATGCTCTTTCTAAGGTACTTCATTGGTTCAGTGTCAATAACTTACTTTTGAATAGTAAAAAAACTAAATGCATTAAATTTTCAATGCCCAATGTGAGACAAGTTCAGTCTAATGTAATATTGAATGGAGAAGTATTAGAAATTATGGAGTCTACAGTTTTTCTTGGAATAACTGTAGATTCTAAACTACAATGGGGCCCCCATATTGCTAAATTGGCGAATAGACTTAGTTCGGCAGCATTCGCAGTAAGAAAAATTCGACAATTAACAGATGTAGAAACAGCCAAACTAGTTTATTTTAGTTACTTCCATAGCATTATGTCATATGGAATTTTACTTTGGGGTAACGCGGCTGATGTAAATACAATTTTTGTGCTGCAAAAGCGAGCTATTCGTGCAATTTACAATCTTGGTTGTAAAGATTCCTTAAAGGAGAAATTTAAAGAAATTAATGTATTGACTGTTGCTTCTCAATACATTTTAGAAAATGTTATGTATGTACATAAGAACATCAATGAATTTACAAAATGTAGTGATAATCATAACATCAACACTAGGAACAAACATAAATTAACAATGCCAGTTACTAGACTGCATAAAATTAGTAACTCTTTTAAGGGTAACTGTATACGGTTTTACAATAGGATCCCAGAAAGCGTTCAGAAACTTTCTTTAAATAAATTTAAAAAAAGGTCAAAGAACGTTTGTGTGGTAAAGGCTATTATAAAATTAGTGAATACCTTGAGGACACCACGCCTTGGGAATGAGACAGTCACTCCAGGCTTTTCAGTGATTATAATATGTAAACTAATATCAGTTCAAAAAAATACATATAAAAAAAAAGATAAAACCCCCTGAGTTTGTTTCGCCGGTTCTTCTCAGGTAGAGGTTTTTCCATTTTGGAGCCGGTGGTAGAATCTGACTTTCAACAAATAAGTGTAATGCTTTTTATGTTGAATAAAAATATTTGATTTGATTTGATTTGATTTGCTTAAACAAAATCTGTCCGAGTTTTATTTTGACACCGTTGTGGCCTTGTGGGTAGCAAGTCTGCCTTAAGCCTCGACGGTTGTGGGTTCGATTCCCGCTCGGAGCAGATGTTTGTATTAATCGTACAGGCATGTTTTCCGGTCTGGTTGTGTTTGTCCTTGTCATTGTGAATGTGAATGTTTCCGGACCCCGACACAGGATATAATTATTCTAATGGGGGCCGTTGAGTGTGTAGGCGTTTATTTATTTATTATTTATTTATTTAATGAGTGTAATTTAATAAGGCTCAAAGGGGTAGAAGACCCCTTCGGTGTTATCTTCTCTTCTATCTCCCACTTTTTCCCTTTTCTCCTATCACTTTCTTCTTCCGTGCGGGAATGAACCCGTGACCATCGAGGCTTATTTAAAGATTTATTATTTATTATATTTTTTACTCAAATATCAAAGGAGATTTACTCGCTTATCGCCATTTTATTAATCGAAGAGCAGACTATATAGATATGTATGTGTTTGCCATAAATAGAACAAATAAATAAACGCTACGAACTCAACGGCTCCCATTAGGATAGTTATATCCTGTGTCGGGCGTCCGGAAACACATTTGTACAAAGACAAGGACAAATACACCCAGACCGGAAAATATGCTTGCATGGTCAATACAAACATATTATGCTCCAAGCGGGAATCGAACCCGCGATCTGTGGCGTTTAAGGCAGGTTCGCTGCCGCTGCGTCACAACGTCGTCACCATGCAACCATACCAACAACCATAGCCGACGGATTTCTATAACTCTAATTTCTTCGAAAACAATCAGGAAGGATTTGTTTTCAATTTATCTTCTAATATAATTCGTAGAATAAATAAGTTCAGGTAAAGTAAGGGTTATTGGTCATTCTTTGTTTAAACTCCGAAATAGTAATCACTAGCGGAGTCGAATACATTACTAGTCAGAAAAAATAACCCAATTATTTTATTGTAGTACTAGCTTCATCAGCGGCTCCTCTTGTGTGCTGTACCGATTTTACATTATTGCACGGAACGCTAATTCTTTTTCTGTAATAAAAGTAGTTCTAAATTACTCTTTATAGCATCAGCTATCTGACCAAAAAACAATTGATTTTTCTAATGTAAGTAGGTAGGTATATACTTTCATATGCATTTAGTGAAAAGCTGTTAATTTGGAATTACAAATAGACCGGCGTCGGGACGTGACGACCACATCGCCCGCTGTTGGGATAACCTCTGTCACAGCAGAGATTATTCCACCAGTGCAATCAGTCACACTGGTGGTAGGTCTTTTGTTGCAAGAGACCGGCTAGGTAGGTACCATCGCAGTGTCAAATATTCTACCGCCAAACAGTAGTTCTTAGGCATTGCTGTGTTCCGGTTTGAAGGGCGCTGTAGCCTAGTGAAATTACTGGAAAGGAGATTCAAGAACGTTGAGATTGGCAACGCGTGAGTGGCACCTACTAATGGTGCTGCATGCGCTCATAGGTTACGGCAACCACTTACCTTCAGGTGGGCCGTATGCTTGTTTGCCAACTTGTAACATAAAAAGACACTTCAATTTTTTTGTATAGATTTAATTTATTTCGGAACTTATTTTCGTGTAAAGAATCGATGTAACATTTAACCAGGGTATGCCATTACTAGCATTCTCGCCACCATTCCAAGTTGACATGATTTGTGTAATCATTTGTAAATATTATTCAAATAATTGCGTACTAAATTCCATTATATGAAATTAAAACCTTTATTATTTTCTTTTATTTAGAAAATTTATATTTATTTAAGAATAGCTTAACTATAAGTGGCCGCCGCTTTATTACCTCGGAAATCCTTACTAGTTCCTAGATACTACTTACTAGGTTACTAAAGTAACTCTGTCTCTATCTGTCTGACGCGCTTTCACACCAACACCACTAACCCGATTAAAATGAAATTAGGTACACAGATAGTCTAGAGCCTGAGAAAGGACATATGTTACGTTTTAATGCGAAAAATGGTTAGAAGGGGCTGGAAGG
The DNA here is from genome assembly GCA_023373885.1 of Hestina assimilis. Classification (NCBI taxonomy): domain Eukaryota; kingdom Metazoa; phylum Arthropoda; class Insecta; order Lepidoptera; family Nymphalidae; genus Hestina; species Hestina assimilis. The sequence continues at coordinate 9,362,842 of CM041755.1, read as the reverse complement.
GGAGGAGGAGGGGTAAGTTGTATGGACGTATCGCCATTTTTAGAGCTAGAAGCTTGAAACTTACCATTGAGACGGTTTTAGACACGGGAAAATAAAACTTGAGGGGATGAAATTTTGTTTAAGCAACCAATCATTTGCATTAAATGTGAGCAAAGTCGCGAGTAGATGATAGTACCTAGTTAAAAAGCAATACTAAATACTTAATAATCATAAGTTATTGTAATTAGAAAAGCAGACAGACACACATTAAATTTATATATTTATTGAAGTAAAATTTAGCAACAACTGCTTGGATATATTCACTCACCCACACACATACACACACTCACACATAAATTAATATAGTGCCGTGTAAGTTATTTACCTTCACCACCTACACACACAACGAAAGCTACAAGTATTAATGTTTAAAACTTAAATTCGGGTGGCCGAAAGACTAGTTTTATTTAACTGTGCTTAGAAAAAGAACTTTATATATGTATATTATGTTATTTTCAAACTAGACTATCGTATTAGGATTATCTTGTTATTTTAGTTGTAACATTATATTACTATTTCTTATAGAGAAACAAAAATTTTCTCATTACAGGTAGAGTAAGTAGTAGTGAAATGGTAATAAAATCCAGACTTCCAGACTAAATATTATAAAATAGCTCTGTCTGTACGTATAAAAATATATGAGACCTTTAAATATTAATAAATATAATTTGAAGCCTCAATAGCTCAACGGTAGAAGGGCCGACATCGCTCCGTTAACGCGTAAGGCGCAGGTTCGATCCTGACTCCCTTGGGCTATTGTCGTGCCCACTCCTAGCACAAGCTTCGAGCTTATTTGGAGGGGCAATAGGAATATTAGTAATGCCATTAAAACAGCATTGCTAGTATTCTTTAAAAAAAAAATAGGATGTGGCCTTCGAAAAAAAAAAAAGTTAAAGGGCCCTTTAGGGTAGGCTCAGATATTATTTAATAGTACTACAGCCATGCTTCTCTCAGCACTAAAGGGCCGGCTAGACCTGGAAAGTACTAACCTCTATCAGAAAATCGGTGTATCGTTATACGTCATATTGTTACGGTGTGGGTGGCTGTGTTTGTGATTGTATGTGTTTCTGAACCCATAACTCGTAGCTTTATGTTAATTAAATCGTTTATTTAATCTCTTCAACAAGTTATAAACTCTCTTTTTATGGAGAAGAATTAATCCGTTCAACTGTTCCGCTGTAGTATAGGCAGTATAGAATAAAATATATAATTGAGGTTTCTTTCCAAAAAATAAATTAAAAACTTTAAAACTCAAAGTTGACTGACCGGATTTCAACCGGGGACCTTGTATAATTGACGTCTACATTGTCTATCGACTAGACCGTTTCGGCTGTTATATAAATATGTAAAGTAAAATAAATAATTATGTATAATAATTTAAATCCTTTTTAAGAAATTATAAAATGTATTTCTATCTCTCTGTCCAGTTGTGGTCCAACTTAAATGACTGTTTCTTTGGTTTCTGTACTAAAAGGGTGTTACCGGAACTCTATAACCTAAGTCTCCCCTATCCGTTCGTCCATCAAATTATTATTATATTATAATTATTATTAGGCTATTTTCACGAATTGTAAATTTGTAATAGGTAGAAGGGAAAAATTTCATCAGAATGTCTATTGCCGCCACAACAAAAAATATTAAAAATAAAAAAAATAATTTTGATTTTTTTTTCTCGATAATACGGAAGCTTTTATGTGTTTTTTATTTTAATTATTTAATAGTATTTATTCTCTATCTCTACATTAAACTTTGGTGGGACAACCTCTATACATTCAGTTAGGTCGAAACACGGTCAAAATAATAATTGGTAAGGCAGTAAGGGTGATGTGTTACATGTATTAAAGTTTATTGCCGCCCAATTATTATACAAAATCGTAAAGGTGTGGACTATTAACGAAAACGTCACGTACTGTCCACTGCTGCTTACTATAAAATAGGGTGAACGCACACTACATAATAAAGAAAAAAAAAACCGGCCAAGCGTGTGCCAAACTCGCACATAGCAGTCGTATTGGACGGACGGACTGACGGCGGAGGCTTAGTAATAGGATTCCCTTGGCATCCTTCGTGTGCTGAACCCTAAAAAGTAAAAGTATTCAAATAATAAATTAAATATTATATAAATATGTTTTATTTTAATTATGTAAAATGTAATATATTTTTGTTATTTTTTCTAAGACGAATCATGTATCTATTTCATCACGTTATTTGTTTACACGTTACGTTAAATAAAAATATACGTTCACGTCTCGGGTGTGATATCTATAAGATTTTGTTGAGTTTGCTCTTTGCTGAAGTTAATCATAGTTCACTTGAAAAAGTAAAATCTTAAGTTATTTTGCTTTAATGTCTCGGCTTCTATTACGCTACAGACCAAAACTCAAAATGATAATTAAGCCCAAAAAAATAACTTTGTGGTAAATTTGCTAAAACTACGTGTAAATCGAATATTGTATTAAATATTGTATTATTTAATACAATATTCTACAGTTTTACAGAGTCAACTATTTTTGTATCATAGACTACAGTGTGTCTTCACCGTTGTGACGTATTGGTAGCGAGTCTGCCTTTAAATTCGGCGGTTGCGGGTTCGATACCTTTATCGTTAAATACCTGTTTCGGTCTGGGCGTTTGTCTATGTGGTTTTCCGCACCGTTCCTAGGAGAGCACGTTAAGCTGTCGGTCTCGGTTGATATCATATAACTGATAATAATCGTTATCTCTTGTTAAGTAATTTGTTTATATCCAATGAGGGAAAAATGCTAGGAAAAAAGACTACAGTGTGTGCTCAACCTTATGTTATAAATTCCTTAGACGGTCGTCAAGGCGCCACCTATTTAAATATGTCACAAATATAATGGAGGCGATTAGGAAACCGGACGTGTTACCTGAATCGAGTTGACTCTATTGAATGTTAAAATACTTCGATAAAGAACATGATACACGAAAAAAACGCAAACATTTTATTGGCACTTCTAAAAGTAATTGGAACCAGTGTACAAAAAACCGGTTACTAAACATTAAAATCGGTTTTATCGATTCAGTAGGTTCATGATGTTTTCAACTTTTCGAACCTGCCTTAAGCGTCACAGGTCGCGGGTTCGATTCCCGCTCGGAGCAGATGTCTGTATTAACCATACAGGCATGTTTTTCGGTCTGGATGTGTTTGTCCTTGTGGGCTGGTACGACCGGGGAAGTACTACCCTCTGTTGGGCTTAAAACTACCCATCCCATCCCTCTGATCTCTTGGATTAATACTTCAAGTATCGCAAGTGTTCATAGATTGTGATGACTGCTTAACATCAGGCAGACTGAAACCCGTAAATCTTATTCCGCGAAGATCATTCGTCACCTGATTGTAACCGGTTTCGAACGTCATTGAACGAAAAAATCATGTGGTATCCTTGAATAAACCGTTCTATACCGGTTTGTACGAAACTTATTTAACTTTTTTTTGTCTAAAATTGTGATTTAGATTCAACAAAACCGAAAATAAAAGTACTCTTCTGCGTATTAGTCTGTCACTGACCGCTAAAACAAATTAAAAATATATTAAAAGCTGTGGTAGCGTCAATATTTAATTATTTTTCAAGTAATTATGTTGAGGGATCACAATTTAACATCGATGTCATAGCACCGCCCAGTTCGTCTCATTCATTTGCCCCTATTTACCATCTAAAAACAATTCAACAAGCAATTTACACCTTAAGTGTACAGCGTTAGGGAATAATTTATCATTATACTTCAATAGATACCCCGTGGAAATAGCTTCTTTCATTCTGTCTGTCTCAAAAGAGGGCTGTTATAAACGTGTGCGTTACTACGTCGTACATAAGCGTGTGTGAGTGACTTCCATTATACATACTCCAATAATGTTAATACTATAATACATTGAATTTTTTATAAGAGTTGTTTTGGTTTTCATTTGAAGTAAAACCGCAATGAACATTGTTGTTATAAATACACTTTATAAATATTATGGAGTTGGTAGCAAGCAGCTGTTCTACTATGTTGATAATCATGTTCTGTTTCATTTTCTCGCCGCTTTGTTAGGCCGCTTTTATACGTTAACACCAATATTTGATCAAATATTTGTCACATAATCCATTTCATTATAAGATCTATTTAAGATATCGCGCGTATCAGACAGAAGAAGAACTTCGCAATTTGTCCATATAACGTATTTTAAAAATGGTGACGCCATAATTTAAATCTCGAATATAAATAATTATTGGATTTAGGTAGATAAATAGTTTCACTTAAAAATTTAATATAATTATTTTAACTTGCCCATACATTGTAAATTAACTGCAATAATTGGTTGATGGTTGTCCTTTTTACATTTTTAAATTTGGTTATGATGCATGGATTAATTGTAAACCGTCTGATGGCACACAATCACCGTAGCGTATGGACATTTGCAACAACAGTAGTGACATTACAGTTTTTCTCATCCATGATAGGAGGAAAAGGGAGGAAACAATGGGAGTTTTTGTCTCTGGCACTCCCATGTAAAAAAAATTACCAGTCAAGTGCGTTGTGGACCACGCACAGTTGAATCTAAAGGGTTCCGCAGCATGGTTATATAATAATAACTTTATTTCGACCAACAATGGATCATATGTTGTTAGTAATACAAGTATCTTACGCCTATTTGTTAGTAATTTCTAAAACTTATTTAACCTAAGACAGGATTAATTTGTCAGCACGTGAATCCGTTAGCAGTGGTTCACATACAAACAACTTCTATTAACAAATGCTCTCAGGACGCCACTTGAGCTGGAAAGAATCCTGCGCAACAACGATGTGCACCGCTTTCGCATAATGGTATAAAAACAGTCCACATACGCCTCGGCAAACATCCCTGATGCACTACAAAAACGAGGCATACCCATTAGCATCCTGAAAGCATTGTTATATTGTACACGCAGGGCGTTGTACTGTTTCCGCGTATAGTCTGCCCACAGGCTGCTAGGGTAAAATGTGGTGCAGTAAGCTCTGAAAAGCGTTATTTTGACTGGTATTGAGCAACGAGCAATCCTGCGAACAATTATATTTGCCCTAACAGACAAAGCCCTGCGTTCTCTCTCAATATCTGCATTGTCTTTCAAGTCATAGAATACTACATGGCCAAGATATTTAAAGCATTCAACTCTCTTTAGTGGAACCCCGTGTAACTTGATAGCAGGTACAATACATGGAATCGATTCTCCCCTGGCCTGAAAGACCATGCATTCGCTTTTCTTACAGTTATAGACTAAGCCATGATGTTTGAAATAGTTCTCACAAAGACTTAGCAGTTTTGCTAACCCACAGACAGATGCACGCAGCAGAACCATGTCGTTTGCGTAACTAATGTTATTAAGACAGACTCCGTCAATATGACATCCGACACGAGTGCTACTGAGCGTCTGTAATTCTGTATTAGGGCATTCACATACAGATTAAACAACTTGGGTGAGGTCAGGCCACCCTGCCTCACCCCACATTCCAACCTTTAAGACCTTGAGTAGCTCTCTGACCATCGCACAACAGTAACCTGATTTTTATACCAAAACTTAAAAATCATGTTGATCTCTTCAGGCATGCCAGTGAGTTTTAATTTCTGCCATAAGATATCGTAATTAACCAGGTCAAATGCCTTGGATAAATCAAGAAAACAGGCGTAAATGGGTGATGGTAAGGTTATGAATAATCTTAACGGTTTTAAAAATAATAACGAATTAAAACCGACCGCAAAAATAAGTTGGTAATTTCATAGTAATTATTAAAAGTAATATGAAAAACAAAGTTATGGGAAAAACTTATATATCTCTTAAATTTGTAGACCTATCTTCAAACTAAATGTGGATGAAAGTTCATGTGGTATTCTACAAGCTCAAATTTTTCCAGAATTTTAAATCCCATAGTTCAAAAGTTAGAGGGGGTCACAATTTTTACGACTTTAAGAACTAATATCTCAACAACTACCGGCTTAATGAAAAAACTCAAAATCAAACCTCCTTATCATTTTGAAAGACCTATCCAAAGATATCTCACACGTTGCCATACGTTGAATTTTTTTTTCAATCGTCAGTTACATGTATGGACTGCTACCCTTAATTCATATATATATTAAGATTTTATTACAAAATCCTTGTGCGGTTCATGGAATACACCTAATTAGTAAATTTCGTATAGATAGAGTCAATGGTCTCCGAGTAAAATGACTGTGACATACGGACGGACAGACGGACAGACGGACGGACGGACAGACGGACATGACGAAACTATAAGGGTTCCGTTTTAGCCATTTGGCTACGGAACCCTAAAAACGCAATACGATTTACGTTATTTCACGAATAAAGGAACGCGTCTAAGATCCAGCCCGCCCTTTGACATTAATACAATAAGGCTTCACTTTTCAACAAGTTTAATCGTTACATATTGTAACTATAATGAAATCAAATATAACAACTAATTTATATAATATATTATGATAACAAGTTTAAGAAAAGATTTTCGTGGATAAACTGATGTAAATATACTTCGTCTGGGCAATGACCCCTTCTCACGTTGTGAAGAATATTTGGAGCTGTATTCATTACACTACGAGTTTATAGGTATATATATATATATATACACAGTACATACATCATTTGACGACCGTCTAGAGACAGAGTTGTTCAGGTCGCCCATAGACCTCTGATTTGACTTATAGTCTACTAGCTTCTGCCAGCGGCTTCGTCCGCGTGAAATGACGGGTTTAGTAACTCTGAAAAAACTAAGGGATTGACTTTTTACGTAACAGTGAATCTGCTTAGAACGCCACAAGTTGAGAGTTCAAATCAAGCTCGATGCAAAGGTTTGTAATTATTGTGTGTTTATTACAGACAAAAATATGATTTATTTCATAACAAAAAATTATTTATCTATAAATACAATTTCATTAAAAAAAAACACGACAAAACTATAAATATAGAGCTTACATAAAAATATATAAAGTAGAGCTTAACATATTTTTTTATTTTTCCCACCTTCTATAAGAACCGACTATAAGTATTTCAGAATTTCATTCGGAAAACAAATATTTACCTAAAGATATTTTCCTTCCCCGCCAACTCAAGAAATGAGAAGTGTTTGTCGGGATTTAACCTTTAGCTTACTAAAGTGGTGTTAATTTAATGAAATGTGACGAAAATAACTTCTATTTATATTTTAGATTCAAAATCTGGAGGTCTACTCCAAACGTGTAATATCGAAATTTCCTTCGATTGTTCGGGCCGTTTTCTAATCCTTATTTTCTTCAGTAATGACACTCGTTGTAGGAAGTGCAATAGTAAGAATGGTGGACCTACTGCTTGATTTTAGTATTTTCCTATCTCGAAAACATCAAGACATTATGGCGCAACGGTAGTAAACCTGTCATAAGTGCCACAGGAGCAGATGTTTGTATTGACCATACAGCCATGTTTTCCGGCCTGGGTGTGTTTGTCTTTGTCATTGTGTATGTTTCCGGACCCCCGACACAGGATATAACTATCCTGATTGCCGTTGAGTGTGTAGCGTTTTTCATTTATCAATGCTCTTCGCATTTTGAATTAAATATACATAAATTGGACGCAAATAAGCAATACCATGTCAACTCCACAAAATTGAAAAAACTGAGTTATATATGCAGAAGTGTTGGTAAATGACTGAAGAACATTTTTCTTTAATATTTGTAGGGTTTTAAGCTTTATAACTTCTAAAAAAGCCATTTTTAATCATGATATTTAAGTATTATGTTAAACTTTTTTGGTTATATATGCAGTTAGTATACTTATTTTTTGTGAAAATAAGTATAAAAAACTTACATAAATCTGAAATTGCCAAAAACTTCATCAATACATAAAAAAATCATATAAAGCAAATTGTTAAAAATTTTCAAACGCGTTTTTCTCGAAATGACATTCGTGTGGGTTGACATGGTATTGCTTATTTGCGTCCAATTATTATATGAACATACGTAATTATCGCCGGGTATATGGGACTGTCTATTAAAAGATCGATATATGATAAACATCGTTCAATTGTGAGCAAAATTATGAAACTTAAACTTTTTAAAGAAAAACATTATTTAACCTCAAATGTTGATTTATAACTTTAGTAGATTTTTTAAAAGTTTAGATATAAAACTTCAATATAGCCTCAATATCTCAACAGGTAAAGGGCTGACTGCGCTCTGCGAGATTTGCGGATTCGATCCTGACCTCGGGCTATGCGTACCCACTCCTGGCGTAAGCTACGAGCTTATTTGGAGGGGCAATAAGAGGATTACTAATGAAATAATAAAAAAATTGATAATATTCTTTAAAAAAAACTTCTTCTTTTCTTCTTAGCATTATTCCCGGTATTTACCCAGGGTCTGCTTACACTCTTATCCTGATTTGACGGGTAATTAGTCTCTTACCTATGTACTAAATTTCGTAGACAGATCAGAAAGCCGATAATTTCGATAGACGGACGGATTTATAAGGGTTCCGTTTTTGCCATTTTATTACGAACCCTAAAAATGTGCTATAATGATACTATATGTACCATCGCTTTATATTATCGATAAAAATCACTAATCGAAGCTTAAGAAGTGTTATTAGGTTATTACTTATTACAGCGTAAAAACTTGTCCCGCCTCAGTGTGAGACAGGTGGGAGTCGCCGACAGGTGGTGTACGGCAGGCTTACTTTTATCTTATTTATAATGTCGGTTTTAAAACATGACCATATGATATTATAGGTTAATAATCAAACAATTTGGAAAAAAACAAGTTTAAGACCGTCGTGGCGTGCTGGTAGCTGCGACGGTCGCGGTTTCGATTCGCGCTCGGAACAGATGGTTGCTATAAATATATGTTTCGGTCTGGGCGTATGTTCTTGTGAGTCTTCCCATCGTGCCTCGTATAGCACGTTAAGCTGTTGATCCCGGTTGTTATCATAACATCTGATAATAATCGTTAGCTATTTAATTTACTCTTATGGAATGAATTACTAGTTCGCCCTTAGGGTTGCGGAGGTCAGATGGCAATCGATCTGTGTAAAAACTAGTTACTGGTCAAATACGGATAAGAGTATAAGCAGACCCTGGTTAAATACCGGGAATAATGCTAGGAAGAAGAAGAAAGAATTTAAAAAAAATTGGAAAATAGTGAATTTAGTAATGTACCACTTAAGGGTAGTTTTTGTAATCCTTTGAATTTTAAATAAAATACTTACAAATATGTATAAGTAAGCCTCAATAGCTTAACGGTTAAAGGGCCCATTCTACTCCGTTTACGCGAGAGTGGGTTCGATTCTGACCCCGTTATGCTTTCTTCGTACCGATTCCCAGTGCAAGTAATTGCCCCTCCAAACAAGCTCATAAGCTTGTTTGGAGGGGCAATAATGGTATTAGTAATAACTTGAAAAAGCATTGCTAATATTCTATTAAATGTAAAAGGATTTACGTACCTAGATATGACCTGGAATGGCTAAGTCGATAAAAAACTTAAACGTTAAAATTTTGATTAGAATCGATTCCAATCTAGCAAGCACTTGAACCTCCAAGTGCTTAGGTTATATTAGGACAAGTGAATGTCTTGAAAAATTCTGAGACATATACATACATAATATACCAATGTAATCATTCTCCAAAGCAAATAATAAAAATAATATTTTCTACAGAATTTTATTTTGCAGTTCACTTTCTTTTTTTCTTTGTTATTTTTGCTTTTTCGTTTTGAAGGTATTATTTTATTCTGAAAATTATTTTATTTTAAACGAGAAAGAAAGAAGAAAGTTACTCGTTACTTACATTTAAAAATCATATATGAAATTTTAAATCTATAATACCTTAAATAGTCAACAAAATTTTGAAGTTGAAAAAAATATATCAAAAATTCAATAAACAGCATAAATTACAAAACTATTAATAAAGTGAAGAGGTCCGTCAACGATTTCCATAACTTCTATAGTTGAAATGAACAAAAACGCCCACAAAAGGGACGCTAAGCAAGCAATATTTTTTACTGCAAACAGATTACAACACATCGTCTCTAAGGGGAGGGCGTTGTATAAATATTCAACGGCAACACGGGGCAAGGCGCCCTGATAAAAAAAGTTGAAATGGCCAAAGTGTATCGCCTGGACCGATCACTGGCTGTGATATATTGAACAGGGAAATTAGGTACAAAAAGACAAACATAGTTACTGAATCTAATACCTTTAAACAAGCCATTCTTGTATATGAAATCTGAATCTTGGAAACGGCTCCAACGATTTTCATGAAATTTAGTATGCAGGGTGTTTCGGGGCGATAAGTCGATCTAGCTATGATTCATTTTTAGAATATGTAGTTTTATGCGTGTATTCAGGCAATGAAGACTCCGAGTTCGAGTTCAGATGTCTCCAGTTCGAATTGTGCGCATTGCTCGCAGGTTCAAATGTCTTTCGGGCCTGTGAGCATTGTGCGCAATTTAAACGATACCATCTTGCGTAGGAACCGAAATACAACTATCAAACAAAGCTTCAGTGAAATTTGAAATATATTGTTATACTTTTTAATACATAAGCTTTGACGTTAGACATTGCGGAACCTTTTAGCTTTCACTGTAGGTGTTTCACCACGCACTTGGCAGGTATTTTGTTAAAATTTCGAGTTAGTATTCGTGCTTATATGTCATTGAAATCTAGAATATCTATTCTATAAAATCTTTATGCAATATTTAATTATTATCGTATAAAGTAATTAGTAAATTATTATTTTCGTAAAACTGATTTCCGTATTTAGTATAAAACGCTCTTGCTTTTATTAAACGATATTGCATATTTTTTAATGATACATCACTGCGATGTATTAAAAACCGTTTACAATAAAGTCATCAAGTAAATTATCACAGATTTACGCATTCAACCGCATCCCCCGTGTATAATGAGGGATTTATGGCTCGTAATAACTGGCAACAGCGCTGCTTGCCTACCACGCCATGCCAATGTACATTTGTAGTTAATACAATCTTGTCTAATTAAAGTTGATAAAAGCTATATAATATTTATAATAATAATAATATTTATTGGACCAAAACTACATGCAATAGTAATGCTACATAAATGTACGGTATACAGAAATTTTACATATAAAATCATATAACAAATGAATCTCTGTCCCTAAACTGGGTAAAAACCCGTATCTTAGGCGACAGTGCCCTCCTTTATGCAGTACAGATAATATGTAATAAAAAAAAAAACACAAAATAAAAGTTATTACATTGCCTGTTGGTTAAGTAAATCTTAAAAGTCTTTGAAATATAGTTGTAATTTTTGGCATAGATTATTGTTGTGCTTAGTAGACTCAGCGTGAATCTAACCCTTCATCTCAACTAGGACACGCTGGAGTTTGTTTATTGCTTTTGGCGTATAAAATAAAAAAAGTACAAAAACAAGCATAAAAGAAATTCAAAATTACGAATACGGTAGACCTAAACTCTATATCTAAAATTTTCTTGTACGTATCATACAAACACTTCTATTATAGTTTTATAAGAGTACAAATAAAATACCCATATTAGAATCGGTATATAATAATTCGAACTATACAAAAGTTATAAATAATTCATTCAAATCGAGATCTCTTAAGAAATCTTCGAACATCGCTTAATCTGAGCACAATAAAGCCTCAACATAGAACCTATAAGATTTATGATCGAAGTTGCGACTAAAGCTAGTGGCGAAATGTAACTCGTAAACCAATCAATTGTTGGTAAACTTGATGATACAATACAACGATTTGTATTCCTTTTGCGACATTTGATGGGACACGTCAATGCCCCGGCGGCGAGACTTCAGTGATGTTATTGGTGTTCTCTACAATTGGTACAGGTTCAATTTGTGAAGTATTGTTTCTATTCAGACGGCTTACAGTTCGACGAAACGTTAAAGCATTTGTAGTTTTGAGTGATTGTGGCGGCATAGGCTTTCTTTTGAAGTGTTTCGAACGAGGAACGAGAGCCTCTTCGCTTGGAAATAAATTACTATAGACATCTGTATGAATATTAATTTAAAGACCTTTGTGGGGTGTTGGTATCGAGCCTTCCTTCAGCCTTGAAAGTCGCGCGTTCTGTTCCCGCTTGTGGAATATCTATTTTAGTCTGGGTGTTTGTTTTGTGGATCACTCCACCGGGCCTTAAGCGGTCATAATATCTGATGATAATCGTCAACTCTTGGTAGGTAATTTGCTTTTACGTAAGTTACTAGTTCGTCAGCAATCATTGCTACTTAAATTTTTAATAGCTTTTGTCCCACGATTAAGACAAACATAATGACAACTCATTTTTAAAACCCACCAACTTGTACAGCCTACGGAGCATACAAAATAAATAGGCTTATACACTTTTTTTTAAATTTATGTTACAAGTTGGCAAGCAAGCATACGGCCCACCTGATGGTAAGCGGTTGCCGTAGCCTGTGAGCGCGCGCAAGACCATTTCGAGATATTGGTTCTTGAATATCCTTTGCCCAGTAATTTCATTAGCCTACAGTGACCTTCAAAGCGGAACACAGAACTATTTAGCGTTAGAATATTTGACACTGCGGTGGTACCTACCTAGTCAGCTCTTGCAACAAAAGACCTACCACCAGTGTGACTGATTGCACTGGGAGAATAATCTCTGCTGTGACAGAGATTATCCCAACAGCGGGCGATGGGGTCGTCACGTCCCTACGCCGGTAAACGCATTACATTCGAAACTTTTTCTCGGGAAGTCGGATTAATAGATACTACGTTTTTATCGCAAATTTTGGGATATAATTATATTTTCACAAAACATTTATCCATACGCTAACATAGGCATGATTAAACACGCAAGACACCTTCATACTTTTATCATGTCCAGTTTAGTAAGAACCGTCTGCCTTTTCAAAATATACGATGAAATGTACCTAAACGGGTCCACAGAATGGTCGTACCTTTTACTGGGAAACAGACCTTGGATTGATTGATTCACCTCGCTCGTGGGAGGCGGAGGTTATTTGTGTTGTATTGTTGAAACAATTTGATGAATAAGTTTTGCATCCGATCGCAAATATTTTGAACTTCTAATTATCTAATTCGTTCTAGTGCACGATTTGCCTTGTAATAATAATGTGTTATTAAATAAATATATAAATAAATAAACGCTACACACTAAACAAAACATTCACAATGACAAAGACACACACACTCAAAACCGAAAAACATGCCGTGTATGGTCAATACAAACATCTGCTCCGAGCGGGAATCAACCCCGCGACCTGAGGCGCTTAAGGCATGTACGCTACCGCTACGGCACAACGTTGGGAATTACGTCGTCTTTGTATGTATCAACCAACTAATAAAAAAATATATCTACAGTTTTGTCCACTTTATTAGTAGGTTTATCGTATATGTGTGTACGTAACTCCACTCGCGAAGTTTGTAGAATTATTGATTTGTGAAACTTAAATTCTCATTCTAAAAAGTAACTTAGTAACTTAGGGTAAGTTACTTCTTATAACATCAGCGATCTGCCAGTAAAGGTGCCGTCAATATAAGTTCAACCGTTTCGGAAATTAAGAAAGATATATAAATAGTACGTCCACCTGTATTTAGCAAAAAGCTTGTACTATTTTATATGGCCCATCAATGTACTTGAGCACCATAAATGAATAAGCTGGCGAATACAACCAATCAGGAAATCTAGTTTGACAATCAGGAAGCCCGTGCCGTTCTAAGCGTCTGAGGAAAATACTGCATCGGTGTGGCGTTGTGGATAGCGAGTCTGCCTTTAGTATCGACGGTTGCGGGTTCGATTCCCGATCGAAACAGATGTTAGCTTATAAATGTCTGTTTCGGTCTGGGCATTTGACCTTGTGGGTCTCCCCACCATGCTTTGGAGAGCAGTTAAGCTGTCGGTCTCGAATGTTATCACATAACATCTGATAATTATCGTTAACTCTTGATATGTAGATTGCTTTTATGCAATGAGTTACTGGTTTGACCTCAGGGTTCCAGAGGTCAGATGGCAATTGCTCTGTGTAAAAACTAATAACCTGTTATATCCGGAGAAGATTCATAAGAAGACCCTAGGTAAATACTCGTATAATACCAATAATAATGCTGGTAAGAAGACTATCAGCTACTGCACCGTATTAGCATTGCATAAGATAATGTTTAAATATTTCCGATTTGTTGTAAATATTTTTATCCAACTTCAAAAAAAGTGGTTATCGATTTGACCGTTTTGCTTGTGAACAAATTTTCACTACCCCTTTTTATTCAATTTTACTTCAGTGGCTGTCCTAATAGTTTTTTAAACATTACATTTTTTTAAATTACAAAATTATTTCTACCAAACAAATCGACCTTTATTTGTACTAAAATTAAATCTATCAAGAACTCTCAGATTTATAAATTTGAGACCTAATTTTTGTGACATGGAACTGCAGTTTAGAAGTTTCACAAGGCGTTACTAATATTAATATTGCCTCTCCAAATAATCTCGTAGCTTGTGCTAGGAGTGGGTATGAAAATATCCCAAGGGGGTCAGGATCGAACCCGTGGCCTTCGCGTTGAGGGAGCGAAGTCTGCCCTTCTACCGTTGAGCTGTTGAGGCTTATGAAGGATAATGATTTGACAAAAACATGCATACATACAAACGCCGGCTTCTCCAATTCGGCTCAGACCTGACTCAACTAATAACACAGTCATTATTTCCTAGAAAACCTGTATTTACTTAGTATTTGAAAAAAAATCCTGAGTAGGTTAAGGTTAAAGGTACATGGCTAAATAAACAATTCTTTCCCAATGACGTCATATCAAAAGCTCTCGTCGAATAATTGAATCTATTATTTTACTTATTTGTTATCTAAATATATTTATTTTTATATCTGTTACGTCTATACTGTTATTGTAAATTTATATAACACACTGATCTCTAAAATAACTGGATTGAGGATCCTATGTATTGAAATTGATAAAAATTTGCGGATAAACTAATGGTAACTACCCAATGAGTGTGATAATTAAATTTTCAGACGTTACCATGATTAGTACCTATTATATTCATGAATTGAAATAATAATAATATTATGGTGATGTTATTATATCTTATACATAAGTGCTTTTTAAAACTGTGGGTCTTGATGTAGAAAATATAGAATATAATAAATGTGGTCCTTTAAATTACGACATTTTTGTCAGTGGCCCAAAAAGATCGCCAGCATTTTTCAACCTATAAAGGGTTTGCGTATTCAAAAATATTAAAAAACACTGCCATACATAACATATATGATATAAAAACCTAACATATTAAGATTTGTATCAGTGAACTGATTTTTTGTTATTTTAGTTTTATTTTTTAAACGCAGGCGTACGATGGTATTATTTATTTCCCAGCCACTCATTCTACGGCATTGGGACTGTTACAATTGAATTTTAAGCAATATACATCCAAAATCCAGTTACAATAGAGATCAGTGGAGTATTTTGAAAACAGTACAAATACAACTAAATTACTTTTTTCTTAAAAAAAAAAACGCAAGGCTCTACCACAACATAATATGTAGATTAAATATTAATTAATGTACTGACGAAAGCCACTAATTGAATTATGATTTTGAACACGTCTAATAGACCGATTACTGAACGATATAATATATGTACATAATAATGTACTTCGATAGGGTAATACATTGTTAAAGGGAACATTATGTTTCTAATCAATTTTAATGTATTCGTTGAGATGAGGCGGGTAAAGGTGTCTCGAGTCAATCTATATTGAATACGCAGTAAACTTCACGCAGATTATCAGAAGCTGATTACGCATTCAAGTCGTGTATTCCCACGTGATCTTGGAAAAAGTCAAGATTTCTTCTTCTCTTTTGGCGCTTTTTTAATCAAGATTTGACAGTTCATTAGTTTTTGAACAGCCCAATTTCCTTATGACCTTTCTTTTGAGACTAAGTTGGCAAGCAAGTATACGACCCACATGAAGACCATTCTTTTGTAGGTGTCAATCACGAGATATTTTACTTAAATCTCCTTTGCCCAGTAATTTTACTAACTAAAGTGTACTTCAAACCGAAACACAGTAATATTAAATTCACCATTGCTTTGTGGTAGAATATCTGACACTAGAGTGGTATACCTTGCCGGCCTCTTGCAATAAAAGGTCTACCACCGTCTGGTTCACCATCACTTTATCTTACGAAGATGGTATTTAAGTATATAAAGAAAGAACACGATGAGGGTTGGATTTGGGTATCTGCACCTTCCAATCGTTGAACGAAACAAAACTGTATGGATACTTCACGTCGATACTGAATACAGGGTAGTACTTACTTTTAGTTAAGCTGAGATGGTCCAATGGATAGAAAACGTAGACTTTAACCGAAGGTCACGAGTTCAAATCCGGGCAAGCACCTCTGAATTTTCAAGTGCTTAGTTTGTGTTACAAATTCGTCTCATGCTTAACGGTGAAGGAAAACATGGTGAGAAAACCTGCATGTCTTAGTAGAAATTCTGAGACATGTATACCCGCCAATCCGCACTGGAGCAGCGTGGTGGATTAAGCTCTTAATCTTTGAAAGGAGAGGAGACCTTTGCCCAGCAATGATAAACAGCAGTGGGACATCAACAGGCTGTTACTTTACTTTTACTTACTATTAAAGCTACCTTATTCATTTCAATTTTTGAAATATTTTTTCGTACTAAACATTTTATTAACCAGCAATGCCTTTCTCTTTGCGGTAGAGAGGTATCTAACCGTGTGCCTGCACGCTACTGCGTCTTCCCGCATTGCCACTGCCACATACCACTTCGAACTTGCCTACCAAGTCACTGCACTGCACTGCATAATTTTAAATGAACACAGTATGATAAATAATAATAATAAATAAACGCTACACACTCAACGGCCCCAATTAGGATAGTGACATCCTGTGTCGGGGCCCGGAAAAACATACAAGAACAAGGACAAATACACCCAGACCGGATAATATGCTTGCATGGTCAATACAAACATATATGCTCCGAGTGGGAATCGAACCCGCGACCTGTGGCGTTTAATGCAGGTTCGTCAAAGTATGTAAACCAATGTCATATTTACATTTTTAAAAATATATATAACCCCTTAGTATGTTCCGCCAGCTCTTCTCAAGTAGAGGTTTAATTTTGGAGTTGGTGGTAAAATATAACTTCCAACAAATGTGTGACGTAAGTCCATGTGGCGCAGTGGTAGCGAAAGCTTTAAGTGCAACAAGTTGCGGGTTCGATCGCTCAGAGTAGATGTTTGTATTGACCATGAAAGAATATATTCCGATCTGGGTATTTGTCGTCGTCCTTATGCGTTTCCAGACCTTCGACACAGGATATCTCTATCCTAATGGGGGCCGTTGAGTGTCTAGCGTTTATTTAATTATTTATTTATTAGTGATATGCCTTTTTAGTTGAATAAAAATATTTAATTTTACTGCGTATTTTATTATCTTTAGTATTTTCTATATCAGACAGGAAATCTGCGCACAGATACCCTAGGGAAGAGAACTAAATTATGTAGATATTCATTAACTATTCAAGACACGATCGATTAACTTAACAACATGTCTTATAACAAATGAATTTGATTGGAACATGTTTACAGTATTTTATCGCAATGTCTTTCGCTGATGGCCTTTCTGGCCTTGACAGTGTCACAAGACAGGGAAATCGAATATTGAGACCCAGCTTTTAAAAATGAACTCTTATTGCGATTCAAATGACCACCTAAAATTAGCTGCATTTTTTTATATTACAAGTTGGCAAGCAAGCATATGACCCATCTGATGGTAAGTGGTTGCCGTAGCCTATGAGCGCTTGCAGCACCGTTAGTAGGTGCCACTCACGCGTTCCCACCCTCGAGATATTGGTTCTGAAATCTCCTCTGCCCAGTAATTTCACTATCATACAGTGCCCTTCAAACCGGACCACAGTAATGCCTAAGCACTACTATTTGGCGGTAGAATATTTGACACTGCGGTGGTGACCTACCTAGCAGGCCTCTTGCAACAAAAGACTTACCACCAATGTGACTGTTTGCACTGGTCGAATAATCTCTGTTGTGACAGAGATTATCCCAACAACGGGCGATGGAGTCGTCACATCCCGACGCCGGGAAAATGTGCTTCTCGTATGTTTCCATTTCAATTTATTTCAGTTGACAATTACATCCACGAGAAAACAACATAATTGTAACTAAAAATTAAGAAATAAAATAATTTTTAGCAAAAAATACTAATTTCAAAACTAAAAAGAAAAAAAACAAATCTTTTCTACAACAGAAGTCGGTTAAAATTATTTGAATAATACTAGTTTAACGCTTTAACTGTCGAGTGACCTACATGTAGGGCAATTGTTTAACTTTTGTTTCCACTGTCTAGACAGTCAATGGGTTAACGAATATATATATATATTATATATTAGTAGTAGTAAGTACTGGGGAGCTCCAAATCTTCAGCTACTTCCAATTGACCGCATCCAATGTAGAGCGGCTCGAATTGTCGACGATCAAGCCCTTTCCGATCGGCTTGACGCTTTGGCATTGCGTAGAGATGTCGGATCACTCTGCATCTTCTATCGCATATATCACGGAGAGTGTTCTGAGGAATTGTTTGGATTGATCCCGCCGGTAGAATTTCACCATCGGACATCGCGACAAAACTAAGTTCCATCCATACCACCTCGATGTCTGGAAATCCACAACAGCGCGATTTAGAAGACATTTTCTTCCTCGCACAACCACTCTATGAAATCAACTTCCGCCGGCGGTCTTTCCGAACCGATACGACTTGGGAACCTTCAAGAGAAGAGCCTATTCTTTCCTTAAAGGTCGGCAACGCGCCTGCATGCCTTCTGGTGTTACAGATGTTCATGGGCGGCGGTGATCACTTAACATCAGGTGAGCCCCCTGCCCGTTTGCCCCCTCTTACATAAAAAAAAAGTAGTAAGTAGAATGGACTCCTTATAAAATCAGTTATCTACCAGTAAAAGTCCCGTTAAAATCGGGCAAGACTTTTCAGATATTAGGAGACAGAAAAAAAATATTGATTTTTATGTTAGTACGGTATATACTTTAATTTACATTAAGTGAAATTACAAACAGACATTCGAATTTTATTTCAGTGTATCACTACATAGTATAAAACAAAATCGCTTTCTCTGTCCCTATATCCCTATGTATGCTTAAATCTTTAAAACTACCCAACGGATTTTGATACGGTTTTTTAATAGATAGAGTGATTGAAGAGGAAGGTTTATATGTATAATAACATCCATTAAATAGTGGAGAGAGAAAAACTGTTATTTTTGAGGTTACAATGTGATGTCGTAAGTAATAACATTTAACGCGTGCGGGTCACGGGCAGTAATGAATAAATCAAAACTACTGGATCGATTTTAATCATTTTTTCAGTGAATGACTTAGCCTATAATATATTTTATACGCGTGCGAAGCCGAAGCAGGCCGCTAGTATATTTATACATATAAGGTAAATGAATAAAAAATCTACAATAATAATTGGGATAGTTATATGCTGTGTCGGGGGTTGGGAAACATACACAAAGACAAACACACCCAGACCGGAACACATGCCTGCATGGTCAATACAAACATCTGCTCCGAGAGGGAATCGAACCCGCGACCTGCTGCGCTCAAGGCGGGTTCGCTACCGCTGCGCCACAGCGTCGTCAATCAATATCAAACAAGCTTTATTAAAACGCTGATTGCCAAGCGATAGGAACTTAGTATATTGATCGCTTACCGAGTCTACCGTTTCGAAGCCATTTTCGTTTATTTGATTCATAATTAATTTATCTTTTCGTCGTTAATCATATAATATAATTTTAAAGACGTGCCTACCTTAAGCGCCACAGGTCGCTGGTTCGATTCCCCCTCCGATTTAACGTGAGAGTTGCGTTCTCATTCCTGAACTTGTAGTATTATCGTACCTACTCCTAGGCTATGAGCTTATTTGGATGCTCCATTAGGAGTGTTAGTTATGACTAGGAAAAACATTGCTAATATTCTTCATATAAAAAACTGTTTTTTTTTTGTGTTTGAAGACAGATCTGTCGCGATACTTATTTTCATAGTGTTAGGGAAAACCTTATTCCCAGGGGCATAAGGTTCAAAATCGCGACCCATCTCTCTCATCTCTGTGTATTTCCTTCGTAACTCGTAGGTTCTAGAAAAATGTGTTCTTGAATAGTGCCATATAACATTCCATGGATGGAACTTTCTCGAACGCGTCTTCTGCGCTATATAAGCGGCCCGGCGCGTCGGCTGAGTCATTCAGTTCTGAGCGACGAGCAAAGAAACTACAAGCGATACAGGTGAACAAGTGCGATAATTAGTGACCTCGGCTATCCTTTTGGACTACGATTGACCTGTAATTTGGACCTGTGATTTGTGAAGTTCTGTTCTGAGATCTTGAAGATCTCATCAGATGTTTTAATACAAATCTTCGAACCCCAGCACGTAACAATGTTATGAAAAAAAATATAGGCCTAACTTTTAACGATATTTTATATGTAAAGAACGAATAATACATTATTATCTAAGCTTCAAAGCTCAACCTTACTTATTACAGTCAAGGTTGGATACAAAAAT
Organism: Hestina assimilis; assembly: GCA_023373885.1. Taxonomy (NCBI): domain Eukaryota; kingdom Metazoa; phylum Arthropoda; class Insecta; order Lepidoptera; family Nymphalidae; genus Hestina; species Hestina assimilis. Next base: position 9,342,153 of record CM041755.1, on the reverse strand, counting down.
TACGTTCCTTGCAAGTACGAAATAATCATAATTTATTTTTAGCTAGTATAACTAGTATAGCGCGGCTCCGCTCGCGTGGCGTGCCGATTTTTCTTTGTTGCACGAAACACTCATTCTATTTCTAAAACAAAAGTAGCCTGAGTTACTCCTTATAACATCAGCTATCTTTCAGTGAGTCCCTTTAAAATCAGTCCAGCTGTTTCAAATCTTAGACGGAACGAACTGACGGACAGACAGAAAAAAAAAATATTTTTTATGTAAGTATACTTTCATACGCATTTAGTGAAAAGTAAAAAAAAATGTAATTACAAACAGACACTTAAATTTTATTGTTCTGTAGATATCAAAAATACTATAATGGAAATATATATATTTTAAATGGACGCAAATAAGCAATACCATGTCAACCCCCACGAATGTCATTTCGAGAAAAACGCGTTTGAAAATTTTGAACAACTTGCTTTATATGATTTTTTTATGTATTGGTCAAGTTTTTGGCAATTTCAGATTTATATAAGTTATTTTACTTATTTTCACAAAAAATAAGTATACAAACTGCTTATTTCGTATATAATATAACCCAAAACGTTTAATATAATACATAAATTGCATGATTAACAATGGCTTTTTTAGAAGTTTTATAGCTTAAAACCTTACAAATATTAAAGAAAAATGTTCTTCAGCCATTTACCAACACTTCTACATATATAACTCAGTTTTTTCAATTTTGTGGGTTGACATGGTATTGCTTATTTGCGTCCCAATAAGACATAACCCTATAGTTGTATTGGAGGTTATGTAAAATTGTATGTGGGATGCATTAATAGGAATGAAATCATCAGTTTGAACAGCAATAACTGTAGATTTAAATATATTTATTGAGCTTATAACCAAAAACAAACAATATAGTTATTGTTGCCTTCGAATATCGTCAGTAAACAAAAAAAAATCAAGCCTTTTCGAATGCCACTCAACTTAAAAGGTTTTGTTCGTGATGCGGATTTTTAATGCAAACCCATAGTTACACGAGTAGTCACATATATTTACTTACTGTATATACAATGCTGTTTTAATTGCACTTACCATCTAATATGACAATCACATTTACGTGATGAATGCAAAAGTAACTCTCCTTACTATCTTCGTTACCGCTTGATGGTGATATGGATAGGGAGACAGCTTGAACCATAGAAAAGGACCTAATTATGTTACTATATTAGTAAGACTGTTCTGTCTATCTGTTTGTTAGTTGGTTGTATCTTACGAACGGTATAAAGTAGAGAGTTAGTTGAATAAAAAAAAAAACAAAATGGCTGCATGAAAAACAGCTTATGCCTTTACTCGAAAAAAAAGGTACCAAATTAGTGCGAGATGGTCAACTACAATAAATATCTCAATGGTAGAAGGGCTACTCCGACCCGTCAACGCTAGATTTGCGGGTTCGATCCTGACCCTCATTGCCTATTGTTGTATGAACTAATTCTTTTAATGTGGGTACAGCATTGAACAATGCTAACATTAAAAAAAAATTAATTATTCTTTATTATACTATACAGACGATCCCTGTGGCGCAGCGATATCGAACCTGTTCGGGTGTCGGGCTCGAATGCCGCTCGAAAAATATATTTTCATTGACTTGACACAGGCTGTCCTATTGGGGACCGTTGAGTGTGTGGCGTTTATTTATTTATTAGGTATATTAATTCTATTTATAGACCTTAAAATAATTTCAAAATAATTTGTCTACTACAAAGAATTGTTAAATATTAGCAGTAGTTTATTATATAAATTTACTCACACCTATCTTCACTGTGGCTTGAACAAATTTTGAAGGAAATTGGCATGCAAATAGAATCTTGAATCAACATAACATAATACTTAGATCCCGTTCCCTTTACTTTTGACAAACTATTTTTTTTATTTAATAGGTGACACGCTCATAGCCGGGTGCGCTCACTGATCGGTAAACGACCGGCGGGTAAAGCAACTTTAAGCGCGGCCAGTATCTAGATGGGTGATCGCATAGTGGTACTTCAACCGAGTGTCTCCGTGCTTCGGAGGGCACGTAAAAAGTCGGTCCCGGCTGTTGACAATTCGGCAGCAGTCGATAAGTCAAGTCAGAGGCCTACGGGCGACCTGAACAACTCTGACACTAGGTTGGCCACTAACCACTCGATAAGAAGAAGAGTTTATTAGGTAAAGTCACAGGTGAATCTAATTTATACGAAGCATTATTATGATGGTACCTTTTTATGTCATGACGGTTGGCAAACAAGCATACGGTCCGCCCGATGGCAAGCAGTCACCGCAACCTATGAACGCTTTCGATACTTGAATCATACTTGTACTCAAATTCCATCGCGTTCCACCGAAGGGATAGGAGGAGATAAGAAGGGAAAAAAGGAAGCGGACAGAGGTGGGAAATTGGGCCTCTGGTGCTGGGAGCACCAGAGGCCCAATTTTTCATCACTCGAAACACAACAATACTGTTACTTTACACCGATTTTCTGTGAGAGGGTAGTACTTCCCTAGTCCCTTAGTCCTGAGATGCTCATGACGTTACTACTACATACATAGAAATAGGAAAAATAGACAAGTCTTTGTCCTATAAACTATCGCTTATATAGCTTATCGTTAAATTGAACTAATACAAACAATATACGAAAATGAAGAACGACAGTGTACTATTTCCTGCCATTACAAGCACATAGAAAAGGCTATCGAATATATATTTACATATAACATTTTTGATATTGTCAATGTTTTTATATAAAAAAAGTTTCAGTAAATATTGAAACTTGTTTTTTAAATAAAGCTTACAATCACAAAACGTTTACTCAAACAATTTATTAAAGGAAATTAAAAAGTCATACGTTTAAAGTCAATTAAAAAGCTAACGAATAGCTTTTAAGCTTACAAAACTTTTTATACTATATATACTTTATATAAAAGTATATGTACCTATGGTATGCTTAATTCGAAAAATAAAATAGAAAAACTTCGCAAAATCATGAGTTATATTTTTATGTAAGTCTTCGTCGTGCTTAAAAACTTTCGTTGTTGATTGTACAAGCTGACAGTTATTACATATTCCATTCTAGGGAGCGCACGTGCGCGACGGGCGGCGACACCCGAATGCGGACGATTACCAACGGACACGATTCCATATGTAGTCAAACACCTTATTTTTTCACATCAAACAGACAATTTTAAACTTAAAATATACTTTAATAGAGTTTTTATTACACTGACATGGATGTGGGTATAAGATCTTTATAGAAAATGCTACCGTACGCCCTCGAGACGACCGTGGCGCATGCGCTTCGAAGCTCTAACTTTTCAAATTGTTTTTATTCCATTGAAGATTTATTTATATTATTTTAGTTAAAAGTTTGATAATGCAGCATTAGATAGTGTGTATGAATTTAATACGTATTCATGATTAATGGGTATGGTGTATGGGTGGTTACTACTTGCTTTGCATTCGCTATCATGATGATGTTCAAACCATTTTTGTTCACGATTATGTTTTTGTGATATTCCACTGTTTTTATTATGTATTTATTACTCTTCATTTGGCCTCTTAACATATTTTTTTCAATAGTTATAACATTGGAGTGACGGCATCGCAGTATTTATAAAACCTATAGTTGAACTATTGTTGAATATATTTATGTTGCAATCAACTAAAATTGTATTAAAACTTAGGGAACTTTTTTATTTCTAACCGACTTAAAAAATAAAGAGGCTATTGATTCGTTTAAAAATTTCTGTAGTGTTTGCTGTTTGTTTGTTTTGTACAGTTGTAATTATTTGCAAATATAATTAGTATTTAATTGTAAATATAATATAAATAAAATAACTATTATGACTTTTGATGAGGACATTAAGAATTAGCGTAAATATTAGAACTGCACTACTTTCACATTTTGTGTCGCAGAGCTAAGGCCGGTTGCAATTGTTTTTTTTAATGAGAATTGTATTTTCAAATTTAAAGCCGATATCGTCCTTACGTAATATACCCAACTCGGCTATTGCCAATCTCGATGGCATTTAACATGCACGATACTAATTTATGCATTGTGAACTATGATGAAATATACTGAACTACATGTGGTTACCAGGTTACTTATCCCGGTAATGGATCACAACAACACAACTGATTCACTAATCACGTAAATTGTATGGTACCTTTCAGGTTGACTGACTGAAGACCCTGCGACGAGACAAAAGCATTTGATCTGACTAACTTCTAGCCACGACACCTTCTCAGTAGAAAGAAAACTGATGCAATTAAAAAATACTGTAACTTATAGAAATATATTTTTTTAAACAAAATAAATAAACAAACGTTACGCACTTAAAGGCCCCCATTAGGATAGTGATATCCTGTGTCGGGGGTCCAGATATACCTATAAAAAATATCTAGATCGGACCATAATTATGCCTGCATGGTCAATACAAATATCTGCTCCAAGCGGGAATCGAACTGTGGCGCTTAAGGCTGGTTCACTACCGCTGCACCACAACGTCGTAAGTATTTTCTTTTTATATAAAAGCTTAGTTTCTAGGCTGGGTATTAAGATGACATTTATTTGTAAACACCACACGTACAGTGCCCTTCAAACCGAAACACAGTAATGCCAAAAAATGTCTGCCTTTCGGTAGGATTTCTAACACTGTGGTGGTACCTACCTACCTAGCCTCTTGCGAATAAAAAAGACTACCATCAGTATAATAAGCTTACCATTATTTATTTATTAAGGTTCCTCTCCTCGGGGTAGATAAATTGTGACCATATGTGTATGGTATGGTCTATGTTTGTGCGTGTTTCTGAACCCCAGAAACAGGATATAACTATGATAATGGTATCCGCTGAGCGTGTAGCTTTTATTTATGTATATAACAGTTTCATTAAAAAGCAAAAATTTATTCGTACAATCTTCCCACTCAGGCTTTATTTAACGAACTCGCTTCGTAGAACTTACGCTGTTTCTCTTTGATATTTATTAATAGCATTCTATTGAATATATTAATTTAAATATACAAGATACATGCTTTTTTATATAGAACGTAAATAGATAATCAACAGAAGTGGTGTAATTTAATTCATATTTCAACTTAAGTATTGATTAATTACACGCAGATTTACTTACTTACTAATAGTGAGTAATTTAATCCCAATAGTTCCCGATTAACAACTTCTTCACCCAATTTTAGTTGTTGTCGAAATTTGTGTGAACAGAAACCTATAAAAATCATGAAATTTCATTTTAACAGCTTTTCACTAGATGCATATGAAAGTATTTTTAAAATTTTTGTCTTTTTGTTCCGGACCGATTTCGATAAGGGGACCGTGTAATAAAGAAAAATCGGTACACAACGCTAGCGGAGCACGAACTACTTATTCATTATATGATATATGATAGATATGTTATTATTATATTATACTGTATATTATGAGCTGAATGTATGTATTTGTACAAGACTATAGAAGTTAACAGATGAGAGGCTTTTAATCCATGAACGAGTAAAGTTGAAAAAAAAAACAATTGCAATGCAAAATTACATCGGATGCCTGTCCGAACTTGTGCTTGTCTATATATCCTAATGGGATACAGTTACTAGCTATCCTTATTTTATTGTACTAAGTTTAAAATGAAATTTGTAAGTGAATTATCCCATCCTTCTTTTTGTAGTAGAACCAGGCTCCTCCCAGCACAAACGGGCCGGCTCGACTGAGGAAGTACTACCCTCTCACAAAAAATCATAAAGTAACAGTATCTGTACGTACTATTGCGTTTCGTGCGATGAGTAAGAGCGTCGAGGCCAAATCTCCCACCCCCCCTTTTCCCTTCCTTCTCATTCCTTCCTGTAACATAGGTTGTTTTAAAATAATAATATAAGTGCAGTGTCAATATATAGACATTCAACAAAGCCTCAATAACATGCGTGATAAAATCACACAAATAAACTTTTCCTTGTACGTAGTTAAGGTAGAGGGAAGCCAACTATATTTGCCTTTTTCAATACACCAAGGATGGTAGTTATAGAAGGGCGTTGACAGATGAAGATTGATATATGAAGATATATATGAAGATATGTGTGTGTATTTACGTATAGTGCATACGTAAATACACACACATACAGACCAAACTCTCTTCCGTTTGAATACTAAAATTGACAAGTACAGTTAAGTAGTTATTAAGTAAGTTACATGTTGTGACTTGTATTTGTGTGTGTACCTAAAGAATAGTACCTTGATGTCTGAGTTTTGCATGTTTTTTTTTTTTGTAAATCGAAAAATATACTAAGATATGAATTAGATGCGTTGATAAATAGCTCCCAATAATATATCTTCTCACAAAAGAAGGAGGTTGAAAAAATAGTCGGACTGGAGACATCTGGACTCGAACCGGGGTTTTCACTGCATGATAACACAGATAAAACGACATTTTCAAAAAATAAATCTTAGTTAGATCGATTTATCGGCCCCGAAATCCCCTGCATACTAAATTTCATGAAAATTCTTGGAACCGTTTCCGAGATTCAATTTTTTTAATATCTTTAGATGGATAGAGATTGTTTACTGATATTACAACTGTTTTTTATGATTATTATTTTCCTTTATATATTATAAGCAAAATAACTGATTAATCATAATATCTTAATAAAGTCCGAATACTACGAAATTGATATTTGTGCGGTGGAAATTTAGGAAGGAGGTATCTTAAGAAACGATTTTTAAAATACAATCCCTTAAGAACAAAAAGGGTTTTGAATTTCGTAAGATAAACTCTCTTTGATCTTCAAAACTTATTCTGAAGTGTACACAAACTGAATCGCGGGCTAGTTTACCTAAAGGACTATCTAAAACACCGTTTGACACCGTTGTGGCGTTGTGGGTAGCGAGTCTGCCTTAAGCTTCGACGGTTGCGGGTTCGATTCCCGTTCGGAGCAGATGTTTGTATTAATCGTACAGCCATGTTTTCCGGTCTGGTTGTGTTTGTCCTTGTCATTGTGAATGTTTCCGGACCCCCGACACAGGATATAATTATCATAATGGGGGCCGTTGAGTGTGTAGCGTTTATTTATTTATTTATAAAACCCCTGCACCTCTGTTTAAAAAAAAAAAACGAGTTACTTGTGTATATAAAAATAAGGTATAGTAATACATAAATTGAGTTACTTTATAGATTACGATTGGTATAAAAATACTTAAAGGTAATCTACACTGTGGGTGTTAATGACATGGACTAATATAGTGGCTATAAGTGAGGGTGAATGAAAAGAACGGACGTGTCTCGAACGTTACATGACATCACAGATGCAGCTAAATATCGGGATTTATCAATACTAAAATGCCGCGTCATTCGGTCATTTTTAAATATAATGTTTTTAATTTTTTATGTTTAGAACTATGACTAGGGTCGTAGTAAAACTTCCCAGTTTTTTGGTGTTTTTATTCTTTTCAGTTTTTGTTCTAATAGACTTAAAAGAGGTTTGTAAAGTTCTATAATTTATAGAACGATTTGGAAAATTATTTTTTTATTATTTATTTCCATGTGTATGACACATACCTAGATAGCCCGTTGTTTTATAACTACGTACATATTAGAACTAAAGCGGTTGAAGCCAATTGAAGTATTTTTTTAAATAATATTATCTGTATCGGATTGCAAGCTATATTTGTCTAATCTATCATCAAATATGTAAAATTCTTGTGTCACGGTATTTGTTACCAAACTCCTTTGAAACGACTTGACCGATTTTTATGAAATTTTAAATTCATACCGGGTAGGTCTGATAATCGGTCAACAACTATTTGTCATATTAAACCCTAAATTTTCACCCTTCTCTCATCACCCCCTTTTTATTATTATTTAATAGCGATAATAGTAATTCAATAATTTTCATCGGTTAAAAATTAGACTTAGTTAAGGGGCTATTGGGTTCCAGATTTTTTCGGGCCAGGACACCGTCTGCCGGGACCTCTAGTTTATTATAAATTTAACCAAATAAGTTTTACTAAGATAACCAATTAAATTCTTTATTTTCTCAGGTGGTTCAAAATAGTTCGAAATCATTATAGGATAATGTATCCGGGCGATTGTCAAGAGCGTCTGGGAGCGGAACCGGACCGGATATCGAACCCGGGACGGAGGGTCGCAAACATCCGACTCGGTCACTAACCCCAGAGATGTGACAAGCATGTGTGTTAGGGGATCGAGGGTACGTTTTTTTTGACATATATTTATTCAAAAGTATTATAGTCTTTATTTCTTAAAAATTAAGAATTATTTTTGTTTGATGTTATAAATCTATTCAGGTAATCGATAAGTGATCAAAGTTAAAGATTCTATTTAACCGTAATATAGTATCTTTCAATCATAAACAATTACTTAATTTAATGATATTTGGGTTGAATGGGATTATTGATGGTTATAAATTTTCCAATGAAACGTGTATCACAAATCAGTACCTTAATGATTAGGATGTTGTTTGAATAATTAACAGTATGATCGTTTTGATCATATCATTTTAGAAGTACTCTTTTAAAAGCCGCGATCTTCCTAGCAAAAATTTGGGGAGGTACTACCCACTTAAAGGAAATCGACGTAAAGTATAAAGGCGTCGGGATGTGACGACCCCATCGCCCGCTGTTGGGATAACCTCTGTCACAACAGAGATTATTCCACCAGAGCAATCAGTCACACTGGTGGTAGGTCTTTTGTTGCAAGAGGCCGGCTAGGTAGGTACCACCGCAGTGTCCAATATTCTGCCGCCAAATAGTAGTGTTTAGGCACTACTGTGTTCCGGTTTGAAGGGCATTGTACGCTAGTGAAATTACTGGGCGAACGAGATTTAAGAACTAATATCTCGAGGTTGGCAACGCGTGAGTGGCGCCTACTAATGGTGCTGCAAGCGCTCATAGGCTACGGCAACCACTTACCATCAGGTGGGCCGTATGCTTGTTTGCCAACTTCTAACATAAAAAAAAAAAAAAAAGTAACAGCCCGGTCTGCGACCATCTTTATTAGTTTACTTTTTCCCTTCTTCTCTGCTGAAGTATTAGAGCCACGCTCCTCCCAGTACAAATTGACAAATGGAGAAGTACTACCCTATCACAGAGAATCGGCGTATAGTAACAGAGTAAGTACTGTTGCGCTTCTTGCAACGAGTGAGTGCACCGGAAGCCTAGCCACCACCTCTATTCCTTTCCTTTCTTTCCTTCTCATTCCTTGCTATCTATTGGGTTGGCAACGCACATGATACTTCAAGTATCGTGTGCGTTCATAGTTCGCGTTGTTTACCATCAGGCGGACCGTATGCTTGTTTGCAAACTGTCATCAAATAAAAATAACAAAAAGACTGCTTGTAACAGTGTCGTAATATTCACACTTATTACATTACTAAACAAACGCGTAATATAGCCTACAATCGTATAATAGCATAGCGTCTAAGTGTAATTTGTCTAGACTAGATCGGGCTAAATCAAACAAAACTTGTACTCCTGTTTAGGTCACGCACGAGTTCGCCAGTAACGAAGTAACGAAATACAACTATATGTCATAAATAATAATAAATAATAATAAAAAGCGCTACACACTCAACGGCCCCCGTAAGGGATAGTTATATCCTGTGTCGGGGCTCCGGAAACATACACGGACAAGGACAAATACAACCAGACCGAGAAACATGCCTGTATGATCAATACGAATATGCTCTAAGCGAGAATGGAACCCGTGACCTGCGGCGCTTATTTATTTATTTATTTATTTATTTATTTATAAAAACGTCAAAAATATCAGGTATGGGAGTATTTAGTTATAATTGTTGTAGTGCCAACAGAAATACACAGTTTGTAGAAATTTCAACTCAGCCCGCTAATAGATGAAAGGACAGACAGACAGCGGAGGCTTAGTAATAGAATTCCGTAGGCACCCTTAGGGTACGGTACCTAAAAATCACGGGGAATGTGGAAATTAAAAGTCAACAGTATAACTACTTCTGGTTCACACCGAAATATGTAAGAAGTGTACTTCTTCATTCACGCAATGCAGTTTGACGTAGAGAGAAATGGGGACAATTTTAAAAACCTGTTATCATGGACGTATTCAGGTAGTGACAGCTGGAACCCTCGGAGCAAGATTGACCGCCCCACCCTCGATGTTTACTCAATAATAAAAACTATGCATATGACGACTTTGTGACGCAGTGGCGGCTGCCAAAAGCATCAAACAGGTTCGATTCCCGCTCGGAGCATGTTTGTATTGACCTTGTAGGCATGCGTTCCGGTCTGGGTGTGTTTGTCCTTGTCATTGTGTATGTTTCCGGACCCCGACACAGGATATTACTATCCTAATGGGGGCCGTTGGGTGTGTAGCGTTAATTTATTTATTATTATTATTATTACAACTATACTCTCTACTATACTATTCTCTCTCATCCCTACTATAACTATTCTCTCTCATCCCTTCTCACTTATTCTTTGGGTTTGCAAAATTTTATTCATTGATAAAACAAATGACGAATAATAGAAATAATTGGTTCCTCATCTTCCCTCCTTCCTTCCCACTTTCCTCCCCTACAAGTTTTGGTTTTCCCTTATATCTATACTAGAATTCACATTAAGGGGTCCATCGGTTAGTCATGAAAACATTTTTTTTTATGTTTGTAAGTTGGCAAACTCAAACTCAAACTCAAACTCAAAATATTCTCTATTCAAATAGGCTTTTAAGCGCTTTTGAATCGTCAAATATACAGTCTGTTATGTCCGCCTAAGTGAAGCTACCGCCGATTCGGAAGGTAGATTCTGCAGAGAAGAAACGGCAAGAAACTCTACACTTACTCTTTTCAAAAATAATCACATTACATTTGTCAAATGTAAGCATACAGCCCACCTGATGGTAAGCGGTTGCTGTAACCTATTAGCGCTTGCGACACCATTAGTAGGTGCCACTCACGCGTTGCCAACCTCGAGATATTGGTTATTAACTTAATAAATCTCCTTTGTCCACTAATTTCACTAACCCACAATGCCCTTCAAAGCAGAACACAGTAATGTCTAAGACACTACTGCTTTGCGGTAGAATATTTGACACTGCGGTGGTACCTAGCCGGCCTTTTGCAACAAAAGACCTAACTCCAGTGTGACTGATTTCACTGGTGACATAATCTCTACTGTGACAGAGATGATCCCAACAGTGGGCGATAGGGTCGTCACGTTCTGACGTCTTGAAAAAACGAACGTACAAACAAAATCATTATTGCATTTATAATATAAGTTATAAGTTAGGATTAACCAAAAATGGAGTGGGAATTAAACCAAAACTTGCATAGTGTTTTCTGAGAAAAATTATAATGCAAATCAAAAATTTCTTCTACGAAATCCATTAAATACCTTTTCTGGATAAAAAAGGATATACCTTCCTTTTATGAATCGTGTTGCGAGTTCGATTTCCGCTCGAGACAAATACCGATTGATATCGAAGTTATGTGTAATCGATACTACTTACGCAATAATTGCGTAGAAATTTCAAATAAGTATGCATTATTTACTCATACAGTCATTATATCCTTAATAACAGTTTGTGAGTTACACAGAATAGCACTTTATCACGCACACCGCGCATTAATAAATCCTTGTCACTTCAAAAATTATTATATTTTCATACTTAACCGTAACAAGTTAATTTGAAAAAGTTTTAAAATTCTAAATAGTATCGACAACGTATTTATTCATCGCATTCACGGATGTAATCCGAAATTCCAACTCAGAGAGTCGAAACCACACGAGTGACCAAAAGCTGCTTAATGTATACGCTTACATGATAACCCTAATCTTCTAAAGGTTTAGATTGAAGTACCCCTTAAAGTTAATTTTCGTAAAATCTTACGGTCCGCTGTGTTAAACCGTTATTTGTAGAGCTGCGGATTTTCAATAGACTCTACTACGTGTACACTAAGTTCTAAATATCATTAAGGGAGTGGCGGATCAATTTATGGTGGTTTTATTATATGGAGGCCGTCGAGCAGCCAGTGAACTAGTTGGTCGACCAGTAGCCAGATTAATTGAACATTTTACGGGAGAGGGAATAATCCAGAGTGTTTCGCACGAAATAAAATATTGTACAGCCACTGGATGTGTATAACGAATTTCTGAGAATCATTTCACAAACAGATTATTATATTTTCAGAATCGTAATCTGAGAAGAAAGGTAATAGATATTTATATTGATCTAAACTAATGGGATATAAGAATTAGAAATTATGGCAAAGTTCGCTTTGATTTCAAGAACGGTGACAAACTTTAAATAATTATTATTTTTATTTTTTTTATATTACAAAATTGGCAAGCAAGCATACGACCCATGGCCAACCCCATAGTAAGCGCTTGTAGCACCATTCATTTTGCTGTGGTACCTACCTAGCCGGCCTCTAGTAATAAGAGGCCTGCTACTACTACTAAGTAACGTTATTTCGTATGCAAGGTTAATTGCTAAACAGAATCGACATGTAAGAGTATTGATAACTTACAAATAATTAGATTTTGTCTTTAAATTTTAATAAAAATAATATTAAAAAGGTTTTAAAAACTACTATAAAATAGTTGGGCGTTTACGACAACAATCAAACTTTACTTTATGAAAGTAAACATGGCGATCTTACGTTAACATATTTATTAAAATGGGTACTTTAGTTTAGATAAGTTTTTTTATGTTACAAATTGGCAAACAAGCATACGGCCTACCTGATGGAAAGTGGTTGCCGGAGCCTATAAGCTCTTGCAGCACCATTAGTAGGTGCCGCTCACGCGGTGCCAACCTCGAGATATTGGTTCTTAAATCTCCTCTACCCAGTAATTTCACTAGCCTACAGTGCCCTTCAAACCGAAACACAGTAATGCCTAAGCACTACTATTTGACGGCAGAATATTTGACACTGCGGTGATACCTACCTAGCCGGCTTCTTGCAACAAAAGAACTACCACCAATGAAGTGTAAATATAATCTATTTTTAACAGTATAGCTTTAATTGTAACGTATATTGATTATTATTAATTAGGACATTTTAAAAGTAAAACCGAAAAAGACTTCAGCTATGGACTTGATGTACCTTATCTGATCGTCACATATATGGGACTAACCCAACTAACATTTGGGCGCAAATAAGCAATACCATGTCAACCCACAAAATTGAAAAAACTGAGTTATATTTGCAAAAGTGTTGAAAAATGGCTGAAGAACATTTTTCTTTACTATTTGTAGGGTTTTAAGCTTTAAAACTTCTAAAAAGCCATTTTTAATCATGCAATTTATGTATTATGTTAAACGTTATGGGTTAATTTATAAACCTGAAATTTATAATCTGAAATTGCCAAAACTTGACCAATACATTAAAAAAAACATATAAAGCAAGTTGTTCAACATTTTCAAACGCGTTTTTCTCGAAATGACGTTCGTGTGGGTTGACATGGTATTGCTTATTTGCGTCCATTTAAAAAAATCATCGGCAATGTTTTAACGGCAGCTATATATCACATAAAATGTAGCTAACATTCTTGTAACTATTCCCCGTAGACATGATTTGTACAGTTATAATTATTTGTACATATAGTTAGTATTGAATTTTAAATATGTTGTAATTTTGCTTGTAAATAAAGTACTATTGTTTTGGTGATAATCATTCAATTTTATAATGAATTAAGGATAAATTTAATAGTTTCAATAGCTGCTGCCATTTCACTGAGGTAAGAAAATTCACCCTACGACTCTATTAATGTAAACTTGGCTTAATACGTCTAAAAACTTTTGTTCGTCAAATTGTAATCTTATCAGTCTGGAACCTGCAAAAATATTTTCAACAAGATCGATATGATAATATCAAATTTATCGATACAATTTCTAAGTTTTTTGTAGTAGCCGAACTATGCTCCTCGAACAAATGGGCTGGGCGACCGGAATGTAATCTCACAAAAAATCAGCGTAAAGTAACAGTCTCAGTAGTTACTTTTGTGCGATGAATGAGAACGCCGGAGAACCAATCTCCCACTCCTTCTATTTTCTTCTATTTTTCCCTTCTCATCCCTTCCCTTCTATCCCTTTGGTTGGGTTATGGGCACATGCCCATCACATGATACTTCAAGTATCACAAGCGTTCATACTTTATAAATTGCGGTGACTACTTACCAGGCGGACCGTATGTTTGTTTGCCAAAAGTATATAAAAAAAATAGTGATATCCAATCACTTTTGAAAGCCAAAATTCGGCTTAAAATAAAACGAAATACAGTATTTTTAAGTGGACAGAGAATTGTAAGCGAAAAGGAAATTAATATAAATTTCGAAATGAGCCCTCGAACAATTTATGCGTAGAACGGTAGCGGGGTTCAAACTGTAACAATAAATGTAAGCTCCTCAAAGGGGAATATTTCCGAGGAATTATATCACTTTATGACATGCGTTATTTAACATATTATTACTTCTAATACGATGTTATTATTATATTAATGTTAGATGCTATTTAAAACTAGCTTTTCCGACGACTTAGCTCGCTAGGTCTAAATTTACTGTTTATTATTCTACAAAACTAAATAGTTCTTTTATATTTTAAATGTTTTGTTTCTTTCTATGTGATGTACAATAAAAGAGTACATATCTATGTATGTTTATTAAAACCAAAGTAGCCTAAATTACTCGTTATAAAATCAGCTAAAAGTTGTGTAAAATCGATGAAATCCTTTCAAAGATTAGCCGGAACAAATAGATATATACTGACTTACTCCTATACAGAAAAAATGTCTAAAAATGATGAAAAACCAAACGCATAATCGAGTTTGCAGAAAGAAATAATGTATATGAGCGGAGAAATCCCCTCCTTACGAGGAAAAGGAAGGAGGTTCAGTTCCTACTCGAATTACAACAGTATGGGAACTACCCATTTTCAGTAACACTCCCCTTGTTTATTTATCATCAGATAATAATAGTTTATTATAAGCTAAAGGCTAAGCGATTGACTGAAATTAATGAGTTACTGGTTCGCCCGGAAAGACTTGTTGTAAGATGACAATCGCTCTTTGTAAACTTAGCAACCTGTCCAATATAGATAAGATTGATAAGGAGACCCTGGCAGGAGTACCAGATAATTCTAGACATGGGGACTGTTCATCGCAAATACATGATTGGTTATAAAATGCACTTCGATATGAATACTTTCTTTGTGCATTTTTTTCCGTCAATAAGCATTTTAACCGACTTCAAAGTGGTTCCCGAATCAACTGATTTATTTTATATCTCACGAGTATTCTTAAACCATAATATATGGAGATTTTGTGATGATAAGATCAAAGATCTCTCTCTCTCTCTCTCTCTGGAGATACTTTGAACCCCACAACCACCGTGTTCAGTGGAACCATGTGTGTATATACTCGTGACATAAACGATTAATTATAGTGTGTATACCTCCCACCAAACCATTATAAATTGCATCGTACTAAGAAGTACCTAAGTTAGTTAGTTAGTTAGTAGGTCCTCTTCCTCTCTTCTGAGTTGCTGTGCCCGACAGGGTCCACAATTCTTAATTACTTTTACCTACCACCTAAGCTTCACATTGTGGAATGGAATAAATATATTGAGTATTGAGTATTGAGTTATAATAAAGATGTGAACAACTAAAGTCGCCTTTCATTAAACGCCTGTACATAAAGTTTGTAGGCATTCAAATTACTACAATAAGTTACTAGATGATTAAAAAATAAATAAATTAATATACGCTGCACACTTAACGGCTCCCAGTATGATAGTGATATCCTGTGTCAGGGGTCCGGAAACACATACAAGAACAAGGACAAACACACCCAGATCGGAAAATATGCTTGCATGGTCAATACAAAGATATGCTCCGAGCGGGAATCGAAACCGCGACCTGTGAGGCAGGTTCACTACCGCTGCGCCACAACGTCGTCAAAATAAAACTTACAAACTCACCAGCCCCCATCAAGATATTAACATTCTGCGTCAGAGGTACGGAAATCAACGGAAACCTAACATTTTCACGACAGGTTCGCTAACCGATTGTCAAATGTCATAACTAATTCGGATAGATCCATAACAAAACTAAAGTTCAATGACGTTGTTGCGCAGCAGTAGCGAACCTTTTTTTTTTTTACTTGGAGCAATGCAGTTACGCACTCGAGCGCCGGGACGGGTGCAATGGCGCAGGAGGTGTGTGGACTCGGAGCCGAGCTCCCCTACCCACTAAAACTCCAAGGTCCCATCTAGCGCCATAGTGGGACGTCGCGGGGTCGCTGAAGCATACAACCGCGACGCCCCGGCGCTTGCCCCGAGGGGCCCACCGGTGGCGGCAACCTACTGCCGCCATATATACATACACTACATACTAATACATATATACTAATACATACCACCGCGCACGAACGCGCCAAGCCTTTCGGCCTCCACCTTGGGCGGCACCATACTGCCGCCATACATACATACTAATACATACTATACATATATAAAATACTCCACGGCGCTTTCGCGTCCCTCCGACCGGGACCGGAAGGCCCCGGCAAACCCAACCGAGGGAGCCCTGGGTTCTAGGGCTCCCCCCACCGAACTAACTTTTTAATAAGGTTGTTTCCCTCTACGACCGACCGTCGTTATTTTTTAAAGAGGTTTTCTTCCTCTACCGCCCGACCGGGGCTGAAGGCCCCGGTTAAGCACACCTCCGGTGTCGCAGGAGCCGCTCGCAGTCCATTCTGATAAGCAGAAAAGTAGCGGTAGCGAACCTGCCTTAAGTGCCACAGGTTTGTATTAACCATACAGACATTGTACTTCTGTACGTCTGTACTTGTCATTGTGTATGTTTCTGTACCCCCGACACAGGATATGACTATCCTAATGGAGGCCGGTGAGTGTGTAGCGCTCATTTATTATTATTAAAAGTGAAAACATAAAATATAAATAAATAATTACTATTATTGAATCTTTGTGTAACTTATTATTAAAATCGAATCCAGTCGCCTCAAACATAATTATAAATATACGTAGTGGAGGTTTTGTCGGCTCGTGGCAGCCCCTCTAAAACGATTTCCTGGAATATTCCCTCGTCAAATAGCAGCCTTGTATAAAGGCTACGTTATTTTAGTCTATTTTATGAGAGCTATGAGCGGAATTTAATTAGGAGAGGATATTAACTAGTATCTATAGGATATGTCGTGTTTTGCGTATTGAAACGCGTAAATGAATCAAATATAAAAAGACTAAAACATTCTATAAAGTTATTTATTATATCTGTTATATTTTATGTATTATATTTTGATGAAATATATTATAATCTCTACTAAATATTTTAAATCCGAAAGTAAATCTGTCTGGCACACTTAACCGATTTTGATAAAATTTGGTACAGCAATAGATTACATTTTTCGAAAGGACATAGGCTAGGCTTTTTATTGCAACGCTTGAAAAAAGAAATAGGACATAAATAATTGTATTGGAAACCAATTATTTCTATATTGCATTAAGTGCTACACATAGTTATTTTCTTTTCCATTCATTTCAAGAATTAACGATTTTTATCATACATTATGATAACAACCGGAACCGACAGCTTAACGTGCTCTCGGGGCTCAATCGGAACCCACAAGGACAAACGCCCAAAACGAGACAGATATTTATAAGAAACATCTGCTCCGAATGAGAATCGAACCCACGATCGTCGAGGCTTAAAGCAGCCTACTATGATATAAATGAAACAGAGATTAGGTAATTAAAGTATCGTGTTATGTACCCACTGGGTCGCGGACATATTTGTATAATTAACGAGCCAGATGAATTAATAAGTCTCGTATGGAATTTAATCGTTCGCCCATACTCGTGATGGTAACATCCAATTTATTCAATATCCCGTGTTCCATTCGATATTTTTTTGTTTTCCTCTCAGTTCGAGTCGTAAAAATCTACTAAAGGCAATGTGGGCCAGTGTAAGCGTGCTACCGATTGAATAACAATTTATGTACCTATCTAATAAATATTGTCGCTTTAGTATTTTGTTATAGTTTTATTAAAAGACAGAAATTATCGTGTTTTTTCATACGGCGTTTGCCAATCTGCTTAATATTACTTGATTTAACTGGTTAGTAATATTGACGCAATGCGGTTATCATGTTTTTTCAGGTTTTCAACTCTTTAAGAGCGGATCTAGTTGGATTTGAACAACCCGTCTGCCATATTTATTATATGTGATAATGACCAAGATTGACGGCTTAAGTCTGTAAGGATCAATATCTATAAAAGTCTGAATACGAGCCATCGACAATTTACGATAAAGGTTGTTATCACTACGCAAGAACGGTTGTATACTTAAATAAAAAAAACAAGCTAAAGTAGAGCCACTCTTCTCCCAGCACAAAAGAGTCGGCTCGACCGGGAAAGTACTACTCTGTCACAGAAAATCGGCGTAAAGTAACAGTAGTACCACCCCTCTCGGTTCCCTTCCTTTTTTCACTTCTCATCCCCTCCCTCTTATTCCTTCGGTTGGCAGCACGCGTGATACTTTAAGTATCGCAAGCGTTCATAGATTGCGATGGCTGCTTACCATCAGGCTGATCGTTTGCTGGTTTGCCAACCATCATGAAACAAAACATTTATAAAAAGGTATTTTTGTAAATAAAATATTTAAGCGAGACGCCATTCCATTGTCTACATCTAATTTGCCTCTTTATGTTTTTCATTTAATAAATCGTATATTCAGATTTAAATATAGATAAAAAAATGTTTTAAATAAACGTATAATATGTAAATTTCTGGGCTAATTATTCGATAAATTTAAAATGTATATTTGTTTCAACAAAAGCAACCTTTACGTTTTTTTTTTAAATATTTGCAATGCTTTTTCAAGGCATTACTAATATTCCTATTGCCTCTCCAAATAAGCTCGAAGCTTGCGCTAGCAGTGGGTACGACAAGGGTGTCAGGATCGAACTAGCGTCTCGCGTTAACGGAGCGGACTCTGCTCTTCTACCGTTGTTTTATATCTCGCTTTTGGTTATTAAGTTTTTCATGAAGGATAATTATGCAACGAATATTCTAAACGCGAATCAAGAATTGTAATAAGGGACGATCGAATTAATATCCCGGAAGTGTTTTCTGTCAGTGAGAGTCATTTTTTCCGTAATCATACTGTAGATTGTTTCATGAATTTTTATGGGGGTTAGCGAAATTTATTTACTGTTATTAAAGAATTTCAATATTAATAACATCGTGGCGCCTGTGAATATCAGAAATGACCATATGAGGAAATGTTTGTTTAATTACTTTCCTTCGACCCTATTTTATTAACATTAACAAGTACTTTTAGCGCTACACAGTTGTATACTTAACCGCCGCCATTAGGATAGTAGTATCCTGTGTCGGGGTCGGGATACACCAATAATCTACGTGCGAGAGCGAAATGGAAGTTCTCTGCGTGGTTGTCCAGTCCAGACCGAAAAACGTGCCAGTCTTGCCTGTACGCACAATATACACGTCTGTCACCAGCTAGAATCGAAACCACTACCATGAGCGCTGGCTGGGTCACAAAGGTCAACAAAATTATAGAAGAAATTAATTACTAAAATTATCAAGCAATATAAAAAATACTCGACACACTCAACGAACCCCCATTAGGATAGTGATATCCTGTGTCGGGGGTACGGAAACATACACAGCGACAAGGACAAACACAACTAGACCCTAACACATATCTGTATGCGTTGTATTGTCAATACAAACATCTGCTCCGAGCGGGGTCGAGTTCACGAACCTGTGGCGCTCAAGGTACTTATGTAATATTACGTAATTAAATGATTAGCATTTATTTATTATTCCAATAAGTACTAATTTAAAAAAATTTAACACGTAATAACATAAATGTTAAACTAAAACACTAAATGTAATAGTGTCTTTAAAACTTAATAAAACACTTTAAAATAAACGATACGTTCGCCTACCGGTTTAGTTCGAAGATGTTTTGCGAGTTGGGGCCAATGTCTCGTGCCGTTTGACATACATATCACAAACACAATAATACCGGTATAATACCGGTATAATTCCGGTATAGAAGAATTGAATTTTAAAATATTTATAAATCTAAAACGGGTTGTAGAATATATATCACGAAACTGATATCCTACTAATATTGCAAATGCGAAAGTTTGTATGTTGGTTACTCTTTCACGCAAAAACTACTTAACGGATTTAGATAAACAATAATAAACAATAAACCCTGCACAATCAACGGCTCCCATTAGAATAGTAATATCCTGTGTAGGGGGTCCGGAAACACATACAAAGACAAGGACAAATACACCGAGACCGGAAAATGTGCTAGCATGGTCAATACAAACATATTATGCTCCGAGCGGGAATCGAACCCACGAGTCGTGGCGTTTGAGGCAGGTTCACTGCCGTTGCACCACAACGCCGTCATGACGATTTGACATGATAAAATTTGGAATACAGATAGCTTATAACTTGCACTAGCACATAGGATACTTTTTATCCCTGATAAGTGTTATGTTCTCATGGGATTAGCAAGAAAGTGTTAGGTTCTCGTGGGATTAACAGGAGTTTAATTTCGTTTTTTTTTTTTATGTAAGAGGAGGCAAACGGGCAGGAGGCTCACCTGATGTTAAGCGATCACCGCCGCCCATGAAAAACTGCAACACTAGAAGGCATGCAGGCGCGTTGCCGACCTTTAAGGAAAGAATACGCTCTTCTCTTGAAGGTTCCCAAGTCGTATCGGTTCGGAAAGACCGCCGGCGGAAGTTGATTCCACAGAGTGGTTGTGCGGTGTAATTATTATTATACAGACAATCGTAGCATATTGTAAATGCGAACCGGAACTGTATATTCCTATTTCAATAAAGATGCCTTATTAAAAATCACGCGGACGTAGCCGCGGGCAAAAGCTAGTGTTTAATACGAATGGTTTTTTTACTTTTGATTTAATACAGATAAAACTGAGTTTTTTTAGAAATATTAATTATCAATCTAAATTTATTTTTGTGTCACTAAAATTAACACGATACTCATCCAAATAATCGCTGACGGACTAGCAAGTGCAACTTGTAGCATCTTAAAACTAAGCAATTAGAATAAACAATAAGCGCTACACACTCAACGGCCTCCATTAGGATAGTTATATCCTGTGTCGGGGTCCGGAAACATACACAATGACAAGAACAAATACATCCAGACCGGAACGCATGCCTGTATGGTCCATACAAACATATGCTTCGGGCGAGAATCAAACCCGCGACCTGTGGCACTTAAGGCAGATTCGCTACCGCTGCGCCACAAAGTCGTCAAAATAATATTTTTGCTATAATTTAATTAACTAATCATACGTAATTGTTATAAATATGCGATAACTGTGTGGTTGTGACAAGGGGTGACATTTCTGTGCGACGCGCGACGTAGAAGCTCCTATATGTTATTATACTGTCGTTCGATAGCTCGCTATACTATGACCTTACTATATATATGGACGCAAATAAGCAATACCATGTCAACCCACAAAATTGAAAAAACTGAGTTATATATGCAGAAGTGTTGGTAAATGGCTGAAGAACATTATTCCCTAATATTTGTAGGGTTTTAAGCTTTAAAACTTCTAAAAAAGCTAATTTTTAATCATGCAAAATATTTATTATCTTAAACGTTTTGGGTTATATTATATACGAAATATGCAGTTTGTACACTTATTTTTTGTGAAAATAAGTAAAATAACTTACATAAATCTGAAATTGCCAAAAACTTGACCAATACATAAAAAAATCATATAAAGCAAGTTGTTCAAAATTTTCAAACGCGTTTTTCTCGAAATTACATTCGTGAGGGTTGACATGGTATTGCTCATTTGCGTCCCCATGACACTCATACATACATATATATATATATATATATATATATATATACATATATATATAAAATATATATATATATATAATATATATATATATATATATATGAGTGTGTTTGTGTGTGTGTGGGTGTGTGAGAGTTATTTATTTTTAATACCATGTCACAATATAGGCGAAAGGAGGTAGTCTTAATATGACATAATATCTCGTATTTTTTTTTTGACACCGTTGTGGCGTTGTGGGTAGGGAGTCTGCCTTTAGTCTCGACGGTTGCGGGTTTGATTCCCGCTCGGGCAGATGTTTGTTAAAATTTCTGTCTCGGTCTGGGCGTTTGTCCGTGTGGGTCTCCCCACCGTGGAGGCCGAAAGGCCTGGCG
The DNA here is from genome assembly GCA_023373885.1 of Hestina assimilis. Classification (NCBI taxonomy): domain Eukaryota; kingdom Metazoa; phylum Arthropoda; class Insecta; order Lepidoptera; family Nymphalidae; genus Hestina; species Hestina assimilis. The sequence goes on along the minus strand of CM041755.1, from coordinate 9,319,868 downwards.
CGTTCGCGCGCGGAGGTATGTATTGGTATATATGTATTAGTATGTAGTGTATGTATATATGGCGGCAGTAGGTTGCCGCCACCGGTGGGCCCTCGGGGCAAGCGCCGGGGCGTCGCGGTGGTATGCTTCGGCGATCCCGCGACGTCCCACTATGGCGCTAGATGGGACCTTGGAGTTTTAACACCTAGGGTCTCCCCACCGTGCCTCGGAGAGCACGTTAAGCTGTCGGTCCCGGTTATTATCAATAACATCTGATAATAATCGTTAACTCTTGATAAGTAAATTGCTCTTATCCAATGAGTTACTGGTTCGCCCTTAGGGTTGCGGAGGTCAGATGGCAATCGCTCTGTGTAAAAACTAGTAACCTGTCAAATCCGGATAAGAGTAATAAGCAGACCCTGGGTACATAAAAATACCGGGAATAATGCTAGGATGAAGAAGAAGAAGATCTCGTATTTTTTTTTTATGTCACAAGTTGGCAAACAAGCATACGGCCCACCAGACGGAAAGTGGTTGCCGTGGCCTATGAACGCTTGCAGCAGTATTATTAGGTGCCATTCACGCGTTGCCAACCTCGAGATATTAGTTAAATCTCATAAATTAAAACATTAAATCTCATCTGCCCAGTAATTTCACTAGCGTACAGTGCCCTTCAAACCGGTACACAGTAATGCCTAAGCACTACTATTTACTAAGCAGAATATTTGACACTGCGGTGGTACCTACCTAGCCGGCCTCTTGCAACAAAAGACCTACCACCAGTGTGACTGATTGCACTGGTAGAATAATCTCTGCTTTGACAGAGATTATCCCAACAGCGGACGATGGGGTCGTCACGCCAGTCTCTCATATCTATCATAGTGCATTTTTATTCGCGGGAATTTTTAGAATTTTTCGAGGCATATTTTATTTATTTATTTATTTATTTAACTAAGTACAATATTTTAATTAAAGCGGAAATATTATAACAAAGCATTAAAAAAACCACAAAGGTTTGTCCTAAATGCTTATTATTAACTAATATATTTCATTATTATGTAATAAATTAATCATAACTTCTAACTACGTAAGTAAATGAAAATTAAATATATAAATGATGTTTGCTAGTTGTGTGATAAAGTGTTCAGAAAATGTTTTTTAGGTTCTTTTTCATATTTTGTATTGTAAGGTTTACTGCCAAAGAAAGGGGTAGTTGGTTTATTAACCATGGAATATTTATATTATTATTATATTTTATGGCGACTATATTATATTTATTATTTTATTTTATGGCGACCGAGCACTGATTGATAAAATTACCATAGCAGATGCAATCGTCAATGCCACAGATCCTAATTTAGTGGATTCTCTGACATATTTATAGGTATTTATTTTTATTAAAAAAATATACTAACAAAAATATATTATCAATACAGCTTAAGATTAGATTAGACGTTAATTTGTGTTAATACAGATTTTAATTTAGAGCATTTGTTAATAAAACTTATGAAGATAGCTATTATGTAAACCATACAAACCAAAATTGCTTTGTAAATATATTTTTTTCTTGTTTTTCAAAACTTAAGGATAACCAAGTGATTTCTTTTAAATACATTATACTGAAATAAGGCGACGCTCAATGACCGCCACTAGAATAGGTAGAATTTGAAGATCTGGAAAAAATACGAATTCGTTTACGAACATCTGCCTAATGTAAATGCTTAAGCAAATAGTACTTTTTCAATATCGATTATCATTGTGCCAGTCATTGTGCGCGTCAATGTGTTTTCAGAATTAAGAACTACGTATCCTGTTTAGTCCGAATATAAGGCTATCCATTACGTCACACGATTTACATGATTTTTAATCCCTCCCCGTCTCACAGCTGGTCACATTTTAGAGACCTCTGTCTAGTGTGACGTCACGTAATTCTTTAATTTTTACGTATACAAATTATTTAATTAAAACAGAAACTTCCGAAATTTGTTAATTAAGTAAAACTTATTGGTTTTACGTTAACAATTCAATTTCGCTTTTAAATGCCAAGATTATATTAAATTTTGCAATTTTTAGATATGACGTCACGATATGACGGGCCTCTCCAACCTCTTGTTAAACAATGCAACTGCTTGATACCGGTGCATAAATTTTTCGTTTCATATATTACATGAAGATTGACGTAATATAAAGGTTGATGCAGTTTCAATGATAGGTAAATATGAAATTTAAAGAGTACTTTGAAAAACTAGCATAAATCATTGACCCTTTAACACAAGGGACGCCGTATCATACCTATTTTACAAAACAATGGCTTTTCGATACTTATTATAAATGATAAATATGAGATAACAATTAATAACTGATTCGAAACTTCTAACTTCAATTTTAATAAAAATGTTTTCGATATACTAAGTATATAAAAGTATATAAGTAAGATATAAAAATAAAATAATGTCTTCATAGTCATATCAAATATAAAAATATTATAAATAATCTGAAGCGTAGCAAACAAGCAAATGAAAGGCAAAAAAAAAGAATATTGCGAATATTGTATTATCATTCAGTTTTCAGCTACAATTTTAATTATAATTCTAAAAGTAATCGAAGGGTCTCTGATTGACTTAAAACTTGAATAAATTTTAAAATTTGTTGCGTTCAAAAACATACAGCCAATAAAGCAAGTTCATATAAACGTTATAAAAAGTGAGAGTAATAATAAAATAGCGGCAATCGTAAATTCGACACTAACGCAATGAAACGAAGTTAGTCACTCTTGTGCTTGTGCTTGTGACGCTAACTTCATGCCATTATTTTGCAAGCTTGTGACTAACTTCGTTTCATCGCGCCGATGTTGAATTTACGAAGTATGAAGTAGCACCAGCGAGTCTTTGACATGTCTTATACATTTTCTTTGTATAGAATGGCCTGTCCATATTCATATAATAAGCTTATCCAGGTTGGTATAAGAAAATGTAGACGAATTGAAAACCTACCTTTTTTGAAGTGAATTGAATATTAAAACTATACTCATACGGAGATATGGCAAACGCTAAATCGAAATTCTGAATCTTGTTTTAAAATGAATATATTCGTACGCCATCTTATCGCAAGCCATCGTCAATATGCCTAATGGTCTCGTTATGTACGAAACAAATTAGTGCGATCCATTTCACAATACATTTGTAACGGCGGGTGGTTCGATATATTCAATATACCCAATTGTTGCATAATCAATTTTAATATGCATACATTATATCATATATTTAAAGTCCACTATAGAGCAAACTTTATATTGCTTTAAAGTCGGTTTCCCTTTTATTTTAAATGTTCTATTTAACATTTTCAAGTTAGGAATTTCATTACAATGTAACCGCCTCGTATACTTATTCAAACAAAAAAAAATCCAAATTGTCCAGCCGTCTTCGAGCAATCGTGTAACAATGATACAAAAAACACATAGTCGAATTGATAACCTACTTCTTTTAGAAGTCGGTTAAAAATAAGTTATATATACTTATGGGAATTTAGTCAATGAACGTCTATTTAACTTAACTTAAAAACAATATTACTACTTGTAACAATTAATTTATGTTGTTGATACCCTCTGTTGGGATAACCTCTGTCACAACAGAGATTACACAATGCAATCAGTCACACTGGTGGTAGGTTTTTGTTGCAAGAGGCCGGCTAGGTAGGTACCACCGCAGTGTCCAATATTCTGCCGCCAAATAGTAGTGCTTAGGCACTACTGTGTTCCGGTTTGAAGGGCATTGTACGCTAGTGAAATTACTGGGCGAACGAGATTTAAGAACTAATATCTCGAGGTTGGCAACGCGCGAGTGGCACCTACTAATGGTGCTGCAAGCGCTCATAGGCTACGGCAACCACTTACCATCAGGTGGGCCGTATGCTTGTTTGCCAACTTCTAACATAAAAAAAAAAAAATGTATTACTTTTATTTATAGTTTACACGACGCAACGGAACTAAGTTACTCACACGCTTAATTCTTTCGATATTCTTATGTTTGTATCGAATGGCCGGTCTGTAGTATGTATATAGTAAGTAATCTATAATTACAGCAAAAAAAGTATTTTTAATAAATTATGTCATTAAAAAGAAATTATGGGGGTTTGACGTTTGTATTAAAATCGTTATTCACGCAAGCGAAGCCGCTGGTAGAAGCTTGTTATAAAATATTTCCGAAGAGAATTAAGACAAAAATTATTGTAAAATATCTTTTTTAACAGAGCAAATCTTTCGCAAATAAAAAAAATATGTTAATGACCGCCATCACGGACGAATTTATAAAGCAAACACGTCAATTGAGAAGCGGTAAGGCGCGAAATTATTTATACTTGGCGAGGAAGTAAGGATGGAACTCCACTTGACGTCAAACAGTGTACATAGAACAAAGAACATCTTTCAACGGCACTGTTTTAATGCTATAGGTAATGAAACAAAGACCATGTGGTCATAAATCCATAAAGTTTGATTTTTTTTTTAAATTTGGTAGTGACCTGTAAATTTGACAAACAGACATAATATTATGACCATTTCTTTTTTTTAAATATAGAAATTATAATTTACATGGATATTCACGTTCAGTTGGCCTAAAATAAGTTCTAAAATAATTTTTGTATTGTTTGCCAACGTCAATTGATCAGGAAAAGAACACGTCGAAATAAAATAAACTGCAAGATATAAATTGCTTTCTTTGCTTATGATTAAAATTTTTTTAAGTTTTTTTTCAGAGCGATATGCAATGATTCGCAAGCGTTGTGTATCGCTACGAATCTGATGTGATTGCGCCTTAGGATCGCTAGGTGGAGATGAAGGGGACGCGGTGCGGCGGCGCGCTGCAGAATAATCGATACCCCATAGAACCATAAGTAGGGTGGACATACGGTAGAGATTATAAGTTTTTGGCGCGAAATCTCTGACTTGAATTGTGTCTTTAGAGATTTTTTGTATTTCTTTAATGTATTTTAGGTTTTATTTCATACGTAACTTGTCAATTTGTGGTATTTTATTTTTATTATAATTAATAAAATTTAGCAATGAACAAAATATCGATTTATGTAGGTACTTCAACTATCGTCATTGTAGTTTTAATGATATAAAATATTTTGGATTCTAGTTTTAATCGTAAGATTTAAAAAAGTCATCTAAAATGGTTTACCACTTATTTTATTTAGTTATGCTTAAATATATTTCTTGAATATACTATAATTAATTATTAGTTCATTACAAAAATGAGCATTAAAAATACTTGACGGAAAAATAATATATATTTTTTAGTTAATAAAATAAACTAGTAATAAAATTTGTAAATAAATAAATTATTATTATTATTATTAAAAGTGTTTTAATAGTTTTAAAATACAAAAACCCATTAACGATATTGACATAAAAGTTGTCATTAAAAATTCACGCAGTCACCCCAACAAGGATAGTTTTCCTTTTTCTCCCTTCACTAGATGCAGCGGTGCACCGCGGGTTGACTGACCTCTGTTTAGGGATGATCTATAACGGATAAACACTGCAGAGTATTTATATCCATTGGAAAGGGCGCGAAATCGATGCGGGCCTTTTCTTTCATTCACTATAATTTCTTATCGAAGTTCTCTTTGTAACAGAATAAATATGACACAAATCTATGTATACGTTAGAAATCTATATACACATAAAGCTAACCAAAACTTTATAAGTATAACTCCAAAAGGATTTCTATAAAATTCAGTATCCATAATCACTAAAATATTATCTATACTTGTAATGAAATTGGAGTGTCTGTAATACTGAAATAAACGTTTTTACTGCATGTATATGTATATACGGTATATACACCAAAATTAAAATTTTTACAATTATTGTCTGTCTGTCTGTCTGTTTGTTCCGACTTATATCTAAAATGGCTGGACCGATTTTGACGGGACTTTTATTGGCAGGTATCTGATGTAATTTTTAAAATCTTTATTTTTAAAATCATGTCGAACGACTCTATCATATCCAATTTTTGTATTGTTTAATAAATCATTAAAAACTGGGATAATGCCTTCTCTGTGGAAACGATCCTATGTAGTTCCAATTTTTAAATCCGGTGACAAACATAATATACAAAATTATAGGCCTATATCCAAACTGTGTGTCATTGCAAAAACTTTTGAGAAAATAATTTACGATTTAATTTATCCCGTATTACGTTCCATTTTACAAGAACAACAACATGGATTTGTTAACCGTAAATCAACAGAGTCTAATCTCTGTGAATTAGTGCAGCGTGTGTATTCAGCTATGGATGAGGGTTACCAGGTAGATGTCGTGTATACCGACTTTTCCAAAGCCTTCGATAAAATCTCACATAAGATCTTACTAAGTAAATTAAAACTAGTCGGTATACACGGCGATCTACTTCGTTGGATGTGTTCATACCTTCGGAATAGAAGTCAAGCTGTAACAGTCAAAGGCTTTTGCTCTTCTTTCTTACCTGTTTCATCGGGAGTGCCTCAGGGATCTCACCTCGGTCCTCTACTCTTTAATTTATATATTAATGACGTAACCAACATTATTAAAGATTCTTCTATTCTTTTATACGCGGACGATATGAAAATTTGCAGAAGGATTGCGTCTCCGCTTGATTGCCTTCTCTTGCAAGATAATCTTAACCGATTATGTGCTTATTGCAGGGACAACTCTCTGTATTTAAATATAAAAAAATGTAGTATCATTTCATTTTCGCGGAAACGCCATCTTACTGCATTTAATTATCGTCTAGATGGAAAATTGATAAATCGTGTAACCGAAGTGAGAGACCTAGGTATTTATCTTGACGATAAGTTATCTTTTAATTTACACATTAGTAAGACGACAGCTAAAGCTTATCGCATGCTTGGTTTTGTGTTCAGAACTTCAAAGGATTTTAAAAATACTAGCACCCTTAGACTGCTGTATAATTCGTTGGTTCGACCTATACTTGAGTATGGTTCCACTGTTTGGAACCCGCAGTACAAAATTCAGATAAATCGGTTGGAAAGTGTTCAAAAAAATACATTAAGTTTGAACGCATAAAAGGCATGTCACTAAATCGAACCGAAAACTGTTCAAATTTATTGCCACTTGCTGATAGAAGACTGATTAGAGACCAAATTTTCTTATTTAAGTTGATAAAGTATATTGTAGACTCTCCGTACCTTTTAAGTTGCCTTAATCTTAAATGTCCTAGAATTACAGCACGCAGGCATTTGCTTTTTATACCACCCGTCACTCGAAGCAAATATGCGCAAAATAGTTTTGTCTATCGAGCTTGCACAAATTATGATAAGCAATTTAGTAGAGTCGATTTTTTTAATGCTGAAAATGTTCATATTGTTAAGAAATTTTTAATGGAATGTTTAATCAATGATAGATTGTCAATGTAGATAGAAATTTATTTTATAATTATAATTATTGCAATAATATTATGAACTTGAACCTGAATTTAAATTATTGTCATTTTACTAATATTTTTATTATTGCTATCTGATTATTTTTAACATATTTATTTTTTTACTTTTTTTTAACAATTTTCGATTATTATTTAAAATATTTAATTATTTAATGTTATTTTTTTAATTTGTACTGTATACCTTATCTCATTACCCTTGCACTGTTCTAACCTATATACTATTTGTAAGTGGAAACTTTATTGGTTTGTGTTTTAGATATAGTTTTTCTTTGTTGAATGTAATACTGTACTGTATGTTTCCCAAATAAAAATAAAATAAAAATAAAATAAAATAAAGTAATAAGGAGTAACTTAGACTATTTTTATTTTAGAAATAGAATTAGGGTTCCGTGCATTAAAGAAAAATCGGTACACCACACGAGCGGAGCCGCGGGCGTCGCTAGTTGATAAATATTTTTTTTGCATTTTGACGACGTTCTGGCGCAGCGGTAGCGAACCTCGATTCCCGTTCGGAGCAGATGTTTGTATTGACCATACAATTATTTTTTCTGGTGTGTTTGTCCTTGTCATTGCATGATGTGTGTATGTGTATGTTTCCGGACCACCGACACAGGATAGAACTATCTTAATGTAGACCGAGAGTGTGTAGAGTTTATTTATTATTATTTTAAATGCGTCGGGATGTGACGACCCCGTCGCCCGCTGTTGGGATAACTTCTGTCACAATAGAGATTATTCCACCATTGCAATCAGTCACACTGGTGGTAGGTCTTTTGTTGCAAGAGGCCGGCTAGGTAGGTACCACCGCAGTGTCCAATATTCTGCCGCCAAATAGTAGTGTTTAGGCACTACTGTGTTCCGGTTGGAAGGGCATTGTACGCTAGTGAAAATAATGGGTGAACGAGATTTAAGAACTAATATCTCGAGGTTGGCAACGCGTGAGTGGCAGCTACTAATGGTGCTGCAAGCGCTCATAGGCTGCGGCAGCCACTTACCATCAGGTGGGCCGTATGCTTGTTTGCCAACTTCTAACATAAAAAATATATATATATTATTGTTTATAAGTTATTATTTTAAATAATAAGCTGTGCTACGGAATCCGGTCGCTTTAATGTAGTTTGTTAAGTAATCCCACGAGAGCAAAACATTTAACGAGGTAAAAATAATTAACCAATGTGTTAATCCAGGTAATAAGCAACATGTGTGCTAAATTGCATTTTCGTAAAAGAGTTCATTCGCTTTTTTGTAACAGAGAAACAAAAATCCATTCAAACATTCATTCGGACAAACATTTACGTTTATAATATTATGATAGGATAATATATTCATGAATCTAAGAAACTGTTTTTTTAAGTATGCAGATGGCAAAACAGCGTAACATCCACACGCCTGATAGGACGCGATTACCGTTACCACTCCCTCGAGGGGTGGTTGGGGGGCTGGTGACGAATCGCCAAGAGTCAAAGCCTCCAGCACTCTCACTTCTTCTCTTTCTCAAAACTAAAAACTTCTGAAATAATAATTATTATAAATAATTTTTACCATTCTTCTTATCGAGTGGTTAGTGGTCTAGTGTCAGAGTTGTTCACGTCGCCCGTATAGGCCTCTGACTTGAATTATCGACTGTAACTGATAACAGCCGGTACCGACTTTTTAAGTGCTCTCCGAAGCACGGAGGCGCTCAGTTGAAATACCATTATGCGATCACCCATCTAGTGACTGACCGCGCCTAAAATTGCTAAACCCACCGGACATTTGCTGATCAGTGAGCGTACCCGACTATAAGCGTCTCAATTTTTATCATGAATATATATAGCTCGTAAAGGGAAGGATATTTCTTAATTACTGTACGTAATTGTTTCGCGCATGAAACTGCATGTACTAAGCATAATTATGCACCCCGGGTTCATTCGCCTTTGTTTGAAGAATTCATAATCACATTGTCAATATTGAAGCGCAGATTATGCTTAATCCACATTATACACTTGTAAAAAAGGCCTTTCGTTTTATATAATTAAAAGGACAATTAAATTAAATTAATTTATTAAAGGCAAATTACTGTAGATATTTTCTTGTAGATAGTTGAAGTCATTCTTACTAAAAAAACGTAAACTCAGTGGATAAAAGCTGAGTATGATCATGAGTTAACTATTACTAGTTATTAGAAGTTATGATAACAACTGGGACCGACAGCTTCACGTGCTCTCCGAGGCACGGTGGGAAAACATACAAGGACAAACGCCCAGATCGAGACAGGTATTTATAAATCCAATAAAAATGTCCGCCCCGAGCGGGAATCGAATCCGTGACCGTCGAGACTTAAGGCAGGCTCGCTATCAACACGCCACAACTAAAAAAACGTAGACATTTATATTACGAACTAGCGGCCCGCTCCGGCTTCGCACGGATATAAAATATATAGCCTATGTCATTCACTGAAAAAATGATTAAAATCGATCCAGTAGTTTTTATTTATTAATTACTGCACGCGTTAAATGTAATTATTAACGAAATCACATTAGAAACCTCAAAAATTACTTTTTTTTCTCCACTATTTAATGGATGTTGTTATATCATATTATAAACCTTACTCTTCAATCAGTCTATGTATAAAAAAAAAACCGCATCAAAATCCTTTGCGTAGTTTTAAAGATTTAAGCATACATAGGGACAGAGAAAGCGACTTTGTTTTATACTATGTAGTGATACTTCAGTTTTTTAAAGAAACTACTTTGAGTGTACTAAGCAAGGCTTCTTTTGTAACTTTCGTAGTAGACCCTTGCTGTTTTCAGCATTAACGGGTCAGCTCGACCGGGAAGTACTACCCTCCTACAATTTTTTTTATTTCTTACCGTTTTAGTAATCGGAAATACCACAGAAAAGCAAAATACGCAGTTTCGTTAGCTTGGTGACATATTCATCCATCTATTTTGCTTAAAAACGATATTACTCAACTAATTTTGATCCAATGCTACCAACACCAAGACTAATAAAAAAGTAATTTACGAACAGTGGTTCTCGATCTATATAAGCATACGGTGGCGACGTTGTGACGCAGCGGTAGCGAACCTGCCTTAAACTCCACAGGTCGTGGGTTAGATTCCCGCTCGGAGCATAATATGTTTGTATTGCCATGCAAGCATATTTTCCGGTCTGGGTGTATTTGTCCTTGTCATTGTGAATGTTTGCGGACCCCCGACCCAGGATATCACTATCCTAATGGGGGCCGTTGAGTGTGCAGCGTTTATAAAAAACATAGACAAACGAAGATATTTTTTTTTTGTATCCATAATGTGTAAGGAAGATTATATTAAAAACAGTTTCTTTAATAGTAGACTAATTTAAATAAAGCACTTCCTAAACAAAAAAGGATATAACGTCATAAAAATAAATCTATGAAACGCTATGAAATCATTCCTTATCTCGACAACAGACAAACAAAATTGATAATATTGTTTATGGATGCTTTCTTGAGCAGATGCAGATAATGCAGTTGTTAAAAGGTTCAAAATACAGACCTTATCAACAATTCAAACACAAATTTAACGCGAACCATCAATACTACAAATAGAATAATAAAACAGGCCAAGTGAGTGTCCGACTTAAACATAAAGGAATCAGTACCACAGTGTATTAAAACGAGGCGTGAAGAGGCATCTTGCGGGTAGGCAGGGCAAGGGTGGATAACACGGCTGCATTCCGCAACTCTGTTAGCCGCCTTCGCGTTTGGACTTTATTCCCACTTACCGTCAGGTGGAGCAGAGTCATCTGGCCTATTTTCCAAGTAAAAAAAAAAAAATTTTTCGTCCGAGTTGATTCCGTCCTTAGGGTGCCTCCTACGAAGCCGAACCACGGCTAAGGACGTCATCGGAGATGGAGGCGATGGACTCACCTGACGGTGTGAGCGCGACGCGAAGTGCGAAACAAAGGACCTCGTCCTCGCCGGCGAGGACGGTGTTGTGTGCGTGTCTGTGTTGTGTCTTGAAACAAGACAGCTCAATAGTTTCACGGGTGTTGTTTTTAAAACGTAAACGTGAACTAAGAATGTGGGTGGAAAAGGGGTTTAACTTTTGGATGGAAGTCCGTCATTTTTGAAACTAGAAGCATGAAACTTTGTTTTTTGGGGAACAATTAAAGATGAAGACACACCTGTTTTAACATTTTCTAAAGTCCCACCCATGAAGGGGAGAAATGAGGATTCAAAGTTATTAATGCGTCCGAAGCCGGTGGGAGAAGCTAGTATTAGATACAAATAACATAACTTACAAGAGGCAGGTCTTATTCATGCCGAAAACAGGAAGACAATGGTAAAAATGTAATTGAAATAAATAAAATACATATTAAAATAAGTACAACTCAAAGGCACTTAACAACGATAGTCGTTATTTTTTCGGAAATCAAAGTGGTAGAAATTCAACGGACCCTTTAAAATACACCGCAGCCAATTAGCGCAAGTCATAAAGGAGAACACCACTTACGTGGTATTTGGGCGCGTATTTCATAATATATTCGTTACTAGCTGTGCCCGTGACTTCGTCCGCATAGAGTCCGTCTTTGGTTACCATTTTTAATGCTTAGGCTAATTATTTTACAAATAAGACACATACTTATATGGACGGAAATAAGCAATACCATGTCAACCCACAAAATTGAAAAAACTGAGATATATGCAGAAGTGTTGGTAAATGGCTGAAGAACATTTTTCTTTATATTTTGGGTTATATTATATACGAAATATGCAATTTGTATACTTATTTTTTGGGAAAATAAGTAAAATAACTTACATAAATCTGAAATTGCCAGAAACTTGACCAATACATTAAAAAAGCATATAAAGCAAGTTGTTCAAAATTTTCAAACGCGTTTTTCTCGAAATGATATTCGTGTGGGTTGACATGGTATTGCTTATTTGCGTCGATATATACTTTAATGAGCTATTTGCAGTCTTTGCATACAAACTTTCATCCCCTATTTCCATTGTTATTTTAGACCCTTGATGGTGTTGATTTATTTATATCGAATCAATAGCCTAAAAAATAAGTTTCAAGTTTGTAGCTCTTAAAATGACGATACTTCTATACAACTTTTCATCCACCCCCTTTTAACCCTTTCTAACCCTTTTATCGCATTAAAAAGTATGCCTAGACTACCGGTGCACTAAATTTCATTTATAAATCTGTTCAGTAGTTTTGGCGTGAAAGCACGACAGACAAACAGACAGACAGAGCTACTATTGCATTTATAATTTTAGTAATAATTAAGTAAGGATAGTAATGATAAGGATAATAAAACCGTAAACGAAAACAACCTAACACATCCATAATTATGGAACAAAAATCTGTATTTATTACACTTCTAGCGTGCGATAATTAAAAAATTACTACTCGTATAACGCTTCATAGCTTTTGTTTCTCCAAGGCTCAAACTTAACGGCCTTGTCATAACTTGATTACTTAAACTTTAATTTACAACGTTCAAAATGCAAGAACAATACCACAGCTATCACGAGCGGAATGTAGTCTAAACTTCTGTTACATTGACGACAATATAAATTGAAAGTTGATTAAATCAAATCAATTCCTCTGCAGTCTTTATTTCATATAAATTAAGATTCAAAATCGTATAGCAAAACCTCAATATATATTTCGATAATCGCAATATTAATTTTGTAGGAACGCGTTACAATGACCGATTAATCTTGGCCTTTTTTGTAAGTGTTAACGCGATGTGATAAGGGTTATTTTTGATTGATCAGTGATTAGTTTTAGGATGGAAATGACAACTTCGTGGTGGCCAATGATGGGATGACTCACGTCACTATCGCTATGCATTCTTCGCCTGTCCTGTATCCGTTTCTAAGGGTATTTTTTTTGTTTCACTTACATTTGAACTTCTGTATCGACGCGTTAAATAGCGTGTCAGACACCTAAAAAATACAGTACAATATGTGTTGATTTGCCTTTAGCTTCAATGGCTGCGGGTTCGATTCCCGCTCGGACAAATTTTTGTATTGAACTTACAAATATCCGTTTCCGTCTGGTCCCGGTTGTTATCACACAACATCTGAAAGTAATCATTAACTCTCGATAGGTAATTTGCTCTTATCCAATGAGCTACTGGTTCGCCCTTAGGGTTGCGGAGGTCAGATGGCAATCGCTCTATGTAAAAACTAGTAAAATATAATACCGAGAATAATGCTGTGAAGAAATGTGTGGGTTTGTATGTTATGCCTTAATTAAGTACTCAAACAGTTCTTAAATCCCCTTTGTCCAGTAACTTCACTAGCTAAAATATCCTTTAAACACAGTCATGGAAAATGCACTACTGCTTTATTAAACAATGTTTTGTTAAAATATTCTGTAACTACATAGAACTATTACTAAACTTAACGCTTTAGTAAACTTAACTTTGTAAATTAAGCGAAATGCTATTAGCTAACACGATGTCATTTTGAAGCATATTAGCGTGGCGTATTGTGATAAAAATAGACATAAATCATTTTTTCTATGTCCCTGACTCCAATACTCCCAGTCCCGCTGACCCAGAAAACATTAGCCATCGTACGACAAACTTACATTCTACTTTAGATTTAAAAAAATACAATTTTTGTGGTGGTTTTAAAAAGTAATATAACATAATTTTTTAAAACTTAGAAAAATGAAAATTAGAATTTTTATCTAAATTTAATTATAAGACGGCTAACGCCATCTATGATTAAGTTAAGTAAACTTTGTACTAAGAAATTAAGAATATGGTGACATAGCATGTATTCCACTTTTACATAATTTATATTCTATAATCTATAACTGTCTACTACAATAATCTGTTAACTAATACTTAACTATATATACATATAGTGTGAATACGTTTTTTTTAGTTTAATGGCTTACATTAGCTAAAACAAAAACTTTTCGTCACTTTTACATTTATTTTTTAAATCAGTTTCTTGGTGAGTATTAAAAAGTATTAGAAAATGTAACCATGTACAATTGTTATTACTAATAAACTGGATAATTAAAATGCATTTGAATCTATAGTGAAAAGAAAAATATGTAGTTTTTTTTAATTTACTAATAAAATATAGTCATAGAATCAGTTTCAGATATCAGAATATATAAATTGCAGATATACCTTCTTGCAAATCCCTGCCTTAAACCTACCTGTATTTTATGATCCTTGACCGGAATTTGCCTAGATTTTGCCAACGCTGAAAAGAATTTTCCATTGTGTCCGATAAAGGAAAGTTATTTGTGACAGAAAATAAAATTATTGACTGTGTTGAAAAAACTTATTTTTTTTAAAGTAGTACTTTTAAAAAATAATGAGATTACAAGAAGACGTTGTGGCGCAGCAGTAGCAAAGACTTAAGCGCCACGGGTCGTGGTTTTGATACCCGCTCGGAGCAGATGTTTGTATTGCCCATACAGGCATGTGTCTCGGTCTGGGTGTTTCTTCTTGTCCGTGTTTGTTTCCGAACCTCCGACACAGGATATAACTATAATGGCCGCTGAGTGTGTTGCGTTTACTAAAATAGGAGGTACTTACTTCTGTTATGATTGTAATTAAAAAATTTAATATTAAGTACTTTTATTTGTTTATCATTTATCAGTTATCACATACATAAATAAATAAACGGACAGCAGAATTAATATAAAATTCTTATTAAACTAGTTGTAAGTTATGCTTAAAGTTTCATTCATTCATTGTTAATTTACAAAAACAAACAGACCCACAAGGAAAAGTGATTGTAAAACTAATATGGTATAATATCTTAAATTAATGCTTTTTAAGACCATAATTTGGACGCAAATAAGCAATACCATGTCAACCCACAAAATCGAAAAACTGATTTGAGTTGAAATTGAGTTATATATGGAAAAGTGTTGGTAAATGGCTGAAGAACAATTTTCTTTATTATTTGTATTGTTTTAAGCTTTAAAACTTCTAAAAAGCCATTTTTAACCATGCCATTTATGTATTATTTTAAACGTTTAGGGTTTTATTATATACGAAATATGCAGTTTGTATGCTTATTTTATGTGAAAATAAGTAAAATAACTTATATACATCTTGAAATTGCCAAAAACTTGACCAATATATAGAAAAAAATCATATAAAGCAAATTGTTCAAAATCCTCAACGTGTTTTTCTCGAAATGACATTCGTGTGGGTTGACATGGTATTGGTTATTTGCGTCCATTTAATAGTAGTAGATCCATACTTCTCCCAGCATAAATGGGCCGTCTCGACCGGATAAGTACACTCACATAAAAAATGCGTAAAGTAACAGAGTAGGTACTGTTGTGTTCGTGTCATTAATGAGAACGCTACCAATCTCCCTTCTGCTGTGCTCCCTTTCCTTTTCCTCTTCTTTTGCCTTCCCTGCTATCGCTTGGCTAAGCTAAGTGCATGTGATACTTCAAAAATCGCGCGCGTTCATAGGTTGCGGTGACTGCTTGCCATCAGGCGGAGTACGTCCTTGTTTGCTTATCTTAGACCATCTATATGTTACATATAAAAAAACTTGAGTGTCTGTTTGTAATATTGAAATGACCGTTTTTTACTACATGTATATGAATATATTTACGGTACATACACCACAATAACATTTTTTACAATTTTTGTCTGTCTGTCTATCTGTCTGTTTGTTCCGGCTAATCTAATCCGACTGAAATGACTGGACCGATTTTGACGAGACTTTTATTGTCAGGTAGCTGATATAATATGGACTAACTTAGACTACTTTTAATTTAGAAAAAGAATTAGGGTTCCGTGCAATTAAGAAAAATCGGTACACCACGCAAGCGGAACCACGGGCGCAGCTAGTTTAACATCAGAATAAATGGTTTAAGTTGCCATCAACTCTTGTGTCAAAAGTATACTCGTGTTGTCAAAGTTATTTCCATAAGGCTTACAATAAAAATTGATTTCTCCTCTACTCTCTTTATCTATATCTGATCTGAATAAAGTTAATTGTAAATTTAGAGGATGTCTACGCACTTCCCACTGTAACGTCCACCATTATCCGACAATATATTTTATTATTATAGGGTGAGGGTAAAAATACACGTAGTCACTAGTGAAAACCGGACAACCCTGACATTGCCAATATTTATGAAGCAGTAATTTATTTTTACCATGATAACTTTATACTGTTTCTAGACGACCGTTGTGGCGTGTTAGTAGCGAGTCTGTTTACCCATGACGGTTGCGGGTTCGATTGCCGCGCGGGACTTATGTTTGACACTTTGTTAAGATCTTACAAATATATGTTTCGGTTTGTCCTTATAGGTCTCCCCACCGCGTCGTTCTTGGTGGTTATCACATAGAATCTGATACTAATCGAACTTAACTCTAGATAGGTAATTTGCTCACATCCATCGAGTTATTTATTCACCCTTACAGCTCTGGTGGTCAGATGGCAATCGCTCCATGTAAAAAATAATAACCTGTCAAATACGGATAAGAGTAATATTTTTTGTTTTTTTTTTTCATGTTAAAAGTTGGCAAACAAGCATACGGCCCACCTGATGGTAAGTGGTTGCCGTAGCCTATGAGCGCTTGTAGCACCATTAGTAGGTGCCACTCACGCGTTGCCAACCTCGAGATATTGGTTCTTAAATCTCGTCTGCCCAGTAATTTCACTAGCGTACAGTGCCTTTCAAACCGGAACACAGTAATGCCTAAGCACTACTATTTGGCGGCAGAATATTTGACACTGCGGTGGTACCTACCTAGCCGGCCTCTTGCAACAAAAGACCTACCACCAGTGTGACTGATTGCACTGCTGGAATAATCTCTGTTGTGACAGAGGTTATCCCAACAGCGGGCGATGGGGTCGTCACATCCCGACGCCGGGTAAATAAAACTATGGATAAATACCCGTAATAATGTTAGGAAGAAAAAGACTTTAATTATATTATTTTTAATTCGACATAAAACGATTTGAATCCAAGATTGAACTAAGATCTAACTTAATCGTGATTACACACATTTTAAATTTAAGATTAGTACAGTCATTTTCGGCATGAATGATCAGGCTCTACCGGAAAGAGTACTTCCCTTGGTAGTTATACACACTCGAAATGTCCACGTGAAGTTTCAGTATCCACACTGTTGCGTATACCTTCAACGAGATAGTTAGAGGAGGACAAGAGTGCCACCACTCCCACTCTCCTTTCTCAGTCCTTAACCTCTTTTGTCGATAGAAATATTTGTCCCAAGCGGCAATCGAACCTGCGACCTCCGTTGTTAAATTGTCACTACTACGCTTGTTAATAATCAACATCAATATAACACGATAATTTATTACGCGGGTTTGATTCCCGCTCGGACCAGATGCTTGTAATGACCATATAAGCATGTTTTCAGGCCTGGGTGTATTTGTCCTTGTCTTTATGTATGTTTCCGGACCCCCGAAACAAGATATATCTATCCTATTGGGGGCCGTTGAGCGTGTAGTATTTATTATTACTTAATATAATGTATGTATTTCGAAAATTACTACGTTATTTCTTTCAATACTACGTTACAAATCATTTCAAGTTAAAAACAATGTACTACTGTAGGAATAAGCTTCCCATAAAATTAATAAAGTACACAGTCCCGAAGGGATAAATACTTCAATAACCTTATATTACAAAATGAAAATTACAGCGGCTTTGTACCTGAAAGTAAACTACAGGTTTTCAAAGTTTAGGTTACATTCACGACAAAAATTTAGAGGTATAGATGTAACCAGATGTTTAAAAAAATTATATTGATATTTTTGGAATGTTTAAATTGTAATGTGAATTGCTGTTGGCTCTACTGGCATTGAAAGCGTCATTTAGTGGAAGGCCCAATGTTGAGACCCGGTGGTGAAAATGGGTCAACGTTCTTAGTGGCTTGAAATTTAGTGCAGTAAGCAAGATAAGATCTCAAAATCATACCCATTATGTTCATCGAAAAAAGAATTATTATAATCGGTTCACAAACAAATAACACTAAGTTTAAAATTTAAAATCAAATATAAATAACAGTAAGTATAAAAACAATTGTGCGTAAATGAAGTAGTCTTTCGCCCGACTTTAAAAGGATTTAGAAATATCGCATAAAATATTTTTCTCTTTCGACAAATTGATTTTGATATTTGACATAAGATAAGAGTCCAACTGTTTCTTTATAGTTATAATATAATCAAGAACTACGGGGATAGAAATCTCTCCAAAGATTAAAGCTGAAAACCCAAATTTATTATTTTCTGAATTTTGTAATATCTATACCTTATTGTTTTAAAGGTAATTGTAAAAGAGATGAAAACGATATTGTAAGCCATTAACTAATCTACACAGGTGCCGTAAGAAACCTTAAAACACCAGATAAACTATCACAACTCAACTTTGTAATAATCAAATACAATAAACATTGAAACGAAAATGTGCTGTAAATTTAATGTTATAAAATTTATTTTCCCGTAAAAGACCGACCCTAATAAAATAAGTGGGAGCCCTATTGTTGCTTACGCAAAGATGTAATCTCTTATTTTATTATTACCTGACTTGAATGAGTCTGTAATAGCTTTAAGCTAAAATATATCTTATATATTTTGAAGAGAGTTGATTTTTGTCTGGTCGGTTTTAAATTACAGAAGTGTGGTCCATAGTAATTGTACACGGTCACTATAGTAAAATACAGCGACTTCTTTTTTAAAACAAGAGCTTTCGTACGCATTGTGTGCATATCTTTTGTAGTGGAACTTACAATGATCTAAAAGGTATTCGGGGTTACTTGAATAATTATTATTGTACAAAAGCATTTCCGATTTTTGTTATTTTAAACGTTATTTATTTTCATTGACTATTTTATTTTTAATCTCCTGATAAGACAGGCTAATATTTATACAGACAGAAATGACAAGCTGACGTTCAAAGTCAGGCGTTCCAAACACGTTCTGCAAGATCTTAACGATTTAATCATGTTAAACAAAGCTCCATACATGGGCCCGATACGCACATAAAATCATCTTCGCCAGAAAAATCTAAAGTCCCTTGCTTCTCACGTCAGGAAGCGCTCACGTCGTCTGGTGACCCTAACAATTAGAATGGACTCAAAACGTTGCTTCAATTTCAGATGTCGTAAGCCTTGGTCTGTCGTCGCAAGAGGTAACAAGGTGGAAACGAGTTTGAGCCTCCTCTAGGATTGCCATTTATTCACAGCCGGGTCACAGTAATCAGCCCGTTCGGTGACGCTGTCAAAGCCAGAAAGAAGAAAGAAAAAAGCTTTGAAGTGGCGAGAAAAAATCAGTGTACAACTTAAACAACTCATTAACAAATCAACCAGATATGCATATGACCACTTCGTCAACAAACTGACAATATAGTGATAATTAACGCTCAAGAAACATTTCCACAGAGTGCTGAGGCTGCCTTTGGGATAAAAATTAATGAGTGCAGTTGTCAATAACAGACATGAATAGATTATTTTATATCTACATTTTTGGTTCATAATTATTATAATATAGTTTATAATGTTTCTTTCACTTCTTAAAGTTATTAATGAAAAACTATTATATCTTTGTAACGTTGACCAGGGGCTCACCATTAATTTATTGCGATTCAAATAACGACCAAATCTATCCAATTCAATTCTTACATTCAGATTTACATAAGCATGACGTATAAATATATATGTCATAATACAAAATAGCGATATTGCTTAATTTTTGGTTGCCATTTGAATGCAATAAGCGTAAATGGATTAAATAAACATTTAAAGACTCTTTAATAAAAGAACGAAATGAATTATTTTCATAAAATTATAATAGAAAATAAAATACAGGATAATATGTGTATAAATGACTATAATATATTGCTTGATATCAGTACTAGTAGTAGGTTATTACATTATTTGGAAAAAAGAGGACAAAATAAGCGGGCAAACGTCTATGACCGTTTATAAAGATAGCAGTACAGTGCAAGAGAAACTTATACTATAATATAGGACTGGAACACCGAAAAAAACCAAATCGGTTAGCGTCCAAGTGCATAGGAAAGTTTTCTGTTTCGTTTTTGTTCTTCCTTAACCATAATTTAATTGTTTTATGCAAGGAAATTAATATAAAAACGATTTTGATAAACCAGCATGCAAGGGCTTATTCAAAGAAACCGAACCTTTTTTTGTCTGTTTTATTTTTTCCTGACCGCTGACACAGGCTATTATTAATTGAGCTGTAGATTGTGTAGCGTTTATTAAGTTATAATTATTTATGTACTACACTAATCAAGGCATACATATTTAATCAAATATATGTAACATACACAGAACTTTTATTTTAAGTAAGTTTGCAAGCAAGGATACGACCCACCTGATGATTAGCGGTTATCGGAGCCTGCGATTTCTTGCAACACCATACATTTGTAGATGTTATTATCGCGTTGCCTTGACATTTGACACTGCGGTGATATCCACCTGGCCTAAAAGACCTACCAGCTCATATAGTTTATGTTTTCTTAATTTCTTAAGATTTGCAGGTGTATTTTTTTATTAATGTCTTTTGCAGGTGTTTTGTTTTATTTATGTCTTCTCACAGTATAACACTTTATGTGGAGGCCAGCTTTACTTCTGCCGGCGTTACCAATGCGATGCCGTCGTTTAGCGGGTCTTTTTTCACTCTCGAAAACTCCACGTCTCACAAAAAAAGGTGAAAACGGGGCCTTTATGAGCAGACGAATTTTTATCTGTCGCAGACTTACCCAAATGATGTGATTTTTGTTTCTTGCTTACTCATTAAAGATTTTTTTTAATTTCTTTTATTTTATACAAAGTTGTTTACTGTTATTTACGCTGGTTTAAATGTTTTTAGAAACAGGATTTCTGAAAAAGTATATTATGATTTAAATAAATTTCTCTCTTGCCTTCAATTTTAATATTTTTTATTATAGCTTTCACCCGCGGCTTCGCCAGCATCTATAACAATTGTCTGCGGCACTATTATAATAATACAAAGATTGGTAGCCCATAATAACTTGTATCCCCTATTTTCATCCTCTTTAACTTTTTTCTTGGGACAGAAATAGTCTACGTCTTTTTTCAAGGTCCTATCTATTCATTAAAATTTACGTGTAGGCGTGAAAATCTGACAGACATAAAGAGCAAATTAGAATATAAAAATATCGGAGAAATCAATCTTGAAGTTTTCCCTCTTGCCTTTAATCTTAGTATTACATAATTAATAATGTTTCAAAGAAAACATTATATTATATATTTAGCTCCCGTTTAATAATACTAAGATCTAAACTATATAACGTATCAAGTCATCATGTCTCGCTTTAAATTAAAATAAACTTTTCTATTTATATTTAATTATTTGATTGATTAACTCACGCCATGGATTATTTGCAATAACTTTTTGACACAGTGAATCGGTTTTAATGAAACAAAGACTAAATAAATAGTTGAGAATATGCTTTATGATTTTTATGTTGACTAAAAATAAACATTCACAAACAGATATATCTTAAAATATCATATTATTTTACTTACACAAATGGCAAAAATCAGAAACCTACAGACGAGTGCAATTAAAATATACATAATATAGATAAACGATATTTCACTAATTGCTTACATTAAAAATATCGATTTGTAGTCTAAATATTATAAGCCGTATTTCAATTGCGTGAAGTACACGTAACGCCATCTCTTGTAGAATTAACGCAACATAATTCCGTTGAATAAAGTCGGGGTCTCTTCTCCTGACATTTCCTAAGATTCCCATGTTCCCGAGCTCTGAATCGTCGCGAGTAAAGTCGCGGCGAATAAATAATTTAAGCTGTAGTCATAATAAAGACATGAAAATATTTAATATATATAAGTATATGTGCAAGACAGTGAAGACTTCATTATTATTGTTGAGACGTAACAACTCCCGTAATTATATCATATTATTTTACTTCAAATAGTACAAAGCGTTAATAATAGGACTGCTTAAGCTTTAGTTTATTTGTAAATAATATAATATCTATATATTTTGATATAAAATTATTTTAAAAAAAACTAAAACAGTTCAGTTAAAGATGAAACATTTTAGTTATTTAATAAACTATAAAATATTAGGTTTTACACAGAAAGTGAGGCTCGTACCTATTTATATAGTAAGATGCGCTCATCCGCCCAAAGTCATGCATCCTAAGCACGTCCAGTCAAGACCGTAACGATAGATTCGCGCTATAAAATGCTAGTTTATAACAGGCTATAGAAAAAAATGTATTACGGTGTATTTTATTTACGAAATAATGTCTATCAAAATTTTTACGGTTTAAGAAAATATTACTATATTCTAGATTATTTATTGTGCTGATTGTTCAAACGAAATATAATGTATAATTCTTAGACAGCTCAATTCTAAATCAGAATTCTTAATATAAAAAAATTGTTTTATACAATTTGTTTGCTAAGCGAAGTAGATATAAAGCACTAGTCTGATTCAGGCTGTAGCAAATATCCCGTCTATTTTAACACCGCTCGACGCGTGCCCGGTACGTGACCATTGCATCGTAAACATTTAATACACTCATAATAATCGACATTGTAACTTTCACCTAAATACACAATAAACAGCCACCAACAATTACCTGTGTGTCCTTACCTTATTTCTTTCTTTGTTGGTATAAAATTATCCCATTGTAAATTTACCGGATGCACCGTAAATATTTTTGTATATTCATTATAGGCCAGTGGCGGATTAACAATAGTAGCAAGAGTAGCAATTCCTTCGGGTCCCGCAGGAAAAGAGGCCCCGCGTATCCAAGCCCGCCCGCCCTCATATCAAAAGTATATTAACACAATTATGAAAAAAAATCTTAGATAAATATTTTTTTATAATTTTTACTCTTAGATGGCAAATAAACATATTATTGATGGACATATGGAGTATTGATTTTTCGTACCCACATTACTTAGATCCAGACCCATAGATCAAGGGCCCCTGGGATCAAAATTGCTACGGGCCCCGCGCTTGCTTAATCTGGCACTGTTATAGGCGTATAATTGTGGGTCTAGAGAGCACCTTAAGCTATCAGTCTCGGTTATCATAGCATCTGATAATAATCGTTGTCTTGATAGGTAGTTTGCTGTTATCCAATGAAGTAGGTACTGGTTCGCCCTTAGGGTTGGGGAGGTCAGACTGTGTAAAAGCTAGTAACTTGTCAAATCCGGATAAGAATACGAAAAGAGTTAAGTATTATATAAAATTATATTAAAATATTTCGGTTATAAATTATATGTGTAAATAACAATGTTTAAAAATATTATTGTTAATTTGATAATAAACTCTATAAGTAAAAGTAATGAATTAAAACTAGTAAATCAAAGTCAAAGTATCGTGCAAACAAAAAACAAAGCATTAACCACAATCGGTTGAGACGCCGGAATCGGAAAATTTGTCGGACCAGTCCACGGACCTGTTGTCCGACTAGTCGAATCCGCCACATGTCGTCTATCGACCCCGTTATACCGTACCCCCTGTAATAGTTACGACTTACGACGGCATCGTATCGAAATTTGTAGCTAAAAGGCCGAGGGGCTAAACACGTGTGGATAAATCGGGGGAATGAGAATGCTGTTATAGATAGAATATAAAAATATCGATAGTTTACTGTTAAATCGAAAAAATAGGCATTTTTATAGATTTGTGACGAATGATTTTTATCTTAAAAAAAAAACTGGCGCATCACTACTTTCAATGTTTACTTTTGAATTAATTTGTTGTTGACAAGATTAAAAAAATGATTAAGTAATTTGTCTATTACTAGCTAAAGACCAACATCAAAACTTCCAAAAATAAAACAGTCAAACCTTTCTGCGGTTAGAATCTAATTTACATAAAAAGGAGTTTAATTTTAAATGATCTTATAATTTACTAGCAGGCCCCGACCACGAGTTGCTATGAACACTTAAAATTCGTTCAGTAAAAATTTTATATAAAAATTTCAGTTTCTCAGGTCCACACTGAAGAATCATTCCCCGGATTAATATGAGTATGCTAATTAATTGAGAATATATAAAGAAAAAAGAAAGAGTTACAAAAACATAAATACATTTTGTAAATAATTCGCCAGTTTTAAAAACCAATTTACCAATTTCAACCCTCAAAGTTTGATACAATCTCTGTTGGAGATTATTCTATTCCAAATTATTTGGACACAAAATATTGAACCTCCCCGGAAGCAAGGCTATCCAATAAAAACCAATAAGAATCATGCGAATATGTTTACTGACAGCGAAGCTATGCCGTAACTCGCCCAAGAAGAACAATACTTATTATAGGTAGTAAAATTAGAATTATTACTTGTAATCTTTGAAGAAAGTAAAAAATATGCCAACTACACAAACACACACATAACTCGGTACAGAGAATCGATAACTGTGAGCGCGGGTAATTAGCTCTTATATTTTGAGGAATATCGTTCTTTAATTCTGGAGTCCTTGACAAGCTCTAACATTAATCATTATATTCGGCGAAAATATGAAGAAGGTGTTGCTTAAAAACACTGGTTGGTATATAATAAATATCAATGGTTACTGATAGTAGGTCTTTTATTTCAAGAGGTAAGCAGTACTGTATTTCGGTTTGAAGGACACAACTGGAAGGCTAGTGAAATGACCGGGCAAAACAACTGCTTTGTTAAATCAAATAAATTGCTGCTTAAATCTTTAAGAACCAATATCTCGAGGTTGGCAACACAAGGTACAAATGAACGGTGTTGCAAGCGCTCATAGGCCACAACAACCGCTTACCATCAAGTGGTTCGTACTTGTCAATTTAGTGGCATAAAAAATAGACTTACTTCACTAGAATATAATATAGAACTACAATATATCAAATAGAAATATTATATTCGAATAGAAAGCGACGATTTTAAAACGTCAGGAAACAGTCTCGTTTCTTATTTCTCCAAAAACGATGCCAGACTAGCTCCATTGTTCGCGGTGAATAATTATATGCAACGAACAGGGTCTTTTTGTATAGAAACACTGCCTTTGCTGCGAGCATTGCATCTTTGACTATCAGGAACAATCGAAGCTCTAATTATGTTGAAATAACTTTGATGTGCGGAAACCTTATAAGATTGGTGTTATAAGTAAACATTTGGCGATATACGTTTATATGGTTTTATACCTATAGGCTACAAAGAGAACTGTATTCATAAGCCTCTGTGTCCGTCCGTCCCTCTGTCAGTGGGCTATCTCAAGAACACTAATAAGTTTTTTTTTGTGTAAAAGAGAGCAAACGGGCAGGAGGCTCACCTAATGGTAAGTGATCACCGCCACCCATGAACATCTGCAACTCCAGAGGGCTTGCCGGTGCGTTGCCGACCTTTAAAGAAAGAATAGG
This sequence comes from Hestina assimilis, assembly GCA_023373885.1. NCBI lineage: Eukaryota > Metazoa > Arthropoda > Insecta > Lepidoptera > Nymphalidae > Hestina > Hestina assimilis. The sequence continues at coordinate 9,294,068 of CM041755.1, read as the reverse complement.
CTCTTCTCTTCAAGTTTCCCAGGTCGTATCGGTTCGGATAGTCCGCCGGCGGAAGTCGATTCGTAGACCACAGATTCCTACTATACTAGGTAGCAAGAGGTACCGTTGAAATTATAACAGAATTCTGTTGCTGCTACAAACTTGCTATTTTTTAGCATTTTTTGTGTGTTTTATGGTTTTTTGTCCGAGTGTGAGCGGGTGGCACCATTGAAATTTTTAAGAATGGTCATGTGTTGATATTGAACAATGCAATAGTAGAAAAAGCCTTAAATACTTTTTGAATAACTCAATAATATTACAATAGTTTATTTTGAACCTTCTACAAATAAAAGTGTGTAAAATGTATAGAAGCTAGTATAGGATAAAAAATGTTTTTTTTTTTATAATACGCATATAGTTTTGTTATTATTTTATAGAATAACAAAGCTTTCTTTCAAACAATTAATAAAATCACTACTTAATTTGAATATAACCGTGTTGTCTGTATGTAGGTAATTTTATTACAAAATATATGTAAAATCTTTTTATTTTGTTTTGTTATTAAGAGAACAAACGATATAAAACAACAGGCAGTTTATGATATAACTTTTATTATTCTGTACAATGTTCCACCTGAGAGTTAAACCCTCCATCCGGTTAATTTTTCAGGTCAGTTGGGACAACAATTGACAATTAACGTTGCCACTCTCATCACACGCGCTTTGCCAGCCAACCCATTTTTTATTTCCTGTCATATTACCTTTATACATACCTATCTTCTGCCAGCGGCTTTGCCCACGTGAGTAACGATTTTTATACTAAATATGAAACCCCATTTTACCCCTACATGGGTGGAATTTTAGAAAATAAAAAACGCGTTTCTTTATTTGTAACTAGCTTCTGCCAGTGACTTCGTCCGCGTGGATAACGTTTTTAATACAACCTCTGAACAATTTTTCACCTCCCCCCTTTTAAATGTAATATTTATTTATATCGAATCAACAGCGTAAAAAATTAGCGTTATTTGACATGTTCAACGACTCCTTAAACGTGGAAACTTTATACTACAGACAATTTAATATATATCTCCAGTTTTACTAAACGGATTTGAATGAAAGTTAGCTCAAATTTGAAACTGTTTCGCAATCTACCGACTGGCGAAAACGAAAACGGTGTCATGCCATAAAAAATAGACAGGCAAAAATTGTACAAAAAATTTAGCTTGAAGACTTATAAATAGTCGATCCTCATTAGTTTTACAAAACTGTCTAGATAATTAAAAGTATTGTGACTATGAAAACTGTGAGTTGGAAGCTGTGAGAAAGAACTTCATAGGTTTTTAAAATTTTAAAACATATAATATAATTATTATTAGTGAACTATCAGCATTACCCGCCTGCACTTTCTTTATTATTATTGAGGATCTTATCGTGTTATATAGTGTATAGAATTCCTCAAGAAATGTGCAAAAGATTTTTTCAATTTAATCATGTAGTGAGATTAGTGCGTCCAATCAAACAAATAAACTCTTCAACTTAAAAGTATTCATAAAAAGTATAGATGTAGCATCGATGGATTAAAAAGGGTGCTTTGCCTTTAGACAGCTGGTTCTACCGTAATAACGTATGTACAATGTATGTATATAGTTCAATACTATTATGTTATGTGAAATTGTTCAGTGTGCTTCTGACATGTGAAATATAGCACGAGTTTAAGCTTGTTAGAAATTATTAATCTTTGATGTTGAAAAACTTATTACTAATTGAGATTATTATATTTACATTAACCAAAGTTCTTGCAAAAAAAACAAAACATCTATACTCAGAAACAAAAATGTTATTCACACGGGCAAAAGTTAATATTTAATAAATAGATACGATACAAGGTCTACAAATTTTCTTGGAGAAGCTAATGGTTCAATTCGGGTTCAAGGGTTCAATTATACCTATCTCGGGACAAGCTTATCACAATGTAGTTAGCATAACACTCTTATAGGTACTCAAAAATATGAAGAAAAAAAAAAAACGAATAAATCATTCAAGATATTCCATAACTTCGCATTTAATTTTCTTATGAATATTTTTAATTTTCTTCGGAAGAATCTATTTTTCTTCTCTCTGTCACAACAGAGATTATTCCACCAGTGCAATCAGTCACACTGGTGGTAGGTCTTTGTTGCAAGAGGCCGGCTAGGTAGGTACCACCGCAGTGTCCAATATTCTGTTGCCAAATAGTAGTGCTTAGGCACTACTGTGTTCCGGTTTGAAGGGCATTGTACGCTAGTGAAATTACTGGGCGAACGAGATTTAAGAACTAATATCTCGAGGTTGGCAACGCGTGAGTGGCACCTACTAATGGTGCTGCAAGCGCTCATAGGCTGCGGCAGCCACTTACCATCAGGTGGGCCGTATGCTTGTTTGCCAGCTTGTAACATAAAAAAAAAAAAAAATTTCTTTCAGAAGTAATAGTACCTATTTTCCGTTATTATTTTTTATGTCTTGACGGTTGGCAAACAGTCACCGCAACCTATAATCGCTTGCAATACTTGAGGTATCACTTGCGCGTTGTCAACCCAAGAGATAGGAGGGAAGGGATAAAAAGGGAAAAAAACTCAGGGAACATTGGGTTGGAAGATTGTGCCTTCAGCGCTCTCACTCACCGTACGAAACTCAAGAGTATGCTGTTACTTTTGTGCTGGGAGGATGGCATGGCTCTACTATAACGAAATCTAAACTTTCAAACCTAATTAAAAATTAAGATATTGTTTAGATAATTCTTAAATGAGTGATATATTGCTTTTCGTTAAAGCTAAATACATACATAATTATGTTTAGATACCTTGGCATAGTTGGCGTGGACCTTGCGTGAAGGTCAGTGAAACTCCAGGGAGACAAGTAATTGGTTGAAGGGCTTATGTCCTCCGGAAATCTATAAGTACGTACTATCGAAAACGCTTCTTACTTTCCGCTTTGAAAAAGTATTTAAACATTTTAACGTTTATAAAGCAGTTCATAGTCTTAGTCTTAATATTAATAAATAAGTCTTAAGTCTTAGTTAAATTTATATACTTTGTACTCCATTATTTTTGTACTTCTTCATCTTATCTTATGGTTAGTGGTAACCCTAGTATTAGAATTGTAAAGGTCACTCATATTGACGTCTGGCTTCAACTTAACGAATTTGGTGGATAGTTTGGTGGATTTTACGAAGTACGTAGACGCTAAATACCTTTTTAAAGTTACACATTCAAAAATTAATCGCTCCCAAAGCTGCTTAATTCACTGATCGCTTCCAGATCAATGATCGCATTTTTTATGCCACAAAAAGTGCATAGCCAGGAAGACTGATAAGCGAAAAACTAAACGATTCTTGTTATTGTAGTAGAAATAAACGCATTTTTATTATATTTGGTTGAGTGCGTTTATTTATTTATTATTTTAAATGGACACTATTATTTATTTATTTATTTATTATTCTATACGTACTTGTGCTTTAATAATATAGTTTATATGAAAGTTTAGCTCCTATAATAAAAACCAGCCTAACTTTAAGAATTGTAATAATTAGGCTTATAACTATTCTAAAATTGTATCTAAGGTTGAACTTTGAACTCGTAAAGTGGAAGCCTTGTGTAGATATGATAAAGTAGATACAAGGTTCTAAGAATATCACGCAAGCTCAACTAACTCGGGGCGCATTAACTCCTCTTCACTAGATCAAACTTTTCCTCATTCGCTTTTACTCTTCCTTACTTAGGGATTTATTTGTTTTATCACAGTTCATACAATAAAGATTATTAGTTTACTCTTCAATGACACACTATTGCTTAGAAAATAACCGATACTTTTTTTTTGAGCCTACCGGTCTTGATAGCGTCACTGAGTGGTGGAGCCGATACCTATCATTTAAGGTAAAAAACGGGGATGGTTATTTTATGAATTAAACTTTTTTTTTTTTACTTGGAGAAATGCAGTTACGCACTCGAGTGCCGGGACGGGTGCAATGGCGCAGGAGGTGTGTGGACTCGGAGCCGAGCTCCCTACCCACTAAAACTCCAAGGTCCCATCTAGCGCCATAGTGGGACGTCGCGGGGTCGCCGAAGCCATAAAACCGCGACGCCCCGGCGCTTGCCCCGAGGGGCCCACCGGTGGCGGCAACCTACTGCCGCCATACATACATAATAATACATAAAATACATATATACAGATACACACCACCGCGCGCGAACGCGCCAGGCCTTTCGGCCTCCACCTTGGGCGGCACCATACTGCCGCCATATATACATACTAATACATATAATACATAAATACAATATACGGCGACGCTTTCACGCCCCACCGACCGGGACCAAAAGGCCCCGGCAAACCCAACCAAGGGAGCCCTGGGTCCTACGGCTCCCCCTGCCGAGACTAACTTTTTAATAAGGTTGTTTCCTCTACGACCGACCGCCGTTATTTTTAAAGAGGTTTTCTTCCTCTACCGCCTGACCGAGGCTGAAGGCCCCGGTCAAACACACCACCGGTGTCGCAGGAGCCGCTCGCAGTCCATTCTGCCGTGAGCGACATTGAGGCAATGGTATGTTATCTTAGCCTTCATGAAGGAGAAGAAGGAGCTTCATGAAGAACTAGATTAAATTATGTTATGAGAATAGATTTACTATGTACTATACACAGATCGATCCATACAGAAAAAATTACCTCGCTGGTGCTTCTTCGTAAATTAAACATAAACGAAACGAAAAATTGATGGAGGTAGGTCTTTTTTACTTCGTTTGGGTTTGGTTCTAGACGCTGGGCTAGGTAGATATCATAGCGGTATCAATTATTCTAGCGCAAAGCAGTAGTGTCTTTGACATTACTGTGTTTATGTTTGAAGAGCACTGTAGGCTAGTGAAATAACTGGGCAAATGAGATTTAAGAACCAATATCTCGAGGTTGGCAACGCGTGTGACACCTACAAATAATGTTGCACGTGCTCATAGGCTACGGCAACCGCTTACTATCAGCGGGTGAGCCGTATGCTTGATTGCCAACTTATTAAGGTAAAAAAAGTTAGATAACATAACATTTCTGTTTTGCCTATGACGGATTAAAAACTCGTAGTTTATATGCGAATCTTGTTTTATTTTACTTATCTATTAAATTTTATAAAATAATTGATAAGTAGTTTGTTAAAGTTTCAAATAGTTAATACATTTTTTAAATACCTATTTCTATTACAAAGCATTGCGACCCCTATTAATCTAGAAAGAGTCCTCAACGTAAAACCAACCATATTTAACAAGGCATATACTAAGATTCGAAGTTTTCAAACGATGATCACTCGCGACGCTTACAGGGAACAACACTCAAGCCACCCTCCACCCTGCACTACCCTCAACCCCGCTACCAAGAATAAGGTAGATTACTAGAAAATTTTCATGCAATATTTTCAGCGTTATTACTAAATGTTATAAAGTCGTAAATTTAATTTGAAATTACGTATTCATAGACACGTTAATAAGCTATTACGTTTTAATAAAACATATTAACATAAACGCTCAACACTCAACTACCCAATTAGGATAGTAATATATTTTTTTTATGAGACTAACTTAGTCTTAGCAAGCAACACGACCCACATGATGGTAGGTAAGCGGTTGTCGTCGCCTATGAGTGCTTGCAATTAGAATAAAAAATTAAATATAAGCCATACAATTGTAGATGTCACGTGCTGCCAACTCCGAGATATCAAGTCCTTCAAAACGAAACACAGTACTGCTTTACGGTAGACTAACTGACACTGCGTTGGTCCCTGCCTAGCCTGTCTCTTGCAAATGGTGGCCTATCACCGGTGTCGAGGGTGCGGGATATATACACAAACACCAAACACACGTCGAACGTAGTTAGACTGCATCCGTCCATCATGTGACTTATGCAACAAAAAATTTCAGACCATAGCTCAATTGTTAAAGAGCCGACTCAATCTGTTAAAGCGAGAATTGCGGGTTCGATCATGACCTTGGGCTATTGTCTTACCCACTCTTAGCGCAAGCTACGAGCTTACTTATAGGGACAATAATGTATTAGTAATGACATTAAAAAAGCATTGCTAATATTCCTTTCAAATATATTTGCGTCGGATTAAATCGTAATTATCCATACTTATCAAGGACCGATGACAATTTAATAATTTAAAAAAATCAAACTAAATAATTACCAGTCAAGTGCGTTGTGGACCACGCACAGTTGAAACTTAAGGGTTCCGCAGCTTGGTTATGAAGAATCTTAACGGCTTTAAAAATAATAACGAATTAAAACCGACCGCAAAAATAAGTTGTTAATTTCAAAGTAATTATTAAAAGTAATATGAAAAACAATGTTATGGGAAATATACTTATATATACTCTTAAATTTATAGACCTGTCTTCTTCAAACTAAATGTGGATGAAATTTCATGTTGTATTCTAAAAGCTCAAATTTTTCCAGAATTTCAAATCACATAGTTCAAAAGTTAGAGGGTGGGACACGATTTTTACGACTTTAGGAGCTAATATCTCAACAACTGCTGGCTTAACGAAAAAAGTCAAAATCAAACCTCCTTATCATTTTAAAAGACCTATCCATATATATATATATATAAGGTCTCCGAGTAAAATGACTGTGACATACAGACGGACGGACGGACAGAGGGACAGACGGACAGACGGCAGACGGACATGACGAAACTATAAGGGTTCCGTTTTTGCCATTTGGCTACGGAACCCTAATAATGCGAAATAAATTATAGCTTAAAAAACAGTGTCAATAGTTATGAATATGTTATTGATAGATATGAGTAGAAGAATGACTATTATACATGATAAATTATTATAAAGGACCCCACGCTTTTTTTTACAACAAAATACGTTTTTTTCTTATTAATTTTTGTGCCAAAAGCCAACAGCAATACACATCAAAGTCACGGGTGAGGACTAAGTACTGAGATACAGTCGAGAATAAGAGACAGCACTCGTGGAGGCTCAAATTTGATTCCATTCTTAGTATGCTTTCTACGAAGCCGAACCACGGCAAGGGACACTTATTCCTGCCCTCAATATAAGGTGAACTGATGTCTCTGGTATTGCGAGTGAACCCATATAAGCTACACTAACTGATTTCTATCAGTTAGTCTTGTTTACGTTTAATAGTATAATAAAAACTTCATACATCTAATTTTAAAAAATATAAGCTGTCCCAAAAACTGGCTACAAGCATATAAACTAAAGAGGTACAGTTAATTAAATCTGAAGCTCAAGTTAGCAACACGGAAAAATAAAAAAATCGACTTTGTGGCACAGCGGTAGCGAATCAGCAGTAAGCGCCACATGTCGCGGGTTCGATTCCCGCTCGGAGCATATGTTTGTATTGACCATACAGGTTTTTTTTTGGTCTGGGTGTATTTGTCCTTGTCGTTGTGTATGTTTCCGGAACCCCGACACAGGATATAACTATTCTAATGGGGGCCGTTGAGAGTGTAGCGTTTATGAATTTTAATCATCCCTAGTAGTCAATACTAATATTATAAATACGAAAGTTATTCTGTCTGTAATATATACGTAATATCTGTAATCGTTAAGCCAATAAAGCGTTTGTGTTGAAATTTGGACAAAGACATTTTAGACCATGGGGCAGGCTATCCTACAAAAAGTTTGAATGAATTGAAATAATAAATGAAAGAATTTATCGGGAACCAATTATTTGTATATTGCATTAAAGATGACATTTAAAATTGTTATATACGCTATAAATCTAAACAGTTATCAATTGAGATAAATCTCAACGACCCCTATACGAAAATATTATCTCGAGATAAATCTAAAATTTTTGTATATAATGTTATATTGTGTTATGCGATTTTTAAGATGTGATAAATTTCACAACTTCTTTTATAATTTCACGTGTAATTTTGAAGAATCTTATGGACGGACATTAACGAATTAATATCTCAACTACTGACTTAATCAAAAAGTCAAAATAAAAATTCTTTACTCTTTTTAAAGAAGAAAGATACATCAGTTACATCTATGAACTGGTACTATTAATTTTTAAATATTTTATTACAAAACGCTTTAGCGTTTCATAGAATTCTTCTATTGACTAAATATCGTATAGATAGAGCCAATAGAGTCCGAGTTAAATGGCTGTGATCAACGGACGGATAGAAGGACATACGGACCATTTGGTTACGAAACCCTAAAAATTAAATGAAAATGACAGAGTAGAAGTTATCGACATGCTTATAAAGGAAAATGATGAAAATTACTTTTATAAATAACCAAAATATTAAAACGTAAACATATATCTAGTGAATTCTCAACTAAAACAGAAGAAAATTCCCGCACAACGTATCCATGAGAGGCATAAAAGCTTGTTCTACATTCATCGCGGAATACACCCGCGTCATAGTAAATGAAGTCGCAATAATTCACCCCCCGGTTACCGGATACGTTCCTTTCGTTGAACGCACCCCAACTAGTTGATCAACTAGTCCATTTATTAGTATTTTAGTATTTTCATAAGTTGAACAAGTTGAAAATTTGTTGTACACTATGTCTTTTGATAATTCCACAGAACCGAACATTTTTGTGGGAAAATAATTATCATATTTGACACCGTCGTGGCGTTGTGGCTAGCGAGTCTGCCTTTAGCATCGACGGTTGCGGGTTCGATTCCCGCTCGGAGCAGTTGTTTGTATTAATCGTACAGGCATGTTTTCCGGTCTGGGTGTGTTTGTCCTTGTCATTGTGAATGTTTCCGGACCCCCGACACAGGATATAATTATCCTAATGGGGGCCGTTGAGTGTGTAGCGTTTATTTATTTATTTATTTATATGTCTTAAGCCATATAACTATATCTGTGACAAATGTCATACAAATTCGTTAAGCCATTTTTGTGTGATTGACCAACACCCAAACATTCAAATATCCTAATATACAGACTTTTATATTTATTACATTAGTAGGATTTTAATAGTAAGTTTGTAGTATAGCTTTGCGGTTTTCAGCTTTAGCGGACCGGCTCAGCTAGGGATTTTTTTATTTTTTTTTCGGAATGTGTATTGCTGTTGGCCCTACTGGCCTTGACAGCGTCACCGGCGGGGGGGTGCTAGGGAAGTAGCGAGTGTGTCGTTCGATTAACCTTTCTAGGCAAACTCTTATGATATCTCTTCCCTCTTTTCTTTTGACCTCCTTCTCTTGGTTTGGCGAGACACTTGTGATGCTTCTGGTGTTACAGGCGTCTCTTGGCTACGATGACCGACATACAACCTTTATTGCTTTAAAAAAATTACGTCAAAAAGAAGTTATTAATTCGTCAGTTGATTTTTAAGTTTCTTTTCTTGTTTCTGGGTAGGCCGCATTTTGTAGCGAAATAATAAATTGTTCAGGAAATATTGAAGTCTTCAAAATAATTAATTACCTGCTATTACAAAAACAATATCGTACTTTTAAAAAGCGATTTAAAAATTATGTTATAGCTATTTATTACTTCTACAGTTTTCGATCAAAAGCTATGAAATAAAAATTATTGGATGTTACCTCATAATTCATATAGTTTTGCTTTTAATCAGTGCCAAAGACAATAATCTCATAATCAATAGAGATATGTTTAAAAAATCAAAAATTATTTGACACTATTTTGACAAATTTGACATTTCTGTTTTTATACCCGCGCAAAAAAAAATAGTAAAAAACTAAGTAATTTAGAAATTAATCGTTAATAAACTATACATGCAATAATGAAATGTAGACGCTCTAATTCCTGTCTTAGTTTGTGTACGTCATGTTGTTCAGGACGCACAGTTCGACATAAATTAACATACAGTAGAATTAAACATGGGCTAAAGAGATCCGTACCAGCAGCGATTGTTTTATGGGCATTTTACAAAATACCTTCAAAATCTGGTTTAACTTCTCGGAGAGTGATAAACTTTTTAAAACGGCACTACAGAGTCGCTGACGATCCTCGAAGGACTGGAAAATCTATAAGTAAAATGTTAAGGTGTGCTGTCGACTTTGGTCTTATAAAGAAACGTGGTTCCAGATACTTTCTTGCCCAGAAATCCAAATAAATTGTCCAGGTTTTGTATAATACTTTGTAAAAGTGATCAGTTTGAAATTGCGCTATTTTTTTCTATTAAATAAGAAAATGTTAAATGTGTTTGTTTATTCGTATTTATAACTATTAATAGAATAAAAAGAAGGCCATTTGGGTTTTTCAAAATAGGGTATGCGGTATAAGGCCTGAATAACATAATTATGTCAGCATCGATCAGCATTCTCTCTATTGAAAATGGCTATTTAGTATGAAGATGCATACGTATTAATTTTTATTTCAGCATCGATTCGCTTTTCGCATGATCTGTTTTAAATGCTTATAAGCGTAACATTCTATACAACACGTTACAGTACTAAGCAGTCTTCAAAGTGTGCTGAAAGATGCATACACATGCTGAAGCATCCTTATGGGTGTAACACTTGATATAACACATTACAGTACTAAACAGCCGTCAAAGTGTGCTGAAGGATGGGTACGCGTGTTTACGGATGCTGAAACATGCTTAAAACATGCTCATAAGTATATACTGGACATCCAAAACCATCTAACTAAATACTGGTCGATGCTGATAAACCTTTTGGTGCATCAACATCTAGTGGCGGATTTAGGACATGACAATTGTCAAAAAGAGGCAAGGGCGGCAAAAACCTTACAGCATATACATTAAAAATTTGTAAATCCACCACTGTCCACACCGGAGTTACTATGTTGCGCAACATTAGTCGCAAATTGCCAAGCTCGTGGATCACACATGTTTAGCTAGTGAGTAATGACTCGCGCAGCGCGCATGTCCTCACTAGCGTACTACAGGCCGGACACTCGACAACAGCGGCGCGGGCGTTGTTATTATGGCGGTTGCATCTTCGGTCCTCTTCTTTAAGGTAAAGGAAGTGGAAGACAAGGAAGTGAGAGTATATAGAAATACAGATACCGTTTTTTTATTTAATGACGGTTGGCAAATAAGCATACGGTCCACCTGATGTTAAGGTGTGACCGCAACCTATGATATGAACGCTTGCTATACTTGAAGAATCAAAAGTGCGTTGCCAACCCAAGGAACATGAGGGAAGGGATGAGAAGGGAACGGATGTCTCCGGCGCTCTCACTCGTCGCACGAAAGGCAACAGTACCTACTGATACTGTTACTTTAAATACTGTAGCAGCATCACCTACGTGCAGTTACAGGAAATAATTGTACGCTACACATCTTTTATTTATCTTTATTTTCTACGTCATCGTTCGGAATAGATGAACGTAGATAGCTCTGAAAAAGAACTGTTTTATATGCCTTATAAGGCGTGGTTGGTATGCGAAACAGCGTCGCTCTGAAAAGAGCGTTTTTAAGATGCAGATCCGAAGATCTACAGTTTCTTCTTTCTTCAAGCTTCCAATAAGAATCTTCACACAATACTACTTCAAGCAACACGCGACGCGGGAACCGAACACGGACAAGACGACCTCGCTGCACTCGGCACTCGACGATTCTAAGGCGACGCCGGGTCGCAGCGGTCAATTTTATTAATTCGCGCGCGTCCCTCCCGCGCGCCCTTCCCGCTTCAGACAGCGGCGTGCGGGGCGCAGGACGCCACCTATGAGAAGCCCGCGTATTAAAGTAGCCATTTTTATTGGAATTTAATTTTATAATTTTATATTTTATTTTGTATACTATTTTCTTATTGGTTATTCGTTTCTGTAATTTTTGTATATATACTCGTGCATTTTTTCAATAAATCATTCCACTACATTCCACCGGAGAGTTTACTTATAATCTACGAATCCTCAACAAATAATAATTAACCACACTAGTACAGTGGTTAAAGTGGTGACCCCGAGGAACAGAAGCATACCGGACAGGAACCAGGCTCCGAAGCACCCTTCTGAGAAAAAACCTCTCCCTACGTGGAATCTCTGCCCGACTGCTAATAGAAACTTTCTATTACACGCTGCCGTGACGAAGCTCTTCACGAATACCGCTACGCTGCTTGACGAACCTATCCGGAAAATGGAAGACAGCCAAGCACCAGCCACATTCAACAACCAGTCACTCAACATCTCACCGACGTGCTACGTACTTTAAAAGCAGAACTCGCAGAACTGAAAGCAAGACCGATGCATAACCCTCACCAGCGACACTCACATTCTCATCACAGAAGCACATCGCATCGTCATTCCCGGTCTCATACTTCATCTTCGTCTGCACACTCATCACTCTGCTACTATCACCGTCGATTCAGCAACGCAGCAACACGCTGTACAACCCCTTGCAGCTTCAAGAAACAGTCATCAAATCACAAACAACAATTGGCAGAAACGGAATCATTCGGCGATCACAACAAGTCCTACCGCCTGTTCGTCAAGGACAAAAGGACATGCTACTCTTTCTTGGTAGACACGGGAGCTAATATATCCGTTTTACCTCGAAAACCAGGCCAGAAAGCAACGCCGCTACCATTCAAATTATACGCCGCAAACAATACTACAATATCTACCTACGGCGAGAAAACACTCGAACTGGATCTCAACTTACGACGTCCCTACAAATGGAAGTTCATAGTCGCTGATGTCTCGAAACCGATACTAGGAGCCGATTTCTTAAACCACCATCAACTTATCGTAGATGTCAAAAATCGAAGATTAATTGATGCCGTCACAAATCTCAACGTCAAAGCTCCGGTGATGTCAACTAGCATCCCTACAGTCCGCAGTATCGACATACATAGCACGTACCACGACATCCTAGCCGAATTTCCCGGAACCACACGTCTCACCGCAATGCAACTGGAACCGAAGATCCACGTCGAACACTACATAGAAACAGAAGGTCAACCTCTACACTGCCGTTCTCGTCCTATACCGCCACATCGCTACGAAACAGTAAAAAAAGAATTCGAAAATATGATGCAACAAGGACTCTGCAGACCCAGCAAAAGCCCATGGTCATCACCACTGCATATAGTACCCAAGAAGAACGGGGATATACGAGTGTGTGGTGACTATCGCAGGCTCAACGCGATAACAAAGCCCGATCGCTACCCAGTACCACGAGTCAAAGACTTCACTCATCATCTATCAGAAAAAAGAATATTTTCAACAATTGATCTCAACCGCGCATATCAACAAATCAACGTAAGAAACGAAGACATAGAAAAAACGGCAATTATTACTCCATTCGGCTTATTCGAGTTCCCGCGCATGTGTCCCGGTTTGAAAAACGCTGGACAAACATTTCAACGCTACATACACGAAGTACTCCGTGGACTCGACTACGTGTTTCCATTCATCGACGATGTACTTATCGCTTCATCAAACGAAGCCGAACACCGCGAACATCTCAAATGTGTTTTAAAACGCCTAGAAGAAAATGGAATCACTATTAACCCAGCCAAATGCAACCTAGGCCAGCCAGAAGTAAAATTCCTAGGCTACATCGTTTCTCAAGAAGGAATCAAACCGCCACTCGAGAAGGTCAAGGCTATCACTGAGTACACACAACCGAAAACCATTGAAGAACTAAGACGTTTCCTCGGTATGTTAAATTTCTACCGCGATCACATACCTAACGCCGCGACGCTACAAGCTCCATTGAACGCATACCTACACAACGTCAAGAAGCGAGATAAAACAATCATCGAGTGGAACAAAGAAGCACTACAAGCATTCGAGGCATGTAAAGCCAGCATCACAAACGCAGCTTTACTCGCCCACCCTTCACACCAAGCCACCCTCGCAATCTTCAGTGACGCCTCAGACACAGCAGCTGGTGCCGTCCTACAACAATATATCAACAATACATGGCAACCATTAGGATACTTCTCAAAGAAATTCTCAGACGCGCAACAAAAATATTCAACATACGATCGTGAATTATTAGCTATTTATATGTCAGTAAAACACTTTCGAAAAATATTTGAAGGACGCGAACTCATCATATTTACGGATCACAAACCGCTTACATTCGCTATGAACAAGATTACTACATCAAACGAAACTCCGCGCAGAACGCGACAATTACTATTCATTAGCGAATTTACTACCGACATACGTCACGTAAGCGGCAAACAAAACACAGTTGCCGACGCTCTCAGCCGCATAGAAACAAGCGACATCGCAACAAGATCCGCGGAATCGAGCCACATAGCGACAATAACTTGTCCTTCACCGATCGATTACGAAGAAATCGCCCGCGCGCAAGACAAAGACAGCACTATACATCAATTACGTCATCAAAATAATTTATCCTTCAAGAAGATCAACATACCTAATACTAACATCGAATTATACTGCGAAATATCAACTTCATACATACGACCATATATACCTAGCGAATATCGAAGAAAAATTTTTAATAGCATACATAATATTAGTCATCCCGGAACAAGAACAACTCGAAAATTAATAACAAGAAAATACTTTTGGCCTTCAATGAATACCGATATAGGTCAGTGGACTAAAACCTGTTTATCGTGTCAAAAAAGTAAAATACTACGTCACACGCACAGCAAGATCGCAACTTTCCCGCCAACCGAACGTTTTCAACACATACACATCGATATAGTCGGACCGTTACCTACAACTGCGCAAGGACACCGCTACATAGTAACAATGATCGATCGTCACACGAAATGGCCCGAAGCGATCCCGACCATTGACATATCCGCAGAAACAGTCGCCGACTCCATATACACGCACTGGATTACTCGTTTTGGATGCCCCGCTACGATAACGACCGATCAAGGACGACAGTTCGAGAGTAATCTATTCATTCATCTAACAAAAATACTCGGTATAGAAAAAATACGTACTACGCCCTACCATCCGCAAAGTAACGGAATCGTAGAACGTTGGCATCGTTCATTGAAGAATGCATTACGAGCGAAACTATCAAATACAAATTCATGGATGAATGAACTCCCAACCGTACTACTAGGACTACGAGCCGCCTTACGCACCGACACCGGCGTAAGCGCCGCCGAACTTACCTACGGATTCAACTTGCGACTGCCTAGCGACTTCTTCGACGCAAATACTCCCGCTACTTCATCAATGGACTACAGTTACGTCGAAAAATTACGCGCGAACATAGCAAAGAACAAGCCGAAGCCAATGAACGCACACCGAAACAATAAACACATATTCGTACATGAAGACCTACACACATGCACGCACGTATTTATTAGAAACGACGCAGCAAAGTCAACTTTAAAAGCACCATATGAAGGTCCCTATCGAGTTGTAAAACGAACGGATAAAGTTTTTACAATTCAATTACCCGATCGTCAAACAAATATATCAATCGACCGATTGAAACCTGCATATGTACTTCAAGATACCGATTACCTTTTACCTTCAGAACCTGTTACCATACCATACCAACCAGAAACCATTACCAGAAAAACCTCATTACCAGAGCAAGCGAACAACATGACGTCACAACCTAATCTCAAGCAAACACGATTAGGCCGTACCATCAAGTTGCCGGTACGTTTCACTTGAGGGGAATTACTGTAGCAGCATCACCTACGTGCAGTTACAGGAAATAATTGTACGCTACACATCTTTTATTTATCTTTATTTTCTACGTCATCGTTCGGAATAGATGAACGTAGATAGCTCTGAAAAGAACTGTTTTATATGCCTTATAAGGCGTGGTTGGTATGCGAAACAGCGTCGCTCTGAAAAGAGCGTTTTTAAGATGCAGATCCGAAGATCTACAGTTTCTTCTTTCTTCAAGCTTCCAATAAGAATCTTCACACAATACTACTTCAAGCAACACGCGACGCGGGAACCGAACACGGACAAGACGACCTCGCTGCACTCGGCACTCGACGATTCTAAGGCGACGCCGGGTCGCAGCGGTCAATTTTATTAATTCGCGCGCGTCCCTCCCGCGCGCCCCTCCCGCTTCAGACAGCGGCGTGCGGGGCGCAGGACGCCACCTATGAGAAGCCCGCGTATTAAAGTAGCCATTTTTATTGGAATTTAATTTTATAATTTTATATTTTATTTTGTATACTATTTTCTTATTGGTTATTCGTTTCTGTAATTTTTGTATATATACTCGTGCATTTTTTCAATAAATCATTCCACTACATTCCACCGGAGAGTTTACTTATAATCTACGAATCCTCAACAAATAATAATTAACCACACTAGTACAGTGGTTAAAATACAAATAAAAATAAATAAAAAATCGTCCAAACAAATTTTTCGTTCAGTTCGAGAAATTCGCTTTCGATCTTCGTTCATAATGCGCACGGCCGGAGAGCGGAATACTCTTCCGGTTTCTGTATTTCCGAACGCATACAACCTGAACCTCTTCAAGGTGCGAGTACACAGGCTTCTTATGAGTAAGCTCGCTCCACCGTAGACTTCATCTATGCCTTCTCGCACGATGGAGGTCAAGAGCCTACCAATTTTTGAATTTAAAAAAAAAAAAATCCCCTTTCTCAGTTTGAACGGCTGGCTCTAATCATTAGCTTAACTTGAGAATTACATAAAAAAACTTTATGAATATTCTTTGTATTTAGAGTGTTTTCGTGTCCGCCTTATAAAATTTTGTACTCTACAACTGTACCAGCAGCACTTTATAAAAATAATCTAAGGTTCAACAATAAAATCACCAATTCATCAATAATAATATTTAATATTTCGTTTCACCAACTTGTATTTACATAATCACTTAAAATATACTGATCTATTATCAAACAACAATTCAAAAAAAACATAACTATTTCCGGTGTACTTAATCTGATTTATGCTCATAAGCATTTATATTGAAGCTTAAACGATCCAACGATCGAATATATACAGATTTTATTTATAACTACATAATCTGTGGCATAGATTAAATTGCACAATTTTTTTTTTAATATTGTAATTTGATAAATAAAATCTGTTATAATTTTATACTAAACAAAACTGCTGGAATGCTTACATACAAGAACCTACATTTATGAATAGACAGCCAATGTTTACAAACCATTGGAAACCAACACGAGGTGATTATTACATTTTCAAGCGAACAACAACGACAAAATATGTACAGGGCATGAACACTGTAATATCATAAAATTTACAGTCAAAGAAGCCGTGTCTGATATAAGATAAAAAAGATAAAACAATCCATTATTATTTCTTATTACTAAAAATATTTTTCAAATAGATAAACATATAATACTGTTAGACAAAGACAATGTTTATAAAAAGTAAAATATTAAAAGTAATAATATTTTAACGTAAAAATAAATTTATTAATTGTATTATTTGATCAAACATTGGCTCCAATTTGACTGCTTGCACTACGATTAAATAGCAAGGATCTATGTTTTTAGAAGAGCAAGTCTTCGTCGCCTTCATCGAGTAAGTTGGCAACGTTGTCGCGTACATCCTGGTTCGCAAGAAGCATTGCGTCTTTTTTCTGTAATTCAATTATATATAAATTAATTTAATTTCTCGTCACGAAACGTTGAGCAGGTGCGAAACATTGAACAAGAATAATTGGACGCAAATAAGCAATACCATGTCAACCCACAAAATTGAAAAAACTGAGTTATATATGCAAAAGTGTTGGTAAATGGCTGAAGAATATTTTTCTTTAATATTTGTAGGGTTTTAAGCTTTAAAACTTCTAAAAAGCCAGTTTTTCAATCATGCAATTTATGTATTTTTAAACGTTTTAGTTTATATTATATACGAAATATGAAGTTTGTATACTTATTTTTTGTGAAAATAAGTAAAATAACTTATATAAATCGGAAATTACCCAAAACTTGACCAATAAATAAATAAAAAAAATCATATGAAGCAAGTTGTTCAAAATTTTTAAACGCGTTTTTCTCGAAATGACATTCGTGTGGGTTGACATGGTATTGCTTATTTGCGTCCATTATTATAAACTACAATTTATTTGTTATTCAAGAAACTAATATCCTAACTGTCAATAACATTTATATATATTTTAGCTTAAAGGCTCGTTTTGAGAAAAACGCAACGAAAACTTAAATTTCGTTTTTATATTGTTCTCACGATAGAAGTTTTCCATTAAACTCTCGTTAAGTAAAAGAAGGCTATCGATCAGCTAAAAAAAAATAGCATGTATAATAACAACAATATGACAAACAAATTTAACGTTATTTTATAGTGATTGTTTTATTATACTGTTCTTTAGACTTAAAAAAAAAATGAAAAATTATATAAAAAAATGCTATAAAATGCGCCCATAACTCGATGTGGTAATTTTTTATCGCCAAAACAAAGCTTTAAGATGATGAAATAGGGGATGAAGTTTGTATCTACCAATGATTACTATTATGGTGTTATATAATGGGGTGTCTCATTAACACTAGTATGTTATTCATGCGAATAAATCTGCGGGAATGCTAGTTTATCATTTTATAGCAACAAACCAGAAACATTAGGAACACTTCATAAGCATAATCGAAACACTCCAGAAGTATATCCGACGTTATGGCGCAGCGGTAGCGAACCTGCCTTAAACGCCACAGGTCGCGGGTTCGATCCCCGCTCGGAGCATAATATGTTTGTATAGACCATGCAAGCATATTTTCCGGTCTGGGTGTATTTGTCCTTGTCCTTGTATGTGTTTCCGGACCCCGACACAGGATATCACTATCCTGATGGAGGCCGTTGAGTGTGCAGCGTTTATTATTATTATATTGGGAACACTCTAGAAGCATGTTCTATTTCTATCCTGTTCGTTTGAAAATCACGTAAATATCAATAATTTAAAAAGAAAGTCATACCGCTTTCGCCTTATCTTTGATAATCTTCTTCTTGTCCTGGATCTTCTTCAGCCGATAGAACTCTTCACGCTCCATCTCGTCCAGCTCAGAGATGATGTACGCCAGGGTGCGCTCCAGTCGGGGAATGATAACTGACGAATGATGATTTTATATTATTAACAATTTCTGAATTAAAGAAATACTGGAAAAATATTGGCATGGCCAAAACGACAGTGATATAATTGTACGGGCGTAGGCAGGTCTAACTCCCAGTTTCTCGTACCTTGATCAATCAAATGAATGTCAACTTAACATAGCAAATGCAGAGCACTCATTGGTTAAAGATAATCGATGATCAACTGGCAACCAATGAGCGTTTATTATTTGCTTTGTTAAGTTGACATCAACATTTGAGAAACCAGGGATAATTTTCTTATTTGTCTTAGTTGTATTTATAAGAATTACCGTATATTTTGAAAGCTATGTCATTCTTTTTTAATGATTAGGCCTCACACATGTTTACTTCACTTTATATTTTTTGTGCTGCAATAAAATATTTTAGTCTCATCATGTTACAAAATAAAGAATACATAATGTTATAATTTTGCCCGAAAATATATACTTTGAAGTTAAAATTTTATAAAATTTATTCATAATCTTCTATATATATAAAAGAAAGTCGTGTTAGTTACTCCACTTATAACTCAAGAACGGCTGAACCGATTTAGCTGAAAATTGGCAGGGAGGTAGTTTAGAGCCAGGAGAAGGACATAGGATACTTTTTATCCCGTTCGACAGCATTCCCGTGTGACTTGACATGAAACGTCAGTCATTATAAAAAGTGGTATAACAAAAAAGAATCAGACTTGGAATAACAAAACGCAAATGACAGCAATGTAATGATATTTGTAAGAAATCAATAATAAAACTATTTCTATTAAAGAAATAATTAACAATTATAATGTAACGTGGCATGTTCACGGGTCGGAAGACCATCTGCGTTGTTTGTTTTTGCGCCTGATAATAAAACAAAAAATGTCGTGTATCACAAGGTACTTAAATGAAGAGCAACCTATGTACTAAATTACAGAAATAATTATGAATGATTAATGTAGGTATTTAATTTTTTTTGTATTTTTTCCAATTAAGAAAAAAACTGCTTATTTATTTCCTTTAAGGCGGAACAAAGTTCGCCGGGTCAGCTAGTAATTTAATATTTCATTGTGTTGATCCTTTAAAATCAAGATTATTTCTTATTTTATTATTTATTCTTTATTGACCACATATGTAGGTACAAAAAGCGGACACAACACACTAGGCATTCTCTGCTAGTCAACCTATGGGAAGTGCAGAAAAATAATTTATGAATGACATAATAAAAAAAAAAAGAAACAAAAGAAAAATAACAATTATAAATATAAGTCTTATATCTATATCCAACAAAACAAAAATCTTAATGTTAAGAAAAAGATGATTGAATTTGGACATTTAATAAGTCTAAAGGTGGCACAGAGAAACTAGCAAATAATATTTTAACCCCAAAATTATATTATAAGTATAACAGGGGAGGGACTCTGTGGTTATACCCAAATTATATTATGTAACTTGAAAGCATCTACCACCCCAGTCATGACAGAATATTCCTCAAGCTCTATTTTTAAGCCTATTGATGTATTTTATAAAAATGAAATCATTATGTCTTACCATGCTCAATAGCATTGACACGCCTGTTAGTGATCTTGATCACCTCATCCAGGGTCACAAAAGATGTTTGCAAGGAAGCCAATTCAACGAGCAATTTGATAGCGCTCTGGAAGTTCTTCTTCAGCTTGGCCAATTGTTGACCACCTCTGGCCAGTCCCGCCAGCTCATACGTATCAGAACCATCTTGGTATGACTCAAATATTGGGAGTGTGACACCTGGAAAAAAATATTGTTATAACAATATTTTATAAACAAAAAATTATAAAAAAGTAAGTTAGCAGCTTGATTAATTCTAATTTTATTGTTGTTATAAGCAATTTGAATACTCGAAAATCTGGATAATTAAATTAAATTATGAATAAAAGCTTGTCCATATTATGAAGTCTAAAAACATTAAACTTATCAATTGAATTCTATGTTTCACACATACATTTATATGAATATACTATCATATTCTTTAACATTACTACTATATTGCCTTCTTAATCATGAAATGCTTATTAACTAATATCCAATCCGGATAAGTCAATTCGGATACCTGAGGTTCCAGTCTATTACAAAGTTTTAATTTTTTTAAATATTATAAATGACGTAAGATAAATAAATTATTAAGTTCTTGGGTCAAGACAACATAGACCTCTTTAGCATCACTAACTATAACACATTTAACCAGAGACATTTTTAAAAATAATAACATTATAGAAAAGGCAGTTTTGCTTAAATAACAACAATGAATATACCAGCAACATTGTCTTTCTTGGAGCGAATCTTAATTTGAGCTTTAGTGACATTCTGCAAGACGACTTGATTAAAGTCGCCCGTGGTGAACTTGGCCTCCGCCAGTGAAAATGCAGCCTCTTTCATCACTTCACCCATAAGCGTTTTAGTCTGAAAAATATTATTAATAAGTGCTTAAAGTATACCATATGGTATACTTGTTTTGTTACTAACAATATTTCTATTTATAAAATCACTATATTTTATTATGATTGTTATTATAATTTTGTTTTAAATAAAAAAAAAACAATTCAAATTAGTTTATAAAATATTTTAAAATCATTTATTCTTATTTTATTACAATAATTATACTGTCTAAGGATATGAAAAGAATTGGCATTAAAAAAAATGGAATGTGTATATTTATTACATTATAGCATAAGATTATTAAAATACCTAATTGGAACATTATAGTTTCTGATTGGAATCTTGACATATTAAGAAATTCTGTACATTTACAAATTTAATAATATTTATTATAATTATTAAACTTATCTACCAAATCAATTATGACCTCAAAGGCAAAATCGTACCTCGATAATTTTGCTCAGGATCATACGGAACCTGACTTGTAAAGCATCAGCTTTCTTTTTCAGGAGACCATGGCCTTTCACTGCTCCAGCCAGCCGAGCCTTTATTAACATTTGAGCCCTAAAACGCAAAAAAATATATTATCTACATAATACTTTGTTTCGAGTTACTTATATAAAACAAACATAATTTATGGTAAAACTTACCCCCGGGAAGGGAATATCGCTAATTTATCTCTTCCAGACATATTGATTTAGGACAATATTGGCGTTTTATCCCTATTCAGGATTTTACTCCCAATCTCAATCACCTGATGACAGAAGACAAGTTGGTGATAAATGTATGTCTATGGTTAGTCTTGTGATCTCGCTCAGAAAATCTTTAATTCATAACTGTTAAGTGTATCCGAGTTTCAAAAAAAATATACTTACAAATTTTTTCTCGAAACTAACAAAAATATAAAATTGTGCACGTTTGAACGCTGTTAATATTTTAAATATCATTATAATTAAAAATGTTATCCTTTGAATAAAATTTGAGTCAAAAATTCCAAATGTCAATATAGGTACCTATCTATATATTTATATTTTGTTATTTATTGTGAAATTCAGATTGACCAAATTTAGAAGAATTCATTAAATTAAACCGAGTTTATTAGTTCAATTTAACCGAGCGGCTAGTAGAATGTTGATTTTAAATTTGGTCACATTGATCCAAAGTCAAAATCAAATGCCAAATGTCAATTTAGAATTTACAATTATTATTGTTGAATGTTGTCAAACAAGAATGATGTTTAAAGTATTAACTATTAATTACTATGTTAAAAATAATAGTTTAAAATGATATTAGATCTTAAGAAACTTTTAATTATAGAATAAGTCTTGTGCAATATCTAAAAAAGAAGTATTATGGATGGAAACACTTCTATAAACTTGTGTAGAATTTGCTTAGAAAATGGGGCCAATCTTCCTATATTTGAAGATAATGAAGTTAAAAACTGTGATATTCACTCGAAGTTATGTTTATTTTTGAAAGAAAAGGCAGGTTTACCTTTTTTATTTTTAATTGTACATCGTACGAATTTCTGTTATATTATACTGACCTTTTTTTCTTGTAATTTTCAGATCGAAGATATAGAGGGGTACCCACGTTATATTTGTCAAACGTGCAACAACTTACTAGACGATGCATGTAAGTTAATTCATAAATACAAGGAGACATGTAGAGTATTGGAAAATGGCTTAAATATTATAATTAAAGAAAATCCAGACCTTAGTAGCTTTAGTTGTGATGAAGAATCTGAACCAGAAATATTTATAGACGACATTAAAAAAGAGATTAAAAGTGATGATGATGTATTCAAACATGAAACTGAAGAATGTTTTGAACCACTTGAAATAGAGCTGAAAAAAGAAAATCCATCCAAAGCTTTAACTAGAAAAAAAACCACTAAAACTAATACAAAACAGATCACTAATAAATTAGCCTCGTCCATATTGGAAGGTGCATTTGAATGGAACGGGGATAAATGGTGGTAATATTGTTTAGATTTAATATTCTATACTTTATTATTTATCATAGTTAAATTTCATTAATATTTTATTACGAATCATATATGAAAGATAAAAAATGGAACAAATATGAGCAATCTGCAACATAAAGTAAAATTCTCAGCTCAACTGTAACAAATGTGTGTAGTAGTTCTATGTTTATTATCATATTATTATATAATAATAATATGCATGCATATTGGATTTTGGATACTCAATTACACTAGAGTGGCTGAACGGATTTGGCTGGAACTTAGTAGATATAGACCTTATTACCTGGATCGACAAATAGGATCACAGGACACTTATCGCAAATTTAAAGTAATTGCGTTGTGTCACGGGCAGATGCTAGTAATATAATTATTAGGAAGCTTTTAATTATTATTTACTAAGCAATCATATATTGAGAAGAATTTCACTCTCATCAGACTGAAAAAAATCTATTGTCCCTAAGGATAATGTTAAATTAAATTTCATAAATAACTAATTGTATTCAAATAAAGCTTCATTGCAATAATAAAGTATAAACTTAACCCATTTACTGTTCAGACAGTAGACACAATGTTTAAACAATTGAACTGAGCCGTATATGGTTCCATGGATGGAAATGTGCTAAGAAATTTGGAGCCATACTAGTATTGTTCAAGTTTTATTATTTTTACTCTTATTCTAATGTAATTATTATTTGTCATTTTAGTATAAACTCGGTCAATCAAAAGTTAACACAAGAAAAACCAAAAGTTGAAAATAAAAAAGGATAAGAATAAAATGGCAAAAGCTAAGTTACCGAAACCACCAAAATTATGCGATCTGTGCGGTGAAGTATTTACGAACCAGGATAAACTGTCTGTTCATAAGAGGAAAGTTCATTACCGGAATCCAGTTAGATGTGCTTATTGTTCAAGATTATTTGAGTCGGAATATTGCTTAAAAAGACATACAATAAGAAAACATGAAGGTGAGAAGAAGTTTGTATGTACGGTGTGTGGCCGAGGATTTGCTTTTCAAGGAGAACTCCGAAGTCATAATAAAAATGTACATAATAAGCATTTGAAGCCAAAGAAACAATTTAAATGTAAATTCTGTAACAAGATATACAAGTGTGCTAAGTCTGTTGTAGTGCACGAGAGATCAGCTCACACAGGTAAAGTTCTGAATTACATTAGTTATATTTATTATTTATTAAAATTTGATGACGTTTCGGACAAAGTTGCGAACCTGCCTAAAGCGCCACAGGTTGGGGGCTCGATTCTCGCTCGGAGCAGATGTTTGTATTGACCATACAGGCATGTATTCCGGTTTGAGTGTATTTGTCCTTGTCCCTGTGTATGTTTCCGGACCCCCCACTCAGGATATAACTATCTTAATGGGCTTGTTGAGTGTTTAGTGTTTATTTATTTATTTATATATTGTCACAAAAATACATACTTAAATAGTTAAGTTATTTTACCTAGGCAATATGGCCCATGGTTTACTTGACTGACCTGACCAAGACTTACGAATAGTGTAAGTTAATAATAATACCAAAAAGTAATTATTTATTAATAATTCATATTATAGAACCAGTTTAATTTTTTAGAGATTCAAATTTAAAAAATTCTGCTCATTCACTCAAAGTGTTTCTTCCAAATTTCATAATAATAGTCCATAAGCCATATAGTCAAATTTACTAAGTAATTGTATTAAAATAATTGTATTTTCATAATTATTAATACGATTTCATTTAAATAAATATAAATAAACATTTTTACATCTAGGCCAGATGTACCTGGAGAATCCTAAGGTTGTAAACTGTAAAAAAAAATTCATGTATACCAGAAACCTTTACTCTGATATCAAGAGAAGTATTGCTAGCATTCTTTTTTGTGGAAAAATTATCAAATTTTCCTAAATATAAACCTACATTATGATACCATTATCATGATATTTAAGCTGTGACAAATTTTTATTTTCTAATGAAATCCTTATCAATGGAAATTATCTATTACAGGTCAGAGGCCAGCTGTCTGTACCGTATGTGATAGCAGTTTCTACCATGTTGACTATTTGAAAGAGCATATGAGACTTCACACGGGTGAGACTCCATTCAAATGCCCAATATGTGGACGGGGATATGCTCAACGGTGCAATATGAAGAGTCATCTTAGGATACATAAAAAATCTGAACTCGATGCAGCCACCTTAAGTAAGCTAAGACCAAATTATTTACGACTTCTTAAAGCGTAGCCTTTATTGTATATTGAAGAGGATATTTTAATGACAAATTTATTTAATATTTTTTTTATTTTGACTAATTCATATTTCAAAGAAAGCTACTTAAAATATTATATTTTATTGATTGAGTAACAATAGTCCATGAGTCAAAAATCGTTAGTTACTTTGTGAAGAAACAATATTTATATTTTATATTATTATTTATAATAATAATTTAATAAGATTATAATTTATTTTAACATAAAGGTACAAAGCTATCGGTAGTAAAGAAAAAAAAAAGATAAAAAATCCATATTGTAAGCAATAAATATTTGTTTTCTTTTCTGTTTTTATCAAAATATCTTATAAAAAACCTTCAAAATCAAAATCAAAATTATTTACGTTAACTGATAACTGGAAAAAATATTATTTTTCTTTTATTTATTGTTTTATATTATGTGATGGTATATGAGGTTCTACTTTCGTCAAAAGATTTAGATACTTTTTTTATTTTGTTTCCGCTTTTGTTTTTAAATTAATAAAAATACAGATAGACAGTAGACATCATAGTTCAACAATTGCGGGGTCATGGGTGTCACAGGACTGTTAACATATTAAGACTTTAAAAGTAATGAAAGTATTGAATACTTAAATAGTTTTGAAAGAAAAAAGTGGAAATATATATGAGTATTATAATTTTAACTATTGAAGCAAATGTATAATTGTGCCTGAATTACAATTATCATCATCAATCAGCAATAATCAGCATTTAGCAGAATGGTTTTGGATACACTTATATGCATCGTATGCTAAAGGATGTTGCCGCATGCTAACACATGCTTTAGCATGCCTATGCACACATTTAGCTGACTTTACCAATGAATTACTAATGTTTATCTTTGATTTGTGTATCCTAATGTATGGTTAAGCATACTTTAAGACTGTAAGCATTCTTTAACATGATTAAACGTGTGTTACACTCATAAATATTTGAAACAAAAAAAGGCAAAATACGAATAAAAAAACCAATGCTGATATCAGAATTGATGTATACGCATCGACATACAAAAAGGTTATTTTCTATAGCGAAATGTAAAAAAAGTAGATTTAATCCAGGCATAATGTGTTATTTTAATGTTTTTTTTTAAATTTTTCTAGGAATTGTGTAACAATTACTAGTAAGTTTCCCCAGATGCAATAAGAGTGTAGAAATATTATTTAAAATGGGTACGAAAGTTATCTAAGTTAAAATAATTTTATTGTAACAACCAGTGAACGCATATAATTTCAAAAGAACTTAGCGCCTCTTAACCCAAGAACGCTATAAACTTATCGAATTTTACTTTAGTATTTGTGTATAAATTAGTAGTATAGCATTAGCTAGAGTACCGAATTCGTTATATACTATTGATAATAAAACTAATTCCTATATTTTTACGTACTTTACTTTTGCAACTACTTAGTTTTGTAATCTGGAGTATTTGTGGTACTAAGAATACTTTCTTGCTTATATGCGTTCACTGATTCGTTAATCGTTAACATATATGAGTTAAGGTCGCAAAAGATTTATACATTATAAATTGTTAAAGGTTTTACTATTTATAAAGAATATTTGAGTGCAAAATTGCATTTGATTGTTAATTTTTGGTTTAAGATTATAAATATAACATTTTAAAATTTTTGTTAATTTTAATTAATAATAAGTAGTTTTTAATATTTTAATATAATAAAGAAATTGAATAACTAAAAAATACTTTGGAAAATATTTTTATTTCCTTATAGAATATTTGTATCGGCTTAAAATAAAAATAAAAGTATACAAATACTCAATGGCAACCTAAAAAAACAATGAACAAAATGTTTTTGTTCACATTCACATTGATTTTAAAATAAATACAGTCGACTGAATGTTGCTACCTAACTTTTTCATATACATAAATAAATATGTATAAGAGTAGCGCCTCCTATAAAATTACAACGAATTACTTTGGAGAGCAGTAAAGTTGACATACAAATATTTTCTTATAATCAATAAATTGCTTGGGCTACTGGCCCGAATTATAGAGTTTGTAGAATTCATGTAACAGTCACTCTATTTGATTACAAAACATTTAAGATCTGGATTTGTATAATTTGTACACTACTAAGCGTAGGCAAGCCTAACAGACAGTGACTCCGTAGCTTATATTATATAGGGTATAGTGTGTTAAATATAAGTTGAACCATGCGCAGTAACACGTTTTCGGGTCTCAACCGTATGCGATATGAAGGGGGCCGCGTTTAGTACACTCGCTCACAGTTGTTTTAGTTCTTTAAAAATAAATTATTAAAAATTAAATTAAAATATAAATTAGTTTTGTCAAGTGTGTGAACATTTATTTCAAGATAATTAAAAATTAAATTAAAATATAAATTAGTTTTGTCAAGTGTGTGAACATTTATTTCAAGAGAATGACTCGACCACAATCAACTTTAAGGAGACGGGAGAGAAGGTTGGTATTTGACGTTTATAGTTTTTTTTTTAAAGAAAATAATATAACTAATTCTCTAAATAAAACTGCAGAAGTTACGAATAAGTCTGTCTCACTATTAAAAATGTACATTAACTTTTAACTAACAAGAAATATTAACTATATTATATACTTAATTCTGTTTTCTCACTTTATAAAAAATCGATTTAAATAAGACGAAACCAATATTTTTGTCTAACATTTTTGTCCATAATTGTACCTGCGCAGAAGCGGCCATTTTGGTTCATTTTAAATTTGAGGAACTATAAGGAATATTAAGAAAACGGATAAAGGAAGTGGTTGAGTTCACACTCGTAAAATATAACTAAACTGATGGTATAAAACTAAACGAATGTTATAAAACCTTCACTGATGCTATATCAACTAAACTAATCCTATAACCACTAAACTAGTGCTTTAACAACTAAACTGATGCTATAAAACTAAAGTAATGTTATGTAATAGGCGTAATCTTACATAAATAAATAAATTCGGTTTTCATAATTTTTACATAAAATATTGAGGAAATTAGAAAAAATGGTAGGAAACGAGCATGTTGTTATATGTTAATTTCTTCATTCTTGTAATAATTGTAAATAAATAAGCTTTACTTTGTTCAGATTATTAAGTACACATATATTTAATACACATTTGAATTTTAAAGTTTGATTCGATACTATTGCTGTACTGTGTTTGTACTTCACATAGATACTTCATTTTTAAAGTATCGTAACTTTCCTATAGAGCTTAATTTTTCCAAGTTTCAAGGTCCAATCGATGGTCCGAGCTTACATGTTATATATAAAAAAAATAATAGTACGTTGACATTAGTCATTATTGTCATTGTCATACTCATGACATTAAATATTATGCCAAAGTCAACGCAATATATCGGTTCTGTGTCGCGAATTTTCGTTTGTTATTATTTATTGTAGTAAGAGTCAAAACTTAATAATTTAAATATAATTAGTGAAAAAATTTACCGAAAACCATGTTGCGTACGAAAATTCATATAGCGATAAGCGCTATCGGTGCAATATTGGGATTGTCAGCTTTTATATGTTTTTGCATTGTTTATGCAAATATTGAAGCTGGGATGTGGGCGTTATTGTCCGGTAAGTATTTTGACTTTCACACAAGTTTCAACTGCTTAAGATAATATTACTAAGCAGTATTTAGAATTTAGTTAATAGATGTGCACGAAGCTTACGTGCGAGACTTTTCAAGTGGACAGTATCATATTGCATGAATCATACATTCGTTGATATAATATTTATTTCATAATATTTTTACTATTTTATATCTTTATTTATTGTTTCAGGTATACATGCATCTTTGACTTTCATGTTACATTGCCACTATCTGAAAGAGTCTTTACATGTAAATTTTTCTAGAAAAGCTCTCCAGTATCTTGGAGATTTTGGCATGGTAGGATTTATATCAGGAACTGCCCTTACTCTGTTCTATGTGTTTTTAGAAATTTATTATAAAGCTGGTAAGTTCTATTTAAATTAAAATAAACATTATTTCTCAAACTTATAGTTCTTTTTTTAAAAGTATAGTTCATAGACCTTTGATGGCATGGATGGATAATACTTGACTTTTAAAATACTGCTAATGATTTAGTGTATATTAATAAGACACATGAATTTTTATCCTCAGATATAACACCAATTCAAACGAGTATAATCATCCGCATGATATGGTCCTTCATGATGCTTAAATGGGGTCTCATGCTGTATATTTTCACAAAAAATACCTCCGCACATATAATGATCACCAGCTTTTCTCCGAAAATCCAAATATCGAAGAAACATAATTATAATATTATAAATAATCATTTTGATTTATATTCTGTTTAATTAGAATTTCAGTAACCACAAGTTTTTAATTAGTTATAAAAATATAAAGATTTCAATTTATTTTAACCATTAAAGTAAATTTAACGATTAAAATACATCAAATGTTAAAATAAGTTGTTATTTTGTTTTTCCTATTTCTATTAAAACAAATCATCAATATCAGTTGACTTTAAAACAATCATTTGTGTAAAACATAATATAAATATTGATTTATGTTCAAAAGCAAAAGCACCATTAGTACATTATTCTATGAAAACAATAATTTTAATAAAGCACCATATTATATTATTTAAATTTATTTAACATTATAAATTAATTGTTATTGCATCCTGTCTGCATGTTTGAATTAATTCCGGATTTATGTACTATTTTTAATTTCGAATAACTGGTAATCTATCTTGTTTCTTACTTAAACTATTTAAATATACCTGCAAAATATCTTATTATCATTAGATAACAGACTAAATGATCATAGACACACTATATGCTATGGACAAGCCCCTTCATACGCACAAAATTGCATGGTGGCATGTAAATTCAACACCAACATGAGCTTATATTTGGATTCAATATTCGGTTATGATTTACAATAACATAACCAAATGAAGTTAGTTTCTGGCTTGTTCCTAACTTTGTTTTATTGTCTTTGTGTTGAGTTTTGTTGAGTCTGGGTAAATTTATCTGTATAAACGGGCCGGTCCATAGTATATAGGAAGTCAGCTTGTAATATTATGTTTTGCTTTTTTTCCTAAGTTTTATTAATTCAAAATAAAATAAACAAGTTTTTTGTTTTTATCATTAGAATATTTTTAGTTTCTATTAGAATGCTTAGTTAAATCATAATTTGTATAGTCAATAAGTGATCTTCACAATAAAAAGCCTACACCAAATTTTATGAATGATATCCAGTTTCTGTGCAGTTTATTTATTATATTATTGATAAAAATAGATATTTATGTCCCTTTAAAAAAGTGAAATTTGTGATATTTTTTTTAATGTAATTTATAGACTGAAAATGTAATGGTGTCGGTATTATTTTTTATCTTATTGGGTTATTACTATGTTTCGAAATTATTGTTAATGGTTTCTTTATTTTGTATCAGAATAAAATGTTTCCTTTGCATTTTAAGACTATCATATCCTATCATGTTCTAACATGATTCAAGACTATCATGAGACCCATGTTTTTAAAATTGGTTTTAGTAAAACACAAACCAGGGTAAGAAATATAATTGATGTTTAGTATTTGCTGATAGTAAATGTATCAGCTTGAAATGTTTCTAAAGTAGTATTAAATGTTAAGATTTTAAAATATATCTACTATTTATTATCTTATTGTGATTAGGTAAATATGAAAATAAATATGTTTTTTTAATATAATTATTGATGTTTAATTTAATACCTGTAATAAAATTATACCTAATAGCTATATGAGTAATTAAAAATAATTACAATCTAATAACTAAAGCTGTCTCTTAAAATCTGACTATTTTACTTTTTTTTTGTTAATAATTTTTTTGTTCATAATTCTTTTATTACTGCACGTTATATTAGTATTTTTGTGTTAAAATTAAATTGGGCATATTTCAAAAATTATCAATAATAAATTCAGTAATTTTGTGATACGTTAAGGCCTTAATTACATATATCAGCACCCGGAAGCACGCCTAAGTATGCTTCAGCATCCGTAAGCATGCTTACCCATCCTTCAGCATACTTTGACGGATGTTTAATACTGTAACATGTTATATCGAGTGTTACACTTATAAGCATTTAACACAGAAAAATGCGTAATCCGAATCGATGATGAAATTCAGAATTGATTCAATCAAAATCACAATGGAATTGCTCACGAATCTTCATATAAAATAGATGTTTTCTATAGAGAGAATGCAGATATATGTAATTCAGGCCTAATTTCATAGTTTGATATACTTCTTGATTGCCCCCTTTTTAGGAGCCCTAGGATCCTATAATTAACAAGTTCCAACCTATTTTTTGTACTCCAAAATTCCGCCATTACCACCTACCTAATTAGAACGGTGTCGCAGTTACAGTCGCATAGACACATGCATATTGTCCAACTATCCATTCGGACTAAGACCTTATTTCGTTCGCTAAATCAACGCTATAGAAACGTGTTAATTAAATTTTATGAGTGTCGTATTGAAATGGCGAATCAAGGGTAAGTTGCTATTCTCAAGGGATGCAAAATTCTTGTTATTAATTATCTATTGCGCTAGCGCATCCCGTTAAGATTGTTTGCAGTGAAAGAAGTTGGAAGTAAGATGGTTTAAATTCAGTGTACAGTCAAGCGAGCGGCGCGCCACACGTGAAAGGGTTACCGCGTTCGACTTACAAACGCGCGGGAAAAATGTTCAAGATTTATAATTCAAGTGAATTCGTGTAAAGAAATTTTATATAAATATAATATTTGGAATTTATACAAAGTAGATGTAGATTATTTCGCAGTAAATTGAGTAGCGGTAAGTTGTATTTTGACCGTATTTACTGATTTAATTTTAAAAGACCATATTTAGTGTATATTAATATATACATAACTATACCTATTTATTTATGAATAAGAACACTTAATAAGTTTATTTTTATCAAGAGATTTGTTTTTGTGGCGCAATGGTAGCCTGCCTTATAGGCCATGGGTTTCGGGGGTTCGATACCCGCTAAGGAAGTAGGGACTCATGTTTGTATTGATCAGCTATTTTTTTCGGTCTCTGTTTTTGTGTTCGTCTCTGTGTATGTTTCAGGACCCCGACAAATGGGGGACAATTCCTTAATACGGTTTTATTTTTTTATTATTTTACATCGTCTCCATTAAAAACTTGACACGAAGTAGGTATTTTTGTTCTTATCTCATAATATTTAGAATATCTCTTTAACAAATTTCACGTTTTCCTGGAGGATTTTTAAAAATAAGTAATTCTTTAATTTAAATTGAAAATAACAATAAGATGTACAGAATGCGTAAAAAAAAAGTTCCTGTTTTAAAATTTTTTGTGTTTTTTGTTGTAGCGGCAATAGTAATATACATTTTGTGAAAATCTCAATTCTTTTTCGGATTTGTCAGATAGAGCCCGCTGACTAGCGCACGGATGGACGAATTTACCCGTGGACAATAAAGGCTTAGTAATAGGGGTCCGTTAAAACCCTTTTGTACGGAATCCTTTTAAAAAAATAGAGCCTTAAAATCTGTACTAATTAGTCTGATATCATTTAGTACTTTATTACATTTTTATACCGTTCGGTTCTATCTTTTACTGTCTTTAATCATTTCTTATAAAATGGAAGTGTCTTTGCTTAGTTAAGATTATAACTCATAAAGATTACTTCACAAGAAATTGACAAAGGTCAATGATATTTAAACGTATTCCTTTTTTTGACTGTAAGATTGCTGTGGTACTATTGGTTACGGGTTCCTATTACGTGTTGTGCTATGAATTATTAATGACAATTCCTATGCTTAAATAAAAATTGTAATGCTATAGTAATAATTCATTTGTAATAATTAGCAGTAAGTATTATAAAGTATTTAGTTACAAGGTTAAGTAAGCAAGTCTTAAATTAAAAACTTTAGAAAGATTAAGTAAGCAGAACTTATTATGATTACTTATAGCTGGTTAAATATTAGATGAAATATGTAAAAAGAACTTTCCAAAAATGAAGTCAATTTAAATCAATTTTCCTAAATAACTTAATTTGTAATTTTTAAACTAAAAATGTCGTATTTTATTTTTATTGAATCTAAAAGTATTTGTATGAGTAGAATAAGTTGCCGTACAACTGGCAAGTTTCAGGCGTAGTTATACATGAGATCTCACCACTTTTTGTAGTAGAAGAACTGCTTTGCGAGACTGGCAATTTTTTACATTTTATGTTTTTATGGGATATTAATTTATTTTTAGCGTAACAAACTTTTGAATTCTCAAAGAACGCAAGCTCTAATTTCGCCTTATAGTCCTTATGCTATCAATTATAAATCATAAAATATCAATGTCACATTTTCCAAACATAAACAGAACTTAATATCAAAATTTATATAAAGGCGAATCCATAAATTTTTATTGTGTATATAAAGGCAATAGATATTGTAGTTGAGTTGACATGTAATAGTGCCGTTTGAGAATTAGTTCCGTTCCGCTGGGGGCATCGCTAATGGTTCTAACGTTTGTTATTCAGGCGGAGCAAGGTGCAGGAAGAGGAAACTGTGTAAACATTTTAATGATCATGTTTAGTTTATGGTAAATTATGGGATGCATTCCTCAAAAACTTATAAAATACGTGTAGGAATGAAAGAACACGAAATGTTTTATTCAACTTTCGACTGTACAGACGGTTATTATAGTGGTTCTAGTAAAAGATATTAATAAATATTTATTTATGATACAGTACGACGTGCGCAAAATTTCGTCAGTGGGTCAGATTGCCAAAAGAGCTAACTACTAAACGTGTATTTCTACCATCTTTATGACCGTTAAATCCTATCAAAATCTCATAAGTAAAACGCAAGTTATAAGCGAGAATTATAATTATATTGTTAAAACAACCTTTCTTAAATATACCCATACACTTATACTTTGGTCGGTCTGACATGGAGTACTGCAGCCGCCTATGGGATGGGTCTTGACAAATACCAACTATATGCATTAGACTCGAGAGATCGCCGTGCCCGGAAAATAACGCATCGGCGATCAGTCACTAACGCAGGCGAAACAGCATCGTCGCTAAGTCGCCTTCATATCGGTATTTTATACAATGCACTTTGGGAATGTGCTCAGGAACTCCATAACCTTGGTCCGCTGTCACCCCTCTACCATACAACAGCCAGAAATCACGAACATTGGAAACTTTATGTGGTTGTGTGGTTGATATTCAATCTAAGAGCATGTTCAACGTTTCTGATATGAACCGCTATGTTATGGAACACTTTCCCGACTACTGTCTTCTATACCAAGTGTAACATTAATAACTTAAAGTCAAGAGTGAATAGGCATCTTGTAGGTAAGCGTACTCCAACTAAGACCTCATTACTATTTTTCATAGGTATGATTATAGTCAAGCGCAATCTTACCTTTATTAAAATAGACACTTGTTATATCGTTAAGGTTCACATCTAATTCTCTGTAAGATCGAAATGGATATTCCTAATTATTAAATTAGTATACAGCCCATCATAAAGCCGTTCAGCAACATGCAATCCAGACTGGAATACTTTACGATGTAGGTACGTTATAATAAGATTCTAAGAATATTATTACAACTGAAATAACTACAAACGGATAACCGTAAACGATGCCACTTTAAAGTCCAAGTAACTCGTAATTTATATTTTAACGTAATTAGTGAAATAATTATGAACTTTTTCGCGATCATTTTAGATGTTTCCGGGGTTCGAATTTAATTGCTTATATTGTGATGTTCACGCTGACTTGTAAAGAGATTCAGAACTATCTCATTCCTACCATTAAGTACCTCCAACCTTAAGAGCAATCCCGTAACTCATTGGATAAGAACAAATTACCTATCAAGACTTAACGATGTATTATCAGATATTTTGATAACAACCGAGACCAACAGCTTAACGTGTGCTTCGAGACACGGCATCAATCACGCCACAACGTTCATCAAAGAGATTCAGAACTATAAGCATAATAACCCCAATAAACAGGTCTTCGAACGAGCCAAAGTATGGAGTTCTACAAGAGAGTAAAGACAATAGAGTCTTAGAAATACCAATACCATCTCGTGGACCATATGCTTATTTGCCACCGTCGTGTTTTACAAATAAGTTTCATCATACTCATGAAATAACTCTGTTTAACAGTTTAGATTAATAGATATTAAAACTCGGCGTGTTTAATTATTGCTGTAAGTGTGTTACGAAGTTTAATTGAGGTTATCGTGTGTAGTAATTGTGCGATAGGGGTTTACAAAATATCCGTTGTACCTTCGACCATTGTATCGTTCCTATTGTAGAACATCTTACATTGTGTTGTTACAAAACTCCATACGTAAATGATACTACTTTTAAAATCCTGTATATATTGTTTCGTTAACTACAGCCTCTTAGTTTATTCGTATACATAGGACAAGACAATTGTCATTATAACAAAAAATAATTTGGGAACATAAAAGTATTAAGTTAGAAACTATTAAAGCCTAGTTAGTAGTAGTAGAGACATGCTCCTCCTAGCACAAATGTGCCCGGTGGACCAGGAAGTACTACCCTCTCACAGAAAATCGGCGTAAAGTATCTGTCTCAGTAGATACCTAGGTACTGTTGCATTTCGTGCGATGGGTGAGAGCACCGAAGGCCCAATCTCCCACCCCTTCGGTTTCCTTCCTTTTTTCACTTCTCATCCCTGCCCTCCTATCGCTTGGGATGGCAACGCGGATGTGGTACTTCACGTATTGCAAGCGTTCATTAAGCGTTATTTATTACATTATCATCCATGCTTGTTTGCCAACCAACAAGTAATGATATAAAAAGTATAGGTAGATCAACAAACTTTTAACAGATTTTTGTAAACAATTTATGAAAATAATTATAATTAAAATAATATATAAAAAGTTATATAATTCAAATTTTATTTGAATCATCTGCAAACAATAACGGAACAGGTAATAAAAACAACCTCAATTTTACGATCGCGGGTAATTAGCGGTTATTCTCTGAGTAATTTCGTTCTAAGATATCTCCGGAATCCTTGGTCAGATCATCATAACCTTGCATTTTAAAAAAAGAACAATTAAAATAAAATAAATACATAATAATTATTTACCAAAAAATTAAAACTACATTTTTGCTACTTACATAAGAATGCTGGTAATTAATAATCAGACTGCTTTAAAAACACAACTGCCCACTTCAACCCGTCAGGCATTCAAAACATTTTGAATACATTAGTCGTAGGTAAATGGCTAGATTATATTTTGAAGAGTTTTTATTTTGTTCTATTTTCGAGTTGTTGATCAGATGACCACGAAATGTATGACTACCACACATATACTTTCATTATAAAACATACAAAATAGTCATGGTGATCCCATTCTTTAGTCACACAAAGTGTAAGAATATCGCGAAACATGCAAAAAAGCATCTCTCTCTCTGTCTTTTTGAAGTAGGTCAAAATTTAAAACGAGATTAGTTACATTTAACCCAACAAAGCCTTTTAAAATATTAGCATTACGTGACAGAGACGACTTAAACTAATGTTATTAGGTAACGCTTTACAATACATCGAAAGTAAAACCGTTAATACGTGTGTAAGGATTTTATTTACAAAGGTTGAACGTTCACTTTTGTAATCGAAATTATACTAAGTATGTATACGCAGGGGAAAGAGGTCTTATATGGGCAGACTGCTGTTGGGATAACCTCTGTCACAACAGAGATTATTCCACCAGTCCAATCAGTCACACTGGTGGTAGGTCTTTTGTTGCAAGAGGCCGGCTAGGTAAGTACCACCGCAGTGTCAAATAATCTGCCGCCAAATAGTAGTGCTTAGGCACTACTGTGTTCCGGTTTGAAGGGCATTGTACGCTAGTGAAATTACTGTGCGAACGAGATTTAAGAACTAATATCTCGAGGTTGGCAACGCGCGAGTGGCTCCTACTAATGGTGCTGCAAGCGCTCATAGGCTGCGGCAGCCACTTACCATCAGGTGGGCCGTATGCTTGTTTGCCAACTTATAACATAAAAAAAAAGATTCTCCTCCCTTAAAAATCTGTGCTTTTGTAAATTAAATTAAAAACTGGTCACGTGCTTTTCGGACTAGTACGTATTTTATTTTTTTTGTATTTGTTGTTATAGCGGCAACAGAAATACACATTTTTAACTCTCTACCTATTATGTTCGTGGGTTACAGACCGCTAACAGATGGACAGACGGACTATGATATCACTACCGTAAATTCTACCACCGTACGCATTAGTATTTGTCGTAATGGTAGCAGTTTTTTTTAATTTACTTTATGGAAAATTAATTATAGAAGCTACTCATTTTTCTCTAAATTTAGCTTTTTGATTTTGATATGATATCTCGCTATTTACGTTTTCCGTTAAATAACGAGTACGAATAAGGTAAAACTTTGAAAGCTAACAAAGCTTAGTTTTAACCGACTTCAAAATAGGAGAAGGTTTTATGTTCGGATTTATGTGTGTGTTTCATGTGTTCATTTTTGATGACGCTTACATCTATATATCGACAGTGGAAAGTAAAAACAAATGAAACGCCATACGACCAAAGTGGTGTTTGGATTAAAGGACTTTATTACTTTAACACATATTATACATAGAGTATGTATAATAGGTAAGTATATTTCAATTTTTGATTTGTTGCTTTGCGTACTTGCCAATAAATTGCCAGATTGATTGACGTTTATGGTTATTGGTCCGCTCCTAGGGGTCGTATATTAAGGCTTTCCCAATAGGCAGACTAAATCTAATTCAGCGAGGTTTTTTATATTTACTCGGTAGCTTTTCAGACAATCTATCTATCGAGCTATCAAGACAAATTATACAGCTTTATATTTTAGTTTATAGATATATCATAATATATATTTTAATAGCAATGATAACTTGAAGACGTTCGATCACTGTAATTGCATAGTTGTATATTTATACAATTGTAATCATTTTTTAATATAAAAAGAAAAACTATTAAATTATTCCCGTAGCTTATTTCGTTGTTGTAATGTATAGACGCTCTTTAAATTATCAAATGCCGTACCTGTACAAAGACTTGCGTTTAAAAAAATATGAATTACCATTTTAATGTACTTCTAATATAACAAAGATGTTAAAGTATAGGTGACTAAAGTTAATATATTCAAAAACGTTCACTAAAATTACATAAAATTCAGTTTTAAAAATTTCAATTAATTAGGAAACAAGCAACCGCAACCAGGCTTAAGGTATTGTAATTTTGTAAACCGCAATTGCGACATACCACATTTAACGCTCTAAAATATTTCTAAACGATGACTTTATTAACATTTTTGGCCATGCATTCTAACGAGGTCACTTTTTTGACGTCCTTTGTTATATTCTAATTTAAAAAAAACGTTTGTCAGTTTCTCTAAGACAAAAAAATTATTAGGATATTATAATATATATATAATAAAAAATAAGTAATGTAAGTGTATGTAACAATTAAAATATTTTTATTCAACGTATAAAACTAACAAACATATTGTTTGAGAAGAACTGCCTATATAAACATAAATTCTCAACTCAACTTAAAAAAAGGAGGACTTTCTCAATTCGTCTCCATTTTTTTAAAGTATATTTCTCTAATACTTTTCCTTTTTGTTTGTTAGGTTACATTTTCCTGATAATCCAAATGCTATACGTATACCTAATGAAATTACTTACCTTGATGAAAAGTTGATTTTTAGTCCCTGGTACGAGGGAGAAAAGTGCCCGATTCTCTCCCGGCAAGATGATACTAATTAACTCACTTTACCTCCCGGCAACCTAGAAACCGTATATTTATCCCTCTTACCAGTGACTAAACGAAGCGACTAAGTAAAAGCGAACTTTTACCGTCGGAAAAAAATCGTATATGCACCACGGGAGACAATATATTTAGCCGCGCAACAATTTGCGACAATAATCCGCGGGCGAGAATGTTCTAATTTTCTCCATTGGTGCGGAATGTACTATTAGACGCTCGTCGGGCATAACAACTAGTGACATTTCTCTGTGTCCACGCAGAGTCACGGGCTGGTGCCAGTTAATGTTTAAATGCAAATGTTCCCTAAATTGAGTAAGCAACATAATTATATTTATTTATTCTAACTCTCATATTCACGCTACATGCAAGTATACATTGATTTACCACTTACTTTCTAGACTACATCTTGAATTTTAATCTTGGCTTACGTGATTTTTTGTACAAAAATACCGTCTCTCGGCTTACCTACATTGTTATCGGCATTTTGTAATCTCACTTTGCATGCTATGAACGCTTCGTGTTTCCTTTAATTAAAGTTATATAATTTTATTCTACTTAGCAATTTCCTGCGGGCTTACTCTTAATGCGATTCAAATGACGATCCAATAATTATTATGGTTTATATTTCGGGTTCGAATCCCGCTCGGAGCATAATATGTTTGTATTGGATTGTGCAAGCATATTTTCCGGTCTGGGTGTGTATGTCCTTGTCATTGTGAATGTTTCCGGACCCCGACACAGGATATCACTATCCTAATGGGGGCCGTTGAGTGTGCAGCGTTTATTTATTTATATATTTAAACGTCATGCTCATATAAAATCTGACTCATTTCCTCCACAGGTGACAAGAGGTCTGATTCATTTTTCGCCCAAAGAATCGGCATTGCGATTCTTGCCTCGAATCTTGCCACCATTCCTCGTGAACATGATTTTTATAGTTTTAATTATTTGTAAATATAGTTAGTATTGAATTGTAAATTATATGTTTTAATATTGGTTGTAAATAAAAACTGTTAATCTTTGTCAGAATAGAATTGGATTAATTCGATCGTCATTTCCGATCGATATAAGAGTTAATAATACAATTCAATTTTTTTTCATTTAGATATAATATGTATGGTGGTAAAAAAAATTTCGTGGTGGAGTTTATTCAAGTTTATACTTTAGATAAAATATCCAATTCAATTGTTTTTCGTTTCGATATAATATGTATGATAGTAAAAATAATTTCGTGTTAGAGTTTATTCAAGTTTATACTTAAGATTACATATCACATTTAAAAATTTCTTCGTTTCGATATAATATGTAGAAAGCTATAAACTTATTTGTATTTCTGTTATATAATTATTGATGTTTATTCAATAATATCACATAATTTAGTGAAACTTCGCGACTTGATACAATAACAATTTCTATTAGATATCACACTTTCGTTTTCTCAATTCTCAAAGGTGATCTAATATATGTAATGCATACGTTTGAGTGCATTGGCTGTAACCGTAGACATACTATATACTATAGACAGGGCCTTCCATACAGACAAGATGGCCGAAGACTTGCTGGTGCTTCTTTGTAAATTTAACACCAACGCAACGCAACGAAGTTAGTCACAATCTTGCAACATCTATACAAATAAATAAAATTTAAGTGTCTGTTTGTAACAGCTTTTCACTAAATCCATATGAAAGTTTACACGGTGCTTAATTAAAAAAATGAATTTTTAAAAACTTTGTCTGACTGTCCGTGTGTTTGTTCCGGCTTATCTCCGAAACGAGTGGACCGATTAACGAGACTTCTACTGGTAGATAACTGATGTTATAAAGAGTCATTTAGACTTTTATTTTAGAAAAAGAGTAAGGGTTCCGTGCAAAAAAGAAAAATCGGTAACCCACGCAACACCACAGGTGCAGCTACTAATCGAATGATGTGAGTGTGTGACTAACTTCGTTTTGTTGGTTGATGTTGAATTGACAAAGAAGCACCAGCGAGACTGGCAATTTTGTTTGTACAGAAATGCCTGTCTATAGTGTTTAGTAAGTCTGTGGATATAAGTAAATCTTGTTAAAAGGAAATGCAGAGCCCGGGATTGATGCGCACCGTCGGGCGCTTTCATCTGTTACGCAACTGAGAACGCCCACAGATTTATTAATTAAATATTTGAAGTAAATGTTTTTCATTTGTTAATTACATAGCTTCATAAACGATCAATAGACAGAAATGGCTTTTTTAAATTATGTAGCTAATTACTTTTTACGACTTTATTATATCCGTTATAACTCATTACATTCATTACATTAGTCTTGTTGAGTAACGATAAACAAATTAATAAACGCAACATACTCAACGACCCCCATTAGGATAGTTATATCCTGTGTCGGGAGTCCAGAAACATACAAACAAGGACAAACGCATCCAGACCAAAAAAGATGCCTGTATGGTCCATACAAACATTTGCTCTGCGCGGGAATCGAACCCGCGACCCGTGGCGCTTAAGGCAGGTTCAATACCGCGGCGCCTCAAAGTCGTCGTCATGATTTCTTCAATGTTAATTTTTCAGAAAAAAAAATGTTATGAGCATAGACTTACTAGTGACTAACTTCGTTCCGTTGCGTTGGTGTTGAATTTACTAAGGAGCACCAGGGAGTGTTGATACTTTTCCGTATGGAAAAGCCTGTCCTTAGTATGTAGTACTATACTATAAGTATATTATTTCATCTATAATATACTTAAATAATGAAAGAAAAACATTTCAGTACTTTTATAGATTTGTTTGCCGACTTCTTCGCCTCTGTATATGATGAGAGTGACCCTCCTAATATAAATTTTGCTAAAACTACTTCATATGACTGTCTTTGTAAAGTCAATATTGCACCAAATGAAGTTATTCAAAAACTAAAAAGACTTGATACTAATAAGGGTGCTGGTCCCGACGAAATCCCTCCATTATTCATTAAAAAATGTGCTGTTTCTTTGTCTCTGCCAATCTATCTAATTTTTAGCCAATCACTTAAAACTGGAATTTTTCCTAATATTTGGAAATGTTCCAAAATAGTACCAGTTTTTAAAAAGGGTAATCGTGATAATGTTACTAATTATAGACCGATTTCGATTTTGTCTGTGTTGCCAAAGATTTTTGAATCATTGGTTCATCCCATAATTTCTAATCATATTCGCCACATCATTACTGAGGCTCAGCATGGCTTCATAAGCGCCAGATCAACTGTCACTAACTTGGCAAACTTTATAAGCTACGTCACAGCACCTGTTGACTCTCGTCATCAAGTCGACGTTATTTACACTGACTTTTCAAAAGCCTTCGATAAAGTGAACCACAAATTACTTGTGAAGAAACTTTCTTCCTTTGGTATAGAAGGCTCGCTTTTATCGTGGCTATCCTCATATCTTATTGACAGATGCTGTTATGTGGCTATAAAGGGTCATTCATCTCGGATATACAGTGCAACGTCGGGTGTC
This sequence comes from Hestina assimilis, assembly GCA_023373885.1. Classification (NCBI taxonomy): domain Eukaryota; kingdom Metazoa; phylum Arthropoda; class Insecta; order Lepidoptera; family Nymphalidae; genus Hestina; species Hestina assimilis. Next base: position 9,251,198 of record CM041755.1, on the reverse strand, counting down.
CCTCAGGGGTCCATTTTAGGGCCTCTCTTGTTTAGCATATTCTTAAACAATATTACCAACTCCATTAACAATTCAAGATTTTTTATTTTCGCGGATGATCTAAAACTCGCGAAAGAAATTTTAACAGAGAATGATTCGCTGTCCTTACAGGAGGACCTTAACAAAATATCTGCTTGGTGCAAATCAAATGGCATGGATCTAAATCCCGCCAAGTGCTCATTTATAAGTTTTTCACGTAAACGCTATACACTTAAAACCAAATATACAATTAATAGTACCTTGCTCCAGCAATCTGAATTTGTTCATGATCTAGGAATTACAATGGATGAAAAATTACGATCTAATCTTCATGTTGACAATATCTGCAGGTCTGCGCGCAAAGCCCTAGGATTCGTATATAGATGCTCTAAACCTTTTAAAAAGCTAAAAACTAAAATACTTTTGTACTCAACGTTAGTAAGGAGCAAATTGGTACAGTTATATGGAACCCTACATATCAGATACACAAAAACCGTATAGAAAGTGTTCAGAGACGATTTACACAGCTTTACTCTATTGGACTAAACAAGCGATTACCATATGTAACCCGACTACAGACTTTCAAGCTGAACTCACTATCGGATAGACGCAAAATGCATGATATGTTATTTTTATATAAACTAGTTAATGGGATCATAGATAATAATGAGCTTCTGAGCCAAGTCACAATAAATGTACCCTTTCGTTTCCCTCGGCATCCAATTAAATTGTTCACGCACAGAGTTTATAGAACCAATCTTGGCTACCATTCCCTAATACCTAGATTGAGTAGACTGTACAATGAACTCATTATAAAGGATAAGTCTATCGATATATTTGGCGATAATTTTAAAACTTTTAAGAATAAAATCATTAACACATTTAAAACCAATATAACAAAATGTTAAATTACCTACACAAGTTATTTTGTTTAGTACTTTTTAAATATTCATTTTTGTAATGTTTTAGTTCTTGTGTTTGCGTTTCCTGATTTTCTATACTGTTAAGTTTTAGCTAAGTTATCATACGACAATCTTATATTGCACGCTGTAACTACCTGTAAGTGGAATTATGTGTATGGTATAGTACTATAAGGCATGATTTTATGAAACTATAATCACATGTAATTCTGTTGGTGGTTCTATTCAAATAAATAAATAAATAAATAAATTTCTTCAATATTTATTTTATTTCTTTTGTCACTATGTTTTTTGGTCTATTTTGAAGAGCTTTAGTGGCTATCAATAACAAATCAATAATGGTCGACTTTCAACCATTAACCAAACATTAGCTGTAGCAAACGGTCACTAATTATATTTATTCTTTCATTAAAAAATAACTTTATAAGATTTAAAGATATTTGAATAAAATTAATAGTTATTTCTATAATTGTCCATATTTCAATATAAAGTTTAAAGACCACACAAACTTATTAATATATTACCGCCATAGCGCTCAGCGTTCTATCATGTCGGTAATTGGACACTATATTTATAAGCCGATTATATTAATTGATGTCGCATGAGAATCTACAGTAACCTCATTATAAAATATTAATTATTAATATAGTTGCCTTGTAATATTTTTATTATTTGATGTAATTACGAGAATTAAATAATTAGTTATACAATGAGACTTGTTCTCTAATAACTTTGCGCCACGGCGTAGCGCATATTCTACGAGACAATAAAAATTGAATTATCGCTCAAACTTACACAACGACACACAACATTAAGGATAGTACTACCCTGTGAGTGTGTATAATTGGCGTAGCGAGGTAAGAGCAAAGAGGGCTAACCCCCCCGAACATTGCTAAATACTGAGAAATGCAAGATTATAATGCATTTTGCAACTATTTTACTAATAACAATTGAAGAAAATAGTCAAATTAGACAATGCTGGTTAAGCCCATGGTGTGTATGCTACTAAATTACAAGTAAAAATCATACGTCCACAAACTTACTGTATAGTATAGACAGACCCTTCCATACTGACCAAATGTCCAATGACTTGTTATTCCTTCGTAAAATCAACATCAACGTACCGTAACGAAATTAGTCCCATAAAAACTTTATTTGATTTTGTAGCAAACTTCAGACAAATTAAGCAAATAAGTTTACACTGGTGGTAGGTCTTTTGTTGCAAGAGGACGGCTAGGTAGGTACCACCACAGTGTCAAATATTCTGCCGCCAAATAGTAGTGCTTAGGCATTACTGTGTTCCGGTTTGAAGGGCAGTGTACGCTAGTGAAATTACTGGGCGGACGAGATTTAAGAACTAATTTCCTTAGGTTGGCAACGCGTGAGTGGCACCTACTAATGGTGCTGCAAGCGCTCATAGGCTACGGCAACCACTTACCATCAGGTGGGCCGTATGCTTGTTTGCCAACTTGTAACATAAAGAAAAATAAGTACGAAATAATCAGTTTTAAATTCTTGAATGACAGAAAACATGCAATTATTGCTTTTTTATTCTTGTTGAGAGACAATGGTAAAAACCATAGAGCATAGACATCGGAATTTCATTCCGCCATGCTAGTATACCTAACGGTGCCCTATTTACCTGAGCTCCATAGCGACATGCTTGCATACCAGCTTAAGGTGTTGAATAACGATCTTTACATTTTCCATTAGAAACACTCAATTTTATAAAGGGTTTAAAATATTATAGACCTATTATGATATAGACTTACCTAAAGTATATTAAAATTATTATTAATAAATTGCTACGGAATTATTATTAAGTTATGTATTTTTTAGAAATATAAAACTAAAATTTTTATTATTCATAGTGACCTACAAAATGAAACTGCTTATAAATAAACCTAGAACGTTGACTAAATGGTTGCAGACTGCGACTGCCGTGGAATTTTATATTCTTTAAACCAATTATTACATGATGTCATATCCCACAAAGTATAATATATGTAGGTAAATATACATTTATAAATATTATAATAATTTGTTTTGTGTGTTTGTATGTGCGTGTGTGTCTGTGTACGATATCACGCGCGTGTGTGTGTATGTTGTAGAAGATTTTCATGTTCTTACAGTTTTAAAAAAATGCAATGATAATAAATCATAATTAAGAGTAAAATTACTTTTTAATTTATAATAGGTCAAAAGTGAAATTTGAGCTGGATATTATATTATTAATAACAAATTATAACATAGCGTTATTGGCACACTTATAAAAGTTACAAAATTTAATTACAAATTTATGCAAATAAACTAGACCACATCGTCCACAACTAATATAAAGCTTATAATATAAATCCCGTTAAATAGACGACCTCGATAAATCAGTTCTATAGATTAATTTCCGCAAATCGTCCCAGATAGATTAATTATGTGTATTTCAATAGCAAGTATTCACGTTCAAATAAAAAGGCTTAAGATTAAAAATTAAAAAAATAATAGTAACAAACCGGTAACCGAAAGATAAGTCGTAACGTATTCAAATATTTTTTGTAATAAATTAATATACTATGAATTACATATGTCTTAAGCATAGAATTATGACACATAGAACCGCGGTTTCGCACAAACGGACCACGGGACAACCAATGTGTTGTCCCGTCGACTGACGACGTTGTGGCGCAACGGTAGTGAACCTGGCTTAAATGCCACAGGTCTCGGGTTTATTCCCGCTCGGAGCATATATGTTTGTATTGACCATGCAAGCAAATTTTTGGGTCTGGGTGAACTTGTCCTTGTCCTTTAATATAAAATAATTTAAATATCTTTTAATTTTATTTATATATATAATTAGACAAACCGTCATGAAATGTCGCATGTGCGGTAAACAAAATACGATTATTGTGAAGCTAGAGTCGGACCCAATAAATTTTCCGATTTATTAGCTACAATCTAGTTCGTGGATCCAAGAATACTGAGTTTAAACTGGCCTACACAGAACGCCTACCTTTCTCAAGCTTCCGTTAATCTAGGGATACATGAAGGGTTAAATACAAATATAATATCTTTTATTTAATTTTAATGAAATCATCATTAATTATAAAAATATGATTTTTTAAAGAATATTAGCAATGATTTTTAAGGAATGACCAATATTCCTATTGCCCCTCCAAATAAGCTTGTCGATTGCGCTAAGAGTGGGTACGACAATAGCCCAAGGGGTCAGGATCGAATCCGCAACTCTCGCGTTAACGAAGCGGGGTCAGTCCTTTAACATTGAGCTTTTGATGCTTTTTGTAATCTATAAACTGATTATAGACCTAGACTTAACTACTAGACGACCTAGACTTAACTACTTTTATATTTATAGGTTGACCAACTCGTCTGCCCTGTTGGTCTTATTTCAATCAATCAATCAACTGAAGATTTTGTCTCTTTATTGAGATCTCATCTTCCGATTGTTAGCCCATTTGATGGCCGTAAGCTTCTCGGACTCGTTGGCGACAATAAGTCGGTCTATCGGTAATCTCTAATAGTAATATTTTTGACAACAATTTATTCAGTTTTCGAAAGTAAACTTGTAGTAGAGTCATGCTGCTCCCAGCACAAATGGGCCGGCACAAATATCGGGAAGTACTACCCCCTCACAGAAAATCGGCGTAAAGTAACAGTAGATTCTTTTGAGTGATAGCGCTGGAGGCCCAATCTCCCATCTCTGTTTCTTTCCATTTTTCTAAAGAAATACAGTCTAAAAAATTATAATATAGGATGTTTTCTATTTGCAAAAGTCAGAGTTATAAAATCCAATATTTTAGCATTTTTGTTCGAACAATCTGAACTGTAGACAATAAATCGCGTTATAATTTACTTATCGTTGAATTAATCAGATTTTTTTGCAAGAAAACGTAACCATGTAAGCCGAGCTCGCTTCATAGGAGGTAGAGAATGCTTCGATAACAGTTTATCTGCTGAACAATGAGGTTCAGGTTGATTGCACTTGACTGCGAATGGCTTAGGCCTTGTACTTCCGCCAGTTGTATCACGCGAGAAGTTTAACGGCCGCATTGAACGTGAGATTTACTTGTATGGGCACAAAGTGTTCGTATTAACCCCGAAATTTTACAGTAATACACTTTATTTTTTTGACACTTTGATGACTATAATTTAATGAGCACATAACTGACAAGTCACTTTTAATCCGAAAACAAAATTTTGAAGATGTTTCAAATATATTAAGACGTAAGAATTTTTTTTATGCAAAAGAGAGTCAATATTATTCCTTTACGGAAATTAACTGGAGTTAATGAATGTTTTTTCTAATCGGCTTCGCAATCGATAAAACAAAAAGCGTGCTTAGTGCAAATATTTAGTAAAGAGAACCGATTTGCCGGTACATCTACTGATATCAAATTACAGTCGTGATCTGTGGTGCTTGGTTAACGGGAACCGAATGTCTAAAGCCTATTTATTAGCCTATTATCGTTACAGTTACAAGAGCTTTCCTTTACTTAGATTGTATGGACTATTGTTTGAATATATGGAATTTATTGCTATTCATAATATAATCGCAAGTACTTTAATAATTTGAAATATAGAAAACTAGGTTCTGGCCGCGGCTTTGCCCGCGTTAATAACGATTTTAATTTTAAATTTTGATTTGTTTTTTAAAGAATATTAACAATGCTTTTTCCCCTCCAAATAAGCTCGAAGCTTGTGCTAGGATTGTATAGTCCAAGAGGGTCAGGATCGAACCCGCGACTCTCGCATTAACGGAGCGAAGTCGGCCTTTCTATTGTTGAGCTATTGAGAGTTGAGGAATTCTAATAGAATATATAATTAATCAGCTCCCCATACAATCATTAATCCCTTATCCCTTCAAGTCCAAAAATTAATTATAATAGTTTCATATGTCGATGGTCATAATCAGGCTACCAATAATCATGTGTGTATAAAACATATGAATAAATATAGGTAGTTGGTAAGTTAAAGAGCGAAATTTATGTTTAGATAAACGATTAATCGTAGTCGTTGTAAAAGTTCACGAAAAATGTTTTTAGTGAGTTGTTTATGAACATAGTAAAATGAAACAGAACAGCCATTATTGAAATTGTACTTATATTTTAATGAAACTCATAAAGTTTTTACATCCAAGGTTCGAGCGATGGGAAAATTTATTACTTCCCATGTTGTCCGTAAATTAGTTTACGTATATAATCGAGTAAACCAATTTATACATCTACTAGCGGCCCGCTCCGGCTTCGCATGGGTATAAAATATATAGCCTATGTCATTCACTGAAAAATGATTAAAATCGATCCAGTAGGTTTGATTTACTTATAACTGATCGCGGCCCGCACGCGTTAAATTTGGAGGTAAACAATTCCCCTTTCCCTATACCATGAAGATTGCGAAAAAAATGTAATTATTTACGACATCCCATTAGAAACCTCAAAAATGACAGTATTTCTCCACTATTTAATGGATGTTATTATACATATAAAACTTCCTCTTCAATCTCCCTTTCTATTAAAAAAAACCGCATCAAAATCCGTTGCGTAGTTTTAAAGATTTAAGCATACGTATGGATATAGGGACAGAGAAAGCGACTTTGTTTAATACTATGTAGTGATACAGTAATACTATAATGACGACTGTTATGATGTATTGGAAGCGAGCCTGCCTTTAGATATGACAGTCGTGGGCTCGATTGTCGTTCGCGACAGACTTTGTAATACTCTTACAAATTTATATCTGTTTCGGTCTTGGCGGTTGTCCTTATGGATCACTCCACTGTGCCTCGGAGAGCACGTTAAGCTGTCGGTTGCAAGTATCACAAGTCTAATGAATTGTTGATTGGCGAGATGGCAATCGCTCTGTATAAAACTAGTAATCTGTTAAGTCCGGATAAGAGTAATAAGCAGCTATAAACTATGGTTTATTTATACAATTTGCGCTCCCGTTTTAAAGCAATGGGATATATTTACCGACCCACGCAAATAAGGCCATGATTTGCCTATGTTTTACTTTATAACGGTATTGCATTCCCTTAGGCGTTTTCTGTTAGTGTATGGTTTGCGAATTATAATAAGCGCTCGTTTCTAGTTGGCGAGTAAATTGTAGACACAGTTTCCGATATTCTAGATAACTGTTAAATAAGTATAGTAAGTGCCGCGTTTGAATTGTAGGCCAGTAGATGTTATCATTTAATTAGTTTGTAAATGAAGACAATTTTCACTTTGATATTATGGTAGAGGTTAAAAAATAATAAAATAAGTATTTTTTTATAGTTTTGGCGTTATTGAATATGATTGAAATAATTTTTTCTTGACTATTGTTATCACGGAAGACCTGATAGTGTTAGCTTTTGGTAAGAAATCGATGACATTGTGGCGCAGTGGTAGTGAGCCTGCCTTAAGCGCCACAGATCGTTGGTTCGATTCTCGCTCGGAGCAGATGTTTGGATTGACCATACAGGCATGTTGTTATATTACAGGCATGTTTTCCGGTCTGGGTGTGTTTGTCCTAGTCATTGTTTATTTTTCCGGCCTTTTTCTGTTACAGGATATAACTATCCAAATGGGGGCCGTTGAGTGTGTAGCGTTTAGTTAGTTAAATTTACCCTTATTGATGATCTGAGGTCAGATGCAATCGCTTGGTGTAAACATTATAGTTACCTTACAAAGCACACCCTGGGTGATGTCGAGAATGATGCTAGGAATTAAAACTATAAATTGATATTAATTTTTACTTAATTCCACCTGTGAGGTATCAAACTAAGACAAGCTTTTTATCAATTAAATATAAGTCGCTACACTTTCATCATATCATTCAACATTCTTAATTTTATAGCCTTAACTTCCAAACTCGACTATACATTTTATTTATGATGGCGGTGAGGCTTTACTATCATTAAAGCGAGCTACTTATCGAAAACGCTAAGGTCATTGGGGTTTGAAAAGGTCTGCCTGATGGTAAGCGGGTGCCGTAAACTATAAGCCTATCTTTATGTAATATAACACCAGAAGCATAAACCTGCTTTGCTTGGGATATGATTGGGATTGGATGGATTCTAGCTCTAAAAACTTCCATACAACTTTTCTATACCCATGTCCTTTCTCAGATTCCAGCCTATCTGTTTGCAAATTTCATTTGAATCGATTCAGTACTTTTGGCGTGGAAGCGCGAAAGACAGACAGATTTACTTTCGCACTAGCTGACCCGGCGAACTTTGTTCCGCCTTAAAGGCAATAAATAAGCATTTATTTTTTAATTGGAAAAAATACAAAAAATATTAAATACCTACATTAATCATTCATAATTATTTCTGTATTTTAGTACATAGGTTGCTCTTCATTTAAGTACCTTGTGATACACGACATTTTTTGTTTTATTATCAGGCGCAAAAACAAACAACACAGATGGTCTTCCGACCCGCGAACATGCCACGTATAATTGACCATGGGAAAAACATGAATGTTCTAGATTTAAACCACAAACTTTTAAGGACTGGCCTTGTGATTTGTTGATGGTCATGGCAAATGCAAGACGTATCGGAAATTGAAGTCTTTTAAATTCAAACGGCATATCGGTTGGGATCATCGGTATCCTCGGAATGAGAACTTCCTCACCTTTGAATTTTCCTATCATTATCGTAGCGTAAATTACATTGTTCATCAATTTTCTAACCACCAAACACGTACCGTTGTTTATTGTAATATCATATAATATAATACTTTACATAGTAGACAATGACTTTTAGTTCATAACAAAACCATAACGCCCGTAAAGTTCAGCGGACCCTTTTCTAGGGCATAACTCACCGTTACTTGACCGTGACCGTTCACAAAGATGACTTGACGTTTAGCTTGCTATCTATTACCGGTATTACCTAAGGAAACACGCCACTGTATATTGACATTTATATTCACAGTAATAAGGTCAATGATGTTTGTGCTAAAAAAACTGGTCATGTTATACATGGTATTATGTAATGGAGCCCTGATGTAGGTCAGTCATTCCGTTAGATGGGCTTGTATTTGCATTATCTATGCAAACAAGAAAACGTGGTCATTCTATTTTAGGATTACCGTATAATAGATAAATAGGTATATTTTTGATTTATTACGATAAAAAGATAAGATAATTTTAACTGAATAATTTATTTATTAGATGGGCTTGTATTTGCATTATTTGCGTAAACAAGAAAGCTTCGTCATTCTATTTTAAGATAACCGTATAATAGAAAAATATATTTTTGATTTATAACGTTCAAAAAGATAAGATAATTTTAACGGAATAATGTATTCGTTAATGCGTCTGAATTAAAAGATTAAATGAATTATTTTTTGACATAATATATTGCAAATTTACATTTTTACAGTCTTCGGTGGGAGTTCTCACCCAGCAGTATCTATACTGCTGCATTTCGCTTCCTTGCTCGGGTGGCAACACCCGGTAGTATCTTTTTTATCTTCTATTAGAAATAAGCATATTATGTATTATGTAGGCAACATTGATAACTGAAACAACCAAACTTGAACAAATAAACTTAAAATTTTCTTTATTCAAATAGGCGTTGAAGCACTTTTCAATCGTCAAATATATAGTCTGTATGTTTCCGTTTAAGCGCATCTACCGCCGATTCGGAAAAGTACCAGATTCTACAGAGAAGAACCGGCAAACCACTCTACAGTTACTCTTTTCGAATATAAATGAATATTGAATAAAAATTTAAAGAAAATCATTTTAACTATAAAAAAGTCTGACTAGCGATGTACGTAAAAGGACAAAAATCCGCGTGTATATGCTTATCGTGCATGTCTTGGTGGAAGTTACCTAGATAATCTAGAATCACAGAACCGTATTCACACAATTATTATTAATTAAAATTCGAACTTAAAATTTAAAATTCCACTTTATTTTTTATTTTTGTGTATTAGAAAAATTAGAAAAGAACATGCAAAATCCCCTCTCACAGCAGTATCCGTACTTATTATTGAATGAGTCGGAATGCTTTAGACGCAAAATCCCATCTACCATGAATATAATAGGATACGGCAAATACTTATCTTCTGCCAGGCCATTTTATGGTTATTTTACAAACATTTGGGTATAAATTAAAAGTAAAGTAAAAATCTGTTAATGTGCAGGGCCAGGCAAAGGCCCCTTTCCCTGTTAACAAGCCTAATCTACCACGCTGCTCATCTGTGGATTCCTCACGTTTCCTTCACCATAAAACACGAGACAAATTCGCAAAACGCAAATTTAGATCTTAAAAATTCAGTGGTGATTGGACAGGATTTTAACCAGCAACCTTCCATTAAAGTCTACATTTTTTTAATCCACTTAGCCATCTTAAATTTACAGTTCATTTTAGCCAAGCCTCCAATAAAACCTTAATACATCCCTGTAAGCTTTTCGTGATGAGATACTCGTTAGCTCATACATACAACCGACAGGATGGTACAATTAGTATATTTATATCTTATACCTGGTCAGATTGCATCTGATTAACAAAGTGACTCTAACGCAATCACACTTAATTCGTATATAGCGTGACTACGCCAAGGACTACGACCCCGTGGGTTTTCTCACGCGTCCGAACATAAGTATTGATTTTAATGGAATCTATAATAAAATAATTTAGTTTGATTTGTGGATCTTCGTTGAAAACTTACGTAATGGTATATGGATAAGAAATAAATTGAAGCTCTTTGCTATATGAACGTCACGTTTGTAAACATTTATTTTTGGGTTTTTATAGAGATACACTGGCCTAGAGCTTCACACGCACAAAAGTCAGTGCATTAATAGTAGGTAAATCAAAACAAAAATGAACTGTGACCGGTATATAGAAATTGAATAAAATACCCTTACGTGAAATTTTGATTATAATATGGTCAACTTAGACCATTTACCTCAAGGAAACAGTATTTCGGCCAGGATACCTTCAAAGTTATACAATGAAAGGGTTAAAGCAATTTAAAAATGAAGTGCAAAATGATGAAGTATCACCATTTAGTGTAAAACTTCGTTTACTGAAACAATAAATCTGGCGCTATTTATAATAAGTTTCAAAACGGTTAAGATCTTTTATTTTTTCTTAAATTTTGTCTTGTCAGAAATTTCTTGCTGACATTCAAAATAATATTTAAAAAAACTATGACATAGTATGATTAATACAATGTCTGTGATACTTGGCTCTAAACCAATTAAAACCTCTCTCGACTTTCACGAAACCAAAAGTCAAGGTTCTGTAGGTCACAGGCACAAGGGGTCGTCACGAGGAAACCATACTGATCGCTCCTGTACTACATTATATATTTATTTCACTGAAATTTGAACTCTATTTAAAAGGAATAGAATGTGTGTTAATAAAAATAAGCAATGATGCACTAGACGTATTTGATACGTGATAAGGATATAAAACCTGACAATTATACAGCGTAGCGGGATCGCGGTCCGTTTAATGCGTGAGCTAGTTTTAAACTAAACTCTTTTTTCTTAACCGACTTCAGAAAAGGAGGAGGTACTATTTTCGACTGTACCTATGTATGTTTTTTTTATAAATATTTTCAAAAAACAAAAAATATTTATTTTTCATTTTTAGTTTTGAAGTCGGTTTTTAGGTTCTTTTAAATTGCTTCATTTAAACTATGTTACAAATTGATGCTTATTTAAAATGTTTTTTTTTTTTTTAAAGAATATTAGCAATGCGTTTTCAAGGCATTACTAATATTACTATTGCCCTCCAAATAAGCTCGAAGCTTGCGCTAGGAGTGGGTACGACAATAGCCCAAGGGGTCAGGCTCGAACCCTCGACTCTCGCGTTAACGGAGCAAAGTCGGCCCTTCTACCGTTGAGCTATTGAGGCTTCATAATAAGAAATTTGTCAAATCAAAAATTGAATTTTCAATAAATAATTAAAATGCTATAACATATATTAAATTATATTGTAATTACGCATAATTATGAAAATAATTATATTGTGTATTAGTGGTACAGAAAAAGTTGATATAATTAAAAATTAAAAGAAGAGAAAATAAATTAATGATAATGTCAAATAGACACATTGCAGAAATAGAAGGCAAGAGTAAGGCACGGAACTTACTGTTATATACTAATGTTGTATTTCGCTAATTGATAATGTATACCATATATAGCTTTTGCCCGTGCCTCCATCTGTGTGAATAAGGCAGCATTATTGCTATCAAAATAATTTCTCATACAAACTTTCATCTCCTTAAGCCTCTAGCCTTTTTCAATGTTTATCTCGAATTTTTATCTAAATCGAAATTTACGTATTAATTGACAAAAAATTTGCTTTTTGATGATTTTTGAAATTATAACGGGACATTAATTTGCTTTTACAGCCTTACATATTTACCTTCCTTATAAAAGCTATCAGTAAAACAATCTTCATAATTGCTAAGGGTTTCCGGAAACTGACATTTCCATTGACGATACGAAAAGCACTTCTCACGTAATAAACACTACGAATACATATTAAAATTACTTTTTCTAAAAGTAGGCAGGTAATAAACGTGGTTAAAGCAAACAAAATATGTCTTAATGTTTTAATTTTAATGTCTTGGTTTTACGACATGAATGAACCGGTTCAGCCATGGAAATTGGAACCCTGTATATAGTTTTTTGAAAAATTTCAATAGCCAATCTGCTTATAGAAAATCAAAAACACGATTCGTGGATGGACTTGTTGACGTGAGCTCTTCTGAGGACCCTCTAGGACTCCTGGTGAACCTTGAAGTGAGGCTTGTGAACTAAGATATGAAAGTAGTGGAGATTTCTCAGCAAACACTTTATATCACCAGTGAGTGGCTAAGCGTGAGACCAGACTTACCCTTATAAATTCATGTCAGTAGCTATTAAAGTTCGGGAACTTGATATAGTTAAAGGCGTTGTTTCCGTCGACTTAAAGCTGTCTTCTCTCGATCCAGCTTAACTATCTCCGACTGGACTCGATGCACATGGAATCCCTATGTAGCATCACCACATACTGTCTCTACGCTCCGGGTGTTGAGCAGAATTATGGACTTACATATAAATCAAAAAAGTATTGTGTAAATTTTAAAACAGCAATGGTATGAGAATTGAGAAACGGTGATATTAATTAGTGGTTATGTTTCGCTCGGTCTCGCTTCGCTGGGAAACAAAAGATTTTACTGTAGGTTCATATTATAACGTCCGCCATAAAAACGCTACGAGTACATAAAAACTTTACGTATTTATCTTAGCTAAAGTAACAAAATTGAAAGCCTCAATAGCTCAACGGTAGAAGGGCCGACTTCGCTCCGTTAACGCGAGAGTCGAGGGTTCGATCCTGACCCGCATGGGCTACTGTCGTACCCACTACTAGAACAAGCTTCGAGCTTAATTGGAGGGGCAATAAGAATATTACTAATGCCTGGAAAAAGCATTGCTAATATTCTTTAAAAAAAAATTGTTGTAGATATTTTATAAATTTTATTATTCGTTAATACAATTTGTTTTTCATTTAGTTAACAAGCCTAACGGTTTTTTAAATGGCAAACTAGTCTAGTGTCTCCACGTTCTAATAATCTAAAACACAATCAATTAATATCTAAATTTCAGATTTTATCTCTAGTATCAATCATAGTGATAAGTCAATCAATCTGTTAAAATTTAAATAACGAAATATATTCATGTTCAATTTTATAAAATTACTTATCAACAATTATAATTGCTCAATTAATAAACCTGTCAATGTAGAGACGAGAAGACTTGGCATTACTAAAAAGGCCAATGACTTAAAAAATAAAAATACGCTTTTACTAGATCCTCCGTGTATATATTAGTATTTTTTTTTTTTTTTTTTTTTTTTTTTTTTTTTTTTTTTTTTTTTATGTTAGAAGTTGGCAAACAAGCATACGGCCCACCTGATGGTAAGTGGCTGCCGCAGCCTATGAGCGCTTGCAGCACCATTAATAGGTGCCACTCGCGCGTTGCCAACCTCGAGATATTAGTTCTTAAATCTCGTTCGCCCAGTAATTTCACTAGCGTACAATGCCCTTCAAACCGGAACACAGTACTGCCTAAGCACTACTATTTGGCGGCAGAATATTGGACACTGCGGTGGTACCTACCTAGCCGGCCTCTTGCAACAAAAGACCTACCACCAGTGTATTTATGTAACATTAAAATATGTTCGTCAGTGTGATTTATTATAATTTAAGCGTTAAGCAGTGTTTGTTCGGCCCCAGTTAGATAACAATCGGCCGAGCTCGCGAGAGTGAAAGCGTTCCAGCAGATTCACATGTGATCTGAGTATCCGACTCACAGTTACGTCAAGATATTTTGTTTAGTTAATGATGGTAAAATGAGAATGATGTATAATTATTCCTTTTATGGGTTTTGTTTTAAAGAAATGTTAAGTTTAAGAATGTTTATTCAATTAGACAATGAGGTATTTAAAAATTGATTTCGATTTTTTATTTTTACTGTCATGACGGTTGGCAAACAAGCATATACGCCAGATGGTAAACAGTCACCGCAACCTATGAAGGGATTGGTGGGAAGGGATGAGAAGGAAAAAAGGAAGGGAACGGAGGAAGTACAAGATTGGGCCCCTCGGTGATCTCACACATCCCACCGAAACAGTACTGATACTGTTACTTTACGCCGATTTTCTGCGAAAGTGTAACACTTCCCCAGTCGAGCCGACCCATTTATGATCGGAGGGTTCCCGACCAATTATTCTTATGGTATTAAAATATAAATATATTATATAAATATGAAGATAAAAGCTCAGTAGTTAATAATCGGGTTACAATCACACATAAAAATGATAAAAGTCGGACAGTTCAAATAGACTTTTAAAACTTTGTCATGACATTTGAGACATGATTATTCCACTAGTGCAATCAGTCATACAGGTGGTAGGTCTTTTGTTGCAAGAGGCCGGCTAGGTAGGTACCACCGCAGTGTCCAATATTCTGCCGCCAAATAGTAGTGCTTAGGCACTACTGTGTTCCGGTTTGAAGGGCATTGTACGCTAGTGAAATTACTGGGCGAACGAGATTTAAGAACTAATATCTCGAGGTTGGCAACGCGTGAGTGGCACCTACTAATGGTGCTGCAAGCGCTCATAGGCTGCGGCAGCCACTTACCATCAGGTGGGCAGTATGCTTGTTTGCCAACTTCTAACATAAAAAAAAAAAACATACATTTAAAAACATGTATGACTTGCCTATTAAATTAATAATAACATGGACATAAAAACAACTATAAAAAATGTACCATGTAATTTTGCATAAAACATCAATACATTTAAAGCTATTTTCTTGTTCGCAGTCAATTAAATCGATAGTAAAATTAACACGTGTTTATTATGTTTTCATAGACAAAAAACGATTTACATAGACAATTTATTTGAATGACATTCTTGTAAAAACAGCCATAACGGGACGTGTAGAGAATAAAAACATTAACATTTCATTATAAGCAACGGCGAGAGAAATAAACATAAGTTGTTTTTTTAAAGTGAGTTTTTTTTATGCTTCACACGTAACAAAGGAGAACCCTCTTGATGGTTAGATAAATTGACAGGTGACGACGATGAAAGAGCCCCAAGCATGCCCCAAGTGGACTACAATGGCCGATGTTTATCGTCATTGCTTACGTAAAGATTTTTAAACGGTTTAATTAAAGACTGTAGACTAAAAAGATTTTCTTTTTATTAGCCCAATTGTTAATTCATTTTTTTTATGTTTGTTACCACGGAACCCTGACGTTTATAAGCGCTTTTCAAAATATACATAATTAATGAATTGATTACCGACACCGGAGATAAAAAATATAAATTCTGAAAATATAAGAGCTTATAACCCGCGGCATTTGCATCTACATTGTTTTTGTATACTTACGGGCTTCTTACTAAAGCAACGAAACGAAGTTAGTCTCAAGTTTGCAATACAATCGAATAAAGTTAGCATGACTAACTTCGTTTCGTTGAATTTACGAAAAAGCATCAACGAATCTGTGAATATTTTTCTGTACTAAAGGACCAGCTAGTTAAAACTTATTAGTAAGTCAATAACAAAATTCATATTTGGATTGTATGACTTGAATGGGACACATTTTACAGACATTAAATGATTTTACCCCGAACCATTTGACGTCTGTAAGATGTCTTATAATATCGTAATAAACTAAAAATACAGTTTAATATTTGATGAACAATTTTAATGGAATTTTGCAGTTACTAATCTCTCATAATCAAGAATAAAACAAGATTACTTAAAACAATAGAGTTTATTTATATGGCTATTGTTTTTTTTTTTTTTATTTGTCATTAAAAATTACAAAATCATGTTACAATATATCAAAGATACCATTAAACCGTTAACGGTTTGTCTTGGCATCATATTATCCGCATCACAAAAAAAAACAAAAAAATATATTAATAAATATGAGGTAACACAAAAGAAGCAGCGCGCCTAGTTCGGCCCGGCATGTGATGGAGCGAGCGAGCGGGAGAACAATATTTTAATAAAATAATGCAAACTGTGTGCATACTCTTGCACAACGTTCAACCCTGTTGGAACCCTGAAATGCTTAAAAAATTAATGAACTTCAGATAGCACGATAAAATAATTCCTTAAGCGACTATAACCAGAAAACAATATACCTTGCTAAGATATAAGCAATTGCTGGTCTTGTTTCATTCAAGCGATGAATTCACCGTAACTTTGTAAAATAATATAGTAAAAGTTTAGTCTCATACGTCTAGGAGGGTACCGTTGTAGTCGTAAGCAACTAAGTATCATGTGAAATTATGTTTTCCACTACTTTGTTATTGTTAACGGGATGTAATTACATTGTATCGAGTATTATTACAATCCCACAACATGGTATTCCTATTGATAAAACAACAGTTGTTGAACCTTCCTCTTTTCGGTTTAGATATGTCTTTCCCGACTACGTATTACCGCCACACAAAACGTCACGAAACACAAGTCCTTGATGCGATTCCTTCGATTACTATAAGCATACAATTTCCTTCAAAAACTCAGTACGGAAATGTTTTTGCGACCGATTTAGCAGTGGATGTTAAAAAATAAAATTAGCAGACAATGGGCCTCGCTGTCATTCGCGTCTTAGCACGGTCGACATTCTGATGGTTAGCATCACGAGAACTTTTACCCGTGTTACCAACATCGGTGATAGACGTTAACTCTCACCATCAACAAACCTCTCCTGTAACCTAACATTCTCAATTTTAAATTGTTGACAGCCTTCTCCGTCTAGCAATTGTGCAATATGACCAGAGGAAGTTGACCTCTTAGAAGATGCTTGGGTTATGAAGGTCCCCTTGATTTCCTTACCTACTTTGGCTGTGAATGACCGTGACTGACTGAACCTCCTCCCTTTCCTCTGAATTATGGTTTAACGAGACGCATCTAGTGTTGATAGACAAAAAAGCAATAGATACAGCTTTACAGCACATGGTATATATATTTCTTGGCCACATTTCATGAATGATTTTGTTTCACACCGCTAACATTTAACTATTACTATACAACTTATAACGGTTGCTAAATCATGATAATTTTATCGATTATCGTATGCACGCCTATTACATTTCTAATCTTTTAACATAGGAAGCTCTTAGTACTTAATGAATTGAATTACTTCCTGAAACATCGGCGAACTAAAACGTGACTAGATACCATCCTACGCGTTTTGTAGTTAGCTATGTATAAGCTACGTGAGCTTATCAATTAGCCATTTATCTCATACATAATTTTTGAAGTACACACACTTGAATTTATGAATGGAGAATGTTCTGAGGAAATATTTGGATTGATCCTGCCGGTGGAATTTTACCATAAGACATCGCGACAAAACTCGAAATTCCATCCATACCACCTCAACAGCGCGATTTAGAAGACATTTTCTTCCTTGCACAACCACTCTGAGGAATCAATTCTTCCGTCGGCGGTCTTTTCGAAACGATGCGACCTGGGAACCTTTAATAGAACAACCTCTTCGACCTTAAAGGTCGGCAACGTAACGGTATGCTCTCTGGTGTTGCGGATGTTTATGGACGGCGGTGATCGCTTAGCATCAGGTGAACCTCTTGCCCGTTTCCGCCCTCTTATAAAAAAAATAAAATATATATATGAACTACAGCATAGATTTGATCAATAAGTTCAATTTAAGCAATTTTCTCACGTTTACTTGGTCTTTCTCTACAATGTACCACATCTCGTCAAAACCATTAATGATAGTTCACCGCTCATTCAAAGATGGATGACTATATACAAACGATGACAGGTTGACAGATTGTTAGCCTCGATTTGCAAATTCACTGTAATGCACACTTTCCCTGCTTGACATTTACGAGATATATACGAATACGTGAGAATTAGGCTTAAACAGCAAATATGTGCTATGCCTAGTAATAATCGGATGGGTTGTAACCATAAGAGCACATCGGAAACGTGCTTGAGGAAAAGGAAGAACCTAATTTTTAAGTCTATTTTTATATTAAAGAAGCCCCAAATTTTTGTGTTCCCAAAAGCCTCAGACATAGTTTCAGACGGCCCTGCCAATGATGTATGGACAAGGGATTATGATATTAGTCACAATAATATAATAAAATATTGGTATTCTCCTAAAGATCTTCATGCATTTAAGTTGTTAGTACGTAAGTAGTAGGCAGTTTAAATAATAAAGATCTATAGCGAGATATCGGGGTTTAAGTTAACGTGAGGGTTTCATTAACACATTTAAACTTCGCTAGAATTGAAATATAACATTCTGTTTAAATACGAAAGGAATTTATGTCTGCTACCCAAAAGTTTACAAATATGTACATATTTGTAACAATGAAGGAATATGTATTAACAAAACAAACACACTTAATTGAAACTATTATTTTTCCTTTATGGGAAATTATAATTATTTTCCTTATGATCTGCCGTTATTGTCGTATTTACTTATTAGAAAACACATTTCTCGGGTTTCCGCCGTCCCACAGAGCTGGCGAGACTCATTACCAGGTAACGGAATCGCTGCCTTGGTACTGTTAGAATCGCAGAACATTCCGGTGGTTGTGTACCAGTTGCTCGTTTAATGGGTTACTGGCATTTATCTAAGGGTTAGTGGGCTACATAATCACGGTAGAGCGAGCGATGTAATTATGCAAAATTCTAAAGCCAATTGACATATGAATGAATACTTTAGAATATATTGAAAAGTCTGATTAATTTACTTGTATCTAAAAGTATGGGCATGCAAGAAAGTCTTATTAAATAAATAAAATTTTAGGCACACTTGGACAATCAATTTATTTTATTAATTATAAACGTTTGTGTGCAGTGTGTGTTATTTTGCAGAAATTTAGATAACACGGAACTAAATGGTCAGCTTTTAATGCGATGTTTATAAAATAATTAAGTAATAATGATATAATATAGAAGTATTTATGGAAGTTAAAAAAATTATGTTAATATCTAGGTACTAATTAACGTAAGCGCAGGCGCTGTTGTATAACCCGAGAGGTTTTTATTTTGGATGAAAATAAATATTTTATTATGATTTTTACTGGCATAGTCCTAATATTCATAGGATTCGCTCTTCATGTATCAAATTTTATTTTTATTTGGTCATGGCAAGTAACCAATCAACAAACGCTGTTATAAATACTACCTCGTAACTAGCAATGGTAGGTAACTCTATATTCTAATACAAAATGTATATATTGCATAACGATATTTTAAATCGACGTACGACTTATAAAAAAATGTAATTTATCCTTTTGAATACTGGCTGTAATTTTAAACGTATGCCGAGTATCAAATTATACCTATGAATCATTTAATTACTCTAAGATTAATCACGAAAATAAACGCAGAAAAATCTGCATTTTTAGTGTTTTACGTAGAGTAACTAATAATGTTCTCTCTACGTGTTTTACACGATTTTTTTAGTAAGCGACCGTATACTCTACTGTTTGAGAGACCGTTTTAATTATCTGTGACGTCGTTAACTTTTTCGGTACTTTCAAAAATGACAATACGTTACTTTCAAAATGTTGTTCACGTTAAATAAGACTGATTTAGATTTAGTAACATTTCAGGTATTTTTCAGAAAGCTAATCTGGTTTTATACATGTATTTATTATTTGTAAATATCACTTTAAGTAATCGATAGAATTCGACCGATCTTTTTTTTTTTTTACTACTTATTTATTTAATATGGCACAGAGTTTAAAAGTTGATGTTTTTATGTAAACGTCTTCTGTGTGTTCGTTTAACTTTAAGCACAATTGAGGTTCATAGGTAGTTCATAGGATCAGATATGGGACGTTGTATTTATTCACATTTATTGACATTGCAGAACAAAGTCTGCCGCACCAGCTTACAATAAATCAAGTTTACTGGAACTTTCTTTGACATATTTTACATGAATTTCCGATAATTTTCAAACAATTTGTACCCATCAATGTTGAGTTCTTGTAAACGATATAAAAAGGCGAAACTCAATTGTTACAGAGGCGTAAATGAAACTTGTTCACAATGACTGTGAGAATAAACTTAGCATAGTCATAAATATAATGATAGTCATGACATCGTTGTGGCGTTGCGGGTAGCGAGTCTGCCTTTAGTCTCGACGGTTGCGGGTTCGATTTCCGCTCGGGCAGATGTTTGTTAAAATTTCTGTTTAGGTCTGGCCGTTTATCCGTGTGGGTCTCCCCACCGTGCCTCGGAGAGCACGTTAAGCTGTCGGTCCCAGTTGTTATCTCATAATATCTGATAATAATCGTTAACTCTTGATAAGTAAATTGCTCTCATCCAATGAGTTACTGGTTCGCCCTTAGGGTTGCAGAGGTCAGATGGCAATCGCTCCGTGTAAAAACTAGTAACCTGTCATATCCGGATAAATAAAATACTGGGAATAATGCTAGGACGAAGAAGAAGTCATAAATATAATGTAGCTACGTAGTTAAGTATATGTTATAGTAATAGGATGGACCAATAAAGCTTTTAAAAATATGAGAAATATTGTCAAAACTTAGGTTCAGAAGAATATTAGCAATGCTTTTTCAAGGCATTACTAATATTCCTATTGCCCTCCAAATAAGTTCGAAGCTTGCTCTAGGAGTGGGTACGACAATAGCCCAAGCGGTCAGGATCGAACCCTCGACTATCGCGTTAACGGAGCGAAGTCGACCCTTCTACCGTTGAGCTATTGAGGCTTCTAATTCAATATTGTCAAAACTTGGGTTCCGTTTAAAATTAACGGAAAATCTTGAAATAAAAATTAAAAACTAATGAAGTTTTACTCGACAAATAGAATACTTAAGTTAGTTAATTATTACCGTAACAGGAAAAGATTCATTAAACATTTACGTGAATACCTTTGAAAGCGAAACGTAATTATAAATTAGGTAATAAGGTAATAATAAATTATTGTGGATATACTTCCTTGATTTTTTATTATCTACCTATGATATATACATATCTTTATTCTGTTGTCTAAAAGAAAATCTTTATATTAATCAACTCTTTCTTCCTATTTATTCTCTGACCGATTTCAAGGATCGATTAATCGATTTTAAAATGAAAGATGTGCGTGCTTATCTTCGTTTAATATGAGCCGATTTTTTTATATTTTAAAGATAATGGCGGTGAATCTATTTTGTTACCTAATTATTTGCCATAGTCAGCCGTATTTCATGCGGGGTATATATATAACTTAATTGTACATTTGACAAATGTAATGTTACTCTTGAAAAGAGTAACTGTAGAGTTTCTTGCCGTTTCTTCTCTGCAGAATCTACCTAGATATAACAGACTGTATATTTGACGATTCAAAAATGCTTTAATACCTATTTGAATAAAGAATATTTTGAGTTTGAGAGTTTGAGTATTAAATAACATGTTTTAAAAGAGTATAACTTAAAGAATAAAAGCTTTAAAATACCAAATTTTGCTATCCTTTCGTTGAATTCGGTTATCTTATTATGTTTTTAAGTATCCCAACTACTTTTACATATAACTTATGAACTAAATAAATAAATTATAAAAAAATCGAAGTATGTTTGTGCTTTCTCATAACTATAAGTTATAACTATTTGTTTTTATAATTATAGATCAAAGATGAATAATTATCTTGCAAAAATAACTAATAACTTTTTTACATATTCATATATTTATTTATGGATTCAATTAAATAGCTTTATCAGTTTAATAACAGTCAATATTTTCATTACGAACATGGCTTCCGTCCGTATTCAACGAGGTATTCACTTATAAATTAATAACTTCAGAACGACTTAGTTAACTGTTAATGCAAGATTTAATGTATGGTCGTTAAGTTATTAATAAAGTTTATACGCTAGATAAGATTCTGTAGAATAAAGCTTGAATATACCATTAATATGATGAATATGTAGGTATTTAATGTTTAGTTTAAACCACTATCAGACCGCGAGGTTGTGTGTCATTGACTTTAGATTTGGGTCCATAATTTGGGTCTTTAGAGAAATTAAAATTTGTAAGTAAATAATATCGATAAGAGACATCTATACCAATCCATTTTTCCGGGATAAAATGTATAATGTTACAAACTATAGGAACTGTATAATATCCACAAGCTTTGTCCTAGTAGTAGGCTTTTTATTATAAGAGACGATACCTACAAATGAATTGTGTTGCAAGCGTTAATACTAAAAGCTTATGATGACCGCTAGGTAGAGCGTATGTTTGCTTGAATGAATAAAAAATGCTTCAACCAACCTTAAAAACGCTAAGCGGAAATAAGGATTTACGCCATGGCGGTTGGCGTATAAGCATACGGTCCGACTGATGTTAAGCAGTCACCGCAACTTATAAACGCGCTGATACTTGATGTATAACATGTGCGCAGCCAACCCAAGGGTTGGAGGAAAGGGATGAGAAGAGAAAAAAGGAAGGTTCGATCCTGACCTCCTAAGGCTATAATTATTGTAGTACCCACCTCTTAGTTCTTAGTTAGCATAGTTAATAGTTAGTTATAATAGTTGAGAATTAGCTAGTATTCTTTAAAATAGCTAATATACATTTGTAACAAATTACATTTATTTTTAAGTTAGCGATGCCCGCGGCTTTGCTTGTGTTTATGCAGTTGTTTTGACATATAAAGTTTTAACGCTCTTTCTTTATTATATAGAAAAATCAAGTATATACCCGTAGCTATTTTTGCATGATTGAGTACCAAACATAGAAACTTTCACATTTATAATATTAATATTATAATAGGATAAGATTTAAAAATAACAACATCCGGGTAAAAAAATATATTCAATCCGGCTACCGGACGAATAGTCGCTCCGTAATTTATATTAACGATGATCACGACAAGATAACGGTGCTCCGCATTAAGAACGTTTTAGAGATTACACTAATGACAGCACGAACAAAATATATAACTATAATTTATTGGATGTGTGTCACGATAAAATCACTCCGCAAAAAGATTCGCTTTGGTACATTAATACGTCACGAAGCTGCCGAAAAAGTTTATAATCTACTAGCGGCCCGCTCCGGCTTCGCACGGGTATAAAATATATAGCCTATGTCATTCACGAAAAAATGATTAAAATCGATCCAGTAGTTTTGATTTATTCATTACTGCCCGTGGCCCGCACGCGTTAAATGTAATTATTTACGACATCACATTAGAAACCTCAAAAATAACATTTTTTTTCTCTACTATTTAATGGATGTTATTATACATATAAACCTTCCTCTTCAATCACTCTATCTATTAAAAAACCGCATCAAAATCCGTTGCGTAGTTTTAAAGATTTAAGCATACAAAGGGACAGAAAAAGCGACTTTGTTTTATATTATGTAGTGATGCCATATTTTTTGTAATGAATTCATGGAAAAAGTAGAGCGTAATTGTGTGGTTGGTACATATTCAAATTTGTTCAATTATTTGTAATTTGAATAATGACTGACTTTGAGTATTATGCAATTATTTTTGGTTAATTAAAGCTTCTCAATAATTACGAGTAGTTAGCTCAATGATTTTTTGAATCTATTTCTATGTTACTAATTTGTCAAGCAAATATACGGCACACCTGATTCTCACCATCAACTCACGCATTACCAACCTAGCGATATTATCCTATATCTCCTTTGCCCAATAATTTTAGTAGCTACAGTGTCCTTCAAACCGAAACACACCATTGCTTCTGACACTGTGGTGGTACCCATGTTAGGTAACCTAGCTAACCTCTTGCAATAAAAGGCCTACCACCATTAAATTTAGTATTTAGAGAACATTTTAAGAGCTCGTTCCCACTTGTTACGTTTCGGCTTCTTTTGGATAGAAACCCCGAAATATATCAAATTGTTAAAAAAAGTAACAAGAAGATGATAGGTAGGTGTAATAATGTTACCTCATAAATAATAGTAATACTTTAAGAAAATTGGTAATTACAGTCGTTTCAAAATTAGGCGCATTGAACTTGAACCGCGGCGTGTATAATAATTAGGGTCCGACCGAAACTGGTTTTTCAGCCGAAACCGAAACCGAAACCGAACTTTCGGCCTCCTTCTCAGTTTCGGCCGAAACCGAAACCGAAACCGAAACTTTTTAAAAAAATTTAAAATTACGTTTTTAATGAAATTTGAATTTCAAGTTTTTAACATTTATTTCTGTTCCTAATTCGTATTCAACGAATTAGGAACAGAAAATAATTTGGTTAAATATTTTAAAAGTTTAATTTTATGAGATACTGTTTGTTATAAAGTATTGAACAGTCAGTGCTGTGTACTTTTTCTAAGCTAAGAATATTTTAAGGTAACGTACCTTTTAAAAAGAAATCTCTTGCATTGAAATTGTTCATTTACTGGCTGACCACCTAATTAGGGACAGCAAGAGTTAGTGTTTTATTTTCGATTTTTAAAAAATAAACCTGAAATACAAAGGCGGAAAGCCTTTCTATTTTCATTTGGCGTCATTCGTTTATAGTTTTGATTTCTAAAATTAATATCACAATTTATTATTTAAACATGGGTAACTTATTTAACCAAGCGAAAACAATTTTATCTCAACGTAAATGGCTATACCGTAAAATAGCTTATTTGATTTGCCCCAAAAGTATGGTTTTCAACGCTGTGCAATATTTTCAAACCTATAAAACTACTGAAACTGTGTACCTAGAAAGAAATTTAGCTAATTTTATAGCTTTATAAAAAGTTCCCTTTGTGGACTCTGTAATTATTAAAAGAGAAATATTTAGACTAGAAGTTAGTGGCGAAGTTACATGGGCCCATTACACGAAAATGATCCAAAATATACTTCACTGTTTATCAAATGATTTCTAGCCGGTGAACTATTATCAGTTTTAGGTTGGCCTTCCAATAGCCTAGACATGAATTCTTTGGAACATTTGTGGTACAACAAACTGTAAATTTAAACCAACTCTATAGTAATTCTAAAGACGCCTGGAAGAACTTCACTGACGAAACTTGTCATTATTTGATCAAGTCGATGCCGCGCCGATGTCGATATGGCTATAGTTATACATTCTGCGTTCATTATTTCTAATGTTTTCTTAAGTGTCCCTAATTACTTGTCCAGAGTTATATAAGCACGAAGGAGAAGTAAAGTTGAATTTTAATTGTTGCTATTTTTAATTATAATCCATTCCAAAATTTATTAATTCTATTAAGAAAACATTGGTTAAATGATCAAAATCAGAACAACATTAAAAAATCGTAATGAAGACTTCATGTAAACTGAAATTATGGAAAATATAAATAAATGTTACTCTTATTATACCCATGTCCCTAATTAGTTGACCACCACTGTATATTATATAGACAGTTAAATAGAGTTAAATAAAATTAAAATAAAAAATTCATTAAAGTCATAACCATTTTTTTGTCACGAATATACAGGACTTACTATTAGGAGTAAACTTAAAAAAAAAACTTGCACATAACTAACTAGTAATACGTTGTGTTCACAATATTTTAAAGATCAATCTAATACTTATTTCTGGAGATTTCACGGTCACGAGTTAGCTGCAAAGTTTACCGAACAAAGCACGAAAACTCACGAACACTCGAGTTTCGGCGAGGCCGAAAGTTTCGGCTATATTTTGGCCGAAACCGAAACTAAAGCCGAAACTAGATTTTTGGCCGAAACTGGCCGAAACCGAAACCGAAACCGAAATTTCGGTCGGTCACTAATAATAATACGGCGGAAGGTGAAAATTATAAGTGCTATTATCTACTGACATGTTATTACGATGGGATTTATGATATCTTAGAAACGAACGTACGCGATTCCCATGCGTACGTAATGTAATAAATAAAATTCTCGTGTCGCGGTGTTTGTTACCAAACTCCTCCGAAACGACCGAGAATCGGTCAACATCTATTTTCCATACCCCTAAATGTTAAGGGTCCGAAATTTTAGTTTTTTGTGTTTTGACAATTTTTTTTACGATGTGGTATTATTACATAAAACCCTAAATTGCCACGATTCTACCATCAACCCCCATTTTTTCATATGCGATATTAGTAATTCAATAGTTTTCACCGATGTTACTTCTGTTCACAATTAGGTTTTTCTGTTCACATTTAGATGGGCAAGACGTCTGCCGCGCCCGCTAAGGGTAAAGTAGTTTAAGGGAGATTTCAGACTAGCGTTTTTTTGCGGGCGTATACGGTAGTTTCACCACGCGCGCCTTTTAAAAGGCCGAACGCGAGTACATGGGTTTATTCTGACGTGTACGCTCGAACCAGTGGTTGCGAATTTCAATAGCATATTGTTACGGCGGGGGTTCGCGGATTTGGAAACAAACTTCTGATGGCTCTAAATAAGACTTTATTGAGATCTAGATTACACAACACAACTTCCCAAATCACAGGTCAATCACAATCCAAAAGAATAGCCGAGGTCACTAATTATCGCAATTGTTCACTCGTATCACTTTAGTTACTTCGCTCGTTGCTCAGAACTGAATGACAGAGTCGACGCGCCGGGCCGCTTATATAACGCGGAACACGGGTTCGAGAAAGTTCCGTCCGCGGAACGCTATACTACATGTTTAGGGAATACATCTTATACAAGCGATTTTGAACCTTATGACCCGGTGATAAGGTTCGCTGTAACAATATTTACTGCGCTTCATATTACACGCCTGTACGAGCTTATTCGCGCTTCGTAAAACGAGATTATGCTTGTTTAAAACGCTGGTCTGAAACCCTCAAAATACTTAACTGTTTGCGTCATTAAATTCTAGGATTCTCATGTAATATTCTAATTCGGAGACTGTTTAATACGTGTATAAAACATTATTTAAGTATGTAGTTTTAATACACAATTTATTTAAAAAATGAAAAGCAGGTTCTAATGTATAGCATTATGGTTTATAACATTATCCTTTTATTATTATTGCGAAAAAAATGGTCATTTTTTTGT
Organism: Hestina assimilis; assembly: GCA_023373885.1. Lineage (NCBI taxonomy): Eukaryota > Metazoa > Arthropoda > Insecta > Lepidoptera > Nymphalidae > Hestina > Hestina assimilis. The sequence goes on along the minus strand of CM041755.1, from coordinate 9,223,791 downwards.
TTTAACGACCAATCTTGCTTTCGAATGGAAATTGATTCTTAGTACAATACATTTCGTATTTAGATGTTAGAAACTGCAGTCCACACTGTTTATGTAGATATGTACGCTAAGCCTAAAATGTATACATATAATTAATAATTATAAAAAGATAGTTAAAGTTAATTTAGTTCTTTAAAATCAATATTAAAAACAACAATGTTTGAAAAATACAATCTCCCAGTCATATCTCACTCACTTTCGCTTCTAATAAAGAACTGATTCAGCATTGTTTATTAACATCTTCTTTGATAACTGAATCAAGGCTATATGAAAGCGTTCAATATCGATTAGTGTATATGAGTCGGCTTTCTCTAATTTAACAGTAGGGCTTATAACGGGACGTAGAATAACTAGCGTATCAGTTTTACATCTAATATTCGAGACGCTCATAGACGAGTACGCCCACTGATCGGTAAGCGATCGGTGGTTAAAGCAACTTTAGGCGCGATCAGTCACTATATGGGTGATCGCATAGTGGTATTTCAAGTGAATGTGTCCGTGCTTCGGAGGGCCCGGTTGGTCCCGGCTGTTATCAATTTGATAACAGTCGATAAGTCAAGTCAGAGACCTAAACGGGCGCCCTGAACAGCTCTGACACTGACCACTCGATAAGAAGAAAAAGATCTGATATTCGTCTGCAATTAAGGTCTACCTACAAATAAAAATTGCTATTTTAATTATAATCATTCTTATGGCATGTTTACTTCTGTTTTCAGTATGAATGAGCCGGCTCGACCGGAATTTTTTTTCTGAATGTTTATGACATCGTCACCGACCTAGTATTTAGAGTAGGTGAACAAGAGACAGACCTCTGGTGGTGGGCTCATAGTTGGTTCCGGTTGGCTAAGGGCGCTTTCAGCTACTCCTGCAAGGCCGAACTACGGCCTGCAAAGGAACTTCCTTCACACAGTTTATCATCGTTTAGTAACCAAGTACTGTTGGGTTTTGTTTTATGAGTAAGAGAGCCAGAGGCCCAAACTTAAGATGGTCTGTACTGATAATTTTCTTTCTCCCCTCTTGCTCCATTCCTTCGAACCGGCAACACCTTTTGTATACCTCTAGTTGTTGCAAGACTGTCTATCATCAGGTGGGTCGAATGTTTGCTATATTGTTGATGAGAAAAATGGGCAAAATTAAGATATTAATTATTTATTTCAAAGGTAAGAATCATAATAAATTTTTAACATACCTTCTTTTTCTTAAATTATCTTACTTACGCAGTTAATTCTAATTATACAGAGTATAATATTTAAGTTAATGGTTCTATATTTACGTACACAGCGCATGCAAATAGCGTGATTCTTTTACAGTGGTAATAAAATACGCATAATTGTGTAACTGTTATATAAAGCTGAAGTTATTTCAACGTTTCTTGTCAGACTTTATTAATAGCATCATTGGGTTAAGCAGCTTTAGGCGCGGATAGGTTAATCTATAGAGCATTGATAACCCGCGTAGTGGTATTTCCGTAAGGAGTAACAGAGAAGTTCGGTAATGGCACGTAAAAAAATGGCGCCGGCTATTAACAATTTGATAATGCACAAGTCAAGCTAGAGGCCTACATGGCGACGTGATCAACTCTGATACTAGGTTGGGCTCTTACCCTTCGACATGAAGAATAAGAATATGCACATTCTTTATTTGGGTATTTCGAGATCCGGAAACAAAAACACAAGCTCATCCACCCAGATCCAATCACATGGCTGTATATATTGTCAATACCAAAATCTGTTTCGGGAATTTAAGCCGCGACGGTCATCGAAAGTTTTTTTTAAAGAATATTAGCAATCCTTTTTCAAGGCGTTACTAATATTCCTATTGCCCCTCCAAATAAGCTCGAAGCTTGCGCTAGGAGTGGGTACGACAATACCAAGGGGGATAGAAGTCTTGACTCTCGTGTTAACGAAGGGAAGTCGGCCCTTCTACCATTGAGCTATTAAGACTTCAAAATATTTTCAAATGCTAGTTTCTATGAAGAGAACTAAACCTCTATGTTTTGTATAAAGCTAACCGTTTTACAACAATGGAAAGTTATGGTGAATATAAGAATAGATTTGGTACCGCTACACGGTTATACTTCCGTTCTCCGCTAACGATCTGCGATAGCCCATTTTGATTAGCGCTGTTAATGGGATTATTAAACTGTTTATATCATAAGACGGGAAATTAAATTTAAATAATCGTTACGTAAAACGATTCGCATATTGTAATAATTTTGTATATCGTTGTAGTAAGTTTGTATCTGGGGACTTACCATTATCTCTTATTGCGATTCGAACGACGACCTAAACTGAGCTAAATCGCTATTGCGTACCATGACATATACATATATATTATATACGTCATGTTTTTATAAAATCTGAATCGATTTACTTTCAAAACTGAATTGGATCGAAATAGAATTTTTACTAAAAGTTCATGGTAAGCCCGCTGATGGCTTTTCTTTCTAAGTATATAATATGATTGTAAATGAGTGAAAAAATATTTAATTGAAAACACTGAAAAAAAAAACATTCTCGAATTTGTTTCGCCATGTCTTCTCCAGGTAGAAATTTAATTTTGTAGCCGGTGGTAGCATCTGACATTTAGCAAACAAGTGTTACCTACGATTTTTACGTTGAATATTCATTTTAATTTTTATACAATGTAAAGGATATAGGTGTATATAACTCAATACTTCCACTTCCATACTCCTCAGAAGCAAGACATTTGTATAAAATAGTAAATTTGTGTCTTAAGCGTCGGATTTAAGTATATATATATATATATATATATATATAAATGAGGGTGGCAAGTTCAATTTGTGAACAAACCCGCCTTAAAAAAATAAAGGGAAAAAACCCATCCATCGTATTGACATCAAATGTTTCCCGAGAATCTTTTAAAGAAAAACTTAAAGACCAATGAAACATTTGATGAACAATTTTAATGGAATTTTCCGGTTCGTGGTCTCTAATGATCAATGCTTAGACAGAAAAAAAAATCACCTGTCTTGGAATTATAGTTATTTTTACACGTCCCATGATTACGACAATCAGTACTTTAATCTGGTCTACAGAAAACTGTTTCGAATTGCTTTCATTTCCGTCGCTTTGACCACTAATCTAACCGCAACATCTTGCAATACTCCATTTCTAATATCTAATATTTCTATGAATTAAAACTCAATATATCAATTTTCTTATATTTTATTTTTATACATACATATTTACTAGTCAATTTAAGTACTTACTTATATTAACTTTGATAGTGACTTAGACGAAGCCCATGAGCGGTAAATTTAGGGACTCAAACATATTTAAGGAAAACTTCTGTAAGCTGTTTTATAGTGAATAAATTAAAAATTGTAATAGCACCGTGTGCCTCCCAGAACGATTGGACCGTTTCGATCGGGGAATAACCACCCTCTCACAGATCATCGGCGGAAAATTACAATATAGAGGCATCTCTCCTTCCTTTTTGCCCGTCTCAGCCCTTTCTTCCTATCATTTGGGTTGGCAACACTCATATGATAATTCATATCGAAAACGGTCATAGGTTGCGGTGACTGCTTACCGTAAGACGGACCCCGGGAAGGGCCCATTTGGGCGATGTGCTTGAGAGGTCCCGGAGCCTCTCACTCGCACTGAGGTCGGCCACCGAGGAGGTTTTAGTGGGACGCCATGGTTAAAGTTGGAACCCCACATAACCCGGTTCTCTTCCCCAGGAGGCCGGGTATCTGGTTGCAGATTTCCTCCCCGTAAACAAAAAAAAAAAGACGGACCGTATTCTTTTTGCCAACCGTGCTTATATAAAATAAAACTAATTTAATGATCTTAATTTGTTCGCAGGGCGCGCCGACATGTGGCGTCCAATACTACTAACAATCTTGGTGATATCGAGTACACAGGCTCGTTCCAATCGAGTCAGAGATGTGACCACGTCTTGCGACAAGAGCTCCATTAGCATTCATATCGATATGGAAAAGCCCTTCAAAGGGCTTGTATTCAGTAAAGATTTCTCCAGAGAATGTCGTGTACAAGGTACGTGTTATTATTTGCTTAGTTGACTGACAAATGACTACTTATTTGTGATACTTTTTTGCCAACGAGATTTCGGATGTAGTGCGCCTTTAAGTCTATAGTCTAACCCCCGGTTTCTCGAACGTTGATCAAACTCATGTCAATTAAACATAGCAAATACAAAACGCTCATTGGTTGTCTGTTGATCATTGATTATCTTTAACCAATGAGCGCTTTATATTTGGTATGTTTTTTTTTATGTTACAAGTTGGCAAACAAGCATACGGCCCACCTGATGGTAAGTGGTAGCCGTAGCGTATGAGCGTTTGTAGCACCATTAGTAGGTGCCACTCACACCTTACCAACGTCGAGATATTAGTTATTAAATCTTCTGTGCCCAGTAATTTCACTAGCGTACAGTGCCTTTCAAACCGGAACACAGTAATGCCTAAGCACTACTATTTGGCGGCAGAATATTTGACACTGCGGTGGTACCTACCTAGCCGGCCTCTAACACGACAAAAGACGCAACAAAAGACGTACCACCAGTATGACTGATTGCACTGGTGGAATAATCTCTGCTGTGACAGAGGTTATCCCAACAGCGGGCGATGGGGTCGTCACATCCCGACGCCGGTAAACGTTAAGTTAAAATGAATTTGATCAACGTTCGAGAAACCGGGGTTTAGTCTACGAGATGTTTGTATTGATCATATATATTCCTGTTTTGATCTGGTCTTAAGATGCTATCCTGGTGATTCACATTACCGTACCATAGATAGTACGTTGATATATTGCCCCCAGTCAAAATCAATACAATTTTATAAAAACCTTTAACTAACTCTTGGTAGGAAATTAACTTTTAACCAAATCCTGGCTCACCTTAACCTGTCATATTGGAATAGTTTTGGAAATTATCGGGAAACTGTAGAGGAAGATAAAGGCAATATTTGTAGGTAATAATTCATCTGCAGCTCGTAAATGTACAATTAGCAAAGGACATTTATATTATGCTTAAAATTCATATTAGGTTAACATTGACGATGAAGTGATAGCGAAGTTGTACTAAATACCGATGACCGGATTCGATGCCTTGTTCGGTTGTAGTGCTTATTTTTACTAAAAGATAACCAATGTTTATTATTTTTAGTTTAAACAATAAACTCAAAGTTCAAAGTGTAGATGTAATTTTTTGGTGTATTTGCTGTTATTACATAACCTTGTAATTAATACTTACAGGTCAAATGCAAACGAATGTTTCTTTACATTTACCGTCCAATGCGTGTGGCGTTAGAACATCAACTATGAACACAACAGTAGAAGAGCCAGCTGATGACGAAGATTTGTATTACACAGTCGACCTGATAGTTCAAATGGATAGACAATTGCAGCAGTCCTCAGATCAGGAAATAATAGTAAGGTAATAATTACTTAGGGAACATCTCACAAACGTAGTAGACTTTAGAGACGTTAGACAATGCCGTCTAGAGCTGGCGCCGCCAGGTCTAAATTTCGGAGGGAGTGGGGGGGAGGTCATTGTTGGGGTCGGATGTCATTACGCGTCAATTTTAACTGTATCAAAATTAAATATAAATAAATAAGCGCTGCACACTCAACGGTCCCCATTAGGATAGCGATATCCTGTGTCGGGGGCCCGGAAACACATACAAGGACAGAGCAAATACACCCAGACCGGAAAATATGCTTGTATGGTCAATACAAACATAATTATTATGCTCACCGGGAATCAAACCCGCGACCTGTAGCGTTTAAGGCAGTTTCGCTGCCGCTGCGTCACAACGTCGTTAAATATTCATTTGTTCAACATTTCAAAACTCGACAATTTTTGATTTTGAACCCCAAAAACCGTCTCTCTGGCTACTTCCAAAATTGTTCCCTAATTGAGTATCTAAGTTAATATTATAAGAGCAATATGTTCGTAATATATTAACCTTGACATTTGCTATTAGTAAAGGTTAGGCGCAGTAGTCACGCACCCTAAAGTAATAGAGATAATAGACTTGACAAGTTGACTCCATAAATCTTTGAACATAATACATAGTATATTTTACATGCGGCGTAGGAAAACTAACAGCAATCGAATTTTTAGAATTTTTCTTATGAATGTTTGATAGTTATACCAAATTAAATATGGTGAAAATAAGAATCCAACTAAAACATTTGTTTGCAATGCACATAAAATCGAAGTGTCTCTCTGTAACTGCTGACATAATTTGCTTATTAATAAGGTTGCAATTAAAGGTTTGGAAACACTTGGTTATGTATTTATAATTAGATATATACAGTAATCTTAAATTTAAAATATTTAGACACACTAAGTAAAAAAAATTAATTAAATATTGCGTTATCATCAGGAGTTGAGTTGAGAGTTTACCACATCTAATGGACAGTAAGTTAAAAAATATGTATTCATATATATTAATATTGTTATCAGATCATAACCAATTATAATGAGACCAACTTCAAAGTATACCTACTGCCTAGCTATTTTTTAAAGAAAAAATTATTATCAAAAATTCACGATCGGTTCACAATTGACGGTGTAGTCGGAACATACAAAGAAACGTACATACAACTGAATATAGAACTTCCTCCTTTTATGAATTCGGTTAAGAAGATTTGAATACCTTATACCCCACAGGTGTAAATTACAACCGCGAGCAGTTCGTATAAGCAGTTCCGCGCTCGAGGGCGTCATTAAGTCCAAGCTGAGAGAAATGACTGGACATGAAGGGAAACGGATGAGGTAATGGTCTCCGTCGAACTTATAATTAAAGTTATGATTGAATTTTAGATTGAATTGATATTACTGTAACGTAATAGATAACATACCAAGGTTATTGGTAGGAAACAATCTTGCATATTAGTTATACATATGTTATTTTGTTTTTTCTATTGTATTGATATGTGAGTAAAAAGGTAACTTTATTTTAGTAGTAGAGCTATGCTCCTCGAAGAATAAATGGGCAGGCTTAATTTGGGAAGTACTACCCTCTCCCAGAAAATTGGCGTAAAGTACCAGTACCTTTGCGTTTTGTGCAATGGGCGCGTACGTTCCCTTGGTTTGGCAACGCGCATGTGATACTTCAAGTATTCCAAGCGTTCATAGGTTGCGGTGACTGCTTAAAATCAGGCGAACCGTATGCTTGTTTGCCAAGCTTCATGACATAAAAAATTATGCTTAGTATATATTTATATTAATATTTTAAGTTGTAGCATTGAGGATATCTAAGCAACGATATGCCTTGAATATTGAATTTATCTGTTGGAAGTATATATAGTATTAAGGGAGAAATATATAGTAGGAAGTATACATAGTATTAAGGGGGAAATATAGATTTTAAGGGAGGCAAATCCGTGGACTATATTTTTTTTATTAACTTTTTAATTCTTTTGTGTTTGTAAAACTTAGCACAAACATTAAAGAATTCTGTAAGATTCAGATCTAATGTCAGTTAGTATGAAGTCTTCCTCACATATTTTCGATGACCTTCTTCTTTTATTTTCATAAAAAATAAATTTCTGATAAAATGATTTTTTGAAATTTATTACTCTTTAACATCTTTTTTTATGTTAGAAGTTGGCAAACAAGCATACGGCCCACCTGATGGTAAGTGGCTGCCGCAGCCTATGAGCGCTTGCAGCACCATTAGTAGGTGCCACTCACGCGTTGCCAACCTCGAGATATTAGTTCTTAAATCTCGTTCGCCCAGTAATTTCACTAGCGTACAATGCCCTTCAAACCGGAACACAGTAGTGCCTAAACACTACTATTTGGCGGCAGAATATTGGACACTGCGGTGGTACCTACCTAGCCGGCCTCTTGCAAAAAGACTTACCACCAGTGTGATTGATTGCACTGGTGGAATAATCTCTGTTGTGACAGAGGTTATCCCAACAGCGGGCGATGGGGTCGTCACATCCCGACGCCTAAAATTTAACTCAATTGTTCTGTGATAGTTCCAGGACAGGAAGGAACCAAGCCTGGGAGAGCTCAGCCGAGATGGAACAACGCCAGTTGTTGCTGGAGTCTGCGAGGGCGTGGATGGAGCTGGCGCCCACAGTGGCCGGGACTGAACCCGCCACCGTCGAAGTGGGGCAGCCGACCCGACTATTAATACAGTGCACTTTACCAGGTACTATTAATAATGCATTACATCTCTTATATGTGTATTGCTGCCTAATATTTAAGAACAATAAAAATTAAGATAACATTGTTTTTATATTAATTGTTCAACAATACTACTACTACAATAAATAATAAGAGCCATTCTCATCCGACCTTTAAAATGCAACAATTTTTCAACAATTTCAATTTTTTTTTGTAACTTCATTAATCTTTCAAGTGTCTTTCAAAATTAACATCTAATTTCCAGTTGGTGTTGGTCTTCGCGTCACCAACTGCGTAGCACACGACGGCTTAGGTGAAGCCTCGCAGAAACTACTCGACGAAGCCGGCTGTCCCATAGACGAAGCCATATTCAACACACCGACGCTACATCGACACAAACAAAAAGGCGAAATCGATTCATCGGACTTGGAACAAATTGAAACAGACCTGAACAGAAATGATCCTGATTCCGTCATCAGGAATATGATGCAGTATCAACACGCTGTAACAACATTTTCTGCGTTTAAGTTTCCGGATAGAGCAAAGTTGCATTTATCCTGTGGCATTGAACTGTGTAAGGGTGTGTGTCCCCATGTTGACTGCAAGTCTCTTCAGATACCACACCATACGAAAGATGGCTTGGTGAGAAAAGCACGTCTAGATAAAGAAGCGAGAGGGTTGGTTATAGATAGACTCGAAGTGTACAATAGTATTGAAGTGCTCGCTCCGAATATTGAATTAGAGGATGAAGCTTCTATTAGAGGTAACAAAATACTTATACTAATAATATGAACACTACACAATCAGCGGCCTCCTATCACTAATGGAGTGATATCCTGTGACGGGGGTCCGGAAACACAATCCTACAAGGACAAAGACAAACACACCGGATCGGAACATATGGTTGCATGTTCAATACAAACACCTGCTTCGATTGGGAATCGAACCCGTGACCTGTGGGGGCTTAACACAGACTCGCTACCTCTGCGCCACAACGTCGTCTACATGCCAATATACGCTAACTTTTACAAGTCAAAAATATAATATAATTATTTACATAACAGTTAGTAACTTTCAGATAAGAACCGAACTAGAGTCATATTTAAAATTAATTATTTTTACAGGTTCAAGAAGAGTAGAGAGCCAGGAAGATTTTGTCCGAGGATTCTCGCCAGGGGACAAAACAATTTGTTTGTCGCCAGGAAAAATGGCCCTAGCTTTTTGTATATTGGGGATCATATTCCTGTGCGCTATTGCTATTGCGTTTGCGTCATTGGTGCGAGCGAGACGGCGCGTTACGCGAGAGCCTATACATACATCTCTTTCTTTCTACACTGGTAGTAAAAGCATGTTCTCTTCAAGCGGAAGCAGTAGCTCAGGCTTGAGTGGAAGTAAGCTTCTCTTGACAGATAGTCCATATTTAGACCACCATTCTTCCTCTAGCAATAACTGGCCATATACCAGGGCATTCTGAACTCAAAACATCGATGTTTTGAGAATTTGATTTTTGCTGACTATTTGAACGTTCTATTAAATTGAACCTAGGCATATAATATGGTTACATGATAACAAAAACTAGCATACTAGCATATCAATTCTCGTAGATGTGAATATTTTAATATTGCAAAGTACTAGAGATGTAACTTAATTTTTGTATTTAAATTAATTTTGAATGATAACGAAAATTCGACATTTTATTTATTCGTTTACAGAATCATTAATTCAGTGATCCTAAAATCGTTTGTAAACAACAATAGTTAGGCTATTTGGAGTCAAAAAATTGCAATCCATCGCTTAAAATGGTCAACGTAAAATTCAAATTCATTTTTGGTCATAAACTATGGAAGAGGAGATGTAATGTCAATAGGCATTCGGGAATAGCATTGCCCAATAATTGTTACTGTGCAATCAGCGCATCTATAGAGTGCATAGTCGAATATTCGTTGCATCTCTATTAATTCTAATATGAAACCATTTTTCATTGTTTGCATACCATTAATTTTGCTCTCTAGCTAACGTTTATTTTGTCTATGGCATAAAAGGATGTCTGTCTATTTACAAGAATATATTGTATTTTACACTTAAACTTAAGTATTAACGCCATGCATAATTTAACTTTAAATACAGTTATAACACTAATAGAAATATTAGAAAATTAAGATATGGGAGAGATGTAAGACATTGCTATTTCTTGTTTCATTATGAAATTCATAATCCTAATAACTTTTCTGTATGTAGTTCTTAGTTGCAAATTCATAAAATTTTCAAAAGTATTATTGATTTATGTTTTAAATATTTTCTTATTTACGTAGTATGCACATTTTGTATGCCCCACCGATGTACGCAGGCACTGTCAATTAATCAGAACGCAAAAGTCACATGCCGTTAGAAGCGTGAGAGTGAATTAGAAAAAGAAACTCACTTAATGATTCAAAGAGGGGCGTTTAATTTTTACGGCTAACTATTACTATGTATGGTTGATTTTTGAATTTAAAAACATTCAAAAATCTAATCTTTTTGAATGTAAAAACCCTTGAACATCCAAATAAAAATATGGATGTCCTCCACAATTATATTTTGGAATTTTGACGACGCTCCAATCTTGTATGTACTATACATGAATTTCACTTTTTTAAGAAGTTGTATGTATCATATTTTAGTAATTAAGGATATAAAGTATACTGCGTAATATATAACGTTATGATAAGATATTAATTTGAGGAGGTGCTTTTGTATTTTGGGTTTATAACTTATTAAGTGAAGATGCTATGTAGAATATGGGAAGGTTAATATATTTTAATATTAAATAAAATTAATATAGCATTAGCATTTCCTCGAAACTGTGTTTATCCTTTTTTATTTACATAAGTTTACTATTAAAATATCAACTTATATTGGTTGAATTAATGTGATAATTTTATACATCTCTAATAATATATTACATTCATAATATAATTGTGTACTTTTTTACACCTTTTAATAAAAAATAATCAAACAATGCGTTCATTTATTCCTTCCTATAACTAAATTAAATTATTTTACCAAATAATATATATTTAACGTATAGTTTTACTATATTATATTTTAGACAGACCTTTCCATTAAAGCGACATTTCCAAATAACGTTATCTTTACTCGATTATGTGGCAAGCTTTTGACTAGTTTCGTTGCGTCGATGTTGTATTTGCGAAGGAGCACCAGCAAGTCTTTTACATTTCTTTGACAATTTGTTTGTAAAGAAGAGCCTATCTTTTGTTTTTTTTTTTCGGAATGTGTATTGCTGTTGACCCTACTGGCCTTGACAGCGTCACCGGGCGGGGGCCGAGTACAGAGACTCAGCCGTGATAAAGGGGCAGCCCTCACGGGGAGCCTATCTTGAGATCCACTATCTACGGCTAAGTTATCCGGCCTGTCTATTGCATTGGGGCCATGATTTTAAGTCAATTTGAATTCTTAATTAAATAATTATGTATATCTAATAACATCTTACGGCTGTAAAGACGTAGTCGAGACTATTCACATTCACGCAGACAATAAAATAATAATTATTAATATTCCCAAGTAAATCAAACTTTATCAATAAAATAAACTTTGTACTTTGAAACAAAATACGACCACAAATAATTCCAAAATATAGATTCGCACCAATTATTTTAATGCTTCAAATGAAAACCTGAAACATTGGAATAGCTATTTTTTTAAATATTTAAAGTATGAATGATTAAAATTTCATAATTTGTATATTGAAATTATTAACATTAGTCCCACAACATCCAGAGTCCATCCATATAGAGCGCCATCTTTGTTCCTAATAATATACGTCATTGTATTAAATACATGTATGTATAGTTCCTTAAATTTAAGTTGAACCAAAATGGCCGCTTCTGCGCAGGTACAATGATGGAGAAAAATTTTAGACAATTATATTGATTTCGTCTTATTTAAATAGATTTTTTATAAAGAGAGAAAATGGAATGAAATATATAATATACTTATTATTTCTTCTAAATTTAATTAATTATTTATACATTTTCGTTATTAATTACTTAATTAGAATAAAACAAATAAATAGTATAGAAAAAGGTACCTATATATATTAAAAAAAAAGTTAATGTACATTATTAATAGTGAGACAGACTTCTTCGTATCTTCCGCAGTATTATTCAGAGAATTAGTTATATTATATTCTTTTAAAAAATAACTATAAACGTCAAATACAATCCTTCTCTCCCGTCTCCTTAAAATTGGTTGTAGTCGAGGCATTATCTTGAAATAAATGTTCACACACTTGACAAAAATAATTAATATTTTAATTAAATTTTGAATAATTTATTTTTAAAGAACTAAAACAACCGTGAGCGAGTGTACTAAACGCGGCCCCCTTCATATCGCATGCGGTTGAGACCCAAAAACGTGTTACTGCGCATGGTACAACTTTCATTTAACAGACTATACATTATTTTGATTATCTCTACAGTCATTATGTTTTCTATAAAATTAAATAAATTATACCATTTTAATTAATTAAAAATGATATGTCTTCTTTTCAAATGTACGGTAATTATTTATGAGAAGTAAAAAGATCTTGGAGTGACCAATGATAATGATGTTTTATATTTATTTAGCAATATTGTTTTACAAGTAAAAACAATTTTAGGAAGAAGCAAAAATAAAGACAATATTTAAAATTATAATTATATTGTAAAGAATATAATATGATTTCGATAAGTATAAGTAAGATAACCTACTCTGGTTAGAGTATCCGATTGTGTTCATAGACAAAACATTGATTGGAGTTGACTTTCGATTCAAAGTTTCAAACTATGCCATGTCTATGCCGGTATATGACATCATTCCTGCAAAGAATAAAAGTTAGTTAATCAGATGTAGTAAAATGATTAAAATATTGTTTTACGATAAATAACTATAAAGATAAACTATTTGTAAATGTTAAGTTTTTGACTATTTAAACCTTTTTATTTTATTATAATATAGACGTATAATACTATTTTTTCAAAATAAACGGTTTAAATTTTACCGACCATTTTTTTAAATAGGTGGTATACCTATAATCTTATCTATTTTTTAAATGATATTGTGAACAAAATTTAAATATTTAATTTGATGAAACAGTATATTAGAAGCATATTTTTTTGGTAAGTTGTCATGTCTTATCGCATTCCAATCATAATAATAATTATTATCACTGTAACGTCACAGTCTTACGTCTGTAGGATTTTTAGTCTATGATATGGGCGGTAAGGTGATGCTATCGCGGCGATCTTTTGCTTTGCCTTGGACGCCGTGTTCGTACTCGTAGTCGCGGATGATATTTTGACGATTTATATATGAATAGCGATTATTTATAAGTTTCGTTCATAAGAAGTGATCATATTATGGTTTAGCAATAAAAAACCGGTAAGGAAAGAACATTATTTGTGTTGTAGTTGACCTGGATACTAAAAGTCCTGGAAAACTGGAGTGATATTTTGTGAGTGTCGACGTTTATGTGTGTCAACTGTGCTGAGAGGCGTTACTTATTATTTCTAATTGAAGGTAAGATATTTTTTCTTCAAATATAAAAATAAGAATGGTCGTTCCCACCAATTGGATTCAATTTAGATTTCGACATTTCGGAGGCCCGTATAGGTGACCCGTTCCGATGTGTTTAATCATGAAAGAAAACAAATGAATTCAAAAACATGTAAAAATCCTAAAAAATAGCACTAATTTTTCTTCTCAACAAAATCCATTCAAAAAAATTAGTTAAAAAAATTCGCACCGGAACAAGATATAAAAATACAATCAAAAATATAGTTATAGAAATTTGAAAAAAAATTAAATTATTTTTGTCTTTGCTTTTGTGCACATTAATCTATGCAATAGCTGAATTTTGGATGCCAGTTTGGATGTATTTTTCAAGAAGTAGAAAGAGAAAGAAGAAATAGGAAGAGATGCTTGGGCTAACAGTGAGAAAAAATTAGAAAATCAATTTGGCTTATAACAAGTAGAGAAAATGTAATTTTTAAGCCACAGATAATATATTATAGATATAAAACTGCAGGTTTGTAAATATATTACACCACCTACCACACCCATAAAAATAAAATTATCTTATTTATTTTTCATTCAGTAACAACTATTAAGATATAGAATTATGTCAATAAAAATGTGACTAATTCACTCAATGATATGAATATTTAGTACAAAATATATAAATAGTAATATTATGTAAATGTTTGTATGTAAATACAGTCAGAAAAAGTCTTACCAGAACAGGAAAAAAAAGTATATCATATATCACTGTATTTGTATCATTAACTTCTATAATACCACCATTTAAAACTAAATGGTAAAAAATATATTCAAAAAGAAATTGCCTCTCATAGTTCACATTCTGTCTTTTTTAAAAATATTTTTGACATATTATGTATCATTAAAGATAGTATTAACAATATATTATAATTAAGTAAAATTAGAAATTATCATTTTTTGTGCTAATGCTCATTTCTATGATTAAGTAATGGTATTTTTAATGAAACTAATAATAGTAAACAATAATTAATGGTTGCTAATCATTACAGTTTTATCGGTGAGCTGTAACCAATGGATTGTGACTATCATGTTGCTAAGCATAACAATAATTGCTATAGTGCATTGTTGTGTGACAAGGTTGACCATTTATGACTATATATATATAAATATAATTTATCTTCTAATTTATGATGCTAGTTTTATGTTTGATAATTAATTAAAAAGACATTATTGATTTATTATCATTGTAAGGCTTTTATGTATCCTTACTAAAAATATTCTTTATCTAGGTAGTACATACCATACATTTAAACGAAGCTCGAAAGTTGATTAAGATTCTTTACAATTCTTTACAGCAAAATTAAAAGTCACAAACACTCTTTATAATAATAATTGTTTACAGAATGATTTTATTATTAAATCTTAAAATAAAATGTTACTTTATACCAATAACACTCAAGACAAGAATGGTAACAGTAGGTATATGAGATCATACATATTACTCATGCCTACAAAATTGTTGTCAAATAATTTAAAAGTATGTATCAAAGAAAAACATGTTTTCATAAGTAAATAAAAATAACTTGAACTATTCATTCTAGTATTACATGAGCAGGTTCTGGGAGGGCTTTTCAAGGCTTACCAACTCGGGGAATTGCTTACCTCAACGATATGGGGAATTATCACTATCCTCATATATAATAATGACTATATTAGTGATTATATATTTGTCTCCAGCTTGATAAGTGCCGGAGATAAAACCCCTATTTTATCCATTCTCTTCTTTTCCTCATATACTGCGGCTACTAGGTTAATGAAAGTGGCAATGCTCTATAGTGCCGCTGGTGTTATTGTATATGTGGTTATGTGAAATGCTTTTTATTAGATAGCCTATATTATGGTGGTTCGCCAGCCCTGTGGCTTAAAAAGACTAATAATTATTTTGCAAAAATATAATTGAATAATATACCTCTTATATTACAATTTTTTATTTGAAAATATAATATAATTTATTGTTGGTTCTTAATCACATTTGTTATCTAACTGTAGACAAATAAAATTTAAAATATTATCTTTGATAACACTTTTGGTGATAATAGTTTCATTACTTCTTTGCTTGACAATTTTAGCTTAATAGATATAATTGTGAAGAAATAGGGAAAAAATAATTTAACAGTCATTAAAATTTCTTGGTTCTTTACAAATTATCATGAAGTTAGAATGTTCTAAGTAATATCAAGTTCGAAGTTCAGGATATGGAGGTGTGGTATTATTTGCACTGTTGTGGTTCATTTGATGACAGTGTGCACTGACGGATATCTCTGTCATGCGTCATCCTTTTGCTTCTTCCTAATCCTTATATTTAAAATAGAATAAACACTTAACACTCAAAGATACAATTGCTTTGTTGTTAATCATTAGGAACCTAATCGGTAATGAAGCAAAGTCTGATATAGTATTACAAAGTGGAGCTATAGAGCAGTTATATAAGTGGAAACTCTAAGAGAGTGTCACATTGCCTTTCCATCCTTTCATCTACCCAATTGCTGGTCATAATTCTGTACCTTCTTATAATAGCTAGCCAGTTCTAACTAGCTAATTTCCACATGATAAACTATGGCCTGGTAAATCATAACACAAACCCAATGATTTTTGATAATTCTCTATGAAACTAAAATAAAAAAAATCCATAGTGATTGTGCAATATGTCAAAAGTTTAATAAAACAGGCTTTCAGTAGAGTTTAATATAGAATGTGCATATCAATATTTAAATCATCACTAAAACACCAGATGGCTGATGAGATTCTGACTAAGTATTTCAAGGACTTGCTTGCATAATTCATTCCACATAAAGGCATTGCGGCATGCATAATTGATTTTATCATTTGTATGAAACTGGTTTTATTTTATTGTACAGTTATATTAAATTGAAATGAATCAAAGCAGTGATTATTTCGGATGGATTTGAAATGAGTGATAGATTAGTAGCCTTAGCCTGCAATATTATAACTAATTTTTTAATCATAGCATGTAGCTTTAAAGACAAAAAATATATGATTATAGAAAAAAATATTAAATATATATGATTATATATAATATTTTTATTTTAATATTAGGTATGATATTTTATTATAAAAAAAAAAATAATCAAATGGAAGATAATCTGATTTATACTTTAAAACAATTAGATCTACTAACAAATATATAAAATATAATGTGTAGCATACATAAATAATATACATATTAAAATTAAGGATAAAAATGCTATAATTAGGTTTTATTTTCCTTACTTTTTTAAACCAATGGGACAGCTAGAGTTCAATGGCACGGCTGCCTATTTTTCGGCCGCACGGGCATAACAAAATCCCCAATTCCCCAGATTGAATTACGGTGGATAGGTATTCAAGGGGAAACAGGCAAGGTCAAATGAGAGGGGAGAATAACATATCGATGTTTTAATGTTGCCACATTAAATTCAATTATAATAGCTGCAACATAGCTAAAATAGTTAATGTTGTATAGCATGAAAATAAATATAATTAGATAATTCAAATATTAGAATCATTTATTTTTTCTGATAAAGCAATTTGTGCCATGAGTAATTTCTCAATATACTTTCCTTATAATAATTTGAACTTTTTCAAACGTTTAAAAGTCACGCCATTATTTCTCCGCGTCCGAGGGTGTATTGTGGGGTGGCAAGTTTGCAACAAAAGTGGGAGGGGCGTGCGTGTACTAGGGATATGCGGACCGCCGGCGCCAGGAGTTCCCGATCGATATTGCGGGCTCGAGCCGCTCACTCCGTGCAAACTGTGTCGCGACGCGCTCGTGCGTCGCCCGCGCCCGTTACGTGTGTTCATAGCTATTGAATATATAAAATCTGTGTCGTGTATTCATTATTGGATGTACGGATATGAGATAGACGAAGATTAGAACTGGTATGTCCTTATTCACTGTTATTGGATTAGGTTTTATCGTATTTAAAATCTATCCGAAAAGATCAATAGTTTAACGAATGATGTCATAAGTATTTGAATGTTAATTAGGAAGTCTGTAGGTGTGAGATAATTTACTAATTTGTAGCTTTAACAGGTACACATATTTGAAGGTTTTAAGACCGCCATTTTTTAGGTTTCAGTTACGTTTCTGTTGTGTTTTGGAAAAATTCAAGAAGTAATATTATTACTTCGTTCATTAATTTCGCTAAATACTATTTGATTTTCCCAATCCCTATAACGAATAGTGTTTCATCCAATTACTCTATATCGAAGTTTCCGGATTTACTTGTCAATTTAATTTGTTTGCTGTCTCTTTCCACGCCTCCCCCATGACCTACAAAGCTAGCTTAATAGGTATAGGGAGCAGGCGCGAACCTGGACCTATCTAGACAGACCAATCCCGCAGTCCAGCGATTCTTTTCTGGAGCACAATGCTACGTTAGTCATCATAAAAATTGGTTCTCATACTCAATTATAAGGTTAATTATTATAACCTGTTAGATTATTATTTTTTTATGTAAGGAACTAACTGGTAAGCATTTTTGTGTTTGAAAATTTGAATTACATTTTACGCTTACATTTAAGTGTGATTTATAATTTGGTGTGGTTACTGTTTTAGTTCTAAAATTTTATAGGTAATGGTAATTTGTAATGGCTATTTACTGTTTTTGTATTTTCTTTTTCTATTAATTTCTATTTGAAGAGAAAAAATATATTTTGTGAGTAGTAGAGCCTTGCTGTTTTTGGCTTCAATAGGTGATTTAACGGAGGATGTATCTTTATTCTTGTGTTTCTATGTCTTTCTGTTCCTCCCCTCTGTGATTTCCCATAAATATTAAATAATTGTGGTTTCTAATTGGAATAAGAAAGTGGATTCAGATGTTTTGCTAACCCTATCCAAAAAAACCTTCACGAGACTGCAGAAATCTTGTTATTATCACACTTATGTCATGTACTGTGTCTTTCGTAACAAAAACTGAGATAATATTTAATTGAGGCTCTTCTTATCAGCTGTATTTACTTGAAAGCGCATTCGTTACATAACTTGTTAAGCTGACGGAGGAGACGTTTTTGACGTAGTCTGTGCTAATGAATTTCGTTAGCGAGTTCAAGAGTTGTTCAGATTTTTATAATTATTTGTGTTTTTTATATGGCTGAGTTGGCAAGTAAGAGTACGGCCCACCTGACGGTAAGCGGTTATCGTAGCCTATGACTGCTTGGAACACCATACATTTGTAGTTTTCACTCATTCGTAGCCGACATGAAAAAATTTGTTCTTAAATCTCCTTTGCCCAGTAATTTCACTAGCTACAGTCTCTTTCAAACCCAAAACAGTAGACTGCATTATGATAGAATAATTGCCACTGCGGTCGTACTACAACCAGTTTGATTGATGAACTATCAATTATGGATTAAATATATTGAAAACTTGGTTTTCTTTTGGTTTTGAGTTTTGTAACAATTAAATAACATTATGAAATAAAATAAAATAAAATTAATTGTTTATTGTGTTTGTGTACATTAAGATCTATCCTAGATGCATGAAATTTGGATAGTATTTAGTACAAAGATAGTCTACGCCGTCCGTATCAATACGAGACACTTATCTCACCATACCTATTTCCGGGAAGGGGAAATGCGGGTAAAATCGCGAAGCCCAACTAGTAATAAATAAACCTTTCATAGTGCCAGTCATAACTCCGCTTAGCGGTAATCTGTTAGTTTCTTCTCAACGGATATTAGACGGATATCAATCTCGTCTCATCTCGAATCGGAATGCGCGTGTTCGCCACCCACAACTCAAAAGATTGAGGTCACTGGCAGTACGGCTATACAGATGCCATAGGTTGCTTTTATGTACTGAATGCCTCCATATTTTGTGTTATGACTTACGATACGTTACTCAAAGAATACTCACGTAAAGATTAAGTAGACTATGAAATTGATTTTAAATTAAAACAATACAGTTCGAGTTCAAATGTTTCAAGAACTAATTATGTGGTCTTATCGATGCGACTAATAACAAGGGCCATTTAAAATGCTGATAATGTTACAAAAGATCATCGGACCGTGTCATCCTTGATGATGTCATACTACAAATGCATTTATTTCGGCTTTTATGCTTCAATGTTACATGATGTCAGACCAATTTGTGCATCTCTTTAGTCCTACACGGAACTTATAAAATATACTCGAGAATAAAGTTTACGAAGCGACGAAAATCTTCATACGACTACGTATTCGTAATTTATTACGCTGACGTCAATAAATTGTTTCTATAAGTGAAATGAAAAGTTTAGGCATTTCAATGATTTGAGAAATATGTAAATATTCACTTTATATTATTTTGGTTCTAGTCCGACAAAAAGCGACATTTATAACTACAGCGTTACAGTCAGCCTGCTGATTAGTAGCTTTGAAATGCTTGTAACCAGAAGTGCCACAAGCGTATTTTCCACACAGGAAAGGGGATGGAATAGGAAAAGAGCAGAAGGAGTTTAGGTACAGATTACAATACTGTAATGAAATGCAAAAGTATGCTACTTCATGCTGAATACGGCAAGAAGACTATTGCGCAATAATTAGCTAATTTTGTAAGTACATAGTCCATACTGTTACATAGTCTGTTTTGATATGATAAAAAGATACATGTGGTAATGATACGAAAATAAATGTGATTACGATGCTTCAAATTCAATGAGTGTTCAAGAGTTGAATTCTCAGTGTAACGGCCATGCGAGTCCGGTTTAACTTGCTCTACCAAAGTGAGATGTTTCTGGCGAACTTGCATTCAATTATCGGGTTTTGCTTCGATATTAACGAGGGAATGAAATAAAAAAAAATCGTTGCTGCCAATTAAAAAATATTAAATAGGTAAAATGCTACATATTTTATTTCTCAACGACCTCAATTTGTATTTATTTTTATAGAAGGCTATTGATAATATTTTCATGCAATACTGGGTCATTATGCATTATATATATTTAAAATTATAAATAAATAAACGCTATACACTCACATTATTATTGTTATATGGTGTAAACTTTCTTGATAATAATGTCGATGAAATAATATAATATTAAGATGATTTCTTTATATTCATCCTTATCTTATTTCTAAAGTACACATTCGATGATAATTCAGTGTAAAGAAGACCTTCATTCGTTATAATTATATACATACACAGTTTATAAATAACATTTTTAATACACTTTACGTAATTCGAAGTCTCTTTGTGAATACGTAGTGTTTAACCAAAGCGACTTATACCCAGAAACGATCAGCGAGTTAAGCAGCTTTATGCGCGGTCAGTCTGTGGATAGGTAGTTGCGTAGTGGTATCACTTTAAACGAGCGCCTCCGTACTTTGGACACCATATAAAAGTCACTTCCTTCACTGTTACAAATTTGATAATAATCGATAAGTCATGTCAACGGCATATAAACTATAAAAAAATTAACAACTTTAATACTATAGCAAATCGAAGAAGAAAACCGAAGAATGAAATCCGGACTAAGCACCTATGAGCTTTAAACGGCTTAATTCTATTCGAATTTTTCTCGTTATTTGCATAAGAGATGCGGGAATATGTCGAAGAAACCTATATGTTTTTAATATAGAAGAGGAGTATTTTGGCCAGCTGTGGAAAATTAAGAGGTTTTCCCAACACACAACAGTATGGGGTTCTTCAAGGGAAGGTTGAAAAAGTTTTTAAGGGTTCGGTAACACGCGTGCGATATATCTGATGTTACAGGCGCTTATAGGCGGCGGTGACTGCTTACCATCAGGCGGGCCGTATGCCGTACGGGCCGTTATTTGCCACCATCGTGGTATAAAAAGGTGTCCTTATTATAGTTTGCAGTCTGCAGTGTTTCTAACGACAATTCTTGTTACACGTTGTATATAAACTGTCTTGTAAACAAGCGCATCGTAGGTACAGTCTGTTTACAGTTTTATATACACAAAAGAATAGTAAAAGGTTATAGTACACAGAGCTGACACAGAAATTTAGTAAATAAAAATAGTGAGGCTATTGGCCTTGGTTATGCCCATACAGCTAAATATAACAATATATAGTATTAATCAATTGTATTGCGAAATACTACTGAAATCAACAACTACCGACTTCGACCATCTAAATTCTCAGGTACAATGATGACGGGTAATTTAGTAAGCTCATATACTTCGAGGGGTTCTGTTTTATATTTACTGATTTCTTGATTACAATCACAAAATGTTTATACGTATATCGCACCTTTAGGATGAAAACGACTTACTCAAAAAGCAATTATTTGGCAATCAACAAAATAAGTTTTAAAATATTGACACCTGCACAATCTTTCGTATATTTGGCTATCTTACATTGAGAATTTCGTTTATAAGTCAGTTTACGCTGATAACTAAATTTAAGTTTTTTTATTATTGTGTCGTTTTCGTTCTAATGGTGCTATATAAAAACCATCGTGGGAAGTAAACCTTATTGAACCAAATAATCAATAAAATCTGTTCATATTTATCTTGAAATTATACAAGAATTAACAAACACCTCCTTTTTACAGTCAGTAAAGAGTTTTGGCTGGACTGATTCACAGCTAACATTGTACATAAAAACTGTTACAACATAACATTGTCAGAAAGTTGCATAATACTTTTTTAATGGATTTCAAATGAAATGGCCGCTTGTTTACTAAGGACGTACACCCGCTCCGAGTATCATAACAAGTTTCGGTATAGTATATCTCATTGTTTGACCTGACAATTGACCTACGATTGTGATGATATGACATAATAAAGTCTTTCATAAACGTGCTAAAGGGGAACTTATACTGATTGTTACATACATGTATGTGTAATAAAAACATCATATTTTGAGAAGTTTCGTTCTATATAACCGTAATTCTTGATCAGATCATTGGGAAGTTTATATGCAACCATCCAGAAAGTATCCAAGATGAAATCATTAAAGTCGGTTTACAGAAACCTAGAATATTACTACCTAAACGTAAATTATTATTTAAAAGCCTAAGTAATTTAGCACAAATATAGATTGTTACGTATATTGAGACAAAGATACTTTTTCTTCCAGAAAAATGTTTGCTTCTTGTGGAATTACAAAACTCTCTACAGGACGTATTCAATTGAAATCCGGTATAGATATGTCTTACGGAGTATTATTTACTTCAAAATCATTAATTTCACCCTGGAGCCAATTATAAAGTCCCCGCGGACGGAGTCGCTTACAAATACTAGTAATATGTATACAATTGAAATATTCTAAAGTATAAACAGAGTACATTCCATTGTTACGCTTTCCATCTGGTATTAACTTTATACATGGTCTAAATATAAGTTTGGCTAGGCAGATGCGTTAATAAAACTACCGAGCAATATATTACTGTTGTTATAATTAAACGTTTATATTAAAGGGAACTCAAGGTCCAAAAAGTGAAATTAATTATTAGTTAGATCGGTGTCTTCCCTTTAGTAGCAATTAATTAATAATAAGGCTATGATATAAATCATTGGCTGGTTAAAGAAAATATTGTGTTAATTATTCATGTGGCTATCTTTAGGTATTTGAATTAACACATATTATCTCCTAAAGTTTTTCGACCTTCGACAATTTTTTTTGTATATATCGCAGTCAAATAACAATCGAACTGAATTCTAGTCGTGAAATTGTGTTGACGAACAACGATTCTTTATAAGGGAGTGAAATTATTATAACCCGGATTTTACTTACCAGCAAATATTTTAACTCCAAACTTTCTCCGGTTATACTGAATAGATTTGAATGGAACTTAGTTTTGATTTTATGTTCATCCTCAATCTATCAAACAGCAGTAATCATATCACAATCCGTTCAGTTGTTTTCTGCATAGCACAAACAATAAACCCAGACAAAAATTTAAAAATGTATTGTTTTGGATACATCGACTTATCGTCGATCCCTATCGAAAATATCTTCAATATTACTATCCTTACTTAATTCAATAAATGTGAAGGTAATTCTTCTCTGTCTGTCGATCTTTTACGCCGAAACTACTGAACCTATTTAAATGAAGTTTGGTACATAGATAGTCTAGAGCCTGGGAAAGGACCGTAATTTCCGTAAATGGGGATCCGTAATTTTTTAAATAGAAGCATGAAACTTTGTTTTTAGGCGAAATATTAAAGATAGTTTGTATTAAAACTGTTAATCACACGAGCAAAGCCGCTGGCAAAAGCTAAGTTTTTTTTAGTAATAAAACAGATTTTGGACTACTACGGATATAAAACTAATTAGCAAAAGCATCTTAAAATATGAAACTAATCAGCAGCTTCTTTCATAACTGAGCAACCGAAACGTTAATTGCTCTAACAAAAGCCGAGTAGACTTTCTAAAGTATTCTTACTGCAATGGTGCCATTGTGGAGTACCATTACGTATAACCCGTTTCCGAGTTCCGACTCGAGTGCTTGCACTATGCACCTTTGTACTGTTATGGAGTCGAAATGATCGAACGCTAATAAAAATTTTGAGTGTACTTAAATAGGAAAGTAGTTGTAAAAATTCATTGACCCCATAACTTAACACAGTATTGTTTTAAAGTAGGTATATAAGATGTTTGTTATCTATTTACTATATATAGACAGGTCTTTCCATACATTCATAATGTCAAAGACTCGCTGGTTCTCCGTAAATTTAACACTAATGCAACGAAACGAATTTCAAGACAAAATTACATTTTTTAAAGTAATAATTAACTTTAATAATTATTGCCTTGAAGGTACTTGCAGTATTTAAGTACGTAATTTTATTCTTTCAGTAGGCTATTGAAATTTTAATTTGCCGTTTAAATTTCGCATTTGAAATTCTACCCGGGAGTCCTGAGTCCCTCTACCGGGGTCGTTGAACTCGGAGCCAGTTCGTCTTGCACTCACCGCCTCACGAAACAACCGCTTTCTGAACTCGACTTTAACATAATATCCTATATTGATATACAGCATATACAAACCGTCTGCTAATTTTGAAACTACGCTTTACTCTACCAAGTTACCAAGATGTATAATTTCATCAAAGGCTCGCTAACGTCGTGAAACCAGTATCAGTTGTTGAATTTATTTTAAGCTGCGTAACTAGTAATTAAATTATTTTTAAAGGGGATTCAAAAAGAGGATATATAACTCTTCGGTTTTTTTATGTTTGTAAAGTTTTGGCGATTGTCAACAGTCTAATGATTTCCTTAATTGGTTAGTCTATATCTTGTTAATGAAAGTAAAATGTTACGATCTGATCAATTACTCTAAGATGAAATACGGTACTACTAAAAGTATCAAACGTTAATGCTATCACTAATTTACTTCTTAAAATAATTGTCGTTAATATTTAAAGTAGGTACCTACTTCATATATTTCACAAAACATAAACGGTGATATGAAACAATATAAAAAATTAAATGAGGCGTTTCAGACCAGCGTTTTCTTTCGAGCGCTTGCGGTCGTTTTTACATATGCGGTTACAGCTTACATGCGCGGTTCAAAAGCCAGTCGCGAGTACACCATCCCATTTCGGCGTGTATTATCATTAGAATATTATTATTTAAAAAAATTGGACACGCATACAAGAGCTTATAAGCGCGTATGAGGGACGTGTGTTTCGTAAAAGCCACCTGTACGCGCTTTGGCACATGGGTATATGTACTATTACCATTGAAAATCAGCGTTAGGTATACCTAAATGCTGAATGGTATGCAATTTTGGAACACAGTACGGTGGTAAAACGTCAATTAAATGTATTTTTTAACTCTCGTTCCCCTTTGTTTTTATTGTTTTTAAATAAGTATTTTTTTTATGTTGTATTGTTTGTTTGTTTTTATATTTTTTAAAGATTATTATTTGTGTTTTAAAAAACGTTTTTAATTTTTTTCTGCTGTGTTCTAAATAAACTTGTTTTCTCTCTTTCTTTCTTTGGAAAACGAGCTTTTACGCTCTTATAAAACACTGGTCTGTAACCGTCCTTAAATCCACAATAACAATTTGTCGGTTGATGGTCGGCAATTTGTGACAATCAAGACGTCTTACGGTCATCCTCCCATGCTAGTAACCGTGATATCATCTCATGAATGAACTATGATGCAATGGATTAAACAAACAACATCGTTGCTAAGAGGACGTTTTTAAGTTTTTCTATCGTTTTGCGACTCATTTTTATTTTAGTTCTTATAATCTGTTGAATAATTTCTATTTATTAATACTTGTCAGATTGTATTAATTTTATATTCTGTACTGAATGTCCTATACACTACGCATTGTTATGTAGCTTTTAAAACAACATTAATTGGCTGCAGCTTTGTTTTCGAATATGAAAACGATTTAATGATATCGGAGCTAAAAATAAATTTAAGGAAAATGGCATTACATCGATATTAAATATTTACAATTAAAATCTAACTATATTTATAAATAGTTAGTATTACACAAATCTTGTCCACGTGGAATTCCGAGATGAATGTGCGATGAAAAGATTGCTAGCTGTATTTCTGATGTATTGTTATCTTGATTGTTTGGGCAATAAGTGATATACTCTTTCTTTTACATGACAATGGCAGACAGCTTATTTTGTAGGAAGTTACTTAGGCTAAAATTTTTTTAGATAAAGAATTGTTTTATGTACACACAAAAAGAAATAAAATTGATAAGTCTGTTTGTAACGTCTAAATCACAGTTTTTTACAAAAATTTTATGCGGTACTTTTGACAAAAGACTAATTTTAATTTATTTGTTTCTTTCGTCACAACAAACGATTTTGGTTTGATGATGTGGAAATTGTCAATGCTTTATTTTTGTACCTCAAAAGAGCATTAATTAGATTATCTTTCCTTATGGCATGATCAAAGCGGTTCACGCGAATTCATTACATAAGAACGTACATAACGTGTTTCTCCTTTACTTTGTGGACTTTTATACCCTTTGAGGCTTTAATTACGATGATACACAGATCCTACGAGCGTATAAAGTTTCATTCGTAATTACAATATCTACATACATGATTAGAACACTCAGATCTGTTTTTGGAGTTTAATTTTTAGAATAGATTTTCAATGTGTATGAAAAAATGAAGCCTTAATAGCTCAACGGAAGAAGAGCTGACTTCGCTCTGTTAACGCGAGACTCGCGGGTTCAACCCCGACCCCTTGAGCTATTGTCGTACCCACTCCTAGCGCAAGCTTCGAGCTTATTTAGGGTCTGGGGAATAAGAATATAAGTATTGCCTTGAAAAAACATTGCTAATATTCTTTGATAAACAAAAAAAAACAATTTTGAAGAGCAAAATTTTGTGATCAAAAGCGTTACGAAAGAGATGAGCTCCAAAGAAGAAAACATCTAAAAACTATAGTTGGTAGATATTCGAATATAATACGTATTGTAAGGTTAAGTCTGGAGTATAAAGTGTACTCTTAACCCGGAGAAGGCTTGATGGACTGAAAGCTAAAAGTTGTGTTTGCTAACAAATTAATAAAGCCAATTTTTTTTTTATAATTTTCAGGATATCGGCTATAGGATTTGATCGTATTGATTAGTAACGAGGATACATGAGATCTTTTAAAAATAGACAAAGCTAACCTTCAACTTTACTGTTTTTAAGAGTGTTCATTGGCACACATTCTCATTACAACTAATATACCAACGAGGTCACAGTTTAAATGCCATACAGTCAAACCTTACGCTTTTTAAAAGCAAAACAAACAGTTTCTTCTTTAACGTTCCGAGAAACGCTTACAGTTATGCTTGACCCATTTAAATGTTTTTTTAACAAGAAACCATAATACGTTGCATTTTGAATCGGCTGATAATAATCATTAACTAAACTATGCTCTTATCACAATATTCCTATAATAACGATGAAAAAATAGTAGAAACGCCAATATAAAATAAGGACAATCACAAAGTTAAAATTGGTAGTTTGATGTCACTAATGTAATATATTTACAATATTTTCTTTCTGATGAACTCAAATAACTTTTTTCGAATATTTCAGATAATAAGTTTAAATAGTTACCTATTGACTTTTTCTATAAGTAGGTATTTGGACGCAAATAAGCAATACCATGTCAACCCACACGAATGTCATTTCGAGAAAAACGCGTTTGAAAATTTTGAACAACTTGCTTTATATGATTTTTTTATGTATTGGTCAAGTCTTTGGCAATTTCAGATTTATGTAAGTTATTTTACTTCTTTTCACAAAAAATAAATATACAAACTGCATATTTTGTATATAATATAACCCAAAACGTTTAACATAATACATAAACTGCATGATTAAAAAATGGCTTTTTAGAAGTTTTAAAGCTTAAAACCATACAAATATTAAAGAAAAATGTTCTTCAGCCATTTACCACCACTTCTGCATATATAACTCAATTTTTTTTAATTTTGTGGGTTGACATGGTATTGCTTGATTGCGTCCATTTAAATTTAAACCTATGAAAGATCGCGACCACGTCTGCCATACAGGCACATTTAAAGTTGCCTGATGGCTGAGACCCACCGGGATCGTCTCAGAATATGAGGTCATGCTCCAGTTCCTGAAACGTTCAGGGTGTCTCGGTTATATAAATGTCGCCAAAAAGACGATTAGGATACCAAAATAGTGTGTATTTTTTGGGGTTCTTCAGTAAAATGGTATCGAAGTAATTTAAAACTGACCTATTTCTCCAGGTGTCTTAGAGTTCGCAATCAATGTTTAATTTATTCATGCAAGATTGAGCATTCGTTATGCAGATAACGATAATGCTCATACTTAATAATTGCAGCGATTGTCCAACTTAAATTATTATAAGTGAATTTCATTTGGTCAATTAATTTCAATGAGTGTCTGTGAGAGGCGCAAATTCCTCAGCCTTCTCCCTCTCCTCTCTCTCTTCGCCATCGCTCATTTCAGGTGGCAACGCATGGAGAGGCCTGGCTATATTTGCTTTCGTACCGGCTGGCCTTCTGCTTGTTTGCCATTGGTATAAAAACAAACCAATTAGTTCTCACGTAGCAGGTTTATTTAATTTTTTTTTCTTATTGAAAATATTCTAAATGGAATTGAATTCGTTTCGAAAACTCTCTCCTTTTTATCACGCATATTGTAACAAATATTTCGGGTTGTATTAAATCAACGCTGCAATATTTTGAAGTGAGAAATTTCACTAAATAAGTGATAAACGTTGTGATAACAATTTCTAAACATATACAGGAATTATTGGAGAGAAAATTTGCTGTAAATAATTCATATACTCCACAACACGAACATTTGCTTTGTCTATCTGTGATGACGAGGGGCTTGTCCTGTCTCTTTCATTTTACTTTCCACCTTAAAGTTCTTAAAACTTCGATAATTTATAAGGTTTCTTCCTTATTAAGAATCCGTACAACTCGATTACTTTCTGTCGGTTAATGTTACGTTTACCTATTATTTACTTCGTTACAGAGTTGTTGATATGAAAGTGTTAATGTTTTTATGTACTTGAGGACGTCAATAAATTTTTAAATGACCACTAACGATAACAATTAGTCATATAAATAATGCGTCTGTTTTCCATTTTGTAATCTGATACTTAATAACTACAACCGCAAAATTGAATTGATATATTAATGTTAAGTATGACAGGAATTGTGTGGTTATATTTATATTTCTTTGAATGTAATAAGAACAATTTTAGATGGTATTTTTTATTTCATGACGATTGGCAAACAAGCATAACAGTCCACCTGATGGTAAGCAGTCGCCGTAACCTATGCAAGGTTGCGATACTTAAAGTATCACATGCGCATTGCCAGACCAAGGGATAGGAGGGAAAGGAATGGGATGGGGAAAAAGGAAGGGGACAGAGGGAGATTGGGTCTTAGGCGTTCTCACACATCACACGAAACGCAACAGTACGTACTGATACCGTTACTTTACGCGGATTTTCTGTGAGAGGGTAGTACCTACGTCCTATATCGCGCCGGCCTATTTGTGCTAGGAGGAGCATGGCTTTACTACTTCTAAAATGGAATCCACATTATCGAGGTATTATAATGTTCCCAAGTGTATAAGAGAACGTTAATTTTTGTTTTATAATTTCATTGCACGCGTTATATTGACCTAAATATACGGATAACGTCATCGCAGAGTACAGACGCGAAGAACTCGCAGGGCGTGGCCACTTGACTCGTAATAAACTTGATTACTGTACGATTAACAGCGATTACCTCTTTTGATAAAAATTAATAATTATTAACGACATTTTCCACTAGGATTTACTTGATTGCTAATTTTACGCCATCGCCATAATGTAGAGATGTAAAGCGTAAAGTCTTTATTCACTTTTACGAGTAATATAAATTATCTAATATTTCCAAATTTCTTTATATTTTATTGAAGTATACAAAGATTCACATAATAATAAATAAAAGTCGGAATCGCATAACGTATAGTGCATGTGTCGCTATAAAACCGGTCAGACGCTCAAACACAGCCGGCCTTCGCCACATTGCGGAGAACCGACAACGCCCGCTGACGTCACCACGCTTATGTCATACCATTATCATCACAGCACCAAAACGTACCTGTGAATCTTTGCCTCTATACGGATAATGTAATCACTTGCGAACTAGTCCTATAAATACAAACCTTTGATCTGGCTACAACGGATCATAACAATTAACACATTCACGCTTCACTTGAGAGCACGAATTTCTTAGAAGTGAGGATGATTCGTTCTGCACGAATAGCTGTTAAAGTATTAAACAGAAATAAAAGCAGGCAATAGTGGAACGACGACGTGGGAAACACATGCTCGTTAAACATTGAAATGTTTTTAATGTAACCATAGTCTTGAAATTTTATTTGAAAGTAGGTACCTACCATAAATATTATTAAATTGTCGAACTTTTATTACAATTGAATCTAGCAGTAATAAAATAATAGTTAAAAAATACGTTTTTATAGAAAACCCAACTAAAAATTTAAAAAAAGTGTAAAAATTAAGAAAATTGGGGTGCATGGTGTGAGTGTGTTTTTTCTTATTTACACTATTTTTAATTTTCTAATCTATTTATTCATTTATTTTTCATATATGTTGAATTTTTTTTATTATTAAATTGTCATCGCTCCACGACAAGTCCGCAAAAGTTCGATTTAATCCGACGTGCTGGAGGAGGTCAAAATGACGTTCAAAGTTTACGTCACATACACCCGAAGCTAATAAAAGCGATCTAATAATAGTTTGTTATAAGTTCATAGTTTACAATGTTTTGTCAATAATATCAATATAAATTGAGAAAACAGAATATGAAATGCCAAGCGCCACAAGTACACAAACACTACGCTGCAGGTACGTGGTTGGCAACTAATGAAATTCATCCTGCCGACTAGAGTTCAGTGCCGACACCCACGCTATGTCTCATTGACATCCAACTCACCCGCCCGGTATGAGATGCTGTAGCCATAATAATAATGACGACTGCTCTATTGGAATTAATGACGGTCACGATCAATGAAAACAATTTCTTTAAATTAATGTATTATCATTTGAATTCAGTGTTTAATACGAGGTATTAGCTTTTGCCCGCGGATACGCCCGCGTGATTTTTAATACGGCATCTTTATTGCAATAGGAATATACAGTTCCCGTTCACATATATTATATGCTACAATTGTCTATAAATAATTATTAATCTGTATGCCAAAACACCTATTTATACCGAAATTCAACTCCTGTTGTGCGTATGTTAGTCCCACAGGAACCTAACACTTTTCCGGGATAAAGAGTATCCTGTGTGTTAATCCAGGTTTTAAACTACGAGTCACTTTCACTGCCTAGTTTACTTGACGATTACACTACATGCAGTAGTGTGCATACATCCATTTCTCAGCGAAAACAAAAAAAGGTTATAAAACTATCTGTGTTTCAAATTTCATGCAAATGCGTCTAGTAGTTTTTGCGTGAAAAATAACAAACATTCATCCATACTCACAAACTATTGGATTTATAATATTAGTAAGATGAGATTATTAGGAAGCATGAGGCTTTCTTTTCAAGAATAAAATCAATAATGATATATTTATTTTTATCTCATGATTTATCATTGGTAAATGAAGTTCTTCACGCCGAATCACTCAGAATAAAACCATATAGTTAAATTATTCCTTTCATGATAAACCATGTGTGTTGAGTTATGTTAAAATAATAAACAAAGGAGTAATTGGCTTGGTTTCATCCAATCCCAATAACGAGAGCGTACCTACGCGAATTTAAAAATAAAATCGTTCGGGTTTTATACGTGAAAATCATCTACTAAAATAAATTTAAGATAGAGACATATCGATAAGTGCTGAAATTGCTGTCATTGAATTAAAAATAAAAACTATTAAAAATGCTTAGTTATAAAGTGTTCATGAAGAATTATTAATATATAAAATCGTGAACAGAAAAAAAATATAACTAGGAAATTAATTTTAACGTAATTTTCCCTAATAGACTTTTTTCATGTTTTCTAGCTCGCTTGCAAGTCGAGTTCGTGGCTAGTTTAGTGTCAGAGTTCTTAAGTCAGTGACCTTAGATAGCAGCAGAGCATTTGCCAGTAGATCAAGAAGAAAAGTGAGTTCTATTCTCATGCAGCATAGTTCTATAGTTCCTGATATTTTTCAGAAATAGTTATCAAAAACGGTTATAAGCTAAATTAGACTTATCGAAAACGACCCGGCACTGACTAAATAACTAAATAGTGTTACTACTATGTGATTGCCCATACAAAGACGAACTACTAATAAATAAATAAATAAACTACGTCTGGTTTTACTTACCTCACAGATCGTAGTACACTATACCCGTCTATTAGCGTAAAATGTTTCCCATTTACTACATGTTCCATTCAAATAACTGTTGTTCATTAAAAACCACACTTTAAGCCAACAAAAGAGATTTCTATTTGGAGGTGGCAGCGCTGACCGGATATCCCTTTGTTTCTGTGAAGCATTACGTTTTCGGCCGTCACGTTCTATTTTGTGTACATTTGAACACACACCAGCTATTTATATTGTAGACTAATATGAAATATGAACCAAACTTGATGATTCACAAGTACATTTTTACACAAAGTACGTTTTTTTGGGCTTGAGTTGAAGGACTATTGTAATTGTTACTCGTACTCGCAACCATATAATATTGTTTTATTTTCATAGCTCTGTTTAAACTAGACAGTACAGTTTATGGTAGTAGGCAAGCAAGGCTCGGGCGCGGTCTATATTTGGGTTAATGGATTCGTCCGTGCTCCGCAACCAGCATGGGAAGTACCTGTTAGTTCGTCCGCTAATTCGTTCCAACCTCGGTTAGATTATTTAGACCTTTGTTACTGATTACGTATAAAGCACGTTTATTCATAATTAAAATTCGTAATATAAATGTACCAGACATTTCACTGTAGTAAAATCAGATTAAAGTAACATATGAATATTTTTACCTAAATAAGAAAAAAAATCAGTCTGTATAAGATAAGCAACCTGTCAAGAGTCCAGACTTCTTTTTATATTGAAAATTGAAAAAAAAAAATTCAACAAATTTACATTGAGTATTTTATTATTTTTAATTTAAGTAATGTTTTACTAGTAAATAATTCTTTTTCATTGACAAGAATTACAAAGCTTAAACAAAATGTTATGAAAATGGCAATTACAATTATGATAGGGCGAATCGGTGAAAAGTGAAATAGATCTCCACTACCGTGCTAATGGCTCTCTAAATTTAGCGGCCGCTGATGTCAACACTCGTTGGTATCTGGAAATCATGCATCGCCTTCATTTAATAACTTACTTCACGAAAACTTTATGAACGTGGGAACTATTTTTGTGTAAATATGTTGCCAATATACGAATTTAATTCTAACAATCGGTAAATTGTTTATAAAATTACTTTCCGTATCAAACTTTCGATATTTTACAATGCTTGATATTTTTTAAGAGAGAATCTCTTCTTTAGAATTTTTGGAATTTACAATCACGTGTGCTTTATTTTTGGATAAAGTTATTATTGTTATCGTTTTAAATCGTAACAATACCGATGACTGACATTGTACAATTTCTTTTCAACGTAGCTTCGAAATGAAACCCGAAGGTTGATTAAAAAAACAAACAAAACAAAGATTAGAGTGCGGTTAAAATGCAGAAGCGGTTAGACTGTTAGTGGCAGGCACGCGGCGTACTGTGACGAACCGTAAATAAATAGGTTCTGTATCCGCAGGAACAGTTACTTCAAAATTGCTTGTTAAAAATATACTTTATTGCGACGTTGTAAGTGCTGTTATAAGGACCTTATAGGGCACCGTGATTAAAATCGCATAGCTTCCTGCGGTTTTGAATGAACGGTACAAAATGCACATAGTAATGACGCGTTATTGTTTTTGAAACGGTTAGTGAGCAGATGTGTGCGAGTACTATACATTAGCAATTACTATTCATCATTCATTCATCTGTAATCGCGTCGTTGATCATGAAAATATGTAAAACATTGTATTTAAAAATTTCGTTCTATCTAATGTACCGTTGCATAATTATTAATTAATTTAGAAGTAGAGTCAAACAACGACGAATGGTGTCATTTTCTATTTATACTGATTGCATAACACATCCAACCACTTTTTCTCAACTCAAGATAAGTGAATACGGAACTATTTATATTATATGATAACGCATAAGAAAACGAGTTTACTAGCTGTGTGAAATACGTTATCTATAAATAGCAGCAAAGATGCCAATACCACTGGCCTCATAAGTTATTTTAGACAACAGGAAATCTTACGATTAGTTGACTCGGGCAATATAATATGCATGGGTGCCGTGTCCATTTTACACGGCACCCATGCATATACTGCAATAATAGAATAACAAATATTATTTTGACTTTATTTTTCAATTCAACGTCACATACAATGAAATAAATTACTGGTACGATTTAATACTAAAAGTTACTGCAGGGTAATAAATTATATTGCTGTAGATAAATAAAATTTGGTGCAATTTTATACATCAAGAAATAACCCAGTAGTTAGTAGTTCATGGGAACTTAAGATATAAAAAGTCGAGAAGTTTTTTAGTTCTTTTCAATTTTAATTACTAAGAAACATGCATATTGTAAACTACTTTCTAAAACGACATAGCTGTTATGGATAAGGAATGGACGTTTTCGTTGTTCTTACTTTTTTGTAATTAATGAACCTGTACTGAATTAAACTAAGTCTGCACCGCAGACAGGATGTCCGTTTTTCAAACAGGAATACGCCAGAACCTTTCAAGTATTTCCTATAAGATTTATAAATGTACACGCAATTTTGAACTTTATTTCCTATCTCTTTTATACAAATCGCTTAGGTGTTTTTGCGTGATGTTAATGCTGGTTATGCCGTGTAGCGATTAGCGACAGAGGAAACTATATTTCGTCCCCTCCTTGCCCCTCCTTGATTGCATGACGTCTAGTGGTTCGGTTTGATGTGATAAGTATGGGGGAAGTTACGGTAACTGAGAGACCTCGAAAGCGTTTAAAGACTGCGGTAAACGTCGCTGATGTTTACTTCGTTTATTTATATTTTAGGAAAGATACCTTTCAAGTATTTTTAAGACGTTGAATACTAAACGGTTAAAGTTTTAAGATTCATGGACGAAAAACTCCTAAAAACGTTTCTTTTATACACAAATAAGTATGTATTTTATAAGACTCTTTTAATAATATTTAATAAATAATATTTTATTTATATTTTAATATTTTTTATTAACGAGGCAACTTTAATGCAATATAGTAATAATCCCCATACAAACTTACATAATCTATTTCACACTTTTTAAGCTTGTGTTTTTGCAACTAAAAGTATGATCTATAACCATATCCATGGCCCCATTTATAAAAATAACACAACTCATCATAATCGGTTCAGCCGATTAACATCACAAATAAAAAAACAAAAAAGTCACTTTCGCATTTATAATAGTAGGATTATTTATATTATTCAAATGCCACTAAAAACTGTCATTGTCAACTTATCAATGATTAATGGACCCGACAATCACTGATGATTAGGCGTTTCTAACCGTAAACAAAAATATCAAATCTAAAAAAATCTTTGAACACGTCAGACAGGTTCTTTTATGGCTTTAAGGATATCTGTTGGTTACTTTCAAATGGCCGAAGGGTACGCACTACGGACTATGCATGGTTTTTTCAACATGGCCCCATGGTGTTTCACCGCCATGTCTGCCTCCCGCGGGTCAACGTCCTCATTTGTCTATTGGCTACGCTCCCTTTGTCCGACATTTATTCTTTGAAACGAAGACAAATTATGAGACGCTAATACCACTTGTATAAGCTAATAGACTATACTATAATTGTGGACATTTCTTTATGCCTTAGTTATATAAGCTTGGCTTGGTCTGTGTTGTGTGATCCACCTTATCAAGATGCCCGTTTTATTTGTTTTTAAGTCTATGTGTGTGTCTTTATGATGTATTGAATGGTCGAAAATATTAAGCCATAATTTTAAATTGACTAAGTCATAATTTTAAATTTAAATGTTTAATATTAACCAATATAAATAAAGTGAGAACAAAAATAAAATGACTCATTTTAATTAATTCACCATTATTTATAGATTTGAATAGCTTTGAATTTATGAGAGGCCGGCTTTATGACGACATAATTAAAATGTATGTACGTAATTATATATTATTATTAATTTTAAAATATTTATATTTTATAAGTATTTAAATATGTTGTTTATTGTTTTATTTGTATAACCGTGACCTAAATAAACAACTTTCATTTTTTTATGTAGGTAGCATTTTGGAAGATTCTCTACAATAAAAATTAAATTCTTTTATTATTTTTTATTTCTTACTAAAATTTAATTAAATATTAATTGTTTAGTTCATCCTTTTGCAGTAAAAAAACAAGGATTTTTTATTGATTTTTTTTCATTTAACCAGTATTATTAAAATATTAAGATGTTCCTTGATCTCTTTATTATAAAACTGTAATTAAAAGTTTGTTAGTGCAAATGATGTTTAGATGTCACCAAGTTAACATGAACAATTTTTGTCTTGTTATTTGTTTTTTTTAATCTGCAAAAATACATTGATAGAATATTATTTTAAGCAATAATTTAGGTCATAAATCGTAAACAGAAGCTAGTCTCAAACAAAAATATATTTTTCATGTGCGTGTTGAATGTATGGTAACATAATATAATTGTGGAATCCTTGTCAAGTCGAGGATCTTGTGACGGGTTCTCACGAGAAAACTATTGTTCATTGTTTTGTATTATTTACGTCTTTTGGCAAAAAAATGGTCTGAGTGAGTCATTTGTGATGTTTTGTAAACTACTTATTTAACTTTTGCATAAAAGAAGGAGTTTTTCTCTCAACGGACTGATTCATTTTTTAAGTTTTAACTTACGTTAATTAAATAAATCGTTTCTCATGAAGATTCTTGAATTTTGACTCGTTATTTAATTTAATAAAATACTGTTTATCAAAAGCATTTCATTTTCTTTTTATTTTTGAAAATAAAAGATCCGGTTTATTTAATTATAGAAACATTTTAAGCTTTTTTTCTTATAACAAGTCTCAGGTTATGAGAAGATTTAGTGCAAGTAGAAACATAATGAGGCATACATACATATATAGAATTTTTTATATGTAGAGGTAAGCAGAGACACATTTTTATTAATTTAAATGAATAAAACCTTATGTGGCTATTACCTCAATTATTACAAAAAAAAATTGTTTGCGATTGTAACGCTCAATTTAGTACTAATTAAAATAATTTCCATTCACAATTTAACAATGTTATTAATTATCTTCATATTTAAAACCAATGAAATCTAATCATGGTTTACGTAACAAAGTAAATGTTCATAAAGTTTAACAAGTTATGGTAGAAGAGTTGGTCATACCTGTGTGACTTATCTCATAAAGTTCTCAGATTCAGAGTCATCTAGAAGTTTGGCACGAAGATATTTCCCATTAATGTGTGACTTAACTAACGAAGAATCCAGAATGGTACCTTTATATTTAATACAAGATATGGCCAAGTCGACTATGCGAATATAATTTTACTTATTAATATAATGCCTTAAAATCTAGTATAAATCACATTAATTGTAACCATTGTCGTTTCGTTTTTAACTGACTTAAAAATAAAGAAGTTTCGTGCGTTTTGGAATTGCATAACTCCTTCATTCATTGACATTGGTTTTTTTGTAAGAGGATTATGCTGATATAGTCCTATTTGATTTGATATTTCATCAAAATCGATTCTGTAGTTTGATTTTTAAATCAAAATAATTTGAAAATGTATGCCATAGAAATGGAAAAAAAAATTTTGTGTATGTATATGTATGGCTTATGATTTATGTTTAATCTCACTAAAAAGAGAAAAATATCGACGTTAAAACTACTACAACGCAAATTCATATTTTGTACACCAGCTAATGCTTCACTTAACACCGACTTCTGTGGTTGGAATCCAATTTTTTTGCGTTTTAATTTTGAAGTCTTGTTTAACAACCTCTATCCGTATCTTTATTTCCTAGTTTAATATCATAACGTCTTCGGTCGTGATACAGGTAATTAAACATCTTGCATCTTCAAGTACAGACTGTACAGATATAGCATAATCATTATCGCGTCTTGTGACTAAACAACAATTAAAACAATTCGCACTTATTAGCTCAGGCATCAAGAGGCCGCGTATTGAGGACAGGCGCTCACACCAATTAACTGAATATCTCTAAACGCATTCAATGCCGAAAATACCAATCGTTAGTCTACTTATATCTGCTCGCTACTTCACCAGTGAGGACTTTAAAGTTATGTTCTTCGTTTGAAGTTTTGCAGGTTCTGTTCTCCAGGCATCCTGTTTCAATATAATCATGTCAGTTGCTATGTCGATGATCGTCATACAGTTATTTTGCTATCCCTTTGGGTTCAGTACTTTTTCGAATGGAAGGTTATCACCAGTAAAATCTCTTTCCTTAAAGACCGGCAACACACCTTGCACGCCCTCCGGTGTTGCCGATACTCATAGGCTGCATAATAGCTTAGCATCAGATGAGACACTCACGACCGTTTGCCTTCTTTAATATAAAAACCGTGTACCCTTGACAACATATTTTCAAAATTTCGTGATCATAGGTTTTAGTTAAGGTGTTTAAAGTGTAAAAAACTCAAACTCAAATTCTTATTTATAATATTAGATGCTTTAGTATTTAAGAAACGAACTATATAATGTAAAGTGTAAACACAAAAGGAATCCGATTAGGCGTATCGATACCGCTCTAGAATATAGGATATCTAATCTTATCGAATTATGACGTCATTTCGAATAACACAATTTTCAACACAATGCAGTTTTATTAAACGGGGTTATATTGTGTATATGAACATGAATTATGTACGAAAATAAATTTGTGTAGCAAATTTTGTAAGCCGTAATCGTTACTGTAAATTTAGTAAACTATTCAGTAACGCTGTGACTGCACATGTGTTTTGTTTCAACGTGTTAACACACCGGTAACATATTCAAGGTGAAATGTGTTTTGTAATCATTTTTAGTTAACATAACTCTTAAGTAAAATTCAAAACACTTAAAGTGACTTTTTGGCTTGACTTTTTTTTTTTTTTTTTTTCTCCTGTGTCGGGGGTCCGGAAACTTTATCTTGACGAACCGAAATCTCGCTCAGTGCATATGTTTCTATTGACATGACATGTGTTCTGGTCTGGGTGTGTCCTTG
This sequence comes from Hestina assimilis, assembly GCA_023373885.1. Lineage (NCBI taxonomy): Eukaryota > Metazoa > Arthropoda > Insecta > Lepidoptera > Nymphalidae > Hestina > Hestina assimilis. Next base: position 9,184,294 of record CM041755.1, on the reverse strand, counting down.
TGTATGTTTCTGGACCCTCGACATAGGATATTACTATCCTAATGAGGGCCGTTGAGTGTAGGGTTTATAAATATTATTAAACTTGTAATTTTTTTAATTTTGTATAAGTGTCATGCGTTTATTTTAAAAATATAAAATCAAAGTACGTGGTCTTGTTATTATTATTTTACTTAATGTTAATGTGAAATTAATTGCTGCATAATTAACAAAATCCTATTCTTTTGTGAATAATTATATTTCTTTGAATCGTTTTAAGCAGGTTATAAAAGTTGTTTTCTGAAGTATTTTGTAACTTGTTTTACTGATGATAATATGTTAATTAAATAAATGGATTGATCAAAACTTAGATACAGCAAGAAGTCCTAAATTAAGTGCTAAGATAGTTGAAATAACCGCTGCCAGAAAGCTAATAGCTACCATCCAACTTGATTAATCTGTATGTTAAATATAAAAAAGTGACTGAGTAGGTACTGACTGACCTTTGGACTTAGAAAGCTGAATTTATTATCAGCTGTTCGTTCGTTCGAAATTCAATCCCTAAGGGGTGAAAATATGGTTAACGGTTTGTATGGAAGTCCGTCATTTTTGAAACTAGAAGCACGAAACTGATTTTTTTGGCGAACAATTAAAGATAAAGAAACAAGTGTTTTAACATTTTCTAAAATTTTCCCTCTCCAGGGTTGAATGGGTTGAAGTTTGTATGAGACTCACACGGACCAAGCTCCTGGCAGAGCCTAGTTTCCGATATAAAAGCAGAAAGAAAGATAAATTTATTTAGAGCAGAACACTACAACTAAGGAAAAAATAAGAGTTAATAACTAAAACAATAATCATAAAACTTATCCGAAAACTAAGTAAATTAAACTAAATTAGATATAATCTATAATAGTCAATAAAATGAATAAAGGGAAGTACTAACATGATGTTTTCATCTTTTCAGATATCTGAGCGTGGCGCGGTGAGGTGCAATAGGTCGCCATGACGACCGACATATCGGTGTCCCGCTGGGACCCATCCATCGGCCACGGGCAAGAGATCATCGACGAGATCGAGTACGATGGCGGCAACTCCTCCTCAAGGCTTTTCGAACGATCGCGCATCAAAGCGCTTGCCGGTAATTAAATACTTCTATTATTATAGTAGAGCCTAAGTACAGAGAGAAAAGTAATATTTTCATGCAGAATATCGACGGGAAATGCTACTTCGTTTTTTTTTTTTTTGTGTTAGCTCTCGTTTTGTGTGTTGAGTGGTTTCGCAGGAAGCCTAAGCTACCACTCCCATGTGTCCTCGGGCTAGGTATATGTATTTATCACTACTTGTGTGCGTTGCTGAAATGTTACACACTGAAATGTTATGTAAATTGAGGCAATAAAGATCTTCAGGTAAATATATCGTAAGAAAGGTGATGGTGTTGCATCATGTGATAATACAGCACAAATTTCTGATCAATACGAGTCTTCCTAATTTTTTTTAATTTTGAATGTTTTTTTTTACATTCTCTCATATTGAAACCTAAATGACGCGCACAGAATGACTTATAAGGACGCATCGATTAAGGAATTTGGTTCCAGCAAAGTTTTTTCAATGGACTACGATATAGCACTGTTAGGGGAAGGCAATACGTATGTTTGTATGTTACCTATATATCTGGTGTTGCAAGCGATCACAGGTTACACTGACGTTCTATAATCAGATGGGGGTCTACGCTTGTTCTCTGTCTGAAATAAAAAGAATCAAATGGACGAATAAGGCCATGTCAAAGAAAATGCTCCTTTGAGATTATTTCCTGCATATAGTATTGTTTAGAAATCATTTAAATATACGGTCCCATTTTAAATTCAATAAAAAAAAAAAGAAAACTTAATATTTTACCACTCATAAAGCATCAGAGTTTCTGCATAAATGCATACTAGACATCGATCCGAGCTCATCAAACGATTCTGTAGTGTTCCATTGTTAAAAGGATAGTGGATACATGTCTATAGCCAATAATTTTAGTCTAAGAGTTGGATTACACATGCATAGAACTCTTACTATATTTTGTGTAGAATGAAATCTATTTTAGATTTGTTACATATAATAATAATGCTGTGTTTATTATTAATACCAAAATGAATCGCATCGTTTGTTACGAAAATTGAGTCGCTGAGAGAATCAAATTGAAATTCCGACTAGCTCGAAAAAAAAGTTATATTTTCGTCCGAGATTTGGCGTGCTGCATTAATTGTATTTGACCGGTCGTGAACCTTTCGTATAAATGTTTGACACTGTTCTCTTTCCCTTACTATTTTTTTACACGTATGATTATTTATATAGACTAGTAACGTAATTAAAAGCTATTCTAAAATTGTTATTAGTATTGAAATAAGAAAGACGCTCAAATGTGCTTAGTGGATTTTTAAAATCTTCAGCCAACCTCAATTTCTTCTGTTTACATAAATTCACTGCCCCTTGATATACATTTTTTTATGAGATAGACTAGATAAATTTTTCTCTATATAAAGTTTGGCCAATAAAATGTCTTGTTTGAGTAAAATATCTTAAATCGATAGATAGACACATCGAGTTCGGAAGTTGTAAGAGCTTCTTGCCGTTGGATAGGGTACCCAAAAAAATAGTCATAAATAACATAATGATAACTTGTTATATAATTATATAAATTAGTTTTTTGAGATAATAACTATTGTGCTCAATTTGGACCATATTATGTATAACTGTTAAATCTACGATATCATACGTGATAAGGAATATATTGCCGATAATAATAAGTACACGGCAATGTGGGTAAGTGATAACACGGTTACAGCGTGGTTATTGTGAATTACTCAGCTTAAACTAATTTTAACATTCACCATTACGATATAGTATATCATCTTTACGACCCTTAGTCACAGTTTTGTATATTAATATATTCTGACCTTGTGATTACTACTATAATTATTCGCTAAAGGAGCTTATCAATACATTGCAATAACAACTGCTTCCGTTTTCCCTACAAATGAGGTATTACAAACATTTGGTCACTTGGCTCATCTTTATTTTTTATAACGAAAATTCTTGAACCTTTCTCTAGTTTTATCTCTAAAGTATTATTTATCTGATAAGGGTTATGGAGGAAACACGTTCAGTATCTCTCGACGACTATTACAGCGAAATATTGGTGACTAGCCGGTACCAATAACTATAATGATACATCAGTTTTGACATGCGATTAAAAAGTATATTATTTCACGATATTGAAAAAGGTGAAAAAATACTATTAAAAACGACAGTTCAATAAACCGAGTGTTGTCGACATCTGCAGCGTGCGTATCGAATATCCTTGTCCAGTGACCAGTTGAATTTTGTCGCTCTAATTCTTCCCGTACTTTAGTCTAAAGTCTCAGTCAATCGGTGCTGGTGATATGACATCGACGGAGTGTTACGACCTCATCAGACGTGGAGTCGATATCGAAGTGCCGGGCTTGGAACTTTACTATGACAAAGTTGTGTGTGAGCTTAGAGGTTGGTTTATGTGATTGTGGTCTCACGGGCCTTAAGGAAATTAGCGTGGCTATGTGATTTTTTTTTATATATTTGTGGGAATTTGGTGATGTGTATAAGGAAAATAAACGACGACTAATAATAGACAGTTGTATTAATAAAGAATTATAGATGTTGTAATGCATCTTCAATCAATGTCATATTAATAGTTTTTATAAACTTTCATAAATTAAAATATTTGTACTTTTATATAACCTCGGTTTCCGCTCTGAAGCGTACGCAATACGATCTGTATCTCGCGTTACTAGTATTAGTTTCTGATGTAGATCTTATAGGCTCGAGTTATTGCAATGGCTGTGCCTCCCGTCGGCGGACGGTCCAGGCCTGGGTCGCCGCGGGTGCCTCGCCCGGGTCGACCGCACTGGCGACTAATGTGTTAATCTTTGTTTTCTTTATACTTGTCCGTACTTGAAATCATCGTTTGTTATGTTTAGTTTTATTTTGATATCGAAGCTCTTGTGGTTTTTATCTGATCGCTTTAATAACCGGTGTCGATTTTCATTCGTTACGAAGCTATTTTCAAAAGACAAAGTGGTGTTTTTTTTTGTGAATGAAGCATAAAGATGTGAAAATTTTAACTTCGTAATCAATAAAAAAAATCTTAATTTCAGACGAACGAGAAAGTGTACAAAAGAAGACTTTCCAGAAATGGGTGAATTCACACCTGGTGCGCGTGGGGTGCCGCATCAACGATCTTAACGTGGACATGAGAGACGGCAAGATGCTCATCAAGTTGCTGGAGGTGCTCTCAGGAGAAAGATTGGTAAATCTAACGTCGGATTTTTTTATTATTAATAGAGAATAAGGCTTACCTTTGCAATTATTATAAATAAATATTTTTATTTTAGCCTCGACCAACAAAAGGCAAAATGCGTATCCACTGCCTTGAAAACGTAGACAAAGCCCTTCAATTCCTGCGCGAACAGCGCGTACATCTCGAGAACATGGGCTCGCATGACATCGTAGATGGTAACGCCCGACTCAATCTGGGTCTCATTTGGACGATCATCCTTCGATTCCAGGTTTGTGAATGTTATGGTCATATCAGTTACTGTTAATGTCCCTCTGCAGAGCCAAGGTCTCCTCCTGCAAAGAATAGAATTAGGAGCTTAATCCACTATGGTAAACTAACTAAACATGTCACAGGACCTCCAAGATGTGTAAGTTTGCTCACGATATTTTCCTGAACCTTAAAGCAGAAGACGAATTCAAAAACCAAATTAAACACTTGAAAACTCAAAAAAATTAGTGAATATCAATCACGCTATAAATGGCTAGTGCAGTTTGCGTTCGCGTGTGGACTCCACTTCCACTTACCATCAGGTGGCGTACAGTCTTTTGCCCCCTGGGGTTATATATAAAAAAAAAAAAATCGTGTATTTTACTGCTAAATATATTAAATACATCTCACTTGTATCCAGTTTACTATAAACACGTTTTTCTAAGGATAAGTTATTTTCAGATTCAAGACATCACAATCGAAGAGACAGACAATAAAGAGACGAAGTCCGCTAAGGACGCATTGCTATTATGGTGTCAGATGAAAACGGCCGGTTACAACAACGTAAACGTTCGCAACTTCACGACATCCTGGCGCGACGGGTTGGCGTTCAACGCCATCATACACAAACACAGACCTGAACTCATACAGTTCGAGAAGTTACACAGAAGTAATCACATCCACAATCTAAACAATGCTTTCAACGTTGCGGAAGAGAAACTCGGTCTCACGAAGCTCTTGGATGCTGAAGGTACTATCTTAGAACTGATGTTTATCATTCATTTACGCATTAGACTATGACGACGTTGTGGTGTAGCGGTGACGAACAGACCACAGGTCTCGGGTTCGATTCCCGCTTGGAATCGATGTTTGTATTAACTATACAGGCATGTGTTCTAATCTGGGTGTGCTTGTCGTTGTGTATTTTTCTAAACCCCCGATAGTAATAACCTGTGTATTACTATCCTAATGGGGGCCGTTGAGTGTGTAGCTTTTACTTGTTTATACGATATGTAAATCCATTCTGCCTAAATTATAAATGCAAAAGTAACTCTGTCTGTTGGTCACGACTAAGTCATTGAACCTATAGATTGGATCGATAGAATAGACCATAAAAAACGAAGACTAACGCTAATTTTTGTTGCCAAACAAACTTGAAAGGGGGTGAAATAGGTTGTAAGTTAAGGCATCTATAACTATAGTTATTCCCGTGGGCGAAGTCGCAGGCAAAGCTAATTAACTATATAGATGATAATGTAACGTAATGGAGTTTATTGTGGCAGCTCATGTTCCCACTTACGCATATACGTCACGCTCTACTTGTAATTATAGAAATATTTCTATTACAAATACATATATTCGAGATTGAGATAGGGATTACAAATTAAGGTTCCGTACCAAAACGGTGCCAACCCTATCAGCACCATGACTGACAACAGTCAGCGGGCTGTATCTCACAAAACATAGTACAACTTAGAGCGTTGAAATTTTTCCAGAATGTGTATTTCAGTTGTTGATACAACAACAAATAAAAATAAAGGAGTTCTCCATACAAGAGACTTTATATTTATGACTTTTTTTCTTATATATTCTACGTTGGTATGGAACCGGAGTCCGAAACGCACTTGGACCGTCCAAGTATTTATTACAATTATCGACACTACACAGAAAAATATATCACCAAACAGCAACTTTCTCATTTTGTATTTTTGACAACCCTACCTCTTGCAAAAAATATTTTTTCTTATATATTATACACACTAAAATCAAAAAATAATTGTCCCCAGATATCGCAGTCGAGCATCCAGATGAGAGATCAATTATCACATATGTGGTCACATACTACCACTACTTCAGTAAGCTGAAGCAGGAGACGGTCCAGGGTAAGAGGATCGGGAAGGTCGTCGGCATCGCTATGGAGAACGAGAAAATGATGCAGGAATACGAATCGTTAACCAGGTATACTTCGGTTTTCTAAGTAGGTATTTTTAGCCGTCGTACCATACCGTAATAAGTAAAGAGTTCCAAAAGAGTCACAGAATGTGTATTTCTGTTGTCGTCACAACAACAAATACCAAAAATAAATTAAAATATAAAAATAAAGAAACCCAATTGTTTTTTTTTAATTTCGCAATGTTGACGATTAGCAAACAAGCATACGGTCCGCCTGATAGTAAGCAGTCACCGCAACCTATGAACACGCGTGATACTTGAAGTATCACATGCGTGTTGCCAACCCAAGGAACAAGAGTGAAGGGATAAGTAGGAAAAAAGGAAGGGAACAGAGGAGAGTGGGAGATTGGGCCTCCGGCGCTCTCACCTATCGCACGAAACGCCACAGTACTTTTACATTAAGCCTATTTTCTGTGAGAGGCTAGTTAGCTACTTCGCCGGTCGAGCTGGCCCATTTGTGCTGGGAGCAGAATGACTACTATCGTACACCCGATTCAAGCAACTTGAGGTTTTTGACGTTTTTAGTTGTATTTCATGAACTGTAGTGGATAATGTTGCTATTGCTGCTATAATTAGAAATTTAATTTTAAAATTAAAGGGGGTCCTCATACAAAGCCTTTCTTTATCTTACTATAAATAAATGGTAAAGAATGTAAAATAAATCAGATATAATATTTAATGTGATATTACAGCGATCTCCTGCAATGGATCGAGCGTACAATCGAAGCCCTCGGCGACAGAACGTTCGCGAACTCCCTGGAGGGTGTCCGCCAACAGCTCATACAGTTTGCCAACTACCGCACTGTTGAGAAACCACCCAAGTGAGACATACTTTCATTATATGAATCTTAATGTGTATCTTAATTTTATATTATTTATATATCTTGAAAATTGTAGTACATAATATAAATATTAATAGAATTTAAGTTAAATGTATCGTTGCTAGGTTTATTACATATAATTTTTAAATGAACATATGGGGTTTTTTCCTTTATCATATTTTTCAGACAACAAAATAATTTCATTTTTTGTGGACTTATGGATGCTATATGTTTTTTTTCTCAAATGCTCATTATTATTTTTCGGAATATCTAATATTGTCAGCCTCACAGGTCCTGACAGCGTCACCGGATGGGGGTCGGTAGCATTAATCTGTACACATAAAAGACCTGACTGACTTATAAACGCCCAGCCTAAACCCTTAGAACTAGAAAGCTGATTTTTTCATAAGTTTTCATGTGAATGGTCGAGATAAGGGTTCAAAGTTTGTCTTAAAATTCACGTGGGTGAAGCCGTGGGTGAAGCTAGTGTTTGATAACGGTGTAATGTATTCACGACGCATCGTCAGGTTCGTGGAGAAGGGCAACCTGGAGGTGTTGCTGTTCACGCTGCAGTCGCGCATGCGCGCCGCCAACCAGCGGCCGTACGCGCCGCGCGAGGGCCGCATGATCCACGACATCAACCGCGCCTGGGAGCGCCTCGAGAAGGCGGAGCACGAGCGCGAGCTGGCGCTGCGCGAGGAGCTCATCCGCCAGGAGAAGCTCGAGCAGCTCGCCGCCAGGTGACGTTAACGCCATAATGATCTTTGTAATAAGGTACTAGAAGTGGCTTATCCGCATTGTGACTTATGAGCCACGAGTGGTGTCAGCATTGCTGTATAAGCTATTTCATATCCGGAGCGTTACAAGCGCACGCAGTGAAGTATGTGAAACCTACGATTTTGTCCTGCTCCGTGTACTCTGCATGGGTGGGCGAAATCTAGAGGCAAAGTGGCTATCAAGGTGGTGTTTCGTTAGTAATAAGCGACTTAACATTTTAGTACCTCACTTTTAAATGTTTTAAATATAATTGATCGTAAGTGTGAAAACATTTTTGTTGTACGTCGAAAATATATCTTTGTTTTTTTAGTATGGCGATGTTTGAAATTTACTATTTGAAGCTTTCGCTACCATTAATTTTTAACAAGATAATTGTTTTAATCCAATTACAATACATTGTGGGAGACCTTTTATTTATATTTACAAAAAATAATAAAAATAAATTTCGATGACAGATTCAACCGCAAAGCTCAGATGCGAGAGACCTGGCTATCAGAGAACCAGCGTCTCGTCAGTCAGGACAACTTCGGCTTCGACCTGGCGGCCGTGGAGGCGGCGGCCAAGAAGCACGAGGCCATCGAGACCGACATCTTCGCGTACGAGGAACGAGTACAAGCCGTTGTCGCGGTCTGCTCCGAGCTGCAAGCTGAACGGTTAGATATCATTAATTATTATTATAATAATAAATGTCATTAATCACAATTTACATTGTAAAATATAAAAAAACATTCTTTCAGTATTTGGTTTTGGAGAATTGTTTTATTGACCCTTTGTGCAGCTCTCACGGGGGCTCAAAATTGAATTTTTCCTAGGGTGGTTCCTGCGAGAGAAAACCACGTCTAAGAATTACTCATAACACACCGTTTTACTGCATTACAAAACACTATAATTGAGTTTCGACTGAAAAAATGATACACCTTCTACTTGCTCCTTTTTGTGTAAAAATTCACATAACAAATGATTGATGGTTTAAAAATAATAATGGGTTTCACGTTTTTTTGCTAATTTATTTCAGTTATCTTTATTATTATTAATTTTAATATTATTTAAGAAAAACAAATAAAAAAAGTCTTGCCTTTATTGTTTAGATACCATGACATCGAGCGAGTGTGCGCCCGTCGAGACAACGTGCTGCGGCTGTGGGCCTACCTGCTGGAGCTGCTGCGCGCGCGCCGAGCTCGCCTCGAACTGTCGCTGCAGCTGCAGCAGAACTTCCAGGTGAAGTATTGATATCTTTATTATTAGAACTAACTAATTGTCACTATTGTTAAAAAATAATGATAACTTTTTTTTAGACATTAGATCGAAAACTAGAATTACATTGGCTATCAAAAAGTTATATAAAAACTGATTGCAGTCATTACTAAAAGGGTTATAATTCTGTTACATTGTGTATTTTTTTATAACTGCTTTTTAATAATAACACCAACTCATAAGTAAATAATATAATTGTAATGTCTACAACAGGAAATGTTGTACATCTTGGATTCCATGGAAGAGATCAAGATGCGTCTACTGACAGACGACTACGGGAAGCATCTTATGGGTGTCGAGGATCTGCTGCAAAAGCATGCGCTGGTTGAAGCCGATATTAACGTTCTTGGAGAACGCGTTAAGGTAAAATTTTGTATATTAATTTTCATTGCACTAATCCTTGTGAAATAAAAGCTCAGATATGTCTTTCCTGTAATTTTAGTCATCTTTAAAAATTTTAGACAAAAAACAGATGGAACTAAATAATAACTTAATAACGTAACAACTGAAGATTAAAAATACTTCAGAGGATTTCATTTTTGCCTACTTGTTATTCATTGTAAATAAAACAAATGGCTTTTAAAAAAGTTATTTTTTAAGACTCCAGTGAAGTTGGTTCAGCTATTATAGAAAAAACCCGGGTTAACTAATAGATAGTCAGATAGACAACACAATTCCATTTCAGTAGATTACAATAAAAATACTTACAAATTAACATAAGAAAGTACTGTATCATAAATGGTTAGTGGTATAGAAATATATTTGACCGGTAGGTGGTAGTGGGCCAGTCACAGCGGTTCCTGGAGCAGGAGGAGGGCGGCTACAGGCCGTGCGACCCCGCCATCACCGTGGAGCGCATCCAGCAGCTCGAGAACGCCTACGCTGAGCTTGTGCACCTCGCCGTCGAGCGCAGGTATAATAAATACCATATATGATTTATATATACAAAGGGGGAAAGAAAAAGAAGGGGTTTAAGAAAATTGTGTGAATTCTTAAGATACTTTATGCCTAATAAGTACCTACACGTGATGGGATGTTGTGAATCTTCACCATGTATGAGGGGCTTAAAAAATTTCCAAAAACATCATACAATTGATGGCCGCAAGGCTTCTTACATGGCTGCTTAGAGTTGTGATGTTTCTGGTTTGCCACGAATTTAAAATCTGACATGTTCGTGTTAGCAACTGCATAATTTTCATACAATTTCTAAAAAGAATTTATTTACGATTTTAATTAAAATGCTCATTCCATAAACAAACTGTACAAAGTAGGTTTAGGTCTAGATATTATATTACTAAATCAATTTATTTTTACGATATAGAAAGCGTCTTGAAGATAGCCGTAAGCTGTGGCAGTTCTACTGGGACATGGCCGACGAGGAGAACTGGATCAAGGAGAAGGAACAAATCGTATCCGTCGACGATATCGGTCACGATCTTACAACCGGTGAGTACATTAAATATTACTTGATATCTTATATTGACATATTATATCGGCAACTAACTAAGAAAAATAAGTCATCAGAATATCAGATGGTAATATCTCCTGCTATTTTAAATTGACCGACATTGACCTCTTTTATCAGTTACTCATTATACATAAAATAAAATATATCTATATGCCACATTATGAGGGTTTTTTCGCCTACAATTTCTCCACTTGATCTTCTCATCTCTACAAAAAATATGTCAAGATGGTTAAACTAAAGCATTCTCCTAATTGCCTTTAGAAAAATAGTTTGATGCTGCTGCTGAATCTCATATAAGAGTTTTTTTAGGGTTCCGTAGCCAAATTGCAAAAACGGTACCCATATGGTTTCGTCATGTCCTTCTGTCCGTCCGTCCGTCTGTCCGTCTGTACGTCTGAAAAAGAGGTTGAGGTTGTAAAACATCAAATGAAATTTTAACCATTTCAAACATTTGGTTTGAAGAAGATAGGTTTTAAATTTTAAAAGATATATAATTTTTCCCACAACTTTGTTTTTCATATTAATTTTAATAATTACTATGAAATCACCAACTTCTTTTTGCTGTGGATTTTAATTCGTTATTATTTTTAAAGCCCTTAAGATTCTTCATAACCAAGCTGCGGAACCCTTTAGTTTCAACTGTGCATGCTCCAGAACGCACTTGACTGCTAATTATTTTATTTTAAGTATGCATTGACCATTATATACTTTTTATATTCGAAAGTGTAACTATTGAGCTTCTTGTTAATAGATTCAATATAACGAACCAGGGGAACAGCTTTACGATGCAAATGTACTTTTTAAAAATGTACTTGAATAAAAATATATTTTTTTGTTTCGATTAATGTAATGGATTTAGCTTTTTTGATAGAGCTATATGTCTACAGCGTGTATATGTGTTTGTCAGTGTACCTGCTGATCTCGAAGCACAAGGCGCTGGAGGCGGACATCGCGGCGCACGAGCCGCAGCTCATGGACGTGGCGGCCGTGGGCGACGAGCTCGTCTCGCAGGGGCACTTCGGGGCCGACCGGATACAGGTACGTACTACATGCTTATAGAGCCGAAGCTTGGAGACTTTTTTGCGTTGGTAGTAGTGTAGAGTAATAAAAAAATATTATTAATATTTTAGCATTATGTAATTCGTATATAAATATAATTTAAAAAAAAACATGATTTACAAAAAAAAAAAAATACAGAGCAAAGCTCGGTCATCCCAGATACTATATATAAAATTATAGTAGGTCTCATTTAAATTTTTTGTTAGTTTAAATTATAGCAAAACATGACATAATTAATAAGAGCTCTGAAATCGTTTCTATTTATTACAACCTAATATGAAATGGTTAGTTAATGTATTGTTGTGTTTCAGGAGCGTCTCCGCGATATCCTGTCGCAGTGGAACCACCTGCTGGACGTGGTGTCGCTGCGCAAGAACAGGCTGGACGCGGCCGTGCGCTACCACCAGCTGTTCGCCGACGCGGACGACATCGACAACTGGATGCTGGACACGCTCAGGTATTCATTGTTTTCTTCTTATTATCGAGGGTTAGTGGTCAACCTAGTGTCAGAGCTGTTCAGGTCGCCCGTATAGGCCTCTCACTTGACTTATCGACTTGTCAAATAGATAACAACCGGAACCGACATTTTACGTGCCCCCCGAAACACGGCGACGCTCAGTTATAATACCGCTATACGATCACTCATCTAGTGACTGCCCGCGCCTAAAGTTGCTTAATCCACCGATCGTATACGGATCAGTGAGCGCACCCTACTATGGGCGTCTCATTGTTTTCTTATAAGACTTACGGATTGAAACTAGTTTTGCTGGTGGTAGCGGTTAAAATGCCCGCCTGGTTACTGTACGTTGGTAAAATACGTACGTGAAGTGACTGCTCGGCAGCCGCGTTTTAATATCAGGCGTCGTATTACTAAATGTATATAAAGGAAACATACTAAAATTGTTTTTACTTTATTCCATATGAATATTATGGTCCGCACTGCTACAACTAAGTATTAGTTCATCTGTGACTGTAACTGCAATGAGACTGATGTCATTGTTTTAACTCAAATTAACTTGTATCATTAACATAAAAAAAATTACAGTGAAAGAACTGAAGATAATATTTTCTGGATGAAATAAAACGTTTAATAAAATTGTTTAATAGCTAAGGATTATGGACTATAGTGGTTATAAAATTTCTATTATTTCTAGACTTGTATCGTCCGAGGATACTGGCGTAGACGAGGCGCAAGTGCAAAGCTTGCTCAAGAAGCACAAGGACGTAACCGATGAGCTCAAGCATTACGCGAATGTCATTCAGCAGCTGAAGCAACAGGTCAGTAATTTTAAGATATTTAAACAAATAAGAGGCCTCTTATAAAATACGTCACATACAATTTTAATATTTGTAGACATATTTTTAAGACGTTATGTTTTCTATGACTCACCCCTTCCTATCATATCTTTAGACCCCTAGAATTCCCGTAAGTGTGAACAAAAATAAATAATTTCAAATTTATTTTCATATGTGTACCGTTTATTTTTCTATTCGTCACTTAATAAGACCTTGCCATGCCATATAGCCAATGAGTACACGGCCTAGAGTATGTAATTACCTCTCGTTCAGTGACACGATAATAATAATATGAGCCTCAATAGCTGAACCATACAACGGCCGAATTCATTAATGTGAGAGTAGCGGGTTCGATCATGGCCCCTATGGACTATTTTTGTGTCCACTCCTAGTGCAAGCTACTAGTTTATTAAATGAATGTGGTGTGTGTGACGCAGGCGAGCGAGCTGAGCCCCGAGGACGCGAACAGCGGCGAGGTGCGCGAGCGGCTGGCCGCCATCGACGCGCGCCACGGCGAGCTGGCGGAGCTGGCGCGCCTGCGCAAGCAGCGCCTGCTGGACGCGCTGTCGCTGTGCAAGCTGCTGGCCGAGGCCGACGCGGCCGACCAGTGGATCGCGGAGAAGGACCGCATGCTCGACACCATGCTGCCGCCCAAGGACATCGACGACGTCGAGATCATGAAGCACAGGTGAGCGCCGGCTGGTTAACGGACAACGTTCGTTACGTTTGTGAAGAATTCACGAATGAGCACAAGCATGTCTTTGGGCATTTTGCCTCTATGGAAATGCCTGTCTATATTATATGACTATCATAACGCATAAAACTAGTAACTATTTTAAAGGATGTGTACACTATGCGATTTTAAATGGAATCCTAGAAACTTCCTAAAAAAATTTAAAAAGGCCAAGGAACAAACGTATTTGGTCAGGGCTATTATAAAACTAGTGAATAAATTCAAGACATCACACCTTGGGAATGGAACCATCGCGAGACATGATTAATTTTGGAGCCTTCGGTAAAATCTGAGTTTCTAGAAATAAGATGTAACACAACAATTATTTTGACGTCGATTAAAAGATTTAATTTTTAGTATCCATAATAATATCGCATTGTGTGTGTAGGTACGACGGGTTCGACAAGGAGATGAACGCGAACGCGTCGCGCGTGGCCGTCGTGAACCAGCTGGCGCGGCAGCTCATCCACGTGGAGCACCCGCAGGCGCCCGCCATCCAGGAGCGCCAGGCCGCGCTCAACCAGGCCTGGAGCGCGCTGCGGGAGAAGGTACCTTACTACCACCAACTACCATATTATCATTATATTAGTGCCGAATATATAGACTAAATAAAAAAAAATTGTAGATAACATTTTTGAAGTAAAAACTTTTTAGACCCGTTTGGCGATTTTTGATATAAGGAAATTTATGATTTCGGTGGGTCTCGTCATCGTATCACGCTAGTGACACGCAATTTTTTATTTATTCTCCAAAAGATTTAAAACCAACATATGAAATGAAATGGAATGAAGCTAGATGAGATGATATGAAATTATTTTTTTTTAATTACTAATTATGAAATAGCAATTATGAGTACTAAGATTAAATTAAAAAAAAAAAACAGTTACTCCCACAGTTTCAAATTTTCACTTCTGTCGGCAGTCCACATAACTGCATTTTTTTCTAATGTTTTAATTATTCTCAAAATATTCTAGTTGTATATTCTTCGATGGTATTTGTATATTTATTTTAATTTTGTTATTAAAAATACATAATTCATAATACTATTATAATGTTGTGTTATGTTCATTAGGCGGAAGCAAAGAAGGACGATCTCCAATCCGCACAAGGAGTACAGACATTCTACATCGAGTGTCGCGAAACCGTGTCGTGGATCGAAGACAAGAAGCGTATCCTGCAGCAGACAGACAACTTGGAAATGGACCTCAATGGTATGTCAAAGAGAAAATCGGGTTTTAGGGAAATTAAAGATATCAAAATATTATTATTAAAATACATTTTGCACTGGGATCATTTTACTACTAGATTTTTAAAAATAATACAGATATGATAGAATAGAAATAAATTCTGCCCTTCTTTCTAAGATTTCTACATTTTCTCGGGCATGTCACAATGAAAAATTTTACAAAGTTAATAATAATAACATTCTTTATTGTACTCATACACACACAGGAAAAAAACAACAAAATGTTTTACATGACTGAAACAATAATATGCACAATCTGGCGGCCTTATTGCTAAAGAGCAATCTCTGCCATGCAACCTGAGTTAATTTCTTTTTAAAAGAAGGATTTTTGTGTGTTTTTATTAAATGTTCCATTTAAATGTTATTTTTCGAATTTTGACGAGATACGGCACTGCGGTAATTTAATTCTGCACGTTTTTATATCATTGATAGATATTGTAGTGAATCAGCCGCTACGAGTAACCTGGCTTCCTCGGATTCCTTTTTAAATTTTTTCCATTCCTGAAAGGACGGACAATATTTATATAATCGTGTAATACCGACAGGTGTAATGACCCTGCAGCGGCGCCTGTCGGGCATGGAGCGCGACCTGGCCGCCATCCAGGCGCGCATCACGTCGCTGGAGGGCGAGGCCAGCGCCATCGAGGACGACCACCCCGACGAGGCGCGCCTCATCCGCGAGCGCATCCACACCATCACCGACAACTGGGACCAGCTCACGCAGATGGTCAGTTGCATTTTCAAATTCATTATACTGGTGGTAGGTCTTTTGTTGCAAGAGGCCGGCTAGGTAGGTACCACCGCTGTGTCAAATATTCTGCCGCCAAATAGTAGTGCTTAGGCATTACTGTGTTTCGGTTTAAAGGGCACTGTACGCTAGTGAAATTACGGAGCAGAGGGGATTTAAGAACTAATAACATACGAGCATAAGACCCACCTGATGGTAAGTGGTTGCCGCAGCCTATGAGCGCTTGCAGCACCATTAGTAGGTGCCACTCAAGCGTTGCCAACCTCGAGGTATTGGTTCTTAAATCTCCTCTGCCCAGTCTTTATAAGACCTGGCCCCCATACCCAAACTAAAACCCCAAGGTCCCGTCTAACGCCATAGTGGGACGTCGCGGGATCGCTAGCGCATTCAACCGCGACGCGGTGGTACCTACCTAGCCGGCCTCTTGCAACAAAAGACCTACCACCAGTGTGACTGATTGCACTGGTGGAATAATCTGTGCTGTGACAGAGGTTATCCCAACAGTGGGCGATGGGGTCGTCACATCCCGACGCCGGTGTGTAAAAAATGTATAAAAAAGACGCCCGGTTTTCACACGCTATCTAAAGAACATGCAGTATCTAGCCTACTTTAAATCTTCTTATTACATTTAGCGTGAGATAACACATTTGGTTTAATAATTTACAATTTTTAAATATCTTTCTAAATTTTACAATATTTTCTATATAGCTCAAGGAACGCGACTCAAAGTTGGAGGAGGCTGGCGATTTGCACCGTTTCCTTCGCTCTGTCGATCATTTCCAGGCCTGGCTTACCAAAACACAGACAGATGTCGCTTCAGAAGGTAATATAGTTTCTACCACCAACGGCTTTGACTTTAAAGTGCAAAAGTAATGATTAACTTGTTTCTTTTTTAGATATACCCGCAAGTCTGCCGGAAGCCGAGAAGTTGTTGTCTCAGCACCAGACTATCAAAGAAGAGATCGATAACTACAAGGATGAGTATGCCAAGATGATGGAGTATGGAGAGAAAATTACTGCTGTAAGCATATTATTTCTTGTAAAACAATAAATAAAGCCTAAAATATGTCATTTTTAATGCTTATAATACATATTTGGTATTGTGTACAGGAGCCGTCGACGCAGGACGACCCGCAGTACATGTTCCTGCGCGAGCGGCTGAAGGCGCTGCGCGAGGGCTGGGCCGAGCTGCAGCAGATGTGGGAGAACCGCCAGCAGCTGCTGACGCAGAGCCTCGAGCTGCAGCTGCTGCAGCGCGACGCGCGCCAGGCCGAGGTGCTGCTGGCGCACCAGGAGCACAGGTACCTACGGCGGGGCTATGGGCAGCTACGTGTTATAGGAGATGGACTACATTTATATTTGAAGATATGGGGTAGTAAATACGCCAAATCTATATCAAGATGTAGGTAGCCATAAAGAAAATGGGCCAGGGAATTCTTTACTTAAGGATATCTTTGGAAGTAATTTAATCCTAGGAAAATGAATTTGTTAATTATTTTTTTGCGGTATTATAATTATATGGTTACTTTATGCGAGCTAAGTCTTAAGATTAAAGTTGTAGTAGTTGCTTATATGATTGATTTGTTTCATAGGCTAGCCAAGGCAGAACCACCTGTGAACCTAGAACAGGCGGAGAACACGATCAAAGAACACGAAGCGTTCCTTACTACCATGGAAGCTAACGATGACAAGATCAACTCGGTCGTACAGTTCGCTAACCGTCTCGTTGAGGAGAGACACTTCGACGCCGACAAAATCCAACGCAAAGCAGAGAGCATTAGAGCGCGACGAGACTCTAACCGAGATAAGGCACACCAGCAAATGGAGAAACTACAGGACCAACTGCAGCTTCACCAATTCCTCCAAGATTGCGACGAACTTGGAGAATGGGTGCAAGAGAAGAACGTCACCGCTCAAGATGACACTTACCGCTCGGCTAAGACCATACACTCGAAGTGGACACGCCATCAAGCTTTCGAAGCGGAAATCGCTGCAAACAAGGAACGTCTTTTCGCCGTTCAGAACGCGGCTGAAGAACTCATGAAGCAGAAACCAGAGTTTGTTGAAGTAATTTCACCAAAAATGCATGAATTACAAGATCAATTTGAAAATCTCCAGACTACAACTAAGGAGAAGGGTGAACGCCTATTCGATGCGAACCGTGAGGTTCTTCTTCACCAGACTTGCGACGACATTGATTCATGGATGAATGAGCTCGAAAAGCAAATCGAGAACACAGACACCGGCACTGATCTGGCATCTGTCAATATTCTAATGCAGAAGCAACAGATGATCGAGACTCAGATGGCCGTGAAGGCTAAGCAGGTCACCGAACTCGAAACTCAAGCGGAATACCTGCAAAAGACCGTCCCAGATAAGATGGATGAGATTAAGGAAAAGAAGAAGTCTGTGGAGCAACGTTTCGAACAGCTCAAGGCGCCTCTATTGGAGCGCCAACGTCATCTGGCAAAGAAGAAGGAAGCATTCCAGTTCCGTCGCGATATCGAGGATGAGAAGTTGTGGATTCATGAAAAGATGCCTCTGGCTAACAGCACCGATTACGGAAACTCATTGTTCAATGTACAAATGCTGCAAAAGAAGAATCAGTCATTGAAGACGGAGACAGATAACCACGAGCCAAGAATATTGACAGTAATTTCCAATGGACAGAAGTTGATTGACGAGGGACACGAATCGTCGCCCGAATTCAAAACCCTTATTGAAGAACTCACCGCGCGGTGGCGAGAACTTAAAGGTATTTGGTTAATCATAATTGAGTTATAATGGACTAGCGGTACAAACTTTCACCCCCTATTATCTGTTTAAAAAAAAGAATTCCGACGAAAAAACAACATCAACATACCGATGTTATGAACCGTCATCGAGTCAGTTTTTTAAGAGCTTTTCTTAGACAAAAAATGTTGTATGTATTAATCAAGGTTACAATTTATGTGTGCCACAAATTTCATCCAAATCCATTTTAGCGTAATAGTGTTTTTTTTTTATGTGAGAGGGGCAAACATTAAAGTAAAAAACATTCAAACATAAAACTTTCACATTTATAATATTAAAAGGATTCTGATATGAATAATTTTTCAATATATTTTTTCTCCTTTAGATGCCATCGAACAACGTAAGGACAACCTGGCCCAATGGGAGAAAGCTCAACAATACCTGTTCGATGCGAACGAAGCCGAAGCGTGGATGAGTGAACAGGAGCTGTACATGATGGTGGAGGATCGTGGTAAAGATGAAATCTCCGCCCAGAACCTGATGAAGAAACACGAAATATTAGAACAGGCCGTTGACGATTACGCACAGACTATCAGACAGTTGGGAGAAACTGTTCGTCAGTTGACTAGTGAAGAACATCCGCTCAGGTATTGTATTCAAACGTTAAACAAAAAATATAGATATATATTACAAAAAAAAACAGTGTACTTTAGACCACATGATTGAAGTAAAACTTCTTTAGCTAATATTAGTCAGTGAGTAAAGGTTTAATGTGTCTGTCTGTCTGTCTGTCCGTCCTTCCGTGCGTCCGTCCGTCGGTCGGTCGGTCGGTCTGTCTGTCGGTCTTTCTGAAATGAATGAATATATATCATATAAAATTATATGTATATTTCTGTCTCATTCTTTGCATGCTTCATCCTACATATTTTGGTATTTTTGTATCTTACCCGTAGCATCCGGTTTGAAATCACAATGATTCTAAAGAAGTTTCACTTCAAAAATATAGATTTGTATTTAAAATAATCTTATAATATATATTTATTTTTTAGTGAGCAGATATCTGTGAAACAATCTCAAGTGGACAAGCTGTACGCCGGTCTGAAAGACCTGGCGGGCGAGAGACGTGCCAAGCTGGACGAGGCGCTGAGGCTGTTCCAGCTGTCGCGCGAGGTGGACGACCTGGAGCAGTGGATCACGGAGCGGGAGCTGGTCGCCAGCTCGCAGGAGCTGGGGCAGGACTACGACCATGTTACGGTGAGAATTTAAAAAAAAACATCTGTAATATAATGGTTAATAATGATTTGTTTATTATTCTGTGTGCCTTTAAACATTTGTATATAAAATGATAAGAAATGATATATGTAAGAACTAAAAAAGGCAAAGCAAAGTTAGCGTATTAAACATGAAATATAAAAACCAACTTTTTAATATTAATTTATGGCGACGTTGTTATTCAGCAGTTGCGAATCTGCCTTAAGCGGCACAGGTTGCGGGTTCGATTCCCGCTCGGAGCAATTGTTTGTATTGACCATACAGGCATGTTTTCCAGTCTGGGTGTGTTTGTCATTGTGAATGCTTCCGGACCACCGATACAGGATATCACTATCCTAATGGGGGCCGTTGAGTGTGTAGCGTTTATTTATTTATTTTTATTTATTCCATCCAGCTTTTGTGGGAGAGATTCAAGGAGTTCGCTCGCGAGACTCAGTCCGTGGGATCTGAACGAGTGGCGACGGCGGAGCGCATCGCGGACCAGATGATCGCGATGGGCCACTCCGACAACGCGACCATCGCGCAGTGGAAGGAGGGCCTGCGCGAGACCTGGCAGGACCTGCTCGAGCTCATCGACACCAGGACACAGGTTCATATGAGAATTCTCATTTGCGTAAAAAATATTTGTTTAATTGATGTTGGTACTTATCAGGATGGCAGATTCGAGATGAAATGCGAATTGCGAAGAACTACTAATTCGCACTTACAAATCACTTAAAACACACTACTACTAAGATGTTGTTTTAGTCGGAAGGTTACTGGTTTTCGCTCTGATTCAAAATTACTGCTGCGATAGTGCAAAGTGTCTTTGAGAAACGTCTCCAGTTAAAAAGAAAACAATAGCATTCTCAAATAAAAAAAAACTGCTCACAAAAGTTCTTTCTTGAATATTATCAACCTTACGTTACAAATTTGAGAGAGGGTTTTTCAAATTTTTCGATATTTCGATTGGCGAGTCTAGATCGTTCCGCGCCGTAACAATACTGTAATCGTTCAGATGCTGGCGGCGTCGCGCGAGCTGCACAAGTACTTCCACGACTGCAAGGACACGCTGCAGCGCGTGAACGAGAAGGCGCGCGGCGTGAGCGAGGAGCTGGGCCGCGACGCGATCAGCGTGGGCGCGCTGCAGCGCAAGCACCACAACTTCATGCAGGACCTCAGCACGCTGCAGCAGCAGGTGGAGGCCATCGGCGGCGAGTGCGGGCGCCTGGGCGCGTCCTACGCCGGCGACAAGGCGGCCGAGATCACGCGGCGCGAGGCCGAGGTGGCGGACGCGTGGCGCGCGCTGCAGGCCGCGTGCGCCGCGCGCCGCGCCAAGCTGGAGGACGCCGACCAGCTGTACCGCTTCCTCAGCCAGGTGCGCGACCTCACGCTGTGGATGGACGACGTCGTGCGCTCCATGAACACCGGCGAGAAGCCGCGGTTAGTATACACGCTAACACACACTAACACGCGCTACTAGAGCTAAATCATCACATACACGATTGTATTAGATATGTTTCAAATTATCCACCAACTAATTTAATTTAATAACCATAGTATTTTGAGTACATTCAACTGCTTTTATTAATTACAATACAACGACTATAACATGTCTTAATAAATAAAATGTGAGATAACTGAAATTGGTAATATAGTTATGATCAAATCGCTCATTGGTCACCAGTTGGTCATTGGCTGACTTCAACCAACGAGCGTTGTGTATTTGGAATGTTGAGTTGACATGAATTTGATCAACATACGAGAAACTGAGAGAATGTGAACAATATGTAAATGTAACATTAAATGTTTATACCCAGCGACGTGAGCGGCGTGGAGCTGCTGATGAACAACCACCAGTCGCTGAAGGCGGAGATCGAGACGCGCGAGGACAAGTTCACGGCGTGCATCGGGCTGGGCCGCGAGCTGCTGGCGCGGCAGCACTACGCGTCGCCCGACATCCGCGACAAGCTGCTGCAGCTCACCAACCAGCGGAACGCGCTGCTGCGGCGCTGGGAGGAGCGCTGGGAGAACCTGCAGCTCAGTCAGTACCGACGTCACATTACCGTGCCCGTACTAACCTAACATAACAGCTTTTGTTTAGTGTAAAAGAAAAGGACATTTTTTAAGCAATAATCTTGGGAAGATAGCTCTTCTACTTTTAGGAATTCTGTTCTCTTTTTCCTAATTGAGATCATGTTGTTTGAGTCCCACTTATTTGAGGCCAACTTTCCGACTATTCATTCAAAAATAGCAAAGATATCATTTGTTTTACAAAAAAAAACATTCTAAATTTAGGATATCCTCCTTTTTAAAGTAGGTTTTAAAATATGTGTGTTCATAGATATAGAAACGGGTGGATTGCGTGTCTATATGGCGTAAAACGACGCCATCGGAAAAAATGACTGGGACCTAAATCATATCATTGTACGCACGCCCTACTAAAACCTTGAATGTCATTGGTCAACATCCCAGCCCCATTCTTACTCACTTTCGAACTTGGCGAATAAAAAATAAAATGGCGGTTTTTTTTAGTTCACATCATACAAATCGTATCACGTATCATTGGAGGCGCTAGCTTTTCCTTTAAATTCAATCTTCAATTTCAATAATACACAATCTATTGTCCTCTATATCTATGGTAATATTACATATACACAGACCTAACCTTAAGTTTTGCGATACAGTCCTGGAGGTGTACCAGTTCGCTCGCGACGCGGCGGTGGCGGAGGCGTGGCTGATAGCGCAGGAGCCCTACCTCATGTCGCAGGAGCTCGGGCACACCATCGACGAGGTGGAGAGCCTCATCAAGAAGCACGAGGCGTTCGAGAAGTCGGCCGCGGCGCAGGAGGACCGCTTCAGTGCGCTGCAGAGGCTCACGACGGTAAGGGCTCGTTCCCACATGGCGGGTGTCGGCGCGTCAGTTCACACTAGTCGGTTGTCCGACCCGATCGAAGCCGGAGCCGTTTTTGGATACAATGTCACCAGCGTCATGGTTTTTCAAAGACAAACGAGTTCGGACGATTTTATTACGAAAGTACGGTGCTGGTAAAACACCCAACAGTTTTGTGGACAAAAAAATGTTCTCGATTTAACTCGATTTTTGTTCACAACAACTTCATATAAAATGTTCTGCCTCTCGAGTAGTCGATTTTCTATCGGGTCCGACACGATAAGTGGGAACGCGTGTGAGTGTGCATTGGTTTTATCTTGTTTTATCTATGATTTTTTTGTACATATTTACATAATCATAATGTAGCATCACTTTCAGTAGAATTAGAAATAACATAAAGGGTTTTGGTGCACTTATTATATGTGTCTTGTGAAAACTTTTTTCTTTATCTTTTAATTGCTTAATGTGTAGTTGTAATATTTTCTTTTATAATTTTCTTCTTCTTTAATTTACTACTAGCTTGAACTGAATGCAGCAACACTATGGCCTACCGAACAACCGTGGAATAAATGTAATGAATCCTCTTTCCAATTCCAATATCCGCCTCCTACTCGTAGAAAACCTTCCTTGCGAATAGCAACCGAAATTTCTCGACCAGTCGGAGAGGTTGTCTGCGAAATAATAAATACGGACGACAGATTTAAACTACCCGAGAAGTTTAATAAAAGAAGTGTAAACATCAATTATTCAGATAAATCGGTATCGAAAAACGACTCATATCTTTGGTCTGTCGTTACCAATACTAGTTTATCAACGATTTCAGAAACGAGTAGTCCACCTATGACCCCACTAAAATCGCCTCTATCACCAGAACTATACAGTTCAATTTTCTTCGAATACACGCCAGATAGTGAAAAACCAAATGAAAAATTGGCCTCAATAGACTTTATGCTGTGGGAGAGATTATCTTACCAAAATGTATATCCCAACGTTTCTTTACTACGTAGAGTGAGAACGCATAGTGAGTCATC
Source organism: Hestina assimilis (assembly GCA_023373885.1). Classification (NCBI taxonomy): domain Eukaryota; kingdom Metazoa; phylum Arthropoda; class Insecta; order Lepidoptera; family Nymphalidae; genus Hestina; species Hestina assimilis. The sequence goes on along the minus strand of CM041755.1, from coordinate 9,160,488 downwards.
TTCTAAATCCGGTAGTATAAAGGGGTTATTAAAAAGATTGTCCTGGAGAAAAAAGTCTACGGACAATGAGTCTAAAAGCTCGGACTCTGAGGTTGCCGTTTTATCTTTACCCGGCTTAACGAGTAATATGAAAGTTGTTAACGATCTAGGCAAGGAAGTCAAGTCGATCCCATTGTCCTCATCCCTTCTATTGCTCTCCCAAACACGGGGCTTACTGTATCCCGAGGGTGCATGGTACTATAGCTACTTGGATAGTGTAAGTGTGGTGTTGGTATATAGCATGATCTTTATATGTGTGCTTATGTATATTGCATGATTTTTTTATATATAGGCTATTTCTTCAAATAATTAATTGTATTATTGCTTTATTTATAAGTCACACAAAAAATGACCATATAGCCTAATAGCAGACTTGTTTGTCATTTCGTACATTAAATTAGTATCAGTTAACTATACAAGTAATCTATGCAGAAAACTGAATTCTGGTTGACATCTTTCGTTGATATCTTTGAAAGAAGTCAATATACATGTGATCAACACACAGTTGAACTTGTAACATCTATTGAACTATATGGTCATTCATAGATTATTAATTTGATAGCTATAAACTGTGACTACCAAAGAGCCTGACGGCATTAACACATACGACCGCCACTTATCGCTGTGTGAACTGACGTCATCATATGCTATAAGCCCGTCTCGTTCACTCCAGTTCGAAGTGAAAGAGATGAAGCGGCGTCAAGAGGCAGCCGAGGCGGCAGAGAGGGAGAGGCAGGAGCGCGAGGCGGCGGAGGCGGCGGCCGCGGCCGCTCAGGACGCCGTCGACCGCGCCGCCGAGCCCGAGCCGCAGCCGCAGGGTGAGTGTGCACAGCGCCTTATCTATAAACTATTTCATACCTTTAGGCTAGTGATGTGACGGATACCATTCACGACTATTTCGTATACTGGATGGACTTTAACCTAAGAAAGGCTATTATTGACAGCTTTTTATATTTTTTCAATGGATCACCAACAGAGGTTGCAAGATATACATAAAAGTAAATTTAAATAAATACATGATAATTGCACACCGAATTGTAGGCAATCATCACATGCCTAATAATTTACGATATCAGCTACAAAAATAATAATTATAATAAAAAAGAAAATAAAAATGACTTTATCTATAAACCACTATTATTAATATTAAATACAAATTAATATATAGATATATAAAAGAAAAAGTTTATTGTAAAAAAAAAGTAGCAGAATTTATTTTTGATATTTGACGATTTGTATTAACTTTTGTATCTATGCAAGTAATGTATATTAAATATAGTTGCATCACTATTTTATATAGTTAACTTGTAATTATGTCAGAAAACTTGCAAAATTTTATTCGTAAAATAGCAAAAATTATATTAGTAGTCATAAAAATAGTATTTGTTGCATCACTACTGCTGACTCTTCGAATTTACCTGATTTATGAATATGGATGGCAGATTATATTACATTGTCTATTAGAAAGGAATAAAATTGTCCATAAGAGGCTTTGGTTCGAAGATTCTTCATTGTCAAATTATGACATTTTTATTACTTTTTTACTATTTAAACTTTTAGTGAAATTATTTTAGAATTGATCAAATTTTTTTGGTCGGATATAATAGGATTTTTATAACTTTTAAGAAATTTTCTTATTGAATCATAGTGGAAAACACAACTTTTTGAAAAATTAACCTCACTTCGACTCACGGATTGCAATGTAAGCACGCATGTGTATCTTCTAGCACTATTAAAGATCGAAAACTTTGAGATCGTCATAATAATGAACCTACTAATTTCCACCATTTAACTGGTGAATGCTGCTTGCAATTTGCAATATCAAATAACACAAACCTAAATATATTAATATTCTAAATAAAAGGAGAATAATATAATTATAAAAAAGACGTAGCACATTCGCACTGCGATAAAGCCTAAAGTAAAATTTTACGGCGTCGCTTGCCGCTTTCCATGTGAAATTACCCTTACTATATCGCTTACTCGTACCGCGAAAGAATGAGGAATATTTCATAAATATGTTACATATACATTCAAACGACTATCAACGGCTTATTGTCCGTCCTTTTCTTTCGCGGGTCGAGTTTCGCGTGTGAGACAAAGGGGACGTTACTTACCGTTGTGTTGTCCACACATGCACACGCGTAGTCGTAAGGAGAACATCCACTAAAGCGGCTGAGAAGGCCCAAGAGCGACCGCATTCCCAGCCAGGTAACCAGAGCGCTTTATATAAAATTACCGATGTAAAAAATATACCCGGCTATACGCATGTGCTTAAAACATCGTAGTTATTATTATAATTAATGGGAGTCTTTTAATTTTGAAGGGTTACACTGCGCTCTAAAACCTAGTAACGCCACGGGGTAGATTGTGTTTTAATTTTGTTTAGAAGCTTTAGGAGGCTTTGAAGACTTTTTTTTGTTAGGCTCGGTTTTACTTTTTAGGCTATTAGACAAGGCTAAGCACAATTTTCTTACTATTGCACCTTTTCTGTGTTTCACTACACACTTTCATCTACTTTGGTGAAGGAATCTCGCCTTATTACTTCTTAAATAGTGATATTTTAGTTATTTTATTAATTCACGCATTTTGATACAAAAATAATTGTTACAAAATATTTTTATTCTATGCGCCTTTCTTCAATATTAATGAGATTTTTATTAAATATTTTGTAACAAATACTTCAAAACATATTATATCACGCTAGTATACATCAAACATTTCAAAAATTATAACATAAATTTTATTCTTTTATAACAAAAACAGGTTTTAATTTAAAACGATTACTGTATCTTACTTCTTCCATTAAAATAACTTATTTTAAAACATTTAAATCCTGTCAATGTTGTAATTAAAAAATAAACTAAAACTAATACATATCATAATGTATTCTTCAGTATATCATGCGCTAGTCACGGTGATGGTTTGATACTTCCATTCTCATCTGTCTTCGTCTTATATCTTAAAATATATAAATATTACGTGCTATAAATTTATACTGTGTTCTTCTCTTTCAATGATGCTGTCTCCATAGAAGGTAGGTATCACTTGCAGCTTCAGCAATAAGCCTTACTAGCTAAACTATGTATCGCTCGGCTTTTTTTCTAGCTCGCTTTTTATATATAATATGCATGTATTATATACTATAAATTGTATGTAACTAAGATTAAATTATGTTTATCGTTCATTTGCAATCTCTTTCACATTGTTTTTTTTTTTATATTACTGTTCTATTTTCCTCTAATAAAACTATAAAATAAAAACATATGTTAGCAAAAAGTTTTTCTAGTGTTTTTAGGTAGGTATAGGAAAAATACTAATAAATATAATGTAGGAATTATTTATTTAACATTGAATTAATTGAATGCATATTATGTATTTTAGTATGCATGATTTTGTGTTTTTGTATAATATCTAATTGCAATTGCGTGAACTATGCTATTCAAATTGTTAAATTCCCTATTGCAATAAATTTTCATCGACGACATAGACACGCATATGCAATGAGTAGCATGCATAACGCGCACGTAGCGTGTAGAGTAGACGTAACTAGCACGTAGATGTACGCATGCAGAGGCGCCTAGCCCCGCCCCCGCTCCCGCTCCTGCCCCCGCGCTCGCCGACAGCGCGCCCGCCTCCCCGGACACGCCCCGCCCCTCCTCGTCGAAACAGACGCCGGCTAAACCCGCACGCCTGTCCAGTGAGTATGACACGTAGTGGTAAATGTGACGTAATCGTAGCAGAGGCTCTAACAGTTGGTTCTTTTCTAATTGTGCATTTCTGTTGGCACAAGTTGCCTTGACAGTGTCACCTGCCTTAATATCTATTTAATTTGTATGTCAATTAAAAAGAATCAACTTTATAGCGTTTTGCTACAAAAATTAAAATGTAGTATCATAACATTAGACAAAAATAATGAATATTCCTCTAATTCGTAGTCTACTAATTAAGCGCAGTGTATGTATATAGTGCATGACGTCCTTAACATATTTTGTGTTTTCTGGTGTTACTTTAAAGTTATATTAAATTTGTTTTGTGAAAAAAAAATTAGCATGACAATGCTTCTGTTTATTTGCTGCGACGCAGTTTATGTTTTTATGTTGCTTTGAATTTGTTTTTCTTTTTTTTTACCCCTTTCCCTTTACCCAAATTTATTCCGATCCTTTTATTATTATTTATACGTTTCAACCTACACATTGCTTAACTTTCTTCTCCACGATTATTTGATACATCTTTATTCCATTCTGTCTGCACGATTCCCAACACAATATTGCACTGTAAAATATCACCAACCTTCCATTGATCCCCTCCTCCCCTTGTCATCCCTCACGCCGTACAGCGGCTGGAACGAGCTCGACGCCCGCCACGCCGTCCACCTCCGGTAAGGTGAAATCGCGGTCGCGAAGCAAGTCACCATTCCGCAGTTTCCGCTGGCGCACAGCGAAGAAGCTGCTCACCGGTGCTCACCACAGTGACGATGAAGGTATCCACGATAGCTGATAGAGGTGGATGGATTAAATAATAGGAACATGGCATTGGCTATTACAGGTTTCGGTACCAAAACCGGACTTTTTAAGTTTGAAATTGATGAATTGAGTAATATTTAAAAAAAAAATAACGATCAGAATTCTGACAATTATATTTGTTTCATTTCGTATTGTGTCTATAATAAGTAGTGGCCTTAAACTCTTTAGGTTAAATTGGATTGTAAAACAGTAAAAGTGGAATAAACCCCCAATTAGTTTAAAAACAGCATTTGTATAATCTAAGCATAGAAAGGATTGGTTCTTGATAATTATGGTTCAAAAATTTAAAAATAATTATGCTTTAATATAGTACAATAGAGTTTTATTTATGGTCGATCTATCATCCACGTCTGTAATCTATCGAATAAACGTGTACGTCCGCGAAGAATGCTTTATGTGTGCTGTTGTGTTTGTGAGCGCATGTCTTTTGATGTTTTACGTTTGAACGTATAATGCAATAAAATATTATTACATAGTTGACTTTTATTCCTGTTAGATTAGAATTTAGTATCAAACCTATCACTAGTGATTATGAATTAGAAGATTTTATTTTTTTTAATAGATTTTTATACTACTTTTTGAATTGTGTCATGTTTGGATTTCAGATGTAAAATAAGTTTTAATAAATATCCAAAAATATTGAAATTCAAATATGTCTTGACTTTTTTTTTCAGTATAAATTAATATCTGTTAATTATTGATTGACTTTGTGTAATACAGAGGGCGCCAGCCCCGGCGGGGAAGACGAGGGCGTTGAAGGCACGTTAGTTCGTAAACACGAATGGGAATCGGCTGCCAAACGAGCATCAAACAGGTATTCTTATAAGCAATATTCCTAGTATTTACCCAAGGCCTGGTTATTACTATAATAACAGATTTGACAGATTACTAATTTTTACACAGAGTGATTGCCGTCTGATGTCTGTGACCCTAAGAGTAAACCAGTAACTCATTAGATCAGAGCAAATTACCTACCAAGAGTTAACGATTATTATTAGGTTTTATGTGATAACTACCGGGACCGACATATTAACACGCCCAGACCTAAACAATTAATGTTTATAAGATCAATAAAAACATTGTTGAGTTTGTAGCGTTTATTTTTATTTTTTTATTCGCCCCGAGCGGGAGTCGAACCTCCGCCCGAGACTTAAGGCAGGCTTACTGAAACACAATTAAATACAAAAAGAAGTTTGGAAAATGAATGATGTAATCGGAAATAATACTTTCCAATTTAAACCATAATTAAGTACACTATACTGTACTATTATAATGGTCAAAACCAATTAGTTATGACTGTGGTATTTTGTTCCAGATCCTGGGACAAAGTGTACGTGGTAGCGAAGGACGGTCGCATGTCGTTCTACAAGGACCAGAAGTCGTACAAGGCGACGCCCGAGCAGCACTGGCGCGGGGAGCCGCCCCTGGACCTCAACGGGGCCGTCGTGGAGGTCGCCGCCAACTACACCAAGAAGAAGCACGTCTTCCGTCTCAGGTAATTTTGATAATAAGAAATTATTGTAGTTTTGAGAAAGTTACAGGAAGTACGAAGTCTGAAGTAACAGTATCAGAACTCGAGAGCGCTGATAGCCCAATTTTTCATCCCATCTGTTCCCTTTTCATACCGTCCCTATTGGGTTGGTAACGCACATGTGATACTTCTTGTATCGCATGCGTTCATAGGTTACGGTGACTGCTTACTTTTAGGTTTGCCATATGTCATATCGCACCTTTAGAACGAAAACAACGTAACTCAAAATGCAATTTTTTTGTGAATCAACAAAATAAGTTTTCAAATATTGACGCCTGCATAATGTTTCGTATATTATATTTTCTTGGTTATTTGCGTACGTTAGTTTAGGCTCGTATATAGCTATGTTTGGACTATTGTTACATTGAGAATTTTGTTTTAAGTCATTTTACGCTCATAACTAAATTTTTGATTTTTTTATTAGGGGTTTTGCCAAAAAAACATTATTTGGTATTTAACTGTTGAGTGATTATTACATTATGATGCGTCTGTGTGTGTGTAGGCTGAGCAACGGCGCGGAGTTCCTGCTGCAGGCGCACGACGAGGCGGAGATGGGGTCGTGGCTGGAGGCGCTGCGCGTGCGCGCCGCCGCGCCCGCGCCGCGCTCGCACACGCTGCCCGCGCACCACGCGCAGGAGCCCAAGCGCCGCTCCTTCTTCACGCTCAAGAAGAAGTCAGTGCAAGCGCTCGTCTACCTATACTCGCCCTAGCCGCGCTAGCCGACAGCATGTCCGTAACACGACCACGCCCCGCCCCTCGCCGCCGCGACGGTCGCGCTCGCGCCGCCGACAGGGCTGCCAACGTCGCGCTATCACAGTTTTATTATATTTTATGAAGAAAAATATATATGTATATTATATTTTATTTCATTTTTGCAGTATATTTGGTGTAATTTACACCATTTAAAAATAAATATTAAATTAAAATCGAAAATTTGGCAGCTCTGAGTGTGCTCTTTGAGGTCATTGTAATGTAATAACATTAGATAAAAATCCGCGTAAATGATAACTTAAATTGATTGAACTTTTTTTTAAAGCATATCGTAATTGCCTAAACTATTGTGCAAAATGTTATTACATATTTAAAATATCACAGCATTTTAGGGTTCTTAAAATTGACATATATATGGAGAATACCAACACCACCACCATAATAAAAATGTTATGAATATGTTATTTTACATATTAAAAGCTTAAGTTTTGTCTTTCATTCTTTACCGAGCGTGACCGAAGTGACAAATTAAGTGTCAGTAGAATTGTCTAGTACATTTGTGTCGGGCTATTCAAATAGATATTTTTTATTTTCCATTGAATATAAAACCTTATTAGTTATTACAGTTACCACTAAATGGAAAATAAAAAATAAAATTTTGAATAATGGGCGCGGTATGTTGTTAAAAACATTGGGTACAGATAAATTAAAACCTATATTTTTATGGAATTTCTCTGTATTCAATGTATAATGTTGGCTTTTAATGAAGTGTGACCACATTACTTAATAATTCTAGTATTTTAGTTAAAAAAAATACTTAAAATATTTTTTATTAAAGCAAACGTAAAATCTAATATAGTAACTAAAGTAACAAAGGCTAATACATTTAAATACAATAGTTACAATTTAATATGTGGTCCCTACTAACGTTGCTTGCTAACTGCTACTGCTAAATAAACTAACCCGTTTGTCTGACTAATATTTACAACTACACTTTAGATAAACTGTTAACCTCCTCTGTCCTCATCCACAGCTAAGCACCGAGGGAGCCCCGGACAGCCGCTCGCAACGCCCGCATCACGTTTCTCATTACGCACGCCGCGTCCCTGCACCCCCGTGCTCCGCGCGTGCCGCGGCCCGTGCTCGCGTGCGCATGTGCTCGCGTGCTCACGTGCTCGCTCGCGGCATGCTGCGGACCGGAATCCGGACGCCGCATATTTCTCACGATGCTTGCTACCGTAAGCTTTGCTAATGACGAAATTGTGTCGAGCGGCCGCACTGACGACTGTCAAATGTTTGTTATTATTTTGTTGCGTACAAAAAAAACGTTATTTAAGACTGTTCGATATTTGAGTGTTTGAATTGTTCGCCTTCGTCTGATACCTTATTTATTGCTCGTTCCGTCGAGCGATTTGGAGATATATTTTTATCCGAGTATGATACGATCCCACCCCGACGTGTAATTGTTGTATCTTGAGACGATTATTAAATTACATTTTATAAAATTCTAAATGCGACGCTATTTATGAATAGATGATTTTTAGTGTTTAACTCAGATGGATATATTACATATATTATTTATTTATATACGTATATCATATATGTAACTGATAAATTTATAATGTTAATTCAGTCGAACTAGAAATGTATGACGTTCGTTTGAACCGAAAAAAATTAAGTATCCTAGATGTTTTTATTAGATAACTGACGACGACCAAGCAGAACAGAACGGAATTCTTATCGCATTTGAATATTAATGAGATAATTATATTATTGTAACCGCATTTACAGAAAATAGTTGATATACCAGTGGATGTCGTTTTATTAATTGACTTCGCTACTCGAGCGATGTTTAATATTGAATTAGAAATAATTTAAAAAATTGTCAAGTGTCTTCATTCGAACTTCGACGTCGCTGTCGGCTATAATATGCCGATTTTAAAAATTATATCAAATTAATTCTTAATAGATTCTTGGTAATGTTAAGAGGTGTGTAGTGGTAGGTGGTACTTGGTAGCGGGTACGGCGTACCGCGGACAGCGATATTGAAGTAATAACGATAATACTTTGTAAGTACGCTTTATGCCTCATATCGTGCTTTTAAAATGATAATGTCTTTAATTCTTTATATTATTACGATTTTTTAATCATTATTTTACTGCCATCATTTCACAAATTTGTTATTTTTTTTGTAATACGTATGGAATGTCACCTTTACTTAGATGTTACGATCACACATCTTTAGTTCTGTATTATGTCTTATGATTATTATTATTGTATAGATTGCGCGTGTGTCGGTGTGAGTGTCGAATAATTATGTAATTCTGCGCCTGCGCCTCTTGTCACATTATCGCATGTATGTTTAAATATTTTATTTCAAAATTTTACTTTTTTGATGAAAATATAATAAATGATGTTTTCAAATAATGATGTTTTTTCACTCCTATCCTCCATTCCTTTAGCCCGAGGCTTCACTGCCTTGAAGCAGTTGTTATACTAGACTATCGTGTAAAAGTATTTTTTTTTCTGTTCCTTAAGACATATTTACGTAATTAATTGCAATTTGATATATACTATAGTTCGTTTGCGATAAGACCAAAGGGACCTAACATCCTAAATGTCAATATACTTGTGTACCTGTGTGTCATTCAAACCCTTTGTTTTCCATAATTAAATAAAATATACAAACATACAAACTTTCACATTCATTATATTAGTGGGATAACACTTATATACTTTAAAGCGATATCCGGCTACTTGAAATACTTTGAGAACGTGATAAGGATGATATTCTTTGTCATGATAAAAGATAAATTCGTCACCAATCAAGATAAACGCTTTCTCATCCTAGTTTTTCGACACATCAAAAGGTTTATAGGAACGTATAGTAGAATAAAAGAAGAAATATGTTAAAAATGTTTAATTACAATACGAAATTGTTTGAGTTAGTTATATTTCTATTAGTAGTAAGTGTTTCTAGTTCATGTAGTAACAACAAATGTTTTACAAGTAGAGACGAAAAGATACTCGGAGGTGTTGTGAGTGAACGAAATTCTAGGCCGTTTCAAGTAAGTACTTGTGAGCTCTTTTATAATTAATCGTTTGTTACGGATCCGTACCCAAAGGATACCAACGGAACCCTATTACTAAACCGCTGTTTGTCCGTTCGTCCATCAGTCAGGGGACTGTAATTCACGAAGCGTAATAGGTAGAGAGTTGAGATTTTCCCAGAATGTGTATTTCTGGTGCTCCTATAACAACCAATACAACCAATGAAATAAAAAAAATAAAGGTTATACCAAATACATGACCCTTGATATATTTGACGTTTTTTTCTGTAAAACACGAACTGTAATAGATAAATAGTTGGAATTTTCACAAACAAATAATAAAAACAAATTTAATTTTAAAATGAAAAGGGGTCCCCATACAAGAAACTTGATAATGTTATTCTATGCTGATATGGAACCCCATATGTGCAAGTCCAACAGGCAACTGACCTAATATTTATTTGTGTCAAATCTACAATAAGGCATATAGTATTAAATAAATTTATCTCTTATATAGGTAGCTCTGTACTTACGAGTGGGAGCGACGGGTGAGATAGGTTTCTGTGGCGGGTCACTGATCCACGAGCAATGGGTACTCACAGCGGCCCACTGTTGCTTTCACGGGGATGTTATGGTGACGAATATTCAGGTTTGGAAAAAAAAATACTATTCTAAAGTATAAGTATATCAGTATTGCTGTATGAATTTTTATATTTGAAACGTCACACTAGTGGTACGCCTTTTGTTGCAAGAGTACGGCTAGGAAGGTACCACCGCAGTGTTAAATATTCTACCGCCAAACAGTAGTGCTCAAGCATTACTGTGTTCCGGTTTGAAGGGCACTGTAGGCTAATTAATAAGGTAACAGGTAACTTTTAATTACTAGCTAAAGGAGATTTAATAACCAATATCTCGAGGTTGACAACGCTTCAGTGGCACCTATGGTGCTGCAAGCGCTCATAGGCTACGGCAACCAATTACCATCAGGTGTCAAAGTTGTAAAACAAAAAAAAGGTCTCAATAATTAAAAAAAAAAAAAAACAAAATAAAAAATTACCGAAGGGCACTAGGTCAATCCCGAATAACATCTCTTGAGTTTTTAAGTGTTAAATGTTCGTTTCGAATTCTAAGTCTTACAGGGAAGGAAAACATTGGAAAGGAGATCTACAGGATTTAGAAGAATTTAGAACACCAGTTTAAACTAACGTAGCGGCAGGGTTCTTTATTTCTACAATATGTAATTAAAAAATTGCCTATACACAATTTTATGTTTTAGGCTATATTAGGAGCCCATTCTTTGTATGATCGCTATGAAAATGGACGCCGAATGATCAACGTAGAAGAAATTATCGTCCATCCAGAGTGGGATCCGCTAACATTTGCTAACGACCTCGCGCTTCTGAGGTTGACTAACGTTGCACAAATTTCTGGTAAATGTCTTAAAAACAATATTGTTTGTACTTCCAATTAACAGCTAAAAAAGCGTTAAACGTTCGTGAAAGTTTTACTAACAATACCCGGTTATAAAGAGGAGGATGTTTTTTATTGGCCTGATTTTTTGTTGTGCACTTATGTTAAACGATATTTACAAGTTTTGGTGGTTTTTTATAGAATATTGTTAAGGTCTCGTCTACACATTTCGTGATAATCTGATCCCCTGATCAGATCAGATACTCTAAAGATAAATAAGGAATCTCCTCAAAGTATTAAAGTCGCGATAACTATTATATAGATATTTTTTTTGATGGGCCATCTATTATTATAATTGGCAGCGGAGGGTCCAACAAATCCAAAATTACTTAAAATTAATTTAATTAATTAAAAATGAAATTACATTGCTAAAATTAAAACTAGTACTACTTGCTCGATGTGAGAGACAAGAGTGAATATAAAATTAAACCAATATCTTAAATACTTAAATTACAACGAATTAAACTAGTACGGTGAACTCTGATTAAACACTTTTCGATGAAATGGTTATTACGGGGAAAACCCGGTGGTCTGTTATTTCCTTGAATCCGCGAGACGTGGGAACGTAACAAACTGAACATTGTTAATATATATTTTTCTTGTAAAATTTAGAAAGTTGAGAATTTATTTTTGTCACCTTAAAATATTTTGGTATTTTTTTAGATATGATTGGAATTATCCGTTTACCTTATCTAAATACGGTATCGTCTAACTTTGCCGGCTCCGCCGCTATCGCATCTGGTTGGGGAATCGCTGCAGAAGGTAACCTATTAATTTATCTTTTCCTTAAATTTTTAGTCAGAATTACCGATAACAATATGATTTTGATTTGATTAATTAAAGTTAATGATTGGGGCGACCGTTGTTGGGTGCTGGTAATGAACCTGTGCTTTGAGCTTGGATGATCGCAGATCCGATTCCTTTTTCTTGTTATCGAGTGGTTAGTGGCCAACCTAGTGTCAGAGTTGTTCAGGTCGCCCGTAGGCCTCTGACTTGACTTTTCGACTGTTGTCAAATTCTCAACAACAGTACGAACTGGGAATAATGCTAAGAAGAAGAAGAAAGATTAAGGCCATTCAAAAAGAAATATACGACATTATAATATGAGGTAGAAAAGTTTAAAAAGTCTCGGTTATGTGATAAGTCTAGACTTACAGTAGTGAGTAGAGTTCCAGAGCTCTTCACTATGCGCTGTGAGTGTAAGCTCTTAACAAATACTTCACTAAAATGTTCTTTGTTAGTTTTAAAACTATCGAGCGTATATATTTTCGCTAACTTATTTGTATATTATTTTCTTGTCGCTGTCCACCAGGAGTCACTTTCATATCTCCAACTCTTCGTGAGAAGTTGATGACAGTTATAACTGACCCTCTTTGTAATACCATATATTCAGAAAATTTACCGATCAACGTTATATGTGGGTTCAGTACATCGTCTGGCACTTGTAAGGTAAGTTTTTATTTTCGTTTATTATATACACCAGCGGTGCCAGTTGTTGCCAGTTGTAGTGCTTCGATCTCGTTAATGTAGTTCTTTGATAATCCAACGGTAAGCTAACATTTTTTGGCATAAAATATCCTATGTGTTAGTCCAGGTAATAAGCTATCTGTTTGCTAAATTTGCTCAGTAGTTTTTGTGTGAAAAAGCAATCATCCATCCATCCGGACTCGCAAACTTTCTTATTTATTATAAGATTTTGATTTGATTAATGAAACACAAGGTGTGTAAAATGACAAGAAAACACGTCGGCATCCACCACCGGGCATAGCAAGGTAGGAGCGAGGAGGGGCAGCTGCCCCACCCTAGACCTTGTTAAATACTCAGAAATGGAAGAATATAATATGTTTAGATATATTATAACCTCTGTCACAGCAGAGATTATTCCACCAGTGCCATCAGTCACACTGGTGGTAGGTCTTCTGTTGCCAGAGGCCGGTTAGGTAGGTACCACCGCAGTGTCAAATATTCTGCCGCCAAACAGTAGTGCTTAGGCATTACTGTGTTCGGGTTTGAAGGTCACTGTAGGTTAGTGAAATTACTGGGCAGAGGAGATTTGAGAACTAATATCTCGAGGTTGGCAACGCGTGACTGGCACCTACTAATGGTGCTGTCAGCTCTCATAGGCTACGGTAACCGCTTACCATCACGTATCCGTTACCATCACATAATCAACTTGTAACATAACAAAAGAGAATTTTCGTTTTGCCTCCCTCTAACACCTAAATTAAAATTTTGCTCTTCTCTAGGCCAAATCCTGGCTACTCCGGTCTCCACCATACAATAAATCTTATTACTTTAATAGAGCCATGTTAATAATATGCTGATACCAACCTACGTGACTGTACTCGTATATGTTATAAAACATCAAGCTTGAGACTTGACCTAATCAGAATCAATGAAACAGAAAACTGCACATTTTGATGGCGCTTGAAAAAAATAACTAAATAAAATGACAATCAGTGATAATTTAGAAACTTTATATAAAAACATACAGGGTTTATGTCATTTATCAATATTTTTAATAATTTGTTGTCGAAACATTTTAATCTTTTAAGTAATAAGATATAATGCTAATGCGATTTGATTACATCTTCATTAAGCTTAAAACCGTAAAACGGATATTTCATGTCTCGCATGTTATAAATTTATGATTAATCATATCTTAATTGTTTTTTTTATTTAAAATTATTATTATCATTGTTTGGAAAGATAATTATTTTTAACAGTATAAGTAAATATTTTCTTTATTATATTTATACAACACTAAACATATTTTCCGTTCTGGGTGAATTTGTCCTTGTCTTTGTATGTGTTTCCGGACCCCCGACACAGGATATCACTATTCTAATAGGAGCCGTTGAGTGTGCAGCGTTTATTATTATTATGTTTATTTAATAATAAACATAATATATTATTATTAAAGTTTTAAGTAACACTTTAAATTTCAGGGTGACAATGGCGGTCCGTTGACCATATTTTCAAATTTAACGGAAGAACCTTTTTTGGTGAGTTCGACTTCATTAAAAGTTGTCTTAATTAATAAAAAAAAGTGTACATTAGATTTTAGACTTTCGATACTCATAAGCTACCAAAAATAATAATTAGGTACCTACGAAATATATATTATTAGTTTTATACCGTAAATAAATAATATTTACGTGACGTTAAGTCAAATTTTGTACAAAAATATAAATTTTAAAACTTAACATTTTGGTGTAAACACGTGTTTAATGAGATTAGATAATTAATATTCACAATTTTTATCATAAGTGCTGATTTGAAAATTACATGCTATAACTACTTTTATAAATACTGCGTAGTTATAGTCATAATACATGTATATTAATTTTGTCTGCTGGTCATGTCATTTTTTTTTTAGCGTTGTATTGTGGTGGTAGTTAGTATCCTTTGAGCCTCAACGGTCGATTCTCGCTCGGAGCAGATGTTTGTTATTATGTTTAGTTCTGGGCGTTAATACTTGTGGGTCTGTCGACCGTGCTTCAGAGAGCACGTTAAGCTGTCGGTTTTGGTTATTATCATAACGTCTGATAGGAATCGTTAACTCTTGATACGTAATTTCCTCTTATCTAATGAGTTACTGGTCGCCCTTTGGCTGAGGACGGTCAGATGGCAATCGCTTTGCGTGAAAAACTAGTACTTAACCCGTCAAATCTCCTCATTTGATTTTAAGAGTAGAAGCAGACCGTGGGTAAATACCGGGAATAATGCTAAGAAAAAGGAGGTCGTGTCATTAAATTGCATGAAATCTTTGGTTTGTTTCATTTCATTCATTGTTTTACATTTGTGTGATTTCAATTAGGATTGCTTATAAAACAACACATCCATTCTAGAGACCTATCTTTATGACGTAGAATAAAGTATATGTAGGTATTGCTATCGCGATAATTTGGTCCGTATGAAGCTCATAAGCTTTGTATTTCACTTTGATACTAGTGCAGAAATTAGGCAACAAAAAGAGATTTAGAGACATTGTTTCAACAAGCTTGTCATATAATCAAATGAATTTAGAATGTGACTAACTTAGCTTCGTTGAATTTATGGAGGAGCAGTAGCAAGTCTTTTTTTGACATCTCACCAAATGTAAAACAATGAATAAATACCAAAGATTACATGCTATTTAATGACATGACCTCTTTCTTCTTGCTAGCACTATCGTGGTATTTTGCCCAGAGCCTGTTTATTACTTTTATCCGAACTTGACAGGTTACTAGTTTTTACACAGAGCGATTGCCACCTGACCTCCACAACCTTAAGGGCGAACCAGTAACTCATTGGATAAGAGCAAATTACTTTTCAAGACTTAACGATTATTATCAGATGTTATGATAGCAACCGGGATCGAGATATTACTCTGCTCTCCGGAGTAAGGTGGGGAGACCCAGAAGGACAAACGTCCAGTCCGGAACAGATATCTGTTAGATCAATATACACATCTGCCCCGAGCGGGAACCGAACCGACCGTCGAGGTTTAAGGCATGCTCGCTACCAACACGCCACTCACGTCGTTATTATAATTGTCAAAAGGTATTAATTTCTTATAGGTCGGTGTGGCGACATTCGTCTCGATTGGAGGATGTAACGATGACATGCCGTCCGTGTTCACGCGCGTGCAGCATCACTTGACCTGGATCAGTAACACCACTGGCATTGTGCTCGACTAGATTTTATCAAACAATTCTTAGTTTCCACGTTTCTTATTTAAGTAAAAATTACGTAATATATTTTAAATCATATTTTATAAAATTATAAATTGCCTGCTGAGCAAATCAGAATTAAGGCGAAGTAAAAAATTAAAATGAGATTATTGTAAAATTGAAACGGCTAAAGCTCACGTTCAATCGGTTTAGGTACTGACTAGTTTCGGACCTATCGGATGTTCTTCATCAGGGTGATTGGGCTATGTTCGCAGTCGCGACCCGTCTCACACAGTGCGACTTAATGTGTGAGAGATAGTTTTAATAATTTAAAATGAGCTTGTCCTGCACAACTTATAATATGACAGTCTCGATAGAATCGTTATGAATGAATTGCTGGTGGAAGTTAATGTCCGCCTGGTTAGTTACCACCACCAACCAACGTACCGTACGTTGGTTGGTGGTGGTAACTCGTGAAATGACTGTTTGTCAGCCGCGAAGATAGGGAACATATAGCCGTCAATTGAAATAAAAAAAACAATGAAATATCATTCAATCAACTTTCGACACATTATCGAAACTACATTGATAGATTTTTTTATTAAATCTAAAAATATTTTTCAGTAGGCATTCCAAGGTAAATATTGTAAGATATCTATCTTATATTTTATCTTGGAATATTTGTACACTATCCATAATTTTGTAATTTAGTGATAAAGTATTGCTAAAAATATAACACATAACTACTTATGCTTTCTTTCACGAGAAGGCTGAACGAGACCATGAGGGCTTGATTTAATAATAATAGAAAATGTATTCGAAAATAAAAATAAATTTAATCTGTTAATTTATTAATTGTTTGTATATTTTATAATAAATTTTATAACATTAATTATTATTCTTGTTTTCTTTTCTTACTAAGAAATACTTTTTAGTAATGAATGACAAACCAAATAATTTACATATGAAATTATCAGAACAGTAAAATTGTTGAATTGTGTACATTGTATATTAAGTTATTAAGACAATATCTTCTGCTTCTGATTAACTCGGGATTAAAGTGTATATTCTTTGCCCGAGATCACTTATTATATATTATGTGCATTATGATTGTTATAAAAAATTGTTGAAAGGGTCGGCTTGATACCTGAAACTCCCAAAAAATAGCGACCTTTAGATATTGCTGTATTTCCTTCGACAAATATGCTGACTGCCTGTAGCTCAAAACCGCATCCTGTCTAGATCCCCCTTTTCCTCATCCCTTGTAACTAATTCCTACTTACTAATGTCCGGTGGTAACGCACGGTGCCCTCGTGTTGCTAGTGGATATAGGTTAAGCTATGTTATTCACCAGGTAAGTCGTATGCTCGTTTGCCATTTTTGATAATGTAAACAAATAAGCTTGACTGCATAATCTTATGTTTGGAAAGTTAAAATCCAGCGGTATTAGACAAAACAAACAGACATACAGAAAAAACTTTTAATTTTTAGTTATAAATGAAAGTTAAAGTTCATATACATTCAGTAAAAATAATAGTTTGATAACACTTTTAGTTATTGGTATCGATGATTAGTTATAAAACTGAATTATTTTTCGTGGCTATTGTTGTTCTGTATATAAAGCAGAGAAGTTTTGATTTAATTCAGAATTATCGTTTGATTTCTACTGCTTTTTCATAACAATATAAGTACACAAACGTACAAATGTTAAGAATGCATGCTTTGTGTCATCGCTTATCATTTATAATACATATTAATTATCCAGGATTAAATCAGAAATTATGATTTCTTTCAAAGATTAGCGATAAGGGGCATATAAATGTAAAACTATTTAATCAATTTTCGTACTGCTGGGTTATCGGTGTTAAAATGCGGTGTTTTATGTTGGTTGGTCTCTGCTTGGTGGCGACGGTCTCCGCCACCGTTGAAGTGTCTACTAACTACCACATCGACATCGGTATCCCAACAGCGACGAGGATAAAGGAGGCCGAGGATAGGATCTTGTCCAGCCGATCAAATTTGGAAGCCAGGATAGTCGGTGGTAGCGTAGCGCCTCCAAACGCACACCCTTACTTGGTAAGATTAAAATATAATCATTTCTTTTATTACATTAACATCATCAGCCTGTGTGCATCCACTGTCGGACATAGGCCACTCTTGTTTTGCGCCATCTTGCATGACCTTCTCCTTTTGGTACACAATCGGTGCCAATCTCGACACCGTCGTGGTGTTGTGGGTAGCGAGTCTGCCTTTAGCCTCGACGGTTGCGGGTTCGATTCCCGCTCGGAGCAAATGTATTAATCGTACAGGCATGTTTTCCGGTCTGGCTGTGTTTGTCCTTGTCATTGTGAATGTTTCCGGAACCCCGACACAGGATATAATCATCCTAATAGGGGCCGTTGAGTGTGTAGCGTTTATATATTATATATTATAATCTCTTTTTTGAGGTCATCGCTCTATCTGGTAGTTCCCTTCCCTAAGTTAACCAAGGTGTGATCTCCATTTAAGAATAATTTTCATGCGTTATTACATTTTTGTGAACTAAAAAAATGTGACATAAGTGTCTGTTGATACCATAGAAATCTTAATGATAAGGTACTTGAAGTCGCATATCCACGTGACCCTTTCGCCACAACTGTGACTTATGAGCCACAAGTGGTACAAGAGCACGTAGTAACATAATGTTAAACTTGTAGTAGTGATATATGGGTTTGAGAAATCAGCGACAAGGCGGCGATAAGTGTTTCGTAAGTAATTAGCGACTTTTAACATTTCTAGTACCTTAATAATAAGATTTCTGGGATTGATACAGAAGTGTATTGCGTAAGCATTGATAAGATATTAAAATTTGTTTGATATAATGGTTTTTCATATCTTATTACGAAATCACTGTTAAAAGATTAACATTTAAAAAAGTTGATTTAAAATTTTAGACATCGATTAAATACATCGACATAGATTTTTAACACATTTTTTAACATAATATTTCGAATTCAAACAGGCTGGATTAGTCATCACCTTCTTCAACCATCCTGGCACATCAGCCTGCGGTTCATCTCTAATCTCACATAATAGACTGGTGACAGCCGCCCACTGCTGGGACGTCGCCGGACTGTTTGTCAGACAATTTATCGTAGTTCTTGGATCCCAGTTCTTATTCAGTGGAGGTACCAGGATCACAACTAACCAAGTTGTAATACATCCCTTCTGGACGCCGTCAACATTGACCAATGATGTGGCTGTAATCTACTTACCGCACAGCGTAACCTTTACACGTAAGTGTAGATTAATTTTAAACATATTATCATACATAATTTAAAATACGAATGGACAGGCGGGCATTATGAAATTATAAGGGTTCTATTTTTGCCATTTCACTACCGCCGCACGTGTACTAACAGACAGTATCAGACAACCTCAAAATCATAATCGTAGAAGTAACTAATTTTGACAAATATATAAAGTATATATACGGCTCTACCCGTATAGCGATATAGCATAGAAAGCCCGTATTTAATCTGTTTTCCGTTGAAGAACGTCGACTTCGATGTAAACAATATGTTAAAAAAAAATGTATTACCAGCTGTTTTTCCAGTGAATAATAAATTTTATATTTTCAGACGCAATCCAACCGATCGCTTTACCTTCTGAAAGTTTATGGGATTCTTTCGTTGGTGATATCGCTACAGCTGCTGGATATGGAAAAACTAGTGACGGTACGGAATTTACATTTTTACTAGTTTCTGCTTTAATAAATATATTTGGTAATGTAGTTGACATTATACGTATTAAAATCGTATAATTGAAAAGTTCTATAATAGTTGGCAAATAATTAGCACTCTGAACTATATTTTCTTAATTGCTAACAATACCCACATTTATACCATTAACAGAATTTGAAATTTGAAATCACTGGGTCCACTTCCTAAATTTTTATTTTAAAACAATTGTATGGACATCAGTGTATAATCAAAATGAAAATTTAACATATTATCACAATTAAACATATAATCAAAGATGAAAATTTGTTACGCAGCACAAGCAGGTATATCCGTGAATTCGGTGGTCAGCCACGTGAACCTCCCTGTCATCTCGGTGCCGCAGTGCCAGGCGGTGTTCGGATCGACTTTCGCTCGCAGCAGCACTATCTGCACTGACGGCACTGGCGGTATTGGCATTTGCAGCGGCGACTCCGGCGGTCCTCTAGTTGTCAATCGCAATGGACAGAATATTCTGGTAAGTTTGTTTTTTTTTTCTGAATGTGTTTGCTGTTGGCCCTACTGGCCTTGACAGCGTCACCGGGCGGGGGCCGAGTACAGAGACCCAGCCGTGATAAAGCGCAGCCCTCACGGGGCTCAAATTTGATTCCGTCCTTAGGGTGCCTCCTGCGAAGCCGAACCACGGCTAAGGACGTCATCGGAGATGGAGGGTAAGTTTGATGTTAGAATATTATAGGCGAATATGAATTATGAATAGTATAGCCGTTGGAACGTGACGACCCCATCGCCCGCTGTTAGGATAATGTCTGTCACAGCAGAGATTATTCTACCAGCGCAATCATTTACACTGACGGTAGATCTTTTATTGTAAGAGGCCGGCTAGGTAGGTACCATCGCAGAGTCAAATATTCTACTGAAAAGCAGTAGTGTCTTTGCCATTCCTGTGTTTCGGTTTGAAGAGCACTGTAGCCTAGTGAAATTACTGGGCAAAGGAGATTTAAGAACCAATATCTCGAGGTTGGCCACGCGTGAGGGACACACCTACACCGCTTACCATCAGGAACAATAAAAAACAATGTTGTTAAATTTTGAGATTTAATTGATAAGAAAAATTCATAAGTAAATCAACATATTTGTCAAATACTCTGATTATTCCTTGTTTTGTTTTCAGGTCGGTATCAGCTCGTTCGTGGCTAGAGCCGGTTGCCAGCTCGGACATCCCTCCGCTTTCGCCAGAGTCACTAGCTTCTACCACTTCATACAACAAAACTTATGAAATTGATACTATTTATTACTGATGTACTAGTCTCATTAAAATATGTGTAATTTTTATTTTTTTATTTTTATAACTTTATTAAAGCAATCTTGTTTATTTTTATGACATATTTTGATAACAGAGTTAATTACAAAATATATGTATTTTAAAAATTAAAGTACGAATTTATATATTTACTTTTTGTGTAAATAAATAATAAATTAATTTTAATAAAGTAATTGATATACTTTTATTTATTTTCAATTATTGTTCCATAAATAAGAAACGATACATAGTTTATTAATTGAACAATAATATTGGTTTATTTTATATTACTAATATTGATGCTTTAATAATTTTTTGATAAAATCAGCGCCATCAGGGTAATGGAACTGAAAAAATTAAAACTGGGCCCTGCGCATGCACGAAAAGAGTAAGAATAAGGATGAGACATGCGCATATGTATGTTTTTTTTTATATTCAGAACATTACCAAGATTTGTACCTGCTAAGTGATATTTTTATTATAAAAAATCACATCATATTTACTAAATATTTAAAATATCTCGCTTTCTTTCCATCAAAATAAAAATCAAAAAATCGAAAAATATTTATTCAGTAACAAACAGTTTCCAATACATAAAACAATATAGAGGTCCCCATTTAAGTAATATAATACTTGTACTAGGAGACCTCGCTCTTCCAAATTTAGTATACAAAACATGTGTTACAGATAACAGTTTTTAAATGAATGAAAAAATGAATAAAAATAAAATTTAATCGAATGTAATCCACGAAAATTGTATTGTGTGCGCATGTGTGGGTACGTGCGTGCAGCCGTGCATGTGCATTTGCATGTGTATCTGTATTTATTTTATTAAATTTTCTATTTCGAGATCCTTATCTTTTATCCATGTAGTGATAAGCATTTTACACTCCTTTTTAGTTTTAGAATTGTCTAGCCTGTTGCCGTCCGGCGAATGCTGTTTTAACAGAAACACTTGGAACTACATTCCTTTTTCCCCTTTTAATTTCCGTACCAGGGTTGTACACAAGGGACTTGTGTAGTTTAAGTACAATATTTACAATATATAACTTACGGACTGTCAAAAGATCACACAGAGAGTATAAATCTTGCGTTGGAAACATGTAAGGCTTAAAGTACGTCACTTTTAATAACGATCTCTGAGCTCTTTCTAAATCTAGAAATTTTGTTTTTGTAGCGCCTCCCCATATACTAATACAATATACCAAAATCGATTGAACCAAAGAGTTATAAACTTGTTATAATAGATCTGTTGTTGCGATGTGTCTCAAAGTTTTGAAAAACCATATGAATTTTCTAATTCTTGAACACAATAGTTCCATATGCGGATACCAAGACAGAAGCTGATCCAATAATATTCCAAGGTATTTAACGCTTGATACTTTTTTAATCTGAGGGTATGAGCACGTGGGACCATTAAGATCAACACAAGAATGAATTTTAATACTAAGATTTGGCTGAGTCTTACTATAATTAGTAAGACAAACATAACTAGTCTTAGTGGTATTGAGGGTTAAAAGGTGTGCTTTTAGCCACTGTCCAATCCTGGCCAATCCTACTTCAGCGCTGCGATGAACATCATCCCAGTTTTTACCACAGTCACACATCAGTCCGTTATTATTCCTATTGTAGGGAAAATAACCGTTCTTTTGGTTATTTGTGTTGGAACGGTCGTACTAGAAACTATTATTGGTAGCTCATTTCGTTCATCCAAAAAGATAGTGTTAGTTTTACTTTAATTAATTATTATAATCTGACATTCAATCAAATTCATCATTGATCGATCCCCTTAATATCGGGTCTAATTGAATAATGTCTTATCGCCAAAATAAATTATTGTCAAACGTAAAATTATACATAATAATGATGAATATAAGATAACTGTGTAATATATAACAATTATATGTATATTAAACATTGATAATTTATTTTTAAAAATAAATTTACTTGTTTAGCAGCTCATAAATTTGATTAGAATGATCATAATACAGCCAGGCTTAGTCTATAAGTCCAGCGTTATTTTGTATTTTTTTAGGAGAAGCTAGCAAGCTACGTCCTGAGATGTGAAAAGCCGAAGTTATCTTTAGTAAAAGTGGTTAGAGTCGATGAAAACGTCGGAGCGTCGGGATGTGACGACCCCGTCGCCCGCTGTTGGGATAACCTCTGTACCAGCAGAGATTATTCCACCAGTGCAATTAGTCACACTGGTGGTAGGTCTTTTGTTACAAGAAGCCGGCTAGGTAGGTACTACCGAAGTGTCAAATATACTGCCGCCAAATAGTAGTGCTTAGGCATTACTGTGTTCCGGTTTGAACAGCACTGTAAGGTTAGCAACGCGTGAATGGCACCTGACGCTCATAGGCTACGGCAACCACTTGCTTGCCAACTTGTAACATAAAAAAAAAACATATTTTTCTATTACATTTACGTAAGTATTTAGGATTTTATTATTTTTTATAGAGATCAAGAGAGTCAAAAATACTTTATTTTAGTCTAAATATATTGTATTTCAAAATATTTTATTTTTAAACTTTGGTGATTAAAGAATCGTATAATATAGGGTATAGTCGTGATGTGGGATTCGATGTGTATAAATTGGTTGTAATTTTCCAAGTTTTGTGAATTTTATTCTTTTATCCAAAATGCCGACTACCATAAATCAATATGGTTGACGGTTATTTACAGGTTCTTTTAGTGTCAAATTTTATTTCAATTTTTATACTATACCGACGTCTCTGGGAACTATGGTATGTTGGTAGTATCATTCGGCTAAGATTTGCACAAAATAACGGAAAGTAGTTGCGTGCGTTGTTTTTGAATTTATGACGCCCTTGGTGCCCTACCAACAAGTCTGCGATATTTTGACTGCATGAATGGGCCGGTCCATAGTATACCGTTATTTTTTCTAGAGATTCTAAGGTGAAAATATTAATTTTTTTTATTTGTTCCCGTACAAGGAGAATGTCACAGCTAGCTCAGCAATTTTTTTTTAATTCGTAAAAGGTCGCCGGGTTGTTAAGACGGTGACTGTATACTGTTTTTATTAAACGTTGTCTTCTTATTTCAAAAGGTAAGAAAAGGTAAGAAAAGAGTTAAAAGCTAATTAGTAGTTGTTGTGGTTTTTACGGTTATTTTTCAATAAGAACAAAAGAAAGAAAACAAATCGTTTTTTTTCAAGCTTCTTTATTTTGACCAGGTACCGTACGGCCACATCAATTTCATTTCATAGTTTAGTCAGAGTTTAACTTATCTATCAATAAAATATTTTTTTATTCATCAATGACAATAAAAATATTTCATTAATACTTTAATTATATGATAATAATAATAATATATCTTAATCAATCTCACGACGTCATCTTAACGACAGGCCCGAGGATTGACAGGCCGTTGGGTTTTTTTGTTTATTCACTAAAGGTATTCAAAACATTAATATAATATATTTTGGTATAGACCTACTATGGGATTGCCTTTTCATACAGACAGAATGACACAGACTTATTGGTGCCCCATCGTAAATTCAACACCAATGCAACGCAACGAAGTTAGTCACATAACATGACATAATCGAATGAAGTTAGCGTGATTTAGTTTTCAATTTACTACGTGGCACCAACGACTATCCGCCATTTTGTCAGTATGGGAAGGCCCAGTCATGTATGTATTTAGAATGATTTTCTGAATAAAATATAACCACTTAAGCAATTTATCCTTTAAGCTTTCTGTTGGTTTATTATTTACGTGTGATTCTTTAAGATATATTAACAAAACTCATTACTTTTTAAGATCATGATACTAATTTTATCATTTCCAACAGATATCCATATTCGGGTACACTATTCCTTAGAGGTACATATTCATTATCTACACAATTACATACAACAAAATGGTGTTGCTACACGAATATTTAAGTGTGCGATGAAAGCCTTCGCTGTATGTTTAACAAAAAAAATGAATTATTAACGACTTTATATCACGAAATTTATTTTACACAATTTTTTATGATTTTTTAAAGGTTTCTTTCAAATTAAATATAAACTTTGAACATAATCTCATACTTTAATCAATCGTTTTTTTTTAACAGGTAAGATTATTACATGAAATATACTATTAAAATCTTGCATTATTAAAGTATTTATAGAATTTTTCTATATTGTAATGTTTTAAAATTAACAAAAATTATGACTACGAAACGTTGAGACTAGAGATAAAACTTATAAATAATTATATTTATTTTTGTTACCTAAAACTACATTTATATTGCATAGTGCTAGCAATTAGTGGGTTTTTAGAGACAATTCAATTGTTTTAATGATTATTTTGAACTATTACTATTATATTTTAAGATAATGAAAAAAAAAATAATTCGATGTTTTGAAATAAAAAATGACAAGAACGACATTCAGGTTTGATCAATAAAGCATTATTGAAAGTTGCATTATCTAAAAATGTTTTAAAATGGCTTTAGGGCCTGCGCCCATTGCTGGCACGGCACGGAAGAAATTTTTGAGGTGATTAATATAAATCCTACTGCCGTGCCGTGCCGCCAATGGATGTCAGGGCCTTAAAGTTTAACATCATTTGAAATAGAAAATACAATACCTATAAGTAGGCAAAGCTAAATATTATTTACAAGCCTCTGCAGCGCTCTCTACTTAAAATAATTTTACTAAATATTTACCTTGAGACGACAATTCCGGTTTATTTCTTCACTTTATTTACACCATATTAAAATAAAACAAACATTAAAAATAATTGACATCTTAAATAAATATAATGTAATTGAAAACAGCACAGAATAAGTAAAACTTATAAAGCAATAATTAACAAACTACCATAATACAATATCACAGTTCATTTATGCAAAAAGTAATAAAAATCATAAATATACGCCAAACTAAATCGAATTTGAGAATTTTTATGGCATATTAACTTAAAATATCGAAACAAATTTTAAATATATCATATAACACATGGCAACACCGAGAGCATAGACAAAATTGCGACTTGCGAGTGCGAGCGTATTTTTTATCTGTCCTCGTACATATTTTTTTAAATTTTATTTCGTTTTTATTACACAAAGAGCATATTAATATTTTAAAAGTTACTGCGTTACACAACAATTAATTTTATATACTGTTTTGATATGAAACAATTGTCTTATATCAAATAGAATGTGCTGACATCGAAATGTATTTAATGAAATTTATTACGGAAATAACTACACTTTCACAACGAAAATCTACTTTTATTTCCTCTTTATTAATAAGTTAGGTATTACTGATATCGATGAAAAAATTTCTGTGCGTAATTTACGAAAAATGCTAGTCGTGGCGAAAGTGTAGTTATGTTTTTTATGTATTAGCTAAATCGTGTTTATGAATATTTATGTTGGACACAGGACTTTGAGTATGTAATCTGTAAGCAGCGTCGGTACCGTAGGGCTGTCTTCATTGATTGCTTTGAGAACTGAAAATGATGTAAAATATAATTATTATTTTATTCTTCTTCGTAGTATTTTTTTTTGTATTTTTTAGTTTTTTTTGTGTGGTCCCGGTATTTTTCTAGAGTCTGCTTATTACTCCTATCCGGATTAGACTGTTAGTATTTTTTTACACAGAGCGATTGCCATCTGACCTCCGCAACCCCAAGTGGCGAACCAGTAACTCAATGGATAAGAGCAAATTACTTGTTAAGAGTTAACAATTATTTGCATATGTTATTATAATAACCGTAGATAAACGCTCAGACCCAGACAGATATATTTTGTAAGATCACTACAAATATTCGCCCCAAGCGGGAATCCTGACTAAAGTCCTTGCTATCAACGCGCCGCAACGTTCGTCAAATTTAATGTTATTGGCATCTTGTTTACCAGATTACTCCAAGGCGTGAACCTGGATTAAAAATAAGTGGTCAATTAACGGTAAAATAATAATCGTTAACTTCGGTTCTTAGTCGGAGTCGGATCGGAGTCTTATTGAAAACTGATTTGTTCCGCGAAAGGCATTAGTAACTCATTTAAGCTATACTTAATCATTATTTAGCTGCTTTCGAACATTATTGAAGCGACCATTGACAAAAGGTTAATTTTAATTTTTGCCTACAAATGTTTAATGGTGTCGTACCGTAAGGTACAACGAAAATTTAAACAAAAGTTTTCTATATACTTAGCTGTTAAGCAGTTCGTAATTTTATAATCTTTTTTTCTTCTCTATCACATTTTACTTGGCATTGTGCCATGATTTATTTTAAGATTAAGGCACATAGCTGTAGTCCCGATTTTATAAAGATCAGTAATTTATTGAAATAGTCTATTATCAACACTCTATGTAGACAATCAACAATTTTTATTGTCAGTTGATTTTGTGTTATAACAACCGAATAGAAAACTCAATATGCTACTCCGAAGTATTGTGGGGACACCTAGGTCAAAAAAATGTTTGTATTATTGATAAAAACCTTATTATCGTTTGAAGACAGGTCATGTATGTCTGAAAGGTCAAGAGCTCTAAAGTACCATGTAAAATAAAAAAAATAACTGACTTACTCTTTATGAGCACTTGGAGAGATTGATTGTCGGGTGGGCCGTTGTCCAAGTGGAATGGTATAACAGTGGTCAGATACTGAAAATAAAATAAATTAATCAATAAACCAGTCAAAGTAGGCAGCAGTACACACCCCCCCATCGCAGAGGTAAAACTCTGCGGTACCCTGGGCTTGTCGTGCGGGGGGGGCTCAGTAGCCGGGAGTAATAGTCGATTGTGCAGGAGGCACCTTCGGCTACCCGCTGAAGCGAACAGGGTTGCCGGCTTCCCGAGTCTTCGTCCAGACTCGGGAGCTGGTCGGTGGGGGCCGCAAGGCCCACCCGCGTTTACGCGGGCGGTGTAAATATGTACATAGTGGAGGTTTACCGGCTTCCTGGGGTTACTCAGGAAGTCGGCCGGCGAGACCGCAAGGCCCAGGCGCGGTGTTGTATATATGTAGATATGTATATGTATATATGTATATTGGGGTTTTGCCGACTTCCTGGGGATACTCGGGTAGTCGGCACAGGCGGAGGCCGCAAGGCCTGAGCGCATTAGCGCTAGGGGGTGTATAGGTGTATATTTGTATATATGTAATATATGTATATATGGGGTATCGCCGGCTTCGTGAGTTTATTGAAAAATAAACTTCCCGAAGCCGGCCCAGGCTGAGGCCGAAAGGCCTAGGCGCGTTAGCGCCAGGGTGGGTATATCTTTATCTTTATATATGTATTAGTATGTATTTTATGTATATATGGCGGCACTATGTTGCCGCCCCAGGCGGGGACCGAAAGGCGTAAGCGTCAGGGGGGATATTTATATTTTATTTATGTAATATATGTAATAATAAGTATTTATGGCGGCAGTAGGTTGCCGCCCCAGGAGGGCCCCTCGGGGCAAGCGCCGGGGCGTCGCGGTTGAATGCGCAAGCGATCCCGTGACGTCCCACTATGGCGCTAGACGGGACCTTGGGGTTTTAGTTTGGGTATGGGGGCCAGGTCTTCTAAAGACCATTGCACATGGCCTCGAGTCCCACACTCCCCGCGCCACTTTTTACCATCTGTCCCGGCGCGGGGTGCGTAAATGCATTTCCCCAAGTAAAAAAAAAAAAAAAAAATATATCGAAATAAAGATTAATTAAGATTATAAAGCAAAAAAAAATTAATTACTTAAAATATGAACGTATAATTATATTTTTTATAGTCCTTTTTTAATTTCTATTACTGGCGATTGGCTCTGAAAGCGTCACCGAGTTGGAGACCATGCACTGAAGTCTGGCTGTGAAGAGAAAACTGCCCTCGCGGGGGAGGGGGTCCTTGGGGAACCTGCTGCGAGGCGGGTTCTACGGCTTAGAGCGTCATTAAGAAGTTCTGTGAAATGGACTCACTCGACGGTGAGACTCAAGTGAGGCGATCGGCTCATTGGCGTGTATATTATACACGGCTATTTTACGAATATCTAACCTTTGACTCGGAGTGACTATTATTCAAGTTAGGAGACCGCGGTGGTCCCGGCCGCTTCTTCTTCTCGATGTGGTACTGCCTGCGCTTGTTCTGTACCGCTAACAGCAGGGATATGAAAGTGTTCTTCAATTC
Source organism: Hestina assimilis (assembly GCA_023373885.1). Lineage (NCBI taxonomy): Eukaryota > Metazoa > Arthropoda > Insecta > Lepidoptera > Nymphalidae > Hestina > Hestina assimilis. Next base: position 9,131,365 of record CM041755.1, on the reverse strand, counting down.
CTTTTCGTATTCCAATTCGTCTCTCAAAGCCAGTTCAGCTATCAGAGTCTCTGAGAACTCCCTGATGAGCACTTCCAATTCCATGAATATTTCGTTCAATTGAGCTAGCGATAGCTGGCGCAATTCTGCAATTAGATTTAATTATTTAGTCATATTTATTTACAAATAATTATCAGTCAAGTGCGATGTGGACCACGCACAGTCGAAACTAAAGAGTTCCACAGCTTGACGATGAAGAATCTTAAGAACGTAAAAATAACAACGAAATAAAATCTACCGAAAAAATAAGTCGGTAATTTCAAAGTAATTCTCAAATATGAAAATCAAAGTTATGGGAACAACAAATGTGATTAAAAGTTTTCAATCCTCAGGTACATATATGGACTGCTACCCTTAACTACTACTCGTATAGATACAGCCAGCAGTGACATATGGACGGAAAGACCATAGACTCCGGTTCCGTTTTTGCCATTCGGATAGGGAACCCTAAAAAAGATAAGTTCCTATAGTCTATGAAAAACTTTCTCTAGAAAACAGTGAATTTTGAATTCGTGTTTTCTATATTAAATTCTAAATCAAACTCTTTTTGAACGGATACAAATTCGTCACAGTCGTTTCAATAAGCATATAAATCAGTTTTAGCAATTACAAACGGAAATTGCAAAATAAATTCCCCGTAAACTGCGATATCTATATTCGGATCAAAAGATTTGCGAATCATCAATCGATCGAAAGTTAAGGTGAACGATCTCAAGGCATATTTGTAAACAACTACGTCATTGTTAATCTAGATAACCTACGTATCGAAATTCTAAGAAACTCATGCTAAAAGATCATTTAAAGAATAACAAATGTATTGTATTACATATAATATTATGCAGAGTTTTTATAATCACAGATACTGCTGTGTCATATTTACAAGTAAGTATTATATGTGTAATGTTACCATATTTAACCTATAGTACAATCGCCCTGAGCTCGTAATACTAAAAAACAATTAAAGTATAGTTTTTTTTAGTTAAACTTTATTTCGGAAGTAAGGATATTTTTTAATGTACCCCGAAGGACAAATGACCCCAATCCAACAGATAATAAACGACAGTAGAGTCCAAACGCGAAGGCGGCCAATACAGTTGCAAAAGGCGACCTGCACTAGCCACCTTCGTCCTGCCTACGATTATAAAAAGTAGGTAATGTGTGTCCAGGTAAGGAAGTACTAATTGTGTGGGTAACACTTATGTAAGGTAATCCAATGTGACCTATGCTTGTTTGACGTAATAATTATATTGATTTTAGATAAATTCTTTAACCATTTATAAGAGAGTTAACCAAACCAAATCAATTGAATAATAATAAATAAATATGCAATAAAAGACAGAATCAGTAGGTACTGTTGCGTTTCGTGCGATGAGTGAGGGCACTGGAGGCCCAATCTCCTACGTCCGCTGTTCCCTTCCTTTTTTCCCTTCTCATCCCTTCCCTCCTATCCTTTGGGTTGGCAGCACACATGTGATACTTCAAGTATCGCGCGCGTTCATAGGTTGAGGTGACTGCTTACCATCAGGCGGACCGTATGTTTGTTTGCCAACCGTCATGATATATTAGAAAGACTACATACACAACAGACATCATTCGGATATGTATTAGATGTGGAAACACACACACACATACACAAAGAACAAGCGTAGGAGATATCTGTAGCTTATAACGGACAAAGAATTTAATTGTTTTATTTTATTTAAAAAAAATTGAACTACGATTCCTTGGTTTTTATTTATATTACTAGCTTATTGTCTTTCAAACAATCGAATATCTCTCGTGCTGTTAATGTTTGTTTATTCTTTAGAGAATGCTTCATGTACGCAATTACAGTTGGTAATGAAAACATTCAAATTATTGCATAGATTTGAGTTCTTGGAAACTGAAATTAACTATGATATTCAATATTTATCACTAAAAGAATCTGTACTGCTTTGATTTAATTTTTTTTTTATCATACCACACAAAGTTGTCAAAGAAGAATACGGTATGCCTGATTATAAACAAATAAAGGCATAATACCCTCTAGAGTTAGACGCTTGCAGTATTAGTAGAACCACTAGTGTGCTGCTGACTCAAGTTGACTGCTGACGGGAGAGTGAAGAGACATAAAAGAAAAGGAAAGATTCGGGACGGATAATCTGTTTGGGCCTGGGGCGCTACCAGTGAACGGAACGCAGTAGCATTCATTAATACTGTTAACACACGACGATGGTCTGGGATAAAGGTAGTACTCTCCCGGCTATTAAGCAGGCTGCATTACATCGAAGTAAGTTACAGTTATTCAATATATAAATATTATATTTCACTATATAAATTAAATATCCCACGTGACATTGGTGAGTCATCTCTTCTCCATTGGCACGAATAAAAACCATTTATCTAAGAATTGATTTAATATAAAATAAATCAGTACCTAGTTACCTACTAAAACGCTTGCATCTGATATGTCTACTCAAAAAGTTTTCATGAAGGGATAAGCTGATGTCAAGCGAAATCTTGACTTACGATTTTTTTATTCAAAAATATGTGATGAACGTATCGTACAAAACCTTTGAATACCAGATGAATTGTGACCCTATTCCTGACACAGACGAGACGTCATGACTTTGTCATAAAGCGTTCTTTATGTTAACAAGCAGCTATGCTGCGCGGCCGTTATGTTTTATGCACGTCGCAACGTACGCGTACGACCTACAATAAAATATTAAATCCGTCGTATGAGATCACTTTGAGTTCATAATACATTATTTACAGAAAAGTTGTTTAAAACTTGACAGAATATGTGCATTTTAATTTAAAAGAATGTAAAAAAAATGTGAACAAAAATAATTATAAATAGTAGTAGTAGTAGTTAAAAAGTGCATGGATATATTTTACATTATATATATATATATATATATATATATATATATATATATATATATATATATATATATATATATATATATATATAAGAATTATAGAATAACTTCAATAAGAGAAAATTTTGTCCTCCATTTTACCGTCTCTTTCGTCGTCTCTTTATAAAATCCCTTAAATGCGATCTATTATCAAATCAAAATAGAATCAATCGAATAGACTATTAAATATTAAATTCCGTAAAATTCTCTGGAGAACTCGAGTTTAAAGACAAAAATGTAAAAAGTGCACCTCATTATTTTTTTATTAGATATGTTTAAATTCGTGGTGGTTGGCACTCTGATTACTTGAAAGAAGAAATCTGTTAAGATATTTTCCACATATCGAATACATATTTCTGTGTCAGAAGCAATTACTCTGTGTTCTATAATCATTAGAAACATACAAAAAATAGCAACACCAAAATGATTGCTGAATTATTATGAGCCTATATTTTTGTAATGTGTGAATGTACCACTAATGAGCCGATATAATTAAAACTCATGAAAGACTCACTATCTTCATATAGCGGCGAGTTGAGGACCTCCTTTCCTTTCTCCAGAGCTTCGTTATACTCTATAAGATCGCCTTCCGACGATGGTGTCTCTTGCATCATATCGTCGATTTCTTGTATCACCTGTAAATTATAAATATTAAGTTATCACTACTGCTTTCATTTTAGTTCTATAGTTTATAATAGGTAACTGCCCAACATAAAGTGCAAGAAATACATAAGCAATAACAAAAATAATCAAGTTTTCCACAATTCACGTAAAATTTAATCTTATTGTGATTGATAGAAATATTGACCGTGATAATTCTGTATTAAAAGTACCACAAAATATTGGTCATATTTATTTCTAAAAGAAAACTAATCTGTTACTAGACCGCAGAATCTAGTTACACTTGAATTATTCGTAACGAAAGATTGAAAGCCTCTTATTTTAAAGTGTTCTACATCTTTAAACAACCTCCGATTGATAACTTTTTCCTGACCGATTTACTTACTGAAAATGCAAGATTTTGGTATGTATGTCCTTTATGCTTATTTCTGACAGACAAAACAATCGTCTTGCATTATGTTTCTCTTTGAATCTTTATTACATATTAATTAATATGTGACCCAGATGTTTTGAAATAAATCATAGTTTTGTCTCAATTAGTTTTCTAGTACTTACTTCATCAGCAGTTTTCACCGGGCACTCATGGTCCTGATGCAAGCCACCTAAAATGAGTGCATGCATGTCCAAGTCCGATGCAACTGCTTCGTCTTCAGAGCTGTGTATCTCATCATCTGGTGTCATAGCACCCTGTACAAAAGAAACAATCTCTAAAATCATTTGTGACAGTTTTTATAGTTCCTAAAGGAGAGAAGTAACAGTAAAACAAGTGGGTTAATAAAGGAAATAAAAAATAACAAGCGGTCGGGTGCGAGTCGGGCCTAAAGGGTGGTAAGGCTCCTACTTACGAGTGGCCGCCGCGTCGCTCGCTCCACGCCGCGCTGCATCATGACAAACTTTAGCGTTATGGAAATGGGTTAGTAAACGCAGCTTAATAGGCTAGATAACTTAATGGAATGCTTTGTGTTGTGTATATTTACTACTCAAACAAATATTTATTGATATCTAAAAGCATGTGGTGAAATACGTTACGATCTGAAAAAGGCTAAACTATTCAATTCGATGTAACACCCAATAAAAGCTCTACTCGTATGAGAAATCCACTGTTTCTAACGCATGTTTCCTAAGTAATATATATACTAATATTAATATTAATCTATTTACTAGACATTATACGAATCAAGCACTTTTCAAAGCTTGTTTGATTATGTTCTGTGTTGCGATACTTAAATATAATTGCACAAAGCATGGACGGAAGCAATTTTCGTTGTAACAATTATAAATAACAAAATTCATAGTCGTGATATAAATTTTTATATTTGGAACAAAAATAGTCTCATTAAAACGCTGTTTGGAGGTCTGTGAACTGTGCTACCTTTGTAACAATGGACGAAAAGTTTTCTCATGAATAGCGTCCAGCTCTCGAAAATATTTTTCTACAGCGTATTATGGGAGTAGAAAACAAAAAAAAACGAGAACGAACTTCACTGTTGCACTGAGTAGTACTTACTTAAATTACTCAACAAGTCTTAGTTAGTGTTTCATGTCGGTTAAAAAGTTCATTTAAATATTCTGTTGTACGCTAAGAAATTTCTTTAGCTACCTATTACGTTCAACTTAAGTAATTCATTTTAATATAAAAATAACTAAATAGTATTCCATTTTTTGCCTTAGTATTATCAAACTAGATATAATTTTGTTTAAAAGAGGTCATCAAGAGGTCATATTTAAATTTAATAATATAAAATCGTAACAATTCTTTGCTAAAATCGCTCGATCTTTATGAGCAAAATCTTTGAATGCTTAGCTCAGCTGACTAGTATTGTGTTCGGCCTATTTTATTTTGTTTGTTTGCTTCAATGTGATATGAATTGCAAGTGGAACAAATAAACGGGTGGCCTTAGATTTTAATATACTGAGCGGAATTGGAGCAGTCGTGAATCATTTACGTCGCGTCTTTTATTTTAAGAAAGAATCAGAATATGAGTAAAGGTATACAAACCATTTATATTTATACTACTTATAAGTATACATATATATATATATTACATTATGATTATTTAGTCCTAATAATTGTTTTTAATATTTAATAAAACTGTTAGTATATAGACTGCATTGTCTGAATTAAGTATTGATAGAAATTTTCGAAAAACCTTACCTTTTTGTCACTTAGGTTAAGTGTTGGGATATGCATCTTCCTAGAAAACGATTTTGTCCAGTCTATCGGAAGAATATTCCCGAAATTCCCTGTGATTGTCCACCACATCCTGTAACAAAGTATTACAATATTAATTACCAGAAAAATTACGTCGTTTTTATTTTAATATAATCTGTTTAACATATTATCGGAATGGAAATATGTGTTAAGAAATTTAGTACCAGTATCTATTACAATTTTAATCGGCAATATATTTTGTAAATTCAACGCTGTAATAAAAGTCAGGACCGTGTTCACAAGTCAGATTAATGTCAAATGTATACGGCTCGTTCCTATATGTTTCTTTTAAAGATCTTAAGAGGATTTAAATCTAACTCTGTACGTTGAATTTACATATCAAAGAAAACGGTCATATATTTAATAAATAGGTGTATTATCACATGGGCCTAGCCAGCATTTGGCCTAAGGCAGGGCAAAATCTTAATTTAGGGTTCAGAGGGGGGCAAAATGACAATTTTTTTTAAAGTTATTAGTTAAATAGTTCAAAATGCATTATAAGCCTGAATTTCTCATTATCTATAGCAAGGACTGGGAAGGACTGGGACTACGCCCATCGCCCATGTATCATCATCAAATTTTGTTAACGACTTCACTAGGGCTTAAGGGGATAATCAGTAAACAAAATAAACACCACGTCATATTACCTAATATACTAGATAAAGGCTATAAAACGTGTGCGAAGAGTGGACAGTGTAATTTTCTTGTCACGCAGTCTTGTAAAAATTGGAAGCATTGTTTTATGTAAGTAATATAATATTTCAACCCGAATATTTTACATTTTATGTCGGAATAGGTAGGAAAAAAGAATGTCCTCATAACTTGTAAAGGCTTTTATAAATCTTTATTTCAGGAAGCATTTCATAACTTAAAAAAGGGCGATATTATTGACTCATCCGATTAGAACTCGCATGTAGCCGTGACCTTGTATAGGAATATGCCGCAAATATGATCTGAAATAATTGTAGCAGTGTTTCCCGTGAGGTTTACACTGGGAACAGCGCAATTGCGTCAATCTTCCCAATTATTTACGTACAAGGTCAGCGAAGAATGATGATGGATTTTATTTCGAGGTACCACGTACTTCTGCTGTTTCCGATTGTAATTTGATAGTACCTACCTGCTTATAGTAAGTTTTATAGATATTTTTGGAAATACTAGTAAACAGATGGATTTTTATTAGGCTGGTACAAATTTAGATGAAAAGTGTAATTAATGTTATTATTACTCAAATAACATTAATTACAATAATTCATATTTAAATTCCCTTAAAAATTTATGAATACTTTGTACAAGAGGAAGAGTTTAGAATGCGCAGGGCAGGGCAGGGTTCATAGATATTGTGTATTCAATATACAGATTGTCAGATTTTTCTAATACGTAAAATAACATTTTCAATTTCCTAATTAGTGATATTAGTTTAGTTTAGTTAGAGTTTTTAACAAAAAATAATCCCCAATTTATGAATCCTTTCTACAATAATATCGACATATTATGATTTTTATAAATAATTAGTCTGAAGTCGATACCACCATTGATATACTTTTCACGTTTCTTTGTCTGTTAAGTACCTATTTGATCAGGTATATAAGTCAAGAGCACGTGGTAGATCACCTATGAGGTGGACCGATCAAGTGAAAACCTTGCTTGACGGTCCACTGTATGAATGTATCAAGAAAGCAGCAACTCGTAATGTGTGGCGACGAATTGTTAGCTGTACCACAAATCCAACATCAGCGACCACAATCACTCTGTCAAGAGTGGAGCGATAGAGAAGAATAAGTCAATTCGTCCAATTTTAATTCTTCCAGTGCTTTTGAGTTGATTGAATTTTTGAATTTGAATGATTTTTGGCATAGAATTTTTTGCAATATATAGTAGATTTTCTGGATGATATAACATACAGCAGACTACAATACCTCTATATGAGGTCGCAGGAACCCAGCACATGAAACAAAACGGGCGTGAGTGACTCAGCCGGAGACACAAATTGGCGTCAATTTGAGATCGCGCAGAGCGTCACGGCTCAATTGAGGAATGTGTCACTTTGTATTACATGCAAGTAGTCCGCACTCGTTGTGGTTTTATCGGAGCCTGTCTTAGACTCCGACGGTGACATGCAAGCGTTACTTTATATTAATAAACGATGACAGGAGTGGAACGCAATTGAATTGCTTATTTGTATTATTATACAAATAAGCAATTCAATTGCTGGACGTGAATTGGTTGATGGTAAAACATTGGGTGCAAAGTCTTGTCTTTCAAAAGACTATTATTTACAGCTCGCTGACGGATACCTTATGATATTGTTATAATGGGAACAAATTTTAAAATTTGAACATAATATTTTAGCGTGGCCAAGGTTGAGTAATTATATAAATGAGAAATGGTAGATAATGAAAAATTTGGTAAGCAAGTAGCGTTAATGCTTACGCGTACGCGTAAAACCTTTAAGAATACTTTTTAGTAGATATATATAATTTTAAAATTTTAAAGAGAAATAGTAAGCTGAGTATTGATTAAATGTAAACTCGTCGCCCGTCGCGACTCGCGAGTATTGGATATCGCGTAATTATAAACATTGATAAATTGCGACGACCTTTTAAAGTAGCGACTGAGAAAGTTTGCTTATCTGAAAGGAATTCTTATCGAACAGCGTATATGAAGTTGACTGCTTGGTTTTAGCCACGTAACCTACATCGTAGTGTGCTTGTAGTTTTCATTATGATTCCTGCCTTTATTAACCTCAATTATTACAAGAGTTATGTCCGATTTCATTTCTCAAATTATTCTTAACGTTAAAAGTCATCTGAAACGAAAAGCCATTTCAGTTTAGCATTATTCTTAGATAAGTAAAGAAAATCTAATCACACAAACGGGTGTCAGTTTCTAAGAATTTTACCGTTAGTATTTAATATTTTTTATAAGTTTTCCCAGACTCTCTTAAACATCACAATTACACAGTAAGTGATTAATTAATTTTAATTTGGGAAAACGAACGGCATTCAATTCAAGTGGTTGTATATGATGAAGTCTAAAAATAAATTTTATATACGGAATACAAGAAGCAAAAACAAACCAGCTCAGGTTTCTATGTGCGAATGGTTCTTGTGTTATAACGGTCAAGAAAGCTCCTAATGAGCGGGTCGAGTATGTCTTGACATTTTTCCTGCCTGCTAGTGCGTACCTGACTTAGATTTTTCTACATAAAGCTACTTAGATAAGACAACAAAGGACTTAGGAAGGTTTATTTAAATAGCTTAAGCATATTATTTGTTACGCTAAACTCTTTTACAATATAGATGAATAGCCTAAAATAAAAAACTGGAATATATTGAAACGTTCTCTATTTGAAAAGTTTCAATCAAAATTATCATATATTTTTTGCTTTAACAATTGTTTTGGTCTATTACATACATATAAGACTTCTTATCCATTTAGTTCTAAGTCTCAAATAAATTCAAGGCATTTCAAATAAATATTTATGATACAAAAAGGGAATACAAATACTACTACTTTTTATGAAGTTTAAAGAGCGATTGGTATCTGAACTCGGCAACCTTTAATAGCATAATTGTTTTAAAAGAATTGATATTAACCTCTTTAAACGGCAAATTTAGATTTTTAATACTATATTAATTATACATACAATTTAACGCTTGTATTTTCCCGGACTGTTGATTAGCTTAATTAATTTAATATATCATTTGTTTTTGTGATCCATGTTATTAACATTATTGCGTAGATGTTATGTTTTTAAAACCAGAACATCTGTTTTTTTTGCTATCGAGGTTTGCCAATGACAATCTGTGTAACATGAGGTCTGGTGTAGTCATTAGGACCTGTGACGTAAGAAGGCCATATGGTATGCGGTACGCAGATGATTCTTCGCTATTATATTTAACAACTTCTGCCCGGGACTATATCCGGGTGAAATTATGCGTGGTTTTATTGTTACATCCCGTTTTATTAGTTAAGTCTGTATTCATAAGTATTTTATATATAAATAAGTAATAAAGATTATCCGATAGAGATAATTAATTTTTATTTATTTTACGTAAATTTTTTATGTTACGTAAATTTGGGTCTTTCGTTTTTATAATTGTAGTTTGTATAGCGTACATTATGTTATGAATTGGATGAGATTGCTTCTCATTCACATTCACAAAGAGTATTTTCGGTTTTTAATAAACCATTTAGAAAGTCGCATTGTATTGTTGAATGTAACCACAAAAATCTTTTTTTTACAACCGCTTATGCCGAAGAAAGTTTCAAAACTCGTGCTAGGGAGATGCTATTATATTTTTGTATGTATAGATTTTAACCCTCGTCTTAATTCTATTGTATAGGACTTTTGAACTTTTATCTATTGACAGCTAATAAGATAAATCTTCTTAGAAGATAACATACAAATATTAAATCGACACTAATTATCCAAACCAAATATTAATTGCCTCGTTAACTTATCTATAAACATGTGTAGGTGTCTAATAAAATTTGTAACTATAGTTTCGTTGACTACTTATAGATGCCATACAGATAACATAACAAGTTTTGAACTTACACGGTTTTGAAACGCGTTACATATCAATGCCTCTAAATAAGCCACGGCTATTCATAGGACGTATAATTTAATTGATTAATAATAAAACCATATAAGCTTGTAAGTGTGATAGTTCCATTATGAGATGAGCAGAATACTTTGAGACCGGAAATTGCAAAGAGCTCTTGAGAATCGCCATCTTGGGGCTTGTGTTGAGTGGGATGAATGACACGATTTCGCTTGATTAAAATCTTATTAGCATAGATTTGATTAATACATTATTAATTTAAAATTTAGATATATTTAGATTAACAAAGTATTCGTAAAAGTGTCACTGTAGAGATTATTCAACCAGTGCAATCAGTCACACTGGTGGTAGGTTTTGTTGGAAGAGGCCGGCTAGGTAGATACCACCGCAGTGTCAACCGCAAAGCAGTAGTGTTTTTGGCATTTCTGTGTTTCGGTTTAAAGGGCACTGTAGGCTAGTGAAATTACTGGGCAATGGAGATTTAAGAACTAATATCTCGAGTTTGGCAACACGGGAGTGACACCTACAAATGGTGTTGCAAGCGCTCATAGGCTACGACAACACAAGGTTTGTGATGTTTTGTTATATCCTATTAATTTGAAATAAGGGGTAATACCTTGGTGTGACTGTCTGTTTGTTTATACGATACGAAAGTTGTATCTTCTAATGATATTGCGTACAATGTTGTAAACAAAAATGGTATAGTGTCCCCGAACACGCAGTGAAATGTAAGCCGATATGGCAATGGTAATTTTTACCGTTAGCTCTGCGTTTGCTTTTAGCTCATCGTTAACGTAAATGGTAAGCCTCATTGTCTAAGTGTGGGAGAAGATTCACTTTGTTGAATATAATGGTTGTGAAAATCTATTTTCACAGGCTTTTGTTATTTTAATTTTTTAAATTGTTTAAATTAAAGCTTGAATTAAAATTAATTATATAAAATTAAAATATAGATTAATATCTATATATATATAAAAAGAAAAGATCTGACTAACTTATAATCGCCCTAGAAAGCTAAATTTTTCACAGGTCTTGTTTATAAAAAGGGGGTAAAGGAGGTTGAAAGTTGTATGTCAAGTTCGTCATTTTTGAAATTAGAAGTATGAAACTTGGTTATTCGGTGAACAATAAAAGATAAAGAATAAATGTTTTTGTAATTTCAAAAATTTCACGAAGGAGTAAAATGGGGGTTCAAAGTTTGTATTAAAGTGGCTGGCAGTAGTTAGTGTCTTACAAAATTTTTATGCTGACTAAATTTACATGATTCTCTGACAATGTACCAGTCTACTTTATCTTCAGAAGACGGGAAACCTTCTCAGAGGATGCTCCCAACTTCTATTGATCCTTATATTTATATTGAAGCAAAGCTTACACTAAACATTTTCCTATATAATAAATTTATTTTAGTTACTCTACCAATGTAAGCGCTGCTTAATTAATATTCAGTTTAGCTCGACAGCTGTCTCTGATACATTGAGCAATACTCATTAGCTCCAGCACTGATTGGCATATCAAAAGGATAATTAGAATTATCACGTGTGTTAAACAAGTTTCGTAATGTTATGTTCTTATAACGATAACAATAATTCTCTTAGCTCGATTTGTTACACGCACTATTAATTTCTCCTACAACTCTAAAAGCTGTAAATGTTTAATAAATGTTGCTCAAGTTCGAGTCAATACATTTATAGCCATTTTATTTTATATTACTAGCTGTGCCCTCGACTTCGTCCGCGTGGAATAGTGTATTTGGATGGCATTTTTATTCAATTCAAATACTTTAATGAGCTATTTGCAGTATTTCCATACAAACTTTCACCCCCTATTCCCTATTATTAGTTTACACCTTCGAGGGTAAAATTTTTACAAACTTTGAATTTGATATTAATTTATATCGAATCAACAGCCTTAAAAAAAAGTTTCAAGCTTCTAGCTCTAAGAATAACCATACTTCCATATAAATTTTCATCCCCCCTTTCAACCCCTTACAACCCTTTTTTCGTATTAAAGAGTATGTCGCGTATGTCCTTTCTCAGGTTTTAGTCTATCTGTGTGCCAAATTTCATTTAAATCGGTTCATTAGTTTTGGCGTGAAAGCGCGACAGACAGACAAAGACAGAGTTACTTTCGCATTTATAATATTAGTAAGGATTGTGATTGCTAAGCCTAAACTTATTTAATATAATTGTGATTGTGCTAATTTCATCAAATGAAAGTGTCTTTTCATCTTCAGAATGAGAAGGTGGTTTTCCATTCACTAATTGTTCATTTGCGACAGCGAAATTCTTCAAATATTAAGAGCTAGACTGGCAGCTAGCATTACTGTGAAATTGATTGTGGCTGTATATCTGTGCCACTGATATTTTTCAGTCTGTTTTCCTTTTATTTAAAAACTAGCTGCGCCCGCGGCTTCCACTCACGTGGTGTACCGATTTTTCTTTATTGCATCGAGTCCTAATTCTTTTTCTAAAATAAAAGTAGCCTAACTTACTCCTTTTAACATCAGCTATCTGGCAGTGAAAGTCCCGTATATACTTACTTTCATATTTATTTAGTGAAAAGCTATTAATTTGGAATTACAAACAGACACTTCCATTTTATTTAACCATATAGACTATTACATAATTAAACACATACGTTAGAAGGGTTAAATTGTTTGCTATAAAATTGTAAATTTATTGTTTTTATATATGAATGAGATCAGGGTTGCCCAATCGAGCCTACATAGTTCATTTATATTTTTATTTCAGTTTTGTGGGTGTGATTGCGACACCAATTTCCATGGTTTAGCGGAATATTGGGAAATGTATGCCGGTTGTTATAAACTGTGGACAGATTGATTTATTTTAGTTATTACTTTAGTGGGTACGCTTAATTGAATTAATGGTTATGTGTATAATGAATGGTTGTGGAAATTATTATTGGTCAATAAAGATAGAAAGTTTACATTTTATATTTTAAATGTGTTAATCATGTTTGCTTTTTTTAATCTCAATTCGGCTATATTTTTATGTTTGTTACCTCAGAAATTTCGTCTGGGTGAACCGATTTTGATGATTCTTCTTTTATTTGAAATTTGGTTCAGTTCTGACAATGGCATCCATGAGGCAACCATATAAGTCTTAAATTTGCATTACTAAATTATTGTAATTCGTAACTAAAAAGTATAAATTAAACAAATTTTTATACAAAAATGCCGATTTCAAAACTAAAAAGCAAAACAAAAATCGGTGCCATATATGACTTGTGATGTTTTACTTATCACGGACTTCTGTTATAGAAAATATATATATTTTTGCCATTTTAGTTTTGATGTTAGTGTTTTTTTTAAATTAAAAATATATATATCGGCGCGAAAGCATACTCGTATAATTATTGCGAGCGTGTTATTAATTTATCTGCATGAAAACGTACATCAATCAATATTTACAAATGTTTAAAACTAAAATGATTGTTTTTATTTAGGAAATTGTTTATTTAAGTTCATCAATTGATTTATTATTCCGTTAGTGTTTTGTTTGAAATGCAGTCATTTTAGCATCTCTTAAATTATTATCTTTACAAATTGAATTGTTCATTAAAAATGTTTAAATAATTATTGTTAATTTATCATAAGTCTAACATTGTTTAATTTAAGAAATACTGTAGTAATAAGTTTAACAATTACAATGTTTTGATTTCCACACTGAGTAATAAACATTGAGGGTAGGCGAAGCAACGAGAGAACTCAACGAAAAGTCTGGACACTCTCGTTGCATGCCCGGCCCGTACGGACGTGTTTGTTGCGATCCGTGAGTAAAGTCCAATTTATTTACTGTAATAGTTTAGTTTCCTTTCGGAATTATCTTACATTTAAAATAGTTTTAATAAATTGTTAAAAAGCATTATAAGTTTTATTTCGATATTAGTTTATTTTATTTCAAAATTAAAAGATTAAACCAATTTACATTAATTTCATTATGAGTAGTGAGGATAGTAATACATGTGACGTCAGCGATGCTGACGTCACCATTTTTAAAAACCCTAGTCAGGTTCCTCCTTTGTCATCAGAAGTGGGATGCCCTCCCACTTCTGCCGGACATCCAGGTACCTCAGGTACTTCATCAGAAACTGTAAGTAATCAAATAAATATGAATAATATTCCTCCAGAGTTTTTCTTACAAATGATGCAGACCATGCGGCAGATGTCTGAAAAAATAATTACTCAACAAACTGAAAAGGTAAAAATTAGTGATATCTTCCTACCCTCGTTTGATCCAGACAGTAATGTAGGCGTCCGAGAATGGTGTCAGCATATATCTATGGCGATTCAGAAATATAACTTAGATGATTACGATATACGCATGAAGGCAGGCAGCTTATTACAGGGCCGTGCAAAACTGTGGGCTGATAACTGGTTAGTTTCAACGAGCTCATGGCAGGAATTGCAAGAAAACCTTATTACGACCTTCGAACCGGAAAACAGGTATTCACGGGATATTGTGAAATTTAGAGAACATTCCTATGACCACACAAAAGATATAGCGGAGTTTCTGTCACAAGCATGGGTTCTCTGGGCAACGATGTAACTAAAGGTAAGCTAAATGAGTGATGATGCCGTTGAAGCAGTTATCAGGTGCATAAATGATGAAAGGCTGCGCATTGAACTGATGAATGCACGGGCCAAATCGGTACCCGAGCTTATTTCTGTGGCTTCCTCAATCAGAGTCAAGAAGCGACCCCATAATGAGGTAAGTTTCCAGCCAACAAATAAGCGTACGAGATTTAATAATTCCCAAATATCACTTTTCTGTAAAATTTGTAAAAGAAATAATCATATAGCAAGTGATTGTTATTTTAAATCATCTGTAAATCAATCAACACCGGATAAAAATATACACCAAAATAAAAACATATCGACTACTTCAAATCCAAACAGACCAACTTGCACGTTTTGCATGAAAATCGGTCACACTTATGAAAATTGTTTTAAGCGTGAACAGACAGTCGTATCAAATGTCAATTGCGTAGGCAAGCTGAAAACTTCAATGCATTTAGTAATCGGTGATTTTTCAATTAATGCAATATTTGATAGCGGGGCTGAATGCTCAGTTATGTGCGAGTCGGTCGCTGCAAAATTACCGGGTCGGAGAATTTATGGTATTAATTACTTACGCGGCATTGGTCATTCCCCGGTTTTATCTTTGATGAGTTTAAAAACTGTATGTGAAATAGACGGGGTTAGTGTAGAAATCACTTTTTGTGTAGTTTCGGACTATGAGTTAAATTCAAACGTTTTAGTGGGTATGGATTTGGTTAGTAATACGTCCTTAAGTGTCTTGGTAACGGCTAACGGAGCTAAATTATTACATCAACCGACTGTAATGCATATAAAAGCAAGTCATGCGGTATTCCATAAATTAAACTGTGATCTCACTGAAGAGTTTGAACTAGAACAACTGAGAGCTTTACTTAACAAATATGTTCATTTATTCATACATGGCTTTCCCACAAGTAGAGTTAAAACTGGAGAGCTCGAAATAAGATTGAAAAATCCAGATAAATATGTTGAGCGTAGACCATACCGATTAAGTCCGATAGAACGCGAAAAAGTAAGAAAAATAATCAAAGAATTACTCGATCATAAGATTATTGAAGAAAGTAGATCACCATATTCTAGTCCGATCATATTAGTGAAAAAGAAAAACGGTGATGATAGATTATGTGTAGACTACCGCGAACTGAACTCGAATACTCTTAGAGACCACTACCCTCTCCCGCTAATCTCTGATCAAATTGATCAATTAGTTAATGGTTACTACTACAATTCATTTGATATGGCCGCTGGTTTTCACCAGATCCCAATAGCAGAAAACTCGATTGAAAAAACCGCATTCGTAACACCAGACGGGTTATATGAATATTTAACTATGCCTTTTGGCTTGAGCAATGCCTGTTCGGTATATCAAAGATGCATCAACAGGGCATTACAATCACTTCTTCATGAGGGTATTGCTCAAGTCTATGTAGACGACGTTCTTAATAAATGTACAAACTTTAGTGAAGGCTTATCTAACATAGAAAAGATTTTGATCGCTCTGCAGAATGCAGGTTTCTCGATTAATGTAGAGAAGTCTTCATTCTTCAAGCGATCAATTGAATACCTAGGTAATATTATTTCGGATGGTCAAGTTCGACCAAGCCCTCGTAAGGTCGAGGCACTGGTGAAATCACCAGTTCCCACTAATGTTAAACAAGTTCGTCAGTTTAACGGTCTCGCGGGATATTTTCGCCGTTTCATTCCCAATTTCTCTCGCATTATGTTACCATTATATGGATTGACAAAGAAAGGCGCACGTTGGGAATGGAACGAGCGGCATGAAACAAGCTCGTAATATTATTATTGAACATCTCACGTCTGCTCCTGTGCTTTCTATATTTCAGGAAAGTGCACCAACTGAGTTATACACTGATGCTAGTAGCCTTGGCTACGGCGCTATTCTAGTACAATTGATTGATGGACGTCGTCATGCTGTTGCCTATATGAGTATGCGGACGACTGAATGTGAGAGCCGATATCACTCGTACGAGCTCGAAACTCTCGCCGTCGTAAGAGCAATAAAATATTTTAAGCAGTATTTATACGGAAGGAAGTTTAAGGTAATTACGGATTGTAATGCACTTAAAGCATCCAAACATAAAAAGGAGCTACTTCCCAGAGTATATAGATGGTGGGCATTCCTTCAAAATTACGATTTTGAAATAGAATATAGAAAAGGTGAACACATCCAGCACGCAGACTTTTTCAGTCGAAATCCAGGTACGTTGCAAGTTAATATTATGACACGAGATTTGGAATGGTTAAAAGTTGAGCAACGGCGGGATGAGAAATTACGTCCAGTGATAGACTCCTTCACACGCAATGAGCCGGTGAGTGGTTATAGGCTTGAAGAAGAGGGTATTTTATTTAAAGAGTGGCTAGATCCTATTTTGGGGCCACAGAAAGCAGTTGTCGTACCGCAGGCTTTTCAATGGAGTTTGATCAACACTTACCATACTGCTCTGAAGCACCCTGGCTGGGAAAAAACCCTGCAAAAGGTTAAAGACTCGTACTGGTTTGATAAAATGTCGAGTATTATCAGAACCTTCGTAGACAACTGCATCGTGTGTAAGACCTCAAAAGGCCATTCTGGAGCCACTCAAGTACAACTTCACCCCATCCAAAAGCCTACAGCTGCATTTCAAGTAGTGCATATGGATACTACGGGAAAGTTAGGCACAACTCATAATCATGAGTACGTCATTATAATAATTGACGCTTTTACAAAATATGTTTTGTTTTACTACACTACTGATAAAAAGTCCCACAGCACCTTGGCAGCATTAAAACGTTTGGTATACTTATTCGGATCCCCTACACAAGTAATTGTGGATGGCGGTCGGGAATTCCTAGGGGAATTTAAACTGTACTGCGATCAGGTCGGTATAAATATTCACACCACATCCCCAGGCACCAGCCGAGCAAATGGTCAGGTAGAACGCGTTGTCTCAACCTTAAAAAACGGTCTAGTGATGATAAATAACTACAACACCGACGACTGGCCGACAATGCTAGACAGCCTACAGTTGGCTGTTAACTGCACACCACAGAGTACAACAGGTGTTCCACCCTGACCTTGATTACCTGTCGTAAGCACTGTACCACCAGAACTTCTTACATTGGTTGATTTTAAAGAGCAAACTATTGACATCGAGAAACTTTACCAACATGTCGTACAGAGAATGCAAAAGTGCTGCCGAAAAGAGAAGCAAAGATACGACAAAAATAAGGCTAAAATTCACCTTTCAAAGGGTGAGTACGTGTTAATTAAAAATAATCCACGTAATCAAACCTGTTTAGATTTAAAATATAGCGAGCCGTACGAAGTATGCAGCATTCTGGACAACGACCGGTACCTCGTCAAGAAAGTAGTTGGCAGAGGACGACCACGTAAAGTCGCCCATGATCAACTTCGCCGAGCACCGCAACCCGGGCTGCAACAAACCGTATCGGCGCAAGCAGAGACCTCTGACATATCCACAGAAGAACCATCAATGCAAAATGACTTACCATTAGAACCACAACATGTTATATCCGATCCGATGTCAGAGTCGCAAAACTGCTGCAATTCACAATGGTGAGCTGTTATATTTTTATATTTAATTTACTAAATAATAAAGTCGAATGATCACAAATTAATATTTGTATGAATATAAAGTTCATTCAAGGCTTAAACATTAAGTGGTGCACAAGTACCGTTACATTTTACTTTCAGAGCCTCTGTGTACCACGGTCAAAATAATAAGACCTAGAGCACAGCATCGACCTTTACCTATTATCCTTGACCCCTGTGTAATTACGGCGAACAGGACCGCCCAGAGCACAGCATCAATGTCATTATAGAATAATTTGTTGGCTCAGAAAGAAGTACAACAAATCAAAAATAATAAGAATAATAATAAAATAAACTTCTCACAAGAAGTACTATTTCTGAATATCATCCAATCCATATTTAATTAATTATTCATCAACATTTCATCATTGATAGGGGTTCTGTTAAACAGATACCTATCTTAAATCAAATTTCTTTATTTTCAGATACAGGCTAGTGCAGAGCGCGCACTGCCTATCAGAATGGCCGTATCGGCGCGAAAGCATACTCGTATAATTATTGCGAGCGTGTTATTAATTTATCTGCATGAAAACGTACATCAATCAATATTTACAAATGTTTAAAACTAAAATGATTGTTTTTATTTAGGAAATTGTTTATTTAAGTTCATCAATTGATTTATTATTCCGTTAGTGTTTTGTTTGAAATGCAGTCATTTTAGCATCTCTTAAATTATTATCTTTACAAATTGAATTGTTCATTAAAAATGTTTAAATAATTATTGTTAATTTATCATAAGTCTAACATTGTTTAATTTAAGAAATACTGTAGTAATAAGTTTAACAATTACAATGTTTTGATTTCCACACTGAGTAATAAACATTGAGGGTAGGCGAAGCAACGAGAGAACTCAACGAAAAGTCTGGACACTCTCGTTGCAGCGCCCGGCCCATCTGGACGTGTTTGTTGCGATCCGTGAGTAAGTCCAATTTATTTACTGTAATAGTTTAGTTTCCTTTCGGAATTATCTTACATTTAAAATAGTTTTAATAAATTGTTAAAAAGCATTATAAGTTTTATTTCGATATTAGTTTATTTTATTTCAAAATTAAAAGATTAAACCAATTTACATTAATTTCATTATGAGTAGTGAGGATAGTAATACATGTGACGTCAGCGATGCTGACGTCACCATTTTTAAAAACCCTAGTCAGGTTCCTCCTTTGTCATATAAAATACATTTAAAATGCACAAATCCAGTATAATGTATGTAATTAAAATGAAATACATATGTACAATTGGTTGTTATTTACACTCAACATTTTAAGATACATCATGTATGTTACAAGAAGCGTTAATTATTACTTTTTTTCAACGCACAGCTTCTGAGAACTCAAAACAAGTCTCGATTTTGGGCGCAACATTCCACTGCAGCCGTAAAAGGTACGTCGGCTAATACAGAGTATACAAGATTACGCACGTAATAAAGAGCAGTACACAAGATGGTATATTGAATAAAAATATAGTATTATTTTCAGTAAAAAATTTGTATTTATCAGTAAAAATCTATATTTTTTACTAACTGGAATAATTCAAAATAATTAAATTATATTATTACATTTAAATATAAATAAATAATTAGCTATCTAGATTAATCGAACTATACAATATACATCGGGTTCGATTTTAACCTATCGAGGAATTCGATGGGACAGCCGGCTGTTTTTCAGAAATAGCCTCATTCGCCCGCCTCACTTTAAATATTATTTTTCGGTGTATAAGTACTGTGGTATTTCGAAATTTTATTTTTTATAATAAAATATATTAAATTTTAAGGTTCAAAGAAAGCTTAAAAAGTAATATCACCTTTTAATAAAATTAGCTTTGATTTTATGTTCGCTATCCATAGAAATACGCACATTTCAGTTATCAGTTCAGTTTTTGCGTGATGTAAGTAACAAAAATTTTCAGATAAGTAATTCTTTTGGCTATTGATACTTCTAAATTATTCACGATGAATGTCAATTCATATGGGTAGTAATTACACTATGTATCATAATGTAGGTAACCTTTGACCAACTATAACTGATGCGATGAATCCACACAAGCGTGTTTGTGTATGATATGTAAGAAAACGAGGTTAAGTTCGTAGTATTTGTGTTATCAACATACAAAAGAGCTCAGTAGGTCGTGAAGATGGTATATTAAAATAACACACTATCAATAAATCAATATTTAAATGTCATTCTGAGATTTATAAGTTCAGGTCAGTTCATGTTTTATGAGTAATTTATCGAAATCGATATTTTGTTCAAAATAAACCTAATAAACTATAATTGAGCTCTTTTTATACAGAAGAAACTGAAAAAAGAAGAAGCAAAGAAGATGAATACAGTTATAGGGCGTAGTTTGTAGTTGTAGGGGACATTTTGATGAGTTTGGGAGCGTCCGTTGGAATCATGGAAGTAATTGATGGAATTGTTATAAAAATAAGGGATTTACTCGAAGGCATATCCTATTTAATTATTTCTTAATATGTTTGTGACGTTTACATGACTAAATAGCTGAACCGATTATGATTGAGTACATTATACTTTACTACAAAGATACCATGCAGTCGGTTATAGGCTACTTTTTGTTGCGAAAACAAAACTTGAAAAGAATGAATGTGTGTCTCGGGAACCTTTTATTTCATTATTATTTACCTCATTAAAAATTGTTATTCATGTGTGCAAAGCGGCGAGCAAAAGTTAATAATAAATTTTACAAAAACCGCCTCAAAAACCAAGCTCGAAGATAGCGCGCTGTATACAAGAAAAGAAATGACCCAATCGATAACCTCCTCATTTTGTGGTCAGTTAAAATACTCTACTAAAACAATTTAAGATTTAACATTATCAATATGTTTTGATTACTTTAAAATAAGTAGAGAAAACAGAGCACTGAATGTGACATACTTTAGAATCTCTCTAGAGATGCTTACATTCATTTCGTATTACATCATACTAGCATACGGGTCTAAAGAAAATTGTACAGTTTGCATCATCTTTCTTTTATGGAGCTTTTTATATAATAGGCAACTAGTTTTGTTATAATAAGAACGATACATTATTAAAGACAAGTTGAAAACAGTATCATTGCATTATTATCTATAGCTATACGGAAATGGAGACCTGACTGACATTTAAATGCCCAGCCTAAAAACTTGGATCTAAAAAGCTAAATATTTTCAAAGGTGTTTTTAAAACGATTCTGGTCAAATTTCGAAAAATCCCTTCCCTTTTAATTATATCTAATGATTAAGGTGTTGAAAAGTTTGTATGGAAATACGTCATTTTTAAAATTGCAAGCATGATTTTTTTGCTAACAATTAAATAAATAGAAAATGAACCTATTTTACCCCAATTTAACCCTATCGCAGAAAGTCGGGGTTAAGTAACAGTACTGTAGCGTTTCATGCGATGATTGAGAGCACCGGAGGCCTCATTTCCCACCCCCTCTCTGCCCTTCCCTTTTCTCTTTTACTCCCTTCTCTCCTCGGTGACTGCTTACCATCAGACAGACCGCATGCCTATTTGCCAACCATTATGACATAAAAAAAACCTTATCGTAGTGTATGTAACTGTATTTGCCTATTACAAAATACCTACTTTCTTTTTTAGGTTATATAAGAAATATTGAGGTCTATCACAGGTGGGCAATTTTCACGTTACTTAAAGCCGTAAGATACAAAAGTAGGCATAGCCTACATGCTGCGATGTACTATTGATCCAAAGCCCGTTGTCATGGAGACGTCTGACCGCAAACTTTATAACTTTTCAATCGTACCAACTGAATAAGTAGAATTTATTTTACAGCAAAGTAAAAAAAAACTGTTTAATGACTGTTGTTTTTAGAGCGATTATTAATGCATATTTTTTGAATATCTTTTACTTCGTAATTACTCTCAGTAAATATTGTACGTATTTACTTGTGACTGGAAAATGTTTTATTCTATATTAATCATGACTACAAAGAATTTGGTTTCATGGCGTGCTACAGGATGTCTAAAGTTTTATTGTCGTGCCGTATTTGCTATTGATCCGTCGGGGGTTGTCGTAGTGATCGGGGAAAACACACCCTTACTTGACCCAATAACTGCTCGATCAATATTAGATGCATTCTATACTGCACTCTTTATTACAATAGTACATGAATTGTGATTTATTTTTAATGGATACAATCATAAAAAGTAATTTACTTATCAACAGATAATGAGTAACATCATGACGGTGCAGTCTTTATAAAAAATGTAAGATTAAAAACTTATTGCTATAACGGATTAGTAATAGAAGCGAGTGCCGGATAAATCATAGCTCCTTAACCGAGATAATCTTAACTACACGAACATCATCGACATTTCAGATTAGTAGATTATTACTCATAGCTGTTATTTTATATATATTATTACGAGTATTAAGAAACTAGCGGGCCCGGCAGACGTTGTCCTGCCCCCAAAAAATCTGGGACCCGATAGAATTGAACTTATTGAATTATGGAATTACTAATATCGCTATTAAAAACTACGGATCAATGGTAGAAGGATGACAATTTATGTATGTATTTGTAATGCCAAATCATTAATAAAAATATTAAAAAAAAAACATTTTTGACAAGAAAAAAATTGGGGTGGACCACCCTTATCACTTAGGGACATAAAAAATGAACAGCCTATTCTCAGGCTTACTGCAAATAGATATAAAATTCAAAATAGGTCAAGCGGTTTCAGAAGAGTATGGTAACTAAAACTGTGACACGAGAATTTTATATAAAGAATCCAGTTCCAATAGCCTGATATAAACTTACAGCAGAAAAGTAATTAAATAAACTAACGAAGCTAACGCTGTGTCATAAGTAATAAAAAACTCGTCGTGTGATATAATGGCGATGGCATCCTATTAAGAAAAGGCGGGGGAGATTCAAAATTAGAATTTTATATCAGTCCCAGTGTCCATTTTTTTTCTCTAGTAAGTTTCTCCGCGGTGTCGCCAATAGAATAGTGAATGGAGCCATCGCAAATAGTTTTTAACCATTCTATAAGCTCCTAATAGCGGCTAATTGTTTCTTTTTTTTTTTACTTTTGCTGTTTTCGTCTATGAATGCAATAAAAAAAGGTATCTCATTTGTGATCATAGATAAAGTTTTATTTTTAATTTCACACCTACACATGGGCGGATACTATGTTAATTAATTTTATGACATTCTCCTAACAAAAAAATATGATAATTATATCAGACTACAAACTTTTAAAATAAATATAACAGTAATAACGTGGAACACCGGCGTGCCCAGAATATACATAGCTTTTTTTAGAATAAACAAAAACATGACGTCTAAGTAATAATTCACGGTTCATTGGCTCGGAGTCAGTGTGTAATAGTGGTCCCCAAAAATAGACTAGTTTGTATACATTTTTTGTGTTAAGCAGGTGCACCATACCCACATCCGAAGCAGGTAGTGGACAGGCTAGTCCTGTGTTATAGACCACTTCCTCTTTAGGCCGGTTACAGATATTGTGTTAATAGATATTATTAATAGTCTTTTTTATTTCATGACGGTTGGCAAACAAGCATACGGTCCACTTGATGGTAAGCAGTCAACCTATGAGCAAGCGCGATGCTTGAAGTATCACATGCGCGTTACCCACCTCCTACATCATCATCATCAGTACCTGATTGCTAATGACTTATTTTTACTAATTTTTGTGGATGTGCTCTTGAACTTCAGTTAAATCTAGTTTAGGAGTCTCATAATATAATTGTATCTTGACCATTGGGTAGCAATAAGTTTATTTTTCATAATTTTTATTTATTTCTAGAGAAAAGCCATCTCCCATTCTCTTGCAAAATCATATTCGACATAGAAGTATGTAACAGTGTTTAGGTATAATGCTTTTATAAAATATATTTAGCCAATGATGTTTCTTAGTAATTTTTCGGCTTTTTAAAATAGTTTAAATATTTATTTACTTGTATCGAACTTGCTTAACTTAAATAATTCTTAATCTAACATTGTAAATTTTAAATTTATTTCAGTAGCTGATCGTAGAACTATTTTTAAATTATGAAAGCATCCCAACGAATTTTTCTTTTTATAATATTTTAATTTATAGTTAGGAAGTGGTAAGTCGTATTTCAATAGACGCCATATTAACAACATGGCGTCTGACTGGGTATCTTTTGGTTTGTTTCATTTATTTTTTAACGATACTCTATAGATCTGTTTGAATATATAAAGTAACTCGGAGAAATCGAGAGATAAAAACCAGTTAGAGCGTTAGTTCTTTCCGATTGACTTTAAAAGATAAAGGTTCTTAATTCTGGTTAATGTTTTTACGATAGTCTTTTGTGTAACCTGTACGTTACAAAATTGCAAAATTTAACCAACTATTTTCCACCTTGTCAAACTATGTTTACTAAAGACATATTTTGTTGTCGCAATGAGAAGACATTTATATATATTTACTTGAGAAAAATCTCCTCCTTCTGTGGCAGTCTGATAATAAAAGGTTTCTTTACTTTATTGACTATAATAAGGACAACGTAGTGCAAAGTTTTTAAGAAACTAATTTCGATTAACATCTTAATTTACTGGATTTAATTAGCAGATGACATGGTTAATTTTTACACGTTACATTTTTAACGTCTTTTAAGTCTCTATCTACATTGTCAACCTAAACCTAAAGCCAATGAAAACGACATATATCTAATCAAAAACTTTCCTTTTTTGTGGGAGTCGGGTAAATAAGTGTTTTACCATAATCGCATCTTTAGAACGAAGACGACGTAACTCAAAAAGCATTTTTTGGGAATCAACAAAATAAGTTTTAAAATATTGACACCTGCACAATCTTCCGTATATTATATTTTATTGATTCAGTTATTTACGCTCGAACGCTGGTTACGTTTGGACTATTGTTATATTGAGAATTTTTTTTTTTCGTTGAAGTTCTTTTACACTGATAACTAAATTAACGATTTTTTTAGTTGTAGTATTTTCGTTCTATAGGTGCGATATAATAAACTAATTTCGACTAACATAGAGACTAATTTCGATTAGTCGATGTATTTCAACAGACAAAGACTGTCACCTTATACAAGTCATCATATACTTTATAGTATGTAAGTACATTCTGAACAATAACATGGGAAGTAATAAACAGATTTCACGCCAAACAATGTCTTCGTTTAAAAGAGTTATCGTCGAAAGTAAAAGTGTCAGCTAGTTACAAGTTGTAAGCCACTTGTCAACCTAAACAAGACGAGACCAATACATTAGCATATGGCCTTTGCCGCACCCATCAAACAACAAATAATATATGACCGCCTACTGTTTGCTTATCTTGAACATGTTTGAGCAGAGACATTGTATTGCGGGTTCAGACTAGCGTTATATTCAGTCGTTTCGTCATACGCGCTAACACGCGCGTTACATTCAGTCGAACTCGCATAAACGGACTTATTCTAAGGTGTACGCTCGAACCGGTGGCAAGTGTTATTATTACAAGCTTATAAGCACGTCGACTCTCATACGAGTGGCGCGTGTGGTAAGAAGCGCACTGCGCGCTTCGGCACGCTCGTATAAAACGTTAGTCTGAAACCGCCCGTATAGAAGAATGTAAAAATTTGTTACATTGGTGTCGAAAGAATTCTCTGAGAAAATTAATAGAGAGTAATTATATTGAACAATAACGTTCTGAATTTTTTTCTAATCATAACATAAGTGAAGCTTTTTCTTCCGGCATCACCATCGTAAAACAGCACGTAATCTTCAAAGGAAACAAAATTCGGTCCAAATTTAAAATATAACAATTAACATTGAACTTTACCACGTTAGTATTAAAACTTCTTTTTGTATGTCAGGCACGAAATCTGCGATTTTAAACTAACTTCCCTATTAACTAGATGTAAATCTTTAAGTATCTATCATTGATGATCGTCTTCATCTCGAGGGAACGAAGACTAGTTCCCTCTTAAGATCTCAACAATCAATTGTCTATATCATTCAACACTTCTATAGCTCGATGTTTCTACAGATGTCTAGTCTAGTATATTGTACTATTATATAGAAAACGACACTGTTGTGGCGTTGTGGGTAGCGAATCTGCCTTTATCCTCGACGGTTGCGAGTTCGATTCCCGCTCGAGTAGCTGTTTGCATTGATCTTACAAATATCTGTTTCGGTCTGGGCGTTTGTTCTTGTGAGTCTCCGCATCGTGCCTCGGAGAACACGTTAAGCTGTCGGTCCCGGTTGTTATTACATAACATCTGATAATAATCGTTTACTCTCGATAAGTAAATTGCTCTTATCCAATGATTTACTCGTTCACCCTTAGGCTTGTGGAGGTCAGATAGCAATCGCTGTGTAAAAACTGGCAACCTGTAAAATCCAGACAAGAGTAAATAACAGCTTTATCCCCGGGTATATACTGGAATAATACCGGGAATAAAGTTAGAAAGAACATATAGAAGACATCACAATTTCTATCGAGTTCATAATTTTATGTCATATTATGTAATTGGATAGTTTATTATATAAATTAAGTACGAACATCCATTAATATCTGTGATAGACATTAAGTCTAAAATATTGAACTTAAGCTTTCATCTAATTTATTATATACGTATACTCCAGGGCATAGGCCTGTCATACATGATACCTCCCGAAACGATTCTATGCCATTTGCATCCTGCAGCTCCCACTGATTAACTTAACTATTCATGATAAAAGAGACATGCATAATTTTATATATCGAAAAACATCTACGGTCTTATAAAATATTGAATACTTACTTATCTTTATTAATTGCTGCTTCCTAATATGGAATCAGACGTCATCTACTCTTAAGCATAGACAACCATTTTTTACGCCTACATAAGGTCAGACCACCTACACGCGTCAACAATGACGATTAGATTTGACTGTCGGTCAAACCGTCAAACGCTTATACAGATTATTTTAAATGATATCAATCAATAATATAAATATTTATTATTGACTAACATAGTCTGGTAGCTAAGATTATATTTGTCGGCTGTTTAGATGGTAAATAGTTATGTTGACTTAATAACGTTAGATATTTCAAAATAGAATCTAAGAACGTTGACACTAAAATCAATAAGGCGTTTTCTCTTAACTTTTGTTCTATAAAATCTGTTATAAAATTTTAAAAGAAGCTATTTTATTTTTCAAATAATAAAAATCCTACTAATGTAATAAATGTGAAAGTTTTATGTTGTATGTTTGGATGTTTGTTACTTAATCACGCATAAACGGCTAAATCCGTGAAGGATTGTGATGAAATTAAGCACACAGATAGCTTATTATACGGATGAACACATAGGATACTTTTTATGCAGAAAATTGTTAGGTTCCTTTGAGATTATCAAAAAAACATACCTACTGCAGGGCGTATTCAATTAAAATTTCGCTTAGACATGTCTTGTGGAGTATTATTTAGTTACAAATGATTCATTTCTCTCTGGAGCCAATACTAAGAACACGCGGAGGAAGTCTTGGGCAGATACTAGTGCTATATATTTTAGGGCATCATTTATTTTTTATGAAAATTTCAAGTAATTAAAACTAGTTAAATAAAAAGCTTTTGAAATTGAAATTTTCTGTCTACGGCTTTAATTATGTACTTAAATATTTGCGAGCATAATAATATGTCATCTCATGGACAGTTCTGATAACGTAATGTGTATGTGACCTCTGTTGTTATGTGGGTCAACATGTCGCCAGGCCTGTTTTTATATATCGTAGTCATTACTCGGGTGATTTAAATATAAGTTTGTTATGTTGGGTTTACACTGTGAAGGTTGACTTGTTAAAAACCCGAGGCTACGATTATGAAATTACTGGAAGGGAAAACTTTATTTTTATAGTGAAAAATATATTCGTACTAGACTAGACGAAAACACATAAGTCTCCTAATTAGCTCTTTGAGGATTTCACAAAATTAATATAGTAGGAGCATCCTAGAAGCAATGACTATCCGATATCCAATATATTATTTCCTTCTCAGTCGTGAAAAATTTTTGAAAATGTTAAAGTAAAACAAAGTAATAAAGTAAAGGCCAACAGCAATACACAAAAGAAAATAAAGCTAGTTTAATTAAAATTGCTCAAATATGTAATTTATACACGTAATAATGCTATTATACTGTTAAGTTATTTAATAAGTCAAGGGCAACATTTCTTTATTTTCATTACACAATGGAATGTTGGAAAGAACGGAATGAAGTATTTGCCTTCTACTTAAATAAATAATGTTATTTGCTCTCTCAAAAGCGTTATTTGAATCAAAAGGACCTCACAATATGGTTTTTAATGTTGCGTACAAATGTTAATACAGAAAGTATTTTAAGATATAAAATTGATTTGGAATATAAACCACATTATTAACCTTAAACAAATACTTAACTGTTAGAACACGTGATCATCTGTATTAAGCACCTCCTCCTTTTTAAAGTTAGTAATAATAAGTATAGTTAATAATAACAAAAATATTCAAATCAATGTATATATTAAGGGGTTACGAAACTATGCGTTAGGACGCCTTCACGACGCCTAAGGGCGTCGCGAAGCGTGATGCTCATAATACGTGACCACGTTAAGTGATGTAGCTACTAGCATGAGATTAGCATTCTAAAGAACCTTAGCCGATTTTATAAGCTATCATAAAAAGTAAGTTTCTACAACTAGTGTGTTTTTGCGTGCAGGGAGCTGCAATCAAAAATGGAATGGGAATCCTTGATATAAGTATAACATGAAAACTAGAGATATAGAACGTTACCCAAAGTATAGAGTCTTATTACCCGCGATCACTGCATTTATATTGTTTCTGCATATCAATGCTCTAAAGTCTGAACTTTAAAGAAATTGAAGTCAGGTAACTGTTTTTAAATCCAATTATTAATTATTGTAAGCATGATGTGGATATTATAAAAATAAACATTTCCAGTGACGCTATGGCATACATCACATAATATCGTAATCGTGTTTCGTAGTGTGTTGTATTGGTAGAAATTACACATAAACATATTTTTCTTCACGACTCAGGAAGTCTATTTCATCGACAGGCTTACGAAGTGTCTAAGAATCATATATTATGTCAGTGACAGCCTCAACAGGTAACCGTCGATAAATCACTTCCATGTAGCACCACAGTGGGTCAGTTATTTATGTATGTACTTGCCAAAGAAAAAGTCGTTCCAAAAGAAAGGTGTTTTAAGTACTTATTAAATTATAGCGTCAACTGGTGGTAGGTCTTTTGTTGCAAGAGGCCGGCTAGGTAGGTACCACCGCAGTGTCCAATATTCTGCCGCCAAATAGTAGTGCTTAGGCACTACTGTGTTCCAGTTTGGAGGGCATTGTAAGCTAGTGAAATTACTGGGCGAACGAGATTTAAGAACTAATATCTCGAGGTTGGCAACGCGCGAGTGGCACCTACTAATGGTGCTGCAAGCGCTCATAGGCTGCGGCAGCCACTTACCATCAGGTGGGCCGTATGCTTGTTTGCCAACTTCTAACATAAAAAAAAAAAAAAAAAAAAAAAAAAAAAAAAAAAAAAAAACTGGATCACCAAAATTTGAGACTTAAGTTTAATTGAATTTGTTGATAAATTACAAAGTTTCATAATGAAATGACATTCTTTGATCCATTAAAACCAAAACTACCTTGGAATTTTGGGATTTATTAAATACGAAATATGTATGCGTAGTACATATTGGTATTCTTATCGTTATATTGGTTACAAAGGAAATGAAACCAGAAATCTAGATAAATTTAGTACTATCGCGACGGCGATAGGTCAATGACCACCACTTATAAGGTTGAAACGTAATTGTTGAAATAAAAACATTTTGTAGAGCAAAAACGCGAAATGTTAATTGTAGCGTGAGAGTAGATGAGTCTTGTCATATCTTATTTTTAGATATGCTCGCGATTATAGAAATGAATAAACCGGATTCTGATTGTGGATACTATATAATATAACGTAAAAGAAATTTTGATATAAGATACAACATATAGTAATTCTACTGAACGTGTGTGTGTCACTGAACTTCTCCTAAACCGCTGGAACAATTTTGATGAAATTGTTTGTGTGTGTTCCATTGGATTCGAGAATGGTAAACCATTCTTTAATTCACAATTTAACCCAGTAGAGGCGCTGCTGCCCAGTCCCAGTCCCAGTGGGTCCCAGTTTTTTTATCATCGGGGCAGGACAACGTCTGCCGGGTCGGCTAGTTGTATATATAAACCTGTTTAAGATATGCTTAAGATCATTTCAATAAGTATAAATTAAAAAGCTGTTATCAGAATTATTATAACATTAGCTTATGCAGGTATGTTTTTAGTAAAGCATCTGTTATTTTATTTATATATTAGATATATACATAATATCAATCGCATCCCTTAAGATTGTAGGTAGTTCTTAGTTTCTTCCTTCTCTGGTGAATTCTGTTCTAAATCTTATGAGTTTTTGAGAACCACCCCGAAAGCATACCCTTTATAAAAAAATAATTTTCAAAATCATTAATATTTATAACAAAACCTAAAACGTGACGAGGCGAAAACCTTCTTTTTGAAGTTGGTTTTTCTGTGAAACTTCGATAATTAAATATTTTATTCTCTTTACAAGACTTAACTGTTTTAGAAAGGGGATCACGAAATAATTTAAATTGGTAATTTTTTAGATTCCATTAGTACCACTCAATCTACTTTTCTAATTACTATTTAATTCACTTTTTAATATAAAATTAAATAGTTTTATTTTGTCTCAACGTCATAATATTATAATGTTAATATTTTCAGCTGTATTGTTACGTTCACACCGAAACAAAATTTTATGGTCCCTTTATTACTAATCTTTAGTTTTAAATTTTTACAATACCAGCTGCCGTCAGCCTCTGCCCGTGTGGTCTACCGATTTTTCTTTATTGTACGGAACCCTAACTCTAAAATAAAAGTACCCTTAAGGACTCCTTAGAACATCAGTTATCTATCCTTAAAACAAACAGACAGGCAGACAAAAAATTTAAAAAATGATTTTTTATGTGATTACCGTATATACTTTCATATGCATTTAGTGAAAAGCTGTTAATTTGAATTACAGACACTTCAATTTTATTTATTTGTATAAATATAGGTGTATAGAAGATTTAGCGATTCATAATATATTTATGTTTACTGTCATAATACGGTACAATCACTTTATTTGCTTTCACAATGATTTGTACCGCTAATTGTATTGACAAGGCATCAAATTGTTTTATTTGACGAAGCTAACGAGAAAGTAATTTGATAAGGTAATAAATGAAATGAAAGTTATGATTGATATTGCTTTATAGTACGGTTTTATAATGCAATATAGATAATTAGCAACAAAATATATTTTTTTATATTTTGAGACTATAATACCTTTTTAGGGTTCCGTATCAAAAGGGCCCATCCGTCTACCAGTGGGCTGTATGACTGTATCTCATGAACCGTAATAGGTAGACAAGTCAAATTTCTACATAATGTGTTCTTTTACCGTTAAGCCAACAAATACTAAAGATAAAATAAAATTTAAAAATAAAGGGGTCCCAATACAAAAATTGAACTGTTTCAGATAAAAAGTTTGAAATTTTGATAGATAATGTAGTTCTATGGCTGCTTTAATAAAAAACCATAAAACAAATTCAATTTCAAAATTAAAGGGAGTTCCCATATAAGAAACTTAGTATTTTTACTCTACGGTAGTACAGAAAGAACCCTTTATGTCCAATATATTAGTCTGTTTGAACTAAAAAGTTTTAATATCTTTAAAATTGAAAATTGGACTGACTAATACAAGTTTCTACTTCATCCGTCCATACTTTAGCTCTTACTAAAAACAGTGTATGTCGTTTTACAAAAATGAAACCTTCATTTGCATATTCCAATGATACGCAGTTTGCTTTTTTACTTATTATATTTTGCTTACTTACGTTTCTAACACTATCTGCAATATAGATTCTCGCATTCGTCGATCCTAGATTTCGTAGAACTGTTATTAGTGTCATATAAAGCGCATCGTAATCAGTTTGACGGCATGCACATGCCCTCATAAGGTTTCTTGGATGTACGCGATACAACATTAGATTCATACTACGAAAATATAGTGACAAACATTTAGGTTAAGCTAATATAAACTAGTTAGTTCCTAATAATTGAAGGTCCCTTTATTGTAAATGTCAAAAAACATAATTACGCTACAATCTTTTGGGCACCAATGGATAAAATAAGTAGGGCTCATTGTACTGATTGTTTCAAGAAATATTTATATGACGTAAACTGAAATTCTGTTATTAAAAGCCAAAAATAAAAGTATACTAATTCAGGGTTTCCAATCTTTTTTAATTGCTGCTTCCTTCTAAAACTGCTTAACTGCTACACAAAGATAATATAAATGTTAGTTTTAATATTAAAAGACATTAAAAAAGCTATAATCTGAATACGCTTACATTTTGATCATAGCTTATATAATCGGGAAAATATTGAGTTGTTCAAATTGTGTGACATGAGTATTTCGCTTCGCGACGTCTTCACGACGCCTTAGAGCGTCGCGATGGACTGTTTGGGAATCCCTGTGCTAATGTATAATGGTAAATCGAAAACATTGCATGTCTGTTGGCAATGGTGTTACTATAGCAATATTTATCCAACGATTTCCATTATCTAACCTCGTTTATTTATGTTATTAATTATCTTTCTTTTATTCTTTATTATGTATTTCATGACATGTCAGTAATGACCAGACCTTCACGACTAAACTGAAGTAGGTACCTACATATTGATTTCACTAAAACTTAAATTGGGTTCATTGCTTTAAGGTGAGTACTAATTAAGTACTGCATTTTTTATTGTTTACAAGTCAGATTAATTATGATAGATCAATAAACAAATATTATTTTATCAGATATAAAAGTTTTGTACATGATTAGGGCTTTACTGTAAGGAAACATAAGCATGAACAAAACTTGACCATTATTATATATAATAAAGTTATTATTATGCATTTAATAATAGATTTCCTTCCCTACAGACATCGCCATTAAAACGTCATAATAAAAGTGCATTATATAATAATTGCGTAGGTAGTTCAAGATTTCATACTTCTGCCGAATTTTATTTTTATTGATACAGATGTATACAGACAAGGAAATTCCTCAAATCTTGTGTCGTCATGCAGACTTTCGCTAAACGTGTTAGGCATTTAGAGCAAAGTTACATAAACATCCTTTTGCTGAATATACACATAGTCAGATACACAGATTTCACGTGTATTAATCGTATATCAAGCTGACAGTACAAATAGGGTTGTCATGATAAGGGGCACGCCAATATTATTATAATTATTACGCTTCAAATTTCAAAGATTTATTGACAACATTTAAGTAAAACATTTTTATATTTTTATTAAGTATCATTAATTTGATATTGTACATGGTGAATGGTTACTAAAATGATCGTGAAAACATGAAAAAATCTCATAAATAATAAATTTTGAACGTATGGCAGCCCTGTGTACAGACGGTGTTGCCAGGATTCGCGCCGGTCAAACCGGTCGTCGATCGTAGGATCCAGTTCGACCGTCCGAGCGACCTGACTTTCTTTGGCTAATACGGGCTTTGAAACAAAAACCTATCGGCTGTGAATTGACCGAATGAAGCATATTATAAATATAAGATTAGAGTAAGGAGGGAATGATATTTTCGTTATAAATAATTTCATTAATTTTAATTATACATTCAAATTAGAATGAAAGTTATAATATTTAATTCAATTTGTTATATGTATCGCGCTTAGGAATATTTTTGTAAGTATAATAACCTGTTTGAAAGGATGATATAATTTATCACCAAGCAATGACTCTTAACTATAAGAAGATATTTAGAAAAGGTTATTATAGTAAATGCTTAATATTTTACTGAATAGACATAATAACCTTTTTATATATATTACGGTCTCAAATTTCATTTTCTTCTAATAATTTTTAAAGTATAAAAGTTTTGAGTTGACTTAATTAATCTTAGAATGTCGCTTACATTCTAAGATTATATTTTATACAGAAAACTCGCTTAGCCTGACTAATTTTAATTATTAAAAATATTTTAGAGAAGATAGATTTGATGAAAAAACGGCGGAAAGATTCCGCATCCTTGAGACAACTAGGTACCTACATAAAACATTTTTTACAGAAATGCACTTTGTTCTAAAATGTATCATTTACTTACTTACTTATCAAGTTTTACGCACACAATCATATGAAATCTAAATTTTTATATATAATCATTACAGACATTCCAGTTTATTTTAGTGAAGATATTTATAGTACGTCTCTAAGAAATGAAAATAAATAAACTTAAGTTAAATCCATGTATGTGTGTGCGGCTACATTTGCTTAGCGAGACACTGATTTGCACTGAACTAGAAGATAGAAACAGCAATATTATACTACCATGTTGAAAATACCCTTAACCAAGAGTTGCACAATGTAGAAAAGGCATTCCCAAGTCATTAAGGTTAACAAGACAGAAAGAGACAACAAACCATGCGTGTCCAGTCTTACGTTGTGAGGATGAGCAGAAATATCGAAAGACACGCGAGAAGCGTATAAAATTAAAGCTAGGACGGTAAACTTGTCGTTACGAACGTGGATCATAAATCATCTCTTTGAAGATAGCTTTAACTATATTTGACACGGTGAAATAATTTCAGGCGAACGGAATGGGGTAGAAAGAGGAGGGAGCAGACCCTTTGTGATGGCCGGATGGAGCCGCGACGGAGACTGTCCTTGAAGTTTTTGCAAGGTTAACCATATAGAAAAGGCGCAGCTAAGTTTATTGTTTCTTGCTTGAAACAATAAACTTACTTTCATGTTGTGTGTATACTTGTATTTACTATTGAGTGATGAGTGTTGAATTGACGATCGTTGTATACTAGTAGCGAGCCTGCTTTTAGCCTTGGCGGGTTTGATTACCGCACGGGACAGAAGTTTGTTACAAATATTTGTTTCGGTCTGCCCTTTTGTTCTCGTAGGTCTTCCCATTAAGTCTCGAAGACCACGTTAAGCTGTCGGTCCCGGTTGTTATCAATTTGCTCTTATTCAATGGGTTACTGGCTCGCTCTTAGATTTGCGGAGGTTAGATGGCAATCACTCTGTATAAGCCGTCAAATAACGATAAGATTATAAACAGACCCTGGATAAAATACCGGGTATAATGATAAGAAGAATAAGATAGAAATAGCTCTTGAATGAAGCAATTTTAAACTAATTCTGAAAAGTAGTTAGTCATTATGATGGGTAATGTTACAGTTTTAGTCATACAAGGAGTCATAAAAGAATCCAGACGGTATGACGTGAACCTCGTGAAAATAAACGTAAGGCGGTTGATGAATAATTAAACGCAGGAGTAAACATTAATGGAATTTTCTTAATTAGAGTGTATTTTTTTTGTTTATTACCTCATAGTTTTCGAAAGCGGCAACCGATTTTGATGATTCTAGTTCTGTATGCATTTTATTCTTTGTAATGAAACCGCGTTAGCAATTATTAGTATCTATTGCATGACTTTACATAAATTCATGCCTAATAGGGTATAAAAATTTAATAATCAATACAAATAAATAAAATTGAAGTGTCTGTTTGTAATTCCAAATTGACAGCTTTTCATTAAATGCATATGAAAGACGGTACTTATATAAGAAATCAATTTTTTTTTTTTTGTCTGGCTGTTTGTTCCGGCTAATCTCTGAAACGGCTGGACTGATTTGAACGGGATTTTCGCCGGCAGATAGCTGATGTTATAAGGAGTAACTTGAGCTACTTTTATTTTAGAAAAAGAATTAGGGTTCTAATGGGGTTTTATTGCAAATAAAGAAAAATCAATAAACCACGCAAGCGGAGCTGCGGGCGCACCTAGTACATATAACAGTACTTATAAGTCGAAACCAAAGTAAGTCGATTTTAGTTTAATAAGAAAACAGTAATATATAAATGTAACTTTAATGATACGATCATGTAATATAAGAGCTTGTTAAGAATTTCATACAAGAGAATATGTCACTTAAAGTAGCTATTAGTTTCATAATACCGTGTTCTATGTGAGATAACGGTTTACGTGTACCGGTCAGTACATCAATCACTTGCAAGCAAAAACTAATGCGAACAGCGAATTGTCTCTTACGTTATAAACATCAATCATACGACAATCGTTAAATGTAATAATCTTAAAGTGGTCTGAAATACGTTTTTTAAATATACATTATTCTGCAATTGATATTAAATTACTGAATTAATAATTTAACGGCTAATACAACTGAGAGGCTGCCCAATATATAATTACTATAGTAGCCAATAATAATTTAGTTTTGAATTGATTTATTTTAAATCAAAACACACACATGTCTTTGACATTAGCAGTATGCATAAAGAATAACGATGTTTTATTGAATTTAATATATTTATAACACTATTATTTCACACAAAATATATTTTTTTATTTCTTCTCCATAATTAACTTAATTATGACAAAGATTATTTTTGTTGTGCCAAAAATATTGACAAAGATTTTTTTTTCAAGTGTTTAAATATATAAAATAGAAGATTTTAGAAACTACTACCACTACGAGTAAGCTGGCTTTTAGGATTACTTTCATAAATTTTTTCCATTCCTAAAAGGTTAAGATATTTATAGTTTAGCTTACATAATTTTTAATGGCACCTACCATGATATTCGCAAAAACACAATTATTTATTCCACACTCACCTAACGCTCCCACCGCAGGCGTAATCTATTTTAAATTAATGGAAGGTCAACGCGATGAAATGGAGAGGGCATGCTTACTGCAGTTAACACATGCCGTGTTGAGGCCCTTTTCAATTGGATGAATACAGAATTACAGTAATGAAAAGAAAAAACTGAAATTAGTAGATCTAAGATAAACTATTACAATTTTAGTAGTACTTAGTAGTAGAGCCATGCTCCTCCCAGCACAAATGGGCAGACTTGATTGGGGAAGTAATCTGGCAGAAAATCGGCGTATAGTTACAGTATCAGTGGATACTGTTTTGTTTAGTGTGATGCGTGAGAGCTAATCTCCCACCTCCTCTGTTTCCTTATTTTTTCCCTTCTCATCCCTTCCCTCTTTTTCCCTCTCTGGGGTTAGCAAAAAGGATAGTTCAAGTATCGCAAGCGGTGTGTAACGGTGTGACAGGTTGCGGTGATTGCTTACCATCAGGCGGACCGTATGCTTTTTGCCCAACGTATGAAAAAACTCAAATACATTGAACAGATTTTTTAAATTTATGCTCTAGAAGTAAAGTTGTAAGTTACTGGTTCATTTTGTGTTATGGAAATAGCCATTGAAACATGTTTTTACTAAGCGAATATTTTTAAAACAAAATCCGTTCAAGTAATCTGCTAGCGCGTTGGCGACTTCAAGGAAACACGACATATGGCGGAGATGCGTCATAAAAACGCAATGCTAGCCCGCTTAATAATATTATGTTACGAACTTTGAACGAAGTAAAACAATATTAAATGCGTACATAGTCTCTATGAGGACAAACTTTGTTGACCAAATTGGTACTAAAATTGCCCCCACTGCCGACGGTTTGCGTGACAGAAATAGTGTCTATAAACACTTTTTCTTTACATTTTAAGAGTTTTGGACATGATAAGGAATTAAATTGAAGTATTAGATCTTAAAAGGTTATGTGAACCAGTTTGAGAGAAATAATGGCGGTTTTTAATGTTGCTTTATATGTCCCATGGAGTTTTGAATATTGGGTTGAGTATTTTGTTTTTTTGAAATCATGTTCGAATGCAAATAGATTTTATGTCAAGTAACGTTGCTAAGCCTTTTTGTTTTAGAACTAAAATACCGTTTTATTTTGCAAGGGATTAATAGTTTTCTATGCGTTCAGTTTGGGCTAGGAGTGCGTATATGACAATAGCCCTAGCTCTAGGAATCACGACTGATTCTGCAACTCTCGCGTTGAGTTGGTCCTTCTAGCGTTGAAATATTAAGGCTTTTATTTTATTTTTTAATCATTCATCAAGTTCCATGGATAAAATACAAAAACATTACCTAATCTGTCAGATATCCGTTTAACAGAAATAAATTAAAAGTGAATAGTTTGTCTAGCGTGCTTGGACGGCTATGGGCCAGTTACGCTCCTGCTTAATATCGGGTACCTATCTATCTTGTAATTCATTGCATTGCATGCATTAATATGTAACAGTATTTATTTTATGTATTTTTAAAAGTAATGTTTTACCAAGAAAATTAGTTTTTAATTGGGTTCCTATCTATCTTGTTATTCATTGCATTGCATGCATATGGAACAGTAATTATTTTATTTCTTTTAAAAGGTAATGTTTTACCAAGAAAATTACTTTTTTAAGGTCATTTTCTACTACCCTCCGTCTCTGCAAAGTTTTCTAAAATGCCAGTATTCAGTGAAGAAACCAAAGAATAGTAGCCGAAAGATTATCCCAGATATATAAAGATTTACATCTTCTGAATCGCCAAAGTTATTCAATATCAAACGGTTAGATGACGATTAATATCGTAGTAACAAACCACGTTTACATCTGTTTCCATTTTTTGTACAGGAAATAGTAATAAACAGGTATTAATTTATTATGTTTTTGTTTATACAATACGCCCAGATGTAATGACCTAATCAGTCATCGTGAGTATGGAGCTGTTATTAAATGACAGGATAGAATGGTTACTATTTATCAACATCATTCGTTTGTTTTTCAATTCCGATGTTCAAATAAATATTTAGTCTTAACACGTAATTTACAGTAGATCTTCTTGAGGTTTTTATACTCGTGAAAAGAGATTAAGTATGTTTATATGATTTTAAGAAAAATATTTTAAGTGTTGTGAGACGACCATTATTGCGTGCTGGTAGCGAGCCTTTGAACCTCGACGATTGCGGGTTCGATTCCTGCTCGGGGCAGATGTTTGTTATGAATCTGTTTCGGTCTGGGCGTTTGTCCTTGCAGGTCTCTCCACCGTGCTTTGGTGAGAAGTAATTTGCTCTTATCTAATGAATCACTGGTTCGACCTTTAGGTTGCGGAGGTCAGATGGCAATCACTCTGTGTAAAATCTAGTAACCCGTCAAATCAGGATAAGTGTATAAGCAGACCCTGGGCAAATATCGGCAATAATGCTAGGAAGAAGATTTTAAGTGTTGTATATATTTGTTGTTAACATCAAATTTTATAGTCACTGAAGCCTCAATAATTATCTCAATGTCGACAATGAATCTTCGGTTTATGTGGCTGAAGTAAGATAAGATAAGATTGCGATTCCACTAGACAATGAAATAACTGCACTTCATAGCAAAACGAGCAAAGCGAAAATTGTAGTTAACAAAATTCATAAAAACTGATTGAAAAAAATTTTTTTTCAAGAGAATCGTTTATAAAAAATCGCAACTATATATTACCAAAACGCTAACGACAAAGGTTTCTTTAAATGAGTAGATTTCAATTAGATCATATTATAGACATCTTTATCTAAGCACTAAGGAGTGCTAAGATCGCCGAATCCAGATACGGTTGAGAAATGCTTGACTGTTTCAAATCTTTTAAATCTAAATGTTTTGATTTCGGCAATTGAACTAACAAGTTAACATCGAAACGATTTGATTCATGCTTGACAAGTTAACCATCCAAATAATCATATGCATTTACACAATAGGATTTTATATGCCCACGCGAACACGGGTCGAACTTCGAACTACTTACAGCAAAGGTGTAAATACTTAAAAAGCAATACGTTATATTGCAATTAATTCTTCCACTATACTATAAAGAAATAAATTATTGTAAACACGAAATGCTAAAATATAACATTAGATATCAGTTTCTATTTTATAATTTTATGTGCAAAGTAAATTAAATGATATTTATTTCATAACTGGCTGCGCCCGCGCATCCGATGGCATGGTGTACCGATTTTTTTTACTGCACGGAACTCTAATTCTTTTTATAAAATAAAAGTTGCCTTAAATACTCCTTATAACTTCAGCTATCTAACAGTGAAAGTCCCGTCAAAATTTGAAATTGTTTATGTTTTGTCCTATGTAAGTCCCGTATATACGTTCATATGCATTTAGTCAAAAGCTGTTAATTTGTAATTACAATATTTATATTGCTTATGTGGCGTCAATTATACAATTTTTTACTTAAATGCGATACGATGCCCACCATCGCGTTTCGGTTATTTTTAGTAAAAACGTGTTTCGACGTGTTTTACAAACTATTCAAATTTATCAGTTTAACAAACGAGTTCAATTTGTTACTTGTAAACGTCCGAGTCTTCTGATTGATAGTCTATGACCTTTGCGTACTGAGTGAAATATAGTTAAATTATGTAAACATATTATATTAGTACTATTATAAATAAAATTCAAATAATAAATAAAATTCATTAACTGTGACCATCTGTAGCTTATTGTGAGAATTTTAAAAAGTTAAGCACAAACTTTCTAATGAAGGTTTATGGTTACCCAAAAACCGGTTTGGACGGAGAACCAGTGGCGTAACAATATGGTGGCAAGACGGCAAAATGCCACGGACCTCCATCCGGGCCCCATAAGCACAGGATGATCCTAACATTTAACAAGAAACCAGGGAAAAAGAATTTTAATATTATTGGAACCGAACTTGTGATTTCAGAGCAAAGCACTCTGAATTAAAGGTTACTAGGAAATTAAGTAATTGTAATAGGGCTTGTATGCCTAGCCTACTTTACGTAGTGTGTTTAGTAATAAAGTAACAATACTATTTCAGTGTTTAAGCGTCTTTATATTGAAGGAGAGAGGCCCCCATCCGATGAATTTGCTACGGACCTCAAACGGTATAGTCACTACGGCAAACCTTCAATTCAAGTCTATTCATAGGTAGTTAGATGTTTAGTTTTTGTTTCTATACTATTTCTATGGGGAAACCGGGATTTAATTATGTGTTTATGTGGGTAGTTCTTCGCGAATCGTTAGTTCGCAGGTCGTTCACCTTACCCGCATGAGTGGGTGATTCGATGGACAGTCTTCAGACATGAAATTAAATCGATTATTTTCAATGCAATTAATCTTAAGGATACGCTTTAATTATGATTAAAATACACTAAAATACTATATATCTTAGAAAGAAATAATTTTAACGGTGTATAAAAACCTACAAAAAAAAAAACAATGCAACCGGAACATTGAATTGCTAAATGCACGGAAGGAAAGCAGAAAAAACCGTAAGTTTATGCGGAATCGTAACAAGTATGCAAATTGTTGGCTTTTAGACAATGAGGTCTGCAAATTTGTGACGTTTTATTATCTAGGGCATGCATCCGCAAAACAACTGATAGTAATGCAAATTTTCACAAAAAGATAAAGTATGCAAATTGTTTCAGTACATTTTGTAATATGTAAATGAATAGCTGACATAATACTGTTTGAATAACTATAAGAAATACTGCAGTTATAGTTGAAGGTTGATTAATAATTGGAATATATGATTTTTTTAAATTCTTCGAAAACGTAGTCTACATACTAAAATCACCTGTACCAACTAGCAAGATTATTATGTTACGATGAGAACAGAACAAGAAAATACGCTACCTGTGGAGTTCATGTGTGACATTTTAAATCATATCAATAAAAAAAAAAAAAACTAGCAATATTGAAGTTATAAGAAGTTATTTGTATGACAATAAAATGTCAATGCCTAACTTTGGTGGCTCTATTAATGTCAGTATTAGTTTTTGTTCTTTGTTTCACATAATTTTAATTTCACGCATTTATTATCATTGTTATAATTATAGCTGATAGCTAGTGTCTGCTGATTTGATTACGCGCGAAATCGGTTACGCGCGCTCTTTACAGATATTTTGATTAGTACGATAAAATATAATGAAATTAATTTATGAATTACATATTGAATTAGTTTGATTTATTTTGTATAAAGTAGACATGATTTTAGAAAGTATTTCAGGAAGGCCACACCAATTAAATGATTAAACTGACATGCGATCATTTATCGCTGCATCGCATCGGTAGTATTTACTTTAAAACATGTTTGAAAATTGATACTGCTGTGGTTGTGAAATGTGTATCAATCACGCAAAGAAGTAAGGTCGAAGGATATTATACACGTATTGCAGTTATATGCAATGGAACTGTGAATCTAAAATAATGTAAATAACTGTTATTACGTTCAAGGTTCATGTTAGAAAATAGCTTCACATATTATACCAGTTACTAGGTTTCTCTAGGTATCGAGATTCAGTTGTTTTACGTTGACTTGAATAAGTCAACTTGATTAGAATTTTATTACAACGGTACATTTTAAATCGTCTGCTCTTTTAAATCGTCTCGCTCTTTTGCTCAAAAGCAAAGAATTGGATTGAAAAGTTTAGAATTTCTTAAAAAAAAACTTAATTATAAATTGAAATTGAAAATTCTATACTTAATTTCATTTTAAGCACTTTTAAGAACTGTCAGGTACATAGGGCCAATTTTATTTATAGTTATCTAGTAGGTGATTAAGCATTGTATCTTAAGTATGCTTAAGGAAGCTACTTTAGATTAAACTTTCCAACTGTAAGCCAAATTCTTGCACAGAATATTTTTGGCCTTAAAAGATTTTATTTCCAGGATCAAATCCTTTATCATCATTAAACTAGCACACTAGCCGTGTGCTAGTTTAACTTTATCTATACTAATTAAAGCATACATATATAATGGATAGAAAAGTAAAAGCTTAAAGATCTTTGCAAATGTGATATGTCATTTGTATTCAAAGGGAACTGCATCAAGACGGACGTGCGTCGTGTGCCGCGATAGATGATAATATACGGCGCCACAACGTGAATATGTAATAACTTCGTCGTGAATTAAAATGCATTAATTTTTACATTGACGTTTATAAGGAAAAAAAATATAAATTGATGTATTTATTGGGTATTACATTATGTGTGTTACATTACATTACAAAGCAGTTCTAAAGAATGGTATGGAAATAGCTTTTCCAAAATCCAAAAGGCAAAATGTAGCATCTAGTGAACGTTCCATTACTTCGTAACTTTTGAAATACGCTGTTTCATGGCATTTTTACTAATGTTTCAAAATTTCTTATAAGCCACAATATCTCCGTCATCACGGATCATAATTATTCTCGTCATCAACAGTGTAAGTCTCGATTGTCCAATTCGCAATCATCCAGTCCAATTGGTTGA
Source organism: Hestina assimilis (assembly GCA_023373885.1). NCBI lineage: Eukaryota > Metazoa > Arthropoda > Insecta > Lepidoptera > Nymphalidae > Hestina > Hestina assimilis. The sequence continues at coordinate 9,087,563 of CM041755.1, read as the reverse complement.
AACTTTAGTCTACATTTCCTTTGTGCTATGCCATTTTTGGGGTTGCAATTGGTTAGCTTAGTCAGAGCCAGAATTAGGGGAAGGCATTCGGGGCTACGACCCCGAGGCCTCCACAAGAGGGCCCCACATTACAGAATTTATATTTGTATGAAATCCTTCCGTTCCTTTCATATCGTAGAAGCTAAAAAGTAATTTCAGGTAATTCTTGTTTACGATTATATTCATAATATGTATGTTAAGAAATCGTTACTCATTTTTGGAAATACATTAGGGGCTAAGGGCCTCCACTACATTGCTGCACTAGGGCCTCGAAGATCTCTAAATGTAGCCCTAAGGTTAATAGTTATTATTTGCAATTTATTTCGCTTAATTTTAGAAAGTTGCGATTTTCAAGTGCATAGCAACGATAACCAGTCATTTGATAAACCATATTGTGAATAATCAATATTAAGCAAGGTGTTCCGGGAATCACACTGCACACAAGGTGGCTACAACATCTGCGCACAGTGCATTCGTCGACAATCACTACGGAATCAATGCATGCACCTGTTTTATTATATTTAGCTTGCAAATTCTTTTTTTATATATCCTTTGCCTCCATTTACAACTATAGCCGTTTAGTTATTAGTCTTAGTATGACATATGTTTCATACACAATAAAATTATTTCATGTCTCTTAGTCATATGTCCTTGATGATACTCTTCCATAAGAAGTCGAAATATTAAGATAATTTCAGTTGCAATGAATATGGCTATAGAAATTTATCTACGAGGCTAGTCTAAAGTTTACATTATACGATCACCCAAAATCAGCATTGCCTACATAATATTGTTCAACTTCATTGTTATGTATAAAAATGGGTTAATTGGTTACTAAACTTTGTGATGCTATCGATAGTCTGCTTTAAAATGTTCGCAAATTATAAAGTTTATCGGTTTCCCGACACAGTGGCATTTGGGTCATCTGGATGGCTTCCAAAAGTTCACTTTGACATAAGAAGAACAAAGTTATGTTTACAAAACGATGTTGTATAATATAATATGTTTATCTTCGACCTATTTATAACATTCAACTGCTTAGAGAACTGAGGATATATACTTCGGAACTCCGCTTAAATAATACCAAATTTACCTGATAAATAAATTTTCCAGACAAAAGATAGACGTAACAACAGAAAGCTTTTAGCTAAGAAAAACAATGGGGAGATGTTGAGACTTGTGGGAGCGTCTCTATTATGTTAAGTTTCTCATAAATGAGAAAGAACGCGTGAGTATGACCATGAAGCAGTCTTGAGACGAGTCTTTTCAAAGTATTGTTTGTTTAGCTTTTGATGAAACTGCTACGTGTTCATACAAAAGATGAAGTTTTATAATGTAGACGTAAGTCTTGAATAGATAGTATTAGACGTCCAGAGCCGTCTGGATGGACAAAAATTTATAAACAATATACTAAATTGTAAACTGTAAATTATTTTATTATAGTATTATTATTACTCAAATTTCGGGTTATTATTGAACAATGTATTCATTTTGTACTAGTAATTGAGTTATACTGAAAAAGCTGATTCGTTTTGAATTAATCAACTTGTCTTACTAACTTAGTTACCTAAAAATATTTATAAGCGAATATAGTATTATCTCTGGTAGGTCAGAGTTGAACAAAGCAGGGCGCGACTGTATGCGTCATCGCTACCCTCCATCCACCCTCTCAACACCCCCAACCAAAACATTGATCGATCCCGCAACTACAAATGCCATGCGCAAAGCCCGCCCTTTTTGTTTATGCTTCAAAAATTTTCTAATCTAAACCCTGTGATCCTCCAAATTCAATTTTATAAGATTTTTCAACGAAGACATAGCACTTATAATATCCTAATAAGACAAGCCGTATCGAATATTATATAAATATACATAACACTTCTATAGAGGACAGACTCGATGATATCATATTTTGCCGATACAATTATTGACTTATTTAGTGATAATTAATACTCACTGGCATTCGTTCATTATTTCCTCCTGAGAACGAACTTGCACTGGAGCCAACTTTTCAACGCTTTCTTCATAATTTCCGAAGCATTTTGTGATCTTCTCATCAAAAGTATTCACCAAATCTTCAAGTGATCCGGAGAAAGTCTCAGTGAAATTGTCGCCTTCACAGTTCTGCATATTATCCTGTTTACACTTCACCGGCTTCGGTTCGTCATTATCGTTGATTTTGTTTGAATCAGTTTGCATTTTGACCATATCATTTTTCAAATTGTTAATATTATTCAGACGTATATCATTTCCATTTATAGTCTTCTGTGGGTAGTCTGCCGTTGAGAGACAGTCATCCGAATCTTCGATTTGGGCAAGCGGCGCTTCGAACTGTAGTTCGGCCATCCTGCCAGCCGCTTCTCGCATGACCGTACGTCCACCCGCGCTGTTTACCGCGCGAACACTGCGCCGGTCGCTGTATCACTATCCCGCTATCGTGATTCGTGTACCGTGTACGTCGTACGCCGTAGTCCGTACTGTGCCAACTGTGTCGAGTCGACCGTCGGGTATCGGTGAGGTATTGAGGGTGTATCAATCCATACATAAATAACTACTATACAGTATACAGTATACTATGAGCATCGCCAAGCAAAATGCAAATTACGCATAAAGCAAGAAAAAATATTGCCTCGTCAGTTATAATATTATATAAATATATGTATATAATATGTTAATAAGACAGATTTTATGCTATTATTAATTTAATACTACTTACACATCTCGTACTTCTAATGATTTGAATCAAAAAATTAAGTTTACTGTCACTTTTAAATTTAATTATTTGAATTACGATTATTTAAATTTGATACAGTGTTGCTGCAGTAAAATGATACTGATATTGTAATCACAGAGTAAGCATAAGTGTGATTACAATACCCAAGTACAACAATTATCTGCATGTCGAGATTTCATGAAATTATGTATAATATTATAAGCATATTTAATCGGTGTACAAAAGTAAGTATAATGTTTTATATTTTTTATCTCAAGATATAGGTAATTTAAAAAACAATGGTTTAGAACATAAAAATCTAAATTTCAATTGTCAATGTCGTAATAATTTTGACATATGAAAGTTTTACACTCAGAACTTCAGAATATTCAGAAGTCAGAAGTCAGAACTTCACTCATGACAAAAATAGAAATTGCCAAAAATGTAATGAAAAACAAACAGCATGATAACACAATAAAAATTTCTCTAACATTGTTGTAATGAATTTTTTTAAAAGAAATCAGTTTTTTAATTTAGCACTTAAATTTATGCGGTTGTATAGGTACGGTTACTGAGAAAATTTAATGTGAAAAAAAATTAAAACAATTCTATCAAGTTTCTTTTTCAGTTCTGCTGGAAAGACTCATTACGAAGTTCTTAATTTACCTAAGAATTGCACAGATAAGGAGATAAAGGATGCATTTATCAAGAAGAGCAAAGAGGTAAGAATGGTGATATTAAGATTAAATTTTGTGACCTATAAGTTTTTGTACCTTGTTGAATTAAGATTGTCTTTATTAAAATGAAATTTGCTACTTATTTTTACATACAATGTGTAAAATATAATTTAATCTTTCTTACATTATACCATATGTAAAATCTGTTACATATTACTTTGTAGGTGAAAGTTTTATTTCACAATATTACCATATTGGGATTTAATAAGAACTATATATGCAGGATATGATCGTAGAATGGGGGTTCTGAACTAAAGCTTAAATAAACAAAACAAAAAGAATAACATTTTAAACATATTTTATTTTGAATTATCGAGGTTGATAATGTAAAGGTTAAAATGTTGTTGTATCTTATTTTAACAAAAATACTTTTTACTCTTAAAATGTCAATGAAACCAGCATCTTGTCTCATACTCTAAGGTATTATTAAACTTATCAAACTTATAAGAATCAAAATTTAAATTTTAATACCTAGGAGACCTAAAAACCTAGTAACAGAGAATACCCTCAAGGAGTCATTATTAGTGAATTTTAAGTAAAGTCATTTATACAGTCAACTCTTGTAGTTCACATCTATAACTTTCTTAATAATAGAAATGTTAATATCAAGTGTATTAAGGAAACAATTGTAAAAAACACAAGGTTCTAAATTGAGATTGAGAGACCTGCTTTCAATGGCAGCATTATTTAAGCAATTGGTATAAAAAGAAGTTGCTGGTGGTTGGCCTTAAAAGGTCCATCTGGTTAGCTACCATCATACAATGGTAAATATCTCATAAAGTGACTGTCAAAATTTGGCAAAGTACATGTTTGATTGAGCTGACAATGGACCTTTTTTCATCTACCTGACATCTGGCCACTCCATGCTCTGCCACCTGATGGCCAATGATGACACTACTTTATAATTTTTAATTGTTGTAACTGTATTATTAATTTCAATATTTCAGTACCATCCAGATAAAAATAAAAATGCAAAAGCACAAGAGAATTTTGTGCGCGTCGTAGAAGCATATAACATTCTCGGAAAACCCAGTAGTAGAGCTCAATATGATCACTTTTCGGAAACCGGCAGTCAATCTAACTTTACATATGCATATAAAACTCACACACCTTATAAGTAAGTATTCAATATAAGGATAAAGTAAAATTATTTTATCAATTTTTTTAATAAATAAACGCTGCACACTCAACTGCCGCATTAGCATAGTGATATCTGTGCCAGGAGTCCGGAAACACATACAAGGACAAGGACAAATACACCCATATCGAAAAATATAGCATTTAAGGCAGGTTTGCTACCGCTGCGCCACAACGTTGTTCATATTTTTAATAAATCCTTATAATATATAGCTGACTTATTATGAAGGCTAATGATAAGACCTTAGTGTGAACCAGTAACTCGTTGGATAAGAGCAAATTACAATTTGCTTACAATTATATGTTCTGTAACAACAACCAGGACCGACAGCTTAATGTTTTCTCGACGTTACGGTGGGGAGACCCACAAGGTCAAATGCCTAGACCGTAAAGTCCAAGTTATATTATATCAATTGTACAAATTATTAAATGGCTCCCACATATGCACGCTCCTTATGGAGATATATAAGGGAAAATGAATCTTGATTCAGACACAGCAAATAAATAGCGAATCACAAAAAAAAGTTGCTTTTTGCAGTATAAATGGTAAACTTTTGTACCATTGACTCAATCAATCAATCGTCAAAAATCGATAACTGAAGTCAATAAACCACTAAGTTAAAAATAACATATTATATTAAGGTGGTTTCAAAGTTATCTCATTATTTACTGTATTATACTGATTATATACATTAAAGAGAAGCTAAATTACTAAAGTTATAACAAAATTATAAATATATAATTTTTAAATATCATCTTTATAAATATATAATAATTCTACTGTGTGTGTGTATGTCACTAAACTCCTAAACAGCTGGACCGATTTTTATAATTTTTTTTTGTATTCCGGTGGATTCGAAAATGGTTTAGATTAAAAATAGGACCCAGTAGGGGGTGCTGTTATCGGGTCTTCCTTTTTTTGATATATTAAATGCACATCATTTTTTCATTGATATTAATATTTTTACAGTTGGAGTACTCAGGCAAATTCTCAAAACTATAATAACAGGACAAACTCATATTATGGTGTCAAAGGTGTGAAGAAATTACCAAATTTTGTTTTCATCATTCTGTGTTTTGGCATTGCCTTCGTCGGGATTATTGCACAATATGTTGTAATTAGGTAAGGGTATTGCTTTTTGGTTCCATTTACAAAGTGTGCCAATGGAACACGATTATTAAACCACAGTTCTACGTCTATACTTCTCTCTATCAGCTAACAGAAATAGAGAGTTGAAGTTTTCAGAGAATGTGTATTTTTGTTGCCACTACAATGATACTTAAAGTATCACATGCACATTGCCAACCCAAGGAATAAGAAGGAAGGCATGAGAAGGGGAAAAGGAAGGGAACAGAGAGGGTGGGAAATTGGGCCTCCAGCGCTCGCAACGTACGATACGCAACAGTACTGATACTGTTACTTTAGCACTTCCTCGGTCGAGGCCGTCTATTTGTGCGGGGGGGCTCTACTGCTGCTAGAATTTAAGTTTAGTTCTGAAATAGCAAGAAACCGCCGTCGGGACGTGACGACCCCATCGCCCGCTGTTGGGATAATATGTCACAGCAGAGATTATTCCACCAGTCTGTCGCAATCAGTCATACTGGTGGTAGGTCTTTTGTTGCAAGAGGCCGGCTAGGTAGGTACCACCGCAGTGTCAAATATTCTACCGCAAAGCAGTTGACATTACTGTGTTCCGGTTTGAAGGGCACTGTAGGCTAGTAAAATAGAGCAAAGGAGATTTAAGAACCAATATCTCAAGGTTGGCAATGCGTGAGTAGCACCTACTAACGGTGTTGCAAGCACTCTTAGCTTACAGCAACCACTTACCACCAGGTGGGCCTGATAAAAAAAAAATAGCAGGCTAGTCTAGCAAAGAATTAGAGATGCATACATACACTTGAAAATCATTATCCCTCCTTCAGCAGTCGGGTAAAAAAGTGATTATTAACAATATCTCTATTTTCAGACAGTCTTATCGTTCGCATAGGAGTAGAATCGATGAGAAATCTGTACAACTTGCTGAAGAGCTGGAAAAAGTACGAGCTGAAGCGAGAGGGAAGACAAGAGATGTAAATACTATTTTTATTGTACGACGTTGTGGCGCAGCGATAGCGAACCTGCCTTAAACGCCACAGGCCGCGGGTTCGATTCTCGCTCGGAGCATAATATGTTTGTATTGACCATGCAAGCATATTTTTCGGTCTGGGTGTATTTATCCTTGTCATTGTGTATGTTTCAGGACCCCGACACAGGATATCAATATCCTAATGGGGCCTTTGAGTGTGTAACGTTTATTATTAATTTATTATTATTCCACTTTTACACTTTTGTCCAACATATGATAAAAAAAAAATTGTGCATTTTTAACTTTGAAAAGAAAAATAATATTGTGTGTTACAAAGTTACATTGATGGATTTTAATGAAGTGTCAAAATTGCCTATTAAAATTGTTGCATAGATTATTTTCAAATTTCAGATGCAAACTCAAGCTTTGCTTGATAAAATCGTAGCAGCGGCAAACCCTAGTGTTGCCACCGCTTCGCTAGGACAGACATTGGCTGATGAGAAAAAGTGATCTTTATAATATTGTAGATGAATTTAAATTAAATTTGTAGATAATTGTTATTGAAGTATATTTATTGTAAATACAAGAGATGTAGATAATGAATCCATATTTTGACTATTACCTCAACTATTTTTGTAAATATATTTGAATTTCGAATGAGTGTAATTTATTGTAGTTACAGATTAAACATACTTTATTGATATTATTTTGTTATTTCATTCACTAGTTCAATTTTGAAGTAATTATAATATGACATTTTATTTGTTATTTAAGAAAATTTAGTTTTTTTTAAAGATGACATATCCATAGACAACTCTTTTATTCCTATTATTATTCCCGGTATTTATCCGGGGTTTCAAATTCGGATAAGAGTTTATACTCGTTACCAGTTTTTACACAGAGCGATAGTTATTTGATCTCTGCAACCCTAAGGATGAACCAGTAACTCATTGGATAAGAGCAAATCAAAAGTTAATGATTATTATCATATGTTATGATATCAACCGGGACCTGACTTAACGTGCTCTCCGAGGCACGGTGGGGTGACCCAAACTGACAATCAACCAGAATCAACACAACGGTCGTCGTAGCCAAAGATGGCTATTTATATATTTGACTTAGATCGTATTTTTTTTTCATTTGTTATAAATAATATTATTTATTAAACATTAAAATTAGTTTGTTAAATTGAAAGATATAGAGATATTTATCTAGACTGACTTAAAAGTTTATATCTTTTAATATAAAGAAAATAATACATTTCAGACAACCTTTAGAAAGACAGATTCAATCAAGATTATCACAAGGCGATTTTTCTTATAATTTACCTGTTGACAATGTGAAAGTAACTTTATATGAAGTAATAAAGAAAGTTGTTTCATATGTATTTGATTTATTGTCACACTACCAATAATATCGTCTATTATATATATAAAATGAGAAGACCTGACTGACATCAACGGCAATCCTAAACCCGGGACCTAAAAAACTGAATATTTTTACAGGCGTTGTTTTTAAAACTAAAAAAGGATTTTTTGAAATGCAATTCTTGCAAAAAGGGGTTGAAAGTTTGTATGGAAGTGATTTTTAAAAGCATGAAACTTTGTTTTTTGGCTAAAAATTTAAGATAAAGAAACACGTTCTTTAGAATCCTCCTAAAATTCCACTCTTGAAGGGGTGAAATGGAATTCAAAGTTTATATTAAAAGTTATTCACTCAGTTGGGGGAACTTTGTAGCTTATTGTATTATGACTTGCTACATTTAGTTTAGTGCCGTACTATATATAGTTGTAACTATTAATGCCTATTATACTTTTTGTGTCCTAGTCTCATGCTAGATGATTAAACCAATATTGCACGTTAAATTTAATATTGTCTTTATTCTAAAAAAATATTTTAAAGTAAAGAATATTTACATGACTTTTAAAGCAAATTGTGATCTCAAAAAAATATTTATTTGATAAGATAAACTCTATATCTATGCTATTGCTAGAGATATTATACAGTTTTTGTACTCTGAGGACCTTGTGGTTGGATAATTTTTAAATCAAAATAATACTTTTAAATTAAATATACCTGCTTATTGTACAAAATAACTAACATTTATAACGCATATAATTCTTTAATATAAACTCTATCTTCCAAATGGGGTGGTTCTGGTACTATAAGAGGTTGACCGTCCATCTTTATGTCCCTGTAAAGTGCTTTATAATAACAAGTGTAGCCGTATCTATCGGCTGTCATCGCTGAATAAGCGCTTGATGTGTCCAAACGGACTAATCTGATTCCTCGTTCTTTAACGGCTTTCCTGAAACAATAGTTTATATTTACAGATTTGAAGGCGTAAAACGTAAGCTTTAACCGAAGGTCGCAGGTTTACAAACGGAAAAGCACCTCTGATTTTTCAAGTGCTTCGTTTGTGTTTCTCTATCTCATGCTTAACGTTGAAGGAAACAGCATGCACCTGCATGTTGTAGAAGACATTCTAAGTCATGTATATCTGGTAAACCTTATGGTGGTCCGTTGCTGGTGGTAGCGCATAAATACCCGTCTGTATAGTCATCACCATCAGGTGGCGATAAATTCGTTAAGTGATAAAATTTGACGACGTTGTGGCGCAGCGGTAGCGAATCTGCTTTAAGCGCCACCGGTCGCGGTTTCGATTCCCGTTCGGAGCAGATGGTTGTATTGACCATACAGGCATGTTTTCCGGTCTGGGTGTGTTTGTCCTTGTAATTGTAAATGGGGGCCGTTGAGTTTGTAGCGTTTATTTACTTATTTATAATCACTTAACGTCAGATGGGTCCGTAGGTTTGCTTGCCAACCTAGTTGCATAAAAGAATGGTATTATTTTTTATTCTCAGTATTGTACTCACTCAGTTGCTTCTGTTAAAGCATTCATGATTCCCTTTCTTCTCCAATTATGGTCGGTTGCAGCAACCTTGATTTCGACTAAATTCTGATCGTTTGGAAACTTCTCCCATAGTCTCGCACCTGTCTCACGCCTAGCTAATATGAAGAGGATCTTCTGAAATTTTGAGTTTGTACATTGTTGGGCTTGGGTGAGTAACTCGTTACCAACTTCCTGCAAAATTATATGAAATAGTCTTCAGTTCCATAAAAAAACTATTTTTTATGATTATTTGAAATAGGTGTTACATGAATTTCAGATAGTTAAAAAATAATTTAGCCATTTCATTAATTAAAAAATTAATATGCTGTATTGCTGTTTCCATAATATTATTTTAGTAGAAGAGTTTTTTTGTGTTAAGTATAAATGAACTAGTTCGATTAAGAAACACGACATTGGAGTTGTCATTTAATTACATGAGGTGATATTGGTGATTTTTGGAACCTTCACTCCCCAATGTGAGATTGGGTGAGATGCGGCTTACACCCGCAGAATTTCCCTCACACAGAATATCGACGCAATCGAATATCGTTCTTTGTGAGTGGTGGATGTCCAAAACTCCTCTGTCCTATTCCCTTACCTCCTCTTGAGAGAGATAGGCTGTTGCAATTGCTTTTCATCAACCAGACTTACTGATTTGCCAACTTCATTAGTATAAAGATACCTCTTTTATAGGGCATACTCCGTTGATCATCGCTCCAACAACGTTTCCGTCGCGGTCTGTAGCCTTGAATGAAAGTCCTTCTAATAGAGAACCAGTGCAATATTCATCAAGCTCAGGACACGAATTGGGGTCTGAGGTACAGAGACCTACAGTTTGGTTTAACGGTTCATCTATGTAAAATGTTCTGAAAAAACTCGCTAATTTAACATAAAACATAAACATAAATGCTACACACTCAACATCCCCATTAGGATAGTAATATCCTGTGTCCGGAAACATACACAATGTTACTGTAAATTACGTTTTATTAGGTAGCCTTATATCACTACCTTCCTGATCTAAGTTTGCATACTTTTATATACGACGAGTTGTGGCGTAGCGGTACGGAACTGCCTTAAAGGTCACAGCTTCGATTCACTCGGAGGAGATGTTTGTATTGAGCATACAGGCATATTTACTGGGTGTGTTTGTTCTTGTCATTATGTACGTTTTCGACTCCCGACACAGGATATAACTATCCTAATGGAAACCGTTGAGTGTGTAGAGTTAATTTGTTTATTTTATTAACGTAATAAAAACTGACTAATATGAATAATTACTTTAGTCGGTGACAAGGCCGATATCATTATTATTAATTGTTCTTATTAAACATAGTATATATAAGCATGTTCATACTAAATGAATAAAAATGGAAAGCATCAAAAATATATGTAAATAGTGTGATAATGTAACTAACTTTAATATTATTCTGCTAGGAGAATGGTCTGACTTTTGCATACCTACCGCTTTACCAGGTCCATAACGGAATCCGCATCTTCTTCTGTTATAACACTGATGCTGTATGCTCTTTCTTTCGACATGTTTATGGCTGGGAAATAACAGTTTAATATAATAATATATTTTGTATACTTTCGTAAATACATCAAGTAAGCACTAAGTCAAGACAATGACGGATTACACTTAATACGTGATAAGATAATTATTGTATCTATGGTTTATCATCAACGTTCCTCAATATATTTATTGGTCTCCAAAAACAAAATACAAAAATAAGTTCACACACTGACTATCTAATATTATAAAACTTGAAAGGTTGTATGGATGGACAGATGGATGGATGGATGGATGGATGGATGGATGGATGGATGGATGGATGGATGGATGGATGGATGGATGGATGGATGGATGGATGGATGGATGGATGGATGGATGGATGGATGGATGGATGTTTGTTACTCTTTCACGCAAAAACTACTGGATGGGTTTGGATTAAATTGGATACACACATAGCTTATTACCTGGATTAACATATAAGATACTTTTTATCCCGGGGAAATGTTGGGTTTCCGTGGGATCATCAAAATACTACACAACGCGAGCGGAGCCGTACCTAGGCACAGCTAGTCATTAATAAATACATCCATACGGACAAATTGTCAAAGATTCGCTGGTGCTCCTTCGTAAAATCAACACAAAAGGAACGAAGTTAGCTGGCAATATAAGCGAATGAAGGTAGCTTATGACTAACTTCGTTTCTTTGCTTTGGTATTGAATTAACGAAGTAGCAGAGAGAGAATCTTTTACATATTTGTATGGAAGGGCATGTCAATTTGATATGCGCTCCTTAAGCTTTGATAGCTTGTGAGCTCTTTGTAAAATATCGCAGCCCGATAAATTATTATTTACAATTTTAAACTGATGTCTATCGCTTTACTTGAACTGGTTATGCTTAAGGAAAATTGTGTAAAACTTAATAATAATATAAAAAATATATAATTATAGTGATAACATGGCGATACAGTAAGCTTGAGACACTGTTTAGTAAAGCCAATACGCTTAATATAAATATCGTCAAAGAACAAAAATAATTCATATTACCATAATGCTAAATTAAGCAATTCGTCATCCTTCAAATACCAATACATATGGAATGATAATGATGTAAATATACATATATAAATATAACTACGTACAATCTAAGTATTAATAATTACTAAGTATTAAGATAAGTTATAGATTTACGTACCTTTTTAATTATTTATTTCCTTGACACTGCACTGATATTAATGTTTTTATAGATAAGCGCAACCAACGTGTTTTCACTGCCCGGTCTTCTAACGGTGAATGATAAAAATAGTATATAGTATGTTAAGGTCAATAGCATTTACTATAATGATAACGTATTTTGATAATATGTATAATTGTTTTTTTTTATCATAACGGTTGGCAAACAAGCTTACGATTCGCCGATGGTAAGCAGTTATCGCAACCTTTGAATGAATGCGATACTTGAAGTATTACGTGTGTACTTGTGTGTTGCTAAACCAAGAGATAGGAGGGAGAGGATGAGACGGGAAACAAGTAAAGGAACAGAAGGGGTGGGAGATTGGGCCTCCGGTGCTGTCACTCATCGCGCGAAACGCACCAATAGCTACTGATACTGCTAGTTTACGACGAATTTCTGTTAGAGGGTAGTATATCTCTGGTCGAGCTGGTCCATTTGTGCTGTGAGGAGCATGGCTCTAATACTATAAAATTGTTTTGAAATTATAATATAGTTGGGAATAATTGTTTTCTATAATTATTTATTATTTTCAGTGTTTATTTCTTCATTTACAAAGATTTATGTATATTTATACTTTAATAAAAAAGGATTTGCTCCTTACATTCTTGTAATCTGCTGCGTCATGATTGCTTAGTTATTATTTTTACATTTTATATTATATTTTTCCATGTACCAAAGTGCATCAATTTTTATAAAATAATAGAAATTGTTTAAAATTAACTAATATTCATTATTTTTAGCTCATTATGAAACAAAGTAGGTATTCGTTTTGATTGTTAGGTAATATCAAAACCGTCATATCAAAATTATTATCGGTAAACCACAATTAACATATTGTCAAATAGGTAAATATGGATGAATTTTTGTATATTAATAAAAACATAGTTTCTTTTCCGAGCGTGTGAGCAGGTACAGAAGAGAAAGAGTAAAGCAGTGCGTCTACAGTCGAAAAAATCTTTCCAGTACATCTTTAATTTGAGTTTTTTCTCTCCTTTCTGTTTGGATTTCTTTTTCCATTACCCGATGATGCTCTCAAGGCTAGTAGGACCAATAGTGATACATATGCAGAAAAAAACGGAAACATATTATCCGTAATTTAAACATCCCACTAATCTAACCAATATTATAAATGTGAAAGTTAGGATGGATGGATGGATGCTTGTAGCTTTTTCACGGAAAATACTACTAGACAGATTTGGATTAAATTTGGTACATACATAGCTTATTACCTGTATTAGCACACTGTTTATCGCTCAAAAATATTGGGTTCACGTGGGATCATCAAAAAATTATATTAACGCAAGTGGAGTCGCAGGCACTGATAGTAGTTGTTTGTATTCAAAATATTTTTGGACTAACGAAATCATAATAATATACGAATGTCAGCAGCGTAAGATTTGACCTTTATTCATTGATTGTTTTGACGACGGACTGACTACTTATAAAAACGACATAAGATTTTTTTTTTGTCTTTGGTTAAGTACATTTAAAAAATGTGATGTGGGGCCTAATACCGATAGAAAGTAGACAATAATCGGTCTACAGAGTAAAATTGATGTACAAGAAATACTACTCATCTATTACATATACCGTCTAACTGGCTGTGTTCTCATAAAGCGTCTGCTCTCATCATTCAATTCAGTTAACTAATCTTTAAAAATTCGTTTTGGTTTCATAAAGAGTATACTTGACTACTCAAATTTTCTTGATGTTCATTTATATATTTGAAGGTTGTCCATTAAGATGATAAATTTAGTAAATGAAACTATTGATCCCTTTATTAAAATATATTTCATCTAAATATTAAATCTATATTTTATTCTTTAATATAACTGCACCGTGCTTACATACAATTGTTCCAATATTTACAAAGGGAATAACTCTTTGATGTATACACTATCTTGCAAATGCGGTGGCTCTGGTACTATAAGCGGTTTTCCATCCATTTTAATGTTTGCAAAAAGCTCTTTGTAGTAACACGTGTAGCCGTACTTTTCGGCTGTCTTTGCTGAATATGCACTGGATGCATCCAAATGAATTAATCTGATACCTCGTTCTCTTACGGCTTTTCTGAAAGATTTAAAAAGAAATTAGTTATAGGCTTAGTAGCCCAATTTAGTGAACCAAAGAACTCTTATGCAAGATGCAAATTACAAATTTCCGAGATATACCTCTTGGGCTACTTTTGCAGTATTGGTTGGGTGTGATTTAATGATTTTTGTACTTATACTACTAAGTCAAATCCTATGTTCTTCTTCCTAGCATTATTCCCGATAGATATCCAGGGTCTGCTTATTACTCTTATCCTGATTTAACAAGTTACCTCTGCAATCCTAACGCCGAACCAGTAACTCATTGGTTAATTGCAAATTACCTATCAAGAATTAACGATTATTATCATATGTAATGATAACAATCGGGTGACCGGCGACTTAACGTGTTCTCCGAGGCACGGTACTAAGTAGCATCCCATAGTACTATAAAACATAAGATATATTGTAGCTACTACCGGATTAAGGTACCTACTATATATTCCGTGCTGCGAGGACCGGACGCTATAATTATTATGAAAAATACAATGTCGTTAATCGAGAGCGTAGTCTGGATATACTGTTTATAGAACGATTAGAGCAGTTCAAGAGAGTACCACCCATACAGAAATTTGACGTGAAGTTCCATCTTTCTGTCCCTTTCTCTTCCACTTAGAACCCAAATAGAGTACTGTCTCACTAACCATAAAATGTACCGTACACATATACAGTCAAAGACTAATGTTATTCTGTAAAGCAAGATTCAATCAAATATCTCTGCGTGTGTAATCTTACTCTGTCACTTCCATTAACGCATTCATGATCCCTTTATTTCTCCAGTTAGGGTCTGTTGCTGCTACCTTTATTTCTACGACATGCTTGTCATTAGGAAACTTCTCCCACAGTCTCGCTCCACTCTCTCGTCTTGCTAATATATAAATAATCTTTTGGAATTTTGGGTTTGTGCACTCTTGAGCTCGTCTCATTAAATCTTTGTAAATTTCCTGTAAATTTCAAATTATTTTGAATTAAAATATATTTAAAATAAACCGACGTTCCTTTCTACAAATATGTAATTAAAAAAAATGTAACAGTATTATCCCTAAAAATGCCTCGTAAATGGAGAAAGAACCAACCCAGAAATGTTGACCGAAAACTGGGAATGTATGGCCAAGCTATATAATTTATTTTTATCAGTACAAAAAGGACTCAGAGAAATGAATATAATAATACTACTACATACTCAATTTCGATCTAAAAAAAGTCTCTTTAGCAATGTTGCTTTTTCGTAAATAAAGAGCTGTATAAATATAAATACTCAGCTGGACTGTAACTACATAGCTATTTTTAAAGCGTTTTTCGGGTTGTTTAAATAAATTTTCCGTTAGTATTGAAACTTTTTCTTCTTCTTATATTATTAGTAGTTAGTGATCAACCTAGAGTTGTGGTTCACTGTTCAGGTCACTCATATAGTCCTCGGACTTGACTTTTCGAATACTAAGTACTACTAACAGAACTGACTTTTTAAGCATGGAGAGGTGGTCACCTCTGAAGGACCTCTGAAGCACGGAGATTATTAGGATACCACTATAATTACGGTCAGCTATATATTGACTAACCGCACCTAAAGTCGTTTAGCCCATTGCTGGATCACCGATTAGTGAGCGCCTCCAACAATGAGCATAATAAAACTTGAAAGGCAATGATAAAGTTAACACGATTCGGAAGATATCTTTTTTTATTCCCTTAATTGCAAAAAATATTTGCCTCTCTCATTTATTAATGTTTAAAAAAGTACCTCTGTCAAAGGACTTATTCCGTTGATAAGCACTCCTACTATATTTCCATCATGATCTGTAGTTTTAAAAGATAATCCCTCCAGTATATTGTCCATCCAGAATTCGTCAAGACCAGGACACGTCTCAGGGTCTGCGGTGCATAGACCTACAGTTTTAATTAGCGGTTCATCTATGTAAAATGTTCTGAAAATGACAAAGAAATTTGTTACCAAAATATATCCAACAGCAACCACCCCATTTATAACTTCTACTTCTTCTTTAACATCAAGCGGGTAAAATAACACTAGATTTTTGTAAGTGAATAATAATGTCCTAGATCTCATGGTAGTTAGACAAGTGAATTAATGAAAATAAGCCATAATTCGCTATATGTCCATTAGTGATGCGCAAAACGAAGACTAGGATAGTATTAGTATTAGACATGGTCTTGCTTAACTACTTCTGGTCTTTCTCTCTGTCTTGTGTGTGCGTGCAGGGTCTTAATCTTTTTTTTTTATGTAAAAGGGAGCAAAAGGGCAGGAGGTGCGCCTGATATTAAGCGATCACCAACGCCCATGAAAATCTTCAAAAACAGAAGGCAGTAGCTATGCCGAATTTTGAGGAAATAATATGCCTTCTGGAAGGTTCCCAGATCATATCGGTTTGGAAAGACCGCCGGTAAAAGTTGGTTCCACAGAGTGGTTGTGCGATGAAGAAAATGTCTTCTAAATCACGCTCATTTTCCAGACATCATAGTAGTAAGGCTGGAATTTGGAGTTTTGTCGCGATGTCTGAAGGTGAAATTCCACCAGCGGAATCAGTCCAAACGATCTTCAGAACATTCCCCGATAGATGCAATAGAAGATGCAGAGGAAACCAACATCGCTCCTCAGTGCGAGGATCAAGCCGATCATCGACAATTCGAGCCGCTCTACATTGGATGCGGAACTTTATTCATATTATTTTGTCTTGGTCCCAACTTTTTACATCTCTAATGTCCATTTTAAAGTGCCGAATACATAACAATAGAACCACATACAATTATCCTAACTAGCAGCGGATGAATCCAAGCGGAAACAGCTAGTAATAACAAGATCAACATCATGCCAGAGTCCTATTTTTCATGAATATATTTGTATTTAATGGTATTGTTTTTAAACGTATCTTATCAATGTTTTGGTTACGATTACGTTTTTGATATGGTTATTTCGGTACTTGAAGTTGTTGGAAATAGATAAAACTGCGATTTGTTATTTCTGGTGCCGTTTTGCTATGTTTAATATTGTTCAAGTTTGTGTGTACTTACCGTTTGACTAAATCCTTAATAGATTCTACATCTTTTTCTTCTACTGCACTGATGCTATATGCATTGTCTTTCGACATGACTTTCTATGAAAAAATAAGGCATATTTAAAATAAACAATATTTGTTTTAGGTTATATTATACATAATATTTTTGTTATTCTTAAAGTAATCTATATAGTATGAGCCTTGTAACCACAGACTGCCTTTACCAGAACACATGCCTATGTCTGGTCCATACAAATTTGTGTTCCGAGCGGAAATCGATGGGATGGAAATCGATCTAAGCGGATGGCGTTTCAAAATTGGACGCAAAAAAAGCAATACCATGTCAATCCACACGAATGTCATTTCGAGAAAAACGCGTTTGAAAATTTGAACAAATTGCTTTATATGATTTTTTATTTATTTATTGGTCAAGCTTTTGGCAATTTGAGATTTATGTTATTGTTATTTAAGTTATTTTACTTATTTTCGCAAAAAATAAGTATACAAACTGCATATTTCGTATATAATCCAAAACGTTTAAAAATACATAAATTGCATCATTGAAAAATCACTTTTTTAGAAGTTTTAAAGCTTAAAACCCTACAAATATTAAAGAAAAATGTTCTTCAGCCAACACTTCTGCATATATAACTCAGTTTTTTCAATTTTGTGGGTTGACATGGTATTGCTTATTTGCGTCCAAACATATTTCGTTTATTCAAGAATAGTTTCAATTTCATTTATTCACTGAAAAAAATCAGCGCAGTAGAAAATTACCTGAAATCGCGGAAAATTTTACGTATGTAAAATATTAGTTAAACTAAATATATTTCCTAAATATACTGAAATATATCATTAACATTTTCTGATCGAAATCCAAAGTCTCATATAGCTTAGACACATTTTATAGCTGTGAGCGTAGTGTTTATGAATTTGTCTAAACCGGTAGCTTGTGAGCAAATAGTAAATATAGATTGAGGAAAACTTTATTCTAAACTTGAGTTGTTAATAATTAATTAGAATGGCACGAGATTAAACGGTCAACAAACAATAGGAGATCATGATGATTATTATTCCCGCCAGGTCAAGGGCAACAGCTTACAACACAAATACACATTTAAACAAAAAAGAACAAAACCTCAATAAAAATTACTTTTGCAAAAGCATCTGCTATCAAAACAGAAAAATTTAAAGAACATTACAATACACCAATATTATTTTTTCTTGATGTCATACTCACAATAAAAAAGTTCCACTAAAACTGAACCGGTTCTCACTTATTTAACGACGCAAAAAACTGGAAACTAAGTACCTGAGTGTGTTAAAATAAATAAAATGAAAACTAAACTTTAATATTAAATAATTACCAGTTATTACATATTTTATACTGTACTCACATTTAAAACATATAATTTAATCGGTATTTATTTCACTCTTGACACATGTGAACGTTTTTGTTGGTCGCACAGTCAATGCCTTCTGCTCTCTGGCTTGTACATTGTAGCCGTAAACAAACTAAATGATATTGACGTCTTACAGAGATGTGTGTAAGTTTTATCGAGGATATTCTAGGGATGTATTCATCGACATCAACTAAATTTTTATTTCAAATTACAGCTATTATATCATTGCACAGATTTTCAATATTTCTCAGATTGTAATTCTTTTCTGACGAAATATTTCATTGTTAGTGGTTTTGCTAATAGAAATCGTTGATGCAAGTATTTATTGTGTTATACCTTATATATCAATCACAGTAAATTTTAGATGTGAAACTTGCTTGTAATAATAATTTTTGTGTGTGTAAGAAAGCTATATAATATTTAATTTATAGACTACTAGCTGCCCGCGCTTTTGTCCGCGGTGATCATAGAATTGGCTCCAGAGAGAAATGAATCATTTGTATGTAAATAATGTTTCATAAGACACATTTATTCGGAATTTATTGAATAAATGCTATAGATACCATGTTTTTGATAACCCGACGGAATCCGAAAATTATAGCAGGATAAAAAGTATCCAATGTATTAATCCAGATAATAAGCTACCTGTTTGCTAAATTTCATTTCAGTCTGCTAAGCTGTTTATGCTTGATTGAGTACAAACGTCCAAACATAATTGCAAGTGGATACGCCCTGGAGTACATTATTTGAAATTTTTCCCACGGGGACCTACTATTTTTGCGGATTAAAAGTATCTTATGTATTAATCCAGGTAATAAGTTATTGTGTGTTAATTACATTCCAATCCTTAACGGATTGGAATGTAATTTGGCCGTTTATGCGTGATCGAGTAACAAACATCTAAACATAATTGTAGTAAGTTCTTTGATAAGCCTACGGGATCCATAAATTTTTCCAGGATAAAAAATAACCTATGTTCTATTCCAGACTATAAACTATCTGTGTGGCTTGAAAGAGTAAAAAAATTCCATCCATCCAGCCAAACTTTCACATTTACATATGTATAGGTGGGATTAGTGACATAATCCATCAGTTGACAATTATGTAACAGTGGTACCCCTAAAATTTTCCTTTCAGCATAAATTTGTGCTTTCTTCTTGATCCGTTTTGAAGGAGTTTGGTAGTGTTGATGGAATAATAAGAAAGGAATTTTAGTAATACTTACAATTCTTTAGAAGTGATAAGTTACCATCATCATAATTATCTTTATTCCTTTAACGACCTTTAATATAAAGGAAATATCATCAAAAACACGATATACTGTTAAATTAAAAGAGCAACATATTAGTGTATCTTAAAAACAAGACCTAGTATTGAACCTTGTGTAACGCCGAATTTGTAGTACAGATCCAGATTGCTTTATACAATTACTTGATCCCCATTTCAATATATGAGACAAGCGATGAGTTTAACAGCGGTGTGGGTCACGTCATAATGATTTAATTTATTTAGAAGCGTATCGTAACTCAATCAAAAGCTTTAAATAAGTCACAAATTACACCTAATGTCATAAAAATGTTTAAGGAGCGTCGCTCCTGCGTCTCATGTTTTTTTTTATGATTGTGTATTGTTATTGGCCCTACTGGCCTTGAGAGCGTCACCGGGCGGGACAATGTAGTGCCACCTTATAATGTAGCTGGCTACTCGGCCATTCTCTGTACAAGTCGTTTTATATTTTAATGATAATTTCTACTGTGTAATTCCTTAGTTAACAGGTAATTTGATTTTCTTAAAAGGTACTTTACAGCATTGCATTTTTGAATCATTCGCGGTGGTTTTATATTATATTATAATCCACAAAGGCTTCTGTTTGTAGTTAAATAAAACGATTATAATATAATTTATATAATTTATTGTTATATATACACATTATTACAACAACTAAATTATATTTAATTGATAGCTTCACAAGGTTTTTCTACTACAGACACAATTGACAAAATACACTTAATTATAGCACCGCTCACATTAAACAGATACCTAAGCCTACCTCAGTGCTTACAATTAAATTTTTTGATATAAAATGCAACAGAATGTAGTTTAGCTATTAATTTTTATCAGGCGTTAAAATGTATGCACGCACATCGGCGCTTTTGTCTTCTGCCACTTTTACACGGTTGGAATAAAGGATCACAAATGAAAATTTTTGATATTTTTAATTACATTGTTTGACCATTGACATTAAACCAATATTTACAGATGGTTTATCAACTAAGGAATACAATTATGGATTCATTTTTAATGATAATTTTTAAAGTATTTTTTGGTGAATGAAAATCTTTGTTCTTATCACAGTTTAATCACATTAAAGATTCATTTAGTTACATCCTTGCAAGAGTTTATTCTTTTTTGCATTGTATCATAACAATATTTTAAGTTCAATCAAAATCTATGAAACATTTTAACAAGGCTACAGAATACCTCTTAAGATTATCTGGGTAATGCTGTTTCTCTGAATACTTATAAACTCTAATATTAAGATATCGACATAGTATAATATTTTGCTGGTATATTTTGGTGGTACCTGTAACAGAAAAATTATAATTGAATAAGTTTATCAATAAAAATCGATGGCCGAAAATGGCTTGACCGATTAGAATTTTTGTTTTTTGCTTTTACACGCCTCAATTTTTTGGACCGTTAAGAAAAAAGACAATTAGGAAATACGGACAGTCCAAAAAAAAAAAACTTAAAATAGGTATAAGAATCATTTATATAATGTAAAAAATGAAGTACTTTGCATTATTTTTAATATATGACGATCACATTTCATGATATTTTTTTTTCAGGTCTTGACAACACCTATATAACAGACTATTACATAATACGAGGTTTTCAAAAATGCATAATACGGTAGCAAAGCCATGCTCCTCCCAGCACAAATGGGGCGGCTCGACTAGGAAAGTACTACCCTGTCACAGAAAATCGGCGTAAAGTAACAGTATTAGTAGGTGCTGTTGCGTTTCATGCGATTAGTGCGAGCGCCAAGCGCCAAATCTTCCACCCCTCTTCCCTTCCTTTCCCTTACTTGCGGTGACTGATTAGCATCAGGCGGACCGTATGCTTGTTTACCAATGCCAAATGTTAAGAAACAAGATTGTATTTTAAGTATGAATAATACAAATATTGATACAATTGATAATACAGTATTTTTAGGAATAACACTGGATTCAAAACTTCAGTGGAACTCTCATTTAACATCCCTTGCAGGAAGACTCAGCTCTGCTGCTTACGCGGTTAGGAAAGTTAGACAATTAAGTGATATCGATACTGTTCGATTAGTTTACTTCAGTTATTTTCACAGTATTATGTCTTATGGCCTATTACTTTGGGGTAATGCTACAGACATTGAGACTGTATTTATTCTTCAAAAAGAGCTGTTCGGGCGATTTATAATCTTCAAGCTAGAGACTCTCTTCGGGATGTGTTTAATAAGGCAGGCATACTGACGGTTGCTTCGCAGTATATCCTTAGCAATATCCTTTATATTCATAAAAATATTGATTTGTTTGACACAAACAGTGACAGACACTGCTTTAATACAAGAAGAAAAGATAAACTTGATACACCTTCGGCTTCACAAAGTGAGTATGTCCTTTTTGGGGCAAGGAATTCGCTTCTATAATAAAATTCCGCAGACAATTTTGAATCTACCACTTTTAAAATTTAAATCTTATATTAAACGGTGTTTACTAAATAAAGCTTATTATTCCGTTAATGAATATATTGCAGATAATGTGACATGGAATTAATATACGTTGAGTTTCATGCGGGATATATATCTTAATTGTACATTTGACAAATGTAATGTGATTATTTTTGAAAAGAGTAACTGTAGAGTTTCTTGCCGTTTCTTCTCTGCAGAATCTACCTTCCGAATCGGCGGTAGCTTCTCTTAGGCGGACATAACAGACTGTATATTTGACGATTCAAAAGTGCTTAAATTAAAAGCCTATTTGAATAAAGAATATTTTGAGTTTGAGTTTGCCAACCGTCATGAAAAAAAAATAATACAGCAAAGGTTTTTCGCTTATAAAAACTTTTTTTTTTAATTTATTTTGTAAATATTTTCTTACCTTAGAACTCTTTGACATATACTCTCGCTTCAAGATGTGGTGGGTCAGGATGAGGGGCATAGGGTAGTTCCGCGTAGAACAAGCCGTACACTTTCTTATACTTTAGGCGTTCAGCAGCTGCGGCTGAGAAGGCAGAGGTGGTGTCCATCCGTAAAGCACCTGCGCCGATTTCTTTTGCTAAGCGTCTGTAAAAAATGGATATATCAATTAAAGTAACAAATAATAGTACGCTTTCAAATAATAAATTCAGTTGAGCTGGTTTTAGTTAGTCATTTTGATTTTTTTTTATTAGTTACACAATTTAAGGAAGAAATTCTTGATGTTATCGAGCGCTTAGCGTTAATTTAGTCTTTCATATTATGTGATTTTTACGTTATTTGATAGAACATAATAAATTATAATACGTGTTTCTGTTAAAATATCGAAGCATATACACGATAGGAACTGCTAATTTATGTATTTTATTATTTCACTACAAAATTGTGTAGCGGTTCATAGAATACACTTATTTTATAAATCTTGTATAGATAGAGTTTATAGCCTCCTGTGTGTGTCCTCATCGTGCGTTGGAGAGCACCTGTCCCAATTGTTATCATAACATCTGATAATAATCGTTAACTCTTAACAGGTATAGGTAAATAGCTCTTATCCAATGAGTTACTGGTTCGTCCTTTGGGTTATGGAGGTGAGATAGCTATCACGCTGACTAAAAACTAGTAATCCTTTAAATCAGGATAAGAGAATAAGCAGACCCTGGGTAAATACCGGAAATAATAGGAAGAAGAGAATTTATAGTCTCCGAGTAAAATGATTGTGACATCGACGTACAAATCGACAAAACGAATTATAAGTTCTGT
This sequence comes from Hestina assimilis, assembly GCA_023373885.1. NCBI lineage: Eukaryota > Metazoa > Arthropoda > Insecta > Lepidoptera > Nymphalidae > Hestina > Hestina assimilis. The sequence goes on along the minus strand of CM041755.1, from coordinate 9,063,737 downwards.
TTTTGCCATTTGCGTGCAGAATCCAAACAATGTCGTATTTGTTTTAATTTAGTACTAATAAAATACCTTTGTTTGAAGATTAAATGTACTTAATTGCCATAATTTAAACAAAGACAAGACAATGAACGAACGATTTTCTACGTTTTACTTTATTGATTATTCTAGTATTGAATATTGTATAAATTTACACGTATTTTTAGCACGCAATAATATTGACCATTGATTTAATATTTGTAATCATGAAATCCAATTTAATTGATTCGTTCACGAAACTTAGTAGTCAGTTGAATGAGTAACTATGACCAGTTAATTACAGTCACGCTCTATTAATATTTAGAAAACCATAAAGATTTTGTTTAAATAAAATTTGATACATGACAATATCATAAAGCATATCTGCTTAAGGCGAGTAATAATTCTTTATTCTAGCAATATGGCATTTGAATCGAGAAAATGGTGCTATGCACAGATTCCTGCCTCCTCCTGCCCTGGCGTTGGCAGGTTGGCTTGGTAGGAAGGAAACTCGCTGCCCCACTTTTGCACTCAATTATGGCGCGTGGCGCATTCGCCAATGGCTTTACAGATAAGGCGTTTGTGGTTGCAGAATAAAATTATTTATTATAACGTAGTAGCAATCGTAAAGAGACTCATTTTTTGACCGCAGCCAGTGGGAAGAAAAAAACTTTCTTTAGTTCTAAGCCGTAGCAGACCTGGTATCTTTATGTTGCAATAACAATAATAATAATAACTATAAAAATAAAATAAAAGTATTCTCTTATCTAGACGTATTTTTAAACTGAATACGTAATCAGCGAATAGCCTTAGTATTTATATCTAAAGTTAGACCTCATGCATTATTTCTAAACTGTGACTAGGATATCTGCACGAATTTTATTAGGAATCGTAATGTATCCGGCTAAAAATGACCTAGCATAAATCGGTATTCAATCAGTTATTCAGAGGTCAAAGGAAATATTGTAATTTAATAGACTCAGTTATTTTTAGATGTGGGAAGTTTTATGTAAATCAGATGCAATATTAAAAAATTTAAGGTAAAATGAGAATTTATTTACGTTCGGGAGTAAGCGGAAAAGTCAATCAACATGTTTTGAACAAAATTATTATTGATTATATTAATTAATAACATGCATGTGGATTGAATTAAATAAAAATATGAAATTAAATGTATTTATACTTTTATACTTATCTATACAAACAAAAAATTTAAGTGTCTATTTGTAATTACTAATTAACAGCTTTTCACTGTATGCATATGAAAGTATATAAGGTACTTATTTGTACATAAAAAATTTTTTTTTTTAAAATTTTTATCTCTCTGTCATGTCTATCTGTTTCTCCATCCGTTTGTTTGTTCCAGCTAATCTCTAAAACGGCTGAACCAATTTTAATGGGACTGGCGGATAGGATAGGATACTTTTATTTTAGAACAAGAATTAGGGTTCCGTGTAAAAAAGAAAAATCGCTACACGACGCGAGCGGAGCCGCGGGTGCAACTAGTTTAATATAAACATAGACTTAATATACTATTATGGACCGGCCCTTTCATACATAGTAAATTATACAAACTCATTGGTGCCCATGACACAAAGACTCATTGGTCCCTATCGTAAATTCAACACTAACGCAAAAGAATGAAGTTATTCACACGCCAACTTCATTCGACATATGCACAACATAACCGAGCGTTTCGTGATTGGTGATAAATTACTGAAGAGACCAACGAGTCTATGACATTTCAGACCGTCTCTTGATAGAGCCATAAATGTTGCCGCTCTTGTAACGTTATTTCAAAGGAAATATAGTTGTCTTAGTCTGTTGCTCGTAGCACTAATAGGAGTAACAGAAAACTGACAATTACATAGGTGCATTTGTCAATAAGTAATGTGACAACACGCACACGTAAAATACGTAAAATATTGGAACGCGGTTTTTATTTAGTGTTTCTTCTATCTTCTTTCTCTTTCTACGGTATAAAAGCTCTGGTCTATAGATTATAAGTCTATGAGTGTAACGTGATATTTTTTCATAGTATATTTCGGTATCATCCAGTGTTTGCGTGTTAGTCTAATTATAATCAAATAAGTAAATTGTTTTTACACAAACTGATTTGGATCTTAATTATGCAATCCTTGACCAGTTAATTTTTTTATTTAATACGGTTTACGAACTTATTTTTAACAAAATAAAATCACAATATCAGGATTTATGATCTTGGAAACTTACGATAAGTGCAAAAAATTAAAACAACATTATTTTCCTCTACACACTTAAAATATTACAAAATACGAAAAATAAAGTACAATAAATATAATAAAAATTATGTTTAGGTTGCGTTTCCACCAGAGCTGCGCGAAGATGCGTAGCGAGGGATTTGTTTGTTAAGAACCAATAGAATCGTTTAATTTACTTAGCTTAGCTCCTGTGGAAACGGCTTTGTGGAATGAGGTTTTCATATGTATAAAATAAGCAAGAGATGCGTGAGAGAGATGGGTGCTTTTCCCCGATGGTGTATTGTTGTTGGTCCTACCGGCCTTGACAGCGTCACCGGGGGCAGAGTACTGAGATTTTGGCGAAAAAAAGGGACAGCCTTCGCGGAGACTCAAAGTTTATTAAGTCCATAGGTTGCCTTCTGCGAGGCCAACTCAGGGCTACTGATGTCATCGGGAATGGAGAAAGAGAGATACGTGCGATTGATGTTTATTAGGGATGGATAGCAGTCACTAGACGGCGTTTGTTAGAGGACATTGGTACCCATCTTTGCACCGCTCTCTCCGTATTTCTGATGGAAACAAAGCATTAATCTTGAATAAATTTATGAACAGACCAAAGTTCACAAAGTTGGAATCATAAGTTAGTCAATATTATCACTGCATCCGATAATAGCTTCTTAGGGTTAATAGTATTACTAATTTTAGCGTAAGGAAAATATGAACCTTTTTATGAAATTTAGGTGAAAGGTAGTGCAATTAATGTTGTAAGACTATTATTGGGCATGTTGCTAGCAGACATAGAGCTAGCTTTTTTCCTACATTGATGAAAAGTTCTCTTTTAGTCCCTGGTACGAGGGAGAAATGTGCCCGATTGTGCCCGGGCAAGATGACGGTAATTAACTCACTTTACTTCTCGGTAACTTAGCCACTATATCACACGTACCATTGAAAAAAATCATATACGGACCACAGGAGAAATGTAGGACATTGCCGATTTTGATTCATTAATATTTAAAGTCCTAAAGATTCCTGATGGTTTTGTGAGGCAACGGTAGCGAAGGTAGGTTACCTTAAGCGTTACAAGTCGCGGGTTCGATTTCCGATCGTAGCAGATGTTTGTATTGACCATACAAGCATGATTTCTGGTCTGGGTGTGTTTGTTCGTGTCATTGTGTATGTTTCCGGACTCCGGACACAAGATATAACTATCTTAATGGGTCCGTTGTGTGTGTAGTGTTTATTTATTCTTCATCATCAAGCAGCGGAACTCTTTTGTTTCCATTGTTTGTGGTCCACCACGCACTTGATTGATAATTATATTAAATTATTTGAATGCAGTTTTAAAGTACTAATATCAAGTCTGTCTGAAACTATCTAATATCCACTACATTCAAATATGCAGACTGACAAATAAATGTTAATATCTCAATTAGCATAGTTATGAGCAGACACATGCAAATGTCCCGATCAATATTGATAACAGTATTAAATTGAGATATTGAAGTGTATTTATATTTATTCGATAGATTTTATCTAATCAATGTTTGTGGACAACCAGCTCGAGTTACAGCATTTATGTTGTAATTACTTGCCTCTTTTATCTAATATATGGACGCAAATAAGCAATACCATGTCAACCCACAAAATTGAAAAAACTGAGTTATACATGCAGAGGTGTTGGTAAATGGCTGAAGAACATTTTTCTTTAATATTTGTAGGGTTTTAAGCTTTAAAACTTCTAAAAGGCCATTTTTAATCATGCAATGTATTATGTTAAACGTTTTCGGTTATATTATATACGAAATATGCAGTTTGTATACTTATTTTTGTGAAAATAAGTAAAATAACTTACATAAATCTCAAATTGCCAAAAACTGGACTAATACATAAAAAAAATCATATAAAGCAAGTTGTTCAAAATTTTCAAACGCGTTTTTTCGAAATGACATTCGTGTGGGTTGACATGGTATTGCTTATTTGCGTCCATATAGTGTTGTCAAATTATAGCTATAAAGTTACCTCATTTACGTTTCAAGTACTATGATATTTGAGACATTTACATTATTATATCATTCGTTTTTGCTTCACATCTGTTGTTTTGGCTCTTTGCTCTTGACTTTGAATATATAAAAGAAATCATAAAAATCTAGTTCAAAAATTCGTAAAAAAAAACGCGTAAAGGAAAATAAAAGTTCCCCGATTATTTTTAATGTTGGACTGTTTTCAATCCAGGTTAAATTTTTAAAATAAAACACGAACAAAATAATCGGTTTCTATATTAATTATCTATTCAAAGGTATTATAATATCACATGTCAAATATGAAGCCTATAACACTGATATTAAATTATAATTTTTCTCATTTATTTTTCGCTCCATAAAATGTATATTTAAGCGAGTACCTAATTGATAATGCGCACACAGTAATTTTTCAAGGAAATTATTGCATATATAGATGACCTAGGTTCCTGGCCAAGTCTTGCATGCTAATCATAGATTAGAAAGGAAGGATTGTTTAGACACTTATGTAGAATAACAATACTACAACAATAGAAGAAGGTATAGATAGATTAAGTATAACTAAATAAATATTTTTGCAAACTAGTCCAAGAATTTCTGTTAAGTACTAATTTATTTTGCAAATTGTTATTATTATTCATGACAATAAATTAGAATGTTTGTGCTTTACATACAAATAATAAAACAATATCTACTTATTTTTATTATTACTCGGCATTTTGCCAGAGTCTGCCCCAATTCAGTAGATTAGGTAGTGTTTTCGTAAAAACATTTCTCAGCTATGTGCTATGTTATCATTAAATTATTAAATGTTTTCAATCGAAAATTAAATACTTATTTATAAAAAATATCTAGCAGTATTTTTACTAACATATTAAAATCGGGATCATTCTACCCTTCCGAATGTCATTAGACAGGCACAATAGATTGCAGCATTTCTGTCTCAGCCTTCTTCTTATCGAGTGGCTAGTGGTAGCCAACTTAGTGTCAGAGTTGTTCGCATCGCCTGTAGGCCTCTTAGGACTTGACTTATCGACTGTTGTCAAATAGCAAACAGCCGGGACCGACTTTTTACGTGCCCTCCGATGCACGGAGACGCTCGGTTGAAATACCACTATGCGAGCACCCATCTTGTGACTGACCGCACCTAAAGTTGCATAACCTACCGATCGTTTAACGATCAGTGGGTGCACTCGGCTATGAGTGTCTCAAGTGTCTCAGTGCTATGCTTATATGGTTTTTATATGAGAATGCTTGTTAATCATCATAAGAAATAGATACAAAATTAAATTACTATAATAACAAAGCTCGACGTAGTAATTGTACAAAGTGGGTCTTATGTCATGTCTACTCTGCGACAGCTTGTTAAGAGTTGGCTGTTAAATTACACACGAGGAATGAACATTTTAATAACACAATTGTATTGTTTCCCACCGCTTTATAAATAAAGCGTTTAGCGGGATAAAGCTGTTTAGTAAAGAGCTCTTCATTTTCGTGACCCAGAAACGAATTACAATGTTATGCGTGTGTGCTAGGAACGCTAATGCGAAACAAATAAATTGCTTAGTTCTTAAAACGTTTTCGGTATACGCAAATTTAGAACTAAGACATTTTTAGATAGTAATACATCTTCTTCTTATCGATTGGTTAGTGTTCAACATAGTGTCAGAGTTGCTCAGGTCACCCGTTGTAGGCCTCTGACTTGACTTTTCTACTATTATCAAATTGATAACTGTCGGAGCCGACTTTTTACATGCCCCCCGAAGAACGGAGACGCTCGGTTGAAATACCACTATGCGATCACCCATCTAGTGACTGACCGCGCCTAAAGTTGCTTAACCTATCGATCGTTTACCGATCAGCGGGTGCACTCGGCTATGAGCGTCGTAATATATCTAAAAGATATGAAGGTTAATATTATTTTTAATTATTGTTTAATGTCACAATTTTATCCAGACTAACATTGTCTCTGTCAGTATGTTAAGTTTATAACTTTGCTTATTTAAAGGGAATCTACAATTTCTATGGCTCATTAAGAATCGAAACTTACTCTGTCAACGACGCTGGCTGCAGGTACTTTAATATACAATTCAAATGCCTCAATTTTAATAAAATATAATACCATTTATAAGATTAAAATGTAGGTTCCTATAATCTTAATCAACTTAACAATCCTTATTTTTAAGGTCTTTGGTTATACGTTATTTTTCTCTTAAAGCCTTCAGCTTTAATACAAGTGCCACTACCGTGTATGAACATCATATGAATTGAATCGTTTACTTGTTCTCATTGTTTTTATAGCTGAGGCAAACCAGATTTGAAGTACGTTGAGTTTAATAAAACTTCCTGTGTTTAGAGGTCCATGCTAAGGGAAAGTAATTAAATTGTCACATTAGTCAATGTCCCGGCAAGAGGACATTCTTAATATAACCCAAATATGGAATTTAAACGTTTACCGATCAATTATTAACACTTCGGGCTATTTAAAAATTTCTTATCTGAAAGGATTGCATCAGCAATTGTTGACGTGCAAGTAAGACGTCGGGGTTTAGCTAGACATGTTTGAGTCTTTACGTTCATGTGCGGCAAAATGTTTCTGTCCTGTCTGACCGACTTTTGTTTGGCTTTATGCCAGTGTCATTACTGTGTGTGTCGAATGCAGCGTCTACAGAGATCGATTCTAATGCGGGAAAAGAGCGGACGAGAGGTAATAATTACGTTAAAAATATTTATAATCGGCTTTTAGAGCATAGTGGTGACATGAGATCTTTTTTTTTGTATTTTCTTTAACAACTTTTCCTTTTGTATTGATATATTTGAATTTGAACTTTATGGAATACCTATATATTTAAGTGGTTGCATGTAAAAAGAAAAACAATTATCATGTGTCTTTGTCATATGTACTGTTGTTTCTTCTGTTGGTAATCCTAAGAAAGAAATAAATAAATTACTATCACGTAGATACCTGTACATCATGCACAGAAAGCGGGATGAGTGAACAGGAAGATTGTTGTGCCTACCACCCACCCTATGCCATCCCTTGCCACCTCATCCCAAAAATAAACCATATAACGTGAGTAAGGCCTTTTCTGTCAACGTTTTACAATAACGCTTTTTTACAAACTTTTTACAATAACGATTAAGGGTGTTTGTAAGGTACAAATTCGTTTATTCTAATAATAATTTCCGATAATTTACAAATACATATTTTGTGAGTACAGTTTTTTATGAGACTTGTTATTATTCAAATAATTAATTACTGTTAATGGATTCAATGAGCAATGATATTTTAGTGAGCTTTGACACATGATTGAAATAATTAAATGATTACTTGCAATTTGCTTTAATAATCTAGACAAGTTTTCTTGAATAAGGATATACAGTTTAGAATTAAAACTCTTTTAAAACGTCTTCTATTGTATCTAACATCGTTTAGTATTGTCACAAATAACACGTCGTTAATAATACATTATCTTTGTAGTATTCTAAGGGAAATAGTAAGTTTACATTTAAATAATGGTTCCTCAAACATAACTTTAAACAAACTAAAAACTTGGGTGTATGCCATTTACGTTGTTACGATCTGGTAAAATTAAAAACATGTAAAAGAGGTATCTACATTCTTACGGAACATCTTTTTATTGTATCTCATTGTTTCTTTGTGACCAATATAAAAAAGGCTCTCAATTATTTATTCGGTATTATTTTAAAATTTAATAATGTAGTTCATATCAACGTCATGAATAAAACCGCTTTAATATTCAAAAGCTTTGCTGAAGATATTTTGTAGAGGGTCCATTTAGAGCCCAATCTGATCGACCAAATTGTTTAATTTCATTGATAAAAGCTTAAAAGAATAAGAAATAATAAATTAAGTCTTAAAAGAATAACCTTTTTCTGGGTCTGTGTAAGTACATAGTTATTTAAATTTCATCAGTCAGTCAAAATTTATTATTCAGTTAAAAATAATTGGCGAATGAATAATCGGCCCAAGGACACTCAAATCTTCAAGAGCCGTCTAGATTTTGTGTACGATATTACATTAATCAGATATAATCATTCTTAAGCAGGGTTAATAATAAAAGGTTAAGTTATTAATTGTAATGAATAAATACGAGATGTTTCTTCTTCCTAGCGTGATTCTTGGTATTTACCCAGGGTCTGCTTTATACTCTTACCCGGATTTGACAGGTTGCTAGTTTTTACACAGAGCGATCGGTATCTGATCTCCACAACCCTAACCTTAACCAGTAACTTTTCTTTTGATATAAGAAAATTACATATTAAGGACTGACAGCTTAACGTGTTCTCCGAAGAACGGTAGGGTGACCCACTTTGCCCTTGCAAATGCCCAGACCGAAACAGATTTTTGTTAGGAATGCAAACATTCGTCCCCGCGGGAATCGAAACCGCGACCGTTGATGCCACTCCATAAGGTTCGTCAATTAATACGAAACGTTCATTTTCATTGTTCACAAGTTCCAGAATGAATTCGCAATTCGTACCAAGGTCACTAGATTGATATCAATCAAACTTTTTTAGTAATATTTTATAAGGCTTGTATAAAATGACTTCCTCATGCTGTATCAGTTCAGGATATTGTATGACGAATCAGAGCTGATTATCGTACGCTAAAAATAGCTTATATTTATACATGTATGTAATTTTTCTGACATGACTGTCACTGAGCTTAACCGGATAGAGCGATTTTATAGAATAACCGAAGCCCTTTTCATTTCATCCTCTATAAAATATAAAACTATCAATCTATCTTAATTCGCTTTTAGCGAATGTATCGAAATAATCATTGACATGCTACAGCTATACGAGGCACAAAGTGATATGGTTGCAACATAACCGAGTGAAGTTAGTGTGTGACTAACTTCGTTCCGTTGCGTTTACGGTGGAGAACTAGATAGTCTGATATATACATGTACGATATTCATACTTTCTCGCTCCTAAATTTAGAACGACTGCTCCAATTTAGATAATTATTTTTGTTGTTTGTTATTTTCAAGACAAAGGTTATCATCGGGATAAAATTTATCCACGGGATCGGGATCAACGAGACTGAGAACTTTGTATTGATTTTTTTTATGACCTAAAGTTTGTGCTTAAAAAGTAGTTTATTGGTAGGAGACCAAAAACGGGGTTAACACTCCCACAGTAATGGCATCAACGGAATAAAATTGAAATATGTATCTACCCGGACGAAGTCGGGGCTACTAGTAATAGATATAGCAACATTAAAAAAATAAACGGCACGCCACGTTAGTTGTGCAATAAAATCAATACCGGAATCAGACAATAACGTTTGGTATTTAATAATTACAACAATGTGCTTTGTGCACGTTTATCGAGATAATAAAATTTAAATTTATCACACAGGATATTTATTAAGGCGATTGCAATTATATAATTGCTTTATATCTTGTATTATATTTGCTTTTAATCGCACGGTATCCTGTCTTTTTGTCGCAGTTTGCATAAAATATCTGTTATTACGATTTTGGTATAATTTATTTAAATCTTGGTATTAGCATACAGTTAAATATGCATATTGTTCTGGTAGGTTTTTTTAGTAACTTTTTGTTGTAGCCTAGTTTCAAGATTAACCTTCATTAAGTAAATGAAGTGGTAACTCGATTTTTACATTTACAAAAATATACACGTGTAAGTATTTTCAATTGAATAACAATACTGTCGTTTTAAATTTTATACATGATACAAGTGACAGGATTTATAATAATGTAGTGCAAAAAACGTACGCAGAAAATTAATAATAAAACTAGCACCACGCGTTGTTGTGGCAACAAAGGATTTATTAAATTGAATCAAGACATGTTTGACCACGGCAGTTTGAATGTAAACAGTTTATATTTTATTTAATTTAATATATGACTCTGATTGTCAGTCAGTGACTGACAAAGATGCATCAAAAACTCAAGATGGCATCCGAGTGGCCAATATGGCGAAAGCCATTTGCACTTTAACAAAATACTCGATACAATCCGATATTTGCGGATATATGTTTTCGACTCGAAATCATTATTTATATTTTATTATTCAGGTAATGTTTCAATCGAGTCTACCATACCCCTTGGCCGAATTATTAATATAGATACCAGTATCATGGCTATATCTTTCAATTTTTATAAGTGTCATGTCTACATAGAACTTTGTAAACTAATATTTTTTATAACTTTTATAAGAAATATTCGGACAGTATGATTTTGACTAGGTTTGACTGCAATTTGCCCAGGAGATATTAAATTTTCTATAATAGTTGTTAGTTAAATAGTTATTAATATAGTAGGCAATCGCAAAACCCTCCTCTACCTAGGCATGCTTATGTGTGTGAGTTATGTTCAAGAATAGTGCCCGACGTATCTGCATGTACAATTCCCTTGACGTTTGTAATATTTATTTCATTGTCTGATTAATAGATTATTTAATAGGATAGGATTAATAAATTAAATGCTAGTGTCTTGCTACCTTCTGCTTATTACTCTATTTCTGATCAACGACCTATCTTTGATTAGTGGCTAGTTGCAGTCAGTCATAGATTTTTATGAAATTGATAACGGCTGACTTTTACGTTCACTCTCTGAATCACGGAGACGCTCATTTCATATAAAATATGCGTTCATTTCATTTAAAAATATGTGACAATAGGCTGATCGCGCTTAAAGCTGTAAGCAGCTATCCATAGATCCTTTATCGTCTAGTAATCGCACTTAGCTATAAAGAGGTCTTAAGATAACAAAACAGGACTAATTAACATGCCCTCTGAAGCACCTTCTAAACCAAACACATTAACAAAGAAACCATAAAAACTACTTACTCTGTCTCCTCGCACAGCACCCTCATCAGTCCTCGTCCTCTCCAGTCTGAGTGAGTTGACGCTATCCTGATCTCCATTACTGTATGACAAGACAGAGGTAGTTTATCCCATATTCTTGCTTCGCGGTCGAGGTGGCCGAGAAGTTTTAAAATCCGCCTGAATTTCGGGTTGGGGCAGTCTTCGGATTTGTCTGTGTAGTCAACCTCCTATAACAAATATGTACCAAATCCTTATAAGATAATTCGTTACAATACTTTTGGCTTCTAATAATATCATATAATAAATAAAAAAACAAGTCCATTATTATTGAAAATGTTAGACGTAAATATATGGAATTGATCGTTTTAATTAAGTTAAAGTAACAATTGCAAAATAAAAGTGAAATTCCTTCAGGAATGTAGTGCTGAATAATCATGGCGCTTCATAAAATGTTCCCTATCCCATGAATCACGAAAATTTCAATTTCTTAACGATTGTCTCTATTTTATATACACGTCTACATGATAATAATATAACATTTATAAACCTACAAATCATAGAATTTTTCAATATGGTTATAATAATAATTTATTGTCAGTCATAAGCCTTTTACGATTTCAATACCAAAGAGACTGACGTCCGTGACGCGGTACATTTGCGGAACTTCGCAAAACCTGCGGAATGCGGACCACGCCTGCTTACTCTATTTACTGTGGTTTCTTTAGGTAGTCATATCCTGTCGATTTACAGGTTCTTCTTATCGATTGGTTAGTGGTCAACCTAGTGTCAGAGTTGTTCAGGTCGCCCGTAGGGTTCTGACTTGACTTATCGACTGTTGTCAAAATGTCAACAGCCGGGACCGACTTTTTACGTGCCCTCCGAAACACGGAGACGCTCGGTTGAAATACAACTATGCGATCACCAATCTAGTGACTGACCGCGCCTAAAGTTGCTTAACCTACCGATCGTTTACCGATCAGTGGGTGCACTCGGTTAAATGGATTGTTTAAGTTTGATTTACCGGTTAAATTGGTTAATAAGTATGTGCTTTACAACCGTCCAATTGAATTATCTATAGATTTAAACTATATGAATTATGTTATATAACTGAATTACGAAGTGTTCGTGACTAATTGTTTTATATATTTATTATGTTTTCAATGTTATCAATCATTGTTTACTGTTTAATACCTAATTACTTGTGTAGCATACAAGTATTCATTATATTACAATTTAAATAGCCAAATAACAGAGTTCATACAATTTGGAAGTATCTTGGCTTTTTAACAATAGAAAGAAATTTAAATTTTCCTAGTTAACGCCTATAACGCAACCTATGAACGCTTGCGATACTTGAAATATCACAAGCGCGTTGCCAACCCAAGGAACAGGAGGGATGGGATGAGAAGGGAAAAAAAGGAAGGGACCATAGGGGTGGGATATTGGGCCTCCGGCGCTCTTACTCGTCGCACTAAACGCAACAGTACCTAATGATACTGTTACTTGACGCCAATTTTCTGTGAGCGATTAGTACTTTCTCGGTCGAGCCGGCCCTTTTGTGCTGAGAGAAGCATGGCTCTACAACCGTAAAAACGATACGATACGCTATAATGTTTATTAAAAAGAAATATGAGAATTATTGTATATATTATACTATGAAAAAATTCCACGAGTATAATTTACCCTTGTTTACAAACTTACAAATTTCAATAACCATTTTAAAGATTTTAGCAGCTTCTTGATGGATAACTTGAACAGGATAAGGATTTCAAAACCATTATTTAATAAAAATGTTGTTCTATTTTATGTACACGTTTTTGTATAAAGTTAATATTCATTATTATATAATGTAATTACAATTATATTATAATTATTCATGAATCGTGGAATACAATATAAATTATGACTAAATTTAAATATTGCAAAATTGTAAAACGTAATTTATTGATCTTAATAGTAAAGTAATTGCAATTATATAATGCAATGCAATATAGGATTTTTAATATCAGTGTTAGTGAAGAGAACTCAAAGTAAAGAAAACATTTGTATTGGAAGCTAAAAGTACGAAGACACGCGTATAAAGTGTGTTTCGATCTCACCCACAAGTCGCAATCAACTTTGAGCCCACGTCTATTTTCACTGTCTATTTTTCACGCTGGGGTCACATTACTAGTCGGATGCGACGCTGTTAAGGCCAGTATCGTCATTGACATCATTAATTTTGAAATATGCTACAGATGGAGACAAAGGGTGGTTTATACGCTGCCTAAGGGGAAACTTTTCGGCTTTCTACAATAATACTACACTACACTACTACCAAATTGTTAATAAATATATAAATAAACGCTGCACACTCAACGGCTCCCATTGAGATAGTGCGATCCTGTGTCCAGAAACACATACATACAAGAACAACTACATCCAGACCGGAAAATATGCTTGCATGATCAATACAACCATATGCTCTGAGCGGAAATCGAACCGGGGACCTGTGGTGTTTAAGGCAGGTTCGCTACCACTGCGCCTGAACGTCGTCAATTAGTGAATTAATTGTTATATATATTTTTTTTCAATAAACCTTAAATTTAGGTAAAATCTTTCGATGAATTCTTGTATTTCAAAATTTATTCATTTAGGTAGTTTTAGCTTATAATATTATGAGTAAATTTAACTTTTAGTAAATTATAGGTCTAATGTATTTCGAGCAACTACGTTTTTTTTGATTTTTCTAGGTTCCTTTGTGGGAATGAATATTTAAAGGTTTTGAAACCGCTCAATGGTAGGAGAATTGCATGTTCGATCCTGAACAACCGACGAGCTTACTTGGAGGGACAATAGGAGTGTTAATGAAATGACAAAACATTACTAAAATCCCTAAAAAAGTATATCAAACTAATTAAAAATTAAATATGCAGATTATATTAATTCACAAGATTCACAAGATAACATTTTCTGAATAATACCACTAATATAAAGGCTATTATCTTATAAGCCCCAGTAATTAACTCATACCTGCATATAAGATCAAAGTTATCTGAAACAATTGTCCATACGACAGTAATTTAAAATCACATTGCGTCCAGAGACATTCAATCAACACCTGCGCGGAAGTTCAAATTGTATTATCTTACTATGACTAATATTTAACTGGTGATATTTGTTGTACTCTCGCGTTGTTATAAGTCCCAAATAGTTCAGACAACGCATAACTTAAAAAGTATAGTCTCTTTGATTAGGTGCTTATTTTTGTTGATTATAATTTATAAATAACTATCTGCGCCCGCGTCTTCTCTCGGTTGATGCACTGATTTTCCTTTATTACAGGGAATCCTCCTCCACTTTTAAAAAAAATGAAAGTCTAAGTTACTTTGTATAGCATCAGCTATCTGCCAGTTAAAATCAGTCCAGCTGTTTCAGAGATTAACCGCAATAAGCAAATAGACAGACTTCATACTTTAATATGCACCTTATGAAAAGCTGTTAATATGCAATTACAAACAGACACTTCAATTTTATGTATATGTACGTATATCAATAAAATCAAGTACTTATTTGTTTATATTTTTATTTTATGTGTATGTTATGTGATAATATTGTCGTCTGTGAGTGAAGTATTTGGCGAACAATTAAAATGAAGAAACACGTGTCTCAACATTTTCTAAAATTTCACCTCAGAAGCGGTAAATTGGGAGTTCAATTTTGTATTAAAATCGTTAATCACGCGAGTGAAGCCACTAGCAGAATAGCACCTTATATACTACACATAAAAATCTTAGCGTGCGCTTTGATAGAGTTGATCAAAAATTAAGTTGATGACGTAGACGACGACTCACAGTCTAAGAGCATTGAGCAGTATCACATTTCACTTTTAATTGGTATCAAGTTTATTGTTAGTCATGTTCCATTTCTCTTTATGAAGCAATGAAAAAGATAAATTAATACGGACAGATGTTTTTGAGTCGCAAATTATGTAACTTCATAAGTAGTTCAACTGATGAATTTATATTTTAGTTTTGAATCAGTCAAAATTAAGGTTTCTTCTTATCTGCTCTGTGGCTGTGTTTGAACCAGGTTAAGTATTTTTATTGACCATACAGGTAAGTTCCGGTTAGGTTCCGAGTTGACCCTATGTTTAAGTATTTTTCTGGACCCCAATACAATATATTACTATTTTATGGGAGCCGTTGAGTGGTTAGCGTGTCGTATTTTTGGTGTTCTTTATTGTCGTTTTACCCATTTTAGGTTTCCGTAGCCAACCCTTATAATTTCGACATGTCTGATTTTATCCGTACTTTAATCATTACTATGAAATTTTACTAACACTTTTGGGGTGGATTTTAATTCGTTTATATTTAAATGTAAGGTTCTAAAGATTCTTCATCATCTAGCTGCAGAGCCAGTCACAATTGAAGCTAAAGGGTAGTTTTGGCTCATCACGCATTTGGCCAGTAATTTTTTGAAGCTGCTATAGGGACAGATTATTAATTCCTTAAAATCGATAGAGATAGAAAGTGTGGCGCTCTGAAGACCTCTGCGCCCTGGAGTGCTGCCCGGGCCGCTAATAAAGCCAGCGCTGATCAAGAGCTTGTAATAAACTACATAAGTATTATTAAGTATTATAATATTATCATATATTTTTAGAAGTATACAATGCACTAGTACCTAAACTAGGCCGAGCCTGTGCTATAGGTACTAGTTCCTTCCGAATGTCTTAAGAATATTGAAATGCAACAATTTTGTATATAAAGGAAAGCGTAGGTATTAAGTTAATTTCTTATCAGTTATGTTATTTACTTAAGAGGTAACAGGTTCTGTACTGCCCTTTTATATGTATATATCTATGGATGTGTGATTGTGTGTGTGTGTGTGTGTGTGTGTATGTGTGTGTGTGTCTGTCTGTGTGTGTGTGTGTGTTTGGTGTATGAATGTGACACTATACGCATGTGGATGCGGGTGTGTTTACGTGTATTTAATTTGATAAAATAAATATATATATCTATATCTACATTATATATATATATATATATATATATATATATATATATATATATATATATATATATATATCTACATTACATTACATACTATATTAAGAAGGGTAAATGCTTTGAAGAATGCTTTTATGTTTAAAATCAGGAAGGAGGTTATTTTAGCAATGTTATATAATAATTATTCGTTTACATTTTTGCTATACGGTTGAACCCTGCTTCGGAATCAATTTAATTTGACATTTAAGTTTATTTAGTTGAGGTATTAAATTGCTTGAACTTTACCATATTAATAATTGTTTTCGACCTACAATTAATTGGTTTACAATAACGGTTCCTATTATTTTGTTCATTTTAGTTTTTCTTGTATATTAATTAAAAACCCGATTTTGAAGTTGTTGATATTTAATTGTTGACAAGGAAAATTGATAATTGATGTTTTTTTGAGTAAATTGTTTGTAATATGTTTACTTTTATTTTTAAAAAGTTTATTTAAAAACTATTGGTATTAAATAGATTTTTTAAACACATTTTATGTAATGATAACATGGCCCGAAGTAAATTACCCAGTCCAAGATAGAATGAAATGGCGGCACATAGCGGATGCTTTCACTCCTATTTAGGGGTCATAGGACTTTGAATGATTATTATTTAGTATTTTGGATTACTTACATCCCTTTTTACGACTCCATTGATGACCATTCCAACGAAATCCCCGTTCTCGTCAACAGCAGCTACAGATACGCCATCAGCGAGTGTAGATGACGCATATTCCTCTAGTTCTATGCAACGTGATTCAGGGGTCTCTAGCAGGTTTATAGTTAGGTTCAACGGCTCGTCACGGAAGAAGAATCTGAAGAAAAATTTTAAATACTGAATATCATCATCATCATCACGTCAGCGGAAGGCCTTACACTGCTGGATATAGGAATATAATTATATTGCTTATTACATTTTGAGGATTTTGATTTTCTTTGATTTAGTGGCGCTGTTAGTTAGTAAAAAAAATCAGAACTGAAGTAACTTAAGAATTATTCAAGTAGTAAGTTTTGAATTATTCAAGTTGTTTGTTATTTGTTTATTTTGAATATTTTTATTACGGGCATATGATATAGTAATGCAAATCATGAAGTTAAAGTGTTAATAAAAGAAACTTCTTTAAAAAATATCATTAAGATACCTCCTCAAGAATTCAATGACTGGTTCCTTGTCCTCTAAGGACAAAGTGCGCAGGGTGTAGGCTGGAGCCATAGTCCGGGGCCGGAGGTCCAACTCAGATAATTGTGCTGGCAACTCGTCGGCCAACTGTAACAATATATAAAATAATATTTAGTCTACATTTAGAACAACTGCTGAAGGAAAATGTTACTTTTTAATACAGATAATAAACACTACACACTCAATGGCTCCCATTAAAATAGTAATATCCTGTGTCGGGGGTCCGGAAACACTTCCGGAAACAAGTACAAACACACCCAGACCGAAAAACCATGCTTCATACAAGCATGGTTTTTCGGTCTGGGTGTGTCAATAGGATTTTTTTTTACAAAACTAAATTAATTTCATTTTTGTTATTTAAAATATAGAAAGGTATTGAGATTACACAAATTATTTTTTTACTTTAAATTTTATACTTTCAATTCTAGTTGAAAAAATTGATGAATTGAAGACGGGAAGCCGTGAATATAGGTGGTGCAAACTGACATAGGATGATGGGATGACAAGCGTCATCGTCATTGTAATACGATATGGGTTGCGAAGTCGCAAAGCATTTTATGGTCACACGCTTGCTCATCTTTAATTTAAAGAAGACTCAGTTTCGCTTTATTAAACTAAATGTA
This sequence comes from Hestina assimilis, assembly GCA_023373885.1. Classification (NCBI taxonomy): domain Eukaryota; kingdom Metazoa; phylum Arthropoda; class Insecta; order Lepidoptera; family Nymphalidae; genus Hestina; species Hestina assimilis. The sequence continues at coordinate 9,045,836 of CM041755.1, read as the reverse complement.
TGTAAGTAGATGATAATTTTCTTTAATTGATGATGATTCACGAAATAGGTTTTAGCTCAAATTAAGAATAAATTAACTTATGGTATTTCGATTTTCGAAGGCGTACTAAAGGGAAACATAATAATTCATTTTTTTGATCAGTTAAACATGCTTTATTAGCGTCTACGCGTGTCTTTGTCCGCAGTAACATTAGAATTGGCTCCAGAAAGAAATCGCGGTATCATGAAAACGTTAACAGAATTACTAAAACTTATGAGCGGACGATGCCGCGGGTACTCCTAGTACTATAATAATCAAAACAATGAAACACAACACCTCTCTCTTTAACCCTTAAATTACAAAACTGTACCAAGATCGTGACTTGTTGTACGTGGAAGGTATGCAATCGCATTATTATGTCAACCGACACGCAATTAGTAGTTCTATACAATATTGTGATAAGTTTTATTATCGTATAGCCGATTTTATAATGTAATATGCGGCATAATTCAGTGCTTGGTAATGTAGGTTAGGTAGGCATTCTCCTTCTTGTATAATCTAAATCCGGTTTTCTTGCTTAATAATGATCTTTTGTTGTTGATAAACAAAAGAGTATTATGTAAATTGTAATTAGCATTATAACAATTAAAGAGTTTACTGACAAAGCTGTGAGTTATTTTCAATAAGTTAAACTCACTGGCGTCGGGACGTGACGACTCCATCCCCGCTGTTGGGATAATCTCTGACACAACAGAGATTATTCCACCAGTGCAATAAGTCATGCTGGTGGTAGGTCTTTTGTTGCAAGGGGCCGGCTAGGTAGGTACTACCGCAGTGTCCAATATTCTGCCGCCAAATAGTAGTGCTTAGGCATTACTGTGTTCCGATTTGAAGGGCACTGTATGCTAGTGAAATTACTGGGGAGAGGAGATTTAAGAACTTATATCTCGAGGTTGGCAACGCGTGAGTGGCACCTACTAAGGATGCCGCAAGCGCTCATAGGCTTCGGCAACCACTTACCATCAGGTGGGCCGTATGCTTGTTTGCCAACTTGTAACATAAATTAAAAAAAGAAAAACTTAATTTTAGATTTATAGGTTAAGCTTTAAATAAAAACTTAAATATTAGATCATAAATATTTTCATGGTAACAAAATGGTAATTTGCAATGCAGTAAATTTAAATGTTTTAAAATTAACATAAACTTAATCATTTAATTTCAAACCGTTACTTTATATTATAATCATAATTTTATTTTACAGTATAAATTGATTTTAATTACTTTAAATTCCGATTTCCGGAAATTAACTATTTTAACGTTAAATATTGATAAATTGTACATTGAATTGCCAGTCGAAATACGAGGTATATTCGACTATTTCAAGGCTCCCATATCAATTTCCCATCCCATTTGTACCCTTCTTTTTTTCCTTCTCATCTCTTTACTCATATCCCTCGGGTTGGGAATACGCATGCTATACTTCAAGTATTGCTAGCGTTTCAGGAGGACCGTATGCTTGTTTGCCAACGCGTCATGGCATAAAAAAATGCAAGGCAACTTACTGATTACAGATCTTTTTGGAAATAAAAAAAAACTATTCATATATATTATAAATGCGAAAGTGAGTTTGTTTGTGACAATTTCACGCACAAGCCGCTAAGCCAATTATCAAAAATTTTTCTATAATCTTTGTCGCGAAAACAATACTTGAAGAGATTGAAATGGGCGATGAAAGATCGTATAGGGAACCAATTATTTTTATATTGCATTAAAAGAGCCTAATCACGCGAGTGAAGCCGCGGGCAGGAGCTAGTAATTAACAACAGTTATATAATTATCTTACGCTATAATAATTTATTTAAAATCAATTTGTTATGTAAATTTATAATTACAGTTAATATTAACATAGTGTAAAAATACCAACATAAATTCCACCATTAAGCATAACTAACTCAATTCCATGCAATATTATTTTCAATACCTAAATTCTTTATTTATATAATTATAGTAATAATAATAATAATCTTTATTCGCATAAAAAGTAACAAATTATAATGAAGTCCCTGGTTTCTGAGCTAGTCTCAAAGACTAGCACGAAGATGGAGGTGAAAGTCGACGAAGCTATCACACAATATACAATAAACTCGGTTAAAATAATGATGAATTCACGAATAAAAAATACGGCAATTAATGTACGTAATGTCACTATTTTATTGCGCCTCTTAATTGCGGAAATGCATTTATATGGCGAATGACTGTTATGTAATAGTTTCGATATATTTCTTAACCCTGTTAAAGGCCATTAACAGATGTATTTATTACTTTATAGCATGTTCAGTCAATTTAAGAATAAGCAGGCAAAATACCTTAAATACGATATTGCGGTTTGGTTGAATTTCATTTACGAATTTTTCGAACGAAGTTCCTCATCGCGCGTTACATGCTCTGTGCGGATGGGAGCTAGACCGAAAAAAATATAAGTCTTTTCCCAGTTTTTCTAAAATTGTAACGACAGCTTTATATATATTTTGTTTGCTGCCAGTTTTAGTTTTCCTCTAGTACACTGACCGTCATAGGTACTTACGAAAAGTAAGTAAACTTTTTGTTAATAATTAATGTTAATTACTATCTGTGCTCGCTCTCGCTCCGCTCACGTTATGTAGTTTTATGATAATACCCAGAGATACGAAAATTTTTCGGCATGAAAATTATCTCATATGTTGATCCAAGTAATAACCTATGTGTGAACCAAATTTCATCAAATTCTGTTCAGTAGTTTTCGCATGAAAGAGTAACAAACATCCATCCATCCAAACTTTCACATTTATAATATTTGGTAAATAGCAAAAAAAATGTCGTTCCTACCTCGTGTCCCCAGACACGTTTCTTTTTGTTTAAATCACTTTCTCTGCATTACAATTTGATAAGATTTCTAGTTGTATGTTGATTTTGCAACTACTACGTCTCCACCCGTCCGTATCTAAGTATCGGTACTCATGCACCAAGTTTCACCATGCTAAGGTATTGTTTTATTACGTAGTTTCATACTTATTTGTCACGTAAAATTGAAAAAAAAACAATCGAAAAAAGATTCGGAGCTATGAAAATCAGGTGGTATAAGTTCTTCTTTGGTATCAAGTTTTAATAAGATAAATGATTGAAAGATTTGCTTTCGAATATAAACTCACATTGGCTGGATACTAGATTTAACTTCTATTATACTAGATTTTACTTTTATTACAAGCCGTATGTTTTATTGGCAACCATCATGACATATGACGGTTGGCAAAAAAGCATACGGCCCGCCTGATGGTAAGCAGTCACCACAACCTACGAACGCTTGCAATACTGGAAGCAACACAAGCGCGTTGCCAACCCAAGGAAAAAGAGGGAATGGATGAGGAAGGGGTGGTGGGAGATTGGTCCACTGGCGCTATCACTCATGGCACGTAACACAACAGTACCAGCTGATTCTATTACTTTACGCCCTTTTTCTGCGAGAGGGTACTACTACGCCGGTCGAGCTGGCCCTTTTATACTGAGAGAAGCATGGTTCTGCTAGCGTAAAAAAACTTAAGAGTGATTCTCATCAGATAACCATGAACTACGGCCTCAGCACTGACGAATTATTATAAATTATTAATAATTATTTTGGTGTTGTTATAATATAAAATTAAGCATAATGACAATGTAAGTATTCTTCTTTGTATTATTACGCGTATATGAAGATAAAACACTACCCTCCGGGAGTCGGGGAAAAGTATCTGTGAATTATGTGGTATCTGTGAATCTGTAAATGCTGAACTGATTTTGATTTAGTTTTTATGTGTAAGGTGACTTAATCTCTTGGTGGTCGTGCTCTTAGCTATGATAGAAATGTGTCCAGCCGTTTTAAGAATATCAGCTTTTCAGTTAATAACATAAGTCACAAGTTTTTAAATTGTTATTTAATTTTAAACATCAATTTTATTTAACAATCAAACACTAAAACCATTTGTTAAAGAATTGCTAAGTTATTAGTGTTATTTATGACTGGCGATAACTAAAATGGCTGACGTTCGCAATGTATGATTATGGCACGAAGAAAACAATGTAGGAATACATAAAACAGAAACGTGTTGTATTTTGTATTATACGAGCACTTAGTATACGTAAGATTCACGTGTTACTTATTTATAATTTACTGTAAGAAAGTATTTGTATAAGATGTTGCATGCAGAACAAGAAAAAAAGAGGTATTTTCTTGCACTGTGACGCACAAGCGAGACTCGCTTCTCTATAATATAATAAATCTTAAAATATTCTAGAAAATACTAAGATAGCTATGATATCTTATTTCAGTATTTCTCAATTTATGGAGTGAGTTATTTGTTTGAAATTTATCAAGAAATCTAAGACCATTTGCTTGTTTCAGGCAAAATTCTACGCCATATTTCTGTGTTATCAATCGTGACGTAGCGTATTAAATTTTAATTTTCTAATTATTCCCTCAATATTAATAATTACTGATAGAGAAGGAGAGATAAAACTGAAGAAGATACGGAAAGGTATGGAAGACAGGGATTTTGGGTTCTCGGCGCTCCCACTTATCCAAACAAACGCTTTTTTATGCAGACCTCTTTACGGTTTTGCATGAGAGCTTTATAGGTATTTACTTATAATTTTCCGCTCACTTAATGGGTCTTTAGGATACATTATAAAGAATGCAAATTTGTGGAAAAATTTCATATTGATCAACCACTTATCGAGTTTTTGTACATACACACGGAAGCGCAAATTTTATAATTATAATAAGATGCTTGAACTTTCATATCTTGTAGTTGAACTTTTGTTATCTGTCTGTGGTAAGTATAAATAATTTAAACTTTTTCAATCTAATTTATGATTGTGGGTCGTGTAAATAATAATTTTTTAACATAAAAACTAGATTCTGATTGCAGCGCCATCTACCAAGTCAAATTGTGAATATAAATAAGCCATCTAGGATCCTATCTAAACACACACAAAACTTCATTAAAATCAGTGCAACCACTAAGACGTAACTCAGCGTCATTGTAAATAGCTGTTAGCTGAACTATGTAAAATATAAAAAAAGTGTTTAAAAAAAACGATTCAAAACCTTCAAAATACGCAATTATGTTCACTACTAAAATAAAACCAAATTACAAATACGAATAAATTTTGATGGAATGGCGATGATACCATTTAAATTTCATCATTTACATTTCTGAATAAACCTCTTTAGAACAAAAAAGAGTTTTCTAAATCCGTTATTTAATGACGCAGTTATGCCAGAATAAAATAGTGTGTTCTATATATTAAGTCTGTAAAAAGATTATTTATTATTACAATAATCTTGACATTCAAATTGCAAAAAGTATATTGCATAATATAATATCGTTATACATATATAGATATTATGTATGTCGGTATAAGATGACGGAAATGACTCTGACCGTGATCTTGTGTTCGAATTCTAGGTCACAGTACTTTTATAAATTATCTAATCGATTTATATACTATGTTTTGATGGTTTTTTACTTATGTTTATAACCATGAGGGGGTGAAAAAGGGGTTAAAAAGGTTGTATGGGATGCCCGTCATTTTTAAAACTAGAATTATAAAACATTGTTTTTTGGCGATCAATAAAAAATAAAGAAACAGTTGTTGTGGAATGGGGGTTCAAAGTTTTTTTTGAAATCGTTATTCCGCTAGCAGAAGCTAATAGAGTGTATACTATCATTAAATATACTTAAAATCTAGTTTAAAAATCTATGTAAAGCGACGAGAATCATGCGGTTCTTCAGTTATACAAGTATACTTTGAATTAACACACATTTTGAGTAAAGCCGCGGATAGAAACAAGCTAGTAGATATAAGGCACAATTTAAACTAAAGCAGGTTATTGAGGTGTCCCGTTAATATTAAATTATCATATTTTTGTATATAAATGTGATTAATATAAGGAAGCTGTTATCTATGAAATCTATCTGAATAATAATTAGCAAATTTATTTTATCATTAAATAAAATAAATTTATATGAATTTTGTTTCGTAATTTATAATATTAAATTGTAGTTGTAATAGTTTGAACTACGCATGCATAGCTAAAGCTTAAATAAGTTTGTAGAATTGGTTAGTACGATTAATAATGCATATTAATATTAACTTTGCACAAATAGTTTTCGTCTTTGCCTTTTTCTTAATTTTGACAAAAAAATAATATTAAGTTTTTAAAATTTTTCTTAAAATGTTTATCTATGTCTCTTCGCTACGAGTTAATCCATCGTGGTCGGTATTCATTACATTATATTTTTTTTTATTCGCCTATTACTCAGAAATCAGGGGTTGCAGATGTCTATGAGTGGAGATAATCACTTTCAAGAGTTTTAAAACCAAATCTTTGGTGTGAGATCGGTATCAATCAATCGATAGATCGTATTTTTTTATTTGATGGCGGTTGGCAAACAAGCATACGGTCCGGCTGATGGTAAGGAGTCACTGCAACCTATGAATGCTTTTGACACTTAAAGTATTAAGTGCGCGTTGCCAACCCAAGGCATACCAGTTAACGGATGAGAAGGAAAAAAGGCAAGGAACAGAGGGGGGTGTGATTTGGCCTCAAGCACTTATGTCACGAATTTTTTCCGTTCCGGAGTTTTGTATTGGACAGCTTGAATTTTTTCCGTTCCGGAGTTTTTGAGGAAATTTGATAAATATAAATAAAGACCTCCTCTCTCTTTATGGAATATAATATATACGTACGATTACATACACGTCTCAATTTTTTTTATTACTTTTTCTTTAGCGTACGCACTTAAAGATTCAGAGTTCCTTGTCCAGGATGAACCCACGACCGTTGGTTCAATTCTACGTTTTCTATATACTCAGGTATATTATTTGGTAATTTGCATACAAATGTCAAATATGTATATAAATATAAGCTAAAGTACTTACACGTGTTAGAGCGCGTGCATATTATTATTGTACTTAAATATTTCAATTTAATATTTTTGACTCGGCTATGCCCGTGTAAATGCAATTTGTATGAACAACAACCCCTATTTCACCCTATGCAAGTTTTTTTTCGTGAAATTCTTTCAAATCAGTTCATATATTGCGTGAAAAGTTAACAAACAGACAGAGCTACTTCCAAATTTATAATAATAGTCTCTATAATATTGATTAGTCTGGATTTAATAAGGGTCCGATGATATTTTAAACCTACTGATATGACGTCAGAAAACGGATCTACCTGTGTGAAATCCTAGGGTACAAATGGTAGAATAATTTTATAACATGGAACAACGATAATATATAAATACTTCATTTAATTAATGTTCATTAACACCTTTATTAAAGGAATTAAAATTCGGTAAGGTACATAAGGCACATCTGATAAAATAAAGGTGCTTTGGGAAAAAATAATATTTAATATAATATGAATCTCAAAAATATGGGTTTTAAACATTGAATTTTTATAATTATTTTAATTAGAAATACAGCGTTTTGTATTTTTATTGCTGTCTATAGTGTCATAAAAATGGTTTTATTGATCAAATGTTGGTATATAAATTTTGATACTAAACCTGAAGAAAACAAAATATTATTGTATACTAATGTTTGCCCGCGTTTAGGTGACTTTTATAAGGCACTTTTATTGAAATAGAAATAAATGGTTCCTGTTACATACTTTTATTCCTCAGTAACTCTCGTATTAGCCTCGTAGTCGCCTCTTCTAACATTGAGCTATTCGGGCTTAAATTGGTTCCTGCGAGACTGAACTACGGCTTAGAACTATAAATTAATGTTAAATGTTCAACATTCAACAATACGGGGAAAACAGTATTCATGAAAACACAGATAAATACAAGCAAAACATCTATCATCAGAAATTTAACCTCCGTTTAATGTTTCTTCCACGAGCACAACTTTTGCTTTGCTTTGCAACCAGATTTCTCAGAATTATTTTATTACTTATTCATAAACAATATAATTATTATGCCAATTGATTGTAACCAACACGTTTCGTGTATCAGTGAATGTCTACGTGTGTCTATATCATTCTTCCGGGTTCTAATATTAGTATACATGAAAAACAATAAAGAATTATTAAATATGCATAAATGTTTTTTTCATTGTCAATTTAATATCTGTTCTTGTACCAGGAAGTATTCAAATGGATCATTAAGTTTTTAGGTGTTAGTATCAATTCGTAAATAATTATTGAATTAATTGAATAAAAACTAATTTCAAGTCAGCAATACCACTGCTCTAAGATTACGACCGCAAATTGAACCCATTCACAGACCAAATACAAATATTAAGCAATTGAACTAAGTTATATGTGATTCAGCGGATAGAGAATGTGTTAAAAGAGCATTATTTTAAAAAGTATGTTTCGCGTCGGTCGGCTCCCGAGGGCCAGAAGACAAAGGCGATTTGATGTTCATTTACTTACTTAGTTACAATTTCAATTTTAACAGAGCACACGTAAGCAGCGATATAGATTTTTCGATTATTTTTGAAATAAAATAAAAAATGTTGTAGTCATATGTGGTTTTTTTTTGAGAATATTATGCAATGGGTTTTTTCATGGCATTACTAGTATTCCTATCCCTTCCTAATAAGCTCGAAGTTTTCGCTAGGAGTGGGTACGACAATATCTCTAGGGGTTAGGATCGAACCCGCGACTCTCGCGTTAACGGAGCGGAGTCGCCCATTCTAACGTTGATCTATTGAGGCTCGTAGACCAATGACACTTGCAAGAATGTGACCCTTTCCACTTTACCGTTGTTCTCAGAGAATAACTCTGCTCATCAGAGGTGACCTCTGATATTTGTATTATGACCTCTGATATTTGTATTATGACCTCTGATATTCATATTCTTCTTCTTCCTAGCATTGATCCCGGTATTTTCCCAGGGTCTGCTTATTACTCTTATCCGGATTTGATAGGTTACTTGTAGTATCCGTATACTGTATTCAAGGGAGAAAACCCTCTAACCTACCCCTTTAAACATATAATACCTTCGGAAATAACCTAGAATACTAGTTAGAACACATTCAAGGTTATTTTAAATGACTTTTTGGTTATAGAATTAATAAGCGTGAATAAAACACACGTTGCATTTATAGGTAATTTATTTTTTTACATTTAATGAAATAAGAGCTGATCAAAGCGTGGTCACCGACTAAATAAACTTATTTACTATATCAATATAGGCATTGGGACTTTGATATAAAGTCAGTCGTTCGATGACTGACCTGCTTCAACGACACGTAGACAAGCGTAGCTAAAGCGTAGCGTATCTATGATATTATCAAAATTTATGTAGCTTTATAGAATTTATGCCACAGACATGTAACGGCTTACTAAATTGGTTTTTTAATTAACTGTTCTGAAAATTTGTGAGAGCGAACTTCTTTCATCGTTCTTGTACGTAACATCCGTAGGCTTTCCAATTACTCAATAGATCAACGGTAGAAGACTTCGCTCCGTTAACGCGAGAGTGGATTCGATCCTGACCCCTTTAGGTTATTGTCGTACCCACTCCCAGCGTAAGTTATGAGCCTATTTGTAGGGGCCTTAGGTAATATTAGTAAGGGCTTGAAAAAGCACTACTATTATTAAAAAAAAATCTCTGCTAAAATGCTACAAGTCTATTTTGCACATGATATTCAAACTTAAACTACTATATTATATGACATCAAGATTATGTAATATGTCTAGACTAGCCAAGAAAAGACTAGACACAAAAATACAATTTATGTCAAGGTGTCGGCCTTGATCATTGACCAACGACCATAAATCATCATATTTATACAAAGTATCTAACAATATATACTCATTCTGCTGCCGGTCCCAAGCCCGGATAAAAAAGGAGGGTTCGTCGTAGAGCTAACCACCCCACATGGTAAAAAAAACCTGGTTACGAAAACTTGAACAAGAGAGAATACCGGATCGCTTAATAAATCGCGACTTTGGACAATAAAGGATAACCGATTTGACATGCGGATTGGAACATGGAACGTACAGACTATGTTGCAGACCGGGAAAATGCAGGAGATTGATGATGTACTTTGCAAGTATACAGCATCGAGGAAGATCTCAGAGCCGTTTTTTTTTTTTTTTTTTAAATGAGTATTGTTGTTGGCCCTACTGGCCTTGACCGCGTCACCGGGCGGGGGGGCCGAGTACAGAGACCCAGCCGTGATAAAGGGGCAGCCCTCACGGGGGCTTAAATTTGGTTCCGTCCATATGGACATGGGAATCTCAGAGCCATGGGAAAGTTTACCGCCTGGAGGAGAAAAGCCAAGGATCGGAACGAATGGCAAAACCATTTTTGAGGTGACCAAGACCCGCAAAAGGTTGTAGCGCCACAGAAAGTAAAGTAAAGTAAAGTCGACACCGTTGTGGCGTTGTGGGTAGCGAGTCTGCCTTTAGTCTCGACGGTTGCGGGTTCGACTCCCGCTCGGGCAGATGTTTGTTAAAATTTCTGTCCCCACCGTGCCTCGGAGAGCACGTTAAACTGTCGGTCCCGGTTATTATCAATAACATCTAATAATCGTTAACTCTTGATAAGTAAATTGCTCTTATCCAATGAGTTACTGGTTCGCCCTTAGGGTTGCGGAGGTCAGATGGCAATCGCTCTGTGTAAAACTAGTAACCTGTCAATTCCGGATATCAGTAATAAGCGTCTGCTTAGACCCTGGGTACATATAAATACCGGGAATAATGCTAGGATGAAGAAGAAAGTAAAATAAAGTATAAGAATATTTTCTAAAACTACCGGACAGATTTGGGTGTGGTACACACATAGCTTATTACCTGGATTAACATAAAGGACACTTTTGTTCCCGTGTGCATGTTGGGTTCCCGTGGGATCATCAAAAGACTACATAGCGAGAGCGGACCTGCGGTCAGAGCTAGTTAAATGTATACATTAGTAATGTTCTACTGCTGGGCAAAGGCGTCCTATTTTATTAACGACAAAGATAAGAAGTTTAACTATGGCGGATTTATTACTGGTCCACTATGGATTGATAGATAATGTATATCTCTATCTTCCAAGACAGGCAGATTTCCTCAAGAAACTAATCCAATTCAATGAAATTCACGCATTGCAGTATCTACGCGGATACATCCACAGGCAAGAATTAGGCAAAAATACATATTTCAATAAATATTACAAGAATATTTTAATATTTTTATTTTAATCATTTACAAAATCAAATCACCTTGCCATTTTATGACGTGTAAAACGTTTTGAAGTCGTAAACATTAATTACTCGGAAGTAAGGATAGGTCGATGCCTGGTCACGACAACAATGGAATACGGCTGTGAAGCCGGAAACTGCACATGTATGAAGGATTACGGATAAAAATACATTGTCTCTTGATAAAAATGTTTTCAACTACGTACGTCAACATGTGTCTTGATCGTGGGAGTAATAAAGATATACAGACAACAAGGCTCTACTAGTACAAATATTAAGCTTAAAGCTTTATTAAGTATGAAGAAGTTTTAACAATATAATACTTATTTTTACATATTTTGCATTAAATTTTCGGAAAACCCGTCCTACGTAATAATTTATCGTATGTGAATTCATGATAGCAGTGTTATGTGTTTCCAACTTTTATGCCGAAATTCTTTTCATCATCTTTTTATAACGCGAAGTTACCTACTGACCTGGATTCGAAATGCAACCGCGTTTTTATGATCTATTTAATTATTCTTCACAATAACTCGTTTAGAATTTTAATTAAATGGTTGCAGTTCATCTTTTCTGTTTTAATATAATGGTTGTTTTGTTTAGAAGAAAACCTAGGTTCGAAGACCGCGTGAGAATAACATAGGCTTTTAACTGATATCTACTTTATTAATAATAATAAGATTACAACTTCATATATACGTTTCTTAATTTATGTTTCTAATTTACATTTATGAGACCACTCTTTTTGTCTTGTAATGCCATATACATAACAATACCTACGTTATATTTATGCTTCTCTGACAAAAATAACTGAAATTTGCAAGCCTTTTCATGAAAATAAGACAATTATTTTGTTACATTAAAGTGTTACGAAAATAATAAAACTTCCTCATTTCAAAAAGATTAACATAATTATTTGTCCGGTGATGTAGTCAGCCGTAACATTGTTACCTATCGTGACTAATGATCCATTGAAAACAATTTTCTGTATGGACACACATAATAAGTCAATAACTTCAAGAGTTTCTAGAAATTCTTGAAAATTCTATTTTATATTTAGAATGATAATTAGTTGAATATTGCTACAAGTGTTTTTTTTTTGTTTAAAAAGACGTATCAACAGAGACTTGTAACAAGAAAAAGATGTGTGTGTATACATAACACATTACCTATTGCATCTACATGTTAAATGTGTATAAATCATTCGTGTTACTGCACATTTTTTTACCGCGCTAATATTAACGCATTAACAGTTAACGCGCATTTCATCACTAACTATAACGCAAACATTAATGCATGGACCCTTACCCATAAAGATAATTTTCAACTTTTTGGTTATTCTTTGTTCAGTTATCTCGCGTTATCGTGTATTTATATTTTATTATGACCTCATATCGTATCGTAGTAGGATAGTTCAGTAGCCCGGAGTAAACTAGCGCCCCGCGCTGTCTGATATTATAATTATGTATCTTTTATATATCTCCATTTTCCATTCACATTTAGTTCTAACGTATAAACACGTCTTCTGTATAATTTTACTGCCTCTTTTGTATTTTTGTTTCAAACTTTTTATGCTACAAAAAATAATCGTAAATGTATTATTTAGATAATTTATATGTAAAACCAGTTTAAAATATTAACATTTAAGCATATAACTTAATGATTTCAATATTTAAATAAATGGCAATTTTTGGGTTTGACATGTCTTTTAATGAATGAATCTTGTCTATTAGAAGTTAATGCTCGTCAATTAAATGTCTTATACGCGTTAGTGTTAGCTTTATCTTTGCCGAAGTTTTTTTGAATTGAATGAAATAAAAAAGATATCTATTAAGATTATATATTTTGATAATATGTAACTATGGTCTTTGTAGGTTTAAGTCTGTTCTTTTTTTAAACAGTCCCATTATGGTTTTCGGATTTTTTTAAATTTTATAATTCCAAGTAGGTATCTGTAACTTATATTGTGATTGAAAATATATTAAGTAAAATAATGGTTGAAGGCTACTAAAATGGTCATTTGCTATTTTGTACTATGTAGGTCAGCCACAGTTACCTTTCTATACAGCATATTTAGCGGTTATTAGGAATAACTGTTATAGGTATATAATTAAATTTAGATATATTTGTTACCTATAAAACACCGCTTTAAAATATAAGCAATTTATATACAAGCCGAAGCTGAAGGCATAACGAGTAACTACAAATTATACGAAATACAATTATTTATGTGTACACTGCAGTAACATGCAATATATGCATGCACCTGCATGTCCTCTGATGTTGCAGATGTTCATGGGCGGCGGCAATCTCTTGACATAAGGCGAGCTTATCCTCTCCCCCTCTAACAGAAAACTAATTATATTAAAAGTATAAAACCTAAGTTTTATTGTTAGTTTTGATCGTTATATATTTAGAAAATCCCTTTTTGATCTGAACATATTTTATCTCGTTTGATTGCTTGTTTTTTTTTAGAAAGATTCAGGGCATATACAGATGACCCACGCCGACGACCAGTACCCGTACACGCGTTGTGCACGCCGTAAGGAAACATCGCGGGGCGCTTATTCGAGGCGTGGGCGTTAGGACTTCGATAAATGCAATTTGAGATTTATTAATGCCTACTAAGACTCAAAATATCTGCAAAAAATTCCAAAGTGAGCTAGATCCGGTAGCAGGTGCGCGTGGCGTGCGCGTAGCGACATGTCATATAAACGCGGCCTTAGGGCTTTCGGGTTGTACTCAGAGACCTAGCTACTACCGTATCAGCCGTACCAACTAAACGGACCCCGAACCCATGTAAGTAAAAATGGCTTAAATGCTATCGAAAATCTCACACAAACTCTGACCGTACGCTAGGCTTTCATACGTACACTTTACAACCGTGCGAAGCCGAAGCGATTATCTTATACTCATTATATAATAAAACATTTTTTAATTTTTGTTTCTTTAGTGACATTTTCATTGTCTTCTCGTAAGGGCTTCGGTAAAAGGCCTGAGAAAATTTCGATATATGGGTAACTACGCTGCTGGCCGTACTGTTACGCAAAGAACCTTATAAAAGTACTAAAATCACAAGTGAGAAGCAGCATTGTTATACATCGGTGTATGATGTCTATTAGCCGTGGTTCGGCTTCGCAGGAGGCACCCTAAAGACAGAATCAAATTTGAGGCCCCGTGAGGGCTGCCCCTTTATCACGGCTGAGTCTCTGTACTCGGCCCCCACTCTCGGTGACGCTGTCAAGGCCAGTAGGGCCAACAGCAAAAACATTCCGAAAAAAAAAAAAGATGTCTATAGTCCCCTATAGTTGTCTGACACAAGCATTTAAAAGCATTATAAGTGACAACGTATATGACGCAAATGAATACACGGGATGAAGCTAGTTTTATATGTAATTGGTTTACTTGTAAAAGGCAGCATGATTTACGATATTAAATTCCATTTAAAGTACTAACCAGATCGTTAAAGTTAATAAAACCGCAAACGCAATTTGTGTGTAACTAATGACATAAATAACACGTATAAGAAAATCAATAATTTTATTGATAACAAATATTGCTATATTATAAATCGTTGAAGTTTTCTAAATCATAATATAATATTAGTTTCGATATTATTAATGCCAATATGTGTCAATTACTAATTTTTTCGGTGACGACGGCCATAGAATAAAAAGATACTATACTTACATCAAATTTAAATAGCATAATTTTATCGTAATACAATAATTGAAGTATAAAGATTACTAAAATAAAAAAATAAAAAATGATTCATCTATTATGACTAAGAATAAAATAGCATAATTAATTAAAAATTAATTATAATTTGAATACGTAATTAGATTAAAACGACTATTTATACTTTTCACATTAATTAAAATTTATTTTTAATTGCTTATAAATAAATTAATCCGAACATTCTCATGCTAAAGTTTGTATCGGGGGGTCAAACTCACAGAAATATAATCTCAATATCAAAGAAATTTTTGTATGTTCAATACTATTGTAATAATTATGTCGACCGTGAATCGCTTACATGATTAACAGCATATATTATAAGTACTAGATTTTCCCGCGGCTTTGCTCGCGTGGTCAATACAGTAATCTTTCTTACTTATTGCTGGCTCCTAAGTATTGTGATATAATATAGCCTAAAAAGAATTATTCAAATCTGGTCAATAGTACCAGAGATTAACGCGTTGAACCAAACAAACAAACAAACTCTTTCCTCCATCTCCGATGACGTCTTTAGCCGTGTTTCGGCTTCGCAAGAGGCACCATAAGGACGGAATCAAATTTGAGCTCCCGTGAGGGCTGCCCCTTTAACGGCTGAGTCTGGCTGTGTACTCGGCCCCCTGCTCGGTGACGCTGTCAAGGCCAGTAGGGCCAACAGCAATCTCTCTCTCTCTGGCAATAAACATGCCGCAAAAAAAACAAATTCTTGAGCTTTATAATATTGGTATGTTATAGAATAAAATTATTAACAATCAGCTTTAAACCTATGCTACTATCTTTATAGCTTTATACCTGCATTCGACGTCAGGACAGTATCAAAAATAAACTGTTAAAAAACTGTTCAAAATTACCAACTCAACCTGAATAGCCCTTATACTTTGTAAAGGTTCCGTTCAATCTCCTGATTCTTTGATCAGATCACAAAATTTAAATTAGACCGCCCTACTTTGACGTCGAACTTATTAAGGAAAAGGTTAATTTAATTTGGTTCTGGATCGGTGAAGACGTGTTCTCTTTCTTGGGTGAAGAGTTTTGAACTTTTCGAGAACCTTACTATTCAATTTTTCTTGTTGTAACAGAGTCCCTGATATTTCGCACGCTTAAGAATTTAGAAGGTCAGATAACAATCTTTTTGAATTGTTTTTATATTATTGTATAATATGTCCTTAAAATTTATTTATCAAAATTTAATATTTAATTGATATAATTGTTAATCGCTGTTAATAAGTACTGGTACTAAAAACTCAAGTGCATACGCTGTCGAGGCGAAAGGGGACATCGAACTTAAACCTTGGTAGTGATCGTGAACGAGGTCCGTTCACTAAGTCAACTGGTCTTTAAGGTTGTCAATTTCTAGAAAATATTACGATACAACAAAATATCTCTTACTAAATTAATTTAAATAAAAAAAAAAATCCGCAACTAATAATTACGACGACATTGTCGCGCAGCGGTATTGACAGGTTCACTTAAGCGCCACAGGTCGCGGGCTCGATGATTCCTACTTGGAGCAATATGTTTGTATTGACCATACAGGCATATTTTCTTGTCTGGGTGTGTTTGTCCTTGATATTATGAATGTTTCCGTTCCATTGAGTATGTAGTAGTGCACAGATAGAGTGTAGTAGTTTATACTTTTTACATTTTGTGTTTACATTTTAATTTAAATAATTATCATAATAAAAAAAAATACATTTGAAAATTTTAATCATTTAAGCCCCTGATTTAGTAGTGTAGGCTTTATAGCAACAGTTTGTACCACTGCAGTGTCAGTTATTCTAACGTAAAGCAGTATATTTGAGTTTTAGTTTGAAAGACACTGCAGCTTGTTAAATTACTGGGCAAAGGAGATTTAAGAACCAATTATCTCGAGGTTGGCACCGCGTGAGTGACACACAGGCTACGACAACCGCTTACCATCGGGTGGGTTGTATGCTTGCCAACTTACTCAAATACAAAAAACCTATTGGATATCATCGGTCTGTAATTTATATACAATTATGAATGTATAAATCTTAATTTCCAAGGGCATAAAAAATTTAATGACCTATTATTTAGGGGAAGAAACTGCCTTCTGCAACACAGCCCTGCTACTGCAGAAGTCTGGGTAATCTTTTTTGTTTGTAACATATGTTTGTGTCCAATAAAAGTTATTATTATTATAAATGTAGCAGCCCTACTAATGGTGGCGAATTTTATTGGTTAATGAGTTGGAACGAAATCGAATCGCGGCTTGTTGTGGTTTCACTGGCCTTTTATTCATTGAAAGTTTAACGTGTTTTGTAATATATGCGTACACATGTTTGTAGACTGATTTGATAATAATAATCATTAGTGCATAAAAAATGTTTATTACGTTAACTATGCCTTAACTATTTTGGGTTCCAGACCCAAAGAGTATTGATCCAAATCTATATTAAGTAATAAGAATATTAATATATAATATTAAGTAATAAGAATATTAATATATAATATTAAGTAATAAGAATTAAGTAATAAGAATATTAAGTAATAAGAGTATTGATCCTAATCTGTCCGTTTGTCTGCCATCGAGATGTATGTACGAACTGCAATAAGTAGAGGGTTGAAATTTTCACCAAATGTATATATTTCTATCGCCACTATTTTCATAATTCTCAATTAAATTTCAAAGTTAAAGGGGCTCGTCGTAAGTTATTCGCATGGCGATATTTTTTACATTCTACGGTGGTACGGACCCCTTTATACGTAAGGCCCTTTTTATGCATTTGGCCGGTTTTTGATAAATGAAATGAACAATTGAATTTATTAAAATAATTAATTGACATTATCTTTTTTGTTAAAATAAAAATAATTTAAAATACCATTGTGTCTTTAAAACCCTTTTTTTTTTTTGTTTTATATCAAACAAGCCAGGGCCAATGGTATTAATATATATATAATATAAAAGGACGCAAATAAGCAATACCATGTCAACCCACACGAATGTCATTTCGAGAAAAACGCGTTTGAAAATTTTGAACAACTTGCTATATATGATTTTTTTAATGTATTGGTCAAGTTTTTGACAATTTCAGATTTATGTTAGTTATTTTGCTTATTTTCACAAAAAATAAGTACATATACAAACTGCATATTTCATATATAATATAACCCAAAACGTTTAACATAATACATAAATTGCATGATTAAAAAATTAAAAATTGCAGTTTTAAAGCTTAAAACCCTACAATTATTAAAGAAAAATGTTCTTCAGCCATTTACCAACACTTCTGCATATATAACTAAGTTTTTTCAATTTTGTGGGTTGACATGGTATTGCTTATTTGCGTCCAAATATATTGTTTATTTATATAACAGTAGAGCCTTGCAATCTTGGAATAGCAGTTTTGTTCGAGTGAAAGTTGTCCAATATTATCAAATATTTGTAAAAAGGTGTCAAAATAATACGATAATTAATTTAAGTGCAATAAGCGCTTAAAGCGATACATTTAAATAATAATTATTCATTTGAAAGTACAACTGCATTAAATTATGATTAATGCAACACTGTATTTAGTATATTCATAAAAGGTTTTTAATAATAATAATAATGAACGCTGTACACTCATTGGCCCCCATTAGGATAGTGATATCCTTTGTCGTGGGTCTGGAAACATACATACATTATACACATACAAGGACAAGGAAAAATACACCCAGACCAGAAAATATGCTTGCATGGCCAATGCCAAGATATTACGCAACGAGCGGGAATTGAACCCGCGATCTATGGCGTTTAAAGGAGGTTCGCTACCGCTGCGCCACAACGTCATCATTTTAGTATCGATTTTTGTGATAATGACGATAATATGTAAATAACATTTTTTTTAAATAACAATGTTACGATACTTTGATTACACCATATTTTGATAATGTGATAAGGATGGTCTTAAGCATACAATTTTTAATTGCGATTATAATTCAACCATTATCAATGAATAAAAAAAGGAAAACATCGATTAAATTTTGAACGTAATAGTTGCGTAACTCTTAAAGAATAATTTTCTTGTTATGATCAATATTCAATATCGTATCACTTAGGGCGGTTTCAGACTGGCGTTTTTATACGGTCGTGTTGGCGTTCAAGAAGTCGAAGGCTTATTCCGACGTGTACACTCGAACTGGTGGTGGCGAGTGTTAGTAGCATATTATTCAAAAATTAATACGCGCTTATACGATATTGTAGAATGTGCGTGTGCTAAAAAGTGCGCCTAAAAACGCTTTTAATAACGAGATTATACGCTCGTAAAAAGCGCTGGTTTGAAATAATATCATAATTATCTCAAGAAATTACAAAATATGTAAATCTGCCGGCAGCTTATTCTACTCATACAAGAACTTTAGTGTCGTAAATCTGCCAAGTTTAAGCGTAGTTATACATGAGATCTCACCACTTTTTGTATTAGAAGAACTGCTATGCGAGACATGAAACATTTTTACATTTTATGTTTTTAATGGGATAAATAATATTTACTACTATTATTGAAAAGTATGAAATATTTAAAAGCAGATGATGTACATAGATAGTAGTAATTCTATATTAATTAAAATTTTATCACGACCTTTTTAGCGCCAATTGATCGACCCTATTGAGGCTGCATCCTGTGCTCAGAATCTATCAACATGGACAGGCATTTGTTTGTACGTGTATATGATTCTATCATAAATCTAAGCCATTGATCAAATCTTTATGTGACGTAAAGTCGGTCAATAGAATTATTATATTACGTTTCAATTTGTGCTAAGATGGGGTGAGGGTAGATGAGCGAGGAGCGGTGAGTCTTTAGAAATCATTTTTTATGTAAATTAAACAGGAATGTTTTTTTAATATGAGCAAATTTAATACGAAAAAATATACAGTTTGTTTCTAGAAGCGTCGCGTGGTTCTCAGTTCGTGGAAACCGCTACCAACGTTTTTAAGGTTTGTGTAGTTTTTTTTTCTAATAATAAAATAAAATATCACAGATTAAAATGGAATCACGAGAATTTTGATCAAAGAGTCTTGTAGTTTTTTTATTTCTCATTGTTTGACGTTAGAATTCATTTTAAATTAAACTTTTTGCTGATACAGCTTCTTGCAATGTATCTTGATTCATTTTAATATCTTTGTTGGATTGAAAATTATATTACTATCATAGATTTACAATATTCAATGGCCTGTCCATACGAATCACTACATAGTATAAAATAAAGTCGTTTTCTCTGTATGCTTAAATATTTAAAACTACGCAACGGATTTTAATGGAATTAAAAAAACTCCATAACAACAGATAGAGTGATTGAAGAGGAAGGTTTATTTATATGTATAATAACATCCATTAAATAGTGGAGAAAAATTTTTCTTTTTGAAGTTTCTAATGTGATGTCGTAAATAATTACATTTAACACGTGCGGCCACGGGCAGCAATTAATAAATCAATACTACTGGATCGATTTTAATAATTTTTTCAGTGAATGACATAGGCTATATATTTTATACCCGTGCGAAGCGAAGAAAAATATAAGAGACTCGCTGGTGAACATGTTAATTTTATACGATATGTGGCTAGTTTGTGATTAACGTTACTTCGTTGCGTTGATGTTAAATTGAGGAAGGAGCACCAGCAAATCTGACATTTTATCTATATGTAAAGGCCTGTCCATGGCATATAGTACGATCTGCGATTACTATACATTTTCTATGTTATCCATTTTCTCATCCATACTCGATGAAGTTGATTTTGAAAGATAGAATATGATTTAAAATATGTCACCGATATACTTATAGTATTATTTACATAAATTATCATATCTAATAAGCAAATACATACCAACTTTTTAAAAATCTATTTAACAATTGGAATAAGTATTATGGTTTTGAAATTTGCAAAAAAAGACCATAATTACAGTTCAAAAATTGAAAAGTATATTTGATAAATAAGGCAAAAGGCCTTGGTACGAGCTTAATCTTATATAAGTAGTATAATTATATTATGTACTATGAATTTATTTTTTTAAAATAAACAGAATTAATCCTACTAATATAATAAATGTGAAAGTTTGTATGTCTGGATATTTGGATTAAGACATAGTCAATACTTTTATCTCGAAAATTTTTGGTTCCGAAGGATTGAATTCATGTGGTATTTACATGAATTCAATTCAATTCAAAAAATGCATATTAAATTGGAATTCGGGATAGAAGTGTCTATTTACTTACAAAGAACTAATTTCTCTCTAGAGCCAATTCGAAGGACACTGCGGACGAAGTCGTGGGCTATACAAATGCAAATGCTGGTAAAATATATTTTTAAAAATACAGTAATACAATGTTCTGAAATAACAATAACTTTGTTTGAAATACGTCTAGCATTTTGTATGGTTTTGTTGCCGTAGCAAAAAGCAAGCCCAATTTCGTAATGGACTTCTTACCTACTTTGTTGTTACGGACCGAAATGAGAAAATTTCGTTCCAAAATTTGAAAGTGGCTATTTAGATTGAAAAAGTGATTTATTATGTTTTAAGCTTATTAATAATAGAAGACCTAAAATGCTACATAAATCCCAGCAATTTGATAAAGTTTTTATGTTTGGGGTTCTTCATAAAATGAACTTTCAATGGGAAAAGAAATTTCCCAGCAAAAAATTAAATTAAATCATTTATTTTTTACAGTTACGATAATAACAAATAAGAGCGCAGGTCCACCGCTGCGCACTGAGCTTGTCTAGCTTAGCACTGACGTCACTGTTGCACGCGTGGCTTACTTAAATTTGTCGTCCACACAGTTCAGATTGCTAACGCTATGCACGCGGTACGTGCTTAGCTTTATTGCAGGAGGTTAGCGGGAGCGGAAGCGATGTTAATATTTGTGTATAGCGTCCGCTGCAGTGGGAACGTAGACTCACGTTATGAAATGGCCCCATGCAGATAACATGTGTCGCGTGGCCGTGTAGTGTGCGCAGCGGTGGGGTCCCGCCATTACTTTTAGGTTGTGTAATCTCAAGTGTGTGAAGCCGTGGGCACTGCTAGTCTAATATCAAATCAATGTCTATGACTAATCTTGATATAATGATTCTGCTTGATTGTACTTCAATAAAAGCCAAAGTGCATGCCTGTTGTTAGAATCATACATTTGTATTATACCGACATCATCCGGGTTAAATACCCATTACAAACGGAACCAGCTTTACGTTCCTCGAATTCGCTTTAGTATTCAATTAAAATAACAATTTTTTTATCGTAACCAAAATATTGTAACACGATTAGATTAATAATTACCAGTCAAGTGCGTTGTGTACCACGCACAGTTGAATCTAAAGGGTTCCGCAGCATGGTTATATAATAATAACTTTATTTCGACCAACAATGGATCATATGTTGTTAGTAATACAAGTATCTTACGCCTATTTGTTAGTAATTTCTAAAACTTATTTAACCTAAGACAGGATTAATTTGCCAGCACGTGAATCCGATAGCAGTGATTCACATACAAACAACTTCTATTAACAAATGCTCTCAGGACGCCACTTGAGCTGGAAAGAATCCTGCGCAGCAACGATGTGCACCGCTTTCGCATAATGGTATAAAAACAGTCCACATACGCCTCGGCAAACATCCCCGATGCACTAAAAAACGAGGCATACCCATTAGCATCCTGAAAGCATTGTTATATTGTACACGCAGGGCGTTGTAATGTTTCCGCGTATAGTCTGCCCACAGGCTGCTAGGGTAAAATGTGGTGCAATAAGCTCTGTAAAGCGTTATTTTGGCATTGAGCAACGAGAAAACCTGCGAACAATCATATTTGCCCTAACAGACAAAGCCCTGCGTTCTCTCTCAATATCTGCATTGTCTTTCAAGTCATAGAATACTACATGGCCAAGATATTTAAAGCATTCAACTCTCTTTAGTGGAACTCCGTGTAACTTGATAGCAGGTACAATAGATGGAATCGATTTTCCCCTGGCCTGAAAGACCATGCATTCGCTTGTCTTACAGTTATAGACTAAGCCATGATGTTTGAAATAGTTCTCACAAAGACTTAGCAGTTTTGCTAACCCACAGACAGATGCACGCAGCAGAACCATGTCGTTTGCGTAACTAATGTTATTAAGACAGACTCCGTCAATATGACATCCGACACGAGTGCTACTGAGCGTCTGTAATTCTGTATTAGGGCATTCACATACAGATTAAACAACTTGGGTGAGGTCAGGCCACCCTGCCTCACCCCACATTCCAACCTGTAAGACCTTGAGTAGCTCTCTGACCATCGCACAACAGTAATCTGATTTTTATACCAAAACTTAAAAATCCTGTTGATCTCTTCAGGCATGCCAGTGAGTTTTAATTTCTGTCATAAGATATCGTAATTCACCAGGTCAAATGCCTTGGATAAATCGAGAAAACAGGCGTAAATGGGTGATGGTAAGGTTATGAAGAATCTTAACGGTTTTAAAAATAATAACGAATTAAAACCGACCTCAAAAATAAGTTGGTAATTTCATAGTAATTATTAAAAGTAATATGAAAAACAAAGTTATGGGAAAAACATATATATCTCTTAAATTTACAGTCATATCTTCTTCAAACTAAATGTGGATGAAAGTTCATGTGGTACTCTACAAGCTCAAATTTTTCCAGAATTTTAAATCCCATAGTTCAAAAGTTAGAGGGGGACACGATTTTTACGACTTTAGGAGCTAATATCTCAACAACTACTGGCTTAATGAAAAACTCAAAATCAAACCTCCTTATCATTTTAAAAGAACTATCCAAAGATATCACACACGTTGCCATACGTTGAAAGTTTTTTTTTCAATCGTTAGTTACATGTATGGACTGCTACCCTTAAGTCATATATATATTAAGATTTTATTACAAAATCCTTGTGCGGTTCATGGAATACACCTAATTAGTAAATTTCGTATAGATAGAGTCAATGGTCTCCGAGTAAAATGACTGTGACATACGGACGGACAGACGGACGGACGGACAGACGGACATGACGAAACTATAAGGGTTCCGTTTTAGCCATTTGGCTACGGAACCCTAAAAGGGGAAATTAAACATAAACATAATAATAAAAACGCAAGAAATGGCATAAAGAATTGAAATTATAATTTAGCCATAGACAATTAAATATAAAAAAAAATTAGTCCAGAGTATTAGAGGAGAGAGAGAGAAAGAGAGGGTGAGAGAGATAGAGAGAAAGAGAGACAGTGAGAGAGAGAGAGAGAGAGAGAAAGAGAGGGTGAGAGAGATAGAGAGAAAGAGAGACAGTGAGAGAGAGAGAGAGAGAGCAGGATCCGAAGATCCTATAGATTTAATCGAAATAGTTCAACAGTAGAAGGGCCGGATTCGTATTGTTAACGCGAGAGTGGCGGGTTTGATCCTGACCCGCTTAGGCTATTGTGTGTGTGTTGTATTGTGATAATAGGAATATTAGTAGCACCTTGAAAAGATATTGCTAATATTCTTTAAAAAAAAAACCTTCTGCAACTTAGCAATCTATGGATTGAGCTATTAAGCCTTCAAAATTAAGTTCTAAGTCTATGGTTAGCTTATTATTTAAAATTAGATTGGAATTTTTTAAGATTGAATGATTGATATCTGACCTCCATAACTAGTAATTCTAAATCTACAAAGACCATGACCATGATATAAAAGGAAAATTGACTACCACTAGACACAAGGATGTCTGTTACATAATCACCGAAATTTAAGTCTAACGAACATTAAACGCTAGTCAAGATATTGTTGTTTAGACAAGACTTTTGTAACAATAACAATATTTAATAATTGTTAAATAATCTTAATTTATGATTAAAAAGATAATTTATTATTATAAATCCATTATCAGTAATAAAGTGTATTTTTAGCATGTTATTTTTGTAAACGTTGAGTTTTGTCGAGACAGAACGTATGAGGTCGCTGGCGATCTCTGGACACAGAAATTAGATTGAATTGTGAAATACGGTTTTGAACACGGTTGGGATGTTGCCAAATAGTATTGAATGCTACGTCAGTTGCATCTTCAAGTAGCCTGTTACTTCATCTGTATCATACATAGTTACTATGCATTGAATTTTATAAAGACTAGCTTCATCCAGCGGCTTCGCCCGCGTAAATGACCATTTTAACAATTTTAACGTTTCACCTCTTCAGAGGTGGCTTCTTTGTTTTTTATAAATACGTGTTCTTTATCAATAATTCTTCACAAAGTTTCATGCTTCTAATATCAAAAATGCAGGACATCCCATACAAACTTTAAAAATATACCTGTGAAAAAAATCAGCTTTGTAGGTCCATTTAAGGGTTTAGGCTAGGCATTCAAATGTCAGTCAGGTCTTCTCCTTTTATAGTAGTATAATAGATTTATATATAAATGGATTTGGAATTATATATTGTTTGTGGCATTTTTATGTTACTTTTTAGTAGTCGCCTGCTACTAATATTGATAAAAAGTATCGATTATAAGAAGAACGTCACTATTCTGAACAAATAAGCATTTAATTAACATTGATTTAAAAACTTCAATAAAATATTTTCACAATTCTCACAAAGTAGTTTTCGAGGAATATTTATTGTGATAAATTCAAATTAAATTTAAATTCATTTAATATTTTGGAATTGTTTGATAATTTATTTTTTTACTACGTTACTTAATAAAATTATATTTGAACTATAAAATGCGTTATCCAAGCTTATATAAAAATATATTATTTAAATATTTTTTCCAATGTTTACTTAAATTCAAGGCAAGTGCGGTCAAGGCGCTGGTGCCCTGTCGTCGATTGTAGATATATATTAGGATATATAGTAAGTATATAATATTATTATATCTATCATATAAAAGTCTTGTTTCGCGATGTTTTTTAACAAACTCCTCCGACACGGCTTGACCGATTTTTATGAAATTGTGTGGGCATATCGGGTACGTTTGCGAATCGGTCAACATCTATTTTCATACCCTCAATGTTAAGGGTGGTCCACCCCAAATATTATTCTTTATTTATTGGACATTTATTTTAATGATGTGGCACTAAAAATACATACAACCCTAAATTTTCACCCTTCTACTATAAACCACTATTTTTTACTAGCGATATTAGTAATTCAATAATTTTCATGGGGGTCACTTCTGTAAACAATTAGACTCAGTTAGGGGGCGCTGCTGTCGGTCCAGATTTTTTGGGGCAGGACGTCTGCTGGGCCCACTAGTATTTACTTTATATTGTACACTACTCTACTAAAGAAAAAACACGATTTATAATAAACCTTCATTTTTTTTTTTCTGAAAGCAATCCTATAAATGACATAAGGAAGTTATTAAGATTTTAAAACCGTCATACAAAATTTGTTTATCAAATATATTTACTAAAGGAAGTATTACTTTTATGGTAATATATAAAAATACAAATATCATTTAAAACACTATACTACATTTAATTATCCCTCTAAGGTTAAACGGGTTTTCTCTAACTCTGAATCAAACAAAGAACATCACTGTCCCAGTTTCTTATCATTACTGCCTTATCATATTGACCCGGTTAAAGATGTTTATATAATATTATAAAAAATACTATAATTGCTATTCAAGTCTTAAAAGTATAAATCAAATGGGCCATATGCGTGTAATTCTACTTATTCATAAATTTGAATATTAGTACGTTTTCATGTTGCTACTCAATCACGCAAAAATGGCTGGACGGATTTGGATGAAATTTACTTTGAATACTTATTATCACAGAAAAAATGTAGGCTATCAAAAGATGAGCTAAAGAACTTGTATTTCGATAAAGATTGGTCTTAAGGAATATTATAAATGTCATTGGAGTTCTATCAGTCTTTTCACGCCTAATATGCTGAACCAATTTTGATGAATTTTTGTCGCCGAAAAAATTCTTCAAGAGATTGAAATAGTGAATGAAAGTTTGTATTGGGCACCATTTTTTTATTTAATTAAAGTTGCTTCATTAAAATCGCTATTCATACGGGCGAAGCCGCGGGCAAAACTAGTAGATATTAATATCAACCAGACTAGAAAGGTACGTACTTAACGAAAATGCTAGAACAATGACAGGCGACGCGCGTCTAGCACCTACGCTGCAACGCCTTGTTTTAAGTCCTTCGATGTATAAAACAATCATGTATATTCATTTTTATATAATACAAGTAAAATCGCGGGGAAGCTAATATACATGTAACGCCCCCTTTTCAGGAAAAACATCGTAAACCATATTAAAAAATTTGAACAGGAGAAGTTTTTATGTGTACTTATTTCAAATAATTTATGCAATATTTTCGTGATTTTTTGGTGAAATTTATTTCTTATCTCACAAATTCATATACCAAAGGTTATATAAAAAAACATTTTTGTGATTTTTGACGATTTGCGATTACGATTTTCTTCTAGCAAAGGCTCCATATAATTATGTCTATTGCTTACATCAAATGCCTTGTTTCATTTTAATTACAAATTGCATTTTAAGCACATATCTAGAAAAGCTAGTTGTTAAAAGATTACGTATGGATTATATTTTTTTATACAGCAGGATATTACAATAAGGAAATGTAGATATGTCCTAAGCTTTGTTATACATAAGCTAAATACGCTCACTATAATTCATTTTTAAATAAACTATGCTGAAATTGTGGCTATTTAAGCATTTATCAACGTTACTAATTTTGTTTCAGATATAATTATTTTATGGGTACATACAACTATTATAAAATTTATATATTGTGTGCTGAACGTATGTTGTGTGTCTGCTATTTAAGTAATAAAACATTCGCTTTAAAATTTAAATGTTCTATATATGCCTGTGTGTTGTTTATAGAAGAGTGTCGTTGCTTTATTATTTATCTATTGAAGGTAGATAAATTATAAATATAGACATAGATGCCGTCAAAACAATACTACAATATTATAACTACTTTATAGATAATTATTGTTATAAAATTATTTATTTTATTATATTATATTTATTTATGATATTTTACTTTATATCACTATTATTATAAATAGTTTTTTCTAGACGTTTCCAAATTTTAGAAACTATTTTTTTATTCGGTAAAATTCTTAAGCGTGATCTATTGCAATATACTGCATTATAATAATAAATTATAGCATATATTTACCGTATATTTATCAATCCTTGTTTTTTCATGACCGAAATGTCCCTTCTCCTTCATGTTGACAATGCTCCTGGCACTTGTAACCGCCATTTTGAATAATTAGAAAAAAAGGAAATTTAATTCGAAATTTAAATCACGTCTGTAAATTTTCGCGCGAAAATCGATCTCAGCTCTCGCATGCAAACCGACGGGAACGCGACGAGATTCCAAGTCGGTATGGTTGCGAAATCACGCTTCTTTTATATGAAGCTGTAAACTGGCCGCTCGTGTTCCTTTCATATCCGCGCTCTGGCTATGACGGTGAGCGTTTTAGCTACACGCCAAACAGATTAATAAATAGGTCATTTTTTTCAAATATATTTAATAATGTTTTCGGTGTTGTATTTTAATTTATTTGTAAATAGGGTAGATTATTTTGAATACTGAACCAGTTTATTGTAACCATATATATTCAAATAAAAAAGGAAAAAATTTCTTTAAAAAAGTTAACACTTGTTTTGACATTTTTGTCAAAAACTAAGATTAAGATTAAATCAACTAAATACACACAACATAAATACTATAACTGCAGTGAATTATCATATTGAAATTATTAAATATTAATTAACACAAGTATTGTTATTAATGATTTTTTTTGTATATTTTAGTTTGATACATCAGTAATATCTAGATGTATAGGTAAGGGCTAAGTATTACATATCAGGTATAATATAATTACTGTCCAACTGATTATAATCCTTATCTAATATATCTTGTATTATTCTAGATCTGTCAAATCGCCATTTTAATTTTATTTATTACGTAATGGCACAGAATCTACATACTTTACTCTAGTAAACATGTGTTTTAATATTTAAGCAAGTAAGGGTCTCTTATTTTATAAAACAAAAATATTTATAAAAAAATTTATATATTGTACCTTTACGAATGAGGTCGAAAACTCGGGCAGAAGCTTATTAATGTGGGAAAATTAATAGGTGACAAAGGTCAGATAGAAATTTCACTGGAAAACCTAAAAACTTGGACAATTTCGATTAGATTTTTAAGTGATAAAATTCTGTCATCAGTAATCTATACTTTTTATTTAATTACTTGCCTGCCCGCGGTTCCGCTCGCATGGTGTACCGATTGTTCTTTATTACACGGAAACCTAATTCTTTCCGTTTTCCAGCCGTTTCAAAGACTAGCCAGAACAAACAGACAGACATTTTTTTTGTAGTAACCGTATATACTTTCATATACATTTCGTGAAAAGCTGTTAATTTGGAATTACAAACAAAAACTTCAATTTAAGAGACTTGGATTTAAAAAACTTTTTATATAGATCTTATAAAACCGAGATCTGATCTGTGACTATAAGGAAGAAATCCCAAAAACTGACCTTAAATGTTTGCTCTAGTATGCTTAGTGCGTTTTACGCAACCTCAATTCTACAATGACCTCTATACTAAAAATAAAATGTGAATATAAAGAACCTAATTAAAACAGCTTTAGATCTATTTTTAATTACATCATAATCCAATAACTATTTTTAGAATAACAACATGTTGCACGGTTAATATTTTTTAATTCATATCCAAGCAAGTGCATGCCTGTTTTACTAAATTTTTTGGCATCTGTTTTACTAAAAAAAAAATTGCAGTAATATTTTTTTTAATTTATATTAAATGATTTTTATATAAAAATCTGCGTTTTTCCGCTGTTTTTTTGTACTTTTTAATTTGTAGATATGTTATCGCGGCACCTGATAGGATATTTTATTTTACATAAAGTAGCATGAAATGATAATTGATTGTAATAATGAAACTAGAAGTGTAGGAGTTAGGATACCATAAATCTAATAAAAATAATTTGAAGCAAATATGTCCAACAACTCGACGTTAATTTGGTCTTCTAAGTATTATTGACATACATACAAAAGAAAATTAAACTTTATTTGTAAACAAAACATACACATACAAAATTTTAATAATAAGGTACTAGAGGTCATATATCAGCGTGACCTTCGCCGCAATTGTGACTTATAAGCCATGGAAGTGCGAGCATGCATTAGTGTCGTTTATTATTAATTAATATTAATTTTGCATACCATTGCTACATACGCTGTTATAAATATATGGAGCGGTAAAACCGTACGTAGCAATGAATGTGCAACTGACGATATCGTCGTACTATTCGTATGTGGTGGTGACTGCCGGGGTGGGAGGAATCCAGCGACAAGGCGAGACTTTTAAATAGAACAGAGGAAACGTAAAAAATGGTATGTACTTAAAATAAGAAATTACTCCGTTTCGCACCCCGCATCAGTTGTTTCTTCCAAAGGCTGCTTATCTCAATATCTTATCTGTAATAATAGTTCAAAATCCTCCCTAACGATTGTTCCTTACTTTAAAATTCGTATTTAAGCATTCCGTTTTCACATATATTTACACCACCACTGGGCAAAGCAACTTAAGGCGCGGTCAGTCAATAGATGGGATATACATAGTGGTGTTTCAACTTAGCGTCTCTATACTTCGGAGGTTACGTAAAATGCTTGTCAGTCAAGTCAGAGTCCTGTATGTACGGTCTAAACAATTCTAACTCTAGAAGAAGAAATCTATGTACACACATAATTATTCGATTAACGGCTTGGCAGTTATGATTGAACAAACACATATAAAACAAAATAAAGAGACACACAATCCGGGCTGTCCAAGTAGACTATACGCTTTGTTACGCTCCGTCGACAAAAGCTTAAAATTTATCTATTTATATGTTTCTTCAACGATTTGAGATTGTCTTAACCATAGATCTATGAATTATATCAACTTTATTACTCTAAAGCCTAAACTTAATTAATATTATCTTTAAGGGTTAAAAAAAAAATTGCTACATGAAGTTTTTTTTATAAAGAATAATAGTGTGTTTTCCAACTCATTACTAATACTTCTATTACTTCTCCAGATAAGCTCGTAGCTTGCGCTCGGAGTGATTACGACAATAGCCCATTTTTTTTCACTGAGAAATGCATTTACGCACACCACTGCACGTAGTGGACTCGTCAAGTACACTAGGCAGTGGTAGTGTGGAACTCGGCCGCAGATTAGTCTAGCGGCAATACCCACAAAAACTCAGCGGAACCTTCATCGCCATAGTCATCATAATTGGACGTCATGGGATCGCCTGTATAAACAACCATGTACGATAATACCCCAAGGAGGTCCGGATCTAACACACAACTCTCGCGTTAACGGAGCAGACACGGCCGTTTAACTGTTGAATGAGGCTTAATTTTATTTAATAGTAATAAATAATAAAATTTTTAGTTTCCATGCAAGGTAGTTTAGAAGTAACGATCCGAAAAAAACTTAATATATTCTGAAATATGTATATATTCCACGTGCAGATAAGAATGATTTATAACAGGAAATTAAAATTATTGGTACAAAAAAAAATAGTTCAAAAGATGTCTGTAATTGTGACCGAATAATATTATCAATTACTTAAACTGTTAATGTTAAATGTAGAAATTTTGTTTGTACAAATTTATAACTAAAAACCGCTCGCTTGGTGGTTGACAAATATAAAGGTTTCCGTACCACAAAATATCAAAACTCTAACGATTTTCATGAAATTTAGTATGCGAGGGGTTTCGGGCCGATAAATCGATCTAGCTATAATTCATTTCTAGGAAAAGTCGTTTTATCCGTGTTTTTCCCGGTTCAATTCCAGATGTCTCCAGTCCGATTATTTGTTCCCCTTTTTGACATACAAACAGACAGTTAGCGGAGGCTTACTAAGGCTTACTTTGTCACCTTTGGACACGGAATCCAAAATGGACCAAAATGAATATGCAAAGTATTATCTCGCTTACGGATTTTTGCATAAAAAAAAACCTATACAAAGCTTTGAAGTGACATTTCTTAAACGTCGGATCGATAATTGGACGACAATTGAGAGTGACATTTGTAGGACTTGTCACGTTAATGCTCATTTTGTAAAATGAAAGAGCAGAAAATATAACGTCGAGAGAAGCTTAGCTCACATTGTATACCTATTAGAGAAGTTTAACTTCTGTCACGTGAATGCTGCTGTACGTTTTTATTTGCGATTTTTTGTATATGTTGGCTCCGGCCTTGATAGTGTGATTTGTCGGAAGTATATATAAATTATATAAATATGAATAGACTATAAGAATCTGTAATAAGCGAAACAGAATCAGTGATTTTAGTCGTGAATTGACAAAAGGTCAGTTGGTTTCTTCTTAATATATGTATAAAACAATATTTAATATCTTCAAACCTAAAAAGCAAAAACTAAATATTAGCACCGATTTCTGTGGTGCTGTACTGAGAATCGGCTGTAAAAAAGACTCCAAATTAGATTTCATTGTAAGGGTTCTTTAGGTAGGGCTAAGCCAAGGCCTAGGATAGGATCGGGACTGATCCGAGTCCATGCTTGTCGATGAACTCGCCGTGAAATAATAATTATATACGACGGTGAAAACGGTGTTGTATTAGTTTCTGTGATGTGTACGGTGCATTGATAAACATGAGGGTCTTGTAGGACTTGTCGCGTGAGGTTGGTCAGTGCGTCACATCCAAAACACCGTGTACTTTACAATGTCAACTCCAGTCTAACCAGATCATTCGGATTAATATATTCTGCAAAACAAAACAAAAACGCAAAAATTAATGGTTTCATTTTAATTTTCGCTTCCGCAATTAATTAAATTTATGATTAATGATTAAATTATTGTGTATTCTGGCGTACCTTTAACATAATACAATGTTGAAGATGTATAATTATGTTTTTAAATCTATTTATGTTTAGAATATGTTTTTAAAAGGTAATTTGAATTTATAGTTGTATACTTTTGAATTTTATGCCGTTTTCGTCATGGTTGTAATTAATTTGATCGTTTAGAAGTTATGTTTATTGCCGTTTTAATCAAAAATCCGGAAAACGTAGGAAACCTTCCGAATTTTTTACACACTCGGAAGGTTTCCTCATTACTATATCACATGTCTTGATTTAATATACTGGCTCAATTAACATAACATACTTATAATTAATGAAGGTGTTAACAGCTTTTTTTGCTGTCCAATACTGGAAACTCGAACAGTTTTTTTGATACATACCTTTAATTAATAATTATATTATATTATACATTAATTAATTTTTAAGTAGATTGCCATAGACTTTGTATATACTATGGACAAGCCTTTCAGTCAGACCAAACGTTAAAGACTCGCTGGTGCTCCTTCGTAAGCTCTGGTGTTGAGTTTACGAAGGAACACCAGCGTTTAGTCGTTTACACGCTAACTTCATGCTAAAGTAATGAACTATAATACAATACAGTTTCAACAGAGAAATAGTAATAATATTATTATTATGGAATAAGTCTTGTGACTTGTTGCTTTATAGCGAATAAAATAATTAATTGATGATAATATTAAAATTAAAATTTCAAAAATACCAAAATTAATTTCTTTTACAGTGTACATAAATGATATTATTTTTCCATTTTGACGACGTTGTGGCTCAGCGACGTACTTGCCTTAAGCACCACAAGTCGCGGTTCGATTAACGCTCAGAGCAGAAGTTTGTTTTGCCTATATAGATTTGAGTTCCGGTCTGGATGTGTTTGTCTTTGTCAATGTGTATGTTTCCGGAACCTCGACACAGGATATAACTATCCTAATGGGGGCCGTTGAGTGTGTAGCGTTTATTTATTTATGTAATAATATTGCAAAATATAAATAAACCTATATGAATGTCAACACTATCTGGTCTTGAATAATTAGTTTAATGATATTAAACAAATGATTTATGACTGCTATGATTGATACATTTAATAGATGATAGGTCATGTTAAGATTATAAGTAATTACAAGTAACTTGTGGATGTATACAAATGGGTTCTTAATTTTCTTATAATGTCGGGCTGGAACAATGGATGCAAATGTAACCGTGTCTTTATAGGAATATTTAGCTTAATTTTATAATTACATGTTATGAGTAACTAAGGTCATTTAATTACTATTAAATTCCACTCAATACTTTAGCCATATTGAATGTATTGTTTTAGTTTTTACTAGCGGCCCGTTCCGGCTTCGCACGGGTATAAAATATATAGCCTATGTCATTCACTGAAAAAATGATTAAAATCGATCCAGTAGTTCTGATTTATTCATTACTGCCCGTGGCCCGCACGCGTTATATGTAATTATTTACGACATCACATTAGAAACCTCAAAAATAACAGTTTTTTTTTTCCCACCATTTAACGGATATTATTATACATATAAACTTTCCTCTTTAATCATTCTATCTATTAAAAAAAAAACCGCTTCAAAATCCGTTGCGTAGTTTTAAAGATTTATGCATACATAGGGACAGAGAAAGTGACTTTGTTTTATACTATGTAGTGATTTACGCCGTCAAATTTGCATTTGCAGGTTAGGGTTACTTCTAAGAAAAAAAACGGCATAGAGTAATGTAATGTTGTGTGCGATGAGTGAGAGCACCGGAAGCCAATCTCTGATCCTTCTGAACCTTCAGTTCCCTTCCTTTTTTCCCTTCTCATCTTTTCCCTCCTATCCTTTGTGTTAGCAGAACTCCGATACTTCAAGTATCGCAAGCGTTTATAGGTTGCGATGATAGCTTATCATCAGGCTGACTGCATTTTCGTTTGCCAACCGTCATGAAATAATAAAAAATAATTAGCCGTGTCTAATCTTACATTACTATCGTAGTTTATTGAAAAATTATCTGCGCCCGCGGCTCTGCTCGCGTTGTGTACCGTTTTACCTAATTATTTTTCTAAAAAAAATTTAGCCTAAGTTACTCTTTATAACATCAACTATCTGCCAGTGAAAGTCCCGTTAAAATCGGTGAAGCCATTTCAGAGGTTAGCCGGAACAAATAAACAGATAGACAGACAGAAATTTTTAAAATATATCTTTTATATAAGTACCGTACATATTTTAATATGCACTTAATGAAGAGCTGTTAGTTTAGAATTACAAACAGACACATCTACTTTATTTATTTGATGTATAGATAAAATTTAATAAAAGTGATTATTGCCTGTCGAATGCAATGACTTCCAATTATAAAGGTATTACGAACTTCCAATACATTGTTTTATTTTTTGTTACAGTAGGAAGGTCATCTGTTAACTCGCTATGCTAATTTACCTAATGAATGAAGCATTCAGAAACAAGAGTGTTTGCATCTTTGTAATTCGTAAAGGATTCTTTAAAACCTTAATTAAATTGTATCCTCAATAAAGTATCATAACTTGTTTTTATTACTGAATATAAATGCAAGTTTCGTTTTTATTTAAGTGCATTTTTCGGTCAAAATTATTAAAGCAGAATTATAACTCTAAAGTGCAAAAAATCATGCATCTCATATAATTCAAATGAAATTACAATGATTTATATTTTAACGATTTAATTATACATATTTTAGAATTTAGATAATCGGAAAACAAGATAAATTAAAACCAAATATCCCGGCTTAATATGAATTTATATAAAATAATATTGTAATTTCGGCTCACTTTGTCAGAAATAATTCAAAATTAACTATATATAAAAATAATAACAACTGTACAAATCACGTCCACGGGGAATAGTGGTATTTTTTTTTATGTTACATGTTGGCAAACAAGCATACAGCCCACCTGATGGTAAGTGGTTGCCGTAGCCTATGAGCGCTTGCAGCACCATTAGTAGGAGCCACTCACGCGTTGCCAACCTCGAGATATTGGTTCTTAAATCTCATCTGCCCAGTAATTTCACTAGAGTACAGTGCCCTTTAAACCGGAACACAGTAATGCCTAAGCACTACTATTTGGCGGCAGAATATTTGACACCTACCTGGTGGTGTTACCTACCTAGCCGGCCTCTTGCAACAAGAGACCTACCACCAGTGTGACTGATTGCACTGGTGGAATAATCTCTGCTGTGACAGAGGTTATCCCAACGCCGGTATTAAGGCATTTTGCAACAGGGACATGAAAAATACACCAGCCTTCCTGAAACCTGTGGAAGCAATGAGACGGGTGTAAGATCTTTTAAAATTTGCTTAGCACTAACGCTCCATGGCCCATGTTTCTAATTCAAATTGGCAAAGTTGTTATTTGGAATAAATGACAATTACTTAAGATGCCTTTTACTGGAATAAGCTTTTTCCGCAGCGATTCCCACCCGTAACACCGACTCCCTGACATGAGATGTGTCCAATGTGTCAACGCATATGGCGTCCCATAAAAGTGCACTTTCCCAGGGAACCAGCCTCAAACCATCAGGTCTCTTATCATATCTTATCATTATCTCTTCTAATTCCATTTTTCCATTGCATTAATGGCTCAATGAGAGCAGGAACGACGATGTCGAACGACAAGGGCTCTTTTGATAGTAATTATAAGAGACCCGTGGCGATACGTTGAACTCGTTAGGCAGGGGAGGCTATGTAATCGATCGTTTTTGAAACTGGTACCTAAAATATAATGTAACTATGGACACTTATATGGGCAATACAAGCATCATCATATGGGCAAAAATCCTCAAGGATATGAGGTCGCTCCAAGAAGTCTGTGAACGTCCCAGGAAAGTTCTGAACTTCTGGAAGGAGCTGGGCTGGTTGGAATAGACTGGCCAATCCCACACACAAAAAGGACCAAATTACGAGTCTAATTGTGGAAAAGGGAGCCCTACTACTACTACTACTACTACTAATACAAGCATCAAATAATATAATTATATGCAGTAGATTGTATTACGTACCAAAAATGTATGAATGATTTCTTTTAGTTTAAAATATCAAATTACTGGTTCGGTTTAAATTGTATGCATTTGTAAAGGTCAAAAATACAGCTGAGGAGTTATTATGTAAGTTATAACCAGCCAAGTGCGTCTCGGACTTATAGATTAAGGGATCCGTACCACCGTAGAATCTAT
Organism: Hestina assimilis; assembly: GCA_023373885.1. Lineage (NCBI taxonomy): Eukaryota > Metazoa > Arthropoda > Insecta > Lepidoptera > Nymphalidae > Hestina > Hestina assimilis. Next base: position 9,008,808 of record CM041755.1, on the reverse strand, counting down.
AAGATTAATGTGAGAAAGTATTTATCTATTACTGTTCATGAGATATAACGACAGGTTTAGAGGAAACAGAAATACACATTCTGTGAAAAGTACAACTCTCTACCTATTACGGACAGACAGCGGAGGCTCTTTAATTTTTTTTTTGTTACAAGTTGGCAAGCAAGCATACGGCCCACGTGATGGTAAGCCTATAGCGCGCAACACCATCAGTAGGTGCCACTTACGCGTTCCCAACCTCGAGATATTGGTTCTTGAATCTCCTTTGCCCAGCAATTTCACTAGCCTATAGTGCTCTTCAAAACGGAACAGTAATGCCTAAGCACCACTGTTTGGCGGTAGACTATTTGACACTGCGGTGGTACCTGGTTAGCCGGTCTCTTGCAATAAAAGACAGATCAGACAAAGATTATCCCAACAGTGGGCGATGGGGTCGTCACGTCCCGCGTCGCCGGGAAAATAGAATAATAGTTTCCTCAGCATTATTTGGGTATGAAACCCTAAAAACAAATAAAATTCTACTTTTTTTCATTTGTTCATTGAGAGCTCGTTGAAATAGGTTATCGTTAAGGTTTAGTTGTGGTTTCAGTGTTTTGTTTGTTTTATTACTATAATTCGTGCCCAATCTTGATCAGCGTGATCATATCAAAATAATCATAGCCGAGTGTACCCACTGATCGGTAAACGATCGGTAGGTTAAGCATAAGCAACTTTAGATGCGGTCAGCCACTAGGTGAGTGATCACATAGTGGTATTTCAACCGAGCGTCTCCGTACTTCGAAGGACACATAAAAACTCGGTCCCGGCTCTTGACAATTTGACAACAGTCGATAAGTCAAGTCAGAGGTCTACGGGCGACCTGAACAACTCTGACACTAGGTTGGCCACTAACCACTCGATAAGAAGGAGAACATCAAAATGATATTTTAATTGACAATCTGATTTAGCTTATTCACTGTAGAGCAGAAATATAAACCAACATGACGATAAAACAAGAATATAAAAAATTCTAGGTACCACAGCTACTAGCATAATTAGAATGCAAGAATTAACATAATTAAAGACCTTAGTAGCCACCAGACTTATACAATATACATAGCGGCTTCAAACCGATGAATAAATCATAAAAAGTAGTACTATTATGTAATACTCGCCTCGTCCTATTGATATATATGCAAATACACATGCTTATAATAAATACACACTATACATTTAACAGCTTCCAATACGATATTAATAAACTGTGTCGGGGGTCCGGAAAGACATACAAACACAGGCACAAAATACAAACATCTGTGTCGAGCGAATTGTTTAGACATAAAAGATTCACTACTGCGCCACATTAGTATATTATATTTAAAATAATATAATAATGTATTTTATTAATACTCTATATGTTGCTTTCCATATTTAACTTGTCTTACAATGCATGTCATAAATAATCCCGCATGGTGACACTGACAGTCAGGCCAGTAGGGTCAACAGAAAAAAAGTACAATTTTACTTTGGCAAATCGAATTTTAATAAGCATAATTTTCTAATATCAAATTTGTTAAAAGCTACGAAAAATATAAAAGATTATTTTTAGAAATATAATATGAGCTCTGTATAAATAGAAATAAAAACTATGTTCACCGCTTGGTTTTTTACAATCTCGTGGAATAATTCAGTATTTTTAATGGTTCGAAGTAATCTTGGTAAAATCCAATCTCATCTTATTAATGAAAATAAAAGTCCATTTATCGGTAGTAATTGGTTCTGAGATCATTATTGTCGATAATAGCTGTGGATTTAATAAAAACCATAATTACCTCTCGACTTAGTTAAATTGCTTCTTTAACAAAGTCTGTTTTTGTATAAAGATTAAATATTAGAAATTATCTAAGTTAATCATGGTGTCTTCTTTTTAAGGTTGGCAATCAAGCATAATTACGGTCCGTCTGATGGTAAGCAGTCGCCACAAACTAATAACGCTGGCGATACTTGAAGTATCACACGCGCGTTGCCAACCCAACGGATAAGAGGTAAGGGATGAAAATGGAAAATGGAGGGAAGAGAGGGGTAGGAAATTGTGCATCCGGCGCTCTTACGTATCACACGAAACGCAACAGTACTCTGTTAATTTTATATGAGTATCTGAATATGATATTTATGGCTAGCTAATGACGTGTTTATATTTCTGTCTATTGTTTACTAGATAATAGCATATAGTATATATTTATTATGCAATAACATTACTATGTATCAATTATCTTGAGAAAATAAATAAATACACACACAGACACATCCAGTTTCAGTGAGTTGTATGTGTGTGCTTCCGGACCTCCGACACAGCGTACGAGTGTAACTATTTTTTTTAAAAACAAAACACCTAATAGCAATATAATTTAATTCAGTATGAAAAGTAAAATTCATACCCAGAATTATGAGTCTGTAATTTCATTCCTCAAATATTATTCAACCCCTTATAAGTGACTGAAGTATTCTACAACGAACTTTATCCGTATGAAAGTGCCAATTAATTCCAGCATACCTATTTCCGATTCATTGAACTGCAGACAAACTATACATACAGAAATATAAAAGTTACTAGATATCTATTAGTGGTGCTTTTAACCCCTGCTATTCAGAGCGTAAACACCCCACATATCCACTATCCACCACCCTTTACCCACACCCTCGTATAGAGTTACGAAGCAAATATTTGCTGAAAATGAAGCTTTAATTGAAATACTGACTCTTTTTATTTTATTTCATGACAAAGATGCATACGGTCCGCCTGATGTTAGCATTCATGGCAACCTAGATAACCAATCTTGAAGTATCACATGCCAAGCCAAGGGATAGGAGAAATGGATGAGAAGCAACAAATGGAATGTACACAAGGGAATGGTAGATTTAGCTGCGATAAGTGTATTACATTATATTTTCTCCAACCGACCTCATCGCCCGCTGTTGGGATAACCTCTGTTACAGTTGAGATTATTCCACCAGTGCAATATTTCACACTGGTGGTAGGTCTTTGTTGCAAGAGCCCGGCTAGGTAGGTACCACCGCAGTGTCAAATATTCTGCCACCAAATAGTAGTGCTTAGACACCACTGTGTTCTGGTTTGAAGAGCACTGTAGGCTAGTGAAATGACTGGGCAGAAGAGATTTAAGAACCAATATCTCGAGGTTGGCAACGCTTCAGTGGCACCTACAACCTCTCATAGGCTACGGCAACCGATTACCATCAGGTGCGTCGTCTGCTTGCTTGACAACTTATAACATAAAATAAAAATAAAAAAGCATAAAGAAGGGACTCATTTCAAAAAGCGTACACATAAAAATATTATTTTATAATATTCTCCATCTATTTTTATTAGATTAAGATGAGATTCTAGAATAGTCTAGAGAAATATAACGAAGCAAAACTCGCTCGTCATGAAACTGTATGAACGCTGTAGTTCTGTCTAAAGACAAAATAAAATACATTTTAATTATGTACAATTACAAATAATTAAGACGTATTTAGCTCATGTTACAAGATAAGCTGAAATTGAGCGGTTTTAACAACACTGCACTAGAATTAGATAAAATCGCTAAATACCGCTTATGGACGATTCTCTTCTATCCGTTTTCAGAATGAGTTTTTGACGGACATGTATTGTCTGAACATGTGTTCATGACACAACAGTAATTATATGGTAATTATACAAACTAATAAAATTGTGTATTCTTTTTAGTAGTAAAGATATGTTATTCTTCGTTTTGTTTTTTATTTTTCAAGGTAATTTAAGGTATTAAAGATTAAGAAATTTAAATTATACAAAACAAATTTTTAGCTGTTTCACTAATCACCTTAAATTATTTTGGTATTTATATATGCACTTATAATGCATTACAAAAACTAGAAGATGATGTAACCTATTATAGAAGATTTATAGTTTATAAGGTAGTGTTGCGTTTTTAACTAGAAATCGTGATCATGACTACCGCGAAACCTCCATAATAAATTTTTTGGGACGTGACGACCCCATCGCCCGCTGTTGGGATGATCTCTGTCACAGCAGAGATTATTCCATAATTCAGCGCAATCAGTTACACTGGTGGTATTTTGTTGCAAGAGGTCGGCTAGGTAGGTACCAACGCATTGTCAAATATTCTACCGCAAAGCAGTAGTGTCTTAGCTTAGTTGGCATAACTGTGTTTCGGTTTGATGGGCACTAGTCTACAACTAGTAAAATTACTGGGCAAAGGAGATTTAAGAAGTAATCGAACTATCTCGAGGTTGGCAACGCGTGAGTGACACCTGCAAATGGAAGTGGTCATAAGCTACGGCAACCGCTTACCATCAGATGGGCTGTATGCTTGCTTGCCAACTTACCGTGCCCATATATTTCGTGACGTGTTGTGTAGTAAACCTACTGATATTATGTACACCGTCTTAACTTCTTTTTACTAATCTACGTTATCTATAATTGAATACATTAAAATCAAATTAAGCACCAAGAAACCTTGGCGTATGACAACGTCAAAAATATTACCATAAATAGTTCTTACTATTATCAATTTAATGGTTTGTATGTTTGGATGTTAAGATGCTTGCTGATAGAGTAACAACTATATTATGTTAAGACACTGTTGATAGAGAAACAACTCTATTATGCAAAATAGCGGCTGAAGAGATTTGGATGAAATTTGGAACGCAGATGTGCTGTTATCTGGATTAACAAATAAGATTTATTTACCGAAAAAGTGGCAGGTTCCCGTGGGATTAACAGAAAATGCACTACAGGAGTTGAATTTCGGTGTAAATGGGTCTTATGGAGAGCAGAGTAATTCATATTTTAACTACCTTTTTATGCCTTGAAGTTCAAGTTTTTTGTATCGGGAACCATATATTTCTATTTCAATAAAGGTGTCTTATAAGAATTCGCATTCACGTAGGCGTAGCCACGGGGAAGGGTAGTTATCTAATTACTTATTTGTTTTTTACACCACCAGCGGTGACCAATTAACATACGGCCTGCTTAATATAGAGCAGTTGCCATGGCCTCTTTCACTGGCTTTGGTTGCTAGGAGATGAAGGATTGAAGGGTGACAGAAAACGATGGTGAAAGATAATGATTCTACTATTTAATAGCTGAGATCGTTCGTATGTTTTGATGTTTTGTAATCCAATCACGCAAAAACAGCTAAACGGATTTTGATGAAATTGGCGCAGATATAGATTGATAACACATAGGACTTTTTTTTTTTTTTTTTATGTTAGAAGTTGGCAAACAAGCATACGGCCCACCTGATGGTAAGTGGCTGCCGCAGCCTATGAGCGCTTGCAGCACCATTAGTAGGTGCCACTCACGCGTTGCCAACCTCGAGATATTAGTTCTTAAATCTCGTTCGCCCAGTAATTTCACTAGCGTACAATGCCCTTCAAACCGGAACACAGTAGTGCCTAAACACTACTATTTGGCGGCAGAATATTGGACACTGCGGTGGTACCTACCTAGCCGGCCTCTTGCAACAAAAGACCTACCACCAGTGTGACTGATTGCACTGGTGGAATAATCTCTGTTGTGACAGAGGTTATCCCAACAGCGGGCGATGGGGTCGTCACATCCCGACGCCTAACTTTTTACTTTTTACGGAAAAATGTTAGGTTCCCGTGGGATTATCAAGAAACGTACTGTACTAAGGGTGTAGCGTAATATATATATATAATGTACTTATGGAACTTTCGAGTATTCTAGTATCTTATTAACTAAATATTGTATTAATATTAATTATTGTTGCTATACCGTACCTATGTAGCACTAAACATTTTATAAAGGTTAGTAATTGTGAGTCATAGTAATTAGACATGTAATTGTTATCAATTATCTAATACGCAAAGTAGGAAGTGATTGTGAATAATAAATTAAAAAGCCGTTAGGTGTCTATAAAAAATGTGTTGTCAATAATTTTTTTGTTATGGTAAAGATTTTGCTCTAGCAACACTGGTCGTGCGTCAGCCCCGTGAGAGCTGTACATTTTTCACGGCCGGGTCTCAGTAGGGATGGACAAGTGAAAAAAATATGCATCCTGTAATAAAGATTGAGTTACGCACACAAGTATGTTTTTATAACCTGTTTTGTGCACAATGCGCATTGAATAAATGCATAACGACAATCTCGTAGCGGCACGCGACGTGTCTTTACGACGTGTCTTTATGAAGCAAAGTGTTATCGCAGTCTATTGTTTTCGCGACCGGTTTTTGTTTATGCGCGGCTTCGGCCGGTTGCGCAGGCGACCGTCCCGTCCTATGGGCTGCGATACGAGTTGTTTACGTATTTATAAGACATTATGAGTGTGAATGGAAATGAAGATTTAAATGCAGACGTAGAAGTAGATATTAGTAAGACGAGCAACGATCTAATAAACGAGGAAATGGTAGCTAATGGGGAAGAAATATATTTTGAGGATGTGCAGATGGAGAGACCATTGAAAAGAGAAAGAAATGAGAGTGAAGGTGAATGGATAACTGTTGAGAGAAAGGGAAAAAATTAAAAGAAAGTGAAAAAATTGAATTATATATAACTAACGCGGAAATAATGCCAAAACAATTTGCATTTGCAAAAATTTTAAAGGAGAATGATATTCAAGATATTATAAGAGTAAAATATATTAATCCATACAAAGTACGAGTAGATCTTATCAGTGAAGTTAGTGCAGATAAGTTAGAATATTGCCAACCACTTTTAAATATGGGATGGCGAATACAAAGGTCTATGGAGCGAAGTTTTTCATTCGGTATTATAAAAGATGTAGACTTGGACTTAACAGATGAAATGATTTTGAAGAATATATGGTGTAATAAACCAGCTAAGCTTATTTCAGCTAACCGTCTTAATCGTCGAGGACCAACTGAAGATAAGCGTTGGATACCTAGCGAAGCTGTGAGGTTATGCTTCAAAGGTGCCTATATTCCACCATTTGTATATGTCGAAGGGCTTAGAATAAGTGTTGAGCGTTATATGTTTCCAGTGACACAATGTGCGCAATGTTGGAAGTTTGGTCATATTACAAAAAGGTGCCCATCGAAGAAAATAATTTGCCCGAAGTGTGGAGATAATCATTCGAACTGTGAAACTTCATCATTTAGATGTACAAATTGTCAAGGAAAACATATGGCGCTCTCCAAATCATGTCCTCAATACTTGAAGGAGAAGAAATTAAGAGATATAATGAGCGAATTTAATTGCACCTATCGAAAGGCTTTAACTATATATGTTGCTCCCTCCCAAGAAGAGACTGAAACATCTAATTATACTCACTCACACCAGGAGGAGTTACCTCAATCTTTGAACATGGACATAACGCTGCCTTGTGCTCAAAATATACCTGAAACTCCTGAAATTACATTTGCAGAAGTTTTGAAAACCGAAGGGAGTAAATCTAAGTCATCAAAAAAGCTGAAAGCGGATCGTAAACAACAGCATGATTTCAGATTTTCAGATATTTGTAATACTCCTACTTGTGAAATAATTCCAGATTTCGAAGAACATCATACGAGTCAGAATGCAACCAATACAAGATCTGAACCAGTAAGATCGAGGGATGTTTCTTTTAGTGAACTGATTGTACGTATTAAGGATATTATATTTTTAAGAGGTATTACAATGCAAGAAAAAATAAGAAGAGTAATTAAAACGTGCGTTGAATGGTTAATTTTATTAGTTGTTGATAACATTGCAGATTGGCCTATGTTGAAAATGCTTTTAGATTATTTCAATGATGGATAAAAAAAAGGTTACTTTGATTAAACTTAATATAATACAATGGAATGCCCAAAGCCTTCGTCCTAAAGTACTGTCTTTTGAAAATCTTTTAATACAGGAGAAAATTCATATTGCTATTGTCTGTGAGACATGGTTAATACCCGAAAGTACACTTAAAATCAGAGACTATCATATTTGGCGACAAGATCGGAATGACGGTTACGGAGGTGTTGCAGTTGTTTGTCACAAGTCCATAAAATCTCAAATGTGTGATATTAATCCAAGCATTCCGGGAATAGAGTTAGTCCATATTAGGCTTTTCAATTGTGATCAAATTGAAAACATAATCTCAGTATATTGTTCTCCCTCTGTCAATACTTCTCAATCTGATTGGGATAGTGTGTTTAATATATCTAATAACAAGACCTTAATACTCGGGGATTTTAATGGCCACCACATAACATGGTCAGTTAAGTCTGATCATAGAGGCGAACAAATTTTTGACGCGGCATTAGATAGTAGTTTTTGTAAGTCTTAACAAAATGGAACCGACTCGAATAAAGCTAGTTAACGGAATTTTACAGTCATCTTCTCCAGATATCTCTTTTGTTTCATCAGATATTGCACTCAATTTTAATTTAAACGTTCTACAAGAGACTTTGGGTAGCGATCATCGGTTTATTAAAATTTCCACGAATATCAAATCTTTCTCTAACAATACTAAACGTCGAAACTATAAAAACGCAGACTGGCAGGCATACGAGAAAACGTTAGAAAACCTCTTTTCGAATTATGTAATTAGTGATAACCTACAACAAAGCTACGATACTTTTATTAATCTAATAAACATATCAGCTAATGATCATATTCCTAAGTTAAAAGTCAATAATAATCCTAGTAATAATTTTACTCCGAGACACTATTGGGATACAACTCTTTCAAAATCTGTGGCAGAACGTCGTCTGGCCCTTTCAAAATTTCGCAGAAATTTGACCCCAGATAATTTGACACTACTTAAGCAAAAGATTACCTGCACCCAGAGATTGATGCGTCGAGCTTTATATAAATCTTGGAGTTCCTTTTGCTCCTCTTTAGATGAAACCTCTACCCAAAACGAAGTTTTTAATAAAATGCGATGGTTCAAAGGAATAACTAATGATAAAAGATTTATTAGTAAAGACTTAGGAACCGAACTGCTTAATACTTTGACTCCTGACTATGCTAATTCACAAGTTCCTACTTTTAATACATATAACAACATTTTAGAATCGGATATTACTATGCCAGAATTAGAAAAAAATATAAAACGGAAGGATACTTCACCCGGATATGATGAAATCACTTATTCGATGATCAAATTTCTACCCGAAAACGGAAAAAAAAATTATTAGAACTATACAATAAAATTTTTTAACGCTAGTTTCGTACCAAACCAATGGCGGGACATTACGATCGTACCGATACCAAAACCGGGACGAGACTGTCGATTGATTTCTTCTTTGAGACCAATATCCATGATGTCGTGTGTATGTAAAATTTTTCATAACATTCTAGCTAAAAGATTAGTGGTTTATTGAAAAAAATAACATCTTATCAAATTTTTCTACCGGTTTTAGAAGAAATCAATCAACATTACTCAACCTAACTGCTGTTGTTACCACGATTCAATGCGGGTTCGCGGAGAAAAAATCTACAGTAGCGTGTTTTATCGACGTAGATAACGCTTACAATAATGTCGAATTAACTTGCTTAGTAAAATGTTTGGACAATTTAGACGTTGGTATTAAAATTTATTCATATATTTGGAACTTTCTTCAAGAAAGATATTTAACAATTCGAGGAGATGATTACACTATTTGTAGACAATGTAACCGTGGCTTGGCACAGGGTGACCCCCTATCTCCCCTATTATTTAATATAATAACTGCACAAGTTTGTAAAAGTATATCTAATATAGTATCAATCTCACAATACGCGGATGACTTTGTGTTATACTCCACATCTAATAACATCTTTTGGGCTGCTGAAAAGTTACAAACTGCTATTAATTTATTATCTAACTTACTTTCTCAAATTGGTCTTAACATATCTGTATCAAAAAGTAAAGTATGTATTTTTAGAAGAGGGTTTAAGAGAGAAAGTGTCGATATTAAAATGTATAGTAAAAAGTTATTGGTTGTTGATAGCTTTAAATATTTAGGTGTTTGGTTAGATCGTTCATTACGGTGGGCAAAACATATTAACGAGTTAAGAAATAAATGTATTAGAATAATCAATGTGTTTAAAATTTTATCGGGACCAAATTGGGGGGTGCACCCAAAGCATTTAAGACGTCTGTATATTTCTCTAATAAGAAGCCGGATAGACTATGCTAATTTCCTTTATGATAATAGTGCTCAGGTCCACCTAATCAAATTAGATAGGTTACAAAACCAGTGTATGAGAGCAATTGGCGGCTTTTTGAGAACTACAGCGGTTCATGTGATGGAATGTGAACTCAACTTGCAACCTCTATTCGTACGACGATACTTTCTAGCTGGAAAATTTATGTTAAAAGTTAAGTCATATGATTCCTATGGTTTAATGCATATCATATCATCTTTGAATAATAATTGTCAAAGTTTATATTGGGTGCGTAAGAAAAAGCCACTACTTATTTCAGTTTATCAATTAGTTGGTGATTTACCGACTCACAATAGTACAGTTCTGGATATGTTCTCACTAGATAAATGGATGAGCAATATGGATTTAACTCCGGTTATTAAAACTAGTATTAAAGATATAAAATATTCAAAAAAATCATATAATGTAGATACCTTAAAACATATTAGTGAACAGTATAATTCTTTTATATATTCTAATTACTATCAAATCTATACAGATGGTTCTAAGGAAAGCAGCTCTGTTGGAGCAGCATTTTACGATCCTCAATTTTTTTTTTTTTTTTTTTATGTTAGAAGTTGGCAAACAAGCATACGGCCCACCTGATGGTAAGTGGCTGCCGCAGCCTATGAGCGCTTGCAGCACCATTAGTAGGTGCCACTCACGCGTTGCCAACCTCGAGATATTAGTTCTTAAATCTCGTTCGCCCTGTAATTTCACTAGCGTACAATGCCCTTCAGACCGGAACACAGTAGTGCCTAAGCACTACTATTTGGCGGCAGAATATTGGACACTGCGGTGGTACCTACCTAGCCGGCCTCTTGCAACAAAAGACCTACCACCAGTGTGACTGATTGCACTGGTGGAATAATCTCTGTTGTGACAGAGGTTATCCCAACAGCGGGCGATGGGGTCGTCACATCCCGACGCCATTTAATTACATTGTTACTCTAAATTTAAAATTAATTGTAATACATCTGTAATGTACGCTGAATTATTTGCAATTTTAGAAGCCTTATTTTACATTGAACCAGTAGAAAAAGAACAAATTGTAGTGTTTAGTGACTCAAAGAGCGCACTTCAGCATCTAATCGGTTGTACTCTTGGAAAACGTGGCATTCCAATAGCGTACTCTATTATAAACTATTTATATAAAATTAATTGCAGCGGTAAAAAAGTAATTTTACAGTGGATACCTGCTCATGTTGGTATAAGATTCAATGAGATGGTAGATATACTAGCAAAGGAGGCTTGTTCTGATGGCATTGTTCGTGAATGTTTACCGTTTTACTGGGATGTGATCAACATTATTAAGAAGAAATGTCATGCTATGTGGAAGGAGTATTTCGATGAACGTTCACGAGCAAAAGGAGTATGGTATAAGACAATGCAACCTAGTATATTCAATCGCCCTTGGTTTAACAATGCCAACATGAGCAGGTCGGATTTAGTCATTTCCTTCAGGCTTCGATCCGGACACATACCCCTCAATGCATTTGCTTCTCTCTTCAAAGTTACAACACCCAACTGCGCGGAATGCGAAATCATAGAAGATGTCCATCACATTTTGGCGGAATGTGTTCGTGTCGAAGCTGATAGAATGCTATTTAATATTTTATATAATGTAAATCCACTAGATATAGGTGTATATACCTCAATACTTGCACTTCCATACTCTTCAGAAGCAAGACATTTATATAAAATAGCAAATTTATGTATTAAGCGTCGCATTTAAGTACGTTTATGTAACAATGAGGGTGGCATGTTCAATTTGTGAACAAACCCTCCATAAAAAAAAAAAAAGAAAAAAAAAAAAAAAAAATGCATAAAATGTGTGGCTATATATTTTAGAAGGTAGATTTTAAACGTATAAGGTTTGTTTTATTATTGTTTTAATGCTGTTAGAAATAGTAAAAACGAGTCTGGTCACCTTTATTTTTACAAAAAACAGGAACGTTAACTAGTCCGAGAGTTTGCATTCGGTTCTAAAATATATATATATATCAATTATCGGTTTATGGAAATTAAAAATATCGGAGAATTTATCAATTACTTTATAAAAAATATCCATATTTTGACATATGTATTACGGCTTATTCTGTACTTGGTCTTCCAGCGCGGTAACACTGTCAAGGCTAACACTTAAAAAAAATTGTGCCTTGCCACCTGATGGAAACAGGAGTAGAACAGTGTTAAGTTAAATATCGGCACTAAAGGCACCGATGTCTGAAGAAAATATTCTACAGAACATATTTATTTTTTGATTTTTAGTTTTTAAAAAATAAAAAATAAACGCTACACACTCAACGGCCCCCATTAGGATAGTAATATCCTGTGTCGGGGGTCCGGAAACATTCACAATGACAAGGACAAATACACCCAGACCGGAAAATATGCTTGCATGGTTAATACAAACATATTATGCTCCGAGCGGGAATCGAACCCGCGACCTGTGGCGTTTAAGGCAGGTTCGCTACCGCTGCGCCACAACGTCGTCAATTATTTTTAAATGAGTAATTTTTTCGTAATTTATTTTTTATTTTATACTTTTAAGTTACGATGAATATTAAGCCAACCATATTAATGAATACATTATAGCCATCCGAACTACACTGTTGTGTATTGTGCCCATATGTGGTCATCATAAATGGTTCCACTTCATTATAAATAGTGCTTTCAATTGCAGCGTCAATGCACAAGTTATACATTTCACGAGAGTATCCAGTCTAAAAAAAATTGTATTTTCAATATAAATATAGATCTGTCATCTATGTTTATATTCTGTTGTGTTCTGGCGTGTTGGTAGTTTGCCTGCCGTAGCGGGTTCGATTCGCATTGGCTCAAGCGGATGTTTGTAACTTAGTCAATTCTGTTTCGGTCTGTCCTTGTGGGTATCCCCACCGTGCTTCAGAGTGCACGTTAAGCTGTCGGTCCCACTTGCTATCACATAACATCTGGTAATAATCGTTAACTCTTGATACGTAGGCTATTATGATTGCGAAGTAAAAACAGTACGAAGTAGTAATCTGTCAAATATGGAAAAAAAAGCTGCTAGGAAGCAGAAGATGGTCAATATGAATCTGACACTTAAGGTAATCTAACAGGTCGACTACGGACTATCATTAAGTTGGGGTTCGCTGACATAAGGTATGTTATCTTTTATTCATTACCTAACTAAAGTTTTATTGTGTGTTGTTTTGATGATGATGATACTGTATGATATCATAAATTCAATATCATTAGTACAAATACAGCTGTCTCTATAGGTCGTTGAATTCTTATCGATTAAATACGAAATACTATGTAATGTGTATACATCTGGGTTGATCCTTAATTGGTCTGGTTGGTCCACTTTATATTTTGTGACAATATAATTAATAACAGTTATAAACGAATCAAACTTATATTAAAATATTTTTAATAACATTTTAAGGAAATCATATAAAGAAGAATAATAATTGATGTATACTTTTTTATATACTGTGTTCAATTATTTAATATTGTTAAAAATTCAACTTTTAGAAACATAATAAGTGTAATCGGCTAAACAAAAATTAGAGGTTTATGTTGATGCACGACGCTTTCTTTGTTTTATATTAAGTTTCAATGAAATAGTTAATCTATTTCTCATAATATGTTCTTTCCTTTCTCCTATGCCTCCGTTTAGGAAGGAAGGGAAAAACACATCCGCAGTTCGACGCGGACGGCACCGTGTCAATAATGAGTGAAAATAAAAAACCGGCCACGGACGGAGGATAAAAACGGCAACGAAATCACGTTTGTTGTATGAGAGCCTCATTAAGTATTTTTTTTTAGGATTTATTGTTGTAGCGGCAATAGAAATACATCGTCTGAATCGAAATCGAAAATGGTCACGCTTTAAAGAGTAACCTTCGGATTTTTTATGTATCAAGGGAAAGTCAGATAAACACTCATACCATAGTGCGAAAATATCACTTCCGAAGCGGGGAATTTGCTTTAATTCTATAGAAATACTATTATTAGAGAAATCGACGGAGCTATTTCTGGGTGGTCATAAAAAAACAAAACATAACACGAACTTCTAACCTAACCCATCCGACTCTGAACGCTCTGAATCTGACGTTATTAAACCGCCAATCTGTCATTGAGATCTAAATTCGCGAATTTTTTGTTGAAATTATAATCGTTAATAATTATTCTGTAATTGCCGGAAAGTGAGTGATATTTAATGTAATGGTATTGTAGTCTAAAATACCAATTGCATAAAAAGTTTGTGGTAATATGTGAGAACATTGTGTAAAAAAGTTCAATTACGCTTTTTATTACAAAATAATAGTATTTCTACAAAATAAAAGAGATATCACGCTTTATTAATTGTACTAGTCAATCAAGGTAGGATTATTTACATGATTTGTTATTTACATGCCAAAAATTCCGAAGGTGAGGTTTAAATAGGTAGCCTGTGAAAGTTTCAACTGTCTATCACGGTTCATGAAACACAGCCTGGTGACAGGCGGGCGGATGGACAGCATACCCTTAGTAATAGGGTTCCATTTTACCCTTTGGGTATGGAACCCTAAAAATCAACACGCGCTTTCGCTACTAAATATAACTAAACCGCATTATAACTAATTGATTCACGAATGAAATGGTAAGATTTTCAACTAAGAAATACAAGACGCAACTATTTACCTTACACATTCTCACCATCCGCAAAAACTAGTAACCTCAATCAAATCAGGACAAGAGTAATAAAGCAGACGTAATAAAGCAGACCCTTTTTTTCGGAATGTGTATTGTTGTTGGCCCTACTGGCCTTGACAGCGTCACTGACAGAGACTCAGCCGCGATAAAGAGGCAGCCCTCACGGGGTCTCAAATTTGATTCCGTCGTTAGGGTGCCTCCTGCGAAGCCGAACCACGGCTAAGGACGTCATCGGGGAGCTAAGGACGTCATCGGGGAAAGCAGACCCTGAGTACTCGTATAATGCTAGGAAGAAGATTCTCTTGAACCACTCGCGACCCGGAATGGCACCCGGTTAAAAGTTTTGGTAACATCAACCCGGAATCACCATTTTTTAAATCTTAAATCAAATAAATTACTGTATATGTGATTTAAAACGTAGATTAGATACAGATTAATGATATTATTGAAATTGCTACCGCGTGAGTAGCGTTTATTTATTATACGGATTTTATTTAAATAACGCTGATTTCGTGTTTAATCTATTGCTGTAATTTGGAATAAAGCGGAAGTAATGATGTATTGGATTACATTGCATTGATTTATGTTCTAAGTATGATTACGGATATGTTGGAAACATAACATTCTTAGGAATAACTAAGTAACGTTCATGAGTTGATTATCGTGAGTGACAATTCTAAGTAGGCGATTTCGATTTTCACCTTGTTTCGTCTTTAGAGCTCTTCCAACGAGGTGGGATCAGGGCTTAGGGGTTATCCAGTAGTCATTAATTCTTTTTAATTTACATACAGAGGTGGTAATTATGCAAGTATCTTATCGTGGTATGGGTATGGGTCACCCATGTTTATTGGCAATATGAGAGACGACATGATGCCTTTGTCACTCGAGATGGCGGATATGGTGAGTGGGGAAAATAGCAAAGAGTCAGGTCAGGTTACTTTTTAGGAAGACTGTTCAAACCGAAAACAACGACGATCTACTCTACAAAGTTACCAATTCTGTTTTTACTTATTTTTTTCATTTATCGTTCGTCTATATCAGGACGCAACAAGTCGTTGTATATTTAGAGAGCTGGCGAGTATTTTGGTATATGATTTACTGACGTCGATATAAATTTATTTTAGATCAATACGAATCGATTTGGTTCAGTCAGTCAAGAACCTGTGATTTCTGAAGAAACTATTCTGTAGATTTTTATTTTTTCCTGATACAGTTTGGCTATGAGCTTGTAATGATATTTATGATGTAATTGATATTTAATTTTATTAAATAACTTTATGCATCAGTCGCTTTGTAAATCTTGGTAAAAAAAGTGAGCCAACGTAACAATTTATTTAAATAATTTTATTGCTGTATTTTAATATATTATAAAACCATGTATATTTAAGATTTGGGTCACCTGGTCTTTACTTGCATGGAATATTTTTTTTTAACAAGAGTGGCACACCCGTCATCGTAACGAAACAAAATTTACTGTAGTTTTTATGTTTTTAAGACTAAAGATAAGTTTTAAGCTTAGCGAGTTTCATCAAAATCGGTTCATTGGTTACGAAAATTAGCCAAGACAAGTTTATTTTAGTGAAATGTGTTACATGTACTTAGATAATAAAATGTTTGAATAAATATTGTAAATAGAAATGCTGCTTACATGGACTGCACTCCTTTCGCCGATAAGGCTCACGTGCTTATACGACTCGGACACAGTTAGAAAATACTTATGTACTATAAGTAAATATATAAAAAATATTATGCCTACATCCCCGCGTATTTCCATCTTTGGTTGCACTGCGGAAAGGTCAAAAGTACCGCTATGTGACATTACTAGATCTCTTAACTAGAAATAAGTAGGACTAATAATAAATTAGTTGTTAGTTATTTTGTTTGTAATAAAATAAAAATAGCACAAGCCTTTGATTCGCGGGTGAGAGTCGGCAATACAAAAATTCTTTTGTATAACGGTAAACTGTGGGCTTAAATATTTTGAATGCCAAAGTAACTTAGACGTATGCAGTGTCTTCCGGACTATGACCTAAGAAAGGCCATAGTTTTATATGGTAGTAGAGCCATGCTACTCCCAACAAAGGCCGGCTCGGCGAAAGTAACCCAGACGCATGCAGTTTCTTTGGGACTCTGAACACAAAAAGCTTTAGTTTTATACGGTAGTAGAGCACTCCTCTCAGGACACCGGCCGGCTCTACCGGGAAAATAATACCCTCTTACAGAAAATTGGCTTAAAATAACATTATCTGTATTATTCTTTTTCTCTTCTCATCCCTGCTGTTCCTTGGGTTGGCAACGCGCATGTGATACTTCAAGTATGAAGTACCATGAAGCGTACCGTATGCTTGTTTGCCAAACGTTATGAAAAAAAGAGTTGATTTTTGTCGCAAAGGTAACAAAATATACATAACAAGACCGTTAAATTGAAAGTCAGTTTCTCCATCAGCGAAGTTGAAGAATTTAAATTTTGGGCTATTCATTCATTATTAATAATTTAGGAATGTAATTTTTATCAATTAATCCATTTCATTTTATCGAGTATTTCAGTATCTTTACTAAATAATATACTAGAAAATACATTCTAGATTTTATTATGCAAGTAAAATCACTGACGACATGTAGTATAATATCAAAGATCTAGTCTAGGGTAAAACAGGTACTTACAATATATAACGGTGCATTTAATTTATACACCAGACAACCTTCGATGTAATCTAAGAAACTCATTATGAAACCATTTAAGAAAAGTATAAAAAAAAGTCTTAATATTTATCTATGAAGTAAATATATTTATTTCTGTCAATGATTTGTGAAACGTGAGAGCTTTATAAAAATACTAGCTTCTGCCAGCGGCTTCGCTCGCGTAAATAACGACTTTAATACAAACTTTTTTACCATCGTACCCTTCGCCGCAGGACCTCATACCATCCACACCACCTTGATGCTTGGTTTTCATGTAACGTGCGTGCATCAAGATCTTTCCTCCCACGTACGTGCAAACTATGGAATAGTTTACCTCCCGAGGTCTTCCCTGCTCGATATGATTTAGGAGTCTTCAAGCGTCGAGTATTTAAACACCTTTTCCCCAAAGGCCGGCAACGCATTCTCGACCCCCTTGGTGTTGTGGATGTTCATGGGCGATAGTTGCCACTTACCATCAGGTTGAGCTATCTTCTCGTTTGCCCCTATATAATATAAAAAAAAACTTTGTCACCCGTTCAGGGGTGGAATTTCAGATAACTTTACAACAGGTGTTTGTTTATCTTTAATCGTTCACCAAAAAACAAAGTTTCATGCTTCTGTTGAAGTTTCAAACGTGACAGTTACCTAATATTCAAACTGTTTCAACTTTTAAACCCTTTTCACCTTCTTAAGGGTTGTTAGTGCTCGTCTACGTTTTAAAAACAACACCTGTGAAAAAATATTCAGAAAAAAATTTAATTATTTTATTTATTTAATTCTTTATTGTCAGGCATCAAGGCACAAGGATAAAATACATACATATATAGATTATTACATTAAATACCTTACGGACTAACATACATATTTTTCATACAGATATACAGAAGCATGGTGGGCGGTGCAGCTCGAAATTCATCAGCCGTAAGACCGGTACTGCGCTTATTGCGGTTACGTCGTTCTCGGCTTTTAGTATTTTGAACTAAGACAAAGCCCTCATTGTCCACAGAATGCCTTAACTTTTTCTCACAGCTTACTGTAGTTTTTGTAGCAGCGGTGGAGGTTTTAATTTTTTGTTCCTGCGAGACACATTTGCGTTACGGGTCGCACTGAAAGGTTATATCCTTTTCCTTCCGATTCATTTCTCGGCGATGCATTTTCGCTGATAGGCGAAAATGAACTGCAACTTCAATACTTTTCGCAACACACGCCAAATAATTACTTTTATAGACAAATTTTTAATATCTCGGGTAACATTTTTGTAATTCTCTTCAGGGATCTTTAATTTTATTAAAAATAAAACACGGCTCGTGCTACTCGCTGATAATATTAAAAAATTACCAGTCAAGTGCGTTGTGGACCACGCACAGTTGAATCTAAAGGGTTCCGCAGCATGGTTATATAATAATATATATAATAAAAACTTTATTTCGACGTTATTTGTTAGTAATTTCTAAAACTTATTTAACCTAAGACAGGATTAATTGGTCAGCACGTGAATCCGATAGCAGTGGTTCACATACAAACAACTTCTATTAACAAGTGCTCTCAAGACGCCACTTGAGCTGGAAAGAATCCTGCGCAACAACGATGTGCACCGCTTTCACATAATGGTATAAGAACAGTCCACATACGCCTCGGCAAACATCCCCGATGCACTACAAAAACCAGGCATACCCATTAGCATCCTGAAAGCATTGTTATATTGTACCACTCAGGGCGTTGTACTGTTTCCGCGTATAGTCTGCCCACAGGCTGCTAGGGTAAAATGTGGTGCAGTAAACTCTGAAAAGCGTTATTTTTACTGGCATTGAGCAACGAGCAAACCTGCGAACAATCATATTTGCCCTAACAGACAAAGCCCTGCGTTCTCTCTCAATATCTGCATTGTCTTTCAAGTCATAGAATACTACATGGCCAAGATATTTAAAGCATTCAACTCTCTTTAGTGGAACCCGTGTAACTTGATAGCAGGTACAATAGATGGAATCGATTTTCCCCTGGCCTGAAAGACCATGCATTCGGTTTTCTCACAGATATAGACTAAGGCATGACGTTTGGAATAGTTCTCACAAAGACTTAGCAGTTTTGCTAACCCACAGACAGATGCACTCAGCAGAACCATGTCGTCTGCGTAACTAATGTTATTAAGACAGACTCCGTCAATATGACATCCGACACGAGTGCTACTGAGCGTCTATATTAGGGCATTCACATACAGATTAAACAACTTGGGTGAGGTCAGGCCACCCTTCCTCACCCCACATTCCAACCTGTAAGACCTTGAGTAGCTCTCTGACCATCGCACAACAATAACCTGATTTTTATACCAAAACTTAAAAATCCTGTTGATCTCTTCAGGTATGCCAGTGAGTTTTAATTTCTGCCATAAGACATCGTAATTAACCAGGTCAAATGCCTTGGATAAATCGAGAAAACAGGCGTAAATGGGTGATGGTAAGGTTATGACGAATCTTAACGGTTTTAAAAATAATAACAAATTAAAACCGACTGCAAAAATAAGTTGGTAATTTCATAGTAATTATTAAAAGTAATATGAAAAACAAAGTTATGGGAAAAACTTATATATCTCTTAAATTTATAGACCTATCTTCTTCAAACTAAATGTGGATGAAAGTTCATGTGGTATTCTACCAGCTCAAATTTTTCCAGAATTTTAAATCCCGTAGTTCAAAAGTTAGAGGGGGACACGATTTTTACGACTTTAGGAGCTAATATCTCAACAACTACTGGCTTAATGAAAAACTCAAAATCAAACCTCCTTATCATTTTAAAAGAACTATCCAAAAACATCTCGCACGTTGCCATACGTTGAAATTTTTTTCAATCGTCAGTTACATGTATGGACTGCTACCCTTAATTCATATATATATTAAGATTTTATTACAAAATCCTTGTGCGGTTCATGGAATACACCTAATTAGTAAATTTCGTATAGATAGAGTCAATGGTCTCCGAGTAAAATGACTGTGACATACGGACGGACAGACGGATGGACGGACAGACGGACATGACGAAACTATAAGGGTTCCGTTTTAGCCATTTGGCTACGGAACCCTAAAAATAATTATATAGCTTTCTATATGTGAAAGAATTTTAAAATCGGTTTCATAGTTTTTTGAGCTTATTAGAAGAGATTAAAGATAGGATGCACGTGTTCATTTTTATAAGCTTTTCTGTCTAGTCCGAATACATCTTCAGGTTGCTTCAAAAAAAAAGGAGGTTCCCAGTTCGTCTCGATATTTTTATATATATCTACTTATTTTAATATTTTATTATCTATGTTTGTTACTCGATTAATCGAAGACGGCCTGACCGATTTAGACAATTATTTTTTGTTTGAATGTGTATACTTTTTAGTTGGTGATATTGTGATTTGGTCTGATGATTGGATTTCAGAGTAATCGAGGGAACTGTTTTTTTTATGTGAGAGGCTCACCTGATGTTAAGCGATCACCGCCGCCCATGAACATCGGCAACACCAGAAGTTATGCAGGCGCGTTTAAGGAAACATTTAAGGAAAGAATACGCTCTTCTCTTGAAGGTTCCCAGGTCGTATCGGTTTGGAAAGACCGGTAGCGGAAGTAGATTCCACAGAGTGGGTCAAATGTTATAGCCACACCTAACGCGATTTAGATACTTTTTATAGTAGGTACCTTGTGAATTTGCTCCTGAAAAGCACCATTTGGCGACTCAGTGGTTGAAACTATATAGTACTTAATATGGTTGCCTATTATTATTCAGAAATCAAAACTCTCAAACGAAAATAGACTTCAAAACTGAACAGGAAAAAATAAACAATTTCTATAACAGAATAAATATTTTCTACAACATAAGTATTGGTCTTATGCGCTAACTTTCTTTCCTTCTTTTTTTTTTCTTTTGTTTGCTTCATTAAAAGTCCTTATTATTAAAGCGCAGGTTCTAGCGATTCTGGTCACAACGATGAGAAACATGTTGACTACCTTTTAAGAAATTACACACACCACGTTTTGTTTAGTTCAACGCGATTGATACATTCTTTAATTTTGCTTTCTTTGTTTATATACCATTGAAGTTAAAGCAGAGAACAATTTTTATTAAATAATTGTAGTTTTTTTCGAACGTTAACTGTTATCAAAAATTGGCAATTCAAAAGATAAAGCTTTGTGGCAAATTGGCAATTAGCATAAATTATATTACGAGCTTGCTACGAGTACGTGTATTCCGGAAGATAGTATCAGTTAAATGTCTTTTGTTGCCTCACAAACCACCTTGTCCTTTTACACGTAGGAAGTATGTCATGTAACAGTGTTAGTAGTCGGTGTTTGTGTGATTTATGTGGTTTTAAGGCTAATATTTTATTTTATTTAAATATATTATAATCTAACTAGTTAAACGTCATTGGTAACAT
Source organism: Hestina assimilis (assembly GCA_023373885.1). Taxonomy (NCBI): domain Eukaryota; kingdom Metazoa; phylum Arthropoda; class Insecta; order Lepidoptera; family Nymphalidae; genus Hestina; species Hestina assimilis. Next base: position 8,986,909 of record CM041755.1, on the reverse strand, counting down.
ATACTTTTTTATACCACACAGGAGGGAAACATGCTTTCCGCCCGCTTGCTGATAAGCCACAAACGTAACCAATTAAACAGTACTTGAAGTAGAATAGGCGTGTCACTGACCCAAATGAAAGTGGTGGGAAGGGGTCTGCTTGAGCCTCTTGATACTTCTCGGCGATATCCTGCACGAAGATAGTACTTCATCATCATCGAAGTAGTCAGGCTCTTTGTTAGCAATCAATATAATCACTTCATTTACCTATAACGTTTCCACAGAAGTTACGCTGAGCGGAAATTGAAACGCAGCCTAAACTTTGTAAAACCAGATAATTATTTTATAAGTAAAGAACATTACAATTTATAACTTAATAAAATAAAAATATCCCTCAAAATATATCTCGTTTAGATTCGTTTGAATTTGAATATTTCATATCGTGATAAAGAACCATAAACTAACTGAGAAACCGAGATAGCCCAAGCGCCCTGACAAACGCTTCTTGTATAAAGAAATAACATAAGGAAACCTGCTTCTCTTTAAAGAACAGACAGACCCATGTAAAGTAGTAGTAGTTTTCATTTTTCATAAGGTAAAAAGGTATTTGTTCAGTTGTGGATTACTATGGGTTATTCATTATATTGTATTATTCGGTTACATAAAAAAATAATGATATTCTGTACTGATATTAATTATTAAGAATTACATGGCCGTATAATTTCTATGGCAATATTTGAAACACTAACTAATATATATTTAAAATATATAATTTAAATCATAGTGCAAAATATACATACAAATGTTATTATTTTAAGTGAGTTATCTTTAGTAAATGCGAATAAAATTTATTACAAGCATTTTATTACACATAAACCTGATTAACTGTATTTAAAATGGCTATTAATTTTTTTTGATAATTAAAATGTTCCGTAGTTTTATTCAAATTAGTCTGTTCTTCAATTAGTTGAAAGATTTTTGTTAAGAGAATTTTAGTATTCTAATCAAACATACAGTATTCAAATATGCTTTCAATCATCATCATAGCCTTAATCCCGGTTGCGTTGAAAACGTTCGCATGGGAGCCATGCTAAGCTTTTTTGAATAGTAGCCTGTCTAGTCAGTACTAAATGTTCAGAAATCCGAATGTGGTGTGGCGTTCCGTCTCATCCATATTTATTTGAGATCGGTGTTCATCCATCCATAATCTATAAATGGAGATAGAAAAAGACTTAATGATCACTTCCTCTTTCTCACGACTCTCATGCACACGAACGAAATAAATACTTAACTTTGTATATTTTGGATTGTGTAATTTTATCCTGATAACGCATAAATTTGGGATTAACAAAGTGTCTGTGTTCACTAACCAGTAATCAATTAACTAATCACTCCTCGAAGCACAAACAGCCATAGTGGATTCTACCGAGAAGAATTATTTTCATTTCAAAATTCAAATAATAGATTTTTTTTAAATACACCTTTATTTAAAATTCACAGTCACAGTCAAACGTAGTATTTGACTAATTCTACCCTTGATTCTTAATTGGATAGGTTGCTTTGGCTTTATTTTTACGGTGTATTTGGCTCCTTACCTTTAGACAGACACCAATACCTTTAATAAGTGCAAGCTCCATAAAGGCAAACTCTTAACAAGATGTTTTGCTAGATCTAGCAAAAGTTTTTTTTCGGTTCAATCTTAAAGAGATATTGCACTATCAGGCAAAATCTGTTGTCTGAATCACTCAAAAAAACGTTCATAAAGTATGTAAGGAAATTAATGGTCTTGAGCTAGATAGACTATCAAGCTTAAGAAATCTCTCATGCGCTCATGGACTTATTATAGCTCTTAAGCTCTCTTAAATTCAACGCCAACGCAACGAAACGAAGTAAGTCAGATAGCATTTTGGTTTATGAAGAGCCACCAGCAGGTCTTTGACTTTTTGTTTGTATAGAAGGGACTGTGCCCAGTATAAAGTATGTGAATAGTAATAGCATAAAGTATGTCAGTAATAAGTAGTATCTTGCATGGTTCTATATAGTCTTCTTCATCTTCTTCTTGTTTGGTTAGTGGCCAACCTAGTCTCAGTTGCTCTGGTCGCTCATATAAACCTCTGATTTGACTTATCAACTATCATCAAATTGAAGTTGAAAAATATCTTGTGCGGTTACCCATACGTACACTGACCGCACCTAAATCTACTTAACTGATGGTTTTAAGAACTTTTAGTGCACCTGTCTATGACCACTGTTAATGCTGATAGCAGTTATTTTTATTGCGCTAATTTGTTCGAGAACATGAAGTTTACAAATTATTATTAATCGATTAATCACCCAAAGTTGAACTATAAATAGGACTATATTTAGTGGCGCACTTGAAATTATCGTATTATTTACAACCTTGGCCCAAGCTATCAGTAACACACAATCAGGCTGCAGGCTAAATGTAAACTGTAAAGCAAGATTTAGTTAATGCCTACACGTTTATCACGATTAGCCGATGAGATCGAATATCGTGATCTGATCTTTAAATTAGGACAGCGACATTTCCGATCAGATTACGCAGTTTTCACACTAAGAAGCTTCTTGGATGCTAGTCGATGTTATTGGAAGTACTGTAAAGCGTCGAATATCCGCGGAATTAGGTGGCAAAGACACCGTGGGTAGTGAACATCACGAATAGCTCCCATAAATATTAAAAATGGTGGTAGGTATAAACATGAAAAATAGTATTTCAACATAAAAAATCTAAAATTGTATAACTCTGCAAAAATAAATTTAAAATGATAAAAGGTTTAAAAATTAAAAGTTGTATTGTTTTAGGTTCGTTTATAATTCAAAAAGAAGCTTTGTATTTATTTTAAAATTGGAAATTGTAAAATATTGTGGCATCCGCGAATAAACCGCACCGCGAATCATTTATTTTTGGGGCTTTATTGATCAATTGTACATTTAAAAGTGTAACGACTATCTTGTTGATATACATAGTAATATTGGATCCGGAAAAATTTTATTACAATGTGAGCGACACAGCAGCGTCCTTCTCATGTCATACCACCTAATAAATTATGAACCCCACTTACTTAGGCATCCGATCTAGCAAGCAATCGGACTAAATACGGATAGTAGAGCAATTTTTTTTTATAATCCAAGTTTTGAGGTCTCGGTAAGACCGGCTTGCCTCATAATGCGCTAAACATCTACGACATGTTAAATTAATTTAATATATTATGGATGGTTCTTAAAGAGGGTTTGCAAATTACTTTAAAAATTTTCCGAAATTACACCCTTTTAAGGATGAAAAGGGGATTGGAAGTAGAAGGAACAATTACAGATAAAGAACCATGTGTTTTAAGGTTTTCTAAAATATTAACTCTGAATGGCGCAAAGTTTGTATGGCATGTCCGTCATTTTTGAAACTAGAAGCATGAAACTATGTTTTTTGCTAACAATTAAAGATAAAGAAACACGCATTTTAAGTTATGAATGTAATTTTACAATATTTTTTTAATAACAAAGAACATTCACACTTACGCACGACAGATGTCGTAATACCGGTGGTAAATCCATCGTCCTTGTCGCGTTTTATTATTTTTATATTATTTATTCTAAAGTTTTAATTACATATCGAAAGTCGTTTCATAAAATTATTCATTTCTTACCGTTTTATTATATTATTTTCAATAACAAGATTAAATAACTTAGAATTAAATTTTAGGTCATACTGAATTTAATAGTCTGGAAGTTGTGACCAACCGGCTTCTAGCACACCTCATAACATCAAATAACTAGATACCTATTGTCAAACATATAAATACAATGATTAATACATAATACAAGGACACAAAATAATATAAATATAAAAGTGCATATAAAGTTAAAAAATTAATCATAGGTTAAGATAAGAGTAATATTAGATATTTTTAAGTCTAATAATAAGTTTATATCCATAAAAATATTTCTTAATATTAAAAAAGAAATCAAAATCGAAAACCAAAATTTCTATCCCGGGTACACAAAATTAGACTAAATGCTCTGACAGAATTCTATTTATAAATAAATAAATAAATAAATAAACGTTGCACACTCAACGGCCCCCATTAGGATAGTAATATCGGTATTGTGTCGTTTCCGAAAACATTCACAATGACACGGACAAATACACCCAAACCGGAAAATATGCTTGCATGGTCAATACAAACATATCTGCTCCGAGCGGGAATCGCACCCGCGACCTGTGGCGTTTAAGGCAGGTTCGCTACCACTACGCCACAATGTCGTCAAAATATAAATTTATATAAAAATAGCAGTTCACAGAATACACCTATTTACTAAATTTTAAATGCATAGCACTCTTTAATTAAAACATGACAGACAGACGAACAAACGGATAGGACGAAATTACAAAGGTTTTTTTGCCATTTCGCTACGAAACCCTAACGTATCTTAAATAATATGACATTTAAAAGCTAATAGGTAGGTAGGTTTATTATTTGGATTTATTTTATCAAGTGACGGTCGGTTCGCCGTAAAATCCTCAAATTAGCTCACAAGGACCTTAGCGGTTACTTACGTATTTAGTCGGGATTTTGTGTTTTTTGCTTAAATACTATTTGGTTTAAATAATAAAAATAGAAAGGTATGACGTTAATAATTAGCGTCATGGAAGTTTTACCTTTTGTTTATATGTATACGAGCTTTTGCCAGCGGCTTCGCCCGTGTGAGTAACGATTTTAATACAACCTTTGAACCTTCATTTCACCTCTTCAGTTGTGGAATTTCAGATAATGTAAATGTAAATGAAAACACGTCTTAATCGTTCGCTAAAAAACAGAGTCTCATGATGCTACAAAATCCTTTTCACCTATTTGATTACCTATGGGTTGAATTCCGAAACATTGTTTCCTTTTGCACGTTTGTTTTAAAAACAATTAAACAACACCTGTGCAAAAATTTTGAAAAAACTTATCTCAAGTTTAGGCTAGACGTTGATATGCCATGTATCGAATTGAATTTTCATACATGTTTCAAAATAAAATGCAACTTAAGTCAAAAGCACTAAAGAGTATTGATATCAACTTCGAAGAAAAATAATTTTGCTATCCGTTTTTAACCCCGTTAGGGGTGAATTTCAATAAAATACGAAAAACATTTTTTATCAATTCTGTTAAAAAAAATTATGGTAAATTTGAAGTAGATTTAACCAAGGAATCGCTTTGTCCCATATAAACTTTGCCCTCCTCTTTAACCCCCTTAGTGGTAGGATTTCGGAAAAGCCTTTCTTATTGGATGCCCACGTCATACAAAGAACACACCCTTCAAGTTTCTCTCTCTACGATCAGCGGCTTAGGCTGTGCGTTGATCCGTCAGTCATTCAGGACAAAGCCTTTTATATATATAGATTACCTCGAACGTGTATGTATATTGAGGACAAAAAATTTACTAAGACTGGGAGCATTTTCAAATTATTCATATCGTCGTCAATTTCGTCACTATCTCGCATCGGACGACATCTTTGACGTGCTGATAATATTTTATTCTTTTAGGTATCATCTTCCTCGTATGTCTTTATATTATAGGCTTACATAAAGATAAAGTCTCACACAGAGAGCGAGAACTTATACCATTTAATTCAAAAAATCATTTCAAACTGTTTAAAAAAAATTATAAGCCTTATCCATTCAACGGCCCCATTGGGATAATTATATCCTGTGTAATCCTGGGGCCTCGGGGGTCTTTCAGTCTTTCGGAACCGATACGACCTGGTAACCTTCAAGAGAAGAGCGTATTCTTTCCTCAAAGGTGGGCAACGCGCCTGCGTGCCTTCTGGTGTCGCAGATGTTCATAGGCGGCGGTGATCGCTTAACATCAGGTGAGCTTCCTGCCCGTTTGCCTCTCTCACATAAAAACAAGCATCGGGCTCTAAAATCGGAGCCATACGCTTTTGGTAATATAAATAAATGCCATCCACCGTCTCTTTTCAATCCTCCAACCCAACTAGTATTGTAATATGCATAATCTCAAGTACTAGTTAACAAACGATAACTGCTTTACATCAGGCAGGCCGTTTGCTTATTTTCCGAAAAAGTCTTCTTCTTCCTACCATTATTCCCGGTTTTATACGAGTATTTACCCAGGGTCTGCTAATTTCTCTTGTCCGGATTTGACAGATTACTAGTTTTTACACGGAGCGATTGCCATCTGGCCTCCGTAACCCTAAGGGTGAACCAGTAACTCATTGGATAAGAGAGATAATTTACTTATCAAGAGTTAACGATTATTATCAGATGTTATGTGGATAATAACCGGGACCGACAGCTTAACGTTCTTTCTGGACCCACAAGGACAAACGCCCAGACCGAAACAGATATTTGTAAGATCAATGGAAACATCTGTCCGAGCTAAATCGAACCCACAACCGTCGAGGCTAAAGGCAGACTCAACCCATCAAGCCACAACGGTATCATATTTTCCGAAAAAGTTACTTTCTTAAATTTGCAACGTAAATTTTTTAATTGCAAAGGTCGCTCAGCATTTTGTGCTTTAACGCTTTATTATCAAAAAAACCTTGTCAACATTTTGATGCAAATTTCAGATAAATTATAACAGTTGTTGTCTTTACCGATGACCGTGAATAGTACTTATTATAAAACTGTAAATAAATCAAATAATTTAAAAATGTAAATAAAAAAAGTATATAATTTAGTAATAGTGTATGATTATAATTACTTGAACTGTTTTTATCATGAAAGGTTTGGCTTGACCATACGACGAGGTTGTCGCAAAGCGGTAGAACCTGCCTTAAGTGCCATAGGTCGCGGGTTCGATTCCCGCTTGGAGCAGATGTTTGTAATGAATGTTTCCGTCTGTTTGTTTTTGTCATTGTAAGTGTTTCCGGATAATATACTATGGAACAGCCTATGAATATAGACAAAATGTCACAGACAAATTTCGACTTGAGAATTTCTTGCGAAATTATTTTTTGCATTTGTCAGAAAAATTATTTTAAGATTATAGATTTCGATTAAACTCCATAAATGACTAAAGATGCGAACATTTTATTTAGTACATATTTTAGAATTTTTTAAAAAACTATTATAAAGTATAACAAATAAGATCTCTTGATGCTCTTGAGTAGTAGTTCTCCCAGCACAAATGGGTCTACTCGGTTAGGGAAGTACCAACTACCCTCTCACTTAAAATCGGCGTTAAGTAACAATGCTATTGCGTTTCGTGCGATGAATGACAGCGCTGGCGGCCGAATCTTCCTCTGTTGAGAAAAGTAAGCAACGTGCAAAAAACAATATTGCTATATGTATAATAAAATATTATTTTAATTATATGGATCCTTTTGTTATGGATGCCGGTGTTTTTGCGTTCTTTTTTTTTGTTACAAGTTGGCAAACAAGCATACGGTACACCTGATGGTAAGTGGTTGCCGTAGCCTATGAGGACTTGCAGCATCATTAGTAGGTGCCACTCACGCGTTGCCAACCTCGAGATGTTAGTTCCCAAATCTCCTCTGCCCAGTAATTTCACTGCATATAGTGCCCTTCAAACCAGAACACAGTAATGCCTAAGCACTACTATTTTGCAACAAAAGACTTACCACCAGTGTGACTGTTTGCACTGGTGGAATAATTTCTGCTATGACAGAGGTGATTCCAACAGTTAAGTTCTTCTTTCCAACACCCTTCCTTTTAGCGTTTCTCATCCCTTCCCTTCTTAGGTTAGCAACGCGGGTGTCATACTTCAAGTATCGCAAGCGTTCTTAGGTTGCGGTGACTGCTTGCCATCAGGCGGACCGTATGCTTGTTTGCAAAACGTCGTGAAATAAAAAAATTGCTATTACATTTTTATATTATTTTTAAAGTAATAAAAAACATGCAAGTTTATATTACAGAACAAAATTGATAAAAATACGTTTAGCACAGATTATCTTATTGAAAAAGTGTAAGACAAATTTCCTGGTTACATAAATAGAACATTTTTTAATAACATACCTTCATACATAATATTATAATAATATAAAATTATGCCACAATGTACATAATTATGAATGTTAATTCGCGTAAAAAATATTGTAATTAATTCATAGTTTTATGACTATTGTGTGTTGTTATGCGATATGGAAAACAATACAAGCTTTACTTCACACTAGTTTTTTTCTAGAAATACAATATTTACATCAGTCTGTACATATGAATAAAATTGACGTGTCAATTTGTAGCAGTAAAAAACAGGTTTTACTGAATATGAAAACATACAAAATTATACAGTAATTATAACATAAAACTCGACGGTCGGAGATTCTCACTCGCTAGCAGAAGTTTCTATATCTGTTTCAGTCTGAGCGTTTGTCTTTGTAGGTCTCCCCGCCGTGCCTCGTAGAGCACGTTAAGCTGTCGGTCCGGGTTGTTATCATTACATCTGATAGTAATCGTTAAAACTTGATAGGTAATTTGCTCTTATCTAATAAGTTAATTGTTCACCCTTTGGGTTGCGGAAGTCAGATGGCAATCGCTCTATGTAAAAACTAGTAATATGTCAAATCCGAATAAGGGTAATAAGCAGACCCTGGACAAAATACCACGATTTATGCTAGGAACAAGAAGAAAGACACCGTTGTGGCGTTGTGGGTAGCGAGATAACATATACAGGATATAATTATCCTAATGGGGGCCGTTGAGTGTGTAGCGTTTATTATTTATTTAATTATATTAAAAAAACTAATTTCAATGTTTTGTTTATCTGTTTTTCTGTGTTTGTTTCGCTATAAGCAATAAGTTAAGCTAATTTTTTTTTAAAACCGAATTAGGGTTAAATAAAATAAATCAAACAATAATTCTGTAGACCAGTGTATAGTGTGTGACCAATTCTGTAAAACTGTGAGCACAGCATGTAAAAATCGTATTATTCTTTGCTTGATCATGGAGATTAAGAGATTTTTATGAAATAATACACAGACATATTTTCTGGAATATTCGGAAAATCTTGACCTCTTGTTGCGCATATAATTCGGTCAATGTTACCAGGTACAAATGTAAACCGCTTTTGTTAGGCTTTCGGTGCATAGCATTCAGATCTGCGGGTCAGTCACGGATTGCCATGACATTTGCACTTTTTTTTATCTTTATATATATAATTATGTACGTGTGTATGTCACTGAACTCCTGCTAAACGGCTGGACCGATTTTGATGTTTTTTGTGAGGATTCCGGTGGATTCGAGAATGGTTTAGATTAACAATTCGACCCAGTAGGAGGCGCTGCTATCGGGTCTCACTTTTTTTTTCGTCTGCCGGGCCCGCTAGTAATATGTATATATATCGAGTGCGTCTACGTTCAGACAGCTTCGTTCATGAGAATGTAGTTTTTTGACAATCCCACGGAACCTCACATTTTTTCGGAATAAAAGTATCCTATGTGTTAATCTAGATAATAAGCTATTTTTACCCCAAAAATTATTTATTTAAATTCGACCGATAGTTTTTGCGTGAAAAGGCTACCTACAGACTCTTCTCTCAAACTATTAATAGGCGTTTAGAACGGTGTAACGTTATTGTGTATGTATAAATACATTTTAAACATTATCTTTATGTCTATAAATATTGGCATTAAATTGTGTTTACAAAAATAGTACAAACAAAACAGGACATTATAAAATAATATTCATTAAATAATTTAACGGCGTCCGCATTCTACAATAGTGAAACTAAGAAACAAATTCGAACCAGTTTATACAACCGCAATAACAAAGGATCATCAAGTTTTAAAGCTATTTCCTTGTTAATTACATGAATTGGAAGATTTTAAATATTATATAAATTAACAGCTTATTTTACGTGCCTCGTAGAGTACGTTAAGCTGATGGTCCCGGTTACTGTCACATACTCGTCGCATTTGATAATAATCGTTAACTCTTGCGACGACCGTTGTGGTGTGCTGGTAGTGAGTCGGCTTTGAGCGTCGACGTTCGCCGGTTCGATTCCCGCTCGGAGCAGTTTGTTTGTTTGTTATAAATATCTGTTTCGGTCTGGGCCGTCCACACCGAGCCTCGGACAGCACGTTAAGCTATCGGTCCCGGTTATTGTCATAACATTTGATAATAATCGTTAACTCTTGATATGTTATTTACTGTTATCTGACTGTGCTGGTGACCGTACTGGCCTTGACAGCGTCACCAGGCAGGGGTGGCAGACACAGAGAGCTGAGAGAAAGGGGCAGCCTTCACAGAGGGTCAAAGTTGATTTCGTCCATAGGCTGTCTCCTGCGAGGCCGAACCACGGCTATGGACGTCATAGAGAATGGAGGGGACGCTCCGAGCGCATTCTAATCATGGACTCACCCAACGATGCCAGCGCGTCGCGACTTGCGAGACAAGGGAACTCGTCCTCGCCGCCGAAGACGGTGTTTTGTGCGTGTCTGTGCTGTGTAAGGGGGATTATTTAACGTAATCCTATCGTCAAGGTTTTGCAGGACGTGCTTAGGACGCCTGGCTTTTGTTTGGTTTGTCTTCTCTGCTGTATAAATACAAGCCTGTCTGATCAGAGGATTGAGATGAGAGATAGTTTTGCGATAGGCACTTCAAGTTTAAAGTTTGAGTGTGCAGCGTTTAAAAAAAAAAGTTGAGTCCCCGAGGGCTGTCTCTTTTTCACGACTGGGTCTCTGTACTCGGCTCTCTCACCCGGCGACGCAGTCAAGACCAGTAGGGTCAACAGCAATACACATTAATAAGTTCATTTCAGAATCGAAGAGAAATACAGAAATACAATTGATTGTGCACAATTAAGAGATAATAAAAAATATTATTTTTAAAACTAAAATTAAATTACATATATGGTCTATGCCATATCGACTATGTGCATATATAATGCGCATGTTTTTTTACATACGCATAAATATTATGTTCAATAACAGAATTATAATAACGCGTTGCTGTGACAACTGATAATAATCTAATATATAAAATTCTCGTGTCACAATGTCAGTTACCATACTGCTCTGAAACTGTTTGCCCGTTTTTATGATATTTTATATGCATATTCAGTAGGTCTGAGAATCGGCTACTATCTATTTTTCATACCCTAAATGTTAAGGGTGGTCCACCCCAAAATTTTTATTTTTATTTTTATATGATGTAGCATTAAAAAAGACATACAACCTTAAATTTTTACCCTTCTATCATCAACCCCTATTTTTTAATAACCGTATTAGTATACCAACAACATTAACTTGTCACTTCTAGACTCGGGCGCTGCTATCGGGCCGAGATTTTTTTTCGGGGCAGGACAACGTCTGCCGGGCCCGCTAATAATTTATAGAAATGTTTTCAATGTTACATCTGATTTGAATGTATTTATTTATATCGTAATTATACATAAATATTAACGGTCTGCACTCCTTCCCCATCTACAAACTTGTGGCGAACGACGTTGTGGCGCAGCGGTAGCGAACCTGGCTTAAGCGCCACAGGTCGAGGGTTCGATTCCCGCTCGGAGCAGATAATTGTATTGACCATACAGGCATGTTTACCGGTACGGGTGTGTCTGTGCTTATGTTTGTTTCCGGACCGCCCACATTCCGTTTCCCCCCACAACCCCGTTTCCCCACACATGATATGACTATCCTAAGGGAGGCCGTTGTGTGAGTAGCGTTTAGTTATTTATTTAAATAAATTTAACTTACTTATATAATTATTCAAAGCTTAAATTATAGATAAATTATCACCGCGGGAAATGTGCTAAGGAGCTCCGAAGTTTCTCTTGTAACATTACATGTTTAATACACTTACTTACACAGTAATAAATTACAAAGATTTTAATTTAAAAAAAAAGGAGGTAATCGATTCAACTATATTTTTTTGTATTTAAGTTAATCGATTAAGCGGATGCGGCTGGACCAATTTTGTCACTTTTTGAAAGGTTATAATCGAAGTGGTCCCATTGTCGAGAACACGAAACCGGCAATCGCTAGATCGGGGAAACTCTTTAAATTTGATAATTTTACCTACTTAATTTACTTAGCAACGACCTCTGATGTAGAATAAGATATTCTTTTTGGTTCTAAGGTTTTTTCGAAAAAGTCTATTCGATCAACTTAAAGCAATTTGTACATTGATATATAAAAACCCATTATAATTGTTCAATGTTGAGAAAGGGCAGTTATCTCGAAAATATCAAATGATACGTCAGTTTGCTTATATCTTAGTTTTTAAATATATCTTATTAATAAAATTAAAAAGAAAAATAAAACAAAACGTAACCTTCCATTGGCGAAAGGTAAGTTTGTTGCAGACATGTTCTTTGTCACTTAATTTCAGGTATTGTTAATATTTATATTTTATATATTATGTGTTTATTTGATTGTATAACGATTAAATATTTATCGTTCTAAATTTATACTGACGTTAATTAATTCTAGACATGTTAAAAATTAGATCATTTTCATTTATTTATATCTTAGATCTCTGCCATCATTAATATAATTTTTCAGGAACCCCACCGAAACCCAATTATTTCGACATTAAAAAAATATTGGAATTTAAATATGAGTGACGCTTGAGACTACTTCTTTGAAACTTCTTTACAAAAATGAAATTAAAAAATATATATATAATTCAAAAACTAACTAAATTGTAGGTACTTGCTTAGTTTAATTTAATAACTTTTTTTGCAAGGGTCGGCTTGGTAGTATAGTGAAATTACTGGGCAAAGGGGTCTAAGAATCAACCTCTAGTTGCCAACCTCTTAATTAATGGTGTTGCAAGCGCTTACTATCAGGTGGGTATGTAAAATAAGTGTAAAGGAAATCAAAAAGAAAACCTTATCTTTTAACCTTTGCTAAATCTTAATTTGTATAAAGATTTTGATTTTATGCTATAACGATCAAAAGTTATTGTCATTGTATTCCTCGAGAATACGATTTTACATTCAATTAAAAGATCAACTTTTTTTGCAATTATTTAATGTCTTCTTCCTAGCATTAAACCCGGTATTTTGCCCAGGGTCTGCTTATTGCTCTTCTTCGGATTTGATAGGTTACTAGTTTTTACACAGAGCGATTGCCATCTGAACTCCGCAACCCTAAGGGCGAACCAGTAACTCATTGGATAAAAGCAAATTACCTATAATAACCAGGACCGACAGCTTAACGTGCTCTCCGAGGCACGATGGGGAGGCCCACAAAGACAAACGCCCAGATCGAAACAGATTTTTATAGGATCAATACAAATATCCGCCCCGAGCGATCGAACCCGCGACCGTCAAGACTAAATGCAGGCTCGGTACCAAAATGGCACAACGGTCGTAATTGTATAATGTATGAGCCATTAATAAATAACTAGCCAATGATATTAATAAATCACAAAGCAATTGAAAATACAATGCAATTCAAGTGCAATTCATCTATCTTCACGAGGTCAATATATTATAAAAATGATTCGTACAAGAACCAGTTGTGTTGTCCTAATTGACATATTGTCAGATAACAAGATCGATTACTACGGGTAGCGCTTTATCATTATATTTACTATATCTATATCTTTATATTTACTTTATAGTTGTTTGACGCCTAGACGACACGACGTTTTGCTATGCAACAAGTTAAGGGCAAGGTATTCGCTTCTATAATAAAACTCCGCAGACAATTTTGAATCTACCGCTTTTGAAATTTAAATCTTATATTAAACAGTGTTTACTAAATAAAGCTTATTATTCCGTTAATGAATATATTGCAGATAATGTGGCATGGAATTAATATACGTTGAGTTTCATGCGGGATTTAATTAATTAATTAATTTAATTTAATTTCATCTTAATTGTACATTTGACAAATGTAATGTGATTATTTTTGAAAAGAGTAACTGTAGAGTTTCTTGCCGTTTCTTCTCTGCAGAATCTACCTTCCAAATCGGCGGTAGCTTCACTTAGGCGAACATAACAGACTGTATATTTGACGATACAAAAGTGATTAAAAGCCTATTTGAATAAAGAATATTTTGAGTTTGAGTTTGAGTTTGAAACGCCAGCGTTTTAAGGAGCTTATAAGCTAGTTTTTCGAAGCGCGTATATATGCGTATATGTAAATAATATGCTACTGACATTCGCCAACAACGGTTCGAGTGTACACAACAGAATAAATCCGTGTGCCCACGTTCGGCTTAATGAAGTGCGCGTGTAAGCGCGTATGTCGAAACGTCCTTATAGGCTAAAAAACGATAGTTTGATATTACTCTAGATATGTTGCAGCAGTGTGCGTGCTGTCGGTTAGGACGACTCAATCAAAGTTCCAATTGTCGTGTTCGTCGGAAGGTCATGTCGTATTACAACATTTAATTAGAGTATGCAAACCCTTGCTCGCATTACTGCGAAACAAAGTGACTAAACATTACATTGAGACAATTAATAGTCTATACCTATGAAACAAACAACTACAAAGAAATTCAGAAATGGTGAATACTCAAGGTGCATAGCGAAGTTATCTTCAGGAGTCAGCCACTAGCAAGCCAGAAAAAAAAAACTGTCTAAATACAGAGCATATTTTAAATATTAATAATATATGACGGCGAATGCGGTATAAGGTAAGTTCGTCATCAGTAGGCGCTTCTGGTACAGGGTTCATGGCGTTGGTATCAGTCAATTAAACCATAAAGACACAGTATGATAATTCTTGTATTCTATGTAGGTAGTCAACAATCACAAATTATAACGTAGGTATAAAACTATCAGAGTTGAGTGAACCAACGGTCCCGCTTGGAAGGTACGAACTGTATCGCTCCGTCAAAGTCAATTGAGTAACTAATTGTTATTGTTAAATTATCTTAATCGTCGACATATAAATAAAACCTTTTGAAAATATAATAGATGAAACAAGCCTTCCCATTCCTATTATAACATGCTTGCGTAAGTACTCGTGTCTGCCCCTGGCTAATGTCAGTGAAAGTTGTTTTAAATACTAGATCTATAAATCTCAAAGTGTATTATTAAGTTACTGAGCATTGATTCAGAGACAGCTCTAAAATTAATTCTAGTTTTTATTCTGGAATTCGTCTGCATAATGCACAATGTTAATTATAATTAACATTGCGTATGTCACACGACTCTGTGTAACAACTCTGTGTCTCATGTAACAACGGGATATACCTTGCTACTTAAGCTTTAGCTCATACAGTTAAGCTTTCTGGAATACGTGGTCCATTATTTTACACCACTCTCACTAGGTGAGTACACCTACTGGAATGCCCTCGGAGCGCTTCCTCGATTCCCGATCTTAACCGTCCTGGATAGAATCAAACTTGAGCTTATTTTATGGCTTTGCCGCTTTGTCAAGAAAATTGAGATGAATACCGACATTTGGGAAGTACTACTCAATTTCAACATTAAGTAAGGCAATATTCATAATATTGCCTCAACCTTACTATTAATATCATAAATGCCAAAGTCTGTCTGTCTGTCTGTCTATCGCCCTTCCATGTCAAATCTACTGAACTGAATTTTTAGCTAAATTTCGTTAAAGATCTCAGCTTTCCTGTTGATCAGAATTAAAATGTTCGCAGATGGAAAAAAAGGAAAAAATGCTTATTTGGTTAACTAACAGCCACCTAGGTTTCTTAGAAACCAATCAGGTGGGCCCGAACTGATGTAATGCAACGACATTAAACTAGAGTATAAATAGACAAATATATATTAACTGTATACTTCATGAAATAAAGACTTCGTAATAATATATTCTAGGCTATATTACATAATAAAACTTAGATAATTTCGAAATGGATTTAGACTAAATTTTAATGCATATTAATATTGCAAGCCTTAATTTGGTTGTTTATTTACGAGAATTTACGAGACCTGCTTATTTAGCATCGCTTTATTGCATTGTCCGCTGTTGTAAACCTTAATTGAAATGAATAATGTGGTCTTGAATAATTTATATTCGAACTTAAAATTTTATTAATATGATTCACCTACTTACGATATTTTTATGTAAATAAATGAACAATTTTATTTTTTACATTACAGACTTACATTACTGGCTTAAAGGCTGGCTTACGATATCAAAAAACTACTATATCCAGTAATTATTAAGTTGGTACAGTGACCCAAAGAAGATCTTGGCCTCAGACACCAGAAGACACCACGTATCGACCAACCATCACAGATTGACCAACCGACGTCGGTCGGTCGGTCAATCCACCATCTGAGACTTAAATAGTCCACTCTGTATAAACCTCGGGTTCAAGGAAGACCAATTATACCTAATAATGCCCTCCAAAAGTAGGTAGAACTGATAACTAATTGCATCTTCTGTGCTGCAGCTTTACGGGACATCGCCTAACGTGAGCTGCAGGATTCCATAATTTAATGCCTAAACACGTTCACACAACGGCACAGATTTTTATATTCTTTACATTCCTGCAGTACAAGGCATATTAAATCCTTTAACTCTTGAGAGACTTCAATCCTTTTTTGGCTTCATATAATAGTGTTTATTGCCTTGAGTATTCACAATAATGAATTGATTGAATATAAATCTGAAGGCGTACGTGAATAACTTGTATTTGTTTAAAATGTATAGCCATCTCAAAATACAGAGTCATATGGACCCTATGCAATACTGAATAAGGGGAATTCTGTCTTTTAGGGATGAGAAATAAAAATGGCGATAATTTTAATTAAATCTTAAGTAAGAAAAAATGTTTATTAATGTCGTCACACCATTTGACTGTGATATATTTAACTGCAAGGAACTAAATTTAAGTTATGTCCTTCGCACGACCGAGAATTCTGTCTTTCTTAGAAATGTTTTAGACCTGGTTTTGCACTCAACGAGCTATGATTGAAATGTTACCAAAGTGGTATGTTTGACTTTCAGCCAATGTTATACAATATTAATTTTTAATTAGTCTGAATTGAAACATTTTGTTGTCGTAGTCTTTCAGCTGTCACATTGTCAAATATTTGAGTAGGTTTGCCATGATTAGACCCTGGTTAATTATAATGAAAGTTGTTTTAAATACTAGATCTATAAATATAAATATTTATTTAATAAGAACACAGTGATAAACGAAGCCTGAAATTATTATTTTGATCACGGTCAATTTGACGTCCAAATTTAGATTTGATATTCGACATCCTATAAGGTAATAAATGAATTTTAACGAAGGTCGCTTTCATTAATATAGATAAAAATATATCAGCACGTGAAATAAAACGAATAATTTTAGATATATTTTTTTACATTAGCATAAAATGTTTTTGATTTTTTTCTTGATAATTATATATACGCGTGTAAGTATTTGCAGTTTGAAATTTGAATTACATATTATAATAATTATATGATATGCACAGGGTAGCAATTATTATTTTTGTTTTGGTCTAGAAAATCTTTATGTACACTATTCTAACATAACCTTTTGTTTGCGGCGTTAGAAATATGGAGTGATGAATTTTAGGAAAAGGCATGGACACGTAAATCTAAATTTAAAATAAATTTAATAAAATGTCGTTGATTCATCTATACGTGTTTTATGCATTCGTTTTTCGTATTTTGTTAATTTTTAAAATGTTTTACATCATTTAATATATTATGTACTTGATAAAACAAAGAGGCAAAACAGACATATTTATCTCTGCTTTACCTTGTATATGTGCTTGGCATGCCAGGTATGCAACCTGTGTCGCATCCTACTTTATTTTACTGGTAACTTAGTATGTCTTGGGGTATTTTCCGTTTAAGTCTCCGAGTTGTTTGATTTTCGACCATCAAGTCTCTTGCCAACTTGTTTGGGTGGTTTGTTGTTCTTTTCTTGTGGGCTCTTGCATGCTGCAGGATTTCCTAAAAAACTGTTTTCATTTGTAGGTCGTGACGCAGTTGTTCATTTGTAACAAACCAAGGGGCATTAGTTAAAATTTTCAGCATTTTATTTTGGAACCTTTGCACAATTTCGATATTGGAGTGAGAGGCTGTCCCCCATAGTTGGATCCCATAAGTCCAGATAGGTTTTAGTATTGCTTTGTATATGAAGAGTTTACCGCTCAGTGACAATTGTGACCGGCGGCCAATTAGCCAGAAGAATTTCCTCATTTGTAAGCCTAACCGTTTGCGTTTGGTCATTATATGCTTTTGCCAGGTGAGTCTTTTGTCCAGATGTAAGCATAGGTATTTTACATGATCTGCTTGTGGAACTTCCAGGTTTTTAAACTGAACTGGTGGACATGATTTGTATTCGTTAGCTTTGATTCTCCATTGATTTAAACAGGTAGCGATATCATTTAGTCCCTCTTGCAGGATTTCAGTTGCAGTTACTGGATCGTGATGAGATGCTAAGATTGCAGTATCATCTGCAAATGTTCCAGTTATGATACAATCCGAGGTAGGTAGATCGTATGTATAGATCAGGTAGAGAATAGGTCCTAGCACGCTACCCTGTAGGGCTTCTGCGTTAATACGACAAAGGCCTGAAATTGCCTCTCCATTCAAGACTAGAAAATGCCTGTTTGCTATATAAGATTTCAGGATTTGGTAGATGTAGTTGGGTAATAGTGTTTTAATTTTTAATAATAGTCCCTCATGCCATACTCTATCAAAAGCCTGTGATATTTCCAGAAACGCACTAGTGCAGTACATCTTGGTTTCGAAAGAGCTGTTAATCTCATTTACTAGCCTATGTATCTGATCGGTGGTGGCGTGTTGACGACGAAATCCAAATTGATGGTCAGGTAGTATCTTTTGTTGTTCCATAATTGGTAACATTCTTAGAGATATCAGGGATTCGTATATCTTTGCTGGTATGGGCAGCAAGCTAATTGGCCTATATGATTTTGGATCTTCTGGTTTTTTATCTGGCTTAAGTATCATAATTATTTGTGCCACTTTCCACTGTGGTGGGATGAATTGAAGTTTGGTGACAGCGTTGTAAATAGCTGTGAGTAAGGTCAGTCCAGAGTCAGATAATTCTTGCAGGATTTTATTGGTAATGAGATCATAACCGGGTGATTTTTAGGGTGAGCTTTTTGTATTGCTATTTTCACTTCTTTCATGGTGAATTTTTTAGGTGTAGTTTCATCTACGTTGGGAGAATTTAGAAATTTCATGATTTTTTCCTGGTGTACCGGTGAACCTTCATAAGGGTGAGACTGGAAAACAGTGGCGAGATGCTTTGCAAACTTATTAGCTTTTTCTTGGTCGCTGCGTGCCCAACTATTGTCTGCTTTTCTTAGTGGGTGGGTTGTTGATATGGGTCGCTTAATTTTCCTTGTTGCTTTCCACAGGGAATATTCTGTGGCTGCAGTTGTATCGATACTTTCAAGGTAAGCCTGCAGTGCTGAATTTTGATCGTTTTCAAGAATGTGCTTAAGTTCGCTTACCTTATAGTTTAAGCGTTTTTTAACCTTCTAGTTTGTTGCCATAGTTTGCGGATTGCTCTTTTCTCTTTAATTTTATCCAGAATATAGGATGGTGTCTTTTTCTCTAGAGACTTAGACATGTTTATTGGAGTCGAATTCCATGCTGCATTCTGAATATTGATATTAAAAAATTCAATAGCACTTATGATGTCATTTTCTGTTTGGAGTCGAATGGGTACACCGAATGTTTTGTCTGTTAGATTACGGAACAGAGACCAGTTAGTCCTTTTGTTATGCAATGTGCATTTTTCAGTAGTTTTCTTGACCTCAGTTTTAATTTCTACAAATATGGGAGGGTGATCCGATGATAAGTCCCAACAACTAGAGCAGGATATATAGTTTTTTGCTATCCCCTTGATGATACAAAAGTCATAAAGGTCAGGAGTCTTACCTTTGTCAGAGGGCCAATATGTAGGGTGACCTGTTGAGATCACATTCATAGTCCTTGCCTGCATACATTTAAGAAGTTCGCGACCCCTAGGCAGGGTGAGTCTAGAACCCTAAAATGTGTGTTTGGCATTGTAGTCGCCACCGGCAATGAAACAACTTCCTAATGTACTGAAGAAATCATTAAACTGCTCTTCTTTGATGGTATGTTTCGGTGCATAGTATGATACAGTGTATAGTCCGGAATTTTAAAAAAGCTCTTATGTGTGAAGTGAGTTTCAGAGATTAGCGTAATATCAACTTTGTTTGTTAACTTTAAGGAAAATTTTTAACTCATTTGAGTGGTTGGATAGGCCATTAGCATTCCATATACACAATAATAATATTTATATATGTATACATATGTACATTGTATCCACTAGCAGACGGGGCTACGCTTTGCTGTGGCAACAAAGGATTCTTCTTGACTTTTCCGAAAATTTCAACAATTACTGTTATATTACAACCAATTTACACTAAGCCTTAACTAATTATACACCTAAGCCCTCATGATGCACTCTCTTTATGAAATGTTCATGAAAATCCGTTCAGTAGTTTTTGAGATTTACTTCGAACAGACAGAAGCTTGATGGACCCCATTTTATAATATGTAGAGACTAGTGATTTAGTGCTAAATCAAGGCAACTCTGTCGAAGGTAAGCGCAGTCGAAAACTAGAGACTAAGCTAGATTTCAGATGTAATTTACAAGTAGAGGACCACCTTCATCTGTCCAATCGAGCCAATATTTTATCTACAGTGGTCAATATTGATCAATATTTTAATTACTACATATGTGATACCTGACTATATTTAGATAATGTATATAATTATTCTTATTCATGTAATTAATTTTAATTATATTCAAAACTATTTAATAATTATGTGATTATATATTTGATTGACATATTATGATTGTCGGCTTCACACGTTTTATAGGTAATTTAATGACATTTCAGTTTTAAAATAATTTAGGGAACTACATTCTTTATTTTACTTGCATATTGCACGGTTGGGATTACTCTGCTGTGACAGAGGTTATTCCACCAGTGCAATCAGTCACAATTTATCTTTTGTTGCAAGAGGCCGGCTAGGTAGGTATCATCGCTGTGTCAAATATTCTGCCGCCAAATAGCAGTGCTTAGGCATTAGGCTGTGTTCCGGTTTGAAGGGCGCTGTACGCTAGTGAAATTACTGGGCAGAGGAGATTTAAGAACCAATATCTCGAGGTTGGCAACGCGTCAGTGGCACCTACTAATGGTGTTGCAAGCGCTCATAGGCTACGGCAACCACTTAACATCAGATGAGTCGTATGCTTGTTTGGCAACTTTTAACATAAAAAAAAAACAAGTAGTGTTAAATTTAAAGCTTTGGTTTAAGGTTACAAAGTAAACCACTAGCTACGTTTTAATTATGAAGAATAAAATTTAGAAACATAAAAATCAAAAAATAAAATAATCTGTAGTAGAATTTCTTCTGAAATCGGTGCTAAGTAAAATATCGGCACAGAAGGCATCGACTTCTGACGAAATTTTAAAATCTATTTCACTTTATACTTTTTAGTTACGAATAATACTTTAAACGTGATTGACGAGTATCAACGCCATCAGCTTCCCCTTGTATGAAGGTCAGCTCTGCCCAATATTAAATTATACTGAGAGGTTCTAAAGTGTGTTCCACAGGAGTTACTGAACTATGTTATAGTGATACGCCATAGTTGCCCGGTTATCTTCCCCAAGAGGCCGGGTATCTGGTTACAGATTACCGCACCATCAACAAGCGTTTGCGGTGTAAAAAGATTTTTGATTACTAAGTGTGATTATTACGTGGAAATTATATCGTTTATCTAAACTTTTTAAAGCAATTATTTAAAGTTTTTGAGTCATGTGCGCAAGAAATAATAACATTCATGTATTGTATATACTATTAGAGAGAGCTATGCTCGGAGTTTCTCTACGTGATCGAATCAGAAATGAGGAGATCCGTAGAAGAACCAAAGTCACCGACATAGCTCAAAGAATTGCGAAACTGAAGTGTCAATGGGTGGGGCACGTAGCTCGTCGAACCGACGGATGTTGGGTTCACAAGATGCTGGAATGGCGACCCCGCACTGGACAACGCACCGTCGGCAGGCCTCCCACAAGGTGGCACGACGACATAAAAGTGTCGTTGGGAGCCGCTGGATGCAAGCGGCACAAGATCGTTCCCGGTGGCAGCATTTGGGCGAGACCTATGTCCAGCAGTGGACGTCCATAAGTCGATGATGATGATGATGATGATTATTATACACATAAAAGCGAGCTTATAAAAACATGCTATAAACAAATAAAAAGCTATGAAACAGAACTTGATAAAGTTTATTTAAATACAATAAAAGTTACGAGCGAAATTAGGGACAACCTTTAGTCTCTGCATAAAATAATTATGCTAATAAAATTATATACCAAATAATTCTTGCGTCATTTCTACAGTTAGTAATTTTAGCAACCGGATTTTAAAGTTAGTTAAGTACATCAAAAATTTGAATAATATACACACATATTTCACTTCCATATGCATAAAATAGTAATCGGAAGTGGCTTAATCGTAATAAAAATAAGTAACTAACTGTGTGACCTTTGTTGTTAATGCTTGTTATAGATATGATTTTGATGTTGATTAGTTAACAACGGAAAAATAGATAAGATTTATATCTAGACCGCGGAATAATACTAGAACGGTGAAGGTTTATATCTTAATTATGGTAACTTTTAAACAATCAATCTTTTGATGATAAGAACACGCTTGTAAGGAAATGACGGTTATATTTCTTTTTTTTTTTGTTGTTGGGGAGGAAATCTGCTCACAGATACCTGGCCTCCTGGGTAGGATGATCAGGTTTTGTGGGGTTTTATGACAGGTTTTCGGTCATGGGGACCCGCTAAAACTTCATCGGTGGGCGACCCCGGTGAAAGAGAGAGGCTCCGGGATTTCTTGGAGAACATTATAACCGGTGCCTCTCGACACTGTGCTGGTAGCGCTCAGTCCCAGGGAGTCGGACCCTGAGGGGGTTACCCCTGTGCAAGCGCGCGACAGTCTGGGCCACCCCGACTGTCGTCCGCATCTTAGCAGCTTAGCACGGAAGCTCATTATAATTCCTAAGGCATGTAGACATTTTTTAAAGATTTTCTCATAATTTGACCGTTTCAAAAATGCTGACAGTGATCATGATTTTAGCTTTCATACGTTGATAAGTAATTTTCCTTAAACGGACACACGAAACTGTAAATTTGACGGTTCAAAAATGCTTACAGGTCTTTTTAGATATTTTTGATTTAGCTTTGAGTTTGTCAGGTATCGAGTCAATTTCATCGTCCAGATTGGATGGAAAGACCTTCCTGGTCCTAAAAGCCCCGGACGGCAATTTCAGGGGCGAAAAATCAATCTGACCTTGAAACGGATTTCGGAATGAGGTAATAGATTCTTTCGCTACCACGAAAGCACGCCATATCAAGCTGTTGCAAGATTATACAGTAAAAATGCCAGATCCTCAAGATTAAGGAAATATTGAAATCGTCTGTTGCCTTTTCTGGTTGTACATGATATATTTCTAATATTTTACTTTATATCACACTAATTAAAAACACCCATTATTATATTTTTGGGCATTTTTAGGGTTCCGTAGCCAAATAGCGAAAACGGAACCCTTATAGTTTCGTCATGTCCGTCTGTCCGTCTGTCCGTCTGTCCGTCTGTCCGTCTGTCTGTCTGTCTGTCCGTCCGTCCGTCCGTCCGTCCGTCCGTCCGTATGTCACAGTCATTGTACTCGGAGACCATTGGCTCTATCTATACAAAATTTACTAAAATAAACCGCACCACGATTCTGTAATGAAATTAAAAAATATATAAGAATTAAGGGTAGCAGTCCATACATGTAACTGAGTGTTGAAAAAAATTTCAGCGTATGTCAACGAGTGAGATATCTTTGGATAGGTCTTTCAAAATGATGAGGAGGTTTGATTTTGACTTTTTTCATTTAGTCCGTAGTTGTTGAGATATTAGCTCCTAAAGTCGTAAAAATTGTGTCCCCCCTCTAACTTTTGAACTGTGGGATTTTAAATTCTGGAAAAATTTTAGCTTAAAAGACATCAAATAAAATTTCAACCACATTTGGTTTGAAGAAGATATATCCCTTAAGTTTGTGGAAAACTTAAGAGATATATAAGTTTTTCTCATAACTTTGTTTTTCATATAACTTTTAATAATTACTATGAAATTACCAATTTATTTTAATTCGTTATTATTTTTAAAGGCCTTAAGATTCTTCATAACCAAGTTGCGGAACCGTTTAGTTTCAACTGTGCGTGGTTCACAACGCACTTGACTGCTAATTATTATTTTTAATAATTTATGTCAAACGTTGGAAAGAGGGAGAGGGTGCCATTACAAAGTTCTTGCCCCGGTTGTTGATCTGAAGCTGCTACTTGTACATCAATATTGTTAATTTGCGAACATATGCGTTCATTTTATGTTACTTTAGCTTCGTCTACGGTTTCACTGGCTTTTATTAGCCTGATACTTAATCGTATTAATATAATTAATGCATGCATTCAATCAAGTAAAAGTGGCTGAATGGATTTCGATGAAATTTGCCACAAATGTTGATTATTACCTGGATTAACAAAAAGGATAATTTTAATCCCAGAAAAATATTAAGAAATCTTTTTTTCTTTATATTGTAATATTAAATTTAAAAATATTACAATGCTTATGGCCGATTTTTCGAGTTTCCTAGACATTTTATTTATCATATTATAATGATATGTCTATACGCCGGTTCCGCTTAAAAAATTTGAGGGCTGTCGCAGGATTGCAGGGTCTCGCTTTGCAGTGAATCCTTACAAATTACTATAGACGTACGAAGGGATTAATAGTACTATTTATTTATGTTAATTCCGTTACTCTTTTACCTTTGTTTAGAAAAAGTTAAGCTAACAATTATAATTTATGCTAAATTGTTACCGGAACTAGTCGGGTCTAGTTTATGAATTTTTACAAAAGTAAAGGTACAGAAAGAAACTTAAAATTAATGTAGGTTTTTAGTCAAGAATTAAAGTTATATTTTGATTTAGTAAAGTCAATCATTTTTTACCCGACTGCCGGAGGGTAATGTTTTTCGAGCGTATGTATGTATGTATGTATGTATGTATGTGTGTATGTATGTCTATTTCTTTGTGACGCTCTACAGGCTAAACCCTTGGACGTACATCGACTTATGGGGTATCATTAGATTCGTCTCAGTTGTGAGAGTGACATAGGCTACATTATTTTAACATGGGTTCTGCAGAAGCAAAGATATTCAAAGCGGAATATCACAGTTCGCTCAGACCTAAAATCTAATGGTGTTTCCTTGTAGAACTCAATAAAATAAGACGAAAAGTAAAAATAAAGTTTTTCGATATATTGCTTAGTTTTTGAGATATCGATGATTGAAGTTTGATTTTTTTTGGCCAGTGATTGCCAATTCCACACCCAATGTCTATTTAAATTAATGTTTAAAATAATTAATTAAAGCATTTTCTATAAATAAAAAATACGGCATAGTTATATACATAGGTAGATTAATAAAATAATTAAACTCCTAAAACGCAAACTATTATATATAATGCTATTCATTGTATTGTACAATTAGGTACAAAAATTTCGTTAGTAAAATATAGGAATAAGATTAATATATTATAATAAAAGTATTGTTCGATTCCTAGTCATATGATTTGTTTAATGTAAGAAAAATATAAATTTTAAGTGTCTATACCTACTTCTCGGATTCTTATAAAAAAATTATTCGGAACTAAAAACTAAATTATGAAATATCATATATTTATATTTTTGCAAATGTCTGCCTGTTTGTCGGCTCTCCGCACTCCTTATCCTCTCACGCAATGCTGCAAAACTGCAATTGTCAACTTCAAAGTCAGCAAAGAAATGATAAAGCATATTTTCGAGTACCAATCAGTTGTGTTTTGTAAAAATGCGATCACTCCATCAATAGTTATCGCAATCTTGATGAAGACGTAGCCAAGTATGAGAGAAGAATAAGAAAGTATTTTAGCCTTTTCACGCAAAAGCTGCTGATCGAATTTGGATGAAATTTAGCACACAGAGAGCTTATATTGAATTAACACATCCTGAATTAACACATTTGTTATTAAAAAAATGTTAGGTTCCTCGGCATTATCAAAAACGTACTGCAAAATGTTTAGATGCTTGTTACTCAATCACAAATCGCATTAACGATTTAACGGATTGGACTGTAACTTAGCACATACAAAGATTGTTACCTGGATTAAGACATAAAATACTTTTTATTCCAAAAAAATAACGCTAAAACGCTAAACGCTACACACTCAACGGCCCCCATTAGGATAGTGATATCCTGTGTCGGGGTCCGGAAACATACACAATGACAAGGACAAATACACCCAGACCGGAAAATATGCTTGCATAGTCAATACAAACATATTATGCTCCGAGCGGGTATCGAACCCGCGATCTGTGGCGTTTAAGGCAGGTTCGCTACCGCTGCGCCTCAACGTCGACAGTTCAAAAAATGTAAGGTTCTTATGGGATTATCAAAAAACACTGTACAGAACTTTTTTATCTTTGTCTTATGAAATCCTCCGCTCCGGCTTCGCATGGGTATAAAATATATAGCCAATGTCATTCACTAAAAAAATGATTAAAATCTATCCAGTAGTTTTGATTTATTCATTACAGTCCGTGGCTCGCACACGTTAAATGTAATTATTTACGACATCACATTAGAAACCTCAAAAATAACAGTTTTCTTTCTCCACTATTTAATGGATGTTATAATACATATAAACCTTCCTCTTCAATCACTCTATCTTTAAAAAAAAACAGCATCAAAATCTGTTGGGTAGTTTTAAAGATTTAAGCATACATAGGGACAGAGAGAGCGACTTTGTTTTATACTATGTAGTGATTATTTACTTACAAATGGTTCATTTGTCTCTAGAGGCAATTCTAAAGTCACCGCGGACGAAGTCGTGGCAGATGGGTAGCTTGAAATAAGTTACAAGCTTGTGGGATAGAACTTGCCAAAAATATAATCGACATTCTAGTTAGACCTGCATAGTGCAGAGAGCTAAGTTATATTACTTATAACTAGCTTCTGCCCACGGCTTCGCTGCGTTAAATTTGGACAAACAAATCATTTCTTTTTCATATAAAGCTTTACACTTTCAGGGGCAGAATTGAAGGAAATGTGTTAATAATTCCCAAAAAACAATGTTACATGATTTTTATTTCAAAAATGATGAATGAATGATGAACTTCCAACAAAACTTTTAACCCCTTGAGGGTTGAATTTCAAAAATATTTCTTAGGGCCTGTTTACGTTTTAAAAACAACACCAAAAAAATAGCTTTTTAGGGTGAAGGGCTTAGGCTTCGCGTTTATAAGTAATTCAGGTCTTCTCCTGTATATATATATATATATATATATATATATATATATATATATATATATATACTCTAATCAATTATTAATTATATAACTAAAAGTTTGAAATAAAATAAATTATTAAATGAAACAAAAAACCCAACTGCATTAATCATAATTCCTAAAAAGCTAAAAACAAGCTCTATAATGACTACTATAATATAAATATTACTTTAATGTTAGTAAAGGTACTGCAGACGGGGACAGCTGATCAATCAATTTGTAAATTGATGATGGAGTTTAAAGGGAAGTGAAATTAAATAAATTTAATTTACGGAAAAATATAATAATTATGTTTTATTTCAATGCTTGTCCCCGTCTGCAGTACCTTTACTAACATTAAAGTAATATTTATATTATAGTAGTCATTATAGAGCTTGTTTTTAGCTTTTTAGGAAATTATGATTAATGCAGTTGGGTTTTTTGTTTCATTTAATAATTTATTTTATTTATTTATGTTTTTAATTAATATAATTAAATCAAATGACAGACATGTGTACGTTGATGGTACGAACGAAATCGATGTTTTATTTGATTTATTTTGTTTATAATACTATACAAACGTTTTAACTTTATGCACCTTTCTCTATAAAAACTTTAACTTAAAGTTTAATGCAGTTTAAAATTTACTTTTATTTTGGTATTGGTTAAAGATACAAATTAGACTTCGAAATTAATTAGGTCGTTCCAATTATATTGCAATGTTGTGCATTTGATCCACATAGTTCTAATGTACTTGTAAGATAAGGAATGTCATTCAACTACTTGTGCAAATCTAATCATTATAATTATTGTTATTATTAAAAGAGGTTATTATATATAGCAATTAAATAATTACGCGTATAATATTTAAGCACTTAAATTTCATTCCTTTTCAATATGGACAAAAATCTTTTCGATGAGTTAAACTATACATTTCAAGTTCAAAATAACTATACATTTACATCATTAACTCAATACAGAAAATTATTTTTATTGAGGCATTATTTTTATCACAGAAGGTTGGATGTATCCATTTCCTTTTACCTAAAAAGGAAAAACTAATATACACAACTTTGCAAAAAAACGGGCACGTAAGAGTCATTGGCTTTTCTATGGATAGTATTAATATTTGGAGTACGTCATTAGCACAAATGATTAGAAATTTATATTCATATTAAGTATATATTTATATACTTAATATGAATTATGATAAAGATTTTTACACTTTAATCCTGGAATCAGTGTTTTAGTTAATGTAAATAGAGAGACATGTTAAAATGGACATTTTGATGAGTATAATGAAATTAAGACTAGAAGTATTTTTTGTGGCATTTCAATAAAAAAGAAATTATAAAATAAAAGTTAATAATGTAATTACCTGCACTATATGCGTACAGAACCAAATGCGAAAAGCGGATTTAAAGTTACAATATAATTATTATATTGTATGGTATGTTATGGTAAACCTGACTGTACTTTACCTACCTTCACCCTACGATTCTGAAGACTTGATAACGGCCGAGACTACTTCAGCATAAGAGTCTGGGGCACAGATTTAATTGTATTTCATAGTCACTTGCTAATGTTTCGTTTAATAATTTTATGTTTTTATTAGTTATTTATTTGTGTTTTACTTACCTTATCCAATAAATCTGTGCGCGACACTAATAACATCGCAAAATTATATACCAACTGAATTATTCGCTTATAAATTCACTCGCTATTTTATAACTTGTAATGCGCGTACGAGTGCATTACGTTGCATTGTGTTATCAAATCGATTGTGCATTTACTCGTTAGATAGATTTAAAAGTAAATAGTATATATAATATCTATGAAAATATGCGCGCTATAAATTTAGATTTGTGCTAGATTTAAGTGTTTTATAATAAATTTTTTTGACGTGACGACCCCATCGCCCGCTGTTGGGATAATCTCTGTCACAGCAGAGATTATTCCACCAGTGCAATCAGCCACACTGATGGTAGGTCTTTTGTTGCAAGAGGCCGCCTAGGTAGGTATCACCGCAAATCAATATTCTACCGACATACCGACAAGTAGTACGGCAACCGCTTACCATCAAGTGGGCTTGCTTTCCAACTTAGTAATGTAAAAAAAGTTAATATATATGTAATGTATATATGTATGGGCTTTGTCTCCTAATATGAATTATAAAAAAAAAGGAAATTCTTATAAAAATAAATATAATGATAATATAAAATACGGCACTTACCTTATCAGCTATATTCAATAAATAGATGATTGAAAATTTCGATTGAGGGATGCACTTCAATTCCTTGCGTTATAACGTTCGGTATACGAATGATTACAGGATGATAGGGAGTCACGGATGCTTCATAATCAATTCTATTACATTAAGCACTTTGTAGCGACAGCAAAAAAAATATTATAAAATATAATTTGACGACGTTGTGGCGCAGCGGTAGCGAACCTGCCTTAAGCGCCACAGGTCATGACTTCGATTCCCGGATTTCGATTAGATCCTCGGAGCAGATGTTTGTAATGACCATACAGGCGCGTTTTCCGGTCTGGGTGTGTTTGTCCTTGTCAATGTGTATGTTACCCACCACTCAGGATATAGCTATCCTAATGGGGCCGTTGAGTATGTAGCGTTTATTTATTTATTTAGTATCCTCACCTAAATGTTAATTAGACATTGTAATTCTTCCGTTTAAACGTTTTTAAACAAAATTTATAGTCTTATTACGTATATCTTGTTCAAATTATTTTACGCGTTGTTACTACTTCAAGGAACTAAATAATATATTTACGATAATGATCTAAACATTTCAAGGAATGTGCATCCTGGTATAAATAATTATTAAAAATTTTGTAATATGATTACTAAATCAGTAAATTATTCACTAAATCCATAATAAAAAAATAATTAATTACTTTAATTATTTAATATCTAATCTGACTTTGTAAAAGTGCGTACACTTCCTTACCGAAGGTATCTTAATATATAATAATTTTATTTACGATGTATAAATTTATTTAACTAATTTACATCGCGAAACCACGATTACAGTAAATAGTAATACTAAAGCTGTAGTCATACTCTGAAAACTTACGAAAGAGTTTCTTGAATTGTAGGGTTGGCTTCATTTCTCACCTTCTTTGCCTTGTTTTTTGCGATTTACGTATTTCAAAAGATAAGAAATTAAAAAAATAGAAAAATACTGACTTAGGAATCCCGAATTCTGCCACCAACTGTTGTAGAAAATATTTATTTTTATTTTCTTACTTTTGAAGTCGGTATTTTTTCTATGTTTTTAGTACATGTGTCATAAACATTTAAAAATCCATATAAATTAAACACTATGCTATACTAAAAGAATCTTATAACGATCTTATAACAAACAGTTAAGATAGTTGAGAGTTGCGTGGTTTAAAGTTTAAACTATACCTCAAACATCGTCTTATAAATGGAAGCTCAAGACCGAAATACTAATCAACTATACAATTGGGCACAATTGCTTTTGGGTCCAAGGTTAAAAGCAATTGAATGAGAGGTCCCATAATTTAATTCAGACTTTTTATTCGTGTACCACGGTAGTATTCCATAATGTCATTATCATTGAATGATTCATGTAGTGATTGTCATGAAATAATTTCATTTTTTTTTAGCGATCTATTGTAGTAGCCGATGCAATATCCCGATTACACATAACACACAAATTAAAACATGGCACCATTGTGGCGTTGTGGGTAGCGGGTCTGCCTTTAGCCTCGACGGTTATGGGTTCGATCCCGCTCGGGCAAATGTTTGCATGGATCTTACAAATATCTCTTTCGATCTGCCGAGATACCGGGAATAATACTAGGAAGAAGGTCCAGCGTATCTCTTACAGAGATTTGAAAGTCACTTTGCTCGATTAAGTAATGCTCGTACATGGACAATATCTCAGTATATTTTACTCAAAACATCAAACATCATATTCTGATATTGAGGGCAAACGGAGAATATAATTCGTTCTACACTCGTTTGTGTATTTAGTCTTCAGCTTTTACATCGCTGAAAATAAAAGTAATACCTGGAGTGTAAGTGATACCGTGAAGAACATTAGTTTTAACTTTTAAAACTTTTAAAGCCATTTTTTCAATCATGCAATTTATGTATTTTTAAACATTTTGGGTTATATTATATACGAAATATGCAGTTTGTACACTTATTTTTTTGTGAAAATAAGTAAAATAACTTACATAAATCTGAAATTGCCAGAAACTTGACCAAAACATAAAAAAAATTATATAAAGCAAGGTGTTAAAAATTATCAAACGCGTTTTTCTCGAAATGACCTTCGTGTGGGTTGACATGGTATTGCTTATTTGCGTCCATTTATAAGTGTCATTTTTACTGGACTGATGACCTTTAATCCCCTTTTACTTACTATTCATGTATAAAGGTTGAAAACTGATTATTTTAGTCTCATTGATTAATATACTGCTATTAGTAATTTGTTATGTAGTTACTTAGAAACCCTACTATTCCTACTAATATTAGAAATGCGAAACTATGTGTTTTTGTTAGGTACTCTTTCAAGCTAAAACCTACTGGACGGATTTGGATTAACACAACACACGATACTTTAACCCGGAAGTGTTAGGTTTCCGTTGGATCAACAAAAAACGCACTAAAGCATTTCAATTTCGGTATAAATGGGTCTTACGGCAAACAGATTAATTATTATACAAACTGTTGTAGCATATTATAAATTTGAACGGGAACTTTATATTTTTATATGTTGTAGTTTAATGTTTAAAGAATAAAAAAAATAAGCCAGGCGATTTAGTCGGGGTAAAAAATATAAAAATAAATATTTGAGGCAACTTGAAATTTTATTAAGATATTATTTATAACAAAAAAATATGTAAAATAAAACACAAAAATATCCACAAATGTATATATTTCCTAAATAGAATATTTGTATTTTGCGGGTAAATCATGGTGATAGAAGTTACATTCTAATTTATTCGTGCAGGCTTTCCCAAACTTGCAGGGCTTCGGGTGGTAGAAGTGACACGCCGGGTTGACGCAGTTCGGGAAGAATTTGCACATGCCGGGAGCCACCGATGTTGATATTGTTTTGTAATTTGCCACCGGTACCACGTGCGATGCTGGAAATTAGATTTTAAATTAATTTTAGTGTTTTATACAAACTGTATAGTTTAGAAATCTATACAAATAAATAGCGTTGAAGTTTCTGTTTGACATTCCAAATTAACAGCTTTTCACTAAACGCATATGAAAGTGTATACATTACGTACATAAAAAGATCAATTTTAAAATTTTTATCTGTCTGTTTGTTCCGGCTTATCTCTGAAACGGCTGGGCCGATTTTGATAGTTGTTGTTATAAGGAGTAACTTAAGCTAGTTTTATGTTTAGGGTTCCGTACAATAAATTAAAATTGCACCACGCAAGCGGAGCTGCGGGCGCAGTTGGTATTTAATATGCGCAAATTAAAAAATCGAATAAAATTAATGTAAAAGTTATACCTACATCTCATTTACAAACTACGTCACACGTAAAGGGAGGGTTTCGAAAGTGTGATATTGTGTTCTTACGCGGTCGGAATCCTAAATTCCGTGACGTTGTTATTTCAATATAATATATCTTAGTAGTAAAACGTGAAATTTGTTAGCGGAATTAGTTAATATTATAACTATTCAATATTTACAAAAAATCTGTGACGTCACACAAGGGAGGGATTCTCACAAATATGATCAGTTGTGACAAAGACGGGGGTAGAGTCAAAATCATGAAATTCGAGTGAAGTAATTTATGGATGGTTCCTAAAATAATTTCACCATTCATACCCAAACAGTTTTCCCCAAAAAAAATTATAATCACCTAGTACTGGCACGGGGAGGAGGGTGCGGGGTCCGAGCGGCGCCGCGAGAGAGTGGTCGTAGACGCAGCCCCGACGCGTACACGCCGCGAGGAACTTGCAGCGCGGGTGTTGGAACGCGCACGCCGCGCCGTAGCGACACAGCGGGAACGTGCGGCACCACGTCGGCTTGCGCTCCGACACCGACACTGACCACAAACATACGCATACACATGTTACATATGGCACATAAGTTGAACCAAAATGGCGGTCGTCCGCGCAAATACATTCATGGACGAAAATGTTAGACCAATGTATAGCGTTTGCCCGTGAAATTCAAACTTCTTAAAGGAAAAAAATCGTGAGTTCGTCTTATTTAAATATACATATATTTTTTAGTTTTATAGAATTATCTTCTAAATTCAATTCCTTATTTATTATTATTATTATTATTTGCTAACATACTATAAAAAAAGTTTATTAGGTATTATTAAATATAACAATAAATAAATTAAATACAAATTTTACAGAGCTAAAAAAACTGTGCGCGAGTGTCCTCAAGAGTCGCGCAAAGTGTGCGCGAGAGGCGAGGGACGAAATGCGTCTGAGTGGAGGCTAGCGTCGCCGCGTTACTATAGTTACGCGCAACCCTTCGTCCCCCAATTCGATTGAGACCCAAAAATGTGTTACTGCGCATTCAAGGTCTTAGCTCAACTTATGTACCGCGAGTTATAATAAAGGACAAACGGGCACGAGGTCTGATGTTAATTGTTAACCCATTATCGCAGCTCATGAACACCAGAGGCCATGCAGGTGCGTTGCCAACCTTTAAAATGCGACTGGTTATACGCTCGCTGATCTCGAAACACGACTAACTTAACGGGCTCACCGGTGTTCCTAACTAACCAAACGGCCATTTGGACCCAAATAAGCAATACCATGTTAACCCATAAAATTGAAAAAACTGAGTTATATAATATGCAGAAGTGTTGGTAAATGGCTGAAGAACATTTTTCTTTAATATTTGTAGGGTTTTAAGCTTTAAAACTTCTAAAAGCCATTTTTTAATCATGCAATTTATGTATTATGTTAAACGTTTTGGGTTATATTTTATACGAAATATGCAGTTTGTATACTTATTTTTTGGAAAATAAGTAAAATAACTTACATAAATCTGAAATTGCCAAAAACTTGACCAATACATTAAAAAAATCATATAAAGCAAGTTGTTCAAAATTTTCAAACGCGTTTTTCTCGAAATGACATTCGTGTGGGTTGACATGGTATTGCTTACTTGCGTCCATTTAAGCCCTATCGCCCGCAAGGAACAACCACTAGGATTAGCGAATATATTCTACGACATGCATGTTTTCTCACGCTTTCCTTCATCGTTAACCACAATATTACATCACGAACTTTAAAAGTCAGATATTGCTTTAAACAAAAGAAATCCCTCCTTTTATTACAGGCATTTTAGATCAATAAGAAAAGTATCCCCAATATGACAAAACATTCATTGATTTTTCTCATTATTTTGAAGTAAAATACAGGTCACCAAATTAATACTTTAAAATAAATATTTGGACATTACCGAATTGGTTGAGCATCGTCATATTTTTCTATTGTTCATAACATATCAAAAAATATATAGACACAAAATTGAAACTGCTATATGCGCTAACTCTGACATGGCCGTAGCTGGCATTTGCCTAAGGAGCGGGCAAAATCCTATTTTAATAAAGACCCCTTGGTTCTAAGGCTTGTTAAAATATTTATAGAAAGGTTATTAGTTAAAAATGAACAATATTAGGAATAGCTGACCCTCCTGATCTCTTGCTACGCCCACGACCGCTGATTTTTAAGTTTATGCTTTCTTTCAGAGTTCTACAGAATTGAACCTTACTTATTTTATATTATCATACATCACTTCTTCTTCATCCTAGCATTATTCCCGGTATTTTATGTACCCAGGGTCTGCTTATTACTCTTATCCGGATTTGACAGGTTACTAGTTTTTACACAGAGCGATTGCCATCTGACCTCCGCAACCCTAAGGGCGAACCAGTAACTCATTGGATGAGAGCAATTTATTATCAAGAGTTAACGATTATTATCCGATGATATTGATAATAACCGGGGCCGACAGCTTAACGTGCTCTCCGAGGCACGGTGGGGAGACCCACACGGACAAACGCCCAGACCGGGACAGAAATTTTTAACAAACATCTGCCCGAGCGGGAATCAAACCCGCAACCGTCGAGACTAAAGGCAGACTCGCTACCCACAAAGCCACAACGGTGTCATTTATCATACATCACTATATAAGTAAATTGAGTTACTCACATGGTGGCAAAGCATCGTATTTATTAGAAACGGAACTCGTAGTCAAAGTCACACTGTCACTGCTAGCACTGATAGATCTCTCTCTCACTTTCTCCTTATCCGTCTCCTTCACTTTCTCTTTCTTATCCACATCAAAGACTATCGGCGAACCTTTTCTTTTCTTGATAGGAGGCGATTCATCTATTACTTTTAATGAATCTACATTTTCAGTACTTTTTCTCTTTTCAACTTTTTTTTCTTCATCTTGTTTGATAATCACTTGTGTGTCACTTTCTTCGCTTGCGTTACTCAATCTCTTTTTATCTATCGGTATCTCTTCTTTAGTTTCAGGTTTCTCTATTTCTTCTTTGATCTTCTCTTGTTCCTTTTCATTTTCCACCTCAAGTGTCTCACTTTGCTTAGTTTGAACTGTTTCCGTAGTTGTTACAGGTTTTGTCACAATTTCTTCATCGTCTAATATGCCTTCAGTCATAAGTTTCTTAGCGAGAAACGCATTCGGATGATAGCCGTCCATTGTCACTATGAATTGGGTCCCTTTGTCCTTATCAACTGTGGTGTTATGAATGGTACTGAAAAAAAAATAGTACTTATTAACTAGTAGTAATTTAACTCTCAGGCCTCGCTGAAGGAACAAAAAAGATACTAATAGCTGTCACATTAATAAAATACGCCTCAATAGCTCAACGGTAGAAGGGCCGACTTAAAGGAGCGCATTTAATGCGAGAGTTGCGGGTTCGACTCCCTTGCGTAACCATTCTTAGCACAAGCTTCAAACTTATTTGGAGGATCAAATGATATAAACGCTACACACTAAACGGCCCCCATTAGGATAATTATATCCTGTGTCGGGGTCCGGAAACATTCACAATGACAAGGACAAACACACCCAGACCG
Source organism: Hestina assimilis (assembly GCA_023373885.1). Classification (NCBI taxonomy): domain Eukaryota; kingdom Metazoa; phylum Arthropoda; class Insecta; order Lepidoptera; family Nymphalidae; genus Hestina; species Hestina assimilis. Next base: position 8,950,526 of record CM041755.1, on the reverse strand, counting down.
GAAAACATGCCTGTATGATTAATACAAACATCTGCTCCGAGCGGGAATCGAACCCGCAACCGTCGAGACTAAAGGCAGACTCGCTACCCACAACGCCACGACGGTGTCAATATATTCGTAATGCCTTGAAAAAGCATTGCTAATATTCCTTTTCAAAAAATAAATGGGAAAAAGCACTTGGAGAAAAGAAAAGAACTTGGATCCTACCGCGTGTACCGAGACAAGTTTATTTTTTTATTATTTAAAGTAGAACAATTACTTAAATCTCGTATATATCATTTGAATGTTTTACTCTTATCTTTTTAGGTGTACGAGTTGTTGATTGGTTAGAAGTATTTGCATAATTTTTATGAAAAAGTGGTCATAGTCTGTGTCCGTATAGTAAATTTTCCGTTATACTTTTCTAAGTACAGGACATCAGCGATGGATACACAATTTGAACATTGCAAATGTTATTTAATTTAATAAATAATAAATAAATTCTACACATTCAACGGATTAGAATAGTAATATACAGGATATTCAGGGGTCCGGAAACATACACTATAAAACTAAGGCAAGGCCTAGGGCAATAAACATAGACCGGAACTCACGCCTGTATGGTCAATACAAACATCTGCTCCGAGCGGGAATCAAACCCGCGACCTGTGGCGCTTAAGGCAGGTTCGCTACCGCTTAATAGTCGATTGTGCAGGAGGCACCTTCGGCTACCCGGTCAAGCGAACAGGGTTGCCGGCTTCCCGAGTCTTCGGGCCAGACTCGGGAGTCGGTCGGTGGGGGCCGCAAGGCCCAGCCGCGTTTACGCGGCAGGCGTTTGTACATAGTTGTACATAGACGAGGTATGCTGACTTCTTGGGTTTTCCGGGAAGTCGGTATGAGGGGGGCCGCAAGGTCCAGGCGCGTTTCTGCGCCAGGAGTTTTGAAGGCGATGTATATATTGTATATATTTTTGTATATATTGGGGTCTGCTGACTTCCTGGGTTTACTCGGGAAGTCAGCCCAGGCGGAGGCCGCAAGGTCTGAGCGCATTAGCGCTAGGGGGTTAACTTGTATTTATGTATAAATTTGGGGATCGCCGGCTTCGTGAGCTTACTCTCGAGTAAACTTCCCGAAGCCGGCCCAGGCGCAGACCGTAAGGCCTAGGCGCGCAAGCGCCGGCGTGGGTTTATATATATCCTTATATATGTAATATATTTTTATGTATATATGGCGGCAGTATGTTGCCGCCCCAGGAGGGCCCCTTGTGGGCAAGCGCCGGGGCGTCGCGGTTGAATGCGCTAGCGATCCCGTGACATCCCACTATAGCGCTAGAGGAGACCTTGGGGTTTTAGTGGGTATGGGGGCCAGGTCCTATAAAGACCATTGTACATGGCCTCGAGTCCTACACTCCCTTCGCCATTTTTTACCATATGTCCCGGCGCGGGGGTGCGTAACTGCATTTCCCCAAGTAAATAAAAAGGTTCGCTACCGCTGCGTCACAATGTCGTCATAATTTAGACTTACATTGTATCCAAGATATTGTCTTCTCGATTTGTCGTCCTATTGGCCATATATTCAGTGTTGTTTATTACTTTAGTTATCGAGTTAGCAGTGAATTCTACTTTATCTGATCTGCAATGAATACAGGATAAGTTATTAATATAAAAATTAGTCGGCCCGGCAGACGTTACCCTGCCCTAAGAAAATCTGTGACCCAATAGCAACACCCCTAACTAAGAAGTGACACCGGTGAAAATTATTGAATTACTAATATTGCTATAAAAAAAAGGCAGTTCATGGTAAAAAGGTGAAAAATTAGGGTTGTATATATTATTTTACCAAATCATAAAAAATAAAAATAAAAATTCTGTCAAAATAAATAAAAAAATTTGTCAAAATAAATAAAAATTAGGGTGGACCGCCCTTATCATAACAACTCATTATCAGACCTACTGGATTTTTTTTCTTTTTTTAATCGTATTTAAGGAGCGTTGCCAGGTACTGACAATGTCGCTCAATAGAGCCATCATTTGTTTAGGACCACCTTTTAAAACCTAAATTAACAATTTTGTATAACGAGCATTAGCAGATAATGGAAATGTTAAAGCAGTGTTACAATATCCAACTTGTCTTTAATTTACATCTGCTAGTAGCTCAGCTCGAACATCTGCATTTCTTATACATTCGAACATTATATGTAAAACGTCTTCTGTATACTTGACTTGACTTATCGACTGTTTTGGTCTGGGCGTTTGTCCTTATGGGTGTCCCCACCGTGCCTCGGAAAGCACGTTAAGCAGTCGGGCCCGGTTTCTATCACGTAGCATTTGATAATAATCGTTAACTCTAGATCATTAATTTGCTGTTATCCAATGAGTTACTGTCTCACCCTTAGGGTTGCGGAGATCATATGGCAATCGCTCTGTGTAAAAAATAGTATGCTAAGAAGAATACTTGTTGAAAAAAAATTAGTGTGTCATTGTGTTAGAACTTAAAACTTAATGCACTCAATTTAAGGATCACAATTAAATGGCAACTTACATGTTATTATCATTGGTCACACTATTAGTATCTTCAGAGTCGTTTTCTCTTTCACTTCTCGGCTGTGTGTCACCGGGCACTTGTATGACTATTTTCTGTGGTTCCACAGTTCGACGCATCGGCAGCACTAGGGCGCGTTTTATAGGCCGCGGCTCTTCTATTTTTGGTGGTATCTATGCAAAACATAATAAAGATGTTTTCAGACTGGTTTGATTGTGAATATATGAATAACTGTAATAGGATTCATTTATTGACTACATAAGTAGCATAATATATAAAGCTTTTGATATTTGTTAATTGTGATTGAATCAAATAGGTAATTTCTAAGCATTGTCAAAATAAATTATTACATTGTATATTATTTACTTTTTGGAGCTCATTAAATAAATTGGTATTTTAAAATTTTAATTTACTTTTTTAATATTTTTATTTTTCATATAATTCAATCACTTTTAACATATATTATTGCTATTATTATTATTATTATTACTATTAAATTATTATTTGTATTAGATAGGATTTTTGTACGTGTTATGTTATGATCTACGTTGATTGAAATAAATTATTATTATTATTATTATTATTACAATGAAATTTGCGTTTAACATTTATTATGCTATTCTTGAATGGATATCGTAAGTCGGTAAGCGTGATGACGTAAAGAATATAAGTGGTGTTGGTTGACTAACAACAGCAGAAGACATAAACTAAGAGCTACTTTAGCTCTTAGTTTATGTTATAACACTAAAGAATTGCATTCCATTACCTAAGATGAGGAGACAGAAGAGAGTAGAAAGAGAGAGAAAGTCGGACGTTTGACGAATAAATAAATACACGTGATATACTACACCACCTCCTACTTGTAATGTTTTGTATTTATTGCTTAGACCCCCAATCCCCACCCCTTCCAAGCCTCGCGTGATTAATGAACGGTTCAAGGGCTAACTCACATTCAGTAGGCTCTTGTGAGCGTCGGCGACGGCGCGCAGTAGGAGATTGGATGCGGGAGCAGACACACGCGGCCGAGGACGCACTCTCACTACGGACGCGCACGACGAACGACCACTGCGACTCTCTAAAGATGATACCCTAAAAAATTATAAGGAACCTTATAGTAGTCGTGTCTGATGTGTAACATCTGACATTATATTAAATAAAAAGTCTCGCGCACCCTCATTGTTCGAATCAGATTTCGTGCGCATCCCTGGTTTCCTGGAAAACCCTCCAAAGAAGTCACTCTTACAGATAGAAAGAAAGCGAGAGGAAAGATACAAATATACTTTAACGGTTTTAAAAAGAAAGAAGTAAGAAAATGATGAACAAAAACCAAGTTTTTGTTTTTGGGTACATAAATAAATAAATAAAAATATTTATATAGGGTGAAACCTGCAGTAACTGGCCACTTTAGCACATTGGCTGCTTTAAATCGTTACAGTTCTAATATTCATAATCTAAATTACACTTTTATGCTATCGCCGAATAGAGAAAACAGACATAATTGAAAAAGGAATGATAAAAAAACCAAAAGCACAGTTGTTATAGTTTTATAGTATATGTAATCGAAACTATCCAAATCGACCAGAAACGGCATCAAAATGACGACGTTGTGGCGCAGCGGTAGCGAACCTGCCTTAAACGCCACAGGTCGCGGGTTCGATTCCCGCTCGGAGCATAATATGTTTGTATTGACCATGCAAGCATATTTTCCGGTCTGGGTGTATTTGTCCTTGTCATTGTGAATGTTTCCGGACCCCGACACAAGATATTACTATCCTAATGGGGGCCGTTGAGTGTGCAACGTTTATTATTTAAAAAAAAAAAAAAACAGAAACTGGCATGTTGATCCTTTAGTAACTACCCACAGTTTAACTTGGTTAAAACAACAATATAAAAGAAATGAAAAACAATTTATAAAAGAAATCAACATGAATATGGATTTTATAATTACCTGGAATCTCATAATAAAAATAATGTTCACATTAATTATTTTATATAACAATATTACTTTTAGTAGGTATCTAGCCACAAAACTAGCTACCTATACTAGTTACTTAAAGAACCCTAAAAAGCTTAGTATCATAATCTGGATAAACTAAGTCCTAACTTTCAATTTACGTACCTATTTTTTTTTAAAAAAGGTAGTTTTGTCATTAAATTTCTTACATAGAGCAGTAACTAAAAATGTATTATTTTTATTTTCAGTTACTAGCCACCCTATTAAAAGATGTTCAATATAATAACGAAATAATATTGGTTTATAATAGCAATATTTAATTATATTGTTCAGTTTCAATCATTCACTGCAAAGTGAGAATGTCAAGAAAACTTTTAATTAACATTTTATACAATCATTTACCCTTATCGTTCTGTTAGTATAATCACACGAATACATACTTTTGCCGACTTCCGATAAAGAAACGATAATATAACGATATGTTAATTATAGTAAAGTAGTTGTGAATTAAAATGAATACCTATAGTATAAATAATATTATAAAATGTAAACAGACACATTCTGACTACCCATATTCTCATTTTTGAGAATTTTAAGATCTGGCCAGTTATTGAAGGTGGCCAGTTATACCTCGATTTACCCTAAATCAGTAAGATATGAACTGCTTTTGAATAATTGATAAAAATATAAAATCAGACTAAAAAGGTAAATTGAGATATAAATAAATAACGCCGGAGGGCAAATGACTCTACTTCACCTGATGGTAAGTGGAAGTAGAGTCCACACGCGAAGGTGGCTAATACGGTTGCAGAAGGCGAACTGTACTAGCCATCCTCGCCCTGCCTACCCGCAAGGTGCCTCTTCACGCCTCGTTTGAAGGACCCCAGGTTGTAAGAATGGGGAACACGTGTGCCAGTAAAGAATTCCATTTTTGACGTGCGACAAAGAAAAGAGTTGGCAAACTTCTTTGTTCGCGATGGAATTGATGCCACAGTTAGTCGATGACATCGGAGACCGGCACGCGTAGTTCTTGAATGGAAGGGGGAGGGAGGGATAAGGGAAAATAATTCATCCGAACACTCGCCATTTAAATAAAAATTTACAAAAAAATTGATGTCAATGTGATGAATTTAATATGCCAAAAAATGTTTAAAAAATCAATATGTTAAAACTCTTTTTAATGAGATACCAGTCAGAAATAAAATCAGAATAATACTTACTGTGACGTGAGTCTCTTTGAACTAGACTCTGCTTTGTCAGGTTTCTCCTCAACCTTAGAAGATTTCTTTTGTGATTCAGTTTGGCTTCTTAAGCGACTCCTGGCACTGCTCTTTGCACTAGATTGTGGTCGTGGCTTAAATTCCTTTTCAGGAGTAAATCTGAAATTTTGACGGCACAACACTGACAAACATAGAAATGCAATTTAAATTTCAAACTTTAACAATATACTGTAAATAACATCTATTACCAATATATAAATATAGCAGAAACAAATAAAAATTGGACGATAATCTTATAACCTTAAATTTTGTTTGCGTAAGCCTTAGAAAAAGTTTTTTCTTACTACCTTATAGGAGTTTGTAATTAACAACCTTTCAGGACTATCTGGTTTTTAGTTTTTCTTTTTGTTTCTCTTTAACTTCTTGAACTGGTAGTTTATCACGAGAACCTAATCTCTCGCGGACAGGCCTCTTTGGTAGATTGAGCTCTATTTGGGGCAGGGTTTCTGGTTCCTTTGATATGGTTTTGGCGTTTTCGGTTACCGGTGGTTGCACAGTTAGTGTTTTATTGGTATGTAATGGGGGTGTTACCGGTGGAGGTTGAGATATTTCCTGAAACAATTTATTATACAAAATATCATATTTTTTGTTATAACAAATCATATGGTTACCTTAATAGTTCTCAAATCCCCTTTGCCCAGTAATTCCACTAGCAGTACTAGTGTCCTTCAAACTAATGTAGAATATCTTACAGTAGAATATTTGACACTGTGTTTGTACTTGCCTACCTGGCCTTTTGCAATAAAAAGTCTAACACTAGTAAATATATAAGTCACACTGGTGGTAGGTCTTTAGTTGTAAAAGGCCGGCTAGATAGGGATCATCGCAGTGTCAAATATTCTACCCCCAATTGTAGTGCTTAAGCATCACTGTGTTCCGGTTTGAAGGGCCCTGTAGGCTAGTGAAATTACTGGGCAAAGAAGATTCAAGAACCAATATCACGAGGTTGGCAATATGTGCGTGGCACCTATTAATGGTGTTGCGAATGCACATAACTACTCCAACTGCTTACCATCAGGTCAGCCGTATGCTTGTTTGTGAACTTGTAACATAAAGTATTCAGTGTATATCTATGTAATGGTAAAGCAAATTACCTGTAAAACATCTTCAGCAAAATCATTCATAAGCTCCTCCGCCTCAGTTCTTATATTCAAAAAGTCTTCATCATCAGACATAGAATCTAACTGCTCAACTAATTTCTGTCTTAGACCTTGTATTTTTGCTTCGATTTTATTAATTTCCTTGATATTTTCTTCTCTCGGTAATGTTGTGGGTTGATCTTTATTAATATTTTGAGTATTTTCTGCATCACTAATTACAGGCTCTGAAGATATTGTTGCGGGATCAATAATAGGCACTATAGGACGTTTTTTCTCCTTTTCATTTGGTACATTATTAAAGGATTCAAGTAACACCCCATGATTCTTTAAAATCTGACCGGCAAATACATCTGTTATTGAAGGTTCAGAATCTTTCTCCATATTCATTAATAATGGTGGAATATTTGGACGAATTATCTCATGTTTGCTCTTTTTCTTTTTCTGTGACTTCTTTTCTTCTTTCTTACGTGATTTCTCTTTCTTTTTTGCTTTCTTCGACGTTTCACCCTTTTTAGTTTTTTCTTTCTTTTCTTTTTCTTTCCTTTCTTTGGAAACAGACCTCTCTTTCTTCTTATCGAGTTCAGCAGCTAGCATGAAATGGTTATTATAAACATTAACAAATTATCTTATTTCAATTTATTTTCAATGTTTATTTTATACTTAGCATACTATCTTATTATTATTTTCCCTGTACAGTTTCACAGTAAGTTAGATGGAATTTTGCAATTGTTTTAATATTGAAACATGACATGATTCAAATAGAATCATACTTTTTTTAAAGAAATAATGTAAAAAATATTTTCAATAATATTTATAGTTAGTTTTCTCATGAATTCATAATCATTATCATATTTTTTTTTTATTAAAGTAATTCCACAGATACATTTTTAAAATTGTTTATTAATGTTTGTAAAAAGACATCGTAAAATTCTAGTAATTAAACAAATGTAATAAAAATATGGTTTACCTAAAGGTGTAGTAACAGTCACCTCTTGTAGTTTTTTCAGCACCTGATGAAGCCAGTTTACAAATAGTTCGGTATTGTCACCAAGGAACAGTTGTAAGTCATCCTCCATTTGTGCTCTCGTACGCTTATTGGCTACCATGACCATTACATAATCTGGGAGCTCGTCATCTAGAAGCAAATTTTTAAAATTGTCTACAATTGTTAAAGATTGTTTATATATATATTATTGTTATTATGATAGAAATTTGTTGCCAGACACCACTTATTCTTGCTTTAGCATTACCAATGCTTAACACAACAAATTCACAATCACAAATAATTGTTGAGTGTAGATTACTAAATGCACTGGTTACTTTCTAGAATTTATCCCTATTACCAAACCAAACAAGACTTATAGCATTTGAAGTATCATGCAATAATAGATTTTTTAATTTTACTTTCCATTTGCATAAGTATTCTTTTCAATTTTATGATTATAATAAAAATATAGAGTATGTTAAATTAGTCATTTAGTCTTATTATATTAGGCAGCTTTTCTCAAATATTACATATTATCTTAGTATTAGAACTTACCAACATAACACCCCAATTCAGTGAGTTTGGCCTTGATGGCAGACTGAAATAAAGAAAAATCAATATTTTTTTCAATGCGGCATATTTTTTTAGGAATAGGTTTAATTATATATGTAGTCATGTATATAGCATGCTGGTGAAAATAACGTTATCCGTAAGACATTAAATGATTTTTTAAGATTTATACATATAATTAAATATGTATTTGATACATTACCCTCATTTTTTGGCCAATTTCACTGCCGACAACATCCATCTTAGAGAAATTTCACTAACGTACGTTATAATAATACAAATACAATCAATACATAGCTTAGCGACCCTTTTATGGTGTGATTTGAATAAGACGATATTAAATTACTAAATCTTAATTATAATTAATATTTAATGGAAATTTCTATTCAACTAGCAACGCCTAAATAGTTAAATACCGATGTAATTAAAACAAAAGCAGATTTCAGCCATTGGTATTTTTATTTTTGACAACTGATGTACTGACAGATATGTCAGTAGACAAGCGTCAAATAGCAGAAAGAATTTTGTTTTGTTTTTTATTTATAGATTCACACGCTTTAGTGTTATAACATGCGGCCAAACGAATATCATTTAAGTGGCCTTTACCACGTAATCATAATTAAAGTGTTTTTATCATTATCATCTAATTAGAACTTACATTTTGATTATTTGAACTTTGATTGATGTATCTATCTCTTTCTAATGTCAAACACGATGTTGTCACTTGGACTGAGACTTACATTGGTCTATTTTTCAGAGCAGCAGTAGTAGGCAAAGAAATAGTTTATAATAAGGCCAAATAATCCTTTTGTTGCACCGAGTTTTCGATACAAAAAAATCGATACAATTAAATTCAATGGAGAATTTAAATAGAAACTGATTTAATTATATTCTTTTAGTCAAATTCTTAAAGTTTAAAAAGGTCTATATATTTCAAATGGGACGGGTGCGGATGATATTCCAGTGTTATTTGTTAATGTGGTAATGAATAATTATTCAAGCCACTAGATTTAATTATCAAGCGATCGGTGAGCACCGGTGGCTACCGCTCAATTTGGAAGGTAGCCTTGGTTATAACCCTGCATAAAAACGCAATAGAACTTCAATAGAAAATATGTGCATTACGTTCAAAGCAAAATATATGCATTATGTAATGAAAACAAGCCTACCTTCAACCCACAGAATTAATAAAATAAAAGACTTGATCAGTTGAAAGTAATTTTTCAATTCGATTATAATGACAAAATGTCTCTACGTACGAATAATACGTAGAGACATTTTGTCAATTTAATTATAATTTGTGTTCCAATAAATATTATCATTAACTTATTAACATATGTCGTAGTAAAGAAAGGCTTGTCCCAGCACAAATGCGCCGGCTTGACCGAGGAAGTACTACCCTCTCATAGAAAATCAGCGTAAAGTAACAGTATTAGTACTGTTGCGGTTCGTACGACGTGCGAAGGCATTGGAGGCTAAATATTTCACCACCTCTGCTCCCTTCCTTTTTTCCCTTCTGATTTCTTCCCTCCTATCCCTTGGGTTGGTAACGCGAATGTGTACAAACCCAAGGGATAGGAGGGATGTGTGTAAAATGTATATAAGCTATCGCTTGACTGTTTTCACACCCGTTGTAAAGTGATGGTACAGGCGAAGATTCCATTTTTTTTTTTTTTTTTTTATGTTACAAGTTGGCAAACAAGCATACGGCCCACCTGATGGTAAGTGGTTGCCGTAGCCTATGAGTGCTTGCAGCACCATTAGTAGGCGCCACTCACGGGTTGCCAACCTCGAGATATTAGTTCTTAAATCTCCTCTGCCCAGTAATTTCTCTAGCGTACAGTGCCCTTCAAACTGGAACACAGTAGTGCCTAAGCACTACTATTTGGCGGCAGAATATTGGACACTGCGGTGGTACCTACCTAGCCGGCCTCTTGCAACAAAAGACCTACCACCAGTGTGACTGATTGCACTGGTGGAATAATCTCTGCTGTGACAGAGGTTATCCCAACAACAACAAATTTTAAATACATTATTATCAAAGTATTATAGCGTCAAGTTTGTGCATAGCACAAACTCGGGGACACTTGGTCAGATGGTTTGCGGTACATATTATTTTCGCAGAGAAATGATTACTTATTAAAAATGTATTCGAAAGGGTAGGAAGGGATAACATAACAAATTTGGTAAGGTTAATAAAAATATTTTCAAATATTTAAAAATAAAATCATTTTAATATAACAATCTCCATAATTTTACAGTACCCACTAGCTGTGAAAAACAAATAAATAATACATTATAATTATTAAAAACTAATTATGTCATATTGGTAATCCTAAAAATAATATGGCATTGTGGTACATAGACAGGGTTTTCAAAGTAATAATCATTAAAATAAAACAATACTCTTTATGTTAATTTTAGTTTAAAAAAAATGTAATTGGATTTTTGTCATGTTATTTAAAATTCGATTAACATCCCATTAAATATTCAACTAATTACGGATACTATTTCATAATTATTTCAGTTGAAATTTTAAAAATAAGAAATTTACAACTAGCAACATTAAAATAATTATTATGGTAACCCAATACCCATGATCTTTGGTCAATTCTTATAATAAATTTAATCCAAAATATTTCATAAATTGGAATGTATTGGTGTTTTATTCGAGGTATACAATATTATATTATGTCGGAATGTTTCTTAGGTATTAATATTTCTTATTATTTGTCTTTTGTTTTAAATTTTAAAGTTATATACTTACAATAAAACTTTTGTCAAAACTTATAATTTAAGGATTTCATTTTATTACATAAATAACATTTTGTCATAAGCATACACTATACATAATATACTTAAATATGTACAAAAAATGCTTAAATGTCGCTCGTTAGCAGGACGGATGCATTAAAAATAATTCATTAAAACGTGATATAAAATACTCATAGCCGTTAAAAATACACTCAATAATTGCAATAAAAGATAATAATTGGTTTGTCGTGTTAAAGAGCGACAATTAAGCACCATGGTGGTCCATTTCGAATCTTGTTATTTTCATCGATCCCAATCCGCTGGAAACCGTGTCGTTTCGAATACTTGGTACTGCCCGTGAAGTCCCTGTTGACCTCACAGGGTCCACCTTATAACCAGAGCGATCTACCTTTCGGAAGATCCCCTCGGGTCTGCCCTCGACTCCCCCAGCGACACTTGGCTTAGAACCGTTCGCGTGTTGCTGAAGCTGTATCCGTGACGCTCGTTCCATTTCTCTAAAAGAATTTGGGACTAGTTATTTATTGCTATAATTAATTAATTATATATTATTAAATAGGTCTCTTTACTAAATGATTTCAAAAGTAGAGGCAAAGTTTCAAGAAAAGTAAGCTGAGCTTAAGCAGTACAAATTAGATTGGAATATTTGTGGGTTATCTACAAGTGTTTTTAGCTAGCGTTGCTGTTTTTAGCGATATCTGTAAACGTTTTTGGTTTATTTTAAGCTAATTTTAAATATGAAAATCATTTCATATTTAAAATTAGCTTAAAATATCCATCAGGATAGAGGATATCCTTACATCATATTTTATTTGTTAGGATTTGTTTATAAAATAAAAAGAGTAGTACGTGAGACGACATGTTATGAAATTAATGTGCTTGGTTTTAACAATATTTCGATGGTACGAATTTTTTTAATGTAGAAACTTTTTCTGGGTTTTTACACAATTAAGTGTTGTAAAAATCAAACCATGCACGAAATACAGCAAACGTAATGAGGATGAAGCGAGCAATGATACCTTCAGGTTCTTATATAGGAGGCGAGCGCAGATGTACGCTCCGGTTTCTTGATGTGGTGGCATGCGGGCGATGAGGGATACGCACCGCTGGTGAGGCCGGAAAGACGCGAGAGCGGGCAACACAGCGCCGCCGCGTACGCCGCGCGGTACTGGGCGTTCATTATCACGTAGATGATCGGGTTCACGCATGCGCTCGCGTACAGGAGGAGATAGCCAGCGATGTGGAACACTAGAATAAATCATAAGAAATTATTATATATAATAAAAATATATAATAATTACATGAAAAGATAAACTCAACCTAGGATGGTTTAAGTAACTCAATTACAATTATTTTTACATGTTTTATCTTTATTAAGTAAATTGGTTTAAAAAATGCACAGAATAAAACAATAATTAAATAATTATTTTACATGGTTTTTGGTCATTTCAGATGCTGGATTTGCCAATATAATATTATAATCCCTTCAAACATATTAATGAGCATACATATGTCATTCAAGTTAAATAAAAAAATCCCGCAGAGTCGTTTTTGTATAAAAATTAAATAGTAAGACAAATAACTAATGGTTACAAATTACAATAGGTAGGTATTTGAATCTTAAGAGCATTCAGCATGTAGACAACATTACTGTGCAGTCAATCGCGAGTGGCATCTGCAAAGACGAGCCTGAGATCGCAATACTATTAGTCAGTCTGAATGAATATTTGAACAGGAGATTACCGTTGGAATTTACATATCCATTTGTGGTTTAACGATTGATGAAATCTTTAACGATTAGAATTACAAATATACTCGTAACTTAGCTGTGAAAAATAAATAAATAATATTGTCTACATTATAATTACCAGGGTAATGTACGTGACTATCAGCGACTTTCGCGATAGTGATAGGCAGGTAGCAAACGAGAAAGGATAGGAAGATTGCAAGCACCATCTTCGTTATCCTCCATTCATTTCTGCGAGCTTTCGTCTCTCTTGTATCTTTGATTGTGGAACGTTTTTCACTGCCATTATTTAAGGTGCCCGGATTCGTGTGTTGAGAGCGTTGGTGTTCACGCATTCTTTGTTCCGAACTGGAATAAAATTGGTTAAATGATATAAAATATAAAATTCATTATGTAAGTGTTGAAGCCTTTTCTTATACCATAGACGTGTCAAATAGCCTGCTTAATGGTAAGTAGTCAGCGTAGCCTATAAACGCTTGCAATACCAGTAGCATTACAACCGTTTTGCCAACGCTACGCAAGAGAAGAACGAGGAAAGAAGAAAAAAGGAACAGAGAAAATAATTATAAGGAAAATTTAACAGGGGGTTGAGGTTTGGTCCGCCGGCGCACTCATCGATCGAAATGCAAAAGTTCGAAAACTGTTTCACATATTCTGTGGAGAGTAGTTCTCCATTCGAGCTGGCCCATTCATGCTGATAACACAAAGGCTATATTAGACTGTTAAGTTTATCGGGAAACCACTACTCTTAAAATTTCTTTTCTCCGTACCCGTTTCTCTTCCACAGATTGAGGCATGTGATACTTTTTGAGCCACTATAAGCCTCGATGAGCGCTTATGATCAAATGGGCTTGTATGTTTTAGGTATAAAAAGTGAAAATTTAAATGACTCAAATTTGAAACGAGCGCTTAAATTATAACTATCACATTTCGAAAGTAACTTAAAACTTATAGGCGTAGATAATTTTATTTTTAAACGATTTTCTTTACACGACGGTGGTTAAAATGATCGTTATAGTTGAAAGTGTTTGCAGTAAAATTCATGAAAGTTTCAATTTAAGAAAAACCCTTTTTATTTGGCCACAAAACATCATTTGTAGCCTGACCCCCATAGATAGGCAAGGTATTATTTTATGACCGTGTAAAACTCAATACAGTATAAAAATGTCAGCATCCCATTTGTTCTTGCTCCATAAAGATAAGGAAAGCGTTTTAGAACATAAAACATTCATATTACCTGTTTTTAACCGAAGGATATTTTAGTGAATCAAAATAAGTGACAATTCAAGAGAAAGAAAGAGAAAGAGAGAGAGAGAGAGAAAAAGACAGAGTATCTAATTAGTTCAAAGTTGCGCCTTGCAACTTTATCAACATTGATCTTAATCCGGGACATACGTCGGGATAAAAAATATCTCATGCCAAGTCTTTATATTTGGATATCTTCGAAATAATTCATAATAAAGGTTTTATTTTAAACGATAGATTATTAAAACAATTTAAATTCTTAAATATTTACCTGTGGACGACCCAAAATATTCTCGCGTAACAAATGAATATCAGCATTGCCGGCACAATAAAGGCTATAACGAAGAGAGCCGTCTTCGCAGAGCGGCCATTATCATCTGGTACTATTGAACAAGTGCCTAATTCCGGATCGTAGTCGAATTTACCTAGAAAATGAACTAATGCTTAGTTGAAGAACGGATGGAATGAAGCAAATAGGTAGCATACGAAGGATAACAATTCGGCTTAGAATAATCCATCCAATCCAATTAAAAAAAGTGAAATATTCCTATTGCATGGAAAACAGAATTTAATATTTTTTAGAAGTTATTTTATTAATGACGTTGTAGCGCATCGGAAGCGAACCTTGGGCGCCACAGGTCGCGGGTTCGATTCCTGCTCGGAGCAGATGTTTGTATGAACCATAATATACGTTTTCCGGTGTGGGTGTGTTTGTCCTTGTCATTGTGTGTATTTCCAGACTCCCGACACCGGATATAACTATCCCAATGGGGCCCGTTGAGTGTGTAGCATTTTATTATTGCAAGAGGCTAGCTAGGTACCATCCATTTTACCATCGCAGTGTCAGTTATTCTACCGCAAAACAGTATACCTACTGTGTTTCGGTTTGGAGGACACTGTGGATAGTTAAATATATTTATTTATATTAAAATGATTAATTTATTTAAAAAATTACAAGTCATATACAACTCAAAACATTAATAAATCATTTTAAATTTAAACTTAAAACTCAGATATATCATATGAAAATCATATGTAATTTAAATTTATACATCTCTAGAGAATACGAGGGTATTCGAAGAAATTAGTAGCATGACTGCTTCGCTTAATAGGCCTTAGTATACACTGTCTCTAAAGTTTTATCGACATTTACCTATGTAAATAAACTTACTATTAAAATTATAATACGATCGTTAGTAAAATACCGCTTATTTGTTATTACATACAGTTAAAAGACATTGCAATGATATTGAATGCTGCAAGGGTTTTCGACACCTGTAGGGGCTTTTTAATGTGAATCGGTTTATGTCTCCGATAAAACTAAATGTGCACTAAGATTTTAAATTACTATTTATATACATCTATGTTATATAAATGTTTCTCATTTGGTGAAAATATTGGACAATGTTTTTAACAGTTTAATATAATGTAAATTTTACAATAGGCTTATTATTGCAAGAGGCTGGCTAGGTAGTTACCATAGCAATGTCAGTTATTTTAATTTAAAACATTATACCTAATGGGTTTCGGTTTGAACGACACTGTGGATAGTGATATTACTGGGCAATGGAGATTTAAGAACCAATATCCTGAGGTCGACGAGGCTACGACAACTGCGTACCGTCAGGTGGGTGGGAGACCAACTTAGTCACATAAAAATCATACCTATATCAAGTTTGCATAACTATTAGTTTCACATTCCCATAAGCCTTCGATTCCCGCTGGGAACAAATGTTTGTTATAAATATCTGTTTCGGTCGGGGCATTTGTTCTTGTAGGTCTCCCCACCGTGCTTCGGAGAGCACGTAGAGCTGTCGGTCCCGGTTGTTATTATACCATCTGATGATAATTGTTAGCTCATGATAGGTAATTTGCTCTTGTCCAATGAGTTAATGATTTGCCCTTAGGGTTGAGGAGGTCTGATGGCAATCGCTCTGTGTAAAATCTAGTAATTTGTCAAAACAGGATAAGAGTATAAGCAGACCCTTGGTAATACCGGGAATAATGGTAGGAATAAGAAGAAGAAGTTGATTTTATACCACAACTTACCCCATACTCCCAGTAGTGTTGGTATCTGCATCCCGTACGAGAACATCCACGAGAAAACGATCATTAGAGCTATGTTATATTTTCGGTAAACACGCGCGTACCAACTGTGGTGGGCTATCATTATGTACCTGTAAAAATATATATCAGACATTGAGTTACATTCAATGGAAAATTTTAAGTAAAAAAAAATGTTATTCGCCATTTTGTGGTAGCGGCCATATTAGTCCGTTTTCCATTAAAATATAGCTAAGAACAAGAAGTGTCGCTTCGACAGACATACACACAGACACGTCCAACTTATAACACTCCGCCGTTTTTGCATCGGGGGCTACTAATAATATCAAAGAGAAGTTATATATAGAGAAAACAGTAATAATAAACGCTATATCAATTTATAATAATCAGGATAATAATTGCTGTCGTAGTATATAGAAGATTATATTGCTAGCATATTAATAGTAAGGACTATTTGGAGTGTAGCTTTAATTAAATTTTCATTTTAGTGGTCCTATATCTAAAAGGGCAGGTTAGATCAGAAGTCTAAAATTAAATTACAGTAGACGTAGCGAATTTGTCTAAAGGTACTGGAAAATTGGGTATTATGTCTTTCTTTTAATTCGGTGCCCTAAACCATAATTATATTATAATGATAGACTTTTCCGAAAAAAGCAACCAATTTTGCATTACAGAAAGAATACTGCAACTCTATATTATTATAGTTTGAAATAAAGTCACTTTTATCTAGAACTATATTTATCCTACAAAACCTTTCGTATAATACCATTCGATTTCCATTTATGTAATTCCCTAACGATTTCATTTAATTTGGAAACTTTATAAACAACGACGACTTGAATTTAATTTGTTTGAGACTTTTCAAGCGTAAAGATTCACGTGTACTCATCGTGTGTGATACGAATTATTTATTTGATAAATTTAACACGTTCCCTGTTCACCGAACCACATAGCACAGTTCAATAATTCTTTAACTACCTTGTCTACTGGCTGGACAGTGAAAGGGTTAATTTGGAAACTCCCAAAAAATACAGATTTCAAAAGGAAAAAATAAATATTTTCTACAACAGAAATCGGTGCCGTATATGACAGTGTTTTACTTAGCACCGTTTTTTAACCGTAGTTTTGAAATCGGTATTTTTGTTGTTGTATATTGTAATAACTGGACAAATTGAAATGGGACCACTTGGGAAACACCAGTTTTCAATTACAAAAGAATCATCAAAATCAGTTAGCCCAGTTGAAATTTCTAAGCTAACGAACGAAGTCGGTTAAGAATAGGTATTTTGTGGATCATTCATAACATTATGTCACTTAGTAGCAAATTATGCTGACGTTTAATATCTTTCATTTCAAGAAAAAAATACCTTATCTAGATTTCGTGCTAATATAATATGATCTTATAGATACAATGAATGTTACAACACCAAATTAACAGTAAGACATGGCATACTCAATTTGTATTGCACACATAATTAACACCGCTTAATTGGCGTACTCACGCTTACTTACACAAATATCAGCGACCATAAGCTCTTCAAGATTGCTTACAATAACAATATATTAGATAAAATAGGGTTTCATTTCGTCCATACACGAAACTATTACGTGTTATGTGTATTATTCGTTAGGAATGTCTTTAAATTATGTAAGTGTTGCTTGGAATTATAGATTCATGGGCGTAGCGAGGTAGGAGCAAGAGAGGAGCTGGGGAGGAGCTGCCCCACCTTAATAATACCACCACCAATATACTATAATAAAATAGTCAAATACGATAAAGACTGAGTTTTATTTTATAAATAAAAAAAAATATATATCATTTATTTCAAGTAACAGAGACTCATTTAGTATTTACTGTACAAATAAGTTATAAATTAAAATAAACAATAAATACTAATACAAATAAGGTATAAATATAAATAATACAAATAAGGCATAAATATAAAAAAAAATTTAAATAAAATAAATAATTTTAGTAATTCATTAATATAAATTGGTAAATTATAAAATATGAATTTGAAATTAAATAAAATAACAATTGTTTTAAAAT
This sequence comes from Hestina assimilis, assembly GCA_023373885.1. Lineage (NCBI taxonomy): Eukaryota > Metazoa > Arthropoda > Insecta > Lepidoptera > Nymphalidae > Hestina > Hestina assimilis. The sequence goes on along the minus strand of CM041755.1, from coordinate 8,932,239 downwards.
ACAATAATATTAATTGCCAATTAATAATGCAACTAACAAGTAAAATTAATTAATTAAATAATTATTATATATTTATTGACATTGCAGTAACATGTCTATCACTATAATGTTGTATATAAGGGCAGTCAAGTCTACATGCAAATCTACAACTGGTAATTCTGATTCTATTTCCTTTAGCAACTGATTCGATATTTTCAAACAAACCATTAAATTTCGTAAGGTTAGATCACTATAATTGTCAATTATGAACTGTCACGCATAATATCATCATGTGGCGAAAATATAATAAAAGTTCTTTTTTGCATTTTATAAAAGAATAGATACCGAAAATCAATAGAAGATTCTGTCTTAAGCATAACAATTTAACAATTGGTATAGGCTTAGTTATCAATAATGGTATGATTGGTTTATATTTAGTTTAATTTGACTAATTCTTTACACCTACGAACTCGACTATAGAAACTTTAAAGGATTGATCTTTATATAAGTTCTTCTTAATTTTGAATAGGTTCTGGTTTAATTTAAACTTAGCGTTTTCAATAATAATACAGTAAATATTTAATGTAAGGGTTGTAGAAATTTCTCGATGCAAAAACTTCGGCTTATTTTATTTGCAATAATATTATCAACACCTGCGCTTCATGAATATATTTAGTACATAATTTTACAAAAAGGTAAGATTTTGTATTCTAACTTTCTAACTTATTTTATAACTAGCTGTACCCGTGGCTTCTCTAGCATAGTCAACAGAATTATTGTTTAGTTTTTTTTTACTGCGCGGAACTTTGATTCTTTTCCTAGAATAAAAGCTATAAGTTTCACATATTAGCCGGAACAAACAGACATAGAGACAGGCAGACAAATTTTAGATGTTTTTTATTGTATCATGACGGTTGGCAAACAAGCATACGGTATGCCTACGTCTAATGGTAAGCAGTCACCGCAAACTATGAGCACTTGCAATACTTTAAGTATCACATGCGAGTTGCCAACCTAAGGGTAGGAGGGTACAGAGTGGTTGGAAGATTGGGCTTTCGGCGCTCTCACTCATCTCACGAAACGCAACAGTACCTACTAATGCTGTTACGTTACGCCGATTTTCTGTGAGATGATAGTACATCCCCAGACGAGCCAGCCTATTTGTGCTAGGAAAAGCATGGCTCTACTACGACAAAAGATATTGGAATTTTGTTATAAGTACGGTATATATTATGTACTTCATATGAATTCAGTATTGAGTCTTCTTCATCCTAGCATTATTCCCGGTATTTTTATGTACCCAGGGTCTGCTTATTACTCTTATTCTGATTTGACAGGTTACTAGTTTTTACACGGAGCGATTGCCATCTGACCTCCGCAACCCTAAGGGCGAACCAGTAACTCATTGGATAAGAGCAATTTACTCATCAAGAGTTAACGATTATTATCAGATGTTATTGATAATAACCGGGACCGACAGCTTAACGTGCTCTCCAAGGCACGGTGGGGAGACCCACACGGACAAATGCCCAGACCAAGACAGAAATTTTAACAAAAATCTGCCCGAGCGGGAATTGAACCCGCAACCGTCGAGACTAAAGGCAGACTCGCTACCCACAACGCCACAACTGTGTCGATGAATTCAGTATTGAGTATTATTTCGATATTACAAACAGACATTTCAATTTCATTTACTTGTAATGAAATTTTTGTTGTAAGGTTCTAACTTTATTTTAGTATAGCTGTTACTTGAAACTAATTCGATTCAAAATATAGCTTCTTTTATATTTTTTCTTTAAAAGGAACGAATATGTACCGAGTTTTTTGATCTGAAATTCACAGACGTGAAAGAAGTCTAGAGTTTAGTGTACAAAAGGTTACGTGTAAGTAAATTCTGAATCAGAAAACAAAATGTACAATAAAATGACTTTATTTTATTTGTATTTCTATAAATTTCCTATTCTCTTGCTTTCGATTGCTTTTATCTAATAAGATTGCTATTTTAACGTTATTGTGTTGGATGGAGCTAATTTTATTTAAGGTATTATAGGCTACGCTACTTAATTATAAAGTTATTTTTCTAACTCCAGTTTCTCTAAAGCATACGGCTTGTGTGTAAAAATTAAAAATCAATAGTCTTTTTTTTTGGGGTACCATAACGTATAGGGTGCCAAAGCATGAACGGAACCTTATTACTAAGCCTCTGATGTCCCTTCGTACGTCTGTCAAGCGGCCTCTATATAATAAACGGTAATAGGTAGAGAGTTGAAATTTTCACATAACGTGTATTTCTGTCTCTACTTTTTTTAAGCTATGTTTCTATAAGGTCTTACGGGACGATGTTTGCCCAGCGACAACGTCCTTTTAATTTAACAAAGAAAAACAAAAAAAAGGAGCTTGATATTTTGATGTTTATACACTACAATGGTACGGAAATCTATATGTGCAATTGTGCATGTCTGACACACACTTAACAGGTTTTTTCTATGAATAGAAAAAAATGAGTTACAGTGATTTTTCACATTCATCGTCACGGAAGATTAGTTAAGATGAAGATAAGAAAGACGAATAATAAATAAAACGGCATTAAAGCATAATAATGAGATGTAGCCATGTGTGAAATCTCGTTCATTACTCAGAGATATCTCTACCGTAACACTGACAATAAGACCGTTATTCCTTGACCTACAATATAAGGTACTATGACCAATCAAAGACAAAGGTTTGCGTGTTATGCATTTTTATTAATCATTAGCATTCTATAAGTGCTTATTAAGGGTCGCAATCGGTTGAGAACATTACATTGTTGACATATACGATCTTAAATCACGTGTATTATTTAGATATGCGTAGTATGTAACTCTTTATATATTTAATGAAATTATAGTAAGCATTTTAGTAATCAGTCAGTGAAAAATTTTTAGATTTAATAAAAAATCAAATAAACCCTACGCACTCAATGCCCAATATGTATTGATATCCTGTGTTGGGATCTAGATACATACACAAGGACAAGGACAATCACATCCATACCGGAATACATGGCTATATGGTTAATACAAATATCTACTCCAGAACACAGGTTCGTGATCGCTGCACCGTAATGTCGTCAAGTATTAAGTTACATTTTTTTTTATGTTAGAAGTTGGCAAACAAGCATACGGCCCACCTGATGGTAAGTGGCTGCCGCAGCCTATGCTCGAGATATTAGTTCTTAAATCTCGTTCGCCCAGTAATTTCACTAGCGTACAGTGCCCTTCAAACTGGAACACAGTAGTGCCTAAGCACTACTATTTGGCGGTAGAATATTGGACACTGCGGTGGTACCTACCTAGTCGGCCTCTTGCAACAAAAGACCTACCACCAGTGTGACTGATTGCACTGGTGGAATAATCTCTGCTGTGACAGAGGTTATCCCAACAGCGGGCGATGGGGTTGTCACATCCCGACGCCTAAAAATTACATTTTTATAACGGATATTATCTTATTGTTTTTCGATTTAAAAAAATCGATGAGTGAGAGACTCGGAGAACAATATTCCTGTCCCAAGTCATTTAGCCTTTGATGGCAACATAAATGGTGAGGCTTCTAGGGTATTTGTTTACACTACAAGAACAAGAAGTGCTTTTTATCAAACGAGGTGTTCCTTATTTGCTTACTAATTTTATATAAATATTTTTTTGAAAATTAATTAATAACAATTAGGACATAAATAAATAACTACTGAATATAATACGAATAAGGAAACGAAAATAAGTACCTACTTCCTATTCACAGCAAACGAGTTTACGAAATGTGTGCTACAAAGTGAAATTCAAGTAACTGTAACTATACAAATAATGTATTCAAAGCCTTATCTAATTTCACAAGGGACATACCTGTTTAAGGTTATGAGTGCGATGCTCAATAGCGATACTCCAACATTTCCGTACCGTAAGAACGGTACCATCTTGCAGAGAACTCCCCCGTGGGACCAGGTCCTTGTCCAGAAGCCAGATATGGCGAATGGAAGCACCACAGCACAGAATAGAAAATCGGCTATGCATAAGCTGAAATAGAATTAGTTTACAGTTAATAATTTTTTTTTTATGTCACGTTGGCAAGCAAGCATGTTGCCCACCTGATGGAAAATGGTCCTATAAAAAGACAATTTAGAACATGGAACATGATATTCGCTAGATTAAAAATAAATATTTAATGCCTTTTGATACTTAATTTTGTACATACCATTAACCTTATAAACGAGTTTTGAATCAAAATATTTTTTACTAGCTTCTGCCAGCGGCTTCGCCCACGAATTCCTACACCCCACTTTTACAAACTTTGAATGTCATATTTGTTTATATTCGAATCAACAGTCTATAAATAAGTCCCAAGCTTCTATCTCTAAAACTGACATTTCCATACATATTTTTATCGCCCGTTTCAACAAGCCTTTTTTCGCATTAAAAAGTAGCCTATGTCTTTTCTCGGGCTCTAAACTATCTGTTTACCAAATTTCATTTAAATCGGTTCAGTAGTTTTGGTGCGAAAGCGCGACAGACAGACACAAAGAGACAGAGTTACTTTCGCATTTATAATATTAGGCAAGGATTCATAATTATTACTTAATTGTTAATTTTTAATAATTAGAAAAGCATTTTTTTATATCGAATACATGCACCGCTCCGTAAAGTTCTGGCACTGTACGTAAAATATGAAGTAAAAATAGAGACAACATAAGCAGTCTGACTGACGTAGCTCTTGCAGACTTTAAAGTGTAGCGTCTACAAAAATATTTTTACAAATGCAAATAAAAATTTACAAGTTCCAGATGCTTAGAGAAACTTAATTAAAACTAAAACGATTCATCTAAGTTAAAACGACACTAGAAATATACATAATAAACTTTTGTCTCTCGTGGGAAAATGTGTAAAAAGATAACGAAGAAAACACAAAGAACGCCTTAACGTCTGTAATGTATTAAACTTGATCTTAAGAATTCAGTGCAAATGATACGCCCAATTTGTTTCTTTCGTGTCGTTTAAGAACAAAGCATTTTTTACTGGGTTTCAAGTTATTATTTTCTAAACCAAGCGATATTTTAACAATATGCGGAGTGAAAACTTGCTTTATATCGAATTAATCAAACACTTGTTTTTATAAATGTAGAAGTAACTGTGTCTGTAGGATTGTCTGCTACATTTTCTCGCCAAAGTGGTGAAATAATCTTTAAAAATTCCTAATTTTAGAAATAGTGCTGAAATAATCTTAAAAAAATCATCATTTTAGAAATAGATGGGCCCGCGGAAAAGAAAAAGGCTACTTTTTGTAGTAAAAACAACACAACAAACTTGAAGGATCAGGGACAAGAAATAGGAAATGAAAGATTTTACTTTGTAATAAAGATATCTCATTAACAATCATTATTCATGCGGGTAAAAACATGGGCAAAATCTAGTTTAGTTATACTAATTATTCATAGTAAAGATGTGTTGATGTAGAGTTTCTAACAGACCGGTACGACTGGAGTAATATACCTAATAGTTTTGTTTAATTTATATAAAAGCACAAACTCCCCTCCATGCTTTATCCTTCCTATTTCCTTCTCTGTCTACTGTTATTTCTAGAATTTATAGACACATTAACATGGACGTGGATCATTACAGTGTCTTTCTTGTTACAATCATGGTATAAAAAATGATGAAGTATTTAGTTGTTTAAAAGTTACCTTATTATAAATGCAGCAGCTACATTTCTCACTTTAGGACATTTTAGGAGTGCTACCACTGTGAGAAGGTTGCCAAATAGACCGACGACCATTATGATTCCTGTTACTATCGCAGCAAACGTGAGTAGTACTGGCGAAAATCTTTAAACAAACAAAAATTAAACACTATTAAAATTATTTTCCGTGCATCAACATTCAAAATTGGTAATTGATCTTAAGTAACAGGTCCACTGTCTTTATGGTCAATAATAATCAGTCACTTCACAAGTTAAAAATACGACTTTTTGTACAATTACGAGTGTGATTGTCAATCGCTTCAATAGTTTTAACTCTATTTTTTAACACTAATAATTACTAATTACAAACATTATTTTATTCCATGCAACATTTTAAAAACTTAATATAAACAAATTAAAAACTCCGGCAAGTCTGACGTAATATGCAAAATATACATCAAACATGTAAAGCTTAAAACAACGAATGTAAGCGCATGATAACATTTCGTATTTGTCTAGTCCGTTGGCTAGACAAGATTCGTTGAAGGAAATTATAATTATGCTTAAATGAAATATAACGTTAATGTAAAGCGAAAAGTACTATTGTTATGATGATGAATTTTACTGATGAATTTAACTTATGAATGTTAAAACATACCAAACTTTTTATTATTATTTCATGACGTTTGGCAAACAAGCATACGGTCCGCCTGATAGCCAGTCACCGCAACTTATAAACGCGTGCGATACTTGAAGTATCACATGCGCGTTGCCAACCCAAGGAACAACTAGCAAGGGGTGAGAAGGGAAAAAAGGAATGGATTAGAAGATTGGACCTCCGGCACTCTCACTCGTCGCACGAAACGCAACAGACCTACTTCTACACAGACCGATGTAATTTACCGACAAAAGTAAGGCGTCCTAAGCACGTCCTGCAAGACCCTGACCATAGGATTACATTAGAAAATGCCCCTTACACAGCACAGACACGCACACAACACCGTCCACGCCGGTGAGGACGAGGTCCTTTGTTTCGCACGTCGCGTCGCGCTCACACCGTCGGGTGAGTCTATCGTATAGAATGCGCTCGGAGCGCTGCCTCCATCTCCGATGACGTCCTTAGCAGTGGTTCGGCTTCGCAGGAGGCACCCTAAGGACGGAATCAAATTTGAGCCCCGTGAGGGCTGTCCCTTTATCACGGCTGAGTCTCAGTACTCGGCCCCTTCGCCCGGTGACGCTGTCAAGGCCAGTAGGGCCAACAGCAATACACATTCCGAAAAAAAAAAAAAGACCTACTGATACCTATTGTTACTTGACGCCAATTTTCTGTAAGAGGGTAGTACTTCCGTTTTACCATATTATTCATATAAGAAGTTGAAATATTTTAATATTATATTTGGTTTATTTTAATATTATAGTGCTATTTATGGAAGTCCGTGAGATTTATATTTAATAATACATAAGTACGAAATGCTTTTATTTATTTTTTACTACCAGCAGTTGTTTTCAGTTCAAAGGACGATTCGATAAAAGCAAAGGAAGCCTTTTTATAACGAATGATAAACCTTGGGCCATTCAAATCATCGAAAAGGGAAAAGAAATTCTAAAGCTAAAATAATAAGAAACTTAATCTACGTTTCAACCATTTTAATCAAAGAAATATTAGTTTTAATACATATTCTTATTATTTAAAATTTTATTTATTACCCTCACCACTTTTTTTTTCTTTATAATTTAGATATATTTTTATTAATTCAGTAGCATTTAACATGCATTATACTTTGCGCAGTGAAATTTTATTTAATCCTAAATAGGTATTATTTTTTGTTAAGCTCTGGCGTAAATATTGTTTTAATGTTAAAAATACAGTTTTAAAAGTCTAAACTAGTTTCAGCCCGAAACTTCACCCGTATTGTATTAGATTGTTATGCGGTTTTAATTTTATTACGGTTTTCGAATCGGTTAATCCAGAGCCAGTTGAGATTAGCGCGCACAAACAACAAACAGTTAAAGCTTAATAACTCAACGGTAGAAGGGCCGACTTCACTCCGTTAACGCGAGAGTCGAGTGTTAGATCCTGACCCCCTTGGGCTATTGTCGTACCCACTCCTAGCACAAGCATTCGAGCTTATATGGGGAGGCAATAGAAATATTAGTAATGCCTTAAAAGCATTGCTAATATTCTTTAAAAAACAAACGCACTGACAAAAATTTTAACACACAAAAATGTTTTGTCAGTGCGTTTAATTTTAACACAGACAAAAATTTTAACAGTAATTGTTTTGGGTTCTATTGCGTTATCAAGGCTCCAATAATAGTTTTTTTCAAGCACATATCTTCCATGTACAGACAACGATCAGTTAGATTTTTATTACATGTATAGATATACAGCTTTCGAATTCGTAGTCAAAAGCTTTAAATAAAAAAATATATCAAAATCGAATTAGCTGTCACGAAGATTTTCTTAATCTTCTTCGTAATACAAAGTATTTACTTATAAATATGCAATATACACTTATACAATTACATTATTTTGCTTAGACTTGTGTATTTTATAACTATATATAAGCAAATATATAAATATATTATATCTCACGATGTATTAACGGATATTGAAATCAGATACGATAATCGTATCAAGGATATTGTCAGTATATTCCCAGCCTTGAAATAATTGTAAGTAGAAACCCACAGGCACTATGAAAGTCCATCTTGAGCCGGATATCTTTTATACAAAACTATTATTGTCATGAAAAGGCATGAAGTGTCAACGGTATTGTTATTGCTTTTAATAAGGAATTAAAGGGTTTAAAAACAAAGCTATGAATGAATTGAACGAAGAAGTTTTTGTTTTAAATTGAATAGCAGAATACGAATGCGTGTACTTAGTTTATTGAATATGTAGAAAAAAAAATATGGACTGCCATGATGGACTTTATTGTTTCACACTCGAAAAGAAATTAAAGCAAGCATCTATTATATTTTTTTATTAAAGGTTAATTAATTTTTTCACACTATTTGAAAAGTTCCGTTCTATATATTCGTAGTCTTGGTCAATAAAAATGTATATAAGACGAAAATAGAACAAATCCAGCTCACAATACACGGTGTTCATAGTTAAATCGCGACTAATGTGACCATGATTTTACACAAAACGGGACATCATCATAATTACGGCGACAATGATAGTTTCATAGTTATGATAAATAAACATATTGATTTTTCTACTTAACAATTACTTTGAAGTAATGAGGCTTAAACTCATTTTAGCACGAATGAATGAGAATTTAAAAAAACAATCTGAGTCAATGAATAAGACTGAACCGTAAAAACACTGACTTACTATAATCTAAGGATCAGCCCTTGTATACAGAAAAATGTTGAAAGATCCGCAACTGCTCATTATAAATTCGGATTAACGGAACGAAACGAAGTTAGTCACACGCTAACTTTATTCGATTATGTTGCAAGCTTGTGATGCTAACTTTATTTCATTACGTTGCAAGTGTGACTAACATCGTTTCGCTGCATTGACGTTGAGTTTGCAAAGAAGCACCATCGAGTCTGATATTTTGTTTGTATGAAGGGACGGACAATCCTGTTCAAAGCGGGATGTATGGTCACGTTACTTATGAGTAATAACTATGAATCGCGACTGTTAATCGCTTCCAATATTTGTTTTTAGGCTTAAAATATTACTCTATTTCATAATTCTAATAAATAAAAAGATACATACTTAGAGAGTTCGCTTTGTTGCACATTCGAACTGACGTCATCTGTCATGTTAAAAATTTCAATGTCGGCCATGTTGATTATCTGAAACAAAAAGCAATATGTTGGCTTATATTATAATTCAATTTTTCCTTTATTTCTATCCTATTCAATTGTGTAAAAAATGACATAAAATTCATTAAAAATTAAATCGTCAAAAATCCTAACCAATTCTACAAATGGATGGAATGGACGGAGTTTGTTTATTTGCTTGTAACGCCTTACACACCCTAATCACTCAACTGATCACCGTCAAAGCCGCTCATAGCCGAGTGCACCCGCTGCTCGGTAAACGATCGGTAGGTTAAGCAACTTTAGGCGCGGTCAGTCACTAGATGGGTGATCGCATAGTGGTACTTCAACCGAGCGTCTCCGTGCTTCGGAGGGCACGTAAAAAGTCGGTCCCGGCTGTTGACAATTAGACATCAGTCGATAAGTCAAGTCAGAGGCCTACGGGCGACCTGAACAACTCTGACACTAGGTTGACCACTAACCAATCGATAAGAAGAAGAAGACCGTCAAATTTGGCTTTCATGTTGGCAGGCGTAGAGAAAAGGACAAAAATATAAACACATTCCTAAGGCATAGAAAAATAATATTTAGAAATTTAAGAAAATTTAAAAAGCACATTTTTCATTTCTCTTAAAAAAAAATCTGAAATTCACGCAGACGAAATCGCGAGCACATGCCAGTGGGCAATAGTTTATAATAAAACGTTATGCTTTTTTTATTTATAAAGTACCATTTTGCTCACGATTGTGTAATACATATAAATAAAATGAATTTAACAGTGTTAAGACAAAGAATTATAACCCTTAATATGTACAATAATATTATTTAATATGTTTCGAAACCCACAATAGTTTCAATTTAAAGTTTGAATAGCTTAATATCTAGCTCATTACTTCAATACATTACATCTGCCGCTTACATCATCTGAGGTTAGCAGGACAATTTATTGTAACCTCTACAATTAGGATCAAGAGTAAATTCAACTGAAAGTGAAGTCGAAGGTCTTCATAACTGGTTTTATGCAACGTTAAAATAAATAATTTTAAGACCAAATGTATGTATTATATTAATTAATAAATAAATAATAACTAAAATAAATAAATGCAACGAACTCAACGGGCCCCAGTAGGATAGTGATATCCTGTGTCGGGGGTCTGGAAACACACAGACAAGGACAAACGCACTCTGACCGGAAAACATACATGTAAGATTAGGACAAACATTCGTTCTGAGCGCGAATCAAACTCTCTGCTACAATATCAAAAGGCACGTTCGCTACCGGTGTTTCATAAAATTATACCAAGAGTTATAATTATGAACAAAAAGGTATGTTCTTCTTATATTAACCCCCGATCTGCATATTACTCTTATCGAAGGCCCAATCTCCCACCCTCCTTGCTCCCTTCTTTTTTCCCTTCTCATCTCTTCCCGTCTATCTCTTGGGTTGGCAACGTGCGTATGATACTTCAAGTATTTACAGTTCAAAGGTTGCGTTGACTGCTTACCATCAGGGGGAGCATGTGCTTCTTTGCCAACAGTCATGAAATAGTTTTAAAAAATCAAACGAATTCTATAAATAGGCCATTATAAAGCCTGTGGCCATTATTTACTAATGTTTCTTGTTTATCATGTCACAATTGAACATTACAATACCTACGGTTTTACGACCGAAAAAAATTCCTACCAATTTTAGTTCTTAACTGTTTATTTCCGCTACGTTCTTACAGCAGCCACTATTCGGATTAGGTTAAATACACTTTTTATATGCTTAGGCATGACTCATTTTTTTTACAGGATGCTTCTATAAGGATCCCTGTACTTCCTTAAACATAAGTATGCTTGCCTAAAGGAAAGATTCGTCATAGCTACAAAGGTGAATGTACGGTAAAATACGTAGGTAAAAAAGGATTTTATATTTATTAATTTTGTAATTATTATCCTTAAATGACGTAAATAAACTTTACTATACTCGTGTTTTTTTTTGCTTTTATTTATTATAAATAGCACGTATTTGTTTGTTTTTTTTTTTGTAAATAAAACTGGGCTGCCTGGAAGAGAACAGTTGTCGTGATAAAGCCTCCTTTGCTCCACAATTTATTTTATCTTGTTTTTGTTTTATATATTTGTGAGTCATAAAGTTGAAATATATAAATTAATTTGTCTAAGGTATTTCACTAAAAATGAATACGTAAGAATTACAAACATAACGTACAGTGGCGCATTTTCAAGCAAGGCTGAGTTTGAGCCTAGGGCGGCAGATTTTTGGGGCGGCAAATTTGGAGACCGAATTTTTTTTCTACCACGTAGAAATCATTTCTACATGACGATATTTTGATGTTGTACAGGTAGAAATGTGCAAAAATAATTGCCGATAACTTCCCATCTTATCCATCTTCCACTTGTCATTTTACATTCCGAGTTTCAAAATTCCGTATTCTAGAGTAAAACAGATAGTTCGTCACCCCCAACAGGCAATCGGTCGTTTTGTTGATTGCAATATAATCTAGGACATGAAAATTGTAGAGGCAAGGGCGTCATAAACCTTATAGCCTATACCTTGATAATTTGTAAATCCGACACTGATTACGTGCTGAGACGACTTATGAGAAATTGATATAGTTTTAGCAAGGACACAAAATAATTCTTTTTAAATAATAGAACAATTTTTCTACAATCATACATCATAACCAGAAGTCACAGCCCGTTACAAATGAACGCAATACACGCGATTTGCATATCTATGAATAAGAAATTAACTTTATTTTACAATAAATTATCGCCTTTGATCGCGAAAGTGCTATTTCGTTTAAAATGATTGTAACCGGAAAAAAATTATAAGCGAATTTTCCTTAAAGCGAAGCAAAATGTCATTTTAAACTGGATTTACGTCCAGTGACTAATTTTTATTTTACATAATTGTATACCATCATCATTTACATTTTGAGGTCACTTGTAGGTTGTACATTTAACTTATTCGTAAATTTTATTCTTTTATTTTTGAAAATCTATTATTATGGAAAAACATCGGGATGGTAAATTATTTATTATATTCATCAGAAAAATAAATTTAAATGCTTAAAAATGCTCCTATTTTTTGAATACTCTTAATATTGCTGAATCTCAATACTCAAATTTTATCACAAATAATACAATTGTAAACTTCATATGTGTGAAAAGAGTAACTATCCAGTTTATTGTCGGTTCTTCTCGGTGCAGTCAACCTTCAAAACCGTCGGTAATGTTTGACGATTCAAAAGTACTTTTTAAAAGTCTGCCTGAATAAAAATAATAAAAATCATAATCTTTAATAGCAGACCTATGGGCTATCATACCATCTTACTAATTATTACCTAACTACCAAAAAACTACAAAACAATGGCGTGTACTTGATCAAATTTTATTTGTACCAAAAGGCCCCCAGTCCAATATCATGCCGCTCCCTGCTTTGCCTGAATGAACATACACAATCCTTTCGTGTCAATGGCCACATAATAATAGACTTCGGTTGTATGAATTGAAACTCACAGATTATATAATAGACGGTTTGTAGGTTGACAAACGGAATGATCTAACGCTTGAACGACCAATTGGTTGTGAGGAAATTAATGTAATGGTGCTTGGAATTGATGATAACTAAAGAATCTTTTTGTAAATAATATTCATAGCCATCTTCAATCAAGAAAAAAGCAGTTTCTGTTATGTTAGACGCGATAAATAGGCATTTGACCTGCCTTGTCGTAAAAGTTCACAGAGCCCTAAGAGCGCTTGCGACAGTGGGACTATTTATATTATATTGTTCATGAAATACTGCAAAAAAAGTAAAAAATATAAATTGTTTTTATGGGGACCTTATTATTTTTAAATTGTTGTTGGAGCGGCAATAGAATTACACGTTCTGTAAAAATTTCAAGTTTCTTCCTACCTATTACTAAAAAGTAAACAAGGCCACGACAAGTGACACCGATATGATTGTATTTAATTTGTGTAGTTATATGAGCATTTGATATAATAGGAGGAAGGAAGCGTTCAATGTCAATAGAAGTTGCAATACTATCAGGTGATTTGAATTTTCTACCTATAAGAATGTGTTTTAAGGGATCCGAAGCCAAAAGGCAAAAACGGAACCCTTATAATTTCGTCATGTCCGTCTGTCCGTGTGTTATAGTTATTTTACTCGGAGACGAAGAGAGGATTCTTCAATTCATTTTTTCATCAAGTTACGGAACCCTTTCGACTAAGCGTGATCCAAACGCACTTGACTGATAATTATTGATATTCCTCATAATAAAATTATTTCTCCTACCTTGATGAAAAGTTCGCTTTTAGTCCCTGGTACGAGAGAGTAGTGTCCCATTCTCTCCCGGCAAGATGACACTAATTAACACACTTAACCTCCCGGTAACCTGGCAACCGTGTGTTTATCCATCGTACCAGGGACTTACAGCGAACTTTCCATCGTAGAAAACAAAATCGTATACGTACCGTAATCGCGGGTGAGAATGTCTGGCTTTTTATAGATAATGAAAAATAATATTCCAAATGTAATAACGAAATTATGACACAAAAAAATAAACAATGTTTCTAAAGAGAGAATAACGTTCGTCGAAAAAATACGACGCAAAAATATTATGTGTATTCAATACTAACTCTACTACTAGTAGCCCTTACTTGACCTATTTAAACTGAATGTGAACCAGTTTCGTAACTTGCATACTAGTAGTCTCTCAAAAGAGGCCAGCTGAATCCCCTTCGTCAATTAAATTCAATTCTAAGAGGATGAACTGTCACTTATACATTGCATTCTAATAAGCATAAATTGAATGCGCCACCCATTAGAGTAAATATTGAATACAAATGTACTTGGTTGTTTTTGTTTTTAAGCATTGATTAGTCATAGGCTTGATATATTTGGAAACTTTGAATCATTGTGTATATTCTACCACTTGTATAAAGGGACATGTTCCGTGGAATTTTTTGACTTGATAACAACAGCAACTTTCCACCATCGGCAGGGTTCATCCCCAATTGGAACCTATATCGTCGCGCACAGTGGGGTGTTGAAGAAATTTCCAATCGCGAGCCCTCTGGTTGTGGAATCATCTTTCTGCCGAGATTTTCCCAACAGACTCTACTATGAGGTTCTTCAAAGGATGGAAGGTTGAAAAAGATTTAAGGGGTTGGCAATACGAATGTGATACCACTGGTGTTGCAGGCGTTCTTAATAAGATTACCTTTAGGGGCAGTATGCCTATTTGTCCCCATCGTTAATGTATATATATTTTATCAAGTCAAGATTAAATGGCCAGAAGAAGCAGTGGATTTTTTTTGTATGTATTAAGCAAAGAGTTTCAAATAAAGGTCATCTTAAGGAAATCTGCATAATTATCTTGGAAATAATCAGCAAGATATTATGTATATCCGCCAACCCTCACTGTAACATGATAAATTAAGTATAGGTTTCATAACTGTAAGAAATACAAATTTTTACTTAACTTTTTTGGAATATAAGTTTAATATATTTTAAAATCAGGTAATAAACTTATCTTTTGGCCAAATTTAATCCAAATTTTCTAAGCAGTGCGTGATTGATGTGAATAACAACCAAAGTATAAACTTTTACATTTATAATTGAATACGCAATTTTAAAAAGGGCACATGTCTGAAAATTTAAATGGTTCAGAAATGATAAAAATTGATTATTTTTAGAAAATTTTGTTTTTGAACCATGTTTTCAGAAATTATAGAAATATTTAATGTTAAAAGGTAATAAATAAATTATATAGAATACAATTTCGAAAAGAGCACATATTGTGCATTTGAGCATGATGATTAAATATTGAGATGAAGGCATTAACGTAACAATTGAATTGAAGCTGTTATATCAAAATTTCTACATTTATATCTTACTAAGTTCTTTGTCCCAAGAATTCATATATAAACGTTTCAGTTGTTGAATAATTGAGTTTATTTTTTAGACGGGTGCTAGGTTAATATTAATGATTTTCATTATTTTGGTTTTATAATTTTTATAGACTACTAACGGGCTCGTTGTTCTGCCGCGAAAAAAAATCAGACCCGATAGCAGCGCCCCGTAACTGAGTCTAATTGTGAACAGAATGGATACCGGTGAAAATTATTGAATTATTAGTAACGTTATTAAAAAAATAGGGGTTTATGGTAGAAGGGTGAAAATTTAGTGTTGTATGTATCTTTCTATTCTATCTTTTCTGTAAAAAAAAATTGTGCAAAAACAGAATTTTGGGGTGGACCACCCTTAAAATTTAGGGATGTGAAAAATAGATGTTGACCGATTCTCACACCTACTCGATATGCACACAAAATTTCATAAACATCGGTCGAGCCGTTTCGGAGGAGTTTGGTGACAAACACTGGGACACGAGAAAGTTTTATATATTGATCTAATATGCTCACAAACATAAAAGGATTTAGACATTACAGTAGGTGAAGAACCCAAACTAGTCACCTGGGTTTGCTAATTAATCCAATTACGATTTGGCATTGGTTTTCACAAAGAACGATTGCCATCTGACCTACTCGAAGCTTAATTAGCAAACTAGAAACATTTCACTTAAATAACATCCTAATTCGTAGAGAAAATAATATACCTCTTTAATAAGTGTATATATATAATACTCTTTAGAATAAGCCTAGAATGACCCCAGGGCAATTATTACGGCGCCTAACCAAATATATATGTATAAAGAAGAATACGTGCTTACTATGTAGATGCTCGGCTGATACAAGCGAATCAATACTTGGCTTACAGTATTGTGAGAATTTAAATAACAAAGTTTTTAACAACATCAGTAGGTATATATTGAGTATTAGAGTTCAGCACTGCTATAATCATTATAAAGTTTTAAGTATAATAGGGTTTTGAGTATAATAGTGTACATGATGTGTGTATGAAGATATTTAAGAAAAACCTAATCTGTCTAACTTATATTATAAATGTGAAAGTTTGGATGGATGGATGGATGGATGTTTGTTACTCTTTTACGCAAAAACTACTGGACAGATTTGGATGAAATTTGGTACACATAATCATAGGATGCTTTTTATCCCGTTAAAATGTTGGGTTCTTGATCATCAAAAAAAAAAATACATCACGCGAGCGGAGCCGCGACCACAACTAGTAGAATATAGAAATACCCCAACTTAATGGTTTTTAGGATTTCTTATTATATGTCCAATTATTTTTAAAACAGCATCACGCAATGGCGACTAAACGGACTATGAGACGGTTTCAGAGTTTGATAACTTGGGTCTTTAAGAAAGGATACAGTTTGCATACATACTTTGGGAAGGATACAGTTTGCATTTTTCTCTGCCACAAAGGCTTGTTTAATAATAGTTAAGATAATGCTTTCTTTCTAAGTCAAATTTTTGATCCTTTGATATCTTTTATTTGTGGACGAAACTATAGGAGGTCTTATGTCCTTAAAATAATAATTATTATAATAAATAAGCGAAAGCTGCAATGTTGTTTGATAATAAGCGTCAGATACATTTATTTAAAACGGTGCTGTATAATGTTGAGAAAAAAGTGTAGGACAGGAAGAGCTAAAAATGAAAACTAATTAGAACTTCGACTTGGTGAATGTTTAAAGTTCAATTAAGGCACTTAGTATCGCTTGTTTTTTGAAGCGAGCTCGAGTCAGTTGAGAAATTTTATAAAACGTTGATACAACTTTTTAATGAACATTTTTAATATAAAGAGAGATAATTTTATTTAAATTATTTTTGAGTCAACAAGCTATAGCTCCAGTTTTATGGGGATCCAATTTAGGGTTGATTTTATAGACTCAGCTTTTAGATTTATAGATGTCCTACGTGTCTATTGATTACCTATTATAATTTTGAAGTTACAGCCGTTTTACTGATAGGACGTCCCCGACTTAGTAGAGCGGTAGCTCTAAAAAATAAAGATAATAAAATTAAATTTTAAAATGTAATATTTTCTATTGTAATACTACAAATATATACGCTCAAAGCAAATATGAATCACTAGTTAAGTATTTTGTTACATAGGAATTGTATAGTTAAGACAAAAGCTATTTATTGTTTAAGGATTTATTGTTACAGAAAAACAATAGGAAACCGCGCTCTGGTCCCAGTTTAAATATGGGACATTGTACCCGGATAAGATTACACTATTCAAAAATATTCCATTACATTTCGCCATATTTTTTCTGACCACAACATGTGACACGTCATGTTTAAATTATGTTAATAATATTTTTGCTATATTTAATAATATACACCTCGACGAAGGTACAGTATCCCATATTCTTCGTCCTATAAATGTTGAATATCTATTAATGTTTGTATTTAGTCCATTGTGTGCGTTCTTGTGTAGATATATTAAACGTAATAGAATTAAATTATAAATAGATATCATGTACATAATAAATATAAGTTACTTTTAACTGTTTCGTCCTCCTGTATATATTTTTTTTTGTTTGTGTTGTTCTAGGTTGAGGACTAACAACAAATCCCTTCTATTTCACCTGACTACAAATTAATTAAGTGTGTATATCATCTGACTGTTCAATCTCCTTCGTGACTTCTGCATTCTACGCGTTATTGGCGAAGTACTCTGTGCTAAATTGGCACAACTGGAAGCCATTAACCTAAGAATTGAATTGAATTGAATAATATACACACGCCAAAAACTTTATTCAAAAACTTTAGTAATGTAAGCATAAGAATGTAGGGTATTAATGTTCTTACTGCCAGTATATTGTAAATATGTTCAAATAGGAATCAAAATTAATATCAACATCGGTGCCAAAAGAGCTCCCGCCTTGGAGGTTAAAAAGCAATTGCGGTTGTCATGTGTCTTGTATTTCGTGTCATTTTGCAATACAGGAGGCGTCACCGTGCGTTACCACCAAAGAGGATGATGATGATGATGATGATGATGAGGATAGGAGGAAAGTGGTGAAAGCAAGGACAAGGAAACAGGGGGTAAGGGGGGAGTTTAGGCGGCGTTTACACTTATCAAGTTAATTCAACATTTATACTGGTATTTCAACTTGATATTTTTTGCGAGGTTCTTTTCAATCGAGACGACCCATTTATCGAGACAGCAAGTTTGTACTACTTTACAACATATTGCAAGTAAGAAAATGAGTAATGAAATTAGCTTTTTATCTTTAAATAGCATCGTCTCAAGATCGCGTGACATAGCTTCGTTTCAGGACTGTACAACGACTGCTGTCACTAGGGAGTTGGCATTGTTCTCATTTCTAAAATTTAGGACGTGAAAATAGGCCGAATGGTTCAATAGCATTACATTACAGATTAAAATATTTTACTATTTTTTATTTAATTCCAAGGAGTATTAATTAATTATTTATAAATATTTACATTTATGGAAAGGCAAAAGATATGCCAGATATTGGGCAAAGATTGAAATACCGATTAGAGAATTAACATTAACAGGTAAAATATACCATATGTATATCGCCTCGTGCTTTAAAAACACAATAATATTAATAATTTTCTTTCACGTTTTATATCTTAAAAAGGTAGAATACGTCTAATATAAGAAATATAATTGAAAAGCTATTTACGTAGACGCTCTCCTGCATTGTACAAGACAACTATTTACAGAGATGAAAGCACATCCTGCGCTTCGTGATTTCAAAATGTTTCATACTTTTTAACTTGTTATTTTTATAGCAACGAGTACTTTAGATTTAGAAATATTTGCTAACTTCAAGAATTTTTTTCATAGTTCTTTTTCACTGGCAAATAAGTAAAATTGGTGCTACTACTTTATTACTTTGACGCGAACGATTATGATGAATATAAATAAAACCTACAGGCTTGAGCGTTTAATAGATATTGACATACATGTACGTTTATACATATTTATACAAAACTAGCGTGAAAAAAATATGGGACCCGATAGCAGAGCCCTATAACTGAGTTTAATTGTGAACAGAAGTGACACTGGTGAAAATTATTTACTTACTAATAGCGCTATTAGAAAATAGTGGTTGATGGTAGAAGGGCGAAAATTAGGGTTATGTGTATTTTTCAATGCCGAATCATAAACAAAATTCAATAAAAAAAATGGAATGGATCACGACAATTATATATATTAGATTATACACATGTAAATCATTGTTGTCCTTCTGAGTCGATCACAAACAATCTTTTATTTCAGAACATCTTCGTAAAAGTTTAGGCTTATCCCCAACCCGTGTTGGATAACGACGGTCATTAACAATAATTTCAAAATCGTTGGTCATTCAAACGTTGGCTACGTGTGGGCGTTCATGACAATTTAAATTGACTGAATCATATCCTATAGACGTCGGGAGCGATGCACCGACAATTAACTTGTTCAACACGACATATGTTAAGTGGTTAAGCATTGGCTTTAATAAAGGAAACGCCTACGATAGACTCCATTTCATCTGTGTTATAAAGTAAAAATAATGTATTTCCTTTTTTCCATTGCGCTGTTGGAGAAACTCTTTATTTGGTATTTGTATTATCCGGGGCCCTACCATGGACTGTTATTGCGATATAAATGACAATCATAACTGAGCTACATCGCTATTCCGTACGAATATAAATTTATACGTCATGCTCATATTAAATCGAAATAGTTTTGTTACTTAAAGTTCATGGTAGACCTGATATATTTAATACTTCATCTTCCACATACTGCTTCTATTAAGGACTGCAGATTTTCTTATATTCTACTGAAAGTTTTAAGGATATTTCACATTGAACATCATCAAGATCAGTTGTATTGTGAGAAAAGCAACCTTCGCAAAGATTGGACGCTGATGATTTGGAACTTTTAAAATAAATGATTAAATTATTAACAGAAACGAAAGAGTATTGAATTAGTAACGACGATAAATAACCACGATTTTTTTCAACAATTGGTCTTTTATAAAAAAAAGTAATGTGGTAGCAGCAAATTCTACAAAATTGAAAAAATTTAAAAAAATAAGTCCTGAATCAACATTGAAATAGTGTACCTTTATTATTGTTGCTATATACATTGGCTTTTACTCACAGACATTCTAATTTTTCAGAAGAAATATTTTCTGTTTATTATTTTTTTACGAAGAATCAAAATTTGAAAGGCCTAAAAAATATAATGAGAGTACGTTCATTTTGAAGGTGGAATAAACTAATAACAATGACTCTTATATTGACTCCAAAATTGATCGACTCCAAAATGAAAAGATTTAACGTTCAATATTTTTACTATTAATAAAATGATCTATAAAGTAAATTCACTTGCAGACAAGATGAAGATTTTTATATATCATTTAGTCTCTTAATCGTATCAATTTTAATATTAAACAGTTACGAGCCCTGTTTTATATTGTCATAAACCTAAAATTCATTACCTTTTCAATCTTTTGTAATCTGTCCGATTTAATTAGATCGTTTATTAAAACGTTTAAGTCATGAAACGTTTATAGTCCGTTATTTACATCTGTAACGACTGACGAAGGATTCCATTAATTATTTTTTATTTTATTAATTTTCATAGTAAAATTCATTAAAACTTTCCAGGGAATTTTCAATGATATTTAATCATAATATACATTATACTTAATCATCATTAATTAGATTTGCCTAATAACTTTTACGGATGTATCAGTCATATTCTGTAGTAGTAGGCCGGACCGATATGGGAAGCACTACAAGGTTTAAATAGCAACAATTAATCAAGAATGATAAATTTGATAGGATTCTATAATGTATAATTAATTTATAATTATAATTAAAGTAGGTAGCATATTTGTGACTTTATTATCGAGTTGTATTGACACATTGCTTATTTACCTGTTTCCTATTTCATTCCATTATTTTTTGTCAATTATGAATCAACATTTGCGTCATCGTTTTGACAGGAAATTTATCTTTAACATATATTATATATGGACGCAAATAAGCAATACCATGTCAACCCACAAAATTGAAGAAACTGAGTTATATATGCAGAAGTGTTGGTAAATGGCTGAAGAACATTTTTGTTTAATATTTGTAGGGTTTTAAGATTTAAAACTTCTAAAAAGACATTTTTAATAATGCAATTGATGTATTATGTTTAGGGTCCGACCGAAACTGGTTTTTCAGCCGAAACCGAAACCGAAACCGAACTTTCGGCCTGCCTTTCAGTTTCGGCCGAAACCGAAACCGAAACCGAAACTTTTTCATAAAATATTTAAAATTACGATTTTTTTACTGAAATTTGAATTTCAAGCTTTTTTTAACATTTATTTGTATACATACATTCGTAGTCAACAAATTAGGAACGCAAAATAATTTGGTTAAATATTTTAAAAGTTTAATTTTATGAGATACTGTTTGTTATACAATATATTGTTCAATGGTGTGTACTTTTTCGAAGCTAAGAATATTTAATAGTGGTTTATTTAAAAAGAAATCCTCACATCGAAATTGCTCATTTACTGGCTGACCATCTAATTAGGGACAGCAAGAGTTAGTGTTTTATTTTCGATTTTTAAAAATAAACCTGAAATACAAAGGCTGCAATTTTAGATTGGCCTGCCAATAAGCCTAGACATGAATTCTTTTACATTAGAAAATGCCCCTTACACAGCACAGACACGCACACAACACCGTCCTCGCCGGCGAGGTCCTTTGTTTCGCACGTCGCGTCGCCCTCACACCGTCGGGTGAGTCTATTGTATAGAATGCGCTCGGAGTGCTGCCTCCATCTCCGATGACGTCCTTAGCCGTGGTTCGGCTTCGCAGGAGGCACCCTAAGGACGGAATCAAATTTGAGCCCCGTGAGGGCTGCCTCTTTATCACGGCTGAGTCTCTGTACTCGGCTACCCCGCCCGGTGACGTTGTTAAAGCCAGTAGGGCCAAAAGCAATAAACATTCCGAAAAAAAAAAAGAAACTTGTCATTATTTGATCGAGTCGATGACGCGCCGATGTCGTTATGGCTATAGCTAATAATGGCAATCACATTTAATGGTAATTTTTAATAGAAAACGTTGCTTTTTAGTTGAATTTAATATTAAATGTACATTTTTCTCTTCCATTACATTCTGCGCTCATTATTTCTAATGTTTTCTTAAGTGTTTAATTTTTGTTATTTTTAATTACAACCCATTCCAAAATGTATTAATTCTATTAAGAAAACATTGGTTAAATTATCAAGATCAGATTAACATAAAAAACGTAATGAAGACTTCATGTAAACTGAAATTATGGAAAATATAAATAAATGTTACTCTTATTATACCAATGTCCCTAATTAGTTGACCACCACTGTATATAATATAGACAGTTAAATAGAGTTAAATAAAATAAAAACTAAAAATTCATTAAAGTCATAACCATTTTTTTGTCATGAATGTACAGGACTTACTATTGGGAGTAAACTTCAAAAAAGAAACAACTTGTAGTTAGATATACTAGGTACATAACTAACTAGTAACACATTGAGTTCACAATATTGTAAAGATCAATCTAATACTTATTTCTGGAGATTTTTGGCCGCGTCAGCGAGCGGTCACGAGTTGGCTGCGAAGTTTACCGAATAACGCTCGAAAACTCACGAACAATCTAGTTTCGGCGGGGCCGAAAGTTTCGGCTATATTTTGGCCGAAACCGAAACTAAAGCCGAAACTAGATTTTTGGCCGAAACTGGCCGAAACCGAAACCGAAACCGAAATTTCGGTCGGTCACTAATTATGTTAAGCGTTTTGGGTTATATTATATACCAAATATGCAATTTGTATACTTATTTTTTGTGAAAATATGAATAAATAACTTACATAAATCTGAAATTGCCAAAAACTTGACCACTACATAAATAAAATCATATAAAGCAAGTTGTTCAAAATTTTGAAAGGCGTTTTTCTCGAAATGACATTCGTGTGGGTTGACATGGTATTGCTTATTTGAGTCCATATAAGTGTGAATTTCGTTTAAATTATTTAAATTCTTTTATTGACCCTTTTTGCCATACTCAACTTGAGACGGTTATCATTGGTTGTGGTTGTTCACCTTGTGATGTCTTTACCGATATGAAATTATCAATAATGCAGTTATTGTAATCCTCTGGTTAACATATGCTGTATTCTTTTGATATATTTCCATTGTTTTAAATTTTATACCTGTGACGCAGTTCTTATTTTTAAAATTCTAATTTTATATATTTTTAAAGACCTCATCTATAAAATAGAAAGACATAGATACTTATTGCTTGCAGGTTTTTTCAGACTCTTTTAATGTACCTTCATCGATTTTATTTTAGCGTCTTATTCTAAACAGCTAAACGGTAGAAGGGATGACTCCATTGACGTGAAAGTTGCAGGATCCATCCTGACCCCTTTGGGCTATGCACGGCTATTTGTCATACCCACTCCTAGCGCAAGCTACTAACTTATTTGCTAATGAATGTATTAATAATCACTTGAAAAAGCATTGCTAATATTCGTAAAAAAAAAAAATCCGACGTACTCGTATGTTGTAACATTTTTCTTTTACTGGATCATCGAGACTTATATAAGTGAGAGAACTGAAACTTATTTTTAGGTTCCCGACACTCAATTCTACATAATTACAAACCCAGACCAATTATGAAACGAAAAAAAAAACAAATTACCTGAGTCCGACTAATAAGCGAAGAAAGGAGATATCTTATTAAATCCGTTTAGAGTCTACCTACCGAGATGAGTCAGGTAACAGAATGTGATTGAGTCAACACTATCGGTGAATCAGGCTTCAAGTCGATTGGAAAACGTGACATTCTTAACCATTAATTATTTCTTAGTTAACCTACGTGATAATTACATAATTATCTTATTAACATAATTAATAAATTGAATTGTAAGAGCTACTATTGATTAGGTAAGGTTACGCTTAATGGTTTCCGGAGCCTTTATGTGTACCGAGGTCGGCCGATGAGGACAAATAGGTTTTTACTCCTAAACATAAAGGACACTGGATAGAGCATGAAGCATCCCATGTATTAATATTGGTAAAAAAACGCAAAGGCAAGAGTATGAATGGGGATAAGAAATTTACTCATTGAATTCAAGGTTTCTTTATCGCATGAGTACGATGGATTATTAAGTTACCAGAAAAGTTGTAGGTGGCGCTTCAATTTTAAATACTTTCTATTATTTGACGCGCAGTCTAGTTTATTCTACATATCAATGGTCCTAGGGTATAGTATAATACACTACAGTCTCATATCTCAGTTTATTTACAAATTTAGGCATTATTATCTTTTTATTAATTATTATTTTTATCATCATTATTATTATTATTATAATTTTAATTTGGTTTTAGCAAATCGTAATACAAGTTGGTCACATCTTCGGCCTGCCTCGGCAGGGGGTTGCAGAAAGAGAGATTTTGAAATCTACTAAATGTACGTGTATGTATGAGGTCAGCTTACGAGCCTACTAACGATTATTGTTGATCCCAAAGGAGCTCTACAAGTCCTGGTAGACAAACAGTTAGCAGATTTGCTTTCATCAATCGGAAAGTATTGGAATAAATATTAAATATTATAACTCGTTTTTTAAAAATAATATCAAATACATTTTTGTAAATGTATTGTTCTAAATGTGCACTGTGACTGGCAAAATTAATGAACCTGCAATTCTTCAATTTGTAAATTTTTTTGTGGGTACATTTCCTACTTTAGAAATTGTTATTTTTTTCTTATTCAAGCGTTGTTATTCAAAGTAACACGACAATGGCGAGCAATTCGTCACGGCTTAGTGGTCGCTGCTCCGTAATTAAAGCCGTCGTTTGTAATGCCATTTGTGCGTCACATGTTCACGACATACTGTATAATGTACAGTCAGAAAGAATACTTAATGTGGAATCTTTACTTTTAAACATAGATATAGAAGACAATTAGATTGTGTATCCTATGTATTGGAATTGGTAAAAGTTTAAGGATGAAGGAGGTCCGTCTATGAAGTTGTTCGAATTAAAAAAAAAAAATGAACCATGTGCAAAAGTAAGAGTAAGAATAGGGCTGGTATATTCACCAATGACATTCAATGTTTTGGTTGAGCATGCGCACGATGATAGTAAACAGCCACTTGTTAGATAACGCCTCAATTTTAAATACTTTCTGTTACTTTACGCCATATAGATCCTTCATCTATTGCCCGCTATATCTGTGATCTTAATACTGTAACTAAAAGACCGATCTTGCAACCGCTCCGTTGTTTAATTTATCAAAACATATTGTACTTACTCATTTATTGCAATACGCTCATTGTTTTGAATTCTTTCTCAATACGGTAGCTTTGACAAGAAGAATTAGTCATTATACCACGATAAAATGTTAATGTGTAAATAGTATTTGTTTGAATCGAAATTCATAACAAAATATTGTATTACAGTTATATTCGTAAATAGTATAAATTGACGCAAATAAGCAATACCATGTCAACCGACAAAATTGAAAAAACAGTTATAAACTCAAAAACTCAAAAAACTAAAGCAAGTTGTTCAAAATTTTCAAACGCGTTTTTCTCGAAATGACATTCGTGTGGGTTGATATGGCATTGCTTATTTGCGTCCACATATAAAACCGTTTTTTAAATAATGAAAAAGACTTGAAAGCGCCATCATCGGTATAATTACCTCAATTAAATACACTTGCATTTTATACCGTATGTATTATTTTTTTGATATCAAATCCCTGTCCAATTATTTGTTGTATGTAAAACTTTTCAAAGTAGTAGAGATGATGTACATTGACCTCTTATATTTAACTAATAGAACTATCAACAAGTCCAAAGTTCATTAATTGACTTGTATCAAACCTCTTGTTATTAAAGAGTAGGTAATTCTTTGTACAAAGAATATCTGACTGTATATCTCAGTTTTAATGATTGTAAGTACTTGTTGTGAATATTAAAAACAGTTTCTGATTATAATAATTATTGGTAACTAGTTTCTGTCCAAGGATTCGCTCGCGTTGAATTGAGGGTAATACTGGCATTCTTTTTCATATAGTATTTCGTATGGTAGTTATATCCTGTGTCGGAGATTCGGAAACATAAAAAATGACAAGCACTAACACACCCAGACTGAAAAACATTCCTGTACGGTAAATACAAACATCTTCTCCGAGGGAGAAGCGAACCAGCGACATGTGGCGCTTAAGGCAGGTTTGCTACCCCTGCGCCACAACGTCGTCATCTTATATGAGTTAATAGTTTCATGCACCTTGTTTCAAGAACGACTATCATACAAACTTTCAACCCCTTCTTCACCCTTTTATAGGTTACATTTCGAAAAGTCCTTTCTTAGTGCGCGCTTACGTTTTAAAGAAACACCTGCAAAAAATCAACTTTCTGGGCGCGAAGCGCTTAGGTTGGGCGTTTGTAAGTCAGTCAGGTCTTCTCCTTTTATAATTATGTGTATATACATACATATATATATATATATATATATATATATATATATATATATATATATATATATATATATATATACAGATGAATCCTCCAAATCAGCTGCCAATAATTTGAAAAATAATCACTCTTTTAAAATATTATGATAATCAAAAATTTAATTAATAATTTTCATTATTTATAGATTCAAAACCCGAAAGGATTGGCCATTCAACCCGAAATTCAACGCTCTGATAACTAGACAGAAATAAAATATTTTTTAAAAGCAATCTGATAAAGTTAAGGACTCGAATTACGGCAATTTGAAACTTTGTTTAGCATAATTTTAGTATTTTAGATGATGAAAGATCATTGATCTCTGACCCGACAGAAAGGTTTAGTAATTATAACTTTTACATTTATCTTAAGTATAAATTATAACCATAGACTTACTATATAGTATAGACAGGCCCTTCCGACAAATTGTCAAACACTCACTGGTGCTCCTTCCTAAATTCAAACGTCAACACAAGGAAATGAAGTTAGTCACAAACTTGAAACACACGATTCATTCGTGTGTTTCAAGTTAGTACCTGCTTGCAACAATAATGTTAGTGTGCGAACTTTATTTCGCTGCGTTGATGTTGAATTTACGAAGGAGCATCAGCGAATCTTTGGTTATTTCGTCTGTATGGAAGGACCTGTCTACAGTATATAAAAGTCTATGTATGTAATACTCTGTTCGAATTACCTAACTACTAATTTTTAATTTTACGATACAGGTATTACTATTATAATTTTATTTTATACTATCTTCTGCACACAGCTTTTCCCAAATTAATACCGATTTTTATGTGCACGCGCAATTTTTTTCGTGACTAAAAGTAGCGTATAACCGACTCCTTGGTCCTATCTTTACATAGGTATAACTTAATTCATGATAATCAATTCATCTATTTAGGCGTGAAATCATAACAATCACAAACAAAGTCACTCAAATATAATACTAGCTTTTGCCAACGGCTTCGCCCGCGCGAATACATATAAAAACCACATATAAAAACAGCCTAAAAAATAAGTTCCAAGCTTCTAGCTCTAAAAATAACGATACTTCTATACAAATTTTCATCCCCTCTTTCAACCCCTTGTCATCCCCCCTTTTTTCATATTATAAAATAGCCCATGTCCTTTCTCTGGCTCTAGACTATCTGTGTACCAAATTTCATTTAAATCAGTTCGGTAGTATTGGCGGGAAAGCGCGACAGACAGACAGAGAGACAGTTCCTTTCTGCATTTATAATATTTATAATAAGGATTAAGTTAGGATTTCCTATCTTTTTATCAATATGCAACTAATATTGAAATTACAAGTAACGGTAGGGCTGTTTTCACCATAAATCGACTCGAGTGAAGACTTATTGTCCTTTCACAGATTATCGATATGGGTATTGGAGCATTTGTTGCTTTTCTTTGAATTACTGAAAATTGTAGAAGACCAAATTACTACTGTTCCTTAAGATAAAAGCATGTGGCGTAAGGCTAATAGCATATCATAACACTATCTAATGATGCCAGCTGGAATACAGTAATTAGGCCGACTGTAAGAAAATGAAATATCAATTCATATAAACTAATTATTTTTGTAAATACCATTGCTTGCATGCACAACACGTAAAATATTGTTTGTTGCATGCGGTAGCATAAAATTTTAAACAGAATTGTTTCTTGTAAAATGAGTACTTGTATGTGTTGTAAGTAATCAAAGATACTGTGGGTGGCCGTTAATAAAAATGTCAAAGTGTACATTTCTTGATATACTATTGTCTTATATTTAAACCAGAATGTGACAAACAAGTTAATACGATTCTTATGTTCACACCTGATATAGTGGTGAGATTCAGGAAGGGATAGAGGATGTGGGAGTTTGATCCATTAATAGATTACACTTTCATTCATTTTTTTTTTTAATGATATACAATTATTTTTTTATGTGATGATGGTTGACAAACAAGCATACGGCCGTATGCTCGTGATCGTACCATATGATCACCATATGATCATATGGTAAGCAGTCACCACGATCTATGATCGCTTGCGACATTATGATTTCTTTAAGTATCATACGCGCATTGTCAACCCAAGGGATTTGTTTTAGTAGTTTATCGAAAATATGATCAAAAAAATCTAATATTCCTTAGTAAATTTAAAGATTTCCTGTCATGTGGCGCTTAAGTGTTTTATAATATTTGATATGTGTGTTAGTCTGTAAGGTATTACATATGTATGGGCATATGTATATATGGGCCTTGTCAAGTGATTTTAAATAAATAAATAAGATTTACACCGATTTTCCTATTCCTTTTTCCTCAGCATACTCATTTGTAAAGCTGCATAGATTAATATATTACTAATATTGTTAATATTTTATATAATAAATTCAGAAGTTACATAAGGATATTCTATTGTGTGATATATTGAGGTAATTGCCTGACGTAGATAAATAAAGAAGTTATATTAAAGAATTGTTTCCGCAAAAATTTCTCGTTCTTTCTTTACCCTTACCAGATATACTGAAATTACAATCGGAAGCATGAAATAGTTCACATAAATAAGGTATTTTAGGCAATATGAACTAGATTTTGTTGGGAAATATGATTGATATGATAAACTGTTGTGTGTCTGTAATATTATAGTAGTACAAAGTTTATATGCTCCATCAATGTCAAGTTAATACAATTTTATAATCACTGTCCAACCAGGATCCAAGGACCATCTGAGTTTCCCAAAAGTAAGCGTTTTATTGTGAGAAGTATGTGACCAAAATATAAATAAGGTATGACAATCAATTTTCTTATCTTTATAATGTTGCATAAGATTGATTTTATTTTTTAACGATTCAGAGGTTTTAGTGAATTATCTTTCTGTGTTTTCGTCAACGAAGATTGACGATACGTGATATCTTTTGCTTAGTAATGTATGTATGTATATCTAATTATACTTAAAGTCCCCGTCACGAGAAGCTATAAATTTTGTAAATATAGAACTTCTACTACGTTACTTGCAATGCAATCAATAACATATAAGAAACTAATTAGTTATTATACTTGGTCGAGTAATATTTTACACTTATAAAGCGCTGATGTATAATGTTTTTTGGTGCTGGATCATTTGACATGGATTGGAGTTTCGGCATCTAGCCCTCACACACATCGAGAGAAAGAAATTCTGCTGCTTTCAGTTGATATTCAGTTTACATTTCCCTGGTCAAGTGGGCTCAACAATCGGCTACACAAGAGACAGCTAAATATCTCAAGGGAAGCGTATGTTTTTAATATGTTACCAAAAATGAATAGATTTTGTTGTTGTTGTATGATTTTTGTTGTTCTATGGTTGTTGTTTTCAAATTCTTGTTTAAATTAATTCAATACTCCAAGAATCTTTATCACCACTTAATTCATGGAAACCATCATTTATTCGTAATATCAACAATTATTATGGTAGGTGAATTAGATGAGTAAACATTAGTAGCTGTTTCACAATGTTTTAGGTTTTCTTAGAAGGTATGTGATTATTGATACGGTTATAGAAGTATGACGTCCTTTTAAAATCAACTAAAAATTCAACGCGAATGACGCATTTCGCAATAACTTGTGGTTGAGGAAATTCTAATTAAAATAGATAAGCGTATCGTGATATATAAATCAAAAATGAAGGCATTGTCTTGGGGACGATATCGTTACGATATTACTAACGATACGGACACGACACAACGATGGCGGACTGACGTAATAACAGTTTCATTAGAATCTGTACAAACTTTATTCAAATAGACGTCTTCTTCTTCTTACCATTATTCCCGGTATCTAACCAGGGTCTTCTATTACTCTTATTCAGATTTAGGGACTAGTTTTTACACAGAGCGATTGCCATCTGACTCATCGGATAAGAGCAAATTACCTATCAAAACTAAACAATTATTACCAGATAGTAACTGAGACCTACAGCTTAACATGCTCTCTGAGGACCGACAAGCACAAACCTAGACCGAAACAAATGATTGTAAGATGAATACAAACATCCGACCCAAGCGGGAGTCGAACCCGAGGAGGCTAAACTGCCTTTAGCCGCTCGCTTCCAACACGTGACAGCGGTCGTCCCGAATAGTCATTGCAATCTGCTATATCCGAGTAAAATACAACTTCAAACGTTTTAAATGGACTAAACCCAGGTGGCAAAATTTGGCAAAATGAAAGTGCTGTTAGTGGGTCAATATTTTTGT
Source organism: Hestina assimilis (assembly GCA_023373885.1). Taxonomy (NCBI): domain Eukaryota; kingdom Metazoa; phylum Arthropoda; class Insecta; order Lepidoptera; family Nymphalidae; genus Hestina; species Hestina assimilis. The sequence goes on along the minus strand of CM041755.1, from coordinate 8,901,083 downwards.
GACTAATACAGGTGTGAATACAAGGAAGGTAACTTTGCAAACATTTCACTTCGTGAGTAACAGTTTTACATAACAATTATTACGGTAGCTCTTACTAACTTGACATGCTTAAATATACTGGATAGTGTTTTTTAGGGATCCGTAGCCATATGGCAAAAACGGAACCCTTATAGTTTCGTCATGTCTGTCTGTCCGTCCGTCCGTCTGTCCATCTGTCCATCTGTCCGTCTGTCCGTCTGTCCGTCTGTCCGTCCGTCCGTCCGTCCGCCCGTCCGTATGTCACAGTCATTTTACTCGGAGACCATTGACTCTATCTATATAAAATTTACTAAATAGGTGTATTCTATGAACCGCACCACGATTTTGTAATAAAATCTTAAAATATATAAGAATTAAAGGTAGGCCCATACATGTAACTGACAATTGAAAAAAAAAAATTCAACGTGTGGCAACGTGTGAGATATCTTTGTATAGGTCTTTCAAAATGATAAGGAGATTTGATTTTGGCTTTTTTTAGCCAGTAGTTGTTGAGATATTGGCTCCTAAAGTCGAAAAAATTGTGTCCCCCCCGTCTAACTTTTGAACTATGGGATTTAAAATTCTGGAAAAATTTGAGCTTATAGGACATCACATAAAATTTTAACCACATTTAGTTTGAAGAAGATAGGTATACAAATTTAAGAGATATATAGGTTTTTCCCATAACTTTGTTTTTCATATGACCTCTAATAATTACTGTGATATTACCAACTTATTTTTGCGATCAATTTATATTCGTTATTATTTTATTCATTAAATTATTAAGCCGTTAAGATTCTTCATAATCAAACTGCGGAACACTTTAGTTTCAACTGTGCGTGGTCCACAACGCCAAGTGCGTTGCGTTGCGTACTGGTAATTATTTATATATAATATTTACATTAATATAATATAAATTAAAATTAGCTTCTGGCTACGACTACATCTGTGTGTATTACGATCCTTAATACGGCACCATTAATGTAATAGAGAAATAATTGTTTACCCAAACAATCTTTCGGCACCCTATTTCACCGTCTTTTGTAGCAAGTAAAGGTTGTCCTTTTCTTAGGTGTAGTCTATCTTTGTATCAAATTTCAAATAACAAAACTTAGTTAAAGTTATTTTCGCAATAATAATATTAGTTATAGGGATATTATTTTATATATGAGTAATGACATCATAATTTACTTTAGATTGCTTCGGTAAACATAATATTTATAATGATAGTACTGTCGATGTACAGTTAGTAATAATCCACGATCTGTTTCTTATCAGTACATCTGCTCACCTAATTTTTAACGAGTTTAAGTAAACATAAAATGTTATCATACTAACATACTTTTAATTTCTTTTATTACATTTTACGCAGTTTGCCATCATTTTATCCTTTAGTTTGGTTAGTGTTTTACTATTGTATTTACTTGACACCGTTGTGGCGTTGTGGGTAGCGAGTCTGCCTTAAAGCCTCGACGGTTGCGGGTTCGATTCCCACTCGGAGCAGATGTTTGTATTATTCGTACAGGCATGTTTTCCGGTCTGGTTGTGTTTGTCCTTGTCATTGTGAATGTTTCCGGACCCACGACACAGGATATAATTATCCTAATGGGGGCCGTTGAGTGTGTAGCGTTTATTTATTTATTTATTATTGTATATGTTACGTTATTAGATTGTTAAAGCTGAATTTCACTATTGTAACGCGAAACGCCACGCTTACCAATAAGCCAAGCCAACCCAAGCCAAGCCAAGCCAGCCAGCCAGCCAGTCAGCCAGTCAGCCAGCTAGCCAGTCAGTCAGCTAGCCAGCCAGCCAGTCAACCAGTCAGCCAGCTAGCCAACCAGCCAGCTACTTACAGTGCCAGTTAATTCATTTTTTTAAAAGGAATAAGCAAGCAATGGCAGTCAATTGCCGATTTTGACGTTATGTTATGTTTTACGAAAAGTATGGAATAACATTGAGATGTAAAATTATAGAAGAAACGTACTTTATTTTCCCTTCTGTCTCACTATTGTATTTTTGGATAAAGTATGCCTTAAGGGTGGTCCCATATAAGTATTGTTAAGATCTTATCGCAGATTTCGAAGAAAAAGAACAGCGCTACTTAAAATATAAGACTAATTGACAGCTATATTTGCATACAGCTTGTTTTCGCCTTTTGCCTTTTCGGTTGGTTTTATTAAAGCGGCCCAATTACATCTGTATGTTATGTATGTTTGTTCCGCTAATATTCGAAATGGCTGAACCGATTTTAACAGGACTTTCACGCTAAACGTTACACGTTCAACGACCCCCATCACGATATTGAACATCCTGTGTTAGCTGTTCAGAAACATATTCAAGGACAAGGATATGCACACCCTGACCGCAACATATGCCTGCATGGTCAATACAAACATCTGCTCGGTGCTGCCATCTAACACGCGACCTGTGGCGTTTAAGGCAGCTTCGCTACTGCTGCGCCGGAACGTCGTCACTTTTGTCAACTTCAAAGATAATTTAAATAACTAAAAGATTTATACAGCGATATAATCATCACTTATTCAGTATCATTAAAATTTAATGTGCCCAGTACGTACGGTGGTATGTCGACTTAGCCGTCAATTAAAGCTAATTGGGTTCATTTAGGGGGCACAGTCTATTCAATGCGGGCCATGGGACAATTGCATTTATCACGTAACAAGCACGTATCGTAAGCAATGAGCACAATTCTTAGAGCGCCGTAATAGTTTACCTAAATAGCTATTTTGACTAGAGAACCAAATTTACTTAATTAAATCTACTGACTTTAAAAATGAGGTATTTAATTGGACTTATCTTTTCTATCATCTATTTTTAAATCATTATAATACTTCGAGAATTGTGTCCTAATTTTTTATAGGGAGTAATAAGTAACTTAATGACTTCTTAAAGCTGGACAAAGATTCCACTTCTGTTAAAAAGAAGATCTAGAAGCCTAATGCACCACGATGTTCGATGGCGTATAAGTCTAAAACATAGGTACATAACTCTAGGGTTGCAACTTTTTTCTTGGATTTAAAGTACATTGGTTACTATAGGCAAGATAAAAAAAAGTACGTATTGTCAAAATAAAGTACGTTATTGATTTTTGTTGTATTTTTTTACAAGGTTCAGAGAAGCTTAGTTTCTTTCTTCTCGCCATTTCATCACAGAAAAAGTTGTGTGAATGCTGATGTCACAGAAACATACATTAAAAGTCATATTACTTTATACACGTATCGTCATTCTTATTGCCTCCATTTTTGTGTAGTAAATAATTGCGAAAACTCCAGAAAAATCAAATCAACCAAAATATAGTATTTTCCCGCACTTTTGTTATCGTAGATTACTCAGTAAATACTTTATTATAAAGGTCAGGTGGTAGCCCTACATACCTCATCCTTCTCGATACGATAGTAGAAATCTGTATTTGTATCTACTTTTCTACCTCTGTTTCGTATGTAATGAATTAGGTATCGTATCCAGGTTAGCATTGATAACATGTGGCATATAGAGTGGTTTTTGATCAATTGCTTAAATAGATTAACTTTCCCTAAGTCGTTCAATTCAGAACAGATTAAAGAAGTTTCTAAACGTCTGTTCTCGAACTTTTGAACTAGAACACAATTCTTTTCTTTTGTCTGTTTCACTTAGACGATATTTTTATATTTTTATGAGCACGTTTTAATATTTCTTGTAAGATAGGATAAACTTCCATTTAGAGTCAACAATTTTTTTTTTCATGCTTAATTGTTTTATAAACGGCTTCGGAAATAGGAAACGAAACTCAAAAAGTCTAAGATCTGAATACCCTCAATAATTTCAACCATTGTTTTTTATTTATCGTCTTCACATTATAATATTTTCGTACACTACTATCTTAAAAGGAATATGGCGAGATTATAACGAAATACTTTTTCCGATATAAAAGGTCTTCTTTAATCTAAATCTTGTTTATTTTATCCATACAAAGATGCTTTTGGTCCAGACCAAAGGGTTAGCTTTTATCTTTCAAGATAGTATATAAATTCAAATCAAATAAATTCTTCAACGCATATCTGTACGCCATATTCGGGTCGGCACATAGATTACCTCAATATTTTCTCAAATGTTTAAGTAAACTCAAAAAGATTTACATATACCATTATGCAAACTTCAAACAAATATTCCCTTTATAGAATTGTTCTTTTGCAAGTTGCTTTTTTTATGTTTTAAGTTTTAGTTGTTTGTCGGTAGACACTGCGGTGGTACCTACAGCCGGCCTCTTGCAACAAAATACCACCAGTGCGTAGTGTTTATAAAATTGTTCTTTTATAGCCTAGCTCACTGTAATATAAAATATGTAGACGCATGGCGGAGTTTGCTTATAGATAAAAAACCTATCTAACGAAGCGTCACATTGATGATATCGGACACGGTTACTTCAATATTCCTATTAATATATTCTTAACCATCGTCGTACCACATAACAGACGAATCGTTGAAATCCGACGCAGTAGGTTAAAGTGATGTGCAATTTATTTTGTTTTCTAGTAAAGTGATTAAAAACATTGTTGATCATAAATAAGTTGCTTATAAAATTAATCTACTTAAACTTACAGAAATGGTGGGTGAAATTGACGAATGTTTTCGTAGTTTTCTTTCAACAAAGAATCATGAGAGCTATTGAATTAATCATTACCGTTTCTACAACTGATATCAAAATATACAACATTTCCAATCATTCCATTGTATGATTCGTCGATAATAAAAATAACAAAATACTAGAGTTACACTTGTGTCACTACATTACCATTAAGTCTCTATTCTATGCGACAAAGTCGGCTTGCCAGTTGAAATCATTCACCATTGAACAGATATCATTCACTTGCTGGTGTCGCTCACGCGTTGCCAACCTCGAGATATTGGTTCAAGAATTTCCTTTGTCCACTAGTTTCACTAGTTACAGTGTCCTTCAAACCGGAACAGTAAGGCAAAACTAACTACAGGTTTGCGGTAGAATATCCGGCACTGCGGTGATACCTTCCTAGCCGGCCTCTTGCAACAAAAGGCTTAGCTATTGAGGCTTCAATTTTAAGTAAAGATATTTTGTTTCTAAGGTAGTACTAACCCCGGAAATACCTATGGCTTTGATTCCATCGCGAACAAAAATTTTGCCAATTCTCTTCTTTGTCGTACGCAAAAAGTGAAATTCATTACCGACACACATGTCCTTATAATGTGATTTTCTTTAATCGATCCGTGGAGATGCATCTTGCAGGTTGACAGGCGAGGGTGGTTAGTGCAGTTTGCCTTCTGCAACTTTAGAATCCGCCTTTGGACTTTTTATGAAGTTTGGACTTTATAACCACCAACCATTAGCGTGAGTTAAGTCATTTGCCCATTTATATTGAGTTAACTTAAAAAGATAGACATATGCTATTGTGAACATTTAAAGGGGAACAATTGCCACGTACATCATTTTTGGGTAGCTTTAACTGTTCACGCAGCGCACGCAACGGAGGCCTTCAAAAGGAATATTTTTTCTAGTTTTTGCCACATTTTTCGTTGATGCTCTACTCCTATTGGTCATAGCTTTCCTCGGTTAATGGACTGTTCAACATGAAAAGAATTTTTCAATTCAAAACAGTAGTTCCTGAAATTAGCGCTTTCAACCAAACAATTAAAAAAATTTTCAGCCTTATAATATTGCTATATAGATTAGGCATGTTTGCAATATAATATAATATAATATAATGTACTATTTATCACCTTGAACTTTATGATAGTTATCTTGAATTACATAACTTTTACTGGTTTTATATTATTACAATAAGTCTTTGTATTCCACCTCACAAGACGTCTCAATGTAAACAAGGATTTCTTAGAATTTATACAAATGCCTTTTAAAGATGTTATAACAGTTTAATATTGTCATAACATTGTAAAATGATGTCTCATATCGTTGAACGGTAAGCGACACAAGTACATACAGTATAAATAAAATTTATTTATTCCATTATAGGCCTTCTTCTTTACAACAAAAGATTCAAAATAAATTAGACAGTTACGCACAACTTTGGTAAGGTTCTGAACTTCTGAGTTTTTTAATAAACAAAATTTATTTCTACTGTATATTTTGATTTTTAATTAAACATCTGTACTTATGAACATCTGTTTGCTTTGTAATAAGAATAAATAAAATGTTATTTCGACAATAATAACATAGAATACCATATTCAAAAAATTATAAACAGTTTCTTTTTCTGTCTGTTTTTCGGTTTATTCAGCTAATTGTCGTAACAGTTCAACGCATATTGACAGGAGTTTCACTGGCAGATAGATTAATAATAAATAAATAAAATTAATAAACGCACAATAAACAACGACCCATTAGGATAGCTATATCCTGTGTTGGGGGTCCGTAAACATACACAATGACAAAGACAAAAACACCCAGACCGAAAAACACGCCAGTATCGTCAATACAAACATCTGCTTCGAGCGAGAATCGAACCCGCGACCTTATGGAAGGTTCGCTAACGTTGCGCCACAACGTTGTCGATACCGTTGCGGCACAAACAGCTAGTGTTATAAGAAGTGAATTAGGCTTTTATTTTATAAAAATAATTTCCGAATAATAAAAATAAAAACTAAAGCATAATTGAGAGTGAACCCGCGGGCACGTCTAGTTTTATCAGTAACCACTCAATGCTAATTAGCTTTGTCACTCCCACAGTAAAGACGAATCTAACAACACATCATAATCAAAAGCTATGAAGCCATTTATGGGTTCAGAGCTTATAAAGACATTATTCCTTTGGGTCAATCGCATAAAAACACAACAAGAAACTTCATATGATATAAATCCTATTAATATTATACGTATGTGAAAGTTTGTATGGATGTTTAGATGGTTGGGTGTTTGTTACTGAATCACGCATTAATGGATGTACGGATTTGGATGAAACTTGGCATACAGATATCTCACAAAAGTTTTAGGTTCCCGTTGGATTAACCGAAAAAAAAACTGGGTATAGATGGCACTTATGGAATCCAGACTTAATATGAGAATTAATATTATTCTATTTTTATAAATATGAAAGTAGCTTTGTCCGTCTGTAACCTTTTCACGACTAACTGAACCGCTGAACTAATTTTGAAGAATTTTTGTTGCGGAATAAAACCTTGAAAAGGGTGAAATGGGAGATGAAAGTTTGTATCGAAAAGGATTTATTTCTATTTCAATAAGGATTCCTTATTAAAAATCGAGCGCAAGCGCCCACATATGTTACTGATATAAATGTATTAATAATATTATAAATATATCAAAATAAGATTAGTTCCGCAACTACAAATAAAACAATCTTCAATGACAGTTAAGATAACCTCAGTAATATTTCATACAAGTCATAAACTAATATGAACATAATATACGCAATTAGTCACACGTTTATCTCGAAAGGTCAAAACCTTGTGAGGAATCTCTATTGTATTAATAAGTTTGCAATTGATTGTATAATTTATTAATAATTGTTACTAAAAGTCCTGAGCAAATTATGTTATTTACGTACTCGTGTATTACGTCATATAGTTCGAAGTTTGTAAGGAACTGGAAATAATAAATTAATTTGTTATCGTGTATAGACATTGTACTTACGTTTCATAGAAATATTCTCAACGATTCTGAAAAGTTACTACGTAAATACACATTGGTATAATTACTAGATGTACGTCGCAGTCTCGATCACTCGGTCCGGTGAAAATATATTGTTATTTTCGAGTCTACAGATTAAAAAAATGTAATATTTTTTTATATCGCCTTATTATTGAAGACGATGTGGCGCAGCGCAGCGGTAGTGAACCAGCTTTAAGCGCCACAAATCGCGGGTTCGATTCCCGTTGTTGTTTGTATTGACCAGACAATGTGTTGAGTCTCCGAATCCGAGATCCTATTATCCATTTTTTTTTTCTACAAACGTATATCACGTGCTTTTTATTATTTTGACCCTTGACATTTTTGCTTTTGTCCTGTTATCAAGATCAGTGCAGATATATTATTTAGTCGTTCGAGTAAATAAATAAAAAGACAGGAACAAAGATTTTCTATTGTAATGTCTTTTATAAAATTATGGAAAATGTGTGAATTGTTATTTTAATCTATGCATAATATTCAGTATTTAAACATGTCATATGTATATTGCAGCCATAGAATGATTAATAAGGCATTTTTTAAAAGAAATTGTCATATAGTTCGAACAAAAAAATTATTATTTAAATACAGAAGTTTCAAAAGAAATTCAAAAAATCTTTATTTTATTTATTGTAATCATATATTTAGGATAATATTCAGTTAAATTTTTTATATTATATGATTGACGACGTTGTAGGGCAGCGGTTATGAGCCAGCCTTAGGCGCCAAAAGTTGTGTGTTTTCGCTTGGAGCAGATGTTTCTTTTGCCCATAAAGACATGTGTTCCGGTCTAGGTGTGTTTGTCCCTGTCGTTGTGTATGTTTCGGGATCCCCAATACAGGATATCACTATCCAAAATGGGGACCGTTGAATGTATAGCGTTTATTTATTTATAAAAAGGAAAAAAAAAATTAAGCCTCAGTACCTCAACGGTAGAAGGGGCGACTGCGCTTCGTTAACGCGAGAGTCGCGTGTTCGATCCTGACCTCCTTGGGCTATTGTCGTACCCACTCCTAGCGCAAGCTTCGAGCTTATTTGGAGGGGCAATAGGAGTATTAATAATGCCTTGAGAAATGCATTGCTAATATTCTTTAAAAAAAAATTGTTTAATTATTATACGTAGTTGTTATTTTTATTTATTATTTATATACAAGTAATAGTTATTATAAATTAAGTATTTTAAATGGCTTGTGTAAAATTTCATCCAACATTTTTCCATGTATTTTATATCTTAGCTTTTCAGCCGAAATATTTGCTACTTACTATGGGAATTTATATACAATTTAGGTCGTACGTCAGATAGTGCCGTCCCCATTTTTGTCAACTTTTGAAAAATAATAAAACTTCAGAATAAAGTTTGGCCTTATTAATCAAAATCAACCTCTCTGACAAATTTTAATCCTTATTTAGAACTTGTATTAGAAATTTTGTAGAATTTATATTTCGGCAAATATAATGTAAGTATTTTATACCAATTTTTATAACCCACCACGACAAACATTCGCTTAAAATTAGAATATTCTAGGTAAATAATTTATCACCATTCAAAGATTTCCAAGAAATTAATGAAATATATAATATTTCATCTCTTTAAAACCGTCTATAAATGTCGACGATTGATAAATTACCCTTAAGGTTCGTTACCGAAAATAATATACCACGTAAAAACTTGTTTGTTTTGAAGGTCAGGATAATATGGTGTCCATGTAAGTACACAGTATCTCCACTTTATCCTGGTTGAAGTTCAATATAAATTGGTTTATTAGTAAACTTAACGACTTTCCAAGTTAATTTGATCTTTGAGCAAATGTTTTAGACATTCAAGAGCAATCAAGCCTTTTTGTCATATTTCTAGGATTTTATTTTTGTGTCAACTCTGGTGAGGTTTTAAGATCTCCAGAAGTAACCGACTTAAATAAGTATATTTTATAAATTACTCGTGTCCCGTGTTTTTGTATTTCTTTAAAATTTTTGTTTATGTATAGTTTTCAATGATAATATACATAATACAGTTTGAAATTATTTCCTCTATATAAATCAAATTCTCTTAAGTATTTATTCTAATGAACTCAGTCACACAACTCATAAATATAAAGAATGTTCTAATCAGGTACATCTTTAAGGAGCATTTCTCTCAATTTTTGTAGATTTCATTTCTCCCAATTTATGTAGAATAAGGATCTTCTAGAAAAACACGAATTCTCGCTATGCGATCAATACTATAGAGTAGAGACAATGTTTAAATGCGCAAGCCAACTGTATCCTTAACCAAATATTGTTGAATATATCAGAAAAATGGCATATATCAGAAAAAGTAATTATAATATCCATTTCTTAATTTCAATGAAGTAATTTAAACGAAAATAAACGTCAAAACGCTAAACGCTATACAACCAAAGGCACCCATTAGGATAGTGATATCCTGTGTTGGGGGTTCGAAACATATACAACGACAAGGACGAACACTCCCAGACCGGAACACATACCGGTATGGTCAATACAAACATCTAAGCGGGAATCGAACCCGCGACCTGTGGCGCTTAAGGCAGGTTCGCTTCCACTGCGCCACAACGTTGACATATATTAAGACTCCAATATAATTATTAATTTTAAGAACGTCCGCTCTATTAAGTTACTGTGTCGAAAAACTGTACGGCGCATACCCAAAAAGCTAGTAAGAAAAATTAAAAAAAAAGTTTGTTAAGATACTAATGTATTGATACCTCGTCTATCAAGACTAGGCCAGGCGGTAAAACGTTTGTAATTGATAACGTGTCGGATTAAGATTATGTAAAAGAATAAGGAAATTTATGTCACACATGCTTCACTAGATGTGCGAAATGTGTTTGCGCAGTAGGCGGAATCCGGGTCATTGTTTACGGTAGGAAAATTAGGAACAAGAAAATGGAAAGTCCGTTATCTTTTTTAGTATACATTATTATAATATGAAATATTAGTTGCCTCCGTTGCTCCACTCGCGTGGTCTATAAAGTTATTTTATTAGGTTATTTCATAGCACGAGACCGAATATATTTTTCTAAAATAAAAGTTTCTCCTCTGTGGAACCAACTTCCACCGATCTTTCTGAGCCAATACGACCTAGGAACCTTCAAGAGAAGAGCCTATTCTTTCCTTAAAGGTCGGCAACGTACCTGCATGTCCTCTATTGTTGCAGATGTTCATGGGCAGCGGTGTTCGCTTAAAATTAGGTAAGCCGCCTGCGTGTGTGCCCCCTCTTACATAAAAAAAATCCTATGAAAATTTCTGTAACCGTTACGGAAATTAGCCGGAACAGACTCGGAAGCAGATTTTTTATTCGTTATAAGCAGGTCCCTAAAATGAATTTCATATGCATTTGATTGATTGTTTGTTTAATGGCTTTTAGGCGTGCCAGTCGGCACGGTTTATACCGTCAAATTCACGTATGCATTTACCAAAAACCTGCTATTGTGTATATGTTATCCATGAAACAATTGTACTTAATATATTATAATAAAATTCATAATATTATTCAATAAACTAATCACTGTAATATAATTAATTACTGTTATCAATACAATGTTACAAGTAATTAACATTGCGTGATATATTCTTCACTAATGGTACAATTAACATAAAATATATCTAATTAATATAAAATATTAATAATCACAAGGAAGGAAGTAGAATTGTTTCTTTAATTACTTAATAGCTGAAGACTAATACAAGTAGTGCAATTACCAATTTGCTTCGCTTATAAAAATTTAAAGTTATCGCAATGTTAAATCAAATTGAAACGAATTAAGTAATCGGATTGTTAAGCCTATTTTGTTCCTGACCGCAATTTCTCAGTAACCGCTAAAGCATATCTAACCTAATTTTCATGGTTTGAACGGTTATATCCTAAAATATTTAAGAAGTAGTTGGTATCAAAAAAGATCTAAATATTCTCGGCGTCGGGATGTGACGTTCCTATCGCCTGCTATTGGGATAACCTCTGTCACAGCAGAGATTATTCCACCAGTGCAATCAGTCACACTGGTGGTAGGTCTTTTGTTGCAAGAGGCCGGCTAGGAAGGTACCACCGCAGTGTCAAATATTCTGCCGCCAAATAGTGCTTAGTCACTGTGTTCCGGTTTGAAGAGTACTGTAGGCTAGTGAAATTATTGGACAGAGGATATTTAAGAACTAATATCTCGAGGTTGGTAACACGTGAGTGGCACCAACTAATAGTACTGCAAGCGCTCAGAGGCTACGGCAACCACTTATCATCAGGTGGGCCATATGCTTGTTTGCCAACTTGTAACATAAAAAAAGGATAGTTACATCCTGTGTCGGGGGTGCCGGAAACATACACAATGACAAGGACAAACACACTCAGAGCGAAAAACATGCCTGTATGGTGAAATACAAACATCTGCTCCGAGCGGGAATTGAACCCATGACCTGTGGCGCTTAAGGCAGGTTCGCTACCACTATGCTACAACGTCTTCAAAGCTGTCCCGGCGGCTTCGCTTGCGTGGTGGTGTTGTGAAATAGCTGGATTAGGAACCTTAAATGATTCTAAAATGAAAATACCCCGAATTACCCATTATAACATCACACATCAGATATCAGGCCGTGAATATCAGTACAACCGTTTCGGAGATATGCCGGAACATACTAACAGACTGACAACATTTCATGTAAGCACCGTATATATATTTTCATATGTAAAGTTGTATTGAAAGCTTATTACCAAGCTATTGCTTGGACATAACAAAGAGACGATGATAATTATAAAGCGACCTATGGAAGTGGTAGCTAAAATTTTTTTTTATCACGTCGCTGTACATTGATCTAATATTGATAAAGTTATCTGATTATCTACTTATACGCCATTCCACGAAGGAAGCTTTATGACGTCAGTAATCTTTTTTTATGAGAGTATTTAATCACACCTAAATTGGCCTATATTTAATAATATATAAATTTAAAATTAAATTAAATTTAAACTATTTGGACAGTAAAGGCAGGCTTTACACTATTTAAGTTCATTAACGGTGATCAGAAAATAAAAAATATTAAATAAAAAAATTAAGAGGAATCGATAGCATCCTTCATTTTGAAGTCGGTTAAACAGAAATACCATAAGATATAGGGAAAGTTTATGGATCATTATGTGTTATTTCTGTACACCGGATTTCCCTAACATTAATATAACCAAAACTGTGGTTTTAACTCTAAACAGTTAGGTATATTAGTAAACGTTTGGAGATACATTTTTTAAATTACTTAGCATACATTTTTTAAATTACTTAGCATAACTAATAATTATTACTTTTCTCTGCGAGATGATTTGGTTTTCAAAATTGTTCTTTATGTAGTCTGTACCTTGATTTTTGGGTACGAATCGTTCCAAAAAATTGGGCTAAAAATTCAGGTAGGTAGTTTGAACAACATGTGCCATTGCCGTCATTACCGTGAGAAAAAAATTTACTCATTGGACTTAATGTTTCTCAATAGGGTCAACATTTAAAAATAGTAAGTACTATTTTTTATATTTGGTTAATAAAAACAGCTACTATACTGTCTACTATAACATTTTCAAACCGTGGCTTATAAATAGTTTTTAAATGATAAAAAACAATTAAAAGTAGGTAATTATTTCCTTTGATGTTTTTTGAATGATATGCAATAAATTTTTACGTTCATTAGTAATGGACTTTTAAAATAAAGTTTATTAAACATTCATTTTATAAGTATAATTGAAAATGAATCGATCACAAAATAGGTTCCCTTTAAATTGCATAGTTATGGATTCAAATCTTACATCTTACTATGGTAATTTTCGGAGCAAATGCGTTATGCTTAAAATATAATTGTTAGGTATTTATTTTAATTTAATTACTAATATTGATTAAACATGGTTTAATATTATAATGGATTTTAATTATTTTAATAAAGAAATTGGAATAAATTAACTACGACAAAGCAATTGGAAATGCAATGATACAATCAACTGCAACCATGAATATTAATAAACACTTACCAAATTTGAAGCTCAGTGAAACAATCCAATATTATTGTCTCTCAGACTCAACAGTTAAATAACGTTTGATTTCTCTAAAAACATTAATTAAAGTATAATATATTATAGACGCAATAAGTATTCGAATCGCGGTTTTTAATGTTCCGTACATCACTAAATTGTATCAATTGGAATAACACTTCACTTCTGTTTATTTATTACGATAATCGCGCCAATTTTTATCAGCACGCAGACACGTGCATCGTCAGTAAAGGTATTTGTTACACTGCGAATGTCAGAACGACACTGACATAACGTATCGGTAGCGCACAATGCGCTCACGCATCGTAGAAACCGAGTAAGCGGGACGGGTGACTCATTCTTTTAAATGCCGGCTGCGTCATTCATAACTGTTAAAATAAGTAATTTTAAGTATTATATGTAAGCAACAAGGCTTAGATTGGTTAAACATACTTCTGTTTTATGTTACGATTGACACGATTTTAAGCTTTATTTTGGAGCGATTGTGGTTCATTGATATTCATAAAGAAGCAAACTATTACCTGATTTCCAAGGCTAGATTTACAATGACTCGCAATTTGACCACTTAATGCATGCAAATGCGAAACTTCAAGGTTTAATAAAAAGGTGATAATTTAGTTTAAAATCTACCTATTGCTTTGTCATCTGTTATATAATAATAAAAATCACCGAAAGATATTACGCTCATGGGCAGGTACATCCACTGATCGGTAAACGATCCGTGGGCTAAGCAACTTTAGGCGCGGTCAGTCAATAATGGATGTCAGTCAGCCCGGCTGTAATCATATCAAATCAAATATTTTCATCGAACGTAAAAAATTAAACACTTTTTTGTTGAAAGTCAGATTTTACCACCGGCTCCAAAATTAAACCTCTACCTGAGAAGAAACGACGAAACAAAATCAGGGGTGTTTTTATTTGCGTTGTCATAATTTGTTACATTATCAATATTACCAATGTGGTAATAGTCGATAAGTCAAGCCAGAAGCCTAAAGCTTAAATGGATCATATGAACAAGTCTAACAATAGTTTGGCCACTAACCACACGATAAGAAGACTAAGACCACATGGTTAACGCATAAGTAACGATAAAATATTAAATCTACTTGTACTACCCTCGCGACCTCACCATCCAAGGTAACAACGCGCCGCCACAGAGAGCTTAAGCCGTCGCCAGGTTCGCTGATCGTCCCCTGCTGGGCCTCCCTCGGGTAACCGAGGGTCTCACCCGGTAGGGACTGATCGCACCGGCGACGAAGAAGCTCTCGGGCGGCTCTATAGCGACACCACTTCTCACAGACTTGACCGCGGCAGTTCGCTGCCGCCCCACCGGATTTTTCTACACACAACGGATACCACTACAAAGTAAACAACTTACCTTCCCAAGGACACGTCCGTCTTCACGGGCGTCGATCAGAAACCCTACGAAATGGGTTCAAGCCCAGAATGTGGCTCCCCACGCCCCTCAACAGGGGGGGAAGACCTTCACTAGCTACTTGTACCAATAAATTAAATATACATTAATGCTAAATATTTTTGTCCTTATGGGTCTTCTCATCGTGCCTCGGAGTGCACATTAAGCTGTAGTTGTTATCATAAGGTCTGATTGTAATCGTTAACTCTTGACAGGTAATCCGCCCTTATCCAATGAGTTACTAGTTCGCCCTTAAGGTTGCGTAGGTCAGATGTCAATCGCTCTGTGTAAAAACTGGTAACCTGTCAAATCCGTATTCGAGTTTATACTTTATGTAAACCCTGGATAAATACCGGATAATTAATGCTAAGAAGAAGAAGAATGAATAAATTTTATCAATACACTATATAATTCTAATCTCTCTGTTGGCCGATATTCTATTTATACAGTTTAGTGTTTAATTTGCCGCATTTCCCGACATCTTGCCATGGTCAATTTAATGTCTTAATTAAAATAAAATCTGATACAACTTTAACAGACATAATAGAATTTTCATTGTGTTTGCAATACCAGCCACGTTACGCCGTTAAATAAGTAGCTAAGAAACTCACAACCATTTCAGGGGTAATTAGTTGTTATACTTCAATAACTCATCTACCAAGATTCAAAGACCGTAATCTGGTGCTTAGTGATAAGATCAGTGACCTACAGTGTAAGAGTAGTCTTCAAGACAGAACACAAAATGTGAGAATTCAGGAAGGGATGTAGAAGTGTTTGAAGCGAATAGTTTTTTATATCATCTGCGTTTGACCAGATTATTTCATTTCACTATAATCGGTTAATATCAAGGTTCTTTTAATTATTTTTTTTTAAGAATATTAGGAAAGCTTTTACAAGGCATTACTAATATTCCTATTGCCCCTCCAAATAAGCTCGAAGCTTGCGATAGGAGTGGGTACGACAATAGAGATCGAACCCTCGACTCTCGCTTTAACGGAGCGAAGTCGGCCCTTTTACCGTTGAGATATTGAAGTATTGTAAAATTTTATAAAGTTAATAATAAGTCAAAATCTCTTTGCTATGTGACTTTATTCGTCGAAGTTAATACAAGTGCGAGCGGAAGAGAAAAGTAGCGACCGGTGATTGTATAAAATTCCTCGTATTCACCGACTCACTTATAGGAATGAATTAATTAATTTCAATTTTAATATTCATTTCAATGATAAGTTTTATTCCATTTAACTTAAAAATAATCATAATGACAGCTTCATTTTATAATAATTTAACAATGATCTTATTCATAGGAATATTTGCTACAAAAACTAAAATTAGTTACACATAAGATTCCACGTTAGTAGACGCGTTGAGAACTGAAATCCTTCCGACATAATCCTTCATCTCAAACTCTCGTCCTCGTCTCGTTTTCGTCGAAATGTTCAAAGTAACAAAAAAACTGTTACACGTTTCACCATTTGTTCTAGTTTTATCTTTCCCAAAACTCTGAGTCGTAAATCTGAGTCAGAATTGAGGTGAGATGCTGAAGTGATAAACGGCTTTGCGAGTTAAATAATGTCTTGTTTTCTCATTCCTGACGTGTTCCCAACTAGCCAGGAGATACGGAAGAAGTTTTTTTAAATCATATTTGTCATTTGTCTATTTCTATTATTATATGAGTTACTTTATTAGGCTTTAGTTTCAATATTTTCTGAGAAAATACTTTTATTTGAAAATGTTACAAATTAGTGCAGAGCTTTAACTGCATGATAATATTTTTGTACTTTCACTACATAAATCCACAACAGCGCGGCTTAGAAGACATTTTCTTCCTCGCACAACCACTCTGTGGAATCAACTTCCGCCGGCGGTCTTTCCGAGCCGATACGACTTGGGAACCTTCAAGTGAAGAGCGTATTCTTTCCTTAAAGGTCGGCAACGCGCCTGCATGGCTTCTGGTGTTGCAGATGTTCATGGGCGGTGGTGATCGCTTAACATCAGGTGAGCCTCCTGCCCGTTTGCCCCCTCTTACATAAAAAAAGAACATAAGTATCAGATGACATCCAAAAACCCTAATTCAGTTTTTCTTATTTCAATCCATAATTTTGCTTATAACAATGTGCATGAAATAATTATTGGTTTTCATTCGGTCAAGGTCTGCGTATTAGTTTAACTTAAGCAAGACAGCTTCATATAAGTTTATTTACAGAACAATTTCCATTAAAGCGCAATTCCTAAATTAATTGATTAATGACATAGCTAACAACAAAATGCTAATGGATATTCGTATTTACACAATAAGTAACCATGAAATAATACACGCAATTGATGCTACTTAACTTTTTTGATGATTAAAATGAATCTAACGACAACTCATTTGTAAAAGTTCATTAAGCATCTACAGAAGCTCCCAAAGAAACATAAATACATGATACCATTTCAGGGTGATAGGGTCACGTTGGTGCTGGTGACTTTATCCTGGACTTTGCAGTATCAAAATTGCACAAATCCTGTGAAGCAATTCATTTATATTTGATTCAATTTTTTTTATGTGACAAGTTGGCAAGTCAGCATTCGACCCACCTGATGGTAGGTGGTCGTCTATCGTAGCTTATGAGCGCTTGCTCTAAATAAGGCCAACGATGTGTCTTGGGAAATTCTCAAGGATACCCTCTCAAAAGGGTACCTTCTCTTATACAAATTTTATCGAGTAATAAAAGCGAACCCACTACAAGTGACAAATAATCGCCCCTTAAAGTAGGCAGTAAGCAATCATCGCAACCTATGAACGCAAACTGGCAATACTTTAAGTATCACATGCGCGTTGTCAACCCAAGGGATAGGAGGGAAAGGATGAGAAGGGAACAGAGGGGGTGGGAAGGCATCCAGCGGTCTTACACGTTTCCCGAAACGCAACAATGCTTTTCGTAAATTTCTTGTGAGAGGTTAGTACTTGCTCGGTCAAGCCGGCTCATTTGTGTTGGGAGGAATATGACTCTACTATATAATTATATTCCTAATTTTTTGATATTTTAAATATAAGTGTCTATTTCAGCAAACTTTTAAAAACATAAAAAGCTACGAATTAGCGGAATCCATTTGATAAAACTTTATGGTTGTAAAGAGTACTATTATACCATTTTTTGTATTTCATAATGGTGCACTAAAGGGTTGATAATTGAAAAAGTTATTGTTAAAAAACATTTTACTCTCGCAAAGTCCCGTAGCTAATATATCCTAAAAACGAATTTTACTTTTTTGTAGCATTACACGGTAAATAAACTTTCAGTAGCTATTATATTCATTTTTGCTTGAGCTGACGTTTATTTAAACAACTATAAAGTTTATATGCAAAGAAAGTAAGCATTCATGTGTATTTTACGATGCCACTGCGGTTATAATACAAATCATATATGATTTATATTAGAATATTAAATTTTTTATTAATGTATCCATAAAGTTTCTGAAAATACTATTATTAAAAGATGTAATTACACATTTCGTGCTATTATATTAAATAAAATTCATATTTTTATAACCTTAGTTATTTAAGTCTAGCGTAGGTATATCCGTTATAAAAAAACTCCTTTGCATAAAATATTCAAATATATTGCTTTAGTCAATGCTTATTTACACTTAAGCTAATTTAAATAATGCTAAGGCCACTTAATACTGAGTCTTAGCTTCAAGATACTTCCAACATTATTAGATACACGCCTCTAGCGTGTTGTTGTGAGAAAAGAAAGAGAAAGAAAATGAGACAGGACTTTAGACTCCGGTAATTTTGATAACAATATTAATGCTTGAATTATATTTACCAGCACAGATTCTTATTTAGCTGGATGGTTGTGAACACATTTATACGCATACTAATACACTAAAGAATGCTTTAACATGTTATATCGAGTGTTACATTTATAAGAATTTGAAACAGAAATATGTGAAATGCGAATCAATCCTGAAATGAGTACTGATGCGTATGCATCTTCATACAAAATGGCTATTTTCGGCACAGAAAATGCGAATTGATGCTGACAGATGTAATTCAGGCTTAAAGATACTGCTACGTCAAGCTGATATTATGTGAGAGGGTGACACTTTCTCGACCTCTTCTTGCAGAAAAAAATAAGGCTCCACAAATACTAGGTTCTCGCTATTTTTAAGGGAAAAATAGTCAAGAACTATAAAATGAATTTTGGCTTCAATAAACTACAACATTATTGAACCACTATACTATAATATAATTACAAGTCTGTACAAAATGGAATTGGGATCCTTTTACTAATTGTCTTGACCTGTCTATCCATCCGTCCGTCTGGTAATGCAATTATTATAGTCCGCTGAAAGCTTCACGTAATGTGAGTAAGTTGGCTTCTATCATGGCAATAAATAATTCAAGTGAAAGGTCTAGCTTGGTTTCCATTTACTCATGCTTAATACATATTATATAAAAATATACTTAAAAACAAGTGACATTGCAAGCGTCCATGGGCGACTGTGAGCGTATGTGCCTACTATCAAACCAGCTGTATGCATTATCACACCATCAGAGTGTATAAAAGTCTATTAACGACATAGATTTATAAAGATTTTAATATAGATGCGGTCGAGCGAACTACGTTCATTCACCGTTTACTTAGCAAATATTACAGCGCTAAGGACTATAATGTAAATTAGTAACGAACATAGTCACAAGCTAAGTTCATTCGGTTATAATTTGTCAAACATAACTAGAATATGACTAAGTTCTTTCCGTTGCGTTGGTCATGAATTTAGGAAGGGGTACCAACCAGTTTGCACCATTTTGTTTGTATAAATGAGATGGTCTAAAGTGTAAATTGTGATTTTGTACTAAGTACTAATAAGCAGATAATTAATACTTTGCGGAATCACAATACATAACTATAAAGCCTTAAAAGCATATACTGATGGTAGGCCTTGTATTGCAAGAGGCCAGGTAGTTACCAACACAGTGTCAGATACTTTAGCACGTCGCGTCGCGCTCACACCGTCGGGTGAGTCTATCGTATAGAATGCGCTCGGAGCGCTGCCTCCATCTCCGATGACGTCCTTAGCCGTGGTTCGGCTTCGCAGGAGGCACCCTAAGGACGGAATCAAATTTGAGCCCTCGTGAGGGCTGTCCCTTTATCACGGCTGAGTCTCTGTACTCGGCCCCCGCCCGGTGACGCTGTCAAGGCCAGTAGGGCCAACAGCAATACACATTCCGAAAAAAAAAAAGTGTCAGATAACTATGTATCTACCGTAAATCAGTAGTGTATTTTGAACTACTTCTGAAGGACACTGTAGCTGGTGACATTACTGGGCAAGGAACATTTACCAAGCAATATCAAAGTAATAAGCAAAGTTAGGTGGACCGCATGTTTGCTTGTCAACTAAGTCCCATTAAAAATGTAAAAGGGTCCTGTGACACGAATTCGACTGTATATAGATGTCACATCACCTTGAAACGAAGTGTTACCCGCTATTTGTTTATCATTCCCCTCGCTCTGTAATAAGGATGTTGAACGTTCCCGCGCTCTCCGCTCATCATAACTTGTATATTAACCACTCATGTTTATCGTATAAATAACACTGGTTAAACCATTGATATATTATATAGGAAATTGTTATAGGAAGTTCGGTGGTGATATATGTTGAATGTAATCTTCTTCTTTGAGCATTATTTCCGTTACTCACCCAGAGTCTGCTTATACATAATCGCTACACACTCAATGGGCCCCATTAGGATAGTGATATCTTGTGTCAGGGGTCGGGAAACATACACAATGACAAGGACGAACACACAGACTGGAAAACATGATTTGAATGGTCAATAGAAACATTTGCTCCAAGCGGGAATCGAGCCAGCGACCCATGGCGCTTAAGGCAGGTTTGCTACCCCTGCGCCACGACGTCGTCGAGATACTCTTATCCTGATTTGACGGTTTGCTAGTGTTTAGACGTGATTGCCATCTTATCTCCTTAATCCCAAGGGCGAACCAGTACCTCATTGGATGTCTTCGCCAGTACCTCATGGAGGAACAAGTTACCTATCAAGAGTTAACGATTATTATCAGATGTTAGGATAGCAACTGGAAACGATAGCTTTCCGAGGCACAGTGAGACCCACATGGACAAACGCCCAGACCGAAACAGATATAACAAACATCTGCTCCAAGCGGAAATCGATCCCGCTACCACTGAGGCTCAAAGCAAGCTCATTAGCAGCACGCCACAACGGTCGTCCAACAACATAATTATTTAATTTAATATTGAGCCTTAATTGATGCAACAGCAACCAGTATTGATTGGTTGTAGTAATTTCGGATAGTTTGGAATATATTTAATTTTTTTATTGGAGTGCCTTTTCAAATTTACTGACAATTATTGAATTAATAAAAATTAGTTTTTGACCCCGTGACCTCATCATAGAAGCATACGCTATCTAACAAAAAATATTGTCAAAATCAGTAAAAATATCGATGAAGATTGGTGTTGTCTACCTCATTATTACTTTTACTTTTAGTACATTATCTGCATCATTATAATAATGATGTCCTTTTAAAATAATGTTCTTTAAAAAGTTTTTCTATTTATGTATTTATTTGACTGTTTGAACAACACACGTAAATTGGACCAGACACAAGGATCTTTTATTGTGTCTGTTAGCTGACAGATTTAAACACATTATTACAATTTGACATTGCCACATAATATTATCAACGGACTGTAAAGTCGAATGGAAAATAAAACGCTATTGTCAAAAACCTTTTAACATACTTTCCGATAAAGTTTTACAATCGAAATTTTACTGCCCCTAAAGTTTGAATATTTCATATTAAATTTATGAAAATATTTCATTTCAGTCTGTCGTAACAAAGCCACGTAGTTGACAGCAGCCGGTCAGTCCCAGTAAACTACGAAAATATATGCAATGTGAATGCTTATATACCTTCCCATTTTAAGGGTGCGTTTCCACTTATGCGGAGCTGGGCGGAGTGGAGTGGAGTTGATAAGTGAAAAGTGAAGCGGAGCTACTCTTCGCTTCGTGCACTCCGTTCGGCTCCACAGCCTGCTGGACTCTGCTCTGTCCAGCTCGAGGGTTTTCTATATTTTTTTGAAAGTCTTCTCAGCTCCGCACCGCTGCAGTTACACTGTTTCCACTGATGTGTAGTGTAGATTTCGAGCACTGTGATTGGACAATTCGCGGTCAGCTGCGCTCCACTCCGCCCAACTCCGCGTAAGTGGAAACTCACCCTAAGAATATGAAAATATTCATAAAAGAGCTATTTGTAAGCACGTTGTTGGGTGTTTTATTTGTAAAATCAATCTCAAAATAAAATTATAGTAGTAGATGTACGACTTGAAGATTCGTTCAATTTTGTTACACTTATTGATATAGATTTACAAGAATGTGATGATGAAAAGATATTTGAATTATTATTTAATAATTTTTGCTTATTTAATAATTTTTATGATCTTTCTGTTAATTTTTTTTTACAATTGGTACAATATTTTTATTAGAGTATCATGCGAGCTTATTATTAATTTCAGTTCAACATTCTTTTCAAAGCAATTTTTTTTTACCAATGAAAAGGCTTTCAAACGGAAAATTTGACTATCCGAGCGTAAAAAACAATTTAATAGATTTTTTATTATTTTCTGTTGGAAAATTAAGGACAGACAATTTTTATTTTGACAGCGATGATTCATTTTAACGATGATTCCAGCAAAAAAGTCATCGATAAAATTCACAGACGGCTTAGAATCCTTAAGCGTCCGGAGACGTTACCTCTCTGTGGGCTCTCTACCGTACCATGAGGAGTGTTGAGGACCTTTTTGATATGGCACCATCGTCTCATTTTTAACCATCGTACACTTCGCATCGTACCCTTCCCTTCTTAAAATATTTTTTTCTTTCATAAAAATATATTCTGGAACTTGTTTTTAAATAAATAGATAGAGTTGAGGCGTAGAGGATATGCTGAGAGGAGCATGGCTCTATTACAGTCAATAAAACTTTGTTTACATAAACATAAAATAAACATGGTCGCTTTTAAAAACGATTTACAGACTCAAGTTTAAATGAAAAACAAACTGAAAAACAGTGAAAAACTGGAAAAAAATATCTAAGAACTATCGCATACATGCAACACTTACATCGATAAAACTGTCGCAATTTCCGCACAACTAAACAATGAAGGCATAAGTACATAATGTGTATGCAACTGTTGATAGAGAAAGTGACAGACCTAAATTATAGTAAATAATATAATAGTAGTTGTAGTACACTGTAATATACAAGGAGAAATCGATCGATAGTTGTTCAACATTTGTATCCATACGGCTTTTAATTTTTAACCAATAACTGTCGTGTTGTTTCCATAGACCAGGATATACAACTTCTTCTTCTTATCGAGTGGCCAACCTAGTGTCAGAGTTGCTCAGATCACCCGTTGTAGGCCTGTGACTTGACTTTTTGACAATTATCAAATTGATAACAGCCGGGATCAACTTTTTACGGGTCTTCTAAAGCACGGAGACGCTCACTTGAAATACCACTATGCGATCACCCATCTAGTGACTGATCACACCTAAAGTTGTTTAAACCACCGTTCGTTTACTGATCAGTGAACGCAACCGGCTACGAGCGTCTCTATACAACTAATTAGTTGTAGTCGTGGAGCCATTATTATTGTTGTTATTGGCATACCTGCTTGACCGAGGGAGTTCTGTCCTTGCAAAAACGGTTACCACGTGATACAAGCTGGGCCACCCCGTCAACGGCTCTTGCCAATTTTGTTCTCCTCTATCTCATTATATTCCTTGAATGGCAATGCACATGCCACATAACTGTTGTTGCAAATGTTGACGTTATGGCGCAACGGTAGCGAACTTACCTTAAACGCCACAGGTCGCGGGTTCGATTTCCGCTCGGAGCAGATGTTTGTATCGACCATACAGGCATGTGTTCCGCTCTGAGTGTGTTTGTCCTTGTTATTGTGTATGTTTCTGGACCTTTGACACAGGAATTATCCTAATAAATACTTAATCAACGTAAAAATATTTTAAAAAAGTTTTACGAATAAAAGCTGTTTGTGTGCGCTAGTTCTAAATCTTGTTTTCATTCATTGACATTTTAAGGAAAACGGAAAAGGCAATGTAAGTTAACAAACAAAGTTTTCCATAGAATACTATTAATATTTTGTAGCGTTAATCAAAGAACGAAAACATTTTTACTAGCCAATATTTTTTATTGAATAGATAATAAAAGAGTAGTTAAATTGTTGTTAGTGAAAGAGTCAGATTTAATCTGTACAAATAAAAAAATTGAAGTGTCTGTTTGTAATACCAAAGTAACAGCTTTTCACTAAATGCATATGAAGTATATAACGTACTTAAATAATATTTTTTTTTTCAAAATTTTTATCTGTCTGTCTGTCTTATTTGTTCCGTCTAACGGCTGAACAGATTTTAATGAGACTTTCACTGGCAGCTAGCTGATGTTATAAGGAGTAACTTTGTCTACTTTTATTTTAGAAAAAGAATAAGAGTTCCGAAAAAAAAAATCGGTACTCCAAGCGAGTGGAGCCGCGGGCTCGGGCAGTAATTAGTAGTTTAGGGCTCCGTAGCCAAATGGCGAAAACGGAACCCTTATAATTTCGTCACGTCCGCCTGTCCGTTTGTCCGTCCGTTCACCCGTCCGTATGTCACAGTCATTTTATTTATACATTTTTTATATGAACTAAGTTAATATCATAAATGAATATTTTTCGTCTCTTTATTACAATCTCATAATATTCTCAGTATAAATGGCATACGGATGTTGACAATAGATAAAAGGTGTTATGAATAGTTATTACTTTTTGCTTTCTTTCGGGGCTTAATATGGAAACTTTCGGATAAAATTGCAAACGATAAAATGGCATTAAGAGATGAATACTTTTGATAATAGTTATTCGGATCGTGTGCTATATTAGAAAATAATAGCGTTTTTCTAAGTCATGACGGTTGGCAAACAAGTTAGTCCGCCTGATGGTAACTAGCCACAGAAACCTATGAACGCGCGTGATACTTGAAGTATCACATGCGCGTTGTCAACCCAAA
This sequence comes from Hestina assimilis, assembly GCA_023373885.1. Lineage (NCBI taxonomy): Eukaryota > Metazoa > Arthropoda > Insecta > Lepidoptera > Nymphalidae > Hestina > Hestina assimilis. The sequence continues at coordinate 8,875,850 of CM041755.1, read as the reverse complement.
GGGATAGTAGGGAAGGAATGATAAGGGAAAAGGGGATGGAGGTTGGGTCCTAGGGCCACGAAACGCAAAGGTACTCTGGTTTTCTTTGAGAGGGTAAACCTTACCCGGCTGAGCCGGTCCATTTGTGTTTGTAGGAGCATGGCTCTCTACTACTAGAATAGTATTTTTACTACTAGAAACTATTCTAGTTCTACTAATAGTAGAATAGTTTATTTAATATAGAATATTAGCAATGCTTTTTCAAATCATTACCAATAATCCTAATGTCTCTTTACTATAAGAGCTGAAGGGAGTCAGATACGATCCTGCAACTCTCACATCAAAAGTCGATCCTTCCACTGTTAAGCTATCTTGGCTGTATTAAAAAAATATAAAAAGTGTTGATATATTATTAAAATTGTTGAATGCGTCTATATTATCTTCTTTGTCTTCATTACAAGTGAAGATTCTTAAAATAGAACCAGATATGACATAAACTTAACTTGTTTACCTTCCACTTGTAACTTAGAATTATCAATACAAATTAATAAAACTAATTTTCATTTCAAACGGTGGAACTGATTTCAATAGAACTTTAACTGCCCGATGATGTTATACTGAGTAACTTAGGCTGTCTACTTTTATTCTAGAAATGCATTAGGGTTCAAAAAGCTAAAAAACAATTCAAACTGTAACCCACTTAAGTGGAACCAGGGCCCCGCTAGTTTATAATAAAATATATAGATAATAGATTTTTTTTTATAAAGAATGTTAGCATTGCATTTTCAAGGCATTACCAAAATATCTATTGCCCCTTCAAATAAGCTCAAAGCTTGCGCTAGAAGTGCGTACGACAATAGCCCAAGAGAGTCAGGATCGAACCCTCGACTCTCGCGTTAACGAAGCGGAGTCGGCCCTTCTACCGTTTTCTTTATGTAAGAGGGGCAAACGGGCGGTAGGCTCACCTGATGTTAAGCGATCAGCGCCGCCCATCAACATCTGCAACACCAGAGGGCAAGCAGGTGCGTTGCCGACCTTTAAGAAAGAAATAGGCTCTTCTCTTGAAGGTTCCCGGGTCGTATCGATTCGGAAAGACCGCCAGCGGAAGTTTATTCCACAGAGTGGTTGTGCAAGGGAGAAAACGGTTAAGCTATTGCGATTGAATAGTAGTCTCTCCTGTAACTTAAGTAAGCAATTCATATTATTCTATTCTCAGGATTATTGGATATTCAATATCATAAATGTTGTTGTCCTAAATCAACTCCCTCAATATTAAAGCCTATTTAAATTTAACAAATCAATCTTTGAAATAGATGAGAAACCCTTCAAATTGAAAGCAATTTATAAACTTATCGAATTTGATGGAATGCTTAAAATAATAATTTATGTAATAAAATCCTAATTGATATGTTTTAATTCCGTTATATAAAATCTTATTGACCTATTCAATAAGATTTTTATAGGGGACTTCAAGGAGACGACGAGACGTGAGACTTAGTGATAATCATCGTCATCGAATGATGACGATCGAAGATTACGGAGATAGGCAACGAATCTCTTCAAAGCTCGATATTATAGAGCGATACATTTTTGTGTTTAAGCTGTGTTGTTATCTTACCGTTTAAATAATGATATTTATTTTGCTTTTGAAAATCTACTTTTATTCGTATTTGGTACGAATATAAAATCAGCACAATAATATAAATCAGCGTTTGGCAACGAGTGAGGCATCGTTAGATAGTTATTAAAAAAAAAATAAGGAGGTTTCATTTTGACTTATTTCATTAAATCACTAGTTGTTGCGATATTAGCCGCTAAAGTCATAAAAGTTGTGTAACTCTATATAATGTCTAATTTTTTAACTATGAATTTAAAATTCTGAAAAATTTGTGGTAGTAGAATATTGTTACGGGCTGAGGTTCGTGGATTTTGAAACAAAACACCTGATGGCTCTAAATAAGACTTTATTGAGATCTAGATTACACAACAGAACTTCACAAATCACAGGTTAATCACAGTCCGAAAGAATAGCCGAGGTCACTAATTACGAGGTAGTTTCTTTGCTCGTTGCTCAGAACTGAATGAATCAGTCGACGCGCCGGGCCGCTTATATAACGCGGAACACTGGTGCGAGAAAGTTCTGTCCGCGAAACTACTACATGTTTTGAGAATACATCTTTTTAGAACCCACGCGACGGTCGAGGAAATAAACAAAGAGAGTAGCGAGCGATTTTGAACCTCATTCCCATTGTGATAAGGTTCTCCGTAACAATATCAAGAGAACTTTCCACGAAAATTATTTTGAAGAAGAAATATATTTGAAGAAGATTTTAGAAATATAGAAATAAAGTTTTTATAACTTTGTTTTTTTTTTTTTTAATATTTTTATTTAATAATTACGGTCGATTTTATTTCGTTAATATCTGAAGTTCGAAAGATTCTTCCCCATCAATCCGCGTAACCCTTCAATCTTTACTGTGCGTGGTAAGCCACGCACTTGCCTTTTTTTTCATTTACATACCTAAATTAAAATTACTCATAAAGAATTATTGGTGCGTTATGATCGAGAGTTATTAAAATGTCTGGACCTAATATAGGTAGACAGACATTCAATTATTTCATATGATATTAATTCAAAAAACGTTTGACCTATTGACCTATCCTAACAAGGTGTGTTAATAAAAACATTATCTACTTCGAATAAGAACACGAGTACTATTATCAAAATCGATATAAATATATTAAGTACTTTCTCTTTTGTTTAATCCTAATTAATGATGTATGTTGTCGACTTGAAATTTTTTATTTTTTATTATTCACATTACATTTCAATCCAGTCTATCGTACCCGTTTAACGAATTATTAATTTTTTTTTTTTTTTATGTTACAAGTTGGCAAACAAGCATACGCCCCACCTGATGGTAAGTGGTTGCCGTAGCCTATGAGCGCTTGCAGCACCATTAGTAGGCGCCACTCACGCGTTGCCAACCTCGAGATATTAGTTCTTAAATCTCCTCTGCCCAATAATTACACTAGCGTACAGTGCCCTTCAAACCGGAACACAGTAATGCCTAAGCACTACTATTTGGCGGCAGAATATTGGACACTGCGGTGGTACCTACCTAGCCGGCCTCTTGCAACAAAAAAACCTACCACCAGTGTGACTGATTGCACTGGTGGAATAATCTCTGCTGTGACAGAGGTTATCCCAACAGCGGGCGATGGGGTCGACACATCCCGACGCCGAAATACATCCCGACGCCGAAATAATATAATATAGAAATGTAAGAATGTTTGTTATTCAATAATACAAAATCGGCTGAGCGTATTGGGACGAAATGTGCAAAACAGATAGTTTATTACCCGGATATTTTATGCCCCGGAGGAATGTTAAGATTCTCTATGGCTATCGATCAACGTATCTGATGGAACTTATTCATATGTCTTATTTCATTCTGGACTATTTTGAAGTCAACACAGACGAAGGCAAAGATACAAGTTAATTATAATCTTGCTATAAGAAATATATCTAGCTTGTCTACGATTTCTTGGCTGTCTTAGCTGATAGTACAAAAAAATATTACTGCTACCTACTTGATTGGCGTAGTGAGTAGACTCACTTGGATGATCTAGAACAACACGCCGCTGTTTTAAGACTACTACGAAAATTATTTTACGTTAGTTAATTAAGGGTTTCAAGTCAGTCAGTTTAGTTTAATCAAATTTATTAAATAATATTGTCTCAAAAGCTTAATATTATTTTGTATTGAAACTGTATAAGTGGACGGAGCGTTTCATAACTTTACAAAAGTTATTAATTCAATATTAATTTAAATGTTTTCAATGATAAGTTTGAGTAATGATTTCATTTCAGAGCAGAGTAATCATTTTCAGAATTATAGTCTTAATTACAGACGGTATACATCCTCCACTTCCTATACTATAGAGATACTATACAAGAATATAAACTAAAAATCATTTTTCAAAGCATTACTAATATTCCTATTGCCCCTCCAAATAAATTTGAATCTTGCGCTAGGATTGGGTACGACAATAGCCCAAGGGTGTCAGGATCGAAACCGAGACTTTCGCGCTAACGGAGCGTTGTCGGCCCTTCTACCGTTGAGCTATTGAAGCTTCAAGTATATAGTGAGTCTATGTATGCCGTCAGTTTTTAAGACTATAATTCTAGGTTATTGCTTTTTTGTCTTCGGCATAAATTGGGCGTCTTTATTAGGGAGTCAGGAAAGTAATTACCTCTCTCTGACGGGACGGAGAGTAGAAGTACTTACTAGTATTATTGATGATAAGCGAAACGTCGAAAGGCTCAAACTTCGTCTCTCCCCTCCACCGTTAATGTGAACATAAGATACCGTAATTTTTTACCACCTAGCAGGTCGTTAAATTGCTAGCGATTGAGGATAAAAAATATGTGCCAAATCCCAAAAGTAACGTATCTTCTATCATGTTTTTTGGAGGCGTCTAATTGAACATTTTCAAAAAGAGGTCGAGATTTATATAGAAATTTAATCCTATATTTTTTCACCCGACCCATTTGGCAAAGTTGTATAGTTTTTTGGCAATGTGGTCCCGAGGCCGATCAATGAGGAAGTGTGTCGCCTAGATATTATTTCAATGGAAAAATTATACTTGCATTAGCAACTGAAATAATTTTTGTTAAATTCGTGTTATGATTTTGTTTTTTTGTTGTACATTTAATTTAATTTATGGATAAGGTTATAAAGGAAAAACTTATGGATCTTTAAAGTTTCGAAACGTAACTTCTTTGAAATAATTTTCGTTGAAAGTACTTTTCACTTTATGTACTTATTTATTAATAACATACGTAGTGCAAAATCTCCGAGTAAAATGACTGTGATATATGGACGGACATGAGATGATATTATGACGATTCAGAAATGTCTATATTTTTTAAATATAAAGTAAAGTTCACGTATCTTTGTCCTATGTATTTTATACAATTGGTATTTTATTACCGTAGACTCATTATGTTTTACCAAATTGGTTTTCGGTCTGGGTGTTAGTCATTGTGGGTCTCCCCACGGTGCCTCGGAAATCACGTTAAACTGTCGGTGCCGGTAGTTATCATAACATCTTTCGGTATATCTTAATAGGTAACTTGGTCATATCCAATGAGTTACTGGTTCGCCGTTTGGGTTGCGAAGGTCAGGTGGCAATGGCTTTGTGTAATAACCAGCAACCAACCAATTCAAGATTAGAGTGTAAACTGACCCTGGGTAAATACTGGAAATAATGCTAGGAATAAAAAGAAGATTATAGCAATTGTTAATCATCATGATAGAAGAACTAAACTTAAATATTTGATGTATAAAGGTTATATCACCTAAGTATAATTAACCTTTGACTTTAATAAGCAATATACAATTCCCAAAGGTTTACGTTCTTAATTAGGTGTTTAAAGTAGTTTAACTTAAGCGGTTCCTTCACCACGTTCAGGAAAACTTATATGATTAAGTTGTAAGATGAATATGATAAGCTGTAGATGCCTCCCATTTGAAATTGTGTGTATTATAAAAACTATTGGATGTCGATATAAAATTATTATTGAATAATAATTGGATGGCTAAAATCATTATAAAAGCCATTTTCTGAATTTGAGAAATAAATATTATCGTAATTCAATTTTATTACGTTTCCAAATGATTTAATCATACTATTGCACTATTAATTATAATAATTATCGCTAACAAGTCCAAATATATTAAGTTTTCATAATAATTTTTAAAACAAACAAATATGGAATATTCGTTATGTTATGTATCTCATAGATATTCGTCTTTATTATAAAATGTTTAATAAGAATTAATTTAATTGACCATATATATTTATATCTTTCGAACAGTACGTAGCTACCCTAAAATTAAGAACGTATGCATAGGTAGTATTGCTCTAAATTATAATATTAATATTTTAATTGAAAGTGCAAATCCCATACAACAAAACACAAAAAAAAAAAATGTTAGTATTGTTAAGTAGGGAATGCTTAGTTCGACTAGAACTTGCCTGATATTTATTTTTACTTATTTTATTTCAAATAGAATAAATAAAGATTTACTCCATTAAAAATAAATCACTTACGATTTCTAAGAACTAAGGGTTCCATTAGCAAACTACAGCCTACGAGTACACTTATCAAGTTTAGACTTTATAAGGTTGTGTGTTTTGGCTAAATAAGATAAGCAAAGGGTCGACTGGGTGTTATAAGAAAATAAATTGTCTAATATGAAGTAAAAAGAATTATTATTTTGATTATCTCCTACCTGTAAAGCATTTGTAAGTCTATTTCATAAAATATACAATACTAGCGGCCCACAACTGCCAGGAAAATGAAATAAAAGTTAGACCCGATAGCAGCGCCCTCTACTGAGTCCAATTGTTAATCTAAACCATTCTCGAATCCACCGGAATACACACAAAACATCACCAAAATCGGTCAGCCGTTTAGGAGCAGTTCAGTGACATAGCACGTACATTAGAATTATATACATAAAGATAAATTGAAACTAAGAATAAAAACATTCATTATTCTATTAGTCTTAAAGTACTTTTAAATCGTCAGATTTACAGTCTGTTATATAAGTAAAGCTACCACGGAATCAGAAAATGGATTCTGAAGAGAATAACTAAAGAAACTGCGCAGTTCGCCTTTTAAAAACAATTATTTACTTTTGTAAAAGGTGATCTTAAGGTAGGACTAAATTGTATATCCAACATAAAATCAGAGATTAATTCGTCTCATAATCTTCAAGAAATCGATTTACAGAATTGCAAGATTATTTAGATACCTATTAGTTAATTAGCTCTTACATTTTTAGGAGGTCCGATTTCTGTATTCCTTGGAGTTGGCGGGTTATATTCAATCATTTTTACATAACGATTTAGGACGATCCCTTAGGTACTATCCATTAAATAACAATAATTCAGGTTTGTTTATTATAATGATGGTTGGCAAACAAGCGTACGGTCCGCCTGATGGTAAGCAGTTACCCTGTCAAATCCGGATAAGATTAATAAGCAGACCCTGGGCAAAAATACCAGGATAAATGCCACGAAATAGGAGACTCTTAATATAGAATTTTATAAAACAATTTAATACCATCAATTTCCAATCCAAGAGAGACAAAAGTATTAAAATAACACTATAATAAAAGATCATAATAAAATCTGAAACAGAAGCTTACGCCCGTCTACCACACGTCTAGGTAATTAAATTTTATTGTTATTGTCGAAATTATTCTACTTCACTACTTCTCTAATGGAGCTATTATCATCACGGTAAGTCGTTGTTATAATCACCAGAGTTTTCAATATATACGTTAAGGTTTAAATTATGGTTTTAAAGATATGCTTTTTAAATATTTTTTATTTAGGAGCCTAAATATTTTAATCATAAATACGCATGGATCCGTTTTTGTTTTTAATTGTATTTTTTTTTCGCTTTCTACATGACTAAATTTGGCAAATTCACTTGGTCCATATAACACACAAATTGAAACCACTATTATCGACGCCAAAGGCAGTCGCTATATTTAACCGATTTAAAAAGGTAGCGCTTCTTAGTTTACCTATTTTTTTACGTCAAGTATCTCGTTCATAGTTTCATACTAAGTTCTTTTGTTGCATTACTATGTTTTACACAGAGCAATTGCTATGTGACATCTTCAACCGTAAGGGTGAACTAGTAACTCATTGGGTAGGAGCAAATTACCTATCAAGGTTTAACGATTATTATCAGATGTTATAATAGCAATCGGGACCGACAGCTTTTAAATTTCTCTACGATTTTTTTTATTTTTTGAGATACACCGTATGCCTCTGGTATATTTAAGTAAAAGGAACTAATTGTGCCTGAGGTTTCACTTGCGTGAATAACGTTTGTAGTACGAGGCATCTTTGTTGCAATATAAATAAATGCTACCTAATACAAATTTTCATCCCCTGTTTCAACTCCTTTAAGCCTTTTTACTTGACAAAAATTAGCCTTGTCAATGTCCTTGTCATTTCCCAAGGCTTACCTCCGGTTTCTCGTACATTGATTAAATTCATGCCAACTTAACTTACCAAATATAGAATGCTCATTGGTTAAAGATAATCGATGATTAACAGGCAACCAATGAGGGATTAGTATTTGCTATGTTATGTTACCATGAGTCTGATCAACGTTCAAGAAACCGGGAGTTAGTCTTTCTCAGTACCATATTTCAACAAACAGACAGTAGGCGATAAGTAGAAATTGGGATTTAACATTAAAAAATCTTAAATCACATACCACGATATGACTCTTTGACTTGTCTCGCTGGTTCTTCTGAAGTATGAAGCTTAATATTGGTTCCGGTGGTAGAATTTCATTATCATCAAATAGATGCTAAAATTTTTCATTTAAATATTTCAAATTCTGTTCCCATAATCTTACCTATTATAATTCAGATTAAAATGTACAATAATAACAATGTCGGATTTCACCAAAGCTTTGTTCGGTTTGTGTTCTTATGAATATTCATTTTAATATTTGTGAACTGGAATAAGAACCATTTGCATTGGCTTCGCAGTGGATCTGATTTACAATTTCTGTTCGTAGCATAATTAGGGATTAAACATTTTAATGTGTTCGAATATAAAATGTAATTTATCACAAGGTTTCAATTACCAATTGTTCATAAGTCTCTGTTTATAACTAAAAAAGGAATAGTGCTATTGACGTCTTGATAATAAGATACTGGAATTAGCATATTCGCGTGACCTTGACGACCAATTGTGACTTATGAGCCACAAGCGGTGCGAGCATGCATTAATATCGTCTATTCCGTAGGCTTACCATTGGTGTTTAAGCTATTCAATATTCGGAGTGGATGTCCTTGTAGCACACGTAGCATTGTAGTGTGAACTTGAAACATACGATCATGTCATCGTGCTGTTTGCTTGTAGTACTGACAGTGTGGATGGAAGAAATTTTGCGGAAAGTTTGTGACACGTGTTTTGCAAGCAGTACCGACTTTACTATTGACTGACATGAGGTTAAAATTCCTGTGAACAGTACAGATAGTGTTCAAATTCTAGTCTTCGGCGCTTACTTGCTCAGGGAAATGTAAAAGTATGAATACTGTTAAAATAAAGATTTTATAATAATTATATTCTGTTAAGTAAGCTTATGATCTGTCGATCTAGCATCTGTATTCGACTGTTTTATTTTTACTTTTGTTTTCATGCTTCGGCTTCGCAGAAGACACTCTTAGAACAGAACAGAACAGACGAAGAACCACAACGCTCTACTGCAGGTAATAAAGTAAATATAGGCACATAAATTGAATTTGTTGTAAAAAGTAGAAAACGTTTTTCCTGTAACGTTTTTCCTGACTGATATATTTTATACATATTAGAAGAATCTTTATATATCTATTGACATTCTCCGTAACTAAACTCGAGTAGGTAATAAGGTCAACGTAAGCACGGTTCACTTTCGTGCTCACTCGAACCAATAATCCGTCTTGACGTAATTGCCAATATTGACCTATATTTTCAATATTAAGAACTTATAAATAAAAACGGTTATTGGGAATATATTTCCTTGTAGAACCTGGGAAATGATATTTGTTAGTTAAGAAATTTATTATATTCTAGTGGAAAAAAATATATAAAGGTAATTGGTTCTCCTAGCACAAATGGGTTGGCTCGACGGGAGAAGCCCTGAGAAGAGAAACCTACACTCTCACAGATAATCGGCGTAAAGTAACAATATCAGAAGTAGGCATTTGTGAGAGCGCCGGAGGCCAAAACTCCCACCTCGCCTGTTCTGTTCCTTTTTTTCCTTCTCATCCCTTCTCTCCTAACACTTGGGCTGGCAACGCCCTTTTTTTTTTTTTTTTTAATGTGTATTGCTGTTGGCCCTACTGGCCTTGACAGCGTCACCGGGCGGGGCCGAGTACTGAGACTCAGCCGTGATAAAGGGACAGCCCTCACGGGGGCTCAAATTTGATTCCGTCCTTAGGGTGCCTCCTGCGAAGCCGAACCACGGCTAAGGACGTCATCGGAGATGGAGGCAGCGCTCCGAGCGCATTCTATACGATAGACTCACCCGACGGTGTGAGCGCGACGCGACGTGCGAAACAAAGGACCTCGTTCTCGCCGGCGTGGACGGTGTTGTGTGCGTGTCTGTGCTGTGTAAGGGGCATTTCCTAATGTAATCCTATCGTCAGGGTCTTGCAGGACGTGCTTAGGACGCCTTACTTTTGTCGGTTGGTTACATCGGTCTGTGTAGATACAAGCATGTCTAATCAAAGGATTTGGATGGAAAGTAGTTTGATCGAAATAGTTTTGCGATAAGCGCTTCAAATGTTTGGGGATCGAATCGATTTCAAAGTCTCTATGGAGATCTACGTTGCGAACGTACCACGGACAGCCCGAGGCCATGCGTAAGAAACGGTTCTGAATTATTTGTAATTTATTAATTCTTCTGGCGTGGACGTGCGAAAAAACAGGGCTCGCGTAGGTCAGTATGGGACGTATACAGGCTTTGTATAATGTCACCTTATTTCTAAGGGACAGTTTACTCCGCCTGCCCAACATCGCATACAATCTTCCCAAAACGAACGCTGCTTTATCACGTGCCTTGCGGATATGAGCTTCAAAGGTGAGTCTGTTGTCGAGTATAACGCCTAGATATTTGGTTTTATCTTTCCATGGGATGGGATGATCGAACAAGTGGCAACGCCCGAATGATACTTTAACTATCGCAAGCATTTATAGGCGGATATATTTATAACGCGGAGCGTGTGCGTGTTTACCAACCGTCATGAAATAAAAAATAATACATGCAACAGCCTTATGGAAAGTCTATCTTTAATTACCGTAGCCTATATTGACTGTAAAATAACAGCCTAGTTGGCTTTGTCCGAAAAAGGGCGTAAAATTGCGAATTTCCAGCAGCAATTTTTTGCTGTAACTTTTTCACAGGCAGTCTAAATTCAAAATGACGACAAAATTCCGCCAGGGCCGTGTTCAATGCAAGGAGGAATGGTATTGCTAAAAATCTCGACTATTTTCAACAAAAATGTTAGGAATAAAGTTGTTATAAATTTAAATCTCCACAATTTGTTATGTACTATTTGTATAGTGCGGTCAATATTTTTCTAACTAAACGGAAAAAAATTGGTATAATATAAGTATCGAAGTATCTCGATTACTATTAATATTGGGATATAAATTTACGTGGACATTATCTTTATTTTTAAAAGTATTATACATAGCGTATATATAGCGTACTTCACAGGCGTCCTAAATTTCATTACTCTGTGAACAAAGAGTTATGAGAAATTTAATCTGAAAACAGCAGGTGACTTTAATGAACTTGTGAAAACATTAAGAAAGCCAGCTAGTTTAGTGTAAACTTTCATATAAACAGGAAAATCATGTATTTCGTGAACATATAAAAATGTGTGTGTATCATATCCAACTAAGCATTTTTAAAATCATTAATTGATACTCGACTACGTGAACTAATATTTCACGTTATTAGTTAGTTAGTTCACACTTATACAAATTTAATTTATTTGTATAAATACGTATACTCACCTTCGCAATCGAAAACTCATTTCAGCCCGCCTGATGATGTATGTAGCTTATGAGCGCTTGCAAAACTCATATCTTGTGTGCGTTGCGAACCTTATAATTAGGAGATGAGGGAAAAGAAGTAGTAAAGCCTCCTCTAGATGAGATGTTTCAGTCTCTTTACCTTAATCTTAAGAAACATATATTTGTACCAACAAAAAACAGATTTTAAACTCCTAATTCCAAGTAGCTCATTAACAAATGTTAACAATCGATTAACAAATATCCTGAAGCGGTGATCTAAATGTAATAAATGAAGGTAAAATTACTTGTATCTTTGGAGAACTCGATGTTGTAGAGCGTCATGAATTAAAGATTAGAAAAGTTGGAGATGGAATTTCGTTACGTGACCAGCATGAGATAATCAATTACGAGTATATTACACACTATGGTTACACATCAGAAATATTGGAACGAAGTTTTTTAACGCTGCTTACGTGTAGTGCGATTTGTGTGAGTGCGAGTATGTGTGCGTGTGTGTATCGAGCCTACTACAAGTGAATGTGCGCCCGAGCAGGTGATTACGCAGCCGTGTGCAGAGCGTTGCTCCCTCTCTCTCTCTCTCTCATTCTGTCCCTCTGCTCTTGTCTCATTTTATCAATATTATAACCTATTGAAATATACAGATTTCATTTGAGTTGAAGAAAAATCTTAGGGTGAAGAGGATAAAATATATATTTTCTGGTGCACTTATTGGCCTTAACATCGTCACTGAGCAAGATTATAAAGGTATTGTGACCTGGTCCTGAAGAGGGGTCAACGAGTTGGGGGATTTAAAATTGGTTTGGTCCTAAGCGTAGCTTTTGCTTCTACGGGAATGGATGCAGCGCTCTGAGTTAAAGCTGTGAACGTGTCTATGTTGTGTGTAGGTCATCTAACGTGATCTTACCATCAAGAACTTATTAACATTTGTTTTATTTTTGTGAATAAACAAAAGCCTTTTTGATTATAGAACGCGGAAGAAATATAGTTTGGTCGAAATAGTTATGTGATAATGCGTAATTCATTACGCTTCTTTACACTTACGGTTTTGAATAGTTGGTAGTTCATTAGTTATTCTGGCATGGTGATGCAAAAACAAAGGTTCGCGTGAGTCTAGTTAAAAGTATAAGGTAGGAGTTAAAGAAGTTTTATAAAATGTACCTTCTTTGTATCTAGATGGTGATAACCACTGTCTATGAAAAAGCCTGAAGAAGAAAAGCTTGAAGCTTGAAGTTCAAAAGCCGCTCGTTGAGAAAACAATATTTTTAAGTTTATACAAAAATTAGGTAAGTATTCTTGGTTGATTCAAAGGTAAGTGGCGTATAGCGTTAAAGATTTTTTTTCTATTACCGTGAGTATTTGTAGTGGTAGAGGTTAGGTGTTTTGGCCATAGAATTTCGAGGTAAAGTACCAGGATCAGAATCAATACGTTTCGTTTGAATAGTGATAGCGTCTGAAGCTGAAAGCTCACCCCTTTTGCCTAGCTTTTTATCTCTCTTCTCTATTTTCTCTTTTCCTTGAGAAGGAAATTCCTTTGCGATGCTACTAATGCATGTGTTTCAAGTAAAATAATCGGTACCACTTGGCGGGCCGTACGCTTGATTATTTTACAATGTTATATACTAAAAATGTACTTGTAAAAGTAAGTGTAGTAGTTTCTGCTGTGCTAAGTTTAGTCAGTATTAAAGTTCAAGACTTTCTTGTTCCCATAAAATATACATTATTTATATCAACACTTTATAAATGGTCGCTTGATTTCGCCACTTAGAAACATTCAAGCGTATAAAAGAATTACTTAAAAGCGTCCGATAACTTCAAAGTAATTTAAAATGAGCAAAATTTTCTTCGTTTAATATCATCTACGAGTTAAGAATTTACTTTATTGAATTTCCAACTTCAGGGAAACCTTTTTTTGACATCATTTTAAAGGGGCTTACAACATCGCAGTTGGCAAACAAGCCTACGGTCTGCCTTATAATAAGCATTCACCGCAGCCTATGAACGCTTGCGATACTTGAAGGGATGAGAGGGGAAAAAAGAAAGGGAACAGAGGAGGTGGGAGATAGGGCCTGCGGCGCTCTCAATCATCGCACAAAACGCAAAAGTACTGTCACTTTACCCCGGTTTTCTGCGACAGGGTAGTACTTCTCCGGTCCAGGTGACCCATTTGGGCTGGGCGCAGCGAAGTACTGCTAAAACTTGTTTGGTTTGTTTAAGCAATCAAATGAGGTAATGGTTTTCTGTCGAATTCATTTTCCTTGGTTTTACTTTGACCTTAAAATATGTATGAATTATAAGCTTCTCTGTTTTCAGTTTGTCTATTTTTAATAGATTATATTTTATATGTTAAGGTTAAGGTATATTTCGCGTTTGTATGTGTGTTTTTATTTTTATATGTCGCTCGTTAAATTCAAAGGTACCGCAAATAAAAATTACACTTTTTTCAGGAGAGCCAATCAAAAAATGAAAAAATATTTTTGCCTACTACTTTCTTATTTTACATCAAATATATGCACATTATACATCTATAGACGCGTATTTTTAAGCAGCATTAAATGATTTAAGTGGTTCTATAATAAACTGATTGCTGGAAGAGATATAAGTATATACGGTACTTTTGAATATAAAAAATATGTAATAAAACGATCGCAAGTCAAAAAGTCAAAACCAAAAGTCGTGTTTTTCTATAAAAAAATTAAGGAATTGAATTAAAATTTTCATGGTATTTAATAGTATAAATTAAATGCTATATAAAACTTTAAAAGAAATGAAGATTCGTTGGATAGAATTCATATGAGCCCTGACTTCGTGTTTTTGAGATGGTTCAAGCTGATAATGATTATTATGTTTTTCTGTTTTTTCTTTGATCTGGACAACTTTGGGGCTACTTTGGTATTTTTAACAACAGTTCTAATTATTTTATTAAAAATTGAAATGATATTCATGAAAAAATGATGAAATATGGCACTTTTGAAAAGTCATTTTTGAAATATGGTGGTTTAGGTTATATTTCGAGCGTTTAAAACGAAAATTCCAAACTAACGGTTGTGTTATTTTTGTACTTTACAATGCGAAATCAATGGGTGTCTTTGTTAAATATAAAAATATGAAGGTTTAAGATTGTATTTTTGCAATAAAAGCATTTTGGATTTTTTTTTTATTTGTGGTACTTTTGAATTTAACGAGCGATGTATTAATTGTATTTTTTGTTTATGCCACTTAATGGCAATCTAGATGACTTTGAACAGGCTACTAGTATTGCAGATGAAATGGGATGTAAATCCGCAGTAAGTAAAAAGTATTTAAGACACCGTTGTGGCGTTGTGGGTAGCGAGTCTGCCTTAAGCCTCGACGGTTGCGGGTTCGATTCCCGCTCGGAGCAGATGTTTGTATTAATCGTACAGGCATGTTTTCCGGTCTGGTTGTGTTTGTCCTTGTCATTGTGAATGTTTCCGGACCCCGACACAGGATATAATTATCCTAATGGGGGCCGTTGAGTGTGTAGCGTTTATTTATTTATTATTTATATTTATTTATTTCCTAATTATCGTGCTAGAATATTTGTGCAACGCCTTAAGAGTATGCTTATCTCAAGAAAATGTTTGAAGCTAAAGTAGTGTAGGCCGTTTTGCCTGTTAGACTGCTAATCACTCATTGTACTGTTTTCAAAGTTTCATTCACGCCCAAAAGCTTAACGAGGCACATTGAAATTTGGAACAGAATTTCCTTGGGTCCGGATTCACAATCAGGTCAGATTAGTGAAAGTATTCAAGCATTGTTTTGTCTTTAACAGTGGCCTTTTTTGTATATTTTTTTATTTTATTATCAATTAATATTATCTTGTGGCAATTTCCGAGTATAGTCTATAAGAATAGAAGCTTATAAGCTATTTTTTTTTAAATAAAATAGCTAGCGTAACATTTGTTCAATGAAATTTTTAAATTTAATTTCTATTTGAATCATAATTCTTATGGATTAATTAGTTTGTTTTTGCAATTTTCAAATTATGCCAAAAATTATAGAATTGTTCTAAAAAAATTTAACACGTTAAGAGCAATTACATAATATACATTTTTCTTCGTCAACGTCTGTCAGCAGTCTGACATTCTGATTGACGTTAATACTTCTGAACAAATTAAAAGGCTGTTTACGTCCAAATACATGAAGTTCGGAAACATTGTTGACTAAGAAATTTAGATTGAATAATTAAATTATAAAGTAAAATAAAAGAGGCAGGATTTCTTATTGAAAAACCTCTTATATATTTTATATTTTTAAATCCAATGGCTCGCAGAAGTCTCTAATTCGGCAAGTACTAATTTATTGCTACAGGGTCCTAAGCCATGGCTTGTTCCGTTCGAGCTGTCAAATCAAAGGCATCCCTACTGACGAAATGGTCTATTTCATTTTGTATGTAAGTGATAATAAACTTGACAGAATAATGGGATGTCCCATATTACTAAACCGTCATTAAAATAAACACTGAATTTGACTATTTCTCAAGTTAATCGCTTCTTAGTTACAATAGTTGACTAAAAAATTTAAATTGAATAATAAAATTATAAAGTAAAATAAAAGAGTCAGAATCTCTCATTTACAACGCTTTTATATATTTTATATTTTTCAACCCAATGATTGGCGGAAGTCTCTCAATCTGCAAGTGCTTCATTGCTACAGCGTCCTAAGCCATGGGCTATTGCATCAGAGCAAATTTAAAGCATCCCTACTGACGAAATGGTCTATTGCATTTTGTACGTAAGTGATAATAAACTTGACAGAATAAGGGGCTGTCCCATTCTACTAAGCTGTCATTAAAATAAACACTGAAGTTGACTATTTCTCAAGTTAATCGCTTCTTAGTTACAATAACCACAATTTACACAATATAATATATTAGACCAAAATGTTTTACCTTCCCAAGAAAGTCCGATTTACTAAAGCTTAACCAAGATTTGTATTCTTATGAATATTCATATTCTTATTTGTGGGTTGGAATATAAAGTGTCATCTGAATGGAATTTACTGTAGAGTAATTTGAATGTTTTGAGTTACAATTTCCATTCTAAGCACAGGAAGAGATAAAACGTAATTTTGTCCCTTATTTTGTAAAATACAGTTGAAACATTACTTATTTTGTATTGCACTTTTATTTGTACATTGAAAACATTATTAAAATTAATGATATCTTTAGTATTATTTATTACTAGGTGATACCAGTGGCTTTTCCTGTGAGATTAATACAAACTTTAAACTGTCATTTCAAATCTTCAGAGATGGAATTTTAGAAAATATTAAAACACATGTTTCTTTATCTTTAAGTGTCAAAAAACAAAGTTTCATGCTTCTAGTTTTAAAAATGATGGACTTCCATACAAAACATTTTAAAGGCGTCGGGATGTGACGACCCCATCGCCCGCTGTGGGGATAACCTCTGTCACAACAGAGATTATTCCACCAGTGCAATTAGTCACACTGGTGGTAGGTCTTTTGTTGCAAGAGGCCGGCTAGGTAGGTACCACCGCAGTGTCCAATATTCAGCCGCCAAATAGTAGTGTTTAGGCACTACTGTGTTCCGGTTTGAAGGGCATTGTACGCTAGTGAAATTACTGGGCGAATGAGATTTAAGAACTAATATCTCGAGGTTGGCAACGCGTGAGTGGCACCTACTAATGGTGCTGCAAGCGCTCATAGGCTGCGGCAGCCACTTACATCAGGTGGGCCGTATGCGTGTTTGCCAACCTTTAACATAAAAAAACCCTGAACCCTCTTTTCACCCCCTTAATGGTTTAACTTCGAAAAATCCTGTCATAGTGGTCGTTTGCGTTTTAAAACAGTACTTGTTGATATGTCAGGTCTTCTCCTTTTATATGTATGGATGATTTTTGAATATTAATAAATATTTTTTCAAAAATCTTAACTTAAGTAAATATAATTACAGCTTAGATTATAATTACATAAATACTCTGAACGTCTGTAATTATATTTTACCGTAGTCCCCGTGAAGGCTCTTTCGTATTATTTATTTCGGAACGGAGAAGATTTAATATAACTTCGTCAAGGAAAGATGTCTGATGTGTTAAAAAATTTTAGTCAAATTAGCGAGTTGGCTTATGTGGATAAGCGTGATAGCACTGTCATAGAATATGTATATTACATATAGGTATAAACGAAATAACAAAAGGTCAAAGCTACTATTTAACACAATAGATGTTAATTTAAAACAAAGTCTCTCGAAGTCAAAGACTCAAATCAAAACCGTTTGTTTAGCACAAGGTTTACAATGAAGATACGACCGTAGAACTCATCGATCGTTATTTTATTTTATTTTTGAACTCACGCTATAAAATCAACGGTCCTCATTAGGATATTAATATCCTGTGTCGAGGGCCCGGAAAGCTCGTCAAGATTATCATCTAACATTATTTAGAAACAGCTCTAACGTGGATAGTGTCGCTATTACTGTACTTGTCTTATACAATATTGTACCCTCTTTTTAGAAATCCATACAAATTCAAAATGTTTATAAATTTAGAACACAACCTGAGAAATTTATAAGTCTTTTGGTTCATTAGTCGCAGCAGGATATTAGCATAAATTACTGTTAGCAAAGGAATTGATTAGCTATTTGAGAAATAATTATTAAATAAGATTTCCCTACAAGTTTATATTCACCATCATTCCTAGCTGTCAGTGAAATCCGCTAATATTTGGGGTAAAATTTATTCTTGTTTCGATAATAATACAACAGCTAAACAGTTGTCGCGAGGGCCTTGACAAATCTTTGTTTAATTCCTGGTGTTAGACGGTAAAGTTTTACTAATACGCTATAAATGAAGAAGATATTTTAGCCAACATGCCCTTACTCTGGGTATAATAAATAACGTGACACACACATTATTTAGTTTCTTGTTTGTACATTTAGTAGTCTTTATATTGTTTTTGCGACTATAGCATAAGTAACTCTAAAAACTACATTTGAAGAGCATGACCAGGGTAAAAGAAAATGCCAATAGAACATTCAGGGTTGTAGCTTAAGAATAGCTTAAGAATAAAAGTATATTTGGACATTAAGGAAAGAACATTATGGTATCTCTACATTAACCTGCCCAAAATGCCAGAAACTAATTTTCCTCCATTCCCGATGATGTTCTTAGTCATGGCCCGGCCTCGCAGGAGGAACCCTAAGGAAGGAATCAAATTTGAGTCCTCACGAGGGCTGTCTATTTTTCTCACTACTCGACCCCTACCCGGAGAAGCTGTCAAGGCCAGTATAACCAAAAATATTCAATAATAAAGAAATAAAGCTTACAGATAAAATAAAAAATCACTCCTATTTTTGATTGAACCATTCACACGTTTATTTTTAGCAGAAAATGGCTTTAAAAAAATCTCGATAACAGCTTACCCATTTAGAAATATGAGTCTGTGTGTAATAAAGTTTAGTTAAACAAAGATAACAACTTCAAGAAACTATTTACAACTTTTGAAGTACATTATTGTATTGTTTGTTCAAGAACGCAGATATAACTTAAGATCCTTTAGCAAATTCCATAATATTTCGAATATTTTAGTCTTTATCTGGAATAGCTAAGGTAACGTGTAATAAATAACTTTCATTTATCGAATATCCTTCGTCTTATTATTGCAAAGATTAATGGCAATTTAATTTACTGGGTAGTAAATCAACTAACAAAAAACTTAAAAAATAAATAATAGTTTAAATAGTGTAATTAAAAAAAAAGAAAAAGGGTATTTTATTTTAAAAAAAAATCGCGGGGTGCTTATTAAGACATTATAAAAATGATAAGCATTTTGAAATATCGTATCGTATCTGTCAATAAAATATTTATAATTATTGTGTCAATATTTATAATTATTGTGTCATTAATTATAATTATTGCGTCAATAAAATACAAAGGGTATTTTACCCTACTTATTTACATTATTTGAACTATTATTTATATCATTTTTTTAGTTAGATTTTCCATACAAGAGTTTTTAGTTTTTATTACTATTATTATTTCTAATTTTTTAGTTGGAATTTTGAAATTATTAAATTGTTATCGGTCCTTGTTAAGTATAAAACTTCGATTTAATCCAACGTTTTGAAGGAGGTCAAAATCATGTTCAAACATTCCGCTACGTACATAATTATGAAGTTAATAAAAGCGTGTTAAAAAGGCGTGTTTTTCATTGTTTATAACATAAAAAATGTTACAGATCCTTACTTCTTTACTTAATATTATAAATGCTAAAGTAACTCTGTATCTCTGTCTGTCTGTCGCGCTTTCACGCCAAAAATACTTATCCGATTTAAATTATTGGTTCACAGATATTCTAGAGCCTGAGAAAAGATAGGCTACTTTTAAAACGAAAAAAGTGTTGTCAGGGGTTGAAAGGGGGGATTAAAATTTGAATGGAAGTACCGTAATTTTTAGAGCTCGATAGTTGAAACTTATTTTTTGGCTGCTGATTCGATATAAATAAATATGATATTCAAAGTTTGTAAAAGTTTCACTCCGAAGGGTGTAAAATAACAATAGGGAATAGGGGATGAAAGAGTGTATGGAAATATGCTAGGTTTATGTGTATATTTCACACGCTGGCGAAGCCACTGGCAGAAACTAGTAAAACATCGAGACAATTAGAAAATCCAATAAAGATATATATTTTAATAATTAATTGGGACGGTAAAATAGACTATCGGAATAAAACGATTTTTCACCACAATCGTTCCACTTAGTAATTTTACACAATCTAAGACAGTAATTAAAACCCTATAACTTTTATTATCGATGCTACTTTATAGGACATTGTTCTAAAAATATATTCTACAGCTTAAATTATACACTATTCTGTTAAATAGGTTACTTAAATTATTAGATTAGATTTAAGTTAGAATCTCGGCTGGAATTAATAAATGTCTGTCACTAATTCGACTACTAGACGTGTCAAAATTAATCTGATAATCTATACAAATAAAATTGAAGCGTCTGTTTGTGATTCCAAATTAACAGCTTTTTCTTAATGCCTATGGAAGTATATAGGGTACTTACATAAATTAATAAAACTTATTTTTTTTTATCTGTTTGTTGGTTCCAGCTATTCTCTGATACAGCTGGACTGACTTTAATATAACTATCACTGGTAGATTGCTGATGTTATAAAGAGTGACTTAGACTACTTTTGTTTTAGAAATATAATTAGGGTTTCGTGCATTAAAAAAAAATTGTTGCTTTTAAATTAGTGACCATAATTTTTTTTATTTATTTGTGATTACTGCCTTGCGGAAGAAGAAGTGTAGTTATTCACGATCATAACACATATGTTATTTAGTAAAAAATAGTGTACATACTTTTTACTTTTTTTTGATGTAATAAACATTTTACTGTGATTTCTACGTATCAATAAACTGGTCGTATAAACTTTTTTATACAATCTAGAAGTTTTTACTCGAGCACACTGTGCAATAAAATCGCAGGGATGTCGTGTAAACCTTCACATAAAATTATACTCATTGTCAAAGTTAATAAGAAAAATATATTTACAACTAGTATCTGCCCGCGAGTAGATTATAATTACATAAATACTCTGAACGTCTGTAATTATATTTTACCGTAGTCCCCGTGAAGGCTCTTTCGTATTATTTATTTCGGAACGGAGAAGATTTAATATAACTTCGTCAAGGAAAGATGTCTGATGTGTTAAAAAATTTTAGTCAAATTAGCGAGTTGGCTTATGTGGATAAGCGTGATAGCACTGTCATAGAATATGTATATTACATATAGGTATAAACGAAATAACAAAAGGCCACCAAAGCTACTATTAAACACAATAGATGTTAATTTAAAACAAAGTCTCTCGAAGTCAAAGACTCAAATCAAAACCGTTTGTTTAGCACAAGGTTTACAATGAAGATACGACCGTAGAACTCATCGATCGTTATTTTATTTTTTAGTTTATTTAATTTTTGAACTCACGCTATAAAATCAACGGTCCTCATTAGGATATTAATATCCTGTGTCGAGGGCCCGGAAAGCTCGTCAAGATTATCATCTAACATTATTTAGAAACAGCTCTAACGTGGATAGTGTCGCTATTACTGTACTTGTCTTATACAATATTGTACCCTCTTTTTAGAAATCCATACAAATTCAAAATGTTTATAAATTTAGAACACAACCTGAGAAATTTATAAGTCTTTTGGTTCATTAGTCGCAGCAGGATATTAGCATAAATTACTGTTAGCAAAGGAATTGATTAGCTATTTGAGAAATAATTATTAAATAAGATTTCCCTACAAGTTTATATTCACCATCATTCCTAGCTGTCAGTGAAATCCGCTAATATTTGGGGTAAAATTTATTCTTGTTTCGATAATAATACAACAGCTAAACAGTTGTCGCGAGGGCCTTGACAAATCTTTGTTTAATTCCTGGTGTTAGACCGTAAAGTTTTACTAATACGCTATAAATGAAGAAGATATTTTAGCCAACATGCCCTTACTCTGGGTATAATAAATAACGTGACACACACATTATTTAGTTTCTTGTTTGTACATTTAGTAGTCTTTATATTGTTTTTGCGACTATAGCATAAGTAACTCTAAAAACTACATTTGAAGAGCATGACCAGGGTAAAAGAAAATGCCAATAGAACATTCAGGGTTGTAGCTTAAGAATAGCTTAAGAATAAAAGTATATTTGGACATTAAGGAAAGAACATTATGGTATCTCTACATTAACCTGCCCAAAATGCCAGAAACTAATTTTCCTCCATTCCCGATGATGTTCTTAGTCATGGCCCGGCCTCGCAGGAGGAACCCTAAGGAAGGAATCAAATTTGAGTCCTCACGAGGGCTGTCTATTTTTCTCACTACTCGACCCCTACCCGGAGAAGCTGTCAAGGCCAGTATAACCAAAAATATTCAATAATAAAGAAATAAAGCTTACAGATAAAATAAAAAATCACTCCTATTTTTGATTGAACCATTCACACGTTTATTTTTAGCAGAAAATGGCTTTAAAAAAATCTCGATAACAGCTTACCCATTTAGAAATATGAGTCTGTGTGTAATAAAGTTTAGTTAAACAAAGATAACAACTTCAAGAAACTATTTACAACTTTTGAAGTACATTATTGTATTGTTTGTTCAAGAACGCAGATATAACTTAAGATCCTTTAGCAAATTCCATAATATTTCGAATATTTTAGTCTTTATCTGGAATAGCTAAGGTAACGTGTAATAAATAACTTTCATTTATCGAATATCCTTCGTCTTATTATTGCAAAGATTAATGGCAATTTAATTTACTGGGTAGTAAATCAACTAACAAAAAACTTAAAAAATAAATAATAGTTTAAATAGTGTAATTAAAAAAAAAGAAAAAGGGTATTTTATTTTAAAAAAATCATGCGGGTGCTTATTAAGACATTATAAAAATGATAAGCATTTTGAAATATCGTATCGTATCTGTCAATAAAATATTTATAATTATTGTGTCAATATTTATAATTATTGTGTCATTAATTATAATTATTGCGTCAATAAAATACAAAGGGTATTTTACCCTACTTATTTACATTATTTGAACTATTATTTATATCATTTTTTTAGTTAGATTTTCCATACAAGAGTTTTTAGTTTTTATTACTATTATTATTTCTAATTTTTTAGTTGGAATTTTGAAATTATTAAATTGAAATTGTTATCGGTCCTTGTTAAGTATAAAACTTCGATTTAATCCAACGTTTTGAAGGAGGTCAAAATCATGTTCAAACATTCCGCTACGTACATAATTATGAAGTTAATAAAAGCGTGTTAAAAAGGCGTGTTTTTCATTGTTTATAACATTGTTACAGATCCTTACTTCTTTACTTAATATTATAAATGCTAAAGTAACTCTGTATCTCTGTCTGTCTGTCGCGCTTTCACGCCAAAAATACTTATCCGATTTAAATTATTGGTTCACAGATATTCTAGAGCCTGAGAAAAGATAGGCTACTTTTAAAACGAAAAAAGTGTTGTCAGGGGTTGAAAGGGGGGATTAAAATTTGAATGGAAGTACCGTAATTTTTAGAGCTCGATAGTTGAAACTTATTTTTTGGCTGCTGATTCGATATAAATAAATATGATATTCAAAGTTTGTAAAAGTTTCACTCCGAAGGGTGTAAAATAACAATAGGGAATAGGGGATGAAAGAGTGTATGGAAATATGCTAGGTTTATGTGTATATTTCACACGCTGGCGAAGCCACTGGCAGAAACTAGTAAAACATCGAGACAATTAGAAAATCCAATAAAGATATATATTTTAATAATTAATTGGGACGGTAAAATAGACTATCGGAATAAAACGATTTTTCACCACAATCGTTCCACTTAGTAATTTTACACAATCTAAGACAGTAATTAAAACCCTATAACTTTTATTATCGATGCTACTTTATAGGACATTGTTCTAAAAATATATTCTACAGCTTAAATTATACACTATTCTGTTAAATAGGTTACTTAAATTATTAGATTAGATTTAAGTTAGAATCTCGGCTGGAATTAATAAATGTCTGTCACTAATTCGACTACTAGACGTGTCAAAATTAATCTGATAATCTATACAAATAAAATTGAAGTGTCTGTTTGTGATTCCAAATTAACAGCTTTTTCTTAATGCCTATGGAAGTATATAGGGTACTTACATAAATTAATAAAATTCTTTTTTTTTTTTTTTTTTTAATTTTTGTTTGTATGTCTGTTGGTTCCAGCTATTCTCTGATACAGCTGGACTGACTTTAATATAACTATCACTGGTAGATTGCTGATGTTATAAAGAGTGACTTAGACTACTTTTGTTTTAGAAATATAATTAGGGTTTCGTGCATAAAAAAAAATAAATTGTTGCTTTTAAATTAGTGACCATAATTTTTTTATTTATTTGTGATTACTGCCTTGTGGAAGAAGAAGTGATAGTTATTCACGATCATAACACATATGTTATTTAGTAAAAATAGTGTACATACTTTTTACTTTTTTGATGTAATAAACATTTTACTGTGATTTCTACGTATCAATAAACTGGTCGTATAAACTTTTTTATACAATCTAAAAGTTTTTACTCAAGCACACTGTGCAATAAAATCGCAGGGATGTCGTGTAAACCTTCACATAAAATTATACTCATTGTCAAAGTTAATAAGAAAAATATATTTACAACTAGTATCTGCCCGCGAGTTCGTCTGCGTGGGCTTCATAATTATATTATTATTACTTAACGTTTATCCGTTTGAAATACAAATTCTATACTCCAGGCATCGTGTTGATATTTTATTGTTTGAAGTCAAAAACCTGAGTTCAGACTAGTGATTTTTTTTCGAGCGTTTACGGTCGTTCCGCTCCTACACGCGCGCTTAATTTTATGCTACACAAAGCTAAACTCGCGTACACTGGCGTATTCACGGACTTATAGTATGCTCGAACTGGTGGTGGCGAGTGTCAGTAGCATATTTATTTATATACATTATGCATTATGCATTATGCGCTTTAAATTACGCGCTTATACGAGCGTATTAGAGCGTTGACGCTCGTACGAGTCGCACAGGTGGTGATAAACGCGCATATACGCGCTTCGCAAAACGAGCTTGTATGTTCGTATAAAACGCTGGTCTGAATCCGCTCTTAGTCAGATGATAATAGAAAAGATATTTTTTTTTATTCGTCGGGATCAAAGTATTTTTTCGAGACCTTATGTCCTCTTCTGTACCCCTGACAAAGTTCACGCGTTTTGCATCACGATCGGTTGAGAAGTTAAAGTCATGAAAGCGTAACAAGCAAACAAACGAAAGTTCGCATTTCTAACATTGGTAAGGTTATTCGTAATATAAAAACTACAGGTAAAACGCACTGAAACGCTATTATGAAGTCTGTTTTTACGTATTATTCACAGTCAACTTATTATAACTTTCGTGTTGTTTTCTCAAAGCGAAAGAAAGGAAAGCGTTTTTCTAACATAAAAAGATAGTGTTTGTTTGTACGTTCATCTAATAAGTCTTCCGTTCTTTTCACCATCAGTTCATCCGACTGCGATTAAACTTTGAGAAGATTTGTTATTATGTAAAAAAATGCATGATATATTCTGCTAGAGAAATAAATTAACGAATCCTCAATCTTAAAGCCTCAATAGCTCAACGGTAGAATGGCGGTTAAAGTCCAATTTTTTTTCTTAGAAATCATAGAAAAATATAATCATATTATTGTTTTCTTATATGACTTTTACGAATGAACTTTGTATCTCAGTAAATACAAAAAAGATATTTAAGGATAGTTCATAATAGAACTTTCATCATGTTATAAAAATTCAATTCGCGAGGAAACATAGAAGTCTTGGAGGTAACACACTGGAAGGAGAAACACACCCAGACTGGAGCTTATGCATGTCTGGTCAATACATCTGCTCCGATCGGGAATCAAAACCGCAACCTGTGTCGCTTAAAGCAGGTTCGCTACCGCTACGCCACAACGCCGTCAATTATGCTTTATTTAATTTAGCACGTGATTTGTATTTTAGGTAAACGGAAATCGAGTACTCAAAACTACAAATAGTCCAGCTTAGCGTGTATTAAGTCACGCATCGTTCACATTGTCACGATTTCCGATCCGTGTTCCGGCATAACTATGAACATAAGCGGTAAGTAAATCTGTTTATCAAGTTTCTTGACATTAGGAAATAGACAGGGCAACAGAATCATAAAATGTACTCAAGTTCATAACGCAGTCTGAATGTTAGGAAACAGTGCTTAAAAAGGTATAACGGAACTGAGGCTGACTATTACTAACTTAATTCGATTATAGTGCGTTTCAAAGAAGAATAGGACTGGACTCCTAACTTCATACTGATAACCTAGTAAAAGTAGCGTTAGCTCAATAAACCCTATATAATAATAATGTTAAAATAAATAGAGAAGTGATTCTTTATTTATTTATTATAATATTAATTGATTTTAAATCATTATATAGCACAATTTGATTAAAATAACAATAATGATATGTATATGAATAAAATTCAAAATACAATAAAATTAATAAATTTGAAAATTTAAAAAAACCCCAATGTATATAACATTGACTATTTTTAAATTCAATAATATCAATTCTTCTCTGCCGAACTAAAGTTAAAACGAGTAGCTATTATAAAAATATATAAATTTTCGTCGATTGTTTAGTGTAACTAATTACTATACAGCATTTATATAGCTATATTAGTTATATTATGCGTAAAGTATACATTTTCTTAAATTAGTATTAAAAGGCATGTGATAGTAAAATTATTATGCTTTATATAAATACGTTAGTTATAATAATCGTTAACTTTTTTGCATATTCTATTAAAAATCCTGATGTTGTTGACCATTACACTTCAAGATGGCGGATTTTCCTATTCTTATTTGAAACGCATTATATATTGCAAGCTTGTGACTAACTTCGTTTCGTTGAATTTACGGGAAGTATCAGCCTATTTTTGATTATTTTTGTATTGGGCTGTCTATATATATTAAGTCTATGTATATACCTAACATTAAATCAACGTTGATTTTGTCAGAAAAATATTATTCCACAGTCAAATGTAATGCAAGATTTTCTTTCGAGTTTAATCGACTTAAGAATGAATTCGGATACCGAAAGGTAAACAGTTTTATTCAGGCAGCCATTAAAGGAGCCTGGCTGTGAACGACAGTGGGCGCCTATGTCAATATTTTGAAACGGGAATCGTTCTGCGAGGCGTTAACCTTTATTAGCGCACTTGGGAACCTTAGACTTTTTGTAAACATGAATTTTATTCAATAACTTTTAGCACGAACCGTTGTCTTATAAATTAGTTGAGTGTTAAGAGATTTCTGTTTTTACAGTGACGTTCGTCTAAAGACTTTAAATTTTAATAGCTTACATTATACGACATGTTTTGTTATTTAAAAAAAACCTCCATTGAATCGAACTTTGTAACGTTGTTAGACAAGAATAATTGTTTAATAAATGGGATAAAACTTAGGTAAGATAGGGTGCTTCATCTAATGGATTAAAAGCATTTTCGCATTAAATTCAGCAGCACTTCTATTTCGTTACGTTTCAAAAAAAAAACACTTCAAGAAGTATCAGGTAAGTCAAGATTTTAATATACTCACATTAAAAGTATTACAATTACAATTTAATTAAAACGCGTTTTTGATTTTACTATCAGGTCATGTCAAAGGAAACCAGTCTTTTATAAGACAAAAGAATTTTCTAACATTGGTGAAGAAATATGTGCTCAATTTGCATAACTGAAGGCCATGACTTCAAGCATTGAATTCAATTGAATAGAAAGAAGAAAATGCGGTATGTTTGTGGAATCACTTTAAAATTATAAATATATATGTACATTTGGATTTTATATTAAAATCCGATCTGAAACTGCTATTTGATAGTTGATCGTTGTAACTACTCAAAATACAATACAGGGGCTTACCATTAACTTTTATTGCAATTCAAATGACGACCTAATCAAAGCTACATCGCTTTTTCGTACCATGACATATATATTTATACGTCATGCCTATATAAAATTTGAATCAATTTACTGTTAGAATTCAATTAGATCGAAATAGAATTTCTACTAAAGGTTAATGGTAAGCCCACTATCTATATAAAGGCGTCATTTTATCCACGTAATCTGACAGAAAAATACGTTTTATTAAATATTTGGTAAAAGCTCAGTAAAAGGTTTCGTATGTATCTAAATATCTTTTGGGTGATTTCTACTCATCCGGTTTGACTGTGTTGAAAATTGATAGTATTAATGGTTCTGTAAGACTTGTGACGTATGTCATATTTGAGAATTTCTTCTTCTAGAATAAATTCTTGTGAATAACTGCTTGACTTTTTGTTATAAATATGTAAATTAAATAGACGATAGTGTTACTAGCATCTTTAAAGGAAGTAAAAAAAAAATTAGAAAAATTGATAACTCTAACTGTTTGAAGGTCTGTTAAAAATATGTAAAAATAAAGCTATAACAAAGTATATTAACTGGGTCAAATACCTAATTTTTCAGCAATGACGACACATCTGTGCCTAATGATAGCATCCAGCCCTTTTGGCTATGCTAATTTGTATCCTTAACTCTAGTCAGGCTTCGGGTCAAATGCAAAATAAATGTGTTTTTAATTTTCTCATAATATATCGTCTTTTATAATCATTACCTTAAGGGAACCCTACTACTAAGCCTCGCTGTCCACCCGTCCATACTTCGTCCATCCGTGTTTTTCATTACGATATTCAAAGTTAAAACTCGCCCTTAGAAGAATGTTCATTGTCACATATTGGAAATTAAATGATAAAATCGCCAATACTACGGCTGTAGAATAAGCTCTTGGCCAGGTTTTTTTTTTTTTAATAATAATAATAAACGGAACACACTCAACGGCCCCCATTAGAATAATTATATCCTGTGTCGGGGTCCGGAAACATTCACAATGACAAGGACAAACACACCCAGATCGGAAAACATGCCTGTACGATTAATACAAACATCTACTCCGAGCGAGAATCGAACCCGCAACCGTCGAGGCTAAAGGCAGACTCGCTACCCACAACGCCACAACGGTGTCAAACGGTTTTCCCAACGGGTAATCAAATTCGGTAACGTAAAATGATTAATTCAGTATAGAATTCTTCGAATGAGGGATGAGGAAAAAAGGGTCGTTAACGGTGTAATTTTAAACAGTCAATTTTTAGAGAAAATGTTATTAATATTTATTACTATTTCTTTTTAATGATAATCCTATAGTATTACATAATAGAAAGATAGTATCTTATTATTTAATTTAGGCTTACAAAATGAAACCAATTATGAATTACAAACATAGACAAAAATAATATAAATTAACAGATTTAAAGAAAAAGTACAGACTATATAATTATATAAAAGTACATTGAAAATAAAAATTAACGATGCAAACTCAACGGCCCTCATTAGGATAGTGATATACTGTGCCGGGGTCCGAAAACATTTACAAAGACAAGATCAAATACACCCAGACCGGAAATTATGCTTGCATGGTCAATACAAACATATTATGCTCCGAGCGGGAATCAAACCCGCGACCTGTGGCGTTTAAGACAGGTTCGCTACCGCTGCGCAACAACGTCGATGAATTAAAAATTGATAATTAGCATGATAATTATTGAGATTTTATTAAATATTAATAGGCATTCAAGATATTGTGTGTGATGATTGTGCTTTAATGGTGTGTTTAGATTTATGTATTTTTTATTTTTATTGTTTTGTTTTTTGCGTGTCTAAAATAAAGTTTTCTTTCTTTCTTTCTTTCTTATTTGAAATAGTGAAAATTATTCTTGTAAATTTAAATTATTGTTTCGATTTAATTTGTTTTACATAGAACAATTATATAGTTACTTTAAAACATAATTTAATATTCATGGCCGTTATAAGCACATAACTCACCCTGTAATATCACTAAATAGTTAGGGTTTGAAATCATAAATTTTGTTAATAATTATTATTAATAATACATTAGCCTTTATCTCGTATACCCGATAAAATCGGAGCGTGCTGCGTGAGCGTGAATTATTAAAATTCTCCATTAACTAACCTTTGTAGTTTTTTTATTATTATTTTGTTTATTCGTATATTCAGATATACATACGTATAATTGTTAACCTAAGTAAAATAATAATTAATGGGGTTCCATTGATTGGCATAGAACAGCGTATGGACTAGGTGATATGCGATTTGATACATTAAAACCCGAATGTCCACACGCTGAGGAGATTAATGGGATAATGTGATGAAAAGGTGATACAAATGGGGTTACAATAGGACTACTCCTATAAATGTAATAGATGTACTCCACAGTACATCTATTACATTTTTGTATTATTATTTACATGCTATTTATGTTGGCAGTATGAAATTAGGTAAACATATATACAGTACTAATAATGGCAATAATATAAAAAAAAAGAAACCCTTGTAGTTTACAAGCATATATTATTGTCAATTTGTTATATCTGTGAAGTTTTTCTCATATAAGCCTTTTATAAACTGAATAAGAACTGCAGAGTCTATTTATCTTTTACTTAAATGGTCGAAGCTAATTAACAAACATTTTAAATCATGTTTTAAAAGCAATCTACTAAGAAATTTAACAAAAGCCTTAAGCTTAATACGCAATGCAAGAAATATTTATTTGATAATAAAATATGTCTTAAATTAATAAAATGACATAATTATTTTATAAAAATCGATCCAAAATTTATTCTTAGGTAACTATTTACCTTCCAAATAATTCTAAGAAACTTAATAGGGCGGGAGTTATTCGTGGTTAAAATCATGGACCTTAGCGATAATTTCAACGATTTAAACATTTCGCAAAGAAGAGGTTTGTAGTCCATGCGATAATTAGAAGCCGCAGTTATAAGTTCTTGCATAAAATAAAAGTTATTTCCCATGAGCTCTTTTAGGAAAATATATTCCGTTAGGTTGGCTATAGCGAAAAGTTACAGCTTAGGTACAAAAGTACACTTATAAACTTAATATTAATAATAAGGTTGAGACTTGAAATTTTCTTAAATTACTCAAATTGTTCACATTATTTGTTTTACGAAATAAGCATGATAATTTACGTGATTTTATTACAGCTTATCAAATTTGAGACACTATAATCATTTCTAAGATGAAAGATTAAATTTAAATTTATTTATTAAAAACACTAATTAGTAAAATATACACTACTCACAAAAATTAAAGGATATTCAATATTAGTCAAAATTTTTGGGTGATTTTCTAAAGGGATAACTCAGAGAGAAATGGTCGTACAGTATAGAAAAAACACAGATTGTAGCTTCAAGTGTCTTGTTTTCAAATCTGAACCGTAATTTTTCAGCAAATATGCTTGTCAAGTAATAATAACGGTAGCGCTTGACTATTCAAAAGTACTTTTAAAAGTCTACTTGAATAAAAATAATTTTGATTTTGATTTTTGATTTAATCAGAAAACCAACGAAAGAAATTTTTAAAATTTTTACTTTTCTTTGAAATGTTCCGTGCACTTCCGTTGTCCCTTGTTGAAAACCATCTACAAATTTTAACTACTTTTTAGTATCCATTAGTTTTTGTGAGTAGTGTATGATATAATATGTTCTAATAGAATGAAAACGGCTTGCGATTCATTGTTCTTTATTTATAATAGTACAAATCTCATTTTGAGATTAGAGCTAAATATAGGCTAATTAAAGCCAAAGTTTGTAGACTTTTACCAAACCTGAGGAGTTTGAAATACAACTAACTAAGTGCTTGAGAACTTTTGACTTTTTAAACTGGTTCTTAACGTGAGAACAGGCTGCATTATATTTGCGGTTTAAGTATAATATGATATATTATTTCAAATTCTTAATTATTCTGTATACAACATAACCGACAAATGTCCAGCTAGCGATGATAACAGCATTTCCAAAAGAGCATTGGGGGAAGTTGTCCACGACATCGCCGTCACCGTACCTGGAAATATTAAATATATCATTACAAAGTCTTAGTTTTTACACTACAGAATTGGCAAGCAAGCGTATGGCTTTTACATACGTAAAGATTAGATATAAAAGAAGAGGATAAGAAAGGGTGAGGTTTTGGGCCTCTAGCGCTCTCACTCATTGAACGAAATGCAAAACGTCTGTCACTTCACTTAACTTCATTTTTCCCTTTTATAATCACCGAGGACGTTTTCAGGTTAGGTGTTTTTTCGACATACGGTATTTTCGATGTAAGTGCTTCAACAGATGAATACGCGTAAACGGGCATATTCCGGCGTGTACGGTCGAGTGAGTGTCATTAGTATATTACTCAAAAATTATTACGCTCTTATACACCTCCATACGTGCTTCGAGAAACGAGTTTACACGCTTGGAAATGCTTGTCTGAAGCCATCGTAATAGAAAATCACATACTTCTTAATTTTATTGTATCTTAAATTATATTTACTAAAGAATAAATCATTGAAAGTAACTTATACTCACTTTATAATACCCAAGCTTACAATTATGCCACTGGCTACCACAGTAGCCACAATGGATACTGCCAAATAAGTTTCAAGTATGCCTCGGATAACTCCTTCTAATATTTTGAGAGTTAGTCCCGCAAACACCCCTATTAGTCTGATGAAAATATCCATTTGATGTTATTAAGACCATTTGGATCTGAAATTAATATCATTAATATATACTATTCTAAGAGAACTTATTAAACTTTTGCGATTATTTTGTGAATAGAATAATTTAAGAATAGGTAGAATTTAAGATAAGTTTAATGTTATATAGTGGTACTGTGTACTGTAGTATAATTCCTTTTCTTGAGTATTTTTGGTTAAAAATATTTTTTTTTGTATATTACCAAATTTGTTGGCAAGCATACGAACCACCTGATGGCAATTATCGTAGCCTATGAAAGCTTACAACACCATTTGTGGGTATCACTTAAGCGTCACCAACCTCGAGATATTGTTTCTTAAATCATTGGATGAAGCTACAGTATTCTCAAAAAATAAAAGGTCTGTAATAGAAGTCCTATCATTTACCTCTTAAAATGATACAAATTGTTTGTGAGAAACATACTTTCTTTATTAAAAATATAGAAAATGACATCTTGCTATATTATGACAAATATCTTAGTAAACCTTTTTATTAAAAATAATAAGATATCTACGTTGTTGAATGGTCTTAGATATCTACAAACTATGAAGGTACAAATTAGGTACAAAAGCAAAGACTTGGTACAAAACAACGAAATGAAATGAAAAATAATTGAATCTAACACAGCTATCGCAGTATTCATAGTGTTAATAAAAAATTACTTAGCTGAAAATAAAATACACTAAAAATCACAATTACGTATTGATTTTAAGCATATTATCATATAAACCCCAACTGCGGCTATAGGTCTGGAGTCATAACTAACTAAAATAATCCATAAATATATATATAAATCAATTGCTGTGAGAAAAACTGCAAGGAAAATAATAAAGGCAATAGTTTAATTTTTCCATACAAACTGCAACATCAGCACGGTAAACTCAGGTCTCTTCAAATTAAAGAACGTAGAAATTATTATTTATTAAAATCTTAAAAATTAAAAAAAAAATTAATATAGGGCTATAATTCAGCTAATAACTTACATTATTAATAATTAATGTTGTTAATTCTAAGACGGCACGAAGTTCGCCGCTAGTCTTTAAAAAAAAATAACACTGTCATTCTTTGTGAGCAATAACTATATTACCTTAGTATTTATTTTATACAAAGAGATTATGTTCTTTTATGAGCTTTTTGCAAAAACATATTTATTGAGAAATAAGAAATAGATATGAAAAGCGCATGGTCGTGTGTTTATTTTAAAATTTCTTTCCATAGAAAACTTTACTTAACATTTATAAGTTACACAAGCGTGTGTTTGAAAAGTATAAAGTTTCCTTATAAACATAAGACTTAACTAAACTTAAATAACATCAAAAGGTCTTTTCGAATTATAAATCAATAAGGCTTCACGTGTTCTCGAAACTTTAGCAAAATAAAATCGAACTTTTATAGAATATTGAAAGGCAAAGTTACACGTAAAAGGATGTTAAAATGTAAGGAGGCCTTTTAAGTTTTTCTTTTGAGTGATTAATGAATGGCCTTTAAATGAAATATACAAGTGTACTGCGTGGGTTACAAGTTTAGGAGTATAGGTAAAAGAAATACCTTTAACGTGTTACTTGAAAGTAACGAAATTGGTGTGCCTAAAATGTGCGATCGGGGATCCCCGTCAGGACCAAAGTTCGTTCTTACGTTTCTCCTTCAACTTCGAATGAAATTCGAAATGAAATCTGAATATTTCAAAAGATTATATGATAAAAAGATTAGGGGACAGAGAGTGAGAGAGAAAGAGTCCTCTCTTTCTCTCTCACTCTGGTTATGCGAACCCGGCCATGCACTCACTTGCGAATACTTCCAAAGTAAACTCTATAAAAACGGACATACAATAAAATAATGTGACTTTTCAATAAAATAATGTCTAAAAATTGTATTGTCATATGATACCTGTTCATTACACAAGCACTTAAATCTGTGTTAGTAAAAACTGAAAACATCACGTAACAAAATGAAAAAGGTTTTAAATTTACTTCAAACTACTTATTATACCAGAATGGTTGCCAAGTAGAATCTATGAATAGTCTTACTAGTTTTACTAGAATGCAGTTGTACTATACGTTTACAACTTTGGCTTTATTCCAGCGTAAGGGTGCTTTTCCACCAGAGATGTGCTATGCTACGTTGCTATGGATACGTTTGATGTGTACCAATCATATTCATTGGTTTTTTTTCGAATGTGTATTGCTGTTGGCCCTACTGGCCTTGTCACTGGCGGCTGAGCACAGAGACTCAGCCATGATTATGGGCAGCCCTCACGGGGCTCAAATTTGATTCCGTCCTATAAGGGTGCCTCCCTTAGCGTGCTGGGCCCATATTCATTGGTGCACATAGCTTACTACTGGTGGAAACGGATTCAACTAAGATATGGTTTTTATATGGAAGGATGCATGCTATGGATGCCTGCTATTGGACCGACGTGAGTGATGTAGCTATACTAGTACCTAAATTATGCCCGCGTTTGTTGCTGAAAGTAGATTGTTGCTGAACTGCGAAAAAGAACTACTTTGCGGAGGCGTATCTTCATAGCGTATCTTCCTCGCACAGCTAAATAGCTTAGTATTGGTGGAAAATCACATATTTTCGTAGCGTAGGTTTTACATCTTCGCAGCATAGCTGCATAGCATATGTCTGGTGGAAAGGCACCCTAAGTAGTGGACGAAATTTCAATGGATGAATTGAATAAAACTGGGTCAACTTTGTGCTAAAGGTAGTATTTATCACATGGTTGTGTGCCACAATAGCACCCATAAAAGTTCAGTGACCGTTCTATCACCCACTTCAATGTAATGTTATAGAGTATTCAAGATAAAAATAGTCAAAATGTAAATTTATAGCAAATGTTTATAAAAAATCTTATTAGTATGTAACTAATATTATAAATGGGAAAGTTTGGATAGATTAATGGATAGATGCATACGAGTATATGGAGGGATGTTTTTACTCTTTTTTTACTACTGCACAGATTTGGATGAAATGATGATGGATTTAGTACACACATAAGTTTTTATCGTTGACTCGGAAAAATGTTGGGTCTCTGGGAAAAAACTGCATAACGAGACAGGAGCCGCAGCAGACCTAGTATCTAGAGCGCATAATAGAAGTAAATTAGTCATTATGTTAAGATGAATTCAGATTAGTGAGCTTGTTCACTAGGTTTATTCTTTTTTATAATCAGTTTAAATTATCTTCTTCTTCTTAGCGTTATTACGTTTGCTCAGGCTCTGCTTTTTACTCTTATTCGGATTTGACAGGGTACTTACTTAGTTTTTAGACAGATCGATTGCCATTTGATCTCCGCAACCCTAAGGGCGAAACAGTAACTCATTGGATAAGAGCAAACTATATTATAAAATTGATTATTATCATATGTCAGGTGACAAAAACCGGGACCGACAGCTTAGCGTGCTTTTCGAGGCACGGAGCGACGACTCACAAGGCCAAACGCCCAGACTGAAAAGTTTATAAGACGAATACAAACCATGGTGGATGTTACCGAGCGGTAATTGAACCCGTGACCGTTGAGGCTAAAGGCAACCTCGCTACCAACACGCTACAACGTTCTTCAATTTGTTAAAAATATATTCGACATACACTCAACAACTGCTAATAAGCCACTGGCGGTATACAGAGCTTAATCCACCAAGCAAATTGCAAATTGAGGCACTACTTCACGTCGGCTCATCGCCTACACCTTTACAAATCGCAAATTCGACCGCACGTGGGTACTGCTTCATCTCCGGGATCTTTAGTTTAGCTTTCCAATTTCTTGTTGGGTCGTTAAAGCAATAATAATATTATCACTTGTTAATAGATGTTAGGCAGAGTTATATATTTTCGAAATGGAGTTTTATTGCCTGAAAAAAAACGGATAAAACGAGATTTTCTATAAATAAATCCTAGCTAGATCGATTTATCGCGCCCAAAACGCATACTCAATTTCATGAAAATCGTTAGAGCGTTTCCGAGATCTCGATTATATATTTTTTTACAAGAATTACTCGTTTATAGATATTAGATATTGCACTTTATAATTTATAAAGTTTCATTAAAATCTTTTAACTTGTTTTATTTCTAAGGAAGTCTCTAATTAGAAGCCTTAATATAAAGTTTCAACTTTGCATTGGCAGTTTCTACCCGTCATCTTTACTTCCTTGGTTGTTTCGTGAACAATTTCGTAGAAAGTACACAAAATATTCTATTATATTAATTATATTAAATTATACATTATATTAAATATAGTCCTTAGTAGTATTATACATGCAAAAGTAACTCTGTATCTCTGTCTGTCGCGCTTTCTTGTCAAAATTATTTAACCGATTTAAGTTTAATTTGGAATACAGAGAGTCTAGTGTCTGAGAAAGGACATATTTTTAATGCGAAAAAGGATTGTAAGGGGTTGAAAGTGGGGATGAAAAGTTGTATTGTCATTTTTCGAGCTAGAA
Organism: Hestina assimilis; assembly: GCA_023373885.1. NCBI lineage: Eukaryota > Metazoa > Arthropoda > Insecta > Lepidoptera > Nymphalidae > Hestina > Hestina assimilis. The sequence continues at coordinate 8,838,567 of CM041755.1, read as the reverse complement.
GCTTGAAACTTATTTTTTAGGCTGTTGATTCGATATAAATAAATATGACATTTAAAGTTTGTGAAAGGGGGCGGGGAGTTTGTATTAAATTTTTTTCACGCGGGCGAAACCGCTGGCAGAATCTAGTTATTAGCATTTAATAAAAATTGTGCTAATGTATTATTATTGAGCTACGTATTATTATTGCGTTCACATATTTTGAAGAATACAATTAATTTTATAAATAACAATAAAACTAAACATTTTATTTTCCGATTTGAGAAACTGACTTTCGTGGTGGCGTGTTACGCGAGCATTGAGACCAAAGGTGGTCTCAACGGTCGCGGGTTCCATTCCCTCACAAAGCGGACATTTGATCTTAGAAATCTGTCTCGATCTGGGCGTTTTTCCTTGTGGGTCTCCCCACCGTGCCTCGGAGAGTACATTAAGCTGTCGGTCCCGGTTGTTATAATAACATCAAATAATAACGTTAACTTCTTAATATAATATTACTTTTATCCAATTAGTTAATGACGACGTTGTGGCGCAGCGGTAAAGCGAACCTGCCTTTAAAACGCCAGATCGTAGTTCGATTCCAGCTCGGAGCATAATGTGTTTGTATTGACCATGCAAGCATATTTTCCGATCTGGGTGTATTTGTCCTTGTCCTTGTATATGTTTCCGGACCACCGACACAGGATATCAATATCCTAATGGGGGCCGTTGAGTGTGTAGCTTTTATTATGATTTATTATTATTATTAGTTATTGGTTTGGCCTTTGGTTTGTGGAGGTCAGATGGCAATCGTTATGTGTAAAATCTTGTAACTAGCCAAATCCGGATTAAATCAATAAGCAGACCCTGGGCAAAATACTTCAAGAAGAAGATTTGAGAAACTGACCTCAAAAAGGAAGAGGCAATTCGGTTGTATTTTTTTATATTTCTTACCTCAGAATTCTTGTCGGAGTCATCATGAACTGATTTGGAAAATTATTTTTTTGCTTAAGAGATTTTGTTTTCCGTGAGGTCTCTTCATTTTCATAAAAAAATATCAACCCAAAAGCGATGAAAATTTTTATTTGCTCGAATTTTATCTATTTTTTAACTTTTTACTTGTATGTCATACACGAGTTCCGACTGATTATTTAATTACAGAGAAATTATTATTTCTTGTTCTTTAAAAGTGTAAAGTTTAAAAAGTTTCCATCTAGAGGATTAGTATTAAAGCGTTGCATTATTCATCGTTATACAATTCAACCGCAAATAAACGGTTGTCACAGAACTATGTATTTGCGAACATAAATCTAGAAGTAATCTCATTTTACCCAAATGATCCCCGAATTATTAACTACTAACATTTGCAAACAATTTGGGTCCTTTAAGCCTTTGATCTATATTAATATTCTTGTCCTCAACTTGGCTCGTTTCTGTTTTTCTACTTTGTTCTTTTAGATAAAGCGTTTCCTTTGTCTTAGAATCTTTCAGCGCCGACTTATAAAAGAAGGAGACTATCAATTCAAATAAAATGCTTATTGTTCATTTCACATATGATATTATATTCACCGTGTCTGGGACGATGTTAATTATGGCGGTTTCAGAATTCGTTTTTCGGGGCGTGCCTGTTACAACACGCACTACTCGCATAAGCGTTGACGCGCTTATAAGTTCGTATATGTGCGTCTACATTAGTGGCTTTTTATTGCAAGAGCCGGCCTCTTCTCAAGAAAAGTACCACCGCAGTTTCAGATATTATACCGCAATAATAGTATAATAGTTTGGTATACATTGCATTGCTCTTATCCAATGAGTTACTGGTTTGCCCTTAGGGTTGTGGAGGTCAGATGGCAATCGCTCTGTGTAAAACTAGTAACCTGTCAAATCCGGATAAGAGTAATAAGCATCTCGGGTTTTTTTTTTTTTTTTTATGTTAGAAGTTGGCAAACAAGCATACGGCCCACATTATGGTAAGTGGCTGCCGCAGCCTATGAGCGCTTGCAGCACCATTAGTAGGTGCCACTCACGCGTTGCCAACCTCGAGATATAAGTTCTTAAATCTCGTTCGCCCAGTAATTTCACTAGCGTACAATGCCCTTCAAACCGGAACACAGTAGTGCCTAAGCACTACTATTTGGCGGCAGAATATTGGACACTGCGGTGGTACCTACCTAGCCGGCCTCTTGCAACAAAAGACCTACCACACGTGTGACTGATTGCACTGGTGGAATAATCTCTGCTGTAACAGAGGTTATCCCAACAGCGGGCGATGGGGTCGTCACATCCCGACGCCGTTAAAAATAAAATACCGGGAATTATGCTAGGACGCAGAAGTATGGTATACATTGCATAGCTATGTTTCGATTTGACACGTCTTGGACACTGTAGCTAGTGAAATTACTGGGCAAAGAAGATTAAGGCAATATCTTGAAAAGATGAAGATGAAGAAGAAGTTGGCAACGCGCGAGCAACACCTACAAATGGTTTTGCAAGCTTATATGCTTATAGTATGCTTACTTGCCAACTTAGTTACATTAATAAGAAAAAATATTCGCCACTTTCGGTTCAAAAATACACTCCTGCACGCGTTCGGTTTTTTGAATCGCGTAATTAAGAGTGGAAGCGGGCGTGTCGTATGCCGAAGCGACTTTGTACGCTCAGTAAAAAAAAACCTCTAAAACCGCCCTTATTGTTATGTTATTGATTTTCTGTGATAATAATTATTATGACAATATAATCCAGGCCAATATATAAACAAGGATGATCATTCAATCATTATATGAACTTTGAAAACATAATAAGGCGGTTGTCTCTTTTGAATTATACTTTGTTGTAAAGTTCTTTATAAAAACAATATATAGGTATATAAGAGATAGACATCATAATTCCTCTAATTGTATGTGCAAAATTATTGTTTTATGCCTTTGGAAGTCTAGGGACTTAAGGAGGTAATTTACTTTGTTTACAAATAACCATCTATTTATTGTTACAACTAATAATATCCAGTTTTATTCGTTTAAGCTATAAGTTGAATTTGTATGTCAAACATTCAAATTAGTCAGAGCTAAGCCCATCCAAACGATTTAATTCCAGCCTACAAATATAAACATGAATATTCATGAAAATACACGTCTTGGTTAAGTTTCGGTAAATCTGTTATTATTAGGAAGTTTAAACATTATAATGTGACTTATTTTATGGAGATCATTATTATAACATTTTGAGAATACTTGGGTTTGTTAAAGGTATTACAAAGTAAATCGGCTTAATCACACGCCGTTAACCTTCCTCTATGGGTTATGGGGTTAAGAAATACAAAAAGGAGTGTCAAAATTATTGTATCTATTTTATTAATATTATAAATGTGAAAGTTTGTAGGTAGGATGTTTGAATGTTCCTTAGGCTACTGACACATATGCTTATATTTAAGCACGCTTGTAAGTATGCTTAAAACTAGCATGCTCTGCATGTTTTCACATTATCTAGCAATAACCATGCTAGTTTTCAGCTTACACATTGATAAAATTGATACTACCTAGTATTACTACTTACTAGAATTCTCATAAACAAACCTATTCAGACGCGCTCGAAGGACGCACCCTTCCACCCGTACCTCAAGTAGCATGGTCTAAAATCAAACGACTGTTGATTTTTTAGCAAGCTCGAAATAAACGTGCTCATTACGAGCAAGGCTTAGACACACATGCTACTAAGTAGCAATGGCTCATAAATAGCATGTGTTCTTGCTAGTTATAAGCATGTGTGTCAGTACCCTTACTCAATCAACATCAATCAATAATGTAAGTTTGTATCAGAAACCATTTATTTCTACTACAATAAAGGTGCTTCATCGCATTCACGCATCGGGCAAAATCTACAATTTCATTAATTGAATTTAATTGGACTTTAATTCCAGGCCGTGAAGCTTTACTGATTTTAAACATAATGAAGTGAAAGCGCTCCTGAAAATTAATGCGTAAAATGCTTTTAATTCTTTCAATCCTCTCTATTACATATATAATATGTAGTATTTAAGTATTTTTTCCTTTAATTAAAATTGGTGTACCTTGATTTTGCTATCGTTCAAGTTGTACTTTATGTTATATAAATATATATTTATTTATACAAAATTGGTTTTACTGTAATTTTTTTATCTAACTATTAAACCCTAGTATTTCGTTTCTCTTGTCTCCAATATTACTCCTCGTCTCATGATGCAACAGACGGTGCAGTCCTGAGAATAAGTTATCATACAAATCCCATTTAATAATTACTTAGTTAAAAGATTATTTTCGAAAATTCAAATGCAATGGATTCAATCTGTGGCATTTAAATAGTCTAATTAATATGTCTGAAAAAGTTCTCTATAAACGAATCAATTTTAAAATATATATGAATTTGGTTAGTGACTGTTATTGATTATGTAAATTTATTGTTTTTATAAATATTAATTAATAATATGTAGAAACGATTTTAGTTTTGAGGTTTCATTTTCCAATTTCTATATTGGTGCGAGTTCAAAGTGACGAACGAAAGACTTAATTATAGTCTTGATTAAGAACAAAGTTAACCTTTTGATTTCTGTAATGAGAAATTATAAATAGCAGTGTGAAGGTGTAGTATTTAGAAATGCGATATAAATTTTATGTTTGATACTTTTATAGCCAAACTTACTCGTTTATTGAAAATCTGTTTAGCATTTAAAGGGTGCACGTGTAGAAATTTCATTTAAGTTTTACTAGCTTCTGCTGGAGACTTCGCCCGCGTGAATTTCACTATTTCAATTCAAACTTTGAATCCCTATTCCAACCCTTCAATTGCCCCCCAAAAAAAAGTTATATGCTTCTAGTTCCAAACTGACTGACTTCCATACAAAATTTCACCCCCTTTTGCATGGTGTTAACATGTCAGTCAGATTTTCTTCTTTTTTAAAAACGGATTACCTATTGTAATCAGTATCTTTTAAACAAAACTGATTAAATATTAATATCGTTCAAACACAGAATATATCCATCTCCAAGCCAACCAATTCATATTATTTACTAAACTCGGCGATACTTCATTTCCTAACACAACAATGATTGAGGCGAATATAATGGCATATAAATAAGTAAACGATACACACTCAACGCCCCCCATTAGGATAGTTATATCCTGTGTCGGGGGTCCAGAAACATACTCAATGACAAGGACAAACATACCCAGACCGGAAAACATGTCTGTATGGTCAATACAAAAATCCGCTCGACCTGTGGCTGTCGCTATCGCTGCACCACAACGTCGTCACGTCATCACAAATAAAAACACAAAGCAATTTATCTCGCAGAGTGCACCAAAGAAATGGACATAGATATGTACATACATTCGAAAATATAATATAGATACCACATGGCTAGACGAATTAGAATCAAATTAAGTATATAAGCAAAGTATATAGCCCGGATTAACATAATAATTATAATCTTGTACTTTTTATTCGGATGTATCCAAGAAAATGTGCTCGGGTAAGATCGTGGGGAGAAGCTAATCAAGTCATATTAATATTCAAGACTCATTCGATATTGCCACTAACCGCATCCTTTTTGGGAATCGAATTTATTCAGATAATAAAATATCTCTTAATCAATGATCATGTGTGTCTAAAATAATATGTTCAATCCTTTTCATCTCTTGTAATTCTTTTAATTAATGCGTAAACACGTTTCATTCATAGTTGGTAATATAACTTAATGTTTTCGATTTTAAAGTGATGGAAATAATATGCAAAGCCGTTTAGTTTTACATCGTTATCAGAATTTACTGGTTTCATGTCACGATTAATAACAGCTTGAATTTTATTACAGAGCACTGTTTTATAGCAATAATATTATGGAATTGATATAATATATATTGTCTTTTTCTCATGACGGTTGGAAAACAAGCATACGGTCCGCCTGATGGTAAGCAGGTCCCGCAACGTATGAAAGATTGTGTGATACCTAAAATATCGCTCGTTGTCAATCCAAGAGATAGGAAGGAGAAGTGGTCATGAGAAGGTAAGAAAGGAATTAGAGGCGGTTGAAGATTGGGCCTCCAGTGGTCCCACGAAATGCGACAGTACCTACTGATATTGTTACTTTACGCCGATTTTCTATGAGATGGTAGTAGTTGGTTTGTCGAGCCGGCCCATTTCTGCTGGGAGAAATATGGCTCTACTACTTCTAAAATATAAAGACTGAATTCAACTCAAACTTTCTCTTCTCTTATGTCTTATGAACTGTCCAACATTTGTATTTTCGAGAGCAACTATGGAACACTTATTGAATCTTTGTGAAATCCGGCTTGGGGTATTTGATATATTGGGGCCCTAATAATTATCAAATTAACATAATAAACAAAACTCAAATTAACGGATATAAATGTCATAGTTTCAAAAAGGAGTGAGAAAAGAATGGATGCTAAGTTATAAGAAGGGGAAATCTGGGTGAATGTTTTAAAAGAATAACTAGTGCTACTCTCGTTACGTCCCCAGCTCTTTTAAACTAATTGCGGAAAAAACAATAACACTTTTCATATTCAATAAATCAATAGTCTATTAATATCAAGCATTTTAACCGCTACCCCTGACAGCGGTCAATATAGAATAAAAATCACCATGTTGACTAAAGTCTGCGGTTTAAAGTACTTGTGAAAAGGTTAACGCCTCGTAACAAGATTCCTATTTGAAAATATTGACACAGGCACCCACTGTCGTTCGCAATCAAGCTCCTAAGACTCTCTGAATATTTTTTTTCTCAAGGTTTGAAAATTTATATTGAAGTTGCGTAATTCCGAAGGAAAAATAATAACATTTGCCTGAACCGAATAAAATTTTTGCGACAAAATGAACGTTGATTTTTACTTATGGGATTTTATTTTTTATACGCATTGCTATATTTTAAATTGCATTAATACATTATTATTAATTAATATTCATGTAATAAAAATATTTGCTTTATTATTAAACTAGCGGCCCGCTCCGGCTTCGCACGGGTATAAAATATATAGCCTATGTCATTCACTGAAAAAATGATTAAAATCGATCCAGTAGTTTTGATTTATTCATTACTGCCCGTGGCCCGCACGCGTTATTATTTACGACATGACATTAGAAACCTCAAAAATAACAGTATTTCTCCACTATTTAATAGATGTTATTATACATATAAACCTTCCTCTTCAATCACTCTATCTATTAAAGAAACCGCATCAAAATCCGCTGCGTATTTTCAATGATTTAAGCATACATTGGGATATAGGGACAGAGACAGCGACTTTGTTTTATACTATGTAGTGATAATTAGTCATTCTTGTTTGTTTATTATAATATTATGTAGTTTTATATTATCAAACTTGCTCAGTAACGCAAAAATGGTTGAACGGATACTGAAGTGAAGATTAAAAACAAGCGTACGGTCCGCCTGATGGTAAACATTCACCGCAAACTTATGAACGCTTGCGATACTTGAACTATCACATGCGCGTTGCGTTGCCAACCCAAGGGATAGGAAGGAACGATAAGAAGGGAAAAAGGAACGGGATAGAGGGGTTGGGACATTGTGCTGCTGGCAATCTAACTTATCATACGAAACGCAACAAAGCAGAAATACAAACTCACAAAGTTTTAAAATTGTTTTCGATACATGTATAAGCCGTTTACGACTACAATCCAAACTAATTTGCATTCTCTTATAAGTTTTCTTGAAACGAATTTACTTATACTCTATGTTTAAATATTCTTTTAAAAGGTTATAGTCGAGTTATAGATAAGAGTTTACTGATTCCAGTCTTTAAATGTACTTTTTACTTAACCGGTAGAAAGGTGTAACTGACGGGCTGTAATTAAAATTAAAAACATTGTGTCGACAGAACGTTGTGTAATTTTAGTTTTTGTTGATATTTTATAAAACATAATAGATTAAAACTGTATTATAATAAAATAATACCGTGGTGGGCCATGCACAGAAGAGACTAAAGGGTTCTGCAGCTTGATGAGGAAGACCGTTTAGGACTGAAATATTAAAGAATTAAAAACGACCGCAAAAATAAGTTGCTTGTTTCATAAGAACGAAAATGTATTTTACATTAAAATTCTTTAATACATTTTCAGTTTATAAACCAACATGTTTTTTTTAGAACAAGGTCTTGTGTGTTCTTGTGTTCTTTAGAACAAGGTTTTGAACTATAAGATTTAAAATCCTGGAAAATTTGAAGTAGTAGAACATCTTATAGTCCTAAAGATTCATTCTCCTCAAGCTGCGAAACCCTTCAATGTAGTCCGCGTAATGTATACCACATACTTGACTGATGATTATATTATTTTAAAACTTGTCATTTATGGGTCAGAATTGTGCACATAAAATAACAAAAATAACGACATAATTAGCGATATTTGAACATAAGGGATATAGATTTCAGTTAATTTTTAACGGTCTTCAAAAAAGGAGGTTCCTTAATTCGACTGTATTTTTTATGTTTGTTACCCTCATAACTTTCGATTGGGTGAACCGATTATAATATTTTTTTAATTTGAAGTGTTTAAGTCGAGGTAATATATGGCGATGATTGACTTATCACCGACTTCTGTTGTAGAAAATATTTTTTTTCTTCTTAGTTTTGAAGTCGTTATTTTTTTCTAAAAATTATTCTGTACAACTGATTAAATAATAAAATTAAATTGTGTCTCTATGTTTTTCATATTTATTATAATTTTGTTGTTAAAATTATCACTGTCAATACGGTTCTAAGAATAGAGTTCTTTGGCATACAAATTCGTAGAAAAACGGATGGACCGACCTTATACGTCGATATGACCAATAAAATATTCACAGTAACTTAAGCTTATGAAACATCAAAAGGTTCTTTCGGATTAAGTCCAAATAAGGCTTCCCATTTTTTCAAAATTCACAAAAGCCTTATGATAAAAATAGAACTCTTTTAGACTTTATTTACTTTAATGTGGAGATTTTTATTTATTTCGAATGATGTTAACATTTATGAAAGCCTTTTAAGTGATTCGTTTGAACTTTCAAATTTCAAAGGAAGATATTCAATAGGGGCAAGTTCGAAAAATCCATTTATACCAGTTATGATTAGCCAAAAGCTGAAATTTAATATTATTGTTATTCTACTATGAATATAAATAAAATATTGGTTTTAGGAAATACTAAGATAACTAAGCAGCATCTGTATGATGATCGCTCACTAGATATTAATAATAATTGGTAATAATTTCTGATGATTAATTTTGCTTACAATATAAGACTATGACAACAACATCATCATCACTGAACGAACTAACAAAGTCGTAAAACATTCTTTTTATATTTTAACAGTTGTGAAGGAATTAGATATATTATCTAAACTCGACGATGATTTTAGTCGTGCTTTGGCCACGCAGCCGGCACTCTGACGGAATAAATTATAAGCCTTATCTTCTTTACTATACGTTGAAAATACCTCACTCCACTAAAAGCATTGTTCTATGTTGATTTTGTGTTGATTTACATTGATCTTGTGTATTAAATAAAAAAAATACTTTGATTTTAATTTTTTTCCGATGCTACCTTTATTTAATGCATTAACTTTTTAACCCCAAAAACTATTTAAGGTGTAAAAATGAAACACGGACAACTTTATCTAGATAGCATAATATAATATCATATGAATACACAACAATATGGCTATTTTACCTTATTTGTTCACTGCTTTTAATATTATATTCTTAGTTAAATTCTTTAATTTTATTGTAATGTTATATAATAATTAAAAATCGCAAGCTTTGAAGACGTCTTTTAAATCAAAAGGATCTATTCAAATTTTCATGAATTTAACGTAGAACAAAAACATTTTACGTAAAATTTTCATTTCTGATTTAAATTCTAAGTAGATACCGTTTGTCAAACCTTAAGTTAAGCTGAACTAAGTTACTTAAATTATCTTCATATTACACTATGTTAAACGGAAAAAAATAAGAACAGATGCGTCAATAAGAAATAGCCTTATAAGTTTTTAGAAGAAGAGAAATATATAAACTTATATATATATCCGACTACGAAATTCTTCCTTAACTTTTCTAATCTTTAATTCATGACACACTACAAACTTAACATCGACTTGTATCTTTAGATTTTACCTTCATTTATTACATTCGGACCAATACCTTAGGGGGCTCGTAAATCGAGTGTGGAGTCTCCCCTTCTAATGAGCTACTTTATATAAAAGATTTGATTTGACGTTCCGTCTGTTTTTTTAATATATATTTTTGGAGAATGTAATTTTATCTGAATTAAAAAGGTTATCACATCTTTTCCGTTAATAGTTATTTTTGATCAATAAGATTTCTTTTCGTGGATTTTGTGATGTCTTGATCAAAGCCTTCAGCGATAAAGAACGAAAGTCCATAAAGTGTGAGCATTCGACTTAATTGGCTACGATTGTAAGAGAACGATGTGATTTCGTGAACAGGTGTCAGGTGGTTATAGATCTAAGCGACGGCGCGTCCAGACGACAGGCGCTGCTACGCAAACGCTACGCGAAGTCCACGCAAGTCAGAACGCTCTTGAGACTTAAAAACATCATTATCATCTCAAGACGCAAAGCAGGCACTTGGAAGGCGCCATTGCAGTTGAATTACGACAACGGCCAGCTTCCGAAAAACCTACGTAAAGCCCTGTCTTATTTGTAAGAATTAAAAACTAAGTAATTCATGTAAATATCTAGAACAATGTAATATATGAAACAAAAAAACGTACGCTATGATCTTGTTGATAAAATATTTTAAGCTGTTTGTTAGACCCTCCGCTGCTTGTTAAGAGTCTATATAGGCAATTACGTCAAAAAGGATCATCGGTTCGAGTGATACGGAAAGTGAGGCATGTTTACATTGGCCCATTTACCTTTCAGCTAACCGAAAAATGAGATGGGAGATATGAAGATCTGTTTTTACATGTAAAAATTGGCTCGTAAGTTGTAACAAGTTTGTTACATATGTATTTCAACCTTGTTAGTTAAAAATATGTATTCATGTCAATTGAAAAACGCGATGGACTATAAAAAATTTTTAAACATCGATCAGCTGTCAAATAAAACTGTGTGTTACTTCTCAAAATATTACGTTTATGAAAGTCAATTGTTTTGTCAGCTTCACATTTAATATTTATTGGAACGAAGTTTCTAAGCGCGGCCTGCAGGTAGTGCGATTTAGTAGAAATCAAGAAGTGTGCGTGGGTTTATCGAGCCTACTACAAGCAAATGAGCACCCAAACGAGTGGGAGCTCAGCCAGGTGTTCATCTCTCTCTTCCCCTCTCTGTCCCTGAGTCCTCTTATACTACTTTTTATTTCATTATTTAGTATTACATTCGGAGGTGAAGAAAAAACGTAAGAAACAATTTTTATTTTTCTATTGTGTATCGTACTCCTACTTCTACTTACCATGCATATTACTAAAAAATCGTTTAAAACTTGTATTAATAAATAAATATTAATGCACTCTGTACAGCAAAAATGTGCTTGAACAATCCATATTCTTATGTTTTCTTTTAATTATGCTTATATTTTATTTTTTCATGAACATCTTTTGAAGTTATTCAGTAAAAGTTTTTATTTAGCGAGTCAAAGACGTAAATGGCTTCTCTTTGTTCTAACATCAAAATATTTTATGCTTTTATAATTTTTCTGACTTTTAATTAATCGTGTAGATCCTAATATAAACTGAAAAATGAATGTTGAAAATATATTATAGACTGATAAATTCAGTTTATAATTTTTTTTTCGACAATTATTCAGAGGTTTTTCCTATTAAACGTAGGCAGAGTGCCAAGTTCGGATAGTAAAGCTGGACAAAGGAAGCTAAAGAAATGGAAAAAATCAAACTTCAAACCTGTAGCAATCATAATAGAACGATAAATATATAACTTTTCGACGAATACACTATGGATTTATGAGCATATGTATTTTAATCACTATTTCTCTACATTTAAATTCCAAACTCAATTTAACGCAATACATGCGGCGTTGTTGGAAACCGGCAAATGATATAATTATCTTCTACGCTTTATCGTTTAGGCCTAATGTGATGTGCGTGTAGCGTGTTAATGTGCGTACGAATAATTATACATTAAATGATCTTCCTAAGTACTTTTTAGACAATTTCACATTATTTGTTTAAATTAACGTCTTACGAGTTTGTATTTGTTTCGTCTGTCTTAATTTGGTTAAGAGACATTATTTTACATATTTATATGTAGAACACAAAACCGTCCTCGCCGGCGAAGTTTAGGTCCCTTGTTTTGCACGTCACGACGCGCTCATACCGTCAGGTGTGCACATCGTGTAGAATGCGCTCGGAGCGTTGTCTCCACTTCTGGTGAAGACTTTAGCCGAGGTTCGGCATCGCAAGAGGCTTAAAATAATTATAGCATAGTAAATAGTAGCATCCATCAGTGGCATCGTTGGACACGAAATAGGACAGATGATGCAAAATTGAAGGGCGGTGGATTGGACCTTGTCACTCAAATTCATTGAACAAAACACAAGAATGCGGATTCTGCTACTTCACATCAAAATCTTATAATAAGGTAAGTTCGAGTCGTACTATTCATTTCGGAAAAAAGTAAGACTACTACTACTACTACTGAAATTTTAAATAGTGTTGTGTGCACATTAAACTTGCTCTTCAATGATTACCGTTAACTAAACGTTAACAGTTACTTATTCAAATACTAACCATTGCTTGTGAGAGTCTAATATCTTCTTTTTGATGTTTATATCGTTCACATGATCAAGTGAAATCAATCACACAATTGACACGCGACAACTAATTTTCGAAGTATATTTCTTTTCTCATTTTTCTTGTCACAACAAAACAGCCTTTTCTGTTAATAATTTTCCGTAATGTTCACATCGATCAAAACATCGGACGGCATTGCTGATATACGTCGAAGAAGAAAAATATGTATGTAATTAATTCTTAACACAATAGTAGGTACAACCATCTTGTAATATTATAAATGCCAAAGTGGCTTTTTTTTGTGTGTGACACTTTCTTGCCTAAGCAGCCATTATGATGAATTTGGGTATAGATAAAAATGGGACTATGAAGACGGTGAAAGGCTAGACGTTGTGTTGTACAAAATAAAACTTGAAGGAGGTGAAGATATAGGGAATGCATGTGTGTTTGTTGGTAGTAGGGCTTAAAAGACCAGCATGGTTTGCTACCATACGTTGGTAAAACTTAAAACTCATGAAGGGACTGCTCATCAGCCGAGTTTTGAAGTCAGCCACTGTCAGTCAGCCAGTTGTCATCATATAAGATCGGCAACGCGTCTGCACGCCCTCTGGTGTTGCATGGAGCAAATGAGTTTTTTTGTCCCTGCCACATAAAAAAAATTATATAATTGTTTTTATGTATTATTTAGTATTTAATAAAAACTGGTATACTATAAATATAAAGTTACTTTATTGGACGTATTTTACAAATGCGTTGTATAACGAATAATAAGAGAATAACTTACAAAATTGCGGTATATTTTTTGGAAGATATGGTACTAGAGTCTAACATTTTATACGAATTTAACAATTTAAACTAAAATAACATACTTTTACTTGAAATAAAATAATATTTTTTATTGGCTCCTTATTAATGACGTCGGTTAAAACGATAAACAAAATGATTGCTATCCTGAAAGTGGAATTAACTCGCTTCTTTAAGAATAAAGGCCCGGTCAGCGACCTTCTGTATTTACACCGATTAAGCTTAAATAAGCGAAACGATTGGTGTTGTAAAACATCATAAAACTGAAGACAGACAGTAAAACATCTGCTTTAAGCTGTCTTGTCGCGAAAATTAATTATTCTGTATGCAGATGAGGGTGGAAAATTCGCGGATTATAGGATAACTCAATTATTTTTACTCTAAATATATTAAATACTAGCTAGTCCTGCGGCTCCGCTCGCACTATGTAGTTTTTTGATGATCCCACTGAAACCCATCATTTTTCCGGGATAAATAGCAATAGCCTATATGTTATTCCAGGTAATATTCTATGTGTGTATGTAATATATGTAATACTAAGTATTTATGGCGGCAGTAGGTTGCCGCCTCTGGTGGCCCTCGTGGCAAGCGCCGGGGCGTCGCGGTTGAATGCTTCGGTGATCCCGCGACGTCTCACTGTGGCGCTAGACGGGACCTTGGGGTTTTAGTGGGTATGGGGCCAGGTCCTATAAAGACCATTGCACATGGCCTCGAGTCCCATACTCCCCGCGCCACTTTTACCATCCGTCCCAGCGCGGGGATGTGTAAATGCATTTCCCCAAGTAAATAAAAACAAAGAAGGTAATATGCTATGTGTGTACCATCTTTTCATATTTTAATCCAAACCTGTTTATTAGTTTTTGCGTGAAAGAGTAACAAATATCCATTCATCCATCCAAAATTTCACATTTATAATATTAGTAAGATTAGTAATATAGTTGTCCATAATATAATTTGGAAGACTTAAAAGTAAAAGCCATAACAAGGAATCTCAACAGACATTTTAATTAAGGTTTATTTCTATTTTTTAATTGACACTCAGTTGGTGCTTGATTTTTTAAGTGCAACTTGTTAGACAACTTAATTAAAAAATTTCACTTATATTTTAAATATTATACGTGTACGTTTAGATTAATACTTATGTATAGAAACGCCGACAAAATAGAGGTGTGATATAATCAAATTATTGTTTGGAGTAAGTATTGCAAGCGGCGCTGAAGGTTCCACATTAGCTAACTTTAAAATATATTAATATATTCACTCACAATTATTTATTCGATTACAAACAATCCGCCCCGATAGGACAGGCTACATAATGATATAATTTTATAGTTATATAATTTTTTAATGTATACTTCTGGGTTTCTGTGCCAACCTTATTGGATGTACCTACATAGGTTGTACAAAATTACGGAATTTTTTTTTTCATTCGCTGAAAAGAAAAGTAAATTTAAAAAAAATATTCGTACGGAAATAGCTATATACCGTTATAGCCTGATAAAAATAACTATTAAAATACTAACATTGAAATAGTTATAGAATAAATATATTTTATTTAAATTTGAATAAAGAACGTTTCATTATAATATTCAGTTTATTATGACAAATATTATCGATATTACTGTTCCATCAACTCGCCGGCACTAAACCTTTTAGTTTATGTACACGACCCCCTTGACGCAAAGGAAACTATCTTTATCTTAACCACAAAGAAAGCAATCTTGTTTTCTTATAATACCAAGTCGACCTTTTTCTTAAGCCAAAGTAGCTCGTCTCATCTGGTCTGAGAGGCTGCTATCATTATATTAAAGTTCAATATACACAGATATTGTCTATATAGGACACGAGTTTGAACAAAATTATCACCTAATTTTAATTAAATGTATAAAATATTATGCAATTTGCATGAATATTTATTAGTTCTATTAAAAGTCAATCCTATTCAGTAAAAAATCCTCAAAGTAAGCCATGCGAAACACGTACGTACGCCTTTTTACCTAAAAAAATTGTGCTATTTACTTAATTCAAAAAATTTTGCGTTTAAAATAGCATATTTGCCATATCAAATGCTTAGATAATATTTAAAAATGTCTTCTAAATATTTCATGATAATATATTCGGCGTTTATTTTATCTTTTTTTATGAACTATAATAGAATAATATTTATTCAGAAGTAAAAACACAAAAACAATGTATGTTAAGGCATGCATAGCTAAAATAACAGGAAAATTACGATCATCTGTGTCTGAACTAGATTATGTAAATCTGTATTTCAAATCAACAAAGCTCTTCACATTTAATTATTTAACATAATAATAGTTTAGCGAATAACGCGGTACAAAAATGTGTAGAAAAATATTAAAACAGCTAAAAAGTTATAAGACAATGACAAATAAAATGGTTACAAGTTCTTTACTCAATATTATTTAAACAAAAACAATATATTTTTATTTATGTTATGATGTAGTAGTGAGTGTGAGAGTGTGTGCATGTGTGTGTAATAATAATACTTTCAAAGACAAGAACGTTTTAAGGAGGTATAGATCGTAACCCGGAAAGTATAAGAGTTAATTATCAGCTGCACAGGCGTCCACCTCATTTAATAATACCTTTAATTATCTGTATCAATGATATAATACATTTCATCACTAGTTTGTAACCCAATTAATTTAATATTTCCAAAGCTTACACTGATGCGAATTGTATGCAAACACGCATGTATCATCAATTGCATTATTATCTCTGAATTAATTCTGTGGTATTGTATTCTATTTAAACATCATAAAATAATTTTCCTTATTCCTCTTAAATATATTTTAAAGCTGTGCCCGTGGCTCTACTCGTAAAAAAAGCCCGTGGCGTTAAAGTAGTTCTGGCGTTTTTGATCCCACGGGAACCAAACTTTATTCGTGAAAAATATCCTATGCGTTAAACATGGTATCCTAGTAACGTTTGATGGAATGAACCGACTTTCATAAAACAAAAAGGCAAAATGTTACTTGACATATTTTAGTAAAAGCTTTGATGCGTTCACAAACAGACCGACGTTTTTTTTAATAATAATAATAATAATAATATCATTTATTTGCACAGAAAGTAGGTACATAAAATATAGATGTTTACAAAACTTAAGATTCTTCTACAATCTACCTTAAATTGGCATGCAAACATAGAATACAATAACACTCCACTACTACTAATTACTATTATATAAAGTTATTACATTTAATTTCAAATTCAAATGATAAAAATGTATTTAATCTCATTATAATTTAATGACTATTATTGCCACGTAATATTTTTTTTTTTTTTCATAAAAATTCGAAACGAATAGAAGTGAAGACACACGTGATATTTATAATTTTATTTTATGTCATATAGATAGATGAATAGTGAAGACATTTTTTCTAAATGTTTAGCATAATTTGTACGTAGCATAATTGCTTATGTGTTATTGAACTTTGCATGTGTTCCCACTTTCCCAACCTTTTTCTTTTGAAATTTTATCTCAGAGCAATGTCTAACTTTCTTCGACCAGGCCAATTCCGATGACCAGAAGCGAAATGAAGTGGATTGATTACCGTTTATGTTCATAATTATGCAGAAACACGGTTTTCCGATCCGTGATGACGTGAATAATGTATGACTATAGCCAAAATGAGGACTATTTGTAGTAACGTGTACTGGATTTCTATCGGCCTTACGTGAAGCGACATCTATACGCTACGTCACGCAACGCAATCAAAGATAAGATTGACTCTTTATCCCTCTGTCAAAGGGTTTAACAGCTAGTATCTCTTTTCTCGAAGCCTGCTAAAAACTAAAAATTTCACGTCAAAATTCTGTAGCCTTTCATAGAATACACCTATTTATTAAATTTCATATAGATATCGGCAGATAGTCTTCAAGTATACATATGGAAAGATAGACAGACGGACATGACGAAGTTATATGAGTTCCGATTTTGCCATTTGGCTACATAGCCCTAAAAATAGAATAAATTAGGTCTGACGATTGTATGACATGACCTAACATGTCTTACGACTAGAATCTTACATATATATTTTTGATAACTGATTCATTTCAAATGGACATAAGCAAAAGGTTACCTCCTAAAACGTTTTCGAATCAGACATTGAATATAATTTCGCAAATAATCAAATTCTGACTATAAAAAGTCAAATAGTTTCCATTTCACAAGTAAGCCTTCCACGACTCGTTTCCAATCTAATTTGCATAACTAAAAGAATCCGTACAATAATGCAATGTCAGACTTATTTCAATATTCAAATTTTTCCCATTTTTTTTTAATCAGATTGAAATTTAAAATGAATTCAACTGTAGAAACTAATCAACTATATAATATGCTCATATATACTTTAGTTTATTTATTCTCTTTTATTTACTTTATTTGAACCAGAATCACATTTTATACGCGTCTCACTTTTGTTATTCTTAAGGAAAATTGATTTACTTTTATCGACGAAAATGTTGTTTTGAAATTGAAAACGTGATTTCGATTCAACTGCTCCGTGATCTTACGGGAAACAAAAGATCTAATTTTGGTTCAGACGAATATTGGGAAAGATAAATAGCATTGAGTTGGTTTACGTTGTAAACTACCTAGTGTTGCGTAAATAACAAAGTTCTTATGAAAATAAACTTCAAAATATACGTCTAAACTAGTTTCTGACCGTATTCCTCGCGTTAATTATTATGACGTATGCCTATAGAGCCAACGCATCCAGCGCTACAGATATAGGTATAAATTAAAAGATAAACTAGCAACACCAATAAAGTGGATAAAAACATTTAAACGACACATTTGCTAAGGTAATACGGAATAACAAAATATACCAATCTGAATCAGTGGTGGATTTACCAGCAGGCTGAGTAGGCTTGAGCCTGGGGCGGTAGAATTTGGGATGGCAAATTTGGAGACCGATTTTTTTTTGCTATCTCATAGAAACAAAAAGATTTCTGCATGACGGTTTTCTGATATTTTACAAGTAGAAATCTGTAACCAATTTGCCAATGACTTTTTCCTCTCACTTGTACATTCCGAGTACATAGCAAACTCCCATATTCTAGAGGGGGGAGGCGGTAAACAGTAACTGTAAAACAGCTAGTTCGTGGCCCTCACCAGTAATCACCCTTTTGTTGTATTCAAATTGAAACACATTATTATACAGTATTGTAAAAATAATCTAAGACATGACAATTGTACAAACCTTTAAAAATTTGTAAATCCGCCACTGAATTGAATTCACTTTTTTATACCGTATGCGTATGATGGTATTATTTTGTTCCCAGCCATTTCCTTGACGGCACTTTAAAATATTAACCCATTCCTGTCTATAAAAAGGCCCGTCATTATGGAGTTCAGTGCCTTTGTTCACTTGCCTATAAGTTGTCTGATTAATTCACTCGATATGAAGTATATACATGTACAGTATTATCAGTAAATAGGCGGAAGCAAAAAGCGTCATCGAATCGGATTTTCAGTTCCTGAGATTAATGAATTTGCACATCAAAACCTTCAGTCTAATAATATTTAGTATTAATATTCTAAGGCGTGAGCCAAGATTGCTCTGATTGAAAATCTATAAATAGACATTTTACCGTGTTATACATTATCTGATAGATTAATATGAGCTACATAGAATTATTATATATGGACTTATTATATTCAAACAAAATGTCAAAGACTCGCTGGTGCTCCTTCGTAAATTCAAGATGACGCAACGAAAAACGTATATCTAATTTCGTTTCGTCGTATTTTACGAAGTATCACCAGAGAATCTTTGGAAACATTTTCTGAATGAAAAGGCTGGTTCTTAGTTTATAGTAAGTCATTGATTAGATAGGAATTTTTGTTAGTGCAATGGTTTGCTTCGGAATGTAACTTCTAAAAGCAAAAAAATCCCTTGCTAATGTTAGCTTGATTGAGTTACTTACTATGTTAGGAAGATAACTATGTTAGTAGCCTCCTAGTATAGATATTGTAGTTTGTTTCCTAGCGCTTAGAAACCAAATATACCTATTACACTCTTAGATAACGGATTAATTTAGATCTTTACTAACTTCTAACATATTTCGAAAAATATAAGTATACTTTTATTGTTTCAATTTATTTCTTAATAGTGATTTTTATAATGAGATAAAGGGTTTCTACGAGTTGTTTTATGTTTACAATAAATATAAAAATACTTGACATTAAAGTCCTAATCACTTAAAATTTATAATACGTTTCATTTAGAAGTCATAGGGTAAAAATATTTACATTCTCTTCTTGTCTAAATAATAAAACGTATGTTGACACAACCATCTAATTTCAACGCTACGACAGCTGGTTTGAACAGTATTTTACAAGATCGATTCACCGTAAAATAAATTTACACGTCCCAATCAAAGGCGAAACGTTTGAGTGCAAATATAAATAAAACCAACCCGTCGCCACCACAACATTGTCCGACTCATAAATAACATGTCAATGAAAATAGTTTTCGGATAACACTTTGCATTTGATACAATACAAGTTTATCGAAGGATTTCGTAGTCTTTTTTTTTTTTTTTATGTTAGAAGTTGGCAAACAAGCATACGGCCCACCTGATGGTAAGTGGCTGCCGCAGCCTATGAGCGCTTGTTGCACCATTAGTAGGTGCCACTCGCGCGTTGCCAACCTCGAGATATTAGTTCTTAAATCTCGTTCGCCCAGTAATTTCACTAGCGTACAATGCCCTTCAAACTGAACACAGTAGTGCCTAAGCACTACTATTTGGCGGCAGAATATTGGACACTGCGGTGGTACCTACCTAGCCGGCCTCTTGCAACAAAAGACCTACCACCAGTGTGACTGATTGCACTGGTGGAATAATCTCTGCTGTGACAGAGGTTATCCCAACAGCGTCTCCTTTTGCTATGATTTTATTTATCGACTTTACATTATTGGATGGATCATGGACGGATGGACTGATGGACTGATGATAAGTATTAAAAAAGTTACAAATTAGCAGCTGTAAATATTGGGAACGGGAGTTCGTATCAGTAGATACTGTTGCGTTTCGTGCGATGAGTGACAGCGCCGGAGGCCCAATCTCCCACCCCCGCCATTCCTTTTTTCCCTTCTCATCCTTTCCCTGCTGTACAGGGTTGGCAATGGGCATTTGATTTTTCAAGTTTCGCAAGTTCATCGGTTTCGGTGACTGCTTACCATCAGGCGGACCGTGTGCCCGTTTGCCAACTGTCATGAAAAAAAATAGTGCAGACATGACGAATGATAGAATGGAATTAAATAAAATGATGCTGTATTTATAAATTCTTATCTAATAAAATTGATAATTAATCATTAATTTTAAAGTCCTACTCAGGACCTATACGATATGTACACGTCTTCTCCCCACGGCATTTGCCTCCAACAGAATTGAAATTTCATTAAAAGAGTTAATAGTATTAGCAGAGAATATTAGTTATAAATTTTCTTCATTTTAGAAATAAAATCTCCGTAGATAAATTTAATTTAGATTGACGTGTTTTTAAGATAACAGGGGGATAGTGTTACGATGAAATAAAATATTTTAAACGGGCAAGCGACTAATTTGAACCAAGTAAATTGACAGAAACTACAGACTAGTAAACAACACCTCGTTAAAATTGATATATTTAACTTTATAAATGATTATTTTGAAGACTTATTTCATATCTTCTTTTTTTCTTTTAATTTTAGGAGAGTTTTTCTGAATAGGAAATTTTAATCTTAGTTATAAAATGTATTTCAAAAATTATAAAACAATCCGACATACATATCATTCCTTATGCATAAATGCAATGTAGTAATTTTTTATAAGAATATTAGCAATGCTTTTTTCGAGGCATTATTAATATTCCTATTGCCCCTCCAAATAAGCTCGAAGCTTGCGCTAGGAGTGGGTACGACATCCCTTACCCTAGTACGAGTAACCTTAGATAGCCCAAGGGGGTCAGGATCGGACCCGTGACTCTCGCGTTAACGGAGCGGAGTTAGCCTTTCTTCCGTTTAGCTATTGAGGCTTATTTCATTTGCTATTCTTTTTTAATTTTTATATCAAAATCTACAGTGGCTATAAAGAGATTTAAATGTAAATAAATAAATATACACCACACACTCAACGGCCCCCATTAGGATAGTTATATACTGTATCGTTGGTCCAAAAAGATACACAACGACAAGAACAAACACACCCAGCCCGAAAAACATGTCTGTATGGCCAATAAAAACATCTGCTCCGAGCGGGAATAGAACCCGCGACCTGCCTTTAGCACGTCACGTCGTCAATGTATAATTCAAGCCCACTTCAATCGTTTGTTAATTTAAATTTAATTTTATACATTATTTATTTAGTGGAAACAAAAGAACTATTTGAAGAATCACTATTCAATCAAACATTTAACAGTACACCCGAATGTCCATAGTTAGTGCAATTGATCTTGAGATTGCCAATTCCCCGGAGGCAACTAGGTTTCATAAAAGGGCCGTAACAAACCAAACACAGTGTGAATATTAAATACAGACAAAGTTACTAACTCAAGACACGTAGGCGAACTTAAAATATCTGCTGCTATTCGCATAGGAAATGGCGAAACAGTTAGTTTTGCGATGATTGATATTATTCATATTATTTATTGGCTTTAATAAATGTTCTATACAAAGCTTACTTTATTATTTTTTAAACTAAAATTAAATTATTGTTGCATAAATATATATATTGATTATTAAAACTTACACACACACACATATATATGTGTGCTCACTTATAATTATATAGTTTATTTTAAGATATAGCTTTTGTACTTATAAAACTTTTTTTTCTTTGTTGAATATGATAAGAAACAAGTATTATAACAAAAATTTGGGAACGAACTGAATTCCAAAACACAGCAAAAAGCTAGTTTGGAATTCAGGACTTGTATAAGACTTGTAAACAAATCTTTTGTTTTAATAAATAAATAAATAAATTTATTGCGTGAAAATACATGATTAAATTAATAAATACAATATTGATGTTTAAAAAAAGTAGTAACCTGTCAAATCCTGATAAGAGTTATAAGCAGACCCTGGGCAAAAAACCAGGATGAAGATAAGACGAAGAAGATAATATTGATGTTTAATTATTTATTTATATTATTAATAGGAAATGTTATACACTCAACGACTTATATTATGACGATACAACGATTATAAAATGTTAGTGGTTTTTAGAAACAAACACAACCGAAAAAAAAATTATATAATATGTACATATAGCAAATTCAAAAGTTCTCTTCCTAGTATTATCCGGATTTGATGGATTTCTAGTTTTTATGCAGAGCGATTGCTATCTCCCCTCCACAACCTTGAGAGCAAACCTGTAACTCGTTGGATAAGACCAAATTACCTATCAGGAGTCAACGATTATTTAACAACTGAGACCGATTTTTTAAATTAATCGGCTTTATCTGATCTTTAATGTTTAATCTGATCTTTGCAGAAATGCTATGTTGTTTGATGAATGAAAACTATAGTAAGAAATTCAAGGTGGCCAAAATTTACATAGAATTCAATAAGCTTAATTGTACACTACTTTATACATCATGAGCTACATTCAAGCATTTATTATAAGTATGTATAATTGCTTCCAGATAATAACAGAATTTATATTTTTGAAGGCTATTGCTCATTTTTGAATGAAGTTCCTTTACTTGTTTACGGCTTACAGGTAATGCGATTTAGTAGAAACCGTCACGTAACGAAATACCGTATGCTATGTGTGTGTGTGCGTGTGTGTATCGAGCCAACTACAAGCAAATCGGCACACGAGCAAGTGATCGTGCTGCCGGGTGAGCAACCCTCTTTTTCTCTTTCTTTCTCTCCCCGTCTCTTTTTATCATAATATAACCTATGAAAATATAGAGATTTCATTTCGAATTACATTCGGAGTTGAAGAAAAAAAGTAAAGGGGTTTTACGAACGCACGATTTTTTGAATTTTTTTAAATTTTGTAACTAGTTAACTATTGTAAAATATCTTAAGACAATCTTTTAAACCAATTACTGATAAGTCTTGTTTATTTAAGTAAATAATTTGTTCTTCACGTCATACCCTTTCAATCAATTAAGTTTGAAAGCATATCCTTGTAAGATGACAACATCGTTTTCCACTCAGGCCTTATTGACAACAGACCATTAACGATGTGCTACCAATAAACTGAGTTCCTGTTTTAATTTATAATCTATGCGCAATCATCCTGTTTCGCATTGCTTGTCTGTGCCGTAACGCTACTTCCTGTATTAATATGTAAATGAAAATTTTATTGCAATATTAATGTTGTTAAAATATTTACTTATGTCTTTTTGGGTATATTTTGTTTGTACGAATGTTATTCAGAGAAAAATAATCATTTTTAATGTGTTTCTTGACTTATATATCTTGTGTTTTGAGAGCTTTAGGTTTTTATTGAATGCTTATAGTAATTATGTTATGTTAGTAATTATTGACGACCGCTGTGGCGTGCTGGGAACCCGCTTTTAGCGATTGACTGATGGGTTCGATTCTGAAACTTCCTAAAAATTTACTAAATATAAACGTTACACACTCAACGGCCCCCATTGTGATAGTTATATCCTGCGTCGGGGGTCCGGAAATATACAGAACGACAAGGACAAATCCACCCAGACCGGAAAACATGTCTGTATGGTAATACAAGCATATGCTCCGAGCGGGAATCGAACACGCGACCTGTGGCCCTTTAGGCAGATTCACTACCGCTGCGCCACAGCGTCGTCAAAAATATATCTATAAGATCTACTTTTATTACTAGTTCATAGTATTTCTTTCTTATTAAAAAAAGATGTACTTATTGTAGGGAATCGAACGCAAAATAGCACAAGGAAACGAAAAGGCAATGACACTAATGTGAAGCCTAAATTGTACAAACTTGCGTTTGGCACTCTTCGTTGTCTACTGTCATTTTATATGGATTGCCTAGAATTCAAATGGAGACACTTAGTCTATGCTATTAACTATGCAACCTTCAACCTATGGAATATGGAACAAGTTGTGGACGTTAGATGACTATCGATCAGTGGATTTCGCAAATATTCTTAGTTCACTTCTGTATGAAGTTATTATAACGAAGATAAGTTAAAATACTATTTACTGTAAGTGAATAACACTAGGTTCTTATTATAATTTACAACATAACTGTCCAAATACGGTGTCATACCTTTATATAGTTGCATGCATTATATACGTACATACAGTCCATTTCTCTTGTCGAGCTTCAAGTACAATTTGCCGGTGACATACGCTTTATTATTAATAGTATAAGGTTTAAAATTGTTAGAAGCGTCACCAAGTTATACTTGAAACAGATGCTTTAAAAAGAATAAAGTAATAATTGTTAGTTACATATTAAAACTTGAGAAGTGAGCACGTCTTTTTATTCGAGAAATCCAGTAAAAAGTTTATAAGCAAAAAACAATCTTATTGCTTTCAACATAACTATGTGTTGCAAAATGCTAAATAGTTATTAACTAAGGGAGTAATTACTATAATACAAATTGTTTTTCATTATATTTTACATTCCTTAAACTTTTCTTGAGTGTAAAACAGAAAAAGACACATTTTTATGTGGCACTGATCGTCGTCGTAACTTCGAACAAATCCACGTACGCAAGCTGTGGACTTCCAATCAGACTCACAAGACCTCAGCGTAAAGTAGCTTTATTACATCAACAATTTAGAATATTCTTTCGATATGCCGTGACAAAGCTGATTGTAAACAAAATACGTACTAATTAAAAGTACCTATTTAAAAATATAAATTTATCTTAACCTGGCCGAATCATGGAAATATAATAACAAATTGCAATTCAGATTAAAAACTAATGACTTTAAAGTACAAATTTCCGTATTTATGTTATTTAAAGCAATATTTTCTGTAAATATAGTTTTGCCTTTAGCCTGTTTGCTTTAATAACGAAGCTTTAATAATAATTTACGTATTTAATTTTATTTATTTACTTTAAGCCTTTGTCCGTGGTTCACAAAATAGGTTGCTTCGTAAGCAATTTTGTGGAAATTCCATCTTAAAACTAAGTTATTTAACATCAAACGTGTTCGTGGGAATGCTGAGCTATCAAGCTATCTCAATCTATTCGTGATAATGGAGACACTAATTGAATTCTCTAGATATAATTTACAATAGCTTACAATGGAATAAAAGTGTTTAATCCTTGATATCTAGACAAGTTTTTTGAAACTCACATAGGACAAAACTGAAATAATTATGGCAAAAATTTAGATTCATATTTTGAAGATACCTTTAGAAATTTTAAAGCATTGAAAATGTCACCGGGTGGAGGAGCCAAGTACTGAGACCCAGCCGTGAAAACGAGACAGCTTTCGCGGGGGCTCAAATTTGATTCCGTCCTTGCGGTGCCTCCTGCGAGGCTGAACCATAGCTAAGGACATCATCGGGAATGGATGAAATTCTCCAAGCACATTCTAGTATAACATATTGCCACGTGAACTAAATTACTAAAATAAAACTAATAGCTTTTATATAAATTTGTTACTCACAATTACAAATCTTAATATTTGGCTAATATGACACAGACTTCGTTCAGAAATAATCTGATAACAGTTCGATATTCGGGGATCATAAGATTTATCCAATCATGTAATAAACGTAAAAGTAAACGTCTCCCTGTCTGTTACATTTTGACGAATAAACAACCCAATCAATCTTGATGTAATTTAGAAGAAATAGCTTGCTTGTTTTGAACATAAAGTCCTTCCTTAATGTTTTATCTTTAATATCGGTTTTACGTTAGCAGAGCTTGCTTCTCCCAGCACAAATGGGCCGGCTTGACCGAGGAAGCACTATCCTCTCATAGCGACGTAAAGTAACTGTACTGTTTTGGTTTTCTGCGATGAGTGAGAGCGCTGGAGGCCCAATCTCCCACCTCTCTACTCCCTTAATTTTTTCCCTTTTTTCTTGTTAATAGATAGCAGTGACTGCGATGAAAAGGAGCTTGAAAAAAACTGTTTGGTTTTATGAAACCACTTGAAGACTTCTGAAACTTTTAACTTTTTTATTATTCGATTTAGCGTATTACAATCGCGTTCTAGTTTCCTATTTTATATATATACAAATATTAATACGCAAAAATATGTAGTAAAAAGTAAAATAACAATTAAAATGAAATCTACGCGGCTGGTTAAATCCGACATGCAAAATAAACGAAAATGCATAAAGACAAACGAGAATTTGAGGCGATATAAAAGTTTCACTTTTAAAAGGGAACTAAAATCGGCCTGTAGACATCTTTTTTTTTTTTTTTTTATGTTATAAGTTGGCAAACAAGCATACGGCCCATCTGATGGTAAGTGGCTGCCGCAGCCTATGAGCGCTTGCAGCACCATTAGTAGGTGCCACTCACGCGTTGCCAACCTCGAGATATAAGTTCTTAAATCTCGTTCGCCCAGTAATTTCACTAGCGTACAATGCCCTTCAAACTGAAACACAGTAGTGCCTAAGCACTACTATTTGGCGGCAGAATATTGGACACTGCGGTGGTACCTACCTAGCCGGCCTCTTGCAACAAAAGACCTACCACCAGTGTGACTGAAACCGGGAAAAACACGGATAAAACGACATTTTCTAAAAATGAATCCTAGCTAGATTGATTTATTGCCCCCAAAGCCAAACCAAATTTCATGATAATCGTTGGAGCCGTTTCAGATTTGCTCGATAGACACAAAAATTACTCGTTTAAAGGTAAGATGATAGTAATAATTAAAAGAAATTTGTTATAACTAATATAAAAACTCAAGCCTATTTTGAAATTAAAAATGAAATCATTATTTATATTTATTCTTAAATAATATCTTTGAAGGTAAAAGTAATTTCATAGCATTTCAAATAAAAGAAATTTCAAAAGAAAAGAAACAGTTCCAATTAGTGAAGGCTCATTTATTTAAATAACGGTTCAACAAAGTTTTTTTTGTCCAATTATAAATATTGAACGGAAGTTTCGAAGTTAAGGCTTACAGCCAATACAAAATATTGTTAAAATAAATTATGAAGGCTAGGAAACAAAAGTGTCATTAACCTGTGGGAGTCACTTAAATAACACAAAAAGTATACATATCTTGACCAAGAAAACGGTAGTAGATCCATACTCTTTCCAACACAAATGGGCCGGCTGCACACCTGATCGTAAGCTGTCGCCGCAATCAATGAACTTGAAGTATAACATGAGCGTTGCCAACCCAAGGATTAAGAGGGAAAAGATGAGGTAATAAAAGAAAGGGAACAGAGAGGGTGGGAAATTGGGCCTCTATGGCTCTGATTCATCGCACTAAACGCAACAGTACTCTGATACTCTACGCCGATTTTCTGTGAAAGGATATATATTCAAAAGCAATATCAAATAAGGTAATTCCTACACAATTTCTCGCGGTCACTGAGCACAACTGGTATCGACGGCTTAAATAGTTTGGAATTCGGGTCCCTCTAGATTATTTCAGATTATATTTCCTGTAAATGTATTTGTATCGCTTTGCCTTCGGACTTTAATAACAAAACTTTAGTATTTATGTATTTAATTTAACTTTCTTCCAGACGTTTTCAGCCACGTGACATTTAAGGAATATGATTATTTCGATTTCGACATTTGTAGCGCAGCGGTAGCTAGTAGCAGGTAGTAGACAGCGGTAGGTCTGTATTGTTGAGCTTGTATTTCTGTGTTGAGTGTGCAGTATTTTTTTATGTATTTTATCTACAGGTCCCATCTTCTAAACGTGATGAATTACATACTGATTTTAAATCTAACGATAGGCTTTGTATGAACATGACCAATTCCATAAAAATTGCTAATATATTTTTGTACTTTTCTGTTTTGTAACAGTAAATTGTGAGGGCGCATTTGTTGATTTAAAGAAAATTTCATCACATGTAGTTTAATACACTTTTTCTTATACCTAGCATTATTCCCGGTATTTACCCAGGGTCTTCTTATACTATTATCCTGGTTTGACGGGTTACTAGTTTTTACACAGAGCGGTGGCCATCTGACCTCCACAACCCAAAGGGCGAACCTTTAAGTTATTGGACAAGAGCAGATATAAGCGTTAACAATTATTATTATCTGATTCTATGATAACAACCGTGCCCGACAGCTTAACGTACTCTTCGATCGCAAGGCGGTGAGACCCGCAAGGACAAACGCCCAGACCGAAACAGTTAATTATAACAAACATCTGCACCGATTGGGATTCGAACCCGCGATCGTCGAGGCTCAAAGCAGACTAAATAACAGCACGCCATAACGATAGTTAAGGTACTTTAATACACTAAAGATGTTAATTAAGCATTATTTATTATCCATTAAGCAAATTAAGTCCCGTGTAGTTAATGAAATAAATTAAGTCCTGTGTACATTCAATTTAGCATACGATTTTGGGTCTGGAGAATTTGATTGTACGTTAAACGTCACGTTTAGTTAGATGCAGATTAAACATCTCTATTGCAATAATTAAATACGATAGAATAATAAACATTAAAAATAATAAAATTTAATGATTGTCTGTTTAATGACACTGGTGTAGGGTCTTTGGTTGCAAAAGGCCGGCTAGGTTAACGCAGTGTCAAATATCCTAATTAGGCATTACTGTGTTCCGGTTTGTAGGGCACTGTAGGCTAGTGAATTACTGGGCAGAGAAGATTCAAGAACCAATATATCGAGGTTGGCAACACTACTACTGATAGTGTTGCAAGCGCTCATCGGCTAAGGCAACTGCTTACCATCAGGTGGGCCGTATTCTTGCTTGCCAACTTGTAACAACAAGCGCCAGATTGACTTCATTTGATTAGACTTTAAAAATATATTAATATTAGCCGTGCCCGTGGTTTAACCCGAGTTTATGGTTACTGTATCGTAACCTGATGTTTTAGAACAAATTTAATTACCCCTTATGAGTACTACTATTGTGAGTTAACCATAAATATGCTGGAAAAGATAGATATATACTGGTGCGAACTATTTTTTGAAATTTTAAAGGGGATTTCTACTATATTTTTGTGTAACTTTAACTGTTTACGGAGCGCAACGGAAGCTCTCAAAAGGAATATTTTTTTCCTGTTTTTGCCAAATTTTTTATTCATGTTCGAGTCCAGTCTATTGGTCGTTACGTGATGTTATCTTTCTCGATAAATTGACTTTTCAACACAAACAGAAATTTTTAATTCAAACCAGTAGGTAGTTCCTGTGATTAGCGCATTCAATCAACCAAATAAACAAACTCTTCAGGTTTATAATATTGGTCTGGTATCGTATATATATAATTATGTATGTCAAAGTTAAGGGCATGAAAATCCTGATTCCTAAATGTATAAAATCGTGTGTGATGACTTTTACCGCCGCTATTGATATAAAACTTTGTGCTGAGCGGACGTTATTTGGATTAACTATAACCTCATGCGCCACAAAAGTATACGTCCATACGAAAATCATTTATAGCCTATTAAAATATTTTTATTGGCAAAATGAAAAAAAAAACTACATGTAGCTAAGATTCTGATTAATATTAATATTTATATACGAAAAATATATATACATTTATTATTTACTAAATACTCGTGTTTTATAAATAAATAACATCGTATTAGCAGTGTATTGGCATTTCTATAAAAAATCTTATTGGACCAGATATATTTTCATTAGTTTTCGTACTAGGCGGTCTGTGGGCGGAGGAGATCTCAACGTCGCCAGGTCTGTATTCAATTTACTGTCAGGCTGATTGAATTGAAATAGACGGATTTTAAAATTTATACTTAGATATATACACTGTACAGTGTACTTGATTTTCTTATTTACTTAAACAAACTTAGGCAACTTTATTTCAGAAAAAGGATAAGGTTTCCACGTAATTAATCAAAAAAATTACAATGATTCTAAAAACACGCAATCAAAGTCGCGGGTGCAGTTGGTTTCTAATAAATTCGTTTGCAGTATTTTGCTTGACAGTTTGTGCATGATATTTTCCACAATGAATGGACTAATACAATTATATGAAATTAGGTATTCATACAGTTCCTATCGTAAAATAACATATATGGTTTTACGCTGTTGTTTCTACGTTTAACTAAAATATTCTATTATTTATGTGTATTACTCTAATCTTGATTTGACATATTACTGAACTAGGAACTGATTGTATGACTTTACAACGCTTGATAACAGTAAAATTCGTCAAAGAGGTGATGATTAATTCAGATGCTATATGATTACAACCAGGACTGACATCCGAAACAAATGTTTGTATCGTCAAATACCGGAACAAACCTCGCGAATGTAAATGTAGCTTTAACTGATTCACAACCTCTATGGTAAATCTTATACAATACTGTTTTAAAGAACTAATAAAAGAAGGCTACTTTTTAGTCTTAATCGTAAGAACCTTTCAAGACTTATGTAAAGCATTCTTATAATTACTTTTTAAGTATTCAACAAGGAACTCTGTTTTACCTTAACCGAACCCTTGAGAATAATTTATAAAACTGAACTGAAAAGAAAAATCATAAGGTATTATTTATTTTCTTTCTTTCGATACATATATTTTATTTTACAAGCACTTATTTCTATTTCTTTCAGAACACGATCCTATAGCTACAAATAGCTCAAATCTCCCTTAAACTATTCCAAGCCTTATCACACTGGCGAATTTCTCATGTATTCTCGTGGCTTATTTTGTTTGTGAAGTGATGTTGTTAAAAGTATAAAACTGTATGGTGAAAAGTTTGATAAAGGTGTATGTAACCTGCTAACTACTGTGAGTACATATGTTAGTTTTATCTAGGCTACTTTACTAGTGTATAAACTGTATTTTGTTTACATTTATAAATAAAGATATTTAAAAAAAAAAAAACTGGCGAATTAGGAAAGAGTTAAAAGCAAAGCACGTAGCGAGCGCGCGGTGAAGGCACCGCGAAGACGCCGCGGGCGCGTGTCGTGGTGTATCATCATAATTTTCGATATTAATCACTCTACAGCCTTATCACAGAGATGAATCTCGAATGCTATCATGTCTTCGCATTTTACTTTAGTAGAGCCATGCTGCCAGCCATGCCAGTAGAGCAGCATTTGTGCTGAGGGCCGGCTCTACCGAGGAAGTACTACCCTCTCACAGAAAATCGGCGTCAAGTAACAGTATCATTAGGTACTGTTGCGTTTCGTGCGATGAGTGATAGCGCTGGAAGCCCAATATCCCACCCACTCTGTTCCCTTCCTTTTTTTCCCTTCTCATCCCGTCCATCCTGTTCCTTGAGTTGGCAACGCGCTTGTGGTACTTTAAGCATCGCAAGCGTTCATAGATTGTGATGACTACTTACCATCAGGCGGACCGTATGCTTGTTTGCAAAAAAAAAAGATTAGTGTTTCGGAAGTTATAAAGAAATACATTATTATAATATATAAACAAACTCCAGATTTTCCAAATAGAAGCCAAATATTTTTCGATGAGTAACATTTGGGATATGTTGTTATGCTTATCAAAGTGTCATCTAAATAATACCATCATAAATAACGAAGTTCGTAGAACGTAAAAAGTTTCAAAACTTCCTTTCCTCTTTTTTATAACGAAATAACAGAGTAATAAGGATATCGGTGGTATAAAAGTTTACAAAACAGAATACAACAGTGTATCCGCTTGCGCGTAATCTTGCTTTATAACATACTATCCTGTTAATATCTATTTTAATTAAAAGTTCTTTCCTTTTCCTTGTAATTAACATAGTAAAAGATGAAATATCTCCAGTTCCTTACCAGTAAAAAATTAATATAATATTTACAAATGCAAACGAAATTATTTTATGCCCATATAAGTGATACGATTTTTTTATGTAAGAAGAGGCAAACATTCAGGAGGCTCATCTGCTGTTAAGCGATCACCGCCGCCTATGAACATCTGCAATACCAGAGGGCATGCAGGTACGTTGCCAAAATTTAAGGAAATTTATTAAGCTCTTCTCTTGAAGGTTCCCAGGTCCTATCGGTGCACAAAGACCGCGAATGGAAGTTCGTTCTACAGAGTGGTTGTGCGAAAAAGAAAATCTTTTCTAAATCGCGCAGTTGTGGATTTCCAGACACCAATGTGGTAAAGGTGGAATTTCGAAAAGAATCAAGAAGAACTTTTAGTCGATGAAAAAATCTCGTCTAATGAAACGATAGAAAATCTTAATCATAAGCAATTCCTCCCCTAGGCCTTTTTAAGTTTGTATGAAAATTCGTAACTTTTAATAGAAAGAAAAATTTAATCCCTTCAGGGGTCACAATAATTAAGTAAGGTAAGAACTTTTGTGGGCAAAATGTTATTGTCGTTGTTGAGCTCATGAGAATTGATGTTCAGAATTTTGTTTCGAAATTAAAAATGACATGCTTACATTGTTTTGGAAAATCGTTGGGTTTTATACAATAAAAGAAAAAGGCCTGCATAACGTATCAATTTTGAAAAAAAAATGATGATGAAAAATGATGGTAACTTTTTTTGGTGACAAAATACTCTTCATTCATACGGTTAAGGCTCAGAACAAAAGTGATACATTAAAAATATTGTTACTTTTATTTCAATTAAGGCGTCTTAGGTAACATTAAGGTTTTATTGTAATCTGATGAGACCTTATATTACAGCAACAAATTTTTTTTTTTTTCATATTTCTGACATTCAAATCTCACAGAAAGGTTTACTTTGTAAACGATGGTTTTATGTCAAATATTTTCGGGAAAAGGATTTATTTTTTAAGCGTCCGCGTGTAATTACGGCTTTGGCGTGAGTTTTAAATGAGAACCCTTTGCGGGAAATGTAAAGCAATTTTCAACATACATCTGTAAATAAATAAACTCATAGGAAGTATTTTTAACACACCCTACAAAACAAACAAAACTAACTAACACCAGCACAACCACTTAGATCGGACATGCCTGTATGAGGTTATGGTCAATACAAATCTGCGAACCAATGGCGCTTAGGAAATTTTAATGTTTTCGAACATAATATAAAAATCATTGTCGACGTGAACGTGGATGCAACAACATTTCGACTATATTCTTTGTTTCTTGACGAGGTTGTGGCGCAGCGGTAGCGAAACTACCTTAAGCGCCACAGGTCGCGGTTTCGATTGCCGCTCGGAGCAGATGCTTGTGTTGACCGTACCTGTACGGTGTGTGTTTTCCGGTCTGAGTGTGTTTGTCGTTGTCATTGTGTATGTTTCCGGACCCCCGACACAGGATGTAACTATCCTAAAGGGAGCCGTTGAGTGTGTGGCGTTTATTTATTTATTTGATTTGTCCATATATTGAGTTGTCTATGTGATCTGAGCGAAGAACATCATATATCACAAAACTAAAGCACAAAGCTACGTAATCCAATCCCTATTATTACCATATATTTCACTTACGAGTAACTGCTGAGTTAGTGTTTACATTACATAGATAATACTTAATGCCGCAACTTATTTACGATCATCAGAATGAGCAAATAATTCTAAATCCGATAAGCATAAATAAGTAAATCAAAGAAAACTCTTCGTATAGTTTAGTGCAAAGCTTACAAAACTGTTATGAATTATGTAATGAGGTTTTTAGCCATGCTTTTCTCTGCGCAAATTTTCGGCACGACTGGGAAAGACGACCGTCTCACAGAAAATTGGTCTAAAGTAACGGTACTGTTGCGTTTCGTGACATGAGGGAGTCTGCCAGAGGCCTAATCTCCCTTTGTTCCTTTCTGACCCCTTCTCTCTTATCCCTTGGGTTGGTAATGTACATGTGGTTCATAGGTTGCAATGACTGCTTACCAACAGGTGAACCGTATGCTTGTTTGCCAACCTACATGACATAAAAAATTTCTAAATTAATTGACCACTGAATGTATTATTATATGATAGTAGTAGTGCCGAAATCAGCAAAACTGTACTAAAAATAAATCTATATTTATTAAATTTCGCCAAAAACTGCTTTTAAGGTAGGTAGATGTTTTAATGTTTGTTTTTAGTATGTAATTTTATGATTCATATTTATATCTATTTCGCATATTTAATTTTTGTGAAAAGCGGACATTTTTTTGAAGAAAGTTCTATATTTTATCAATTATCATATAAATACAGATATGTTTCGTCATTTTTAAACAATTTTTACTTATTTACTTGCATATAAATTGTATTGCTTATTTGCTATATACATTTCAATTTGCAGTATTATATGTACGTATGCGCCTCGAAGATAATTAAAGTCGTAATCGCAGCGTGGGAATGCCTACATCCCTCTAAGTTGAGTGACCCCACAAGGCGACACATTTCATAAAAACGCCGGGAGGCTGAGCTACTGCGACGTGCTCTTATTTTTCAGCGGCCGTTTAATACTGAACGCTGAAACAGTCAGTCGGCGCCGAGCCATGTTTGAGGTAGCACGTGTTAACGCCGCCTTAAGCTTTCAAGTCAACTCTCGTAAAAAACATCGACTCTTATAAAAATTCTGAAAACTTTACTTTTGAATTATTTGAATAAAATTATCAGTGTGATAGTGTTTTAAGTGAATTAAATTTTATTTATAACATTAATTTATATTCTATTCATAAATTTAATGTTAGAAAACTTTTAGCGAAATTTTAACGAAAACTATTGTTGTTTCACAAAAATAACTAAGAAAATAGTTCAATTTCATTTAATTGATAGAGAAACCTTTTAAATTATTGGAATTCTAGCAATATTCCAATTTTAATAACAAACTAATATTCTTGTTATTACGAACTAGTTTAGATTGTGTGACGTTCGCGTAACGATTGAGTCGTTATTGTTTTCGAACTAAATTGTGAATTATAGCGAACACTGCGTGTTTTCGCATCCAGTACGATGACAACGGCCGGAAGCGAATTCGAGGCATGAATTCAAAACGCATACAGCAGATCGAAATAGCAACGAAACCGACAGAGTCGCTTCCTCAACCGAACGTAAGTTACATTTGTTTTCTTATTGCTCTACATATGTTTGGTGTAATGATTCACATTATAAACGTAATCAAGAGCTTTAGCAACTTTTCATTTCCGTTGTAAATTATTTTTGAAACATTTCGAATGACGTATGATTTATAGCAGTACGTTATTTATTTTTCTTACTTTTGATCTCTATATTTTCTTATAGATGAAACTTTTCTTTGTAATGTATGATGATAGATCTATAGTATGATGAGATATAATATTTTATTTCTTCAGTGTTTACGATTCTAAGTCACATTTGTATGCAAGGTGCCAACGATATTCTATCATGGTTTATGATTTAAATGAACTAATACTATTTAAATATTCAGCTAATGTCACAGTTGTTATGTGATAGTAATTATTGATTACTTCATCATTCTTAGTTATTTTTTGTATTGCTAATAAATTTGAAAAATATTTTTTATTCGGGCAATTGAAAATAATAAAATATAGAACATTAAATATTAATGGGATTTATTTTTTTATTAAATCTAATTTAATTATCTATTCTTACCACACTGGTAAGATTTTTTATATGCAGACAGGTGGCAAACAGGCAAAGCGTACTATTTGCCTAATGGTAAGCAGTAACTGTAGCCTATGTTAAGCATAACTAGAGAAATAATCTTAGGTTATCATATGAGAAGAAGCTGAAGAATATGAGGGAAGTAGAGGAAGAGAAGACAAAGAAATTGTACAGAGAAGATAGAGTTTGATTGTTTTACATTCATGCAGTAAACATTATACATAAAATAACATTATGAAGAAGGCTTTACGTCGATATTTTTTGTAAGGATAGTACATCTTTGGTGGAGTTTTAGATATTTACTTGAAAATTAGAACAATTTATATTTTATTATAAAGGATATTATATTATATTGTAGCTGAAGGAAACACTATATCCAGAGAAGTTTTTATCATCAGGAAATTTAACGCCTTCCGTCTGCACCGGATACTCTATAATTATTCACCTAAGTTCGTTAATATTAATATTCTCGTGTATGATATTCTTGGTTAGGAGGTCTTAAAAACAATAAGGAGGTTTTATTTTGCCATTTTTAAATAATTCAGTAGTTGTTGAAATATTAGCTGCTAAAGTCATAAAAATTGTATCGCCCTTTAACCTTTGAACTATAGGATTTAAAAATCTGAAAAACCACAAAATCGATTTTGTTTAAAATATAATTATAATAGTTCATATGTAGTTGTTTTTCAGCAAACAAGTACTTTGACATATTATAATCGTAGTAACTTCTGACTTTAAACTCCTAAGACATACGGTACATCAAATCTACATAATTATGGGGATACAGTAGTCGTGGAGAATTAGCTCTTATACCTCGAGGAGTTTCATTTTGGCTCTGCGGTGTCTGGACCAGGTCAGATCATTAGATTTTAGTTGGGCCATTCCGGACTTGTTGTGTAAAAAATGGTGTGTAACAAAATGGTGTGTAAAAAATGGTGTGTAAAAAATGGTGTGTAAATGCTGAAGTCAATTAAATGAAAAATATTAGCCGTATAGAGTCAGTCAAGACAACAGAAGAACTAAACGTGACTTTTATCCGTTTGTTACATACATTAATAAATAATGGTCTCAATAAAACTACGTTTGACCGCAGATGCTTGTATGCAAATAAATAATTATTTTATGGGTAGTAGTTTTTTTTCTTCGGAATCTATATTGTTGTTGACTCTGCTGGTCTTGACAGCGTCACCAGGGCGGAGGGCCCGGGTGATAGACTGATAGCCGGCCTGAAAAAGGGGCAGGCCTCACGGGGCTCAAAATTGATTCCGCTCTTAGGGTGCCTCCTGCAAGCCCAAAACTCGGCTACGGACGTCATCGGAAATGAAGGCAGCGCTCCGCATGCATTCTATACAATGGACTCAATCCAGTGTGAGTGCGTCGCGATGTGCGACGCAAAGGGCCTCAGCCTCGGCGGCGAAGACAGTAGACAGTGTTGTATGGGTTTTGTTTTCGACATGAAAGAAAGCAAAAAAGTCCTGGAAAGTTCTATTCGCATACAGAGTCGTGGTGAATTAGCACCGTTGTGGCGTTGTGGGTAGCGAGTCTGCCTTTAGTCTCGACGGTTGCGGGTTCGATTCTCGCTCGGGCAGATGTTTGTTAAAATTTCTGTCTCGGTCGGGGCGTTTGTCCGTGTGGGTTTCCCCACCGTGCCTCGGAGAGCACGTTAAGCTGTCGGTCCCGGTTATTATCAATATTATCTGATAATAATCGTTAACTCTTGATAAGTAAATTGCTCTTATCCAATGAGTTACTGGTTCGCCCTTAGGGTTGCAGAGGTCAGATGGCAATCTGCGAACGAGATTTAAGAACTAATATCTCGAGGTTGGCAACGCGCGAGTGGCACCTACTAATGGTGCTGCAAGCGCTCATAGGCTGCGGCAGCCACTTACCATCAGGTGGGCCGTATGCTTGTTTGCCAACTTCTAACATAAAAAAAAAAAAAAATCGCTCTGTGTAAAAACTAGTAACCTGTCAAATCCAGATACTAGTAATAAGCAGACCCTAGGTATATAAAAATACCGGGAATAATGCTAGGATGAAGAAGAAGTCGAGGTGAATTAGCAGTTACCGTTTCTTTTAATGATGAGTGACTGAATACTGAGAAGTACATTTGTGCTTCCTAATTTTTTTATCTCTCCGTCCTCCCTTTTTAATTAGATAGAAGACAAGCTTGTGATACTATTAGAATTATTAGCTTGCTACTATGCTACACTGGTCTCTTATCATCATTGTCTAGGTGGCCAAAAGGCTTATTTGTCACCAGTTTTAACATAGTCTGTATTAATATAAATATAACTACATGAATACAACATCTGTTTATATATTTTTTCTATATCTGGTATATATAGAAGTTAAGGAGTGATAATTTTGAAATTATTATTGTAACCGCGATATAATTTAATGCTTTGAAGTAAATGTAATATTTTTTGCGTGTTTATTTTATGAAATTCGTGTGCTATTTACGAAAACCATGAAACGTTTACTGCCGCACGTGGTTGAGTTGATGTCATAATCATTAAATGCTCTACATTTTGTATCACATAATAGTCATAATTAAATACAATATGAAGGTTTATGTTTCGTAAACTAAAATTATTATAAGTGTGTAAAAGCTAAAGGCAATGTTAAAACTTAGTTTCTCAGAAAAAAAAGTAAACCTAGTAACTGTATTAAGTTAATAATACAATGTTTCGATCTATCGCCTGAGTGCAATGTTTAGCATCTACTTTTTACTTTGAAGGTAAACTTCAAGAGGCAAAGAAGTTTTAAATTATTTGAAAATGGCTTCTAACTTCGGTTACAACCACGTTAAATTAGCAGTGGTATTATTTTGGTATCTTGAGAGTAGCGAGCTGAAATATACTATTTCCTAACGTGAAGCCTCAATAGCTCAATGGTGGAAGGGCCAACTCCACTCCGTTAACGCGAGAGTCGCGGGTTCGATCCTGAACACTTTGGGCTCTTGTCGTATCCACTCCTAGCGCAAGTTTCGAGCTTGTTTCGAAAAATAATATTAGTAATGCCTTGAAAAAAATCTAAAGAAAAAAAAACTATTTAAAAAAATGTTATTGATTAAACGGTAAAACGGGATAAGTACAAAGACAGACTTTATTCACTCGTATATTATGTCGATTATCCAACCGCCGTCTTAAGTAGTGCGTTCCACAGGAGTTCCCGGAGCCTCTCACTCGCACTGAAGTCGGCCACCGAGGAGGTTTTAGTGGGACGCCATGGTTAAACATGGAACCCCACATAACCCGGTTCCCTTCCCCAGGAGGCCGGGTATCTGGTTGCAGATTTGCCCCCCGTAAACAAAAAAAAAAGGCTTAACCTTATAAATATGCTTGACAAAAACATTCATAAGTATTCGATTTAGAAAATGAGAAAATCATCATCATTATAATGCCACAAGACTTTGACGACGTTGCGGCGCAGTGGTAGCGAATATGCCTCAAAAGCCACAGGTCACGGGTTCAATTCCCGCTCGGAGCATATATGTTTGTATTGACCATGCAAGCATATTTTCCGGTCTGGGTGTATTTGTCCTTGTCATTGTGAATGTTTCCGGACCCCGACACAGGATATTACTATCCTAATGGGGGCCGTTGAGTGTGCAGCGTTTATTTATTTAATTTATTTACAAAAACATTTTCTTGCATAATCTTAAACTTTAGGTTTTTATAATATAATTTATGACTTGCTGATAGCTGCCGTTAAAATAATATTTATCTTCAAATCAAAAATATGTATTTAGTATTTTGCTTCAAAATAAATAACTCCATTAATCATCCGTAAAAATAAATCAAATCAAAGATTATATATCAGAACTAATAAATATAAACAAAATTGATTTACAAGTTTTTCCTGCGACTACAGTAGATTGTATTAATTTGCTACGACTAAAAATACAATTCAAGTGAGCTATGGTTTAAATCGCATTTTACTCTTACTTTTTTCTATTTAGACCTATAAATTATACATTTTATAGTGAATAAGGTTTTGCCCATATATATCTATGATCATAAATCGTAAAAAAAATAATCAATAGTACCATTTTATTTATGCAACGACGCTACGCTGCAAAACAAGATTGCAATAAATAAATAAACGCTACACACTCAACATTAGGATAGTTATATCCTGTGTCGCAGGAAACATACATACAATGACAAGAACAAACACACCCAGACCGGAAGATATGCCTGTATGGTATGATCAATACAAACATCTGCAGCGAGCGGGAATCGAAGCCGTGAATTTTGGCGCTTCACAGGGACGCTACCGCTGCGCCACAATGTCCTCAATACCACCTGTCCTACCGGACTATGTCTCTAGCCGCCACAACGCTCGACCACGCAGGACGGATTTGAAAGGGCCCTTGGGACGGATTTGACTTTAGCTCTGCGCGGACTGTCACTCTTTTACCGGCTGGGTCTGCTTACTTGGCCCCATTACCACTATGAAAGTCACTAGAGTCAACAGCAATGTACAGTCCGAAAAAAAAACCATTAGTAGTCATAGGTGTGTTGTCAACCTAGATACAAAGGGGGTATAGAGGATATATGGTATGTCTCGTTGCTTACCCACTGGAAGTACGGTACAGAACTACCTAGGAAACTTAAAAGTAACAGTACTGTCAATTTATGTATATCAATTTATGTTTAAAAAAAGGTCAAAGAACGTTTGTGTGGTAAAGGCTATTATAAAATTAGTGAATACCTTGAGGACACCACGCCTTGGGAATGAGACAGTCACTCCAGGCTTTTCAGTGATTATAATATACTACTATATAGTAAACTAATATCAGTTCAAAAAAAAATACATATAAAAAAAAGATAAAACCCCTGAGTTTGTTTCGCCGGTTCTTCTCAGGTAGAGGTTTCATTTTGGAGCCAGTGGTAGAATCTGACTTTCAACAAATAAGTGTAATGCTTTTATGTTGAATAAAAATATTTGATTTGATTTGATTTGATATATTTCTTGCCCTCCCGAACTGGCCTATTTATGCCAAAAGCAGACATTATTTCTATAAAATTCAAGAACAAAAAATAATTAAACTTTATGAATATACTTTAACTACATTAGATTGATAACTAATAATATATTTGTCTGAAGTAATTAATTCTATCTAAATCAATGAACCCTGTTTAATATAATGGTCACACTCTGACAGTTTGTTTTGCAATGAACGAATCTCAAAAATTTTAATGAAATATGAATTTGTTGTTAAAAGTTGTTATATTGATTTTAATAGTGGTAGAGCCATGCTTCTACCAGCACAAATGGGCCGCCTCGACCGGGGCAGTACTACCCTCTCACAGAAAATCGGCGTAAAGTAACAGCATCAGTAGGTACTTTTGCGTTTCGTGCGTAGAGTGAGAGTGCCGGCCCAATCTCCCACCTCTGCATCTGAGGAAGTACTACCCTCTCACAGAAAATCGGCTTAAAGTATCAGTACAGTTACTCTTAGGGTCCTACAGGTACTGTTGCGTTTCGGGCGATGAGTGAGACCACCGGAGGACCAATGTCCCACACTCCCTGTTCCCTTCTTTTTCCCGTTATCATCCCGAGCCTCCTGCTATAAAAAAATGTGTTTTTGCATTTGTTTTTATAACGACTACATAATACTGTGAAAATTTAATACTAATATCTGTGAAAATTTCAACTGTCAGCTATCACGGTTAATGAAATACAGCCTGATGACAGAGGGACGGACGGACGGACAGCGTACTCTTAGGATTCGCATTATACCCTTTGGTTACGAAACCCTAAAAATGTAATAATTATGAACATGGCTTAAAAATACTTAATCTCAATAAATATTGTTAAATTAAATTGGATGTTTAATTACACGTTACTAGACTAGAAGTTAAGTCTGGACAAGTAAAAATATTATGCTATCTTATTTCGACGCTTTGGTATGTAATCATACCAATTAATTTTAAAACTGAACCTTCTTAAGTTTCATCATTTTTATAATAAATCCTAAAATGTAGTAATCAAGAGCGAGTCGAAGTCATATAAGAAGTTTAAATATCTAGTAGAAAGAGCTTTTGGTGTTTTTGCCATTTATGGGCTAACTCGACAGCTCTAACCAACTTTACAATTCAACGTGTTATTTTCTAACCACAGTTTTTAAATATCCTTATCATTTATGAAGTCATATCTACAGGAACACCGTTATGATTTTTGCCTTTTAACTGTTTAGATTTGGAAAGCTTTTCTTTTGTTTTGTTGTGCACGCAGTGTACTCGTCAAGAACACTAGGCAGTGGTAGTATGGGAATCGGCGGCCTGTTAAGCAAGCGGCAACACCAACTAAAACTCAGTGGAATCCTTATCGGTATAGTGGGACGTCATGGGGTCGCTTGCGTAAGCAACGATGAAGCTCCGGCGGAAAGGTCCGCCTTTACAGGCCAACGTCGCCGAACGGGTGCCCCGGGCCTCGCAGGGCCTCTTTCAGCGTAATTATGGTCTCGGAGTAGCAGACCTTGCAGACCAGGATGTCGCGCATGGCCCACACAACGTTCGGCAATGAGAGGTTTTTATCTACCACTGCCGCCACCAGGGCATGGCGTTGGCGAAGCCCATGTAACGCATTCCGCTAGAGTGTGATGCGGGGGAGGAACCAATTATTGTTTATTTCAAGTTGCCTGATTAAAAATAGTTATTGATGCAATTGAGGCCGCGAGCACAGGTTAGTATGATGAATTCTATCATCTATTATTATAATCAGATCATTCCCGCATCATTAATTTATCACGAACACTGGTATTCGTTTCGTTGATGATTCTGTTATGAAAATCTAAATCATCGAAATTAATGCTTGTAACGCGTATGTTGATCACTAATTTTATTTATAGTCGCGGAACTAGTAACTAGTTACAGGTGCGCAAACGCCGTAAACTATCATAGTGTTTAGTAAACACTACTTACGATCTGTTTGTTTAAAGTTGAAAATTTTATTTTACATGACATCCTGTTTGTAAAAGAGAAAGCGATTTTTAAATCGATACATAAATGTAATAAAGCCTTAGCACTGTACATTTAGAAAAGGAAAATGTGTTTGTTAAAAATAATATAGTGGCTGGCCTCAGGGTATTAAAATTAATATCTATATCATCATCACTACATAGTATAAAACAAAGTCGCTTTCTCTGTCCATATATCCCTATGTATGCTTAAATCTTTAAAACTACGCAACGGATTTTGATGTGGTTTTTTTAATAGATAAAGTGATTGAAAAAAGGTTTATATCTATAATAACATCCATTAAATAGTGGAGAAATACTGTTATTTTTGAGGTTTCTAATGTTTTTCATTTTTTCCGCTTACATTGCAACAAACGCAGGCTGAACCCTACGAGATTTATCAAAATATAAGTAAAAATGTAGTGTATGAATTTAGATATCCCAAAGATAGCAGGAAATCTCTATGGTATAGGGAAAGGGGAATTGTTTTACTCCAAATTTAACGCGTGGGGGCACGGGCAGTAACGAATAAATCAAAAGTACTGCATCGATTTTAATCATTTTTTCAGTGAACGACATAGGCTATATATTTTATACCAGTGCGAAGCCGGAGCGGGCCGCTAGTTATTTAATAAACATTGTATGTAGTATACTACATATGTAACTATGTCTATTTGTGGTCATATTTGATGTACCTATAATTTGCACAAATCTCTCATAGTTTCTTTTACTCGTTTGTGAAGGTCGCCTGTAAGAGATCACTTCTAGTTATAAGACCGCCTTTGCACCATTTATGTACATATTCCCCCTTTTTATTCTGTCCTATAATTCCCCCTTGTCCCCTTCCTTCGCATGGTTCACCGACACGCTCTTCATGCTACTAAGTAGCATTACGTCTGTGGGTTGCGATGACCGCTTATCGTAATAATGATGGTAGGCCGTACGCTTGCTTGTTACCTGTGTATGTGGTGTAAAAAAACTTCGTCACAAATTATGAGTAAGAATGAGACGCTCATAGCCGAGTGCACTCACTGATCGGTAAACGATAGGTGGGTTAAGCAACTTGAGGCGCGGTCAGTCACACGTAAAAAGTCGGTCCCGGCTATTGACAATTTGACAACAGTCGATAAGTCAAGTCAAAGGCCTACGGGCGACCTGAACAGCTCTGACACTAGGTTGGCCACTAACCACTCGATAAGATAAGAAGAAGATGAGTAAGCTTACTGCTGCGTATAGTTTGGTGAGTTACGTCACCTGAGGTCTAAAAATTTAACCTAATCTTAACTAATACTTTTCTCCCCATCTCCCTTTACATTGACACCGTTGTGGCGTTATGGGTAGCGATTCTGCCTTAAGCCTCGACGGTTGCAGGTTCGATTCCCGCTCGGAGCAGATGTTTGTATTAATCGTACAGGCTTCTATTGCCTCTGCCAATAAGCTCGAGCTTGCTCGTTGTCATTGTGAATG
Organism: Hestina assimilis; assembly: GCA_023373885.1. Lineage (NCBI taxonomy): Eukaryota > Metazoa > Arthropoda > Insecta > Lepidoptera > Nymphalidae > Hestina > Hestina assimilis. The sequence continues at coordinate 8,794,026 of CM041755.1, read as the reverse complement.
TTTCCGGACCCCGACACAGGATATAATTATCCTAATGCGTGTATATGACTTTGAAACTTACAATTAAGTAATTTTTTATAAGACTTGAAGCAGCGTTATACCTGCTAAACTAAAACACAAAAGTACACATGTCCACGTTCATAAGAAAGTAAATCACTGTAACTAATGAATAAAGTTACCGTCCAACAAACTAGACCCGAATGCATTAAATCAAAAGTTTCTAAAATATAAAGCAACTAACTCCGTCCGCTAGCAAAAACGAGTAAGTCTGGATACTTAGGTGCGACAAGCGTAAAACTCCTTAATCAACGTCCCTTGATACCTCGACAATGGATAAAGAAACCGAAATCTAATATAGTATAAAGTTTAGGTATGCGAGAAAACTATGTTTAATCTGAATATTTAGAAGTATGATGGATAAATTGGAAATGGAAAACTTCGGAACTCTTGATTTTCCATCAGCGGGGGCCCGACTGAGTGTGACAGTTGAAGTTAGGACGACCGGTGTCAACGACCGGGTGGGCTACCATGAACTTTTATTATACGAGTCTATTGTGATGCAATTCAGTTTAGGTCATCTTCAGGTAATAAAAGCATAGCGTAATGTAACTTTCTAGATATCTTTTAATAATAAATCGCTAGAGAATGTTTTGGTAAGAAATACGAAATTGAATGTGGCTCAGTTTAGGTCGTCATTATAATCACAATAAGAGTTCTTGGTAGACCTCTCGTGTTCATTTAATCGAATCGCGAACATTCAACAGTCTTATAATGTCGTATATTTTATTGACGTTTTCTTAATATAACGACAGCCCATTATAAATATCTGTCTTCAAGGCTGAACTAAAACTTTTGTTAATGAGATATTTTACAGCGCAGACCATTTCGAGATGTTCTTATATTTAATACCTTTCGTAATAAGTCTTTATGTTATATTTCAAACAAGTCATTATAAATAAGACGTTTCTTATATTTCATTTTATGTAAAAAGGAAATAAATAAACACAGTATAAGTACACACTTTTCAAAAGAACAAAATTAGTTTATTTACCTAACTAAATGCCCGTTTCATAAACTGAAAAGGTACTGAAAAGTGGTTAAAAGCCTATTTGAATAGAGAATATTTTAGTTTGGAGTCGCACAGTGCTTCCAAGCTAAGTCGCTTGTACTTGACAACCGATTATCAGATTGATTGATGCTTAAGGTTACTCCTTCGCTTTAAGGGTTCGTAGCGTTATATTAAATAACCCTAGTGGTCTAAGTAAATAGCTTATATAGACCTTGTGGTGCAGCGGTAGCGAACCTGCACTAAGCGCTGCGGGTCGTATGTTCGATTCCCGCTTGAAGCAGATGTTTAATTGACCATACACGCATGTTTTCTGGTCTGGGTGTGTTTGCCCCCGTCATTGTGTATGTTTCCGGGCCCTTAACCCAGACCAACCAACCTATACCTATCCTAATGGGGGCCGTTGACTGAATAGCGTTTATGTATTTATAAGCTTCCTCAACAAACAGTTATTTAGTACAAAAACATATTTTCATTAAGTACACACTCTTTTGCTTATATCTTAACTTATATAAATACGAATGTGAGTTTCATTGTTTTCACATGAGAACTGTTCAACCGATCGATATAATATATACACGTCGTAAAGGGAAGAAGAGAATATAAAACCTTTTATTTAGGAGTAAATTAGTGTTCCAGAGGAACGAAGACATTGTGTTTAGATGGCTGTCCAGAAACTTTGTATACTCGTTACAAGGTCTACGGATATGAATACATTTCAAAATTGTAATTGAGGTACAGAAGTTATGTTACAAAAAGATGTGCGTATTTTAACTTCTTTCGAAGTGTACAATTTATATTGCTTATAAGATGTTATATTAAAGGCATATTTAGCAAACGACCATGGCAAATTTCACGCCCTGTTTTCAAATTCCATACCCTGTCACAGAAAATCGGCGTAAAGTAACAGTATCAGTAGGTACTTCTGCGTTTCGTGTGAAGAGTGAGAGTGCCGGAGACCCAATGTCCCACCCCTCTGTTCCCTTTCTTTTTTCCCTTCACATTCCTCTTCTCCTTCTTGTTCCTTGGGTTGGCAACGCGCAAGTATCGCAAGCTTTCATAGGTTACGGTGACTGCTTACCATCAGGCGGACCGTATGCTTGTTTGCCAACCGTGATGAAATAAAAAGAAAAACCAAACTCCATCCCAAATTATAATTCTACACCACCATAAGTATACAGAAACGCTATTCAATACCACAAATTATGGGAATTATTATCGAATGTTTGACACAATAACCACATACCACAGTTTATAGTTCGATATAAGCTCGAATATAGTAATTAATTCGTAATTATTCATTCATCCGATAATACTTTTGTACAAGTAGCGATGCATTCAAAACAAACGTTCATAACTGGACGCAAATAAGCAATACCATGTCTACCCACAAAATTGAAAAAACTGAGTTATATATGCAGAACTGTTGGTAAATGGCTGAAGAACATTTTTCTTTAATATTTGTTGGGTTTTAAGCTTTAAAACTTCTAAAAAGCCATTTTTAATCATGCAATTTATGTATCATATTAAACGTTTTGGGTTATATTATATACAAAATATGCAGTTTGTATACTTATTTTATGTAAAAATAAGTAAAATAACTTACATAAATCTGAAATTGCCAAAATTTGACCCATACTTAAAAAAAAATCTAATAAAGCAAGTTGTTCAAAATTTTCAAACGCGTTTTTCTCGAAATGACATTCGTGTGGGTTGACATGGTATTGCTTATTTGGGTCCAGTTATGAACGTTTGTTTTGAATGCATCGCTATTTATACAAAAGTCAAATCATGCTAATGAAGGTAGTCATGAAAATCACTTTACAAAATTAAACAACTTAGAATAAAATCGTTAACCAACTGAAGCTATTGTATTTTATGATATATACGGCGTTAAATTTACCAAAACATTTAAAACTGACTATTATTTTCATGTTCAACGAAACCGATATAATACCTTCAGGGACAGAATCGTTTATCGAATATTCCCAATTATAATTTCGTAATCTATTAAAATCTGTCACGAACATAAATTTTCTTTTAGGGTCGCTTTTTGCATGCCAATCATTTTCAATTTAATTAGAATCGAATTTTCGACTTAATATTCCCTTATTCATATTCAGTAAGCGGTCACCAAATCAGACTAAAGAAATATACGTTGACTGAAATTATTTTATATTATTACACGCCAAGATATACCTATCCTCTCTGTCTGTTTGTCTGTCGCGCTGTCACGTTACAAACTACTGAACTCATTTTAATGAAATTTGGTACAAAGCTATCTTTGTATATATATATTTGTACAAACTTTCATCTGCTATTACCCATTCTTATTTTACATCCTTGGGGGTAAAAATTTTACACACTTTGAATGCCAGATTTATTTATATCGAATCAAGAGCCTAAAAAATAAGTCCTTCATTCAACCTCTTACAACCCTTTTTTCGCAATAAAAAGTAGCCTATATCCTTTCTTTAGAATAGAATTCTTTTTTAGAATAGAATTTTTTTAGAATAGAATTCTTTAGAATAGAATATCTTTAGAATAGTCTAAAGCCTGAGAAAGTATATAGGACTTATTTTTTAGGCTGTTGGTTCGATATAAATAAATCTGGCATTCAAAGTGTGTAAAATTTTTACCCCCAATGGTGTTTTTACCCCCAATATTACGGAACGTATAAACTTAAAAGCTGATTAAAGATCATTGAACGATTGATATATAAAGAATTGACGATTGATATCGATTATTATGTTTCAATTTAGAATAATCAAACAAAACCTCTTATACCAAAACCATTTAGGAATTTAATCCACATCGGTAAAGATTATACCAAAATTATATTGGAATCATTTGTGAAGATAAAAACTTTTCCATTTTAGGTACGAATTTACTTTTCGTTCACGTGAATGACATGCCAAATATTTCAATATCAAATGTACGATATTAGAATTTAATCCTCGCATAAAACGAAAAACAAATCATTGCGCCATTCTGATTTCGAAATCAATTTATGTTATATAAATAAAACATCGATATTGCTATTCTTCGAAACGATTTGCTCGATGATTACCTGTATTGCTTATGACGGCTGAAGATAAAAGAATGTCGTACCTTGCGTAGGTACGCTTACCTACGATTGAGTGCAAAACGTTGATCTTAGCTCAAGATCACGTGTTGAATTCCAAGCACGACAAAAATACTTGATTTTTCTAGACTGGATTTAGTTTTTTGTTTTAAGTTTTGTTTTTAATGTTAGGGCAAACGGGCAGGAGGCTCGCCTGATGTTAAGCGATTACTGTATGTAACTGATCTCGATAGGCGGCTAAATAGAAGGCCCTTCACGAGTTTTCCCTCAACGTGCGGAGGTAGCTAACTAAACGAGCATTTAAGACCTTCCACCAGCAAGAGTGAGTATTTTATATTAAGAATATATTCTTACTATGACTTTAGTCTTGGAAAAAAAAATTTACACTTATCACGGGTTACGCTCGTAATTCTAAACAGACAAGAAGGTATACCCTAATACATATTTATTTTAAAGCAGAGCATCTTGCCAAGTACATGATTTAGGAATATATAATTTATTTATTCATGGCAGGTACTGAACACTCAACCGCTTAATCAGAAGTCAATTGCCGTGATCAAACATCTTATCCTCTTGGAGTCTTCAACAACATCTCTAAAAATACTTAAGCGTTAAAATAATAAAATATTTCATTATTTTTTAGTTTTTACTGCCTTACTAAAACAAAAAGTTTTAGGATAATGATATAATGTTCTTTAGTGGATAAGTTGCTTGATTTAAACTTAGTCAACTTTAGGTGATAAGTGAATTCGCAGTGTTTTGTTCTTAATGACTGTTCAAAAGGTAGTTTTAAACACTAAATAGACCTCTTAAATAATATGGACAAGGTAAACTAAAACGACTTTTTAAATAATTGAACTGAGTTTTTTTTTTATGTCAGAAGGGACAAGCGCGCGGGAGATTCACCTGATGTTAAGCGATCACCTCCGCCCATGAACATGTGCAACACCAGAGGGCATACAGATGCGTTACCGACCTTTATTAGAATACAATTGGTTATACGCTGGCTGACCTCGAAACGCGGCTGACGAGCAGTCACTTCACGAGTTTTTCACTAACGTATAGTGGAACCTAACCAAGCGGACCTTTTTTAAGCCCTATCACCAGCTTATACATGTCTTAGAATTTCTTCTACGAAATGGTCTACGTTAAAGTTTAAGTTTTCAATCCATTGGACCATTTCGGCTTTTTAAAATAGTCTTACGTCGAGCCGTCTTGAGAACAGTTCTACTGTAACCTATAATATAGACGGGTCATCTCACAAAGTATGTATCCGCACTGTTGCCTGTTGTTCGACGAGTGTGAGTACCGGAGGCCTACACTTTAAACCCCTATTTTTACCCCCATCCTTTTCTCTCTTCCCTCTCGTTATTCTCTTAGGTTGGCTATACGCTAATGAAACTTCTAATTTTGCTATATTGTATATGCCGTTCATAGGCTACAGTGTCTTTAACATAGAAAACTATTTTAAAACTACTTAAATATTATAATATTCCAAATAATTTAAATAAAGCACAATTAAAAATAGAAAGTATTTGACATTTAGGTAAGTATCCAAAAATATATTTTATAAAATTAGTTTTCTAATATACAATTCTCCGGAGAGCTTTTGTGACGTTGTAAGAAAGAAAAGTAATTGTTATTTTTATCTTTAAAGCATTTTTACAAAGTGAAATCTCAGAAAAACGAAAACGTAAAAAAAATTACGTGAAAAATTAAAAACCATTTTCCTTATTATGAAATATTTACCTATAGACCATACAATTTTACATCGCTTAGATCATAAGAAATCCATAGCTCTCTTTTCTCTATAACTGCACTTCTTCTTCAGTAACTTCAGTATGCAGTGAACTGGAACATTTCTGTAGTAATAGAACCATATTTTTCTAGTACAAATTTGCCGGCTCGACCAGGGAAGTACTACACTCTAACAGAAAATCGGCAAAAAATTAAACTAACAGTATCAGTCGGCATTGTTACGTTTCGTGCGATGAGTGACAGCACCGGAGGTTCAATCTGCCATCACCTCTGCACCCTTCTCTTCCTTCCTCTTATCCCTTGGGTTGACAAGGCGTATATGATACTTCAGGTATTGCAAGCGTTCATAAGTTGCGGTGACTGCATACCAACCGTCATGAAATTTGAAAAAAAAATTAAAAAACATAGTCGTAAATTTTTAATTATTAATCCATTGTCATTTACCAAAACTAGTCTATTTCACTAATAGTAAGTCGTATTTAAGAGCGTCCAATTAATTCTGCGCTTGACTTCTCGGAAAACTAGATTCTATTGAAGAACTTGCATTTACGCTTAGCGCACTAGAATAATAGGATGCTAGAACTTACGTTCAACGAGTTGTGTAAAGAATTCTACCGTTGATAGCAATTTAAGCCCAGTTGCATGGTATTTAAGTCTAAAATCATACAATTAGTAATTGTTTTGCTATGCAATTTGGTACGTCATCAAGTGAAGAATCATTCGTGGAAATACGTATTTTATATATGTATCACAGTTAAGAAAATTTAGCAAAGATGTGATTGGATTGTGTACTGAATACTTTTTTTATGTAGACGTTTTTAACAATAATTATTTTTAATTATAATCACGCCCCGTTATATTAATATCGATGTTATAGCATTGTCTAAGCTTAATTGGTTTTTGAAAATGTCAAAAGTAGCCACCAGATTCATATTATTAGGGCCAGCACTTCGAATTAATCACTTCATAATGAGACCAACCATTTTATTACATTAGCATTGTTGCATTATTTCGATGAGTATTTGTCTACAGTTCACCTCAGGCTACAATGCATGGCCAATGGCCATTTCCTGTGTCGCTAGTAAGCCAAGACTCCCCGGTGAAAGGGACTTTCATAAGTAAGTAAGTAAAATTTAATATATTTTTAAATAATGTAAAATGAATATCTAAAGTAACTTATAAAATATACTAAGCAAAGTTATTACAATTTCAAATTAAATTACATAAATCTGAGCATTATAAATTTAACCAAATGAAAACGGGGATTCGTTGAATGAATATTAAAGAAAGCTTCATACAAAAGGACATATAAGCTATTCTATCTCAAAAAACGATTCAAAAGATTTACATTTTACGAGGTAATTCATATACGCTATACAAAATTGTCAGTATTCAACAATGTCTAGGTTTCAACGAGAATAAAGTACGCCATTACGAAGCTTGGAATCGTCTTGCATATTGAAGCAATTAATTTTGAAATAAATTTCGCATGAATTTCGGTTAGAATTAAAGAATTCTTTGTAGAGGTTCTTAATACAAGTATTTGTCAAGTCAAATATTTGATTACATTTTCTATTATTCTTTATTACCATGTTCATTTGTGGTGTGTTACATCTTTCTTCTCGCTTTCCTGCAGTTTAAGACATTGATTTTGTGAATAGGGACGGAAATGTATATGAGGAAGCCGGAGAAGCACGCGCTATATCCTTTCACCTATGAGCAAGCGCGGTGCTGTATAGAAAATGTTGATGTTGCTTAATACCAAGATGAGATGACAGATATTCTTGTTCTTTGGGTTTTCAACACTACTTATATTGCACAAGCGTTAGTAGGCTACAGAACCTATTTATTACTATATGGCGGACCAAAAATGTGACTGTTGCTATTTCTATAATAAATGATAAATAAACGCTGCACACTAAACGGCCCCTATTAAGATAGGTATATTTTGTGTCGGGGGTCCGGAAAAACATACAAGGAAAAGGACAAATACACCCGGACCGGGAAATATGCTTGCATGGTCAATACAAACATATGCTCCGAGCGGGAATCGAACCCGTGATCTGTGTCGTTTAAGGCAGGTTAGCTACCGCTGTGCCGCTGTGCTAAACACAATATGTTTAGAATTAGAATGTTTCACTTTTCTCACAAACAAATCAATATCTATTATTATTTCCTAGATTTTAACCAGTAGTCAGCTCCTTTTCTCAAAGAGATTTTATGTTTAAGATCGCCAGTGGATAAACTGTTAAACATGGTTGTTGATTTTCAAAGACAAAACGCAGCTGTTTTTCGAAGAATGAAAACTAGTCATAGGTTGTTGCAGCCACTAGTAGATTGAAATGGCTAAATAAATAAATTATTTCTTGGGATTACATAGATTCTACGTTTCGAGATATTGGATGTTCATATCCGAAAGTATTCTTTGCTAACATTAACTACTGTCACATATTAATTAATGTCTTTGTTGTAAGTGTGCTCTAAAGAAATAAATAAGACGAATTTGAGCTGTATCTTTTATACTAAGTCTACCGAGTTAGGAATTTATTATTACATATAATTTTTATTTTTTTCTAGCAATATTTATTAGTTGTCAGTCCTTTTTGTTAATTCAATTATTTCATAAAAGAAAGTCAAGAGATTATTGGTAGCATCAGAATCAGAGTAATTTTGATTGAAAGAATAATACTTTAATCGTTATTTACCTTCATTTTAATGATTCATATGGTTCGGTTTAGTCTAGCAAACTTTAAGCGCGTTTAACATCAACAACAGCGGTTTTTTTTTGCCTTGGGTAAGTAACCTTCAACACAGCTATTTAATCTAGTGGGGATTTTTAAATGTATCTTACTGTTTAGTAACAATAGGTGGCTGTATTAAAATTGCTACTTAATTATATGACTAACTAGCTGCGACCGCGGAACTGCTTGCGTTTCAGAGATTAGCCGGCAGAAACCAACTGACAGACAAAAATGTTAAAAATGGATTTATTTATGTAAGTACCGTCCCTATATACTTTCATATGCAAATAGTGAAAAGGTGGTAATTTGGAATTGCAAACGATCGCTTTAATTTTTCTTAAATGTATAGATTTAACCTCCAACACAGTTATTTAATCTAGTGGAGGAATTTGAATGTATAACCTTACTATTTAGTAATTGGGGTATCCGGGTTAAAATTGTTAATTAATATTGTATAATTAATAATACCATATATCTTTCATTCAGGAGAGCCGAAATTTCAGGATTAGTGTTTTGTTTTAGTAAGACCTACATCCAGCTGTGGATAATCATAATCTTCTTATTTGCTTTTCGTTGGCAAACACCTATATTGTTGTGGCCCAAACAGCAGCCACATTGACTGCGTTGTCAGAGCTTCCCGCGTGCAGGTGTTAGGGCACGCAGGGCACGATGTAAGTTGGGACATGGTTTGCTTTACACCGCACAAACAGTCTGGATTAGTACCATCCGTGAATCTCCACCTGAATATATTGTCCTTGCTTCGGCCAATCTGGGTCCGAAGTCTGTTTAGGGACTTCCAGACCTGCCATGGCAAATTATGCCCAGGTGAAAGAATCATAATGATGATGCTATTTAATTATTGTGATACGACTTTATCATGTTCTCGGCGTCGGGATGTGACGACCCCATCGCCCGCTGTTGGGATAACCTCTGTCACAGCAGAGATTATTCCACCAGTGCAATCAGTCACAATGGTGGTAGGTCTTTTGTAGCAAGAGGCCGGCTAGTTAGGTACCACCGCAGTGTCCAATATTCTGCCACCAAATAGTAGTGCTTAGGCATTACTGTGTTCCGGTTTGAAGGGCACTGTACGCTAGTGAAATTACTGGGCGGACGAGATTTAAGAACCAATATCTCGAGGTTGGCAACGCGTGAGTGACACCTACTAATGGTACTGCAGGCGCTCATAGGCTACGGCAACCACTTACCATCAGGTGGGTACCACTTACCATCACTTACCGTATGCTCGTTTGCCAACCGTTAACATAAAAAAAAAATGTTATATTGTAATTACTTCAATGTAATAAATATGAAACGCGTAAACCACTCTTAGTTACGTAATGGACAGAAATTTGTAATAAGTAATATAAATAAGCATAAGGCTTAAGTTGAGAAACGTCCATCTTGTTTTAATTACGTAAGTACTACGTATTTTACTAAAATATTAATAGTTATATAAATTTCTACTAACTTTATGGTTAATAAATTGATGAATAATGGTTTGTTTAAAAAAGTTAAGTTAGCAAAAAAAGGCAAGTGTAATTTATCATTTGGTATTATATAGATATCTATCTGAAGAGAATAAGTACTCGTAAAACATTTTCTTGTGATTTATTAATAATGAATTCTATAACGTAGATAATAAACACTTGATTTATTATATGCTAAAAGTCTTGTTTGTGTTTACGTTACCAACTCCTGAAATAATAACAAGTCAACTAACATTAACTTTAGGGCTGACATAAACTAAAAGCTTAAATATTTTTCAAAAATTATATATACTTTCTAAAAATAATTTTTCATGCAAAAAAGTAGTATTTCTACTCATTATATTAAAAAAGGTTTTAATTATAATCACATCATTTCCCATCCCTTATTTTCGATAAGCGTCCTGATGTGTAATATCCGCTTCGGTTTCTCATGACGCATATTTATACGTGATTTTACTTACATAATAACTGGTTACTTCATTATAATAACTAATATTGCTGTAAGCGGTATATTAATGTTTGACAAATAAATTCCGAAAATAATAAATTTAAACACATCTGACAGAAGTTTGTTAGTACGAGTTGGATTGTGTTAACAATTTCAACAAACAAAACGGCTTAAATATTAACTCGGCTTTTGCCAATATTTGTATGTTGAGCATTCGTACGTATGATTATATAAATGGTTTACTCTGTAGCCGTTTAAAGTTTGACGATTTAAAATCAACGATTATTTATCGATATCGATACTCAAAACTGTCACTCACTAATTTAATTACTAAAATTAATCTTTCAGTCTTTGTATTACTTTTTATGGTCAAGACTATTGAACTGATTGTGCAAATTTGCTTGCTTTAATATACATAGAATATAATATTTTATTCCCAAAAAATCGAAAAACAATAGTTGAGCTATAGCAGTTTCTGTCTTTGTGTGTGTTTCCGGACACTACGCATGATAAAACTTTGCTTATTATGCCTTTGAGTGTTTAGTGTAAAAGAAATTAAAATGTTATTGATGACTAAAAAGCATTGCTAATTGATTTGATAAAAAGTGATAAACTTAAAATAAATAATAGGTCAATATTCAAAGATAATTCTATTTTATCGCCTTAAGCCACTATGGAGCCTGTTATAAAACGTTGACCTAACAGATAAACACTTTTTTTATTCAGATAACTATATAAATACAAAGTTAGGTCTAAAATTACAATGTTCTGCCCTTAATTTATATAACAAACAAAACAGATTCGTAACAATCTGTGGAAACAATTAACACAAAAGTTTAGGACTGCCGGTTCGTAACCCATTTAGTATTGTAGCAAGTATGATATATTATGTAATGTGGGTTAATAATTTTAATTTAATTTGCATTCTCGTTAATGTTTTCAAAATACAGTAAAAGGCCGAATAAAAGTTTTTATTTAGACCTAGCGTTTGCCCGCGGCTTCACCCGCGTGTATACCGATTTTTAATCAGGCACCTTTATTCTAATAACTAAAATATAAAGTTTCAACCCCAATTTTTAGTGTTTTTTTTTTTCAAAAATTAAGTCCTGTGTTCATTTATTGTTAACCTCAAAATAAACCTAACATTTTTCTGGCATAAAGTATCCTATGTGTTAATACAGATAATAGTCTATGTATATGTGTGCCAAATTTCATAAGAGTCCTCTCAGAAGTTTTTGCGTGATGGTCCATCCAAATATGCAAGCTTTCACATTTATTATATTTGAAGGATAGGATGGGCGGTGTGTATAGATCGGCCTTGATTAAAATTAATTACAATATAGTAAAGTATCACTTTAGTTAATAGGAAGTTTAGACAGATAACTTATATCTTCAGTATTAAAAGTTTTTCTGTAACAATTAGGAATTTAAAAAAAACATACCTACAGAAAACATACTGTTTTCTAAATAATAATGATGGTAAATTATATTTTCTTTGGTAAGTATTTTACGTGTACGCAGTGATGGTAAATAATATTTTATTTGGTAAGTATTTTAAAGAGCTCTATTTTATAAATCTAAAGTCCTTGATGAGATCATCACATAATTTACACTGGTCCCACAAAAATTTTGTCCATATCGTACAAAAAAGCACCATCAAAATCTGCTTACGAATGCTGAAAAAGTAGACGAAGTTACCGCGTATTATATACACATACGCATACAAAAAAAAATTATGACCAATTGCTACCCTCTTCCCATTTGAAGTTAGTCAGTCAGACATCTAATTATACCCTAACTGTACTTTAAAAGAAAAGCAATAAAACATTATTTTCCCTAAAATAGTCTGGATAGATTGTAAGCATTTTACGGATAATAAGGAATATTAATATTATAGTGTTATATTTTTTGGATAATCTGAAGTTAGCATTCTAAAGATAATATTTTGTTCTATATTCCAAGGATATTATCAACAAACTAATGATTTTGGGGTTCGTGTGACAGCGGCATTTAGCTTTAATGATATAGATAAGTTAAAACTAACCGGATTCTAGATAACTGTTGCCTTCATAATTTAACTTCAAGGACTTGGAACAGAATTTATGATGTTTTCTTTAAGTGTACATTATTATAATAAATAAATAAACTACTACACACTCAACGGCCCCCATTAGGATAATTATATCCTGTGTCGGGGTCCGGAAACATTCACAATGACAAGGACAAACACAACCAGACCGGAAAACATGCCTGTACGAATAATACAAACATCTGCTCCGAGCGGGAATCGAACCCGCAACCGTCGAGGCTTAAGGCAGAAGCGCTACCCACAACGCCACAACGGTGTCTATTATTTATATTATTATAATAGGGCTATTAGTTTACAATATAATTATAAAACCACGCCTGTGGATTTATCACTATTCATCTTGAGTCAAACTAAGCTGAGGATAATCATGACCCGGTATCAATTTAATCCATAATTTCTGTAGGTTTAAGTAGACCTACCTACTACCTTGAACAACTTATTATAATCAACAATGCTTTTAATCACTTTACTAGATAACACAATAAATTGCACAGCAATTAACTACTACGTCGGATTTCAGCGATTCGTTTATGTGGTTACTACAATGATTTTGTCTATAATAAAAATATTGTATTTTCTGTATGATAAATAGAGTAACCATCAATGTCACGCTCCTTTACATGACATACTTTTAAATATTGTCTTTCTAATCCAATGTATTAAATAGGTTCTATACTTTGCCATGCGCCAACTAATAAATATAAATATATTTATATGTAACATCATCTTCATCATTACATCATCATCATTGTATATCATCTTTAAGAGTCATGAGATATATGAAAACTGTTGTTGCCTTTTACAGCACCTACGTATTGTCATAGTTGGTCTTAGTCGGTTAAAGCAAAACCTTACCTACTTAAATCGATAAAGCACTTTCCGAGAAGCGAGATAATATATTTATAAAATGTTCAAGAATTGCTCGTTTAAAGTCTTCTTCATCCTAGCATTATTCCCGGTATTTTATTTTACCCAGGGTCTGCTTTATTACTCTTATCCGGATTTGACAGGTTACTAGTTTTTACACAGAGCGATTGCCATCTGACCTCCGCAACCCTAAGGGCTAACTAGCAACTCATTGGATAAGAGCAATTTACTTATCAAGAGTTAACGATTATTATCAGATGTTATGTGATAACAACCGGGACCGACAGCTTAACGTGCTCTCCGAGGCACGGTGGGGATACCCACAGACAAACGCCCAGACCGAGACAGAAATTTTAACAAACATCTGCCCGAGCGGGAATCGAACCCGCAACCGTCGAGACTTAAGGCAGACATGCTACCCACAACGCCACAACGGTGTCAATTGCTCGTTTAAAGTAATAAGATAAATATACTGACGACTTTATTAAATTGGAAATAGAACAGTGTTATATTAATGTATTAACATGTATTCCTTATAGAAACTTTATTGCATTATATAAATGTTAATATGGCACGGTTCCATATTTCCGTATCTAGTGCTCATTGTGTTATTACTTTTATAAGCCCTGCCTTCATATAATTCTTTCAGCGATAAAACGGATTTAGTTTACACCCACTTCAAGAGTCTATCTGATATCACATATCTTATTTGTGAAGAGAAATTCAATTTTGGATTCTGCAGACATATTATTGCGTATAGAAGATTTTGTTTTTTTTTTTACTACAATACTGAGTTATCAATAAAGACGACCATTGTGACGTGTTAGTAGTTAACCCGCCTTTAGGCTCGACAGTCGCAGGTTTCTTACCGTGGTAGGTATTTGCATTTATCTTACAAATATCTGTTTCGGCCTGGGTGTTTGTCCTTGTGGGGCCTCCCTACCGTGCCTTGGAGAGAAAATTAAGCTATCTATCCCGGTTGTTATGATATGTAATTTGCTAAATGAGTTACTGATTCGCCTTTAGGGTTGCAGAGGTCAGATGTTAATCACTCTGTATAAAAACTAGTAACTTAACAATTCGGATAAAGGAATCAGCAGACCCGGGGTAAATATCAGGAACAGTTTAATGCTAGGAGGAAGACTGAATTATCTCGACACATACAGTTGTCATAATATTTATTTCATACTGAAGTCAATGTTATAGTGAAGATGGTATTATTTTCTCAAACAGCTTCACATTTCTGATAAGATGTCGGAATAAAAACTAATGAAATAGTCCTAATATATTCATAACATTTTCTATATGTAAACGCTAAATGGCCGACACGAAAAGTTTATTGACACTAAACATTACAAGGGTTGTCTTCAGCTATATAAAATTGTGATTATAGTTTCTCCTTTTTGCGAAAACAGTTTTGTTTTTATTATCTTCCAAAGCCAGCATATTGTGTTGATATGGGGTTCTGAATCACTATCTTTTGTCGTTACATCAGCTAGCGTTGGAAGTATTACATAATAAATATAATAATAATAAATAAACGCTACACACTCAACGGCCCCCATTAGGATAATTATATCCTGTGTCGGGGTCCGGAAACATTCACAATGACAAGGACAAACACAACCAGACCGGAAAACATGCCTGTACGATTAATACAAACATCTGCTCCGAGCGGGAATCGAACCCGCAACCGTCGAGGCTTAAGGCAGACTCGCTACCCACAACGCCACAACGGTGTCAACGGTGTAAGTATTACATATATTATGTGTTTTCTTTTGAATATCCTTACTTTGTTTTAAGAAAAACATTTATGGGAATATACTCTGTTTACTAACACCAATTGTTAGGGTTTTGTACATTTGGGTGCCAACAGAACTTTAGGAACCTTAAATTTATCTATCAGAAGGCTGTATCTCACAAATTGTAATAGATAAGAACTTGAAATTTTCACAGTGTGTTGCCACTACAACAACAAATGATAAAACTTTTTTTTTGTATCTCATGAAGTGTATTAGGTAATAGTTGCAATGTCAATTGCGTTCATATTTTGTCGGTGCGAGATCGGACGAGACTCAACGATACTGATCCCTAAAGGCACGGACAATAAAGTCTGTGGAGTTGTTGTTAATTTATATAAAAAAAAAAATGGTGCTGATCCTTGCAATTCAAGACCTTAAGTTATACTTACTCGTCCCGGGCGGTCCCTTGTACCGAAAATAAGTGGCTATAATACCATAATTTTACCGTTCTTTAATCATTAATGCCCTAAATGATACCTCCCTAAATAATACCTCCCTAAATAATAATTCCCTATTATTTAAACTACAATATTATAATTGTCAATAAATAAATGTTACATCAAAGTACTTGCATGACCGGTATTTTTATGGAAAATCGAAAAACATACTTAGATACGAAATAGATGAATTTATACATTGAACTATTACTGGGCTCCGTAGTAATAGGTTTTCTCACAAAAGAAGGATCTTGAAAAAAATAATCGGACCAGAGGCATGGACTCGAACCGTGAAAAATAAGAATAAAACGACATTTTCTAAAAATTAATTCAACCAAGATCGATTTATCGCCCACAAAACCCCTGCACACTAAAAATTTCAGGAAAATCGTTGGAGCTGTTTCCGAGATTCAGAATACAAGAACTGCTGTTTCAAAGTATTATATACATAGCGCGTCGCAAATGCTGTGTGACAATAATTGAAAACATTTTCTTAGAAATGTGACAGTATGAGAAGTACTCTACCAAAGAATGTTCCTTTTAATTTTCGCCATTTGATTACGTTGTTATAAATCTTTTTTATTTTTGTCATTTTATTTCTTGTATTTTTTAATTTTCTGTATTAAAATAATTGTTAATCGTTGTACTTTATTTATATTTATACCATTTATTTTGTATAATCTCTGCTTTTCATGTTTTGTTATGGGCTTGAGCGTCTGAATAAGCCCTAAGAATGTTTTCCTACACCCGATAATTTTACATCACTCATTTTTGGCAGTAAAAATGTTGTGTATTTTCTACGGTGGCTGATGAAAATGTTAAGGCATCGATCACTAATACCCAAACGGAAAATATCAAAATAATGTTTATTAAAAATATTTTATATAGAAATAATTTTTTGCAGTTCTACAACTTTGTTTAGAACTTTCAACCCCACAGTTAAAAACTTCGAGCCAGACATCCAATTTTTTGAGTTTTCTCGCCAAAGGATAAAATAAAACCCACAAAATGACTGAAAAGTTATAATGAATTTGAATACCACACAAACTCTTTCCGATTCTACGACCCTTCACTCCAAATTCTCAAATAAAAACTTGGCAGGTTTTTTTATGACCTTAACACTCACTAGTATGTTTATTCATTACACCATGTTATTCCTATAGTGGGTCATTTTATACCTTAGCCTCATTTAATTGTAGCATATCTATAAGCGTAGCTATAAGCAAATCATTACTTACTTATAACTGAAGGCTCACCTAATGTTAAGCGATTAACGCCGCCCATGAACATCTGCAACAGCAAAGGCGACTTACTTGCAAAGGTAACTTCTGCTGTAGCTTACATAGATAATACTGTGTATAAATATTAACTTTCAAATATTTTTTATGTCAAAGGAATTTTGTGATTTGAGATCTAAGAACAGGAAGTATCCTGCACGTTAATTCCCTCTGACATAAAAAAATCTATGTATCTACATATAAGATTAACATATATTCATTACATACCTATTCTCGTCGCTAAACAAAAACAATGCTAAAACTACGCACTTAATCACGTTATAGCAAAAACGAAGCAGTCTGGATTTCACATTTACATTTGAAGGATTTATTATTGTGAATACACTTAGTATATGTGAGAAAGATTTGCTAGCGATGCAATAAATTTGAAGGTTTTACGGTTACTACTCCTGGCACAAGCTTTACACTACATTAGGTTAAAACTCCTAACTATTATAAATGCGAGTGTATATTTGTTTGTTGTTAATAATCTTGCATGCTTGGTTAGCTATCAGCCCCGTTTCGAGATCCAGGGTATAAGCCAGCGTATAACCAGTAGCATCTTGCCGGTAGCCAGAAAAAAAAATGCATACACGTTGTCAGGATTATGACATACTATATATTTATTTATTTATTTGGCTTATCAAAAGTCGTTACAATAATCAGTTAGGTTGATACATTACTGTCTTATGTCTAGATTTAGCAACTTGTTTATGATACACAGCATGCATATAAAAACAAAGAGAGAGAAAGATTTTAAATTTTAACTACATACTTAGTACAAAGACTTCTTATTTATATTTTGCATAAAAGAAAATGTAATAAAATTATTTGGTAAAAACGAGATAAAAGGTCAACTTAACAATGACAAAAAACAAAAATAAATATATATATATAGCCAGATAGCCAGAGATATGACATAAAAAAGTAACATTACCACGAGAAAGAGCCATAGATTTCGGAAAATAAAAAAAACAGATGAAGCAAATGTTAGTATTAAAAAGGGGTTTGTACTCAAGATAAAATATTTTCAAAAATGAATTCTATCTGTGAAATTGTGACATAAATATTAATATTACATATATCATCTTGAATCGAAACGACTTTTTTATTGAAAATGTTCAACCCTCATATCATGACCAGCAGTTATTAACATCAGCAGCAGGACAATGTTATAAATTTCCCGAGGTGCTATCTTTTAATTTTCAACGTATACGGGAGGGTTTAGCTTTAAATGGCAATTTACAATGAACCGTTTCCCATGGGCTATACTTTTGTACTTAACAGCATCCGTTGTAACTCCCGCTCCGCCATTAAAGTTATTTTCCAGATATTTAACAAAGCCAATATACTTTTGGACAGAAATTTCGGTCAGCCAACTTCAGTGCAACATGTTTATTATATTATATTCATGTAATACATAAAACGTTGACGAATTGTCTTCAATTTCATACAACAAATATTTTATGAACAACTTGACAAATGTCACTAATTTATACATATTCTTTTTTTATTATCTCGATGTTTTTTACCCAAAGGTTTGTTCCGAACCCAAAGGGTTAAAACGGAACCATATTATTAAGCCTTCGCTGTCTGTCCGTCTATATCGTACGTCCTATAACAACAAATACTAAAAAATAGAATAAAATAAATATTTAAGGGGGCTCCCATACAAGAAACGGGATTTTATTGCCGTTTTTTGAAAGAAATCTGACATACTTTCTGTACTAAAAATATAACATAATAGACATACACAGGAATTTGAATTATTATTATCAAATAATAATTATTAAAAACGTTGAATTATTCAAAAAATAATGTCTGTAGGCTGATTTAAAATCGAGAAAATAGGTTGATTGGATATCGATGACTAAGCCATTTGACGATAAATTACTCCGTGGTGTAATAAACTTGTCGTTTATAATCTCTGCGAAACTTGAGCGAAACGAGGTCGGGTCACTAGTATTTAATTATTTAAATATATTTTTCCTCAATTTTTTTACAACCAATATTACATCAAAATTTACAATTCAATACTATCTATTTTTTTATCCGAATAGGATAGTCGTATCCTGTATACGGGTGTTTTACCCAGGGTCTACTTTAATCCGGATTTGACAGGTTACTAGTTTTTACACAGAGCGATTGCTATCTGACCTTCGTAATCCTAAGGGCGAACCAGTAACTTATTGGAGCAATTTACTAATCAAGAGTTAACGATTATTATCAGATGTTATGTGATAACAACCGAGACCGATAGCTTAACGTGGTCTCCGAGGCACGGTGGGGACACCCACAAGGACAAACACTTAGACCGAAACATATATTGAAGATCAATGAAAACATCAAGACGTTACCCACAAAGCCACAACAGTGTCAACTAATTATGGCTCAATACTAACTATATTTACATATAATTACAACTGTAATGAGTCAAGGTGTAATGTCTTTTAGATATTGTTAGCAATTCTTGTATGATATATAATTAAAATATCGGAAACGGCTCTAACGATTTTCTTAAAATTCAGTATGCGCAGGGTTTCGGGGGCGATAAATCAATCTAGCTAGGATACATTTTCAGAAATTTTCGTTTTATCTGTGTGTCTCTGTGAAATCTAATGACGAGTAATAATACTATTATTGCTTTAACGACTCAGCAACACTAAAGCTTTTTCAGTAGACGGCGTTATAATTTTTTTTTTAACGAATAGAAGCAATGCTTTTTAAGGCATTACTAATATTCTTATTGCCCCTCCAAATAAACTCGAAGCTTGCGCTAGGAGTGTGTACGACAATAGCCCAAGGGGGGCAGGATCGAACCCGCGACTCTCGCGTTAACGGAACGGAGTCGGCTCTTCTACCGTTGAGCTATTGAGGCTTCGACTAACGGCGGCGTTGTAAAGTATTATTCATATTTTATTATTACGTAATTCCTATCTAAATATAATTTCCACAAAACACAATTTAACAAGAAAAGTACCGAACAATGCTTGGTTATTCAGGTACTTAACATTTCTTGTCACTTCTTAATAAAGTAACTTCGAATCGATAGTTCATAACACTTACCATCAATATTGTTTGATATTGACAGAGACGCTGAAATATTCGACAGAGTAATTAAGATTTATTAATAGTGATTTGATTAATGAGAGGCATGGGGATATAGAGGACATTGACTCTTACAAATATCTATACAAATAAATAAAATTTAAGTGTCTGTTTGTAATTCTAAATTAATGGCTTTTCGCTAAATGCACATAAAAGTATACGGTACTTACATAAAAATAATGGCCTAAAATTTGACCGATTTTACTAGGACTTTCACGGGCAGATTTTGTTGTAGCTGATATTTATGTCTTATCTAAGGTTTAAACGCGGTGCGAAACCCACGCCTGATTTCACACGAAAATCCAAGTATTTGTGTCAAGGACAAGAGGGCCAGCAAAAATACACATTTTGTTAAAAAAAACAGTCATTTTTATTTTTAGTTTCATTTTTTTTGTTAATGGAGAGCTTTATTACAGGCTTTTTTATAATTAAATAATGGACAACAATGCCAAAGTGCATTTATTATATTATGGAGACTTATTAAATTTACTGATACATTATTGAATTGTACTTTAAAAGTGATTATCACGATGAAACGCGATTTAAAAGTTGTGGCGCAGCGGTAACGAACCTGCCTTAACCGCCACATGCCGCGGGTTCGATTTCCGCTCAGAGCACATGTTTGTATTGACCATATATGGATGCGTTCCGGTCTGGATGTGTTTGTACTTGTCCTTGTGAATGTTTCCGTACCCCCGGCCAGATATTACTATCCTAATGGGCGTCGTTGAGCGTGTAGCGTTTATTCATTTATTAAATGTAACGTGTACGATGCTATCACGTGGAAAATTAACGTGTTGCCGAAAACAAACTAGATCATTTAAACTTCGTAATAGATTTCTGTAATTGAAGCTATTATTAGTTACGTATATCATGCTTCTATCGTTTCAAATTACAAGTTTTAATTAATTTGTCTTGAAAATGATCTCAGTAATAATATTAATTAGCCCTCTGAATATGAAATAAATAGTTGAAAATAAACAAAAAAAAAGCTGATTTTCTTGTATTGTTGCATGGTCTTGATTTGTGTTTGGGCTTATTATAATCATATATTTTTTTTAAATTATTAAGTATATATCTGTTAGTGAATAATATAACATAGTTTTTCCACCAACACTAACATAAATGCTAACTAGGTTATTATTTGAAAAAAACATATTTTTTATGTTACTAAGTTGGCAAGCAAGCATATGGCCCTTGTAATGCTGTAGCCTAAGAGCGCTTGTAGGTGGCACTCACGCGTTGCCAACTTCAAGATATTGGTTCTTAAATCTCCTTTGGTAATTTCACTAGTTACAGTTTTCAAACCGAAACCCAGTAATTCCAAAGACACTACAGCTTTGCGGTAGAATATCAGACACTGCGGTAGTACCTACCTAGGCGACCTCGTGCAATAAAGTCCTACCAGTAAATCTTATAGTCATAAAACATAAAATTAAGGTATTTGTTTTTCTTTGGAAGTCTCTGTGATGGGTTTAATTTTAATGAAACCTTCTGTCGTTAAAACCTGACATCATAATTTAACGTGGATGAAGTTTCAGACATAAACTTGTTATTTAATATAACGAGGCAAACATATAAGAGTACAACTCAACTTTATTCGAATAAAAGTGATTTTATTATTATGATAACGACCATAAAGGGTAAAATATAACTGAATTCATGTGACAAACATTTGTATGAGAAAACAATAATCTTAGAGAGACCTCTTAAAAGTTAGAGAACCATTAATCACAGGTAGGCGACATTTCGTGTTATATGAGAAAAGTTACTGAGGTAATGTTGTTTTGTGTTTCTAAAGCTGGGATAGTAAAAAATGGCGCCATTTTGTCAGAATTAGGAACGAAATGGTATAAAGAGTTTTTTGATTTTAGTGGATATTTCTTGTTTTTGTTATGTTAGAGGGGGCAAACGGGCAAGAAGCTTACATAATATTAAGCGATTACTGTCCCCAATGAATATTTGCAACACCAGACAGTGCGTTACCGATCCTATCTCAATAAACAGGCTATAAATCTAAAATATTTTTTCTGTAGAAAATTAGAACTTTCAAACCAACTCTAAGTTTATAATACTTTAATAGATTATATTTTGTGTCTTATATGAGTAAGCACAAAAACATTATTTATTTATTTAATGATATGAAGTATATTATACACAATTTTTTTTTTTTTGTGAAGATTCTTAAATTTATAACTTTGATCTTCTTTGTTCTTCAACTCTCAGGAATTTTTTCATCGCATTCATTTAAGTTCGCGCTCGATTACCCGTCAGGAACGGATTAAGCTGAAGTGGCCAACCGGATTGATTAATGTTTTTAAATTTGTTTGATGTCTTTAAGTTTTTATTTTATGAACCAAAATTACAGTTGGATAAAAATGTATATATCTTTTTTATTTCATGATGGTTAGCCAGAATACGGTCTGCCTGATGGTAAGCAGTCCGCAATCTATGAACGCTGGCGATTCTTGAAGTATCACGTGCGCATTGCCAACCCTAGGAACAGGAGGGAAGGGATGAGAAGGGCTAAAAGGTAGGGATCATAGGGGGAGATTGGGCTTCCGACGCCTCCGCTCATCGTACGAAACGCTACGGATACTGTTATTTTACATCAATTTGACGACGTTGTGGCGCAGCGGTAGCGAACCTGCCTTAAACGCCACAGGTCGCGGGTTCGATTCCCGCTCGGAGCATAATATGTTTGTATTGACCATGCAAGCATATTTTCCGGTCTGGGTGTATTTGTCCTTGTCATTGTGAATGTTTCCGGACCCCGACACAGGATATTACTATCCTAATGGGGGCCGTTGAGTGTGCAGCGTTTATTTATTTATCTTCTGTGAGAGGGTAGTACTTCCCCGGTCAAGACGGCCTGTTGGTGAAATATAGTCTTTTAAGTTATATATAACGAAAGGATTCGAATCATGTGTGTAAGAACTTGTTTGTTATCTTTTTGACGTTTTCTTACTTATCCTAGATATAATAAATGTTTTTAAATTTTCTTCAGTCTAAGTTTATGGCACTCTAAACTTAACTATGCAAATAAGTGCGTGCGTGTATGCTTAATTTCAAGAGAGATACTGTTTTATTATCCATTGCTAAAAGATTTAGGACCCATTATACATATAGAAATACAGCGTCTGTCACGATATTCTATCTTGTTTTATCAAAAGGCTCGAATTGTATGTGGCTATTAGGCGGCCCTATATTGTAACTAATTTTGAGGTATTGCTTTTGTATGTGACTAAGTTGGCAAGCAAGCATATGACCCACCTGAGGGTAAGCGGTTGTCTTAGCCTATGAACGCTTGCACCACCATACATTTGTAGCTGTCACTCACTCGTAGCCACCCTCGAGGTTCTTAAATCTCTTTTGCCCGGTAATTTCTCTAGCTACAGTTTTCTTTAAACCGAAACACTGCGGCGGTACCTACTCAGTCGGCCTCTTGCAAGATGTCTAAGGATATAATACTCGTATTATGTTTAGCTAATAACACCGTTGACACCGTTGTGGGTAGCATGTCTGCCATTAGTCTCGACGGTTGCGGGTTCGATTCCCGCACGGGCAGATGTTTGTTAAATTTCTGTCGCGGTCTGGGCGTTTGTCTGTGGGCCTCCCCACCGTGCCTTGGAGAGCATGGTAAGCTGTCGGTCCCGGTTGTTATCACATAACATCTGATAATAATCGTTAACTCTTGATAAGTAAATTGCTCTTATCAATGAGTTACTAGTTCGCCCTTAAGGTTGCGGAGGTCAGATGGCAATCGTTCTGTGTAAAAACTAGTGACCTGTCAAATCCGGATAAGAGTAATAAGCAGACCCTAGGTAAAATAAAATACCTGGAATAATGCTAGGACGCAGAAGATTATGTTTAGCTAATAAGCTTCACACGTTAACAATCAGATGTACTGTATGTGGTAAATGGCAATTGCTTAACTACTGGATCTACAGTCAGAACTGTGAATATGTTTACCACTATGACTCTATATTTTTATATTCGGGAACTTTTTTTTTTTTTATGTTACTAAGTTGGCAAACAAGCATACGGCCCACCTGATGGTAAGTGGCTGCCGCAGCCTATGAGCGCTTGCAGCACCATTAGTAGGTGCCACTCGCGCTTTGCCAACCTCGAGATATTCGTTCTTAAATCTCGTTCGCCCAGTAATTTCACTAGCGTACAGTGCCCTTCAAACCGGAACACAGTAATGCCTAAGCACTACTATTTGGCGACAGAATATTGGACACTGCGGTGGTACCTACCTAGCCGGCCTCTTGCAACAAAAGACCTACCACCAGTGTGACTGATTGCACTGGTGGAATAATCTCTGTTGTGACAGAGGTTATCCCAACAGCGGGCGATGGGGTCGTCACATCCCGACGCCTTAGGCTAAATAATATAAGCTATTGAGAACAGTAACGCTCACGTACAACGTTCAATTATGCAGGAACTATAAATGAAATAGAGAAGCCAAGTCACGTCATATTGTCAGGCACATTGGTGGTCGCACAATAGGACAAATATCTCGGATCGCCCAGAACGCTCCAAGTGACCTTTAAAGGACTCAGACTCGTAATCGGCTATTGGTAGGAGCTGGGGTGCCTTGCTTGTGTATATCAGAACATACAATAGTCTACAAAGGGATTAAATTGGACAAAGGAATTGCGGAAAAGAAACCCAAGGAGAAAAAGTGTATATAAAACTTTATTATATAAGCGATTTGCACCCTTCTCCGCTCGCGTTAATGTACTGTTTTGATAATTCCATGGAAACCATACAGTTTTCCGGGTAAAGATCCTGTATGTTAATCCACGTAATAAGCTACGTGTATACCAAATTACATCGAATTTAGCAAAATTGAAATTAGCGTTCGCAAAAGTGCAGACATGTAGAAAATTTAATGGGTGCGGTTATAATTATACATATGACCGCAGTAGTTCATGTTTATATCCCAATAATAAGTTTTCTCAAATATCTTTCACATACAGACATAACTAGGTTACTGTTTTATTATTAGGATATTATGGTGTCCACCACAAAGAATTTTATATTATTACATAACATAAAACACAATGTCTCTGTCTTTCTATGATTCCGTTAATGCGCTTATTGGATGACTATACTTTTATGTTTTGTATGGTTGATCAGGTTTTATTTTGTTATTACGAATATAATTTATTGGGTCTTTCATAGTTTCACATAGCAAGTAAATTTAGTTAGAATGGCAGGGCTGTGTCGAGGCTCGTAAAAGCAAAAGCCAATATTATATTACTCTGTTTTAAAAACATTTACATTTGTGTTTGACATCATAATTAATAATATCAAGATCATACAAATCACCAAAAGTAATTAAAACCAATTAATTTTATTCGTTTTTTTTACCTGAAGTATCGCCGAGTAGTTTAATTAATGATATTGTTGTTGGATTGATCTTGTTCTAAAACTACCAATGAGCTCTACGTATAGATTAAAAATCCTTGCGTTTAAGGCAGGCATGGAATTTCAAATGTTTACTAATCCCAAATAGTACCCAATAATTAAATTGTTTCTCACAAGTTCTAAATTATTGCTTATAAAACACAAACCACACATGTTTAGTTTGTTTCCAATAAATTTCACAAATTACGTAAATAATATCTTCTGCAACTTCTATTCTAAATATAATCTCAAACTACGATAATCCTAAAAAACTTTATATTACGATTTTTATATATCAACCATAATATTTTTATAGAACAATTTTGAAAGCTGTTAATAGATACTAAAGCAACGAAAATAGCTCCCGAAATAAGTTACACTGTAGCGTATTTTAATAACATGTGGTGTTTAGTTTATCTTGAAACACAATAAACCGAGAGCAGTATAAATAAAAGAGTTGGATAATCTCTTGTATCGGAGGATCTCACACGGCGCTACCGATAACGGCAATAAAAAGTATATAAATAACGTCGGTGCAGCGTTCAGAATTAATAAAAGAAATATCGTGACGTTTAAAAGCACGTGCAGACAAGTGTGTATTGTACGAGCGAGTTTTATAACTTACGAATAGTCGTAAAAATATAAACTCGACTGGCATATTAAGTTCTTATAATTATCATGGAATAATGTATGGTTTACCGTCGTTTTATGGCAGCGGTACTTAAGCACAAATAAACTAAACTATTAAAGAGTATCGATATTTGAATCGTCTTCCAAAAGGCTATTCTAATTTTGAAGCAATTTTGATTCTTCGCTTCTTATTGTATTACATTAAAAGCGGTTATATTTAAGTTTCGCAAAGAAGTGATCAAAGTTTTCTGAGATAAGGACTGGAGCTCATTCAAGTTAATTGACCGTAATTAGAACATTTAGATTGTGATCCGCTAATGTTAAGTGACAACCATAGTCTATAAACCCTTGCAACACCAGAAGTATCACATTCGTGATATCATTAAGAAATATACTAATAATGCATTACAGTAATTTTTCACAAACGTTGTGGCATGCTGCTAGCTCGTTCGGAGGTTTGAGCGCTTGTTCTCGTCTCCACAACGTGCCTCAAACAGAACGTAAAGCAGTCGATCCCGGCTGTTATCACAACATGTGATAATAATCATGAACTCTTGACAGGTAATTTGTTCTTATCCAATGAATTACTGGTTCAACCCTTTGGGTTGCGGAGGTCAGATGGCAAATTCTCTGTGTAAAAACTAGTAAGATAAAAGTAAGACTCTCGGTAAATACCGGGAATAATGCAAGAAAAAGTATTTTTTCCCGTACTATGCGATAAAGATTCTTAAATTGAATAAAGCTCTGATATATGGTCAGTGTTTTATTCACGTAGTTGAATGCAATTCAGTAAGATCGGTTCGATATTCAATAAAGGTTAGAAATATATCTCCTTGTGGCAGGTGGGTAGTTTCTATTGATCTGACATTCGCCAACTCATGTTTTATTCGCCTTAGGAATGTCTGAACGAATCAATTCACATGTAGCTGTCTACAAAATGAAGGTCTGCAGAAATTTTACAGTCTGTGTCGATTGAATTTACAGAAATATACAAGTAAAATGTTCTAACAAAGTCAATATGTACTTTCAAAAAATCATAGAGTATAGAAAGTGTTTTAATATATTAAGTACTAGCTGACCCGACCGACCTTGTCTTGTCTTAGCTGCGAATATTCCATTTGAGCTGGAATAAATAAAAATAATCAAGCTGTCTATTAAATTCACATTCGTCAAAGACGCGAGCTGTCAAACGCGCGAAGTTAAACTAGCTAAAATTATCCATTTTTTTGTTTTCTTTCCAATTATCCATTTTTCCTCTACAAAGTATTCTAATACTTTGTAGAAGAAAAATTACTGAAAAAATGAATAAAAAAGCTTATAAAGAATAAATGAATGAATGAATGAACGAACGAACGAACGAACGAACGAACGAACGAACGAACGAACGAACGAACGAACGAACGAACGAACGAACGAACGAACGAACGAATGAACGACCGAACGAACGAACGAACGAACGAACGAACGAACGAATGAATGAATGAATGAATAAATGAATGAATAGATGGAATGAATAAATGAATGGAATAGATGAAATTTTTTTGAATAATTAACAATAGCGAGGCACGATCGGCCTAAGCGGTCAATTCAACTCATCAGAGTATACAATTTTTCACATATAATTTCAGTTTCATAAAAAAATATTTGATTTGCACTTCCGTCTGTCAGTCAAGTCAAAATGTATCTAACTACTGGGTACTACACGTTTAAATGTTATGCAATTTTTACATTTCGCAACCTTTTTCGCTTATTTAACGCCATTTTATCCTCATTCAATATTTTTGTATTTGTAGAGAACATTGCTTTTTACTTAACTTTTTACCGTACTTTTCTCCCCATAAAATATTCTTCCTAAAGTTCCTTTTAACTAAAATAAATACGATACGTATATTAAATTAATGAAGTTTTTTATGCTTACATCTTAATAATTATTAAAACGAGTCAAAGTGTAATTATGTTAAAAATATGTTAATAGCAGCTAGAACATACGAAAAATAGATTAACATTTTAATTGGCAATTTAAATTCATCCAAAGTTAACTAAAGACTCGTGAAAGTTACTGAATGCTATTTGAAATCATTGCACGGAGTGTTTCCCTCAAGAGAGCAGGGAGGTAGCTAGCATTTTCTCTTTTTTCATGACGATTGGCAAACAAGCATACGGTCTGCCTGATGGTAAGCAGTCAACTATGAACATTGCGATACTTAAACTATCGTATGTGCGTTGCTAACCCGAGGTACAGGAGGGATAGGATGAGAAGTGAAAAATGGAAGGGAACAGAGGGGGTCGGAGATTGGGCCTTCGACGCTCTCACTCATCGCACGAAACATAACAGTATCTTCTGATACTGTTATTTTTTGGCGATTTTCTCTGAGGTGGTAATACTTTCCGGTCGAGCTGCCGCATTTATGCTGAGAGGAGTATAACTCTACTACCGTAAAAATAGCGTTCGAATGTAGATGCTGCCTATAGGCATCATTATTATTGTTTGCATTCCGATTCCGATTAGACTGTGGCAATGGTTAGCGTGTGCGTGCAAGCGCTTAATGAAGGTAGCAATTGAAAACAATAATGGCTATTAAAATGTCTTTCGAGTTTGCTATTTTTAAACAAGCAAAGTTTCTGCTAATTAAGTTATTGTATCAAGACTATCATACAATTTTGGTATTGATTATTTATTTTTTGTTAAAGACAGTTTGTAATGTTGTAACAGAGTAGATAAAAAATATTTTTTTAGAAAAATACGGACTTCGAAACTAAAAAAAGAAATGCTAATAAATTCTAAGTAAACATCACCACATTTGGCACCGACTTCTGTTGTAGAAAATGTTTATTTTTTAGTTCTTTATACTCTTGAATGATAGTACTTAATTATTAATGCAAATTTAACACTTATATGGATCAAATTGGAATGGGACCACACAGTCAAAAGCTCTGTGATAACAAACATAAAAAATATAGATATAAATATAGAATGCAGAACTTTCTTCTTTTTTGAAGTTGGTTAAAAACTCACTTTTGCCGGGATTTAATTATTAAATTTTATACATTTAGCGTTCAAATATAAATCATAATATAACATCCCTAACAGTTGACACCGTTGTGGCGTTGTGGGTAGCGAGTCTGCCTTTAGTCTCGACGGTTGCGGGTTCGATTTCCACTCGGGCAGATGTTTGTTAAAATTTCTGTCTCGGTCTGGGCGTTTGTCCGTGTGGGTCTCCCCACCGTGCCTCGGAGAGCACGTTAAGCTGTCGGTCCCAGTTATTATCAATAACATCTGGTAATAATCGTTAACTCTTGATAAGTAAATTGCTCTTATCCAATGAGTTACTGGTTCGCCCTTAGGGTTGCGGAGGTGAGATGGCAATCGCTCTGTGTAAAAACTAGTAACCTGTCAAATCCGGATAAGAGTAATAAGCAGACCCTGGGTACATAAAAATACCGAGAATAATGCTAGGATGAAGAAGAACATCCCTAACAGTGAATTTAATTATATTAAATAATTAGTCGTTGTCATCGACAAACATATCATGTACAATTCTGACATAATTTAACTAATTTCTTCTAAAATAGACCAATAAATACGAATTTATTTAAACTACAAATAATTGTTTGTCATTTTGCGTAAATTTAGATTTATGTAAAGCTTAAATGGGACAGTCATTGTCATACAATTTAAGTGTTTGCGGTGAGAATTCCGCCATGAAGTTTTCCTACCTTTTGACAAGTTTGGGAGTAGGCTGTTAAGGTTAACGACCTGTGTTAGATTAATGAAAGACATTTACGAATTTCACGCGACAAGCTTAATAATTGCCCTTAATTCTTTTGATGGTAGAAGACAACTTCAAACTTTGTACTTAAATTGTTTACTTTTTAAGTGACTTCAGAAAGGAGGACGTTTTGAATAACTTAACTGAACAACTCTCTTAATATTTATAACCAATTTGCGTTTTCTCACATTTGAAATAATTGAGAGTGATTTATATCTGTGTATGGATCCCCACTAGAATAGATATCCTGTATCGGAACTGTAAAAGATTTGTCACTGTTAATCAGAAGTCAACCATGCTACCCACGACTTTATAATTATAATCGCTTTCGTTTTATCAGAACGATCTTTACTCACAAAATATAAACCTGTCGACAATCAAATAAATATCAAGGGTTTAATACCAAACTGATCTTGTACTCAAAACACAAATAAAATAAATAATACAACACAATAATACAACACAATACAACACAATAAAAATAAGATTTAGGAAAATAAATGCTTGTCATTCTCGAAATAAAAAAAGTCGTCGAACGTCATCTCGAAGTTTTTTTTCTATGCTTTTTATATGGGAAATGAAATATTACGAACTCTTACAATTAATTTGAAATAAGAGCTTTTAAATAGGGAAATTGTTTTCAATTTTGCCCAATATACCCAAAAATATATCAGATTTAAATAATTATATATCAAGAAGATATATATATATTATAGAGAAGGCTTTGAATCAGTCCATCTGATTGGAGGTTGCAGAAACACGTAACTAGCAGATTTGCTAGTGGCGGTGGTTTAACTACCACCGTACCGTACCATCTGGCTAGCTACCACCGTACGGTGAAAAACTTGTGAAGTGACTGCTCGTCAGCTGAGTTTCGAGGTCAGCCGACGTATAACCAGATAAATAATAATAATAAATAAATAAACGCTGCACACTCAACGGCCCCCATTAGGATAGTTATATCCTGTGTCGGGGGTCCGGAAACATTCACAATGACATGGACAAATACACCCAGACCGGAAAATATGCTTGCATGGTTAATACAAACATATTATGCTCCGAGCGGGAATCGAACCCGCGACCTGTGGCGTTTAAGGCAGGTTCGCTACCGCTGCGCCACAACGTCGTCAAAAAGGTCGACAACGCACCTACATGCCCCGCACCTATTGCATATGCTCATGGGCGGTTGTAATCGCTTAACATCAGATAAGCGTCCTGCCCGTATGACTGGTCTAATCCTTAAGTTCCCAAGTTAGTTGACTACAACCTTAAAAAAGATTTTGTGAGAGATCTGAGACCTACTGACCCATTTTTGCGAAGCTAAAATTTAATAAAACAAGAATTCTTATTGTCATTGCTATGAGTATGAGTAATATTTTAGGGATAGCATATTTGATTGAGTGATATCTATTGCCATAATTTCCTTCCTTTATTAATTCCAAAATAATTATGTATGTAAATTAACACTGTGGTAGTGCATGTTGTTATAAATCTATAATAAACTACAGGCCCATACTAAAAATTCACGTGTAAAATGAAAATGATGAAAATTATCGGCGGATTAAAAACTCCTATTGAATTGTAGCAGCTATAATTATCGGTAATATATTACTGCACAGCCTTTGTATGATTCCTTTTTATTCTCATGCAATGCAAAAATACATTACCAATTCACGCTTTAAATACAAGTATAATGTAGGATATGATTTTTCATTTACTGCTTGGAAATTCAATTTTCCCACGTACTGTACCGCTCAAAAGTGAGCCATAAGGATGAAAGAGTTTCTCTGATATAGTAGCAGCCTCCTAAACGTAATTCACGATGGTACATTTCACTCATAATTTTTTGCTATAGGCCTGTAGTGTATAAGCTCTGTGACATTCTGTAGCTTTGTATTCATCATATTTATGCGTTGCGGACCCACGAAACATCATACTTAGGAAGCACTAGTCATTATATGCAGTATAAAACATCCTTATAATTAAACCATTTTTAAAACTCGATCTTTATGAAGAACTCAACAATATAACAGTCTATTCTCGCTGGTTAATCCCACCGGGTCTTCTATAATTCTCGTGTCTATTCGTTACCTGAAACCAACCTTTATATCATACTAATGCTTCTCATTTTTATGGCTTAACAAGACCGTCTAGGGACAAGGAATGTCACAATGATATAAATTGGAAAAATGTGATGTCATCCTATTATATAACACTATCAGAGTATGCTTGTTGCTTATTCAACCGCATTCGATATCATTATCTGTCGTAAGGATTCTATGTTCATTGATTCACACTCATACTTTTGTTTGGAGATTTTTGTTTTTTTCAATGTAAAGTAACATCCCGTTACTGTCCCACTGCTGAGCAACAGATTCCTCTCCAAGGATTAGGAGGTGAATCTACCGCCTCACGATGATTCCTCAAGATTTTTCTTCACCGTAAATCATGAGACGAATTCGAATCACAAATAAAGCACTTGAAAATTCAGAGGTGCTTTCCTGTCTGAATTTAAACTCGTGACCGTTTAAATTCTAGATTTAACACTGATCCTTAAAATCTTGATTACAATTATAGTGTAACTTTAAATGATGACCTAAAACATAATATAAAAATCCCTAAATTCTACTCTAAATGTTATGAAATTTTGTAAGAAATTATAAATTAAAAAAAAAAACGAATACCGTTCCATACTGCTTTGTTAAAATACTTAACTATATAATGTTTTTATTGTCTGCGTAGATATGTTATAATTGTCAAAATTAGAAGAAATAAAGTATTCTAAATGCAAATTATTATCCGAATAAGAAATTTATTACATTATCATGCCAAACTAATTTGAAAGTTAGGTTCAAAGCTTTGAATACTATTCAAACATTTCTAGCTTTAATTAATTAATTGCAGACTTAGTTTTTATGTTATTTTAATCAAGTATTGAAGAGGTAAATACTTGTAACCTATATTTACGACCATTTCAAAAGGACGAATAAACATTAATCAACCAAATAACTGTATTTATAGACTTTATTCTGATTACTCTTAATTCTATCAAAGATTTCAAAAAGAAATCTCTTTGTCTTTAACATACATACTAATTTTCTGATCTACTAACTAAGCAATAAAGTCTAACTTTGATTGAATTTCCTCGATTTTTTTTATTCCATAAAGCTTATAACGCGAATGATACGCGTTATAGTAACAGAATATATTCTTTGCTTATACACCTAAGTATATATAAAAACGACTTTATTTGTTTTACAGTTTAGCCTTTACAATTTAGTACCAGTTTAACACAAAAGCCAATAATTAGTCACTTTTTTATGTGAAGAAATGCATAAAAATAATCAATCTATAATTTATGTCAATTACAAAAATACTTTCTTTGAGTGTACATTTAGATTTTTTGAAATATCCAAATTCACGCATATTATTTTTCACCGCGTCTTTCTATTTTACGCAAAATCACTTTTGACCTTTCGACCTTAGCTAGGGGAAACGGATTTTCTTTTCCCTTTTATTTTCCATTAAACATGAATAAAGACCTTTGACCTCATAAGAAAATCTAACAAATAACGTAAAGAACAGAAATGAAAATAAAAGAGTAAAAAAATCTTTATTGACAATTCATTCATCTCATTTCTCAATAACAGATTCAGGTCTAGGGCAAATTTAGGGGGGCAGACAGGGTTCCTACCCCAGGTGGCTGTTTAGAGTGCGATTTCATGATTAGGACACTTTTTAATTCTTAATTTCACTGTTACAAAAACTATGCCCGATTCTTAGACGCTAATGACAAGTTTTACCCCGGCAAAAAGTAGTATATCTGGTTCTGCTCTGTGTTATATTCTTTGTATATGACATACTTTATTTCGGTTAAATATAGTAAAAGAAACGCATGATATAAAAGGCTATAATGCTTGTTTTACCTCCAACTACGACACTGCACCTTACGCGTTTTGCTTTACAAACTTTTCTACAGTTTCTGCTTTACCACTAGGGGTCATAGCGTGAAGCTTTACGGCCTATAATCTTCCTTAATAAACAACTATTTACCACAAAATCGTTTTTCTCGTATTTCGTAAGATTACGATTTAAACACTTTTCACTTTTATTAAATTTTCAGACAGCTTAATATTTTTATATATTTTGAATTTTTCATTTCCAGTGAAAGTTTTATGAAAATGTAGATCATTTACTAGGGTAGCAGATAAATAAAAGAATAAATGTAACAAGTAAATTAGTAGGACGCTGCGGGATCCAATATCTGGCGGATCTTAGTAATTAGATCTTACCCCGCTGTAGCAAAAATAGTACCCTTTCGGCCACTCAAACCACTTCAGACTTATCAGGGGTTCTAGCTCAACATCCTTACAGCATCTATACACGCAATGAAATAACAACGCTATACATTTTTATAAGGGTTCCTCTTATAAGAAAGATAAGAGAGTAATATAAAATAGTGGTTATATTTTCGTAAGTTTCATCCACGCATAAACTTAATTTTTATCACTAATTTTTTTATCAATTTACTGCAAATATTTAAAATATGTATTATATTGTTTTTTTTATTATAAGTGCTATTTTTAATATTTAGGTATTAATTTTATATACAGTTTATACATATATTGAAAGAGATATGCATATGTATATGCCAATATATGCCAACGGTATTTACAAATAATTTTAATTATACAAATCATGTCCTCATGGAATGGTGCCAAGAATGCTAGCTGCATTTCCCTCAGAATCGCAATCCTAATAAACATATAATATGTAATTGATATAATATGACACCGTTTTGGTGTTGTGGGTAGCGTGTCTGCCTTTAGTCTCGACGGTTGCGGGTTCGATTCCCGCTCGTGCAGATGTTTGTTAAACTTCTGTCTCGGTCTAGCGTTTGTCTGTGGGTCTCCCCACCGTGCCTCGGGGAGCATGTTAAACTGTCGGTCTCTGTTGTTATCACATAACATCTGATAATAATTGTTAACTCTCGAAAAGTAAGTTGCTCTTATCTAATGAGTTACTGGTTCGCCCTTAGGGATGCGGAGGTCAGATGGCAATCGCTCTGTGTAAAAACTAGTAATCAAAGTCAAATCCGGATAAGAGTAATAAGCAGACCCTGGGTAAAATAAAATACCGGGAATAATGGTAACGACGCGACTACTATGCGACGAAGAAGATGTAATTGATATAATATGATCTCATATACTAAAAAGTATACATAACTATACATTGATATAAGGACTAAACTCCAATAAGGTTTTAATGGCAGTACAATATTGACGCAAATTAGCAATATCCGAACTGTTACGTTTAGTTCGATGAATGTGAGTACACAAACTCCCACATCCTCTATAATTAAATCAGTTTGTAGGTGTTTTTGCATTTGTAGTTATGTATGTAACGTATAACGAACAAAATTGCATTGTACTTGAAAATTTACGAATGATGCGGAGCTCACCTTTTTCTGGTTTCCGTATGTGCCTTATAATATTATAAACGCAAAATTCAGTCTCTCGGTTTTCTATAGACTCTACTTTGATATGTGGTAATAAGCTATATAATCTTATACCACCATTCTAATTTTACTACCGGAATATCATTAGCACTGCGGAGTACCTCCCATATCTTGTCGATATACCCAAAATTCGAACTATGCGCATTCGATCTTCGTTTATAATC
This sequence comes from Hestina assimilis, assembly GCA_023373885.1. Taxonomy (NCBI): domain Eukaryota; kingdom Metazoa; phylum Arthropoda; class Insecta; order Lepidoptera; family Nymphalidae; genus Hestina; species Hestina assimilis. The sequence goes on along the minus strand of CM041755.1, from coordinate 8,758,361 downwards.
CGCACGGCCAGAGAGTGGAATGCTGTGCCAGCCTCTGTATTTCCGAACGCAAATAACCTTAACCTCTTCACCACATACAACATAGGTTTCTTATGAGTAAGCTCGCTCCACCGTAGACCTCCTCTATGCCCTCACGATCGATGGAGATCAATAGCTTACCCATTTTAGCGGCATATGTTTATAAAACAGCGTCATGCTGAATTGTCTATATCTTCTTTCTTTGCCTTACTCCTCACCTTTTCTAGGGTGGGGAACACGCTTCTGAGTTATGACATTACTAGTGTTACTAGTGATGAAAACTTTTATATTCTACGTCGCTATCTATGCTTATTTGCACCTAAATGTTGTAATAATTTGTGCCCTTGCACACAATCCGGCGTCGGGATGTGACGACCCCATCGCCCGCTGTTGGGATAACCTCTGTCACAGCAGAGATTATTCCACCAGTGCAATCAGTTACACTGGTGGTAGGTCTTTTGTTACAAGAGTCCGGCTAGGCAAATATTCTGCCGCCAAATAGTAGTGCTTAGGCATTACTGTGTTCCGGTTTGAAGGGCAGTGTACGCTAGTGAAATTACTGGGCAGAGGAGATTTAAGAACTAATATATCGATGTTGGGAACGCGTGAGTGGCACCTACTAATGGTGCTGCAAGCGCTCATAGGCTACGGCAACCACTTACCATCAGGTAGGCCGTATGCTTGTTTGCCAACTTCTAACATAAAAAAAGAAAGAAAAAAACAATTCCCACAGAACTAAGAAAGTAAATCTGTCTAATATGAAAAACTACGGTGTACGCTAAAATGTCCAATAAAACTACGCTGGCGAAACCCTTACTTTTATACCCTCCTTGGTACTATTTTGCCATAAAATGCAATATAACTACGTAGTAATACGTATATACCTATTTACATATGTAGTGGTAGTAAGGTAGTTAGAGGTATAAGCGTATTGCAAATCGAGCCAAAATCAAACGAATAAATTAAGCGTTTGGTAAAAGAATATTCTCTGCACTTTTCTTACAATTACGAACATGAAAATGATGAAGAGGCTATAAAACGGACACCAAAGTCCATCATAAATGACCCAAGGGACATTAGGATTCCTTTAATAACTTAATGGTGGCGATAAAATGTGCTCAGGTCACCCCGAGATGGACATGGGATTTTCATCGTGCAAGAATGGTGTCCATTACGAGTGGCCTAGATGTATCCGTCCTATATCATGTTGTGTTAACAATATAAAGTGATTTAAGTTTATTGCGTCAGCGGTGATAAGATCCTCTATAAGTAGCTGTTAAAGATTTTATTGGGTTAGAACGTAGAATATATCTCAGTAAATAAATTATCATTGCAATGAATACAGTTATCTATAAAATTGAAATGTCTGTTTGTAATATCGAAATAACAGTTCTTTACGATTAGATACAATTTTTGAAAAGAATTTTTTTTGTTTGTTTCGCTTTCTGTCTGTTTTTTTCGGCTGCCCACCGTAAAGAGTAGACCGACTTTAAAAATACTCTCACTGGCAGATATCTGATGTTATAAGGAGTAACTTAGATTTCTTTTATTTATGGAAATTGAAAAACACGCAACCGAAACTAGAGATGCAGCTTGTAATTTATATATTTAATTTATTTATATATTACTTGATCTTGCTTAGTCTATATCTTTGTAACTTTTCCTTATATGTGGTGTACAATAAAGCATTATTATATATAAATTAGCAAAAACAAAACAGTTCAGTATTATAGTTTGATTTCAGTTAAAAAAAAAAAAAATATTTTAAAAGACAAAAACATTAAATATCTTATACTCATCTAGTTGGCAACCGATTTTATGTTTTAAAAAATAACCCTGACCTGACTCTTAGTTTAACGCTAGCTTAAAATCATTAATCGACCCAGCGAAGCGAGATTTAACAGTCTAATTGGATAGTACATCGTTTATATGTGTGTACTTACGTAAACCATTGATCGAGTCCTCTTGAAACTTCTAAAGTTATATTAATTGGTTTAGTGGGCTTTCTGTTGTAGGGGTTGTATTAGAATAGTCTCAATTCAAGGCAAACCTCTCTATACTATATTCATACCGAAAAATAATATTACTAGTGAATTTACAGAAAATTTTATTTTATTTATCATTTTTTTTCATCTTCGTTTGATACTCAATAACCAAACCAGATTATTATTATTACAAGGACTTCAACGTCTTAAAATCCTGCAAAGAAATTAATCTTATACTTAAAGCTAAAATTCTGTTAATTAATAAAATTTTTAGTTTATAAAACAGAATGGCTTGCTCGGCAGTTACCACCGAACACAGATAGTATTGTCCAAAAAGAGTTTATACTCTTAATAAAACTACAAAATTATGGTAGAGCCTGCAAAAGAACTTATGATAATCTGAATAATGCAATTGAGACTTCATTATGTAATATTTACCTATTTATTAAACCAAGCAAAGCAAACATCATTAGTAGAGCCATGTTCCAGTACAAATAGGCCGGCTCGACCGGGGTAGTACTACCCTCTCTGAAAATCGGCGTAAAGTTACGGTATCAGTCGGTACTGATGGGCGGCCCTGAGGAGGAAGGCAGCCGGTGTGGTCCCGACTGCCGTACGCTTGCTTGGGAAGCGCTGGGGAGGCTTTGCCATCTCGACCCCCCGGGGCTGAGCTCTGCTACTAATGGAGCACCGTAATTGTCAGGTCACGTTGGTATGTTCTGCGAGAGTTCCCGTAACCTGACAAACACACTGGGTAGGCTACCGAGGAGGTTTTAGTGGGTCCCCATGACGTTTCCACCTTGTCGTGGAACCCCACATAATCCGGTTCTCCTCCCCAAGACGCCGGGTATCTAGTAGTAGATTTCCTCCCCGAAACCAAAAAAAAAAAAAAAAATTCAGTCGGTACTGTTGCGTTCCGTGCGATAAGTGAGAGCACCGGAGGACCAACCTCCCACCCCCTCTGTTCCCTTCTTATCCCTTCCTTCCTATCTCTTGGGTTGGGGACGGGCATGTGATGCTTCAGGTGTCGCAAGTGTTTATGGTTTACAGTGACTGCTTACCATCGTGAGCACCGTATGCTTGTTTGCCAAGCGTCATGATATAAAAAAACATTACTAGCTCTAAATAATATCCAGGATTCATTATCAAGAATTTTCTGTTTGACTACCCATAAAATATATCCGACCTTATTGGCAGGGATTAACTCGGATATTTACATTCACAAAGAGCAAGTGCGTAATAAAATATAGGAGTTACTATGTCTACATCCTAATTATTCGCATTCATAATTGACTTTTACTGGGGATATAGGCAATAAATAACTTGGAAGAATTTCACGGATATAAATAACGACTTCTTATACAGGTCATTACGTGTAAAAGAAATATCCTTCTTTATTTATACATATCATTGCTGTGTTTATACACACTCGCTTGACGTAAAGTGGTAATATTTTAATACAATAATTATTGTATCTTGGAATTGTGTTAAGGTCATTATTTTCGTTCAATGTACTCGTATATAGTTCTGAAAGGGACTTTATTATCAACGATACTTTTTTAGATTAATAAAAGATTAAAAATAATCAGAAAGCTAATCAAATAAATGGTGTATACATCAGCTCAAATTAAACCTATGACACCCGCCACATAACTCGTCAAACTATAACCAGATGTTCAGATGTTCATATTATGTATTTTAAAATTTTATATAATAATAATACTTAATAATAATAAATATATTATGGTAATTTTTTGTTTTTCGTTGTGAATCGCTGGCTATGGTAAGTGTTTCGAAAAAACCTGTATTACAGCCAGCTTTCCATCTCTATATTAATATTAAAATATGTTTTTAATTAACAAAAATAGATCAAAATTGAATCTCAAACATCTAAAATATTATGTTACACATACACACACACACTCACACGCACACGCACACACACACACACACGCGCACATACACACACACACAAAGAGATCTCCTCTTTTTTAAATCAGTTAAAGAGTAAAGTAAACGTAAGCGGGCCATTTTGTGAGACGCCATTCGCATTGACACTTGGCTCCGTCTCTTGTGAGAGAGACGGTATTCGAGCCAAAGCGAAAAATGTTGAATGCTTTATACGGTTCAAGTATTCATCAATTATTCCAAATTACAACTTTGAGACATTTACAGTAGACTCACTTAGGCCATCAACCATTTGTTGTAAGCAATTTGTAAATAATTTACCCGGTCTATTTTAAGGCCAAAGAATTGGGAAATACCGCTCTTGCCACCATTCCATGTGGATTTTTATAATTGTTATTATTTATAAATACATAATAACATGTTGTTACATTTCTTGTTGGTAAAAAAGTAATAAGATATTTTCGAATGTGATAATATTACCACCAAACAAGGAATACGAGACGAGACTTTCTAATTAACTGCGATAATTCAACATCGAGCCATCAGCTCGATCAATAATCGGAAAGACATTTATTGAAATTCTATTCTTTGCCCAGATTATATTACTTATTCTTGATAAAAGGTAGCATTTCAGACTTTTTTTTAAGAAATGATTGCGCTAGTTCGACCATAAAAATTTTACCCAATCATAATATAGAGTGGGAACCCCTATGGTCCTAAATCTCAGCGCCCTTTCGCTATTATTTTTTTCGCGTTATTTTCATTCCTACTAACCTTTAAGCTGAGAACTAGCATTTTATACTTAGTGTGCTGCAAGCGTCCATTGGGTACGAGACCCACTTACGCCGGACATGCCGTAAGCAATTCAAACTCCTCTTTAAAGTATGTAAGTGAGTAAGTGAGACGCTCATAGCCCAGTGCACCCACTGATCGGTAAACGATCGGTAGGTTAAGCAACTTTAGGCGTGGTCAGTCACTAGATAGGTGATCGCATAGTGGTATTTCAACTGAGCGTCTCCCTGCTTCGGAGGGCACGTAAAAGTCGGTCCCGGCTGTTGACAATTAGACAACAGTCGATAAGTCAAGTCAGAGGCCTACGGGCGACCTGAACAACTCTGACACTAGGTTGACCACTAACCAATCGATAAGAAGAAGAAGTATGTAAGTATGTAAACATGAAATAAATTTGTGACACAAATTAAAAACTTTAAAACTCAGATATGCTGGCCCGGATTTGAGTCCACGAGTCCTTCGCTTAAAGTCTACGTATTTGATCCATTAGACCATCTCGACTTGATAATTCTTTTTAAATCAATTAAGCTATTCTAGTTTGCAATTAAAATATAATAACTGGAAATTATATAGAACTGGGTTAAAACATTAAGAATCCAAGCTTCCATCAAACGATTTTACCACCATCAGCATCATTGAAACGGCTCACGACTAATCTCTCGTAGTAAAAACGATTTGAGATTGCACGAGTTGAGTAATAAAATTAACATTAGATTCCTTAATGACCTTTAACCAATTTACCCATTTTCGTAGCCGTAACGTTTTAAATAGCACCAATTCATTACTGGATATAAAATGGCTTTTTAAACCTCTGACAGCGCACCACATCCGGATTGGGGTCGATTCGCTCTATATAAAGGGGTGAGCCTCACGGGTAATGGACGAAAACTCGGTCATGGAAGGTATGTAAAATTTATAATTGTTTGTTTATGTGGTTAATTGAGATAATTAGTGTTTATACGTTACTTAAAATAGAACGTAACTTGACACGACCCTAAGTTTATAAGTGTAACTTAATTTTAGCATTCATCATTTATGTAATAATTCAAAAGTACAATTATTTTGTGTCATCTAAGATATGTTTATAATATGTCATTTTTTACTTCTAAAATACAATAAGCAATTTTTTACCATTCATAAATTAATTCTAAAATACAATAAGCAAATTCAATCACCGGCCGCCTTATACTTCAGTGCCTTTCGTTCCCAATGTCTTAGTTTTAATTCATGGTAACAAATAGTTCGACGTTCTGCCTGATAGTGTCAGCCTGTATTAAATAACTGACACACATGTGTTTGACATTCATGGTATTTTGACAATTTACAGAAGCATACGCTAACTTTCTGCACTCCGCAATATAAACTGGTACCTACGCCAAAGTTCACAGTCGTACGCCCGTAACATATGCTTAAAAAGGAGTCCGAAATTCCCCATCGACTAACCTCGACAAAAAGGTTTTTTTATTTCTTGTAATATGGAGCCTTCGTTCGAGAATTCGATTTACGCTATTATTTTGACTTCAAAACCGAAATTAACTCATTTTTCATTAACATTACTTGCATATATTTATTAAAAAAAATAACTTTAAATAATGTAGTAGTAATTTTTTCATATTTTATTTGTGAAAAAAATACTTTCTGGGTTATTATTCTTTATATTTAAAGTGTACGGTCTACGTGTGAATTGACTAATCGCATGTTGTATCAAAATAAGTCATGCCGATACAAAAGGCATACCACATTATGATTTATCATTACATGATTATTTTATATAAATTACAATATAATTGCAATAAAACCAGATTTTTATGTACTTTGCGTTTTACAGTCTAAAAGAAAAAAAAGTCTTTACTTTTTAATTCCATGCTCAGTATTGTTAATCTATACTATTTTTATAAAAAAATAAAAAGTGTCTAAAACTTCAAAACAGTTTCTGAAACATCGTTCTCCAAGCGAAAGTATAAGCAACAGTGTTTTCGACCGAAAATTTAGAAAAAAGTCGAATCAGAAGAAATTGTAAATTTTTAATTAACCTGTACTCAAAACTTACATACTTGGTCTTACATTTCACATTTTTTATCGAAGTAAAGTAAATAAATAAAAAATGTAAGAGATAAAATATTAATCTAATTATGAAAAAAAATACTTCCTGAAAGCGTTAATGAATCTCATTTCATAATCCCCACAACGCAATTAAGGCTTAGCATTGTGTTCATCACTTGAATTCTCTGAATTAAGCCTTTTTTCGTTCGTCCCGAGAGATTGATACCAACAAGATAGAACTTGACGAGGGTTTATCGGATAAGCGATCGGCTAAAAATTAGTGAACAAAATATCGTTTAGATTAAGATTATATAAATATATTACTTGCTTTTGGTTTTGTGCTTCTAAACAATTATTATTTGTATATATGTATTTTTTTCATAGCGAGATTCCCGACAATCTAAGTTCGTTTTTGTTTGCATGTGTGCGTGTGTGTCTGTCATTACCTAACACTAATGTATATACACAAATCAGTGTAAGGTAACAGTATCATTAAACTTGCGTGTCGTGCGTGCGAGCACGCGCTGCCTAATCTCCCATCCCCTCGGTTCCCATCCTTTTTTTCAGTCTCTCCTATTCCTTGAGTTGGAAACGTACATTTGATTCTCACAAACGTTCATAGGTTGCGGTGATATCGTACCATTACGCAACCCGTATGCTCGTTGGCCAATCTTTATAAACGCTAGTGAAGCCGCCAGTACTACAAGTATTAAACAAATACGAGTTGCAAATTACACAAAACATCATAAACATATACAGCTGTATGACTATAATAAAAACAAGCACATTATCTTTAAAATTTATTACAACGGGCGTGTATTAGCTTAACAAACTGAACAAGAACAAAGCAGTTACTTTTTAGTCACACGCAACTAAGGGTGTCATTTATATGAGTCAAGCATGCAAATATTGTATACGTAAATACACCTAAGAAGGACAAATACATTTAAATCCTTTAGGCAGGAGAGGCTTAGTATTTAGATGTAGCAAGAACAATGTCCATTAACTAATCCTAATCCTTTGAGAACAATAATTCGTAGCGGCAGCTTCTAACGCAGTTTGAAATAACAAATAATATATTACAGTTTAACCTCTCGTAAGTAACTCAGCAAAACTATTATATACTGTATATTAATATTATAATTGTTAACCGTTTTAACGCAGTTATATTGAACCTGCCTTAGGATTTACGTCTATTGGTGGTATGGCAAGGCAGGGGAATTTTGTGTGACGAATGGAAATAAAACTTTAAAATATGACAATAAATTTGAAATTACACTGACCACTCATCATCGCTTAAATTTCAAATTTATTGAAATCATAATTATAGTTTGAAGTTTCATTCATATTTGTTATATTAAAAGCTCCTGCATTGCCCTGCCGCTAAAAGATGCAGGCCCTTAGACGCCAATAGTCTTGAATTTGATTCCCGCTCATGTTAGGGTTGACTGTGAAGACATGTAATCCCAACCTAACAAACGCACTGAGATCGGCCACCAAGGAGGTTTTAGTGGGTCCCCATCACGTTACCACTTATCATGGAAATCCGCATAGCTTGGTTCACCTCCCCAAGAAGATCCAGATACCCAGGTAACAGATTTGCTCCCCTTCAACGAAAAAAGATGGTACGACACCACGTGCACAATAAGATATTACCCAAATATCAATTGAGATGCAACACACACACACACATATATATATATATTGTACATACATATTTATATATGTAATGTATGTAGGCTTTATTTTAGATAAAATCTGAAAAAGAAAATGACCTATAATTTGTATTACAAAATTGTTTACTCAATTTGGCAACACAAAAATAATTTCTACGTAATATAAAATAAATTACACTTTATGCGTAAAACATAAATTTTTCAAGACATTTTTTTTCTGTCGTACGATATTAAAATTTAAAATTACGGAGACTGTTATTTCATAAAGAGATTTTTATAATAGTTATACTTGAAAGAAGCCAAACGTCTATGTACTTTTAAAATTAGTTGAGTTTAGCTGTTTTGCTCATACAAAACATCAAGGTAGGTATGCGTACTGTTGCATTTCGTTTGAAAATACAGAAAAGAAAATGACAAAAATTAGATTAATGTCAATAATTAGTTATTTTATTTAATATTTGTTAATTAAATAGTAGCAGCGTACCGATAGACAGACGGACAGTGGAGAATCAGTAATAGGGTGCCATTGGCACCCTTTGGATAATGAACCTTAAAAAAATTGATAAATCAATAATTACCTGATTAAATCAGATTCTTATTTCTATTATGGTTATTTAGCTTCATTTGTTCATGAAAACCGATAGCGTAATAATTCATCTTTCAAAATATATAAATAACCATTTTGACATTATCTGAATGACTCCTAAATATAAAAACTTTAAATTTATAACACAACAGCAATATAAATATTATCCATTTTATGTGGAAGACGACATTTATATATATTCTTTAATTTACGAGTATATCAGGCTAAGTGGAAAGTGTAAGTGGCTGGAACACGAAAAACCACTACAAATAATACGATAAGTAGAAACGAGAGAATGACACTAAGATGTGATTTCACTTAGATAAACTTTATTATGTTTGGTTATTATTTCTGATAATTAGATAGAATTAGGGCGACCGTTGTGGCGTGCTAGTAGTGAGCCTGCTTTGAGCCTCCGTCCAAGGGTCCGATTCCCACTCAGAGCAGACGCTTGTTATAAATATCTGTTTCGGTCTGAGCGTGTGTCCTTGTGGGTCTCCCCACCGTGCAGGAGAGCACCTTAAGCTGTTGGTCCCGGTTGTTATCATAACATCTGATAGTAATCGTTAACTCTTGATAGGTAATTTGCTCTTATCCAATGAATTACTAGTTCGCAGTTTGGGTTGCTAAAGGCGCATGGCATTCGCTCTTTGTAAAAATTAGTAATCCGTCATCAGGATATGAGTATAAGCAGACCCTGGGTAAATACTGGAAATAATGCTAAGAAGAAGAAGAATTATATAGAATTAATTTAGATATTATTATATTTCAAATTGTAAATATTTCATCTATATACAAATAAATAAAATCCTTCGTCCTTTTGAAATGTCAAAATTATAGCTTTTTACGAAATGAGAGTATACGAGATAGTTAGAGCAAAAAAGTGATTTTTAAAATTTTTGTTTGTCTGCCTATCCGTCTGTATTAGCTCGCAGCTAGTCACTGAAATAGCTTTACTTTACAAAATTACTTTATAAAATTAAATAGTCGCTTTTCACAGCTACATAGAAATAAATTAAAAATAATTGGATTATACAATTGGATGATAAATGATTGGACTTTTTTATTTTAATTGATGTATACTTGCATTATATTGCGCTCTTAATTGACGTGATCAGTGATGGAAATATCACGCAACTGCAATTACGGAAATGCAACGTATTGATAATTCAAATATATCAATATATGAGTAATAATTATGAATATTATAACAAATCATTACAGATCTTTTTACCCGACTGCCGGAGGGTAATGTTTTTCGAGCGTATGTATGTATGTATGTATGTATGTATGTATGTATGTATGTGTGTATGTATGTATGTATGTATGTATGTATGTATGTCTATTTCTTTGTGACGCTCTACAGGCTAAACCCTTGGACGTACATCGACTTATAGGGTATCATTAGATTCGTCTCAGTTGTGAGAGTGACATAGGCTACATTATTTTAACATGGGTTCCGTAGAAGCAAAGATATTCAAAGCGGAATATCACAGTTTGCTCAATGCTAAAATCTGATGATGTTTTCTTGTAGAACTCGATAAAATAAGACGAAAAGTAAAAATAAAATTTTTCGATATATTGCTTAGTTTTCGAGATATCGATGATTGAAGTTTGATTTTTTTGGCCAGTGATTGCCAATTCCACTCCATTCCATTTCCAATGTCTAGAATAATTAATTAAAGCATTTTCTATAAATAAAAAATACGGCATAGTTATATAAATAAGTAGATTAATAAAATAATTAAACTTCTAAAACGCAAACTATTATAATATATAATGTTATTCAATGTATTGTACAATTACGTACAATAATTTGTTAGTAAAATATAGGAATAAGCATAATATATTATAATAAAAGAATTTTTCGATTCCTAGTCATATAATTTGTTTAATGTAAGAAAAATATAAATTTTAAGTGTCTGTACCTACATCTCAGATTCTTATGAAAAATGTTACTTGGAACTAAAAACTAAATGATGAAATATCATATATTTATATTTTTTGCAAATGTCTGCCTGTTTGTTGGCTCTCCGCACTCCTTATCCTCTGACGCAATACTGCAAAACTGCAATTTTCAACTTCAAAGTCAGCAAAGAAATGATAAAGCGTATTTTCGAGTAACATTCAGTTTTGTTTCGTAAAAATGCGTTCACTCCATCAATAGTTATTGCAATCTTGATGACAACGTGAGCCAAGTATGAGAGAAAAGTAAGAAAGTAGTTTAGCCTTTTCACGCAAAAGCTGCTGATCGAATTCGGATGAAATTTAGCACACAGAGAGCTTATATTGAATTAACACACCCTGAATTAACACATTTGATACCAGAAAAATGGTAGGTTCCCTCGGCATTGTCAAAAACGTACTGCAAAAATGTTTAGATGCTTGCTACTCAATCACACATCACATTAACGATTTAACGGATTGGAATGTAACTTAGCACATACAAAGATTGTAACCTGGACATTGTAACATAAAATACTTTTTATTCCTAAAAAATGTTCGGTTCTCATGGGATTATCAAAAAACACTACAAAACTTTTTTTATCTTTGTCTTATGAAATATTAGCGGCCCGCTCCGGCTTCACATGGGTATAAAATATATAGCCTATGTCATTCACTAAAAAATGATTAAAATCGATCCAGTAGTTTTGATTTATTATTTACTGTCCGTGGCTCGCACGCGTTAAATGTAATTATTTAGGACATCACATTAGAAACCTCAAAAATAACAGGTTTTTTTTCTCCACTATTTAATGGATGTTATAATACATATGAACCTTCCTCTTCAATCACTCTATCTTTAAAAAAACCGCATCAAAATCCGTTGGGTAGTTTTAAAGATTTAAGCATACATAGGGAGAGAAAGCGACTTTGTTTTATACTATGTAGTGATTATTTTTTTTTTTTTTTTTTTTTTTATGTTAGAAGTTGGCAAACAAGCATACGGCCCACCTGATGGTAAGTGGCTGCCGCAGCCTATGAGCGCTTGCAGCACCATTAGTAGGTGCCACTCGCGCGTTGCCAACCTCGAGATATTAGTTCTTAAATCTCGTTCGCCCAGTAATTTCACTAGCGTACAGTACCCTTCAAACCGGAACACAGTAGTGCCTAAGCACTACTATTTGGCGGTAGAATATTGGACACTGCGGTGGTACCTACCTAGCCGGCCTCTTGCAACAAAAGACCTACCACCAGTGTGACTGATTGCACTGGTGGAATAATCTCTGCTGTGACAGAGGTTATCCCAACAGCGGGCGATGGGGTCGTCACATCCCGACGCCTAAAAATTACTATTTACTTACAAATGGTTCATTTGTCTCTAGAGTCAATTCTAAAGTCACCGCGGACGAAGTCGCGGGCAGATGCTAGCTCGAAATAAGTTACAAGCTTGTGGGATAGAACTTGCCAAAAATATAATCGACATTCTAGTTAGACCTGCATAGTGCAGAGAGCTAAGTTATATTACTTATAACTAGCTTCTGCCCACGGCTTCGCTGCGATAAATTTGGAGAAACAGATACTTTCTTTTTCATATAAAGCTTTACACCTTCAGGGGTAGGATTGAAGGAAATGTATTAATAGTTCCCAAAAAACAATGTAACATGATTTTAATTTCAAAAATGATGAACTTCCAACAAAACTTTTAACTCCTTTTTAACCCCTTGAGGGTTGAATTTCAAAAATACTTTCTTAGTGCCAGTTTACGTTTTAAAAACAACACCAAAAAAATAGCTTTTTAGGGTGAAGGGCTTAGGCTTCGCGTTTATAAGTAATTCAGGTCTTCTCCTGTATATATATACCTAATCAATTATAAATTATATAACTAAAAAGTTTGAAATTAAATAAATTATTAAATGAAACAAAAAACCCAACTGCATTAATAATAATTCCTAAAAAGCTAAAAACAAGCTCTATAATGACTACTATCATATAAATATTTCTTTAATGTTAGTAAAGGTACTGCAGACGGGGACAAGCTGATCAATCAATTTGTAAATTGATGATGGAGTTTAAAGGGAAGTGCTTAAATTACGGAAAAATATAATAATTATGTTTTATTTCAATGCTTGTCCCCGTCTGCAGTACCTTTACTAACATTAAAGAAATATTTATATGATAGTAGTCATTATAGAGCTTGTTTTTAGCTTTTTAGGAATTATTATTAATGCAGTTGGGTTTTTTGTTTCATTTAATAATTTATTTTATTTATTGATAGTACTAAAATTGACTGTTGACTGAAATGTCTTTTGTTTGTTTTGTCTTTGCCAATATATGAATAATATGGCGACGTCATACCGTTTTGGTTACTAAGAGAAGGAGCTTCCAAACAAGCTCATAGACTTTGTTAGGAGTGAGTACGACCATTTTTTTTATGGCAGGGAGAAAATCTGCTATCAGATACCCGGCTTCCTGGTGAGGAGAACCGAGTTATGTGTAATTCCATGCCTAGGTGATAACGTCATGGAGAACCAATAAAACCTCCTCGGTGGTCGACCGCAGTGTGTTTGATAGGTCACGGGAATTCTCGTAGAACAAAGCAGCAAGACCTGACTAGCACTCTGCTCTGCTAGTGGCTAAAGGAGCTCTGTCCCCGAAGCAAGACGCACTTGTGTTGGAAGCCCAGCTTCCAACGTCATGCTTCCCAACAACACAATAACATGCACAGGCTCCCTACCCTGCGCGTCCACGGCCCAAGGGCACGCCTTATTTATAAAGCCCCGGGTAGTATGCATCACGTTTTCGTCGCCGCTGCCGTCACCGTCTAGCAGGATAGGCGGGAATTGGTACGACCATAGCTTAAGGAAGGCAGGCTCGAACCTGCAATACTCGCTAGCTAGCTGTTGATGCTTAAATAAATTAATGACAGACATGTGTTTGAAATGGTCTTTTTTTCAGTTGATTTATTCGTAACCGTAAGTTATTTCGCACTCGCGTTGTTGTACTAACCATCTTTTATCTGACAAAGAAATTTAATGGCTGTAATCAATTACCGGCGTCTCTCCAAGCGGAGAGTAACAAAACAATATAATCTCCTCTTCATCATTAATCTTACCGAAATATTTTACTGAACCGCCCTCCATAGACTCTTGTTCATAAATAATACTAAGTGTTTCGTTAAACAGATTTTTTCTATCAACTTCCACTGCTTGATTTCTAAATGCTTGGTAAACAAAAAGAAAGATAATACTGTAATCGTGGATAGTAAGCTTCTATATTTTATATAGACTCATTCTATATATACGAAGTCTTTGTCTTTGACAAAGTTGTGGGGCAACGGTATCGAACCACCACAGGTCGCAGGTTCGATTGCCGCTCGGAGCAAAGGTTTGCATTAACCATACAGGCATGTTTAACGTTCTGGGTGTGTTTGGCATTGTGTATATTTCCAGACCTTCGACACAGGATATAACTATCTCAATATTTGAGTGCGTAGCGTCTATCATTTATTTAGGTTTGCCAATTCTTTTCTTTGTCGTCTGTCATAAAAATTGGAATTTCTTATTGATGAGATACTAGTTTTTAAACAAAGCTTTTGCCATCAGACTTCCGCAACCTAAGTGAACTAACTCATTGGATAAAAACAAATAATCTATGAAGATTTAACGCCTAAACGTATATAAGAAAAATCTGCTCCGATTGGGAACCGAACCCGCGACCGTCAAGGATCAAAAAAGGCTCACTACCAGCAGTCCAAAACGGTCGTCATTAAATTTATATTAATATTATACATAGATTTATTACATTGGCGTTAGCGTTTATTTAATATATCTATACTAACTTCAACAGTACAAAAGCAATTGGACAAACAAAAACACGATTCATTTCTATCATCGAAACAAAACGTTCAACGTTGTGTGAAACTCTCTGAAATAGGAAAAATAAAAAAAATATAACATACTTGTATACTTTGTTTATATAAAAGAAAATAATATTTTTTAGTAAATTTAAGAAATACATGGACGCAAATAAGCAACACCATGTCAACCCACACGAATGTCATTTCGAGAAAAACGCGTTTGAAAATTTTGAACAACTTGCTTTATATGATTTTTTTGTATTGGTCAAGTTTTTGGCAATTTCAGATTTATGTAAGTTATTTATAATTATTTTCACAAAAAATAAGTATAAAAACTGCACATTTCGTATATAATATAACCCAAAACGTTACAATACATAAATTGCATGATTAAAAAATGGCTTTTTTAGAAGTTGTAAAGATTATAACCCTACAAATATTAAAGAAAAATGTTTTTCAGCCATTTACCAACACTTCTGCATATATAACTCAGTTTTTCAATTTTGTGGGTTGACATGGTATTGCTTATTTGCGTCCAAATATCATGTGCTTTTTATTTTTAGTAATTTATTTAAATCTACATTACAATTAGAAAAAAAGAAAACACATATTGTTATAAAGCACATTTAATTCAATATACTTTTATTTGATGATGGTGGCAGGCAACCGTAAGGCTTTTTAAGGCTAAGGATAGTAAGCGTACCTTTGCAACAAGAGTATCGCAAGGATACTGCCAGCTTAGGAAGGATAGAAAGGAAAAGGGGATATAGAAATAGGGAAAGGTTGAACCTTTGATTGCCATATTCATCGACGCGAAAACTCACATAGCTACTTAACATCGATATTAACGTGAGGGTACATCCCTATTGCCATGCTGAAATGAGCTACCTTATTTGAGCCAATGACATACCTTATTTGCATATACCTAAAGTAAGAAATTTTATTAAGGAAGTATATTACTCAGTTGAGTAAGACGATAATTAAAAGATACTATGAAATATTCAACCTTTCCTACGCAACAGCAGTTTATGAGCAAATTTATTAATGTGAGAAAATTTATAACATTAGCGAAATGCATTATTTCACATTATGCTAATGATAAAGAATTTAATAAGTTACGCCACTGAAAACTTTATAAGTTAGAAGTTGTAATCAGGCCGGACATGATTCAGTAACATATTATATGAATGTCAACATTCTCCCCGCCATCAAAAAGACTTAGGATCATAACATTACGATATTTAAAAATAGCTAAATTAGGTTAAAAATTTGGGTAACATTATTTCACGTCAATCAATTTCACCACAAGTTTTTAATAAGGCGAAAGAAAAAAATAGACTATTCTTTAACTCCTAAAAACCGCCAAATAAATTAATCAGCAATAGCGGAACATATCCATGGACCAGGTACCAATCAGTGGATCGAATTTCAACGCCCACAAGTCCTCTCCAGAGACCGCCTCTTCTTTTCAAAGAAGCAATAGAAATTAAGAAGTTTAAGAATTTTAATCGGGAGGATAGGATAAGGAAAACAAAACCGAAAAATGTAAAATCGTTGGGGTGTATGGACACAGTGAGTGTGGTGTGCCGCGTACTTTATACAGAGAATGCGATAACGAGGGTGGACAGAGAAAATACTTCCACCTCAAAGACCGAGTGATTCGCTGGGCCAGTCTGCTTGTGACCACGGTCAGTACAACCTGACCGAAACGTCAAGCACCGACAAAGGTAATTTTTACGCGTTAAGTCCCGAAAAATATTTATAAATATTCTTTAACTCATTCGGTATTGTTCTTTATGCTCAAAATTACTAATTCATATTTGTTACGTATGATAATATTAATTGGCCACCAATTTGGCGTCATACTGTGTTTCCTCAACCGGGTCTGCTATTTGTATTTGTAACACAAGGTAAATAGTCAGGCCTAAGTGTTAAACGCTTTCTCTTATTTAATGCTAAGCACAGACATTTTCCTATTATCTTATTCAAAATACATAATTTTGTATTCATAACCCACAACGTACACGCAAAATTGATATATTAAGATGATTCTATTACACGAGGATATATGAGAATAATATTGCACCGGAAATATACCATTCTATGCCTAAAGGCCTATGCCTATGCCTGACAACCTCTTGTATTGACCATACAGGCATGTTTTCCGGTCTGGATGTGTTTGTCCTCGTCATTATGTATGTTTCCGGACCCCCGACACAGGATATAACTATCCTAAGGGCGTTGAGTGTGTAGCGTTTATTTTTT
The DNA here is from genome assembly GCA_023373885.1 of Hestina assimilis. Taxonomy (NCBI): domain Eukaryota; kingdom Metazoa; phylum Arthropoda; class Insecta; order Lepidoptera; family Nymphalidae; genus Hestina; species Hestina assimilis. The sequence goes on along the minus strand of CM041755.1, from coordinate 8,741,288 downwards.
TATTTATTTAAATATAATTTCAAAATACCGACAATAAAAACATATTAGACGGAGAAAGAATTATTACGCTTATTTCGAAAAAACCTACTAGGATTATGAATTTTTATAATATAAATGCGAACGTAGTTTTCTTCAGAATTTTATTTTTACGACAGAACCGATATAGGTGAAATCCCTATATTATTATTGAAAACGATATGTGCATTTAACACTGTTGGAAATACAAGGTAAAATATTGATAAAAATCATTTATATTTGATTATAAAAAAAAACTACACAACACTGTTGGGACTTGTAGTATTTGTAATGGGAAATTAGTTCGCTCTACGGTATCTATTCTTTATTAATTAATACCCGTAATAAGATGCCTCTTCACGCATCTTTTGAAAGACCCAGGTTGCAAGAATGTGGGTACACGTATGCCATGTGTGTGTGCGTGTGCGTGTGTGTGCGCGTGAAGAATATATATCAATGTTAGTTATATTACAAAATATATCTCTTTCAATGTCCTCGATACTAACTTCATAAATATAGAGAATAATATAAAAACATAACACCTAACGGATTACATTTGAAGGGTAAATGGCTTAAAAGAAATTTATATTATCGTGAGAATAGACTTTGACATTGAAAATTACTGTAACGGTTAGCTTAATAAAAATTGTCATATGAATAAATTTGAAGAGTTATATAACCATGTAAAAGGATAAAACGATGAAGAAAGACTTTATTTATCGCGATATTCCCAGCTTAGCGTATTGAAATAAAACGTTAGATAGGAATAATATTTTGAAATATTGAAAAGTTTTGTCTTATTATTATTTGTTCCCCAGTAGCACAGTCATAGAAAGAAAAAGCCATTTATCAAAGGATAGGATTGAATTTTATGTGATAATATTCTGAAGATATCAAGTAAACTACTTCCAAAATAATCAGTTATAAAAAACGCAACACACTCAACGGCCCCCATTAGGATATTTATATCCTGTGTGGGGGGAATCATACACAAAGACAAGGACATATCAGTAGATATTCTTTAACTTTGAAGGAGTTTGTTTGTTTGGTTGATCGCGCTAATCACTGGAACTACTGAACCGTTTGAAATATTCTTTTAGCATTTGATAACATCTCGATACGATACTAAGAAGCTGAGCAAAAAGAAAGAAGTGCGGACGGGTGATAAGATACGGTTAGTTGTTGAAACAGGGCGGCCTTACCCGCCGGGAGCGAAGCCGTAGGCATAGTGTGAGAGACATGAAGGTATATCGCGTTAACAGTCTGTCAGAACGTCAATCTCTAACATCAGAAGCGGAAACGGGTATTTCTCTTAATATGAAACCATGAAGTATACGTAGGTTAGATAATTATAACTCTATTAATTATATTAATTACAAATGGGCTGGGCTGTATACAACTATAATGCCAACATAATGACGATCAAGGAAGGTTGGGTCGGACTACGGCCGACGGTCCGCACACCAAGACGCAATCGTTAGAAATGCGCCCAGATACTTCACGGCGTGAATATTTATAGAAACGTACTGACAATGAAACAACATTTTACATATAACTACCGCCATTAGATTGTAGTTCATATCGAATAATTAACTACGCCTGACTATAGGTAGTAAAATATAAACGTGTGAAGTAACAATTATGGCCACGATAGTTATAATGTCATTTTACCGCAAAGTTTTACAAATTACTTGGTTTCTATTAAAGTCACAAAAATAAATATAATTTACTACATACGCGTTTCTATAATATTTGGTCTTTAATGTAAAAAAATGCTCTGTATATCTATCTAAGCAATTAAAATTAAAAAAAAAAAACTGTAGAAACAATACGCGAAAGCATGGCTTATAATTGTGTTGATAAGAATTTGTACAATGTTTACAAAGGATTTGTTTACTTAGGGGTCAATATTGGCAATTACTGGACGGATCATTCGATCAAATGAGCAAGCAATGGAGCGTGTTTATGTTGGCCCAATTGGTTTCCTACTCGTGAAAAAAATATTTGACAAAATATATTGTAGCGAGAAAAAGTTTTATGTCGCTTTAACATGTGCCATTTTTTATACTACCAAAGGTCGCAAATAAACAGTTCCCATAACCTATATGTTTACAACTTTGTAGAAATCAACGTGCGTTACTATCTCGAAGTAGCAGGGGAACCATCAGCTCTCCTCGGGTTAGGCTCCGTTGAGCCATGTGCTTAAGAGGCCCCGGAATGCGTTACACAGGAGTTCTTGGAGCCTCTGAAGTTGGCCACTAAGGAGGTTATAGTAGAACGCCATGGTGAGACATGGAACCAAACATAATGTCTTTCCCAGGAGGCGAATATCTGCTCGCAGATTTTCTTCCCATCAACATAAAAAAGGACTAGCAGGGGAGGGGGGTTGAAGTAGAAGAAAAAGAAGAAGGAAAAGTTTATCCATAAGTGACATATCGGACTTGATTCTCCAGCGCTCATACTTATTCAACAAATGTAGCAGTACGAGTAGCTTCCACGGTCGATCCGAACCATTCTTGAAACGCTCACAGTCAGGTGAGCCAGTGGGTTAAGTGAGGGGCATGTAAGATGGTATCTATCTGTTTGTTAATAGTCGATAAGTTAAGTCAGATACATATATGGGCAACCTGAACAATTCTGACATTAGTTTGGCCACTAACACCACGATAAAAAGAAAAAGAAGCGATTAAGGCAATAATTTTTATAAGTAGTTTTAATCTTGATGTAACCGGATAGCGAAACGTGTATTGCTCCCATTACATAACATAACAATTAATGCAAGCTGTATTTGCCTTAAAAGGTAATGCATTAAAATCCCTATTCTATCAATATTATGTGTATGTATGTGTAAATAAAACAAAATTTCAAAAACTAGTAGATAGTGGTTTCAGTTCAGGCTGAATCATTATTATTATTATTTGTACGAAAAATGTTATTTCAAAAATAATGAAAGGTTAACAAATAGTTATTTTGCCAAGCGGTCACTCTTATTACTCGACTACCGAAGGAGAGTTATTTATATCAATGCCAGTTTATTTATAAGAGATCCATATCTGACGTGTTGTATAACTTTGCACGTTACCTTATGTCACTAGATACAGTTTGTGAAATGTCACGGATAAGCTTGTCACAAGCCTGATATTACGACACACGCTTGTCGTTTGTTTATGTGTCCTGATAGTTTGGAGATAATTTTAGTCTATATTGACTACTATATTCATAATATGTTATTTTTGGACTATCGCAGGGATTTATGTTAATTAATAAAAGAAATGGGATGGTCAAAATCTTTAATTCTTATTAAGTTTAATATAAAAGATTGTTCCATGTAACCAACCATCATTACTGCAATTAAGTTTTCTTTTGACTTCAAAAGAGGAAACTCAATTTGTATAAATATTTCTTTATTCAATTATTCGAAGACGACTAGACCGAAGAGAATTCTTTCTTTGTTGGAAAGGTTATACTTTCCAGGTGCCCATACCGATCGGGTCAAAATCTGTTGATCCTGTAGAAATCGAGAGATATCTTTAAATATTATAGGCACACCACGTGAAACTACTGATAATAACCACAGAGGGGGCCACCGAAACTACAGTATGATTAGAAATATTTTACATATGATACAATTAAATACTTGCATAAATGCATAGCTATTCATGTTACATTAAAAATGTAAAATAAAAAATTGTTATAATATGATGCCTTATATGCCGATGTTTTACTCATCAGACAGACTTTTGTTCATTTGAATCAATTGAAATAAATAAATCTTATCAGTTTATATAATTAAAATAGTCGTAATTGTAGGTTTTAATATAGTTGATTTATTTGTAGCCATAGCTTTGGTCTCTCGGGTTCACCGCAGTGCCAACAATCTATTATCAGACGAAGACAATTGCTGTAATCAATTACCGGCCTCTCTCCGACCGCAAAGTAACAAAACAACATCATCTCCTCTCCGCCATTAATCTTGCCGAAATATTCAATTGAAACGCCCTCTATAGATTATTTCTTATAAAGAATGCTAAGTATCTCGCCCTACATATTTCTTTGATTATCTTTTGCTAACTTCTGACGGCGATTTTACCTGCGTAAAAATATAATAATCCCTGCTCCAATGGAAGACCATTGTGGCGCAGCGGATCTGTCTTAAACGCCATAGGTCGTCGGTTCGATACCTGCTTGGAACTTGTTCGGGTCTGGGTATTTGTGCGCGTTTCTGTGAATGATTCTGGACCCCCGACAATAGATAACACTATCCTAATTGGGGTTGTTGAGTTTGTAGCGTTTTTAGTATATCCCTTCGGGACGGGAGTAGTTGACGCTGTGCTGTTAGATTTAACTAAAGGCTGTTTAATAAAGGTGTATTAATCAAGGAGTTTGAATCGTTATTTGTGATTAAAGTCCCGGTATTACTTTCATTTGTGACCTTTATAATAAATTTTTATCTTAATAGTTTATAAAAAAAAAAAATATCCAACAAAGGTTAAATGTACCAAGCACTAATGTTTCCTAAAGTATTTACTACATGAATACCCTTGTTCGAGAACTTTGAAGAGAATGTTAATAAATATGGATTTAAGTGTTCTATACTCGACATTACGATTATGTTGTTTGGGGTTAATTCACGGTTAGTATCCATGAGAAGTAGTCTGTTACAGAAACTCGATTTTATCGCAATGAATGGTCTGGCTTGAGTAACGCCGTCGTGGCGTTGTGTCGGCTAAAAGAAACGGTCCTTCTAGCGATGCTTTTGAGGCTTTTTTTATTAATTTTAGCCATCCCGATACACTTACATTCTGTATTCTTACATATCAATAGAAATTTATGCATATTGCTACTGTTATGACGTTTTCATCTTTAATAACTAATATTGAAAAGGGAATATAGTATTTAGGAAAGAAAATAAAAGTTGAAATAAGACTAGCCTCTTTTCACAACTTTTTTATCTGGTCGAGAAAAGATTCTGCGAAAAATATCTGGAGTTCAAAGATATTAGAAAAGAGACTATATTATCATTTACTGAGTACGTTTCTTCTCGTAGAATTAATTAAAATAAATTCGAGGTTAAAACATATAAATATGTATAATGTTTTATTATTCCAATATCTTGTTTCGTCTAAGCCAAGTTTTTACATAAACTGCTATAGTTTGATAGTTTTTACTATGAAGTATCAATGATATTACCTCCAACCGCTTTCAAAGATGTTCAAACTTCACACTCAAACTTTAAGCTATTTCTTTGTAAACATGTTCAACAGCCATTTCGCAAGAAACTATTTCAGTTTTTATTAAGAGTTTCAAACATTCATAATGGCTTTTAATTTAAATTATTCAAATTGATTTTGTGGACCAAATTTTATAACCTTAAAAATTATAACATTTTATATTAAACTAGCTTCTGCCAGCGGCTTCGCTCGTGTTGATAACGATTTTAATACAAGCTCTGAGCCCCCTTTTACAAACTTTGAATGTCATATTTATTTATATCGAATCAACGCCCTAAATAGCTAGCTCTATAAATGGCAATGCAACTTCCATACAACTTTTTATCCCCCTTTTCAACATCTTACAACCATTTTATTTGCATTAAAAAGTACAATAAGCCTATGTCCTTTCTCTGACTCTATACTATCTCTGTACCAAATTTCATTTTAATCGGTTCAGTAGTTTTGGCGTGAAAGCGCGACACACAGACAGAGACAGAGTAACTTTTTTATAATATTAGTAAGAATAAATATTGTCCACGGCATGCGACTGGTGTGGGACCGGTCATTGTGGCATTCTTTGGAGGAGGCCTATGTCCAGCAGCAGAAGTCCTTCATAAATAAATTAATTTTTCCAATTGCTGTAGAACATTGTGGTTTTAAGTATGAATATGCCGACTAAAACGAGAAAACGTCCATGTGACCCTCAGCAGCCCCAACCCCTAACCCCTTGTCCTCGTAATTTTTCCATTTCCTTACCGTCTGTCTCTTATACGTCATCGCAAGTATCAAATGGTAAAACGAATTTCGATATCAACATAAATGTTAGAATCCCAATAAAACCCACAAAAGATATGCCAATAATGATTTACGGGTACTTGAATCTTTAATACCGTGAATATTGTATTTTCGATAGCTTTTAAGAAGTAGAGATGCCTTAGTACTATAGTATAGTAAAGATATAAACTGGATAGCTTCCGCGCTGATATTTTAAATCAAATGACAACGTTGTGGCGCAGCGGTAAAGAACCTGCCTTTACCACATGTCGCCGGTTCGATTCCCGCTTGGAGCAGATGTTTGTATTGACCATACATACATGCATGTGTTCCGGTCTGGGTGTGTTTGTCTTTAATGTGTTTCCGGTGCCCGACATGAGTATCACTATCCTAATGGGAGCCGTTGAGTGTGTAGCGTTTATTTATTATTAAATTTATTTTCATCTCCGTAACAGTCGTGTAGAGCTAATATTCCTATTGCTTACGTGGCTTTTTGTTTGTGTGTTTTATATTATTATTATTAATTCTAATCAGATAAAATATTTACCAACTATTAATTAATGTAAAATTTAGACGGCTCAAACTGACGTTTAAGCGGTTTAAGTACCGACTAGTTTCGGACTCATCGGAGGTCCTTCATCAGGGTGAGTGCGAGATGGGTCGCGACCGCGAACGTAGCCCAAATTTTACATTAAGTTTAATAATGTCTCAAGATAGTTTTAATAAATTAAATATTTTTCATTATTATTTAATGATGATGCTATATAGAAGTAAGATCCAACTAACCAAAACCACTTTCATTAAATTTAGGAAACCATAGCTAAGGTTTCTAGAGCAGTATCAAATATATATAAAACTAATATATCTAGCGATATTAAAACAAATAAGCTAAAGAAAAATTGAGGTCGTTAATGATCAATTTTGACACAGCATTAATATTATTTAAAAAAAATATATAAGCATGCATGCAATGCATTTTTCACTACTAACACTCCTATTGCTCTTAAAAATAAGCTCGTAGCATGCGCTAGGAGTGGGTACGACAATAGGCCAAGGGGCCGAAAGTAAAGCTCGCGTTAACAGAGCGGAGTTGGTCCTTCACCCGAGCTGTTGAGACTCGGACAGCTATTAATTCTCATTCACTTGCGTAGTGTAGATAGGAAAAGTTAAACTTTTTCTTTAATAAACTAAAACTAACATTTTAAATTTCTTTCTATTTTGTACGTATTATTTATTATTACAATAAATCCTGGTGGAATAACGAATGTCATAAAAGTATGGAACTTTGTTTTTCTCTTTACAATATAAACAAATCGTAAATAATCAAGTGTCAAGTTTGTGTACTCGACAACACAATTTCAAAAAGTCGGGGCGATATGCTACAAAATAAATATGATGGGAATTACCAGTATATGTGTGTCTTCTGTGATTAGAATAATTTTGACAACGTTGTGATGCAGCGGTAGGTAGCTAAGCTGCCTTAAGCGCCACAGATCGCGGGTTCGATTGCCGAGCAGATGTTTGTATTGACCATATAGTCATGTTTTCCGGTCTGGGTGTGCTTGTCCTTGTCATTGTGTATGTTTCTGGACCCCCGACACAGGATATAGCTATCCTAATGGGGGCCATTGATTGGGGGGGCTTGTAGCGTTTATTTATTTATTTGAAATTAGTAAACTTAATTAGCTTTTTTATACAGTCTTGTTTCGATTTGTACTTTCTAAGAATATATCATAATAGAAAACGATTGCAATCATCCGAAACCATTTAGGTGTATTCGAGAAATCGGTAAACATATAGTATTAAAAAACATAGGTCCATAGACTAACTATAATTCTCCTTCTTCGTAGAATTATTCCCAGTACTATACGAGTATTTGCCCAGGGTCTGCTTATTACTCTTGTACGGATTTAATAGGTTACTAGTCTTTACACAGAGAAGCGCAATGAGCAATTTAATTATATATAGTTAACGATTATTATCTAATGTTATGTGATAACAACCGAGACCGACAGCTTAACGTGCTTTCCGAGGCACGATGAGGAGACCCACAAGGACAAACGCCCAGACCGAAACAGATATTTGAAAGATCAATACAAACATCCGTTCAGGCAGACTCGCTACCCACAACACTACAACGGTCTATACTAACTATAATTGTAATATGGAAATTCACAAGCTAGCAACATAAGCGACGTTTGCGTGTGACTAACTTCATTTCGTTGGTGTTGAATTTACGAAGGAGCACCGGCGAGTCTGACTTGTTTTATGTATTAGTACGTAAGTCAATACATAGCTGTCGAATATGAAACCTTTTTAATATCATTAAAAACATTTAAATACCACAACATTTTTATAAGCATATTAGTATGTACATGAGAAAATTGATATTTTATAACATGTAAGCTCCTAATAAATATCTATTCAACAAAATGCCTAACAGAACTTCGCCTTAGAAATAGACCGCAAATGAGGGTAGATTTATTGTGTAAAGTTCTCTTTCGACTGGATTAATGAAACCTTCGTAATAAATTACTATTTCATACAAATAACATTTCACCATAGTTTTTATCTCTAAAGGATGTGTTGGGATTCATACATTAAGCCCCACAAATCGCCTCAAAGCAATAACAAAGTAATTAAGCGTTTTAGGGTCAGAAAACATTTATTGCTATAATATGTATTAACAGTTTAATATTTAAATTTATAACGCGTGATTGCGTTTTAACTACACTATAGAAAATTATTTTTTAATATGTCTGACCTATTTACAGTGTTAAAGTACGCGTTTATATTTTTATTAGCATGATGGAGGTTCCATAAGTTAATTATAAATGTTGCCTTTGTGAATTCAATGATAAGTTAATTAAAAATAGTAGGTACTACTTTAAAACATAGGTCTCTGTATATTTACGTGAATTTTGTCAACCCTATTATATTCCAAATTATTTAATCTTATTTAAAATTATGATCTCACAGAATATCGACCTGTGGTACCCAGGTCCGTTCGTTTGGTTATATATACATAATCAAAGGTTCTTTTCTGTTCTTCTTTTCCCACTTCTTCCGATTCTACCCGTTTAATTGAATGTCTCTAATATTGCTTGTGAACTTAGACTTTGATGACTGCTTCAAAACACTCCTTACTTATGCTTGTTAGTTGTCTCTTGAAAACATCATAATATTAATATTTTTGTTTTTAATGTGACTAAGTTGGCAAGCAATCAAACGACCTGCCTGATGGTAAGCGGTAGCCGTAACCTATGAGAGCTTGCAACACCATGCATTTGTAGGTGTCGCTGACTTCGAGATATTGGCTATTAAATCTCTTTTGCCGAGTTATTTTACTAGGTTCAGTGTCCTTCAAAGCTATACACAGTATACTGCTTTGCGATGTTATAACTGACACTGCGCTGGTACCTAATAACTACATTAGTGTTACACTGTGTCGTAGCTATTAACACCCTCCTCCGGTATTTAGTTTTCCTGCTAAGGTTGTACGTAGAAGAAACTATTTTAATTTACTTATGTTAAAATATAAACAAAAAGAAACATTTAAAAATAAATTATATAAAATTAAAAATAGGAAAATAAGTTGGACAACAGTTGAAACTTTACATGCAAAAAAAAAAAGATAATAATAGTAATAAAAATTTGTTTTCTGTATGTATGTTGTGTATGTTTGTAAGTGTAAGTTATGTGTGTGTGTAAGTGTATGTTATGTGTGTATGCATATGTACAATATTTCGATTATATTGTTGTCTTAATGAGATTTTCAGTCTCTTCGTAAGTTAACTTAAGTAACCATTTCCTTATTTCCAATTTGCATTGTTGTAAAGCAAGTGGATAAATATTAATTTCTTTATTAATTCTATTGTAAATAAAAGGACTTCTAAAAAGTTCTACCACCAGTATTATTCCAACTATTTATTGAAAAACTAGAAAAGGCTCCTTTTTTATTCGTAATATTTATAATATTCATTTGACAACGATGATGACGACGTTGTGGCGCAGAGGTAGCGAACCTGCCTTAAGCGCCACATGTCGCGTGTTCGATTCCCGCTCGGGACAGATATTTGCATTGGCCATGTAGGCAAATGGTTTGTCTTGTCTTGTCTTTGTCTGTATCACTATCCTAATGGAGGCCGTTGAGTGTGTAACGTTGAGTGTGTAACGTTGAGTGTGTAACGTTGAGTGTGTAACGTTTATTTATGTGTTAAACGTTTTTTTGGTATAAATATAATAGATTATTACCCGAATTAATTTTAAATACGTTAATCCTTTTAATATTGGTATAGAACATTGTGTTTTAGCTTTTGAAGCTATCTAATTGTTCCATTGTCACGAAATTCACTAGAACACAATACAATTTAATTATTAAACGTATTGACGTTACACACCCAAATTAATCACATAAATACATTAGTGTATTGAAACAGTAATAGGTTTTGATATTTATTTTTCACTAGCTGCGCCCGCAGCTCCGCTCGTGTGCCGATTTTACTTCATTGCGCGGAACCCAAATAAAAGTAGCCTAAGTTACTCCTTATAACATCAGCTATCTGTGAGTGACAGTTCCATTAAAATCGGTCCATCCGCTTCAGCGATTAGCGGAAACCAGCTGACAGAAGAATAGAATAAGAATTTTAAAAATTTATATTTTTATGTAAGTACCATAATATACTTTTTATAATTAAACATTTGAACGCAAATAAGCAATACCATGTCAACCCACAAAATTGAAAAAACTGAGTTATATATGCAAAGTGTTGGTAAATGACTGAAGAGCATTTTTCTTTAATATTTGTAGGGTTTTAAGCTTTAAAACTTCTAAAAAGCCATTTTTAATCACGCAATTTATGTATTATGTTAAACGTTTTGGGTTATATTATATACGAAATATCCAGTTTGTATACTTATTTTTTGTGAAAATAAGTAAAGTAACTTACATAAATCTGAAATTGCCAAAATCTTGACTAATACATAAAAAAAAAACATAAAGCAAGTTGTTCAAAATTTTCAAACGCGTTTTTCGCGAAATGACATTCGTGTGGGTTGACATGGTATTGCTTATTTGTGTCCATTTAAGCTGTTGATTTGCAATTACAAACAAACACTTGATTTTTATTTATTTGTATATATTATTTGTTGAAAAAGTCCCAGGGTAGTAACAATGGTAAATATACATACATATTTCTTAATGATCAATTAAAATATCGATTTTAATCTCTCTACTAACGAATTGCTGAAATAAAAATCATACAAACAAAAGTTACATGTTAAAAATGAAAAAAAGTAAAACATCTAACAAAGACCCTCAAAGGAATATTTTCAGCAAGGAGCCCATTAAATGATCAAAAGCTGAAGAAAATATACCTAAAGATTGAAGACGGAGACGGAAAAAGAAATGTTTAAATATAGTGTATTAAGGGAAGAAAAAAACAGTTTTAATCAAAAAAAGTAAGTTTTTAGCTTAATCTGTTGTAAAAGTCATATATTTAGAGCTAATGCTAAACCTATGTTTAGAGACACGTTTTCAATGGTGTGCTCAAACTTATGTTATCTATTTTATTTTAAATCATCAATTATCTTATAATCATAATAATTACATTTTTTAAACGGTGATTTCCCAATGGATAGAAAACGCAGAATTTTAAATGTAGAGGAGAAAACGAAGTTGAGTTTAAATCCAGACAAGCTGTGAGTTTTTAAGTGCTTGTCCTGTTTTGTTGATGGTCTTTAGATGATTGAAGACCTTAAATGACTGCACTGAGCTACTACCTTATGTTAACGAAATGGCTGCCGTCTGCCGTGTTTCGAGGTCAGCCAATGAAAAACCTGAAACTCAAAGTCTCAGGTTTTTCATAGGCTTAATAGCTGAACGGTAGCAGGACTGACGCCACTCCATTAACGCGAGAAACGCGGGTTCGATCTGGACCCCCTTGGGCTATTTTCGTGCCCCTCCTAGCCTTTGACCTCATTTGGAGAGGCAATAGGATTACTAGTAATGCATTGAAAAAGCATTGCTAATTTTCTTAAAAAAAAAAAAGTGGCAGCTAGTACAGTTCGCCTTCTACAATGGGCCCCAGGCTGAATAAAAAAAAAGAAGAAATTGTGGAATCTTATTTAAACCTAAATCCCTGTAATAGCAAAACTCCACTCGTATTACTTGTATGTTATAAGGAAAGGATTTTCAATTTCCTTTCCACAAGTTATTGTAATGCTACGTTATTTTATTTTTATATTATTTAACTTTAGGAATAGTTTTTTTTATGTTAGAAGTTGGCAAACAAGCATACGGCTCACCTGATGGTAAGTTGTTGCCGTAGCCTATGAGCTCTTGCTGTAAAAGTAGGTGCCACTCACGCGTTGCCAGCCTCGAGATATTAGTTCTTAAATCTCGGCCGCCAGTAATTCGTAGGCACTACTATTTGGCGGCAGAATATTTTACATTGCGGTACTTACTAGCCGGCCTCTTGCAACAAAAGACCTACCACCAGTGTGACTGATTGCACTGGTGCAATAATCTCTGCTGTGACAGAGGTTATCCCAACAGCGGACGATGGGGTCGTCAGATCCCGACGTCGGGATAAATATATATTGTTATCGATAAAGTCACGAGCAAACAACATAGGACATTTCTATTTGAAGATTTATTTCTTTTGCTTGATTAGCTCTAATTATAACACCCAAGCTTAAAAGTTCGTATTTCTTTTATTATCTTTTGACATTAACAATCCGTGACATAATGATATCAAACGTCCAGAAAAAGAGCATGTGTGAAACATATGATAGTAATAAAAAATCGTCTTTGTAACTCTACACGTGTTGACAGACGCGACGTTCCCGACGCTCGCGCTCGTGTGAATGGCGGCTAATTAGAGCAAAACGTACAGCGTCACGAACGGTACCGTTGTGGGTTGCCGCCAGAATTAAGCGTTTCGAATAAAAAAGATCTATTTCGATTTAAAAGTTAGTTTACTTGGACTCGAGATTGCGAAGAAAAACCAATGTAACGTATCCATTTACAGGTTTTTCTACTTGTGAAGTCTAACTCGAACTCTAGAACTTTAAAACGAAAATGCTAGAATAAAAAATGTAACAGTAGTCCTAACATATCTTTATTCTAGCGTAAAATAACTGGCGTAAATAACCAAGAAACAATATACGAAAGATTGTGCAGGTTTCAATATTAAAAAAACTTATTTTTCTATTCCCAAAAGTTGTTTTTGAGTTATATCGTTTTCTTCCTAAAGGTGCGATATATATATATTCATAAAATTGCATGTGGGACTCGTGCACATAAAGCGTTCCGTACCACCGGAGAATAACAAAAACGTCAAAAATATCATCTTTAATCAAATATCTTGTATGAGGACCCCTTTATTTTCAAATTTTGAATTTTATTTTATCTTTAGTATTTGATGTTATAATAGAAATACACATCTATGATAATTTCACTCTCTTCCGGATGCTAACGGATTGACAACGGAGGCTTATTAATAATGTTCCTTTTGGGTACGGAACCATAAAAGGCATTTTCATTTTTTCAATCAATGTCAAAGTGATACTGTAATCCAATGTCAGTAGATTGAGTATGATAGAAAGGGTCGGCTTTGATTTCTGAAATTGACTACAAAATTTAGGTGAGAATTTCGTGTCAAAGGAATAGAGCTTTATATTGAGCTTTGAGTACTTCCCTTTATTATATTAGAAGACTTTAACACATTTTCTTTGGTCGACCTCGCTCTGTTTTCATATAATGGGATATTTTAATTCAGTTGCATATATTTCTTTTTCTTTCGTGAATCGTCACGTCATGTCGTTTATAATAATGTCAAGCTATCACTAGATAACATTCTCTCTCATCTAATATATATTTTTCTTCCTAATTCCGGCCAGTTTAAGTTGACCTCTAGTATAAAGGCGGTCCTAGGTACTTAGAAATATATCCATTTCTGTTTTTCTTTCCGTATAGTTAGTTTTTTTTTAATATTTAAAATTTGTTAATAATATTAGGTAGATTGCGAAAAGACATTCTTTTCGTCCCGAAACAAGTTTCTTTTTTTCTCGTACGTTTACGTCTGAGAATGATATTTCTAAAGCAGTTTAAGTCATTTTTACTATATTTTCTTATTAAGTACAGCTCAATGAAAATACTAAACTGTATTATTTTAAAGATGCCAGACAGAGTAGATATAACTTTATATCATTAAAACTAACAAGTTTTGTTTTATCGCTGCATTTTTAAATTACCCACGTTTTTATACAGAAATGATAAAACTTTTTAATCATTCCTCTGTGGCGTAAAACAAGATGGACGACGTAGTACTTATAATTTTTTTAATATAATTGATGTGTTTAGTCTTCATTTGTTGCTTATATAACAATTAAATATTAAATTCATGAGATAATGAAGCTTATGATTATTATTAAATTATTTTTATTTTAGTAATTTGAAACATTTCTATTATTATTCTTTCATATTTTCTTTGGTGATTAAAAGACTTTTAAAACTAGTTTTATCGCTATTAGATTTTATAGAAGTATGTTATGTCTACTTATTGTTATGTTATGGCTTAAACAAAATTAAAAAAAAGTATTAAATAAATATATAACATTTTCGGTATAACCGGAGAGATAATTTTATTATCGTCAGTTATGAAATTAAAGAAAATTTCACGCCAAGGAACCCCTTGCTAGGAAGTAATATTGTAGCGAAATGAAATTTCATTAATTTAATATTCGTTGTTAAAATATAAATTCTCTTTTGACAGGTAACTTAAAGTGGCAAGAAATTTGGATCCGCTCTTTTTGTTAATTGGAAAAGAGCGACGTAATTTCGGGTGAGTTAATATTTCATGTAATTTGATTTATAATTTTTATTTATAAATATACATTTTTATTTACAAGCAATATTACAACATAATTACAGTTCAACACTACAAACAATAACTATATTTTTTACTTTTTTCAAATCAATGTATCTGGTATACATAATTTTAAAAAAAGTTTCACTTTGAAAAATTTATGTTCCTATCTCGAATTCTTAGTTTTTTTTTATGTTACAAGTTGGCAAACAAGCATACGGCCCACATGATAATATGCGGTTACCGTAGCCTATGAGCGCTTGCATTAGTAGGTGCCACTAACGCGTTGCCAACCTCGAGATATTGGTTCTTTAATCTCCTTTTGCCCAGTAATTTCACTAGCCTATAGTGCCCTACAAACCGGAACACAGTAATGCCTAAGCACTACTATTTGGCGGCAGAATATATGACACTGCGGTGGTACCTACCTAGCCGGCCTCTTGCAACAAAAGACCTACCACCAGTGTAACTGATTGCACTGGTGAAATAATCTCTGCTATGACAGAGGTTATCCCAACAGCGGGCGATGGGGTCGTCACATCCCGACACCAGAGTTACTTTAAATCATAAATTAGTTGTTTTTACCATAAAATATATAATATTACGAAATAAAATTCGATTAAATGCAAACGAGATATACCCAATATCATTAAGACGACTTCATTGATATCGTAGGCTCAGTCAGTGAGCCTGTTCGAATATTATTATCACTAAGCTTGTTAACCCAGCTACATCCGATTTCCCAGAACAAGACAGATACCAAAAAGCGATGTAGCACAGTCAGGCGTGTCATTTAATGGAACATTCACAATGAATTTTACGGCAAAATTGTTCAGAGAAGCGGGAACTATAACTTTGTATAATTAATCGTATTAGAAATATGTAGTTAATAGCTTAACAAATATATAAAAAATAGTTTTATCTACTTTTACAATAGTTTCAGGTTGAACCTTTAGTCTGCACGGTTTATGAAAACCTAGATAAATATGATTATAAATAAACATAATAATAAACGCTGCAAACTCAACGGCCTCCATTAGGATAGTGATATCCTGTGTCGGGGGTCCGGAAACACAATGACAAAGACAAATACAGACACCGGAAAATATGCTTGCATGGTCAATACAAACATATTATGCTCCGAGCGGGAATCGAACTCACGACCTGTGGCGTTTAAGGCAAGTTCGCTACCGCTGCGCCACAACGTCGTCATATTGTAAAGAAATGAAAGCCAATATTCGTAGGCATTGAATCTTTGTTGATATATGAATTACTAACTGACTAATATCTTTTCTAATATGTTTCATAGTAAATACTTAACACAATAAAAGAAATTAAATTTTGAGTATTTTGTGTCGACGTTGAGAATTTACATATCGGGCCAGGTCTTCTGCAACTGCATTAGTTTCCTTCGCATTTGGACTCTCCTTCCACTTACCAGGTGGAGTAGAGTCATCCGCTCCAGGCTAAAAATATATATTAGGAAGTATTAAATTATCGAAAACGAAGTAGTAATTGGGTGCGGGAATAATTGAAAAACTGCAGTAATTTATTGTAGTTTTTAATAATCACTGTTCACTTCAACCGTCGGTATAGGAATGAATTCAAATAAGACGAACTGTCACTAAACAAATGTCTTGTTATGAGTGGGGGTGACAGTCGTTAAGCTTCTTATTTAATCAAAATAAGTCGATTGACTTCATTCCTATACTCACAAAATATAAATGATTATAAGTAAGATTATATTTAATTATTTATTACACATTAACTAATATATATAAATAATCAAGCAATATTAGAACATAATATTTCAACAATATAACTCATGATATCTAACATAAGTAATAATTGTCGCTCATGTCATGAAATCTTTAGGATGATATCTAAGCATAAAATAAATTCTTTCGACGAAAAATGAACCGGGTGTAATATCTTTTACAAAGATGTAATTTGGAATACGTGACGAATACTTACGCCGTTTCACCCTTGACCAATTATTAAATATCATTATGTATAGAAGAATTTTTACTAAAAATACTAAACACTAAACTACATTTGAAAAAACGTAAATTCATATTTTTCTTATCTGATTAGCATAGAAATTATGATATCAAAATTGTCAGTGTAAACGAACCTTTATCCGATAGACGTAATACCTGAAAAAGCCAACGTCCGTCCCACTTTTTAAAATATACAACTAATTAACGAGTTTCGTTTAAATAGGTTGATACTGAAATAGAATAAATATTACGCAGATGCCAGAATTTATTACGCGCCTTGTCTACGTGTAGTGAGTAAATAGTTATACTCCTTCTTCATAGCATTTTAACCTGACTCCTATTTTAACCTAAACTTGGGAGAAGATCTCTTCTTTAGGAGTAGAAAGAAAAATAAGGGAAATTAGTATTTACGACTCCGGGACTCGCACTTATGGTACAAAAAACTACACTAGGAATGTCTCCGGTCGAGCCGGCTAATTTACACTGGAAAAAAAAATCTGTAGTTGTTGGCCATAAAATAAATAAACGCGACGCACTCAACGGTCCCCTTTAGGATAGTAATATCCTGTTTTGGGGGTCTGGAAACACACAAGGACAGGCAAATATACTCAGACAAGAACATATGCCAAAGAAACATCTGCTCCCAACGGGAATCGAACCCGCAACCTGTGGCGCTTAAGGTAGGTTTACTACCGCGTCGCTTTGCGCCAGAACGTCGTCGCACTACTTAAAATTTTTTCCATCTATTGTAGGGATTAAAATGTATATACCATACATAAATAATACAATACGATTTGATTACATGTATAGATATCTGACACAGATTACTCTCTGCAATATTCATTGTGAATTCCGGGAAACTCAATTTCTCGCATACGAAATACCCAACATACGAATAACCAAGACATAGTAAAATGGATTACGTGGTTCTTTGCTTAGTAGAAATTTTAGTAACATATTTTTCGAATATGTCCAATGAGATATAGCATCGTTATTTGTAATAATATATCGTTGTAATACGATCGCAAGTAATTAGCTATTACACTTTATGAAGTTTTGTTCTTTATCTCCAAAGTTCTTCACCGCTTTTTAAAAAAGGATATGGACGGATGGATAGCGCAGGCTAAGTAATAAGGCTTTACATAGAATACATACATGTGTGTCCTAACGACTAACTTGATTATTAAAAATAATCTATTACTGTCGTTTATTTTAATATGTAGGATATTGACATCATATTTTACCTACCATCATATTATTATATCATACTGTAGCTACTTCGGCTTGCATTGAGAAAAGGTTTTTTGTAGTGCTCGTTCAATATACACAACAGACTGTACGATTTTATAGAATTTAAAAATATTTTTACACTAGTCGCGCACGGAACTCTTCTTCTTTTCCTAAAATAAGTCTAAGTTACTCCCCTTAAAAACGGTTCAGCCGTTTCAATTAGCCGGAACAAACACACAGACAAAAATTTAAAAATAGATTTTTATGTGTACTTACGAGTACATACCTTCATATGGATTCAGTAAAAGCTGTAATTTGAAATTACAAACAGACACTTAAATTTTAAATCTCATTATTGTTTTTTTTTTTATAAACACAATGATTATGTTCTTATTTTTTGTAAAAAAAAATTCAAACCAATTTCGATAAAATTCCAGACTCCAATCAAATAATCATAAACCATAAAGTCATAAACTATAACCCATTTATCTAATAATATATTTTGGGAACGACGAAATATAAATCTATATCGATATGACATGAAGTTTTATGTTGAACAAAATTTGCATCTATTTCGTCTCTCCAGCCAATGTCGATAAAATTATGAATATATGTGCTATTTTTGGGTAAAATATGCAAAGTCGTGTAACGAGCTACATTGCATTTTGTTGATCATCATTTAAACTAAAAATAAATAAATAAATAGAGCGATTTAGAATACATTTTCTTCCTCGCACAACCACTTTGTGGAACCAATCAACCTTCAAGAGTAGAGCCTATTCTTTTCTTAAAGGTCGGCAACGCACCCCATCGCCCGCTGTTGGGATAACCTTTGTCACAGCAGAGATTATTCCACCAGTGCAATCAGTCACACTGGTGGTAGGTCTTTTATTGCAAGAGGCCGGCTAGGTAGTACCACCGCAGTGTCATTCTGCTATTCATTTCTGCTATTCATTCATTCATTAGTCTATTCTGCCGCCAAATAGTAGTACTTAGGTATTACTGTGTTCCGGTTTGAAGGGCACTGTACGCTAGTGAAATTACTGGGCAGAGGAGGTTTAAAAACCAATATCTCGAGATTGGCAACGTGTGAGTGGCAAGCGCTCATAGGCTACGGCAACCAATTACCTTACCTTATCAGGTGGGCCGTATGCTTGTTTGCCAACCTGTAACATAAAAAAAAACTTTAAGACTACAGCCTATTCTTTCCTTAAAGATCTTCCCCCTACCCTTGGGTTAGCAACGCGCATTTCATAATTTGAGCATCGCAAGCGTTCATACGGTTACAGTGAATGCTTACTATCAGGCGGATCGTATGCTTTTTTCCGAACACACAAAAGTTTCATCAAAATTGGCTAAGGTGCTTCAGCGATTAGTCCACCAGTCCAGAGAAGAGCCAGACAGGTTCTTATGTAAGAACTGGTGTATAGTTCAATGCATAACCTTACTATACTACAACTGCACTTTATAAAATTACTCGAGAAATACTCGTATATAGGTTTCCTCACGACGTTTTCTTGCCGGACGTAATGAACTTGACAATACACAGGAAAGTACTTGGAGTGCGAACTCATTCTTATATCTCTTACATAAATGCAACAGCTTTCAGGAAATAAAAAGTACCATAGTAGAAGCAATTTTGTTAAAAGTAATAAAGAAATAAAACTTTATATAGTGACCAATTACAAAGAGATAACAAGAAGGAAAGACACTAACTATTACAGTATATCTTTTTCAGTCAATTCTCATTATTAGTTATAAAACTATTTTAAGCCACCACTACAGTTAGGGTTTTTATAGTATATAGGGGGGGGTATAGTATAGGGGCTTAAAAGTGCTGGCTTGACGTCGTGCGGGATGACATGCGTACCAATGGCCTTACAATTAGGGATGCCGAAGACCGTGCGAAAAAGTCCGGAGAAAAAGTCGGAAAGCGGACGCAAAAAGTCAGAAGTCGGAACGGCCCCGGGCTCCAAAGCGAACGCTCTGAACGCAACTGCGATTAATTGTTACAGTTTATTATCCTCTGGTCGATTTTCAGAAATAATTTTGGCCTCAATATCTTACCCTGAGAACACAAGGGACATGTTTGACGTTGTGATTTTTTTATGAACTTTGATCGGAATCGTTAACCCTGTTGAAAACACAACGGATATTTTAGACGTCATGATTTTGTTCTGAATGTGAGTTGCTATTGGCATTGCTGGTCTTGTCTGACGTCACCGAGCGTGATGGACGTGGCGAAATAAATTACCTCAATTATTTTATTCATTTTCGACATCAATATTTTTCTAGTTATTATATAAAACTATAACTAATATTAAATAAATATGTCAAACTAGGTTTTAATTTTTTTATGTCAATGGGGACAAACGGTCTCACCTGATATTAATCGTTTACCGCCGCCTGTGAACATGTGCAATAACAGAAGTTTTTCACTAACGTATGGTGGTAGCTAGCCAAGGGGGCCATTTAAGCCACTACCATCAACATCAACATATACATGTCTTACAATTTCTTCCACGATATGCACGGTTTTCTCACGATATTTATTAAACACAAATATTAAACACAAATTAAGCAATTTAACGCTCAGAGCTGCTTGCCCGGTTTTGCAGCCACTACCTTCGGTCAAAGTCTACGTTTTCGACCCATTGGGTCATCTTGGCTATTTTTAATAGAAGTAAATATATGAACAAAAATATTTATTGACTGTATTATTAGTTATTTATGTAAAATATATTATGTTACTCGATTGAAAATAAATATTCCAGAGTATCGTACCATCCAATCTCGTTTTTTTTATAATTCAAAAGCAATCTTATATTACGGTTTTCAGTCTAAAAAATAAACGTAGAGCCTTAGTAGTACTCTAGTTTATGCGTCTAGAGAATTTCAATATCTTTGAAGTATTAGTTATATAGCTATGAATAAAGAAGTCAGAAAATAGACTTTTTTAAATTGGGTATAGTATACAAAATCTATGACGACCATTGGCGTACTGGTAATGAGCCTGCTTTGAGCCTCGACGGTTCGATTCCCGCTCGGAGCAGATGATTGTTATAAATATCTGTTTCGGTCTGGGCGTTTGTTCTTGTGGGTCTCCCCACCAAGCCTCGGAGAGCACGTTAGTCTGTCTGGTCCTCGTTATTATCATAACATCTGATGATAATAATCATTTACTCTTAATAGGTAATTATCCTTTTAGGCATCAGAGATCACTATAGCTTATTTAAGAAATGCGTTTCATGCTTACATTAATATTACAAGGAAAAAATCTTCACTGATTTTTTAAAAATATATCACTAGTACATGTTTTCCTAAAAGCGGATGGCCTGTTGCGTTTTTTTGCATGTGTCAGAGCGCTTGAAGCCTCTCCTCTTGAAGCATCTCCCACCTCCTCTGTTCTCATTTCATCCCTTCCCTCCTGTCCCTTGGATTGGCAACGCGTATGTGATACTACGAGTATCGCAAGCGTTCATATATTGCGGTGACTGTACCATCAAGCTGACAGTAGGCTTCTTTATTAACCTCCATGAAAAAAAAAAAATTATCAGTCAAGTGCGTTGTGGATCACGCACAGTCGAAACTAAAGGGTTCCGCAGCTTGATGATGAAGAATATATTATAGGACTTCAAAATAATAACGAATTAAATCGACCGTAAAATTAGGTTGGTAATTACAAAGTAATTATTAAAAGTTATATGAAAAACAAAGTTATGAGAACAACTTATGGATGTAAAATTATTCAAATATAATAAATATAATATACACATGTTTAAGACGTGAACTTAAGCCATACATACCTGATCTATAGACATTACCAAAAAGACCATGTTCTATGTGCAATTTATCATTCGTAGATGTGATCTTAAGGTTCTTTCAGAGGTCAACGTCCTGCAGAGTATTGTGGAAACCGGCAGCACACCTAAGATCTTGAGAGAAGCTCGATATAAAACCTCGGACCCACCCTCATTACGTAGGTATAATATGTTCACAACTTTGGCTCAATTTACAATGAAACTAGAGCAGGATACTTGACCTTTCTGTCATACCGTTGTCTTATTTAAATAAATCAACGGAAATATATCGCATAAATTCATCCGCTTTACAAATGATGGTGTATTTTATATATATAAAAACAATAACTCACGTGGACTTTGACCCTCGGTCGATATTGTACAGGTTGAATTAGATATGATTATGAATCATTTGGCTAATCAATCCGAAAAAAACGCATTTTAATAATGATAAGCTTATACAAGTAAATTAAAATTTTAGGAGTAAGAAATTTTTCACGATTAATTTTGTACAATTTTAACAGTAATCAAACAAAATTAGACTGAGGAAACTAAATAAATGTTCATCTATAATCATTATTTACTGCAAACGAAAAAGCTTATCTAAGAAACAGAATGTAAAAATGCGGTTTTACCCAAGGTTTTATATGACATTATCCCACACCCGCAACTCGTACGAACGTTAACGCGCTTATATACTCGGATGAGCGCGTAATGTACTGTTACAATGTAATGCTACTGAAACTCGCTAACACCGGTTCGAGCGTACACGCCGGAATAAGCCCGTATAAGTGCGCTCGGCTTTTTGAAACGATAAATGAAGCGCGCGCTACGAAAACAAACGGTAGTCTGGAACCGCCCTTGCTAGAATAACCAAAGACAGAATTCCAACGTACAAAAAAGAAGCTAATACTATAGTGGAAGAACATGAGTTTTATTTTCGAAAGTAAGCTCGTAAATTTCCCAAGTGTACTTGTATGACGTGAAAATCTGTGAGGGAAGTATTTAGCTAGATTTATGCGAGCACTTTATCGTTTGTCTGTGTTATCAATTACGAGATAAAGCTAACAGGCTACCACTTTTAATGTCTTATATTGCTGGGCTAGGCGTGTTGTGTTTTACGATTCTAAACTGAATATTTTTACACAATGTTACGTTTATTACGAAAGAAACTATTTATCTATTAGAGTTCATGAGACACAGCTAAAGACGTAAAAAATATTAAATTTTTGGGAGTCCATTTTTAGTATTGAATAAATACCTATGATTTTATAGGCTGAATAGTTAAACGGTAGAAGAGCCAGTTCGGTTTACGCGAGTTCTTCCGGTTAAATCCTAACATCCTTGGGTTATTGACATACCCACGCTTAGCACAAGCTACACTGTTAAATGGAAGGGAAATACAAATATTAGTAATGACTTCAAAAAGAATTGCTACAATTTTTTTTTAATTGAAAGCTTTATAACTATAATAAGAAAAATATAGTATTAGAATTTTATGATGTAATTTTAAATTATAAATTGACTTCACAACTCAGTGAGTATATTCACGTAGCAACTCGATCGTATATTTCATCGAAGAAAGCACATTTTGATTGGTTTCTTCGATAAATTTTATTTTTATGAGGTTCTGCTTGATATATCACAGACTAAGTCACAGCTGACTATTTATAATATTAGATCACTTTGAAATAATACGTTTGTATAGTTTATTTCGATTATATAATAAAACAATATAATATAATGTATAGACTCTTTCCAAAAGACTTTTTGATTAGTTAAGAACCATGCCACATATACATACACATGCACACACACACATACACACACACATACATACACGCACACATGCACAAACACTCAAAATTATAAATAGTATATAATTCGGCGGTTAAAGTGTAAGTAGGCGTTCAGGAATAACCCTGTCTATCAACTTGTCTTTATAATAGACATTTAATTTTTTCCAATAAATATACTACCAATTTTCTTTTTAACATCAAATAAAAATCTTCTTGAGAATTTTCATCAAATATAATCTAATAATGTTTACAATAGTTGTTTGTCATTGTCGGTTGTTTGTTGCTATTTATTGTTCCATGGTTGATTTTCACGGACAATTTGAACCTTTGTTGGCGACTCTATCACAAAGCACAATGGGAATTGTTGACATGACTAAGGGTCAAGTGCTTTCTTTCAATCTTATTTCTTTATCTAAGATCAAGTTCCCCTTGAAGAAAAAGATAACTAATGTATTATTACCACGCGTGATTTATTTACCATTTTTGCTATAAATACTTATTTTGTAGTAAAATTTCGCACATACAGCATTTTAGCGGCGTCGGGACGTGACGACCTCATCGCCCGCTTTCGGGATAGTCTTTGTCACAGCAGAGATTATACCACCTGTGCAATCAGACACACTGGTGGTAGGTCTTTATTTGCAAGACGTTGGCTAGGTAGATACCACCGCAGTGTCAAATATTCTACCGCCAAATAGTAGTGCTTAGGCAATACTGTGTTGCGGCTTAAGGGACACTGTAGGCTAGTGAAATTACTGGGCGAAGGAGATTCAAGAACCAATATCTCGAGATTGGCAACGCGTGAGCGGCACCTACTAATGGTGTTGCGTGCGCCCATAGGCTATGACAACCGCTTACCATCATGTTCTGAAAGAATTTAAATTTTAAATTTCTTATATTTCTCGTACATTTTAAGAATTTTCAAGACCATGACTAATTAAAAGACGTCTTGATACGACTTCATTTTTATCGACTAAAGACTTCATAAATAAGCCCATCTATTAATATGAAATTAACACAATGTCTTACGTGAGACGACTAATTGCTTTAATTTATGTTCAAAAGGGTAAAGACATTCTCGTAAACATTTAGACATTATTATATTGCCTTATTACTCTGTAAAGGCTTATTAACTTCAAAGCCTTTTATGGTTCCTTAAAATTGGGAAAAAAATATATTTATTAAACCTAATTTAGACAATTTTTTTTTAATTTCACTTCGTATTCGTATTACCGTAACTTTTTGATTAAATTTAGAATGTATGCAAATTTGGAGAGTGTACTGTTACTTGGTTCCATTCTTTAATCACAATAATTGAACTTATGCATCTGATGTTACATCACAATTAACGAGCTTTACAAATAAGACATAACATCAGTAAAATATTAAGATATTAAGATTCCTATATTTGAAGCATCAATATATTATCAACGGTAGAATGGCCGATTCCGTTCCGTTAACGCGAGAAGAGCTTTCTCCTGGAGGGCCATAGAATAATATTCTTTAAAAAATTAAAATCATAAAAAATAGTAATGAAAAAGTATTTTTGTAACAATGACAGAAATTTAACAATTGTTGAATGTAAATTGTATCTAATATACGTAATTATATGACTACATGAAACTTTTAAATTTATATTTTCTATGAACATATTAATTAGATTTTTCTTATAGTCCTTAACCTATTGAATATAACGAGCCAATCAGACATCAGAAAAACCATTGTATACGAAAAACATCTGACAGATTAATTCGAAGATTGCAAAACACAAATTAAGCTCTTACTTACTTACTCTTTCTTACGTATAAAGATAATCAAATCTTGCGTTACAATACAAAACGTTTCGTACTTGATTTAATAGCAACAGAAAATGTATTAAATATGATAGCAACATCAATATTAGCAATAGGAAAATAAAGTACATATCTGATTCAATATATTATCCTATTTCATTTATATTCTCAATAGCAATAAATATATTACATTTCGAAACGATACAATACGAAGCGTTATATTATAGTAAAATCTATTATCTTATGCGATTGAAAATGAATATTCTATTAGATACGAGATTTGCTTTCAACTGTTTTTTATTTAAAAGCAATCATGCAATTCAATATTTACAATCAAGAAATCTTATCTTTATAATCTGCCAAGAATATGAACGTATTTGGTTTATAAAATTTTTTAATCTTCATCGACTTCGTCTGCATGGACTTCAGAAATGCATACAAACTTTCAACCTCCCTCTTTTGTGTCGTGGCGGAAATCTGTTCACAGATACGTGGTCTCCTGGTGAGGAAATTACGTGTATATGGGGTTCCATGATAAGTGGTCCTCATCACCATATAACATCTCCGGTGGCCGATCTCAGGGAAAGTGAGAGGCTCCGGGATCTCTTGGAGGACTCTATACCAGGGCATCTCGAACACTGTTCTGGCTGAGCTGGTTAAACACGGATACACAGGTTAAACTTTCATTCCCTATTTCAGCCCAAAACAGGTCGATATTTCATAAAAGGCTAGGAATGTCCGTCTGTTCGCTTTCCGTCCGTATATCAGTCATTTTACTTGGAGACAGAGACAATTCTTTCTATACGAAATTTAGTCAATAGGTGTATTCTACTAGCCGCTACGTAATTTTATAGTGAAATCCTAAAATATATAAATAGCTCAGCGGTAGAAGGGTCCGACTCCGCTCCGTTAACGCGAGAGTTGCGGGTTCGATCCTGACTCCTTTGGGTTATTGTCGTACCCACACCTAGCGCAAGCTTCGAGCTTATTTGGAGGGGAAATAGGAATATCGTATGGCAACGTGTGAAGTATTTGGATAGGAATAACAATAGTTATTTGCAATCGATTATTCATACAGGTTCCTAATTCTTATTCTTAAATAGCACTTCACAAGTCGATTAGTGAAAGGAAGTAATGTCAGAATCAGTAACAACACAGTTCTCCACAGTGGAGTTGTTATTGCGAGCTACGTGAGAATCTGTGAGTGTGAAGGAAACGTTTTATTAGATTTATTCAAGTACTTTATCGTTTGCAGGTCGCTTGGCATTATGAAATACGAACGAACCAAGATCAGAGATGTAATAGGATGTTTGCATTAGAAAAAAATGTTTTAGGTTCCGTATATCAAGGAAACTAATTGAAATATATTAAGCCTTTGCTGTCCGTCCGTCCGTCTAGTGCTGTATCTCACGAACCGTAATAGGTAGAGAGTTGAAATTTTCACAGAATGTGTATTTCCCGTACAAAAAACTTGATTGTTTTCTTTCGGTTGGCATACAAGCATACGGTCCGCCTGGTAAACAGTCACCGCAACCTATGAACGGTTGCGGTACATGAAGTATCACATGTGCGTTTCCAACCTAAAAGATAGGGGGGAAGGGAAGAGAAGGGAAAAAGGGGGCGGGAAGTCAGGCCTCCAGCGCTTTACATCGATTTTCTGTAAACTTAATATGTTTTATCCCCCCTAACCGATTCTTAAGCAATTTATTCCGCTCAATCTATGACCATGACCCATTTCAACTCGCACGATTAGCTGATATTGAAGTTTAAGAACATTCATTGCACGATTGATATCAATCACAATGATTGATCTTTAACGGTCTAAGAAACATGTGGATTAAGTGCGGTAGTATCGAAACATGATTTATATTCGATTGCAAATTATGAGTCGATTCTACAGGCGTCGGGACGTGACGACAACATCACCCGCTGTTGAGATAATCTCTGTCACAGCAGAGATTATTCCACCAGTGCAATCAGTCACACTGTTGGTAGGTATTTTGTTGCAAGAGGCCATCTAGGTAGGTACCACCAAAGTGTCAAATATTCTACCGCCAAGCATTAGTGTCTTAGGCATTACTGTGTTCCAGATTGAAGGGCACCGTAGGCTAGCGAAATTACTGAGCAAAGGAGATTTGAAAACTAATATCTCGGCGTTGGCAATGCGTGAGTGACACCTACAAATGTTATTTCAAGCGCTTATAGGCTACGGCAACCGCTTACCATCAGTGGTGGGCTGTATGCTTGTTGCCAACTTTTAACATAAAAAAAAATACTTCACAACTCGACGAGAATATTCACGTATCGCCTCGATATTTTACGTCGGCGAAGCGATGTTCGATTGTTTTCTTAGATAAACTTTATTTTTACGACGATCTGAATGGTATAACAGACTTCGATGACTGCGTGATAAAAAAACACTTATGTTTAGAGTTTTAGAGTGGTAGGAACTTGCCTTTAACGCAGTTTTAATTATCTCACAAACAAGGAACAATGGGTTGTATGTGTTCAGGTATGCGTTCAGGTCTGGCTAGTTTATCTGATTGTGTGTATTTTATTGTATATTTTACTGATATAGGACTTTTATTACAAGAGGCCCGCTAGGTAAAGCATTAGTGTTTTTTGCATTACTACGTTTCGGTTTTAAGGAAACTGTACGGACAACGAGGTTGGCAACGCGTGAGTGAAACCAACAAATGTTGCAGGCGTTATTTATGAATATCGCCTGCAACATTTGTTGGTAGCGTATGGGCTATGGCAGAAGCTTACCATCAGATGAATCGTATTCTTGCTTGGTAACAGAGTCACATAAAAAATATATTTTCGGAAACTCTGCCTTATTGTCCTTCTGGTCCAAAAGGGAAAATTGAATGTTTAGCGTTTACTTATTATTTTATTAATATGTACACGAACATTAAAGAGCATTCCCAAACTTATTTTTTATAGAAATAAATACAAACTTCAAAATGTATATTTTTTATTAACAATACAATTAAAATTACTAACACAAATTGTTCAACTTATTACTTTAAGTTAAAGAAAGATAATGCAAAATAATTTAATTGTAAAAAATCGATATAATTGGAAATTATTACAGTACTTTCAGTAGCTCTACCAGATTTCTTAGTCTGAATATAAATTCAAAAGACATTGAAATAAGATAAGAACGCTAAATCAAATTAGGTATAATAAATTTTCAATAACTTTTGATTATATAATGTACAATTTTATTGTGAAGTCGTTAACACAAAATAACAACTGATTTATCGTGACAGTAACTTTACTTTTCAATCTTGACCTATAAAGTATTTATAAATGAATTGTATATTTAGATATTCAATCAACTCAACTAATTCGGTTCAGACGCTTTCAATTATTCGTAAATAAATTAAGAGGCTTAAAAGGCTTTTAAGACGTCTACGCCATACTTTACCTCGTTATAACAAAGTAAGTTCGAACTAAATCAATACTAAGCTTATTTAATAGAAACCAGGAAATATTATAAATTAGCATCAGAGAACTTACCATTAACTTTTAGTAACATTTCTATTTCAAACAATTCCATTCTGACAGCAATCCGATTCAGATTTTATATGAGCATGACGCATGACCTATGACGTATCACTATAACTATCACTACATAGTATAAAAAAGTCGCCTTCTCTGTTCCTATATCCCTATGTATGCTTAAATCTTTAAAACTACGCAACGAATTTTGATGCTGTTTTTTTAATAGATAGAGTGATTGAAGAGGAAGATTTATATGTACAATAACATCCATTAAATAGTGGAGAAATACTGTTATTTTTGAGGTTTCTAATGTGTTGTCGTAAATAATTAACGCAAGCTGAACCCTACGAGATTTATCAAAAATAAATAAGTAAAAATGTAAAAAGTAAATAAGAAAAAATGTAGTGTATGAATTTCGATATTCCAAAGATAGCAGGAAATCTTCATGGTATAGGGAAAGGGGAATTGTTTTACCCCAAATTTATCGCGTGCGGGCCACGGGCAGTAATGAATAAATCAAAAGTATTGTATCGATTTTAATAACTTTTCAGTGAATGACATAGGCTATGTATTTTATACCCGTGCGAAGCCGGAGCGGGCCGCTAGTAAATATTTATGTCAGGGTACGAAATAGCGATCCAACTCCGTTTAATCGCAATAAGAGTTCATGGTGAGCCCCTGAGCGCGACAAATAAAGCAATTCAATTTTTTATTTATAATTTTTAATTGTACTACAAGAGCACTAATTCGCCAATATCACGTAGGGCTTAACTATTTATAAGAAGATTGTTAAAACAAAACAAACGCCTAACGCATTTCTCTTCCTAGCATTAATCCCGATATTTTGACCTAGGGTCTGCTTATTATTCTTACCTGGATTTGACAGGTTGCTAGTTTTAAAACAGACTAACTGCCATCTGACCTCTGCAACTCTAAGGGCGAACCAGTAACTCATTGGGTAAAAGCAAATTACCTATCAAGAGTTAACGATTATTATCAGATGTTATGTGATAAAAACCGAGGCCGACAGCTTAACGTGCTCTCCGAGGCACGGTGGGGAGGCCCACAAGGACAAACGCCCAAACCGAGAGAGATATTTATAACATCAATACAAATATCAATACAAATACCGAGCGAGAATCGAGTTTAAGGCATAAAGAGTTGTACTGTAAACAATAAATGTAATATAAATTTAGTATATAAAATTACATGTTTCCAATGAAAATAATAAAAGTACTACATTCGTGTATAATTTGTCATTCACTTAATTATTGATCGGGCGTAGAAAAGAAATCGTCTGTCAGAGGTTAATGTACTGATGGGTGTTTTGGAATCCGAGAGACACGCGTAAAATCTTAGGAGATATTCAATATAGGATCTCAAACCCTCGTCACGTATATAGGTATGATAGGTTTACATTTTTGGCTCAATTTACAATGAAATCGGAGTAAGAAGTTTGACCTTTCTATCATACCGATATCATACTTGAAAAGATCAGGATATTTACGTATAATAATTTTTAATAAATTATAAGGCAGGACAATATTTTTTCTTGTAAAATTGGAGGAATAATATGAAGTTACATTTTATTGCTCGCTTTCCTTTAAACTTCTTTTTATACAATAAACGTGGAAAATAAGTTGTGACCAGTCTGAAAGAAAGCAGCATCTACAGTCTACATATGTTCACTCTTACGGCATCCTAGCTTATATAAATAACTTACTTCAAGAGGTGGTATCAAAACATCCATACCACCTCGATGTCTGAAATCCACAACAGCGCGATTTAGAAGACATTTTCTTCCTCGCACAACCACTCTGTGGAACCAACTTCCGCCGGCGGTCTTTCCGAACCGATACGACTTGGGAACCTTCAAGAGAAGAGCCTATTCTTTCCTTAAAGGTCGGCAACGCGCCTGCATGCCTTCTGGTGTTGCAGATGTTCATGGGCGGCGGTGATCACTTAACATAAGGTGAGCCTCGTGCCCGTTTGCCCCTCTTACATAAAAAAACTAAACCTATACCAAATCAATATTACCTATTAAGCAAAAATACAAATTTAATTAAACTTTTGTCTAGTAAAATTAATTGGAACGTATAAAACTTTTCAAACCGGCACGGGAATAATAATGTTTCAATTGAAGAAGTAAATTCATACTTATTTGCATAACATGAATTACAGCTGCCACATAACAAAGGAACTTCTTGGAAAATTGTTAAAGAAAATAATAATTTTGATATTATTATTTTCAGAAATTACAAAATACAAGAGACGCAAATGATCTTCAAAGTTTTGCAAAACTAACTTGAATAACTTCAAAGAAAAGCGATTCTTATTCCATACAAAAAGATGCTTAAACTAATATTATCCTCTATCCGTATTCGTAGTAAAAATGGGAAAGTAAGTCTTTTTATAAACATACCACGATGAAAGGTACCGAGTTACTTGAAAACTTCTAAATAACTTAATAATAATGATATACCCAAAAAAAATCTTATTTTTAATAGTTTTTTTAGAGTTATACTTTTCAATCTAAATTGAGAGAAGCGAGTTGAAATCCAAGTGCTAAAATTAAAATATAAAATATAGGTATATATAGGTACATCCTCTTCATTGAAAAATATTATTTTCTGCCTAGCATCTAATAATCATCATCGTTAAAGGCGTCGGGATGTGACGACCCCATCGCCCGCTGTTGGGATAACCTCTGTCACAACAGAGATTATTCCACCAGTGCAATCAGTCACACTGGTGGTAGGTCTTTTGTTGCTAGAGGCCGGCTAGGTAGGTACCACCGCAGTGTCCAATATTCTGCCGCCAAATAGTAGTGTTTAGGCACTACTGTGTTCCGGTTTGAAGGGCATTGTACGCTAGTGAAATTACTGGGCGAACGAGATTTAAGAACTAATATCTCGAGGTTGGCAACGCATGAGTGGCACCTACTAATGGTGCTGCAAGCGCTCATAGGCTGCGGCAGCCACTTACCATCAGGTGGGCCGTATGCTTGTTTGCCAACTTCTAACATAAAAAAAAAAATCATATACTCCTGTGTAAGTAAAATAAGACTATCATTCTTTTCCCATTTTATTCCAGAGCCCTTTATCAACGCATCTAACTCATATCTAACTATATTATTCAATTTACCAAATGAATACTGAGCAAAAAATCATCCAGGTACTAAAGTTATATACAAAGAGGCAAGAACTAAAAAAGAAATTTGTTTTTAGTGCAGTATAATTTTCCTAATGTGCGCGAAAAAAAATTGAAATTTAATTAAATTTCACAATAGGCCAGATTAATACGCAAAATTAAACACTTTATCTTTGAAAATGTGTGCCTTCGACATCCAGCTTTCATTTCATTTCCCATATGAGTTCATATATCATATTTCTGTTACCCTTCAAGTTACAATAAACTAGATAAAGTTGACCTACGAATAAGTTAGAATCGATAAATCACTGTGGTTTTCCACATCTCCGTATAATAAAGCGTCACACGTCGATTATTCTCAGGATATAAATTACAGAGTTCTATCCGAAGTGGATTTGTTATTACGTGAAAATTTGTGAGGGAAGCATTTAGGTAGATTTATTCGAGTACTTTATCGTTTGCAGGTTCTTGCGTTATCAAATACGGGGTATAGTGAAAAGAACATGGTTTTTATGGGTTTCATTCATAAGTAGGAATGGAAGTATCATTGTGTTTTTAGCTTACAGCAATGTAATCTATTTTTTGCTTTTCAAATCGTTATTTACACTCTAAATGAAACCAACGAAATATAGAAAATGGATGCGATTGATTCCAATGTTGGTGGCAAAAGGGGATTAATAGTAGTAAATAAAATTTATCAATACAAAATGTGTAACCTTTGCGCCATTTTTTATAAAAACGTGATATAAAAGAAGGTTGAAAACATTTAACATAGTTTTGACACCTTAAACTTCACCGTATGCTGCAACCTAAGGGAGAAAGAAAATCATGGATGAATGATGGATGGACAGTCATAGCACTGGCGCACTGGATCTCAGAGATCTGACTCTCTCATTGATGACTAACTGACCAAAACGCGACAATATAATATTTAGTGATATTTGTCCCTTATATTCTTTCAGAAGGTCGACACCGTTGTGGCGTTGTGGGTAGCGAGTCTGCCTTTAGTCTAGACGGTTGCGGGTTCGATTCCCGCTCGGGCAGATGTTTGTTAAAATTTCTGTCTCGGTCTGGGCGTTTGTCCGTATGGTTCTCCCCACCGTGCCTCGGAGAGCACGTTAAGCTGTTGGTCCCAGTTATTGTCAATAACATCTGATAATAATCGTTTACTCTGGATAAGTAAATTGCTCTTATCCAATGAGTTACTGGTTCGCCCTTAGGGTTGCGGAGGTCAGATGGCAATCGCTCTGTGTAAAAACTATCAACTTGTCAAATCCGGATAAGAGTAATAAGCAGACCCTGGGTACATAAAAATACCGGGAATAATGCTAGGATGAAGAAGATTCTGTCAGACGGTCACCCAGACTAAGAAAGACCATTTGTTCCAAAAATTGTACTGTCCACCAATGCTTTGAATTCTTAAATCCGTAAACAATTTGTTTCACATAAGCTATTTACAAAGCTATCCTCGTCACAAATAGCTGATACTATACGCACAAGCGAGTGAAATCAATCACTTTGATAGATCTCGAACGGTCTGCCAAACATGCGGATTAAGATCTATGGTAGTTAAACTTGATTTATTCATTTGTAAATTAAGAATACATTACTTCGCAATTCGGTAGGTACATTCACGTATCGACTTGATCGTATATTTTGTGTCGGTAAAACGATATTTGATAGCTTTCTGCGATAAACTTTATTTTACGATGTTCTACGTTATGTATTGAAAACTTACTAGAATGTTCTCGGTATTATGAATATTGAAAATTCAACTTAAATAAATTTCGTAAAATTTTTCATCTTGAGATATACAAATACTTTTTAACGAAAACTGATATAAGCAATAATATTTAAATTTGAAGATCTTTTACAATTTTTATTTAGAAAAAAAATGATAAATTGCTAAATACCACTTCTTATAAATTCTTAGGACAATCAGTATAACTGTTTAATCTTGGGAAGTAGGTAGTCCCTTAACAAAATATATTGTTTAAAATGAAAAAATATTATTCTGATTATTTTTATTGTTACATGCTTACTAGTCTGTGAAATACTACATCATATTTATCGCTTTTGCAAAAAGTTCGAAGTTCTTACGTTTTTTCTTAAATCTGTATATTTCAATAGATTATAGGATAAAAAGAGACAAAGACATAGAGAGAGAGAGAGAGAGAGAGACTTGCGCACCCGCCCGGTTGCGCACTTACTTGCTTGTGTGCTCATTAGTTTATTGTAGGCGCGATACACACACGCAAACACACAGCATACGGCATTTCGTTACGTGACGATTTCTACAAAATCGCAGTACCCGTAAACCACCTTAAGGAACTTCGTTCCAAAACTACTCGTTAAAGTATGATAAAATACATACCTAAGTAACTATGCAAAACCTAAATATCATTAATTAAGAATTTAAAGTGTGTTTAACGTATAAATCTTTACCACAAACAAATCTTGACAGTTTAATGAGGGAATGGCTTAAAGTAGCTTTCGCCTAAGTCTTTTTAGAGTTTATTAGTTAACGAGACGCTCATAGCCGAGTGCACCCGCTGATCGGTAAACGATCGGTAGGTTAAGCAACTATAGGCGCGGTCAGTCAATAGATGGGTGATCGCATAGTGGTATTTCAACCGAGCGTCTCCGTGCTTCGGAGGGCACGTAAAAAGTCGGTCCCGGCTGTTGACATTTAGACAACAGTCGATAAGTCAAGTCAGAGGCCTACGGGCGACCTGAACAACTCTGACACTAGGTTGACCACTAACCAATCGATAAGAAGAAGAAGAAGATTAGTTAAACTTCTTATGAGATCTTAATTTAAAGACTCATAGAGCTCTTAGTTTATTTACTGACGGCCT
Source organism: Hestina assimilis (assembly GCA_023373885.1). NCBI lineage: Eukaryota > Metazoa > Arthropoda > Insecta > Lepidoptera > Nymphalidae > Hestina > Hestina assimilis. Next base: position 8,706,276 of record CM041755.1, on the reverse strand, counting down.
ACGTGCCTACGCTCCAGCTTACACTGCGTCTACATCATTAACCTGTCTAAATGTAAACATTTACAAATATTGTACTATATTATATTAGAATTTATGTTTATCTTTTATGGTTTCAATTTTATAAATTCGATAAGATTAACACCGTTGTGGCGTTATGGGTAGCGTCTGCCTTAAGCCTCGATGCGGGTTCGATTTCCGATCGGGCAGATGATTGCATTGATGTTACAAATATCTGTTTCGGTCTGGGCGTTTATCCTTGTGGGTCTCCCCACCGTGCCTCGGAGAACACGTTAAGCTATCTGTTTCGGTTGTTATCAATTAACATCCGATAATAATCGTTAACTCTTGATAAGTAAATTGCTCTTATACAATGAGTTTTTGGTTCGCCCTCTGGGTTACGGAGGTCAGATGGAAATCGCTCTGTATAAAAATTAGTAGCCTGTCAAATCCGGAGAAAATAAGCAGATCCTGGATAAGTACATACACGTTTAATACCGGGAATAATGCAAGATTTCACTTGTCGACTTTTATCAAATTCATAACAGCCAGGATAAAATTTCGGAGATGCTTAGTTTAAATACAGTTCTTTTTTGTTATTTTTTTAACGTGAAGATTAAGAAAGAAATTTTAATACCCTAAATAGAAAAATTTTCCCAAAAAAAATTTATTGCTTCGTGGTTTTATAAAAGCACACAGTTGACGACGACGACGACGTTGTGGCGCAGCGGTAGCGAACCTGCCTTAAACGCCACAGGTCGCGGGTTCGATTCCCGCTCGGAGCATAATATGTTTGTATTGGCCATGCAAGCATATTTTCCTGTCTGGGTGTATTTGTCCTTGTCATTGTGAATGTTTCCGGACCCCGACACAGGATATTACTATTCTAATGGGGGCGTTGAGTGTGCAGCGTTTATTTATTTATTTATTTATAGTTATTTTGTTAAGACAGGTTGTATCGAGTATAAAACTTGCAACCTTTGTGGCATAAAACACTCGATTAAAATAAAACGATGTATCGATATACGATAGAAGCCGGACCTTTTACGACGTTTTCTATCTAGTCTGTAACGACCGATGTTGTGTTAAATTGTTCAGCAGTCGTAAAACAAGAACACCCATTTAGTGACGAAGGAAAATCTACGGTATCATTTAAGTTTTAAGAAGACCATAAACTTAAGAGATTCTGTGTTTATCTATCAAAGGTACGTTATTAACCCCTGTCTGTGCATAATTATATAAAAATTAAAAAGCGTTTCCACGTTATTATGTATGTATAGTTTATTAATTTATGCAAAGATAAACTTAAGTAGTCTGTCAGCTTAGACAATAGATTTTTGTGTGTTTGATTCACTACCAATATACCTATTATGTGTAATTAACAATAGAATATTATTTCAGGCATTTAAGCAAATGTACCATATTTTACACAAATTGTGTTAATAAATATACAATACGTAGATATTTATACGTATGTATTATGTATTATTAATATATATTTTTTCTCTCTTCATCTCTTTATTTAAATATATATATATATATATATATATTTTTTAATTTATTTGTTACTTTCTGCTATTTCTACCCTTGGTATACATATTCCTTTAATAATTCAAAGGTTGGCTGGAAGAGATCCCTTATTGGGATAAGCCCGCCTTTGTACAAATGATATTTCTTTGAAAAATTTTGTAATTTTTAAAATACTTGTACAATAAAGTTATATACAACAACAACAACAACAAATATTTCTTGTCTTCTTCTTAACATTGAGCCCGGTATTTGCCCAGGGTCTGCTTATTACTCTTATTCAGATTTGATTTGATAGAGCGATTACCATCCGACCTCCGCAACCCTAACGGCGAACCAGTAACTCTTTGGATAAGGTCAATTACATGTTAACGGTTTTTATTATCAGATGTCATGACAAAAGCCAGGGTGGGCGTATTGTGTTCTTCGAAGCACGGTGGGGAGACCCACAAGGACAAACACCAAGACCGAGACAGATTTTGGAAAATCAATACAAAATTTCGCACCGAGCGGGAATCGAATCCGCGACGTCGAGGATAAAAGCAATCTCGGTACCAACACGCCGCAACGGTCGTCACTAATATTTCTGGTCATTGCCATAATTTTAATGACACAAAAATGTTTTTTAACAATTTGCCATTACACCATATAAACTAAAAGCACGCCACAAGAAGACGGCTTCGCAGGAGGCACCCTAAAGAACGGAATCAAATTTGAGCCCCCGTGAGGGCTGCCCCTTTATCACGGCTGAGTCTCTGTACTCGGACACCCCCCTCCCTGACGCTGTCAAGGCCAGTAGGGCCAACAGCAATACACATTCCGAAAAAAAAAAAACCACAAGAAGTTAGACCTATTAACTAATTAGAAACAATATAACTTTTACAATATACTGAACACATCATAAAGTAAACTAGTAAAAGTATCAACAAGGTCCATCGCTATAACCTTTATTTACTATGTCTAAAAGGCTACCATTTGAATACAAATAAGTGCAGTGGTTAGACGGCAGACGTCTTTTATATCTAATATATTCTTTTATGGTATTGCTCGGTACGAAAGACTATTTGTTACAGAAAGGTTTTTTCAGGCAGCTCTGAATACGTATGGATATTTTTATTTTTTAGTTTCCGAGCCAACCTAACGTGTTTTCTTATGTAGCAAGTGATTTGGCAAACGTATTACTGTCTGGTCGCTTATAAATTGCACTGCACTTTTGAGATTTAAATTAATCGTTATAGTGATTTTTGTTTTTTCATGTTGTTGCTTTACGAAAGTAAAATCAAAATATCTAATAAGTGGACTGTGTGTGTGTGACTTGTGTATTATTACAGAGCCCTGAAATAAGATTTAAGTATTCTTAATAATAAAATACTAGGAATGTAAAAATTTGTTTATCACTCTCGAAACATGTGTTCTGCCGCTATATTTCTTCCATCTATGCTGTCACTACATGACGATCTCGTAACTTTCACTGTACATTGCTATGATCGCTTGTACCGCTCCAGGCTGGATAGCTTATACGGCAATGCTAAGCAAAGTGAATAAACGTCACTGATTCATGCTCGCACCGCTCTTGGCTCATAAGTCACAATTGCGACAGGTCATATTATTAAATTAAGATTGCTATGATTCTAAAAGTGGTTTATTGAATATTATTGAGAGAGAGGTGAGACGCTCATAGCCGAGTGCACCCGCTGATCGGTAAACGATCGGTATGTTAAGCAACTTTAGGCGCGGTCAGTCACTAAATGGGTGATCGCATAGTGGTACTTCAACCGAGCCTCTCCGTGCTTCGGAGGGCACGTAAAAAGTCGGTCACGGCTGTTGACAATTTGATAACAGTCGATAAGTCAAGTCAGAGGCCTCTGGCAACCTGAAAAACTCTGACACTAGGTTGACCACTAACCAATCGATAAGAAGAAGATTGAATATTATTGAAAAACATTTCAATAGTTGGCAGCATTAGGTTGGTTATATATACTTCTCACAATTTTCGAAAGTGAATATTTTATACGACTTCTGGACTGAATAAAAACATAGTCTATATACAAAAATATACTGAGAGGGAAGTTATTCATTGAATTGTTGAATATTTAGCAGTAATTTTGGTAAATGTCATTTTCGGCGATTCGATCGTCTCTCGTGTTGAGTATTTGTATAAACAACACATTATTGTACGGAACGTGGGTGTATACTGAATACCTATTTGATTTATATCAACATGTCTGTGTAGTTTCCAGGATCTTAAGCTCTCGTTGATTTCGTTATTAACGAAAAGAATAGCACATGTTTTCTCAATGCTAAGTAAAACATAGCCACATACGGCACCGACTTCTGTTTCAGAAAAAATTTATTTTTTTCCTTTAGTTTTTAAGTCGGTTTTTTTACATTATTTCTTTTTATACTTTTTATTTACGAATGATAGTGATAAATGAATTATGCAAATTTAAAACTTGTATGGTTTTCTCATGGATGCCATTGTTAGAACTGGACCAAATTGAAATGGGACCATATGGGCAGCATCAGCTTCAAATCAATTTAAAGTAAACGAATTCAAATAAAAAAAGAATCATCAAAATCGTTTCAATCAGTCGGACGTTATGAGGTAACAAACAAAAAATAAATACGAATTGAGAACCTCCTCCTTTTTGAAGTCGGTTAAAAGCAATATCCGGTTTGCTAGAAGCATAAATCTTGACACCTTCATTTTTCTCATCCTTACCCTATTCTATTTCTTATTCGAGGTAGCATTATAATTTTAGTAATAAATTCTACAATCTGTTATTTTGTTGTTTTAGTTGGAATCACCCACAAGAGTATGGTAATGGTGGTAATGGTAGTAGTGCCGGTCACTTGGCTTTTTCAAAGTGCCTGAAGCCCAAGCGCTATTTCTCTATTTTCTTACTTTTTCTTGACTTTGTGGCGCGACGACAGAGAACCTGCCTTAAGCGCAACAGTTCGCGGGTTTGATACCCGCTCGAAGCAGATGTTAGTATTTACCATATACTATCCTAAAGCCGTTGATTGTGTAGCGTTTATTATTTTTTTCTTTGTCTAACTTCTCTCTATTGCTATTGAAAATAGGCTTCAGTAACTGTTTTATCACCTTTGGTAGTATAAATGATATGAATATTCCCAACAAATCTACATAAAAAATAATATTATTATACAATAAACACGATGAAATTTCTATGTCATATCGAACAGACACCACATGACTTTTCAATTTGTTCGCCAACTCAAGTTCTATTGTTACGGATTGGAAACTATAAACAATATTACAGAGAGATCTTAGTTCGTCGACCCCAGCTCATTTTCTTAGCAGGCGCCTGACAGACGGCACCCCGTTGCAACGCTAAATTATCTTTATATTTTTCTAAATTAGACCATATCAGTATTATATACCTTTTTAAAATAATCTTCATTATACTTCTTACATCTTTGAATTTAAAATACGAATATTTTTAGATTTCGAGTCTTTCCCACATTGAAGCTAAGCTCAAAAACTGTGTGTTTATTTTTTTGAGTGTAGCGCGAATTTGTCTAAAAAAAATTCCTCCTTCCGTCCTCTGACTTTTGGTTTCAAATGTAATTTTTTAATGGAATAACGTTTAAAATTTAAAAATTGGTACGGTTTTAAATGAAATATTCTTCAGTTGATTAAATTATTTCAAGATTCAATCTATCTTTTCATTTTTTTAAGACTATAAATATATATTCTAAATATGCATATATATTATAATATATATATATTAATATTACTTTTTAGTCACATTACTTATGTTTTTAAATGTGATATAAAAAAAGCAGATTTGAATGAGGCTAATCAAGGAACGAACACAGAGCGCAATACTTCAGATACTTGGTACGTTACGTTGATATTTTTACGATGTTGTGGCGCAGCGGTAGCGAACCTACCTTAAGCGCTACTGGTCACGGGTTCAATTCCCGACACAGGGGTATCCTAATGGGGGCCGTTGAGTGTGTAGCGTTAATTTATTTCAATGAGAATACTTCCCAGGCATTACGAAATAAGCAAAGTTCTATACGACAAAAATTCTCGCAATGATGTATGTAAGTAACGGGAACGCAATCATTGTCGCCTCCTAGTCTAGTCAGATACGTAAGCTATATTAAACGACCGGGAAAGACAGATATAATGCGGTTTTAAATTGCTTTTTAAAACGATGGATTAATTGTTATACATTACGGTTTCCGAGCTAAAATAAATGTACGTCGTAAAATTTTATTCCTATTTCGTAGACAACACGCTTTAAAAGTGAAATATCTACGAGCGCTACTTTAGAACTTTTTTTACGGTTTTATTTCTTCCGGTCGTCCTTAGCTTTCTCGAAACAATTGTTTCTCCACTCGGATTAATTTGGATTTTTGTTGTGGTTTTAAAGTCAAGAATTCTTATTGTTGTAAGACTAACTATGTATATAAGTGAATTGTAAAAGTTATCTTAATAAAAAAAAATCTGCGAGAAATGTAAGTAAACCCAATCAAATATTACATATAACATATAAACGTTGCACAAACGGCCCCCATTAGGATATTAATATCCTGTGTCGGGGGTCCGGAAACATTCACAATGGCAAGGACAAATACACCCAGACCGGAAAATGTGCTTGCATGGTCAATACAAACATATTATGATCCGAGCGGGAATCGAACCCGCGACCTGTGGCGTTTAAGGCAGGTTCGCTACCGCTGCGCCACAACATCGTCAATAACATATTGAGTGATGGATAACATTTACCATTGCCCATGTTTACTACTACTAACACAGCGCTTGTTTCACCTTGCGTTGTTACCACATAAAATAAGGCCGAAGAGTGGGAATGAACAGGTGGGAATTTGAGTCTTGCGTACTCACAATCGACGAAATTACGCCGCTAGCGGACGAAATGCGAAGTGGATTTCCCTTATTATTTTGAGGAATTCTAAGGAAGTCTAGCTTTTATAAATAAAAAGAAACCAGTATAACTTTAACAGCCCAGCATGACCATTTTCGTAAAACAAAACCCTCTCATGGCACCTTTAAAAAGTATAACTTCGATAACTCCAAAAAGTGAATAAAATTATTTCAAAAACTTCAACGTAAATGTTTCTGCTGCTCTAAAAGAATATTGCTTTTCTAATATACACAAAATAACGAGTCTTTATCTTCCTAACATTATTCCAGGTATTATACGAGTATTTACCCAGGAACTGCTTATTACTCTTTTTGTGGACAGTTTACTAGTTTTTACACAGAGCGATTGCCATCTGAACAACGTAGGGCGAACCAGTTACTCATTCGATAAGAGCAATATACTTATTAAGAGTTAACGATTATTATTGTTGTGTACGATTATGTTATGCCATAACAACCGGGACCGACAGCTTAAGCTGATCTCCGAGGCACGGTGTGGAGACCCACAAGGACAAACACTCAGACTGAAACAGATATTTGTAAGATCAATGTAAGCATCTGCCCGAGCGGGAATCAAACTCGCAACCGTCGAGGCAAACTCGCAAACCACATCGCCACACCGGTGTCATACATAAGAATGAGTGTATGTATAATTGGCACGCTTTGTACCTTATATGGATGGCTGGTCACAACAAACATAGAGTCGTCTGAAACTTTAGAAGTGGCATACGCTAAGAAAAAGTGAAGTGGTACAGATTGATATCATTAGTACTCGTATTTATGAAAACAGGGTTAAGGTAGCATTTTGCATCCAGTTTTATACAGTTTTTGTGGAGGTATGACGTGAGATATGCCTCCTACACAACGGGAGGATTCTTCGACCAGGCGGGTGATATTGCCTGGTGGACCGAAGCCCGACGACTTACGTTGGAAAGTTGTATATATAGGTTATAAGCGTAGGAAACTCTAATAGCGCGATTTAGGATCTTGACGGTCGTGTAGTTGTTGGTGTCGCTGTAGCTTGCTTGAGATGTGACAATCTTGTCTTTTCAATCGCGTTACGTCGTGTTGTGTGTAGATGTCGGTACAGTTTTGAAAGTTGAAAATTCTTATTATAATAATATAGCAATAATGTAACTATAACGAATATATTATAAAGTCGTTCAACAAAACAGCTACGGCTTACTTATGTTACGACTGTTTCTAAAAGTTTCTAACTATAATAAAGACTTGCATAGATCTAACTTTGAGAAACTAGAGTATTATAATGGATATGACATATTTTCTTTTTATTTTGTATTAAAAATCTACACAGGTATATGGTGTAGCAGTAATTTTAGTTAGTGTCGTAAGGAGGATAACGACGCAGGATGCAAAGCCTTGAAGCGTCTATAGAAATTCGAGAAATAAGTACTTACGTATGTATACGTACAGAGCCCGAGGCAGTGCTACTTCACAAGTTACGGGTTCAATTCCCGCTCGAAGCAGATATTTGTATTGACCATACAGGCAAGTTTTCCGGTCTGGGTGTGATTGTCCTTGTCATCGTGTATGTTTCCGGACCCCCGACACAGGACGTAACTATCATAATGGGGGACGTTGAGTGTGTAGCGTTTATTTATTTAAAATTAAGGTATAAATCTGTAATTGAATTTAAAAGTAAACAAACACATCATTTAAATTTGAAAAATTGGAAAACAGTACGTAAATAATATTTATTTCATTAATATGTACATGTCTATTCTATTACATTTTATAGCAACTAATTAGAAGGGTGTATAAGAATAAACTTGTAGAGATACACTAATAGTTTCTTAAAAGCTCTCTTTAGACCTACCTTAGTATCATCATGCGTTTATTACGAAGTTTCTACGAGTTACAATACTACGTTGTGAGAAAATTGCGTATCTCACTGAGAACGAACCTACCATCCCAGTACTTGGGTAAAAGGTTCTGAGGGATGGCTTGAAAGGCGTATTTATTCAGGATTTAATTAAACACGTATGTATTTAAGATGTTCTAGTGGCTGAGAGTAGGCTAAGAATTTGTACGGCAAATTGATTTATTGCTCTAGAGCAAAAGTAGTAACCCATAGTTTGATACGAACACTTCGCTAAAATCTTGTAACGAACGGTTTACATTGTTATTGAAAATTAACTGTGCGCACATTTACACTTATTATTATTATGCGTTGCGTTGACACTGTTGTGGCGCTGTAGGTAGTCTGCCTTTAGTCGACGCTTGCGGGTTCGATTCCCGCTGGAGCAGATGTTTATTAAAAAATCTGTCCTGGTCTGGGCGTTTGTCTGTGGTTCTCCCCACCGTGACTCGGAGAGCACGTTAAGCTGTCGGTCTCGTTTGTTATCACATAACATCTGATAATAATCGTTAACTCTTGATAAGTAAATTGCTCTTATCCAAAGAGTTCCAGGTTCGCCTTTAAGGTTGTGGAGGTCAGATGGCAATCGCTCCGTGTAAAAACTAGTAACCTGTCATATCCGGATAAGAGTAATAAGCAGACCCTGGGTAAAATAAAATACCAGGAATAATGCTAAGACGAAGTTGCGTTATGTGCATGTCGGAAATAAAGAGGATATTTGGTGGTAATCGTCACAGTGACTTGGAATATAACTATAATGCTAAAATAATTACAATGACGATAGGCCGTGATATAATTTCAATGCGAATAGAGTGACAAGGAAAATCTGGGTAGGTTGGGACGAATCGTTAGCCGCGGCAAGCGGTACACTAAGACGCAATCATTACAAATGGGAGTAGGTGGGAGCAGGGAGACATACTAACATAACATAACAATATCTACCGCCATCAATTATTTATCTAGTGATATTGAATAACATCAAAGTTTTTTTTTTATTATTTGGAAAGTAGACTCTACTCCACCTGATGGTAAGTGGAAATAAAGTCCAAACGCAAAGGCGGCTAACACGGTTGCATTCCGCAACTGTCCCTCGCCCTGCCTACCCGCAAGATGCCTCTTCACCCCTCGTTTGAAGGAGCCCAACGTCTAATATCCCGACATACACTACATGTATGTGTACATAACACAAAGCGATCAAAAATACGACCGCCACAAGCCATCGTTAGTGTAGTTTTTCTGCGCACATAAGCATAATGTAGCATAATATAACTTTCCGCCGGGCCGCGGATTGTCGGGCAATATCACCCGCCTCGTCAAAGGATCGTCCCTTTTGTTAGAGGGACATCGCACTTCGTACATCCACACAGCCAAATAATATCCCCAAAGTAAGGGATTTAGAAATAAGATACTGAAAATAAATCGTTAATACAGTATATGTGGGGCCTAGTCAGATCCTCTTTATGTGTAAAATGTTTTAAAAGAAAGAAATGAAGTTTGAATTGTTTACATTATTTTTATTTAAAATGTAAATATATAACATTGTTAATTTTTCAAACTAATGTTTTCCTTTTTATTATGTGGCAATATCAATGACGGAAATCTGACGTAGTTGTAGCAGACCAAATCGATTCCTGTTCTAAGCAGAGATGTTTCCCAGTGTTGACTACGATATACCTATTAAATGTGTTTAAAAAACAGGCACGTATGATTCATCTTATTAGAACTTTTCACGTAAGAAAACGAATATACCTACCCAATTTTTTTACCGGTCATAAATTTCCACTTAGCACAATTACAAAAAAGATTATGTTTCCAATTTAGCACATTTCTGCAAATCACCGCTCCGTAGGGAAAATATTGCTTGTAAGATAATAATTTCACGATTTATACGAAATCAGTGTAATTAATCTTTTCGTATATAGTCTGTTGTTACTCACGAAGTTCTGGGTGAACAACAGGGCCGAATTTAGAGGTTTAAATAAACAATTGCTTCATTTTTTCAATTTCAATTAATACTTATTTTTGAAACCAAGTTCATTCTTTTTAAAATAAAATTAGAAACAAGAATTATCGGAAATTAATCAAGTTAATCAAAGGAATCTGAACGGAACAGAGAAAGATTTTATTTCGAGGCCTCTTTTATCGAGGCCCGGGGCTGTAGCCCCGAATTTCCTAATCTTAATACGGCCCTGGTGAACATGATTAAGCTTTTCCTTTATAACGGCACGAAACTTGGGCGTTCTCATTGTGATGATACAACTTAATCCGTATAAACCCAAGAGTTTCATAACCCTGTCATTCTTATAAAATACAAAGAATGTTATTGCGACAGTGTATTAAGGAACGCTGAACATACCCTCGCAGGGTCTTAACGAACGTAACAAGCCTTTCTTGTTCACAACATCCCTGCTATAACTTTAAACTTAATATATTTCCAGACTCGGTATTATTTTACAGTGTGTCAATTGTGTTAAAAAAATTTTAATAGAAGATTTTAATTTTTAAAGTATAATAAGCTGATCTATGTTTAATCTAAATATTTGTATCTACAACATCTTACAACATTATTACTAAACCACACTGTATTTATAAATCATGTAAACTGGAAATGGTGGTAATAATGCTAACTACATTTTCCCGTTCAATCTGAATACGAGAACAAACCTTGGACGGAAAAATAAGCCACGTGGCTACTGTGGGCTAAATTTCATAAGAATTGGATAATTAGTTCAGCAGCATATGATCAAATAAACATACATACTTACAAACGGCCGGCTTTCCAAATATACTCTCAGAACTTACCTTGCTCGTTCCAAAATGATAGTTACTCGTTCCAGAAGTTTTGCTTGCACTTTATATTCACGTCAAAATTTGCTTTAAATATATCTATAATAGATTGCGAAAAGATACTGAAACATATTTTTTGTTGGAAACTGGAATAGTACCCAACGGGTAAGGCCGTTGAGGAAAGAATAGTTCCAAAATGACCGATATTTGATATCGATTATCTTGAGGAAAACGGTTTGAGGATATGAAACGGATATCCATAGTTTCATATATATTTAAATAACAAACCTTGCTCATTCTTATTCTTAGACTATAAATGTAAGCATTAAAGTTGGATAGATGGATGGTAGGACGATTTTTATTTTCCCGTTCATGCAAAAACCACAGCAAGTATTTTGACAAATAATAAACATATTCAATAATAAGGTTTTAGATTTTTTTACAAAACTAACGCATAATGACACACATACAAAAAGACACGGAAACCGAATCATGCTACTCTTCGTGGCGAAAGCCGAATCATTGTAGACTTCACGGTAAAAAACGAAACTTGCTATCTTCTTGGCGTTGTCGAACGTGCTAATCTTCGTTAGAAATTTGAAAGATGCTAGTTTTTATTGGAAGCGTCGACATATGAGTGATTCTTTAAACGATTTTGTAGTCATTCATCTTCGTCGTTTCAGAACGTTAAAGTAAATAAAATTGGCATTAAATTCAACTGAAGCTATCGTATCATATGACATCAGAGTAACTTAAGATGATTTTAAATTTGATGAGTTGTTTAGTCTACAAAACGTCTGTATATAAATGAAACTAAATGAGTAACATTTACATATAAGATTATAATTTTATTGTCTTCTAGGTACCAAATCATTACTAATAATTAAATCAAATTATGAAGGTACAATAATGTAGAGCCTTGACACTTTCGATATAAATTAGCTGGCTCAACCAAGAAAGTATTTCCTTTCATAAAATATCGACGTAAAGTAAAAGTATCCAAACTGATGAATTTCTTTCGATTAGTCTTATTATCTGATTAATCTATCTTCTCTCCCTCTGATACTAATCCCGTCAACCACGAATGAAGCACAGTGCTTGGCAAGTCGCGTGGTGGCTCGTTCTGTGAAAAATTCGTAACCTGTCAAACGCACTGAGGTCGGCCACCGAGAAGGTTTTAGTGGGTCCACATGAGGTTATTATCTTGTCATGGAACCCCACTTATCCTGGTTCTTGAGTTTAGGAAATTGTAGTGGGAACCCTTATAGTGGTGGTAGCCCCACCCTTTCTTATTTACTTTTGTTTCCTCTTCCTTCCTTTAGGTTGGAAAAACATTCAATATGCTACAGGTATTGTGAACGTCTATAGGCAACGGTAATCGCGTAGCATCAATCACCATGGCAAATAAGCAAATGCTCTATGTTTGTTTTTCATCTTTGCAGTATAAAAAGGTTTTGATAGTACCGTACCCTTTATCGATAGAAGAAAATCGAGCACTTCTTAAAGCTTACTAACCCATTGATTAATAGCATACGACTAAGTTTTAATACATAATTTAAAAACACATTGTTACTCTTAATCGGTTCATTGACTACTTAAAATATACAAAACCTATTACTCACTGTCATAACAATGTAATAATTACATGAAAAAGCTAACCAAGCAATATATTTAACCTCCTGTTACCAAATTTCTCTTAGCGTCACTTAAAGGACCATTAATCAACGTCACTAAAGTTTATCAGATGTACCCACATCCTGAACACCTGGTCTATTTTGATCTCTTTGTTATATCAATCATAGCGACGTGAGATCCGCCTTAACTTTGCTGTTACATAATAGCTTGCAAATTGCAAGGATATAAAGGATATTCATAAACGATTTATTATATCACTTCTTCGATGTTTGTAACTAAGAAAGACAGAGCTTAATGACTATGGTGCATATAAATGGACCTTCTCAGGGGGTCCACATCCCCTCTCCTATTCCCTTTCTTTCTTCTTTCCAACTTACTCTTCATACCATGAGGTATACACATAGTTTAAAGTAACTACTTTACATCGGGGCTACCATATGCTCATGTGCTAATGGTTTGGCTAACTTTATGTTGTCGGCTTTCGCGAGTTCTATTATTTATATTGATCAATCAGGCATGTATTTAGCGATCTGGGCGTTTTTGATTCCCAACAATGTTCCTATCCAAGAGACTTTTGAGTGCAAAGCGTTACAGATATTATGATTTACTAACATTTACCCATGACTGTACTAAATAGCTCGTCGGTTAAAGGGCCGACTTCGCTTCGTTAGCGCAAGGGTTGCGGATTCGATCCTGACCTCCTTGGGCAGCTATCGTACTCAATACTAGCGCAAGCTACGAGCTTATTTGAAGGGGCAATAGGAGTGTTAGTAATGAATTGAAAATGGAGTCTTTAAGAAAAATACTTATCGTTAAGTTATTTATTACAAACTTCTGAAAGATTTCCATCGTCCATTTTAAAGTAAAGACTAACTTAGTCAGCAGACTTAATTATAGTAATACGTCTTAAGTTAAATTGTGGCTTGATTACGTAATACATTAATGAAAGAACTTTTACGTCGTCTTCTAAACTTAAATAATCAGCTAACTAAGTCCAAAAACCCGTTAACAATGATCAAGAAAAGTGTGCTTTAACTATATTAATAAATTATAATTCAGTGTCTTAATGAAAAATAACCTAATAATATTGATGACTTTTATACTATTATGATAAAAATTTGATTATTTTAAAAAGTACAAGTAATTTCGTCTTAAAACGTGAAATTTCATAAAAAATTATAAATAAATCGGTGCATATTTTTTCGTGTAAAGTAATATAGATAAAGATTTATTATAAAATTATTTTATAAAAAAGTACACATTAAAATATTTTAAAATTAATTATACCTTAACCAGAACAATAAACAATCACATACACACATTTCGATGAAAATAACGGGAAAATCGTACAAGAAAAGATAATAATAGCATTCTATTACCAAATACAAATCATTTAGTAGTAGTAGAACCATGCTTTTCCCAGCACAAATTGGTCGGCTGGACAGGGGAAGTACTACCCTCTAAGAAAATCGACGTAAGATAATAAAAAACTGTTTCGCTTCGTGCGATGAGTCAGAGCGCCAGAGGCCTAACATCCCACCCTCTCAGTACCTTTCCTTTTTTTTTCCTTTTCATTCCTTCCCTCTTATACCTTGAGTTGGCAACGCGTATCCCACTTCAAGCATCGCAAGCGTTCATAGGTTGCTGTGACTTTCATAGGGTGCGACCTTCATGGGGACCGTAGACTTGTTTGCACATCATCATCAAGTCGCCCACATTACAAAAACCCTATCGATGGAAGATGGACACGAACAAAGTAATAATAGAACTTTAATCAGTACTAGTATCGATCTGGATCTGGACTGTGTAAACCACACAATCGTTGATGGAATAATAACGCCATTATTCGAACAAACTTGTCAATATCGAGTTAATTCGATACGGTATCCATTCAAATCGTGTTTCAGAATCACATTTACATTGGAATACACCGTTCCTCTGCATATCGTGTCGTGATTTATGGCGAAACTAGTTATCTGTAGACTTTGCATATGAAATATATGCTCTAGCATAACGATTACACTCTGAAGTGTTTGGCCTTAGCTCAAATTGAAGACCTTTAATGAATATAGTCGGATTGTTTTTTAAGTAGACTCTAAAATATTAGATGGTTAAGTTTTTTTTTGTCTATGTTGCAAAGTATACTTGGTGCTAGCTATATCTAATATATAAAATCTCGTGTCGCGGTGTTTATTACCAAACTCCTCCGAAACGGCTCGACTGATTTTATGAAATCAGTGATTCAGCATTTATAAATACATACAACCCTAAATTTTCACCCTTCTACCACGCACCCTTATTTTTTTAATAGCGATTTTATTAATTCAATAATTTTCACCGGTGTCACTTCTGTTCACAATTAGACTCAGTTAGAGGGTATGCTATCGGGTCCCAAATTTTTTTCGGGGCATGACAACGTCCGCCGGGCCCGCTAGTAGTTTGTTTGTTACATGACTGTGGCGTGCACGTTGTTTTTAATAAATAATAAAATTTGTACTATGTCAATCATGATTTTATATCTTGTTTATCCTTTTTAATCGATGCATTGTTCCCAGCCAAGTTGCAGACGTTTGCTAGTAGGTGGCTTTGAGCAGCAAATCACGCTAGCGCCCAAGACAAAACTTATATTTATAGCGTTGATTTAAATCTGAATTTATTTCTTTATCTCATCTCATGAAGAGTACTTGCATGCTTATCAAAGTCATAAGTGTACATTCTTTTAAAATTAGTAAAATTATACGTTACCAGTTTAGCTTAAAAATTCAGGAAGTTACCACTTTTGTGTGTCTATGGTGTTGACAGTTCAAGTCTAAAACGCGAAAATAGCAAAAAAAAAACTGGCCTAAGCAATAAGTCACCTAGGAACCAAGAGTACACTTATAAGTCTTGGTGCAGCGAAAATAGCGGGATCCTGATGTTTTCCCTTTCTTTAGTATAGGGCTTTTCGGGCAGTGAAGTGGCAGTGAATGAGTTTTTGAAAGGTCGGTAACAAGTCTGATCCATCAGTTGGGTCGTAAACCTCCTTGTCACGGTCTTGGTAAATTCTTTAAAGTATGCATGTAGTTGGTTTATTCAAATAATACATTTGTATTTCGGATAAAATGCCGTCCTAGACTTAACATCAGTGGATATGCAGTGAACTATACTTATATAGCCTCTACATTTATATTATTTGCACAGTACGTGTATAAAAATAAAATAATGAATTATTTAAAGTAGCTTCTATAGCTTTTTGAATAAAGTACCTATGTATTTTGATTTGCCCTTTAAAAATGCGGATTTTCTATTTATAAACGTACATAACTATTGTTCTTATTTATATAATTTAATTATAAAGCTAAAATAGAACATGAAGACCTAAATAGAAGAAGTTATAACACAATTACACTGATTATGTTGTCCCACTTATTTGTCTGAGCTATTTCTGGTAACTATTTTTGATGTATTTGTGACGACAATGAATCTACGACTTACACATGAAACTGTTATTGCAAATAACTTAGAAACATAACTGCAATATGAAATAGTATTCGTTTGTTCTAGAAATTACTTTGCTCGGATAGTTGTCGTATGGGCGTTGTTAATTATTATTACTAGGATACTACTATATTACTAGGTTTTTTTTTTATTTTAGTATTATTTGGCTACTCTTTTTCATGCATATGTTGCAATTGTAAAACAAATCCTATCAAAGACATAAAATGTAAAAAATCCCAAGTCTCGCAACTCAGTTCTTGTACTTACTTAGTACAAACAGTTGTGAGATCATGTAAAACCATGACTGAAACTTGGCAGATGTACAGTATTCTAATGCAGCTTTAAAGAATTCTAATTAGTAGAATATGTTGCAATCTTCTTTCTTTTTGTTTATTTTTTACCTTTCCTTCCTTTTTAGGCGAAATGCTTACTAAATTCAAAATATGAAGTTACGCACCGATGAATGGAGTCGTCGAATTAAATTTAAAGCATCGATTCAATGAATTAATCTATTCGATTCAATGATTCTATTTAATTAGATTCCTGAATTCATCATTTCGATTAATCTGTTGTATTTGTCGGTTAATTTTTCTTCATATCATTAATCAGATAGAATCAAGTTGATTAAATTGAATAGAATTAAATTGAAACTATTGAATTAAATAAATGAATAGAATAAAAAGATGAAATCCAATTAAATCGATTCATTAAAGAAGCATAAGGAATTAAATCAACAAATCGAATCGGTGATTCGAACCGTATATTTGATAGAATCGATCAATCGAAATACTCAAACTGGCCAAACTTTTCCTGATGACACTAAACGGACCATAACCTTGTTTTCCACCTTTGTGATTTAAAAAGAATATCGCATTAAAAATCATGCCATAACTCATGCTTACATATAATTCGTATAACGTTTCGATAAAATAAACAATTATGACATTATTTTTAAAACGTTTACAAAAGAATACGGAAATATGTCAGATCCGGTTCTGCATTACACATATTTCAAGCATCTTGACGTCATCACAAACGTCATCGTAACCCAATAAGCATTCGTTTCAATGGTGAATAATATTTCATTAACAGTACGACCCAAAAAACAAATCGGGTCGTTCCGTCTCGGCCCGCCCCGTGGACAATAAGATAATGTTACGAATTCAGGGTCTACTTAACACCCCAGGCTTTTTTCATCCTTAATTGTAAGTGGCAGTTACATATTTGATTGCTGTGGCCCGCTTCCGATTTCTTAATGTTGGATTATATTGACTACTAAAAGCCATGACTTGGTATTCTTAGTCTACACTAATATCATAAAGAGGAAAGATTTGTATTTTTGTATTCTTAGTAACGAATATATTTAAAAATTACTTGACCTGTTTCAAAAATCCTTTTACGTTATAGTAGGGGAGCCCAAGCGGGGATTTCGGGATTTACTAAAGCGCGACAGATTAATATACAGGGGATACCTTGTACCCGGTTAAGTACCTCCACAAAACATGAGGCCCATATATAAGGCCGCCCGTAAAGGATACAGGATCAGATTAGTAAAAAAATTGACCATCAGAAATTCTCGAGCGCGTCAGATTAAGGTAGGGTGAGTTAATTACATCCTAAAAGTGTATATTCCACTAATCTGACAATTTGAGAGTGTCGTAAAAAAGGGAGGGCAAAAAGTTGTAAAAAAACGTCATCTCGACATTCTCGAGCGTAGCTAATTTTTTTTTATTTTGAAGGAAATAATTCAAGAATAATGAAAAATATATAATCTGACGATTTCCGCAAGCCGAAATCACAAAAATTCGTCGATAAAGTTAAATGCGTGCAGTTGCGTGATGCCTACATTTCCTTCTCCGCGTTTCTATTCCTCTCTCACTCTTTCTCTATCTATTACTCTCTCACTCCGTCCCCACTCTGGTTTCTGCTGCCATGACGCCATCACAGCTGATCATAAAGACACGTGGTAAGTCTGTTAAATGTAACTTGAACCCTGCGCAGTAACACGTTTTTGGGTCTCAACCGTATGCGGTATAAAGGGGGCAGGGTTTAGTACACTCGCTCACGGTTGTTTTAGCTCTTTAATAATAAATTATTAAAAAAATAATTAAAATATAAATTAGTTTTGTCAAGTGTGTTAACATTTATTTCGAGATAATGCCTCGGATGAAGATGATGATTAATTAATCAAATAAATATAAAATATTAAACTATTTTAAGCTTTTTTTAAGTAATTTTTTTATAAATACATTTATTCTACTAAAAAAGAATACACTTATTTAATTGCATGATATTTCCTGATCTTTTCAATTAATTAAGTTTAATGATTTAAAAGAATAGAAAAAAAAATTTTGACTTCCCGCTAAGAAAAATTAAAAATTTTAATATTAGTTCTTTGAACTCAGGGAGCTCAAAATATCACATAAATTATATTTTGAGCTCAAAATTATCATAAGTACAATTTTAAGCGCCCAGGAATGGAATTAGCGGGAAGTTGCAGGGATGGCCTTTAAGGTGAACCGTTTTTTCTAATTTTTTTTGTCAGATCAGCCGAATCCCTCTAGATAATCGTCAGATTATGAGACAGTATGTTTAGAACATAAAAATGAACCACATATATCTTAATCTGACGCGCTTGAGTATTTCAAAATGGCGATTTTTTTGCACATTATGAAAATGACCGCCAGTTTGCGTCCCATCGAAATCGTCAGATTAGTAAATGAGAGCTTTTTTTTGGTGCACTTAACACTCCCTTAGAAAATCTGACGCGCTCGATTAATTTTTTTTTTTTTCATTTTCAACCCTTAAATACAACCACCCGCATCATGCAAACGATCAGATTAACATACGTACATTATTAAAAATACGTAGGGCATTGATGCTATCAATATCTGACGCGCTCGAGGATGTCCATGCAACAGTTTTTTTATTACATATTTAAAAATCTATAGCCGCTTCCCCCACCGATGTAAAGGTATATATCATATAACATTTTTTCTTCTTATCATCTAAGCTTTGCATCCCAATAGGTCTCTACAACGCTCGAGTAAATCCCCATTTAGCATCGTGGGCTCCTCTACCATTATAAAATAATGCTTAACTTAAACGAAAATAGACTTGTAAGGTGAAATTAACACCGAAAATGAAGTTCTAATATAGAATTTCCGCGTTGTAAATTTCGAGCAAACTTTTAATCAATTTTGACGATAATATTTCAACTCTCGGTAACTAAAAGTTTTATCATAATTTTAATTACTTTACTAATCTATGTAGGACGCGTGAAAATATCGGTAAAGGTAATTAATTCGGACGATCAACATGTTATTTTTTAATATTTTATCGGAAATTAAGTAAAATAGTTTATTATAGTGAATAACTAGCATTTGCCCGTGACTTAGCCCACGTTTCCAAGAAGAAATGAATCGTTTGCAAGTAAATAAGATACATATATACCAATTCCAATTGAATACGTCCTGTAGCATGTTTTTTGATATTCCCACAGATACCGATCATATTTAGGGGATAAAAAGTATCCTACGCGTTATTTCATAAAATAAGCTATCTGTATGCTGAATTTCGGGATTGAGGAACTAACATCCCAACATAATACCAAGTGTGTAAATAATTATATTTAAAGCAAGAATCCGTTTTAACTTATAAAAGCTGCCTCGAATTTTTTACGGTAGTAAAGCCACACTCCACCAGCACAAATTGGATGGCTCGACCGGGGAAGGAAATCCACTCATATCATATTCATATCAGTATATTTTATTAACCCCTTTCCTATTCATAAAATAGATACAATTGAATTGAAATGAAAACAAAATTAAGCAATTGAAATGTTCATATAATTATTATTCATGGGACATTGATCTGTTAATATACTTAGAAATTTTATGACATTGTGGCGCAGCGGTAGCGAACCTGCCTTAAACGCCACACGTCCCGGGTTCGATACCCGCTCGGAACACAATATGTTTGTATTGACCATTGAGCATATTTTCCGGTCTGGGTGTATTTGTCCTTGTCATTGTGAATGTTTCCGTACCCCCGACACAGGATATTAGTATCCTAATGGGGGCCGTTGAGTGTGTAGCGTTTATTTATTTATTTATTTATTGTCACTGTCAATGTTTCCGGACCCCAAACACAAGGATATCACTATCCTAATAGGGGCCGTTGAGTGTGCAGCGTTTATTTGTTAATAAAAATATAATGTACACAAAATATAAAAATAGAATACATCCTATAATATAAAAATAATACTTCGAAATAAAATATAAATTTTCAAATAACATATCAAAAAGTAAATAAAATTAATTATCTATAATTTTCATATCAATATCATTATCAGTATCTACAACATTATCTCACATATTATCTTAAACTGCCCCACAATTACAACACAAATATTTACTATCGCAATTAGTAAAAGTAACGTACGTTTTGTTTATCTGCGCAGGTCATCGTGAAGCGAGAGAACGCATCGAACTGATACGAGCGCTTCCTGTCCAGCTGTGACCCGTCAGCCCCAGCAAAATGCCTTATCGGACCCTCTTCGGTCTAAGTTCTGGGGCATTTATCAGTCGCCGACGAAGCCCGCTAGCATCCCGACCTAACCGTTAGATTATGCTTGTTATATTGTGGGCAAATGATGAGTGATATTTTACAATGGGTGATCTTTTACCAAGTATACCGAAAAGTACGTTGGCCAGTGAGGTAGACGGTCATAATTGGAGTGTTGTGGGACTGGATGCTTATAATACTGATGAGGAATTAGCTGCGGTGGAGCTTTTCAAGGATTACCCGGAAGGTTTGCTGCGTTTTGCGTCAGTATGCTGTGTACTGTTCATGCTTGTTGGAATACCGGGAAACCTTATCACTATTGTTGCTCTGGCAAGATGTAAGAAGGTGAGTCATTTTAAAATTATTATACTATTTTTTGTAGTAGATACTTAACTTAATGAGAATCACATACTTTGAAATGTAAGTAAATTTTTAAAAAAGTAATAAAACGGTATTTTATAGTTTCGTGCATGAATTTTACTTTCGTTAAGTATATTTTTATATGTGAGTAAAATAAACATATTTTAGATACTTCTTATTTATTATTCACTGGCGAACTTAAAGGACAGGGATCCAAATATTAAATACATTAGGGATTTTCTGTAAACATTAAAGTAAGATACCAATAGACCACTAAAAGATAATTCAATTTGACGTTGTTTTATTTATTTACAAATAAAAATGAGGCAAGTTATGGTATAATAAATAAAAAAGTATTAAAACTAGATAGAGTCATTATAATAACGGGTTCTGTACCATTGTAGAATCAAAGTATCAAGTTTCTTGCATAAAAATAAAAATAAAATACACATTCTGTGAAAATTTCAGGACTACCCAATTATGATTCGTGAAATAAAGCATGCTGACAGACGGACAGACGGACAGCGTAGGCTTTGTAGGGCTAAAACCGAACACGCACCTCTACGCATTCAACTGTTTAATTTATGTTCAGATTCCAATTTATCTCGTGCTCGGCAGTGAAGGAAAAACCTCTTGAAGAAAATCGTAGAAGAAATTCTAAGATTCCGCTATTCTAACTCCAACAATCTGGGTGGCAGTCCCTTGCTAACGGAAGAGCTTAAACGCCCGCTTGGTAATAAACTTGTATAGTGGTCGTGGTTAGCCAGTGGTATCTTAGACAGGACAAGGAAGGCTAGCCTTTTGCAAGTCCACTTACCCATCAGGCGGAGTAGAGACATCCGGCCTCCGACGTAGATAAAAAAGTACTACGAATAAATCAATCTGTATTTCCGATTACATTTATTGGATTTAAATGAAGTACAATAAACATATGAAGATTAATGGAATTTCAGGCAAAAATAGTTTCAAACTCTGTTTTGTGCATGCCGCCATGATAAAAACAAAAAAGTCTGAAGACAATTGGTTTTGGAGTCAGAAACTTCAAATTGTTGAAACCGATAGTTTTTCAGAGGTAGTAATTAAATCACAAACAAGGCCCAGTTAAAATTTAATAAAATAGATGTATTTTATAATATTGAAGCATGAGCTATAAGCATTTTTTCCTGATCTAATAATAATACAAAATAATGTGTACCGTAGTCTTAAGTACGGGGATTAACTTAATACCGCGTAAGATCATTTAAGTATGTTTTGGATAGTCATAAAGTATAGGAAATAAACTGAAAAAATTATTCATGCCAAAATTTTCCACGTAGTGGACGGACAGAGCCCGAATTCCTGCGATCGACGACGAATAGATATTTTTGGATCTTCTTCCACACTTTCGTTTACAGCGGTGATAGTCTCTTCAGTACGCACATTCCTTCGGCATGTTTGTTTTAATGAATCCTTTAGAGAGTAGGTGGTAAGAAATCTATCAATTGTTCGACGGATCACGGATGGCTTGCTCAGATGGACGCTTATATGTGCCATAAAAATCACGTGGTCGTCTATAAGTTGCGCGAATTGATGAATGATTTTCAAAGTAAATCTGCATGATTTGATGGCTTCGTTCATTTATTCATGCGTTAATTTATTCATAATGATTTGACAGAGTATACTGTATAAAAAGTAAGCGTAGTATGACCGTTCGTTTCACAGCTAACCTTTTAGGGTTCCATAGCCAAATGGCAAAAATCGGAACCCTTATAGTTTCGTCATGTCCGTCTGTCCGTCCATCTGCCTGTCCGTCCGTCCGTATGTTACAGTTATTTTACTCCCCCTCCCCATTTCTGTATTCCCCTCTCACTTTTGAACTATGGGATTTAAAATTCTAGAAAAATTTGAGGTTGTAGAACATCAAATGAAATTTCAACCACATTTAGTTTGAAGAAGTTAAGTCTACAAATAATAAATAAGAGATATATAAGTTGTTCCCATAACTTTGTTTTTCATATTACTTTTAATAATTACTATGAAATCACCAACTTAATTTTGCGGTCGATTTTAATTCGTTATTATTTAAAGTCCGTAAGATTCTTTGTCACAGAGCTGCGGAACCCTTTAGTTTCGACTGTGCGTGGTCCACAACGCACTTGACTGGTAATTTTTTGTAAGTTCTATCAGCCTTAAAAAGACACCGATTATATTTAATAAGTTAAAAACAAAGTAAGTTCAACTTGACATTGTCACATATTTCACTTTTAAAAATACTGTTTTCTAATACACATAATACTGATAAAACAAATGGTTTATTAAGCATACTGATAGAGCTGATAAAAAATAACATTACTTACTAAATAAACAATTAAAATAACACGAAGTTGTATGATAATTTTTGTCATGCTTGTCCGTCACATAAAAGATAACGCGGCCGACAGACAGTAGAGTACTGAAAAATGTTTTATCGTAAAGATAACAAAAGAAATGCTTCAAAATGGCTTCTATATTTATTTATGGGAGTTCCTATCAGACTTTATGACTTGATGACTTAGTAGAAATAGTATATTACTTTAATATACTAATTTTAATATCTAATAGAAGTTGTGACTTCTAGCTTCTACTGAATTTTTTTTTCCTTAAATAAACCATTTCGTTTAGAATGTAATGAAAAAATTAACGAAATTCGTCAAATATAAAAGCTAATTCACCGTACAGATTTCGTTTATTCTTAGGTTTTATATGGACAAAAGCATATCGTATGCAACGAAAATAATCAGCAAAATTGTTACATAAATACTACAAATATCACGTAACAAACACAATTATAAACCAAACCTTCATACGAATTGACATCAAACCAATTGCGTTTCGTGTGATGAGTCGGAGGCTCAATCTCTCACCCCCTCTGTTCCCTTCCTTTTTTTTCTCCTCATTTCTATCGTCCCTGTTTCTTGAGTTTGCAACGCCCATGTGATACTTCAAGTATCTCACGTTCATAGGTTGTGACTGCTGACCATCGCGCATCATATGCTTGTTCGCCACATTAAAAAAATCGGTTATTATTTTACATAATAAAAGCGATTAAGGGTGAATAGATAGCACTAATAAATTCTATAACCCAAATAATTACAAACCAAACTAATATTTGTTCAATAACATTATTGTAAGACTGGTTCAATGATTACGGTTCTATCGGCATTCATCAAATAAATTACGAGAAAAACGTTTGCTATCTATTATCCCATATCTCATTTATCATTTGCGGATAAAGTATAATCAAATAAATCTTATTCATCAACTCATTTCTGTACTAGTGATGAATTACATCTCAATTGAGTTGTTACGTTAAAATATGGCCTAGAGGTACATTATACACCCAAGTAAAACTGTTATATTTCTTAGATTGCTTTTAGATCTAAGAATTTATAATATAATATAAGGTGAACACTTTTTTTGGAAGAACTTGCCACTAGCTAATAAACGCTACACACACAACTCTTTTCTTCCTCGCACAACCACTCTGTGGAATCAACTTCCGCCGGCGGTCTTCCCGAACCGATACGACTTGGGAACCTTCAAGAGAAGAGCGTATTCTTTCCTTAAAGGTCGGCAACGCGCCTGCATGCCTTCTGGTGTTGCAGATGTTCATGGGCGGCGGTGATTGCTTAACATCAGGTAAGCCTCCTGCCCGTTTGCCCCCTCTTACATAAAAAAAAACACAACGGCGCTCATCAGGATAGTTATATCTGGTGTTGAGGTCCGGAAACACAATGAGAAGGACAAACACACCCACATACCTGTATGATCAATACCAACATCTACTCCGAATCGAACCCGCGACATGTAGCGCTTAAGGCAGGTTCACTGCGCCACAGCAACGTCATGCGTCTTAGGTTTTTAAAAGTTTTTGATAAATAATTGGGAAATTGCAACCAAATTCAATTTTTATGTCGTGATCCCCGAAGATATAACTATCCTAATAAATAAATAATAATTTATATATATATAAATATTGTTATTATTATATGAAATATAACGCATCCACAAGCACATCCCTTAGCAATATATCATGTAACTTTTTCGTATTACATAAACCCAAAAAAACATTCTAACGAATTAAGAAACTTCTCCTTTCTGAATGCGACTAAAAATAATAATTATGCACCTATAAAACGATCATGCATACAAACTAAACTAATTAATTCCTACCCAACGTCGGCTGTATGTACAGAACCCACTACGCGCAAACACTTATGACCTTTACAGGGACAAATAATTAACGACTGGTAAACACTAGAATTAATTTGATGATTTAGCCCATCGTATAGCAATGACCTTGTTCTATTCAAAAACACTATTATTTACCTTTTAAAGAGCTTGTATCTGTACTTTGAAGTATTTTAAAAATAATGGGGAGTAATTATTAGTCACACTCAAAGGCCAAATGGGATAGTTATATCCTGTGTAGGAGGTTCTGAAACATACACAATAACAAGGGAAAAAAGGTGTGTGTGCGATTCACACACGATAGAAGTGAAACTTCAGTAAATCGACAAAAGTATGAGATGAATATATATAACAAGGTATAAATATATTCACAAACACTATTAAGTAATTACACGCCACGCTGACTTCTTACTAAAAAGCTGAACTACGCAGCCGCATACAGGGTACAGTAGTATTACCTCGCGTACTTTTCACATATACTAACACACGTTAAATGCTCAAATACAAGCAAGTATTAAACAGTGTGCAATATACATATACACCGACATTTGCTCTCTCGCTCTGGCTCAATAAAGCATGGCTTCTTCTTCTTATCGATTGGTTAGTGGTCAACCTAGTGTCAGAGTTGTTCAGGTCGCCCGTAGGCCTCTGACTTGACTTATCGACTGATGTCTAATTGTCAACAGCCGGGACCGACTTTTTACGTGCCCTCCGAAGCACGGAGACGCTCGGTTGAAGTACCACTATGCGATCACACATCTAGTGACTGACCGCGCCTAAAGTTGCTTTACCTACCGATCGTTTACCGATCAGCGGGTGCACTCGGCTATGAGCGTCTCATAAAGCATGGCGCAATGAGGAGAGACCGATAAAATAAAATAGTACGTATATTTCTTACACATTTTTGTATTTGTGTCTCTTACCTGTCGTTTTTTACCGTTGCATCCGGTTTGAAATCACAACGATTCTAAAGAAGTTTCACTTCAAAAATCACACCCAGACAACTTACTAGTATATAATTGAATTGTTGTTTTTTTTCATCCTCCGAATATTTCATTAAATAATAAGTTCCGAAGTTATAAATTAAAGTTCATAACAATCTTCCTTTCTGTCATCTGGAGAATATTTATAGCCGTATCTCAGTTTAACGTAGGTCAGTGTTCTTAGTAGTTAAATATAACAAATAATATCTATGTAAGGAGGCGATAACGATAGACAACCATTGTGCTGTGCTGATAGTGTACCGGCTTTGAACCGACGGGTGCGGGTTCGATTCCCACTCGGAGCAGATGTTTTTTATAAATATCTGTTTCGATCTGGGTATTTATCCTTGTGAGTCTCCCCACCATGCCTCGGACGTTAAACACTGTCGGTACCAGTTGTTATCATAACAATTGACCATAATCGTTAACTCTTGTTGGGTAATTTGCACTTACCCAATGAGTGACTGGTTCGCCTTTCGAACTGTTGATGTCAAATGGCAATCGCTTTATGTTAAAATTAGTAACCCATTAAAGCAGGATAAAAGCATAAGCAAACCCTTTGTAAATAACAATTCGGTGTCGGAACGTGACGACATCATCGTCCGCTGTTGGGATAGTCTCTGTCACAGCAGAAATTATTCCACCAGTGGAATCAGCTACACTGGTGGTAGGTTTTCTGTTCAAGAGGCCCGCTTGGTAGGTACCACCGTAGAGTCAAATATTCTACCGCCAAACTGTAGCTAGTGAAATTACTGGGCAAAAGAGATTTAAGAACTAATATTTTAAGGTTGGCTACCTACTAATAGTGCTGCAAGCGCTCATGGGCTATGGTAACCGCTTACCATCAGGTGGGCCTTATGCTTGCTTGCCAACTTATAAAAAAAAAATACCAGGAATAATGGTAGGAAGAAGAAATGTTCATAGTAGTTAATTATAAATATTAATGTAAGGATGCGATAAAAGACACTCGTTAGCTTATCTTGCTTAAACACGGACATTTATTACACAATTATGAATGAAAGATTTCAAAATAAATTTCAACGGTTATACGTATTGACATATCTTTATTACTAAAAACAATTTATATACTAAGTAACGTTTTTAAGTGAGTATTAAATTATTAATTATTATACGTACTAAAATATATAATTAGATATGAAATATCTTTGTTTATATTGAGCTTATGCAATTATTATTTACTGGTAGGCCATTTATTGAAAGAGGACATTTAGGTAGGAACCGCTAGGTTCAGTTATTCTATCGCAATGCAGTGCACTGTGTTTCGGTTGAAGGACATAGCATTGTAACTAGTCGAAATACTGGGAAAATGAGATTGAAGAACATTAGTTTATCGTGGGAAACGAAAAAACTAGCTACACGACTTTCGGCATAGATAGGTCTTATAGGGTCTAGTTAATATTATTCAGGCTGGTATTATAAATTTAAAAGTTACTCTATCTATACGAATAAGTTACCCACGCCAGTGTTTTTCACGCCTGGCCAGCTCTTGACGACATTGAGGCGCATCGATAGCGAATCTAACTTAAGCGCCATACCTCGCGTCGGTTCAATTCCCGCTTGGGGCAGATGTATTGAATATGGGTTCCGCTCTGGGTGTGTTTATCCTTGTCCTTGTGTATGTTACCCTTTCCCCCACACACTGATAACTTATCACTGTCCTAAAAGGCCGTTAAGTGTGTAGCGTTAATTGTTTGTTATTGTATATTTTAATGAATTTTTGATGCGGAAAAAAAATTTGAGAGTGAAATAAGGAATGACAGTTTGTATCATAGCTTTAAGCTGAGACCGATCTGCGGTTCTTCTTATTTGTACTTCACATTTTAAATTAGACGTCTAAATATTCTTTATTAAATATGCTAGAAGCTAATGATCTAATGATGTTCAAAACATTTTCAGGTACGCAACGCGACAGCTGTGTTTATAATGAACCTATCATGTTCGGATCTGCTGTTCTGTTGCTTCAACCTGCCGCTAGCCGCTTCAACCTTCTGGCAGCGTTCCTGGGCACATGGACGAACACTCTGCAGGATGTTCCCCCTCGCTAGATACGCCCTTGTCGCAGTATCGTTGTTCACTGTACTTGCTATCACCATTAATAGATATGTTATGATCTCACATCCGAGACTGTACCCCAAGTAAGTAATAGCTGATTAAGTTAATTTAAACTAGTTCCAGCCCGCATCTTCACCGGCGCGAGTATCAATTTTTAATGAGAATGCAATGTAGAAGTAATTGATCCATTGTCACCTCCTTTTTCTATGTCCTTACGCAAAGTCTAGTTTGTCTCTATATACAATTTCATCAAAATCGGTTCAGTTGTAAGGTGTGAAAGATAGCTTTATAATATTAGTAGAGATTAAATTCTGTTCTAAGTACATATACTATGTGAGCTATATTTGCGGTTGTTTTAGTAAACTCTGCAGCTTTAGCAACTTAATGAATTTCAACAATAAACAATTACGATAAATTTACGTCTTTTATAGTCACTTATTACAGATGCATATTATATACAGACATCATTATTTACTCGATATATGTATATTCTGGAATTATATTTATTTCTCTTTTACAGGCTCTATAAAAGACAATATTTAGCTGTGATGGTCGCCAGTACTTGGGCATTCTCTTTTGGAGCTCTCATTGCAACGTGGCTTGAGAAATGGGGTCGTTTTGGTTTAGACCCCTCCATCGGATCTTGTTCCATACTTCCCGATGTAAATCACCGTTCACCGAAAGAATTCTTGTTTGTCGGAGCATTTATGTTGCCTTGCTTGGCCATCGTGGTATGCTATGCAAGGATATTCTGTATAGTAAGAGAAGCAGCACGACGCTCGCGAGCACCTGGCCGAGGAAGACCAAGACCTGGTCTAGAAGACTCAGCTGTTGGTTCGGCTTCCACAGCTTTAGAAAGATCTCCAGGTCCGGAAAATGGGTACAATCATATCGCTCCACCTAGAAAGGCTTTATTAGCTCCTCCTACGTTACATTGTCCACCAACTCCAGGTCCAGAACGCTCATCGTCTTCTGGTGTGGATACGCTAGATGGTCATGATGAGGAGTGTGCTCTTGACGCAAAGCCTAGAACCCCGAACAGCGGTGATACTGCTAAAAGACTTAAGCAAGCGGCAGTTGCTCTAAGGCGTTCCCCGGCTCCTGTAAGACCGCCTCGACTAACGCCAAAAGATAGAAAACTTTTAAAGATGATAATGGCAATAATGCTATCATTTTGGGTTTGTTATTTACCCATTACCCTTACAAAGCTGTTCAGGGAGTTTACTTCGCATCCTGCGGCGAATATTGCAGGATATCTTTTGATATATTTAACGACGTGTATCAACCCTATCATTTATGTAGTGATGTCAAGTGAATATCGACAGGCTTATAAGAATCTTCTTATGTGTCGAAGGAGGGCGTGACGTTCGCCCGGCGACGGCGTTTCCGAGAAGCGCCCGCCGTAAGTAGCCGCGAGTAAATACTGTGAACTTAATAAGTGGACGTGTCATTATTCAGAAGTTATATACTGAACTTTAAACTCAGTTATGTTTAACAACACTCATTTGTATGAAAGTATATATTGGTATGATTGTCAAATTATCAAAGTTTTGTACATAAAATACGTTATAGTCGCGAGCCGTCCGTGATTGTGCTATATGAGAGATATGTTATGATGACGAAGTTAAATACATACAATTTTAATACAAATAATTATCGTATTATAAAAATATTTCTACGTAATTTATCCTCATTTAATTAAGAGTTAACTTATACATATTATAGTAGCTATGTAATTAAAATAATCATAATGTTACTATTTTATATTATCAATATGAATCGAATATTTAATAGTGTTGTTTAATGTTACAGTGTTAAATGTTTACAACATTCCGCAAAATTATTTCCTCGTAATAATAATAGTAGACTGCGTCATTTGTTGTGTACTCCATGTATAACGTAAATATATAATATATTAAATGTTAATCTACAGTTTATATATTTAAAAATGTATGTTGATAAATGAAAGGATCGACAATGGAATGAACACTGAACAATATTATCACCGTCCGGCGAAACCCGTCAAAACTGAGTCATTAGGGAAACTCATTCTTGGAAAAAGTATTAACGCAATGATGTTTATAACAAACAGTCATTTGTAATGGTGTAACTGTGGATGTTTGACGTGTGAAGTTTTCAGTTTTAAGATGAAATTACCAACGAACGTTAGTAATGTGCTTGTGAATCGTAGTGTGTTTATTGACGATGCTGATTTGGCTTCCGTGGAACTGTTTCAAAATTATCCGGATGTGCTGATGAAGTTTGCGACGGCTTGCTGTATTATCTTCATGTTGATTGGCATCCCTGGGAACTTGGTCACCATAATCGCACTAGCACGCTACAAAAAGGTATGATTTGATTTTTTAAACTCTATTCTTACACAATATCTTAACTGTCATAAAAGTAATGTCTGTCCTGTCTTTTGGGTAGGGTTAAGATTAGTTAGCTTGAAGTTTAAATATAAATCCTTTAATTTACAAGGCTTTTTATTGCCAAAGGCACGATAGATAGGTTACGCCGCAGTGAAAGATATTCTACCCCAAAGTAGTAGTTCGTTTTGCGTTACTGTGTTTTGGTTGTAAGGAAATTGAAACTTAAGAACCAATATATCGAAGTTGGCAATGCGTGAATTATGTGCAAGCGCTCATAGCGATGCAATAACCGCTTACCAAAATGTGGACTTACTGTTAGACTAAGTGACATGAAATAAATTAAATCCGATTATACTGCACGTAACTGGACATATAGTTTAAATTTATCCGTAGGGCGATAGACAAAGCTGCAGGCAAATGGCTAGCAATATTATTTACACTAATTAATGGACACAAATAAGCAATACCATGTCAACCCACACAATTGTCATTTCGAGAAAAACGCGTTTGAAAATTTTGAACAACTTGCTTTATATGATTTTTTTGTATGTATTGGTCAAGTTTTTGGCAATTTCAGATTTATATAAAAATAAGTATACAAACTGCATATTTCGTATATATTATAACCCAAAACGTTTAACATAATACATAAATTGCATGATTAAAAAATGGCTTTTTAGAAGTTTTAAAGCTTCAAACCAAAACAAATATTAAAGAAAAATGTTCTTCAGCCATTAACCAACACTTCTGCAGATATAACTCAATTTTTTCAATTTTATGGGTTGACATGGTATTGCTTATTTGCGTCCAGTTTTATACTAGTATGGTCACAATTACACATAAGGATAAATTATTTATGTCTCTTTTTAAGAGTGTCAGGAAAATTTTAAATCATTGCGGTTTTGTCTACGTGGGTAAGTAATCTTTGTAATGTTCAAAGAAAAAAATAATAAACCAACCATAATATTACTCACCGTTAAAACGCCTCGTATCATAGCAGTGTCTGACATTAGCCCTTAAAATCAAATAAACATACTTTACGTTCTTAAGCAATTACATTTATTTTATATTTAATAATCAAAAAATGGTAACTGTGATTATTATTTGTACTATATTTTCTATATTTGTTATGTTTTAAGTCAAAAAAATAACATAAACATGTAAATTTTCCAACGCTTAACCTTTAACTTTGTTTACGAGTAGACTCTGCACTAGCATATGTTTACACAGACATATATTTACGTAATACTGTGCGATATCGATTGCTATTACACATTTAATAAAGGTGTAGTCTAAGCAAATATGATACACTAATGTATTCTACATTTCATTTACATTTCAACAAGAACCTTTGAAATCTGAAATATCAGGCCAGTTTTGTAGTAGTCGAGCCAAGCTTCTCCCAAAACACGGGTAATACAGTACTTATCTCAGAAAATATTAGCGGAATAAAACAGATGACTATTGCGTTTCGTGCTCTGAATGAGTGCGTCGGAGGCCCAATTTCCCAACCCCACTATTCCGTTCCTTTTTCTCATCCCTTCACTCCTATCCCTTGGTTTGGCAACACGCATGCACTTCAAGTATCGCAAGCGTTCATAGGTTGCAGTGACTGCAATATAAACAACGACCCCGAATAGGAGACGAATCTGGAAATATCGAAGTTAATGGTCAGGAAATTACGTAATACGCGGTCCCTAAAATATTTATATTTTTTTCCCGCCTCTGTCCCTGCGATTTGCGACTACCACGACGATGCAAGCATAATTTGTATCTATATAAAGTATGTATAATATTATAATATTAACTCACATTGTTTTCCAAGCTACCTTCTAGCAAAACTCAAGTTCTTAACTCACTTTATATAATATCCTATTAGAATGTTTTAAAACTGTCTTAATTTGACAGTATAATCGTACTAAAATATATTTTGACTACATACTCTATCTCCTCAGACAGGCTTTTGCATTTATAATATTTGTATCGATTACAATAATGGTAATATTCGTGTCAAACGATTAGTAATGCATAGTTCAATTGCGTAATGCATTTAATTTTATCCGAGTTATAATACTTATTAACAATTAACGCTCGTCAGGATGGCGTGGGTTTATAATGCAAATTATTATAACTCACATACAAATAAAATAAAACTATGTCGTATATAATACATAAGTAAATCGTAGTCCAAAAGAATAGCCCAGGTCACTAATTATTCCACGCGTTCGCTTGTAGTTTCGAGATTTATTCGAGAACACATCTTTCTAAAACCTACACGTAACGAAGCAAATAGACAGAAGGGATAGCAAGCGATTTTGAACCTTATATCCCAATGATAAGGTTCACCGTAACAATACTATTATGTAATTACATCTTTTACAGAAACTTTTTTAAGTTTTTATAAATTTCAGCAATGCTTTCTTAAGTTATTACTAATATTCCTATTGCCCCTCCAAATAAGCTCATAGCTTCCGCTATTAGAGGGACCGACAATAGCCTTAGGAAGTCAGGATCAAACTTGCAAATCTTTCGTTAACAGAGCGAAGTCAGCCTTTAAACCGCTGAGCTATTCAGGCTTTAATAACTTATTATTATTATAACTCTCGCCTGTTCTCCTCCCGTAGAGGAAGGCCTCAATCAGCCTGAAATATCAATATTTGGCTTACAATACTTTCCGTAGGAGGGGTCGCTATTAAGATTACCTCTGGTAACGTTAGCAACTCTTTTTTTTTCGAAGCGTTTATTACTGTTGGCCCTAGTGGCCTTGACAGCGTCACCCACCGGTGACGGTGGAGGGGCCGGGTCTGGAGACCTCAGCCGGTAAAAGATGGACTGCCCGCGCGGGGCACAAGTTGAATCCGTCCCATGGGCCCCTCCTGCGAGGTCGAGCCTAGGCTTGGGACGTCATCGGGAGGGGCTAGCAACTCGTTTGTTACACAGTGGTCTTAGAATCAGAACCAGAATTAGAATATCGCTTAACATCATTGTTTGCCTTTGTCGGCTTACGTAGTGTTATTTAAAAGTTATTCCGAAATAATTGCTATCAATGGTTTGCATTATGAATAAAACTTTTGTAACACAAATGTTCCATTTCATTCAGCGCTTCATTAACTACTTAAAATATTATTTATTCCATTTTAATATATTTTAAAATCCTCTTAAATACGCCTATAATGAGTAATCTCGGATAATTTGCATTTGTGAAACTGTTATATTAATTATCGTTAAGCATACGATTCATTATTATAAACCTTTTCGTTAATACTTGTATCATTTAATTAACGTATGAGCGTTGGCTATGAAGCCGAGTGCACCCGCTGATCGGTAAACGATCGGTAGGTTAAGCAACTTTAGGCGCGGTCAGTCCCTAGATGGGTGATCGCATAGTGGTATTTCAACCGAGCGTCTCCGTGCTTCGGAGGGCACGTAAAAACTCGACCCCGGCTGTTGACAATTAGACAACAGTCGATAAGTCAAGTCAGAGCCCTACGGGCGACCTGAACAACTCTGACACTAGGTTGACCACTAACCAATCGATAATAAGAAGATTTAATTAATAGCTTTCATCAGGCATTTTGACATACTATAATTGGACGGCTTAAAAAATAACCGACTTCAACCTTCTATCAACGTACAAGAAAACAATGTTAATTGTAATTCACGCTCGGGACGCTCTTATATTTTGAGAAATTCTGCTGGCAAAAGTTTGGAAAAAGGCTGGAAAAAGTTAATGGTAAATTAACTTTTAGTAAAAATTCTATTCAAATTTGACAATAAAACGATTAAAATTTTATATGGCGATGACGATGAATGTATCATGAATAAATGAATGAATGAATCTTCTTTTTCTTCCAAGCATTATTCCCGGTACTACACGAGTATTTACCCAAGGTACACACCTTATTATTTTTCTTATCCGGATTTGACCGGTTGACATCCGCAACCCAAAGGCAGAGTCCGTAACTCATTGGATAAGAGCATTTACTTATCAAGAGTTAAAGATTATTATCAGATGTTATGTGATAACAACCGGGACCGACAGCTTAGCATACTCTCCGAGCACGGTGGAGAGACCCACAAGGACAAACACACAGACCGAAAAAGATGTATCTAAGATCAATGCAAATATCTCCCCGAGCGGGAATCGAACCTAAACCGTCGAGGCTAAAGGCAGACTCGCTACCCAGAACCTCACAAGTGTCAAATATAAATATATATGTCATGATATGAATCGACGTGACTCAGTTTTTGGCATATTTTTGGTTGTCATTTGAATTGCAATAAGAGATAATGGTAAGCCCCCGGTTCTGTATCCCCGGAATAGTTAATAACAACACCGCAATTATTTATAGTCTTCTTTACTGTAGTATTATATTCTAAAATGGCTAAGCTCTTGACCTTCATCGAGCGCAAATATACTTAATTATACCTAATAGTATACCTAATATATTCAACAAAAAACAATCCAAATTCGGTTCATGCACTCATCACATAAAAAATACTATAATATTTTATTAATATCCTTTGACACAGAGATAGAACTTTCTACATTCATGTTAAAGTTTAGATTTAATTAGAGAACTCATTCGCGTTGACTTGTGTTTATCGCGATACGTCGCTGTCTTTCTTCAAGGCTTACACTATTTTCATATCAAATTTCATCAACATTCATACAGTTTTAAAGTCGTAAACGAAGAGAAAACAGACGTATTGTCGCATTTAATAAGTTGTTTATTTTGAAGCCATTACGGCTTCATTCATGAATATATTAATAGGTATTTTTATAAAATGATGAATAATTAAGTGACGTAGATAGATAGGTACTTGGGTTTACCCTCTTTGAATCAGTAATATATATAATTTAAAACGAAAATATGTTTTAAGCCTTTTTCCTCACCACTATGTGATGGAAAATATTTTATAAAAACTTTAAAACGCAATTACCACGATCTATGTTTACAATAATGTCAGTGGCATTACTAGCACAAAATAAAGTAAGAGTAGAGGAAATTAAGGGGGGAGGGCAATAAAGGGGGCAAAAATAAGGGGGCCACAAGATCTGTCACTGATCAAAATAATACATTATGTACGTACCTGTACGGCAATTATTGTACTTCACAATGGTATTCTTTAAGAAGGTAGTACTTTCCCAGTCGAGACGATACAATAGATTTCTTAATATTTGGTTATTAGCAGAGTCCTGTATTGTCGACAGCAATAAGGCTCTGCTAATAACCAAGTAATGAATTATGTATAGGTAAGTAACAGAGATAAACATATGTAAATATTAAGAAATCTATTGTAGTCCAGTAATTTTTAACAAGAAAAAAAAACTAAAGTTCAGCTTCGGTTTCTAATACAGAATATTAAACATAACATTTTACAGTTATGTTTACCGTAATTCTATGCGTAATGTTTACAATATGACGCACATTATACGTAAGACGGTATTACTACGAGTATCAGTAAGTCACTCTTTGAAGAAAGTATGAATCCGCTTCCCGGATAGTGTGACCACTACTTGTGACGTCGATAACATGAGTGATAACAACTGGTACGTATATTAAATAAATAATCACTACATAGTATAAAACAAAGTCGCTTTGTCTGTCCCTATGTATGCTTAAATCTTTAAAACTACGCTACGGATTTTGATGCGGTTTGATTTAATAGATAGAGTGATTGAAGAGGAAGGTTTATATGTATAATTATAATGACATAGGCTATATATTTTATACCCGTGCGAAGCCGGAGCGGGCCGCTAGTAAATAAATAAACGCCACACACTCAACGGCAAGGACACACATATTTACTTTTATTGCTGCTATAAGTGAATTATGATTATACTTTTGTCAAACTTTTATCTCAAATATATTTAATAGAATGCGAATACAATAGAATACGTAGTTATTAATATAATATACTTGAAAACTGAACTAAAATCTAAACTATTTTCATATAGGCCTTAACCCGTTCTGAGGGTAGACCCAATAGTTAAACAATTAAATATGAAGCTCAATACACAGGAAACGTGTTACAAACTTATGTGTTTTAACCGTCTTTGACACTTGCGAGTGTGTGAACCGAAAATTTAAAAAAATTTTGATGATTCTTTTTTATTTGAAAACTGTTGCTTCCCCCGTGGTCCCATATAAATCTGATCCAGTTGATCCAGTTCTGACAATTGCATCCATGAGAAAACCATAATTATGAGTCTTATTTCAACTAATCATTAATTACTATCATTCGTTATTAAAAAGTATGAAAAATTTTTTGAAAAAAATACCGACTTCAAAACTAATTTAAATAGTAACTCTCTATGTTGAGCGTAGTGTAAATTTTAAGCGTTTATATTGTACCGCTTTTAAACATAAATTATTAAAATAGTTCTACTAGTTCTTATGTGATGGTCGAAGAAACAAAACTAAATAATGAACAGAGCAATTTATTCATTTATAGATAACATTTATAATTTATAACAGATGCAACGTCGTCGTCACAAATGATAAAGTTAAGAGAAAATGTGACTCACGTGTTATTATTATTAATCCTTTTAAAAGACATTCTTAATACGGTTATGACTTATCGATGATTTCACGTAATCTCAATGAAAAAGAAATATGCGATAATGTAATAATATTTGTAAATAGCATTGATATAATATATTATTTTCTTTCATCACATTTTTCATGCCAAGACCACCCTTATCCTTAACTACAGTGGTTCCAAAGCAGTGGTTCGCAGGAGGCAAAATATGGTCTGCGAAGGATTTAAATTTCGCTACATCAAAAGCTCGTAGAGCTTGTAGAACTTGTAGGGATCAAAACTTACTAGACAACCTTGAAATTTCAATTATTTGTCAAGGAGATCTATTAAAATTGTTATTTATAAAAAAGTCTACTCACTTTTTCTTTCATTTTTTTAAACTTTGAATATTATTTATATATTTAAACCAAATGTGTTAATATAGTATTTAATTCTTAAAGCTCTTCGAAAAAAGGAAAAAATATGAATCGTGCCTAATATCAATGTTATTTAGGCCTAATTCTATATTATATTTCTGATACAAATACTACTATTTTTTATACCACGATGGTGGTAAGCAAACGTACAACCCGCCTGAAGGTAAGCAGCCACTGTAGCTTATGAATGCCTGCAACCCCAGACTTTTTCAACCTTCACTTGAAGAAGACAATACCGCGTAGGCATTTATATATTTTATCTATTTATTATATAAGAAAGAACTACTAATAGTTATTACATTTAGTATAATAGAATTGCTGTGGACCATAAAGCAAAAATTTAATAACGGGAATGTTACGCAGCATATCGTACGGACGTGTTTTGAACGTCACAATAGTCGAGCTTTGAGAAAATGTATGACATATTTCATAAGTGTAGCAAAATAAGGATGCTGGATATTTTGTAAATTTCATAAAATATCTCATCATCCAAGGAAATTGTAATGATACTTTATTTTATGTGACAAAATGTTATGTTCGTATAATTAACTAGACATGCACGTTTCCTCGCCGTGAAGTACGACAAAAAAACTCCTTTCTAAAATTGAAGCCAGTGATCTTGCCATTAATTAACATTTCTGAATATTTATTAAAAATATTCGGATTATTATATTTTAAAATATTAATGTTGTCATCATCATATAGTAAAAATGGCGCATATCCAACTTTACAAACAAAACGTAATACTTATTGATTACTTACGGCATGAAGCATTTTTATATTATTATGTGAGGGCTCTCAAACTTAGATTATTACGAAGGAGCAGGCTTAAGTTAGGTTTCTCATAAATCCAACTATGTCAATAATATGCCCGTCCTCCGAGGAATTTATAACTTCATGAGACTTTTGATTTGTAAATATAATTTCTATACATAACAAATCCCTGATTTTATTTGTAATGATTTATTTTAATTAATAGTTTATATCTAATGTTGTTCGAAAACAAACTATGTATGTTGTACTTCATTAAACAGTTTAAAAAATAAAATATCGCCTTGAAAATAAATAAAGAATTATAAATCACAAAAACACAAAGTAAATCACTTCATAGCTTCATATTAAGTAAATCACTTAACGGACCGCAACCCTTCCGGAGTATATAATTATTTAAAAGCTTCATATATCAACTTCATTATTTGTTTTTAGTAATTTCAGTATCGATCTAAAATTTATAATTTATTTGTGAATTGAATTTCCTGCTTTGAAAATATTTAAATTTTATGATCCTAATATTATTTATAGGATGTTTTTTTTTCATATAATATTGCACATGTACAAAGTGCACACAATACGTCGGCAAAAATCTTAAAATTATTTCAAAGAAGCAATTTCGGCGATGTTAAACGAGCATTAATTTTTTTATCTTCGAGACGGAAACATTGAGTAGCAATATTAAAGCTCATTGAGATAATAGATTATATTAAACGACTTTTATACACCATTTCACATACTCCAAACACTATTTATGTCACATTACCAGTAATTTGGTTAAAAATATTGCATCTACGATATATGTACCGCATATGTACAGACATCTCAGCGTCTATTAAGATTTTATGTCTCCCATATGTCTTCGAGATAATAAGTAAGGAAATATTTTCACTCTCATCACATTTGGTAAGCTTGGAAAATGAATGCTTTTTTAGGATATTTATATCCTGTGTCAAGGGTCCGGAAATATACACAAAGGGCAAACATACCCAGACTGGAACTGCGATACATACATGACTGTGTGGTCTATACAATCTGCTCACAGCTCCAATCGAACCCGCGACGCTACGCCACAACGTCGTCTATTATTATTCCATATTGGCAAGTCAGCAGTGCCTACTTTAAACATAATGTACATTTTATTTATTTAATTTGTTTTTTAATTTATCTTACCAAAGTATTATTATATAATAATATTGCATATATGGAAAACATGCCCCTATATAAGACCTTCTTACGTTTTTTTTAATTCGGCTTTCTATTTTTCAAATTACCAGATGTTCACAATAATTAATATTAATTCGCCATCCACCAAAACATTACATACAAATTAATAAATCTGCTGAATTGACAACGGATTAAAAATTACACTGTTTTAATAAGCTTACTATTATATTAAAATAATGACATGAAATAAATGTAAATCTCTTATATGTTACTGTTTTTGACCACTTAAACTCCAGCTGTGTAAATGAAAACCATGCCGGTGGCTAGCAGTTCTATGATAGAAAGCATATAATTATGTACCCATCATTTTTAATCATTCACCAAAACGAAAGCCTTTATTTGTTACGAATTTTCATACAAAAATAAATATTGACCATCACACACGCGCATATCTACGTGTGTGTGTGTGTGTGTGTGTGTGTGTGTCGTGAATTACGTTTGCCATTAAGTTTTGCGCTTATTGGCAGCACGGCAGGGCAAGGAATGTTGACGTTTGACGACGATTATTTATTAGGCAGCATGGTGTCATAGTAATTTTAAATTTATTGTCATGCTTTTAAAAATCCCTTGTCGTCTCGGGTCGGCAATAAGCACAGAGTCTTACCCATTCTGTTATTAACTATCCTAAATAATTCCATTATTTTTCTTCCTTAGGTACGCAACGCAACGGCAACATTTATAATGAACTTATCTTGTTCGGATCTGTTGTTCTGCTGTTTTAATCTACCACTCGCCGCTTCAACTTTCTGGCATCAATCTTGGATACACGGTGGATTTCTCTGCCGCATGTTTCCACTGACCAGATACGCTCTAGTTGCTGTTTCACTGTTCACCGTAATGGCTATAACTGT
This sequence comes from Hestina assimilis, assembly GCA_023373885.1. Lineage (NCBI taxonomy): Eukaryota > Metazoa > Arthropoda > Insecta > Lepidoptera > Nymphalidae > Hestina > Hestina assimilis. The sequence continues at coordinate 8,665,682 of CM041755.1, read as the reverse complement.
TAACAGATATGTTATGATAGCTCACCCAAAACTTTATCCTAGGTAAGTACACAGCACTAATCACTACATAGTATAAAACAAAGTCGCTTTCTCTGTCCCTATATCCCTATGTAGGCTTAAATCTTTTAAACTACGCAACGTATTTTGATGCCTTTTTTTATATCTATTATCCGTAGAGTGATTGAAGAGGAAAGTTTATATGTATATTAACATGCACTAAATATTGCAGAAATACTGTTATTTGTGAGGTTTCTAATGTGATGTCGTAAATAATAATGACAATATATATAGCGTATATAATAATAATAGTAATGACATAGGCTATATATTTTATACCCGTGCGAAGCCGGAGCGGGCCGCTAGTAGGAGTATACAATATATAAAGTTGCCTACAAATATCACATTTAATAACACGGCAAATTTTGTGCTATTTTATATACAATTCCTTAACTGTTAATTTAAGTTTCATGAATTGTTTAAAATTTTGTTTTGTTTAAAGAATAATACATTTGTATCTTTCTTCCACAGATTATATAAGGGTCGAAACATTACTATTATGCTGATCAGCATATGGGCAATTGCCTTCGGTGTGTTGATAGCTACATGGATGGGAAAATGGGGAAGATTTGGATTAGACACTAGCATAGGTTCCTGTTCAATACTTACAGATAAAAATGGCAGAACACCGAAGAGGATTCTTTTCATTACAGCATTTATATTACCCTGTATTGCAATTATATTTTGTTATGCACGTATATTTTTCGTAGTACGAAAAGCGACGAAAAAATCTATAAGTGCAAACAAACGATTACCAACTCCAGACGAGTCATCTTCGGCTGATGTATCGTCATCTGTATCGGCAAGAATAACAGCAGAATCAAGTAGCTATAATTTGGAATCAATCAATAAAAATGCTCATGTTTCTATGAGAAACGACCAAAGTCCACGACTTCAGCGTGTTGCGACATTCAAAGTAGAAGACAGAAAAGACATTGTTCGACACCCTGAAGAATTAAGAGATGAACTGCCTAAACTTCGAAGGACCGGGTTAAGAAAATCCATGGCGCTTCTAAAACTTTCACTACCTACACGAAAAGACAGAAGACTTGGCACTATGATTATTGCAATAATGATTTCATTTTGCTTATGTCATTTACCAATAACAATAATAAAAGTTTTACGCGAAATAAATCCCAATCCCGCATCTAACATAGCCGCTTATCTTCTTTTGTATCTGTCTTCTAGTATTAATCCTGTAATATATGTTGTAATGTCGAATGAATATAGGAAGGCTTACAAGAACTTATTCAAGCGACGAAGTAAAACGACGTTATCGTTGAGATAAGTTAGAATTAAATTAAAAATATGCTCGTATAGTTTATAATAATTTGTGAAAAACATACCAAAACCGAACAATGCATTGTATTAATACTCAATTTATTATTTATTTATATCAGTGTTGATATATTAAACTAAGAGTTTGAGAATTACGTATAAAAATATGTCATTTCTATTTTGTAAATATTGATAAATATTATGTAAGGAGATATTGAATTTCTTCACCGAAGTGACGATTTGTGTAGCTGATTTTTAGTAATTTATTGTTATAAATAAGATTTCTTGGTATTAAATATGAAGAATAATACTTCGATTTACCTTGTTAAGACAAAGAATAGTTGTATATTGTTTAGATTATCTTTAGAAAGATGGGAGTTTGAACCAGTATGATTGTTTATAAATGGGGCCCAAAGAATAATTTGTTTATAATATTAACATTCCGTTTTATATTAATAACACATAGTATTATAAGACACGTGTGCACTAGCCAGTCATGATAGCAGAATTTACATGTTTGATTAATATACGAATAATTTGTGTTTATCTGTTTATTGAAAACACTAGTATTATTAAATAATCTATGGTAAGGCTTAGCTAAGAAAACCTCAACAATATTAATGGTGTAAGAATCTTTATCTACTACATGTCTACTTTAGTAAGTAAACAGAGTTTTTTTACCGTCGAACTTGTATCAGGAATATAAGTGTCTAAGGCGTCAGCTTAGTTATGGTATACAAGAAAATCATATTCCTGTGAATACCAGAAGTCAAAACACCAGCTATTTTGTACTGGTAGAATCATGGTCCTTTCAGCACAACTGGCCGGCTCGACATAAGAAGTACCTTACCTACCTACCTTCTCACAGAAATGTTGCGCTTCGAGTGCGTTTGCATTTTGAGTGAGACCGCCGGAGCACCCAATCTCCCTCCCCAATGTTCCCTTCCTTTTTCTCTTCTCATCCTCTCCTCCTATCCCTTGAGTGTACAACACTTACGTGATACTTCAAGTATCGCGAGCCCTCATAGGTTGTGATTCTGCTTACCATCAGGCGGACCATGTTTGCTTACCCTCATGATATGAAAAAAAAATCCACCTGTTTTTCTTCTTTGCGCTTTGTCTTGATGCAAGAGTGCTGCTAATTTGTAACTTGAAATTAGAACAAATATCAATTATAAATTTCCATAGTCATTATCATGGCTAGTGTGTTACGATCCACTGAAAGATATTGCGTTGTAAAATGCTTTCTACGATAAATAATATCAGTAGTTTAATATTAAATAGATAAGTTAGAGGATAAGATAACATTAATCTATTTAAAATTAAGCAATATAAGTGGCATGGAGATTAATACAATAATATAAAGCAATCGAATTGAATGTTAAATTAATATAATTATAAAGATAAAAGATAGTATGTTTAAATGTGACGTAACAAAAAATATATACCCGATATGGAATAATTGCTTCAGACAAATATACCGCCTGTAAACTGTTGAAATATTTACAAAAATTCATTAGAACGAATACAAAATAGTATATTATTAAACTCGAAGTATTTTGTATGTGTGTGTTGTTTACCTGTAAAGACTTTTAAAGATCAGGGGGTCAACCATGAACTTTTAGTAGCAAATCCATTGCGATGTAATTGATCTGGTTCGTTTTACTACAGATTTTATATGGTGGCATGATGTATAAATTTATATCATGGTATGAAATAGCGATGCAGCTAGTTTATTTTGTCATTTGAATCACAATAAGAGCTCATGGTAGACCCCAGATAACATTTGCTCTGAGTAATTATTAATAATCTGCTAAAAGGTAGAAAGTTTCTAGGAAGACAAAATATGTAATATTCAACCGTTTGATTATTAAAAATAATCTTCAAGATATACAACATTATATCGAAAATTAACTTTCACGATAACATCGAAGTGTGATATATATATGCTATGTATGTCGAAGGCATGTAAAATAAAATTATGGAAGGTATGCCGTACTGACAAGATTATCCCACCAATTTGCAATATAAAACCTTAGGTTTTGCTTTTTTCTGAACAAATAAAATACTAATACTTCTCGATACCCAAAAATGTATACATGATTTATGTTAATAATATGATATTTATTATATTTAAGTTAAGATATAATATGGCAGTAACAAAAAAAATAAAATAGCAAAGATTTTTCATATTAAAATATTTTAAAATTTTGATATGACCTTGCAAAATAAGTAAATACAAATTTAATAACTGTTCCACGATATAGCTTAAATCAGTATTTTGATACTCAATTACAGGTTTTGCTGAATTACTTATATAAATGATCTCAATTTAAAACTTTTTCAAGAATTTTCTATTGCTTAAAATTTTAAAACTTCGAACAGAGTTGCATCACAAAGCATATTAAAAAGTTAAAATAACTATTGTATTGAAAACAAACTAAGAAGATATATTACTAACAAAGCATTTTCGTATTATATAAATACATTTTTCTTATTCAAAATAGAGTATAAAAGAATCGTTACAGATAATGATGATGATGATGATGATGATGATGATGATGATTTTTGTTTTATTTATAAATGATGATGATATTTTATTACTATGAGTATATTATGTTGCCTGAACTTCAATTTTTAACGTAGGTTCTAAAAATGTTGATAAAACGAATACATAACGAATATTTAATATTTTATATGATAAAAGTTGGGATGCAATTGTGTACCAAAGAACCAATTCTCCTGGGGCCACAGAACCCTAAGCCATTGTACTTACCAAAGATGTAATTAAAATCAAATACAAATACTTATGTTTTTAATTTGACCTCACACATTGAAAAACCCGCCCTCATTTCAATATTTCATAGAAAACTTCAAAATACAGACTTAAATAAAATTATTTAAAAAATGTTTACGAAGTCAGAGCAATCTTTTCTATTCAATAAAGAATTTCATATTTTATATCACTTTACTCTTCCCACAACGACTCGCTATTTAAAAATATTTTTTTTATTCAGTAATTGATTGTGATATAAGTATTTTATGTTTAATTTTTATAAAAACAATTTGTTTTCAGTTATCGAAGTAATTATATTATACTTTGAAGATTTCCATTTTATAAATCGGTATTCAGGTCATCACTACTAACTCACAAAAAAGAATTATCAAAATCGGTTCAAGAAGGGTAAATACATAACGTTACATACGTAAAAAAATCATCAAAATTGAAAAAAAGAGGTCCTATTTTGTGGAATAAAATAACTGTAGAAGCGTCGAGCCTGTCTACCCAGCCAGCCTTTTTTATTATTTAACTCAGAGGGAGCAGTCAGCTCTACTTCATATTTTGATGGTAAGTGAAATTGGAGTCCAAACGAGAAGTCGGCCAACTTTGCAGATGGCGGACTGCACAAGCCGCCCTTCGCACGCCAACCCGCAAAATGCAACTAGTTAAATACACTTGCAGAACGCGTTACGCAGCACTTTTTGAGTCTGTTTGTGGTGGATAACCGGGCGGGCATTTGACCCTTACCGCAAAGAACCACCACTCGGATTGACGGAGATACATATCTTAGAATTTGAGCTACAACTTTTCTTACATGTTTTTCTTCGCCGCTAAGTATGAGATAAATTCGCAACACAAATTAAACTCTGCAAGACTCAGAGGGGCTTGCTCGGGTTTCTTTCGGTTACCGGTTGGTTACCTTCGGTCGAAGTCTTCATTTGATATCCATTGGGCTTTAAAACTAAAATTTAATCTTGCTAAAATTGAATTTTCTTCGACATTAAAACAGCCGAACTAAGCAAAGAAAGTTGAAATATATGCAAATCTCCTGTTAAATAGCATTGACAAAACCCTTAATACAATCATGTTCAATAGCCTTGAAATCATTTCATAACTTATTTATTTATTTGGGAGGAAGTTCACACAAAACGAAATATATAATCTAACTAATAGCTAGTCGTTTCCGCCGGCTGCAAGTGTGAAAAACGTATAATAGTGCACATGCCTGAATTCTCTTCTGGCAGAAATTGCCGTCTGAACTCTAGAGAAATGCGCATGTTTTTCGCTTGCGGAAACTAGCAGACTAGCTACGTGTGACAGAGCTTTTGATAAAATTCTCTACGAATATTCACATTACAAGGGTAAGAGAAGGTCTGACAGGTGAAATTCCTTCTTTCGGGTAGCAACGAAATTAGAAAACTGAAAAGTTGCTAAAACTTGGAATACATAAGCGGATACAAGTGATTTTCTGGTGCTAAATATAAGTAGCCAATATTTGGGTATATTTAACTTATTTTAAGGCTAAGTGTGTTAATAAATATTCTTTATTCACGTAAACATTGTAAATAAAAAAAATAAAATGTAAAGAAATCCATGTCTCGCAACGCAGTTTTTCTGCTACAAAAAGTGTTGAGACCTCATGTATAACTATGACTGAAACTTGACAGTTATACGGCAACATATTCTACTCATTCAAATACTTTAATGTTACGTACAGTTACCAAGTTTCAGTTTTCAAATTCAGGCTTTTAGTTTTATGCACAGGAAAAGGGTGGCTCGGCCGTACCGCTTTTTTGCTCACAGGTAAACTAAGCCCTTGTGATATCGTTTATGTCACGAGCTACAATAACAGATGAAACTTCTCATGCTGTTGGGATAACCTCTGTCACAACAGAGATTATTCCACCAGTGCAATCAGTCACACTGGTGGTAGGTCTTTTGTTGCAAGAGGCCGGCTAGGTAGGTACCACCGCAGTGTCCAATATTCTTCCGCCAAACAGTAGTGTTTAGGCACTACTGTGTTCCGGTTTGAAGGGCATTGTACGCTAGTGAAATTACTGGGCGAACGAGATTTAAGAACTAATATCTCGAGGTTGGCAACGCGTGAGTGGCACCTACTAATGGTGCTGCAAGCGCTCATAGGCTGCGGCAGTCACTTACCATCAGGTGGGCCGTATGCTTGTTTGCCAACTTCTAACATAAAAAAAAAAAAAAATGCTTAAAGGTAATTTGGACATGCCAAACTGTAACAAGAACTTCATACATTTTACAAATAAATAGCCCATTAGAAAAATGACATTCGCGCAGTGGAAATAATAAACCTTAATAATTATTTCTTTAGAAAGACTTAAATGGAAAAGTAGAAATGTTGAATAAATACAATATAAATACAAAACGAAAGATCACTGCCTAAATTAATTGAATTTCGCAGTACAAGTTTGTTTGTAATCCTGGCTTAAGAATATATAACGGTCAAAGACCCCATATGCTGGAGAATTAACACGTGTTTTAGTAAAATAAACATTTTTATAGTTCACCGTACACCGTATAGTATACGCCGTTATTTACGGACGATTCATTTCATTAACTTATTCAATTAGAACTGTAGTTACTTAAAACCTGAAATGTTTAGGAGGTTATATTCTCATTATATTAGGTAAGTATTAGCTAACGGAGCTCAGTGGTTAGTAGAACACAGGTCGCGTTGGTTGATTCTGCGAGAGTTCTCGTAACCTGACGTTACGACCTTGTCATGGAACGCCACATCACTGGATTGACCCAGTTTAAAAAAACACTATTTACTTATTTATGGCTCGGCTTCTATGCAGTATACCATATACTGTATGCAGTATATAGATTTCAAGTTTTTAAGTAAGACCTAAGCTATTAGAACATTACGAATCCGAATCCAATTTTTTTTTAAATTTTATAATTTCATATTAGTGCTGACCCAACCTCGTTGCTGTTCATTGTTGCATCTTCTTGCGGTTACACAGGGCAAGATCGGCTAGTGCAGCCCGCCTTCTGCTAGGGTATTAGCCCGCCAGCGTATTTGCACTCTACTTTCACTTACCATCAGATGGAATAGAGTAAAAAAATTAAAATTAACTATTTAAACTAACACAATTTAAATATTAAAAATTCCTAACAATATAATAAGTTAAATTTTCTCAGGTATCAGATTCATAGAAATAGTAGTAAAATTAATCCACTGCATGTTCCTTTGCGCCGTACTGTGCTGGGCGCTAAATCTACAATACCTCGAATGATTAAGCTTTTAAATGGGTGCAATGGAGAAATTGATATATTTAAAGAATCTTTTCTTTCATTTAGAAAGAAAGTAAAAACAATAAGTCTTAGATTGTAAGTCTTTCTTTTTGTCTTTTAAAGAACTCGCAGATAATATCCAATGTTGTTTGCCTTAATATAGTTATACATTTAGATCGTTTACAATTTTTGCAAATAGTTTAACATTGTGACATTGTAATAACTGCTGGTGAACTTTTTTAAATAAATAAATAAAAATAGAATGTAAGTATAGCGAAGTCGAAGACAAACGACTTTCTTTAGTTTGCCCCACAATTCGATCTAAGTCAATAGAACAGACTTATCATCTAGATGCAGGGGTATATCGTAATAACTTCTTCACGATTGTTATTTGCTCACTATAAGAAATATAAACAATAGAATCAATGGAATAGGGTGTGAGATTTGAGAATGTATTGTGTGGACGCGTACTGATTGCAGTTTGACCTCATTCGATTGTTCACAAAGTCTTCATATTATTAAGTGATTGATCTTAACTTATTTACTACTTTCGAAGCTTAATTTCAATACTTCAATCAACAATCAACTTCAATCAATCAATCAGTCAATCAATCTGTCAATCAATCAATTCAATCAACTATCAATTTACGTGCTGGTTGTAGGGCGTAAGAAAGGCCCGCCTCGTTAGCAACCACCGTACGTTAGTGAAAAACTTTTTTTTTTTATGTAAGAGGGGCAAACGGGCAGGAGGCTCACCTGATGTTAAGTGATCACCGCCGCCCATGAACATCTGCAACACCAGAAGGCATGCAGGTGCGTTGCCGACCTTTAAGGAAAGAATAGGCTCTTCTCTTGAAGGTTCCCAGGTCGTTCACTTGTAAAGTGACACGTCCGCCAAGTTTCGAGGTCAACCAACTTGTAACCAGTTGTATCCTAAAAGAGCGGCAACTGCATGCCCTATGGTGTTGCAGATGTTCATAGGCGTTTGTATTCGCTATCATCAGGTGAACCTACTGCTTGTTTCCCCTACTGAAATAAAAATAAACCGTAAGGTTATATCTATAGAATTTTAAGTATGAAATTCTAAATTATTTAATTTTACGTTAAATAATATCATTTTCAATAACACTTCAAAACTTCAGTGGAACTCAAACAAACTTTTCAAAAATTTCTAGAACGAAATTCTGATAAAGCATCATTGAAAGCTATTGAATGAAAGTGCATATTACGCAATTTAAATGAAACATATTTTTAATAAAATAAATTATTCAACTTCATCATAGTACTTGTAGATTCTTTGATTCAAATTTTTGAATTCATATTATATTTGTTGGCGCATGGCGAAGTGTCATGCGACTACAGCTATAGAACCTATTTAATACGTTGGATTATTTTTGAATACAAAATAGACTTATGTTTGACCTCAATCTCGCTTGATGGAAGGCGAAGATGAGGTCTAAGATGGAACACGTTTGCCTAGAGGGTATCTGTTTACTCCAGTTTTATACTGTCAAGGTTACAGAGTTTCGGAAAAACTGACCGCGGCAAAGAGTTCCATTCCTTAGCGGTCCGCATATTGAAAGAAGAGGCAAATATTAGAACGATAATATTTGAAACGCTTTTCATTCTAACGAAGCGTCACATTAATGGCTGCACGATGGTTACTTGAAATTGTCATCATGCAGAAAATCATTGTCGTACAGCATAAAGAACGAAATGTTGAAATCTTATGTAAGTTTAAGTGTTGTGCAATTTATTGTGTCATTTATTAAAGTGATTAAAAGCATTGTTGTTTATAATAAGTCCATCGTAAAGTTAAGCCACATGGATGAAATTGATAAATGATCATGGCTACCCTCAGCTTAGTTTGATTCAAAATGAATACTGATAAAACCACAGGCGTGGTTTTATATTAATAATAAACTCAAGCTGATATATATGCCAATAAATACTTTTGGATAGAAAGCTCATACTAACAATTACCATCCCAAGGGTTGCGAATCCCAAAAATCATTCTTAATACACTGAACTACGCAAAATTATTAATTTGAAAAAAAGTGAGTGTTTTTGTTTTATTTTATTCCCTTCGCTCACAACATTGAAATTGGTCTCATTTCACTTCACTTTGAAGAATCTTAGTTAAAATTGATATTGTAATACGAGTATACACACAATATACCTACTGCTGATTTAACCCATTTCTTTTTATATTCTATCAAAAGCCATTAATAACATGTGAATGTTGAAGGATAAAAGAAACAACTAAACAAACGAGGCCTTTGTTTTTTATAAAAATAAAGGTTTTGAAACAAATGATTCAAACCCTTTATTAAGCCTAATGGGCTCTTTTTTAATACAATAACTCAACATACAACAATTTATCTTTCATCGACCTTTTTTAAGGTCAAATAACATTTGATTATTCACAAAACAAAGTAAAATAAAATTGCAGGAGGTCATGTATAGTGGTGTCACACGCTTGTCACATGAATAGTCAACTCGACAGACAAAGCACTAGCCTTGCTAGAATATTTTCTATCTGTATATGTCACTATGAGCGCTGAAGGCCCAGGGTTCATTTCCTTCTTTTATTTCTAGCCTTTCTAAAGATTCTCAACTATCTAGGGAAAATTCCCATCTATGTGGGTTTTATACTCGCTAAAAAACTCCACTCCACTCTAAGGAGGTTGCGGAATCTCCAGGAAATATCTTTACACAGTGACTTATAGTCCTCCCAAGATAGTGTTCCCGTATACTGTACGTAAGCTTATGACCACTTCAAGCTTCCCCGTTCTCGCATTAATGCATTTCCAAAGTTCCCATTCGTAAACTCCAGGATCCTTTTAATTTATTTTGACCCCTCATCTTACCTTGAAACTTACGGAGATGTCATTGGTATTACTCATAATAGAGGTTATGGTAACGGTTTTACGTGCGATATGCAAAGTTAGCAATTACAAAGCCATCAAATATTCTACCGTTGGGCAGAGACCTCCCTTAACTATTAAAGGATTTCGTACTTATGCATAGAAAATCATGATTATCGCGGTTAATTAGCCTTGTTGTTTTTTTTTTTCGGAGTGTCTATTGCTGTTGGCCCTAGTGGCCTTGACAGCGTCACCGGTGGGGCCTTGTTAGAAAATTTGTTATATATATTGAAGAGTTGTTGATAAGATTATTACCAAACACGAGATGACCATGGCAGGTATCCATAAAAAAAAAACCATTTTGAAATGGAGTGTATATCGCGAAACACAAAAATAAAGAATTGATAGCTTCCTCTTTCTTGAAGTTGGCTTATTACAATTTTTATTAATCTTCTACTTGAATCAAAATATTAAATACAATATATAATATAATTTCTTTATTTATAATTTTCCTTGGCATATGAATATGTAGGTTTAATATTAAATAGTGAATGCTAACTAAATGATGTTTACTTCGTTCTAGCAAATAAGTCGTTCATAAACCTATTTGATCAAATTTAATACTGACTATTGTTTATTGGTATATGAATATTATATTTTTATAGTGTTACGATTCCTTTATTGCTTTTGTATTTATTAACAATTTTGTTTCATAGCGTTTGTTTTTAGGCGAAAATATTGCGTAATATACACGCACGCATACAAATTTTACGATTTAATAGTATCCAACTTTTTGAACTTTAGTCCTACTCAATTGAAGATTTCTCAATTATGCTGCTATGTATACAAATAAATACAATTAAAGTGTCAGTTTGTAAATCCAAATTAAAAGCATTTTCACTAAATGTATTTGAACGAATATACTGTATTTACAATTTTTTTTTTTTGTGTGTCTCCCAGTCTGTGTGTTCCGGCTAATCTCTGAAACGAATGGACCGATTTTAACGGGACTCTTGCAGTGATTTTACCTTACTTGATTTCTATATTTACTTACTGATTTCTGCAATTATAAATACCATTGTATAGTAAAATGGTGGTAGAGTTGTAGGCCAAAACACAATTTGAAGTCACAAGCAAAGTCACGACGCAGTCTTCAGAGAAAAATATTGATACACTACAATATCAAGAAAATGTCAAAAGTTTAGTAATTTTTCAGTTCATTATCTTTGTTGGATTGTTATTCTGTATTATAATTATTTACTTAAATCATCTTCTTCGAGTGCATCTCTGAGTTGCTTCGTATACCTGTTCTAGTTCTTCGCAAGGCAAAAAATCCCTGGCGCACTCGCGATTTCCGTCCATTTCCAGATGTTTCGCAGACAAGACTTTTATTTGTGACCAACACCTATACCACGTGTATTAAGAATTTAATGTCGATTGAATAGTAAGAAATAAGCAGATAAAAAAAACAAAATCATAAATCATTTGTGTATTTGTTCTATAAAATAAACAGGAGTAGTAAATAAACTTTTGTTATTAAAATGTCTTTCCGAATAAAATCTCAATGCGAAGCGGCTGTCATCTAAACAAAGTCGTTTTGATCATGATAAATGTCTTCCTTCGCTTGCAGTGTTACGAACCATTAAACATCTATTGGGATTAACAAATAACAATAAAAATAATCTGGCTCATTCATCTATAAATTAAACTACGATACAAAACTGTCGAAACCCTCCTGTTAAAATAAAATTCTTCGAATCTAAATACAACTTTATATTTACACTTGAATTATTTTAGGCAAAAGGATCAAATTCAAATTCAAATATTTTTATTCAACGTAAAAAGCATTGCACTTATTAGTTGAAAGTCATATTCTACCACCGGCTACAAATTTAAACCTCTACCCGAGAAGAGCCGGCGAAACAAACTCAGGGTGTTATATCTTTTTTTTATGTACTGTTATTACTTTTTTATGTCAAAGTAATTTAGACATTATGTTCTCTTAAAAGCCTGGAGTGACTGTCTCATTCCCAAGGTGTGGTGTCCTCAAGGTAATTTAGACATTATGTTCTCTTAAAAGCCTGGAGTGACTGTCTCATTCCCAAGGTGTGGTGTCCTCAAGGTAATTTAGACATTATGTTCTCTTAAAAGCCTGGAGTGACTGTCTCATTCCCAAGGTGTGGTGTCCTCAAGGTATTCACTAATTGCAACTGTTAACTGCAGATCCAATCTCTTTTTATATTCTCGATACCTTTCTCCAACCCTAACGTAAGTTACAAAATACATTGTAATGTTATATTCGTAAATAATTTTTATCAAAATTAATATAATCAGTTATTAAAATTAAATCATAAAATTTTAGTTACTTTAATATTTCAAGTATAATGATTAAGAGTTATCGTATTATCATGTCTCTATTTACTTAAATATTAAAAGCGACATTCGTTATACATAATAATAATAATAACATTAATAATATATGACAAGAGTGTAATGACATCTTCATAATTTATAAATTATTGTTGTCGTAATATTTGTTGTATTCCTCATTACAATATAAATATAATTAAGTTGACAATACAAAACTTTTTGCAAAACTAATAATTTTTATTATTATTTTAATGTTTAATTGAACGGATAACCAACCACAATCGTTATCGCTAAAAGGCAGGCATACGAGTAGTTACCCCAAAATATATTTACAGTAATCACCTTTAACTAATTTTCATAATATGAGAACATAATTATTATGTACTAGCGGCCCGCTCCGGCTTCGCGCGGGTATAAAATATATAGCCTATGTCATTCACTGAAAAAATAATTAAAATCGATCCAGTAGTTTTGATTTATTCATTACTGCACGAGAGGCCGCACGCGTTAAATGTAATTATTTACGACATCACATCAAACCTCAAAAATATTTTTTTTCTCAGCTATTTAATGGGTGTTATTATACATATAAACCTTCCTCTTCAATTACTCTATGTATTAAAAAAATTGCATCAAAATCAGTTGCGTAGTTTTAAAGATTTAAGCATACATAGGGACAGAAAAAGTGACTTTGTTTTATACTATGTAGTGACTGATATGTATTCCATTCCCTATTTCCGATTACATTAACTTATTATTAGATCATTAAGAAACTTAAGCTGGACCATCCCGGAATCTTCATAAACATAACAAAATACGTATTTGACAATTCTCATCGGTTAGTACGTTTTTTTTTTTAGAAATCGAGTAATTAAGGTATCAAATATAGTACTTCAACCTTTTTTGAAGGCCGTAAAAAAGTGAGGTTATATAAAATGTTAAGAAGGTAAGAATAATTTTCAAAGAACCTAAAATAAAAAGAAAAAATTCCGTTTGTAGAACTCCGTTTCTTACCTTGAAAAATGCAATTTCGTCGAGCCCTCTTCAATAGCTCAGCGAGAGCTTGTCTTATGTCAAGAGTTTCCTGAGACCAAATTTTAATTTGAAATCATACTTATACATTAATTTACGTACGTACTGTTTTACACCACACAGATGGCAAACAAACGTATGACCATATTAGGCCCAAGCGTACCCATAGGCATTAATGACACATTCGACTCCTTGGTAACGTTAAAATCCCTAATATGACGTTTGGAGTAGTTTCACGAATTTTCAAGAAATTTTTAGAATTCCAAATTACATAAATTTAAGTTCGTAAAGGCACAAATAATATAAAGCCTCCGAAGAAACTTTAAATATAACGCATGAGAAAGTCTAGTCAGAATCTGTAAGTTATTTTACTCATAATTGTACAAAACTCACAGAAGTCACTTTTCTTCTACGTGATGTGACTTAACAAAAGAGGAAAATTGTTCATGATCAGAGTAAAACTGAAATATTTTGATTTGATAACAATATTATAAAATAGAAGGACTATAAATTTAAAACACTTGGCCTGCCTAATTATAAATTTCCACCGTTGGTATCGCATTTGAATCTCGGAAACCGCTCCAACGATTTTCATGAAATTCAGTAGCAATTCAGGGCTTCGTAGGCGATAAATCGATCTAGCTAGGATTCATTTATAGAAAATGTCGTTTTATCCGTGTTTTCAGGCAATGCGGCTTGCAGATTTTGTCACTAAATCTACTTGAATAGATGGCGTTGTAAAATATTATTCATATTTCATCATTACGTAATTCGTGTCTTTATATAATTTCCAAACGGTTTACAAAAAAAAAAATATCGAGCAAAGCGGTGATTTGGTCATCCAGTTACTAGACATTACAGCGCCAGTATTATCACAACATGGGTACAAGAAACCATTATAATTTTCAAAATATCAACCACCATCCATTCCATATATTACGGTGTTATCAGTTTTAATAACGTGTGGTCTACAAATGTATCCGTCTAAGCTTCCAGGGACGCTTGCAACTATTTCCAATATTCTGAGGCGGCGGCGACACGTAGTGAGACTTGAGCCCAATAATTGAAACAAAGGATTTCTTCAATAACACTATAGAACTCTCGAACAATATTTACGAAAATTATAATAATATCTTGGACATTTTTTACTATGGGTATATCGTCGAGAATTTGAATTAATTTTTTTAAATATTTAGTTTAAAAAAAAACAATAAATATCAATATAAAATAAAACACATTGATGACAAATAATCCTTATATTTTGAGAAGTTCCGTTATATATCATTGTTGATCAAATTTTTTTTTTCTTGGTGTATGACCGTTGGTCCTACTGGCTATATTAAGTCACGGGGCTAAGGTCTGAGTACTGAAACCCAGTCGTGAAAAAAGGCCAAGAACGTCGCATCGGGAATGAAGGCTGACAAAATCATAACAATAGCAAAATCCTAGAAGCGAAATCAAGCCAATTAAAAATGAATCTCGAAAATCGATTCAGAGAGTAAAAATAATATACAAAAAATAGACATTTTTATATATTTTTAACATTGTACCAGCTCCACTTATTGTTGTAGCATTATTATTATTATAACTTTAATGTCTACCCAATACTTTACAATCTGTTTTCAATGTGAAATTATATTCATAAAATCAATTAAATCTGCAACCATATTGCCAAACTTTCGTTAAAAATATTTTCATTTGATGTCGAAGTACGCTCTTAAACTGAATTAAAATTAAAATTTTGATGAAAAATAATAACGAAACGAACAAAATTTTAAATTACAATACATTTTTATTAAGTACACTTTAAAAACCAATATTTTATTTTAAAATAATTAGCCAATGAATCTCAAGTCTGCAGCTCTCAAAGAATTGTCATCCTATCTTTTAATTAAAAATTATATTCGGCAAGAAGAACCCGCTTCAGAATTGCTTAAGCGTCACTCAACGAAACAACTAATTACTCAAATATCATACGATATTTTTTTGTAATTTAAAGCAAAAGTGAAATTATCATAGTTTAAAATTATGCAGTTTTACCCATCCTTTTTTATATTATGACTAATAAGACACAACGCTGGATTTTAAGGTCGCCGTATCAGTACTGTCAATAGCAAACATATTAGAAAACAATCACGAACATATTGTCCACCTAAGGAAAGAAGGGGAGAAAGGAATGTTAGAAAAGAAATGGATAGATAAGGTGCTTAATGGATAGATAAGATGCTTAGTAATAATAGCTTGTAAGTAATTAGCCTTCCACGTAAGTTTACTTCAGAGTACTTTCATGTTGAAAACAGGCTACTTCTAATACATAATATAGTCCTTTATATTAATCTATAATACAAATAATAACAACAAAATGTAAGGCTCAACAGAACAAAATTAGCAGGGCCGGACTCCGTTGACGCAGGTTCAATCCTGACCACCTTGGGCTATTTTCGTCCCTTCTACTAACGCAAGCTAAAACTTCATTTGTCCCTCGCAATAGGAATAATAAGAATGAAATTCATTTTAAAAAATCCTCGTTTTTCTTTAAAAATAACCGTTTTTAAGTTTATATTAAATATATCAAAAACACACGCTATATGATGTTATATTGGCGTCAATAAAAAATATCATCCTATCAATATGTTACATGGTTCTTTTGAAATGAATATAATAGTCTATTCAGCAACAAAAGATGTCGCTAAGATAAAATGAAACAGTTTCTTGTCGCCTTTTGTATCGTCTCCCAGCTCTTGATTTTCAGTATACGAACGCGCTTATTGAATTTACTCAAAATATATTCTTGTAAATTAACAATTCTCTAGAAGACTGAAATGAAATTATTTTATCATAAAACAAATAGATATAATATTAAAATATTTTAGGATGAAATAAAATAATGTAATCTTAAAAACTAATAATGAAAGATTTTATTCATTATTATAATTAATCAGTTGATATTAGTAGTTTTAAAAGCCGAGATGGCCAAATGGATCGAAATCGTAAACTATAACCGAGAGTAGCGGGTTCCGGGTAACCTCTGAGTTTTCAATTCATTTGTTTTCCAATTTATTTCGTGCTTAACGGTGAAAGAAAACATCGTGAGGAAATCTGCATGTCGTGAAAGAAATTCTAAGACAAGTATATACCGGTGGTAAGGCTTAAAAGACCCGCCGGCTAGCTACCAACGTATGTTGCTGAAAAACTCGTGAAGAGTCACTTTAGTCAGCCGCGTTTCGAGGTCAGCGTTTAACCATTTGTTACCTATAAAGGGCGGTGACGTATCTGCATACCCTGTGACGATGCACATGTTCGTGGGCGGCGGTAATCTCTTAAAATCAGGTGATAAACCTGCCCACTAGCCCCTTCCGAAGAAAAATATTATTATATATAACTGGCGTCATAAATATCTGATAATGATCAGTTGCTCTTTGTACAGCCGTTAGCCTAAAATATTAGGGGTGTGAATAAAGGGTTGCGGAAAATCATTGTGCGTAAGTAATCCTCTTATTACTATGGCCATTGCGAAGGCCATCCCAAAGAAGACGACTCAATATCAATAAACGAAAATACAAATACAAATAGCCTTTATTTCTGATACATAAGTATTCATTTACATTGTTAATTCCTTATTTAAGTCTAATTTTTTACAAATATTTTAATCCCAATTATAAAATTTACACTATATATTTATTATTACATTTTTTTATCTTTATTTTATGTATTTAAAACCACGCCTGTGGTTTTTTAAGTATTTATTTTGAATCCAACTAAGCTAAGGATAGCCATGAACCTTTATCAATCTCATCCAAGTGGGTTGTCTTTATGCGCAACTTATTATAATCAACAATGCTTTTAATCTAAATAAATTGCACTGCACTGTAACTACTACATCAGATTTCAACGATTCGTCCTTTATTCGATTTGACGATGATTTCCTGCATAATGAAATATTAAAACAATCATCGCACTACCATCAATGTGATGCTTTGTTAGAATGACAGCTTTTAAAATATTGCCGTTCTAATCCAATTCACACACACACTTAGTCACACAACACTTCGCCATGTGTCAAAATATCATACAGTTACAGTACATATAATTCTGTTTAGTTATCAATTATTATACTGACTAACTTAGTTTAAATTAATTTACAAACGAAAAAAAAAAATTTAACCAAAATTTCTCCAAACATTCACGTACAATACTTATTTTATTTTCTTTTTGTCCGACTGAAATAAAACCATTAATGAGTTATCTGGTTCATTCATATTAATATATTTGCTTTCCTGTTTCCGAGAAACAGTTCCGGCGTTTTCATGAATACATAATCAAAAAGTCATTGTCATTCCTTGTATGAAACTGTATAAATAAACATCAAAAAATTATGATGAAATAAATGCTGTCCGCATTTATGTATTTATTATTTACTATGAAGCTTTTTTCCATACAAAAAACATAATAATTTTTTTTTTTTTAATATTTCATTTTAAATTAAATTTTTAGTAATAGTATTGGAAAGTTAAAACAAAAACGACTGAATATAACCAATAGGTATCCACATATTATATTGATACAGTGATGTTCATAAATTTCAAAAATTTCAATATTAACATAGCAAATTTTATAAAATCCTGTCAATTGAAGGTACTTAAAATACATAATATATAAAAACGTTTTTTTTTTTAATAATTGAATTATTCTTATAACACAAATAATTAAATAGCTACTATTTTTAAGGAAATGTTATATTGTGACAATCTCAAACAATGTGACGAAAAAGAATCAGTTCAACGTGAAATAAAATAGCTTCTGTAATATTACATTCAAGTTTTGTGATGTTTTCAGTAAGTTAGTTGACAGACCACGATAAATCACATGAATTGAGCCCTAGAGGACGATAATATTTTGTTTTGCCCAACTTTTTATGTCGGTCAGAATAGTTTGGAGACTTTGCATCAGTTCATCTAAGTAATTTTTTTATATCTCTAAACGCAGCCGTTTGCGGCTGGCAGTGGGACTTTTGAAAATGTGATGCAAAAATATGTTATTTATAAATACATTGCACTTGCATCGTTTAGATAAATACATTTTTTACGAGAAACGTTACAAACACATAAGAACGTAAAAGCTACTTTTTAGTTATATGTTATATTATAGTCAACAAATACTCGCTTCAAACTAAGGCCCCTTTAGGATAGTAATATACAGGATATTATCGATATTATGAAATGATATTATATCGATATCGATATTATATATGATGATTAGGATATTATGGAAATATATTCAAGGATAAAGACCAATTACCGACCGATCGGAACACAAAAAAGAGCGGGAACGATCTGTATGGTAAATAGAAACCTCTGCCCCGAGCAGGAATCTGCACAAGACCTGTAGCGCTTAAGGCATGTTACGCCACTACTACTACTGTGCCACAACGGATGCTAATGGAATTTATTTCATAATTTTAACTGTAAACAAAAATAACTAAGCAAACCATACATCGAAACGTTAACGTGTAATATATCAAACAAAACTGACGAAAATACATCTTTTGCTGTAGATATATTGAATATACAATAATTTGTTATGATTTATTATGTATCTTTAATCTTTAATGTGCGTGATATCCTTCATCAGTCACGCAAGTCTAATGAACTTGATATTTCACAAAGGGATGATGGATAGTTATAAAAAAAAAGAAATTTCACTACATTAATCCTATACTAATATATTATAACAAAGCTGAAGATTTTTTTTGTTCAAACGCGCTTACCTCTGAATAAAAAATGTACCCTTTTATAAGGGTTATTTCAAGCCATCGTTTTCCGAAGCGCGTATAGGTGCCTATAGGAAAGTTTTTTGACACACGCTGACGCGTTTATAAGCTATGTAAACCAGAAATATAAAGCGCTATAAATATGCTTCACGCGCCACCATTATCGGGTGGAGCGTAGATGAAATAACCCTGTGTACGCGCCTACGCCGAAACTACCTTGTACGCTTGAAAAAATGTTTGCTTATAACCGCCGTGAAGGAAAATTATATCACACTTTATTAAACAATTACTATTAGCAAAATAGTTATTATAAGCGTCATAATATAATCTGTCTAAAGGAACATACAGAAATAGATTTAGCGTCCTCGATTCGATGGTATAAAACAAGTATATACCGTAATAATTAAAACTGGGCACAGTCACGGCCAGAAGCTAGTTAATTAATTTCTCTCCTAAGATGTTATATATTGGAATAGAACAATACAAACTTTGGATTGGTTATTATCTATGCTATCATTGTACTAAGAATAATAGTTGTATTATAGCTATTTACAACTAAAGTCCTACTGAGAGAAACTTATGTTATAGTGATAAAATCAGTGTGTATTGCTGTTGGCCCTACTGGCCTTGACAGCGTCACCGGGCGGGGGGCCGAATACAGAGACTCAGCCGTGATAAAGGGACAGCCCTCACATGGGCTCAAATTTGATTCCGTCCTTAGGGTGCCTCCTGCGAAGCCGAACCACGGCTAAGGACGTCACCGGAGATGGAGGCAGCACTCCGAGCGCATTCTATACGATAGACTCACCAGACGGTGTGAGCGCGACGCGACGTGCGAAACAAAGGACCTCGTCCTCGCCGGCGAGGACGGTGTTGTGTGCGTGTCTGTACTGTGTAAGGGGCATTTTCTAATGTAATCCTATCGTCAGGGTCTTGCAGGACGTGCTTAGGACGCCTTACTTTTGTCGGTTGGTTACATCGGTCTGTGTAGATACAAGCATGTCTAATCAAAGGATTTGGATGGAAAGTAGTTTGATCGAAATAGTTTTACGATAAGCGCTTCAAATATTTCGGGATCGAATCGATACAGTTGTATTCAATATCCTCTTTTTATATGTATAAGTTCACAGCTTCGTTAACGTTAAATTAAAATATAAATCATAGTCATAGCCTAGTTTCATACACCAATATCGTTTTAAATATTGTTTCGGAAATATTGAAACGTATATATGTGGGAGAACGGATATGGAAAACTCTGAAGTAGTGGGTAGTCGTAATATTTTATTATAATTATAACACACAAGTACTAGACAAACAATTTATTATACGAATATTCATAATAATCACATGTAATCACATGATTATTACTTAGTTACTTAAACATAATAACAACATATGGAAGTTTTATAATTACCCGACCTGAAACAGTTTAGAGCACCGTCGTGCCGTGTCCACAGCCGGACAACTTCTGATCTGTTTACAGAGCCTATAGCTAGCTATTTATATGGAGGCTTGCACGTCAAATGGCGGGGACGAGTAGTCAACTGCACTACTTTTAATTTTAAAAACATTAAGAAAAATCATAATCTTCCACATATACACTCTGCCGACCAATAACATCGATACTTTTCAGCGCCTCTATCGATGCATTCCGGTATAGGCTAAAAAAAACTATGCGTACATACTACACGATCTAATTGACTGAAATAATATAGAATAATAATAATACAAATTGAAACTTGTAACCATTGACTTACTAAAACTTAGACTAACACTAAAATGTCCAAAGATTCGCTTGAAACCTAGTGGCCAACGTAGTGTCAGAGTTTTTCAGGTCGCCCATATAAGCCTCTGACTTGACTTTTCGATTATTATCAAATTGATAACAGCCGTGACTGACTTTTTACGTGCCCTCCGGGGCACGGAGGCGTTCTGTTGCAATACCACTATGCGAACACCCATCTAGTGACGGGCAAAAATCCTCAAGGATATGAGGTCGCTCCAAGAAGTCTGTGTACATCCCAGGAAAGTTCTGAACTTCTGGAAGGAGCTGGGCTGGTTGGAATAGACTAGCCAATCCCACACACAAAAAGGACCAAATTACGAGTCTAATTGTGGAAAAGGGAGCCCCACTACTACTACTACTACTACTACTACTACTACTACCCATCTAGCGACTGACCGTGCCTTAAGTTGCTTAACCCACTGATCGTTTACCGATCAGTGAGAGCACTTGGCTATGAGAGTCTCGTTTTAAACGAAACTAAAAACAAGTTTCCAAAACATGTAAAAGAAGTGAATTGGCTCAAGAGCTTCAAAACCAATTATTTATGATAATGAAGCAACGTTTTAAAACTCATAACTTAGACCACCACTTTATAGCAACGAATTCGTCTCTTATTAGATAGTATAAAATAATGTACGCTATTATTAAGCCGAAATTATTTCTTTGAACCGAAACTAAGTTAGTTAAATGTTAACTTTATTTGATCATGTTGCAAGCTTGTGGCCCTAACTTCATTCAAATTTATTCAGAGCTTGTAAGTAACTTCGTTTCGTTGCCTTAATGTGAATATTCGAGAAAGCACCAGCGGATTTGAAGCCTCAATAGCTCAACGGTAGCTGGGCCGACTCCGGTCCGTTAATGCAAGAGTCACGTGTTCGATCCTGACCCCCCTTGGGCTATTGTCGTACCCACTCCAAGCGCAAGCTTCGAGCTTATTTGGAGGCACAATAGAAATATTATTAATGTATTGAAAAAGCATTGCCAATATAATAAAAAAATGTTGTATTTTTTTATTATGGAAGAGATTGTCATTTTCAACATTAATAACTTTTAGTCTATAGCCCACTTTATAGACATAAAAGATTCATTATTCATTAATACTATACAATGAACTTGCATGTGATATTCCTGTGCTATAACAAAGAGTAATCCATACAGTGCGTTCGTTAGTTGAATATCGAGCTTATTTGAAGGCGCAATAGGAATATTATTAATGTATTGAAAATGCATTCCCAATTTTTTTTTTTTAATGTTGTATTTTTTTATTATGGAAGAGATTGTCATTTTCAACATTAATAACTTTCAGCCTATAGCCCACTTTATAGACATAAAAGATTCATTATTAATTAATACTATACAATGAACTTGCATGTAATGTTGCGTTCCTGTGTTCTAACAAAGAGTAATCCATACAGTGCGTTCGTTAGTTGAATATCGGCTTAAAACTGATTCATACTGTCCCTGATATTCTCGAAATCTTTTAATACAAACTATTTCTGAATGTGTTATAAGTTTACATTTTTTATCAATTGCGTGTATTGGATCTAAATTACGACTTTTAAAGACCGGACATGACGATCCCATCGCCCGCTGTTGGGATAATCTCTGTCATAGCAGAGATTATTACATCAGTGCAATCAGACACAGGTGGTCATTTATTGCTAGGTAGCCATCTAGGTAGGTACAACCGCAGTTTTAAATATTCTACCCCAAAGTAGTAGCGTCTTTGGCATTACTGTGTGTTTAAAGGGCACTCTAGGCTAGTGAAATTACTGGGCAAAGAAGATTTAAGTATCAATATCTCGAGGTTGGTAACGCGTGAGTGGCAACTACTAATTGTATTGCAAGCGGTCACATGGTACGGCAACCGCTTACCATCAGGTGGGCCGTATGCTTGCTTCCCAACTTAGTAACATAAAAAAATAAAAAATTCTGAAACCAATCTTTATCTGTTCTATGATTTCAGAAGTGAAACTTTACGACTTCGATTTACAAAGGTTAACGCCTCGTTCAAAAGAAATAAAACAAAACGATTTTTGTTAAAATATCGTCTTCAGAACTTTTATCTGAACGTTATTTAGACATCAAGGAAAATATTCTTCGTCGATTATCATTATACTAACGATAAGTATCACAAATCGTAACAAAAATGCTTATACAAACCAATAGCGCGGAATATCATGATAATGTTTTTCATAATTATATTATAAGCTATTTTTTACTATACAACAAATGAATAAAATAAAAGATTATTCTAAAAATAATTAGAGTATCTGTTTTCAATATAATACAAACAACTGACCTATCCAATAATAATATTTCTTTATTCCAATACACGCAGTATTGGAATAAAGAAATAATAATATCCAATCTCTGTGGAATCAGCTTCCGCCGGCGGTCTTTCCGAACCGATACGACTTGGGAACCTTCAAGAAAAGAGCGTATTCTTTCCTTAAAGGTCGGCAACGCACGTGCATGCCTTCTGGTGTTGCAGATGTTCATGGGCGGCGGTGATCGCTTAACATCAGGTGAGCCTCCTGCCCGTTTGCCCCCTCTTACATAAAAAAAAAAACAAATCCAAAAGCATTATTTTATTTTATTGATTATTATTTTAGAGCATATTGGCAGATGAGTATAGACCGTGGCTCTTATTTCAATTAATACTTACTAGGTTAACTATTAAAATAGCATTAGTGATAAATCTATGAGTTATCAAAAAAGAATCTGTTTCCCATGTTGCGAGGCCGACGGTTGAGCCCTACGAGATCCCTTTTCACAACTGGGTCTCAAACCGCCACAGAGTTGTAATACATTGTTTTTTACCTCAGAGCTTAGACGATTTAAGTCGGTAGATTGTTTCTATAAAACATTTCAACTTCATGAAATCTATGTTAACTTTACAAATTAAATTAATTATTAATAATGGCGTCAATTTTAAGAATTTATGGCATAAGCGCCACGTGTAACAATATTGTTATTTTCACTCGGAAGGCGATATACGATACCGTTTTATTACCTTCAACACAAACAAGCGTATAAAATCTCAATTTATTTTTTACATCAAATGGTGTAAATAAAACGTGTAACAACATGTCGCAGCTAAGTCACAATAAAACAGCAATAAAACGTTACAATCAACCTCTACAGGTTTTCCTGGTTATTTGTTACACCGCTGCGTATTTTTTTGTTCTGGCAATTTGTTATATAAATCTTTTGTTAGCTTACTTCATTAATTTTGTTTGAAAAAATACTTAAGTGACATGGTGAAAAGTTGTAATTTGCAGATAGCTCTGTTTGACTTCATAAATCAAAAAGAGTTATCTGCGGTTTCTATACATGATAACAACATTATAGTTGCAAATAATATTATATAATAATAATAATAATCTTTATTAGAGTACAACATACAAATCAACAATAGTGTTCCCATTCAACCTGGCACTTATTTTTATTAGTACGTATAAAACAGAAATATATTTATTAAAAATAATAATAGCTTTCAAAACTTAATCACAAATTTAAAGTTTACGGCTTAAATTAAGCATCAATACTCGACACAGACTTTACAAGCAACTAATCACTGTTAAACCTCAAGCACGTATTCAGTAGATAATTATAGAGTACAAAATTTATATATAACAGTAACAGGCAGTTGATAGATTCACTCAAGTGCAGCACTTCGAATATGCGACTAGCCTCTTATTAATGTATTCACCAAATCTATATTTATGGTTGCTTTGAGTTTACATCAAAATTGAGAATTTATCACAATGTAAGGTATTGTGCAATTGACTATGTGTGCTTTCGGTGAATATGATGTATCTACAAATTGAAGATACTTTAAATCCCAGAGCCAGAGTATTGGATGTTTATAAAAGGCTAGAGATTTTTGCGCTGACTGGTGACTGTGACAACATTGCACAACTGGAACAACAGAGGCCACAATATTGCCAGCTTTTTGGAGATCAACGAATACATTTGATATATAATTTGAAAAATAACAGTGTTCCTAAATTAAAATATTTACTTGTTGGGAGAAACTTAAATAGCTTATTTTATACGTTTATAACTCAATGCTCCATCTGACATGATTATTTCTTAAATATAGCATTAAGAGATACTGATGATAGATGCTTAGCTAGTTCCAAATATAAGTTTGGTTAAAATTAACTGTTTTCCCGGGTATTAGTTATTGCAATTTTAATAAGTTTTGGCGGAGGAAGGGAAAATACTTTTTGTCCACTGTTTTCATAATAAGTAGTACCTGGATGTATGACCGAGTTTTGCTTGATTTTTTTCTGTAAATCGTGTTTTTTTTAATTACATTTAGAAAAAAATTACATAATGATAAAATATGAATAATGTGATGAAATGAGAAAAACAAGATAAAAAAATAATGGACTTGAAGCGGAGGTTTCATTGCCAGAAAACAGATGAAACGACATTTTCTAAAAATGAATTCCAGCTAGATTTATTACCCCTGTATACTAAATTTCATGAAAATCGATTAGCTGTATACAATTCCACAGAAATTGAATAAGAGTAAAAAATAAAATGAAAACAGAATAATTTACCTAGCTAAATACTCCTGTATTTTTATTACAATTTAAGAAACGTAAAACAAGCCTCGAGGAGTAATGAAACTATTTCAATCACAACTGTCCAATTAAAACCTTCGTCGTCGAACAAAAGAATTCTGTTTTTCTCTTATTTAGACTAACATCTTGAACACAAGAGGCAATAATAATTAAATAAGTATTTTTGTTTATTTACTGTTGCTAGTTAGTTAGTGAAGTACTTTCATCTAGAATTTTAATTGCTACTATCAATTATTCTATATGTATTATTATTTCCTCCAATCAATTCCACAAAGTTTAATTCTCTGGCCCCCTTATGACTGGTCAGGTTCTACGTTGATATCATGTGTAAGATAAAGATAAAAACACACACACACATACAATTTATAAGGCAAGATGCAGCAGTTCCTAATGTAACTTACTCGACTAAATTATTCTGTGGACCATTTATCCACCAATCAATCAAATTGATTACCAAAATAATTGAATAATGGGTTAGATTATTCTTCATCATCGTCCATTTCCGGTATTTACGCAGGGTCTGTTTATGCTGTTATCCTGTTTTGACGGTTTACTAGTTTTTACACAGAGCGAATGCCAACTGACCTTCGCAACCCTTAGAGCGAACTCATTGGATAAGAGCAGTTAACGATTATTATCAGATGTTATGATAACAAACGGGACCGGCCGCTTAACGTACTCTCGTAGGCAGGCTAGGGAGACTCACAAAGTCAGAGGCCCAGATCGAAACAGATATTTATAACCAACATCTGCTTTGAGCGGGAATCGTACCCGCAACCGGCGAGGCTCAAAGCATGCTGACTATCAGACGCCATAACGTTCGTCTGAATCATGGGTTACATTGTCTTTTAATTATTTCAAACTTTAGTTATTCATATTGTTCAATGAAGAAGAACTTCTTCACTAATCTTTTACCAGGAATAACTAAGAATTCTTTTGAGACTTTTGTCATAAAATTTTATTACTCTTGTTGTGTTATTTGAGTTCAAATCATATTAAATGTAGTGATGAACAAACCAAGAACAAAACTAACACTGGGATAGTCTTGGTATCATTACGCAGAAATTAAGCGGACCCCGGGCTTCGAAATGGATGCTCTGAAGGCAACCAGTATTTACCGCTGAGATGATGATGATAAGTATTGGTATCATTACATTAATTTCACTCATTACTAGTTCAAAGTATTGCGGTATTTAAGATATTCACATAAATATTAAATTGAATTCAAATAAAAAAATAAAGAAAAAATATAAAACATTAATATGCATAAAGAAAATGTCAATTGAAAATGAAATTAGAATGGCTGCAAAAAAAACGGAAAGTATTTTCCTTTTTAAAATTTTATGTGAACGATCTCGGTATCACTGCGGTATACGGATCGGATACGAGTATGTATAAATAAATCTTGTAAAACATTTTACATAAACTCTTTACACACAGTAAGAGCCCGTAGTACCGTAAGCTTTGCTTATACAGTTCGACGATAAATAAATAAATAAACGCTGCACACTCAACAGCCCCCATTAGGATAGTTATATCCTGTGTCGGGGGTCCGGAAACATACACTATGACAAGGACAAATACACCCAGACAGGAAAATATCGAACCAGCGACCTGTGGCGTATAAGGCAGGTTTGCTACCGCTGCGCCACAACGTTGTCAAAAGAAATATATTAAAAAGTTAATAGATAAAGCATAGTTAATAGATATAGAAAAATAACATCAATAGCTCAATGGTACAAGGGCCGACTGTGTTAACTCAATAGTTGCGGGTTCGAACCTGACCCTTGGACTATTGTCATACCCACTTCTAGCGCAAGCCACGAGCTCTTTTGAATAGGCAATAGGAGTATTAGTAATGACATGAAAAAGTATTGCTATTTCTATATTATTCATATTTCTCATACAAACTTGAGCCTCTTTCGCAAATTCTAAGTAAAAAAAGCTTAACTTCTAACTACGAATCGTATTTCAATACAGAGTCTCGAGGTCGTGAGCAAGTATTAATTGCGTATGAAAAGCGATATACTACTGAATTTTTCGCTAAGATAATTAAATTCACAATAAACGTTCGAGCCTTTGTAATTATTGAGATAATTGAATGTATTTACAAACAATTTGTATAACAATTAATTACTGTTAAGCAATGTGAAATTCGGATATGTAATTTAAACTTTAAAAAGTTACATAAATATGTACAAAAGTATATCGGAGCAGTAAATTAAATTCATTTTTGTGATCTTGACCTCTTTAAAATAGCAATTTCTTCAAAACCTATTGAATACCTTTGCGAACTCGTCGCCTTCTGTCAAGAGATTTAAATTCTTAGGCTTCCACTTGAATTTGAATAAGAAGGAATTTTCATCGCATAATTTTCAGGGATAATTTGAATATCTTTATAAAAAAAAATATATTTTGATGTTTAATTCCAAAACAAATTAATAGAATTACATCCCTGAATTTCTTTTTTCAAATTATGAAATGCCACTAAAATTATGCAAATTAAAACAATTTTGTTTATCTATTACTTATTTCAAAAAAATAAACTACCAGTTCTAGAAAGTGAGTGAAAATTTTAATCATTTTATATAAAAATCACAGAAAATTTTCATGAATAAAGAAAATAATATTTGAAATGAGGAACTGCACTTCGCTCGTGTGCCTTTCCTTTCCTTTATGATATACGTGATGTGACTTAATGAAGGGTGAAATTTATACGTGATCGAATTAAACGTAAATCAATCGTATTTAATATATTATCATGTTATGTTATATTCTTGTTGTTATGTTATGTGTTTGGATATGTATTATTGTTGTTCATCTGAGATCCTATTGTTGGTAGCCTACGAGGATATAATGAATACATGAGTCTGACAAGTGTAACTACAGGCCTATTTCTTTGGCTACTACCATTGCAAAAGTGTTTGACTGCGTTCTTAATACACAATTAAATACATACATTACATTGCATGATAATCAGTTCGGTTTTAGACCGAGACTGTCTACTGAAAGTGCAATACTGTGTTTGAAGAATGCAATCAGATACTATACCTCTCGGAAAACGCCGGTGTACGCATGCTTCCTCGACTTGTCCAAAGCCTTTGATCTAGTTTCCTATGATGTACTGTGGGAGAAGCTTAAGAGAATAAATGTACCTTATGAACTCTCGAATATATTAAAATTTTGGTATGATCATCAAGATAACAATGTGAGGTGGGCAGGCGCAGTGTCAGAACCATACCGCTTAGCATGCGGAGTGAGACAAGGAGGGTTGACATCTCCTACACTCTTCAACCTCTATATGAACGATTTGATTGTCGAGCTTAGCAATCTCCATGTCGGCTGTCATATAGATGAAGTTCCTGTTAATAATTTAAGCTATGCTGACGACATGGTGTTGCTGAGCGCTTCTGTCTGTGGTTTAAGGAGGTTGTTAGCGGTCTGTGAAAAATACGTTCTGGATCACGGTCTTAAATATAATGCAGTTAAGAGTCAATGCATGGTGTTTGAGGTCAGCTCAAAACGAATACAAAGCGTTCCACCAGTTTATTTAATCGGCGTCCCTCTCGACTGGGTGGAACAATTTAAATATCTAGGCCACATTGTGACGAAAGATCTCAAGGACAATGCTGACATGGAGAGGGAGCGAAGGGCCTTGTCTGTACGGGTGAACATGCTGGCTCGTAGGTTCACGCGCTGTTCGCAGGAGGTGAAAGTGACGCTGTTCCGGGCGTACTGCACGTCCCTGTATACATGCAGCCTATGGGCGCGGTACACTTGCGCGTCATACAATGCTCTCCACATTCAATTTAATAATGCATTCAGGGCGATGTTGGGGCTGCCGCGCTACTGCAGTGCTTCAGGCATGTTCGCGGCAGCACGAGTCGACTGCTTTCATGCAACGTTGCGAAAACGCAGTGCGTCGCTCGTGCGCAGGGTGCGGGCCAGCACCAACACCGTCCTGAGCATGATTGCATGTAGACTTGACTGCCCTTATATACAACATTGTAGTGATAGACATGTTACTGCAATGTCAATAAATATATAATGATTATTTAATTAATTAATTTTACTTATTTTATACTTGCATTATTAATTGGCACTTAATATTATTGTATTTTAAAACAATTGTAATTTTATTTATTTTATGTATTTTAAAACAATTGTAATTTTATTTTATTTCAAATTCATATTATGTAATTTTCCAATTTATATTGTTCCAATTTATATTAATCACTAAAATTATTTATTTTATTTAAAATTTTTAATATTCTAAATTGTTCATTTTAATTTATACCTTATTTGTACAGTAAATACCAAATGAGTCACTGTTACTTGAAATAAATGATTTTTATTTTTATTTTTATTATTTTTTTTATTTTTTATTATTGTATCTCTCTGTTCTGTCATTGCGTTAACAATATTGCCAATCTAGATGTCTATATATTAAAGGATAAGACCTGACTGATATATAAACGACTCTAAACCCTTTGACTTACAAAGCTAATTTTTTTCACAGGTGTTATTTTTAAAACGTAAATACCTCCAAGAAAGGATTTATCGAAATTCCTTAAGAGGATAAAAATAGGGGTTGGAAATTTGTATGGGATGTCCATTATTTTTGAAACTAGAAGCATGAAACTTTGTTTTAGCATAACATACCAACACTATAACATAACATTTAGAAAAACTATACTAGTCTCAAATAAACTTTGTAATTATGTGATCAACGACTCATTTTAATAAACCATTTTCTTGTACAAAAATCAGATAAACACGTACTCATATTGTAACAATATGTAAGTGTAACCGTGTAAAGTTAGTACACAATTTAGTTTCAAAGTCGTATTGTTAAGTATTTGTGGTAAGTAAACGAAGTAAAACTTCGTAACTTCAAGGGCAGGAAATCACATAAGTTAGAACGACCCGGTTAAAGTAGCTTATTGGCTTACTCTTTGTTTCAGTCTACAGATGTCGACGCAATTACTAAGAGGATTTACTTACGATTTACATGAAAATTCCCCTCGTGAAAAAGGTATTTTATGTTAAATATGTTGGCGCCTGACGAAGTATAGAACCTATTTAATACATTAGATAAAAAAGTCAATATTTGAAAATCTGTCATTCTGCCCTGCCGCTTTACTGTACACAGACTGACCTCGACGGATGACGAGCAGTCACTTCGTACGTTTGTATCTGACCATCAATACCAGTACCAGTTGAGGACCACCACTAGATTTGACGGATGACGAGAAGTCACTTCGGACGTTTGTATCTGACCACCAATACCGGTACCAGTTGAGGACCACCACTAGATTTGACGGATGACAAACAGTCACTTCAGACGTTTGTATCTGACCACCAATACCGGTACCAGTTGAGGACCACCACTAGATTTGACGGATGACGAACAGTCACTTCGGACGTTTGTATCTGACCACCAATACCGGTACCAGTTGAGGACCACCACTAGATTTGACGGATGACGAACAGTCACTTCGGACGTTTGTATCTGACCACCAATACCGGTACCAGTTGAGGACCACCACTAGATTTGACGGATGACGAACAGTCACTTCGGACGTTTGTATCTGACCACCAATACCGGTACCAGTTGAGGACCACCACTAGATTTGACGGATGACGAACAGTCACTTCGGACGTTTGTATCTGACCACCAATACCGGTACCAGTTGAGGACCACCACTAGATTTGACGGATGACGAACAGTCACTTCGGACGTTTGTATCTGACCACCAATACCGGTACCAGTTGAGGACCACCACTAGATTTGACGGATGACGAACAGTCACTTCGGACGTTTGTATCTGACCACCAATACCGGTACCAGTTGAGGACCACCACTAGATTTGACGGATATACATGTCTAGAATATCATCTATGACATGCATGTTACCTCACGGTGTTTGTTTTTACCGTTAAGAGCGAGAAAAATTCGAAAAACAAATTAAGTAACTACTTGAAAATTCAGAGATGCTTGATCGGATGCAAACTGGCCATTCTCAGTTAAAGTCCATTTTTCTAGCCATTGGTCATTTTTCCATCCAAATGTCTTCAACGAATAGAAGAGGTGGGTGAGCGTAAGAAAAATCAACTTTTTTTCGGACATTAGGGATTTCGTCGATTAACGTTTTGTAAAGCAACGTGAATGCTTACGGAATCAATGAAACGGAATTCTAAGATAACAATGCTCCACAATCATTTCTTCAACGATTTAATACAATATTATTTAGTTTGTCCTAAGAACAAATACCGAATATGAGAGCATTTTATATCAATCTACATACTAGACAACCGAGAAAATATTATGTTATAATTATACTTTAGCAGTTGTTAATAATAACTCTTCAAAATTTGACGACGTTGAGGCGCAGCGGTAGCGAACCTGCCTTAAGCGCGACAGGTTGCGAGATCGATTCCCGCTTGGGACAGATGTTTGTATTGACCATACAGACATCTGGCTTGTGTTCCAGTCTGGGTGTATTTGTCCCTGTTTTTATGTGTGCTTCTCGACCCCTGACACAGGGATTTGTTATCCCAATGTAGGTCGTTGATTTGTTTTTATTTATTTAAATTTTATTTTATTACAATTCTGTACATTTCAACAAGGATACTATTGCGGAAAGCTTACATTTTCAACATTTGCCACTAATATAAAGTGAAAAACAAAGAAAATCTGTAATTTAATGTTTATTTGTAAATCTATTTCATACATAGTTTCATATCCTTCATTAATAATATAGATATATCATGCGTAA
The DNA here is from genome assembly GCA_023373885.1 of Hestina assimilis. Taxonomy (NCBI): domain Eukaryota; kingdom Metazoa; phylum Arthropoda; class Insecta; order Lepidoptera; family Nymphalidae; genus Hestina; species Hestina assimilis. Next base: position 8,633,096 of record CM041755.1, on the reverse strand, counting down.
TGCTTTGTAATTCTTGGCAATGTATAGTCTCTCCTTTGAAATATATTTTCGTTCGCCAAGTATATTTGATTATCATCTGGCCTACGTGACACGTACAGCGTATAAGCGCAAATAAGCAATACCATGTCAACCCACACGAATGTCATTTCGAGAAAAACGCGTTTGAAAATTTAGAACAACTTGCTTTATATGATTTTTTTAATGTATTGGTCAAGTTTTTGGCCAATTTCAAGATGTATGTAAGTTATTTTACTTATTTTCACATAAAATAAGCATACAAACTGCATACTTCGTATATAATATAACCCAAAACGTTTAAAATAATACATAAATTGCTTGATTAAAAAAGGTTTTTTAGAAGTTTTAAAGCTTAAAGCTTTTCCCAAAAATATTAAAGTAAAATGTTCTTCAGCCATTTACAAACACTTCTGCATATATAACTCAGTTTTTTCAATTTTGTGGGTTGACGTGGTATTGCTTATTTGCGTCCATTTAACATGTATTATAAGCATAAAATTGTAATTTATACAATTAAGTCATCTGATATATAAAATTCTCGTGTCACAGTTCTGGTTACCATACTCTTCTAAAACCGCTTCACCGATTCTGATGAAATTTTACTTGTATTTAATAGGTCTAAATTCTTACATTTTAACATATTCATGTTATCTATTTTTTAAGTGATAAGGTTGGTCCAATTTCTTTTAATGACGAGATTAAATATACATAATATATTCCTAGATTTTCACAATGTACTCCTATTTTTAAATAGCAATATTAGTAATTCAATAGCCTATCGGTTTCACTTCTGGTCACAATTAGACTCCATTAGGGGGCGCAGTTATAGAGACGAAGTTTTTTTTTGCAAAGCAGGTCTGTCGGGCCCGCTAGCAAATAATATGTTAAGTTAAACAAAAACGTCATTTTATATGATTCCATAGTAGTAATACTCTTGCTACTACACCGTTGTGGCGTTGTGGGTAGCGAGTCTGCCTTTAGTCTCGACGGTTGCGAGTTCGATTCCCGCTCGGGCAGATGTTTGTTAAAATTTCTGTCTCGGTCTGGACGTTTGTCCGTGGGTCTCCCCACTGTGCCTCGTAGAGCACGTTAAGTTGTCGGTCCCGGTTGTAATCAAATAACTTCTGATAATAATGGTTAACTCTTGATAAGTAAATTGCTCTTATTCAATGAGTTATTGGTTCGCCCTTTGGGTTGCGGAGGTCAGATGGCAATCGCTCCGTGTAAAAACTAGTAACCTGTCACATCCGGATAAGAGTAAAGCAGACCCTGGGTAAATAAAATACCGGGAATAATGCTAGGAAGAAGAAGAAGTAGTAATACTCTTCATATTCGTGAGATTCACACATAAAATCCGTTTGATAAACAAATCCATGAAATTATTACAGTCATTACATTTATCGGGAAATTGAGTTGTTTTAACGTGACCTATCAACCGATCAGAATAACAGCCTATAGGAAGTTACAAAAAGTTTTATCGTTTGTGTAATATCTACAAGTGTATCTTATATTCTTTTCCACAACCTTTGTTTCGTAGTGATAGTGAACCTGCCTTAAACTAATGATCGCGATCCTGGGGACTACTATGAACCTTTATTGCGACTCAAATGGAGAAATAAACTAAAATGCATAGCTACTTCATATCATAGGTATATTCATCATGGTTTTTGAAAAAAATATAATTTAAATGCTACATAATTTGTAAGGTGTTTACTGAATTGAATTTGAAAATGAAAGAAAAATCTTACATCAATCAATTTTATTAACATGGTAAAGCCGTAAATAATAAAACATAGAGCCAATAGTCTCTGAGTGAAATGATTGGGGCATACCGACGGACATACGGACAGGACGAAATTATAAGGGTTCTGTTTTTTCTGTTTGGCTACGAAACCCTAAAAAGAAAATCCCCTCAATCTTTCTCTGTGAGCAATAACAATAATAAATATGCGAAACAATAGAGAGCATGTATTTTGTTTACGCGTCCTGATTTCAGCTTGACCTGGTTCAATTTTTCATAACGTCTTCATATCATTTGTGATTGATATAACTTATTACTGATACATTTCTATGTTACAAGTTGACAAGCAAGCATACGACCCACCTAAGGGTAAGCGATTGCCGTAGCCTATGAGCGCGAACAACACTATTAGTAGGTGACAATCACGCGTTGACACCTACCTACCTAGCCGGCCTTTTGCAACAAAAGACCCACCACCAGTGTGACTGATTGCATTGGTGGAATAGTCTCTGCTGTGACAGAGACTATCCCAACAGCGGGCGATGGGGTCGTCACGTCCCGACGCCGGTAAAACTGACAATTATTTCTTGGCTTCTCGTGTCTCGTTGGTTGTTCGTTGAATAGTTCATTCACGAAAGTTTCTTCATAGAGTATGTATTTCATGAAAGCTTCGAATACAGGTTAATATATGTATGTTGAGTACTATTTCATGTATGATCAATATTTTTTACAGAGGACGTCAATTTTTTTTACTTTCGGTTACATTATTGCAATTTTCCTAGGGATCTCTAATTTTTTGATAATAAAATACATGTCACTCGCTGACGATGTAGCTTTATATAGATGAGATTTTTTTTAAATCGATTAAATTTGTTAGGTTACTCATTATATCTAACATCCAATCATTTGTCTCTCATGAAAACTCGTCATGATACAACTAATAGACATTAACATTTATATTAACTCGTATAAATTATCGGAAATAAAATACAAAAAATACAGGTACAGAAAAATACTACGTGCCTCTAGCAATAATCCCTTGCACTAAAACAGATGTTTATTTCATGTATTTTTCCAATAAACTAACAGAGACATCAGAACACGCAGGCGCTTTCAACAATGTGCGAGTTTAAATAAATAACAAGCACTATTTTCTTTACGCTTGCGATTAATATTAATGTTATTTTTCTGACATTACACTGGTGGTAGGTCTTTTGTTGCAAGAGGCCAAATATTCTGCAGCCAAATAGTAGTACTTAGGCATTACTGTGTTCCGGTTTGAAGGGCACTGTACACTAGTGAAATTACTGGGCAGGTGAGATTAAAGAACCAATATCTCGAGGTTGGCAACGCGTGAGTGGCATCTACTAATGGTACTGCAAGCGCTCATAGGCTACGGCAGCCACTTACCATCAGATGGGCCGTATGCTTGTTTGCCAACTTATAACATAAAAAAAATATATATATATATTATTTATAATTCTCTAATATAATTAATGTACAAGTGTGTGACAATGGATGAATGGATGGATGTATGGATGAATAATATAATACAAATAATATGTATGGGGGTAATTGGTTATGTATTTGTTTGGAATAATATTGCTTCCACGCATACCTGCAAATTTAAAAACTTGTACTGACTTCCGGAACCGTACCACTACTTTTATGCGGCACTAGGATTTTGTCACTTTTAAAAATAATCTATCAGCTAGAAGATATCCGTACAAATATTAGTAGTAATAATTCTTCATTCGCGTAATGCATCATGCTCTAATATTTAATGTACTGTGCCGCTCAAGTACTAGTGACAGGATAAGGCTGAGAGCTATTCATTATTGACGACGTTGTTGCGCAGCGGTATAGAATCTGCTTTAAACGTCGCGGGTTCGATTCGCGCTCGGAGCATAATATTTTTGTATTGACCATGAAAGCATATTTTCCGGTCTGGTATGTTTTCATTGTGAATGTTTCCGGATCCCGACACAGGATACTACTATCCTAATGGGGGCCATTAATTGTGCACCGTTTTTAGGGTTCCGTAGCCAAATGGCTAAAACGGAACCCTTATAGTTTCGTCATGTCCGTCTGTCCGTCCGTCCGTCTGTCCGTCTGTCCGTCCGTATGTCACAGTCATTTTACTCGAAGACCATTGACTCTATCTATACGAAATTTACTAATTAGGTGTATTCCATGAACCGCACAAGGATTTTGTAATAAAATCTTAATATATATATGAATTAAGGGTAGCAGTCAATACATGTAACTGACGATTGAAAAAAATTTCAACGTATGGCAACGTGTGAGATATCTTTGGATAGTTCTTTTAAAATGATAAGGAGGTTTGATTTTGAGTTTTTTCATTAAGCCAGTAGTTGTTGAGATATTAGCTCCTAAAGTCGTAAAAATCGTGTCCCCCTCTAACTTTTGAACTATGGGATTTAAAATTCTGAAAAAATTTGAGCTTGTAGAATACCACATGAACTTTCATCCACATTTAGTTTGAAGAAGATACGTCTATAAATTTAAGAGATATATTAGTTTTTCCCATAACTTTGTTTTTCATATTACTTTTAATAATTACTATGAAATTACCAACTTATTTTTGCGGTCGGTTTTAATTCGTTATTATTTTTAAAACCGTTAAGATTCTTCATAACCTTACCAACACCCATTTACGCCTGTTTTCTCGATTTATCCAAGGCATTTGACCTGGTTAATTACGATATCTTATGGCAGAAATTAAAACTCACTGGCATGCCTGAAGAGATCAACAGGATTTTTAAGTTTTGGTATAAAAATCAGGTTACTGTTGTGCGATGGTCAGAGAGCTACTCAAGGTCTTACAGGTTGGAATGTGGGGTGAGGCAGGGTGGCCTGACCTCACCCAAGTTGTTTAATCTGTATGTGAATGCCCTAATACAGACGCTCAGTAGCACTCGTGTCGGATGTCATATTGACGAAGTATGTCTTAATAACATTAGTTACGCAAACGACATGGTTCTGCTGAGTGCATCTGTCTGTGGGTTACCAAAACTGCTAAGTCTTTGTGAGAACTATTTCAAACGTCATGGCTTAGTCTATAACTGTAAGAAAAGCCAGGCCTTTCAGGCTAGGGGAAAATCGATTCCATCTATTGTATCTGCTATCAAGTTACACGGGGTTCCACTAAAGAGAGTTGAATGCTTTAAATATCTTGGGCATATAGTCTTCTAGGCTTGAAAGACAATGCAGATATTGAGAGATAACGCAGGGCTTTGTCTGTTAGGGCAAATATGATTTTTCGCAGGTTTGCTCGTTGCTCAATGCCAGTCAAAATAATGCTTTTTAGAGCTTACTGCACCACATTTTACCCTAGCAGCCTTTGGGCAGACTGTGCGCGGAAACAGTACAACGCCCTGCGTGTACAATATAACAATGCTTTCAGGATGCTAATGGGTATGCCTCGTTTTTGCACTACATCGGGGATGTTTGCCGAGGCGTATGTGGACTGTTTTTATACCATTATGCGAAAGCGGTGCACATCGTTGCTGCGCAGGATTCTTTCCAGCTCAAGTGGCGTCCTGAGAGCATTTGTTAATAGAAGTTGTTTGTATGTGAACCACTGCTATCGGATTCACGTGCTGACAAATTAATCCTACCTTAGGTAACATAAGTTTTAGAAATTACTAACAAATAGGCGTAAGATACTTGTATTTCTAACAACATATGATCCATTGTTGGTAGAAATAAAGTTATTATTATATATATTATTATATAAGCAAGCTGCGGAACCCTTTAGTTTCAACTGTGCGTGGTCCACAACGCACTTGACTGATAATTTTTAATATTATTTTTTCTGTCATAGTAGCAGTCCACTAATTCACGATGGATTTCTATCTATACCAACTCGTCCACGTCATGTTTTCTCATAGAGAGGTACAAAGTTTTAACACAGTTTTATTTATTGTAATAGAAAAGAGGAAGATAGATTAAACAGCGATTATTTTTAAATGTGTAAATATAAACAAGTAACAGCATCTTAAAGTTTGTTTTCCTACGACGCAACGCAGTAATTTCGCTCTCACGAAATATTTACGTTGAGCACACAAATATCATACACGGATTTCTCTGTTGCCTTTTATCTCGATTTATTTCGTGGTCTCGTTATCTTTATCTGATTTTTCGTGTTCTAAACGAATTTTCATATTTATCGCACATACGTAAATGTTTAGATTGGCCAGAGGTAACACGTTACGTGATAAATAAAATGAGAACCCGATCCTTTATCCAAAACCTTTTTGGGATATTATATTATATATTATTCAAGATAACAGTTCCGTCATAGAGCCATACTATTTACAACACAAATGTGCTAAAAACGACTCGACCGGGGAAGTGTTACATTTACAAAATAACGATGTAAGTATTCGCTATATAGTTGCATCTTGTTAAACAATTGTAGGTTTAGATACATCTACACGCAGCATAAACGTAACACGATATAACGCAATAAATAGACAAGATTAACTTAAATAATTAAATGGAAGAAAATGTTTATTTACAACCAATAATACAACATACTTGTATTTACAACTCAATACTAAATATATTTACAAATATAATCATGTCCACGGTAATGGTTGCATGAATGCTAGCTACATTTCTCCACTAAATCGCAATCCCGATACCTTGGGCGAAAAATGAAGCAATTTGATTATTTTGAAATTGATTAGTTATAATTAATTGCGGAAATGTATGAACACTAACATAAAGTAACGAGTTAGACAAAAGCTGCTTATACACATGAAGTGGTAGTAGTCATAGAATACTTCATTATTTAGTCTATGGTAGTAGTTAAGCAATTACAACTAAGTTTGTTCATAAAACGAGTTGAATCAAATAAATTGGACCCAGGAGGCCAATCATCATTTTATTACATATACTCATATGAATTTCAAAACGAATATACTCATATAGCTATTACGGGAAGTACACTCTCTCACATAATATCAACTTGAAGTAGCAGTACCCATAGATCCGTTCTCTTTGTCTCTTTCATTTACATATTCCTCTCTCCTTTTCTAACTGTTATACATATTTAAGGTGCTTTCCAACAAGTACTTTATAAGACTCTACCATTCTTTGTCACATTGTCAGGAAGTCTTGATGGTGGCTTTCGATAACAGAGTCAAAGTGGCAGCGTTTTGGGTCACAACAATATATGTAAGTGGTTTGACACCATATCTCTAAGAACAAGCCGCTTTACCGTTGTGCATCTAGAATATAAGATTTCTCCAAGTGAAGAAGAAGGTAAGGTTTTTTATCGTTTCTGTACACTCACTCTGTGAACACAAACTTGCACGGATATCAGAAAAAACTTTAATTGAGCCAAATATATGTGTATAAGAAAGCTTATTTGAAAAATACGTGACCATTACTTTTAGCATTACAACAGGCTCTTTTCTCAATTTTCTTACTTAATACCTTTTCGGTATTTGAAGGCACGTTTCACAAAATTACAGTAAACAATTCTAAATAAAAAATATACTAAGCCTAAAATAACAGTATTTTTATTAGAAAGTCGGGTACAAGAAAAAATTCAAGGTAACTCTTCTTATCTCTATTCCGTGTCAATTTATAGCTCTTCTATAATTTTGTTAAACAAAAAACTGAAGGCATTAAAAAAACTCTTTTACATTGAAGTACTTTATATACGAAACATAAAATTCTTATTATTTTAGAAAAATACCAAAATACCTAGCGTAATTTTACGGTAGAATAACTGACACTGCGGTAGATCATACCTAGCCTCTTGCAATAAAAGGCCTACCACCAATTCAATTACATATACATGTAAAATATTCCTATAAGTATTCAGATGTTCTTGTGATTAAAACTATTCGCAATTTATATCTTAACCCCAATCACAATACAAATTTGAATATTCAAGGTTGGCTTGGAAAGTAATCAACCGCTTCGATGAAGTTTTACACATTCTCAGGTCACCCCATCTATAGGTAAACGACATCAAACGTATCTTGCTAAAACCCAATCAAGCAGCAAATTGACAACTTCAACCAAAATACCTTGTTTTACACTCGAATAGAAACAACACACGCTTGAATGAAGGAAAACCGGGACAAAGTGAGGTAGGCTTGTAAAAAATCGACAATAAATTCTTAAAACTTCAGTGCTGAAGGTACCTTTCTTCTTGCTATGTTTATAAACTACGGAACTATATAAACTTTTAGTACAAAAAGAACCGGCCAAGTGCAACTATATTTCACAATCTTAGTAAATTTAATTTTCGTTAGAAGATTTATTAGATTTATTAGATAGTTTTTCATAACATAAAAAAGTGGCATCTTGCGAGTAGGCAGGGTGAAGGTGGCTAGTTAAGTTCGCCATATTAGCCACCTTTGCGTATGGACACCACTTCCACTTACCATCAGGTGGAGTGGAGTCATTTGCCCCCCCCCGGGACTATAAAAAAAATAATTACATAGCGAATAAGCTTTCAAATAAAATGTTAAGTAAAAAAAAATTACTCCTTGAAAATTAATGCTATACGTAGCCAACTTTAGATAATACGACCAACTTCAGAAAGTACGGATTAGTCGTAGTAACTTAGTGCAACGTATCGAACGCACAAAACCATCTATTAATTTACTTTGTAAATTAAACAATTAAATACTCTTCAATTCTACCTTTTGCAAAAGCCATTACGATTTATACATACATACATACATACATAAATACTCTTTCAAACCTGACATAATTTATTTTCTTTTTAGTTTTAATGTCAAACCATATACTCTTCGGTCTCTTTGCCAAAGGATTTCAACTAGATGTTGCTAAAAGTCAAAAGTTGCGTTAATTTATAACAATGACTTGGTGCTATAAAATATTTTTGCAACTACCCAAAGGCCATCGTAAGTAACACTTACTTAATTTTTCTAGTTTTTAATACTTAACTGATGATACACATTAAACTTGATAGGTTATTGATGGAAATGTAGTTTACCACGATTCTCAACACGGACATAGTGAGAAGACTTAAAAGAACAAAACCTTTTGAGTTAGTGTATTAATATAGTGTAAATGATAGTTGAGTGAGTGCTACATATATATAAAGACGCAAGAACAAAGTGCCTTCCCTTAATAGAGACAGTAAGAAAAGTGTTGATGGACACATTCTTAGTTTTACTCTACTTAGCAATTTATGTTAGATTTAAATTACTTATTAGTCTTTCTAGGCTAGATCGTAGTATCAATGAAGTGTCTTTAAATAATTAAAGGACACGTCATTAAAAGCATTAAAAAAAACCACGATTCTCAGCACCAAGCCTTTTACATGCAGATAGCATCCATATTAAATACACGTGGAATGTAATGTTTACTGTAAGAAATTCTAAGATATATAATTTTCTTATGCTATTTATTATTATCTGGCTGTTCGATTCTTTCAATAACTTTGAATTCGCTCGCAACCATATTTTTTTCATTAAAATGTTAGATTCTAAAACACAAATAACAACTTCATTAATTTTCAATCAATATCTGATTTTCATTACGGTCCATATCTACCTTACCAAATATTTTCCTGACGCAGCGTCTAGTCTAATCAAGTTTTCTTGCGATATCAAATTTCGTTTGATTATTTAATCTTACTATGACGATGTTTATAGTCATAAATTTGTAATAATAAAATTCAGAAAATTTATTTTCATAATAACCTCTAGAAATAGTAATTGCTATAAAAACTTTGAAAAATATTTGATACAAGTTTTTAAGAATTCTATTCATTTTTTTCCGATGAGAAACTAAAAATAACTAACAACGAATGTCATTATATGGATTACCGTAAATAATGTTTCGGAGTGTCTATCACTGTTGGCCTTAGTGGCCTCAACAACGTCTTCGGTGGTCGTATTTAAAATCATATTAGAGATAAATGATTAGAGTGAGAATTTAAACGAGGAGTACAAATATATAATAAACCCCAATTGCTCAACGGTAAAACCCCCTTTTTTTTTTTTACTTCGAGAAATGCGGTTACGCACTCGAGCGCCGGGACGGGTGCAATGGCGCAGGAGGTGTGTGGACTCGGAGCCGAGCCCCCTACCCACTAAAACTCCAAGGTCCCATTTAGCGCCATAGTGGGACGTCGCGGGATCGCCGAAGCATACCACCGCGACGCCCCGGCGCTTGCCCCGAGGGGCCCACCGGTGGCGGCAACCTACTGCCGCCATATATACATACACTACATACTAATACATATATACCAATGCATACCTCGGCGCGCGAACGCGCCAGGCCTTTCGGCCTCCGTATATAATAATACATACTATACATAAATAAAATACTCCACGGCGCTTTCGCGCCCCGCCGACCAGGACCAGAAGGCCCCGGCAAACCCAACCAAGGGAGCCCTGGGTCCTAGGGCTCCCCCGCCGAGACTAACTTTTTAATGAGGTTGTTTCCCTCTACGACCGACCGCCGTTATTTTTAAAGAGGTTTTCTTCCTCTACCGCCTAACCGGGGCTGAAGGCCCCGGTTAAACACACCACCGGTGTCGCAGGAGCCGCTCGCAGTCCATTCTGATAAGCAGAAAAGTACCGGAGTGACCCATACGACACCACCCTCCTAGGCGCGGTCTAGCATAAAACGCCCCACGCCCGAACCGTCTCACCCTGTTAGCTTCACCGGGCAGTCGAAGGTGCCACCTGCACAATCGACTCCCGGCTACTGAGCCCCCGGCACGACAAGCCCAGGGTACCGCAGAGTTTGACCTCTGCGGTTGGGGGAACAGTAAAACCCCTATCCTGACCCCATTGGGCTATTGTCGTACCCACTCCTAGCGCAAGCTTCGACCTTATTTGGAGGGACAATAAGAATATTTGTAATAACTTGAAAAAGTATTGCTAATATAAATAATATAGATGTTTTATTTACTAATATATATAGTAATTGGTAAATAAGTCTTTAAAAGAGCATCTCTTTCTTAGCATTATTCCCTATATTTAACAAGATACGAGTTTTTACATAGAGCGATTGTCATAATTATAACCTCCGCAAACCTAAGTGCGGACCAATAAATCATTAGATAAGTTATAATCATCAAAAGTTAACGATTACTTAACAGATGTTATGTAATAATTCATTACCTTGTAAACTAATTGAATTTTGCCTTATAAAAAATATTCCGGAAGATTGTTTCACCTATTTTATTTTATTAATATTATTTTCAGTGAGTTTTGTTGAGAAATGGCCTTTAATGAATCCGAATGATATGGCGTTTATTATTTTATCATATCTTGCGTTCACTTTTAAAGTAGGACCGCTTATAATGGAGAAAAGACAGCCATTTCGGTTGAATAAAGTTCTTGTTTATTATAACACTGTTAAAGTACTGAATTCCAGCATTTTAGCGTATAAGGTAAATATATACATTGATGATTCCATTACGACGTCCATTTATTTACCGGCGTCGGGATGTGACGACCATCGCCCGCTGTTGGCATAGCCTCTATCACAGCAGAGTATATTCCACCAGTGCGATCAGTCACACTGTTGGTCTTTTTTACAAAAGGCCGGCTAGGTAGGTACCACCGCAGTGTCAAAAATTTCGCCGCCAAATAGTAGTGCTTAGGCATTTCTGTGTTCCGGTTTGAAGGGCACTGTACGCTAGTGAAATTATTGGGCGGAGGAGATTTAAAAACCAATATCTCGAGGTTGGGAACGTGTGAGTGGCACCTACTAATGGTGCTGCAAGCGCTCATAGGCTACGGCAACCTCTAACCATCAGGTGGGCCGTATGCTTGTTTGCCAACTTGTAACATAAAAAAACGACCATTGTTCATCTAATAGGTAGATCTAGCTTATGCTTTTTGCTCGAATTAAGCCAGAATTACATATATCAGCATCGATCAGCATTCTCTCTATAGAAAATAGCTGTTTTGTATGAAGATGCGTACGCATCAATACTCATTTCAGCATCGATCTGCTAAGCAGTTTTCTGTTTTAAACACTCGATATAGCACATTACAGTACTAAACAGCCGTCAAACTGTGATGAAGGATACGTACGCATTCTTGACTTGACGACGACGTTGTGACGCAGGGGCAGCAAACCTGCCTTAAGCGCCACAGGTCGTGGGTTGGATTCCCGCTCGGAGCATAATATGTTTGTGTTGGACCATGCTAGCATATTTTCCGGTCTGGGTGTATTTATCTTTGTATGTGTTTCCGGACCTCCGACACAGGATATCACTATTCTAATAGGGCCGTTGAGTGTGCAGCGTTTATTCTTCCGGATGCTGAAGGATGCTTAAGGGTGCTTAGGGATACTTAACCATACGATACTCATAAGTGTGTCCAAAACCATCACAGCGTAGAAGTTAATGTATGTAGTGGTAACAAACAAAAAGCATTGAATATAAAGTAAGGATTCTTAAAATAATTACGAAAAGAAATTCCATTGATAAAAAAATATATATATATATATATTTAAAAATTTATTACATAAATAGAATTGTCTAAAAACATTACTTATTCCAGCTTCTGTGTTACATTTTCGAAATAGGACTTTTTCCGAGGAAATGTGAACATGATGATCAAACTATATTCGTAAGTTCTCACCAATCATTTATTGATTAATTTGCTATTTAAGTTAGTGGCCAACCTAGTGTCAGAGTTGTTGCCCGTAGGCCTCTGACTTGACTTGTCGACTGTTGTCAAATTGTCAACAGCCGGGACCGACTTTTTACGTACCCTCCGAAGCACGGAGACGCTCGGTTGAAATACCACTATGCGATCACCCATCTAGTGACTGACCGCGCCTAAAGTTGCTTAACCTACCGATCAGTGGGTGCACTCGACTATGAGCGCCTCTTTAAAGTTATTTATATCCCATTAATATAATAAATGTGAAAGTTTGGAAGTTTGGATGTTTGTTACACAATCACGCAAAAACGTCTGGACGGATTTAGATGAAATTTGGCAGAAATATATATTGTTACCTGGATTAAGGCATAGGATACTTTTTATCCTGGAAAAATGTTAAGTTCATTGAGAATAATCGAAAAACTTGCTACAGAAGAAATTCGGCATAGATATGTCTTATGGACACATGGAATGATTAATATCTCCCTGGAGCCAATTTTAGGATTATTTAATTTCAAAAATAGTATACGCGTCATTACTTATATGAATATTGTACTTAGACTAACTAATGTTAAAAATAATAAAGGAAATTTAGAAAAGTCATGTAACATAGGCCGGCTAGGTAGGTACCACCGCAGTGTCAAATATTCTGCCAACAAATAGTACTGCTTAGGCATTTCTGTTTTACGGCTTGAAGGGCACTGTACGCTAGTGAAATTACTGGGCAGAGGAGATTTAAGAACTAATATCTCGAGGTTGGGAACGCGTGATTACCTACTAATGGTGCTGCAAACAAGTCATAGGCTACAACAACCACTTACCATCAGGTGGGCCGTATGCTTGTTTGCAAACTTGTAACATAAAAAAAGAACTGAATGGTATTTATATTATGTTTTCAGGTAATGGCAATGCTATATTGGAAATATATGGTAACGAAAATCCTCGACCTCATCGACACCATCATCTTTGTTGTCCGAAAGAAAAGTTCACAAATCACGTTTTTACACGTTTACCATCATTTGTATATGGTGGTTATGACTTGGTGCTCTTTAAAATATGACCCGTCTAACCACTGGGCCTTTATGGCCTTTATTAATTGTATCGTTCATGTGATAATGTATACTTACTATGGGATATCAGCTATGGGTCCGAGATATTCTCGATATCTTTGGTGGAAGAAATATTTGACTATGATGCAATTGGTGAGTAGGATTTTATTAACAAGCCTATCTTTTACGGCTCATCTTGTATGGACTGAGGACTTATTTCTTATTTATTTTCAACGATAGAACCGGTACTATGAATCTTTTGTTCACATTTTTTTAAGGTCCTGAAGCTGTGAAGGTTGGCAAATAAGCATACCGCCCGCCTGATGGTAAGATGTCACCGCAACCTATGAACGCTTACGATACTTGAGGTATCACATGTGCGTTGCCAACCCAATGAATAGGAGGAAAGGGATGAGAAGAAAAATAAGGAAGGGAACAGACGAGGTCGGAGATTTGGCCTCCGGCGCTCTCACTCATCGCACGCAACGGAACAGTACTGATTACTTTAGATCGATTTTCTGAGTAAGGGCAGTACTTCTCCGATCAAGTCAGCCCATTTGTGCTAGGAGGATCACGGCTCTACTACCAATCTAATATCACAAACAAATATAAACAACAAAAAACATGTGTTAAAATATTTAAAGATTTTTTTTCTAATTGTATAAAAACCTAAAAGAAATTTAAATATAAGGTACTAGCGGCCCGCTCCGGCTTCGCACGGGTATAAAATATATAACCTATGTCATTCACTGAAAAATGATTAAAATCGATCCAGTAGTTTTGATTTATTCATTACTGCCCGTGACCCACACGATTATTTACGACATCACATTAGAAACCTCAAAAATAACAGTATTTCTCCTCTATTTCATGGATGTTTATATACATATAAACCTTCCTCTTCAACCACTCTATTTATTAAAAAAAACCGCATCAAAATCCGTTGCTTAGTTTTAAAGATTTCAGCATACATAGGGATATAGGGACAGAGAAAGCGACTTTGTTTTATACTATGTAGTGATACGTATATCATGGGTATACTTGTCATTTATGAATTTGAATGTCTTTTTTCCTAATGTTGATATTCTTGTTTCAGTTACAATTCGTACTAATTTTTACTCAACTTGTGATACAAACGTGCACTTCCCGTTGTCCCATGGGTGCAGCCTCCTACTGGTTGGGGCTCTCCAACATCGTTCTCTTTATTTGTCTGTTCTCAGACTTCTACAACAAGAGATACAGATACAAGTTAAAAGATAATATAACTCTTACTTGTACCGGAAATAATTATGATTAATTAGATATAAAGTATATTTTTGCTAATTTATATACGAAGAGTGATGATTAATTCCCTTTTTTATAATTTTAAGCCATTTTCAAGTGATTTTTTTTCAATTTGGCTTGAAGGGTTGAAATAGGGGATTTCATATTTAATAGGGGATTTGCTCACGTGGGTGAAGCCATGGGCACAGTAATATATACCTGCCATAAATTTATAACTAACATCTGCCCTCGACATATTTTGCGTTAACTTCCTAATTATCGTCTAAGAAAAATGTGTATAGGCCAATTTTACACCTTGGGCACAGTAGTTTATTGTATGGAATATGCCGCTTTTGAACACCTGAAAATGTGTAAGCAATTTTATGATGATGATTTATAAATAAACAAACTCATATGCACATTTTTATTATAACATAAGTTAAAAATAGAATGTCTAAATATATAAGCAAAATATTATTGTAGATTTTTATATTTTTAAAATTCATTAAGCTATTGACGCCTACGCTTCATTTATGTGGGCCTTATTACGGGTCCGTAGTCCTTGTTTGTGTTGAAAATTTACGTAAACTTTTCGAATGAAAACATTTATTTTAACTTTCAGACCTTTATAAATGACGTCCGCCGGAGGTTTCAAAAACATTCATATTTTGAAGTTAAATTTAATATAAACTACAATCATTATTTCCATCTAAGATGAAAAAAACTTATCATGCAAAGCTCATGTAAATCTCTAATACGGCCAAGATAGCAGTAATACGAACTTTAAAATGTTATGTTGTTCTAGTTTTAAAAGGTTTCATACCTTCTTAGCTGTTGATATTAAAAAAAGTATTTTCATTCTGATAAATAATCAAGGGAGTCGAAGGTATTAATAACAGTGTTAGGACCGTGGAATAAATTATATTATCCATAGATATATTGAAAGAAAGAAAGAAAGAAAACTTTATTTTGGACACGCAAAAACAAAATAATAAAAAAAATGAACTAATAATAAAATGTAAAACAATTTAAAAGCATGGACAATATTAAAATAACAGAAAAAATTAAGAATAAAAAAAAGAAAAACAAATAAAAATAAAGAATGTAACCTATTGGAAACAACACAAAAAAAGAATCAATAAACTACGCATATATCAAATACAAACAGCAACATTGTCCAACAACGGTGTCCTAAAAAAGGTGTGCCATTCAGCATTTTGGTAGGACCAGGGCAAATCATTTGTTTCGTGAGTCGCAATGAGACCACGGGTAATCAATATTATTGTTTTTCTATCAATGACAAACATTTAAATTATGTTGTCTCAAGTTACCGGATTTAATAAATGAAAAACAAAAACCGTTTGTTCCGAAGACAGAAGATGCATTTGATCAATGTTATGATGTTAGACAGTCACCGCAACCTATAAAGGCTTACGATACTTGAAGTATCACGTGCGCGTTGCCAAACCAAGGGATAGCGGAAAGGGATGAGGTGGGAACAGGGTAAGAAAAATGGAGCTCCGGCGCTCTCACTCATCGCACGAAACGCAACAATAATCTGTCACTTCACGCCAATTTTCTGTGAGAGGTTAGTTCTACCCCGGACGACCCGGCCCATTTGTGCTGGGAGGAGTTAACGTTACAAAATGTACCATACCACCATAATGTATATTATATAACCGTAAATTATCTCATAAAATTTTCTGGCAAAGTATTAAAAAATAAAAAAGTAATTTAGAATATTCTCCTACAACTCCTTTATGATAGAGGATCCTATTTATATGGAAATCATATGCTGTTCCTTTGAACCTTTATGCCTAGACGATAGTTTTGGCCGATCTCCTACAGTCAACATTCTCTAAAAAATATGATGATATTATGGAACTTGTTTATTGATTAATGTATATTATAAAGGTTCATACATAATGTAACATTGGAGCATATTGTAATCTAAATGAACAATATATATTGTACAGTACCTTATATCCTTTGAACGTCTTGAGTCGTACCGAGTCATGGCAGCCTAAATCGATATTTATTTTCAAGTATCGATTTTTTTATTATTTTTTTAATGATGTTTTGTGCGTTGTTTCTTTGGAGTGATATAATCTCATTGGGCTCCCTAAATAAATAACAGAAAAAGGAGTATCGAATTTAATTATTATTTTAACAACAAATGCAAGTGGAATAGTTCAAGTTCAAAAGTACAGATGTTTTGCTTTTATATAAAAAGGTCTCCACACATCGATATCGATATATCGACGTTTTCGGTACAAGGCACAATAATACCGAAAACGTCGATCTATCGATATTTTCATTTTTATTCAGTTTTTACTTGATAATGATGGATATAATTAAACAATATCGTTTTATGTTTTTTTTCACTTGTTCATCCCTAAAATAGAATAATTCAAAGTGCCTTCAACTGTTAGTACATAACAACTTGTAAGAAAATAAATGGACAAAACGAAAACAGGACAATTTAAATTATAAATGTTTCTCTCAAGTTACTGGATCCAATAAAGGAAAAACAAAAATCATTTGTTCTGAAGACGGAAGTTTTATTTGATCAAGCGACTGGCTGTGAAATTAGTTTTTTATTTCGCAATGGTAGTTCTAATAAGTTTAAAATGCTACTTTTGAAGTTAGCGAGTTAGGTAGCGATCACATCGGTAAATTCTTTTGTTTTGTTACATTTTCAGTACAAATTGAGACGCTCATAGCCGGTGCTCGGTAGTGTGCTCACTGATCGGTAAACGATCTTTGGGCGTAAGCAACTTTAGGTGTGGTCAGTCACTAGATGGGTGACCCCATAGTGGTATTTCAACTGAACGTCTCCGTGCTGCGCAGGGCACGTAAAAAGTTGGTCTCGGCTGTTATCAATTTCAAAATAGTCGAAAAGTCAAGTCAGAGGCTTAAATGAGCGACCTGAACAACACTGACACTAGTTTGGCCACTCACCACTCGATAAGAAGATAAGAAGAAGAAGAAGTACAAATGAACTGAACGGATTGTTATTCTGAATTCTACATAGACGAAGTCTCGGGCACACGAACCTTTTTCATTATTACATACATTTTGTGAATGTATTTTATGTATTATGATCTACTAAAGAAATGGATTTCTAAGCTACTTCATTACTAAATTGGAAGCTACTTCTGCTCGGTAGCAGGAATCAAAGTTCAAGCAATGCACTAAGCATTGCAAAAAAAATGTAAGTGCGAATCCTTTAAAGTAATGTTAAAAAGAAACAACAATGATTTTAAATATTTTTCGATTAGGAACAAGTTCAAAATATAAAATAAAACCTCGCCCTTTCTTGTATCCGATTTCGGTAACAATAAATATCAACCCTGCCCGGTGACGCTTTCAAGGCCAGTAGGGCTAACAGCAATACAATCAGAAAAAAAAATAACGACGGATGAAAAGTTATACAAAACATATGAATATTATAATTTAAAAGAATTGTTCAGTGCGCAGAGTTCCTTTAAGTATGTATAAAGCCTTTTTATAAATAATTATTATTGTATGATTCCAGTATATATTGACTTATGAAAAGCAATATTATTCATTTATTGCTTTAAAGTTACATATTCTATAAGAATCCAGTAAATATCCTATATTGAAAAAGACGATTTATTTATAAGCTATTATAAATCATTTAAATAATACAATTTTAGCTAGGATTTATTTCTAATATTCATAAAACAAAGAAATATTACCTTTTATATTGTTTCAAAATAAAATAAGGCTTCAATCGTCAGAACAAAGATTCAAAATTGTATAATAAAGCCAATATATTCGCTTTTACTTCCAAATAATACAATAGAAATGATTTAACAAACTTTATAGCAGCTCCCAGGTGATTTGAGGGCCGGTTCAATTTCGTTCAAAATTATTGAAGTATAATAGATAAAATAGCATTCCGATCACGATTCCACACATACTCGATTGCTATATATTACAACTAACAAATACATTTACTACGTATTCTCACTCAATAGACTTATTGTGTACTAAAATCTCACCGCAGTTCCACACGCGTTACATCAAAACTATACATTCATACATATTTCTTACTTTAAGCACCATACAATACCATGCATTCCAATAGATTGACTGGTTGGATTGAATTTCAAATCAACTTTGTGACCCTGCAAGGGCCTCCCTTTTTCAAGACCGGGTGTCGGTACTCGGCCCGGTGACGTGAGGCCATTACAGCAATATACAATCAGAAAAAGAAACTGAATTAGTAGTAACAGTATAGATAACTTTAACCAAATCTCTGTCCATAAAGTAGACACAATTGTTAATCAATTTACAAAAACGCACACGCACAAAACAAAGCACACACACACACACATACACTTACACACACACATACACACGCAATTATATAGTTTATTTTAAGATATAGCTTTTGTACTTTTACAACTTTTTAATTTTTTCTTTCTTTGTTGAATATGATAAGGAATAAGTATTGTAACAAAATTTGGGAAGGAATTGAATTCCAAAACACACCAAAAAGCTTGTTTGGAATTCAGGGCTTATATAAGACTTGTAAACAAATCTTTTGTTTTAATAAATAAATAAAATATAAATAAATAAATTTAAATGTTCATTACATGAATAACGGACGGGAATAGGTTAATCCCAATGTACGGCAACATATTTTACTCATTCAAATACTTAAGTGTCGTAAAACTGCTAAGTTTCAGGCGCAGTTATACACGAGATCTCACCACTTTTTGTAATAGAAGATCTGCTTTGCGAAACTTGGATTTTTTTTACATTTTATGTGTTTGTTGTGTTTTTCCTTCTTAAAGTTAATCGTATATTATCTAGGTACCCATCTACACCTATTATTCCATTTTATTATACATATACTATACAGGTAAATTGATTGATTAACTGTAAATGTTATTTTGTAAATTAAATAGAGATATTGACGTTTAAGTCATTTTAAAAACTATCCCTATTCCTCTTTAAAATATATCTTAATTACCTGAATAACGTCGATTTGGGTCTACATATGAACTAATAGCAATATAATTTGAGCCCTCGTGAGGGCTACCCCCTTTTCATGGCCGGGTCTCAGTACTCTGCCCCCCGCTTGGTGACGCTATCAAAGCTATACACATTCCGTAGAAAAAATCAATCAAAATTGATATCAAGAGGTTATAAAGAATTGAATCAGGTCAAGCTGAAATCGGAACGCGTAAACACATACCCTGTATTTCTATTGATCATATTTATTGTTCTTATTGCTCACAAACAACTATTGTGATGAAGTGCTATTTACACCCGCGCTGCAATAACTAAGACGTGTTATTGACTGGTTGATGATGAAATATTAAATAGAATTTAGTTACAAAATCATTATAAATGTTAGGTCTTACTAATTTGATAAACAGGTAAAAAAGTATACAAAAATTGTTGGCATAAGCTTGTACTACATTCCATGTACATGTAAGATTTTGTTTATGAATAATACTTATGTATTATTAAATTTGTTTTATGTTAGAAGTGGCAAATGGACACAAGGCCTGAGATTGACTTAATGCTAAGCAGTTAGCGCCGCCCACGAAAATCTGCAACATACAGGTGCATGCAGGTGAGTTGCCGATATTTTTACGATGTAGCGGGTTATACGCTAGCTGACCTAGAAACGCGGCTAGAGCAGTTACTCCACGAGTTTTTCACCAACGTACGATGGTAGCAAATCAGACGGCTGGACATTTAAGTCCTACCACTAGCATTTAAATAATTTCATAACTTTCTTCTTGGCTGTGCGATACATTTAATACTTAGCGTTGACAAAAACTTTTGTGATTTGGCTCTTGAACAGGAATTTAATAATGAAATTTTATTTTTAAATTTTGATTTAAATTTTCTGTGACTATTTATAAAAGTACAATTTATTCAACTCATAAATATATCGTATACAATTTCCTCTAGATCGATGGTATTGTGATCGGGTTCATAGATAAGTCATGATATAAACAACACAATTTTGCGATCTTCTCTTCTCTTATCGATTGGTTAGTGGTCAACCTAGTGTCAGAGTTGTTCAGGTCGCCCGTAGGCCTCTGACTTGACTTATCGACTGTTGTCTAATTGTCAACAGCCGGGACCGACTTTTACGTGCCCTCCGAAGCACGGAGACGCTCGGTTGTAATACCACTATGCGATCACCCATCTAGTGCCTGACCGCGCCTAAAGTTGCTTAACCTACCGATCGTTTACCGATCAGCGGGTGCACTCGGCTATGAGCGTCTCATCAGCGGGTGCACTCGGCTATGAGCGATGGAAGTATTTTATACAAGGGAAGAGTATAGAAATTGGTTTTCATACAGAGTTATTTATTGATCTAAAATAAAGGGTGTAATATTAATTACTAGACAATAGTGAGCCTTGCCGTTTTCGATTATGGACCGAAGCGACCAAAACAGTACTACCCTCATCGGGGCAATCCATAAATAACGTCAAACGAATTTCATGATATTTTTACCCCTTCCTGTTGTGACGTCACATATTTATTGCAATTTGATATCTACAAAATATTAAATTAAGACAGCAGTTCCGAAATTTTACGGTAGTCATGTTTGTTCCAAGACTTATGAGCTGGCTCGACCGGGGAAGTACTACCCTCTCACATAAAATCGGCATAAAGTGTACTCTAGCGTTTCGTGTTTCGTATGCGTGAGAGCCTCTCCCATTTCATCCCTCTATTCCTTTTTTCCCTTCTCATCCCTTCTTTCTTGTCCCTTGGATTGATAACGCGCAAGTGATACTTCAAGTATCGCAATCGTTCATAAATTGCGGTGACTACTTACCATCAGGCGAACCATATGCTTGTTTGTCAACCGTAATGAAATTAAAATTAAATATTATTTGATTTTCGGCAGAGGATTTTTATGTGACGAATAATGAATATATATGACACTGAATTTGAAATTTAAAGGATTTTTTATTTAGTTTGATTTTATTGAGTTCGTTTAAATGTATGTATATGTGACCACAATTTTAGTTCATTATTATATAGTCAACAACACGTACATAATACATTTACCATATGCTTGTTTGTCAACCGTAATGAAATTTAAAAAAAAAATGATTTTCGGCAGAGGATTTTTATGTGACGAATAATGAATATATATTACACTGAATTTGAAATTTAAAGGATTTTTTATTTAGTTTGATTTTATTGAGTTCGTTTAAATGTATGTATATGTGACCACAATTTTAGTTCATTATTATATAGTCAACAACACGTACATAATACATATATGTATAAAGGTATAGGCGTCGAGACAGACGAGATACAGAAGAGGGCCTTAGTCCTTGCGTACAGTACTGCGACGTTTCTAGCAAAAGATGTGACAAAAGTAGGGTTGTCGCAAAAATTTAGTAAAACACTAAATTTCATTAGCACTTGACAACTTAAGTAAGACTTAGTCGTAACAATTTAGGAAACGTTGGAAGGTTTTCGTGACCAAGCATTAACAATGCTGTTATACTTTTCACCCGAAGTAAGCAAAAATAACATTAAATTACCCCTGAACTTTTTTAATAAAACGTTAATGGCTTTGACAAAACAAAGGATCCCTTGAACATATTTTGCTAAACAAAAATAAAAGTACTAAGGAATATGAAAATAAAGTTACGAAGTTCCTAAATAATACCAAAATCAAGGAATTAGCGTTAACTTTGCTTACTCTCGCAAAAACCTTTAGAAATTGTTATGAATGAGTTTAGTGTCGCTATTTGTTTAACGAAATAAAAGTTGTATTGTTAATATAATTTTTTTACCCACCTTTTCTTAGCTAAACTAATATTTTATAGGCTATATATCCCCATTGCGAAAATCTTGTGAGTTTTCTAGGAAAAGTTTCTAGCATTCTTGCTTAGTTATATATACTAACTAAAAGCTGACTAACTAACTAAAGTAGCATTTTAAAAACTTTTGAATATACTTTTTCATATAATTTTAAATATTTTTTTACTATTGTAAATGCGAAAGTAATAAACTATGTCTGTCTGACTGTATGTTACGCTTTCACGCCAAAAGCTCTGACCCAATTTTGGAGCACATATCTGTCAATATTATGCTATTTTTATTGGATAAATGTGAATAAATCGTAAAAAAAGTATATATATATAATTATTAATTTCTGTTTGTACCCAATTCTGAAGTTCATACGTTAAGTTACGGGCAGATGCTAGTAAACAGATAAATAATGAATTCGAATAATTTATCTTACTTAGATCGATGAGCTAATTTTGATGTACGTATACTATGACGCCTTACATATTAATAACGAAAAATCCCCCTCCTCTCGTAGTATTTAAATTTGAACAAAACATCAAAGACATCCATTTGAAAAAGGTAAATATATCTAAGTATTACGTAATTGAGGGGCAACAAGGGAGATAAAACGAATTCAAGTTGTAATATTAATCTGACAGACATAGGAAATTAAACAAGAGAAGGCAATAGCCCCGGGACTTGGCCCCGGGGACATGAATAAATGTTGCTCTACAAGCTTCCTCACACTATCAAAACTATTGTAAAAATATGATAAGTGTTATATAGAAGAAATAATGCTAAGAACTATTTATTATAAATATGGATAACGCTTATAAATAAATGCTTCTTAACGAGTGGTCAACTTAATGTCAAAATAGTTCAGGTCGCCCTTATAGGCCTCTGACTTGACTTTTAGACTATTATCAAATTAATAATAGCCAGGACCGACTTTTTTACGTGCCCTCCGAAGCTTGGAGACGAAATATTGAAATACCCATATGCGATCACCCATCCAGTGATTGACCGCGCCTAACGTTGCTTAACCCACTAATCCTTTTTTTTTTTTTTTAATAAATATATAAACACTACACACCCATTAGGCTTTTACTTGTATATTTATATTTTCTTTGTTATAAAAAAGTCAAAAGTGTATTCAAATAAAAATAGCATAATAATAGTTTTGAAAGTTTATATTTCCATTATGAAAAGTTTCGCGTTTGCAAAAAAAATATATAATTATAATTATATTAATTTTTCTTTAGGTTGGCTTCGTATTAATCAAACAACGCAATTTACTTAGAAGGAGCAGTAGAAATAAAAATTCTTCTTATAAAAATACTAATGACTATATTTAAATATATTCCTGTCAGTCATTTAATTTTTACTCATTTGGATTTAGAAGAAAGCTGCTAAGTTTCTTGTCAAATCTTCCCCATAAAAACCATGTTTATTTGAAAGAATATTATTAGCAATACTTTTTCATGTAATTTCTAGTACTTTTATATTCCCCCAAATTACCTCTGTTCTCAGTTTATCCACTCACCACTGGGGAACCCCTGGCCATTATTATATTAATTACGGAGCATTAACCTCACTAGATATAGTATATCTAGTCAGGTTATATTGAATACGATTTGTAATGTATTACAAAACCATCTAAAAGATTATAAATAATAATAATAAGCGCAATACACTCAACGGCCCCCATTAGGATAGCCACATCCTGTGTCGGGGGTCCGGAATATGTTTCCGGACACATGGACAAGACAAACACACCCAGACCGGAAAATATGCTTGCATGGTCAATAGAAACATATTATGCTGCGAGCGGGAATCGAACCCGCGACCTGTGGCGTTTAAGGCATGTTCGCTACCGCTGCGCCACAACATCGTCTTAAGATTAGCTTTATCAATTTCGAAAAATATGGCAGAACGGTGTTTATGTGCTTCGAACTTAATAAAAACTTATGTTTAAAAAATTAGCACTATATAATTGTTACTTTTTTTAGAATCAGATGCTTAAATATAAAATTTTGTAACGAAACATTATATTGACATTATTTCTCTATTTATTAGATTTTTTTTTTTCGGAATGTGTATTGCTGTTGGTCTTACTGTGACCGAGTACTGAGACTCAGCCGTGATAAAGGGACAGCCCTCACGGGGGCTCAAATTTGATTCCGTCCTTAGGGTGCCTCCTGCGAAGCCGAACCACTGCTAAGGACGTCATCGGAGATGGAGGCAGCGTTCCGAGCGCATTCTATACGATAGACTCACCCGACGGTGTGAGCGCGACGCGACGTGCGAAACAAAGGACCTCGTCCTCGCCGGCGAGGACGGTGTTGTGTGCGTGTCTGTGCTGTGTAAGGGGCATTTTGTAATGTAATCCTATCGTCAGGGTCCTGCAGGAAGTGCTTAGGACGCCTTACTTTTGTCGGTTGTTTACTATATTTATTAGAACCATTACTCTACTCAATTGAAAGATTGGAATTTATTTTAAACTAGCTTCTGCCAGTGGCTTCGCCCGCGTGAATAACGATTTTAAAGTTTTGAATACAATCTCTGAACCCCCACCCCCTTTTACCAACTTTGAATGTCACATTTGTTTATATCGAATCAACAGCCTAAAACATATGTTTCAAGCTTCTAGCTCTAAAGAAGATATTTCTCTGAAGATATTTCCATACAACTTCTCATCCCCCCCTTTCAACCCCTTACAACCATTTTTTCGCATTAAAAAGTAGCCTATGTTCTTTCTCAGGCTCTAGACTATATGTGTACCAAATTTGATATAAATCGGTTCAGTAGTTTTGGTGTGAAAGCGCGGCAGACAGAGAGAGAGACAGAACTACTTTCGCATTTATAGTATTAGTAAGGTTGACAAAATAGCATTTTATTTCCTTAATAAAATTATTATATTCTACATAAATAAGATATTAAAGCTTTTCTATTTATTTTTATCTCACTTATTGTTTGTATCATATGATACCTTCCTGTGCCCTGCCTTGTCGACCTTCAAAAAAGAATATATTTTAGCGAAAATTCAATGTATAACGGCACAAAAGGCAATAAGAAACAATTTCATTTTATCTCATTCTCGTGGCATCTTTTGTGTCTGGGACGACCACCATATTTTATTCAATAGATTTTTTCATTACCTTTAGCGTGTTGTGAATAATATATTTTTTTCTTGCGATACTCAACCTTATAAATTACAAAGGTTAAAATGAGGAAATGCTGCTAGCATTCTTACCACCATTCCCCGTGGACATATCAATCAAATCAAATCAAAATCATTTATTTGCAAAGTTGTAGGTACATTATTTGATATTGCAGTATTTAAAATTCCTCCACAACAACCATAAGTTGGCATGCAAATGTACATATTATTAAAATAAATGAAATAATTACATTTATATAAAATATTTTAAAACTTTTAACAATCAAACAAATACTTACTAATAAATTTTTACTCTTAATTATAGTGGACTACCCTTAATCTAAATATTCTTTTAAGTTATAGTAACATGCATTAACCAACCACTGTTTTAGTTTTCGCTTAAAACAATTTAAGTTTTTGAATTGTTTTATGTCATTCAGTAACCTATTAAAAATTTTTACAGCCATAAAATAAAAGTTCGCACTGCATAGTTTAGTTCGGACTGTAGGCAATACTAATCTATTAGGAAATCGAGAGCTAAAATTATTTTCATGTGCAAAAGTTGCAAATTCCTCTGGATGCGTTCTAACATATACACACGTCTCATATATGTATAAGCAAGGGACAGTCAATATATTTAACCTTTTAAAATGAGGTCTACACGACACTAGCGTGTTCACGTTACATATACTTCTAATGCATCGCTTTTGCGCCAATAATACCTTATTCAGATGAGAAGAGTTGCCCCACAATATAATGCCATATCTTAAAATTGAACCTACATATCCGTGATATGCTTGTATCGCCGTTTTTTCATTAGCTATTGTTGAGAGTCTCCATAAGGCATAGGTAAATGAATGAATCTTTCCGCAAAGTAAATCTATATGCTCTAGCCACGTTAATTTATCTTCTAATATAACACCTAAAAATTTGATACTTGTGGTTTCTACTATAGGGTCATTATTACATTTAATGTTTAACGTTTTCTTATTTCCGTTTTTGTTAATAAATTGTATATATTTTGTTTTTTGCGTATTAATTTTTAAATTATTTTCATGTAGCCAATTGACAATATTCGTAACTGTATTATTGATTGCTGTGTTAAATGTGGTAATATTTTTACATGGTATAGTTAACGCTAAGTCATCTGCAAAAAGTGTACATTTATAATTGGTCACGTTTGGTAGGTCATTTATATATAATAAAAATATCAGCGGTCCCAAAATGCTGCCTTGGGGAACGCCCACTTTGTTTATTTTTGTTGCTGACTGACAAATACTTTCTTCCATCTTAGTGTTTATAAACGTAAGTTCAACACACTGTTGTCTTTGGCTAAGATAGGATCTAAGCCAATCATTTGCTAAGCCCCTTATGCCATAATACTCACATTTCTTCAATAATATTTCATGACATACAAAATCAAATGCTTTGCTCAAATCAAAGAAGATAGTTGTAACTGATGTTTTATTATCAATATTTTTTAATAGTTCTTTTGTTAGACTTAAAATAGCTAAGCTTGTTGATTTACCTTTCTGGAACCCAGTCTGTTCGGTTTTTATAATATTAAATTTTTTTAAAAAGTGTGTGAGTCTGACGTGGTATGCTCTCTCGAATATTTTGGAAATAATGGGAAGGAGAGATATAGGTCGATAATTGTCGATGTTTTCTCTGCTCTCTTTTTTATGTATTGGTCTAATAACGGATATTTTTAGACTATCTGGATACACTCCACTAGTAAATGAAAGATTTACTATGTAGCTAAGAACGGAAGCTAATTGACTTTTGGAGGCTTTTAAAATTTTTGTATGTATATTATCGTATCCAGTGGCGTTAGTCATTTTTAGAGAATGTATAATTGTAATTATTTCATTAACATCTGTAGGAGTGATAAAAATACTTGAGTTAATTTTGTGTTGTTTACTTATATTTGAAGTTGTATTAGTAGATAAGTATGTATTGGTTTTTCGATTTGTCAAAGTAATAAAATAATCATTGAAAATATTACAAATGTCAGATGGGTTAGTAATTAGATTATTATTATATACGATACGGTCAATACAATTTTTTTAATTTTTCTCCTAATGCTTCATTACTTATTAAATTCCACGTAGCTTTACATTTATTATCAGCTTTTTGTAGATACGCAGAATTTGTTATTTTTTGTGCACTAATTATACATTGTTTTAGTAGCTTATTATAATTGAAATAGCAATTGTTTGTAGTCGTATTTGCAGTTTTGTAATATTTAAAACGTCTTTTATTTTTCTTTTTGTACTAGCGGATTTTCTAATTCCTCTTGTTATCCATTTAGACTGCTTAGACATCATGTTTGATACTTTTATTTTTATTTTAGGAAAACATAAATTGTAAAAGAGAATAAATGTTTCATGGAATTTTTTAAAAGCTTCATTTACGTCGGTAGTTTCGAAAACTTCAGACCATGATATACAAGCTAAATAATTGCAAAATTTTACTATATTTTCTAAACTATAGTCATATATATAACGGAACCAATATTTGGGTATTGGTTTAGTAGGGTTTACTAAAAATGTAACAGATTGGGCATAAGCATATACTGATAAATAAAATTGAAGTGTGTTCGTAAATACAATACAAGTTACAGCTTTTCACTAAATGCATATGAAAGTATATACGTTACTTCCATATCAGTTTTTAAATTTTTGGCTGTCTGACTATCCAGCTGTCTGTGTTTATGTTCCGGCTTATTTCTATATAAAGATATCTGATGCTATACGAAGTAACTTAAGCTAACTCTATTTTAGAAAAAGAAAAGGGTTCCGTGCAAATAAACTATAAATACGAGCGAAGCCGCGGGCACAGCTAGTAGTAAATACAATGAGTGTGAAAGTAGATCGCGGGATCTATTTTCAATTAAACTATTTTTAAGTTTTCCTTAACGTACACCTTTTCACCTCATCGTAACCGTCGTCCAACCAATATATATACCTTTAATTTTCCCGAATTTTTACCTCGTCATAAAGTGATAAATATCGCTTTCAAACTTTTTTATTATTCCCGACGATCTATCGCTGGTAATTTAGATTTATTTTCCGCTGTTTTGGTTTGTTTTTTAATTCTGATCGATCAAAATAAATAAGCTCAAAAACATAAATAATCAAAGTATCAATGTTTTCTTCAATAAGTAAATAAAAAAATAAAAAATGCTACACACTCAACGGCCCCCATTAGGATAGTGATATCGGGGTCCGGAAACATTCACAAAGACAAGGACAAGTAAAGCCTTATAAAAACTGTATTAAACTATTAACTATGTACGTTAAATAAATAAGGATAACATCCCTCATAGGGAATAGAATTCAGATAATAAACAATTACTTAAATCATACGTTCTTTAGAGAGCATATGTGGTGTTAGCACTAATTCCTCTGTTAGTTTATTGGGAAAATAGATTTGTTTGATATGTTTTAGTCCAAGAGATTATTGTGAAGGCACGGAATACAAATGTTATTTATTTTTTACGTATCACCGCGATTGTGTAAACATTTGTCTGATAGACAATCCTACCTTTATGTTTTACCGTGTTTTATATAAAACATGTGTATATTATTTTGTAAAATGTTACCAAAACTTTGCCATTTTTTTATGAGCATGCCGACTCACAGGTAAGGATAAGGGAACGCCATCACTCCCTTTTAAAATGCCAATAAAACACAAGCAATTGTAAATAGTTTTTTCATCACTAATGTTTGTATTATCAGAGGTAAAGCATTGCTTGTGGTAGGACTTAAATTCCCACCTGGTTAGCCGCCACCTAACTTTGCTTAAATATTGTGAACTGACTGCTCGTCAACAGCCTTTTGACATCAACGAGCGTATATTTACTTGCATCTTAAATGTCGGAAGTTCACCTGCAT
This sequence comes from Hestina assimilis, assembly GCA_023373885.1. Taxonomy (NCBI): domain Eukaryota; kingdom Metazoa; phylum Arthropoda; class Insecta; order Lepidoptera; family Nymphalidae; genus Hestina; species Hestina assimilis. The sequence continues at coordinate 8,603,513 of CM041755.1, read as the reverse complement.
CGCCTCTGGTGTTACAGATGTGCATGGGCTGCGTTAATCACTAAAAAGCAGATGAGCCTCCGTTTGTCCCCTCTGACGGTTAAAGGATAGCCATCGTACTACTGGCATTAACAATAATTCAAATCATAATATTATTAATTTCACGTGGAATGTCATCAAATTGCAAAGATTTTTGCTTGAATCCGATCTCGTATAAAACTCGTATTTTATTAAGTCACGTCACGTAGAAGAAAAGGGACTACGAACTTGGTGCAGTTGGGTAAAATACCTTTCAAGCATTTTATATATAAAGGATTCCATTTCTCGAATGTTCAAGTATATAAAATGGTCTGAGTATGGTCAGCTCTTGGTGTCAATAAATCCTTTACGCGTATTCTTAACAGACTTAACTTGGATAAAGATTTGGGTGTTTTTTTATTTGCGGTCAACGCCATTTGTGAAGAAATTTTAATGATAGCTTGTGTGTGTGCATGACTAATGTTTGTTTCATAAATTTTCTAGAGATATTAGAATAAAATTGGCCGCAATCATTGCTATTACTTATCTTTGTGTATAAGGAGTAAAATCGGTTATACTTTATAATGTAAAAATGAAAAAGCAGTTTACGCGACTGAGTCTTTTAAACAAAATATAATATTTTAATGTTAAAAATATAAAAAGTAATAGTTTTCTGTAAATTGCGTGCCAAACTTAGATAGGCGAACCCATTATACATAATGAATAAAATTTGTGCGTGTTTAAAATTGATAGCATATGTACTAGTGTCTGCTTGCGGCTTCGCCCGCGTGAATAACGTATTTATTGAGGTACTTTATTGCATAAAAATAAACTGTTCCATATGGGTATATAAAATCTTACAGTAGATGAATAAAGGGGTCTTTATTCATCTCCTCTAAGATTTTTGTGACAAATAGTGTCGTTTATGTTGTTGTCGAAAATTCCACCTATTCTTAACAAACAGACATAGAGTTATTATATGGAAGTTCAAATTCTTCTTTTGTTAATCCCACGGGATCTTAATATTTTTCGGCTCGCAACGTCCTAATTGATGTCACCATCGCTTTGCAAGACAGAGCCGCGGTACTAAAAATCGGAGCAAACTGGCAAGACACACCATCAGAGACAATTGGGGTGAAGCTGGAGAGACCGCCAAAGACCAAGAACATCGGTTCAGTTTTGCAGTTCGGTTTTGGTCCCGCTGATCTGCAACCTCTCCTGCCATTTTAAATATCTACTCTGTAACTCAGAACTCAGGCTCCTTCTCGCTAAAAAGTACAATGTCATCGGCGAACAGCATACACCGGGGAGCTTCCTTACTAACGCTGTTATAGATAAGAAATTGGATGGATGGTCCGATGGTCACACTTGTCTTGTCACGTAACAGTATAGATACTGTTTCTTCTCATTTATATTCTGTGAGGGCCAGCTAAGTCATGAGCCAATTGTAATTTAATGAAATACCCATAGAGTAAATAATAAAGTTCAATTTACTAATTAAAATATGTTTCATGTACGCAAAATCACCACTAACCACTCGACAAGTAAGAAAAAATGTAAGCAAAATAATGTCGACTTTTTATTAAAAATGTCGAACTAGAATGCGGCGTAATATAAGGTGTACGTAATACTGGTAGTATACCAAAGAACTACATTAATCACTCTTAACTTGGTGTAGGTGACAGCCGCAGAAAGGTGTGCCGAATTTCATTTTTAATAAAGCGAGCTTTTTATCGCTTACTAATAATAATATATTGCAATCAATTAATCATTCTTTATATTTTTATTAGATTTATGGCTAATAACCACAATTTCTCGTATTAAATATGAAATATAAAATATGGGACGAATTTCAATCTTAGTTACATTTTCTTTATTATACAACCAGGAAAACAATACCCTCTCCCAGTTCTGAGACACATGTTACATTACAATTTTTTAACAATTATGTCCACTGTGTGGACAGTGAAAGTGTTAAATTGAACACAACTTTACGACTTATACACTTTAGCATACGTTATCTTTTTTAGAATTTTTCTATGCGAAAAAGATTTTGTCATATACATAAAAAGGAGAACGAAAAGAATATTTCTTTGAAATTACACATTAAGATATAATTTTCACAACTCGAGTTTACGAGCAACAAACCCACATAAACTCGTAATCATTTCTAACAGCTTATCAGATATGCCGCGAGCACTGAGAATACTCTAAATATTCCTCGTACTTACGATTTATGCGAGTATCAGCTGCAAGCAACGTAATATGATATGAATTCTTCCTGTTTTGGTTAATATAAAAAATAACATTTTACTTTTGTTTAGAAATCTCGATGTTCGCATTGTACACACGTTCTTTTACCTGTAAGAAATAACACACAACAACAACAACAACACGTGTGATTGATTATACGAAACAATGGGTATTTTTTTATGTTAGTAAGTTTATAAGCATCATGTGGGTCATATAACCACCTAATGCAGTAAAGGTAAGCGATTGTCGTATCTATGAGGGCTTCATTTGTAACTGTCACGCCAACCTCGAGATATTGCTTCTTAAATCTGCTTTGCCCAGTAATTTCACTAGCTACTCTATCCTTCAAACCCAAACAGTAATGCAAAACACATGCGGACCCTACCCTCTACCTCTTACCTAATAAAAGGCCTACAACCAGTGAATTATAGGAATAAACTATAATTTTGATTAGCTTTATATATTTTTAAAATTATTTCAAAACCCATTTAATTGATACCTAGGGGGCGGTGTTCTTAACATTTTAAATAAACAGTCTTCGTTGTAAGGTGACTTACACAGGCATTATTTTATCAAGTAAAAGTTGACAGAGTTGATTAACAGCTCCTCGCTCAGAACGACGAGACATAACTTTCTTTAACAAGGTATATTTTCTCTGAGCTTCAGCTTATTAAACAATAAAAGATTTTCTTTTTATCATGAATATTCGCTTTCCCAAAAAAATATAAAACTAAAAATAAGAGAGAAAAGTGTCTGCCAAATGTTTTTTCATATTCAGGGAGTTATTATTGAATGGACCTAATTAGAACCATGTGCTTAGACTTAGTAGACCTTTCAAACATTTTTATAACTCCGTCCCTTGATAATGCAGAGCCCTGGGTATCTGCCTCTTCGATTTTCTTTGTTATTAGAATAATTGTGACCATCGTAAGTGGAAGAGGCAGTCCAAATGATTTTAAAACCCTTCTTAAACATTTAGTATAAAAGCTATGGGTTGAACTCTAAAATTAAATATATTTATTGCTCTGTATTTATGCATGTCATACATTTGTGAATGTCAAATGTTTTTGAATGTTTTTAATATCGCTATTATCTTTCTTAAATCGGCAACCCCATTAACGATATTACAGCCGACCTTTTTAAAGTCCTTTAGAATGTCATTCTTTTAGCGTTGATTAAAATGGGTGCCATTTTGCGAAACAAAGATTAGATTAAAAGCAATGGTTGCAAAATAATTAAATTAAGAAAAGGTATTTTCGTTTATATATTTATCTGCCTGACTTAATTGAATGTATATTTTTTTAAAGTCAACTGGCCAAATCTTTTCGTTTGCTTCGAACAGTGGGCTGTAGCGAAGCTTGACTCCTCTATCTATATAGACCAAGTTCTCCTCTTTTATCTCGCGTCTCCCCATTTCCTATGGCTCTTCATCATATCTCCTACCACTTTTTGCAGAGATCTTTTTTTTTTTTTTTTAAAAGAATATTAGCAATGCTTTGTCAAGGCATTACTAATATTCCTATTGCCCTCCAAATAAGCTCGAAGCTTGCGCTAGGAGTGGGTACGACAATAGCCCAAGGGGGTCAGGTTCGAACCCTCGACTCTCGCGTTAACGGAGCGAAGTCGGCCCTTCTACCGTTGAGCTATTGAGGCTTCAAAATCGATCGCTTGCCATAATGGGGACTATCAAATTTTTTTCAAGCTATCGCGTTTCATATTCATATTTATATACTTTTCGGGAATTAACAATTTAAATTTAATTATTTAAAAATATATTATGCAGCTAAAAATGTTAATAAGTTATCTTTATGTACCACTAACAATATTGTTTTCTCTATAAACTGTGACTAAGAGAAACAATGCTAGAGTCACAACTTATTGCAAACACAAACAAGCCTCAAACTTTTTTAATAAAATGCTAATTAACTTGGTGAAACTTGGTACAATTCTTAAAAACCATTCGTTAAAAAGAACAAACTTTAAATGAACGAGGAATATAATTATAGTTTGTTGGGAATTAACTTTCAGATCGTTTTATTTTTCTATGTATTTTTTTTAATCATTTATTCTTATTCCTCAGCATCCTCTTCCTTCCTCCACCTTGAGGATAAGGAAGGAAGGATCACTTTTAGCCTCCTGACAATCTCAAAAAAAATACAAATTACTACTTAGCATACGTTTCTAAATTGTAATAGTAGGAAAGTTAATTATTTGCAGTTTAATTAATAATGGGCTTTAAGTATATATTTTTGTATTTTGAAATTACAAAATAAAATACTTTTGGCTGTGACTTATGAATAAAATTAGATTTCTCTTGAATTTAGTAACTAAATTTTTCAATTTTAATTTATTTAAGAACATAATTCTTAAAATTCTTATTTAACATTATTAATTTTACTACAATACTACTGCCTATTCAACAATAAATAATATAGATGAAATTACTAAAACATAGACAACGTTCTTCAGACTCGACGCCTCTTCAAATATTATAAGCTCATGATAAAAATCTGATAATATGCAAAATTTAATATAAACAATATCTGCTTTTAGTGATTCAAGTAGCTTATAATACAAAGTACTTAGTTATTCATTAAGTAATTTAGCAAACGAATGAAAATCGAATTATAACGAAATTATTTCAAACTATATCTTTAAATATTTATATTTTAGGTGACGTATACTTTCGGAGATTTTTAAGTACTTACAATAGCATAGTGTGTAGAATTATATTACTAAGTATGATTTTATGCAAATTAAAGTACGAAAGAAGTAGATGTTTCGTTTTTTACACCACAAATTCTGTATATACATATATTGCACCGTTAAAATACATAGCATTATATGAAGTTTTTGTTTTTCTAAAGACTTATATTGTATGATTCGTGCATTAATATCATTCCTTTTACTTTAACATTGCAACCCTCGTTTCCTCGTTGTTTCAGAACAGAGTAAGCACCCTATGTCTATACAAGTTTCTTTTCTTTTTAATTTCTTGTTGTTTTCAATTTTAATTTCCAAAGTTTAATATGACTAAAATTGGCATTATAAGAAACAGCTATATTTTGTTATTTCATATTCGCTATAATATATTAAACTAAAGATTGAATTCGCTTATATTTTTTATCGTAGCATTCCGCCCCATTGGTTCCCTAGATGATCGCGTTATGGCTTCATTACTTTATAAAACTTTCGTTTGGCTAATGCTTTAAGACCTCAATTATGTCCAGATAAAACTTTTAGAAGTCTTGAACATTTATTTATTTCTGATTATCAACTGGATGAAAAATGAGAAAATAAAGACTTGTTTTTGTAAAATAAAATCGAAATGAAGCGATTTATATCTATAACAATCGTTTTAATTGTAACAAAAAATTTGATTAGGTTGACAAATAAATATGAGTCTCATTGATTGTGGTTATAAATTCATACAAACTTTTGGATTGTTTATTTATTTTATCCTGTTTTTTTTTTTAAAGAATGTAAAGCAATTATAATTTTGTTTATTTTAATTTCCCTAAACGTGTCTGCGGATATCAAAAAGGTATTAAACGAAAATTGGAAATGTCCCAATTATAATAAATGTTAAAATCTCTTTCATCGACATAAATATTGCTGGCGACTGCTGTAGCGAGCCTGCCTTTGGTATCAATGTTCGCGGGTTTCATTCCTGACGCGCAGTCACTTCACGAGTTTTTACCAACCGTGGGGTGGTAGTTAACCAAGTGGGCATTTCAGCCCTACCACCAGCAATGTGTGCTTTTCTCGACAATAAATGAATTTAACACGAAGCATCCGATATTCGCCCCAAATTACGACCCGTACGAACCCGGATGACACAAGCCTAAGACGTTCATCGCCATTGTGCGTTAAGTGTTTTAAAGACAATACTAAATTAAAGTTTTAGCGACAACATTTTGTTACGTGTATCCGACACCGTTGTGGCGTTGTGGGTAGCGAGTCTGCCTTTAGTCTCGACGGTTGCGGGTTCGATTCCCGCTCGGGCAGATGTTTGTTAAAATTTCTGTCTCGGTCTGGGCGTTTGTCCCTGTGGGTCTCCCCACCGTGCCTCGGAGAGCACGTTAAGCTGTCGGTCCCGGTTATTATCAATAACATCTGATAATAATCGTTAACTCTTGATAAGTAAATTGCTCTTAACCAATGAGTTACTGGTTTGCCCTTAGGGTTGCGGAGGTCAGATGGCAATCGCTCTGTGTAAAAACTAGTAACCTGTCAAATCCGGATAAGAGCAATAAGCAGACCCTGGGTACATAAAAATACCGGGAATAATGTTAGGATGAAGAAGATTTTGTTACGTGTATCGTAGCTTATCGAAATAGCAACCTGAATCAATTAGTCGCAACAAAGATTCTTCTTATTCCCACTTTTACAATGTTACATCGGCATCCTCCAGAGTCTTTATGTGATTTACCGCATCAAACTTTGTTATTAAGTTTGGTCCACATGTTAGAAACTAAGGAGCACTCTACTTAGCTGATTGAATTGCTTGTTCATTGCTTCTTATGTATGGTATCACGGTAATGGTTTGGTATAATGATATTATTTGTGGCCGGCTACATAAGTACCACCACAGCGTCAGACATTCTACCGCAAAGCGGTAGTTTGTTTAAATTACATACTGTTTCAGTTTGAAGGACTCTAGGTACCTGGTTAAAACACTAGACAGAGGAGATTTAAGAACCAATATCTCAAGTTTGTCAACATGTGAGTAACTACTCAAATGAAAAGTGCTGGAAGCAATCTGCCTACAATAGCTGTAATCATCAGATGGACCGTATGCTTACATATCAACTAAGTCACAACATAACTATAAGTTCCATTTGTCTCTCCAATTTTCTTAGTCAGAAATTCTGCCTTAAATATTGAGATCTTTATCAATTATACATTCAATTTTCTAATCGAATATAGAATTTCTTCCTTCTTTAAGAGTATTAAAAATACACCAAAACGTTTTCTCTACATATAATCGGCGTTTGGTTTCCGGTACGCTATTATAAGCCTCGTTCACACAACAAAGAAAATCTCGTAAAAAATAAATTGAAGGTATTTTTATATGAGCTATGTAAAAAACGAAGATTTCCAATCAACGACGATCAAATGAAATGAGGATATGAGAGGTACTCTTTTGGGTATTCTTGTTCACTAGGGAAATGTAAAGAAAATTCTAATAAAATGAATATTTCAGGATATTATTGAGGTTTTTCGAAACCGTTCCCAGGCTTTCATTTATTAATTACGCTACATTTAAGATAAGGTAAGAAAAGGTCTTAACTTTTAAACTGTGCAATTATATTTACAAACTGACATTTCGAGAATATGAGAGTCGGGGGTTCGATCCTGACTCCCTTGGGTTATTGTCTTACCCACTCCTAGCGCAAGCTTCGAGCTTATTTAGAGGGGTAATAGGAATATTACTAATGTCTTGAAAAAGCATTGTTTAGTAACCGAATTAGAATTTATGATGGCACAATTATTTATTGGTTTGTATTAAATATAAAAAGATACACAACGTTCTATTTCATTACTTAAAATACATTAAAAACTTAAGCCATTATTCTGATGATGCGGTCAAGAACTTCAGTACTTAAAGGGAATTTAAGGGAAAGATTAATTACTGTTGGAAACAAGACACCGTTAAATAGTTCAAGTGTAGCACTTTTAAAGTGAAACTTTGTAACTTCCGACATGATTGGGTCCGATCGACCGGAAGATTGAAACTCAGCATTAATCCTACTAATATGGCTCAACAGATTTGGATGAAATTAAACACAAGAACTTATGGTTTAACATAGGATACTTTTTATCCCTAAAAAAATTTAGAATCATAGGGTTATCAAAAATCCTATTATAGGATGCATCCACTTGGAATTTGTTTGGATATATATTACTCAATCATGCAATAGTTGAACAGATTTGGATGAAATGTAGTGCTCAGATATTTTGTTACCTTGATTAACATAGAATAATTTTTATTCCGGAAAAATGTTCGGTTTTGCCGTGACATTCGCTTCGTTTCATTACTTTGATCTTGAATATACGAATTAGCACCAGCGAGTCTGTAGACATTTTGTTTACTTCCATATAGACAAAATGTCTATAGTATAGATATAGTAAGTCTATGGTACTGAATTAATTTCATACGGGTTACATTTTAAATTCAAAAATTGGTTTATGCTTATGATTTTTTCTTAATTGTAGGATAGGTATATTAATCCCATGTGCCATATTCAAGTCTACAGTTCAAGTCAATCTTTGTGCTTCCAAAAACAGAAATAAAGGAAATATTAACAGATTAAAAAGACAAAAATTGTATAACTATTATACTTGTAGTTAGAATACCTATTCTGTGCCTGTAGTAAATGGCACATAATTTTGATAACACGAGTTTACGAGCAACAAGCCCACACAAATTCTTACTCCTTTCTCAGCTTATCAGATATGCCGCGGGCACTGAGACTACTCTAAATATATATTTTGGAAATTTAATATTCGCATTCTTCACTAGTTTTATCTTAAGTATCTATAAAAAGAAGAAGATTAACAATTAGAAATTATATGTATGTTTTAAGTGATGTTTTCATTTGTGAATAAAGTTAACGATCGTCACTCTATCTGCATTGTATTGAGTGTACAGAAACCTTCAAGCTGAGAAGCCGATCGAAGTCGCCTAATGCGTTCCTATAATGTCATTAGAAATCAAAATTAATAACAACTGTTTTAAAAAGTAATATACCTAAGTGAGAAACTTATCATTAAAATTTTTATATATTTAAAATTAGCAATTTTCCACAAAATCTTAAATAATTTCAAGACAAAAAGTAGTAATATTTGAAAAGTTTTTCACATAAAAATCGAAAACTATCCCAGACAAAAAAAAATAGACAGACATCAATTGTACAGATTGGAGGAAGTCGTACCAAAGATTCGTTTTGTTTTTGCCATTTTCTTCGACCTATCCAAAACACCAAGTCTCAGTTATTGCTTTCACAACACATCAGATAGCACATGTTAAGCAATTTAATCTAGTTCAAATAGTATACTTCGCTCGGAAGTGTCGAGGTCAGATGGCAATTATTGCTCTATCTAAACATGTCAGAACTAACTTAGCCTAGTAAATATTCTAAAAGATTTTTTTTTATTATTTAATACGGAATATGGAATTTTTCCAAATAAGAAATATTTGTTATCACTATTTTATTTTCAGATTAAATTTTTGCCGTAACTAATCCAAAATAATTACCTATATTATTCAATTTAAAATTAATTTAAAGGCAGTTAACATTTCTCCTTTAAAAAAAATGTTTGAAGAAAATTAAAAACAATGTCGCTGAATGCAATAAAAGAAAAACAACAATATTTTGTTTCACGACGTTTTAATTGGACAGCCGGGATTAAATTAAATTCTTTGATAAATAACGGTTTATTTCTTTAAAGCTACTAAATATTTATACTGCTATGAATAAAATAGAACTCAACAAAGAATATTTTTTTAAGATTCTTTCTCTGAGAGAGAAGAATTCTTTTAGGTTCAAATTTCCGTTTTCAGTTGTCGTCAGTTATTACGACATTGAGCATTGTATTTTTCTTTTTTTATATATTATATATTATATTTTATGTTAAAGACGATATATTTCGCAACTAAATTTTTAATTTTAGTAAGTGTACTTATGTATATCAAACAATGATTCCTTTTTTTATTTTGCCTTTCTTTACCCGACGGCACTAGGGAAAGAAAGACAATTTGCTTATTCGTCTATGTAGGTACCTATATAAGTAAGTTCGTTTGTAAGTATGTTCCTTTGTAGCGCTCTAAAAGGCCAAACGCGTAGGTCGATTTAGATGATTCTTACGTTAATAGATTCGTATTAATCGTACAAGTGCCGATAGACATAAATGTAATCAAGATTCACCACAAAGATAACCAGACGCCAATATAAAAAAATGTCAATATAAAAAATACTTACATCGAGCATTGGAGTATCGTTGAATAGGTATTTAAAAATCTTTAGGTTTCTTTCATGATTTTTTATTTCAAATAGTTAGGATACACAAATATCAGTGGCATGCATTGGTTTTCGAAATAGGAAAGTAGACAATCTGACGGTCAATTTTGGTATGCTTCATCGTTTACTGTTATTAACTCGTTAACTCGTTAGAAAAATAAGATTGTCACATCTCACATCAAGCTACAGCGACACCTACGGATATACTACGCAACGATATGGACGACCAACGAACGTCACGATCCTAAATCGAGCTATCAGAGTTTCTTATGATCGTCACCTATATGTACAACTTTCCAACGTAAGTCGTTGGGCTTCGGCCCCGGGCTTCGACCCGCCAGGCAATATCACCCGCCTGGTCGGAGGATCCTCCCTTCGTGTTGGAGGCACGTCACACATCGTCGTTCCCTCCACAAATTATTATTGATTATTACGAAGTATTTAATTTTTAACATTTTTTTATAAAATATAGCAGCCACATAACAGTATCATCGCGCCGCGGCAATGGATTCGTTCATTTTTTTACAAGTTCACAACTTTAGTACTTAATCATAACAGTTTTATGCAAAGATTATATTTTATTATTACAAAAACAACTATAACGAAAGTATGCACACTTGATTGGACTAGACGCTGCGTCAAAACAGGTACTTAATGAAAATCAGATATTGCTCGAAGTTTAATAAGATTGTTATCGTATCGTTTTAGTGGTTTAAGAACTTGAACTAATTAAGAATGATGAACTTGAATTATTTCGGTGTTGTCACCAATATTATATTATATCATAAAGAGGTAGAGTTTAACAAGTAATTTTTTTTTATCATGGCGGTTGGCAAACAAGCATACGGTCTGCAACAAGCATCCCAGGAATAGGAGGGAAGGGATAAGAAAGGAAAAAGAAAGAGAACAGAGGAGATGGGAGATTAGGCCCGGCGCTATTCATCGTACGAAACGCAAAATATCTACCTATTCTGTTACATTACGCTGATTTTCTGTCAGAGGGTAGTACTTTCCCAGGTCGAACCGGCCCATTTGTGCTGAGAGAAGCATCGCTCGACTACTACTGAAGATTATAAAACATTATATAGTACAAAATAAAAATATATAACACTGAATTATTAAGTTATAAAATATACGTGATAGTTTTTTATTTGTTTAAACACCATAAAAAATATATTTAAAAAAATATGGCCGCAAAATTTTAAGCATCTATAGGTGAAGCAGCAGAATGCAGAATCTAATCTATAATATTTTTATCGTAGCATTCGGCCTCATTACATTTCGTAGACATTGCAAAAGTTGGTCACTAGTCATACATTTTTAGCCTTTAGGTCTTGGTATGATTGATCATGAAGCAAATAGGTACTATCGGATCTATTGGTAATGAGTTAGCCGCTAAGAGGAAGCTGGCTTCCTCGAATTACTTTTATTTATATTTTTTCATGCCTGAAAGGAACGTAGGATGATGCCTGAAAGGAAGCAAAGTAGTTTGATTTTTGATTTATTGAATGGAATTTAATGTCAGAAATGTGTTTGTCATTAGCAGTTTTAAATGTAAAACAATATTCATTTAAATAAATTTAATGCATATGTAACATACTTATATATAACTATTTAATTAATATAATAATAACAAAGTTCATACTTTCAGCTCTTTACCCATATAAACTTAAAGTATGCGGAGCTTACAGCTTTTAAAATGTATAAAGTCCTCTATCTAACGGTAAGAGAAGAGATTACTATCTGAGCATAAAGACTGCCACGTTAATTTTTTTTTGTTGACTTCCACAGACATTATAATTATATAAACATGCCCTTTTCCCATTTCAATACTAACAAATGTTCAAAGGTTCACTTTGTAGATTCGTACAAGCGTAACGAAACGAAGTTAGTCAAAAACTCAACAATGCTTGCGACATCATCGAATAAATTTAGGATGTGACTAACTTGACTAAGTTTCGTTGAATTTACGAAGGAGCACCAGCCCATCTTTCAAAATTTTTCTGTATAAATTTTTTCGGTTTGAATTTACTAAATGTAGTGATAATCATAACATAAACACTAGGAACAAACATAAATTAACCATGCCAGTTACTAGACTGTATAAAATTTGTAACTCTTTTAAAGGTAACTGTATACGCTTTTACAATAGGATCCCAGAAAGCGTTCAGAAACTTTCTACTAATAAATTTAAAAAAAAGGTCAAGGGACGTTTGTGTGCTTAGGGCTGTTATAATATTAGTTATATGTTAGAATACACCACACCTTGGGAATGAGATAGTCACTCCAGACTCTTCAGAGAACATAATGTGTAAATTACTTTGAGATTAAAGAAAAAAATAATAATACATAAAAAAAAGTTATAACTCCCCGAGTTTGTTTCGCCGGCTCTTCTCAGGTAGAGGTTTAAATTTGCAGCCGGTGGTAGAATCTGATTTTCAACTAATAGGTGTAATGATTTTTACGTTAAATAAAAATATTTGAATTTGAATTTATGGCAGGGCCGGTCCCTAGTTTGTAGCAAGGCAATGGTTGGTTTCACATTTTTCCCCTTTGTATTTGATAATACATTATATTATTATTAAAAATAAATACTTTTATGTAATTAAAGTAACATTGAAACGGCGCTTTATTATCCTCCCAGTTCATTGAATTTAAATATCATTAAAGCACTAATTGATATCAATTTTCCCTACAAAATTATTAAATAACAGACGCATGATTAAATGTGGTTAAAATGATTAAACACACTTTGTTATAAAATTACGTTTGCGTGTATAACTTCCAAAAAGACTACCTAATATTAATATTATTATTTCTCGTTAAAACCTCATGCGCAACAAAGAACTTTTCATACCCGATGACGTCATAGCCGTGGTTCGGGCTCGCAAGGCAGGCTGTCCCTTTTGCCTAATGACGCTGTCAACAGCAATACACAAACAGAAAAAAAGCAATTCTATGTAAATATTTATTTACCTTTATATCTTTATATTTTGTGAATTAATTCCAATAATGAGAAGAATCGGAAAATTATAGGGATATTCAAAATACATTTTACGATCGTATGTTCAACCAATATATAAACAGATTTATTTCTGATTGTGCCCGCAGCTTCACTCACGTGGTTTAAACTTTTTTTTTGTGCGCGGAACCCTAATTCTCTTTCCAATATAACAGTAGACTAAGTTACATCTTATAGCATCGGCTATGAGTTGGTCTGGTTGTTTGTGAAGCTTTCACTCCTAAACCGCTAAACCGATTATGATGAATTTTGGTATAGATATTGAAGGGAAAAGGCTAAAATTGGTCCCGAAAAAAAAAATTCTAAGTTAATGCCTCATTAAAAATCCTCAATCGCAGGCGAAGCCGCGGGCAGAAGCTAGTCTATAAAGGTAGTATAAGTCAAATATAAATCTAAAGCTTGTAAAGATAAGATAATCTTTTGTGTTGGGGTAAACAATTACTTTCATTACAATAGATTTTACTACCGCACGCGTAGCGATAAATATTAACAATTTAGTTAATGTCAACGTAACTCGTCTATTTCCTATTTACTGAATCGGGTTTATGTTGTTATGTTCACTAACAATATCTAGTATCTAGTAATAAAACATTTTCATTAATGAAATTTGATATACACATATTCCGCCCCGCGATTTTTGCTTTAATATTTTATAATGCGCGTTTTTTACGTTTCTGATTTTAACAATCTAAATTATTGCATGGAGCTAAAGATAAGTGATTAAATACATTTTTATCGTTTTTAGAAACGACTGTCCCTCTGTTTGTGTATTTGCTTGTGCACCCACCACTCCTAAATGTTTTATTCATAAGTCATGATAAAACATATTATCAATTTCTCGAGCAAGACAGAGTGACCTAATTATGAGAGAAGTTTGTACGTTTGTTCTGTTACACACAAAAAGTACTAAATAGATTTAAAATTTTGCACAGAGATAAATTATAACATATCTTGATTAGCACACACACACATTTATCCCAGAAAACGTTATGTTGGGATCATCAAAAATACTGACGCGAAAGGAGACGCGGACACAGATAGTGTCACAGATAGTAGTTTAATAAAAGTAATAAATAAACAAACAGCTGTTTTTTAGACACACATGATTTATAATTCAAATATACGTAAGTATAAAGGTATTATTCTTCGTCACGAATAGCGCAAAAAAATACATTATCATAAAATTGATAACGGACGAGCTCAATTTCGGCAAACAGATACTGGCTGGTGAAAAAAATAACACGAAGAAAATTCAGGTGATTACGCCCATACACGGCGTGCAGGATTACTTGCTTTAGATTGGTTTATGCTAATACCCAATTGAATTCCCATTCGACGTTTTTATATGACATTACACATAATTGAATATCCTTTACCTACTATTAACCTTCGTCTTATAGGTACTTCTTTCAAATTTAATGGTACTTAAAGATAATAACACAATATTAAAAGACTAATAAAGTTTCTACATAAATAATTAGCTATCCAATCTATGGTGGCATTTATAAGAAAAAGAGGAGACAGCGGGAATGGGAATTTGGGCTTCCGGCGTTCACACTCCAGACTACGAAACACAAAGAATAGGGTACGTCCTACTTCTAGTTCATATTTGTTTTTCTTTTTTTTATTTCAAATAAGCTCGAAGCTTCCGCTAGGAGTGGGTACGACAATAGCCCAAGGGGCTACCTTTGAACTATTGAGGCTTCGTTTCGTTTTCGATTTGATTTCTTTAAAGAATTTTAAATTGGTACAAACTTACTTATTTTATTAATCGCAATAATTGAAAACCTTAAGCATATGGCTTTTGCATAATATAAATACGTTCGATGCTATGGAAACCACATTCTTAATTATAGAACCTTGTATGGAAATGTTTTCGACTTCCGCATTACTGAAAACTCTTCTATGGTCTTATCCCTTTTGTACCGCACGAAAACTTCGAAAATTAAACCCAAGCCGAAACAAATCTATACCAATATTTATAGCTGAAGAGTGTGTATTTACGAATGAGCAAAATTAAAGAGCTGTTCAATCAATTTAAAAAAATGCGTAAAATATATTTTATATTCAGGAAGGTTATAGCCTATAGCCTATGTACTCGAAACATAAAATTAAGAACTTAAGGCAGCAGCATTATAAATCATCGGACAAACTGTAGTCTAAGGACGCAAAGCGATACGGCTATGTTTCAGGGATTTTTTTAATATATCTCATACTAGCTTCTGCCATGGGCTATGGCCGCATATTAAACATTCGAATAAACCTTACATTTTTCCACCTTTCAACCCCTTACAACCCTTTACTTTTCACAATTAAAAATAGCCTATGTCCTTTCTCAGGCGCTAGACTATCTGTGTACCAAATTTTTACTGACAAACAGAGACAGAGCTACTTTCGCATTTATAAAAGTGCGGACAGCAGGTTATATAATACTTATGTATTCATTTAAATTTTTAAGAAAGAAGTTCTTTAATCTGATTCAGTTCAGGTTCAGTTCTTTTTTTTTCTTCTCTCAATTTAAGAAATTCTTTAACAAACCTGCAGATGAAACCCATTCGCACCCATAACGCACAATAGAAGTTTTTCAAATTAGGAACCATTACCATAAAATTATGAGTTTTATAAAATTTACAAATTACGTAACTTGACTTAACTACGTAGCTTCGTCATGGGACAGACAAAAGTTTTTACAATAATTTAAACTGATGAATTGATCACCCACTGAACCGCGACGAATAAGATAAGAGAAATTCGCGCAGCGTAAAGCCTATGCAAGAAAAACCTCAATTAATTATTAATTTTATTGAATCAGTAATAATGAATAAGAAAGAGAACGTATTATATTTTATTTTATTTTTTTATTAACTGGCGTGTGTAAAATTGCAGGAAGAATCACCTATTTTTTTTTTATTTAGGGCAAGTAAAAAGAACTACAATATACCACTTCTTGTTTATTTTATAAATAAATGTACTTATAATTAAGTGTCTATTAATCAATAAATATAATAAACTTATAGGATTAAAGGATTGATAATCAGACCTTAACCATCTGTCAGCTACAATTAAGTCAGGGAAATATTATCTTAACGATTTAGGTTAGAAGTTTTCATCCTTTGAAATCCCGAGGAAACAAACTTCAGTAATGCGATGAACGATTTATCGGGCTTAGAATATTAAACTAGATTAAAATGGCAAAGGCAATTTGCCCACAGAATAACTCTACATTTAAATTAGCGTAATTTGAAGCTCTGGTATTAAGTCCAGCCTCATCAGTATATAAATTCATTTACTTTCACTTCATTAACTATATTACGGTTTGTCTTAGGATTTATTACAACATGAATTAAGAATTTATTCTTATTCATACCATTATTCCCGGTATTTATCCGGGGTCTGCTTATTCTCTTATCCTGATTTGACGGTTTACTAGTTTTTACACAGAGCGATAGCCCTCTGACTTTCGCAACCCTAAGGGCGAAGCAGTAACTCATTGGATAAGAGTAAATTACCTATGAAGAGTTAACGATTATCATCAGATATAACAATAACAACCAGGACCGACAGCTTAACGTGCTCTCCAAGGCACCGTGGGAGACCCACAAGGAGAAACGTCCAGACCGAAACAGATATTTATAACAAACATCTGCTCCTAACGAGAATCAAACCCGCGACCGTTGAAGCTCAAAGCAGGCTCACTACCAGCACGCCACAGCGATCGTCTGTTAATGAATGAGTGAATAAATGAATGAATGAATGAATGAATGAATGAATGAATGAATGATTGAATGGATGAATTTATTAGGAATGTAGGAATCCAATATATAGTGTTGTTTTTTGACGTTTGTATTACTTACATTAAATCAGAAAAATACATTTAACACTTAATAAATACAATTTAATAAAACTACTCTTAAAATTACGTTATATTTGGAATGTCTCCAATCCACCAAAACACCAAACTATTCTCTGTAGAACTTGAATATTTCTGTTCTAATTTCATAGGAACATTATCGTCCTGTGAATCCATGGAGTCCTCTTCGAGTACCGTGATGGGATCTTTATAATGGTATTGGCCAGAACCGGTCGCTAGAATTGGTCTTAATGGATGAATTGATAGGCTGTTACAACAATCGTTGTGCAAAGGAAACTGTAAATGAAAAATATTGTTCTATAGTAATTTACTATTTCTTGGTAATAATATGTGGCATGTATTTATGAGGGTTTGATATATTTTAAAACTAAATATAAATTATCACAGTATTAGGACTATAAAGCTAAAGAAAGGGAATTGGAATTTCTCCAAAAGAAAAAATCAGGATTAAGGTCTTCAGGAATGTGACAGATAGCCAAGTTTACCTATTACATGGCTTACATGGGATTTCCAAAGCTAAGGTCATTGAGCTAGTGATATTAGCTGCAGAACCGATATCCGCTGCATAAATGTATACTTAAGTGGAGCCCGCAACTTGCAAAAAGGGTGCTGGACAAGCTCTAGCTAAATGATAAAATGACGCAACACTATACACAAGCTAGAAATAGTTGGATTGAGATAAGCCACAGATCTTCAGTTCCTGAATCGGGCTCACAATGACATCTTTGCTCTCATTTTCCGGCAATCTGTTTATTTTTGATGCTACTAAGTTGAAATGTCCCTCCAACACTACGAGAGATCCTCCGACCAGGCGGGTGATATTGCCTGGCGGACCGAAGCCCGACGACTTACGTTGGAAAGTTGTATATATACCTCAAGTGGGTAAGAAACTTTGATAGCGCGATTTAGGATCGTGACGTTCGGTGGTCGTCCATATCGTTGCGTAGTATGCCCTGAAGGTGTCGTTGTAGCTTGATGCGACATTGTGACAATCTTGTCTTTCTATCGAGTTACGTCATGTGTGTGTAGATGTCGCTACACTCTCATTTTCAAGCAATCTGTTTATTTTTGATGCTACTAAGTTGAAAAGCAAGCATACAGCCTAACTGATGGTAAGAGGTTGCCAAAGGCTATGAGCTCCTGCCAAACTAAGGCAAGAAACAAGATAAAAGTATCTTTAGCAATTGAGAAACTCACCTTAAATGTAGCATTATCCTTATCAACATCAGTTACATCAACACTGTCCATCCAATTAACTCTGTCAACATCCCACACTTTTATTATACCATCTGTTCCACCAGTAACTAAATATTTACCGCATGGTGACACATCAAAATAAATTCTTTGGTTTGTATCAACTACTCTACTCAAGATGTTTAGTGGTCGTCTGTAGTAACGAATATCCCATACAAGTAGTCTGTGGTCTTTTCTCGCTCCGGAAACTAATTTCAGACCGTCTGGAGTAAATTTGATGTGAGTTACACCACCTGTAATATATTTGACGACTATATAAAATTATGGTTACGTACTTATCAGGCTCATGTAGAAAGAGCTCCTTACCACTGTAGTATAAAGATATCAGGTTTCTAGGACCTCTTTAATTTTGTAATTAAATCTTATTTTTTTTACGAATACACTATCTACGAAAATATATATATTACAGACATAAGATAATATCTATATATATTACAGACATAAGATACAACAAATATATCAAAAATATCAATTTTATTGTATGGGAAATGGTATTTTATTTTGTTTTTACTATTTTTTGTTGGAACAGCAACAGAAATAAATATTTTGTGAAAATTTCAACTCTCTACCTATTAGGGTTCATGGGTTAAAACCAACTGACTGATGGATGGACCAACAGGGGGGCTTAGTAATAAAGTTCCGCTCTCACACTTTGGGTATAAAACCCTCATTATATATAAATAAACATAACACACTCAACAAGCCCCTATTACGATAGCTATAAGTAAATTATGTTGACATCAGAAATATTACCAGAATGTCCATGCATTTTTCCTATGCTTTTGTAAGTTCCTAGATCACTCATATTGTATAAGCTTATAGTAGTGTTCCATGAGCCAACTGCTAGCAGATTATTGTCAGTGGCTAGGCAGGATGACGGTGAACTTATCTTGTGTTCTGCAAAATCTCTTCCAGGTCTGCAAATAATTAATTTACAAGTTAATTTCATTTCATATAAAAAGTTATTATTATATTTATCACCAATTTCTCACCAGCTAATTACCTATCAACATCAAATGTACGCAGATATTTTTTATAACCAGCAATGATCTTGCTGCCATCTGGACTAAATGCAAGAGAAAGAGCAGGTTCCATTTCATCAACAGAATTGAAACCACGGTAAGAACATCTCAGTGAACCATTAAATGCATCCCACATTTGTACTGGAGCATTTTGTCTTGTTGTTATCCAACTGCAAAAATTTTTTTTGTTATCAAGGAGATTGTTGAAATAAATTCCTGACACAATACAGAAAGATACTTAGAAGCTAAAATCATGAGTAGGTCATTTGGATATACCCATATTTTGAGAAATCTATAGGTAAGAATGGAACTACTATTGTCTATCACTAGAGTTTTTGATTAGATCATCAAAAATGTCTAAAGTGCTCCTATAAATAAAATAATATAGAAGCCTTGCCTCCATTTTTTATATTTAACATAAAATTTTAATTGATTACAAGGATATTTACAATAATATTATATTTATTATTGAAGCAAATAAAAATTATTTTTCCTTTTTATGTTTTATATTTAAAACTATATTGACAGACAAAGTTATTAGCGAATATATGCAATTATTTTAATAAGGCTCATTATTTTACCAGCAACTATCTGGAACATTGCTGTTCATTCCAGGATACCAACAAAAATCATACACTAGTCCAGCTTCTTTTACATGAATTACAGAATCTAAAACATCGATTGTTCTTTCAGGATGTACTGAACCAACATAAAGGTCTTTAGGTAGCTCTGTAACATGAACCCCGTCATTATTCACGACTGTTAAGCAGCACGTCCCATCTGGCGACCATTTGCAGCCTCTTAAATAAGGTTGAACATCGTTCTTTGCAGTACAAGAACGAGACCATGAGGAATTACACAGTTCTAATAGAGTTTTGCTTGAAAATAACGCCGGGTATTGAAATAAATTAGGATCAGCGGTTTCAATAGCTATATCGGTTTGAATGAAAGAGTCTTCAGGTTTACCACTGGTATCTAATTCATCATCCATCATCATTCTCTATCACAATCTAACAAAAACCAATATTCAAATCATCAAAATCCTAAGAATAAAATTCAAAATACTCGAAATAGCAAAGATTATATGTCATTTCATCACTTGTCATTTGTCAATCGTCAAATTATCGATCATAAGCATAGATTAAGTAGATTCAATATATTTGTTTAAGGTTTGTTTTCTGTACTCAGAGATTATAATGTCATTGTCAGTTTATAAAAAAAAAACTATTGGAGTCTTTTTTTTATGTTATCCTTTGTCGAAAATGATCCATTTTTTAATACTATACAAATATATAATACCATAGAAGTATTATAAGAACTAGAAGGATTAGTGAAATAACATTTCCAGGCCGAAAAATAAGATTATATGAGACCACAAATAATTTAAGTTTAGCATTATTTATTCGGAAGTTTTGAGATTATCACCTAATAAACTTTGTTTATGTAAAGGTAACCTGTGGGATTGGGACACGCTGCCTTAGCTCTGCTTTCTCGAACGTATTTTCTTTTTTTTTATGACGTAATGAAAATTTAACTTAAACGTCTAGGTGTAAAGTATGATTTTATTTAAAATTAAATGACAATTGAACCTTTTTGTTCTTATAATACTTCTGTGCATAGTGGACAATCCTTATCTGTACTCTTCATACTCTTCTTTCAACCCGTCGGTGTGGCCCGAATGCCGTACACTCTTGCTTGAGAAGCGTAGGGAGGCATTCCATCTTGCCCCTGGAACCAAGCTCTGCCAGCACAGTGCTCGAGATGCTCCGGTTTTAAGTTCTGTAAGAGATCCCGGAACCTCTCTGTTTTACTGAGGTCGCCCACTGAGGAAGTTTTAGTGGGTACCCATGAACTACCACCTGTCAGGGAACCCCACAAAACCCAGTTCTCCTCCCCAAGAGGCCTATCCCCAGGAGGGTATCTGTGAAGTAGATTTCCTCCTGACAAAAAAATTTTACTATAATGATGACTTTTCGGTATGATATATTTCCAGTAGATAAGCTATTCAGAAAACTTAAACTGGTTACAGAAGAAGGATAAGTCATCTGGTTTTTTCATTTATGCATTTATTTGAAATACAGCGTAGTGATTACCAAATAATCACGCGCGTTTAACGAAAAGTAATTTGCCATGTATTAAAGGGTTAATAAGATTTGTCCCGATTTTTTATCAATTACCTATATGGATAATAATTTTCATATTATAATAATGTTATTATAATATTCCCAGAAATTATTCTGAAGCGCTGCGACTGCTTTAATCGAAGCTAATACATTAATATTTTTAGGAGTAAAATGTATTAGCATCGATACTTTCTATTCGACGTATCTGTAATCTAGTTAATATTGAGGTCGGAGGCAAATACAGACTATTAAGAGGTAATATATTACATCAGCTGCTTATCTGTCATTTCTTGTCAATTACATTTAATCAATTATTGTTTATCATTCGTTCGGTTCAGTCGTCAGGCATTTTAAAACGGGGAAAATACGTGAAATATTTTAAAAAGATATGAATAATAACAAGAAATTCAAAAGAAAAGTGCTGTCAAAGTAAACGAAATATTCTGATACCTACGCATAAAGACAGTATCTAAGAACAATACGATGTCATTTGCTCGCGGAATATTTTGTAAATACAATTGGGTGTTGATTTCTTTGAGTGCTTAACGAACTAGTTTCCTTATGTTTTCGAAAATTTTCCAGATGAAGCTTAGGTTAATAAGTCGGGGATTACGTTTTTCCACCGGCAACTTACGATATTCTAAAGCGATGGATTTCTCTGATCCGCCTGCTAAGGCGTCACTATGCTGTGAGGAATCGGTAGAAGGTGCTCCTCCAACGTATGCAATGTACGAGGCTTTAAAAGACTCGTGTCAGAATAATGCAACCTACTTCCAACCAGATGATAGTGAAAATGGACAGCGGTTGTATCAGGGTTTCATGACTCTCATAGATCATATAGATACAGTATGGCCTCTTGTTGATCATGTTCGTAAGGTATGTATAATTCGAATTTAATTATATATATTGTATAAATATTATTATTATTATTATTATATATATTGTATAAATATTATATAAGGTATTAGAAAAATAAACTGTCTAAGACTTACTGGTTGTCTACAATATTTACTTGTGTAATAATTGATAGTACATGAATAGTTAAGAAAAATCACGAATAATGGCCAAGCTTTTTTTATGGCTGTAAGTAACACATTATACAATAATTATAATTTTATTTAATATTAAATGACTCATACTTAAAGTGGCAAGCATTTAAAAACCTGTTATAGTTACGACCTTCATTAAATTTAAAATTATTTAAAGTTTGTGTTGAAGTATTTTAAAAATACAATAAGATATTATAACATTGTTCATATAATAATGAACAGAAGTAATTATGTTAACGATTTTTGAATAATAAAATGTTCTCTTCTACAGAATTATCAAAAATTTCAAATTTATTAAATAAAAACTATATACTTAATGTATAACAATTAAAACTGCATGAATTCCGTATGGTTACTTGAAACAAGATAATGTCAAAACTGATTTTTCTTAAATTAAGTGAACTGAAACATTAAATGCTATCAATATTTGGACACATCAGATAATATTATAAATACAAAAGTAACTCTGTCTATTAAGTTCTCACACATTAATTGCTAAAATAATTTTGATGAATAGTATAGAAATAATCCCATCTGCTGAGAAGGAATATTCTACATTTTATTGGGAAAGCAAAACTTGAAGAGAGTGAAATGGAGATAAAACATTGTCATGGGAGGCATTCATTAAATACTAAAGGGTGTACCAACACTGTTGTGACATTGTGGGTAGCGAGTCTTGGAAGTTGAGGGATCGGAGAGCACATTAAGCTGGCGGTCTTGGTTGTTATCACATAACATCTGATAATAATCTTTAACTCTTGATAAACTGATTGCTCTTATACAATGAGTTACTGGTTCACTATTAGGGTTGCGGAGGTCATATGGCTATTGATCTGTGTAAAAACTAGTAAATGGTTAAAACCCAATAAGAGTAATGAGCAGACCGTGGGTAGATAAGATACTGTGAAAAATGCTACGAAGAAAAAGAAGGGTGCACCGACATAGTCTCCCCCCTTCCTATGCCTCGGAAGTTGCACCCCTGTCCCTGCCCTGGACCTTGCTATGAGAAATCTTCGAATTTAGTTCATTTTTATATGATTAACTATTCAAGAAATTTGTCATTGTTTATTACAAGATATACTAAGGATCAACTAATTACCTACAAAGTATTAAAGTTCAAATATGTTTCCAAAGCATGGCTTTGTTCTTACGAACAATAATCTGTACACATGTTCACTATTATTTCTTTGTATTTAACCTTTGTGTCTGCATGTGTACGTTATAGATGAAATTTAGGTGATAAATCATGTTTATCACTTTTGCAACAGGCATTAGTCATGGGTGAGGTGATAATTGCCAATGCATAATTAATAATCAATCACTTACAATATATTGTAAACAAAAATGAAGTAATATTTTCTACGTCATGAGATCTAATATAACGTAGAATAGTAGACCATAGTATTTTGATAATAGGGTTAACAAACTTCTACAAAGTGACACTAGTTGAGTATTTGAAAATTGACCGTGGTTTGAAGCGGGACAACGTCAGTCAGAAGATAAATGATTATCTTCCATTGACCGATGACAAGAATATAGCATATGGAAATGTTAAAACATGTGTTTCAAATATTCTTTAAAACAGTCTTTCACAATAAATTCAACCCCTTTTTCACTTCCTTAATTTTTGAAAATTTACACAAAACAAATACTACTCATTTACAAACAACACCTGCGAAAAAATTTAGCTTCCCAAAACATAATTATATGATTTAAGCTATCTTATATAGGATTACGGATACGTAGTTTTTTGATATAGTGAATTAGCGGTGCTATTTGATTTTAAACATAATCAGATAAGCTAGGTTATTCCAGAATAGATAATTAAAATAAAACTACGTAACGGTAGACCTATTAAAACGTCCAGATAAAAGATATTGACAACATTTCTTAGGTAATTTTAGAGTTCCCCAAGACTCAAATTTCGTAAAATGCGTACGAGGTTTTAGGTTGAAAGTTTCGTAGTTTTGAACGTCCGCACTTTGATTCGTTGCTATTTGGTTGCGAACAGCCATTCTCAATTGATTTCAATAAAAAAACGCTACACGTTCGACGGCCCTCGTTAAGACAGCAATATTCTGCATCGAGGGTCCGAACACACAACCCCAACCACCCAGACCGGAATATATGCCTATATGGTCTATACAAATATCTGTTACAAGAGGCATTCCAACCTGCGATCGTTAGCGGCATTATATTAATAAGATCGATTTGCCAAGAAATTACGGTCTTGCTTTCTAACCGCTATTAACTTTGTAAGAACGACAAATAATGCATCAGTAAAACATTATTCGCTCTCGTCTGTTAAATGATACTGACAATAACAATATTAAGGAAAATTCAATATCAAACTTTATTTGTATGTATTTTATGAGAAATTATACAGAAACAAACATGAATCTGCTTTTGCCTGATAAAGGTTATTTTGATTCAATAATTCAACATACGTTTAACATGTTAACAGTCCTGTGACCTCAATGGGGGTCATAGCAATTGTTAAACTATTATGTCCACTGTCGAGACAGTGAATGTGTTAAGTCGGGTCAGGGGTGCAACGCACCGCATAATATCGAGCTTATAAATGCAACTGCTCTGAAAAATTTTGTGCTGTCTTTCATATAATGAATATGCACGTGATTTCTGTATAATTTTGCAATGAGTGGCATAAAATGAATAAAAAATAATGCGGTGTGATAACAAAGATTTATATCAAACATTCAATGAACGGTTCCCGATCCCCGTCCTTGTACCAATTTAGAAGATTGTTTCGTAAGCTTTTATATTTATAAAACCAATTTTGATTATATTAAAAGATATAAGAAGACAAATTTTAATATACGTACGTAATTATTTTTATAGTAGGAACGTTCAGATAATCTCCTTATTGTAATGTAATGTTCGTACTCTTATGAAAAAATATTTAAAAAACGATAATGATACCGTATTGTCCATTCAAAGTTAAGTCAACATAAACATTTGGTTAGTAATGGAACAACAATAATGTCTTACTTGAATAGTAAATTAGGGGTCTCATATGTGGTCAGCTGCCCCAGAATTGAGCCCCCGCGAGGGCTGTCTCTTTTTCAGGGCTGGGTCTCAGTAATCGGCTCCCCCAACAGCAATACAAAATCAAAAAACTAGATATTTGGTTTTATGGAAAGATAAAACCAAATATCGACCCTGACCCTAGACCCTGACGATAGGATTACATTAGAAAACCCCTTACACAACACAGACACGCACAACACCGTCTTCGCCGGCGAGGACGAGGTCCTTTGTTTCGCACGTCGCGTCGCGCTCACACCGTCGGGTGAGTCTATCGTATAGAATGCGCTCGGAGCGCTGCCTCCATGTCCGATGACGTCCTTAGCCGTGGTTCGGCTTCGCAGGAGGCACCCTAAGGACGGAACGGTGACGCTGTCAATGCCAGTAGGGCCAACAGCAATACACATTTCGAAACAAAAAAAAATCAAAAAAGGAACAATAATTGTGTTATGACCCTAAGCTATTTTATTGATAATTTAAGTAATTTTACCATTTCTTTTACAGGTTGCGCCGCTATATGACTTCGATACGAAATCTCCAGGAAATGGCTACAGGAGCTTCGTTTCAGTTGTCGACTCTTGCGTCCTTCACGGTCTGAAACTAAGCCGCCAAGTATGTACAGGACGAGATGCACTGCTTTTTCGAAAAGGATATTTTGTAAAGTAAGTTATATTTTAAAAAGTATTCAATGAAGTTTAGTTTCGGTGTTTTTTGTTTCCAATGGCAAGTTCCAAACTTTTTTCCAACTGTTTTAGAGGGTGCCAAAGAATTAGACACACAAATAATCTTTATTTTGTAACTTGTCGTCGTTGTGCTTCGAGTTTTCTTTTAAGACTCTGCGCTTCCATAATAATTCTATACAGACTAGGGGTGTAGTTCCGAGAAGCCCATCCCGCTATTTCCCTGAAAATTTATGTATTTTAACTCCCTGACTCACTTATAATTGGCGCAAATTTTATTTACTTTTTCACCATTTTGATTGTTACTACACCTCGATTCAGGGAAAAAAGGTAAGGGAGCTGAGGTGGGAGATTGGGCATCCGCTCTAACTCATCGCACAAAACGCAGCAGTACTTACTGATACTTTTATTTTACGCCGATTTTCTGTGAGAGGTTAGTACTTCCCCGGTCGAGCTGGCCTATTTGTGCTGCGAGAATCATGGCTCTACTACTACACCATGGTTAAGAAAAACAAAACTATTAAAAAACTCAAAATATTAAAGAAAAACAAAAACTATAAAAAAAACTAAACTATTAAATATTAATGTGGCATAAAAGTATATTGTAGTAATAAGTGCTATATGTATGTGTGTCCGATGTGTGTTGTATTGGCGTTTGAAAGTAATTGTACTATGATTATGCAAATTGACTCGCTTAGTCTAAGAGTTCTTATCGTTACTAATTTTGAATTATATTTCCTTTTAACTTTTATAGTTTAGGCAAATTGATGATCAAAAAATTAAAAGAACTCTTTCTGAAAAAGAACATAAGTACTGAAGGGATATGACCTTTATTACGTTTTATCCGACGACGCGGTCATCTTGTCCCTTATCATGTCGCTTATAAATAAAACATTAAAAAAAAATGTTTCGACTTTGGCCTAGACGATAAGTTTAAATGTATTAAATACACAATCAAACCAACAGATAATTTCTCTAATAATTGGAATTTTAAAATTAAAAACGACATCTAACTTTAACTCCAATATTTTCCGTACACAAAATGGCGTATAATTAACCTGTAGCTCTTAACATTACATTGTATAGAACTACATTTGAAGCGTTTTTTATGGTCTGCCCAATAAAAAAGAAATCAAGAATACATACGTATTGTAATAAATACAATTGCCCGCGACTTCGTCTGCGCGCACTATACCTTCCGTCACGAGAAGTTGTAAAAAAAATATTTGTTAGACACACATTTAAGGGCTAGTAACCTTTCGATCAAATAATAAAATATAAGTCGTTCCAAATAACATTACACCTACAACAATTAACAAAAACACCAATATTCTAATAATTAAAAATTACAAAATTAACAATAACAAAAAATATATCCTCATCCATGAAAACAACACCAACAATCTGAGATGAACACAGAAGCATGAACTTAGCCTTAATGTCAGCCCAAATGTTTACGCGCCATAAATCAAATTAGATGACAGCACTGTAGATGGATAAAATATTACCCGACCAAGTATAATTGCTAATTAGTTTCGTATTATAGTTCCTTAAATGTAACTTGAACCAAAATGTGCAAGCCGCTTCTGCGCAGGTACAATAATGGACAAAAATGTTAGACAATATTTAAAAAAGAAGTTAATGTACATTGTAAATAGTGAGACAGACTTCGTATCTTCCGCAGTA
This sequence comes from Hestina assimilis, assembly GCA_023373885.1. NCBI lineage: Eukaryota > Metazoa > Arthropoda > Insecta > Lepidoptera > Nymphalidae > Hestina > Hestina assimilis. The sequence continues at coordinate 8,575,487 of CM041755.1, read as the reverse complement.
TTATTCAGAGAATTAGTTATATTATTTTCTTTTAAAAATAACTATAAACGTCAAATACCATCCTTCTCTCCCGTCTCCTTAAAGTTGATTGTGGTCGAGGCATTATCTTGAAATAAATGTTAACACACTTGACAAAACTAATTTATATTTTAATCTAATTTTTAATAATTTATTATTAAAGAACTAAAACAAGCGTGAGCGAGTGTACTAAACGCGGCCCTCCTCATACTCAACAACTTACATTTAACAGACTATACTCTTATCACTTATGTTATTTTGAGTGTATTGAATTTGGGATTTTTTGGTATTGTTGATTGCATTGACGCTAAATAACCGCAGTAGAAGTTCTTATTTTAAAAATTTATAGTATGTCGTGGCAGGGACTATATTGAACAAAACATAATTTTTGATGGTCAGAGAAAAAAAAAACAAATGTAAAATGTGCAAGTAAGGCATAAAATTGATTTTTAGATCTTTCGGGAACAGTAGGCATGGGCGTAGTGAGGTAGGAGCAAGTAAGGCCACCTGCCCTTCCTAGACGTTGCTAAATACTGAGAAATAAACGACTACAATGCAATTTGAACTTTTTAAATAATGACTGTTAAAGGAAACAATCATATTGCCCCACTCTGTATCCTAAATTAAGATTTTGCCCTCCCCTATGCCCAATGCTGGCTACGCCCATGACAGTAGGTACTTTTTTCTAGATGAATGGTATGTATTTCTCTACCACCTCTAAATGTATACAAAATTTCATCATGTTCATTTGAGTAGTTAAAAGCGTAACAAACAAGAAAACAAACTATCTCACATTCGCATTTATAACTATAGTTATTTTTAAAGAACTTGAGCGAATTGAGTCTCATTATTAGATTTTCATTTTTGAAATCTGCCAACACAATCACTAAAAACATGTTTCCGTCTCATCAAGGTCTTATACCCAATAATAAAAAGTTTCCTTTGACAAAACGAAATTAATGACACGGCGGAAATTCATACTTGGGAATGTCATTTGATCTAATGAGATAGAATCTATTTTTCGATTTAAAGCATCATTCACTTGTGCAATTACGACTAAGTGATATTTAGTCTATTTTAGTATATTATTGAGACGCTCATAGCCGGGTGCGCTCCCTGATTCGTAAACGATTGGTGGGTTAAGCAACTTTAGACGCGGTCAGTCACTAGATTGGTTATCGCATAGTGGTATTTCAACTGAGCGTCTCCGTGCTTCGGAGGGCACGTAAAAAGTCAGTCCCGGCTGTTATCTATTTGATGACAGTCGATAAGTCAAGTCAGAAGCCTCTACGGGCGACCTGAACAACTTTGACACTAGGTTGGCCACTAACCACTCGATAAGAAGAAGAAGTATATTATTTTAACATTTCTTTTCATTACTAACTAGTTCGATACACATAATAAGAATCCCATAATACGGAAATGTTTGAATCTTTGCCAGAAAAATTTGAAATTTTGTTAAAAAAACACATGCGATTAAACCAACCTAAGTAGGTCACTGATTCGCCCCAGTCATTGGAAATGTGAAATAAGATTCACATAATTAGCATCACCTCAATATCAGTTCCGAAGAGAACAATGGTTATTAACTATAATTGAATGCATAATAATTATGTTACGATACAGTGTATAATGACACCGTTGTGACACTGTGGGTAGCGAGTATGCTTTTAGCCTCCTCAGTTACGGATTCGATTCCCCCTCGGGCAAATGTTTGCATTGATCATACAAATAATACAGCATTGTTTGCATAAGCCAAAAAATATATAATAAAATTCCTAAACTCTGGAAAGAACATAATAGAAATGTATTTAAAAACAAATTAAAGGATTTCCTTGCAAATAAAGCCTACTATAATATTAGGGATTTTCTGCATGACAACATTGATCACAATCTGCTATGACACTATATCTTAATTTAATTAATACTATTAAACACTAACTTGCTGCTAATTATATATAATAAAATTGAATTCATAGAACATACAAAAATAATTATATATACGAAATTGATTAATGTATATAACTAAGTTTACAGTATAATTAATGGTTAATAAATGTAATATTAGTTGAGTAAAATGATATGTATATTTAGGTCTTTTTTTCTTCTTTAATGATTTTTTTTCTCTTTTCTTTGTTTTTTCTCATCTAATTTAAATGTTAAGTATATTGTATAATGTATCAATATAAATTTATAAGGCTGGAGTGAATAAGTATTGTTAAAAGTATTTTTTCCTTACATTTGTACGCCATAGAGGCTAAACATGACTGTCTCTTATATATCTTTTAACATCCTTCATGCATATGTTTGTATACTCATGTTAAAACAAATAAAATGTGCTTTATCTTCTTTATCTTTATCTTTAAATATCTTTTTCGGTCTGGGCGTTTGTCCTCGTTGGTCTCCCCACCGTGCCTCGAAGACCACGTTAAGCAGTCGGTCCCGGTTGCTATCACATAACGTCTGATAATAATTGTTAACTCTTAATAAGTTAATTGCTCTTATCTAAAGAGTTACTGGTTTGCCATTACGGTTGCAGAGGTCAGATGGCAATCGCTCTGTGTAAAAACTAGTAACCTAACACATTGAATAACCAAGAAAAAACCTGGCAAAACTCCAGAAAAATGTTAGGAAGAAAGATGGATGTTAAACAAAATATTTTAATGAAATTATGATAAACAATAGTAAGTCTGTTGTTGAGATTAGGTAATTATATTCAAGATCACATCACGTTTTTTTCTTTATCGTCCGGCTCTGCTGCATTTTGGCTGTGGAAAATTCCGTAACAATAGATATTTAAAAATAGGCAGAAAAAAAAAATACTTTAGTTACATTATAACTTATAACTCTTGCAATTGATAGAAATGATTCTACACTATTGCGTTCCATTCGTTAAGTGATTTCCCCGAAAAAGAAAAAAAAAACATAAAAGTTAGTTAAGAATCACTATAACTACATAGTATAAAACAAAGTCGCTTTCTCTGTCCCTATATCCCTATGTACGCTTTAATCTTTAAAACTGCGCAAAGGATTTTGATGCGGTTTTTAATAGATAGAGTGATTGAAGAGGAAGGTTTATATGTATAATAACATCCATTAAATAGTGGAGAAATACCGTTATTTTTGATGTTTCTAATGTGACGTAAATAATTACATTTTTTCCGCTTACATTGCAACAAACGCAGGCTGAACTCTACGAGATTTATCAAAATAATGTACTATGTATTGTACACATTGAAAAGGTCTACAGAAAACTCCAGGATGGTATATGTCTATCTCTTATGAATATCCCACAATAACATTTTTTTGTCATTTACTTCGCGTGCGGGCCACGGGCAGTAATGAATAAATCAAAACTACTGGGTCGATTTTAATCATTTTTTCAGTGAATGACATAGGCTATATGGACGCAAATAAGCAATACCATGTCAACCCACAAAAATGAAGAAAAAAAACAGTTATATATGCAGAAGTGTTGGTAAATGGCTGAAGAACATTTTTCTTTAATATTTTTAGGGTTTTAAGCTTTAAAACTTCTAAAAACCCATTTTTAATCATGCAATTAATGTATTATGTTAAACGTTTTGGGTTATATTATATACAAAATATACAGTTTGTATACTTATTTTTTGTGAAAATAAGTAAAATAACTTACATAAATCTGAAATTGCCAAAACCTTGGCCAATACATAAAAAATAATCATATAAAGCAAATTGTTCTAAATTTACAAACGCGCTGTAAAAACTAGTAACTTTTTGAATCCGTATAAGAGTAATAATCAGACTTCGGAAAAATACCGGGATTTTTTTTCATGACGGTTGGCAAACAAGCATGCGGTTCCTCTGATGGTAAGCAGTCACCGCAACCTATGAACGCCTGCGAAACTTTAAGTATCACAGGCGTGTTGGCAACTCAAGGAACATGAAGGAAGGGAATAGAAGGGTGGGAGATTGGGCCTCCAACGCTCTCACTCATCGCACGAAACGCAACAGTACAGTTACTTTATGCCGATTTTCTGTGAGAGGGTAGTACCTCCCCTGGTCGAGCCGACACATTTGTTCTGGAAGAACCATGGCTCTACTACCGTTAAAATGCTGGAAACAAGTCATAATATTTCAATTATTGTTTTCAGGGAAGTAGAATCATGTGGTCAACTACTCGCGTCATTAGGTACCTGTTTACACCACCTTCAGACTCTGCTCTCGTGGGCTGCACCGGGGGAACTGTTCCCTACAGAACCGCACTCGCCTGAGGAATTGTTTTCGCAAGCGGACACGATAAATCAGTATTGTTTTTATGGAAGATGTCTTGGGTTTCAGGTAAAGAGATATATAATTATTTATAAACATTGTGATATAAACATTTTCTTTTTTTTTTGTTGATTTTTTTAAATATTTTTTGGAGATTACAAAACTAATTTTGCAAATGAAAAGGCAAACACAAATTTGTATTTGCAAGGGCGACCTTATGTATAAAAAAGTAATACATACTTTTAATTGTCCATGTCCTTGTATGTGTTTCCGGACGCCCAACACAAGATATAACTATCCTAATATATATATATATATTAGATCTATATCCTAATAGATATAACTATCCTATAACTATCCGTTGAGTGTGCAGCGTTTATTTATTTGTTTATTTAAAAAAATCTTTGTTATAAATCTCGTCCATTGTTATTATAATTATTATTTTTATTATTTTTAATAAATATAACCGAATTTTTCGGTTGAATAAAAATAGTTTATAATAATAAATAGATTTATCAATAAACCATTTTCTCTTTACTCATTATATGTAACACATTATTATATAAATTATCAAAAGCAGTGATTATTTAAATAAATATAATAAAATAATAAGTCTTTTATATTAATATATTTTTTTTGTATATAATGAAATCGTTATTTAACGAAAGAAATAGAGTACGCAATTAAAATACAATGATAAAACTGATAAAATTTATAAAAGACTAACTGAGCCCGTAGCTTCGATTGCGTTGTCTAATATTTTAATTTTCTTATCCTGCGCAGAATCCAATTTTTTTATTAGCCTTATTTACTGCTTATAACATCTGCCACTGAAAGTCCCATCAAAATAGGTCCAATCGTTTGGTGGAGTGGCTAGACCAAAAGCTTTTTTTCGTTTGATATAATTATGTAGTTATATCATAATCATATGTATTTAGTAAATAGCCGTTATTTTCATAAAACAATTTTATTTTTTGTATTGTTTTGAATGAATTATTAATTATACTTTGGGATTACAACATACAACAAATCAACATGCGCAGATAAAATATATAAATTATCACTACATACTATAAAACAAAGTCGCTTTCTCTGTCCCTATATCCCTACGTATGCTTAAATCTTTAAAACTACGCAACGGATTTTGATGCGGTTTTTTTAATAGATAGAGTGATTGAAGAGGAAGGTTTATATGTATAAAAATAGGGGAGAAAAAAAAAAATTTGAGGTTCCTAATGTGATGTCGTAAATAATTGTCGTAAATAATTACATTTAACGTGTGCGGGCAGTAATTAATAAATCAAAAGTACTGGATCGATTTTAATCATTTTTTCAGTGAATGACATAGGCTATATATTTTATACCCGTGCGAAGGCGGAGCGGGCCGCTAGTATAAAATATATAAACACTTTTCCAAACTTTTCCAAGTAATCTACCTAAACTTTGAAGTATTTGTTTTTTTTTACCTTCATAATAAATCAACTTTTATATTAATATAATAGTTAATTAAGACTCATTAATTTTATCTTTATCGCAAATGAGGTTATTACGTATTTTTGCATTAGTTATTCAAGATAAAAATGCATTAAAATATTCGATCATTGAGCGTCATTGTATAAATTTTAAAGTACCTTTTAAAGTTTTTTATCAATTTATACAATATTAAATTTTATGGTATCATCGTGACTATGACTTGAGACTTTGTAAATTTTGTGGATAAATATAGTAACAATGTTGTAACTTAATAAAATTGCGAATTTTGTAAAGTTGTATCGATATTATGTGACTTTTCCATTTTTTCTTATATTTGATGCAATTTACTCAAAAGCTATAACTAACAACTATAGATAACGAACTATTCAATTATTCATTCACTCTTTAGGTTTACTAACTTGAAAGTGGACCTTGACTTCAGACATTAAGATTTACCATTGCTCTTTAATCTGCGCAAACTCGAATCCTTTTTGGAACTAACGAAATCCGGTATTTTTTAATTCGTCAATTGTGTAGATTGTCTGATTAGCTACCTCCATACGTTGGTCAAACTCATGAAGTGACTCGGCAGCCGCGTTTCGAGGTCAGTTCAGTTGCAGCTTTCGGGTAGGCACAGCGCGGGCTCGCGTTTGGACTGTCCTTCCATTTACTATTAGGTGGAATAAAGCCATCTTCCCGAGTCCCTTCCAATCCTATTTCAGTTTTAATTCTAAAATTTGTCTATAAAGAGAATGAGTCAATAAAGGGAAAGAGAAAAGAACACAAGTCTCCAAGTTAAATTATCAGATATAAGTACAATACAAACTACTAATAACCTAGTTTAAATAAATTAGTATATTTCAGTTCCTACCATCAATGCGTGGTATACTAAAGGGTATATCAATATGTATGGCTGGTTTCTCGGAGGCTTACTACAGTCACGGTAATCTAATCAGTTCAGTGTGGACCGGAGGACAGTATCTTATTGATCCGGAGATGAGAGCGAGGCGGATCGTTAATATATCACAGTCTGCTAGTGTGGAATTCTGCAAGGCGTTCTGGTTTCTGGCTGAGAGTGGTAAGTTTAGATTATATCATGGTTAATAAAGTAAATCTTTAAGTTCGTCGTAATTTCCAAAATAAATAACCACCTAAACCCTTAGTTTCATATAGAATTAGATAATACTGCTGTTGTTATATTTATAACATACTTATAATAATTTCACATATAATTAAACAATAGCATTCATTCATACGGATTATCTTTGTCGTAAATAAATGTTTTGTGCTTGCATAAACATCAATAATACGTTTTAATGTGACGTCATATTAAAACGTAGTATTGATGTTAAATAACATGACTATTATAATAGAAATAACAAATAAGTAACTGTAACTTTTCTACGTGACATTGGCGAAGTAATCTGTACTGGTTCACCCTTTGGGTTGCGGAGGTCACGTGGCTGTCACTCTGTGTAAACACCTGTCAAATCTAGGTAAGAATAATAAGTAGACCCTTGTCAAAAATACCGGAATAATGTTAGAGAAAAGAAGTTACGTAACCACTTTATACTATTAGAGCACCATTATAATGTATATAGGTCATGTACAATATAATGGTGCTATAAACATTGAATATAATTAATAATAAATATTGTTGTAACAATTGTTGTGCCTTTAGAAAGTAGAGTCTTGCCGTTTTCAACATTATTCACCATTAAAGAGCCTGTTTGACTGAGGGAGTAATATCTTGCAAGAGAATCGACATGATAAGTTGCCATTGTTGCGTTTCGATAGATGAGTGAGAGGCTTTATTTCCCTTTTCTTTCCTCTCATCAGCCAGCCTGTACGCATGTTTATCACATTCGGGGTGTAAAAAAAAATAGTTCTTTATCACTGCTCTTTAAAATATACTTAATTTATTACAGAAATAATGAAACGCGTACCGAGTATAATGTCATCAACAGTAGCCGTTAATAAGATAATAACATTACCACCGGAGCCTCTGGTGGTGACCACCAAGGAAGGGAAAGAATTGACTGTCCTACCACCATCGGTACATATCGGGCTACAAGGGCTCAATGTTAGATTGATCAGTGTTAATAAGAGAACTGGTATGGTAAGTTGAAATATATTGGTTAATTTAGTAGTAGTAGAGCCATTCTTTTCCTAGTACAAATGATCCGGTTCGACCGGGGAAGTACTACCCTCTCAAAGAAAATCGTCGTATCAAAATATAAACAGTATCAGTAGGTACTGTTGCGTTTCGCGCAATGAGTGAGATCACCGGAGGCCCAATCTCCCACCCCTTCTGTAACCTTCCACGTTTTGGGAACGCGCATGTGATGCTTCAATTATCGCAATGTTCATAGGTGGTGACTGCTTACCATCAGGCAGACCGTATGCTTGTTTTTTTTCTCATGGGGAAATCCTCACTACCGACTAAAACCCCACAGAATTTTTTGTCGGATGTATGGGTGTGCTTTTGCATTCTTCCGCGGTTCCGACAGCGCAAACCTCCATTCAAGGGCACTTACTTAATAGGTGTCACCTCGGGGTTTTGCGTCTTAGATGACGGATTCCCCCGAATCCGCCAACTAAGCCTTCGTTATGATGCATGAGACGCCTTCTCCGTCGCCTAGCTCTCCCATTACGAAGCGCCGGAGTAGACACTTCACTCTCTTTCCTAGCAGCTTCCTTCTGTGACATTACTGTTTCTGTGAATGACCTCTCACAACCGAGCATAGATCTTTTTAGATAAAAGAAATTATTTATTTTAATAAAAGTATTCTAGTGAAAAGATTCACCGAAATAGAGCCTTTATAATGGACGTTAAAACATTTTACTGATGATTCATTTAAGAACTAAACAAACTATTCAGGCTGGCGAAAGCACCTCAACACTTCCTCCAGCCGAGGGTATAATATTCCACTGTCACGGGGGTGGCTTCGTGGCACAGAGCTCGAAGTCCCACGAGACCTATCTAAGGGAATGGGCCTCGAAACTGAACATGCCAATATTATCAATAGACTACAGCCTCGCACCACAAGCGCCATTCCCGAGGGCCTTGGAGGAAGTCTTCTACGCTTACTGTTGGATGATTAACAATTTCAAAGAAATCGGGACTACTGGTAAGCCTTTTCATATTTTCCAAAGTTTTTTTATCTAAACAAGTTATCCTAAACCACATTTCTAGTGATATTAAATATTTTTATTCACAAATTGCTACTACATCTAAATCTACCCTCCAAAAACAATAAACGTTTTGATGTAATGGCAAATATTTGTAAAGGCTGGAAACCGCAGGTTTGATTCCCGCAAGGGCATTTGTTTACAGGATATTACCTCTTATTATTATTTTAAAAAATCGTCAATAAAAATTATCAAGTATATTCAGTATTTTTTATGTATTATTTTTAGCAACTCTTTGTCTAAAAGGCTAGCCGATTGAGACGGATAGATTATGATTTATGCTATATTTAATCGTCTACAAATATTATAATATAGTAAATATTTCTACTCATTATAATATACTAAATAATTCTTTCCGGTCAGGAACAATTAGAGGAGTGGTTTACTACCGGAAATGTCATTTTAATACCGAAAAACGATAACACTCAAGATCCATCCAATTGGAGACCAATAGCCTGTTTGCCAACAATGTACAAAATTCTGACTTCGGTGTTAGCCGACCAATTATACTCTCATTGTCATGATAACAATATCATTGCTTCCGAACAGCGAGGATGCAGAAGGAGAGCAAGAGGTTGTAAAGATCATCTTATGATAAACAAGGCCATATTAGAAGACGCTCACAGCGCGCAGAAAAATTTAAGTATGGGGTGGGTCGATTACAGTAAGGCTTTCGACAGCATATCACACGAATGGTTATTAAAGATTTTATCTATTTATAAATGTCCTGAAAATGTTAAAAAATTCTTAAACGTAGTCATGCCTCGATGGAACATCATAATGACAGCTCAAGGGGGTGAAAGTAGCGTAACGACTGACACTATATGCGTCCGTCGAGGCATATTTCAAGGTGATTCCTTATCGCCGATTCTGTTTTGCTTGGCAATTAACCCTATTTCGCAGATACTCTCTCAATATGAATCGAAAGGTTTCAAATTAAAGGATAGCATACCAGTTAACCACCTGCTTTATATGGATGACTTAAAAGTTTACACCAACAGTAGGAATAACTTACAAATATTATTAGATAGTATAGAAATATTCACTAGAGACATAGGAATGAATTTTGGACTTAATAAATGCAATATATTGACAGCTGACAGCCGGAAGAAGGAGTCACTGTCAAGGAGAAGGTCATGTACTGTTAAGTGGCCAGAAATTTGAAGCACTTCGAGAGACCCAAACGTATAAATATCTAGGTATAAGTGAAGGAGGAAAGGTAGATCACTCTGAGCTACGTCAACAGTTTCAGAAAGAGTATCTGCGGAGGGTTCGTTGCTTGGCGAATACACAACTAAATGGTAGGAATTTGATTATGGCAATAAATGTTTATGCTGTACCGGCTCTTTTATATTGTTTCGGAATAGTAAATTTTAAAACCAAAGATTTATGTAACATTGATACAAAAACTAGGAAAATATTAGCAATGAATAAATACCATATGCAGAAAGCCGATATAGAACGATTGTACATTCCAATAGAAGAGGGTGGTAGGGGACTTATTAATATTGAAGCTATGTATAAAACTCACATTATAAAATATAAGTATTACTTGGAGTCGGAAGGAGATCACCTTATCGAAGCCATTAGAGTTCACGACGGAAACCGAGATAAGTATTCTATTTTTAAAGAAGCAGAATGTAATTTAGAAGAATATAAATTAAGAACAGGAGTTAAACATTCAGATAAAGATTTAAAGACAGCAACTATTAAGCATAGGATAAACAAATGGAAGTCAAAACCTTTACACGGACAGTTTTATAAAGCGGTATTAATGAAAGAAAATATAGATAAGGTGAACTCGTTCCTATGGCTTAAGAAAAAACCGATATCTCCAGCATTAGAAGCATCATTGTTCGCAATCCAAGATCAAGCAATAGCTACCAGACAACAAGAACGAGATATTTACAAAAAAGCAATAGATGGAAAATGCAGACTATGTTCAGTGAAAGATGAAACTACTCAACATATAATATCCGGTTGCGAAAAACTAGCAGGAACATATTACGTAAAGAGGCACAACAACATCGTAAAATACGTATTTTGGACATTATTAAAAAAGCATAATTTTCAAGTTTCAAATCTATGGTGGAAGGAGGAATTAATTACAGCACAAGTACGGGAGAACGATGAAGCCAAATTGATGTGGGAGATGCCGGTACAAACAGACCTAACAATACCAAACAATAGACCAGATATTATATACGTAAATAAACTAGACAACCACACTTATCTCATAGATGCCACGATACCTTCTGATTATAATATTAGTGCAAAAGAAAAAGAAAAGCTTAGTAAATATCATCCATTAAAAACTGAAATAAATAGACTTTGGAAATCTAAAACAACTATAATTCCCATAGTAATCGGTTCAACGGGTGTAATCAATAAAAATCTCAAAAGGTATTGTGACATGCTAAACTCTAATATAAACATATCAATTCTTCAGAAGCAAACAGTGATACATACCGTAACAATATTATGTAAAGTTTTAGGGGACAACGTATTTGTAAATGGGGATGCTGAGACTCCCTCTCCCTGAAGGTTTCGGGGCGGGATCTCAGCTTAAAAACAAAATATAAATAAAAGTACTAAATAATTCTACTCTTTTTTTCAGGTAAACGTATAGTATTCGCCGGCGATTCGGCAGGGGCTAATCTAATAGCCGGTTGTACAGTTAAAATTCTCCAAGCTGGTCTCCGTCCCCCCGAGGGTCTGTTCATGGCGTACGCTCCGCTCCTCGTCAGCTTCATACCGAGTCCAGCTCGCCTGCTGTGCCTCATGGATCCTCTGCTGCCTTTCGGGTTTATGATGAGGTGTCTCAAAGGTATGGTATGACTTGTTAATGGTGTAGGTTTTTTTATGTCATGACGGCTGGCAAACAAGCTTCCGGTCTGGCTGATAGCAAGCAGTTACCGCAACGTATGAGCGCTTGCGTTATTTAAACTTGTTTGCCACCCATCATGATATAGTAAAACGAACATTTACTAACCGCACACTAATTGACATTTCGGCCATTTTGCAATTATTTTTAAAAAGACTACGGTTGATTTAATTTTTTTTTTCTCCGGAATGTGTATTGCTGTTGGCTCTACTGGCTTTGACAGCGTCACCGGGCGGGGGGCCGAGTACAGAGACTCAGCCGTGATAAAGGTGCAGCCCTCACGGGGGCTCAAATTTGATTCCGTCCTTAGGGTGCCTCCTGCGAAGCCGAACCACGGCTAAGGACGTCATCGGAGATGGAGTCATTTTATACGATAGACTCACCCGACGGTGTGAGCGCGACGCGACGTGCGAAACAAAGGACCTCGTCCTCGCCGGCGAGGACGGTGTTGTGTGCGTGTCTGTGCTGTGTAAGGGGCATTTTCTAATGTAATCCTATCGTCAGGGTCTTGCAGGACGTGCTTAGGACGCCTTACTTTTGTCGGTTGGTTACATCGGTCTGTGTAGATACAAGCATGTCTAATCAAAGGATCTGGATGGAAAGTAGTCTGATCGAAATAGTTTTGCGATAAGCGCTTCAAATATTTGGGGATCGAATCGATTTCAAAGTCTCTATGGAGATCTACATTGCGAACATACCACGGACAGCCCGAGGCCATGCGTAAGAAACGGTTTTGAATTATTTGTAATTGATTTATTCTTCTGGCGTGCGAAAAAACAGGGCTCGAATTGGTTGATTTAATATACAATAACTTTTATATTCAATTATTTAGTGTAGTTGAAATATTTTCATTATTAATTTTTTTTAAGCTTCTAAATATTTTTTTTTTCATGACGATTGGCAAACAAACATACGGTCCGTCTGATTAAAATGTGTATGTGATGTTTAGGAGGGAAGGGATGAGAAGGGAAAAGGGAATGGAACATAGGGCTTGGGAGGCTAGGCCTCCGGCGCTTTCACTCATCGCACAGAAACCCAACAGTTTTTTTAGGGAGAGGGTAGCACTTCCCCGGTCGAGGCCATCAATTTGTGCTGAAAGAGTGGCTTTACTACATTATGTATTTTAACAGATTAATTTACCATTTACAGCATACGCAAGCCCGAACACGAGAAGCGGTAAAGACGATAAACGTTCAAGTAAAGAAAATAGTACATCAAATGCAACGACACCGGTTGAAGGAAACGGCTTTCTTAAAGTTAGTCATTCACAAGGTTAGTAATAGATTTTTTTCGTTCAAGTAAGTTATTAATTCAATTATCATTTATTTTGTAAGATTAAAAAAATAAAAAAGAATTTATATATTTCATTTTTAATTGATTGATCTTTTAAATATTTCAAATATTACGTTAATGTTAAAAATTATGAGAATAAAATTCATTTAATAATGACCCATTATCACCACGTCGCTAGTACTGAGAACGGACCGATAAAAAGGGATAGCCTTCGCAGAGGCTCAAAGTTGATTTCGTCCATAATAAAAATCACAACTATGGACGCTATCGGCAATAGAGGTCATTTTCAGGAAGAACATCGTAACAGAGTAACTGACAATAAACATTTGTAAAGGTTCTATGCTTACCTATTTTGAATATGACATTTTCGTTGATCCAACTGTTACTTTAAAAATACAAAATAAAAAAGTAAAAAAAAAAATCACATATCCAAATTGTAGTGTATCTAACCGTGAGCGAGTGCGGACGTGCTGTGGTTGCTTATACTACGTCCCCGAGTATAATCCGAAAGCGTGTTTTATTCACTTCGTGAACATAATAACTCCCTCAATATAAGTTGAACCATCCGCAGTAACATATTTTTGAAAATGTAAATTATTTTTGTCATGTGTATGAATATTTATTTTATCTCAACATAGGTGTTATCCCAATAAGTGACATTGATTAAAAATGTACATTAACTTTAAAAATTGTTTTTTTTAAATAGGTAACTTTTTTCTATACTATTTATTTGTTTTATTCTATTTAAGTAATCAATAACGATAATGAATAAATATTTAATTGAATTTAGAAAAAACAATAACTATATTATATACTTAATTCCGATTTCCTACTTTATAAAAAATCTATTTAAATAAGACGAAATCAATATTTTTTAACATTTTTGTCCATGATTGTACCTGCGCAGAAGCGGCCATTTTAACTATACTCAAATAACACGTGGATGTTTATATCTAGAGGGTATAAGCTCTGGTCCGTCGTCGTTCGAGGAGGTGTCGCCGTCGGACCTGGCGGAGCTCCAGGCGCACAAGTCGGGCAGCGAACGGCGCAAATCCTCCGACACCACCATCAGCGCCGCTTCGCTGCAAAGCGAGCACACGCCCACCGGTACGTGCACATTTTATATGGCCCAACGATGTACTACGGTACATCGTTGGGCCATATAAAATAGAATGCAGTAGAATGAACTTGATGTATTCACCGGCAGCCATTAAGATAATAATTTCCAAAGCAAATATGACCACAATCACAGTGCTGGCGTTAGATATAGAGCGCGTTGGGGTGATGGCCTGGAGTGCCAAATTTTGGAGGGGGCAGTGGGGCGATTGGTGGCCATATTTTTTAAAGTCACATTTCATAATCTAATATGCCTGCGAAATTTGAGCTGTAAAAAAACAAAAAATATAATTAGCTAATTAATTTTTTTGTTTTGATCAAATAATTTCTAGGTGTAAAATTGCAAAATTATGTGACGTCACACTAGGACGCTGTGACAAGGACGGGGCAAGGTCACAAATCATGAAATTCTTGTGTTATATTTGTGATGGCCCCTAATAACGAAACTTCTTATCGAGTGGTTAGTGGCCAACCTAGTGTAAGAGGTCAAATTGTCAACAGCCGGGACCGACTTTTCACTTGCCCTCCGAAGCACGGAGACGCTCGGTTGAAATACCCCTGTGCGATCACCCATCTAGTGACCGACCGCGCCTAAAGTAGCTTAACCTACCGATCGTTTACCGATCAGTGGGTGCACTCTGCTATGAGCGTCTCAACTATTAACTATTAACAAATGTATATAATGTAAATTATTAAATGTACAAAAAAGAGATGAACGGCTGACGGCGGAACGACACTTGACTAACATGCCTATGTTTAAACTGCCTAGATATCAGAATAAATACGGGACTAGAACTTGTAATTTCATGTTACCTGACATAATAAATGGTCTCCTCCTGATATACAAAATAAATATCTTAATTGCCCTAAGCATCATCATAACATACTAAAAAAATACTTTACAAACTTAAGTGTTTGATTGAAATAATTATAATATTAACTTCGAATATTATTGTTGCATGGAACTCACTATCCACATTAAAACCAAATTAGGTTTAAGTCGGATAGGCATAAGTTGTTATATGTATTGTTATTCTTGTTTTGGTCAATAAATAAAAAATATATAATATTCCAATTATTTATCTCCAGGAATAACGCCGACGGAGGACAAGTCCCAACAGTACGTATCCGACTTCCTCGAGCGATACGTTTTCGACAGCGATACCGACTCCGAAGGCAGGCGGTTCCCCGTCGTTAAACCTAACAAGAAACAACAAACGCACAGGTACAAAGAATTTAATAATAATTCGGATTGTCGATGTGTCTAACGTTTGTGTTATACCTCTGTGTTTATGTTTGCATATCTAACTGAATTATAGTTCTTTGGGTGAGCATATTAAAGTTCATTTTCAGGTCGACAAATCACTTCCTCACAGTGGCGGATTTACAAATATTCAAGGTATAGGCTAGGTTTTTGCCGCCCTTGTCTCGACAATTGACATGTCCTAGATTATTTTTACAATCCAACACAAGGCCGAGTAGTAGTTGAGGGGTTGCGACCTGGCTTTTATTCTAGAATATGGAAGTTTGCTACTCGGAATGTACAAGTTACATTGACAAGTGAGAGGGAGAAATTTGTTATAGATTTCTTCAGACCTGTAAAATATCAGATAGCCAAGCAAAAATCTGTTTTCTTTCAATGAGGTAGCAGAAAAAAATTCGATCCCCAAATTCGCATCCCTAGGCTGAAGCCTACTCAGCCTTCTGGTAAATCCGCCACTGCTTTCTCATCAATATAATTTTGAAATCATCGAAATAGGCGCATCTGTTGCGATGTTGTACCACATTTTAGATAGCCAATACGTATTGCCGACCCATCGGCTGCGAGTGACGCCACGCTGTGCCCACTCATTACAAAGCTAGCAACGTAGCTGACTTATACTATTTATTTGGTGAAATTATTAGTAAAATAATTACGTATAATTATTGTATTGTTCCTAAATATATGAATACTTCAATAGAAATATTCGAAACTATTTCTTAAAGCTGGATTGATCTTTGTGACGTCATAACAATCGCGCCGGAACTCTGCTAGCAATTTAGTAATAGCTCCGTAAATTTTTGTTATAGAGCAAAATATGTTTAAACTGTGGTTTTCTTAGCTCTGTAAATATGCATTCTCAACTAAACTCGTTACGGATCCTCATTGAAACTTTCCACTACAGTACAAAGTGAACACTCGGCCTAAGAATTTAATTCAATCTGATTTTCGTTTTCATTCTTTCATGAGTGTTAATAATTATTTGACATTTATCTTTTTTCGTGAGAAATATGTACGTTATGACTAATTTAAATTTTATTTTAAATTAGGTAACTTATTCTTTATTTTAGAGCAGTCTTGTTTATTACTAACTTAAACTTGGAATTCTTTGATGTGTAATTGTGTGTGTTCATTTGTATTATAACGCAAACTTCAATTCTATTCTTGAATTAATGGCTTTCAGTTGTGCCAATCGAGCACTTAATAATTATATTCAAATGCTTTCATTTAATATAAAAGGTAATTTACATATTTTTTTGCCCATTTGCTGGTAAAATCAGAAATTCCATAAGAATGTTAAATCAGTATATAAGAATTTTAATATTTCATAAAAAAGGAGAATTATTTTAATGCAAACCGAACTCGAAGATTTTAGTTATTGCGTATATTACTTTTTTCTTATAGCTTATTATTAAAACGTTTTTTCAAATATATTGTTTAGGTAAAAAATATTAATAATAGACATAACATAACTATTATTATATAATTATATAAAACCAAAAGAAAACAAAACGTCCATATTTCATTATAATATTAAATATATATTTGCATATGCCGTATTAAATATTATTCATCATTATTTTCCCTAATATTTTAATGAGGTTAAAACAACATGTTTGCGTAGATTACTTAATTGGCTTTATCGGATAATTACGCAGTAATCCATCAATCAATATGCGTATATTGAACTCAAAAACAAACTCGACTTCAAGTATTCATTTGAAAGCATAAATATTTATATAATAATATGATGGAAATATGAAAACTTCTTTGCCAATCGTATTATTAAATTTAATAGTAGATTTTTACAATATATGTATTTATTTAATTTTTATCATTTATGGGTGACAGAAAATCGATCATAATGTTTATAACAACACTTTTCTAAATACTGAAATATTTTTCAATCATAGGAAATGTCTATAAAGATTGTTCAATACACATTTATTTATTAACTTTAATAGGTACTTTCTTGTACCCACTGGGGATGTGGCAAAATAAAGATGCTGTTATTTACATAAATAGTAAAATGGCTGCCTTATAGCTAAAATAAACGAAATATTAGTAATATCAATAGAATGATAGAATAATATAGATTATAGATATGTTTAATTGTAAATAGGGAACCAGAATCAGAGAATTCAAGTACACTAATCGGTGAACCGCCATTAATACAAGACGCTGAACTTAAAGACAAAAAGAGAATAAAAACACGGTAAGTCTATAGATTATATAATGTTATCTAATTATTTAATGCTAATGTGTGATCTTATAATGAATTGGAGTATACGTGTGTTTGTTTGTTAATAATATATCTGCATGACCATTGTACTAAATAGTTAGAATTTAGTATAGAATTTAATGGCTAAATCCATTCAGCAGCGGACAATGATCTGTAGCGGGACATCCATAAATGACGTCACACGAATATAATGATTTTCTGACCCCTCTCCCGTCCATGTTACATTTGTGAGACCCCCTCCTCAACTCCCTACTGTGACGTAAAATAATTATTGAAATTTTACATCTAGAAATTGTTAAAGTTTTAGATATATTGCATTTTGAAATGTCACGTCACAAAACTTGGGACCCCTCCCATGTCTTGTCACACTTACCTCACTCTACTTTTACGTAAGCCTCTAATATAACTATGAGTTACAAAAATGGTGTTATATCAGAAATAGAGCAAGAATTTTAAACGTACAAATACAATAACACAAATACAATATAAGTTACAAAAACGTTTTATTTTTAAAATCCAATAGCCTAAATGTATTATTTTTGGCTTCTTTGTCCCTAATTTCTACATTAAATATTTTTACACGAGAATGTATTCGCGACTATAAGGTTGAAACATTACTCACGCAAGTTTTCGCCAATGAGTTCTCTTCAAAACCGATTCAATTATTAGGGATGTACAATCGCACAAACAGACAGACGTTCAATTTTATTTATATGTAAAGATTTAAGTCTAAAATTATATAGAATAATTATTTCAAATTGGGTTATTAAAAAATTACATTTTTATTGTATAGCTTATAAGTCAGTAGCACTGGTGTACAATCCATACAGTTAGATACTACTTTTAATATACAACATTTTAATTTAATAACAACAATAAAAATTGTATTAAAATAAAACAATTATTTAAAAAACCAGTTGTTACTTTTAAATGAAAAATTACCGCTTAAATTGTAATCCACGCAAACGAAGTCTTAGGAACAATATTTACCAGGTGTTGTAATCATTATTTATTTATATTATTAATTGCATTACGTGACTGTCTATTATAAATATTCCTCATGGTTGAGTAATTGTATCAGATATATAAATATAAATAATAAGCTTGCATGGCCGCCATTTCTGCTACAAAAATTACGATAAAAATTATTTAAACATCGCCAAATGATACCGCAAAGAAGTTCGCGGTACAGAACAGCATCCATCATTTCTTATCGCCTCCACCGTTGCACAAGTTTATTCAGTCCCTACTGTATGAATTGTAACACTGCTAGAGCTATTTGTGTAATTTCATGTTGTGACGTCATGTATATGTATGTCTTGATATTTCTGTAAACTTGTCGTAGTATAAGCGAAGCGGCCACCGGTATTATGGGTGCGATGTCATCACGCCTTGCGTATATCACTGGTTCGAATAATATAAGGCCGTCGCAGGAAGAGTGAGTATACGCCAAATTTTTTACGCATGCTTTATAAATATTGCTAAAGCTCTTGTTTATTTGCCACTCATTAAGTTCTTGATCATGTAAGCTATCGTTTTCTTGTTTAATCTTTAAAATTACAACTTATAATTTCGATTCATAAGACCATATTACAATGACAAGTCAATATTTTATTATCTTCTTCTTATCGATCGGTTAGTGGTCAACCTAGTGTCTGAGTTGTTCAGGTCGCCCGTTGGCCTCTGACTTGACTTATCGACTGCTGTCTAATTGTCAACAGCCGGGACCGACTTTTTACGTGCCCTCCGAAGCACGGAGACGCTCAGTTGAAATAAGACTATGCGATCACCCATCTAGTGACTGACCGCGCCTAAAGTTGCTTAACCTACCGATCGTTTACCGATCAACGGGTGCACTCGGCTATGAGCGTCTCTAATACTTAATTATACTTAATTATAACAATACAGTTATAAATATCCTGTCCACATGATGACGGAGTGATTTTTTGTGTAAAAGCGTAACAGCAAAATTAAATCTTATCCCGGAGAAAAACGGGCTAAAAACTGAGGAGTCTTTTTCGAAGCAATCTTGTAAAGGTTAAGTCGGCTTTGTGTGATCTGTCAAAAAATCTACTTCCCTGGTGGATAGCAAATAAGACTTAATATTTTTAATGGTTCAATATTTTAATTTAAAACGTGTACATACAATAAAATTATTATTTTCTACTAAATATTT
Organism: Hestina assimilis; assembly: GCA_023373885.1. Lineage (NCBI taxonomy): Eukaryota > Metazoa > Arthropoda > Insecta > Lepidoptera > Nymphalidae > Hestina > Hestina assimilis. The sequence continues at coordinate 8,555,581 of CM041755.1, read as the reverse complement.
TGAAATACTTCCTAAGTGAAATGATAACCAAATGTAATTCAAGTGACAAAACATTAATTTATAATTTTTTTATATAACTTTAAATAATCTTTACATATATATAAAATTTAAGACTGTCTGTCTTTTCATCTCTTGGTATAAGTTGATTTTCTTACCATATGAATAACTTAATTATTTCTTGAAAAAGTTGGAGACAGAAGCTAATAAGATTTGTTTCTCACAGGTTGGCAGTGAGAACTAATCTAGATGCGTTGATAGCTCGAAGTCCGTCCGATGAATTCATATTCTCAGTACCTCGCGACCCATTACTGTCGCCGTACTGGGCGGACGACCAGCTCCTCAAGAGATTCCCACCCGTTAGGATATTGGTAAGTTTGTACAATTTGTCCATAATTTTTTCCAATACACAGTTTAACCCCATAGCCGTCCTTATATCCACGAGCGCTCTCGACAAGGATGCCATTCAAAGTGATCCTCCCCGCTGTGAAGGAGTATTTTTTATCTTATTATTAATTGATTTAGGATTTTTATCGATATAGATATTGAAAAAAAAAAAAAAATGTTTTATTACTGCAAAAAATACAAAGAGATGAATGGCATTAGACGTAAACTAAATATTAGAATAAAACGACGTTGTGGCGCAGCGGTAGCGAACCTGCCTTAAACGCCACAGGTCGCGGGTTCGATTCCCGCTCGGAGCATAATATGTTTGTATTGACCATGCTAGCATATTTCTCGGTCTGGGTGAGTTTGTCTTTGTATATGTTTACGGACCCCCGACACAGGATATCACTATCCTAATGGGGCCTTTGAACGTGCAGCGTTTATTTATTTATCTTATTCAAGATAATATTTCTTTAATTAATCTAAATTTTTACATAATTTTAACAGACAGTACACTTGGACCCGTGCTTGGACGACTGCGTGATGTTCGCTAAGAAGCTTAAGGGTCTCGGCAACGAAGTCGGTCTCGATGTACTAGAGGGTCTGCCTCACGGATTTTTAAATTTCTCACTGGTAAGTAATCAGTTTATAAGTATTTTGTATTATTATAATAAATATAAAAAAATGTATTATTATAATAAATAAAAAATCTGAGATTTTTATTTATGGCTAGCCTTTAGTAATCTTGTACTACAGAGAACCGCTAAACAGACGGACCATGGAAATCTTAATCATAAGGTCTAAAAGTTGCATATCCGCGTGACCTTGTCGCCGCAATTGTGACTTATGAGTCACGAACGATGCGATGCAAAAATTGTTTCTACCCATGTCAGTTATAGGCTTTGAAACCCTTGAAACGATGTACCCAAACCGATTTCATTAGGAGATGGTTTTAGAGATGTATGTTTGTCCGTCAACCGTTCTAAACACTTTTCGATTACCTTGAGAAACAATGCTCTGCATACACTCGCAATGATTGTTGGCTTTAAAAAAATAAAATTAATCCGTTCAGCCGTTTTAGTTATATAGATTTTTACATTTATTATATTAGTATAATAATAACAGCATTTCAAATTCATAAGAATTAATCAATTAATTACTTCTATATTATAACCTTAATTTTTTTTTCACTTCCAGATGGCCAAAGAAGCTCATGAAGGTTCGAAGCTCTGCGTAGAGCGCATAAAACAATTACTCGATTTGGAAAATCACACGCCCGATAATACGGAGTTATGAATGTGTGGCCTCTGCGGTGTTAAATAGACCTTAGGCTTTAACGTGTGCCTGTGCCTAATACACAGATAATAAATATAGCCAGCTGGGCTAGGGGCCTTTTAGAGCGATAAAAAAAAATAGTCAATGTATTGTGCTTGTTTTACGTTTAACTTAATATGACTGTTTAGAACAGTTCCTTTGTTCTTTTTATTATAAAAATCTTTATTGAATAAAACCTCTATGCATGTAGAATATTATTGTGATGTAAAACGTATGAAAAGTTGTGTCGTTCTATTATATATTATAAAAAAAATATGTTAAATCTTTAAGCCAAATTGGCATTAAATATAGTTCCAAAACTTTATTTATATAGTCTTTCTTTTATTAAGGCTGTATGGAACAGATCCTTTGTTCGTTTAACTAAGCATTTTTTTTGAAAATTTAGAACAGATAAATTTATTTTTTATTTATATTCTACAATATGTAAAAAATTCAATGCGAATTTAACTCTCACAGTACATACTCCACGGTGGACCAGTCAGATGGAAGAGTATGTCGTATAGTTAAAAAAATATATAGAAATTTAAACTCTAGTGCACATTGTTATATAAGCAACTGTTTCACTTAGATCTTCTTTAGTTTTGCAATAGTTGCTCAATCGGTAGCTCAATTTATGAAAATCTATCGGTTTATATAAAACAAAAACACTCGTGTAAATAACAAAAAATAAACAGTAAAAAACTCTAATTACGATGTGTATCGATTTAATAAATTCCGTTTAAATGCACAAATACACATTTCGAAAATATAATAATTTACTTTGTTGTAGTAGTGTCTAAAGGGCATTTTGATCATCATCACCAATCACCATAACTTGGTGATTAATAAAGGTGTTTATGTAATATAGATAGCCAAAAATACATATATAATAGCACTATTATAGTGAAGACATGACAGTTCATCGCCGCCTAATTTATCGTCAGAGTATATTAAATAAATATATAGTTGTAATAATATATATATATATTTAAAACCCTTAATAATATATACTTAAAGCTTGAAACTACTTATATACAGTAATATTAATAAATATTAAATTCTACCATTTTTTGAAATTTGTAAAATATAATTTCGTTTGCGATTTTCCATTTTATAACATAATATTTGTCTATATTTCACAAAAGATATTCGTTCTGCGTATAAACAACTCCATAGTCTCTGCTTAATAACATTTTAAAAAATTATTAAAAGTAAATAAAATTTCAAAAATATATAATAAAAAATTTAATTTTTTTGTTAAAATATTTTAAGTTTTTCTTTAGTTATTCTCTGAGTATCAGTAACTAAAGTTACCTGTTTAAACATATCTATGTTTGTATATCTGCATTTAAATATTTTGTTATTGAAGAACTGTTCGAGTATCTAACATGTTAGATACGAAAAATAATAATAACTGTGTTCACTTTCATACGCATTTAATTATACATTGATTTAAAAATAAATCTTGCCGATAATTGTTATTATTTTTATTCAATTATTTTGCTACAGTTAGTAATTTGGTGTGTTAATTTATTTGTATACTAAATGGGGTCCATAAACGCAATATACATAACGGTCGGTCATGGAAACACTACTGCGAACACTACTACTAATGAAGCCTCTGTCACACCTCTGACTACACGGACCAGAGAAGAATTACCTTCACATGGAATAACGACAAACGACAGTATCCCTACTGTTACTATTCGTTAATTTAGTCTTTCTCTCCCCGTTTCCTTCTTATTCCTTGTCTCCTACCCCTTCTATAGCGACACATGTGATGCCATACTTTGAAAACAAAGTAACGTATTCAACCAGTGGCATGGCAACTGCTTTCTATCAGGCAGGCTGTATGTTTGCTCGACAACTTTTTGGTGAAAGAAATGAACATCAATAACTTTTCTGTAACATTGCTTTCCAATACATCTTAAAATTATTTTATCTTAATTATTATACACAAAAAATCATGGTTCAATTTGAATGGAATAGTTTAATTAATTAAAAAGGTAAGAAAAGACAAATTTTTAAATTGCTCTAAATTTTACAGCCTTTACGTAAAATCTTTGCGTTATTTGTATTTCTATAAAAAGCACTGTTATTGAGCCCCACTGAAAGCTACAAATAAATCCAAATTACCAAATTTTGAGTGATGTCCTTACATCACACTAAGGTTGGCAAAATGAAAACTAAAGTCTGTTTTATTATAATATATAAAAATTAATTAATGAAGTTCTGTAAAAGCTTGAAAATTTAAAATTATATATGCTCGTGTCCATTGTATTGTTGTAATATTTTTGATAAACTTTACGAAATATGATTATTTCTAAGAAAAGTTTGATGTGAAATACGTTTAATAGTGATAAGTTGATTGAAATATAAAAAATTGTATTGAAGTTCTATCATATTAAATATTGTATAAAAAAAAATGTATTATTAGGAATTGAATATTTCGAATAAGTAATTTATTCAATGAAACCTACAAAAATTCTTCAAAAATATTATGTTAATATATTTTTTAATACAAGCGAAAATTTGTAGCAATGTGAATTGTGGGTTAAATGGTGTAAATTTAATTTGGATATTTTATCAAAATTGCAATTTAGGTATTGTTATAATGAAAATAAATTAATAAAAATTTATATTTTAAACATCATAGATTCTGAGCTGTATCAATTTTTGACTTTATCAATTTTAACTACGCCTAAGTCCAAATCCGTACCAGTGTATATAAATATTTATAAAGTATTTTGAATCTCAGGTGACGCAAATCTTGTTTATGAAAATTGAATATCGTAAATTTCAAATTATAAATATCTGTTTAAAAGAGAAATATACTGTGCTGCATTTGCTTCTGTAATTGTTTTACTTAATGTATAATAACTATTTATTTACTTGGTTTTAATAATATTATTATAGTCTGTGATAGTGTATTGAAGCTTTTAGAAAGCAAAACAGTATTCTAAAAATGCACTAATGTTATATTAATAAAATAAATACATGTTTCATATTTTGGCTTATATTTATTTATTTAGTAAAAATCTTCAGTTTTGATTAAGTATCAGATATTTCAATTCCTTTGAGAATTTTTATGTTTTAATTTGAAAATGGGATCTACTGTGAAGCAAGTTTACGTTACGTAAGTTTAAAGTTTTAGTAAGGTTAATTAGTTTGCTAACACCCAAAGACCATTACACTCTCTATAAACCAGACAAAAACAGTTAAACATTTTTTTTACTTAATATGTTGGTTATTGAATTCCAAACTTCAAAAGTTTTAGGAAGATATTTCAGGAAAGTTGTTTTTCTTTTGGTTCCGTTTCTAACGATGACAGGGGGGGAGGGATGGGTCGGATATCAAAACCACAAAAAATGTTAATCATGTTTATTGTACTAATTCTAAAAGTTTTAGAGAAACATGATATTCAACAAATACTTTGTTTTAATATTTTGACAGCAGAAAAAATTGACTTTTGGTAACACCTATTGATAATGATGTGAATATATTTTCAAACAAACACAGACAATTTTCGAATATTTTCAACAAAATAAAAATATAATAAAAACAACAACAACTGTCACACGGAAATATAAAAAAAAAAGGATTGAACATGTGGAGGTATCTACAAAAAAAATATCAAATAATTGCGAGGTGATATATTTTAAATTCATTTAGGGTTATTTCAAGTTAAAATAAAAATTAAAAAGTTTAATTGGGAGTGATCTACACTTATTTATAAAATCTTATATTATTACACAGTAAAAAATGGGACACAAAACTTTGTATTCCATTAAGTTTAATTAAAAGAATGCCTAGAGCTAATATTATGTTACTTTACACATTATCCAAATTGAGAAGTTTTCATTTACAAACACTAGGCTATTTAAAAAATTCATAGGTAGTATCATTCCTGTAAAGTATCAGATTGTAGGCTCATATTGAAGAAATGCAAATTGGATTATTTTGGTCAATAACATGCAAGTACTTAACATATGTACAGCACGAGGTTAGACATTGATATTACAATGAAATCAGTCATTTTATGTCTATCATTATGGCCTCAGTATTCCACAACCACAACCCCTACATTTTATACCTTCATTAGAATTATCGTTTTTTCAATTGTGTAAATATAAAAGTGACTTGATTATGATTCTTAAGTTAACTATCACTTGCTCCTTTTGAATTTTACGAGTTGATAGGGAATCTTTGATTTTTTTTTGTTCAATCATGACCATTGGTTTTCGCATGAGGGACAGTTCCATTGACTAATGGTACAGACTGAGCTTGAGGTTGTCTAATAGTCTTCTGTAAAACATGAGCATCAGCTGGTTCTATTCTCTTATAGTAGTGTTCCTTTGTCTCAACAATTTCAAAGCCAAACTTCTTGTAAAAATCTATTGCACCTTCATTATTTACTTGTACATGCCTGAAAATTGTTATAAACATAATTATCAATATTTTAATTAATAACAATTAGCAATGCTTTTAATGCAATTAAATTTATAACCGACAAGTAAGGCCAGATTATGGGTAAATTCAAATTATTTATTCTAGGCTAAATGACTTCATAGCAGTTATGACTTGTAAATTGTATAAATTATAAAGTAAAAGTATTGTATCTATCAACACATATATATAATCTTTATATAAGCTCGCTTACTTTATAATTTTTGTCACAAAATTGGGTATTCTTAGTATATTTATAATACGGACTGCTTAAAAATCTGACATCAGCCGCTCAATCTCTATGCTGCAGCAGAGCACAAAAATAATCTAGATGCTGTCTTTATGGGTTTATATCTCTGGAATCCTTAATCAGATCACGAAAAGGGAATAGCATGGAAGCGTACAGGAAAAAAATTTACAATATCAGTTCACATATAGCAACAATTTAGCGCAAAATAGACAAAGAAAAATTTAATAACTTCTTTTTAGACCTATTATAAGCATGATTCTATCATTGATAATAAATTAGGAATAAAATAAAATTTGCTAATTTAGAAAAATAATGACAAGGTCAGAAGTTGGAAGACATTATAATGCAATATGTAAATTTCTATCAGCAAGTGTAGTGTCTATATCAGATTATTTTTTTTCTGGTTCTACAATAGTGACATGTACAAAAGAACACAGATTACATATCTAATTTTCTAGAGTGATTCATACAAATGATAAAATTAGTAGAAATTTGAATTTCCTTTTGGAAACTTAACCTAATACTTTGGGTTTGTTTTTTTTTCTGTTTCTCAAATCTAATTATGCAATTCTAACATTTTAAATATTTTAGCTGCAATAATTGTAGGGATATAGATATTATGTATATAGTGGTTAGGTTAGCATTGGTTTGTACACTGTATCATACTTAACCTTCAACATTCACACAATTATAATTGCACTGAATTATTACAAAATGATTACATTACACGTTCGTATACTCACAAAAAAATGCTGTCAAAATTGCCGTCCTGTTCAACATACTTGAGCACATGTTCCACCATTAGAGTGCCAATACCTAGTCGTCTGTAAGGGTACAAACACCCTAGGGTCATTATATACAATCTTCTGGAATTCTCTGACGTATCTATTCTACAACATACAGCTCCAACCACGATATCATTGTAATAAGCAAGTTTAGCCAATTCGCCAGCCTCTAGAACATCTTTGTAAAATTTGTCGTTGTAAGACACTGGAAACACGACTGTATTCAATTTCTTTAATTGTTTAATATTATGCGGTGTCACATCGCCGAGTTCTATTTTAGCTCTGAAATAGCAAAGATGTTCATAAAACAAACGATTTGGAAAGATACTGAGCAGACGTACTAGCGTTGATCAAAGCACTTTATAAGAATATCACTGTAAAAACGTATCACAAAAAACGTTACGTATAACAAAGAAACCTTAATTTACCTAGTCATTTTTATATCTATTTTTATTTTACACTAAAATTTAAAAACTAATCTAACACAGTTATATCACACGAGATCACTCCCGCCATCTACCACATTAGCTAACTCGCTCACTCTTCACCATCAGAGAATTGACAGTTTTCTTGTAACGCTTGACGAATGTTAGGTGGTGTTTCTATTATTCAAACAATTCATAAATTAAGAAAACTTGTATTCATGTAAATAATTATCTAAATTATATATTATTTGATTAACACCCTTATTTTTGTGCATTCATTTCCATATAAAAATATTTTTATAAATTATAAGCTAAAATCCTATTTTTATTATTTTAACGGCGCCAATTTTAAAAACAAGATCACCTTCTTTTGTTTCATTCTATGTTTAGAATTTTGTAGATAAACGCCGAAGTTCTTCTAAATAAAGTTAAAAAATGCTACTAAATAATTTACGATATCTTCAGCCCACAACAAGAAAGTTTGTCGTGAAAAATGGAAATGGACACATTTGGTACAATATCCGAAGGCAAACAACAAAACCATTAGTAATAAACGACGATGTTACCAAGTCGGCGGAAAAATATGATAAAATAGATCCAATAAGTGATATTACTCCAGTACCACGTATAGTTCCAATGGTTTTAAATAATAGAGAACCTGTAGTATTACCATTTAATGATATTCCGGGGCCAAAGTCGTTAAAATATTTTTCGATGTTTCGGAATTCTATAACAGAAATAGGAACTCAACTCACAGCTGGTTTTTTAACTTTTGGTCTCAATATAGGCAAGTAACGCTCTATATTATGATTTCATTTTAGAATAGTAAAATAGTGAAAAAAATATCCCGCATCAAACATGTATTATTGTACTTACTTTACCTACATACTCGAATAGCATGTATCGCGTCAATTTGAAAGGTTCAAATAAAATTAATAGATTATATAGATAAAAGTATTTTTCATTTGAAGCCGACATAGTTCAATAGAAAGAGTGGACCTTACCCCATGGTCGTAGGTTCAAATCCAGGGAAAGCACTTTTGAGCTTTTTGGGATGGAAAAAGGTTTTAATCTCCTTATCCAACTCCTTTAACAGAAGATCTTACAACCTGCCTTAACGGGTCATTTATAACGGGCTGTTGCCTATAATTTGATAATTACAGGGACGTTCCTAGCCAACAGAAGACCAATACCAAACTTCTCTTCACTTTTTGACAAATACGGTCCAGTTGTTCGATTCGTCAGTCCCGTTGGAAGTGACATCGTACTGATCAATCACCCAGATCACATCCAGAAGGTCTTTAGCATGGAAGGGGAGTATCCGGTTAGATCAACCCTGGAATCTCTGGAGAGATATCGAAACGAACACAAAAATCATATTTTTGGCGGACTTTATACGGGGTTCGTTTATTTTTAATTAAGTAACTCTTAAGATCTATTCTAAGAATGTTCTGATAATGTTCTGCCATTTTTTCTTCATTCTTCATTTATTACTTTAAATTAATTTGTGTTAGAAGTCATTTTTTTTATGCTTCGCCACGTTTTTTCTTGGGTGATTTCCTTTTAAACTATTTCCTATTGGTTTGAAGAATAATATTATGGATAGTTATAGCCCTTAAGAAAGCAGTAAGATAATTTAGTACACCCTACTCAAAAACTAGGAAGTAATCTTGATAGGGCAATAAATACAAAACCACCTACAAAATAAAATAATTATTACGCCTACTTTAGAAATGGTCAAGATTGGGTTCGTCAAAGATCGGTCGTACACAGTCCTGTAAATAATGCTGTTTTTCAACATGCCCAAAACGTATACCACACTTGTGAGAAGTTTACGCAAAAGGTTTACAACATAAGAAATTATCAAGACGAAATTTCCAAGGATCTTTATAAGGAGTTGCACAAATGGGCTTTTGATTGTATGGGTAAGTTGTTCTGGTTGTTCATGGAATTTGAGATACTTATTTGTATGTGATAAAAATAAACACATTATTAATTTTGGAACTCCTATTATACATAGAAGCAGGTATCACAAACCTTATAAAATATCTTCGTCATTTGTGAACATAATGAAAACTTCTATAAAATTTAATAAAATTGTGTTTTCAAAATCTATTAATTTAGATCCATTGCTACCCGCTTTGGCTAAAAGCCCATTCACTGCTCCTACTTCGTTCTTATTTCGGCTTTAACATTACTTAGAATTAAAACCACAAAATGATGAAATCAATTCTAGGTCTGATATTGTTCTCCAAGGACTTTAAAATGTTAGAAACGGAGCTCATTTACAATCAGTGCGATTCATCATGGATGTATAACAGCTTGGACAAGGCTACTGATGCTATCATCAAATGTGAAACTGGTGTTCACCTCTGGAAGTTCTTTACAACGCCTGCCTGGTATTCTCTCGTCAAGCATTGTGATATATTGGACAGGTAATTACTTAATATCGGTAACCATCGGGATTGCTACAAATCCCACTTGGCAGCAAGTCATATTATTTAACTAGCATCTGCCCGTGACTTCGTCAGCGGTGGTCTTTGAAAACCTTCGAATTGGCGCCAGAGAGAAATGAATCATTTGTATTGTATTTTCCCGGCGTCGGGATGTGACGACCCCATCGCCCGCTGTTGGGATAATCTCTGTTACAGCAGGGATTATTCCACCAGTGCAATTAGTTACACTGGTGGTAGGTCTTTTGTTGCAACAGGCCGGCTAGGTAGGTACCACCGCAGTGTCAAATATTCTGCCGCCAAATAGTAGTGCTTAGGTATTACTGTGTTCCGGTTTGAAGGGCACTGTACGCTAGTAAAATTACTGGGCAGAGGAGATTTAAGAACTAATATCTCGAGGTTGGCAATGCGTGAGTGGCACCTAGTAATGGTGCTTTAAGCACTCATACGCTACGGCAACCACTTACCATCTGGTGGGCCGTATGCTTGTTTGCCAACTTGTAACATAAAAAAAGTAAATAATGTCCGAAAGGGCATATTATGTATATATATACATATCTATACCTAATTTCAATGTCCTGTAGCATATTTTTTGAGGATCCCACAGGAAAGTAACATATTTCTGAGATAAAAAGTATCACATAATTATGTTAATACTAGTAGTACTAGTAATAAGCTATCTTTTTCATAAATTCCATTTTTTTTTAAAATAATATTAGCAATGCTTCTTCAAGGCATTACTAATATTCCTATTGCCCTCCAAATAAGCTCGAAGCTTGCGCTAGGAGTGGGTACGACAATAGCCCAAGGGGTCAGGATCGAACCCTCGACTCTAACGGAGCGAAGTCGGCCCTTCTACCGTTGAGCTATTGAGGCTTTATCTCAAACCGTTAAGCGGCTTGTGCGTGATAGTGTAAAAAACAAAACATAATTCTAAGTGAACACGCCTTCCAGTACGTTTTTTGATAGCCCCACAAGAACCGAACATTTTAACAATCATAAAAACTTTCGCATTTATTATATAAGTAAGACTGTACAGTGTATACCGTGTCATTAACATTTTCATCAAATGAATTCAGGTGTTCTTAAAATTACGTTTTCTTCGAAATATCTAGTAAGTAAACATTTTTGAAAAATCTAATATTTTACAGTTTAATCGGGAAACATGTATTAGATATTGAACAAGAGATATCTACGAATACACAAGACGACAATGCCACAAGTAAGTTTAATTTTTTTTATCTTTTATTATATACCTAACAGCTTCTACCCGCGGCATCGTCCGTGTGAATTAAGGTTTGTAAAGACAATGAGGCACCTTTATTGCAATACAACTAAATGGTTCCCTATACAAACTTTCATCCTGTATTTCACCCTCTCCGTTTTTTTTTCGCAACAAAAAGTGGTCTTCATTATTGTCCAAAGTCCTATTCTATTTCTATACCAGAATTCGGCCAATATATTATTATTATTGGTGTAGCTTCCATAAGACCATATCGAAATTTAAATTTCGTAGTTGGATTTTTTTAGTCAAGGAAGATAACGGTATATAAAGTATCCTATGTCTTAATCTAGGTAACAATCTATGTAAATGCCACATTTCATCCCAAACCGTTCAACCGTTTTGCGTGATTGTGTAACAAACATCCAAAAATCACACATCCAAACTATAGTACAATAGAATTCAACAAATACATATAATTTTTTTTTTTAACAGAAAAAATCAAAGCTGCATTTTATCCTTGTATCCTTTAGCTTGTAGCTGTATTTTTTCAGTTTCCTCTGAAACGACTTAACCGGTTTATGAAGTTCAACCTCTATTCTTAGATAAACCGCAGTAGGTCTACTGTAAATGATAAGAATATTTATAGTTTTATACTGCAAACGAGCATATGACTTGCGTGGAGCATCACCTTCACACTAGCATTTTTTTCAAATCACGTAACGGTAATAAAATAAACGCTACACGCTCAAAGGCCCTCAACAGGATAATTATGTCCTGTGTCGGGGGTCGGGAAACATAAACAATGACAAGGTCAATCACACCCACACCGGAAAACATGCCTGTATGGTCAATACTAACATCAGCTCCGAGCGGTAATCCAACCCGTGACCTGTGGCGCTTAAGGCAGGTTCGCTACCGCAGCGCCACAAGGTCTTCAAATAATACCGGTTGGCTTCGGTCATTTGGAGTAGTTGCCAACTCAAGGTCTGTCTACCTTAGCCTATATTCATAGTAATATCTGCGGCATCAACCTGCAGTGATAATGCCACCACAAGTTGTTTTGCTTTCTTTCATTTACCTAGCCTCGCTTCGCTAAGCCGTTTGCACAAGATCTGGTCTGGTAGAGGCTAAGTAAATGGAGAGACTCTATTGGTTCTTACAAATACATCCATCGCTACGCATCATCCCACATCTCTGGTGGAAACGAGCCTATGAGGGAGGACGGAGAGAAAAAAAGGAGAATATGAGAAGGTGCACACCCTTCTTACGGATACACACATACAGATATTGCTATAAAATAATTTTATAATGGAAATGACAAATAATACACGAACATTCTAAGAAAATTCAATGCTTCTACAGAATGGTCAACAAGATCTTAGCCATTTTTAATTAAAGCCATTTTTTTAACAATAGTATCTAAAGATAGGAAGAAAATTTATATACTTTAAGTTTCATTTAATATTTCCATCGCCAGAGGCGGGTTCATTAACAAGCGCAATATTACTAAGCGAAGAGAAGTTTAAAGCTGAAGATGTTGCAACTATTTTGATGGACATGATGCTTATTGGCGTTAATACGGTTACTATGACAATTATACCTACTTGTTATTTCAAATTCAAATTTGGTACAAAGTACATAATTTAAAAGCTATGGCCCAGGGCCCATCTAAAAAAATAGGGTTTTTAAAAAATAGGGCTCTTAAAATGTATGCTGGTGGTAGGGCTTAACAAATATATTAATAAAAAAGCCGCCTGGTTAACTACCACCGTACGTACGTTGGTTACAAACTCGTGAAGTGACTGCTCGTCAGCCGCGTTTCGAGGTCAGCAAGCGCATAACCAGTTCTGTCCTAAAAAAAGGTCGGTAACGCATCTGCATGCCTTCTGGTGGTGCAGATGTTCAATGGCGGCGGACCTCCTGCCCGTTTGTCTCCTGTAATATGAAAAACGCAGTCATGGAGACTGTCAATAGAAGTGGAAACTTGAACCTTTCAAGATAACTCATTTTTTACCAATTATGTATTGCCATTTCAAACAGATCACATCATCAATGGCTTTCCTACTATACAATATAGCGAAACACCAGAAGTGCCAACGATTGCTCTACAAGGAAGTGGGAAATTTGTATCCAGATATGATTGTGAAAGACGTGGAAAATTTTAAGGGAAATACTCCATACTTACAAGCATGCATCAAGGAGACGTTTAGGTAGAAATGCATTTTGACCAAGACTACGACACAACACTAGTATTTGTCAATAATTATTATTAAGTATGGAATTATTTTTTTGTCCAAACAAAAAATATGTTTAAGCTTTTTTTGAAAATTAAAACTACACGATTCTTACAAAACGCGCAGATGTGTAACATCTAAAATATCAACTTGATATTATAACAATATTTACTTTATATATAGTAGGTGCTTACTTATTTCTAGATGTAACATAAAGTACCATTTCTGTATCACTGAAGGGTGTAAAAAATAGTGATGATCGGTTGAGTAGTTTACGTGTGAAAGGCTAACTCACATTTTCCACCCAACACAAACGGGTCAGCTCGACAGGGCCTTCCCCTCCTCACACATTAAATCTGCGTAAAGTATTAGTATTGCTGCGTTGTGTGCGATGGGGGCCCCAAACTCCCACCCCCTCTGTTCCCTTCCTTCCTATTCTTTGGGTATAAAAAACCGCAATTCTTAAAATAAGGTTAACAAGTCCAATCTCATGTACAAATTTCTAATTAGTAAGCTTTCGTTTTTATTTTAGGCTTGTTCCGCCAATACCCTTGATAACAAGAATCCTGTCTAGAAATATAACATTGGACAATTATAAGTGAGTAATTTTTTTAAAAACTGTTATGTAGTGGTGTATCCACACTGCAATTTCCTACTTTTTGTTGAGCCAATTTTTTTTGGTAGAATATTAGCAATGCTTTTTCCAAGCTATTACTAATAGTCCTATTGCCCCTCCTAATAAACTCGAAACTTGCGCTATGAGTGGGTACGACAATAGCCCAAAAGGCTCAGGGTAGAATCCGTTAACGGAGCGTCGGCTCTTCTATCGTTGAGCTATTGAGAAATTTACAAAAATTTTGAATAACGTTAGAAGCAATCTTTGATAATTAACGTGTCCTAAGTGTCGTAAAGTAACAGTATCAGTAGGTAGTGTTGCGTTTCGTGCGATGAATGAGCTGATAAATGAGCGCTGGAAGCCTAATCTCCCACCCCCTCTGTTTCCTTCCTTTTTTCCCTTCTCATCTCTTCCCTCCTCTCCCTTGGGTTGGCACGGTTTATGAGATTCTTCAAGTATCAAAAGCGTTCATAGGTTGCGGTGACTGCTTAGGACCGTATGCTTGACCATGTATATGCGTAGCGTGGAGCTAGGGAGGCAGCCCTTGACCTTGTTCAATTCTTAATATGGAAGAAAACTTCAAATCCGGATAAGAGTAATAAGCAGACCCTGGGAAAAATACTGGGATAATGCTAGGAACAAGACAATATATATATATTAACCATCTAATTAACAAAGTTTCCTTTTTATATATACTATACATATATATACTATATATTTTTTTATATATTTCAATGTCTATAAATACATATATATTTCAAAAAAATATAGCATTCCACGAGGAACATTAATAATAATGTCAACACAAGATGCTTCCCTCAAAGAAGGAAACTATGACGACGCCAAAAAGTTCCGACCTGAACGATGGCTGAAGCCTGAAGCCCAGGAGTACCACGCCTTTGCTTCAATACCATTTGGTTTTGGAGCAAGGAAATGTGTTGGACAAAATATCTCTGAAACCATGCTGTCTTTATTAACTATTAAGGTACATATATATAATTGATCATCCAGTCATCATCATCAATCATTTGTCTTTCAATCATCAACAAATGCAGAAAATTTAAATTTTTATCTGTTTTATTTAAATTTTAATATTTATAATTTCTCTAGAACACTATTGTTTACAAGCATATGAGATACCTCATGGTGAGCAATAACTGCAGCCTATAGATTATAGACACTCGAAAACCCAGAATTATATTAAGAGTTGATGAACTGAGTCGAGGTGGAAGAGATGGGAAAAAGAAACATCAGAGGGGTTACATTAATATTGAGTGCAACTATATCCTTTACAATATACAAAAAAGAAAAATCTATAAGAAAAACTAATATTAATTTTTTTAAATGACCATTAATACTTCTTATTCAGGTTTTACAGAAGTACAGACTAGAGTATCACTATGGTGATGTGCAACCATCAAGAGGTTTTATTACAAGGCCAAATAGACCCTTAAAAATAAGATTTATTGATAGAATGTAGTTTTTATTTTCATTCTTAAAATTAAATATTGTTCTGTAGGTTATGCAATAAATATACAATATGAAGACAATGTTTTTTAATTTATAAATAACACATAGACCAAAGGTTTCACAATTCCATTTTAAGTTTTGTTCATTGTTGAAGACCTTAACATCTAATTTCTTCTCTAACAGACTTAAAAACTTTCCTATAACATATCTAAGCAAAATAAAAAATAGTTGAACATCAAACTGTCAAAGATCACAAATGGTGACCAATGCAAGCACCTATATAGCTTATAGCTAGCAATATTACTTATAGATTAGATTTTCATTGGTAAACCTTTTATGATCCTTTAGAACCTCTTAAATTGCTTTCAGACCAATTTTATACTTATTTTCACATATATATTATCTATATATTTTTAAATAATGCTGTCTTAGTGCAATTTACTGCAATGATTGACTTAATCACAACACAGAGACACTCCTATTACACATAAATTCATTACAACTAGTGACTAATTATGTTGGAAGTAATCAATATATTATAAATATATTTATAACAATGATAGACATTAAAATAGCACCTCAAGTATTATTAACGCTGCCGTCTAGACGAAAAAATATTCAAGTACTTCCCCCGTGTCATCTCTTTTGCCTCTTCAAGTCCAAGTTGGTAAGCAAGATCGTGTAGTTTCTTTACTTCCATGATTAGACTACTTGTAGTAAGTGAACCGAGTTCTGAAAAGGAATTTAATAAGATATTAAAATTTTTTTGTTACATTATGGTAAAAATTACCCTTGAAATACAAATGAAATTGCCATATATATCATACCATTGAAATACAATTAAAATACAAATGAAATTGAATATTACTTGATTATTCTAAAATAATTTTCATGTCAGATTTGTAGCTAAGACATACAGTTTTACATTATAATAATGTATTATGGAGGAAGCTTAAATTCTACGTTAAATATTTATGCCTAAAGTTTTCATAATTTCATCTCAAATAGAAACCTTATTATGTTATTTGTGACGAAGTTAAAAATAAATAGTGGCTTGTATGAATCTACTCACGTTGCATATAGCTATAATCTTCTTTGGTGAGCCCCTTATTCCACGACGGTGGCGATTGGTTCGGATTTTGCAAAGGTGCAAACTCCGACACACCAGGAACTACAAGAGAATCATTTGAACAACGAGACCCATCGTCGTTGGGAAAACTACAATTACCATCACCCATTTCAAATTAAATGTTTAAAAACCAGACGTTATAACCGAAATGCCAAAAATGTAATAACGTAATGGTGGACGGAATGACAACATAAGAAATGTAACGTAATCGCGGCACTTTTGAAAATTATTACGTACACAATAAATAGTATCAAATAAGTCTATTACGTGACTATGTACGTAATCTTACTTTGTTCAGGCCATAGCTCGGGGGATGCTCGATCCAGCTTCTCCAAACTTAATAGACTTTCTTCCAAAGACGTCAGAGGAATATCATCGGGTGTAGTTTGAGCTGAAATAATGGTATTTTTACTCAGAATATACAAGATATTGCAAATATACGTTGAAATATAGGACCTGAGAAACAATAAGGATACTATCTATTTTTACAGGGAACGTAGCATAATTCATTATTAAATATTTATTTGTTTTACCTTCGTTTACAATAGAATTTTGTTTCATGGCCATTTTCTTGAATTTGACAACAAAATTAATAATACAAGCATAACCAACAAACAGTTTTTTATACTATAGAATTATAGACAAGTCGCGTTCATTTTTTTGTATTTTGAGTACACATATTGTAATTTTGGATATAGGTACATAATTATAAAAGTACACGTGAAATATTATATATTTAGAAAATTCTTATTATACAATACAGCTTGTAATAATTTATAAAATGTCGGTGATGATATGTGAGAAAAATTGAACAGATATGCACTCATGTGTGGAATAACAATAAATATATTTTTCAGTATCAATTTTGGAAGAAAAGAAAGAAAAGAACTTTGGAGAGATGGTAAAAATATGACTGCGTTTAAATCTTCCAAAATTCTTTGTAAATAATTTCTTATCATTGTTGGTTTTGTATTTGTGATTCTATTGGTCTAGTCTATAGATAGCTTCATTCTTCTAATTTTTTAAATGTAATTCATTGATTTTATTTAATTTATAGGTGTATGATATGCACTATGGAGTTTTTTTTCTAATTGTGTATTGCTATTGGCCCTACTGGCCTTGACAGCGTCACCGGGTAAAGGTGGGCGAGTACTATATCCGGCCGAGATAATGTTGTCACTGCAACTGAACGCTTGCAGCCTTGCAATACTTGAAGTAGCACTTACGCTTCATTCACTCCTTTCTTTTGGGTTGCGTTGCCAAAGCCAAAGGATAGGAGGGAGTGAATGAGACCAAAATGAGGGAAAAAAGAAGGGAACTGAGGGGTGGGAGATTACCGACTGACCTGGCGCTCTCACTTATCGTAGTACTTCTCGGGCCAGCCCATTTGATCTGAGAGGAGAATTTACTATTACTATTTTTGCTTTTATTATTTATGCTCTTTCGTATGTTAAAGTTTTTTTTAAATAAAACGACGAATTATAAGGTCGTCCGAATTTTTATCATAATTTTGACAGATTAGGCAATTTGGAATTCTGGATGAAATTATTGTCTAATTTATTTTATTCTGCCCTGTGGTTGTGACAAGTGGCAACTCTACTGCCTTCTTTCTTTTTGGTGTCATCGCTCAGCAAGGTGAGTTTCGTGGTACCGCATGGTTTTTAGTGAAATTCAAAGAAGAACTACTGTTTTGTGATATAAATAGTGCCACATCGCCTTCTAAGGTAAAATCATGTAATATCTCCAAGGAATCCTCGAAATGTATGTGTAGTAACCATCTTACAGTAAAAACCATCGCATCCACATTATGCGTGCTCAAGTAACATTGAAGATAAATATATAATTATCAAAATTGGTTGTAAATAAAATATATATATGTCTTCTAATATTTACCTAATTTATGGCTATGTATAATAATTATTGAAAGTTTTATTTATATACTGTTTTTACATCCCTCAAAATAAACTCTAATATAACCTCTCATATTTTTCATACCTATCATTTGCTTGTAATTTTTCTAAAATAAATGATAAAAAGTAATACTTATTTAAAAAAATAATGCTTAAGTATTTTTAATAATAATGTTTTCAATTTGAAGCTCGAAAAGGTGCTTATTTCTATTTTATAAAATGAATAATAAATTACATACAACAGTCTACGTATTGGATGTATTAACTAAATGAAATTTTGTGTTATTGTGGATTATGGGATAATAATTGATATTCAAATATTGAAATTGAAGTTTATTTGTGATTTAATTTAATTTTTTTTATCTCATTGAAACAATCCGATCGTCATAAATTATTATTTAGATGATTAATTACATTTTAAGTTTATATTATAAAATCTATCCTTTATAAAGTTTTTTTCGGTAAGAAAGGTTTTTGTTTGTATGTGTTTCATTTAAAAAAATCTTATTGAATTGAATTTCTTTTATTGCAGATGAGGTCTGTCACATTGAAGGATGTTGAACAAGACAAGGTCGTCAAGACTGTTGCTGCCCATTTAAAAAAGTAAGTAATAAAAAAATGGATTTTTAAAATTATTACTATATTAGTTAAGCAATAATGTAATGCTAAATTACCACTCAACAAACACAGTAATTTTTCTATTGATTACCAGACACCTCCAGCAACCTGGCTTACAATTTTCAAAAACGATAGCGAAAATTAATTGTTAAATTTATAGATTGTTTCTTAATGAATTTTTTTTTTTTTCCAGGATGGGTAAAGTAAAGGTACCAGAACATATGGATCTAGTTAAAACTGCCCGTTTCAAGGAACTGGCACCATATGACCCTGACTGGTTTTATGTACGCTGTGCCGCTATCTTACGTCACATTTACATTCGTTCTCCAGTTGGAGTTAAGACAGTAACTAAGATCTTTGGTGGTCATAGCGCAATGGAGTTACTCCTTCACACTTCTGCAGGTAAATTAACAGACACTCTTAATAAGTTTTTGCATTTATTTTGTTTATTTCTCTGTATAATATCTTCTTTGGTATGTTTGTTAATAAATTCCAGTATTGGTACACATACTATGGGACATTATTAAGTGCAGTATGATATTTTGTTGTATTTGCAAAATAATAATATTGTGGTATCATGGAGCTTCCACACAGTTTCATATCTATTATGAAAATTATATTAAAATAATAATTTTAAGAAAAAAAAAACCAAGAGACATAAAATTACTTTTAAAATATTTTGCATAACGATGTTGTACATAATTTTATTTTAATGTGTCCATATTTGCTTCAAAATTGTTGTGTATATACTAGCAGTTTATTATCCATTGACAACTTTTGAGTTTTTGCCTAATAACAGTAAAAAAATCTACATTGTATTCTGTTAGCTTGGATTTGTTTTTCTATGTAAGCCAGTAGTCCAAATCTATTAAAAGATAATTTTGCAGAGTCATTGCAAATATGTGAATTGTTTTGCAGTTGTACAGATGAGCAGTTGCCTTGTAGGGTCAATATTACTTTCACAGACTTGGTAGCACTAGTTTTAATTTTCTGTCTTTGCAGACATGTACTAACATCTGCCTTTTTAGAATATCTAATTATGAATTCCCATTTTTGTGATTTTTTAAAATAACTATTAACACTAGAACTGCTTTCTGCAGAAAACTCTTATCTAGCAATAAAGGCTTCTTCTCTTTATTATAATTTGGAATCCAAAAATATAGACAGACATTTATATCTTTTCAAGTGATATACAATAAATCATAAATCTTTTGTCACATTCTTATATTGACTTTTTTTATGTTACTAAGTTGCCAAGCAAGCATATGGCCCACTTGATGGTAAGCAGTTTCCGTAGCCTATAAACGCTTGCAACACCATTAGTAGGTGCCACTTACTTTTGTGGTAGAATATTTGACACTGCAGTGGTACCTACCTTGCTGGACTCTTGCAACAAAAGACCTACCACCAGTGTGACCGATTGCACTGGTGGAATAATCTCTGCTGTGACAGAGATTATATCGACAGCGGGCGATAGGGTTGTTACATCCCGACGCCGAAATAATAAATTATGGTTATAATATTTAATAAGTTTATGCCATGCTTACTAATATTTTCACATTTGCACTATGAGTCTTTATTTTTTTTTTGTATGGCAGAACTTATGTATGGTTTCTTATTAACGAAGAGTCGTAAAGATACAGATTCATCTTTATAAAGGAATATTTTGTTTGAGGTAAATCCAATTGGATAAAGATATAATACAAAAATTGAAATTTGGTTTTAGTGAAGTTTGTGTTAAAATTATATAATTTTGTTATTTATAGATCATCAGGCAGCATTGCTCGTAAAGCACTTCAGGCTCTGGAAGCTCTGAAACTAGTTGAGAAAATTCCTGATGGCGGCCGGATCCTCACTGTTCATGGAAGACGTGATTTGGATAGAATTGCTGCACAAGTTCGTCTAAAGGCTAAACAAGCGGCCAAACAGAGTGTAATTGTTCTGTAACTTTAAATATAACTATTAAATTTAACAATTCTTTTTTTTTTTTAACTATACCTACTGTGAAATCTTTACCATTGCAAAGTAAAAATATTATAATAATTATAATATGTAGTCAACATATAATTATAACAAAATATACAAATGTACTATATAGAGAAGATACTTTATATTAGCAGCTAGACGCGCCCGCGGCTCCGCTCGCGTGGTGTACCGATTTTTCTTTATTGGACGGAACCCTAATTCTTATTATAAAATAAAAGTATCCTAAGTTACTTCTTATAATATCTGCTATCTGCCAATGAAAAACCTGTTAAAATCGGTCCAGCTGTTTCAGAGATTAGCCTATTTAGACATTTTTTTTATGCAGTTCCTACATATAGTTACTGTCATATACATTTAGTGAAAAGCTGTTAATATGGAATTGCAAACAGACACTTCCAAATTTATTTATTGGTATAGATAGTTGACTGAGTATTTGAATTTTGATGAATTATAATTTTTTGCGATTTAAATGACAACCTAAACTTGGCTACATCTGTATTTCGTACCATGATATATATATTTATACACCAAACTCATGTAAAATCTAAATCGTTTAACGTTTTACAACATAAATTGTGTAGAATTCCTACTAAAAGTTCGTGGTTCCTAAACTTATATTATGGAACTTTCAACTCATGGCTTGAAAGTTGGTATTTTTGCGTAACAACACAATTTGTATTTGGTACAGAACTGAAATTTGACATAAAAAGAAGTTTGTACATGTAACATTCCTGACTCATACTCTTGGTAGTCATTTCTTGTTCTATGTTAGCACCAACTCCGGGCCTGTCAAGCACATCGGTCTTACTGTCAACGGCACTGAGCCCAACCCGGGAAGAGCTGGTGGCAATGGTGCTTGGGTTGCCCAGCCACTAAGCTGTGGTGCATCAATACTAAACACTTACTGTCATTTAACGTCATATAGTCCCTTAATCCATTTAATAGAGATCAGTGTATTTGACATGCCTTTCAATCAATTTTTTGCACAGAGTAGGGAAAATGTTTTCATGACTCTGACAACCGCTGCGAATATTGAATGTTCTCAATCCTATAAATAGGGATGTTATGTAGGGACGGGCAAAAGAAAAAAAAAACGATTATCGATATTATTAAAGTATCGATTGTTATCGAGTTAAGCATATCTATATAACGACATTTTTAGGCATGTGTGGCTTGTGAACATTTTTTTTTTAAAGAAAAGCAGCCGTACTTCTAACTTTTTAGCGCCTCCTACCTACTGTAGGCGAGTGTTTTAAGGAGTTATTCTCCTTCATACCTCCCTCCTTTTTCCATACAAGAACTATGCGTGCCAGTCTCTGCCCTACTTTTCAAATAAAAAAAACTTGTCCGAGGCTTCGCATTTGGTGCTAAATCCTATTAATCCTACTAATATAATAAATGTGAAAGTTTGGATGTTTGGTACTCTATGAACATAAATGGTAGAAAGGATTGGATCTTTATTTAACAAAGACATCTTATTATCTGGAGTAACACATAGGAAAACGTTTTATGCGGAAATTGGTTAGGTTTCTGTAGCATTACCAAAACCTTATTGCGAGGCGTATCCTTTTATAATCATATTTGGATGTTTGTTACTCAATAAACGAATTAACGGATTTAATTAAGAATAATAATAATTATTATTCATTCTAATTTAATACTTTAAAATATAAACATAACCGATATCGATGTCTCTTAGTATAGAAATAGATGGGATTTTAAATAAGAACTTAGGCCACTTTTTGTCAAGAAAAAAAATACGTGAAGAAGGTGAAATAGTGAATGAAAGTTTGTATCGGGAAGCATTTAGTTGTATTGCAATAATGGTTCCTCATTAAAAAAAGGTTATTCACGCAGGCAATGCCGTGGGCAGATACTAGTAAAAAATATATCGAACTCGATACTTGAAAATTAATATCGATTAACAATGGAAAATAAAAAAGCGACGATATGAATCGATTATTTTAACCATCGCAGCAAGCCTAATGTCAATTGTCATGTCATTCTGATTTCTAGTTGTGTTTTTGTCATTTATAAAATAATACAATAAGTAAAATCATCATTCTTCTGAGTCGAACAGTCGACATCGACATTCGACAGTTAGTAGTGTGTTGATTAACAGTTGGTGTCGCATGAGTTTGGATTTGCAGTGATGACAAAATGTTAGCGGCTTTAGGGTTTAAAATTAGTTTAATTGCTCTAGTGAATATTATTTCGTGCGTTTTAACCACTCAAGATTATGATCGAACGGGAATTAATCTATACGTAGAACCTGACATTAAATCGAAAGTAACTGTTATAAATAGAAATATAGAAGAAAAAGGTGGTGATTTTTTGGAAAGGAAAAAACGCGATGCCACGACGATCCGGCCACCCTTCGAAAACAATAAAAATATTAGTTCATGGGTAAATATCATTTACTTATTAATTCTAAAACTCCCTTTTGTTTTGATTTTTTAATCGTTCACCGCCGTTGATACTGTAATGATTTATTTTGTTGCCTGTCATTTAGATACGGTAAATATAAATTAATAATACATAGTGCAAACTGCAACATATTTACTTGGTGTAATTTCTTCTATTTTTATCGCGTCAGAACGACGTATTTTATGCAAGTAATTATTTGTGACATGTTTTTATTTATTTTTTACTGAAGGGCGTTTAGAGCAAGGATATTATTTTTAGAATCATTACTTGTAGAATTATTTTTAGAAGTAAACAATGAACAAAAGTCTATTAAAATTATGTTATTGTGTTCATTTTAAAGGAAAAGTATTACATTATTTATTGCTTTTATGTCTATTTCCTTAGATTATAGTTTTCTTTTTTAAATTTTTAATCAAATTCTACCTTTTTTAATACACACGGAGCACTATCTTATCACATAATATATAGAAACATGCTTATTATTAAAAGACAAAGGGAAGGTAAATATTTTATCTGCCTTGAGATTATTTTTGATTGATAGAAGGTAATACTTAGTCATTAATTATATTTGATTCAAACAAATGTAAATTAAAAATCCTGTTGTTTTTTCTTAAATATAATAATTTGCTTCCATTTATATTTGATCTTAAAAATGACTTAATAAAACAAATACAATTTTTTTTGATATTTTTGGTTTTGCTTTATTGTAAAATAATTGTAGTTGAGTTTTATGGGTTATGGGTAAACTTAATAATAAAATGTATAATGGGTGGATATTCATGCAGGAAAAATGTTTCTTAATAAATTTTGTATCACATTAAAATATATATTAATTTTTCGATATATTTGTAATTTTATTCCTAAAATAGTACTAATTTTATATATAATCATCATATTATTCTCTTTTTATCAGACCACACATCTCAATGATAGCCATCAGCAATTAATGGTTCATTGGGTCGGAGAAGGGTCCGATGTAATCATCTGCCTGGCAAGGGACTCAAGTTCCAGAAATAAAGGTGTCGCTTCTTCGTCAGCTCTCTATATATCATATGACTATGGAAAAAACTTCACTAATAAGACTGAGAGCTTCCGACTAGGAGATGAAGAAGATAGTGGTTATGCACAATTGGACAAGTTTTTTAATCATCCAAAATATCCAGAATTTGTAAGTATATTTATATTATAGCTTATTTACAAAAAAGCAGCGCCCACTGGGTCCAATTGTGAATCTAAACCGTTTTCGAATCTACTGAAACACACACAAAAAATTTCATCATAATTGGTCCAACCGTTTAGGAGGAGTTCAGTGACATACACATGTACAGTAGAACTATATATATAAATCTAAATCTGTATATGAAATAGATTTTTAATTTTTTGTAATGATTTTATCTTGATAGTACATAACAATCTTTATTTTTAGAAATCTAGTAAAATTATAGTCTTCTTGTTGCTTTGAAAATTAAAGCTATGGAAGGCAATTTATGTTATCAGAATATCACTTTCAAGTGCAAGTTGTGTCCTTGATTTGAGTTGTCAATAAAAAGAATCAATATTGTGAAATTGATTTTTTAAGTTATTTAAGTTTAATTCTTTTAATTTAATTGATGATTTAAATTTATAACCATTATTCAATCTGTCGAGTAGATAAATCTAATTGATTCAATTGCATCCATTTATACTATATTTGTTTTACAAATCATTGTCAGAGAATTGATCACAACAGACGGTGTCTAGTATTGTATTACAATATAACTGACCCTAGATTGATATTGTTTTTAATATTGATGACTTTTGCAATGCAATATATCAGCAAAATTGCATAGATATTTGAGTTATTATTTTCTGTATCAATGGTGGCCTTATATTTTGAACATTGCCTTGTGATTTATTTAAGACAAAATATTTTTAAAACAATATTTATCTTATAGTAATATTTACTAATGTTCGTCTAGTGGTCGAAAACGAGTTCCACCATTATCGATATTCAAATTAAAACTTCCTTATTTTTTATTAACGCAAAAGTTCGGTACAGCTAAATAAAAAAGGAAAAAAAGAAAATCGGTTTTCAAAGGGAAAATTTTCAAATTCTATCTTTCTCAAAAGGTACAACTTTTTTGCCTATTTACATATACAATAAGGTATATATTTTATTAACAAAGGTATTTGAGATTGATACGTATGTGTCTAAAAATAAATGTAGACAACAAGTACATAATAAAGATTAATGAATGTCAAAAAAAAAAGAAAATTGGCATGCACGAAACAAACATTACGAGGACAAATAAAGGTTGTTTTGTTCAAATGAATCAAGAAAGTAAACTGATTATGTATCAAAATGACAAATCGGTGATAATCTACGTAGTAGGGGTCATTGAACTATTCAAACCACTTGTGTCAAATTACCGCGTGCGTATATACGTGTATACGTATTCATAATAAACATTTTAATAAGGTGTTGTAAGCAAGTTTTACCCGATTTTAACTACGACTAAATACGTAAAATCTATTTTTCATCAAAGTTTAACTATTTTAGATGTGAATGTAATGATAATGGGAGGCGGAACAACCACGAAATTGTACCGCATCAAATAAAAAAAAACCATTAAAATCGGGTCTAAAAATACACACTCACATTCACTCTTATTTAATAACTGGTTCCTTCTGAAATTGGTTATAAATAGAAGAGTTTGTATATAAATTTATTCATCTATTTTTTTTATCTGATGTGAACTTCAAACGACAGTCTATTGTCGAGCAGTTGGAAGCTAAATTTGTTCACGGGATGATCTAATAAACTGATAATGCCAGGACGTGTTCACCAATAAGTCCTGCGGGATTTCCCTCTCCAAGATTTACCAATCTTTAAAGTACCATTTTGTACGCCAGTATTGTGTTTTATACTTGAGGAATAAAGGACTAAAGGCAGCATAGGGGGAGAAAGAGGTTTGTTAAAGTAGGCCTACGGTGCTCCAACTTATCTAACAACAACAGATACTTCATTTAATATTGCAAAGGTGGCAAACAAATGTACAGACTACAGCCTGCCTGATTTACGGGCACCGTATTCTATAGACGTTTGCAATACCAATAGCATTATAACCGTTCTGCCGAAAAGTTGGAAAGAAAGGGGAAATAAAAGGAGAGGATAAGAATAGGTTCATGACTCCGGCGCAACTCATTAAACAAAAAACAAAAGTACGGGTATTGTTATTTCGCGTTTATATTCAGTTGGAGGGTAGCAGTCCCTGGTCGATCCCAAAACATCAAGAAAATGTTCATTACTTTATATTTTGGAAGTTTCTTCTATTCAACTGCAAGGAGGCTGGCTAGGTAGTTACCACCGCAGTGTCAGTTATTCTGCCGTATGCTGCATGCTGCATGTAAGCAATATGCTGTGTTTCGGTTTGAAGGACACTGTAACCACTTAGCCTGTAACATTACTGAGTAAAAGAGTTTTAAGAACCAGTATCTCAAGGTTGACAACGCTTGAGTTACAAACTACTAGCTACGACAACAGCATACCATCAGTTGGGTCGTACGCTTGTAAAACTTAGTCACATAAAAAATAATAACTTCTAACGTCTACACATTGATAAAAATGTATAGTAACAAGAATTGTATCTACAAAGGTTCTTGATGTAAATATTATTGTAATATAATATGTAGCGGTATCAGTTTGAAAGTGCAATGAACGGAACGAATAGAAATGATTCATTACTTATCTAACCGTCTGGTAAGATAATAAATTCTATTATACGCATAATTAATTACAGTTTTCTTCTTTATGTCGATAATACTTAATGTCTCCTTTCTATATTAAAAAGTTCTCGTTAAAGTGAGCGATTAGTTAATTTCTATGTTTGAATTGTTCTTGTTTGTATGAAAAAGTATGGAAGAAGTGTATGTCAGGGTTTTTTCAAACAAACAAAATCTAAAGAAAGGATGAATTTGGCACACAGCTATCTTATTACCTGGATTAATAGTATAGCTTTTATCACCCTCAAGGTTGACGTTTTCGAGGCCACTAGGGCCAACAGTAATAGACACCCAAAAAAACTATCCCGGAAAATGTTAGGTTCCCGTGGGATTATCAAAAATTATTTCATGAGCTAAGCTACAGCTGGTACAGTTAGTACTTATTTCAATATACTAATATGTATTTAAATGCTTGATAAATATATCTCAAGTCTAAATACCTGCTAGTCCTATCGTGTGGAGTTACGCATTTATCTCAGGGCATTTTTTCAAGGATAGTTCTAGTAACTTATAAACTTAAAACGCCGTCAACCTTTGATGTCAACATAAATATTATCTAAATGTTAATTAATTCAAGTCTTCTTTCGGTTACCTCGAAATTCAACTCGACGACACTTTATATAACTTTGGTCTAGGGTTGCCAGATTGCAAGTATACATTGCTGGATAAAGAAAAAAATAATCTGTCTGTGTCGGTGTAAAATATTTATGTAGGTACATAAATATTTTAGTACATAAAATCAAAGTAGATGAGATTGTCGCGGGTAATTGGCTGTTATATATGTATTGAGGAGTTCCGCACTATATCATCAAAGCCTTTGATCACAAAATTAGTCCATCCCAGAAGTAAACTATGTAACAAGAAAAAATCCGGCGAAGTGTATGTCGGACTCTCACATAGGTTCTGTAAGATTAAAAATATCAATTTTCTTGTATAGATAAAGTTATTTCTTTTTATAAAAAAAAATTGTTTCTATTAATTGTTACTATTGCGGCTATAGAAATACCTATTCTGTGAAAATTTCAACTCTTCACCTATTACGGCTCGGGAGATACAGCCCGGAGAGAGTCGGACGGACAGCGGAAGCTTCGTAATAGGGTTTCATCGGCACCATTAGGGTACGGAACTTAAATTTAAAATCGGTGTACTCATGAAGTGAGTGAGTACGATGTTATTGTAGTATTTTTATTTTGAATCCTGCCAGTAGGTACTCTATCTCACGTTCACTAGTAACAATTATCGCGTAATATACACAACTTAATGATAACCTTCTCGTTGTTTCGTTTTCTCGGTTAAAAAGGTCTGCTATGAATTGAGCTTGATGTGAAGAGTCACCCCTAATACGCAAAATTGGAAACCAATGCGAGTCATACATTTCATGCTTAATAATATATACTTAATATAATAAATTTAATACTATCTTTATATCCAACTAGCTTTCCCCGCAGCTCCGCCCGCGTGATTATTGTTTAGTTTTTTTTGACTGTGCGAAGCCCTATTACTGTTTTTAAATAAAAATATCTATAAACATAAATAATTGTTATACGTGTATAACATATTTCTAGCGTTTATCAAAAACCAGACACTTCAATTTTGTTATTAGAATAATCACTACATAGTATAAAACAAATTCGCTTTCTCGGTCCCTATATCCCTATGTATGCTTAAATCTTTAAAATAACGCAACGGATTTTGATACGGGTTTTTTAATAGATAGAATGATTGAAGAGGAAGGTTTATATGTATCCAATATAATAACGTCCATTAAATAGTGGAGAAATACTGTTATTTTTTGAGGTTTCTAATGTGATGTCGTAAATAATCGTGCGGGCCACGGGCAGTAATTAATAAATCAAAACTACTGGATCGATTTTAATCATTTTTTCAGTGAACGACATAGGCTATATATTTTATACCCGTGCGAAGCCGGAGCGGGCCGCTAGTATAGTATATAAATATTTAACAGTTTATTTCATTTTAGTGTGTTTTCGTGGATTCTACAAATAAAAAGCTGTATTATACCCAAGACAATGGACGGACTATACATCGATCGGATCTCAGTTTTCATCCGAGCGAACTTGCCTTCGACGAGCGAATGCCGAACCGATACGTTATCTTGGATAAGGTTAATTCCACACGAAACGTGAGTATTTTTAATTATTTTTAAATTATGTTATTTTCTATTGATAGGGTAATAACTGGACTATATTTAGTCCAATTTTTTCTACTGAGGGTCTACCATGAACTTTTAGTAACAATTATAGTAAGATGAAATTCAATGCAGATATTAAAACGATTCAGATTTTATATGTCAACGTCATATCGATGCAGTTCATTTTAGGTTGTCATTTGAATCGTAATAAGAGTTCATGGTAGCTTTATTTTACGCTACTGAAGAAGGGCTATGTTTGTTGATTATGGGTCTGTATTTCCTAGCTCTGTAAACTAAACTGCTTTTGGTTCGTCTCAATCGTGGTAAGTCAAGTTCAAAAGATATGGTTAAAGAAACTTTATTCTCATAAAGAACATAATTAACTTACATGAGAACATGGTATACAATTACAATAGTTGCCTAGTGGCGTAACAAAGTAACACTAATAAAACATATTATATAAGAAAAAATAAAAAATAAATAAAAAATTTACAAAGAGGGTATCGCTGAATACTTTAGACTATTGTCGCTAAACTGGTCTTATCGTACGTCGCAAGTACACGGAGTTAGTAAAGCTGGAAGTGGTATGATAGAATTACAATTTTGACTTAATTATAATAATTGTTTTTTTTTTTTTTAATTTATTTATTATTTTTAATTAAGATAGTAGCATCGATTGTAGTTTTTAATGTGATGAGTAGGCGAGTTAATTAATTTTCTCTACCATTGACATTTTATATATTTAGTTTTTAAACTAGCTATCGTTTTCACCTATACAAATAAATATATATTTTTAATAATAAACGCTGCACACTCAACGGCCCCCATTAGGATAGTGATATCCTGGGTCGGGATCCGGAAACACATACAAAGACAAGGACAAGGACAAATACACACAGACCGGAAAATATGCTTGTATGGTCAATACAAACATATTATGCTGCGAGCGGGAATCGAACCCGCGGGCTCTGGCGTTTAAGGCAGGTTCGCTACCGCTGGACCACAACGTCGTCAATATATTTACTTTAATTTATCTCTTGTTGACCATATTTGTTTATGTCATTATTACGTTTTATTGTATCAACGTTATCAGAGCTTGATATGGAATTATTTTATCAATCGTATACAACAAGTTAGGTTAAGGTCATGTTTTACAACTTTTTAGAAATACTTGTGTAACTTTTTAATGAAAAAAATAAAAAGGGTAAAAATCAATAATTATGAGGGATATTAATATCATCATTATAATATATAACGTTTCTAAATAATGAATTAAAATATGAAATGAAATTGCAGCTTCAACAATCCAAATCTATCAATACCGATAGAGAATTCAAGATATATTAGAAAGAAATTTTTGTGTCTGTGAAATTGTTAGCTGATACTTTATGAAGAAAAGTTATAAGGAAAGACATGATTTCGTAGAATAATATATAACAAATAAAATAATACAGTGTTTTTAAAATTTTAAGGATAAAAATATTAAATGTTTTTTATTAAAAACGCTCTATTGTAGCTATTAATTAATATACAAAAAAAATGCATGTTCACTTCGACCTTGCGGTTGTGAATTTCCGAAAATAATGCACAAAAAAACTTGTTTCTAGCTCTACTTAACCTTGGACGGGGGGAAGACCTTCAAGATGATACAGAGTTACGTTAAGACGTTCTTCTGGTCTTCCGGTCCTGGTTTCCCCAAGGTCTTCTACGTGGAGAGATGGAAGCCCGGCGGTAATAGTACGGTGTTAAGCGTCAACGATCCAGTTAATATGATCGATGCGCAAGAGTTGTTCTCGGACGCTAAGGACTTCCAGATAAAAGGAGATTTCATGTTTGCGACAAGGCAATCGAAGGAGGTGAGTTTAAAGACATTTATTATCAGTAATTTATTAGAACTAATTAACATTGTTTGAAAAGTAATTTTAAGTAATTCAATAAAACAAACAAACACTTTTCATATAGTTTAAGTGATGTTCAGTATTTGGGAGTTAAGAAGAACACCATGTTTTAACATTGGGAAACGCATTTACGTGCACTACTACAAGTAGTGGTAGTGTGGGGCTGCTCGCTAATCGAGCTAAGTAATACCCACTCAAACCCTACGAACCGTCTTGCAATGACGTCACAGGTTCGCTTGCGCAATCAACCGCGTCTAACATCTATTTATTTTTTAGTATCGATTTCCGTAAATATGATTAAATAATGTTAAATATATCAATGAGGCAAATCGAATATTAAAATATTCAATTACAATTCGTTTTTACCTTGTATTTAAGCAGTAACAATTGAACGAGCTTGTCCCAGCTTAGGTACTATAGCTTTACTTACATCAATTTATTTTGATAACGGCTTCGCCCGCGTGATTTTAATACAAATTCTGAACCAAATTACACACACCGCCTTTACAAATTTGAATGTCATATTTATTTCTATCGAATCAACAGCCTAAAAAATAAGTTTCAAGATTCTAGCTCTAAAAATGACGATACTTCCATACAATTTTTCATCCCCCCTTTCAATACCTTACAACCTTTTTTCGCATTAAAAAGTAGCCTACGTCCTTCCTCAAGTTCTAGACTATCTGTTTACCAAATTTAATTAAAATCGGTTTAGTAGCATTGGCGTGATATGCGACAGACGGACAGAGAAACAAAGTTACTTTCTCGTTTATAATATTAGTAAGGATTATTACGCCTTTTTTCTCTTTTTAGTAAGCATTTTTAATGCATTAGAGTTTTTGTTTTATGTCAAAAAATTCATAACATACTATGTGGTATATCTACAGTGGTTTTCGTATTTTTAATATAAATAAACATAACACACTCAGCGAACATATTGTTACGGGGAACCTTATCACCGGGTCATAAGGTTCAAAATCGTTTGCTACTATCTCTGTTAAAAGTCGCGTGGGTTCTAGAAAGATGTATTTTCAAAACATGTAGTACCGCTCCGCACCGTTCCGCTGAAGGAACTTTCTCGAACCCGTGTTTCGCGTTATATAAGCGGCCCGGCGCTACTGTGTAATCTAGATCTCAATAAAGTCTTATTTAGATCCATCGGGTGTTTGTTTTCAAATTCGCGAACCCTAGTCCTTAACAATATTTTAGGATATGCAATTTATGTCGACGGTTTTTAAAACCCTTTTGCAAACATGACCACCAACAACCACACTGGAACAAATATTTATACAACCAATATAAACATCTGTCCATACCGGGAATAAACCCCATATATTATATAGTATTACATGCAAATTAGTCATCACTAAAAATTCAAAAGTAATTTTAAAACAAAAGTTCTTTATCTGACGTGAGAAAGAATATTTTAATTAATTCAAAAATTGGCAACCCTGGCTTTGACCAGTTCAAGTGTCAACACTTTCCAAGAACCATAACAAGAGTTTATCAGGTCGTCCTGCGCTTGATAAATTGTTTTATTTACATTAAGCTACAACACATACATTTATAAGTTTAGAGACCCCTGCTACGGCGATCGCGCCGGGTGTCACAGTGGATTGTGCCGTAATGTTAAAACAGTTATCATACTATATATATTTTTTTAACGCTATCTATACATTACTAATATTCCTATTTCCCCTCAAACTAAGGGTGTAACTTGTGCTAGGAGTTGGTATGACTGTAGCCCATGGGGGTTGAGCTGTTGAGGATTTCACCTTACATATTATTGAGAACATCATTAAAACAAGAGTTTCATTTTATTGATGTCGTCAATATTTGTAATTTTGTGATGACTAAAATATCGATGAAATCACCCCGCAAAGGTACGAAATACTCTCAATTTCGCAGCGCATGAAAGATCTTCTGAATATCTACGCAATATAAAAAAATCTGCACATTTATGAATCAGATTGCATCATCGTGGAAAAACATCACGGAGTTAGAAAAGGGTAAAGGGGCTCCGAGACCTGCATTGGCTGCATTGCTAGGGGCCCCGACACGGCTAATCCGGCCCTGTTTATTTATTGTATCTAATGACGAATTTAGGCGTACTATAAAAAAGATAGTTGAGTCATACATTTCTGCGTAACAATAATCAGAAGTAGGTATTTATCAGTTGTTTTCGCAGTGTTTGGCACTTTCCGTGCTTGTATCGTAATTATTTTTCCATTCCATTCCATTTTTGGTAAAAACTGCAAATATTTAGTTCTAATAATGATTAACAGGCGGAAACTGAAAGCGACTTCATTTATCTAAGCTCAAAGGCACAACAACATTGATAATTAGCACTTCTATCTTGAGGTGTTCCGTTTTTAGGGTTCCGTAGCCAAATGGCTAAAACGGAACCCTTATAGTTTCGTCATGTCCGTCTGTCCGTCCGTCCGTCTGTCCGTCCGTATGTCACAGTCATTTTACTCGGAGACCATTGATTCTATCTAAACGAAATTTACTAATTAGGTGTATTCCATGAACCGCACAAGGATTTTGTAATAAAATCTTAATATATATATGAATTAAGGGTAGCAGTCCATACATGTAACTGACGATTGAAAAAAATTTCAACGTATGGCAACGTGTAAGATATCTTTGGATAGTTCTTTTAAAATGATAAGGAGGTTTGATTTTGAGTTTTTTCATTAAGCCAATAGTTGTTGAGATATTAGCTCCTAAAGTCGTAAAAATCGTGTCCCCCTCTAACTTTTGAACTATGAGATTTAAAATTCTGGAAAAATTTGAGCTTGTAGAATACTACATGAACTTTCATCCACATTTAGTTTGAAGAAGATAGGTCTATAAATATAAGAGATATATAAGTTTTTCCCATAACTTTGTTTTTCATATAACTTTTAATAATTACTATGAAATTACCAACTTATTTTTGCGGTGGGTTTTAATTCGCTATTATTTTTAAAACCGTTAAGATTCTTCATAACCTTACCATCACCCATTTACGCCTGTTTTCTCGATTTATCCAAGGCATTTGAGGCCTGGTTAATTACGATATCTTATGGCAGAAATTAAAACTCACTGGCGTACCTGAAGAGATCAACAGGATTTTTAAGTTTTGGTATAAAAATCAGGTTACTGTTGTGCGATGGTCAGAGAGCTACTCAAGGTCTTACAGGTTTGAATGTGGGGTGAGGCAGGGTGGCCTGACCCAAGTTGTTTAATCTGTATGTGAACGCCCTAATACAGACGCACTCAGTAGCACTCGTGTCGGATGCCATTTTGACGTAGTCTGTCTTAATAACATTATTTACGCAAGCGACATGGTTCTGCTGAGTGCATCTGTCTGTGGGTTAGCAAAACTGCTAAGTCTTTGTGAGAACTATTTCAAACGTCATGGCTTAGTCTATAACTGTAAGAAAAGCGAATGCATGGTCTTTCAGGCCAGAGGAAAATCGGTTCCATCTATTGTACCTGCTATCAACTTGCACGGGGTTCCACTAAAGAGAGTTGAATGCTTTAAATATCTTGGCCATGTAGTATTCTATGACTTGAAAGACAATGCAGATATTGAGACTGCGTTCTCTCTCAATATCGGCTTTGTCTGTTAGGGCAAATATGATTGTTCGCAGGTTTGCTCGTTGGTCAATGCCAGTCAAAATAACGCTTTTCAGAGCTTACTGCACCACATTTTACCCTAGCAGCCTGTAGGCAGACTATACGCAGAAACAGTACAACGTCCTGCGTGTACAATATAACAATGCTTTCAGGATGCTAATGGGTATGCCTCGTTTTTGTAGTGCATCGGGGATGTTTGCCGAGGCGTATGTTGACTGTTTTTATACCATTATGCGAAAGCGGTGCACATCGCTGTTGCGCAGGATTCGTTCCAGCTTAAGTGGCGTACTGAGAGCATTTGTTAATAGAAGTTGTTTGTATGTGAACCACTGCTGTCGGATTCACGTGCTGACAAATTAATCCTGTCTTAGGTTAAATAAGTTTTAGAAATTACTAACAAATAGGCGTAAGATACTTGTATTACTAACAACATATGATCCATTGTTGGTCGAAATAAAGTTATTATTATATATATTATTATATAACCATGCTGCGGAACCCTTCAGATTCAACTGTGCGTGGTCCACAACGCACTTGACTGGTAATTTATTTATATCTGGAGTTGTTGACCGGATCATAACAATCTATATGAGATTGCCACACACCATGAAGTTTATCCTACCCAGCAAAAATTGACACTTAAATCGCTTTACAAAAGGCGAAGTCATCGCGTGACATACATATTAAAAATTAAATTAAAATAACGGCATGTGCTTCCATAATATTTAAAGTTTGTTTACGATCTATTAGAACAATTAATTTTGATACTTGTTATCTTCTTCATCCTAGCATTATTCCCGGTATTTTATTTTACCCAGGGTCTGCTTATTACTCTTATCCGGATTTGACAGGTTACTAGTTTTTACACAGAGCGATTGCCATCTGACCTCCGTAACCCTAAGGGCGAACCAGTAACTCATTGGATAAGAGCAATTTACTTAAATTTTGATACTTGTTATATTTTTTATTATATTGTATCTTTTGTTTATTACATAAATACTTCTATTTTCGATTTTCGGGGGGCTTACCATTAACTCTTATAGCGACTGAAAATGAATATAATTCAATTCTGACATTTCGAATTTTATATGAGCATGACGTATAAATATAACATAATATATATTGGACGACATTTGAATCGCAATAACATTAAATAGTAAGCCGCTGCTGGTCACGTTAAAGTTGTTAAAATAAATTAAATCGATTGCTACCCAAACAGAATATTTTATTAAACTAAAAACTTCAATACAAATAATACAATAATTTTAGTTACACTCGTTTCTGTACAAAAGAATGATGTGATGATGAATACGAGTAAACAATAAAATTGATCGTCATTACTGAGACTATGGTCTGTTTTTATGTAACTTGTCGAAAAATAATGATACAGCAAAATTACTTGTAAACATACAAAAATTGACTCCTAAAAACTTTGTTACTTTACAAGTTCACATTTAACAAACTAAAACTTTAATTACAAGTAGTACTTTAGTGTTTTCACTTTTCGGCATTAATGGACTGACTCATCCGGTGAAGTACTTATCAATTGATGAGTTTTAATCAATGTTCGTGTTGTTGCGTTTTGTTTGCGGTTACCAACTTATTGTTAGTGTTAGAGTTGTTTAGGTCACCTATATAGGCCTCTAACTTGACTATCGGTTATTATTCAAACAACCGAAGACGCTTAATTGAAATACCACTATGCGATCACACATCCATTAATTAATGCACCGATAATATAATGTTATTTTGACGAATAAGGCCTGAATTGCACTTATGCTGGATGGTTTTGGACACACTTATGCGCATCGTATGCTTAAGCATGCTTACAGCTGTTATAGAGTGCTATCGTATAGCCACTTATATTGGTATATATGGACGCAAATAAGCAATACCATATCAACCCACAAAATTGAAAAAACTGAGTTATATATGCAGAAGTGTTGGTAAATGGCTGAAGAACATTTTTCTTTAATATTTGTAGGGTTTTAAGCTTTAAAACTTCTAAAAAACATTTTTTAATCATGCAATTTATGTATTATGTTAAACGTTTTGGGTTATATTATATACGAAATATGCAGTTTGTATACTTATTTTTTTGTGAAAATATGTAAAATAACTTGCATAAATCTGAAATTGCCAAAAACTTGACCAATACATAAAAAATTCATATAAAGCAAGTTGTTCAAAATTTTCAAACGCGTTTTTCTCGAAATGCCATTCGTGTGGGTTGACATGGTATTGCTTATTTGCATCCATATATCGCGGTAGGAATTTGTATACGAAATGGAAACGTCAATAATAAGTCCAACCTTCTGCATGTTTTTAATATACAACATAACTATATTTCGTTACCAACCAATTACATCGGCTTATCTTTTCTCCGTACTCATACTCGTAGGTACGCATGCTTAAGCATGCGCAGGCATCCTTCAGCACACTTTAAAGGCTGTTTAGTACTGTAACGTGTTATATCAAGTGTTACACTTAAAACCATTTAAAACAGAAAAATGCGAAATCCCTATCGATACTGAAGTGAGAATTGATGCGTAAGCATTTTCATATAAACTAGCTATTTTCTATTGAGAGAATGGTGATCGTAGTTAACTAAGTAGGTAATTCAGGCTTAATTATGCAAATGTACATAATATTAAATAAACTATGTCATGTTAACTTTGTGAATGATTTATGCATTCGTGTACTCGCACGCCCCGCCCGTGGCCGTAGTTACCACTAAATTTCCACTTGACGCGAGGAAGTTGTTGGTAAAGTGAATAATACGAGACAAATTTGTCTGTCCCCGTTGCTCTTGTAGTCCTCTGAGTCTAGAGCGTTCGTTGAATCACAGCGTTGACCTCTGACCTATGTGTGCGTTAGAGGTTTCATTTATAGATTCATGTTGTATTAATTTTAATTTTATTGACGTACCGATTTAGTTATCTTATAAGCAGTAGAAGTATCTACTTTTTATATTTTTAAATCATACAATTTGTAAACAAATCTTACTATACTTTAAAACACTAAGGTACCTACGTACTTTGGGTGCGGTACACTAGAAATCTAGAATATATGTAAGTGGATTTTTCGTCATCGTGATTAATTAAATTTAACGCAAATTAGTTTTATAAAATATTGTTTTTTTTATTCTTATTTAAATGGCCTTATTTTGAATTAAATTTTATAAAACGTGACTGAAAACACACCCTTTTACTGACATTTACGTCTATTTAGGAAATTGTTATTTTCAAAGTCGTATCTTTTTATCATTATTATCATTATCAGCCTGTATCAGTCAACTATTGACAAAGGCCTCTCTTAATCAAAACAACTTTATTCGCTTTTCGGCTTTTTGCACTTACCGCTATGATATGGAGTGCTGGTTCTATATGTATTGAAATGGGTCAAACTTGAAGGGTAAATTGACGCTACCTAATAAGTAGTTAAAAGTAAAAAACTTATAACGGCGTATGTGCGGCAAGAGTAAGAATGGGGACAAGAAATTAACCAATTTAATTCCTCAATATTTCATATCAATAAAAATAGACACCGTTGTGGGTAGCGAGCCTGCCTTTAGTCTAGACGGTTGCGGGTTCGATTCCCGCTCGCGCAGATGTTTGCATTGATCTTACAAATATCTGTTTCGGTCTGGGCGTTTGTCCTTCTGTGTCACCCCACTTTGCCTCGGAGAGCACGTTAAGCTGTCGGTCTTGGTTGTTATCACATAAGATTTGATAGTAATCAAGAGGAACTTGATAAGTAAATTGCGCGCTTGCTTGCAAGCGCATCTAGTTTTACAATAAAATAAACATATAAAAAAAAAACTTGTATCTTTGGAAAATGATTTTACCTTGTATTGTCATATTCTTGTCGAGAATATATATTTTCCATGAAACAGGACTTTATTATTTAATCTATGACACTTCCTGATATCGAAACAAAGAGAAATTTATCCTTAGACGACATTATAATAACACGGAATTGTTGTGCGCATGTAATGCGTGATAATGACATACATGAATATTGTTTTATGTTGTAACATAACTTGAGAGCGAGCGAGTGATATCTGAATAAATGGTAGGTTAGAGTTTACTTTATTATGTCCTAAAATAACTACACAATCTTTAATTAATTTCCCATTAATTTCCCATGAAACAGGACTTTATTATTTACTCTATGACGTTTCCTCATATCGAAACAAAGAGAAATTTATCCTTAGAAGACATAATAACACGGAATTGTTGTGCGGATATAATGCGTGATAATGACATACATGAATATTGTTTTATGTTGTAACATAACTTGAGAGCGAGCGAGTGATATCAGAATAAATGGTAGGTTAGAGTTTACTTTATTATGTCCTAAAATAACTACACTTGAAAGCATATCACGTGTCGTGTGAAGCCACGATACTTAAATAATAAGATTACTTTTAAATACAATTATGCTAGAAAAAATACTTTTATATATGAACCAAGAATCAGTTATAAAAAAAATACCAAGGCTATTTTGTGGTTGGTACTGGATTGCTTCTTAAGTTTTAATGTCAAACGCGTTATAAAAATATATGATTTGGAGCAATATTTAAGAAGAATCCTGCTATGATATTATTAATGTGATTTTTTATGTTTGGATGTTTGTTACATAATCACAGAAAATATCTAGTTTATTACTTGGGTCACTTGCCGCGGCCACTGCTAGTTAAAGATAAAACTATCTGTCTATAATTTAATAAAAAATAACGTCTTTCTTTCCTCGTGTGTGTGTTAATAAAGCGAGAACGGTTGGTCCAAATTTTACTATTCATTTAGTGCAAAGATTCGTTATCTGGGCAGGTTTTTATTATACATGTTAATCCTCTCAGAAGCGAAACCGCAAGCATTGCTATTTGCTAGCCTTTTATAATTAAGTTACCTGATTTACCTTGTCTCTCTATCTATTTGTAACCTTTGTCTCTGAATTTACATGTACATCAAATATAAAGTAACTCCATTTCGTTACTGGTTTACTAGAAAGTGTTGCGGACGTGCAATTATATTTGTTTGTCAAATTATATCAAACAATTATTGAATTTGTATGTTGCGTATCGATGTAATGGTAATTTCCTTCGACGCCGATCGTGGACGTATATTTATTATTTTATTTCAGTTAGGTTCTAGTTCCCCTCTTTTGTATCGAGCACTTTAAATGTTGAATTCATTCAATTGGGTCGTCATCTTAGAAGATTTATCGGCAACCAGACACTGGTTAATTCAAAACTCCAAATTTTAGCTGTCTGTCTGTATTCTCCAAGATATATTTCGAAAAGTGTGCTTCCCCAATTTTTAAGCTTGGTTTTGGTCACCCTTTTAATAAAGAACTGCGAAAAATCGCAAGGATCTGTTCTTCATACTCGACGTATTTAAGACACGTAAGAAACGCTTTGCTTCCTTTTTCTTGATACGCACCTAGAAGGCCTCCGTCTTCCTCACCACCTACAGTGTGAATACTTTCAAATCAAGAGTAAATGGACATCTTCTAGGCAAGCGCTCTCCACCTTAGGCTGTATTATCACTTTGCATCAGGCTGTGATAACAGTCAAGCTCTAGCCTACCAACGTTCATATTTTTTTTTTATAAAGAGAATATTATTCGATTACTTGAATGCTTATCTTATTGATTTTTCTAATACCATTAGTCATTGAGGTGCGGCCCCATTTAAACGAAAAACTGTGGTAACTGTTTTAAAGCTTTTTGTATTACACAATAAATGCTTATCAGAGAATTTATATTGTAGCTTTTAACAGCATACTTAACGAATTGTACATCATAGTTTTAAGTTTCACAATGCAGTCATTGTTAAGGTTTGTTTTGTTCTAGTTTATGTATAACCAACATCTACCCTCGTCTTCGTT
The DNA here is from genome assembly GCA_023373885.1 of Hestina assimilis. Lineage (NCBI taxonomy): Eukaryota > Metazoa > Arthropoda > Insecta > Lepidoptera > Nymphalidae > Hestina > Hestina assimilis. The sequence continues at coordinate 8,514,583 of CM041755.1, read as the reverse complement.
TGCAATAACTTCTGAATTATGTTCTATGCAAGTGATGGTGTAAAAATATGACAATTGTCAAAAACAACTGACTGTTGGAGCGTGTAGGTAGACAGCCTGCCTAAGTCTTGACGGTCGTGGGTTCGATTCCCGCTTGGGGCAGATATTTATACAGCTGTGAGTCCCGGTTGTTATCATAACATCTGATAATAATCATTAACTCTGGATAGGTAATTTAATCTTACCCAATGACTGGTTCGTTTTCGGATTGCGGAGGTCAGGTGGCAATTGCTCTGTCTAAAAACTAGTCGAATCCGGGTAAGAGTAATAAGAAGACCCTGGGTAAAATACCGGGATTAATACTAGGAAGAACGAAGAAGGAATAAAATTGCCAAAAAAACGTCGGTAAATCCAATCGTTACCAAATTTTGGCAGCATCACGTGGTGGACTAAACAAAAGAATGTCTGAAAATTTCATCAAATCCCAATTAATCAAAATTGACCCAATCAAAGAAATTAATTTCATTTTTACTGTATTTTTTTTTTCCAGACTATTGAAGTAATTATATGAATTCGTTTGTATACGTATGATTTTTCTTATGAAACATTGTCTATTGTTATATCCTTCTGTAATACATTATTCATGTACACTTAATTATAAATCTGTAGGAAAAAACCATTTTTATACATAATTAGTTCTATGAAACATGCTTTATTTATTGGAAAATATCTGATGATAATGAAATTATACCGTTGCAACTATTCTTCGCGTGCTTTTGCATTGATTATATGTTTTTAACAAATTCGGATTTTTCCTTGTTATTTTGTTGAATCTAAATGTTATTTTCCGTGTTGATAATTGTGCTTATATAATAATTTTAACATTTAATTGACGACGAATGACGACGTTGTGGCGCAGCGGTAACGAAGCTTCCTTAAGCACTACGGGTCGTGGGTTCAATTCTCGCTCGGAGCAGATGTTTGTATTGACCATACAGGCATATTTTCCAGACTGGGTTTGTTTGTCCTAGTGATTGTTTCCGGTCTCTGACACAGCATATGGCTATCCTAATGTGGGCCATAGAGTGTGTAACCTTTATTAATTTAATTATAAATTTTGTTATACCAAAAAATTGATAAACAACCCGCCTTATAGTAAAGGTCACCGTAGGCTTGGATCGCAATCATTCGTCGTCACTACACTTGAGTTTTTTGAAAACTTATCATTACTAAGAACACCACATATACGGTATGAATAATTCGAACTTTCGAATTGAGACAGCTTCATACAATTCGGACACGAGCGTTGTTAGAACGACACGTGGTGGTTACACCACTGAAAGAATCACCTGCTTGCGAGTGCGGGACTACGGATCAAACATTATCCCATATCGCTAATGAATCCCCGCTCTGAAGGTTTTCTGGTGACATGAAAAAGCTGCAAAGAAACTTAAAGGTGGAATTTTGAGAATTCTTGTAGTGGATAGCCATACGATATGATGATGATACAATTCGTAACGATAGGAAATTATTACAAACTTCTAAATATGGTTGGCTGTAAAAAATATTGTCACATCGCATTTATCCATTATCCAATTACATGATACAATATCAGAGTATGTTCTGTCATAGCATCGTTTATTCACTTTGCTTACGATTGCTGTATAAGCTATTCAATATCCGGAGCGGTACAAGCGCACGTAGCAATGTAATGTGAAACCTACGATATCGTCGTGCTCTGCGTATGTATTAGTATGGGTGGGACGGGGTGGTGTGGGTGATATGTACAGCATGGGTGGGAGAAATTATTATATTAAAAAAATTAAAAACTAGTAGCTAGGCCGCGACACGTGTTTCTTTTCTTAAGTAAGGATCGACTTTTAACGTTTCTCGCACCTACCCTTTTTATAAAGAATTCCCTGTATGCATCCTCAAATTATGAATGTAAGAGATTGTATGTATGGAAGTTAGCTTCTCAACCACTCAAAAACGATTTAGACGAAATTTAGCACTCACAAAGGATTAATAGATAGTATAATTTTATTCCAGAATAATGTAAGGTTCCTATTTGATTATCAAAGAACGAACGACCTATCCGGTTACGATTTGGTATAGATGAAATAACAAATATTTTTTTTACGGTCGCCCAGCATAACAAATGCAAACGTGAGCGAAACAGTGAGCATTGGTGATAGAACAATGAAATCATCACGGGATACACATCTCCGATGACGTCCTTAGCCGTGGTTCGGCTTCACAGGAGGCACCCTAAGGACGGAATCAAATTTGAGCCCCCGTGAGGGCCGGTGACGCTGTCAAGGCCAGTAGGGCCAACAGCAATACACATTCCAAAAAAAAATCACAGGATACAAGCATAGTTACACATCACGAAGTGATGAAAATGATAGAATTTAGACTTAGGTTATCTACAAAACTTGTTCTTATTTATTTCTTCCGGCGTGTCTGTGCTTGTATCATGTTTTCCGACTTGACACCACGGGCATAGCCAGCATTCAACCAGGGGAGGGTAAAATTTATATTGAGGGTTCAGAGGGGAGCAAAATGATTATACTTAAGTAATTATAAGTTAAATAGTTCCAAAAGTGTTACCCATATTCGTGCATTTTTCAGTATTTAGCAAGGTCCAGGGGGCTTTGCTCCTGTTGTGGCTATTTTGTATTTTTTTTAAATAAACGGAAACTGTGAAATATTTTGGCTTTTAGAAGATTAGCTTCGGTTTATGTTGAATGTTGTTGTGGTTTTAATTGAAATATGACTAATTGTAAATTAATAGTACCCGATTGTTCCAAACTAAATGTTTATTCTAAGTAAACGATACTAATGTGAATCATATCTGTAATGTTATGAGTCATATTTTATTATCGGGTGAAATATTTCGTATAGTTAGTTTTTGTACTTCGTAACAAACGTCAACAGGCAAGAGGCTCCCAATTAATTTTTTCCCCTTTATGAATGTTGTCATGGAACTCTGTCATTTTTAAATTGGAAATTTGGAAGATTTTGCTCTAAATAATTGTGCTATTTTAAGGCTGTTAGCATATTTATACTTAAGTATTTAAAAAAATTGAAAAATATACTTTTGCCATATTTTTATGACTATGACCTCGTATCTAGGTCAACCATTCTAATATTACCGTGAAGAACATAAATAAATCAAACATTTGACTATATAAAAAAAAAATAGTTTTATGTTAAGGATCCAAGTCTCTTCAATTAGCAAAGCTCTATATATTTTTATTCAATAAATAAAAAAAAATTGAATGATATCAATTAAAAAGGGAGGATCCTCCGACCAGGCGGGTGATATTGCCTGGAGCGTCGAAGCCCTGGGCGGAAGCCCAACGACTTACTTTGGAAAGTTGTATATATAGTCGTTTCGCGTAGGAAACTTTGATAGCGCGATTTAGGATCATGACGTTCGTTGGTCGTCCATATCGTTGCGTAGTATGCCCTGTAAGTGTCGTTGTAGCGTCATGCGACATTGTGACAATCTTGTCTTTCTATCACGTTACGTCATGTTGCGTGTAGATGTCGCTACATATAGCGAAAACATTCAGACGAGTTGAAAGAGTTCTTATTTTTGAAGTCTGTTATAATAATAATAATAGTAAAAAATCAACGCTACTCATTCAACGGCCCTCATTAGGATAGTTATATCCTGTCTCGGGGGTCCGGACACATACACATTGACAAGGACAAACACACCCAGAACGGAAAACTTGCATGTATGGTCAATGCAAACATCTGCTCCAAGCCGGAGACGCACTCGCGACCTGTGCCACTTAAGGCAGGTTCGCTACCACTACGTCAAAGTATGACGACCAAGGTTAAATAATACAAACTTTACATCGTTCGAAAGAAAGAAAAGTAATCTTTCTCCGACAGCTAAAGTAATAAATACTCTTGTATTGTTTCAGAAAAACTCGTTAGACCTCTACATCTCCCATCAACGCGGTCCATTCATCAAAGCCGATTTTCAGACGGAATATCCCCTGATGAAATTTCACATTGCCGATGTAACTGAAAATCGTATATTCGTCTCTGTCATGCATTCTGAACATGTGGCAAATCTATATGTGTCCGAGATAAGCAAACATTTCACAGTTTACAATTTCGTACTCAGCTTAGAATACATTTTGTGCTATTTCCCCGATGGTAACTGGAAGGATAGTTGGTTGGAGTAAGTACATTATATTTATACAGTATTATATAAGTTTTATTTACCAGCTTAACCAATGGGCTGATTGAGAAAAAATTAAAAATTGGCGTTGCCTTAATATCATAAATGCGAAAGTTTGTGAATTCCTTACTCAATCGATCGAAGTGATCGATCATCGATTTTCAACTTAAATGAATCAAGTATGTGGCTGTATGTTTATTACTCTTTCACGCAAATAATTTGGGTGAATTTTGGTACAAAGCTTATTACCTCCATTAACGTATAGGATACTTTTTATCCTGGAAAATGTTGGGTTCCCGTGGGATCGCGAGCAGAGCCGTGGGCACACCTAGTATTTTATACTATAGCATACCATAGTATACCTAGTATGCATCTGATGTTGTGTGAGTCAGTAATGATTGGTGCAAAGAGTACAATCTCAAGGTCTCTTAGTCATTACATTAGTGTGGGTAAGTTTCCAGCAAACATAAATAGAATTGAGTAGAAGAGGGAAGATTCTGCTTCCTTCATATCGCACGTTTAATCGATTTTCTTTTCTTTTTTATTCGTTACTAGCGGCCCGCTCCGGCTTCGCACGGGTATAAAATATATAGCCTATGTCATTCACTGAAAAAATTGATTAAAATCGATCCAGTAGTTTTGATTTATTCATTACTGCCCGTGGCCCGCACGCGTTAAATGTAATTATTTATGACATCACATTAGAAACGTCAAAAAAATTGTTTTTTTCTCCACTATTTTTATACATATAAACCTTCCTCTTCAATCACTCTATCTATTAAAAACCGCATCAAAATCCGTTGCGTAGTTTTCAAGATTTAAGCATACATAGGGACAGAGAAAGCGACTTTGTTTTATACTATGTAGTGAAGTAGCAGTAATGAGAAATTTTTATGAAAAAAAAAAAAAGACACAAGTATAACATAAACTATTTAAATTCCACCCGGATTAAGTTTTATCGTTGGTATCTAACTAATATTACAAATGTGAAAGTTTGGATGGATGTATGGATAGATGGATCAATCGGAGCACCGTGATTGTCAGGTCACGTTGGTATGTTCTGCGAGAGTTCCCGTAACCTGACAAACACACTGAGGTAGGCCACCGAGGAGGTTTTAGTGGGTCCCCATGACGTTTCCACCTTGTCGTGGATCCCCACATAACCCGATTGTCCTCCCCGATTTCCTCCCCGACACCAAAAAAAAAAAAAAAAATGGATAGATGGATGTTACTATTTCACGAAAAACGATTGGACCAAGTTGAATGAAATTTGTTACACGCATTGCTTATTGCCTGAATTAACGTATAGGATACTTTTTATCCCAAAAAATGTTTGGTTTCTGTAAGATCATACAGCACAGCTAGTATTATATAATTTGGTTACCTATTTTTTTTTCTATTTCGTTCGTATAATAAAGAAGCTGAAGACTTACTACCATAAAAAGTATATACCTATCAGTAGGTATTCATGCTGTGTATCCGTTTCAGTACGCCAAAATTTTATTAATTTTCCTTATATCGTTATAACTTTAATGTTTGTCCAATTTCACATTTATAATAAAATTCCTCTGCCAAAAAGGCTAAATTCTATATTATGCTTTGCATATAAAGGTTTATTTTCTTTCAGGGACGTGACAGAAGACCCATTCACGGATCTATACCGAGTCGAGGGTCTCCTCGGTATTTATATAGCATCGAAAGTGAACGTTAAAAGTAAAGTGACGAACATAGAGCCACAGCAGTTGGTCTCGCATATCACGTTCGACCACGGCGTCACTTGGTCGCCTATCAAAGCGCCGACTGAGGATGAAAATGGTAAAACATTTTGTTAATTAAAATTTTTGACTATTCTTTTTTTATGACGTCATGTCATTGTTGGTTGTCCAACAAGCATACGGCCCGGTTGATGGTAAGCAGTTACCGCAACCTATGAACACTTGCAATTCTTGAAGTATCACATGCGCGTTGCCAACCCAAGGGAAAAGAGGTAAGATGAGAAGGGAAAAAAGGAAGGAAACCGTGGGAGGATGTTTGGGTTTCTGGTGCTCTCACTCATTGCATGAAACTCAACAGTAATGTTAGGACGATTTTCTGTGAGAGGGCAGTATTTCCCCGGTCGAGCCGGCCCGTTTGTGCTGGGAGGAGCATGACGCTACTACATCAATCTTATTTAATTTAAACAAAAGCTATTCTCTTTTATAATCCATTCATTCTTTTGAATTCAGTTTGATTTCTTTCAAGGCGTCGGGATGGGACGACCCCATCGCCCGCTGTTGGGATAACCTCTGTCACAACAGAGATTATTCCACCAGTGCAATCAGTCACACTGGTGGTAGGTCTTTTGTTGCAAGAGGCCGGCTAGGTAGGTACCACCGCAGTGTCCAATATTCTGCCGCCAAATAGTAGTGCTTAGGCACTACTGTGTTCCAGTTTTAAGGGCATTGTACGCTAGTGAAATTACTGGGTGAACGAGATTTAAGAACTAATATCTCGAGGTTGGCAACGCGTGAGTGGCACCTACTAATGGTGCTGCAAGCGCTCATAGGCTGCGGCAGCCACTTACCATCAGGTGGGCCGTATGCTTGTTTGCCAACTTCTAACATAAAAAAAAAAATTAATAGCCAGGCGTAGTACATAGGGTCTAGATCATGGGAATACTGTTTCGTATTTTCTTGTGAATAGCTTAACGGTAGAATGGCCAATTGCGTTAAACGCGAGAGTTGCAGGTTCGATCCTAACCAACTTGGGCTATTGTACCAACTCCCAGCGAAAGTTAGGAGCTTATTTGGAGTGGCAATAGGGATATTAGTAATTAATTGAAAAAGCATTGCAATATTCTTAAAGGAAAATCTCCAATTCGTACATAATATCTCGTCACAAAAATTATCGTAAATATCTTCTTGTAGTGAAATCGCCGTCCCACCGAATTGTGACGTAGCCGGCACCTATGGCAGTTCACAATGTCACAATTTGTATATATTTTTGAATACAATGTAATGTTATTGAAATACGTACCATCCAAGATTTTGTTTTGTTTTTGATTATAATGCCCGGCTGTTCGGAAAATTTAAATTACGTTAACACGCTCCTTAGCCTAATCGGCTTGTTAGATTTTAATGAAAGAGATGTCGTCTGATGTATGTTTATCGTGGCTCGTGAGATTCAATGCTAATAAAAGGCTAAATTAATAAAATTAGAATAAAAATCGCATGTACAGTTCCGATGTACAGTTCCGATCGGAACGTTCTTGTATAGGCAACATATATCTTTTTTTATGTGAATAATTTGACAAAGCACATAACCCACCTGATGGTAAGAGGTTATCGTAGCCTATGAGCCACGCGTTGCCACTCTCGAGATATTTTTCTTATATCTTTCTTGCCCAGTAATTTCATTAGCTACAGTGTGCTTTAAACCGAAACACAGTATACTATTTTACTTTGGTAGAATAACTGATACTGCGGTAGTAACTACCTAGCCGGCCTCTTGCAATAAAAGGCCTACCACTAGACAGTTCCTGTCTGGGTGTTCCTGTGTATTTTCGGACCCTATTAGGCTTTAATTATTAATGTCCTTTAACAGGAACGCCGCTCAATTGCTATTTAGAGAACTCATGCAGTCTACACTTGTGCCAGAAATTCAGTCAGCTGTATCCAGTTACAAGGTAAAGATGATATTATCAATCTAATCTAATAAATGCACACTAAGCGTAAATTATTATGGTGTCATACATTTTTTAAACTTTATGTCAATGATATAGAGCTTATTTTCGTTTGAGTTTTTTCTTTAGGTTCCCACAAGTAGTAAAATGGTATCTTATGGACTGCGCCCATTGGGAGCACGGCACGGCAAGAGATATTTATGTGACAAATAAGAATCGATTAAGCTCGATTAATCATCGTCGTTGTAATTTCAAATCATATTTTTTTGTACATATTTCTTCTTCTTTCTAGCATTAATACCGAAAATTATGCAGGTTTTGCGTATATTCTTATCCCGATTTGACAGGTTACTAGTTTTACAAAGAGCGATTGTCATCTGACCTCCGCAACCCTAAGGGCGAACCACCAACTCGTTGGATAAGAGCAATTTACTTATTAAGAGTTAATGATTATTATCAGATGCTATGATAACAACCGGGACCGACAGCTTAACGTGCTCTCCGAGGCATGGTTCTTGTGGGTCTCCCACAAGAACAAACGCCCAGACCAAAACTGAATTGCATACTAGTAACATTAATACAAACATCTGTCCCAAACGGGAATCGAACCCGCGATCGTCGACGCTCAAGGCAGGCTCGCTAGCAACACAACTTTTTTAAAAATAAATATTTTGTAACATGAAAATCCCTTGATGTGCCGTGGCGCCAATGGGCGCAGGCCCTTATGAAGCATGAATTAGTTTACGCTACTCAGTTTGACTTATTATAATTATTATTAAATATATAAGTATGTAGTTTATTTATACTAAAGAAGTATCTGACACGTTAAGGTCAGTATCTATATCTTAATTGAAAGTGACAAAAGCATACAGTTTGCATAATATTGTGAAATATGAGTAATTTATTTGCGTACTAATTTAATTTACTCAATGCTTTCATTGCGTGACATTTCGCAAAGAAGCTAAATTATTATTACACGAGGTTAACTAAACCTACTAATATTATTAATTTGAAAGTGTGTTAGTTTGGTTGTTTTGTAACAATCACCCAATAATAATATTTTATCAATATACATAATATAATATTACCATTTATTATTGACATATTATTCATGTCCGTGAAGACCCTTATGAAGTCCACACAAACGAAAGCGCGGGCATATTGTAGTTTATAATATAGTAAAATTTGTCTAGGTAACCCCATGAAAAACATAATGATCATATAAAAAGGTAATAAAAAAATCTGTTAAAATGTTACCTTAATTACTATTAAGATTTTATACAGTTCTCTCAAGTTATCATGTTAATTTATATATAATCGAAGGTTTTATTTTAATAATATACAGATTACTATTTATAGAAAAGAACAAGTTATGTTACAACAAGTTATGTTATGTTATTTTGAAAACCAGCTATGTAACATTAACTATTTTACAAGTAGGTATTATATGTTTCTAATAATGTTCTCTTTCATCCATCTTTGTGATTGTCTGAAGTTTACCCTAGTTGGCTAAAGCAAGATCCAAAATGGCTTTAATTAAAGATGCCGAAATTTTCGCGTGACAAATCCAGAAAAAGATGAATTGTGGTTATCGCTTTTTAAGTCTGTAATGGTAGTAATCAAGGAAAAAATAAACGTAAAATGCAAATTCTCTTATCTTTTGTTAATGCGCTGCATATCAATTAGTTTTAGGTTGGCATAACATATTTTTCCGTAAGTACAAATAATTAAATTGAAGTTTATGTTAGTAATATCACAATAACAATTTTTTACTAAATGCATAAACAAGTATATATCGTACTCATAGCAAAAATTGTTTATTTCGACTTCGAAACTCGATTATTGTTTCTGCGCAAAAAACTGAACAATAATTCTGTAGACAATGCTGGTGAAAGTTAGTCTTTTGTAACGTATGAATTTCTGTGAAAATTTTGCTAGCTATTTTAAATATCAACTTCCATTATAATAGGTATGTCTTGAATAATTGAATGGCAAATTTTTGTTCCCAAAGGAAAAAGTACTCGTACAATGAACAAGTTTATTTACAATAATAACGTACAGAATGGATTGTCTCGCCATATTTCATAAGTTTTGCGTGTTATTTAATAACTCTGTTATATGGACTTTAAGGTGCACTCGGATGCCACGTCTTTAAAACAGACACTTTATTAAGAAATAAAACGAATATTTAGATTTTGACATTTAAATTTATTTTATTGAAATACATTTACTAATGTATAAACGTAATTCTTAAATTAATCGAATGTCACCTTCAGCGGAACATGCATGAAATCTATTTTAAAATTTTAGTAAAGTGATAATTGTTTTTTTTTCATAAAAAAACAATAATCGGGTATTATAAATATCCTTTTTAATAATTATAGGTAATTTCTCATAATTATAAGAAAATTATCGAATATATGATATAAAATTAAATTGACACGTAAGTCATCGGTGTCCGGTCAAATACACTTTAAAACTACTACTTACTACTACTTATTAGTTTTTAAGTTATGAAAGCTTTTAAACGGAAAATATTAATTCATTAAAATTAGCTTAACGGATTGAAAGATTACAAACAAAGAATCAGACACTATAATAAATTATGATTTATTATCCTAGTTTGTCTCTTCTACGCACCACCAGGTGTTGTTAGAGCGACGAAAGGCTAATGTACCCTTCCCCGTTCACTCTTTGTGAAATATGCCATCTAAACAAATGCCATTTAACTTAATGTATACACTACAGAATTTCAGTTTTATTTAATAGATATTACTGGAAACTCGATTATCTTCTAAATTAACATTAGTTAAGAGATCCTTAGAGGTATGATTTCACGCGTGGGTGGGGTGGCCTATATTGAGCCTAAAATATAACCATTTCATATCTAAAGTATTGGAACTGGAATTAAAAAATAGTAAATTTTGAAAATTTAGTAAAATAGTGCGAAAATGGAATGTAATAGCATTGACTTACTATAAACTAAAGACAGTTCCTTTCATACAGAAAAAATGTCTGAAGATTCTCTGGTGCTACTTCGCAAATTCAACGAAACCAAGTTAGCCACACGTTTGACGCTAAATTTATTCGATTATGTTGCAAGCTTGTGAATAACTTCGTTTCGTTGTGTAAGTGCGACTTTACGAAAGCGCACCGGCAAATCTTTGGATATTTTGTTACTATGGAAGAGCATCTCTACATAAATAAGTCTATGGTAATAGATTATAATTTTTTTGCAGCCAACCAGGAATAATGGTAGACAATGATCTGAGGTAAACAGTCAGTTATAGTGAATGTGGTATTTATATGTTGATTTGCATTAAGCACGGGGTGCTTTCTAGAAATAATTTTAGATATGCCAAATATTTACTGGGTTTATTTTTAATTGTCACACAGTAATAACGAATTAATGGGCTTTATATTACATTTTATATATCACAGATATACCATTGGTCACCATTTATTTGATTTAATAAAAATGGAATACATTCCAATAAATTAATGCACGACTATAATATTATTATGTACATTATACATGACTTTTTTTTTCTAAATAAAAAGTCTCACTTGTATAAATAAATGTCTTGTAATTAAGGTATAATTTTTGTGGAAAAATTTGTGTCACTAATATTCCATTGCGTATTATGTATAAACAATGACCATACAACCCAATGCGTGACTTATTTCTGTCAAAATATTAGCTAAAATGATCACATGTTATATAGCTGCATCCCTTTCTTGCACATGTAAAAATTACACTCTCTTTAGGCAAAGTAATGACGGGTAGGGCCATTCAGAATGCAGTTTTTTGACGGAACTAATTTGTTATAATAAATGTATAGAACAATGGGCGTCTATTGGGATGTATGGTACTTGCAATAATGCTTTAGCATTTTTTAGCAAACCAGTTTAGTTTTTTTGCGTTCTTTATATGCATTGTCCTGCAATATATAGTTTCAAAATCTTATTACAGATCAGCGAGTATAATGAGTTCAAAGTCCGTCCCTGGCGTTATAATGGCAACTGGTGTGTTAGGAAATCCCTAAAGGTAACCCTGGCGTCTACATCAGTAGAGACGCTGGTCTCACTTGGAGGAGAGTGTTAAAGGATTATTATTTCTTCAACTACGGTGACCATGGTGGTGTACTTGTTGCTGTTAAGTATTTCAAGACAAGGGGTGAGACGAGAAGAATTCTATATTCTACTAACGAAGGACTTGATTGGTATCCATATCAGTGAGTATTAAAGTTTAAAGTAGTGACCGACCGAAATTTCGGTTTCGGTTTCGGTTTCGGCCAGTTTCGGCCAAAAATCTAGTTTCGGCTTTAGTTTCGGTTTCGGCCAAAATATAGCCGAAACTTTCGGCCTCGCCGAAACTCGAGTGTTCGTGAGTTTTCGTGCTTTGTTCGGTAAACTTTGCAGCTAACTCGTGACCGTGAAATCTCCAGAAATAAGTATTAGATTGATCTTTAAAATATTGTGAACACAACGTATTACTAGTTAGTTATGTGCAAGTTTTTTTTTTAAGTTTACTCCTAATAGTAAGTCCTGTATATTCGTGACAAAAAAATGGTTATGACTTTAATGAATTTTTAATTTTAATTTTATTTAACTCTATTTAACTGTCTATATAATATACAGTGGTGGTCAACTAATTAGGGACATGGGTATAATAAGAGTAACATTTATTTATATTTTCCATAATTTCAGTTTACATGAAGTCTTCATTACGATTTTTTAATGTTGTTCTGATTTTGATCATTTAACCAATGTTTTCTTAATAGAATTAATAAATTTTGGAATGGATTATAATTAAAAATAGCAACAATTAAAATTCAACTTTACTTCTCCTTCGTGCTTATATAACTCTGGACAAGTAATTAGGGACACTTAAGAAAACATTAGAAATAATGAACGCAGAATGTATAACTATAGCCATATCGACATCGGCGCGGCATCGACTTGATCAAATAATGACAAGTTTCGTCAGTGAAGTTCTTCCAGGCGTCTTTAGAATTACTATAGAGTTGGTTTAAATTTACAGTTTGTTGTACCACAAATGTTCCAAAGAATTCATGTCTAGGCTATTGGAAGGCCAACCTAAAACTGATAATAGTTCACCGGCTAGAAATCATTTGATAAACAGTGAAGTATATTTTGGATCATTTTCGTGTTAAAGGGCCCATGTAACTTCGCCACTAACTTCTAGTCTAAATATTTCTCTTTTAATAATTACAGAGTCCACAAAGGGAACTTTTTATAAAGCTATAAAATTAGCTAAATTTCTTTCTAGGTACACAGTTTCAATAGTTTTATAGGTTTGAAAATATTGCACAGAGTTGAAAACCATACTTTTGGAGCAAATCAAATGATAAGCTATTTTACGGTATGGCCATTTACGTTGAGATAAAATGGTTTTCGCTTGGTTAAATAAGTAACTCTTGTTTAAATAATAAATTGTGATATTAATTTTAGAAATCAAAACTATAAACTTAAGAATGACGCCAAATAAAAATAGGAAGGCTTTCTGCCTTTGTATTTCACGTTTATTTTATTTAAATCAAAAATAAAACACTAACTCTTGCTGTCCCTAATATGGTCAGCCAATAAATGAGCAATTTGAATGCGAGAGATTTCTTTTTAAGTAAACCTACCAAAAATATTCTTAGCTTCGAAAAAGTACACAGCATTGAACAGTATACTTTATAACAAATAGTATCTCATAAAACTAAACTTTTAAAATATTTAACCAAATTATTTTCTGTTCCTAATTAGTTGACTACGAATGTATACATGCAAATAAATGTTTAAAAAACTTGAAATTCAAATTTCATTTAAAAAAACGTAATTTTCAATATTTTTTAAAAAGTTTCGGTTTCGGTTTCGGTTTCGGCCGAAACTGAGAGGGAGTCCGAAAGTTCGGTTTCGGTTTCGGTTTCGGCTGAAAAACCAGTTTCGGTCGGACCCTAGTTTAAAGTAGTATTCTTTTTGTTTATATTATCTTAGCAATTAAATGAGACGCTCATAGCCGAGTGCACCCGCTGATCGGTAAACGATCGGTAGGTTAAGCAACTTTAGGCGCGGTCAGTCACTAGATGGGTGATCGCATAGTGGTATTTGAACCGAGCGTCTCCGTGCTTCGGAGGGCACGTAAAAAGTCGGTCCCGGTTGACAATTAGACAACAGTCGATAAGTCAAGTCAGAGGCCTATGGGCGACCTGAACAACTCTGACACTAGGTTGACCACTAACCAATCGATAATAATAATAAGCAATTAAATTAACATGCTTGTCAATTAACATTATTATCGATACATAGTTTTTTCAAAACTGATAAATATAGATAAACATTCTGTTATACTATAAACAATTTTTGTGATAATTATTCTTTAGTTTATGCTTTTAATCTTTATGAATTATAAAGTAATCATGAACAGTGACGTTTTTTAACGTCTTGTCATCACAACATAAAACAACTATATTTCTCTTTAGATTCAATGCAGATGATTTACGTATATACGGACTTATGACGGAACCCGGCGAGAATACAACAACATTCACAATGTTCGGTTCCGCAAATGCGCAACACCAATGGATAATTATTACTATTGATCTAATGAACACTTTCTCGCGTAACTGTACTGAGGATGATTATAAATTTTGGAGCCCAAGTCCACCTAATTCAACCGCGATTTGTATTCTCGGTGCACGAAATACATACCAAAGACGACTTGCCTATACCAATTGCTACAACGGCCTAGACTATGAAAGACCTGTTAAGAAAGAAGTATGCGAATGCTCCAGGCGAGACTACGAATGTGATTATGGTTTCGTACTTTCTAATAACGTCTGTGTTCTCAATCAGAAGAATATAATAAACTTCGATCCCTACCGCATTCCAAGTAATTGCCCACCAGGTACATACTATACTCGAACAAAGGGCTATAGGAAGATTGACGGAGATGTGTGCAAAACTTCGTATTACAATCCGTACGAACCTGACTCGGTACCGTGTCCACTAAAAGAACCTACAGAATTTTTATTGGTAGCACTAAGAGACAAAATTGCTCGCATCGATTTGGGTAATAATACTGTAGTGATACCAGTTCAGGGACAGAAAAATATAGTTGCAATTGAATTTGATATGAAAAATAATTGCATTTATTGGGCTGATATTGAAGTAGATAAAATTAGCCGTCAGTGCTTCGGTACTGGTAGTGTACAAGAAGTAGTCGTTGACACTGACTTGGCCAGTATAGAAGGCATGGCTCTGGATTGGATCTCTAATGTATTGTTCTTTGTTGATGGTATGCGAAAGAAAATCGAAGCGGTTAGAACCGATCTCACGAGCAAAGGCAGAATGAGAACCACTATATTGAATTCGACAGTACTTAGTAAACCGCGTGGAATCGCAGTTCATCCTCGAGCTGGTTATCTGCTATGGACGGATTGGGATCGTTACAATCCATCCGTGTCCAGGTCAAACCTTGACGGTACTCATGTAAAGAAACTATTCACGAAACCTCTGGTGCAGTGGCCTAATGGTATAACCGTCGATCAAATGTCGGATAGGATTTATTGGGTAGATGCGATGGGTGATTACATCGCGAGTGCCGATTTAAATGGAGAATATTTCAAGAGAGTATTGTGGAACGAAGAGAAAGTCTCTCATCCGTTCGCTGTAGCTGTCTTGAAGAAAAAGATGTACTGGGACGATTGGGATGCGAAGTCAATATTTATAGCTGATAAAGATACTGGGGCTAATATTCGTACGATAAACGACAATTTGACCGGATTGATGGATTTGAAAGTCTTTACTTACTTCATGCAACACGGAAGTAACGCTTGTTCCTATAAGAATACCAGCTGCAATACGCTTTGCCTCGGTGGACCCGAGAATAGTTTCAGCTGTCTCTGTCCCGACGGATTCAAAAAAGTAAATGGGAAATGTTTGTGCCCGAACGGAATGGAACCGGCTTCGAATATGACTTGTCCAAAACAGGACGGAACTTGTGCTTCGGTATGTACATATATCTAAATCGAATAAGGTAACATAAAATGTAATTTTTAGGATTCCGTACCAAAGGGTACCGAACCCCATTAAAAAGCCTCCGCTGTCTGACCATCCGTCCGTCTGTCAGAGGGTTCTAACTTATGAACTGTAATAGAAAAACAAATTTAATTCGAAAATTACGGGGACTATACAAGAAAAATATTTTTTTTATTATACAGTGGGTACATCCCTTTATACATTATTTTTTAAATTTCGAAATTATTATTTATCGCGGCAGCTGTCGATTTTAAGTTTGACAAAATTGATAGTTACAATATAATTCATTTCCAGAATGAATTTACATGCAAAAACGGCATGTGTATATCGAGCACTTGGCGTTGTGATGGTAACGATGATTGCGGTGACATGTCGGACGAGGTGGGCTGTCCGTGCGTTCCGCCAATGATCGCGTGCGCCAACTCGCACTGCTATCTGCCGATGTGGCGCTGCGACGGGGACGTCGACTGTATTGATATGAGTGACGAGAAGGGTGAGTACAAAGTTTAAGAAGGAATCAGCTGTATCAAAGATACAGGGCCCACCAATTAAAGGGTCCTTGAAACCGTGCAAGCAAAAATTTGTAAAATGATATCCTCAATTTCACTCAAACTCGGGCCGTATGCTAAGCTTCCATACTTAAACTTTACAACCGTGCGAAACCGGAGATTTATACAATAACTACATTTTATTATTTTTGTTTCTTTAGTGTTTTTTATTATCTTTTCGTGAAAGCTTCGGTATAAGGGTTCCAAAAAAAAGTGGCTGGCTATGTAGGTAACAAGCAATGTCGAATATTCTACCGCAAAGTAGTATTTAATTTTGCAGTATGTACTAAGTTTCGGTTTGAAGGATACTGTAGCTAGTGATGTTACCAATATTTCGAAGTTGGCAACACTTGAGTGTTGCGCACAAGCGCCCATAGGCACGGCAACCACTTACTATAAGTTGGTCGTACGTATGCTTGCCAACTTGTCGTTAAAAAAAAAATCAACGGTCGCCAGAAAGATAGTCACCGAAAACACACACGAACACAATCATCCAAAACGAAACATATCATGCTTGTATGGTAAATACTAAATACGAACATTTACCTCAAGACGAGTCGTCATCTTGAGGTAAATGTTCGCGTATTGCGCATTGGCGTGGGAGGTAGGATTGGTACGGACTACGCCACAATAACTAACACTAATAAAAATGAAAAGTAAGAACGGTTGTGAAACCAATTACTTAGTAATGTTTGAAAACAAGAAATATCGTTTTATCAAACTGATGTGGCCGATTTTATTTTGATTTTCGTAGTCAAATAATTATATTGTTATTTCAATCCAACATTCTTAGACTTACTATATATATACTATGGACCAGACACAATATCGCAGACTTGTTGGTGTCCCTTCGTAATTTCAACACCAGCCCAAAGGAACAATGTTACACCTATAGTTAACATAACTGAATGAAGTTAGCCTGTGATTGGTTCGTTCCTAATGTACAATGCAATTCTTACAGGAGTTTCTGCAGTATTTGCTAATTTAACGATGACGTATAGTTCCTTAAATGTAAGTTGAACCAAAATGGCCGCTTCTGCGCAGGTACAATCATGGACAAAAATGTTAGGCAAAAATATTGATTTCGTCTTAGTTAAATAGATTTTTTATAAAGTGGGAAAACGGAATTAAGTTTATAATATACTTATTATTTATTCTAAATTCAACTAATTATTTATTCATTTTCGTTAATAATTACTTAAATAGAATAAAACAAATAAATAGTATAGAAAAAGGGTACCTATATACAAAAAAGTTAATGTACATTTTTAATCACTGTCACTTATTGGGATGACACCTTATCTTCTCTAATAAAATTAAATGTTTACACATCTGACAAAAATATATATATATATATACTATTATATAGTAGTATACTATATATAGTTACGCGCCCCCCCTTCATACCGCATACGGTTGAGACCCAAAAACGTGTAACTGCGCACTTACATTTAACAGACAATATGGTACTTTGCTCGACTGTATCTAACCTTTGTAATTCGATTCATTACTTATTTTTAGACTGCGGCAAACAAAACTGCAGTGAAACCCAATTCCGGTGTGGCAACGGTAATTGTATAGAGAAGAGGTGGGTCTGTGATGGAGACAATGACTGCATGGATGGATCTGACGAACGGAATTGCTCGGTAGTATAATTGGAATGCTCTTAAAACTAATAACACTTGGCATTCTGTTGGCAAAAAGGCACTCTCGGATTGTCTATTGCTGTTGACCCTAGTGGCCTTGACAGCGTCATCGGTGGAGAAGCCCGGTCAGGACCTCAACCGGTAAAATATTGAAAGCTCGCTCGGGGCTCAAGTTGGATGGATTCCATCCCAAGGGTCGAGTGTCGAGGAGGGTACCCTTCTCGAGCCAAAACAATGCAAAAATCTTGTTATTGCTAGAGTTTGGGCTTATAAGTCATATAAAACCAATTGTCTTTTGTTTAAGTTATAAGAACGTTAAAAGAATAGTCGCAAACCGTATACTTAAAATAGGTACAAGCTGAAAATCAGCGCTATGTGGAGCTATGAAGTGATACTGCGGCATATAGCTGAGCTAGTAAACCTTTTACAAATTTGATAATTTGTTCTTTTGAAGAATTTGATTGTAATTTCGGTACGTTTTCAGCATAACGAACCGAAGAACGCCGAAGCGATGAGTTGTGAGTTCCACTCATTTCGATGTAAAGATGAAGCGAATCCGTCCTGTATACCGGACTCGTGGGTCTGCGACGGCGAGAGAGACTGCCCCAGCGGTGACGATGAGACCGAGGAGAGATGCAAGAACTCTACATGCGCGCCGTATATGTTTAGATGTCCCAGTGGAAAGTGCATTTTTATGTCCTGGGTAAGGCTTTTTTCCTATAATCTACCTTGGTAATTACTTGTATTTGATAATTAATCATAGCAATTGCTGATTTATGCTACTGTTTTCTTAGTGGAAATTCTACCATAATCATAATTTTTTTCATGTTTGTGTTAACACTAAGCTTATTTACCTTTATACAATTAGTATAAAAAAAATTGTGCGGTCGGAGGACCCCGTCAGGAACGAAGTTCCTTAATTTTTTTCTTCAACTCCAAATGTACTACGAAATGAAATATGTATACTTCAATGACAAAAAGAGAAAAGAAAGGTTATATGATAAAAAGAGACAGGGACAGAGTGAGACTTGAGCATCCGGCTGTGGACTGACTTGCTCGTGCACGTCACGAGCACACGTTTGAGGCTCGATACATACATACATACACACACACACACACACACACACACACACACACACACACACACACACACACACACACACACACACACAGCATACGGCATTTCGTTACGTAAAGATACTAAATCGCACTACCCGTAAGGCGCGTTAAGGAACTTCGTTCCAAAAAAACAACACCAAATTATTATTTGTGACATTTTCTTTACTTACTTTTAGGTATGCGATGGCGAAAACGATTGCAGCGATGAACATTCATCAGACGAAGTAAACTGCACGTCTATTGGTCGTACGAAACTAATACCACGCCCTCCAATAGAAATGCCACCATTTTCTAGCAATGGCACCTGCTTGGATTGGATGTTTAAGTGCGACAATGGGAATTGTCTGCCATATTGGTGGCGTTGTGACAGCATCGATGATTGCGGTGATAATTCAGACGAATTGGCCTGTGGCAGGATGGAAACCGAGAAACCTGTCGTTAATCCTGAACAAGATGTTGCTACAAGGAAGTGTACCAAGTATCAGTTCACATGTGCTCCTGGTGAGTAGTAGTAGTACTTCTGGGCTGTTGGTATTCGTGGGTTCCTGGATAATACTTATTTAGCCGCTTTTAGCAATTTTTATATTTTTATATGATAGAGACTAAATGTACTTATTAGCGTCACCGACATGCTTCATGTGACGTGTTATGTCTATGAATGTTATCGGACAAATGCTAATAAATTCAATTTACAAAGTGTGAAGTTTTAATTATTTATACTATATTATTAAATAAAAATAAAAACAGTTGTTCCCAAGTTACAAGTTTTCACTTCTATCGGCATTCTCCATGACTGCCTATTTTTTTTTCTAATATTGTACTAAAATAAAATATATGATATGCTGTAATGTAATGTTACAACAATCTTAAAAATGTACATGATTGCTGATATTTAAAAAAAAAATTATCTGCATTTGACCTTTGACCTTTGATAGTTGTTATAATAACATCTATACAAGTAAATAAAATTGAATTGTCTGTTTGCAAATCAAATTGCTCTTATCCAATGAGTTACTGGTTCACCCTTTGGGTTGCGGTCAGATGGCAACCGCCTTGTGTAAAATCTAGTAACCCGTCAAACCAGGGTAAGAGTATAAGCAGACCCTGTGGAAATACCAGGAATAATGACGAAGATTGCCGGTGACTTTTAACCATTCGGTATTCGTAACTAGTATTGAATAGCGAATTTGACGACGGTGTCTCAAGTGCCTTAGGTTGCGGGTTCGATCGCATGGAGCAGATGTTTGTATATACCATACAGGCATATTTTCGCGTCTGGTTGTGTTTGTCCTTGTCATTGTGTATGGTTCTAATCCTCCAGCTTATAACTGGCCGCAAATTAGCAATACCATGTCAACCCACACGAATGTCATTTCGAGAAAAACGCGTTCGAAAATTTTGAACAACTTGCTTTATATATATCGTATATAATATAACCCAAAACGTTTAAAATAGTACATAAATGGCATGATTAAAAAATGGCTTTTTTAGAAGTTTTAAGTCTTAAACAAATATTAAAGAAAAATGTTCTTCAGCCATTTACCAACACTTCTGCATATATAACTCAGTTTCTTCTATTTTGTGGGTTGACATAGTATTGCTTATTTGCGTCCAACTATTCTAATGGGGTTCGTTGAGTTTGTTGCGTTTATTTATAAAAAAAAATATCGTTGTGTGTGTGCGTGTCGTCAGGCGTGTGTATCCCCCTGTCGTGGGCGTGCGACTCGATGGCGGACTGCGCGGACGGCGTGGACGAGCGCGGCTGCCCGGCGGCGGAGGCGGGCGGCGCGGCGCGCTGCGACGCGTACAGCACGCCGTGCGCCGACGGCCGTTCGTGCGTGCGCGACGACCAGCTCTGCGACGGCGTCGCGCACTGCGCCGACCGCAGCGACGAGTCCTACTGCGGAGGGGTAATGATCCTTACTTCCTTTCCTTACTTCATACTATAAATGCTTTAAATCGCCTGTAATATATTTTGAATGTAACAATAATTGTAATAGATTAATTTAAAAATCATTATTCTATGTAGCATTAATCCTTACTTATGTATATATATAACTGTCAAAATGACTCTGACTGTGTGCCGCGCTTTCTCATCAAAACTTTAAATGAAATTTGATACATATCTGCGTTTGGTCTAGAGCCTGAGAAAAGGTAAGCGAAAAAAGGGGATTAAGGGGTTGAAAGGGGGGGTGAAGAGTTGTATGTAAGTATGGTCATTTTTAGAGGTAGAAGCTTGAAACTTATTTTTTAGTTGATTCGATACAAATAAATATGACATTCAAGGCTTATAAAAGTTTTATA
This sequence comes from Hestina assimilis, assembly GCA_023373885.1. Taxonomy (NCBI): domain Eukaryota; kingdom Metazoa; phylum Arthropoda; class Insecta; order Lepidoptera; family Nymphalidae; genus Hestina; species Hestina assimilis. The sequence goes on along the minus strand of CM041755.1, from coordinate 8,493,076 downwards.
TAGGAAATTAAAGTTTGTATGGGAGATGAATGTTTGTATGGAATATGTAAAGTTTATGTAAATGTTTTTATAAGTTTCAAGAGAAAAAATTTAAGAGCTATTCTGATGTAAAATTTACGGAGTCATTACAAATAGAAATATTTCACTTCATGTCATTATAGAAATAGACGACATTTTTAACGAGGCTCTAACAGAGGATTTAACGGAGCTCACATTATGTCACGAAAAAAAATCGTGAAGACTCTTACATAGGAGATGAAAGTTTGTATTGTATTTAGTTGTGCCTTTATTGCAATAAAGGTGCCTTATTATATAGTGTTACTCACGCGCCTGAAGCCGCGCGCTGCGGTATTTTTATGGTTTATGACTTGAGTATTTAAGTTATATTTACAAAGTATCAGTGTAGTTGTGCTTCTTGCGTCGAAGGCTGCTCCAATCGTCGTTGGATTGATTCAATTCGGACGATATGGCAAAGATATATTGGCGACCATATAAAAGAACAATATCTTAAGATAGTTTATACCAAAGAAATTTATAAAATTAACCATGAATTTGTGTTCTTGAATGGGTGTGCAATTCGAATAATTTATTATTTATTTTATATATTCTGTTAGTATTACTAGTAATGTGCTCATAGTGAAATTTAAATGATATAGTTGAATCAAAGCATACGCCCAAATCCCGAATCAAGTTGACTCTAGAGATATTTGTACCATTAATGTTATAATCAAAAACAATACGGTGCTTATTAAGGCTCTCTTATTAAGATTCATGAAATTATGTCTGAACCACCAGATTTGAATCATTAATGTGGATTTAAAATAGAAGCGGACCAACATTTGAATATTGTGGCACACCCGACCTAGCCAATGAAGCCTCAGATTCATATTCGTATACAGTGACAAATTGAGAGTTATTATTTAGATAAGGCCATAGCTAATAATAAAGACTTTCGGTAACACCTATGTAGTTTGCTTTTCATAATAAAATTTTATGGTCAATTCTATCAAAAGCTTTGAAAAAATCAAGATATATTGAATCAACATACATTCTTTTTTCAAATGATTCACACAATAAGTTTGTCCATAATAGTAAGGTTGATTTATATTAAGATTCTGTTTTAATGATTGTATATTTGATCATAGACCATACACACATACACGGCAAAACAATTAACAATACTTATTGGACGATAATTTGTTACTTTATTTTTATCATCTGATTTATGTATTGGCATAATTTTTGCACGTTTCAACGATGAAGGAAATTTGCAGCTTTTTAATGATTTATTAAAAATTAAGCGTAATGGAGTGGAAAGCGCTTGACAACACATCATGAGGCCCTGCACCTTCAGAGACATCAATAGTATTTAGTCGTTGGTTTACCGAGTTACTTGTAAATCGTTTCTTCCTTACAGAAGAAGCAGATGAGGGAAATTGATGAGTATAGTTGTACTTTGTGCTATAGATCTATAGGCAGTTGACAAATAATCGGCAAATAGGTTCACAACTTCACTTCCTTTCTCAGCAGTTTTATTTAAATAGGACATACGATTTGGAATACTGTTGGTGGCACGTTTATTCTTCATATATCTCCAAAATGCTTTACTACACCTAACAGCTAAATTTACTTCTACACCACTTATATAAGTCTTAAAACATTCATTTAATTGTTGTTTGGCCGTCGTCTTTAATAGGGTAAATGTATCATAATCTCGTGTTCTTTTGTAAGTTTTAAATCTCGAATGGTATCTATTTTAACTTTAGAGTAGTTTAATTAGACTTTTAGAAAACCAACAAGGATAATTTTGTCTTATGATGCTTTGATATTGTTTTTTTTTTCTATTATGGAATACAATACATTATGAAATAGCTGAACAAAATCGTCACAATCAAGAACTCCGGCGTAGTACTTCCAATAAAATGATTCCAAGTGCTTATTGCAATTCGCATAATTTGTCTTATGGAAACAGAGCCTGTTATTTAGATTATTAACAACCAAAACTGTTGCCTTATTAACATAAAACATAACTTCAAAGAAGCGACTGATAGGTATTGCTTTTGTTAAAGTAAATTTATCAGCATGATCTGTCAAAACAAGGTCAAGAATTCTGTTCATAAAATTATAAATTTATTTTATGACCATGTATAGAATTTGGAATATAAACAACACATAAGATTAACATTGACAATTAAGTTCTATTTGCAACCACAGATCTTGCAATACTTCAGATTTCCATCTATACAATACCTTGTACCTCAAATACATTTAATGCAGCTATTAAAATAGCACCGCCCCATCTTTTGTTAAACCGCTTAGTGAAAAGAATGTCACGATTTCTTCGAGTAACTTGATATCTATTATGGATGTTTTTTTAAATCTATATTTAATGTTACATTGAAATAAAACAATAACTTCACGAACAATGGACATATAGTTTATTGCACGTACACAGATTACAAGAGGAAAACGGAAACGCAACAGAGAAAGCAGACAGTAACAATTAAGAAATTAAGAAATTAGAGTCAAATATATAAGAGCGTAAAATTTAAATTAGCACGAATAATAGCAATAAGTACGTATTGTGAATGCATTTGTAAGCCGACAGTTGACTGCGGGTCTAACTGCCTAGCGCAAGCGCCGCAAGCCGCAGAGACCCAAGGGGTATCCGCACGGCGGAGCGGCAGGGAAGTGCGATAACGATGTCTTCAATTAACTATATATAAAACGCGTCGTATTTATTTTGTTCATAAATTATTTAAATTAATTTTTAATATATATAAATATTCTATGTAAGACACGCTACAGCACTCCCCTACCGAGATCGATAGTAATATGGAAAACGGAATACTCTTCCAATACGCGTTTTTTTTTCTTCGTCTCCTTTAATCGATGATTTCAGAGGAAATAATGAAACTGTCAAGCCAAGTTTCACTAAAACAACGTATATCGTAATTGTGACATAAAATTGCAATGGCAATATCATTAGTCTTACTTTTCATGCCGCGGATGTTTTGGTAGTATAAAGCCATTTTTATATACTCAAAATTAAAAGTAGCACTTTATTGAAATAGCTATAAACTACAAATAAAAAATTTAAATAATTGCAACATAAATTTGTCTTTTTCTTCACTTCTTTGTCTTCAGTTCTTTGTCTTATTTCCTTGCTGCTGCGTGTAAAATTTACTGGCTGGGGAGAAATGCTCAGATATGTAGTAGGTTTCTTGCCTCCTGATATGCCCCATGAACAGCTGAGTAAAATTGGTCAAGAACTCTAACATTCTAACATTCTCAACAAGTCGTGGGTTTGATACTCGCTTGGAGCAGATGTTTGTATTGACCATACAGGCATGTATTCCGGTTTTGGTGTGTTTGTCCTTGTCATCCGTTGAGTGTGTAGCGTTTATTTATTTATAAATTATTATTTTGTTATCAGAAACACAAGAGTGGTGGTGTCTGTCCATCACAGTACTTCCAATGTGACGATGGTCAAAAATGCTTATGGCTACCGAAGGTCTGCAACGGACATCAGGATTGTTACGATGGCAGCGATGAAGTGAACTGCACCAGCGAAATGAAAAACTCGCAATTTTATCAGGTTTAATAAACTATTAATAACTATGAAATGACGCACATTATGATTAGTGTATCACCCCGTGTTGTATCTCACACAAAGTAAGAATTAATGATCAACCACGCACTTTTACTTGTTGTTTTAAAAGTTTTTCATCTGTTATGAAATTCAACTTTCAAAATGGTTTTGGCCTTACACGTAATATGTTCATAATAATAATTATTTGTAAGTATTGAAAGAGTGAAATAGCTTTGTCATTTTTTTTGTGCCCAGTTTAAGTAAATTTGTGGCACATCTTAGATAATCGCAATCCTCCAAGCGTTACTACATCGATATTGCCATATTGTACAGAACTCTTTGTGCGAGTCCGACACACACTTGATCAGGGTTTTTGTTGTTCTACAGTTTATAGGCATCGGTGTTGATCAAACTTCAATAAACTCCACAAGTTTCCTCATCTCGTGCTGGCTGGCTCAGCAGAAGGCGGTTCAATACAGCTATCTGCCTTCAATAGCCAAAGTCAGTGATGGTGTTTGGAAGAATATGTCGTGGACGAATGACAGCGTCTATAGGTAAGTACAATATGCTTAAGATTTATCTCATTAACCTATTTTTATTTTTGTTTCTAACTGAATAACTTTAGTCCATGTCCGAAACTATTTAGTTGATTTCTAGAAAGAGTAGTTTATTTCATCGTTTGATATTTTTGTATAAGTCACACACACACACACACACTCTCTAACACACACAACCACCCACCCACACACACATACAAGAAGACACAGCACTAGTTATATTCTGGTCCCGTGAAGCGGCGATACCATGGAGATTAACGTACTTTTTTAAATCAATAGGTTTTAGTTAGGTTTTAAGACCGAGTCCGACATACGGGAACCCTTCAAACTGAACTCTAGATACGTAATTGTACTTTTTTTCCTTTCAAAGAAAAAATAAATCACACACACACACAGGCCATTACTTGGTTTAGAACTCTTTACAATTTTCATTTTTTACAATTTACAATTACAATTAATTTCATAAATTAACAATTAGTGATTATTACTTTGTAATCTTAATGTTTGTTTTAGATTCACAGACTTGGAACCCTACACTGAATACAACGTGACTGTATATGTTAAGGACAGCAAATCTAATAGGACATACGAGTCTATGAAATATGTTAGCACGAAGACTGAGGAAGGAAGTATGTATTTTAAAACATCTTTGTTAAACTAATTTGGATAATAGCCGTACATCACTTCTTATGTTGACAGATTAATAATATTTTTTGCGTATTTCTCTCAATCGTTAACTTGTAGAAATATATATATTTTTTTTTATTTGGAAAGTAGGGCAGATGACTCTACTCCACCTGATGGTAAGTGGAAATAAAGTCCAAACGCGAGGGCGGCTAACAGAGTTGCGGAATTCAACTGTGTTAGCCACCCTTGCCCTGCCTACCCGCAAGATGCCTCTTCACGCCTCGTTTGAAGGAGCCCAGATTGTAAGAAGGAGGGAACACGTGAGCCGGCAATGAGTTCCACTTTTGGAAGTACGACAAAGAAAAGAATTGGCAAACTTCTTTGTTCGCGAAGGAATATAATATAATATATAATCGCGTGCAAAAATAAAATTGTTGTAAGTGACTTAAAATGTTGCAGAGAATAAAAACGAGAATTGCACATGTTACTTAATATTAGAACTTATATGCTGAGGGATTTTAATACTAATATAAATTGGAAAGTAACTTTTATTAATTTAGAACGGATTCAGGACTGTCGTTAAAAATATCCCAAAATAAAAAAAAAACATATGCCGTGGAATACTGGCTCATTAAGCCACACGGGTTCATCACGCCACACGGGCTCATCACGCTACACCGGCTCACTGATAACGTCCGCCCTCAGCGCCGTCCCCGCCGCGCCGCCTGACCGTCCGCCAGCTGGTGGGGCGCCGCCTCAACGTGATCTTCGACCCGCCCGCGCGGCCCGCCGGCCTGCTCCTCTACTACACCGTGTACTACGCGCCGCCGCTGCCGCCCGCGAAGACGGTCGTCGCTACGATGGATGATAACAAACCAGTCACCGTTATACTAGATGGATACTTCACGCCGAATAAGAACTATTCGATCTGGGTGAGTACATGTTTAAACTAAATGTGCTGCGGCTCTGCTTGCATGGTCTTCATAATTGTAGCGACATCTACACGCAACACGACGTAACGCGACAGAAAGAGAACATTGTCACATCTCGCATCAAACTACAGCGACACCTACATGGCATACTACGCAACGATATTGACGACCAATGATCTTCACGATCCTAAATCGCGCTATCAGAGTTTCCTACGCTCGTAATCTGGATCTACAGCTTACCAACTCGTTGGGGCTCGGCCCAGGGCTTTCAGCCCGCCAGGCAATATCACCGGCCTGGTCGGGGGATCCTCCCGTTGTGTTGGAGGCATTTTCACATGTCGTACTTCTACAATAATTATTGTTTTTTTTTCTATTGTATTTCTATAATAAAAGTAGCCTAAGTTACTACGTCAGCTGTCTTAGAGATAACTCGGAGCAAGCAGAGACGGACAGACATTTTTTTAAAATATTGTATGTACATAAACTATTCAACTAGTAGAGCAGAGTCGTATAGTACACACACATGGATTGTGAGACTTACACAAATACATACAAACGTTTTAAATTTTGAAGGGGTGCTCCATATTATCGAAATTTATCTATACTTTAACATAACAATTATTTTTCAAAAATTGGAAAAAAAATAAAAAAATTATGTGGTCGGACACCCCGTCAGGAACAAAGTATCTTAAGTTTTTTCTTCAACTCCGAATGTAATGAAATCTGTATATTTCAATAGGTTATTTCATAAAAAAAGATAGGGACACAGAGAGAGAGATAAAGAGAGAGTTGCGCACCCGGCTGCGCACTCACTTGCTCGTGTTCTCATTTGCTTGTTCGAGGCTCGATACACACACATAGCATGCGGCATATCGTTACGTGACGATTTCCACTAAATCACACTACCATTAAACCGCGTTAAGAAACTTTGTTCCAAAAATATTTATTAATGAATTTTCTAGGTAACGGCAACGAACAACATGGCGACGTCTCCTTCGACCGAGATAGCGAACATAACGTTCGATGACGCCAGCGACGTCGACGACATAGTCAACGCGAGCATGTCCCGTCTCACTCCCACCTCCGTGTCCCTGCACTGGAACAAACTGAGAGGGGTGGAGGGCTACATCGTAGAAACGAGGCTGCCATTCCAGTATCCGCAACGGGATTTGATCAAAACTAAAGATAACAAAGTTAACAGTAAGTCTATTTGGCCTATCCAATAAAAATAATAACTAGGGTTTTTTTTAAATTATTGTTATAACTCTTTCAATATAACTTGAACCATGCGCAGTAATTCATTTTTGGGTCTCAACCGTATGCGGTATGAAGGGGGCCGCGCGCCGGAACAATTTTTTTATATACCTTTTTATACTATTTTTTGTTTTATTCTATTTAAGTAATTAATAACGAAAATGAATAAATGATTAATATAATTTTGAAGAAACAATAACTATATTATATACTTAATTCCTTTTTACCACTTTATAAAAAAAACTATTTAAATAAGACGAAATCAATATTTTTGTCTAACATTTATGTCCATGAATGTACCCGCGCGGAAGCGGCCATTTTGGTTCATTTTAAGTTGAAAGAACTATATAAGGGCTCTAATCACTTAAAGATTATGTCAGCCCCATCGTAGCCTATTTTAAATTTTACTTAATTAATACTATTTATTATAAAAACAAAACAACATCTTTGCGGCAATCATAATAGGTGTAGTAATAACTAGGTTTCACAAAGTTTTTTTTTGTATAAGTAGATAGTTGCGATAGGATAGTAGGATATCAGCTCCCAAGGTCATAAAAAATGTAACCCAAGGGGTTAACTTTGAATTATAGGATTTCAAATTCTTGAAAATTTTTGTGATAGAACTCAAAAAAAAAACTTTCCATGAAAATTATTTTGAAAAATGATGCGTTTAGTATTTTTTGTTATATATAACACTTTTGTATAAATTAGTTTTTAATTTTGTTGAAATTAGTTATAGTAAATTTTTGAAAATATTTCTTCTTTTGCAGTAACAAATCTCCCTCCCGGTGTTAAAATATACATCGACATCAAAGCCTACAAGAACACAACAATAGGCGAGCCCTTCACCATACCGCTAGTGACTGACGGACCTCCGGACGAGACGCTGAACGTTACCGCGATACTTCTGAAGGAGAAAGGGACCTCTGTGCAAATCTCGTGGACCCCTCCCAACGGGGAACGATACAAGAATAAGGAACTTGAATACGAGGTTCATTATTTTACTGCACCGAAGTGGAGGAAAAATGGTAAGTAATTTTATGAAAGTGTATATGTAATAAAACAAAAGTATCTCCATGTTTTCGGAAAAAAATAGTGTCGACTAACTTCGTGTTGAAAATCGTGTAGTTGTTCGTTTCGGTTTACGCATGCGCGTCTGCAGCTTGTGGCCCAGGCGAGGGCAAATTCTAATTTTAGTCCAGAGGTGCAAAATGATTTATTTCTTGAATAGAGGTATTAGTAAAATTAAATTGGAAATGAATCATATTCCTGAATTTTTTAATATTCAAAAAGGTTCAGTGGGTCAGCTATCTCTCCTTCCCCTACCTCGGGACGCCTGTAGCTAAGCGCATCGTATAAATTCACTACCATAGTTTTTTCAAAACGAGCCACAAGAATGTCTTTTTGCTTTTGTATATTTTCTTTTGGAGGAAAACATATTTATAACTATCTATTCCTAGGTCATATAATCTTTTATCTCAAGGTCTTAGACACGATATTATTATCGTAACGTCAGTTCAGTGACAAAGAGAAAACTACAAACAGAAAACTATATTTCCTCCGCCTTTACAATATATGACGTCACTACTGAAATTGTTTGCAGATACCCGCATACTGACACAGAACACGAGTGTTCTGATCGAGGGTCTGAACGCGTGCGAGACCTACGTGTTCTCGGCGGGGCTGCGCGGGGGGCCACTGGGTCGGTTCCAGGAGATCGTCACGAGGGAGAACCGCAAGTATGTCTTAATAAGACTTTATTGAGATCTAGATTACGCAACAGAACTCCACAAATCAAAGGTCCAAATCACAGGTCAATCACAGTCCAAAAGAATACCCGAGGTCACTAATTATCGCACTTGTTCACTGGTATCACTTGTAGTTTCTGCGCTCGTTGCTCAGAACTGAATGACAGAGTCGACGCGCCGGGCCGCTTATATAACGCAGAACACGGGTTCGAGAATGTTCCGTCTGCGGAACGCTATACTACATCTTTCTAGAACCCAGGCGACGTCAAGGAAATAAACAGAGAGAGTAGCAAGCGGTTTTGAACCTTATGACCCGGTGGTAAGGTTCTCCGTAATAAGAATAATCAATCTTTACTTGCAATTGTATAAATAATTTGACAATCGACAGTGTTATGTGATGTTTTAACATTTTGCGAGGGCACTGACTTCTGTAATACAGGTACTCTCCTAGTTCAAAAGTCAGAGTTTTATACATAATCTTGTGTATTTCCTAAAGCCTATTGTATACCTGAGTTTCTTTCACAACTTGAATCGTCAGCCATTTTGAGTTTTCCGGCATACAAAGGTGAAGTGTAATGTCTTTGTTATATCATTATGTTGTGACTGAGATTTTTGTAAGATGCAATAAAGATTATTATTGTTACTATTAATACCATTAATACCATTTTTAACTCATGACCATGACATATTTAAAAAATAACAACAGTCCTGATGCTCAGAGCTTTAGCTGTGGGCGGCTCGGTAGGGCAGCGGATTAGGGAGATAGAAATTCAATTTTAAACTGGATAATAAAGTTCAACGATGATGATTGATTGAGCTGCGGCGTGCTAAGGCATGCGGTATGTCATTAAAATATCAAATTTATAGATACGAATGCCCTAAGTGACGCTTGATTGTCTGGTGCTTTGTGACTCTTAAGTGTTGATAACACAACTCCGCCCCAATTCGAATTTTTCCGAAACTTTTATTTCGAGTTTGGATAGGTTAGAATACATTTTTATTTTTTGGACATCTAATAGCCTCGGTTCGGTTAGTAGGTCTATTATAAGTCGTCACATATAAGGCTATTTGCAGATTGATTGAATACAATTTTTTTTTTTGAAAGTGTGTTAGTAACTGAGCGATAATAGAATTTTTATATAAGCATTACTTTTACAGAAATTCTATTCCCGATATTATACAAATATGATTTTGTTTACAAGATACCATAATATAATTATAATTTGATAGGGCACCGGTGAAGAACTTGAACTTTGTGTACGACCCGAAGAAATCGGAACTTAAGATCTTATGGGATGCGAATTGTGACGTCATTCGTGAACCCATCGCTTACAGGGTAAGTATTATATATAAACAAAATATAAACGCTACACATTCAACGGCCCCCAATAGGATAGTTATATCCTGTGTCGGGGGTCCGGAAACTTACACAATGACAAGGACAAACGTACCCAGACTGGAAAACATGCCTGTATGGCCAGTATAAACATATGCCCCGAGTGGGAATCGAATATACAGATCTATGGTACTCAAGGCAGGTTTGCTACCGATGCGCCACAACGTCTTGATCCATGTTTTGTATTGGCATGAAGATTCTTAACGTGACTTACGGGTAGTGCTTATGTGTATAGAGCCTATTACATGCAAATTTACAGATTTCATTTCGAATTGCGTTCAGGGTTAAAGAAAAAAATTTAAATAACTCCATTCCTGACTGGGAATCGCCCGACCGCACATTTTTTTAATATTTTGATATTTGTATAATTTAATTCAAATAAATGAAAAAATTGAGATATGCTTTTTGCAATTTACTTTAAACTTGAAAATTTTAAAACAATTTTTTTTTCTAAACTTGGATTTTCTCTTGTTAATTATCCACTTTATTGTGACATCTTTGCATGATTAACATATTTTGTTCACAGTTGGACATGACGGAGTTGACGCAAGGCCTGGTGAGCCGCTACGAGCTGCGCGCCACCGAGAACGTGTCGCTCTCGCACGCGATACAGAACGTGCCGCTCGGAGCGAGGTTCAAGATCTGCGTATATGTAAGAATTATTTAATACTAGTTTTCATGCGTTGTAAAATGAATGTTATTTATTTTTTAATTAAACCCACTTCAAAAATTGGTTAAGATTTATAACGGTATCAATGCGATTGAATTATTTAATTAATAGATATTTATAATTACATAGGATATATCTCGACTGTGTTTAGAAATATAGAAACTAATATATCTACATCGCTTGTTTGAAACTCATTTGAATGCATAATTCGTTATTGAAACATTAAAGAAAAACATCTGAGTGTTCATATTTAAAAAATTAATGAAAATAATTTAAAGAAAATCTTAGACTTTAACCGAAGGTTGCAGGTTCAAATTTGGGCAAGCAGCTCGTGAATTTCCAGGTCTTTAATTTGTGTTTCAAATTTATCTCGTTCTTAACGGCAAAGGAAAACATCGTGAGGAAACCGTGTCGTAGTAGAAATTCTAAGAGTTTCATAAGTGCCACCTTCAATGCGCGCCTGAATAGCTTCCACAGTACCTTTGTGAAAATTTCGTGAAGTCTTGCTCGTTAGTCGCGTTTCAATGTCAGCCAGAAGAATCTTAAAGGTCGGCAAAATATCTGCCCTCTCCCATATAATCCCTCTAGCGTTGCACATATTCGTGATGGTAATCAAACTCAAACTCAAACTCAAAATATTCTTTATTCAAATAGGCTTTTAAGCGCTTTTGAATCGTCAAATATACAGTCTGTTATGTCCACCTAAGTGAAGCTACTGCCGATTCGGAAGGTAGATTCTGCAGAGAAGAAACGGCAAGAAACTCTACAGTTACTCTTTTCAAAAATAATCACATTACATTTGTCAAATGTACAATTAAGATATATATCCCGCATGAAACTCAACGTATATTAATTCCATGCCACATTATCTGCAATATATTCATTAACGGAATAATAAGCTTTATTTAGTAAGCACCGCTTGATATAAGATTTAAATTTCATAAGTGGTAGATTCAAAATTGTCTGCGGAATTTTATTATAGAAGCGAACACCTTGCCCCAAAAAGACATACTCACTTTGTGAAGCCGAAAACTTGGTGTAACAAGTTTATCTTTTCTTCTTGTATTAAAGCAGTGTCTGTCACTGTTTGTGTCAAACAAATCAACATTTTTATGAATATAAAGGATATTGCTAAGGATATACTGCGAAGCAACCGTCAGTATGCCTGCCTTAGTAAACACATCCCGAAGAGAGTCTCTAGCTTGCAAATTATAAATCGCCCGAACAGCTCTTTTTGAAGAATAAATACAGTCTCAATGTCTGTAGCATTACCCCAAAGTAATAGGCCATAAGACATAATACTGTGAAAATAACTGAAGTAAACTAATCGAGCAGTATCGATATCACTTAATTGTCTAACTTTCCTAACCGCGTAAGCAGCAGAGCTGAGTCTTCCTGCAAGGGATGTTAAATGAGAGTTCCACTGAAGTTTTGAATCCAGTGTTATTCCTAAAAATACTGTATTATCAATTATATCAAGATTTGTATTATTCATACTTAAAATAAAATCTTGTTTCTTAACATTTGGCATTGAAAATTCTACACATTTTGTCTTCGCCGCATTCAAAACTAGGTTATTTACAGTAAACCATTGTTGTACAAGCGATAAAGAATTGTTTACATCGTCATAATTATGCTTATTCCTGTCAACCTTAAATATTAGGGAAGTATCATCAGCAAACAATACGATATCACATATACTGTTTACATAGAAAGGCAAATCATTAATGTAAATCAAAAATAGAAAAGGGCCTAGAATTGAACCTTGTGGAACGCCCATTTTTAGTACAGATCCAGAAGACTTTATTCCATTAATTGATGCAATGATTTTAAGAGCTTTATCAGTGACACCATAATGGTTCAATTTATTTAAAAGCGTCTCGTGTACAACACAGTCAAAAGCCTTAGACAAGTCACAAAACACACCAATCGCATTCTGTGACTTCTCCCAAGCGTCATAGACATGTTTTATGAGCGTCACTCCAGCATCCAATGTAGAGCGTCCCTTGCTAAAGCCATATTGTTGGTTGTGAAAAAGGCTATTTAAATTGAAATGAGATAGAAGTTGGTTAAGTAAAATTTTTTCAAATATTTTACTTAATGACGGGAGTATGGAAATTGGCCTATAGTTACCGGGATTAGTTTTATCGCCATTTTTATAAAGTGGTAAGATTTTACTGCATTTCATAAGGTCAGGAAAACAGCCCGCATCTATACATTTATTAAATATAAAAGCTAAATATGGAGCAATGCTGTATATTATATTGTTTATTAAGTGAACTGAGATACCCCAAAGGTCATGAGTTTTTATAATATTTAATGTTTTAAATGTTTTAATAATATCTATTGCATTAATACGTTCAAAGGAAAATTTTGCATGGCATTCAGAGACATTATTTTGTAATATTTTCAAGGCCTCAGAAGGAGTTGATCTTAAATTACAAGTTATCTGTGATGGTATTTTGGAGAAAAATAATTCAAATTCATTTGCTATTTCTAGTTCCGTATTCACAATAGCGTTATTTATATTTAATTCAATTGTCTCTTTTTGTTTTGTTCTTCCACATACACCATTGATAATGTCCCATGTTGCCTTAACCTTATTTTCTGACTTCATGATCTTATATTTAATAAATTTGGATTTAGCACAGACACACACTGCCTTAAAAACCCTTGAATATTTCTTAACATATTCCAAAAAACTTGAGCTCTGATTCCATTGCCTCATACTATATAATTCATATAATCTATTTCTGCTTTTATATATACACCATCCGTTGCCCAATCAGAAAATTTTATTTTTATGTCCTTAAATGTACTTTTAATTTTAAAAGACTTTTCAAATTCATTTACAATTAATTTAAAAAAGAAGTATAAAGAACATCTGGATCATGCACCGTCAAGTTTAACCCAGACAATCCTTGAGCCACAGTACCCTTAAAGCAACTGACCTTATTACTTGTTATAGGCCTATATATGATTTTTTGTTTATTTTTAATAATATTATCATTGATAATGAATTTGAGGCCACTATGATCTGAGCTTATATTATTAATTATTGACTTGTCGGACACCTGACAGTGACAAAAAACATTATCTATACATGTCGCGGACGTTTTTGTAATTCGAGTGGCTTCAGTGAATATGTTTGACAGATCAAAAGATTTGAATAAATTTATTCGCCTAACACCTATTGATGTCACGTGTAATAAGTCGACATTGAAGTCACCACAAACGATCACAGATTTATTACTCTTACAAGCCAGTTTGAGGGTATCTTCCATCACAGATTCGAATAATTTAAAGTCCCCAGAGGGGGAGCGGTATACGCTTATTATAATATAACGTTGAAGTTCCACGCAGGATAATTCAATAGTGCGCTCGATAGAGAGGGAAACAATATCAGATCTACATTTATTTACAATGTCATTTCTTACTAAAATTAGTGAGCCTCCACGAATAGAATTCACTCTTACGAACGAACTTGACAAACTGTAATTTTGAATACTAAGAGAGTCATCTTTTCTCAACCAATGCTCAGTCACACATAATATGTGCACATTAAAATGTTCAAGAAACAATTCTAGTTCACATTCTTTGCCACCTAAGCCCTGAATATTTTGGTGTACAATAGTAATGTTAGGGAGCTTAGGTTTTGTCTCATTGACTAGTTTAAATTATTAATAATGTCAATATTATTATTATTATTATTTATAATTACAGAGTTTACCTGCGTTATATTGCATATAACGGGGTTTTATATATTATATGCTACTAAAGTAGCAATTTGTTTTTTATATTTTAAGGGCAGGTACATTGTATCCTTTGTCAACTTAAATCTATATATAAACTTATTAATGTCAAAAAATAAAAAGCCATCACTATGATGGAATGTCATGTTATATAAACATAAATTTAAATTATATATTTTTTATTCTGTGCATCTGATAAACTGTGTGAATAAGGAAATGCACTAATTATAAATTTACAATTTGTTTTATTCTGTATAACTGTTAAGTTTTCTATATTCTTTATTGTGTTTTTGTTAATGATAGACTGTCACCGTGCATTATGAAAATCACACTGCTTTCATCTAGATGCATAGAATTTATTTTATTTATATGATACTGGTAAGATGCTCCAGGTGTACATGTGTTAAAAACATTATTTGCATGGTTATTTAGGAGGGAACCAAACCCTTGACCCAAACTGTCACTTAATACAAATATTTTCTTATTATTTATAAATAATTATAAAAAAAATAATAAAGTAATCGTTTATAATCAGGTGATCCTCTTTTCCCGTTTGCCCTATCTAACATAAAGAAATCGATATATTACCAGTCGACGGAGAAGGGCGCGGCTCGCAAGTGCGCGGCGTTCCGCTGCGGCGCGGTGGAGCCGCCGCGTGCCGTGAAGGCGTGGCTGTCGCCCACCGGGCACGTCATGGTCAGCTGGGAGCACCCCGACGACAACAGCTCCGTGCGCAAGTGAGCACCTGACACACACACACACACACACACACACACACACACACACACACACACACCACATTTACAGTAGTTACATGTTTTTTTTTCTAGCCAACAAGCATACTGTCCGTCTGATGGTAAGCAGTCACCGCAAACTATGAACGCGCGCTACTTGAAGTATCACATGCTCGTCAACCCTAGGGATAGGAGGAAGGCATGAGAAGGGGAAAAAGAAGGGCTTAGGGATGGGAGATTGGGTCTCCGTCGTTCTAACTAATCGCCCGCAACGCAAAAGTACCTACAGATACTTTTACTTTACGCCGATTATTGGTGAAAAAAACGAAAGAGAAAAAAAAGAGCTCGTCACACAATCAAATACAACCGCTGACACCACATTATATCATAACTATCGTTCCGGTCACGAGAAGCTATAAATTTTGTAAACACACATTCAGGGGCTCTTAACATTTGGTTCAATAAAAAAATTATAAGTCGTACCAAGTAACAGTAATACTTGCAATAATTAACGAAAATAAAAATATTCTACTAATTCAAAGTAACAAAATTAACAATAACAAAAATTAAATCTCATCTGCGTAAACAACACCAACAATCTGAGACGAACGCAGGAGCGTGAACTTATCTTAAAATGTAGGCCCAAATGTTTATAACTCGCGGAACATAAGTTGAACCAGAATAGCATTCGTCTGTGCAGAAACAGTCATGGACAAAAATGTTAGACCCGTGCTTAGAGGTTGCCAGGGAAATTCAAACTTCTTTAAAGAAAATAAATGGGATCTTGTCTTATTTAAATAGTTTTAAAAAAGTGTGTAAATGGAATTAAGTAGCTCGATTAGCGACAATTGAATGTATAATTTTAATATTTTTTCAGACACAAGTATCAAATCTTGGTTTCACAAAACGAGATACCGGAAGATCTGATCAACCCGACCGATGATATAAAGACGGCGGAGGCGGAGTTCTCCCCGCTCCTGATGACTGCGGAGAGGGCGCAGAGCGGCCCGCTGTACGTGAGCGTGCGGGCCATCACCGAGGACGGGTACTACAGCGACCTGAGCGAAGTTCTGAGTATGGAAGGTGAGCTTTTCTTACGCGATTGATTATAGCTTAAACGCTTGCGACACTCGAACGTACGTATGTTCGTTGCCAACCCAAGGGATAGGAGATAAGAAATGAGGATGTACGCAACATAGGGGGTGATTGGACCTCCGGCGCTCGCAGTCATCGCACGAAACGCAACAGTACTGATACTGTTACTTTACTTAGATTTCCTATGACAGGGTAGTTAGTTCCGGACGAGCCGGCCCTGGAAGGATTACGGATCTACTACTACTAAATTGGTAGGCGTGACTCACGCATTGCCAACCTCGGGATATTTGTTCTCAAATCTCCTTTGCCCAGTAATTTCACTAGCTACAGTGACACAAGACACTTACTTTCTTCTTCATCCTAGCATTATTCCCGGTATTTTATGTACCCAGGGTCTGCTTATTACTCTTATCCGGATTTGACAGGTTACTAGTTTTGACACGGAGCGACCGCCATCTGACCTCCGCAACCCTAAGGGCGAACCAGTAACTCATTGGATAAGAGCAATTTATTTATTAAGAGTTAACGATTATTATCAGATGTTATGTGATAACGACCGGGACCGACAGCTTAACGTGCTCTCCGAGGCACGGTGGGGAGACCCACATGGCAAACGCCCAGACCGAGACAGAAATTTTTAACAAACATCTGCCCGAGCGGGAATCGAACCCGCAACCGTCGAGACTAAAGGCAGACTCGCTACCCACAACGCCAATTAAAAGCCTACCACCAGTAGTTGTTCACAAATGGACAATTGGGTCATGTTCTATACGAACGCGTTCGGTCGCGCAGGAGCGGAGAGCGTCGAGGCGGGCGCGTGGCGCGCGGGCGCGGCGTGGTGGGGCGCGGGCGCGGGGCTGCTGCTGGCGCTGGCGCTGGGCGCGGCGCTGCTGCACGTGTCGCTGCGCCACCGCCGCCTGTCGCACTCGCTGCTGCGCCTCGCCGCCACGCCGCGCTACGACAGCCGGCGCGGGCAGGCCACCATCGATCAAGGTATATAGACCTTAGATATAGAGGACAATAGATTGCGCGTCTATATGACGTTAAATTTCTAAAGTGTATAAAATTGAAACGTCTTCTAATTGCCAAAATCATGCATGCATGCATTCGCAACCATGACCTTGAATATCATTAGTCAATATACCAATCCCATTTTTACTTTCGCCCATCCATTTTTTTTCTTCGAACCACTTCATTGGATGGGATACATTATCTATTGTGTCCTCTATATGCATGATAATTTGATTATCACCTTTTGCTTTAGTTTTCGATGTTCTGGTTTGGTTTTGGTTTGTAGGAAATCGAGACGGGTAACTAAGAAAATAATTTTATATCAGAACAATATTGTTATTCTGTTAACGCTGTTAAATATAGCTATTATTTATTTATTTATTTGTTAAACGTTATAAATATGGTATTCATGATTAACCCGCAACGACATATTTTTTCAACACAGGACCAGAGAGTTTGAACGCAACGTTACTGTCGATATTCTGTGAATAGGTAGTACTATCTTAACGATCGACCCCTTTCACGCCGAAAACAGCAAGGCTTATAATTCTAAACTATGTAAAATCTTATGATTGTATGTTGTTGCGATTAATTTCTTTTCGTAATTACCCGACTGCCGGAGGGTAATGTTTTAAGAGAGGACATTTATTATTTTACATAATAGCTGCACCTTCAACATTCCCTCATTAGCATAGTGATATTCTGTGTCGTGGGTCTGCTTGTAAAGTCAATACAAACATCGGCTCCGCGCGGGAATCGAACACCCAACCTGTCACGCTTAATCTAGTTCACTACCACTGCGAAACAACGTCGTCATAATAATAAAAAAAAGTATATCTTGCAGATGACGACGACGTGCCCCCAATCCAAGGATTCTCAGACGACGAGCCGCTTGTGATAGCCTGAGCTGTATGTGATAGTCGATCTTGTCAACATTGGTATACGTAGCTAGTTCTCTGAGAAATATAATAGTACTGTCTATGTATTATATGTCACAAAAAATAAAAAATATATTTTAATCCTACCGCCGAGATACCTAGCCACGATACCAAATCTCTAGTATTGCATATTTATTATCCGTATTACATGTTATATAAATGGTAAATTCATTTGCCAGTAATTTTAAATGTGGTTGTATGTATTCTAGATATATATAATAAAAAATTGTAGTTTCAGTTTTTATTATTCATATAATACTTTATAATAATATTGACATTCATAAATTATTTTAATTTTTAGTTGGTTTTTTTAAATATTTTTTTACAGTTTTAAATAGACTTATTTCGCATGTAAATTCAGAGTATTAATATTTTATTAAAATAGCATAACTTTCGTTTTTAAATAGTATCGTTTAGTTTTTTAAAACAAGAAGTACACTTTACGAGTAAGATTGTATAAAATAAAAAAAAAAATTATTGAAATTATAAAAAAAGAAAATAACAGCTGGACATTTTGATGAGAATACAGAGAATTTTTATTTATTCGAAGTTTTAAAAAGGCTGTTATTGTTACAAATCATAAATATTTGATTTATTTTGTTAGATGAAAATTGATTTTTGTGGTGCAACATTCGCCACACTTCAAGTTCGACACCAAAGATCGCTGTATAAAGCTAATATATACAACCATAGAAATCTTAATAATAAGGTATTAGAAATCGCATATCCGCGTGACACAAGGACAGCAGGTCAGGTCGCCGGAGTTGTGACTCATGAGCCACAAGCGGTGCGAGTAGGCATTAGTGTTGTTTATAAACTTTGCTTACCATTGCTGTATAAGTTTTGTGTAACAAAAGAGCGACTTTTAATATTTGTATATAGTACCTTATTATTATAATTTCTGTGTATACAACTTATTGATTGTAAAGCTAAGTACAGACCGAACGAATGACTGAAGAAAAACTCATAAATTTTCTACCGTTTGTTATGTTTATATTCGTTCTATCTGTACCCAGCGTAATTGTTATTGTGTTGAACAATAGTACATATGTAGGGTAGATCTCGACATTCCCAATGTTTCATGAATAGAGGGCATCCATAAATTTCGTTAAAAGAAGGAAGGGATTCCATAAAGTGTGACATTGTGTGGCAAAGGGAGGTACCCAAATAAATTAATTAATTTTATTTAATTATTTGACGTCATACCCTGCAGTAGTCTCACATTTGACCAACTGTGACAAGAATGGGGAAGGAGTCAAAAATCATGAAATTTCCGTGACGAAATTTATGGATGGCCTCATAGTTTTATTTTCTTAGTTCCTATTGTATTTTTTTAATCTCCGCGTCATCTTATGTTAAAAAAGCATTCGGTGGAAATTAATATTATCATAAATTCATAATTTATTAGACAATTGCCTTTAATTTTTTTATGAATATTAAATTTCATTGTAATGCTCGTCACGAATATAATACGTTTTCGAGCGATTAAATAAACTATAGGAAAATAATCGGTATTTTTATTTAAATTAATAAGGTATTATACCCAGTAAAAATCGACCTCGTTCAAAACAGGGTAAATAAACGCCATTTCAAAGAACGGAAAACTTGGAAGATACTATCATTCAGTTCAAATACTTTTCAAAATAAAAACGATGTTAATTTTAAGTTTTATACATACATAATTATATACGAAAGAAAAACACATGATTCTATTAAGAATTATATTTGCAAGAATCTAAAAAGAAAAAAAGTAATATAAAATAAAACTTCATGTAGGTTATTCATAAAAATATACACATATATTTTTAATCAAAGTATAAAAAATGTTTACTACAAGAAATTAATTAATATGAAGCTCGCGTAGCGTGGTGACAACCCAATCAAATGTGGGCAGCAGTACAACGATGTTTTCTCGATACACAGCAACCCCTACTATTGATATTCGACCACTATTTTTACATAGCAGTGGACCGCCGACTCCCGTCTATAGAAAAAGTAACAAAATTTCATATTATTAAATTATTTTCTATTGTGGAAATTCATGTAAATTATGTATTACTGAATTCCAGTTCCTGGATTGGTTATGGAATTGGTTGTCTATGCGTGGATCCCTGGACGTTTTCTTTTATTTGGATTGAACTCTTGCCTATCAGCTGTGTGGCTGGTGTATTAAAATATTTTTTGCATATAACCTCGTATGTTTTAAATATTTGATTCATGTAACAGTACGGGTTTCCATGTGCAACTTTGTCACCAAACTCCTAAAAGGCTGGACCGTTTTGATGAAATTTTTGGCTGTGTTTTTTTATGTGACTCACTTGGCCATCAAGCGCACGATCCACGTGATGGTAAGCGGTTGTTGTAGCCTAGGAGCACTTGCAACACCACACATTTTTAGCTATACCTCACGCGTTCTCAGCCTCGAAATAATGGTTCTTAATTTCGTTTACCCAGTAATTTCACTAGCTACATTTTTTGTGCATAAAACCGAAATACATATACTGCTTTACGGTAAAATAACTGACACTGCGATGGTACCTACTTAACCAGCAATAAAAGGCCATCACCAGTAAAGTTGAGTGATTATTTCTTAGGAATTCTGAAAGATTCCTGAAGAAAAGTAAGAAATTAATTTGTAAATTAATAATAAAATTTTTAACCCACCACAGTTCCGCGAGTATTGACAGAGGCACAGAAGGCGCCAGAGGGTATGTCGACGTCTGGAGATGATACTTTTTGGTTACAAATTCGAGGCGTGAGTATTGTTGCATGTTGCCATCGTGGTCGTGTCTGAAACGCTATGAGAGCATATTTTTTATTGTTTACAATTAGATACTGAACAGTGTTTAGTTCATCAAATAGAAAAAACAAAATTCCCAATTAAAATTCACTTTTGCAACGATGTTACCAAAGCTAATTTACTAAGATGCCTCCAATTTGGCCCCACTATAGAAAATTATTTGCTGTCTTTGAATGTGTAGGTACTATGTACATAAGGGCGCTTTTATTTGAATATCGTATTTTAAATTTATAAAACGTAACACAAGTGTAGTGTACACTCGTATGGGAATATACACAATAGAATGCGAACGAATTCACGCTATTGTAAATGGATATTGATGTTAGGTAACGTAATATGAAATGAAATTATGTCAATTGTGCTATTTTATTCTGTATTTCGTAATACGTTCGATATAATCTACAATTTGAAATAACCATTTGATAAAAATAAAAATGAATACCTTTTTTGTTAAATTAAAACAACAATTAGCTGGTAGAATACATACATTTTGCCTTTTACATTTCAATATTACTGATTGTTATCCATCATCGTATATAAACATACCCAGGAATGTTAAGATACAGTCGAATTACCTTGATCGTAACCGCCCCATCCAACGAAATAACAATTATCTCCAACGTGTGGATCAGTAAGGCATGCCGGTTGAACTTTTGAATCAATCTTCAGTGGCCTTTTCCAATGCTGTGATAGAAGAAAAAATAAAGAGTTAAATTATTAGACACTGGCGGCACGCACATCGCACGGGTATAAAATATATAGCCTATGTCATTCACTGAAAAAATGATTAGAATCGATTCAGTAGTTTTGATTTATTCATTACTGCCCGTTATTTACGACATCAAATAAAAACCTAAAAATAACAGTATTTCTCCATTATTTAATGGATGTTATTATACATATAAACTTTCCTCATAAATCACTCTATCTATTAAAAAAAGCCGCATCAAAATCCGTTGCGTACTTTTAAAGATTTAAGCATACATGGGACAGATATATAGGGACAGAGAAAGAGACTTTGTTTTATACCATGTAGTGATAGGTTACGATGGTTCTAAAGGTTTTTATGGTTAACATTGAAGCAAAATATATAAATAAAAATTTACCAAAAGCGCGAGATCATTTGCGAGGTCACCAGGGTTAAAGTTTAAATGAGTATAAACTGTAGACATTCGATTTTGGGAGTGTTCCCTGTCGTCTTTCAAGTCCCAAACACCGCTGATAATGGTTATTTGCCCGGGTGTTTTCCTTAAAAAAAGTTAAAGAAAAAATGGGCAAATTTGTTTTAGGTAACTATGCACCATAAATACCGATATAGTGTCTCAAAAAACTTTATTCATTTAAGAATAGATATTGATATTTCACAACGTAAGTTTCAAAAAATTATTTTTGCTTTCTAAATATCTTTGTATAAAAAAAATCCGAATCAATGACGGAGTTCTCATGTTTACAACATCATCATTTCTTTTAAAACATAGATTATTAACAAAATTTAAGCCCATAAAATTTTATCTCTAAATTTTTGAAAGTGGTATTTTTTCTTGAAGTTTAAATGGAACCAAATGGGAAGCACACCCGCGTAAGTATAAAAAGAAATTTTCAAATTGGTTTGTGAATTTGCTGGAGTTCTGAAGTAATAAACATAAAAAGAACGGAATTGAGACCTCTTTCTTTTTATAAGGTCGGTTAAAAACTTAATAATTAATTTAAAGGTTTACACACCCATGAACACAGTCAGCAGCTGTGATGGCTGCCCGAGGGTGAACTATAGTTGCGTAGCATAAGATACTTTCAGGGCTTTTGGTTGATACAACAACAGCTATCCAAGGGTTGCAATTTTCTTCAGCACCTTTTCCTATTTCATAAATGGACGCAAATAAGCAATACATAAAATATTTTTTTATGTATTGGTCAAGCTTTTGGCAATTTCAGATTTATGGAAGTTATTTTACTTATTTTCACAAAAATAAGTATACAAACTGCATATTTCGTATATAATATAACCCAAAATGTTTAACATAATACATACATTGCATGATTAAAAATGGCTTTTTAGAAGTTTTAAAGCTTAAAACCCTACAAATATTAAAGAAAAATTTTCTTCAGCCATTTACCAACACTTCTGCATATATAACTCGGTTTTTTCAATTTTGTGGGTTGACATGGTATTGCTTATTTGCATCCAAATATACACACAATTGAAATAAATATCAATAATTTATTGTTTATTTCATTTTAAAAGTATTTTTTGGATTAATATAATTATTTATAGTAGTGCACCGAAGGAAACATACCAAGATCACTAATAGGCTTGTCAATAATCTTTCCACAGTTTTTAAAAACCTGTTGGTCGAAGTCAATTCCATCGATATAGTCTTCATTAGAATTCTTCAACACTGGAGAAGATTGGTAAAGTGGTATGTCTTCGTCATTTTCATAAAAACGTTCTGTTGTTGTTTTTCTTATGTATTTGTTTTTGTTTCCTGCTAAATTGAGGAGTTTAAATCCTTGCAATACATGAAAATCTGGGGTTGAATGAAAATTAATGGTTTGACTGCCTGAATTTGTCATAGAATCATCATCGTCAGCTGTGTTTGTAATAGAAGTTATTCGTTGTGGTTTACGTTTTGTAGTTCTAGGATAATCTGTAGATACTCTATCACCTATAGGAAATAATAACTAATATAAATAAATTGAACAAACATTAAGTAATAATAAGCGTAACAAATTTCATACCTAGTCTTGGATCAAATGTTGAGTATCCGAATGGCAAATCACTTTCTTCGTCACCTTCTTCGCCAACATCATCGATCCCTCCATAATAATTTCCACTATTTTTATTGTGGCCTTTCCATGTAGTTTTATCTCTTGTGTCATCATGGTCAGAGTAAAGACCAACAAGACCGGGCTTAGGTAGCTCTACAGCGTAATCTTCGACATAGTCTTGATTACCCTGTTCGTCTTTAGTACCTTGAAAGTCAGAGTATAAGTTACTTTGAAGTCCTGGATTTCTAAACTTTGAGTTTTTTATATTCCAGTAGGGATCAACATATTCCGGTGTTACGATTTTATGAATAGGCTTCGAACGAACAGTTGTTGCTGTTAGTTTTGATGTTTCAGCTTGTATATTGTATTTTCGTTCCAATATAGCATCTCTTTGTTTTAAAGCGGACATTAATTTTTCTCCGGTATCAGAACGTTTGTATCGCCTAAACTTGTTAATATTGCTAGGTTGACGTATTTTGGGCACAGGCTTCGATGACAGCGGAAGTATGCAGCAAATTTTTTGAGTATTCAACATATTGTTTTCGGGGTACGGCCTGTAATGACTGTAATTTTTTTTGATAGAAAAGCCTTTACTCAATTTAAGATAAGAAAAAATCTGAGTTAGTATGAAAACTGAACTTACCCTTGTGTGTGAATGAATCCTTTCTTGCGAATACACTCTTTTTCGTTGATAAAAGTACATATACTTTCCGTATCAGATTCTTTGGTTGGCTCTTCAAACCACACTTTATCCGTTAAAATATTGTTTGGTTCGCTGATATTGTAGTTATTATTTGTCGAATTTTTGGGAGAAACTGTATTGTTATTATTTTTTCTTTTATTCTCCCAAAAAAATTCATTGTCTATTGGAAAAACAAACACAAACTCATCTTCGTTGGTTTTTGATTTATTCATTAATACATAACTGTGTTTTTTAGATATTAGTAGAATATTATCAATACCATCTTCCTTGTCCGTAAGGTTTCTGACATTTTATAATTATTAAAAATCTTCTACATTATTAGGTTTAGATAATTCGCTTTGGTCCCGAAAATGAATAACTGATGATGTTTTACTTGTATCAGGAGATACTTTAAAATCGTTTTCTTCTTTAAATTCGAGTTTGTTACCCTTGAAAATTACTTTAACACTTTCATCAGTTTCAAACTCATTGACATCATCAAATTTAGGGGGCGGTGCTTCAACTTGTTGGATTTTTGCAAGATTTTTATTCATCCACCAAAATTCACCGTTTATTTGTGATGAAACTGTTTCCGACAGTATTAAAGTGATAAAAATAAACGAGAACATTTTATATACGTTTACGCGTTGTAAACGCAAATGAAAACTGAGCATAAAAGGTGATAGGTTAAATTTAAAAGCACAGGATGTTGCATCTACTGCACTTAGCGGGTTATTTTAATGATTATGGGCGCTGTTAGTTCACTTGTTAGTTCGCGACAATTATGATTGATCAGTGCGTAGAGTCAGCACGCATTGCGGTGGACTATTTGCAGCCAATTATCGAAGGCCAGAGTTTCAAATAGGTACAGGGGTACACTTAATTAAGTAACGTTTGACAATATTTGAATAATTTTCATAATATTTATATTTATTATTTTTAAATATAGTTTTCTTTAAGATATTAAAATTACTGTTTTAAAATATAGGTAAATTAAAACTAAACCTACACATTAATAAAATTATATTGAATGTAGAAAAAAAAAGAAATTTTTTGAAAAAGGGAATGATATTTCAATTTTATTTACAATTTTTGTGGTTGTAAGCAATAGTAACAAAATCATAGTTTTCGGTAACGAGTTCTTTTCTTGATTGTACTAATTGTGTTATTAAGCAATTAGGTATAGAGATAAATGCTACTGTGACCTGAATAATGGATTTGAATCATCATAATTTAACTTAATGCGACACTATTAGAGATCATAGCGCGCATAAATAGAAATAAAAGGAAAATTATTCATGCCCTACTAACCTAATATACCATTAATATGAATTGCATTATATATGTACTTTGTTATTTACTATCTTACAGGACTAATAAAAACATATTAGATTGTTTTTATCTCAATGTCTGTCATTAAGATAATGTCTTATTTTAATTCTTCTTGAAATTAATTTTTCATAACTGTTGGAGAGCAATTTATATCCAATGTTTTGAATGTATGAAACTTTGATGATGATGAATTATTCTCAAGTTTTCATAAAATCAAGGAGCAATGCTATCTTAAAGACGAAATCTACAAACAGCTCTTTAAAAAGTAGTCTAAAATGTGATTTTTAACTATCTTGATTTATAAGGAATATATTTAAATTATTGAAATATAATAAAAGTTTCAGGAAAATGAGTGACATTTGTACTGAAATACTTTTTCTTCTTTTTTATGTGACTAAGTTGGCAAGTCACCGACCGACGACCCACCTGATGGTAAGCTGCTGTGGCAGTCTATGAGCGCGCGAAATACCATACATTAGTAGGTGTCACTCACGCATTGCCAACCTCGATATATTGATTTTTAAATCTCCTTTGCCCAGTAAATTCCCTAGCTACAGTCCTTCAAACCGAAACACAGAATACTGCTTTACGGTAGAATAACTGACGTTGTTGTGGTAGTTACCTAGTCGGCCTTGCGCTGTAAAAGGCGTACCACTATTAATTTATAATTTACAACAACACTATTTCTAGTTGAAAATTCAATATCAAAATAGTCTTAGTAAATAAGAAGTTAAAATTCCATCATCATTATTTCTTATCCGTCTGTTTTTAATTTTAGAACATATTCTATTTTTTATGACGATGTATTGTCAATACAAACATCTGCTCCGAGTGGGAATCGAACCCGCAAACTGTGGCGCTTAAGGCAAGTGCGCCATCGCTGCGCCACAACGTCATCATAATGATGACTATTTACCGAAATGGCAACCTTAAATTATGTCCAAATATTTTTTTCTATAAAAATATAGAAGTACTTCGCATACGATGTTCTAAGCAGTACTTCAATATCGTGTCTTTGATCCAATAGTCTTCCAAGTTCCTCTTAGATTGGTCGAAGCTCGCTATTACTTCACCGGAACTATAATAGGGACAATGATCATTTAGGTGGCACTCTAAATGACAGCAAAATTGTAGGCAAGACTTTAGAGGAAAGCGAAAATGTAGGCTAACTTAATAGTCGATAGGTCTGACTAGTTTAAGAAAGTGTTTCGAAACGATGTGGGCGTTACCATGAACTCTTATTACGATATTATTCAAATGACGACCTAAACAACTGCATCACTATTTGGCACTATCTGAATCGTTTTACTACCTGAATTGAATTCCATAGCAACACAATTGTTTCTAAAACTTTATGGTAGACCCGCTGATGCCATATACATATATATAAAAAATATGGCCAAAGATTTGGAAGTTTATATACTGTAAATATCGTTCAGCGTTTCTCCGCATACATAATATGGTTCTCAGCTAATTATTTCTTGCTATTAAGGAGCTGGGTTAAAACTAAGTTGTATAACTTGTGTATTTATACAAGATCTTTCAGCGGAGTTTTCATCTCAGAGCCGATAGAAGTTAGGGCACTTAAAAACTTACCGTGCCTTCCAAATTGATTTCGTTTGAAACTTGAAACTGGAAAAGCTAAGAACTGATAACTTAATATCGAGTTCGCTTTGCTAAAAATACATAGCCTTTAATTATGCAAAGGGCTTACTTGAACAGTTTCTTAAATATTTTTGCAACAAAATATTTAAGAGATTCATTAATCTTAAAAGAATAATTTATCAACACATTTATACATCCCGTTTCATTTCAGGCGTGCTGATTAATTTTTCGACAATAGAATCGGTAATTCGGCGGGGAAATGCTGCTACCGTTTTTGCCATCATTTCTAATAGGGGTAGTTGTTAGTAATTATAGTTAGTTCTGAATTTATTTATTTATTTATTTATTTATTCATGGGAAACAAACAGTACAATGATACATAAAATCTTAGAAAATCAAATATTACATAGACCAACTAAGTTTCCACTAATAAATTATACAATATAGGTTATAACAAAAGAGCAGAAAGTAATATACAAATTATTGATATTAAAAATTAAAAAAAAATACATTAATATAATAAGTTAAATTATTCAAAAAAATATTAAATTATAGTTAATAGTTAATCATTATAGTTTAATATTATAGTAATAGTTAATTATTGGAACTTAATTAATTCGATAAGCTTATTCTTATACATATATTCTGAGCAAGAAAATATGTGAATTGAAAATACGAGTATGTTGATGTATTATCTGTATATGAAAAAAAAAAACAAGCTTTCCACCTCTCATTTCAGGTAAGTTTCTTTTTAACGGACGTCATGTATGTAACCATTGATGTATAAAAACCCTTATGGGTTTTTTATATATCAATGTATGTAACGCGATTAATATCCGGCTAGTATTGTCCGGCTTTGACAGGTTATTAGTTTTTACACAGAGCGATTGCCATCTGATCTTCGTAACCCTAAGGGCGAACCAGTAACACATTGTATAAGAGTAAATTACTTATCCAGAGTTAACGATGTCATTTGATAACAACCGGCACCAACAGCTTAACGTGCTCAGACGCACGGTGGGAGACCCGGAAGAACAAACGCCCAGACTGAAACAGATATTTATAAGTTCAATGCAAACATCTGCCCGAGTGGGAATCGAACCCGCAACCGTCGAAGCCAAATGCAGACTAGCTACCCACAACCCCACAATGGTGTCTTTTTATATATTTTTAAATTAATTATGTGATGCTTGTTGTCTTGCTATAGGGTATTGTGTTATTATTTCAATAAGTACTCAATGACTTTTATACGCAGCAAACAAAACTCGTTAAAGTTTTAAAGCGAAACAAATAATGCTTACAAAATGATGTGGAAACAATTCCTGCTATACTGATTGAAGCTCAATAATGCGGTGCAATCAGTAAACTACGATTGCGACCTGTTCAATGATGCTTTAAGAGGTAATTTACGGTAAATTGTGATAGAATGAACATTTCCTATACATTTTTAAAACTATTATAATATTCTTTATTAAATTTAAAGACTGAATAAAAAAAAGAAGAAATGACATACGCAATTAACGAATATATTAAAATAAATCAATCACAGTATAGTACAATTTTAAAAAATCATCGTCTTATATGATATGTACACTATATAATATTTACAATATTAGCACATTAAAGATAAACAAATTACACAAAATCCACCATAAATAGTAGAATAGTGATTTGAAATCTTGAATATGTATTAATGTCTTGAGTACGCTATAAGAGGTGTGTGTGTTGAGGTAAGGACAAAAAATATTTCTTAAAAGGTGAGAATAAGAGGTGTTCTAAAGATTTTTTTTCAATTCTGTCTTAGATGACGATAAGTTAACGAGTGTAGCAGAATGTGGGACCACAAATATTCATAATAATTATTGTTATTAATTGACGTTAAGATTTCAAAGTTTTTGATCAGAGAATAAGGTAATTAATATCAAAAAGGAATTTTATATTTTTTAAGCTTGAATCATAATCAAACACATTGCGATTCTAGTCCATTAAGATTAATTTATTCATGTAGCGAACTATTGAAATGCATAGATCAATTATTCTTCATTCCGGCTTTTACGATTTCTGTGAAATTACATTTTTAGGTTTCCGTAGCCAAATGGCAAAAACGGAACCCTTATAGTTTCACAGTCATTTTACTCGAATACCGAATCGAATACCATTGGCTCTATCTATACGAAATTTACAAAATAGCTGTATTGTATGAACCGCACAAATTTTAAAATATATAAGAATTACGGGTAGCAGTCCATACATGCAACTGAGTGTTGAAAAAAAATATTTCAACGTATGTCAATGTGTGAGATATCTTGGGATAGGTCTTTCAAAATGATAAAGGTTTCATTGTGACTTTTTTCATTAAGTTAGTAGTTGTTGAGATATTAGCTCCTAAAGTCCCCCCTCTAACTTTTGAACTATGGCATTTAAAATTCTGGAAAAATTTGAGCTTGTAGAACATCAAATAAAATTTCAACCACATTTAGTTTGAAGAAGATAGGTCTACAAATTTAAGAGATATATAAGTTTTTCCCATAACTTTGTTTTTCATATAACTTTTAATAATTACTATGAAATTACCAACTTATTTTTTGCAGTCGATTTTAATTCGTTATTATTTTTAAAGCCTTTAAGATTTTTTATAACCAAGCTGCGGAACCCTTTAGTTTCAACTGTACGTAGTCCACAACGCACTTGACTGCTAATTATTAACTATTAGTAGGTTCAATTGTTTAACAAAAACTAAATGGAAAGCCTTCATCGTGTCATTGCAATAACGTGGTTTAAGTATATACCGAACTTATAAGTGTGTGCCAAATATTACAAAATGAATCTTAATAATCGCGAATTTGCGTCCCGCGGTTTTAGCTCTATTTAGTTTTGATTAATATCTGTTGCATCTATGATCCGCCCATGTGACGACTGGTGGTCTTCGCTGATATGGGGATAATTTTTATTATTGCAGGAATTTTTCATCCTCATTGAACTGTACTGGGATGGAATTTCAATATTTCCTGTGTACCGAGATTTATTGAAATTTCAAATGTAAATTGTAAAAAACTTTCATAGGTTGCGGTAACTGCTTTCCAAAAGGCGGAAGGCCACGCATGCTTGTTTGAGAACCGACATGACATAAAAAAATAAAACCATCTTAAATTTAAAACACTTAATATTTGTATAGAACTGTGTGTATAGATATCAGTAAATAATTTTAATATCAAAGTGAATTGAAATGTTTTCAGTATTGAACGAATTTCGTTAAAGCTGATGGATGAGCACGCATGCTGCATAATATGGTAGACACAGCAAATATTTAGTTTCGATTTAAAAGCAAATGACTGCTCATATATACCACATAATATATTAAACATGGATTTACGTAATAGCTTATTTGTATTAAATCGAAAGTCATATTAAAATAGTATTATTCTTTTTTAGGCTTTTCTTATTTAGTAACTATATCAATTATTATAAAATCCCAAGAATACAATATTTTAACATTTAACAAAATTTTAAATATTTATAATATAGTTGTCATTGTAGTGGCAACAGAAAGACATATTCCGTGAAACTATCACTTATGGTTCGTGAGATACAGCCCGCTAGCAGACGGACGGACAGCAAAGGCTTTCTAATACGTTCTCTTGGACAAGGGTGTCCAAGGGTGTGTTTGGTATGGAACCCTAAAAACATCTATATCTTCTATTCGTATTTTAGTATATCTTTTTGCGAGCACTTGTAAGTCGCACAACTGAATTCTAAATACATAGCATGTTGGCGGTTAACCGCAGTTGGTGCCACGTAGTCTCTTTACATAGTCTCCTGAAAAATATTCTGCGATAAAATAAAACGAAATGGAAAAGAAAATAGAATTTAAAACAGC
This sequence comes from Hestina assimilis, assembly GCA_023373885.1. Taxonomy (NCBI): domain Eukaryota; kingdom Metazoa; phylum Arthropoda; class Insecta; order Lepidoptera; family Nymphalidae; genus Hestina; species Hestina assimilis. The sequence goes on along the minus strand of CM041755.1, from coordinate 8,461,708 downwards.
TTGCAATAAATTTTGTACACTCACGTAAAAACTAGGCGTCGTATAAGAATATTTTTGTTTCTTTGCAGATTGGATTTGCAGTGGATTTAAATCGCGGATTCTGTGAAATATTCAAGAGATATCGGTCTCGTAATATAGTTTTATGAAGGCACCGGAGTACAGGGCCGGATTTAGAGATCCGGGGGCCTTGGGGCAGCAAAGCAGTGGAGGTCCCCTAGCCCCAAATTCTTTTATTTAAAAAATGATAACTTTTCAGTCGAGTTTTTCAATAAATAATTTATAGGGAAACGAAGTAGATTGTTTTAGTATTTAATAAACATATATAAATATAATCAGAAACAAGAATTATCTGAAATAAAATTGTAGAAGGCAAACTTAAAACAGCAAAAAAAAAAAACAAAGGAAAAGACATATTTTCCTTTATTTTTTTTTAGTTACTATAGTAGACTAGTTTACTTGTCAGAATTTGAAAGATTTTTTTTCCGAAGTCTCTATCGTGGAGGCCCCTATTTTGTAGAGGCCCCGGAGCTCTCGCCCCGGTTGCCAACCCTCAAATCCGGCCGTGCCGGAGTATATGACGCTGCTATAACTTTTTTAATCATATTTTTATGACGGTTCGTGTCAAATGAATTTTTAAATTGTGCTTCGTATGCATGTTAGTAACTCGAGTCGAGTTTGAATTTAAAATAATCTAATATTCGAGTTCATTTGGAAGCTATTTTTGTCCTCTAATCTGGGCATTTTAGAGTTTCTGATTGCTGAATTAAGTCGGTTTGTTTATCAGTTTCATAACTTCCTTGGATTTTTTGACATTTGACATTGAATTATTACTTATGTTAGTCATTTTTATTTAAAAATGTATATTCTTTATTATTGTCGGAAAGTGAATAAGGTAGCGTTAAAGGGTTTCTCGTAGAGCGACTACGATTCAGTCACGGGAATGCAAACAAGGGCCTCGAGGGAGCAGTGTCGGTGAAATATTGCTTTTGTAAGGTAACCTTACGGAAACTTTAACAATAACTTAAACACATTTAAGCTATATATAATTTCACATAACCTTTGAATTCAGGTAAATTATCGAGCGCGCACAGTTAGCATGCTAGCATACTGGGCTTATTTTCGATGTGTGTAAGATTGTTTACTTTCTCTTACTGTTTTTCTCTTCCCTTGTTGTATAAAAACGCACCTTCTTGCAACACAATTATTATTCTGGCGTATGTTAATTTGTGAGCTTTTTTCGTTAATATAATAAAATCTATTAATCTATAATAACTGTTGATATAATTTGGTATACAGTGACACCACACTTGAAACATTCTGCGGATAACATATTTCCATAGTTCAAACGATATATTATTATCTTCAAGATAATATTTCGGTTTAATTCATGGAGCATCTTATGAGTAAAATAAAAATAGCTTATAAATTATAAGCTTGGCAGCGTTATACTATTGCGTTTGTTATATCATTGTTTAGTAAACATTTCTATATAATATTTTTGTGACAGTGAATAAATGATATACCTACGCTTAAACAAAGTATTGACACATATTTTGCAACTATCTCTCCATTATAAGTTTTTCTCTGCTATGAAACAGAAAAAAGCGCGTTCAGGTGTTTTCCTAACGATAAATGCTTGTACACGCCAAAATACCTTCGCTATTCAACCGCACTTAAGTAAGTTTACATATTATATACTTTTCAGCATCTCGACTGTTCTTCAAACACCTCAATTTTCAATTTCATTATGCACACGGCGGAACGTACTTCGTTTTAAGTAATCATACGAAATTCTTTGGCGTAATTGTTATATGTTCAATTTTAAAGCTTCATTATTATACAGAGAAACTTTATGTTTCAGTAATTTTCTGATTTTGTCCAAGCGCTGAGTGAATCGAGTGCTTTATATTAACTAAATGTAAAAGAAAAACAGTTTAGTTTAATGTTAACGATACCAAATCACCAAGAGGAGAAAATCGTTCGTATACATATAATAGATAAATATATGGATATATTTAAAGGGCTTTTTTATGCTATACATATATGTGACAACGGTTTTCCGATTACTATCCCAATTGGAGTCTTTCAGTGTGGAGTTTTTTATTTTTTTATTTTAGATATTAATTTATAGTTTCTGTTTATTTATTTATTGTTTACATAGATGTTTAATTAAATTATGTTCATAATAATAGCTTCACTAATCCGAGAAAATAATTATAAATTTCACTCTAAAATATTTGAAACTGTAATAATTTTTAAATCTATATAAACTGAATGCCTTACATTTTAAACAGTGGCTCTTTACAACAAGCTTTGTGTAGTAAGCACGATAAACACGACCGGTATTTAGGATTCGGACTGACTTCCCCAACTGAATATTCTAAACAAAGCATTTCTGTATGGGCTTCAGCCTTCATGCAACTGTGTTTTGGCTTTCAATTCAAACAAGGATTTTCCCAAATACGAGTAATTCTATGATTGTTTCATCCGTAATGTTCGCGACTTGATGTCGTTACGTTATATGAAGTGAATTTGTTTTATACTTTTACTAGCTAGATGCATGCTTTTGTTAGAAATGGTTTTAAATGTCCCGTTGAATATTTTATTAAATGTGGGGCTTTACAGGATTTTAGTATTACGATGATTTGAATACTCATGTTGTTTTTAATTACATTTTAGATTATGACTATATGTGGTTATGAAGATTTATGGTTACAAAATAGATTTTTTCGGTGCCATATATATAAGTTGTTTATATTAATAATAATAATACAATAATAAACGCTACACACTCAACGGCTCCCATTCGGATAGTGGTATCCCGTGTCCGTATCAGGGGTCCGGAAATATACACAACGACAAGGACAAACACAGCCAGACACAATTCATAACATATGATCAATACAAACATCTATTCCAAGCGGGAATCGAACCCGCGACCTGTGGCGCTTACACAACGTTAATATTAAAAGAGTTCATTTGAATGAGCTATGTAAAAGTATGAAATACTGCTATTTGAAAAATATCCTTTTGCATATGTATGCTTATTACGGAAGATTAAATACAACAAAAATGTCTGCTTCGTAAGAGCTGTAAAGGAATTTCCACATGCTGGAGACCTTTAAAAATGCGAATGACAAACGTGACTTTGTCGCTACATCATAATATTATGAACACTTTGAAAGTCTCCAAGCAAATTCATTGCTTTATTCGTAAAGTTTTCTTTCTTGTTTATGTTCTATTTTATGAAACACATTATGTTAGGTAGCCTTCGCACGTGACGTTGCTAGTGTAATCGTAAAACACTGTCCGTTTCGAAATCACATTAAAAATGTGTTGCATTGCATATTCACCAGGCCAATTACAATATCATTGTTATGCTCTCACAGGCGGTAAAGGTCCTAACTATATAACTAGCTTCTGGTCACGGTTTCTACCACGTTAAAAATGAATAATACATGATTTCATAACCTGAGCTACCTCACCGTATGTTTTTTGGAACGAAGTTCCTTAACGCGGTTTACGGGTAATGCGATTTAGTGGAAATCGTCACGTAACGAAATGCCGTATGCTGTGTGTTTGTGTATCGAGTCTACTACAATCACACGACGAAGTAGGTACACACCCGGGTGCGCATTTGCGCAACTCTGTCTCTTTCTCTATCCGTCTCTTTATGTCATATAACCTAATGAAATATACAGATTTTATTTCAAATTACAGTCGGAGTTGAAGAGAAAATGTAAGTAAATCGAACAATTTTTATTATTCTTTTATGCCTAAGCAAATGACTCTACTCCACCCGAGGGTAAGTAGAAGTAGAGTTCAAATGTGAAGGTGTTAACCCCACAAGATGCCTATTCACGCCCCGTTTGAAGGATCCCTGGTTATAAGAAGGCGAGAACACGTGTGCCGGTAAGGAATTCCATTCCATTTTATTGACTCACTGCAAAGAAAAGAATTGGCAAACTGAAAGGGGAGGTGTGATAAGGTAGAAAAATTCCTCTGAACACTCGCCGTGATCCAATCAATTTAAAATTACAAATATATCCAATTGAAGTTGGTACAGACATACAGTTTCCACATTGATTTTCTTTATTTAATTAACACATGTATGTACTATATACGATGCTATCAGAAACGTAGGCAGTAAATTTGTAAGTCCCTAGCCACAGCAGTATGCCAAACCGGAAATCCATCCATTACATTTTAGTTCCGTTATCATTGCCAATACATGTGATTATTCAAGTATTGACGAGCATTTACTGTTTCAAATTTACATATTTTTACAATAACATGTGTATATATTAATTTAGGATAAAGCATCGCACTAAATATGGACGAAATAATATCGTGTTTCAGTTTAAACAGTCAGTCAACTACAATGCATTGCATTTTATGTAACTACCTAAGTTTTTACTGAAATATTAATCATTTTTTAAATATTTTTAAAAAAAGTCTGAAACAAAAGTCAGAAATGATTATAATAATCTTCTTTGCCCAGCAATTTTATTAACTACGGTGTCCTTTAAACCGATACACAGTACACGGTAGAATAACTGATACTGTACCGACGGTGGTAGGTACCTAGGACGGCTAGGTAGGTACCTACCCAGCCTCATGCAATAAAAGGCCTACCACCAGTTTTGTGTTTTCATGTCTAATGAGTAAGTAATTAACTTACTATATAATTATACATATAAAATGTCGAGATATCCATTAACGTAGTTTTTAAGTTACAAATTAATGAGAGAACGCTTGTTATTTTCAGCGATAAATTTAACGGATGTAGTTTCAAAGACTTTTAAGCCTTAGTGTTTCTCTTATATATACCCCTCGACTAACGTAGTGCCTACTACACTCACATCACAGAGTATCAATTTGAAGTAGTTGTATACGAAGTGCTGAGTTCCGTCCCATGAGTAGTAAGTAGCATTGGAGGCGCAAATTGCCATCACATAAAAAGAGTTTTACAAGAAAAGTAAGTGTTATTGTACACTTGTACAGAGTACTTGTATGCCTTGGTGAACTGGGAGCAGGCATGCTAGCACTATTTCTTCATGGAATTACAATAAATTTCTGTGAATCATGAGACACCTTTGGAGATGATGAGATGAGGTTTCAATCTTTTACAATTTTTATATAAACTACATACTACAATATATTTTCAGACAGTTTTTTAGCATATTTTGTGCTTCTATAGTGTACCTCAGACATATGTTTATTGATGATGTACTTCTTGTGGTCAAACTCGATTTACTTTATAAAGAAGCAAAACGTAAAATACTACCTTTATTAAAACTTACAATAATAATTTTTGGAATTATTTTTCGGTGTCGGGACGTGAAGATTCCATCGTCCGCTTTTCGGGCCGCCAACATTATTATTCCACCAGTGCAATCAGTAATACTGGTGGTAGGTCTTTTGTTGCAAGAGGCCCGCTAGGTAGGTACATTCCCAGTGTCAAATATTCTACAGCCAAGCAGTAGTGTCTTTGGCATTACTGTGTTCCGGTTTGAAGGGTACTGTAGGCTAGTGAAATTGCTGGGCGAACGAGATTTGAGAACCAATATCTTGAGGTTAACAACGCGTGAGGCTCCTAATGGTATTGAAAGCGATCATAGGCTATGGCAACCGCTTACCATCAGGTTGTTACGTTCCCACGTCTCGCGGATTCAAGGAAATAGCAGACCACCGGGTTTTCGCCGTAATAACTATTTTATCGGAAAGTTCAAAAGTGTTTAGTCAGAGTTCACCGTATTAGTTTAAATTGTTATAAATGTTTAATTTTAATTTAAGATATTGGTTTAATTTTATATTCACTCTTGTCTCTCACATCGAGCAAGCAGTACTAGTTTTAAGTTTTAGCATGTGATTTAATTATTAAGTAATTAAAGTAATATTAAGTAATTTTGGTTTTTTTGAACTCTCCGCTGCCGTCGTACATAATTATGTGGGCCGTATGCTTGCTTGCCAACCTAGTAGCATAAAAAAAATAGTTTCGACTGATTAGGTATAAATGAAAAAAAATCTTTATTAAGTAAGTTTTGTGAATAAAATATAATTATAATTTTGTTTATCTTGTGTTCCGTTATAAATTACGCTATTACGACGCTCAAAGCATTTAACTGTCAACACAGTTGTTTCACAGTTTTTGATTGCTTACCATGTTCACGCGAAGTTTTGAATGATTAACAGCTTCTGACATATTTTATGAAAACAAATTGTAACTCGTTGTTTTACACTTTATGTACTGAATTCTTCTTCTTAGCATTATTCCTTGTATTATATTTACCCAGGGTTTGCTTATAACTTTTACCGGATTTTACATGCAATTGTATTTAACATCTGACCTTCGCAACCCTAAGGGCGAACCAGTAACTCTTTAGATCAAGAGTTAACGATTACGTGATAGCAATCGGGACCAACTGCTTATCGTGCTCTCCGGGGCACGGTAGGAAGACCCACAAGGACAAAACAGATATTTGTAAGATCAAACATCTGCCCCGAACGAAAATCGAACCAGCAACTGTCGAGGCTAAAGGCAGACTCGCTACCAACACGCCACAACGGTGTAGTTAATTATTTATTATTGCTATTTGGATTATGTATATTATAATTTTTTACTTATTGCTGGTATTTTTGAAGGTTTATCTAAAAATACTAGTGTAGGCGATGCGTAAATTTTTCTTAGCGTTTGTGTTACAAGTTACGATCAAAGGAAATTAATTAAAACGTAACTTTTTTGATTGAAGAGACTTTTCCGCTTACATAAGCCTTGTTAAGGAAATTAACGTATTTTATGAAGACCCTCTTTTCTGCTTACGGATTTAGAAAGTTAAGTATTTATTTGTTGCGTTTCGTGTAATGAGTGAGAGCGCCGGTGCCTCAATCTCCCACCCATTCTGTTCTCCTTCTTTTTCCCTACTCATTCATCCCCTCTTGTTCTCTGCTGTGACTCTGTCATTATCCCAACAGCGGGCGATAGGGTCGTCAAGTCCCGACTCCTTGAAAATTTATTCTATTATTCCATTTATTGAAAAATCTCTACACACAGAAACCACAGGCAAAAGCTAATACAGATGATGGTATAATTTCGTTTATTTATTGATAGTATACATTATTATTTTATTAATAATTGAGTTGGTTTATACCGTTTCTACACTCATAGTCAAATGGAATTGTTGTGGAATAGCAATCCCTAATTGGCATTTAGAATTCATGAAGCTAAATATCAAAATACATATATTACTTTATAATATAATAATAATAATAATAAACGCTACACACTTAACGGCCCTCATTAGGATAGTGATATCCTGTGTCGGGGGTCCGGAAACATTCACAATGACAAGGACAAATACACCCACACCGGAAAATACGCTTGCATGGGAATCGAACCCGCGACCTGTGGCGTTGAAGGCAGGTTCGTTACCGCTGCTTAATATAAGTAAAATCACAGCAACAAAATCGGGGTTTGGATCATACAATTTTTATTATCTATTGTTTTACGGCACTGAGTTACTGTAAATCGATATATCATTTTAATATACAACCACTTTGAAATGTTTATGATGAAATGGAATGAAATTTAACAATGCTGATTGATGAATACGCATGCATACTGCATGTACAAGCATATTTAGTTTCGATTCGCGCGCAAATGATTGCTGATTGTGCTTCAGGGATGATTAAACAAACCGGCAATTACATTCCTATATCTGTTACACGGTTGTTAAATATTGTTTGTATTTATTTATAGGATTTTCTTTATTTTTAAATGTATATCTTACCACAGCAAATGTATAGCATATAACACCGCTACGTACCAATCTACGTTTTATTTTACCGGGCAGGAACTTGAGAGTGGCGTCTCTTAACAACCTCAGAAATATAATGATATTTTATAATGATTATTAAAATTCAATAAAGGAATATATAATCAGGAAAGGCAACGCAATCAAGGCATTTCCTTAATCTTAAGGATTTGACATTTTTCCTACCTAATTTTGCTACAGCTGTACATGAAGCGTTTTCGACCCTACGAAAGAACCTAAGGAGTCCAGTCAGAAGACGCAAATCATGAGACTTAATACAAATATAATGGAATTTAAGTTAGCTTGCAAAATATTTTTACTGTAAAAATTGAGACAGCAAATTATAGAAATATTTTTCTTTGTTACCTTGTTGCTTGCAGTGGATTTGAATAGCAAAGTTCATGAAATATGCAAGAGATATCGGTCTCATATAGTTTTATTTAAACTCAATTCCCGGGTATATGGGCTGCAATAACTTTTTAATTATATTTTTATGGAGGCTCTCGTCAAATGAATTTTTAAATTCTGTTTCGTATGCATGTTAGTAATTTGAGTTTGAATTTGAAATAAACGATTTTTTTTAATAAAATGTATATTGCATAAAGTATTGATTCTGTTATGAGTCAAAATATTACTCGTATAACCTCACACATTCTGTGAAATCATGTCTTGCTGCCGGTCAAATAAATATGTGATCATTCTGGCGAATTGCTTAATTTCTTTTAGCCCAATGATTCCCAGTTATCACGGTTAATTAATTGGCTCTTAGACGAATTTTTTAAAACACAATATATTATTCAAGTACCAAATATACCTGTTATATAAGATTATTCGTAAACGTGGAATGACTACGATTCCGTCATTGGATTACGAACGAGGCCCTCGAGGGAGCAGTTTCCGTGAAACATCGCTTCTGTAAGGCAACCTTGCTGAAACTTTAACAATAATTAAACTATAACTAAGCTTTATATAATGACACACAATTTTGAAAACCAGCAAAGTTATCAGGTCCCCAGCGTTAAATAACTTAACTCATCGGAAAGAACAAATTTTATATAATATTTGTTGGTCGTAAGCTGAAGTTAATTAAAATGTTCGTGAGACTGCAGAAACAGGTATATATAATAGTTTAATTGTGTAATATGTCTTTGACACGCTTGCTATGAATTAGTAATGCTTTGTTGAACAAATTGACACAAGGCGTCGCGTCGTGCCGTCAACCGCTGCCTATATTGCAAGCCATGTGTCTTGTTTGCTTGATTGCACCTCGGTTGATTCCCCGAACACCTCGATTTGCAATATATAATGCATATTATGCTGGAATATAGGATGAAGTTCCTGAATAATATGGAAATTAAACCAGACGTTATTGATTTTAATCATTACTATTATTTATCTGCTAGTTATACTGAATCTATAAAAAATTAAACGTTTTCTGCTGCAGTTTATTTGTAATGCTATGTACTGCTTGTATTGGTCAAAGGTTTCTTCCTTCGTTAAAAATAAGAATTATGAACTTGCCACCACTAACAAGTATTTTTTACTAAAACTTCAAATTTTTCTTCATTGTAAAGATTAATTTCTTAAAATGTCTCAACAAAAATTTTACACATAAAAAGTTAAAAACTATATATGCTTGAAACTGTAGTTGTTTTAGGGTTTTTATAAACAAAAAGCTTTAAGGTTTTACAACGTTTCAGTTTCAACAGTGGCACTTTACAGCAAGCTTTGTTTAGTAGGCACTATAAACAAGACCGGTATTTAGGACTCGGACAGACTTCACCAACTGAATAGTCTAAATAAAGCATTTCTGCATGCACTTTGGGCAGCTGTGTGCTTTGGCTTTCAATTCAAACAAGGGTTTTGCTAAATAATCCTATGATTGTTTCATTCGCAATGTTGCATCGTGGAGTTGGGTTTGTTACTATATTCAAATTTTACGTATATAATATTTACATTGTAATGTTATACCTAATTTTACTTTCAGGGTAATAATATTTTGATCTTTTTAGGTCACAATTGATATATTATTTTCAAGCTTTAAAATGATGTTTTAGGAATGGTTTATCTATTTGTATAACAATTTATATCGCCAGAAAATCTAAAAGAACTCTCTGAAGTAAAACTTTTGACTTTTGAATAAGGTTTATTTCTATAGCGAAAACGTATACGTTATTCTAGTTATTTAGGCAAGGGATGGAGGTGTATATGAGCATAACGTTTAGTTCGTTGATATACACAGTTAAGCCTCAATAGATCGACTGTAGAAGAGCCGACTCTGCTCCAATACCGCAAGAGTTGTGGATTCCATGCTGACCTCGGGCTATTGTTGTACCCACTCCTACCGCAAGCTACAAGTTTATTTGGAGGGGAAATAGGAATATTAGTAATTCCTTGAAAAAGCATTCAGTCAGTAATTAAATAAACTTCTTCAAATTTTCAACATACCAGCAGGCTATGTGTATTAAGACTGTGATAAGCTTACTATGACGAAGGATGTTATTATATAGTCGTTGATGAAAATTTATAGCGTGATAATTTCCCCGGGTCGGAACTAAATGATAGAAACGTGACTTGCCTTTAGAATTACAGAAGTTCATGGAATGTCCATAAGCAAATTCATAACTTTAAGAGAAAAGTTTGTTTATTGCTTTATATTCTATTTAATGAAACATTTCATATTACATAGAGGTCGCGTGATGTTGTGACACGCTGTAAGGCTTAATTTTAGCTATATGGAATTATACTTTACAGTGATTTTTTGTTTTATTGTTTTAAGTCATTAATCTAACTGCATGGATTTGTAAATCTTTTGCATATGCGTAGCTTATTTATGAGCTCAGAAGCGAAACAGAAACCAAAAACGTCAATCAATCTGACAAAATGTATGCAAATACCAACTTTGACTGTACTGCGGCATGGCGACTGGGGGTATGTAACAGGCATGCATCACCTAAATTGAATTTTTAATAAATTGGTGAATTTATTACGCCGGGTAGAAGGCTGTATAATATATATTGGTGTATCGAATGTATCCAATAAAATGTTCCATCTGTAATATTAGTCTGCTTGGTTTTTGTAACAAAAATACGAAAACTAAGAGCTTTTGAGAATAATGAAATGGGGACGTTGTGGCGCAGCGGTAGCAAACCTGCCTTAAGCGCCACAGATCTTGGGTTGTATTCCAGTTCGGAGCAGATGTTTGTATTGACCATGCCATATATATACCGGTCTGGGTGTGTTCATCCTTATATCTGTTTTCAGACCCCCGACACAGGATATCAATATCCTAATGGAAGCCGGTTAGTGTGTAGCGTTTATTTATTTAAAAAATAAGCCCAGGCTGGAGAAATTACGCGGAAAATTAAGCATTAAAACATTAAGCTATTCAAATATTCTAATTTAATTTTAAATAACTCAAATGTACCAAAGCAAAATATATCCGTTTTGTGAGACTTGAATTTATATGATAATACGTAACGAGTAATAAAACGATTTCTATGGTAAAAAATTGGCAGTCGTTTGAATTTAATATGCAAATTAAGTAGGTATGTAAATTATTTTCAATTTTGTGGATACCGTTTTGCATGTTTTATATATGTTTATTTTAGCAATAAGTGTTTGATCCATACTTTCATCTCGTTTATGATCAAATTTTTAAATAATAAGTAATACTACGCTATTTATTATTAAGTTAAAATCAAATAAAATAACTATTACAAAAATAATTAGAACAAAATATAATAATTATAACATTTTTTTTAATTGTAGAGGAGGCAAACAGGTAGAACCCTCACCTGACGTTAAGCGATCACCACCACCCATGAACAACTGAAACAGCAGAGGCCATGCAGGTGCATTGCCTTATTTGTTCTAAAGTTTGAACGTGGTCTAAGCATTTACAGCTATTATAGATACTCAGAGTTAATACTCTTTGCTTGTTATCATATTTAATTAATATTATCTACTTAAGCTGTCAAGTGTCAATTAAATAACCATTTTTTTACATTCAACTAAATAATTATTTTTAGTTTTTAAGTAATAAAAAAAACAGAAATCAATTTTAATGTTCCAAAAAAGACTTTCCAAATGCATGTGCTGCGAAGTAGTATCTGTATTTGGATACAGCCTTAGAGAGGGGGTTATATTTGTTTCATCGGCTTCTTTGGTAAAATATTCTATAGATTTAAATGTGAAGCATATGTCTGTAACAGGTGTGTGTTTATAGTAAGAGCAGAATTTAACGGTAGTAGAGCCATGCTCCTTTTAACACAAGTAGGCCGGCTCGACCTGAGAAGTACTACCCTATCACAGAAAATCGGCGTAAAGTACCAGTATCAGTAGGTACTGCTGCGTTTCGTGCGATGAGTAAGAGCGGCAAAGGCCCAATTTCCCACACTTCTGTTCCTTTCATTTTTCCCCTTTCATCCCTTCTTTCCTTGTACCTTGGGTTGGCAACACGCTTGTGATACGTCAAGTATCACAACCATTCATAGGTTGCGGTGACTCCTTGCCATCAGGCGGAATGTATGCTTGTTTGTCAACCGTCATGATTAAAAAAAGAATAGATGGAGTAGCAAGGTTATAATTTCTTCAAGCAAATTACTGGGCGGACGAGATTTAAGAACTAATATCTCGAGGTTGGCAACGCGTGAGTGGCACCTACTAATGGTGCTGCAAGCGCTCATAGACTACGGCAACCACTTACCATCAGGTGGGCCGTATGCTTGTTTGCCAACTTCTAACATAAAAAAGCATCATTTATTACTTAATAATGATTCTGAGAGCATTTTCGTGAAAGTAAAGTGGTCCACCTGTGCATTTATTTGCGGCTTCATTCAGGTTTTTCCGTTTTGTATTATAGAACTGTATGAATAACAGATAATAAACGTAAATTTGATGTAAATTTTACATGTCTGTAAATTTCAGATAAATACATGGAACTAAAAATAGCTTATAAAATACATTTTTATAATTTTTTGAAATGTCTGTATGTTTATCTGGCTGTTTGGAAATTATAAGAATCATTTGCTGTTGATGGCTTTACGTTAAATTGGAAGAACATGTTTTTCTACTTTCTCTTTAATTTTAAAATGATTGCCCAAAATCGTTCTGATAAAGCTACAGGCATACCTGGAATGACACAGAATCTACTTATCCCGGAAAATTTTTGGCTAAGCTACATTGAAAAACTACATTAACGCAGAGCCGCGGGCACACCTATGGATGATAAATGTAATCAAAATTGTTGTTAGGTAATATCAGTGGTGATGTTGTTAACTGCAATTGTGTGCCTTGGAATCATACGCAGTACGAAAGAACTATACAATAGCAATCCAGCTGTAGCCATCAATTTGATATTCGGACTTGTGACTACTTGCTTGTCAATATATCAGATAATTATATCATTGTTATTGCTCTGGCAAGCGGTGAAGGTATGAAATAATGTAAATTAAGTTTCAATAGAAGTCCTTCTTCTTCGTCCTAGCATTATTCCTGGTATTTTATTTACTCAGGGTCTACTTATTACTCTTATCCGGATTTGACAGGTTACTAGTTTTTACACGGAGCTATTGCCATCTGACCTCCGCATCTCTATGGGCGAACCAGTAACTCATTGGATAAGAGCAATTTACTTATCAAGAGTTGATGATTATTATCAGATATTATGTGATAACAACCGAGACCGACAGCTAAACGTGCTGTCCGAGGCACGTATCAATAGAAGTCCGTAAAGCTTTAAATAGTGAATTTAGTCGAGATGGGCCAATGGATAGAAAACGTAGACTTTAACCGAAGGTCACGAGTTCAAATTCGGGGAAGCACCTCTGAGTTTTCAAGTGCTTGGTTAAGCGGTTAAGGAAAACATCGTTAGGAAACCTACATGTCTTGGTACCAATTCTGAGACACGTATATCCACCAATTCGCAGTAGAGCAGCGTGAAGGATAAAGCTCTAAGTCCTTCTCCTTAAGATAGAAGGCCTTTGCTGGCTGAGGCTATTAATAGGTTGTCATTTTATTTTTTTTAATTTAAAATACATGAAATTTGCACATCCGACCTTGATAATAGGGACAGGCGTTATGTTTAATTCTTTTACAGACAAAAGGAAACATTTTCTTGTGCTCCTTGTGGTACGTGTCGCATATAACACTCCTGACGTTGTATTTCTTACTGTTCAGCACAAAGACTATTGTCAGTTTCATCAAGAATAATATTATAACGGCTATGAATACAATGTTCTTTGGAATAGTTTATCAAGGTAAGATAAGATAAAATAAAGGTCTTCTTTAAAATATAAAAAAAGCAATCATCCAAATCAGTATTTCTATCCAGGGTTATTACTCCTATCCGGATTTGACGGGTAACTAGTTTTTACACAGAGTGATTTCCATCTGACCTCTGCAACCGGAACGGCGAATCAGTAACTTATAGATAAGATCAAATTGCCCACCAAGACCTAACGATAGTTATAACAACCGGGACCGACAGCTTAACGTGCTCTCCGAGGCACCGTGGTGAGGCTCACTAGAACAAATGCCCAGACCGAAAAAGATATAAGAAACATCTGTTCCCAGCGGGAATCGAACCCGCGACCGTCGAGGCTCAAAGCAGGCTTGTTACTAGCACAGCACAATGGTCGTAGATAAGATAAAGTAAATCCTCGTAATCATTAACTTAATTTCTTGTTAACAGCATTTATAAGTTTTGTAATGTTCTATTACTAAGCAATAGTAATCCATTCTGCGACTATCAAATTGTACAAAGATAACATTACACTCTCCCTTTTTCTACTAGTTACTACCTCAGTTACTACTACTGCAGTTATAACATACTCTATTTGGACGCAAATAAATAATACCATGTCAACCCACACGAATGTCATTTCGAGAAAAACGCATTTGAAAATTTTGAACAGCTTGCTTTATATGAATTTCTTTTGGCAAATTTATATGATATAAGATTTATGTAAGTATTTACTTATTTTCACAAAAAATAAGTATAAAAACTGCATATTTCGTATATAATATAACCCAAAACATTTAACATAATACATACATTGTATGATTAAAAAAATGGGTTTTTTAGAAGGTTTAAAGCTTAAAACCCTACTAATATTAAAGAACAATGTTCTTCAGCCATTTACCAACACTTCTGCATATATAACTCAGTTTTTTCAATTTTGTGGGTTGACATGGTATTGCTTATTTGCGTCCATTTACGGATGAAACATTTCAAAATGGGTTCAACCGTTTCAGAGATTAGCCGGAACTAACAGACATTCAGATGATTTTTTTTTCACATGAAATAGAAACTTCAATTTCATTATTTGTGAAAACTATATTTATTTGAAATCATTTTTCTTTCAGTTATTTTTATTTACTTTGCTATTGTGGTCAACAGCTATTTACATTCACTCAATCAAGAAAGATATTTGTAATGACGTATTTACTTGCGAATATACTCGTGTTGTTACACTATAATAAATCAATTTTTGAACTGCCTTTTTTCTTAATTCATATTTTGGCAGGAGTTTACATTATTGTCTTGTTAAGTTAGACTTAAGTTATCACAATTCAGATAGCCTGCCTGATAGTTGTTGCTGCCTTTAACATTTGTTTAACAACTCGGATTTGGTTAATAATTTAAGCAGATTGACCCTAAAAATATTTATTCAGATCTCTTTGATTGTGATAGTGTTTATGTGTGTTACCTCTTCCTCGACACTAATACATGCATTGAGCTTTAAGTGTTAATAATAATCATTAGTTTATGTCAGATTAACTATCCTCAGTTACAGAGATAACGTATGATTCTATGTATGTATTTTTTTGTACAATTTTTGTATGTAACATAATAATTTATTACTAATATATATTAATATAAATAATAAAATAAAAATAATCGACTTTACATATTCAACTGTCTCTATCTTCTTCTTAGCATTATTACCGGTGTTTACCCAGGGTCTACTTATACTCTTATCTTAATTTGATGGGTTAGTAGTTTTTGCACAGACCGATTGCCATCTGACTTCCACAACCCAAAGGGTGATTAAATTGTCTTTAAATGGATAATTATTTCTTGTTACGAAAACACTCATTAATACAAGTAGACACGTGTCTGTTTAGTCTTTATATTATATCTAATATTTTATAAATATATAAAAAAAAAACTCTAAATAAACTGAGCAAAAATATCAGTGCCAGAGTGAAAAAGATAAAATTATATAGCCCTTATAAAGTGTTTGCGCTAAAACTCATGGATTTTCCACAAACATTTTAAAGTTGATCCTCTACAAAGTAGCGAGCGCTCCATTGCAGTACACTGTATATACAAGTTTATCTTACTTTCATTCAAACATATTCTAAAGCACTTGTAACTGACATTTTAAAATAATTGATATAGTGTATTTTGAAGCTTATATTTGTATAAGAAACACAATTAAAACAGAAAAAAGGATGTTACGAAAACTAAGAAATTATGCTATTTGTATTTCAGTGCAATATGTATGGATAGTTCTAAATCACTAATTTAATTTCCCAATCTTTTAATAGAAATAAATTTAGTTATTAATATAACTCAGTGATAGATTAACCAGGAGGGTAAGCTAAGTACCGACATTCTAGCCTTGAAAAAAGACAGCCATCACGAGGTTAAAAAACTTATATTTCGATATCTTGAATCGAACCCAAACTGTTTTCTGGTCACTAAACCATATTGAACTTTCCTATGTTACAGGTAACGTAACCCACTCTTATTACCACATTGGATCGACGACATTGTAGCGCAATGGTAGCGACGGTTGGTAAGCGTCAAAGGTCGCGGGTTCGATTCCCACTCGGAGCAGATGTTTGTATTGACCATGCAGGCATGTGTTCCGGTCTGGGTGTGTTTGTCCTTATCTTTGTGTATGTTTCTGGACCCCCGACACAGGATTTAACTATCCTAATGGGGGCCGTTGAGTCTGTTGCGTTTATTATTATTTATTGTTTTTAGCATCATCATGAATATACAACTATGTAAGGGCGTAAATATAATTTTAAACTGTTTTCTCATCAAGCGGCATGGATTCTATACCGATAGCGTCCTGACAATTGAGATAGCGGAAAAGGAGACGGACCCGTTCATTTTGTAGCGTGGCATATTAAATTAAGTATTGGCTTTGTTGGTATAAAGCAGGAAAAATTATTTGCGGATATTCTGTCCACTGAATGGTAAGCCTTACTTCAAGGGGTCGTGTGTTTTATGATGTCACTTAAACTCCGCAAAGCCTTGATGCTTTGACATATAACGATATAACATAGTTATCTATGTTTTTTTTATTATATTACCAGCATACGATATGAATATTTTTTATTTATAATATGTGGATGCCTGAATCGCTAAAGCTACTTCGATGGTTCGGCGTAAGTATATGGGGTTTTAAACCATTGTTAATTTTTGAAAACTCATTAAAGAAGCCTTCGGTATAGTTATGTTTAATTTCGATAGGTATCTTTTTTGAGCTATAGCATCCGACATAGAAACCGTTGTGGCGTTGTGAGTAGTGATTCTGTCGAGTAGTAGTCCGCCTGATGGCAAGCAGTCACCGCAAAATATGAACGCTTGCGATACTTGACTGACCAAGACTCAAGGAACGTGAAGGAAGAGTTGAGAAGGAAAAAAAGAGAGGGAATAGAGAGGTGGGAGATTGGCTTCCGGCAGTCTAACTCACCGAAAGAAACACAACAGTATATTAACTTTACGCTGGTTTTCTGTGAGAGGGTAGTACTTCCCCGAAAAAGGGAACCAAATTGGTAAATTTTTTGAATTCAATTGAATATTGTCTTCTGTCTAGGCACTACACAAATATCTATAAATTATATCTTAATAAATAACTGTATCACTACGATAGTATAAAGGGTCTGTCCCTTATATCTCATTCGGTCACCCTTCGTTGAAGATTAAATTACTAGAGACGAACATTTATTTATCTTATTTCGTAATTCTTTTCCATAAATAGGCTTTGTAATAACAGTCATAAAATTTCCATATCGATATAATTTCTCTTTGTTTCCCATAAAATGAATAAAAGTCTCATCGCAAATGAAATATAAATCCGAATCCAATCGTAATATTTTTGTTAATAATTTTATAAATTTATTCAATGCGTATTGTATAAATGCGTATATTTGGCCTAAAACTAAATACCAGAAGTTTTCGTTTTATATTGTTGCGATTTTTATAAAATACTTTCCTTATAAATAAACGCTACACACTCAACGGCCCCATTAGGATAGTTATATCCTGTGTCTGGGTTACGGAAACATACACAACAACAGGGACAACCACACCCAGACCGGAACACATGCTTGTGTGCTTAATACACGATTATACGAGTAACTTAAAAGTTTGAAGAGTTTTCTAAACATATTAGTTTTACAATACTATTAGAGCGCTTATGGTGTTTTTTTATATAGTTGTAAGTATTACAATGGTAATTCATTTAAAATTATTACAATATCTCAAAACATGATTAAAAATAAACCTTACTATATTTACTTTCTCTTATCAATAGAAGCGAATTTTAGGAAAGTATTACGTAAAAATCCATATTTCTAAAAGTAAAGTAAGGAATGTTAATATACTGCAACGCGGTTACCGGGATAAAAGGAAATGATCCAGCCTACTTAGCGCTGCGGTGAACGAAAGGCGAAGAAAGAAGTCCTTTGTGCCAGCCATATTGGCGTTTGAGAGCCATTTCAAAAATGCTTGTACGCTATTTGAAAAGATAGGGATCTTCATCCTTTAATATTCGAGTACCTTAAACTCGGTCAAGGAATTTCATAAGCGTATTACCTAATGTATATTTATTTCTATTTCTATTTCTTTTTGTATTTCTATTAATCCAGTTTGAATAAGTTAAAAAAAAACATTTCGCAGTTAGTCACTTAACTAAATATTATCCGGATTGTTATAAGAACAAAATAGACTTGAGGCTGAAAAATAACTGGTCTTTTGTTATACCCAAATCACACGTCACTATAAATTAAAAAAAAAACTCAAAAATAAAAATATATTTTATAATATAAGAAAAAGCTTGGATCAAAATGTATTAATTATAAAATCAAATTCCTCTTTTTTTATATAATCTTCAAATGATTCTTATTTTGAGTGTTGATTCAATTTGTATGTAAAAGAATTATTGAACTTTATATATAAAATATAAAGAAATTCTGACACACTTTAAAACCAAACCTTTCAATGAACAAAGTACTGCAGTGGAGCACAAACAAGCTATTTATTTGTCGTTGTGTTTTTATTTTTAAATCTTCTACGTGATAACATCGGGTAGAAGTTTTCGCGCCAAGTCAGGTATAATGGAAGTGCGCTTTAAGTTAAGTTCTGGGCAATAATTTGCGGTTTTATAGTCTTTTTATCTTTATAGCTTTTGTAACAACATGTATACGGTACCGAAGAAAGAATTGGAAGATTTTTGTGAAAAGCAGTAAATAACGTATTCTTTTGTTATAGGAATAAATAGCTAACGCTTAATACTTCCTTCTAGGGTAGAATATATTGGTAGTAAAATAACCCACAACACGGCCCGGAGCTGAAGAACTCTAGAATAAAGTATACGTCAGAAGCATACGCTGTTGGACAAACGGCTAAATGTTTAAAGTTATTAACAAAGTAATTTTCATTGGATAGTTTACCACGCAAAGTTTTCCAACGATGCATTTTCAGACAATTCCTTAGATAAATTCAATTTGACGTAGTGCTTTAGTTACAAACGAGAAAGCTTTGAAAAACAAAACCTTCGGAAGAACTCAAAAATTAGTTTACACTGGAGCTGAGAATTCATTTAAAACATCTTCAAGATTCCGTTGGGCTATTCTTTACGTATTCAGCTCTCATTGTTCTGGAATAGTAATTTAAAGTTATACAATTAACCCTCTGTTTAATGAGGCAGTGGCAGTTCACAAAAAAGAAAACATTTGATAAATTTTGAACTATTATTAAAAATCATTCTAAATGCTCCTTTTATCTTAATTGAGATAGAATATCTCAACGATTGCAATTAATTAAATCCATTTCAAAAATAATAAAATCTCAATGTTTAGTTTTTAATTTATACAACACTCATTTTTGATTTTATATAACACTCAATCAATATTAATCAAACAATACATATTATGTATGTAGTTACAAATATATTACCCCAAGTGATTTTTACTTGAACTGAACACTATCGTACAAATCTCGTTTTAAAAGGAACATTTAATGACTTTTTAATGACAGCATTATCTCCGTGTTCAGCATAATTCATTTATGAAATTACATTATATTATATCGCCATGTTGCTTTAATTTCGCTTAATTTCGGAGGCGGTAACTTCATCATGGCGTCACGTTTTTAAAGGCCATTAAACCACCCTTACAATTTTAATGCCTTCTATCTTTATGAAGATGCTTTAAGAAAAAGTATATATCTATCTTTTTATCTATGACATAATTTTTATTTTTACTTTGGTTTAGTAGAGGACTTTTCAAAATCGAGGTTGTCTGTCTATAATGCGCGGCTGTGGTTAATAGGCGGCATCATCTCCGCCTTTTAACTCTTTTGTTAGCGAACGGAGCTGATTTTAAGATCACTGTCTTCATTATCTTGGGTTAAGGTCTTCCGTTTATTTTGATAGTAAATATGACATACATCATGACTTCAAGAAGTCTTTGTTGTTTTATATTAAAACATGTAATTTTTTTAATTTACAATTAACGTTATATTAAGTTTGTAAGTTCCATGTGAGATGTAAACGTGCTTTGTAATAACAATTTTCTTAATATAAAATATTGATTTCTTCGACAGAATCGCATTCTAAAGTTGGTAATATACGGTTTGCTGAGAAAAATTTAATTGCAAACGGTCCTGACCTAGCGCCCTGCAATTTATTAGTTTGGTAGATTGCTATTTGTTGTTGTACACTGAACGAGTAAAACGGGACGTTTATTTTATAAAACAGTCAATGCAAAATTTAATATCTGTTTCAGTATTGAAACAGGATGTTATAATATTTAATTTTATTACCAAATATTACCAACAAAATGTGATTTTTTATTGTATTTTTCTAAGTAGATTATTTGGTTTTCTATGTAGAGTTTAGTATGATTACACGCTCATAGCCGAGTGCACCCACTGACACCACTTTGTGCGTGGTTAATCACTAGATGGGTGATCGCATAGTGGTATTTCAACCGAGGGTCTCCGTGTTTCGGAGGGCACGTAAACAGTCGGTCCCGGCTGTTGACAATCTGACAACAGTCGATCAGTCAAGTCAGAAGCCTACGGGCAACGTGAGCAACTCTGACACTAGGTTGGCCACTAACCACTCGATAAGAAAGAAAGAACTAACTAAGAAAGGCTAAAACTATTGCTCTGATGGTCGATGAGCAAAGAGATTTGCGTATGATAATATAATTAAATATTACATGGTATTCATCATCGGTGAATGTTAGCTCTTTATTGTGCAATGTTGTCTCCTATGATATAATCAAAGGACATTCCATAAAAAAACCCCAAGGTATGGGCTAATTAATGTCATCTAGTTCTATATCAGTTCTTGAAAATTATTGTACAAAGTACTTAAATTTCTTTTTTATACTACTATTTTATAGTGAGAAATTAATAGTGTAATAAATTTAAATTAATTAAAAGGATATCAACAGTGTAAACGCAATTAATAACCACTATTACTTAGTAATATTGATTTGGGCGTCTTACGTTACACCGTATATATGTGTTTACATGCATATTTAGTAAATAAAATATAATAACCAATATATGTTATACGCAAAATGTAAACTTCAAGTATTTCAATTTAAGAATATTCTAACGTGTTTTGAGATTGGTTACCGAAATAGTTTATACCTATTAAACAAAAAGTTGAAATTTCCCAAAACTTCACAAAGATTTATCAGTTTCTGATTATATCAGTTAATATTATATTATATTGAATCTTTATGCACCACCTTCCTTTTTTCCGATACTTATGTTTCGTTACCCATAAGGTTGCCTGGAAGAAATCGCTTATTAGCGATAAGGTCACCTTATTGTACTCGATTTTATATGATATATTATATTTTTAAATTTCTTGTTATGTGGTGTACAATAAAGTATTATAAAAAAAAAGATTACGTTTTTTATATAATAATTTTTAATGAACAGACAATATTATTATTATTTTTTTTTGTTTGTACTAATTTTAAACCTATTAAGTATTTTATTCATGTTCTTATGGAGTATGGCAACACGCTATGTTACATAACAATCTTTTGTATCTGGCACGTAGACTTTAGAAAACGTTAAATTATAATATAAAGAACCTGACTTAACCTAAACGCCCTATGAAAAGCCGATTGGCGTGAAGTGGTGCAGTACCGTAATGACGCCTCGTCTTCTGGTGTCGGAAGTCAAGAACCGCTTTGGGTCACTGAGTCAGTGCAGTAAGTATCATATGTATAACCTATAGGTAGTATTTGCATTTATTTATAGTATGTATTTGTTATTTCTCTGCGTAGAGACGTTGAATCTCCCTGTATTTACTATCTCAAAAAATTGTAGGAAGACTTCTATTCGGATGGGAGTTAAAAGCTAATATTAATTATTGAATAGTTGTCTTATGGTAGATAATATACGTTGTACGTATAACTCTGCCACACTATATTCAATACGATCAATTGAATATTGCTGATGTTGCGGTCGTTGAGATTAGAGCTGTACTCCATATGAGGCCTAATTTGCGCCCTGTAAAGTTGTTTGGTAGGAAAACTAACGTGAAGTAAATATATTGGAAATATATATCATTCGGTGTAATAGATAGTCTATATTTAGGGTAAACAAGTTATTAAATAGGACACTGCGGGGCGTTCACACCGCACTTCATCGTCTCGTGAAAACAGTGGCGCCATTCCGGCGTTGAACGATTATTGTGACCTAATGATGATGGTTATTAAATGATTCATTGCCCCATATCCTTATGTGTATTTACTATCTGCATGGTTATTACGAGTACTTATTTACTAGGAAATCAGTTCCATATCCGTTGATTGGAAATATTTAATTTCAGTACGTGAGTACCACCAGTGCAATCAGTCACACTTGTGGTAGGTCTTTTGTTGCAAGAGGCCGGCTAGGTATGTACCACCGCAGTGTCAAATATTATGCCACCAAATAGTAGTGCTTAGGCATTACTGTGTTCCGTTTTGAAGGGCACTGTACGCTAGTGAAATTACTGGGCAGAGGAGATATAAGAACCAATATCTCGAGGTTGGCAATGCGTGAGTGGCACCTACTAATGGTGCTGCAAGCGCTCATAGGTTACGGAAACAACTTACCATCACCATCAGGTCGTATGCTTGTTTTCCAACTTGTAACAAAAGAGTTGATTTTTTGTTTTATTGGGGCATGTCCCGTTTATGTATTTTAATTTCATTTTAAATAAGGACAGATCTGTTGTTATACATTCCTTATACACATTAAGTTACGTGGTTATCCTCTTTTAACTAAAAAATGAAACTTTAAATTTTATTTCATGACGATTGGCAAACGAACATACGGTCGGTCTTATGGTAAGCAGTCATCGTAACCTATGAACACTTGCGTTACTTGAAGTATCACATGGGCGTGGCTAACCCAAGTTATAGGAGGGACGAGATAAGAAAGTAAAAAGGAAGGGAGCAGAGGGGGTGGGAAATTGGGCCTCCCACGCTCTGACTCATCGCACGAAACGCAACAGTACTCTGTTACTTTACGCCGATTTTCTGTGGTAGGGTAGTTCTTCCCCGGTCGAGCCAGTCCATTTGTACTTGGAAGAGCATCTATATTTAATTGATATAACAATATTATAACACGAATTCATAAACTTTTGTGGACCTCTTATTGAGCATCCCTTGTAAGAAGACTTTTATTCGTAAAATTTCAAGTTCTGATATCCGATGGTTTTTCAGATTTTGTATTAAAATCTTTATTTACGCGGGCGCAGCCGCTGGTAGAAGCTAGTTTTTAATAAACGCTGATTTTCATACAATAAATAAATAGTACTGTAACCTTAAATATAAAAGTAAAAATCTTTTTTAAGCTTTGAGTTTCGAGTTTGTTGTTACTGCAGCTGAAAAAGTGCTCTCTTTTTTCCGAACCAGCAGTAGCTCCATTTGAGCGGAAAAAATATAGTTGTACAGTGATCAAAGAATAGTTACACATTTTAATTATAATATTACATTTTATTATAAAAAAATATCGTCAAATAAAGTAATTATAAGTATTTGTATACCAATATTTACAAACTTGAAAGCGAATTAATTATTTTCGCTTCACGGGAATAATTGGTTTTCTTTGTGGATTATGTATCAAAGGCCACTTTATTGTAATACTTTGAACGTATTCAGACCCTTAATTAATATCCTTGTACGAATTTTACGTTATACAAGCAAGTATTAACAATTTCTTTTCCATAAAATTCTCTACGGACTTCGAAATAAATGTTGGTTGTTGATTTCTGTATATTTTTATGTCGATCATATCAGAAAATTTATTTATTAATTTAATAAAGACTTCACATGTGAAGTTGAGAGTTCATGGCTGATATAGTTATTATATTATTAGGGTTATCAGCAATCACAGCAACTAGTCAATAATTTTGCTACTGAAATGTAATGATGACTAAATAAAACTTACTACATAAAGCACCACTATATTTTTTTAATTCATTGCTAAGCTCTTCACCTCCACCTAGCGCAAAGGCTTAGATGAGGTCTACGGTAGAGCCCCACTCATAAGAAGCCTATGTACTCGCACCTTGAAGAGGTTCAATTTGTAAGTATTCGAAAGTTTTGCTATAATGGAAAATAAAACTGTATAAATAACTTCTTATCTTCGAGATTAAATGTTAATCTAAATAAGAAAAAACATTTTTTGGGAATCATTATTTTTAGCTTTATTAGTCACTTATGATTTTTTTGGTTATAATGAGATCGCAATGATTGAAACTTCCATATAGGCAAACTGGTATTACTTTTTATGTAAATTAATTCGCATACAAAAGAGATTTTTATTATTATTTTGGGATGTTACATTGAATCCTTTACAAATTGTCGGCAAGAAATCCTCTCAAGGTGGATTATTTTTAATATTTTTCCGGAGCAAAAAACACGTTTCGTCAATAAGGGGCATGTCTTCCCTTGAAGATTACTTTTCTTAGCTCAATACCTAATGTAAACCGAGGGAAACGTGACAGTCGCTGTTGATTCAAAAGATTTTTACATTTTGTTTTTTTGATTTTTGTCATTGCTGTCTCTGAAATTTTATATCAGCAGTATTTTTATTATTTTTTCTGTTCGCTGTTTACATGCGGCTATGGGCTAGATATGTTTTCAAAATCATGTGTTAGAAAAAACGTGTAGTCAACTTGTGTGTATTTATTCGCTCGGATATTAACCCGTTATAGCACAACGGTAGCTATCCCACCTTAAGCGCTGCAGGAGGTCTGGGGATGTTTGTGCTTCTCCTTAAGTGTGTTACCACTTTCGCTAAGGCAGTCGGCCCGTCTACCGCTGAGCTATTATAAAGGCTTACATATTGTGGGAGTGAGATGACATGATTCTATAATGAGACAAATATATCTATACACAGCATACTGCAACGCTGCAGATTTCTGTGCAGATAAAGGCAGAAATTAGCAATATACGTACAACTCCCTAGTCACCTGCGGACTTGCGATTAACTCTTATAGCGACTCTAATCAATCTAATTCAATTCTGACATTTAGAACTTATATCAGCATGACGTATAAATACATATGTCATAATATATATGGGAAGAAATTTGAATCGCAATAAGAGTCAATGGTCGGAGAATCCTTCCCTCGTGTTGTGACTAACATTAAAACCTTCTTTCTACACCTTCCCTCTTGTGTGTGACTAACATTAAAACCTCCTTTCTACACATATATAACATCTCTTATTCCCCGCAGCTTTGTCCTATTCTCTACAAGTCTCTGGTAATACATAGCTTTTTATAAATATTACTTACAGCGCCAGTTGATGCTATAAAATGATATAATAAAATAATAAGGACAGTTTTCTTGTTATGAAACTGACACGGAGATATATGACGCCATTTGTTATAATTTAAACCCACTGTCCGACTCGCATTATTTTTCCCTGAATTTATTGTTCCCCTAGCTCTAGAGAAATTTTGCACTGAAAATATCGAAGCTATGAAAATATGCAAATTTTTAAAATAAGTAGTACACTTCGGAGGTTACCTTTTAAGTCATAACTAAAGTCTCTATTTCGTTGCTACGTATATTTTTTAAGTATGTTCTACTAGCATCACCCGCGACGTCGTCTACTTCGGCTCTGAATTCTGCTTAGCCAGAATAGAAAAATGTGTAAGTAATAAAAAAAACTTAGGATATTAAATATCTCATGGACATATTATCACTTTTTATAAATGAATTGATAGCGATCGTTAAGCCTGGGAAAATATTTTATGTGTTAGTGTAGGATAACTTTTTTTTGTGGTTCACTAACAAACACAAATACTTTTAAATTTCGGATATTGCTAAGGATTATTATTAATTCTTTCAAAGTTACTTATCGTATAAACCATATGAGAACATTCATTACATTAACATTTTTTTAGGTTATGCCCTGTGTGGCGCTTGATCGTTAAGAGCAGATATTTAAGAGCGTTTTATCTACCGCACACCTGCCCCGCTGGACGTGAAAATGTATGACGTCATTAGTTAAAATTCACCCCTTCTAGTTAGATAGATAGATTAATAATTCATTAGATTTTAACATTCTATTCAATATTTATGAAAATTATTTGCAAGGAAGTTTTACAATATATAAAAGGTATATAAATATGTATTTCTTTAACATAAAATGCATTTAAACAGAAGTTATTTTTCGTTGTATCATGCGATATTTATTTAAATAAATCAATACCTTTCCATTTATAATGGAATCATTTCTTTAAGAAAATTGATTTATTGAAGTTTTATCCATTAGCATTATTTTGTAGAGGTAAAGTTAAGCCGATTAAATAATTTCTACAAATCAATATAACACGACCAGAAAGTTTTGGGTTTTGTTAGTACATTTTAAGCCTCGGGAAAGTGGGATTTTCGTAAAGTGGACTCTAATTCCGTGAAAAGGGTCTCAACCTAATGCTCCGCTGAGTACTATAATTTACACCTTGTTTTACTTGTTTTATCTCTATTCGCCTAGAAGCAAAGTTATCTATAAATGCAGTGTTGAACTACTCAAATACTAACTCTATGCTATGCAAAGTATTAACTCTATGCGGACTTAATTAGTAGCTAATAGCGTAGTGTACACTGCACACCCTACCCATTAGGATAGTAATATCCTATGTCGAGGGTTAGAAAACATACACATATACACGCATAAACACTCAGACCAAAACACATTCCTGTATGGTCAATACAAACATCTTTCTGAGCAGGAATCGAATCCGCGATCTTTGGAGCTTAAGGCAGGTTCACTCACAGTGGTCACAATTTGTTTTTAAAAGAATATGAAGAATATAGCAATGCTTTTTCAAGGAATTACTAATATTCCTATTGCCCTCCAAATAAACCCACTTGAAGCTAATGCTAGGAGTGGGTACGACAATAGCCCAAAGGTTTCAGTATTGAAACCACAACTCTCGCGACTTCAATTACTACATAGTATAAAACAAAGTCGCTTTCTCTGTCCCTATGTATGCTTAAAGCTTTAAAACTACGCAACGGATTTTTATGCGGTTTTTTTAATAGATAGAGTGATTGAAGAGGAATGTTTATATGTATAATAACATCCATTAAATAGTAGAGAAAAAAAAAAAACTGTTATTTTTGAGGCTACAATGTGACAGAGCCACGGGCAGTAATGAATAAATCAAAACTACTGGATATACATAAACGATACAATTAAACTGGTTATAGTCCTAAATAAACCATTCTTAATTTTAACAAAGCATTGATTGTTGCTATTTACGTATACAAGTCTGATTAACGTTGTCTGTTAGTCTATTGGGGCGAAGGAAGTGACGTGTTTACCACGCATCCCAGGTCGCGAAGATCCTATATAATCACACGCGCCCCCGCACAGCGTTACGACAGCGCCATATCACATTTTCCACATCATAAAACTAAGTGAATTTGGCGACGTTTCAATAACTCGATCTTCACCATCACACGGAAGGTATTTCAGGAAATATCGGGAATTTCGTTTTACGTGGATTTTTTACGTAAATGTTTCCATTTTACGAGTTGTTTTCACTATTTTCTTAACTATGAATATAAGGTTCTTTTATATTTTTGTAGAAAGAAAATTGACGTTGTATTTTTTTATTTTATTTTTTGACTTTAAATTATAAAATAAATAGTTTTGAGGTTACTAAAGTTAAAGGCATCGGGATGTTCAAAGGCGTCGGGATGTGACGACCCCATCGCCCGCTGTTGGGATAACCTCTGTCACAACAGAGATTATTCCACCAGTGCAATCAGTCACACTGGTGGTAGGTCTTTTGTTGCAAGAGGCCGGCTAGGTAGGTACCACCGCAGTGTCCAATATTCTGCCGCCAAATAGTAGTGCTTAGGCACTACTGTGTTCCGGTTTGAAGGGCATTGTACGCTAGTGAAATTACTGGGCGAACGAGATTTAAGAACTAATATCTCGAGGTTGGCTACTTACCATCAGGTGGGCCGTATGCTTGTTTGCCAACTTCTAACATAAAAAAAAAAAAACTTTTGGATCAATATTGGGCTTGATAGCTCAATGGTATACCGACTCCGTATGTGTATGGCTTTTTGAAGAGCTAAATGAAGATCATGCTTTCTTTAAGAGCAATGCCAAAACGACCGTATATGTTTGAAAAAAGCTGGCAGCTGGTGTGAAATCACTCTTATCTTTATTGTTTTTATTGTTAAGCGTGATATAAATAAATTATAACCATTCTCAATAACGGGTTATCTAACACAAATAGGTTATGTATAGGTCTTCTAATTCTGAAGTTAACTATGTTGAACACTCGTTAAAAGGACCAAAAAATTCAAATCTCAAACAAACAGTTTTATAATATCTCTATAGATTAAATAAGTTTGGTATTACATCAATTTTATGCATTATTATATTATTTTGTTAGCAACTGATACGAATTGTTTAAAAAGTTTAGAATTCCTTAGGCCAAGTGCAAGGAACTTGCTGAGAAACGAGGTGACGGTAAAACTATAACTTCAAACTTCAAATTTCTTTAGGACCAATTGCAAGAAATTTTTCAGAAACGAGATGAAGCCAAAACTTTTTAACAACATATTGAATTTCAGTTTAATCTGAAAGTGAACCTAGTTCACACTAGGATTGCCTTTTGTGTTATATTCTTATGTGAAGGTTATCATTACAAAAGCGTATTTCACATATAAAAAGTTGGGTTTTATCTGAATAATCTAATCTAACTATCTAACTTCTAATTAATATTATAAACGCAAAAACTACTGGACAGATTTGTATAAAAATTTTAACACATATACCTTAATACCCGGATTACCATATATGGTACTTTTTATCCCGGGAAAAGGTTGGGTTCCCATGGGATCATCAAAAAACTGCATAACACGAGCGGAGCTGCGGGCACAGCTATCATCATAATTCATCATAAGCGACACAACGATTAGAACAATACATTTCTAGGCAGTAGAAGATTATTACCGTAGTAATTTTATTCTTATAGAGGAAACAAGAAAATTCAGGCCTAAGTTATATCGGATGTCGATCTCTAACGACGTGTCATGCCGATATTGGCGCGGGTTTATTGCCTTTCACACATTTATGAAAAACGTGACGAATTCCGCGACGCGAGGCGACGTATTGACGCCATATTACCACCAATTGATTTCAAACTCCGGCTTTCTTTGTTTCATTCTTTAATTGATAGCAAAAAAATAATATGAATGTTTCATGATTTCATGAAAATAATAAGCTATGTATTTTTTAAATAAACGACATTCTCAAGATGCGATTTGCATTTCGGAAAACTAGCCTCACTGGTAGACTGTTGAGTTTTTCGATCAGTGTAAATGTCAGAAGTTAAAACTATTATGTTATTAGTTATTACTATTATTATGATCTGTCCCCTTTACAAAACAGATCTTATTTATAAAGACAAGCTATGAAACAGAAAAGGGAAAATTTAATTAAATCTTTTATAGAGATGACATTTTTTAAGTCGATTGTACCTTTTAACGTAACTTTCACATTAAATCGTTATATCCAATATCATGCAAATTCGACTCGTGATGCGAAAGTTTTAGGGTTCGCTTTGCAAATATTAAAGTTTATCCCGTACCTGAGGAACGCTTAGAAATTTAAAATCCTCTTAAATGGTTGTGATTTCCACATTAGTACGGATTTGATTACGCGGTTCTCTGGGCAAATAGTTTTATCTGCTTGACCTAGTTACAACATTATTGCCATCCTTATTGCGATGGAAAAGGATTGTTATATGAAATTTTCAATTAAATTTAATTATCGCTTCTGTCTTGAAAATTAATTGATGTGATTCCGTATGAGCCTTCAAGCTTTTCCAAAAAAAAAAGGCATTGAAGTTGAACAATTATTAAAACTGAAATTATAGACAGGACTTTGTTCTTAATAACGGAGTGTAGGAAAGTGAAAAGGTTTTAATGTTTCATAAAAAAAAATCGATTATTCTAGTAATTCAATTTATTAAATTGGGAGTCTAGGCATGTTGCAATTTATTAATGTCAGTAGTTAAGTCTGGTTTAAGTTTAAGTTGGGAACAGTACTTTTTTTTAAATGAAGGATTTCTGTGTTGTTTTTTGTACCCCTGATAACATACATGAAAAATTTCATGATGATCGGTTAAGTCAGATGGCCTCGCTCTTTGTGTTAATTAGTAACCGGTCAAATCCGGATAAGAGTAATTAACAGACCCTAGGTAGATAAAATACCAGGAAAAATGCTAAGAAGAAGACAAGGCATAACAATTTGACAATACTTTTCGAATTCACATTTATTAAGGTACAAGTAAATAAATAAGTGTTGATATAATGAGAATTGTTAATGGCGAAGAAGGTTGGACATGTAGTAAATTGAAAAAAATCGTGGCAATTTCACTATATTGGCGGTATCAATTTGAGTTAGTGCAATCCATTAGCAAATCAAGTGTGCAGTCGGCACGCAGATTTAATTTGACGACGGTAACGGATACAAATGTGCACAGACTCCCCCTTTTTTCGCGGGACGCTTCGAATAATCGAACAACGTATTTGAGTTTCAATACATAGCGTCCATTGTTATTTTTTATTTATTTCGATGAGTGGTAATTGGATTAAGTAATTGAAATTGTGTTATGAAATGAGTGGAGATAAAGTGAACGGGTTTTTATTTATGACGAATTACTGTTCGTTAATCTCGCTAAATTTCGAGAATAGAGTTGGCTAAATTTGGTTTTCAAATATTCGTAAAGGTCCAGGGAAAGTTTAAACAATAGTATAGTAAAAATAACAACTTTATTTTCCATACATCCTACTAGTCATACATTTGATTTCGTCCCGTCGCTGCTACAGTAAACTTAGTGTTACGAGGTTCACTGGGTTATCGTATAAGAAATAAATAACGTTGCACAATCAAGGGTTTTCATAACTATTAGGCCTATTCCTTAGAATTTATGCAGACATAGGCAAGCGTAATGCAATAATCATTTAGTCTGCGGGTTTACGATCAACTCTTATGCGATTCAAATGTCTTCCAATATTTATTAGAACATACATATATATTTATACGTCATGCTCATATAAAATCTGAATGTCAGAATTGAATTGGAATGATTTTGAAACGCTATAAGAGTTAATGGTAAGCCTCCATTTATTCATTTAGAATTGATTTATTATATATAAGCCTATTTCTAATTTTATAATTCATATTTTTTATATAAGCGAAGGATTAAGCATGTGTTGATAATTTGAGAATAAGCGTTCCATCTTACTTCTTCCAAGATCTTTTCCCAATGTTTTCAACAAAACCTCAATAGAAGGTTAGATTATAAACCCTTTGCGCTATTGTCGTACCCATTCCAAGCCCAAGGATTTTACTTTACTTTACAACACACTTAGAATTGTAAAATCATTACTAATGTGCTTAAAAAAACATCACGCTTGAATTTCTTGATTGTCCGAATTTGAATCCGTGCCTCAGCTAAAGTCTAGATAGAGCGATTGACATCTGACCTCCACAACCCTAAGGGGAAACCATTAAATCATTGGAGCAATTTACTTATCAAGAGTTAACGATTATTATGTTATGACGTGCTCTTCGAGGCACGAGTGGGGAGACCCACAAAGACAAACACCCAGACCGAAACAGATATTTGTAAGATCAGTGCGAACATCTGCCCGAGCGGGAATCGATCCCGCAACCGTCGAGGCAAAAGGCAGAATGGCAACCCACAACGCCATAACGGTGTCATATTATCGAAATATGTCGTTTCAATAAATGGGATACACAAATAATATACATTATCAAAGTACTGAAAGTTTCACACCAAATGGTGCATATGGTGGAAAATCGATAGACGGATTGATGAGATTCTCACACATGATCGTCCAAAAGACGAAGTTTGAACGTTATAACTATTATACGTTGTACTCCTCAACTTTACACGGTTATTCTCAATTTACTTAATAACTTGTTAAGTTCTAATTAAAACTGTTCCGGAACTATACTCTTGTTAATAGCCTTTTGTTAACCGACACCAAAAATAATGAACGATCTGGCGGTATTTTTCGTGCAGTATCTTCACCGTTTGTTAGTATTTTGATGATTTTTAAGTAGATACCCTATTTCTGTTTGTTGTTGTTGTTGTTGTAGCTGTCACTGTGGTCAAGTACAAATTTCATGATGATCTGTTCAATAACTCCTGAGGTGAGGAACAAAATATGTCAAAGCCTTCTTTTTCTTGTTCTTAGTGATATTCCCGGTATTTAGTCAAGGTCTTCTTATACTCTTATCTTGACTTGACAGATTACTAGTTTTTACATAAAGGGCTTCTGACCTGTGCAACGCTAAGTGTGAGAGCTAGTTATCAATGATCATTTAATCGATGTTGATTTTACACTTTCTCGTTTACACTAGGACACAAAAAATGCAAAAATGGAACTAGCACGATTAAAGCCAACGAAAACTTTATAAAAAACAAAATTTATACAAAAAAACATGTACTTAATTATACATTATTATAACACATGTAGCTAAAAATGGATACTTATACTAAAACAGTATAAAATTAGGTTTTAAAGTTATGCCAAATAAAGTTTGTAATACACGCTGCCTACGTAGCTTTAGTATGGCGCAGAGTTTAGAATTGCAAATTTTCTTAGGGAAAGCGGTTGGATGGGGCTTACACATTTATTACAATTTATGCCTTTTCATATCAACTTTACAATTTATGACTGTATTGAAGTATAATTTATATGTATGATATACGACTGATAATATGAAAGTACAGGTCGTGGGATTTAAATAAATTAACTAAAGTCTTTAGAATTTTCTGCTTAAGCTCATGAAAGTAAGATTTGACATTACCTTATTTGCAACATGTAAATCATTAGTAGTAGGGTAGAAGATGAAAAATAAATAAATAAACAATAAGAATACACAATTTAAAATAATAGTTATTACATAGAGAAAATAATTAATAAAGTATATACAGACAGCAACATTACTTGAGATACTTATAAATTATAATGGTTGCTGTCTCACTACCAATCCCTCTCTCAGGAAGAGTCCCTCTCAGGAAAATTTATAGCAAATTTTTTATGAGTACATATAAAAGATCTTTTTTTCACATGCCAAGTCAAAGGGATAGAAGGGAAGGAAGAAGGAAAAGAGGAAGAGAACAGAGTGGGCGGGTGATTAGACCTTCGGCGCTTTCACTCATCGCACAAAACGCACCAGAATCCTGATACTGCTATTGTTGTTTTACGGCGATTTTCTGTGAGGGAGAGGGAGGAGCATGGCTGCTATGCATATACATATTGATGCTAAAAACAAATTATAAATAACTTCACTGTAGTTTTAGAGCAACTGAAAAACGGGTAAAACTATAATCTCGTGTTCACCGCGTGAATAATAAAATATAACAAAGGGAAGGAATTCATAAATCTCCCAAACGTAAAAACGTAGTGGAAGCAATTCAGAACCTGATAAATAAACGGAAACATTTCTGAGAGTTTTTTTACTCGGGTTGTTTTATTATTATTTTCACTACTTTACTTAAGAAATTTCTTGGAAAATGTACCTTTTAAATGCTAAGTCTTGTTATAATTGATAGAGCCCTGTTTTAGGTCTGAATGGCTCGGAAGGAAGTATTATTCTTGCAAGAATTATCCGTGACGTAAAAAATACGGCCTCCTATTATTTCTTACCTCTTCTTTCCTATTATTTCTCATATGAGCCACGGCACAGTGTTGCCTGCGGTGTTGCAAGTGAATTTAGCTTGATTGTCATTTATCCTGTTGCCATTATTTTTCTGCACTAAAAAGTTCATTAGGCCAAGAAAATTTAAATATACTGATTGTTCTCCTCAGTGTTTTTCATATTAATCTCTTTTTACTTTATTTAGAAAATGTTGTACCTTAAATATTAAGCTGGCAATAAAAAAATAAAATAATGACAAATATGCATGCGATTCGAAAATTGGTTTGATCAAGAGCGAGTCAAGATGGCGTTACGTAGATCGCTAATATAAATTTTTGTTTAAATACTAAATGTTAATATTATTTTTGAAAATTAAATTTAATTTTAGTTTACCAACGTTAATAATCTATAAAAAAATAACACAAGCAAGTTTTCATCAAGCCATTTTTAGTTCCCGTTAAGCTTCAAACTAACTAAAATATTTAAATTTATATATTCTCTCTGTCGTCGCCTTAAAGCGTATCTTGTTTGTATTTACTATTTAAACAAAGTATGTACCTTCATGTGGACAATGTTCTCTTTAATTAAGGCAACGTATGTACTCGTAACTAGTAGAATATGAGGTGACCTAGTGGCTTAGAATAGCGGTATTAATACAGAACAAAAGGGTAGAAAATATAGCTCTACTACTTAAATTAAAGATTTTAAAGTGAATTTTTTTAAAATAAATTAATATAATCAAAATATATTCGTAAACCTTTTCAAGAAGAATAACGTTACCAACAATTCATATTTTATAGCAGAGAAGTTACTGATTTAAAAGTGTTTATGATTTCTTCCTTTCTTTTATGTAATTTTATTTCGTAACTACTGATTGATTATTTATTATATTATTTAATAACTCATGACTTCAAATTTAAAATTTCTCTGATGCAGAGTTTTTTGAGTTTTTCCAATTTTGAGGTTTTCCAATTGAGAGCTTATGATGTTTTATTCTTATTCTGGCGCTTACGACGTTCTTTTTGGTGTCTAATTCAATTCTGCTCCTGTGTTATTAATTTTTTTTAAGAAAATTTATATCACTAAGATTTTTGATTTATAATAATTATGTTATATTGAAATAACAAATAATTATTTTACGCCATTCTGCTACAAAGAATGTACAGAGATCATTTCATCATTACATAACCGCATTTTTAATAAAATGATATGGCACTATAAAAAATTTCTGTTTGACATAATAAAATTTTATGCTGGTTTCATGCACGATTACCAACGGCAAAGGATTTTTAATTTATATAAGTGATGTAAAAACAAAAACAAAAAATACTTTTGTTTTATATAGCCTATGTGAAAAGCGCTTAAATACACTTAACTTGGCCTTTACGTAAGGCCGCAAAAGGTTGTACATTATCTAAATACCGTCTTTATTTTCTATTCAACACCCAGACTGAACCTGACAGGGTACAAGCACCCTTATCTTACTACGCCAGTATACAACGTAACCAGCTGGGACAACGTTATACCTGAATTCGCACACTTATTTAATAATGTTTGAATTAGCGACGACAGTTACAAACTAATTAGTTAAGCAGTAAGATCCCATCGTGACTCCAAACTTGCTCGTCTCATGAATATGCAGCGCAAGTTGTAGTGGACTTGCACGCAAACTTATATTAAATGCGTCGACAGGGACACGATCCCGAATGTAAAACCACTTGCACAATGTTTGATCATTCTGCTTCGAATTTCCTAAATTAAAACTTGTGTTATTTAATAAAAATTATGGACTTACTATTATATACTATGAACACTTGAACAGGCTCTTTCATAAACACAAAACGTCATAGACTCGTTGGTGCCCCTTTTATAAATTCAACACCAAAGAAATGGAACGAAGTTATCACAAACTAACTACGTTCGTTATTCTTTTATGATTTGCACAACGTGTATAAATGAAGTTAGTGTGCATTGGTGACCCTTCGTCAATTGTTGTATTTGGCATCAACGAGTTTATGACATTTTTTTTTGCAAGGAAGGGTCGGTCCATAGTATAGTCTATGATAAAAATAATTCTTTTACTTCTCATAAACTTTTGCTATTATTATAGTTGAATAATGAATATGAAGTTTTCCTCGTACTTTTAATTAAAATGATGTTATAGATTTTTTTTTCTATTAAATCGCATATAAAATAATTTGTAACTGTATCTAAGTCATAATTTTTGAGTTATTTATTTCTCAAATAGAATTTTCAGCTATTCCAGTTAACGTATAACGATAACATTTCAAAATCTGAGTAGTTTAATTGTGTTTGTCAACATTCATATTTCGTGTAAAACGGACAGAAAAAAAAAGCCATAACAAATGCGATTTAGACAGAACCGATCAAACGCGAAAACGGATCAACGGGAGTGACACTAACAAGAGCCCAACAATATTCGAATGATTCACGCTACAATAAGTATGGATGCGCTTAATTCTATTTTTTACGTCATTGGATACTCCGCCTTTGAAATGACATACAGTGTGCACGGATTCGTCACGCGCGTTGCACAGTCATATGGCTATTGTGTCTCCCTCTTCGATCTCATATCAATCGGTTATTTTATTACGATTCTAGTTTATGTTAAAAGCGATGTCACGACGTTTGACACGTGTTTAGCGTACAACTTAAAATGCTATTGTTGTGAAGCGATTAGGGGACGGTGTATTGTGTCCAACTCTACGGACACTTTCTAATGCGGTGAAGGTTAATTTAATTTTTGGTATAATTTTCTACCCTTTACACCCAGCGAAATATTGTGAATTCTCTTTATAAAATTTTACTCTAAACTAATATTAAACTAAAGAAAAAAAGCCTTAATTTTATAGTTTTTTTTTTTAAGTTTTTCTACATAATCTTCAACGAATCTTTTATCGACAGATAAAATATATTTTTCCTGTTATTATTTTTTCTTTTTCTTAATAGAATAATATAATACACGAGATTGAAACACAGAATACGGTATCGACTCTTTGTTATAAGCGAAAGCTGATTCGAACCTTGTCGCCTGTCATCTGACTTGACACACTAGTGACAGTGAATGTGCCGCTGACAATACACCCTGGGATTTACGTAGAAAAAAATATTTATCAAACAAAATAAAACACCACATCGAATACATTTGGATATAACATTCATAATTTAACATTAAAATCTAGCTATTTATTTCTATCTAGAGAATATGAAACAAGAAATTTTAGTTTTAAAATTAAAGTTCTTTTATAAACTTATTCTCACCTATATATGGTAAGAAATATTATTATTAATGTAAAAGTTTCAGGCTGCATTGAAAGAGTGAGATTAACTTCGTATAATCAATATAATGTGGCTTTCGGAAAACTCACAAAGTTTCCTTTATTTATATGGCCATTAAAACTAAACCACGAAGTTACT
This sequence comes from Hestina assimilis, assembly GCA_023373885.1. Taxonomy (NCBI): domain Eukaryota; kingdom Metazoa; phylum Arthropoda; class Insecta; order Lepidoptera; family Nymphalidae; genus Hestina; species Hestina assimilis. The sequence goes on along the minus strand of CM041755.1, from coordinate 8,423,972 downwards.
TTCGAAGTTGTCCATTAGCACCTTTCTTAGGTTCTTTTTGTTCTTGTTTCGGTTTTAATATAACTTTTATTTAAGAATATCTGTATATAAATAGGTAAGGACAAAACAGTAGTAACCTAATTTTCTTTCTATTTGTGGCAACTGACTTTTTCATTAATAGTTCTTGTCATTAATGATCGTCAATCACGCGAGCGAACCCGCGAGCAAAAGTATGTTTATAATAATCGCTATGAAAATTTAATATTTCATTAAAACGTTTAACATGAGGTAAAATTTAAAAAAAAATACGGAAATAGGAACAAGTAAAATTTCAATTAATTTAAAATAAGCATTATTCTGATTTACAAGTTACTAGTTTTTACACAGAGCGAATGTCATCTGACCTCCGCAACCCAAAGGGCGAACCAAAAACTCATTGGGTAAACGCGCTCAGGCTAGGTGGGGAGACCCACAAGTACAAACGGCCAGAATTACAAAATTCTGCTCCGACCGGGAATCGAACCTCAGACCGTCAAGGTTCAAAGAAGGCTCGCTACCAGAATACCACAACGGTCGTCAATTTAAGACTAGGATGCCAATTTTTAAAACTTGTTTGGTAGTTTTAAAAGTATATTTTTAAGCAAAATTTTCAAAGCAACATAAATGACGAACAGGCAGTATGTAGTTACCTAGTAACAGTATATAACAGTGTCTATTGAAATGGTTCGTGGACGACCTATTTAATTGCAAAGCTAGGCTCAGCGGTGCGTTCATGTGAGCTGGTTTGAACTAACCCAGTTCATTTCATTCCCATCTTCCATGTAAAGGTGACATCCCTTATTATGAGATATTTACGTTTTTACCGACTTCAATAAAGGGGATGTTGATTATTTCAATATTTTTTTTTGTAAACGCTACGCGAAATCGCTTTCTGTTGTTCGTATTATGATGATTCTTTCTTATTTATTTTTATGTACCATATTTATGTGATGAAATGATTTAAGTAATCATTTCATCATCTCCGGGTATGTAGAATGGAACTCTTCCATAAATAAAACCAACGAACACTATATCCATATAGTTCTTGTGTACTGTTACTGTAGAGTTTTAAGTTTTTGAAGTCGGTAATTTTTTTATTAAAATAGCATAGTTCAATTTATAGTGGTCTACCCTAGCTTTCTTCAGCTATAAAGATAAACTTCTTTACAAGTAAAAGTATAATAATTAATAGCAATAGCATTGTATGCACGTTTAGATAGTTTTAGATGCGTCTGTGTCTTCAGACTAGACCTCTGACACGAACACTCAGGTTTTATATATTTATAGTTTTTTTTTAATCCTAAAAGGATTGACTAGGACATGTAAGTATGTCATATATTTTTCTTGCTTCATACATATTTTATATTTATGTGATAGCTTTTAGTGAAATAAACGATGTATTCATGTATTGAAACCTCAATATTCTCACAATAATTCTCTGTGAATTTACAGTGAATTCACACGAAACCAAAATTCCGACAATAACGTCTTTGATAATATAACGTGTATGATAAATATGATTGTTTGTAAATTAATTATTTGTTATTGAAAATGATTTCACGAAACAGAAGACATTATTTTTATCTTCAGTCGTCAAAATATTTTGGTATTCATTCAATTCATCCAATATTGTTTTGCGTGTTTAGGGAGTTGAGACATCTATCTGATTTTAAGTTAATTAAACAAGTATATTATGCTCTCGCTCAGTCCTTGTTAGAATATTGTAAAACAATTTGGGGAGGTGCTCCTAAAACTACTTTAAAACCTTTAGAAACGGCACAAAGGGGCGTTCTTAAAATAAGCACCTTTCGACTGATTAAATTCCCTACCCAAGAATTATATAAATCGTGCGATGTATTAACAGTACGTCAACTTTTTACCCTAAAAATCGTCTTAAAACAACACTCCCTGACTTATTATGACAAAACCCTCTTTAATGCATCACGTCGTATTGGTAACGTTTGCAAAGACCGCTTTATATTTAAACATGCATTTGCGAAAAGATTTTTCTGTTATTTGGGCCCATATTTATACAACAAAATTAATAGAACCATAAAAATTTACCCACTAAATAAAAAAGATTGTAAGCATAAAGTTACTAGTTATCTTAAAACCCTAAATTACTATGATACCGAATCACTACTACATTATTAAAGTATAACTACAGTGAAACATTAAGTGTTAACATTACATACACAAAAATAGTATCAGTCAAATCATACATTTACACATTACACATCTTCTCTTCTACACACACTCATAAACCATACATTACACACAGAGAGGTCACCATACACACTTTGTCAGGTTAAAATCCTGGCGATTTCATTTTCTTATTGTTTAAAGTTAAAGTTAAATGTCTTTTTTTTTTATGTAATTTTAATTTTTATTTGCTGTTAGTTTTGTTTTTATTTATTATGAACAACTCAATATTATTGCTAAAACTAACTGGTTAAACTATTTGTAGGAAGAGCTCTGTAGTCTGAAATACAGATTTGCTAAAAATCTAGTTTAGACACAGAGGATCGGAAGATATGTGTACAGATTGCATTGTTATTTTAAGTGTTAAAAGTTGTAATACCTTTTCATGAATAAATATTATTATTATTTATTAATATTTCGACTTAAATTGATGATCAATTTTCGAAACAATTTTTTGAAATTTTTGTAACGGGTCAACTAAAGCGTACGTGTAAAAGCTTATCAGAAACGACAGCATACGCTCGAAAAAAAAAACGCTATCATGAAACAGGTTATCATTATCCAAAGACCAAATCCAAGTCTGTAGCGTTTATTCAGTGTCTAAGCCTTCAATATCTGTGCTATGTTAGCATACGACCCACCTGATGGTGGGGTGCAAAAGCCGGTCACCTCCACGTGGTGCACCCTGGGCAACGGCGTCGGTGAACTCGTTTAGTTCACCGATGACGGCTGAGTACCGGCTCGGCGGTTGGGCGCGGGGCGTTTAACGTCAGACCGCGCCCGGGATGGTTTTGCCACAAGGGTCGCTCCTGGTACTTCTCTGAGTAGCAGAGTGGACCTGGGAGTGACTCTATGGCAAGGGCGGGTCGTGCCCCGCTGGGAAGTTGAGGAAGAAAACCTCATAAAAAATTACCCTCGCTTCCACCTGCAAAGGTTTGAGAGCTGGCAAGGGGGTGCTGTCTCCTTCGACTGTGGTGGTCTTGAGGGGGATGGCCTGGTGGGGTCGCGGGAGCCCTGCTGGACGGGGGTGATTGGCCACGTCACCCCTGGCCCTCTGCCTTTCTCGCCTGCGCAGGTTGGTTGGGGAAAGGTGGTGACAGGGACAATGGTGGCGTCTTACGATGCTGCTGGCGTTCCTGTCCCAAGCCCACACGCCCGGGCTTTAAATAGGGCGTCGTACCCTTAGGTCGTGGGTGCACAGGGTGGGGTCACCTGTGTGCCCATCGCACGGCCTAGAGGAAGGCGGCGGTCGGGGTGGCACCGACTGTCGTGCTGTTCGCCAGCACGAGGCGGCATGGGGGACAATGCCATCAGTTCCCCTAGGGTGAGGGCAACACCATCAGCTCTCCCCGGAAAGGGCCCATTTGGGCGATGTGCTTGAGAGGCCCCGGAATGCGTTCCACAGGAGTTCCCGGAGCCTCTCACTCGCACTGAGGTCGGCCACCGAGGAGGTTTTAGTGGGACGCCATGATTAAACATGGAACCCCACATAACCCGGTTCTCTGCCCCAGGAGGCCGGGTATCTGGTTGCAGATTTCCTCCCCGTAAACAAAAAAAAAAAAAAAAACGACCCACCTGATGGTAAACGGTTATCTTAGCCTATGAGCACTTGCAACACCATTAATAGGTGTCGCTCACGCGTTGCCAACCTCGAGATATTGGTTCTTAAATCTCTTGCGCAGGTTTTTCACTAGCTAAAGTATCTTTCAAACTAAAACTAAGCTTGGCGGTTGACTAACTGACACTGCGGTGGTACCAGTAAAAAAAATCCTTCTCCTCCCACCTCGTTTAATTTCTGGTGACAACGCACAATGATGTTCTAGAGAACGTAACGGTAAAAGTTTGCCATCAGGCAACCGCCACCTCCACAAAAATGTTCGCCACCTTCGACAGTATATACGTTTATGAATGTAGATATAAGTTTTCTATAACACGACCCTGACCTATATCGATTATTTCACCCTTTGCGGAAAGTATGCGGCATTTCGAAACATCGCGTGTTGATACCGTGAATGGATAGCATACATTTCATTCGTAATACAAATTGGTAAATAGGTTTATGATTTATGGGTAAAATATAGATAAGCTTGATACAAATCGGTTAAGAAGGAATACCAAAGTAAGGGATTACTGTTGTCATCGAAATAAATTAGATTTTGCCGCTTCCCAAGATTTCTTTAGACAAATGATGAACATAAATTTTAGAAGAGTATTTTTTGATAAATAAAAACTAACCAAAATGCAAAAATTGTCGTAATTTTGATGAAAAGTAGTAAAATTCTTAATAAGTAGTCTGATATGTGGTGATATTGAAAATCTTAATATTATGAGAATATCAGAACGTCCTTTTTCAAAATTATGAATTGATATTCAGAAACAAAGAAAATATATAAAAATAATTTTTAATGCTTCCATCGTTGTGTTACCATTTTTACTATTTTGTTGCCTGTCGGAATTGCGGACTTTTTAAACGGAAATATTGCCTGGAAATTTTAAAATAGCAAAGTTTTGGCTCTGCAAATATTCGCATAAAAATTATTCAAGTCCTTAAATGGTATAGAATAAAAGTTTTCAATTGTTTTATGCACAATACTAACTAGTTTTTCATAACGAATTTTTCACAGACCTCATATATAATGAGCGTTTCTCCGTTTTTAAACGCGTCATAAGTGAAATTCGTTCCTATTACAGTATTTTTATCAATTGCAAAGAACGGAATTGTGTATTTATGTAAGCTACTGTATAATATTATTATATTTATTACATCGCCATATCCAAGTAACTTGACCGATTTCTATAATTAAGGTTGATTAATATTACCGATACATATATTCAAGGAGGTAGTTGACGACAAAAAAAAACAAAATACTGAATTTTCGTTATCAGAAGTGATTTCATTATTTCTTTCAAAACTTTAAATATATATTTTAAATTGGGGTGTCGATATTAAATATTAAAGGCTATCATAAAACATATAAAACTCTTATGTTTGTAAGTTAGTAATAAGTAATAATGAAGTAGATAAACTTTACTTCGGATAAGTAACATCCGTAGTGAAAATAACTATCAATATGAAATTTGGTTTGGATATTGATTTGAGATAGGTGTTTTAAAAATAAATAAATAAATAAATAAATAAACGCTACACACTCAACGGCCCCCATTACGATAATTATATCCTGTGTCGGGGGTCCGGAAACATTCACAATGACAAGGACAAACACAACCAGACCGGAAAACATGCCTGTACGAATAATACAAACATCTGCTCCGACCGGGAATCGAACCCGCAACCGTCGAGGCTTAAGGCAGACTCGCTACCCATAACGCCACAACGGTGTAAACTTTTAACATATTAAGAACGTTGTAACATTTTTTAATATCGATATAAGTCCTTAATAATAATACTTCACGTTTCTACAAATTTATGACAAATTACTATATTTAAAAGAAGGAAACGATTATTAAACGTAGTAAGCGATAGATGTCATCGCAGTAATTCGAATGATTTACACTGTCTTCCGTCGCTGCTTCAGCACGGACACGATACGAAATGTGAATAATGGGCTGTGAACGCACGGGGAATTGTAAATCGTGAAATAGTTAAACGTTAGCCAAATTTGAATACGCAAACCGTTTCTGTCACTCTATAGACACATGTCACAGATTATAACTTGACGACTTCCCAAGTTACATGAAAATGATTTGCGCTGATAGATTGATGATATTGTTAGAACTTTTATCAATCATTTTAAATTAACGATTTTAAGGATAGATGCAAGTATTATTGTGTTTAAAAAAATCTTTTTTATCGTATTGTTTGGCCTTGATAGCGTCACCGATCGGTTTTTTCATAACCACAATAATAATTGAACCCTATAAACATTACCTAATCTTTATACTATGGCTTATCAAGAATTATTTTTTGAAATTTCTAGTTAGTTATTTGTTAACTATATATAAAAAAATATTTAACATATAAATAAAACATTATATTTTAAGTACGTGTACACTATAGCATGTTCTCTTAATGTTTGATTTTTATTGTTGTTGCTTATTTTGTATTTTTTACGAAAATGAGTAATGCGATTAATCTCTACCGAAAAAACTGCATATCATAATATTGTTCGATGAAAACATCATGTTAATACTTATTGTTGTGTTCTCAATAAGCTTATTCAAAAAATCCGATTTATAAAATAATAATCCTTTGGGATCCCATTGTCAGTAAGTCTCCTCGTTCTGTCAGTCTCATCCGACGTTGATTCGCAAGTTCGATGCCCTCACAAAGAAATAACAAAATATTTGAAACGTTGGGGTGGTTATGCTATAAATCAAGTACACGTCATAAATACTACTCTCCCTTCCAAGGGTAAGAAGTGTCGCATTTTCCAAGTAATAACGCAGCTTTCTAATACACTTCGCGGTATGTCTTAGGGAGGCTCTCGGTAAGCCCCGGAATTCTTGTTACTCAATTTAGTTTAGAAGTCGTATATTCTAATAACGGAGTGTCGTGATTAAGGTGCATTTTGTAATATATAGATTATTTTGCCTTTTGATTATCAGATGCCGGTTTTAAAAAAGAGAAAGTGTCGAAGACTGTTTTGTGAATGCTACCAAATATCTATGTTGCTTGCGAACCGAATTTGATGGTTCTTTTTTGTAGGCTTCACTGGGATTGTAAAAAAAAATAATAACCTGATCAAAGACTACGAAGATAAAGAACGAAAGTCTTCAAAGAGGTAATCACTATATCAGAAGTGTTTCTGTGTACTCATGCCTTAGACAGTTGAACTAAGGTGTGGTTTATTAAGCAAAGCAAATTCTATTTTGCTTAGATTTCTTTCGACTGTGACAAAATACTTAATGCATAAAGTTGACTTTAATTGTAAGATCAAGAATGTTCAGAGATATATATTCCACTAAGGAATCCTATAACGACGTGGTGATATGAGAATTGTAATACTAAAGCTGTTTCTGCGATAAAGGCTTCGATATTAATATCCCTTGCTCCTTGCGAGTGCTATTTGGCATGCCTTAGTTCAAAGAATGCATATGCATTGTAACGACATGCAAAATACACGCAAATGGTAAAGTTATGTATTAATATGTGTTTCCTGCAGTAACGCCAAGTTACGCTTCTGTATGGTATTCTATTTCTTATGGTAGACGTATGTTAAAGTGGCAGACTGACACGCTTTCAAAACTCAGTATCTATATTGACAGTACGAATAAATTATGTTGAGTGGTATAAGCTTAGACCATTTGTTGTTAAATGGCCTGAGGGTATATAAATGATTTGTGATTGATTATATAAGTGATTTCATGCTCTTTAGTTTATGCCGCTTGATAGATTTTTACGAATAAGATTTCGATACATTAATTTTAATCTTAGGAGTGCAATAGAGCGTCAATCCTAAGATTAAAATTGCGGTTGTGGTGGTGGTGTATATTGAGTTTGTAGCGGACTTCAACAAAGGAGGAAGAAGGTTTTCAATATATCGTGTATACGTCGCAGCCAACTAGCTAAATTAGGCGTCCAATTAACAGTCTACCCTAAAATTAAACAGCGCCATTCAACTAGTGGCCTTTTAGTGACCTTAGTTTTGCGTTGCGTTTGGATTTAGCTTAAATGAGACCATCATTTAAATATTTTTGGTGTTAAGGTTCCAAAATTCCAAGATTCAAGAAGAACTAGCCTAACTAAGTGAACACATATTCGTAACTTAAAAGTGTAACATAAATGCTACATAAAATATCGGCACCTAAAGCACTAAGTTCTTTTGTAGAGGATATATGTTATAAATATATGTATATTTAAAGGTATATTTTTAAAGGTTTATTTGTATTTTTATATCACAGTGTTGAGGATAGTACAATATATTTTTGTTTTAAGCAATTACCTGTCGATGCATCGAATACACGTAATAAAACAATTTTATATGAATGGTATCGTTTAATTTTATCATATTCGTTTTCATTATTTCCAAAACCTTTACCTTAATGTAAGTAATTGCTTTGTTTCAATATGAACGATTATTTTTCATTTTATCATTGTTTATTTTTTTGAAGTAAAGCTCTGGTATCGGAAATTCGCTATCCCTACATTACACGGAAGACTTACCAGTCTTACCACTCTACCGAGTATATTACTTTATTTTGAATCTTCACTCACCTTAACGATATTGGTGATTCGAGAAGCCAGTGGTCCGTGATTAATTTATTGGGACATCAGAGGGTGCAAGATTCATCCCTCTGAGCGGATACCATGGCGACTGCTATAGACGAGTAAGCCAAAGAAATTAATAACTATGTACACCTTTGATATGTACGTATAACTGTTTATTATTATCATAAGCTTTGATGAAAAAAATATAACTCCCTGAATTTCTTTCGCCGGTTTCCCTGAGATAAAGGTTTAAATTTAGAGCCGGTGGTAGAATCTGACTTTCAAGAAAGTATTTTTTTATATAATGACGATTGGCAAACAAGCATAGGTCCGCCGGATGGAAGCAGACACCGCAACCTTTGAACGTTTGCAATATTTGAAGTATCACATGCACGTTGGATATGAGATCAGGATGAGAAGAGAAAAAGGAAGGAAAGAGAGAGGGTGGGAGATTGGGCCCCGGTACTCTGGCTCATCGTACTTTAGTGCGATCGTTTCGTTTCGTGCATCGCAACAGTACTGAGTTACTCTTTGCTGACTTTCGTTCCGTTAGCAGTACTTCCTCGGACAAACCGGCTCATGTGTGCTGCAGGAGCATGGCTCTACTACTACTAAATTTAATTTTTTTTTTCATTTTCTCTTTAACGATGAATTAGTTTAATCTATTCTTCCAAATTAATCACGATTAATATGTTTTCCACTGTTGATTGAAACCATGTCAGCGATAGGTATTTTCAATACAGTGTTCGGTGCTAATTAGTTCTTCTAACACTTCTCAAGCATACTTACAGTTATAATGAAGCTGAATTGTTTTTATACTATTTGACATACAAAAGGATTAATCCTGCAATATGAAGTTAAGTTTAAATTTGAAGGGTTCATCGGAAATGAAAAGCATAATTATTATGTAAACATTATATTAAATGAATTCTCTTCATGATTTATGTTTTCATATCAAGACTATTATAAATCTTTAACAAGGCTATGATGTAGATTCAAACGAGGCTCTCTACTATATGCATACGCGGGGCTCTCAAGTACTATGGTCACGTGGTATCCCGCAAGTCAGATACTCTAGAAAAGCTTTTATTTATCGCCCACGTAGAAGAAAACAGAAGCAGAGTAAAGTGCCTTCTCGACGGACTGACATCGTGGAACAGACGTGTAAAACGCATCCATGCTCCCCAGAACAAATAAACCTGGAAGATCCTAGTGAATAAAACTGTTCTTGACACGACCTTCAGTCATGAGGACGCGAAGTAGACGAACAAGGCTATGACTATAAATTAAAGATATTGTCGAATAACTCCTTAGCATCAAATGCAGTAACAGTAATTAATAAAGCGTTTATTTCAAAAGTTGTAACTTCTCTCATTAATTATTAACCAGTGCAACTAGCGCTTTTCTTTGTTATCAAGCAATTATTATATGACAATTATAGTAAATGTCTCTATAGTAGGGGAGCCCAAGCGGGGATTTCGGGATTTACTAAAGCGCGACAGATTAATATACAGGGGATTACCTTGTACCCGGTTAAGTACTTCCACAAAACATGAGGCCCATATATAAGGCCGCCCGTAAAGGATACAGGATCAGATTAGTAAAAAAATTGACCATCAGAAATTCTCGAGCGCGTCAGATTAAGGTAGGGTGAGTTAATTACATCCTAAAAGTGTATCTTCCACTTATCTGACAAATTGAGAGTGACGTAAAAAAAGGGGAGGGCAAAAAAGTTGTAAAAAAAAAGTCATCTCGACATTCTCGAGCGTAGCTAAATTTTTTTTATTTTGAAGGAAATAATTCAAGAAGTATGAAATATATAATCTGACGATTTCCGCAAGCCGAAATAACAAAAATTCGTCAATAAAGTTAAATGCGTGCAGTTGCGTGATGCCTACATTTCCTTCTCCGCGTTTCTATTCCTCTCTCACTCTTTTTCTATCTATTACTCTCTCACTCCGTCCCCACTCTGGTTTCTGCTGCCATGACGCCATCACAGCTGATCATAAAGACTCGTGGTATACTGTTTACAACGTGTTTGCAACGTTTTGCTATTTTGATATTATTTGTGTGAATTCAAGTTTATAAATATTTAATATGAGTGATATTAATTTGAAATGTGTATTTTGTGGTGAAAGTACCCTACAAAAAATAATTAAATTTTCGGTAGAAACATTAAAAAAATGTGTAAATATTTTGGAATACCGTCGTATTTCCTGATCTTTTCAATTAATTAAGTTTAATGATTTAAAAGAATAGAAAAAAATTTTTTGACTTCCCGCTAAGAAAAATTAAAATTTTTAATATTAGTTCTTTGAACTCAGCGAGCTCAAAATATCACATAAATTATATTTTGAGCTCAAAAATATCATAAGTACATTTTTAAGCGCCCAGGAATGGAATTAGCGGGAAGTTGCAGGGATGGCCTTTAAGGTGAACCGTTTTTCTAATTTTTTTGTCAGATCAGGCGAATCCCTCTAGATAATCAACAGATTATGAGACAGTATGTTTAGAACATAAAAATGAACCACATATATCTTAATCTGACGCGCTTGAGTATTTCAAAATGGCGAATTTTTTTGCACATTATGAAAATGACCGCCGGCTTTGATGGGACGATTTCGATGGGACGCAAGTCCCATCGAAATCGTCAGATTAGTGAATGAGAGCTTTTTTTGGTGCACTTAACACTCCCTTAGAAAATCTGACGCGCTCGATTAATTTTTTTTTTTTCATTTTCAACCCTTAAATACAACTACTCGCATCATGCAAACGATCAGATTAACATACGTACATTATTAAAAATACGTAGGGCATTGATGCTATCAATATCTGACGCGCTCGAGGATGTCCATGCAACAGTTTTTTTTACATATTTAAAAATCTATAGCCGCTTCCCCCACCGATGTAAAGGTATATATCATATAACATTTTTTTCTTCTTATCATCTAAGCTTTACATCCCAATAGGTCTCTACAACGCTCGAGTAAATCCCCATTTAGCATCGTGGGCTCCCCTACCACTATGATCTTACAACTTTATTTATATGTAATGACTTTATTTTTAGTCAATGTAATAATTTTTTCATGCATGATTCTCGATATCTCTTCAGTTTTTTACTGCATATTTTTTTAGTCAGTTCATGGAAATTTCGAGATTATCCGATTAAGGTCGGCGGAGCAACGGAATCCTATTACTAAGCCTCCACTGTCCGTCCGTTTGTCAGCAGTCAATATATATCCGTAATAGGTAGAAAAAAGTGTATCCATAAAAGTGAAATTTAAATAAAAGAGAGTCCCTATACAAGAAACTTTATATTTTCTCGTTGCTTTGCTATACCTGAAGAACTTTAATCGATCAATACTTACGTTAATCTTATTTATTCTACGGTGGTATGGAACTCTTTCTATGCGAATCCGACACGCACTTGGTCGCTTTTATGAAACGGTCGATGTTGACTTTTAAAATTGGTTGCTTTTATATAAATATTAATATATACTTTGAATATTGTAAGCACCAAGTTCTATAAATTTGGTAAATTAAAAAAATAAATGCCAAACCAATTCACTGATTGGTCATTTTGTAAACCAAATTTAACTATCGTTGGACGGGCAGGCCGCCGAATTGTTAAATAGAGCGATTATCTGAATATAGGGAGTAGGTTTTTAATTCTATTTGTACAGTCTAAACAAGGGCTCGATCCCCTTTCCAATTAATTGACTCGAATATCCCTAGGGCTCGCTTTTTACTCGTTTTCGATTTCAGCATCGAAAATAGTAAAATGTTTATTTTGATATGACGAATGAACGAATCCAATCGATTGCTGGCGCCTGATAAAAAATTAATAGCATAATTCAACGCACTGGTAACTATTGGATTGGATTTAAAATTTTATGCGACTTCGCCCATGGTGACCTTGGAATTGCCTCCAAAGAGATTAAAAAAAAAAGAATACTAACAATGCCTTTTTTCAAGGTATTGCTAATATTCCTATTGCCCCTCCAATTAATCTCGAAGTTTGCGCTAGGAGTGGGTACGACAATAGCCCAAGGGGTCAGGATCGAACCCGCAATTCTCGCGCTAACGGAGTGGAGTCAGCTCTTCTACTGTTGAGCTATTGAGAAATGAATCATTTTTAAGTAAATAATGTTCCATATGACACATATATACAGAATTTGAATGAAATACGTATTATAGCATGTTTATTGGATAATACCATACGAACCAGACATTTTCTGGTATAAAAAGTATCCTATGTATTAATTCAGAGAATAAAGTCTTCTTCTTCGTCCTAGCATTTTTCCCGGTATTTTATTTACCCAGGGTCTGCTTATTACTCTTATCCGGATTTGACAGTTTGCTAGTTTTTACACGGAGCGATTGCCGTCTGACCTCCGCAACCCTAAGGGCGAACCATTCACTAATTGGATAAGACCAACTTACTTATCAAGAATTAACGATTATTATCAGATGTTATGTGATAGCAACCGGGACCGACAACTTAACGTGCTCTCTCAGGCCCGGTGGGGTGACCCACATGGACAAACGCCCAGACCGAGACAGAAATTTTTAACAAAGATCTGCCCGAGCGGGAATCGAACCCGCAACCGTCGAGACTAAAGGCAGACTCTGAATAAAGTATCTGTGTGCTTTTCATCCCTATCCGTTAAGACATTAATTTATGCGTGATTGAGTAACAAATATCCAATCATAATTCGAAGTGTATACACCCTGCATTAGGTTTTTGGATAATCCCACAGGAACCTAACATTTTTCCTGCATAAAACTATCCTATGTGTTAATCCAGATGAGTCCAAATAAGTAGAACCTTTAGAGTAGAAGTTTTCATAAAATATGTAATGTTTTAAAAAAATATACTAGATAAATAAATTTGCTTTTTATAAATTTGGAACAAACAGAAGAGAACAGTAGTTTCTTTGTATATTCCTGTATATATTTAGCAGAAAATATTGTATTTTAATCTGTCTATACCAATGTTTAGTCTATAGCTACGTATAAACTATGTCAGGGTATATTAAATATTCCAGAACTGTAAATTAGTGGTTAATTATTAATAATTAGTTATAGCATATCTTCATAATTAGTTTATTAGGCGGCGATTTATTAACCGATGCGTTTTGGATACGACGGTCCATAATTATTATATTAACTGGTTTAGGAAATTAGCATTTTGAAGTTAAATTGATGTTATTTTAATTAACGATTATATTATAAGTAATAATCGGTCGGTTTAAATAATAAATATCGAATTTATTAGCTTATAGCAATAGATCCATAATTCTGTGTATATTATATGTATACAATATATGTATATTTTATATAGGATCAAGGAAACATTTAATTTCTTTCAAACAAAAGAAATCAGAAGGGTTTTTCATAAATCGGTTTATGAATTACGAAGTTTCGAGTTTACATAAAGAAAAACAACCGAATCGAGATTCTGTTATGTAAAGTTGGCTTAAAATGGATAACTATATACAATTTGAATCAGAAGTCAAAAATAATATACTATTTTTAAGTTCTTGATTTGAAAATTCTTTTTCCGTTACAGGCAGAGTTTTCAAATGAAAAAAGTAACGGTAAAGGAAAAGTTATGCCTGTTTATGTTATTAAGGAGGTTATAGGCTACATAGCATCACGGCATAATCCCTACGATAGCTGTGTCGGATTATGAACAGTGGTTATCTAGACCCAGTAAAAACTATAGGCTTTAGCTAGGCAGAAATTTTTTGAAACGAATAAAGTTAATACATTTTCGCTCGACGACTTTGTGGCGCAGTGGTAGCGAACCTGCCTTAAACGCCACAGGTCGCGGGTTCGATTCCCGCTCGGAGCATAATATGTTTGTATTGACCATGCAAGCGTATTTATCCGGTCTGGGTGTATTTGTCCTTGTCATTGTGAATGTTTCTGGACCCCCACACAGGATATTACTATCCTAATGGGGGCCGTTGAGTGTGCAGCGTTTATTATTTATTATTATTATTATTTTCGTTTAATGCCTTTGCATTATACATATTTTTAATTCTGTTGATTTATTTAATTAAAGTATTTTAATTTTTTAATTTCATGCAACGGTGCCGCATCAATTCCTTTGCGAACAAAGAAGTTTAACAATTTTTTTCTTTGTTGTACTTCCAAAAAGTAGAACTCATTGCCGGCTCACGTGTTCCCTCCTTCCTATAATCTGGGCTCCTTAAAACGAGGCGTGAAGAGGCATCTTGCGGGTAGGCAGAGCGAAGGTGGCTAACACGGTTGCATTCCGCAACTCTGTTAGCCGCCTTCGCGTTTGGACTTTATTTCCACTTACTAGTGGAGTAGAGTCATCTGCCTTACTTTCTACATAAAATTACACTTTAATTCTAACGGTGGTAGGTCTTTTATTTCTTGTGGTACTTACCACCGCAGTGTCCAATATTCTGCCGCCAAATAGTAGTGCTTAGGCACTACTGTGTTCCAGTTTGAAGGGCACTGTACGCTAGTGAAATTACTGGGCGAACGAGATTTAAGAACTAATATCTCGAAGTTGGCAACGCGGGAGTGGCACCTACTAATGGTGCTGCAAGCGCTCATAGGCTGCGGCAGCCACTTTCCATCAGGTGGGCCGTATGCTTGTTTGCCAACTTCTAACATAAAAAAAAAAAAAAATTTAAAGAAAAATAAAGTGACATAAATATTTCCCATGAGTAATACTAAGATTTTGTTATATATTGTCTACGTTAATTTTATAATAATAGTAGGAAATGGTAGAAACGCAATTGGCTGCCAGTGTTCAGATATTCATGAAACTCTACTTGAACTAAGACTATGGTCGTAAAGTTGCATAGGAAATTTAACGAAATATATAGACGGAACCAATAATAGGTATTATATTTATGCGTGAGTTACTTAATATTTTTGGAATGAGTGGGCCTATGTGACCGGTGGAGTACCACCGTCACACAGAACACCGACGGTTACAGCACATTATATAATTATGTATATATACTCTAGTAACAGACATATAGAATATAATTATGTATGTATATGCTACTTTACATTTAAATTATATACATTTCAATTATAATGTGTAATGTTGATTGTATAATATGACCCGGTTTTCAACATTTTATATCAAAAATTAAAAATCTAAAAAGAATAAATAAATATCGATACTTAAGAAATTTTTAGAGTTTCAATAACGAAAATAACGGTTGTCAGAGGTGAAGTCCTGGCGAGGTATACTGGCGCCAAGAACTATCCTACAGAATGAATCCTTTCCGCCAACGCATTGAGTCATGTAATAAAACATACAGTTTATTTTACTAGTTACAGGATAAGTAATTTAAAATATAAATCATAAAGTTTTTTTTCGAA
Organism: Hestina assimilis; assembly: GCA_023373885.1. Classification (NCBI taxonomy): domain Eukaryota; kingdom Metazoa; phylum Arthropoda; class Insecta; order Lepidoptera; family Nymphalidae; genus Hestina; species Hestina assimilis. The sequence goes on along the minus strand of CM041755.1, from coordinate 8,408,206 downwards.
ATGTGTATATCTGTTGGCCTTTCTGGCCTTGAAAGTGTCACCGAGCGGAAGGGGGGCAAGTAGAGAGACCCCGCCATGAAAAGGGTACAGCCCTCACGGGGGTTCAAATTTGATTCCGCCCTTAGGGTGCCTGCTGTGAATCTGAACGACGGCTAAGGACGTCATCGGAGATAGACAGCGTTCCGAGCGCTTTTTACACGAAGGACTCAGCCGACGGTGTGAGCGCGACTCGATGTTCGAAACAAAGGGCCCCGTCCTCGCCAACATAAAGGAATAACTAGCGGTCAAGTGCGTTGTGGCCCACGCCCAGTTGAAACTAAAGGATTCCGCAGCTTGGTTATGAAGAATCTTAAGGGCTTTAAAAATAATAACCAATTAAAATCGACTGCAAAATAAGTTGGTAATTTCATAGTAATTATTAAAAGTTATATGAAAAACAAAGTTATGGGAAAAAGTTATATATCTCTTAAATTTGTAGACGTAACGTCTTCAAACCAAATATGGTAGAAATTTTATTTGATGCCCTATAAGCTCAAATTTTTCCAGAATTTTAAATCCCATAGTTCAAAAGTTAGAGGGGACACAATTTTTATGACTTTAGGAGCTAATATCTCAACAGCTATTGACTTAATGAAAAAAGTCTCAACATGACTTGACTCATGTCATAACATGACATGTCTCAACATTGACTTAATGAAAAAACACTCAGTTACATTTATGTACTGCTACCCTTAATTCTTATATATTTTAAAATTTCATTACAGAATCGTTGTGCGGTTCATATAATACACCAATTTAGTAAATTTCGTATACATAGAGCCAATGGTCTCCGAGTAAAATGACTGTGACATACGGACGGAAGGACGGACAGACGGACAGACGGACAGACGGACGGACGGACAGACGGACATGACGAAACTATAAGGGTTCCGTTTTTGTCATTTGGCTACGGAGCCCTAAAAAGGCATCAATATAATTATATTAAAACGTTTATGTTACTCGTAACTTAAATAATTTCACAGAAACACAGCTCTAACAATAAACTGACTGGTTTTCTTTATTTTTATTGAATAAAGTTTTCATTTTCCTATTAAAAATCTTTATTCATTAGTAATATTTATAGGAGAGTAATACTATATGACGTTTGTAATACAGTTATATACACGGCCGAAAGCGAATCAGTAGTACTTAGCTATTCATGAAACTTCAACTACTAAGACTGGGTAGAGATATGATTCTGTGTGTAGACGAATTGGTCTCTCTGCCGAGACTTGTATAACTTGTCACGTCTAGAAGTTTTGACTACTTAAATAGAGATTTTCATGGTAAGTCTCCAATAGATTTTTTTATATTTGGTGTATTTCATTGTTCAAAGCACATTTTTCCATATTTTAATTTGTCTCAGTAACTAACTATTATAATATTAAAATCATGAGTACCAACCATAGTACTTTAAATAAATAAATATGTCATAATAAAATTCTTGGGCTTTAGAAAGTTGAAATTTATAATAGCAAAGATCATAATCTAATTGGAAAATTAAGAATCTAGGACAGATTATATACATCTATTAACTATCCTATAATGAGAAGACTAAATTAATGGTATAAAGATGGCATTTTTTTTAAATAATCATGATTCATGGTCATTTTGGAGATAGCTGACCTTTTTTTTCTCTCTTTATTTATTTAGGGGCTTTTAGCCATTGAACTATGTCAGCCCCATCATACCTTATGCTAATATCGCCAAAATTAACTAAAATTCTTTCTTAAATTAAATATTTTACATACAAACTTAATGAAAATTCTACAATTCTCATTATGGGGCGTACTTAATAAACTAAATACTAAGCCTACGTCTAATATATTAACATTTAAATTATTAAATACGTCAGTTCTATGGCTGACCTTGCATAAAAGATAAAGAAAATATATTCATCATAGCAAAAAACTTTCGTTGGATAATATGTCAAATGATTCATTTGGAAAAAAAGAATCTTCCAAAATTGTTAGTATCATCGTATCATATAGTGACTTCATTATATAAGTAACGTATTCCAGTTTTTACCTCCATTTCAATTCTTAGAAAATAAGCTGTGACATTCCGAAAGTCAGATGACAGATTGACATGAGAGTGATCCTATAAGAATAATTTTTACCAGATGTATGCATACAAGAGTGGAAGTACATATTATAACTGTTACACCTGTTTCTAATTTGATTTAAATTAACATAATTTATATACTAACTCTACATAGAGTCAAGTTTTATTTATAATTAGTTACTAATCAATTATAATCATTATCGTTGCAGTCGTATTAATTAATGTATTGATTATGCCATAATTAAATGGATCAATTTATGGGGCGTCCGCCGTTTATAATTTACGAGATATATGTGCTACAATTAGGAAATGAACCGGTGACTCATGGACCCTCTTGTTGGAGAGGATTAGTCATAATCATTTTGACATACATTTCATACGTGTTTTCATATCATACTTTGTCTTGAGTAAAATGGTATTCGATTGTTATACTTAAACTTATTTTTATTTACTTACCAAAATCAACAAACAAAAAATTAGGGGTGACTAAAAGCAAACAAAAAATAACTGCACATTTAAAATTCGCTCGAAGCAATAAAGTAATTGAATTACTTGATATCATAAATACTCATATAAAAATGTTCTTAAAAAATTACTTTTATTGTCCGTTATATGGCTGAATGTCTTTTTCATAATGGTAATAACCTTTTAGTCTGCGTCAAAGGTCGTAGGTTAAATTTTGTTCTTGACAAATGTCTATATCAACCGAAAAGATATTTGTTATCATCAGGTAGTAAAGTAGACTTTCATTGAAACGAGGATTCGAATTCCGTTATTTTTATACTTTGATCTGGAATGGACTTTACGTAATGTATGTACTGATGTTTGTTTGATTGTAGTAATTTTTTTAATTATTTTTGAGTAAAATATTACCTTTCAAATGTATAAAAGTTTTACGTCAACTATTACTCAAAAATAATTAATATTAGTTCATACAATTTGTTATTAAAAAATCATCAATAGAGTCGACTTGCTAGTAAACTGGCATTATGGCTAGTCTGTCATACTTCATTTTAAAATAAAATAAAATAAAATAAATTGTTAAGGCTGTCCTAAAAAGAAACCATGATCGCATTAAAATTCCTCCCGCACGAGATTCTTCAATCTTCGGACGATAAATAATACACAGCGAAGGAATAGTTTTGATCCTAGAGCCACGCATAGCTATCGAGCCAACGCGTAAAGGCCGATGTATCCGACTGACGCCTGCTAGTTCTCAATTCTATCGTCACGATCGTATGTCGCCCACGTCGCGAGTTTGCCACAGTATGTCCTCCGCACTCGCAGAGAACGGACCTACGCTCGCTCGTCATTGCTCCCGTGTTCGCTTCACGAAACAAGTTTTGTAATTTTTAATTCTTCTCACATTGCATCACAATATAATATCACAATGTACTCTCTTGAAACTCTGAAAAGACATTTTTCACAACGTATTTTATAAAGTTAAAAGACTTTAATAAGTGAATTTTGTGATTATTTTATCTCTATATCACGATATCGTTCGCGTTGGTGGTATAAAAACGCGAGTGAAATTGTTTATTGTTTTGAAACAAAAGACATAATACCGTTGAAGACGCAGAGTTTGAATTTTATGCTGTTTTATTCTTGTTTATAAGAACGCATTCAAGTCGCGTGTTGAAAAGAGACAAGATGAGGTCCCACCGGGCAAGAGCGACAAGTGTGGTGGCTTTGGCGGTTTTGTTGGCTGTTATAACAGGTATCTAACTCATAAAGTATTAAATAACATCCTTATTTTAAGGTTTCTTATTAGATTTTTATCGGAAAACACGAGAAAAGTTTATTTTATTTTAAGTTTTTCATTTAAATTATGTTCTATTATATTTAGTACGTTATCAGCTTGATGATGTTTTAAGTTGGCAATACACAGGTGTGTAACATTATGATTCACTAGTTTAGAGGTTATGTTTATCTTCCGTATGTAGAGACATAGAGATTAAAATAAAGACAACAAATGACAACTTTAATTATTATTTTATTACATGATAATTTTTATGATGAGATGTATGAGTTTCATTTTTATTAAAAATCAAAATCAAAATCAAAATTATTGTTATTCAAGTAGACTTTTAAAAAAAGTACTTTTGAATAGTCAAACGCTAAAGTGACATAAATTATTAAAAACCCGTTTTTTCTTTAAAACACATTTTGAAATCTTAAATGAAGTGGATCTTTGTAAATATTTATGAAATTTTTATCGCATTTTTAATTTTTAATTAACGTCATTACAATACAAATTATCTCTGACTCTATTAATTAAACCGAAAAAAGGTATGGAAAAGTTTCTTTCTTTTTAATGAGAAAGTCTCAAAAGAGCGAGCGCGTTTGCAAAAACCATTGTCCGTTATCCGTTGAACATTAAAAAAGTAAAATGGCGGAAAGTAACCTTCCTGGAACAACTGAGAATTCTGCCACATTAATTCTAGGTGCGTTCATGCGTTACTTTCTCACTGAGACACCGGTGATTCGATCACATGGAAATTTCTATCAATATTGTTGTAATAAGTGACGTTTATTTTATTTATTAGTCAAATTAAAATACAAAATAGTAACAAATCATTTGAAAAGTCTGAATTGTCAAAAATCAATCAGGTATTTATTTAATTAATTTCCCAAAAATACTATGTCAAGGTTCTCAAAAAAAATCTGGACAGAGAATTATATGTCATTATTATTTGCTCGTAGTTTTACCCGCGTTAAATTAAGACGATACATTCCTTTTTTATATCCTGATCTACCAAGCCACTGCCTCCGCCGCACCTTTTTGCGTTCTTGTCAACACGTTTATGGTTATTGTTCCTTACGCCTAGCGATCATAGAATGATATATAGGTTGCCTATAACCTTCCTAATCAAATCCTTAGCTTGATAATGCTGGCATCATAGATTTACTATGTACCATCGACCAGCTCTTGACACAGAATCGTTGGTGTCCATTCGTAAATTCAACACCGACGTAATTGAACGAAGTTAGTAATACTTCATTTGATATTCGGTTATGATTTGCACATCATGACCGAATGAAATTAGCATGTGGTTAACTTAGTTCCGTAACGAAGAGGCACTAACGAGTCTGTGTCATTTTGTCTGTATATAGGGCCTGTTCATAGTATATATACTATGTAAGGCTATGGTTAAATAGATAAGTAGAGATTGAAATCTTCTCTACCGGTGCCAAATCTTATTGCATTGATACTGTTTCAATAATTCGTTTAAAGAGATATCGGAATTCAATAATTCCAGTTGGAGTTGTATTTAGCTTCGAAGTGAAGATAATAATTTAATCTAACTGTAACGCTTTTATCGCTTCGATCTAACGTAAATTACCGTAAAATGTAAGATCGTAATGCTCGTGATCTACTAAAGTATAAATCGTAAGTATTTTGACACCAAGACAGTTTCGTTCATTCATTTTACGATCAGTAACTAAATAACAGTAAAAATTCCAATAATCGGGTCAATGGCTTTTACGTGAAATACGAAGTAAGAGACGACAATTTAAAAATAATAACCTTTTTAGTGCAGTTAATGTGGATTAAGATTGCTCTATCTTCATAATTAGAAACAGTAACAATGTCTATTAATGCCTACATCATCTACATACATTCCAAGCAATTTAAACAAATTTAGCGCATCTGTCGTTTCATTATATTCGTCATTTAAGCGTGTTAACTGCGAGATTGCCATAATGGCGTGTAGACGTCTCTTTACGCGGTCATCGCTACTGATTATATCGAGAACTTAGAAGATTATTCTACCCCAAATGATATTCAGAACTTTCTCAGCGTCACAGTTAAGATTCTATCTTAACCGTAATCGTTAACGATCTTAAGGCTCAAGAGACATTCTATCAAAGTTCTGGTATACCTTGAGATTCTTAACATGGAGATGTTTTGGGATGTAATTTCTAACTATTCTTAAAAAACTAGTTTTTATTAGTATTAGTAGTAGTTTTGTAGTTGATTTTATTTATTCACTCCATTACAAAAACGTGTTGCTAGAATTCGCATGACGGCTTCACACCTATACGCGTGATATTTAACTATTTTATTTATTGATTTGATTAGTTTTTAATTGAGTATATGGATATTTTACTAATAAATTATTTTACTACTATAAAAATTTTATATTACAAAATTCAAATTTTATTTAAAAACCAATTTCTTTAGCAGAGAAAACTGAAGTAGTTCATTTTTAGAATGAGATTAATTTCTGTTGTGCAAATTCAAACATCTACCCGTTAGTATATTTGCTAAGTTCGAGGAAGCCTTCTTTAATATTACTTCGAAGTCGATAATTCAATGTTCAGAGCTCAATAAAATGGCCGGGTAACTCTACCTACTAATATAATGGTTAGCGCAGCTTCCTGAACGCAAATAGCTGGCTGGGATCAAATGCAAATGATTGTGCAAGAGCAAAATCAGTTATAATGTTATTATTACTATACTCAACACCTCTGATCATATCAAATAAATATGATACTTAGATGAGTTTCGAAGCTATCTTTAATTCATAATCATAATATTATTTCTACGTTCAATTATATCGCTTCACAGCTAATAGATCATCTGAATGTAATACTTAAATAGATAAGATTAAAATGTGTTTCATTCAATGGTAATCTGTCATGCTTATAGATATAGAAAAGGATGATGATTATTTTAAAATAAACTTTACTGCTTTGGTTTGCACCAATAAGAAATTTGGTCTTATAAAATATGATTTTGAATCAGTTAGCTATTCAATTTCCATTTATGAAAAACCTGATATCGTTAGTGGTATTTGTCTTTGTGCTTTCTCGATTGTGTCTGGTCACAGTCTGGTTTATATAACGGGTATTTAAATGAGACAGGCGTCTGTAAAATATATATATATAAAGAAATGACAATCTTCTATTGGACATATCAAATGTCATATTAAAATTTAATTTAACTTTCACCGTAATCATTTAGAAGTTAGATTAATACTAATTGATATTTTCCGTTTAATCGGACGTAAGGCGTTACATAAATCTTTTGCTAAATCAAATAAAAACAGTAGGTATAAAAATAATAACATTACTGTACGTAAACAGCAATACAAAAATGATTTCAAATCAAAAATAAACTCATTTCTAAAACGAATAAACTCATTTCTGATATGAAGTGCATGGAATAGGTAAGAAGAAATAATTTTTCTTGTCACGTCTTAAGAGTTCAGGTCACGGTAATCGTAACGTTCTATCTAAACAGTACGAAAGGCGTGATGTAGGTCAAAGCGATGAATCACACATAAACTACACACATACATCATCTTATCACGTAAAGGCAGTTTTACATTACGTGACATCAAGATATTACCGTTCCGGAATATGATAAAATGTGCTTTCTATGAGAAACTTTGTTAACCTTTTAGATACACTTTGACCGGTAAAAGTCCTCATATTGACGAAAATAATTTGAATTTTTAATAAAATAGAGTTGGTATGTTTTTACGCGTATCGCAAAGAGTATCTCGAAGGCCTTTATAGTTGTATTTTCGGTCAAATCCAGCTTTAACTCTGGCACAAGTTTTATATTGAATAGAATGGAAGAGCTATGTATAAAAACAGTGTTTTTTAACTGGGTCGATATTACTATTCGGATGAAGTCGCGGACAGAAAGAAGTGAGGAATGAACCGAATAAAATAAAATATTGTAGCGCTGAAATTGTATCAGTCAATAACGACAAATTAAGCGTTCATATTTGGGTACTGTCAGTATTTGATTCAATATTATTTATTCATACACGAATTGGTAGATTCAAATTCAAATTCAAATTCAAATTCTTTATTGGCAAAATACAGCAGATTGAGGATGTATGTATATTTTTTCTTTAAGACGGTTCGTAAACAAGCATACGGTCCGCCTGATGGTAAGCACTCACCATAACCTATGAACGCGATACTTGAAGTATTACAGGCGCATAGCCAACCTAAAGTATAGGAGGGAAGGGATGAGAAAGGAAAAAAGGAAGGGGCAGAGGGGTGAGAGATAGGGCATCCGGCGCTCTCACTCTGCTACTTTACGACGATTTTCTGTGAGAGAGTAAATTGACCGGTCGAGCTGGACCATTTGTGTTGGGAAGATGGCATGGCTCTAGTACCGTAAATGGATGTTCCATCCACAATTGCATGTTTTCGTTATGTAGAGCATTACTAACGTGTAACGTAAGTCGTAACTGTTCATATCGTCACCGATATGTTATCTTATCTTTTGTAGCAGGTAGTCCCCACATAACGTATCATTTATACATACTACACGCAGCATTTATACGAAATATATTTGCATTGACAACGTTGTGGCGCAGCGGTAACTTGCCTTAAGCGCCACAGATCTCGGGCTCGATTCCAGTTCGGAGCAAATGTTTGTATTGACCATACATATGTTCCTTGGTTGTATCTATACGTAACTTATTAGGAAGCACCTCAAGAACTAGGTACTCTCTAACGAATATAGTTTAAAATGATCTTCTTCTTTCTACCATTATTCCCCGTATTTACCCAGGGTTATTATACTCTTGTCATGATTTGAAGGGATACTGGTTTTTACACAGTTAGCAATTGCTATCTGACCTCCGCTACCAAAAGGGTGAACCAGTAACTCATAGAATATGAGCAAATTACCTATCAAGAGTTAACGATTATTATAAGACAAACAACTAGACCGAAATATATCTTTATAATAAGCGTCTGATTCGAGCGGGAATCGACGCCACGGCTGTCGAGGCTCAAAGCAGTCTAAGCACCAGCACGTCAAAACGGTCGGCGAATATAGTTTAGAATATCCAAATAAAATACTCAAATACTTAAATAATAATTAAAGCCTATTAAATCTCCAATCTTCAAAATAGGTTACGTAATTATTAATCTAACTTTCATACTTATCTCTGCGTTTTTTTTATATCCTATATCCGATCTGAATCAATGCTATCCGAGTTTCCGTTTCCTTATTACAAATTGATGTTGTGGACGCAGCTTTTACATTTTGCATTCCCGGTAACCGGTGGCGACACTGTCGCTCCTCGGACCGGTCTGACGGGAGTAACGTCGCGAATTTTCCCGTCGTTTCACTGTCAGCCGAGCCTTTTTTAGCCTTGAAGACCTATAAATAATTGAAAATAAAATGTGGCTCTTTGTCGTTCCGTTTAAAACTCTTTTATGTAACCGATTTTATTTTTCAAACTTAAATATTTATTTGATTCCGTCCTTCAATTGTTATATTGTAAATTACATAAAAGAATTTGCGTAATACTTTTTTTTTGTCAAATTAATTTTGAAAACATGCCATAACTTTTTATAAGATATTTTAAAACGATTATGCGCTTAATCTTAATACAATATAAATACTTAGAAATATATTAATTCCAATTTGTCAAAGCTATAACTTCAATTACAGTTGAAGTCATCTCTATTATATAAGAATTGGTCGATAAATTTACATTTAAAGGTATTCTGTATAACAATTAAACGTTTCATTGCACAATAAAATGGAGAAAATGTTTTCAATTCGTGATTGCATGAAATTTAAGAGCATGATTTCTAACTTTGTAGTCCACGGTTTAAATCGGTTGATGGTTTTTTCTGTTAGCTCTGGACATTTTCAATTTGGATGCAGATTGCTGAGTGTGACGGAAAGGTTGGATTTGCTATTATATTTAAGCGCTTTCTTTGTCAAATATGGCGAATAAAATATGAAGAAATTATTAAAATGACAAATGAAATAAGCGCTACACACTTAACGGCTCTCATTAGGATAGTGATATCCTCTGTCGGGGGTCCGGAAACACATACACACTCAGACCGGAAATATGCTTGTATGGTCAATACAACAACTGCTCCGAGCAGAAATCGGACACGTGACGAGCGACGTGAATAAAAATGTAGAATGTTTTAGGTTTGACGTTATATACTCGTTTAAAATATTTAACATATTGATCATGCCTAGATAACATTTGCATAAAATGCTCAAAGTTGTGTCACGAATGTGGCACGCAAATAATTTAAGCAGTGGCCTTGTGATCAATGAAAAGACTGATCGTGAACTCTATCAATTTTTATGACTTTCAATTGAGGAGAATCACGCCACGTTATTAAAATTATTTCTACGATATCTAAGATAAACAGAGACGCAATACTTTATACTACTGACTGAAAATACAGAATAAAACAGTTTTTGCTTTAAAAGCGAGTTAAAAATTATAACTATACGGAAAAAGAATAAAGATTTTAGATGCCAAATTACGGGAAATTTTGATCTATCACTACATACCATCGAATTATTTTATATTAATGAATGAATTGCTTAAAATTGAACGTGTTTATCTCCACGCTAACTTTTCTAGTTATTATGTATATCCAATGATCATTTAATGGTATTGATTTCATTTTACTGCTAACAAATATATTTAAATAATTAAAAATTTGTAATACTCTAGAATAAGGTTTTAAAGCGCTAACTAGCTTATGTTATAATTTACTTTAGTATACAAAAAGATTTTAAAAATTTCGTATAACAAGATGCTTTTTTGTTAAGCTCACATGTCCGAGTTTCACAAACGGCCACAGTCAAGCAACGGGTGTGATAGGAAACAGAGTGTGTCGGCTAGGACCGGATTGTCGACCGACCGTCCGCGGACCTTGACGGGGTGTTCTGCTCTCGATTATAATACATGTATGCTATGTTCCAATAAATGTTGGATGAAATAAACATTGAGATAAATACCTGACTTGCTTTTGAATAGTCTTTTTTGAATTACTTCAAATGTGATCATTGAAAATGTATGTTTTTATTAAAGAAGAAAGCGGTGGATGTCTGGTCCTCTGGTATTCCCACTTGTCGAAGGAAAACTTCCCTCGCTACTTTATTACACACAATACACGTTACAATACACAATATACAATACACAATATACGTTACAGTCAGCCTACTTTCACTATGTACATAGCTGTAACAGATATTTCATACAAATTTCATGTAGGTACTTGACATCGCGTGGTCTCAATTATCTCGTTTTTTTTTTCACTTATCAGTAATAAATTTGCAGTAAGTAAATAACCCTTAATGACTTGAAGTTTATGTTTTTCCCTGGTGGGCTAATTTTATTAAAACTTTAAAATTTACACACCTAAATTGAAAATGTTTGTCGCTAGGTCAGACTTTCAGAGAGCTCTAGTGGGTAGTATAGCAACAACGGTGATCCTTTGGTTTCCTTATAACCGATATGAGATGAAATCGATTCGATCCCCAAACATTTGAAGCGCTTATTGCACAACTATTTCGATCAAACTACTTTCCATCCAAATCCTTTGATTAGACATTCTTGTATCTACACAGACCGATGTAATTAACCGACAAAAGTAAGGCGTCCTAAGCACGTCCTGCAAGACTCTGAGTCCTAGGATTACATTAGAAAATGCCCCTTACACAGCACAGACACGCACACAACACCGTCCTCGCCGGCGAGGATGAGATCCTTTGTTTCGCACGTCGCGTCGCGCTCACACCGTCGGGTGAGTCTATCGTATAGAATGCGCTCGGAGCGCCTCCATCTCCGATGACGTCCTTAGCCGTGGTTCGGCTTCGCAGGAGGCACCCTAAGGACGGAATAAAATTTGAGCCCCGTGAGGGCTGCCCCTTTATCACGGCTGAGTCTCTGTACTCGGCCCCCGCCCCGCTCGGTGACGCTGTCAAGGCCAGTAGGGCCAACAGCAATAGACATTCCGAAAAAAAAAAAAAAAAAACGATATGAGAAATTTGACAGGTCGAATAAATATTTACTTACAGTGTATAATTTATAGAATAATACAATTACAGTGTATAATTTATAGAATACAGTGTATAACTTATAGAATAATTAAATAGTTAATACGCGTGTTTTAAGGTTGCAAGCTATTGTTGAAATGTTGGCATTAACGTTAAAAGATATTTAAAACCGAAAGAAAATGCTTCGTTCTTTAAATTCTGTTTTGTCTATCTTCGCTTTTTTGTTATAAATAGACCGTGTTATTTTTTCTCTACCATTTATCAAGATTTTCATTAAGTTAAAACAATTATCCATGTCAGGGTGAAAAGGGCAATGGTTTTATATACACAATATATAGCAATTCCTATTTCAAAATTAAACCACGGTTTAAGGTGAACGTAATAGCCTCTATCTCGTGACCTTTTTTTTGTTGATTTGGATGGAAATTTGCTACCAGATTTCCGGCTTTCTGGGGAGAACACTAAAGTATTAGTGGCCGATCTCTGTACGTGGGACAGGCTACGGGGTTATAATTGCTTGTAAATATAAAAATGGTATACATTTTTAAAATAAATAAACGCTACACACTCATCGGATTATTATAGCCCATTAAGATAGTTATATCTTGCGTCAGGGTTCAGGAAACATGCACAATGACAAGGATAAACACATCCACACCGGAAAACATGCGTGTATGGGCAATACAAACATCTGCTCTGAGCAGTAATCGAACCCTCTATCTGTGGCTTTTATAGCAGGTTTGCTACCGCTGCGCCACAACGTCGTCGTCATTTTCTATGTTAAGAGTCTTTCAAGTAACTTTCATAATATTTATCAAGATTGCATTCGTAAAAAAACCTAGTAACCGCATGCATACAACGTTCAAACACCTTAGTAAGGCCACGGCCATTAATATCCTATTACATATCAAAAGGTGTTTCTTTTATACGAAGACTGCGTGCCTTTCAAAGACTTGAATAGGAGACTCAATGTTTACCAAGAAGTACATAATTTAACACGCTTTTTCAATTGACGTACTTTATAATAATATATTATTTGGGAAGCGACGCTTTCTTTATATTCTATTTCTAATGTATAAAAGTCCTTTTTATAATTTATTTAAAGGTCTCTTCTCTTATGTCAGAGTTTTCAGGTCGCCTGTAGCCCTCTGACTTGACTTATTGACTTTTGTCAAATTGTCAACAGCCGGGGCCGACTTTTTACTTGCCTTCCGAAGCATAGAGACGCTCAGTTGTAATACCACTATGCGATCACCCATCTAGTGACTGACCGCGCCTAAAGTTGCTTTACTTACCGATCGTTTACCGATCAGTGGGTGCACTCGGCTAAGAGCGTCTCATTTAAAGGTGGCAACGTGTGACGCTGATGTTTAAAAAATGCTATCAAGTTGATTAAGTTTTTTTCCTAAATTGACAGAATTAAATTACCTCTGCAATACAAATATAACACAGCGTTTGGCAGCTTAAAGTACATACTTTAAAACTAATGTTTTCTTTATTTTTGATTTGATAAAAATGAAGTTAATGATTAGTTAAATTTTAAAGCTTAAACTATTTTAAATTGTTATAATGTTTTTAAGTAATAAGCAAATAGATAAAAATTATTCTCCTTCCTTTTAAAAACTTTATATATAGTTATTTAAATTATGCAAACTTATAATTCCACTTAATAGCCACTTTTAAAAAATAATTGATTACATTATAATAAAAAAAAAATAATTGACACCGCTGTGGCATTGTGGGTAGCGAGTCTGCCTTTAGCCTCGACGGTTGCGGGTTCGATTCCCGCTCGGAGCAAATGCTTGTATTAATCGTACAGGCATATTTTCCGGTCTAGGTGTGATTGTCCTTGACATTGTGAATATTTCCGGATCCCCGACACAGGATATAATTATCCTAATGGTGTGTGTGTAGCGTTTATTATTATTATATATTTAATTTAATTAAAATAAGATTTTATAGGTCAAAAGTCTAACAGTAGTTTGATGATAAAATGCAAATATTTTTAGCTCAGACAATCTTAAGACCGACTTTTATAGTTTCATTGTGAAACCAATAAAAATAAGTGTAAGGTAAATATATAAACGTCAGTTATGAAATATTTTAATGGATATCGTTTAAAATCATAATAGCGAAGTTATAAAAGCATAGACAATCAACAAAAAGTCAAGAGAAAATGGGTTTTGCATTATTTTTCCCACGTAGCCGTGAATTTCGTTCTTGAAGCACTTTCTCACCATTGTACTCAGTAATTGTACTTAGCTAATGATTTCATGCTGCTCGCAATCTAGATTTTTGCTGTCCAGGTCATTGTTCAAGAGTCAGTACGACTCGGGATTATTATTACCTTGGAAACCGCTGTATATTGAATCGAACGTTTGTACATGAGTAAAATCACTACAAACAAGCTTTCTTACATCTAAAATGTATACAAGTACTATTCATAGGGTTGACACCAATTGCTTATCGAAAAATATGCCTTATATAATTATAATATGTAACTGTATGTATTCATTGGTTAGTTCATAATTTTGTCCACTTGAAAATTTGAAGAAAATTTAAAACGACTCTACAACCTTAGTCAAATGAAATAAAATTAATTATTGCAAGAGTATCAAAAAGTCAAAAGTCAAAAAGTAAAAGATACTATAAATTTTTTGTGATGCTTTAGCCTTTCATACTTTTTTAATTACACTAATAATGTTTTGATGACATTTTGACACAGCGATAGATAACCTAACTTGAGCGCGACAGGTCGCCAGGGAAGATGTTTGTACTGACCATACAGGCCTGTGTTTCGGTCTAGGTGTATTGGTGCTTGTCATTGTGTATGTTTCCGGCCCTCCCGACACAGGATTATAGTATCGTAATGGGGGCCGTCGAGTATGTTGCGTTTATTATTATTATTATAATGTATCGTTAACTTTTTATCACCCTTTCCGGGGCTTTAGAACGATATATCTTTCACAAAGAGTTGGACGGGATGTTTGAGATATATGTGCTTGAATCAAAAATTATTTGAAATGAGATTATTTTTATTGATTAAAATATTGTTTCTAAAATATGTTGCATATAAATAAATTTTTACATCATGAATTTCTTTATCGCTTCTTAAAAATTCATATGAAAATGTTATTTTAGTCCGTGTTTTTATAGCTTTGTTCGCGTAAAAGTAGGTCTGTGCAAATATTTCCTTATTAAATAAAAAGTTTATGATAATTTAAAGCGATTCTAATGTAAATCTGACATTTTATTACTAAAACAGTTATAAAAATAAATCTAAGTGGACAAGCCACGTCCAATCATAACATGTTTTAGCATTTTTAAAATCATATATAGGTGGTCCTTAAAATCATATTTATTAAAATGAATATGAATTAAAATAAAAATGTAAATTTTAAAATATATTCATACTACTTTAGGTATTATAAGACATAACCAAATGCTCTTTAAATCTGTAATGGTTTGTGAATACGGTAGCTTTTAAATCATAAAATTTCAGAGGTTGGAAACATTGCGGTAGATAGTCACGTGGTGAGCATATAAAATGGAAATGTGAATAACGTGGAATTTATTATGGCAATAAAGTAGTGCAGTATTTCAGTTACATGTTGCGTTTCGTTTGCAATGTTCGTTATCTTCGATTGCGATCTATCGGTGGTTTCGCGATGAAACATGGAATATGATTGATCGAAAAATTGTCTCAATGAAAAAAATGACTGGCTCGATGTGAAGTATTGAACTACACGAAGCCCAAACTCCCTTTATCTTCTTTATTTTCTTCCTCATTCTACTAGGGTAGGCACTACGGTTGACTCTTGCAGCATAAAAATAAATCGGCAAAAACATTGTTACCTTATTAGTAGTTTCATTGGCGATTATAAAGCGATCCATCCTATTGTTGAAATTTAGTCACAAAGGTAAATGCAAAAATAGAATGGTATATATAAATTTAAATATTATATAAGTATCTACAAGAAAATCGTTAGTATAACGTACTAATTAAATTGCTTGTGGAAGTCTCTGAATTCATAGAATATGAATTAATAGAAGTCTCTGAATGTGTGCTGAATAGACAGTTCTTACAAATGATATTATTGGAATGGCACTACCAATTAAATAGCCTGTCTTTAGTCGAAATAGCTCATTGAGACGCTCATAGCTGAGTGCACCCAGTGATCGGTAAACGATCGGTGGGTTAAGTAACTTTAGGCGCGGTCAGTCACAAGATGGATGATCGCATAGTGGTATTTCAACTGAGCGTCTCCGTGCTTCGGAGGGCAAGTGAAAAGTCGGTCCCGGCTGTTGACAATTTGACAACAGTAGATAAGTCAAATCAGAGGCCTACCGGTGACCTGAACAACTCTGACACTAGGTTGGCCACTAACCACTCGATAAGAAGTTTCGTTAATAGGGACCATCACAAATATAACACCAGAATTTCATGATTTGTGACCTTGCCCCGTTCTGGTCACAGCTTCCTAGTGTGACGTCACATAATTTTTGCAATTTTACACTTAGAAATTATTTGATCAACCACTCGATAAGAAATAAAATAAGTGGAAATAGCGCTGAAAGTAATTTGCTGTAAAGAACAATGTGTTTAATAACTAATTAAGGGTTGAAAACAAAATCGAAATAATTATTGAAACATAAAATTGATTCATTAACATCTTAACCGCTGCTATTTCGGTACATAAGTAGTCTGATAAACAGATCCAACCATGAAATTTACTGGAGGTTCGCTTAATTGAGTTTAAACATTAACCAAAATGCTCTGAGTGCAACGCGCTTGTGTGCTTTGAGTCTATAAATAGAATTAAAAGGCGTTTAAGGTAAGCATTTGTTTAATTGAGACGCCTTCAATCTTCATATACATTTAAAATGAACTAATTGTTTATATTTAGATATAGTACAATATTATATATAGTATACATACAACGATCAATGTGAATACTACGCAGTGCGTTCGTCATGTTTTGAATTATGATGATAATTACATTAATCTTGAAGTCATTAAACATTGTATTTATTAAGAAAACTAGCAGAATTTATTGAATTAACAATTACTATTAATTAAGTTTTGTTAGAACTGTCTTTTATTACATGTCATGTTTTACAAAACAATATCAAGACAAAGACCTTTTTTATATCATGGCGGTTGGCAAACAAGCGTACGGTCAGGCTGAGAGGGAGTGGGAGATCGGGCCGCCGGCGCTATCACTTACCGCAAGCAACGCAGCAGTACTGATACTGCCATTTTACGCTGATTTTCTATGAGAGAATAGTTTGCCAATCGAGCTGGCCGGCTGTGCTGGGAGAAGCATAGCTCTACTATTACTAAAACTATAAACACTCTACTATTTCTAAATACATAAACAAACAGAGCTAGAGGTAATATTAAAATACTCAAATATTTAAACAAGAGCACGCATGGCCTGTTCCGCTAAATTATTATTCGTTCCACAAAAATGTAGGCAACGTTACTCTTAAAATGAAGACACATTTAAAATAATGTCACGTTTTATGTAGATAAATGACATTCATCTCGTCGCTGGCAAGCTGAAGGCTCCTCAGAAAGGCACTTCACTTGTTTGATATTATAGGGTCAGCATAAAAGGATTCGTTTGAAACTTTGCTATTTATAAATTTAAATTCTTGGAAAATAGGACGTGGTATTTTGTCATTCATTTTTATTCAATTTATTATTCTTGTATAAGGAATCATTGGTTAAATATTGCGATTCAGGGGGGAAATGCAGCTAGCATTCTTGCAACCATTCTCCGTGGACAATATTTGTACAGTTGTAATTATTTGTAAATTTATAATATGTTGTAATATTGGTTGTAAAGGAAATAATGAAGGCTAACAATTAACTTATCATTTCATAGATTAAATAAATTACCATGAGAATGAGAGATAACCATAAGAATTCATTTCGGAAAATACTTGACGTTTTCTAAAGTCCATGTTTTACCTCTTAGTCAAATTCTATGTAGGTATTCAAATGTCTTCTTCTTCTTAGCGTTATTTTCGGTATTATACGAGTATTCACAGAGGGTCTGCTTATTACTCTTGTACGGATTTGACAGGTTACTAGTTTTTACAAAGATCGATTTCTATCTGACCTCTGCAACCCTAAGACCAAACCAGTAACTCATTGGATAAGAGCAATTTACTTATCAAGAGTTTACGATTATTATCAGAAGTTATGTGACAACATGTGATATTCATAACATCAATACAAATACCTGCCATAAGCGGGAATCGAAGCCGCGACAAATTCGCTACCTACAATGCCACAACATGTAGGTATTCAAATACATTTCAGAATATATAAATTTATTTTTATTTTTTGACATGTGTTACTTGTCAATAAAAGTACACTAGCTTGTCGAATACATTGGCCAATCGCAAAAATACTTCTACATTTTGCACCACTTTTTTCCATTCGCGTGATACGTACTGCATCCACAAAAAAGTTTGATATAAAACAAAAATTCGACAGTTTTCGACATCAGATAGAAAGTTCTATTTAAAAAATTGTTTGTGTCTTGTTTTGCGAATACTTTTTACTAATACTGAAGGCCATAAGCCAACCAAAGCATTGCAATGTGGTTAAGAATTAGCAAATATATAATAGGTTATACGAATACCACTATCTCATCATCCCATCTAGTAACTGACCGCGACTAAGGTTGCTTAATCCACCGATCGCTTATCGATCAGCGAGCGCACCCAACTGTTACGTAAAAAACGCTTACTTTATTAAATATAACTATTCAACAAACTATCAACTACCTCTTGGTATAGTCCTGAAGTACCAATCCTGACAACATAATTGAATGCAACAAAGGCGATGTCTATCTTGAGTAATACAAATAAACCATTGATACGTTATTAATTTCACCACCTAGATTCTTGAGCACCTACTTCCGAGCTCTTCAAAGTAATAATGCGCTGGCGATATGATTTCTGTGACGTCATCGTATAACGCCGCATTGGCCGTTTGCCAACTGATAACCACTCGACCCAGGCTTAACCCGAATGCGAGTTTAATGACCTTTCAAGATTTCTGCATCTTTCAGTGCTTTCGATAGTTATATTATAGTTACGGTGCGTCCTAAACGGATTTTTAAAAAATTAAATTTGACCTTTATCTTCTTGGTAACGAAGTTGAATTTCCTTCAACGTCTATATTTGAAACTGCACTCGCATTGAAGGAATGTCGATAGGGTTAATGACGTAGATTGTTATCGCCTCTGCAAGGGCAAATAGACAGTTTGTCAAACTTCCATAAATATTAATGAAAGCCACTTGAGTTTGACTGTTATTAAAATTAATGCGTTCAAGTTCTGTGAATACACTGTCCCATTTAACCACCCACCCCTGCATTTGTTTTGCAATTTGCATTTTGATTTGTATGTCAGATACTTGACTCCATTGAGAGACAAATAAAAAATGTATAAGTGATAAATAATAGGATAAAAAGTCACCCCTTATATCGCTTTATACTTTTCTTTACACATATTTTAAATCTAATATATTTTTATATAAAATTTTATATCTTATAATGCAGGTTATAAACTATCCGAGACCCAAATTTAATTTAAATTCATTCAATCGCTTTAATTTGGTAAAGTTACAAATATCATAATATAGAAACTTTCACCTTTAAAATATTGTTATCCCTACTGTGTTACGAGCTGTATATTATCAGAATCTACTATCTATCCTTTTTGCCAGAGTCAATTTTCTTGTAATAAGTATGTAGCGAATTTTATATTTCTTTTTCGATGCATTCAATTTTATTATGCCTGATAAAAGTAAGTTAATGTGGGGCTGTAAAATTTTATACGTTTTGAAGTAAGACAGTTAGATGTTAATGTGTCATCAAGCGGGCTGTTAACGACGTTACAACGAGATCCCGGCGTGACTGACATTACAATTTTCTTCTGTAACGTTCATTGAATTCTCTTAATAGTAATTAAAATGTTATGTTTTGATATTAAATTAAAGCATATAATGTATTTCGGAATATATAGAATCAATAAGAAAATAAATTTCCAAATTGATTTGACAATTGAAAAAGCTAGTTTATGAAATTTCTAAATTTTGTAAAAAATATATTTATCATATGTAATATACATATGTATTTAGGCTTGTTATTAACGTTGATAAACAAATTATTTAAAATAGAATAACATAAAATTTAAACATAAAATCTTGCCTAGCGTTGGCAAAATTGAAACTTAACAGAATGAAAGTGAGTCAATAAAAACGCGGTAAAAATTATATTAAGATATTCTACCGATTTAAACATATCCTCATCTATATAAAGTAAGCTTTAATGAACAATGACTCGTTTCCTAAATAATGTGACTCAGCTGTTAATAAGTCCCTGGTTTGGGCAACATATACTGACATTAACGAGTATGACATCCGCCCGGGATACGTCGGTGTGGATGACGTATCATATTACTTTCGAATAAATAAAGGGGGCAACAATTAGGGACTCTACTAAGGAAGTTTTGTTGGTTAAGTAGTACGGGTTTCAATTACGATGATTGTAAACGACAACTTTTAGTTGAGACACAAAAGTGGTAATATAGTACCTATGATAATATATATGCATATTTTTAATCTTTATAATATATAAAAATGAACTATTTGGTTAATCATTATGTTTCAGAAAGTAGTGTACATCCAACAATTTTTAATTTGTGAAGGAAGATTTTTATAGGGAATAAGTATAGTCTAGTAAGGAATTTTTTAAAATATCAGCCCTTAATAGGGTAAATAATTAGCAGTCAAGTGCGTTGTGGACCACGCACAGTTGAAACTAAAGGGTTCCGCAGCTTGGTTATGAAGAATCTTATGGCCTTCAAAAATAATAACGAATAAAAATCGACTGCAAAAATAAGTTAATAATTTCATAATAATTATTAAAAGTTATATGAAAAAGAATTTTAAATCCCATAGTTCAAAAGTTAGAGGGACGAGGCGCACAATTTTTACGCCTTTAGGAGCTAATATTTCAACAACTACTGACTAAATGAAAAAGTCAAAATCAAACCTCCTTATCATTATGAAAGACCTATCCAAAGATATCTCACGCGTTGACATACGTTGAATTTTTTTTTCAACCGTCAGTTATATGTATGGACTGCTACCCTTAATTCTTATATATTTTAAGATTTCATTACACAATCGTGGTGCGGTTCATAGAATATACCTATTTATTAAGTTTCTTATAGATAGACCCAATGGTCTCTGAATAAAATGACTGTGACATACGGACGGGCGGACAGACAGACGTGACGAAACTATAAGGGTTCCGTTTTTGCTATTTGGCTACGGAACCCTAAAAATGCAATTTTGTAAAATCAATCACTGATTTTTAAACGTAAAGTAGTTTTGAGTAAGTCAATATCAAAGTCGCGAGCTAAAGCTAGTTGCCAAATAATATGTTTCTTTGATCACGTTAATTTTATAAAATGCCAGTGGCAAAATCTGTTTTCGTCTTTTGGCCTATTTATTGGAGGAAAGTTAAAGGCTATCTTGCATATCTGTACAAACCCTATGAGCGGAGCATTAACCATAGAAGTGTTATAGGTAAGTAAGTATAATTAGTTTTACATTAGTATATATTATTAATTCTATATTTTACTATTTGTTCCGCTTGACAATTTTCGTTTTCTTTCATTCTTTCATTCTTAGACTAACACGGCAAGTAAGTTAATTACATATTAATAAAATATTTTGAAGAGTCTTTATTCTAAAAATTTTATAATTATATATAATATAATTATTCTTTATTAAAAAATTAAATAAATAAATAAGCACGCATTTACTTTTTATTTTTATTAATAATATTTAATGTAATTTGTTTAGTAGAAATTAGTGGGCTAGTTACTGATTAAGGCTGTGGTAATTGTTTTAAATAGGAAATAATAATAAGGAGTTATCAAAGGTTTCCTATTTAAAACAATTCAATACACTTAGCAAAAAAAAATCAGAAATTTCCTTAGGCGCACGCGCTCATACACACTTATTTAAAATATCTTTTTTACTGTAAACTATTAGCGCTTAAGATGCTTAAATCAAATACCAATGTTATTGGCTTTGTATAAAAATAAAATAAGTACTTATATAAAACGAGCTATAGTCATTCTTTATATCGTCACTCGTATATTAAAGGAATGCATTTGCTTAATTGATGCAATTAACACAACTAGCGCCGCCGCATTCTCTAATTTCGCTTATACTCATTTCCTGCAAATCATCTAGAAAATGTACTTAAAAAACGTTTATTCAAACTTACATAATTCTTTCCAAAAAATCCTAATTTACCATATTTATATCGAGAAAAAAGAACTAAATTAGTATTCATTTGATTCAAATTTCATTTTATTCTTACACTAAGTTTTTATTACAGAATAATAAGAATTCTTTAAAAATTCTAAATCTTCTGGTTCTTCTTAAATTAGATCAATGTAATTTTGGTTACCTGTAGCACGTTCTCTGGCGCGTGTCTGTTTTTGTAGAAGAGGCCACCACGCTCGTTTAAAACATTTTATTTCATTTATTTTTCGATTGTACTACAACGAGATGCGATGGGAATGCGGTTTGCGGCCGCTGTACCCCAATTGCTGTCACAATGTTTCAAATAATGCGACTCCAAATGTCGGCTCTGGCTAAAAGAGGCCTTCTCTTTGTGGTTTTATTCAGGACTTTTAATAATACATTCAATTGGGGACTATTGTTTATTGTATTAAATAAATCTTCATTATTTTATTATGATTCAACCTCAAGCAGGAAATTGCCAAAATAACTGCAAAAAATGTAGGAATCAACAAAAGCGTGTAGGAGTCTCAGGAAATGTACTATTGTTTGGTCCCAATAGAGCAGGCTGGTGAGGGGAATTATGAAGGAGGTCTCTCAAACGTATTCGACGCGTGACCATTGTATTTTGAACGCCATGAATTATGTGCATCAAATTTTGTACCTTTTGTTTTTATCTGTAACGGTGATTTCATTCTGACGAATACATATTCAGTGGAATCGACGTCTCGGATAAGCGTTGGAATTCATAATTCATCGAGAGATCGAATGTGCATTCATTGCTTTAAGTTGGTAAACAAAAGCGTATGAATGTACCATTTGACTTGAATGTATCAAAGTATGTTATTTGTCTAAAAATGGATTTACTCGTAATAGATTAGTAACTAGTTCTACCGCCCTTAGATCATATTCAAGGGGATGTATCGGAAAAAAGAGCAATTTGCTGGTGGTAGAACTAGGTGGTAGAACGTGGTGGTGGTGGCCCGTTTGGTTAGCTACAACTGTACGGTGAAAAAATTCGTGAAGTGACTGCTCGTCAGCTATGTTTCGACGTCAGCCAGCATATAACCAGTTGTATTTTAAAGGGTGGCAACCTACATATCTCTCGGGTGTTGCAGATGTTCATGGGTGGCGGTAATTGCTTAACGTCAGGTAAGCCTCCTGCCTGTTTGCCCCTTTGACATAAAAAAATGTAAAGTAAACATCTAAAATTATTGTACAATTATAACTACATATATACTGATTACTGATTTAATAAATCTTGTTAGAATAATAAGCGGGAATGTAGGATTTAATACGGACGAATTGAAACATGTCCGTTTTATTTCAAGTACTAAAATGGTAAATTATGTTTGATATCAGATAACATCGGGAGAACTTGACCGCTTGTAACATGAGCCCTAACGAGATGCAACGCAACAACCGAGCCGAGAAGAGAACAGTTAATGAAAGGCTGGATTGTATCACACTTGCGCGCACTTACATGCTTAATTAGCTTAATAACAGAAATTCGGACGTAGCCGTAGCATTCATTGGCGTGAATGTGTGAAAAAACGAGATACGAGTAGTTCTCACAGAGAAACAATAAAATGACATTGTTAAAGTGCGGTATGAAATGTGGATCTCTTTACTTCGCAAGCGTTAATCTATTTGTAGAGTTGGTATCTTGCGGACCGGAAAATCCAGCCGAGGCAGTTCGCCTTGTTTTAAATTAAAAATGGCTGTGAATTCTCCACTCAAATCTCGTTTCATACAATTTCATTCAATGTACCATTTAAAGGACGAACACATCGAAAATAATCTTATGGAGAAGAAATCTCAAACAGTTTTACCAAACAAAAGTCTCATTCACATTACAGATGAGACGATTTCATTTCGAGAGAAAAAGATGAAGCAAAGATTAGTGTCACTGACATTGTTCTTCGTTTTTTCATACAAAGCCTTGACTTTAAAGTACGCAGTTATAATTTTTAGGGCTTTATATTATGTTGAGCACGACTTTTATAAATCATAGTAACTTTTCTTAATTTAGGTGATTTGAGAAAATTAAATTTTATAACATATTGGAACAAATTACTTTATAATGTTGATTTCACTATAGTATTATACGATAGCTAGCATTGGTTACATCGTTTTAATACTATTGAGAACGTTATTCAATAAGAATGTATGTGGTAGAGAATGTACGGAGATATACCAAAGACTTTGGTACTTTAGTTCCACAGTATAGGGCCGCATATATATATAATTATTGTTAAGACAATCCGCACCTTTTATTCTATGAAAAATAATAATAAAAAAATGTATATACCACGTTATTGAAGTGCAGACTTCCAATAAATGTTTAAAGACTCTCGAAAACCGCAGTCCGCTGGAAGCCGCCTGCATTTCTTAGTGAGTTTTATCGAGTAGCCTCCGCTTAATTTTAAGTTATTTATTTTTTGTTTCCGAACTTAGTTCATTCTAGTTCTTGAAACTTGTTACTTAAATTTGTGAATTTATTATGAAATTTGCTGAATTATTTTAAGACAAGAGCGGTTCGAATCCTTTAGTAGCTATTTTGCTGATCTTAATAACTACTTAAATATTCTTTATTCTTAATATTAAAAATAAGTACCCCTTGTTCATTTATTAAAGACAGAGATTTGAGTAAGCAGAAATATGTTTAACGGAACTCAAGTGTACTTTACTTCTAAAAATGTATCTTTTCAATGAGGCAGAATAAGTGGTAGCTGGTTGGCTTCACTCCAAAGTGCCCGTTTTTTATGGGCCCAAGACGCCCCTGGCTACATGGAGCCAAGCAGCCAGTCAAGTGCTTTGAATTTTTTGTATGTCTGCAACTTGATACGCGGCTATATTATTTTGGATAATTAAAAAATTGCAAAATTTTAATTGAATGTTATTTTTCGTTGTTATATAAAAGTTGAGATGCGGTCAGACAGGTAGAAGGTTTAGCTAACATTTAATATATTTTTATTGTGTTTTACTAATAGGAACTTCAGCTTATAATTAACTTTTTCATTACTATTCTTATTTTTCAAATCGTCACATAACTATATATATATATATATCTATAGCATTACCATACCATTCGTAGAGTAACAACATACTGGATTAAGGTACTAATTCATCTTCTTATGAAGCCTTTGTCTAGCATTGAGATATTGATAGGATGTTACTTTACTTTTCAAAGATAAGTATTAGCTACACCTTTAGATATCTAATAGGCTTACGAGAAAACATATAGTGTTGTTAACAAAAGCTATTATCCGATCAATTGAATTTAATGATTTCAATGCCAGTTCGTAACCCATACAAATATATTAACGACGATTGTTTCATCGCTAGGGATGCACTTGTCAAGGTTGTCTAGGAACATAAGACTCTTTTCATTGTTACAATTAATATTGATGTCTTGCTTTATTGACTATGGCTTGTATTCAATTTGGTTGGTGACGAAGGTTGTTATTCAAATACTTTATAACGGACTTCAAAAAGGAGGGTTTCAATATGGTTTTTTGTGGATGATTTTTATGATGATTTATGGATTGTGAAATATTGATGTTGCTATTTATGTTCGTAGGGTTAATTGTCCCATATATTTTTTGTAATGATCTCACTATGGCCTCTGATATAGCCAGCACTTTATTCAAATTATTTTTGTGCATACTTCGGACCTTAGATGATTGTAGTTATGCAAAAATATCTGAAACGTAATGAGAGCTGAATTTTGTAAACAAAATTTAAAACCTCGTTTCTTGCTATACAAAATTCGTCATGGATAGATGTAATACCTTGTAATCAATTGATCTACAAAAGTAAACAATAATTGTTACTTTATTTACAGCAATATATATTACCAGTGTGAATTTAGATTCTTTAACATAGAATATAATTTCTCTACATTAAAATTTTAATTAACTTATCCAGGGCGCAGTTAGCTATCAATTGTCTAAGCCACCCACAGTGCTCATAAATTAATCCTATTAATACCATCGTTTTTAAGACGAGGAATATGGCCGTTGATACATGCCATTGCTGGAGCAACATTAATTTGAGTACCATTGTTACAGCATCCCGTATTTTCTTAATTGACGTTGCTTTTTATAGAGTGACATTCATCTTCATAAATTATTAAATTGGAATAGAATTTATTATGTCTTTTTTGTGCTTAGTTTATCTTCGTCTTTATTTTTAATAAGCAATGTGCTCTTCCTTTGTACTTATTTAATATTTTTGATTATTATGCCCTAGATGAATGTATCTGTACGTTAAAGAGGTTACGTTTTTGTATGTAAATGATCCTGGCTCCAAACCACTGATTTTTGTTAGTATATATATATATATATATTTGCTATAAAAATTATTTGAGAAATGTTATTATTATATACTATATTTTAACATATTTTTATAAGTCCAAAAATTACTTCCAAATCGTTTAAAATCTGATTAATTTGTCAGTGCATGTGACGGTTAATTTTCAACGTCACAACAAAGCTTTTAATGAGGATGTTTGCAAAATTATTCACTAAGTTAATTTTGTTGCAGGTACGTTCGCTGTTAGCTCTTTATGGTAAGAACATGGCGGAAATTTTAAACAAACGAGCTAATTATTTTCTTCTATGTACGCTAATACAATTAGCTACTTTCATGATATTTTTTTTTTATAATACAGCGATGGCAAACGATCATAATTATGTCACTACCATTGATGACGTTGTGGCGCAGAGGTAGCGAACCTGCCTTAAGCGGCACAGGTCGCGGTTTCGATTCCTGCTCGGGCCAGATGTTTGTATTGACCATACAGGCATGTGTTCCGGTCTGGGTGTTTGTCAGTGTCCTTGTGTATGTTTCCGGACCCCCGACACAGGATATAAGGACCCTAATGGGGGCCGTTAAGTGTGTATCGTTTATTTATTTGTTTATACCTCATGTAAAGAAGTTACTGTAGCCCATAAAAATTGTAACGTCATAGGCATCTCTATGTGTTGTCATTTAAGATGAAGAGGGAGAAAGAAGATCAATATGAAAGTAGAAGATAGAGTTGGGAGTGGAATTTAGTGGTATGAATGAGATGGGAAAAAAGGAAAGGAACAGAGGGGTCGAATGAAACGCAACGGCCTGTGACTTTACGCCGATTTTCTTTGAGAGGGCGCAGTGCTTCCCCACTCGAGCCGGCTATACAACATGGGTACTTCATTTTGATATTCTACGTGAGGTTAGTACTGCCTTGGTTGTGGCGGTTCATTCACGCCGGAAACAAGCTCTACTACAGTAGGTATCTGTGTTATTGGTATTTTTATCGATCATTTACCTCTGTGAGTAGATTTCTTGGTGCAGGGTATTTGCTGTTAACGACCTGGCCTTTGCTTGACCTTCGCTTATAATTTATCATATTTGACGTAGATTTTTGTTCGAAATATATAATACATCATACATCCTATCCAGGGTAAATATAATCAGTATTTTATTAAATTGACTAGAGTAAGAATAGATATTAAAAGATCTTTAGAGTATATTAAATGTCTTTATATCTTAAAACTATGTCTTTATATCTTGAGACTTTTAAGATGCTCTTATTATTTTATCGCCTTAAAGTGAAAATGTCAAGTATAACTTAATTTTTGGCATCTAAAAGCACCTTTCATCTTGATTATAATTTCAAAAGTCAACCCATATAACATTAAAAGTAAAGAATTCGTGAACGAACACATAGATTCTATTAAATTGGCTCTAATTTCTTAAAATATATCAGAGAGCGAGTTAATGTTAGTTCGCTAAATTAACTTGGAATTTAATGACCCGTGTACAGGATTTGTTGTGTAAGTTCGCAAGTAATCCAGAATGGTAGGTCGATGGGATATCCAAGATCACGTAGTTCTCAGTTATTTCTTTAATCACGGTATGCAATGGAAACGTGATCTATTCAGAGATTTACTTTATACCTTGTGAAATTTTATGGTATAAATTACTTCGGCGTGGATTTGGAATATTTAGCTTGGTCGTTTCGCATTTGAGATTAAATTAAATTAACAGAGCTCCAGTGGATACAAAACGTAGACTTTAACGGAAAGCCACAGGTTCAAATCCGGGCATCTGAGTTTTCAAATGCTTCATTTGAGTTTCAAATTTATTTCGTGCTCAAGGAAAACATCGTGAGGAAGTCTGCATGTCGCAGAAGCAATTAAGGCACATGTGTATCCGCCAAAGCCTGGACACCGTTATGGCGTTGTGGATAGCGAGTCTGCCTTTAGTCTCGACGGTTGCGGGTTCGATTCCCGCTCGGGCAGATGTTTGTTAAAAATTTCTGTCTCGGTCTGGGCGTTTGTCCGTGTGGGTTTCCCCACCGTGCCTCGGAGAGCACGTTAAGCTGTCGGCCCCGTTTATTATTAATAACATCTGATAATAATCGTTAACTCTTGATAAGTAAATTGCTCTTATACAATGAGTGACTGGTTCGCCCTTAAGGTTGCGGAGGTCAGATGGCAATCGCTCCGTGTAAAAACTAGTAACCTGTCAAATCCGGATAAGAGTAATAAGCAGACCCTGGGTACATAAAATACCGGGAATAATGCTAGGATGAAGAAGAAGTGTATCCGCCAATCTTAGTAGTGGTGGTCCATTGCTGGTGGTAGGGCTTAAATGCAAGTCAGAGGCCTATATGGGCGAACTGAATAACATTGACACTAGGTTGGCCACTAACCAATCCATAAGAATAAGTTGATAAGTCAACTCAAATGAATAGGTTTGAGTTCCTATTAATACTAGGGTGGCTAATAACTTCACAACATACATACAAGAATGACAACACGGTAGTTAGTGTATAAAAGATTTAAATTAATTTTAAATTGTACAAATTTATATGATATAGACCATACAATCTTCAAATTAAAGACTGTTGTGCAACTAAATCTTAGATCTAGAATCCTTTTCAACTCAATAGATCATTTTTTACTTCACTTCGCCAAAAAAGTTAATCAACTATGATTCTCTTATTTTGAACGTGACTTATATTTCTTGTATTCTATAATTAAATTAATGCCATTGCTTTAATAGCTACAACCGAAAGTTTTTGTATACCTCCGACGAGTTAACATGAGATCTGGCTTGAATAATAAACGCTATACACTCAACGGCCCCCATTAGAATAATTATATCCTGTGTCGGGGATCCGGAAACATTCACAATGACCAGGACAAACACACCCAGACCGGAAAACATGCCTGTACGGTTAATACAAACATTTGCTCCGAGCGGGAATCGAACCCACAACCGTCGAGGCTAAAGGCAGACTCGCTACCCACAACACCGCAACGGTGTCAAGAATGACGTGTATGAAAAGTACTGCATGCAAAAACGTTTTTGATTTTGTTCATATTAAAAAAATATTTCATACTTTATCTTATGACTTTTTTTACCTTTTTTAAATTCTATGTAGTATTCATGTACTAGCACAATATTTCGCAATTCAAAATTTACGACTATCGATATGATATTGTGATTCAGTACTAAGAAATATTAATAACATGACTGTTTTATAATATATTGGATAACATTTAAAAAATATTTTAAGTATTTCTGCTAACGCTACTGTCTGCTCAGAAGCAGAGGTTAAGGTAGGGAAGTGGGCAAAAATATAACTACAAGCCAGGTGTAATTTTAACTCGCCTGAGTTGTAATGGGATTTAGTATAATATATTAAAAAGATTTAAGAGGGTATATAAATAGTCACTCAACTCAGGATTTGGAATTCATGAGGCAAAGACAATGGAAATTGTTGCCTCATTTACAATGATCTAAGGCGGCCATTACTGCCACTTATTCATAGCGTATTTCATAAGTCTTCGTTACGATTTCATAAAAAAAATATGCTCAATTTACTCCATAATTCTTTCATTCGTGAGCGTTGTTGTGGAAATTAGTTGTGAAAGTTTTTCGGTTCAATGATGTTTAGAAACTGATAATTTTATTATTACATTTATCAACTGTAAATATTGATAGTTGTTATATTTTAGTATTTTTATTAGTCGTGAAATATAAACCCAAATAAATTAACTACAACTAACATTTATATTTTTTGAAATAAATAAATAAACGCTGCACACTCAACGGCTCCCATTAAGATAGTGATATCCTGTGTCGAGGGTCCGGAAACATATACAAGGACAAGTACAAATACACCCAGACCGGAAAATATGCTTGCATGGTCAATACAAACATATAATACTCCGAGCGGGAATCGAACCCGTGACCTGTAGCGCTTAAAGCAGGTTCGCTACCACTGCGTCACAACGTCGTCCAAAATATTGATATAAGTATTGCAATCATTTGTTACTAAATAAGTAATTTGCAATACCTATAAATGTTTTAATAAGAATTAAATTCGTTGCTGAGAAAAAAAAGTATAAATACGTACATTTTGAATAAAAAATCAACTATCTCAGAAGCTTTTACTGTTGTCCTGTTATATGGTCGATATGTGTGGAATTTTTATCACAAACCCCGGCTGATGGACGGCAACCCATCATGAATGATGTATATGAAACATTAAAAACTTTATTGTCTTGTCCGAGATGAGGGTCGGTGACCCAGCACTTTATCGATATCAGACGTTAAGCGTGGCTAATTGATAATCATGGCTTATCATTTAAATTTTATATTAAATCTAAAAAGATACGTAGTAGTATAAGATTACCACCGTTGTGGCATGCTGGTAGTGCCAGCTTTGAGCCTCGAAGGTCGCAGTTTGCTATAAATATCTGTTTCGGTCTGGGCGTTTGTCCTTGTGAGTCTTCCTACCGTGCCTCGGAGAGCACGTTACACTGTCTGATAATCTGATAATAATAGTTAACTCTTGATAGGATGCTTATGCTTTTATCCAATAAGTTACTGGTTCGTCCTTTGGATAACGCAGAACAGATGGCAATCGCTCTGTGTAAAAACTAGTAACCCGTCAAATCAGGATGAGAGTATAAGGAGAACCCGGGGTATTTGCCAGGAATAATGTTAGGAAGAAAGATTCGTCTACAGTTTAACTAAATTGTTTTAAGCAAGAAATAAAACTAAATTAATAAAACTCTTTTATTACCTTTCCGGTTTATATTCTAGATGTATCATATTTGGGTGATATTTACGACTGTTCAGCAGTTGTTACCGCTTACGGTACAGTAGTAAAAGTTTTATTGCACTCCATTAAAATTGTTAACGATACCATCCAGATTATTTCAACCGGTGTTTCCATCGAAATTATAAAATAACCGGCCAAGTATGAGTCAGACTCGTTCACGAAGGGTTTTGTACCATTATCTTCAAAAAGAATGGGACTTAACGGGAACTATCATACCCAAACCACCCAACCCAAAACCTATAGGGACCCAAAACCTATAGGGTACTTCCGGTTGATCTAGAATTGTCAATTTTGTTTAAAAGCTAGGTATTACAGCACAAGTAGACGTAAAATTCGGAAAAAAATAAGTTGAGAATTAACGTAAATTTTGGTACTTTCAAGTTTTAGCGAGAATCTAAATTTGCCCATGTCCTTTTTATCGTGTGTAATCTTATAAGGGTTCCTTTTTATCTTTTGAGGTACAGAACCCTAAAAGGTTGTCGGGTAAAGTATACATTTTGTTATTTTGAATATTGTTTATCAATCCTGCTTTCAATTAAAATGATCATTCTTAGCACCAATTAAATTTCCTTTCACTGATCCTTACTAAGAAATCAGTTACAATGAGACTACAAAGCAATAAAAATGCAAATTGTTAGAAACAAATGGAATAGCACTTACGCACCCTCCAGATGCTTGCAGTGCTGATCCCAATTTGCGTTAGTGTTTTACAAAGCCGAACATACCCGCCCAAGCCTTTTAGCATCTCACCCGTCTATTCAACACACCCTAATCCAATCCAAGTACTGACCACATCATTAATTTCCTACAATATCTCACCCTCAAAAAGCATTCGATATTTCAGCGCGAACTATTTATATTTCTCCTGTGAACTAACAAAGGCGTGCTATAAATAAAGGTCTAGCCCCTTGGGGATGCCTTACTGCCTTTGATACGGCCCCTTTCTTATTTTGATGTGGTCTAATGTTACTCTGTATCAGCTTTGCGCTTCATAAATCATTACCTGTCGTTCCGCTTAGATCTTGTCTCTGATACGCATTTATTTAATGTAAAAGAACCTTGTGGTTTTTAAATCCTTTATTACATCTATTTTGTTTTTCATAAGGTTTACCTTACCGTACCTTTATAATATGAAAAAATTAAAATAATAATATATGTTATTGAGAAAATTATTATTATTTTATTTGGATTGGCCAAAATGTTTAAGACCCGTCCATTATCTCTATAATTTAATCGCATACAAAAATGTTTCCACTTTGTTTTGTTCATTATCGTTCATCAACAAATGTTTATATATCTAAAATTTTATTATAAATGTTGTTGTTTTCACTTTTATTCACAAGAAAAGCAATCTTTTCTTATGTGATCGTGCCCAAAATAAAGCCTTAAGGCTAACTCAATATATTGTCTACTTAATTCAGGGTCTTCAAACTAAAGGCAACGAGTTTATCTTGATTTACTCTAGTGAGGAGATTGACGATACTTTTTCAACATGTACTGTGCTAGGTCTAAATATTATCATTGTTAAGACTTGTATTTAATCTTATTTAGGAATAGCGTTACATTTCTCAACAACTGAATTTTGGTGAATTTAATTTAGCATTATAATTTTCAATTTACACAAAAGAATTGGTATATTGTTAGGATGTGGTGAGTAGCAGTTTGATATCTTAAGTTATACTTTATAACTCATCATTAGAATCGTTCTCAAATTTTACAATTTCAATCATCTTTACAACTAATATGATTTTATTCAGACTACGTACCAAGTCTGTGCGAAGTTAAATTCTTGAGCATAACTAAGATTGAATGGAAGATGTATCCTCCCTCATGCCTCGAAACTCTGCAACTAATTTAACAGTAAATTGCCGACGAACTCGAGAGCTGAAGAGAATTATAAGCAATATGATTCATGTCGACTATTGCTTTGATTATCGATAATATAAATAATTGATCTTGTTTCAATAGAATATTAATCCATATAATAAGCAAACATTTTTATAATTCGGTATTGCTTATAAAAATAGAAAGTTATTATATTAATTTGTCATAATTATTAGTAATCATAAAATAATTTATTATGAAACAACTTAACGAGTTATGTTTGGAGTGTTTGAAACTAAATTGGTCTACCTGAGATGTTTGATTTCAAAAGTCTTATTTATTGAAATATTAAAGAAGTCTTGAAAAAAATTAATAACTGGCATAAACCATGGTAGTAATAAAACGACGCAAAAATAAAGCTTCCCAGTTCATACGGCTAGATTAGCTCTATAGATTAGGGTCATAAACGCCAACAACTTTTATTTCTACCTCAAGATACACCTTTGGCTTATAATCAAGCTTAAAGAACTGACCATACATAACAATATACATGTTATAGATTAGCCATATTCTTTCTAAATAATATTTAATATAATTATTAAACATCAAATTTTGAGTTGATTTGTTTGACAGGTTCCTTAGATTATTCACTTCCTAAGGTTAGTACAGAAGTTCATCTCCAAGTACGTGCCTCTTAACGTTATCAACCAGACGCTACCTAATCCCTTCCAGTACACTTGTAAGAGCAGTTAGATAAACCAGATTAAAAATAAAACACACTCCGCTCCTCCGTTGTTTAAGTGTTCCTGCAATAAAATGAACAACTACCGATCTCGGCATCTATAATAAAACCAGGAGTCTGTTCCTTGTTAATGATGTATCATATCGTATATATGTATGTAGTCTTATTATATTAGATTATTTTTCAACTAAATCTATTTTAATAATTTGATATTTTATTGTTTCATGTAATCTGTATATATTTAGTTAGGACTTTCATTATCTTTTCAAGGAATTAAAAACATTTATATCAGATTTTATACGCTAAACAATGCATCACGAGTGAGTAGGCTAAATCCTGGTCACTTAAATCTTGCATTCACTTGTGTTTTTATAAAAAATAGCAATCAAAAAGCCTATAGAATATGCAAACGTTATGTTCTCTTTTTTACCTGGTATAAGTATTGGTTTCCCCTACTTCTACTCTTAAACCTAGTTGGGTTGACTTGTTAGTAATTTTTTAACATCGTAATGTATTTCTATATACATCTTTAGTTGTATCAAAGTTTCTAAATCCTACAACGCTATATACAATTGATTTCTATCTTTAGTCTAGG
The DNA here is from genome assembly GCA_023373885.1 of Hestina assimilis. Classification (NCBI taxonomy): domain Eukaryota; kingdom Metazoa; phylum Arthropoda; class Insecta; order Lepidoptera; family Nymphalidae; genus Hestina; species Hestina assimilis. Next base: position 8,373,672 of record CM041755.1, on the reverse strand, counting down.
TGGGTTGTTACAATTCAATGTACCGACGCTAAAGTTATGCTCAGTTTCCATAATCAAGCAATCGGTAATTGTCGGATGAGATTTGATTCAATGTTACGATGAGTTTTAATAAAGTTTTAATTTAAAAAGTTTTGGGAGCTAACTTTGTTTGTTTGTTGGTAACCAGTTGCCGTAACCTTTGAACGCTTGCAACACTATTAGTGGGTGCCACTCACGCGTTGCCAACCTCGAGATATTGGTTCTTAAATCTCCTTTGCCTAGTAATTTCACTAACCTACAGTGCCCTTAAACCCAGAACACAGTAATGCCTAAGCACTACTATTTGGCGGTAGAATATTTGACACTGTGGCGATACCTACCTAGCTGGCCTCTTGCAACAAAAGACCTACCACCATTGTAACTGATTGCACTGGTGGAATAATCGCTGCTGTGACAGAGATTATCCCAACAACGATGAAGTCGTCACGTCCCGACGCATGGTTTTTTTTTAGTATAGTAATTGTAGATAAAATTAAATATAGATAAATTATTCATCGTATTTCGTTGACGTATATTATACAACAATGGGAACATGTATGTTATTCGCGATGCAATAAAATTTGTGGCGCTTTCAACGTTCATACACTATCATTTAACTTTATTCCGCGATGCTCAAATTATTTATGTATTAAAGTGGTGGAACTTTGCTCATTAACTCGCTTTAATGAACATTTAACTATGTAATATATTGAAAAGCATTCGTTTTAATATTGTCCTTTTATATTAAAATTAAAATGAGGATATTATTTCTTAACCTGCATTTGTCTATAAGTATTTTGTAATCGTAATCAATGTTACTTTGCGTTAGGTAGCCTTTTATTAGTCTTTGAATTTAGAAACATTCATGTTTATTATATTCACCTACCATTATTACGCAAACTTGATATCTACATATCAACATACAATATAAGCATGACATCCAGACAAAAATACATATAGCATGTCATATGTGAAAAACAAACAGCCTAAACAAGGCTGTGATCTGTGTCAGAGTCAATGGTTGTGATCTTACAATGTTATATAAACTCTCTTCTCTGTCACAGAAGTCAGGAAAAAGTCTGCTGCTCTAACTCTATTAGAACTAGGTGTGAGCCTTAAATTAAAACTACGTAGCGATTTATTATGCTATGAAAAAATTTAAGGACATAGTTACTATTTAAGGTTACTGTAGGTTACAAAGAAAAGATACACATATATATTAAAGAAGTATTGAATATTTATGTTATTTCACAGCGTCATAAATCAAATTTGTATTAGCGGGCTTAATTTCAGAATTGTTCACTATATTGGTTTTATAAATGAGATGAGAATTTCCGTGAAACCAATTGGTTTGATCTCGCTAATTAGATAAGGAGGGTTTCTAAATCAGGCCAAATAATTTGCGGTGTTGCGAGTTTACTTAACAAGTTTGGTTTAAGTATTACGAGAACCTGTTACAAGATTGACTATAAATTATTTTTGCTTGTGTTCAGCTATTGATATATGGATCTAAGTTGAAGTTACTGTGGATGTATTTATTTTTGATATTTTTATGTTCATATATCAAGTGCTCATTCTCTACTAACGAAGTTCACATTTATATTTTACTAGCTGGACGAAACCCTAGTTATTTTTCTTATATAAAAGCCTAAGTCCTTTATATATCATCAGCTATCTGCCCTTTCAGAGATTAGCCGGAACAAACAGACAAATCGAAAAAAAAAATTACCGTAAATACTTAGTACCGTAAAGTACCGTAAATACTTTCATATGCATTTACTGAAAAGCTGTTAATTTTGAATTACAAACAGTCACTTCAATTTTATTTATATGTATGGTTAGTGAATACAGTATATAAATTACAAAAAAAATTACAAATTTATAGAAAACTGAAACTCGTTCCAAACTAGGAAGTGGCAGTGTAAAATATCGATACCGTAAAAGTAGTTTTTCGTAAAGTTTCAGTAACCAGTCGCAGTGTTCCGGAATAAAGTACGCAAAGTTTCGGAAACCGACCACAGTGTTACGGAATAAAGTACGTAAGTTTCGGTGGCGGTCGGGTGTGTTGATAGAGGTTGCATTTTATCGGCCGCGGTGCACTTTAGACTTGACTTACGAGTGTTTTGGCTTCACTTTATACGAGCTTTCCTTTGCCAAATCCAAGTAATAATTGAATGGATGTTAGTATTTGTTTTGAACATTTATTTATCTACTCATCTCTCTACTAATAAACAAGAGTAAAAGAATGCATTGTCTTTTGTTGGCGTTGGAACATTTAGTTGATTAAGAATATTAAGAGGATTATAATGTGTGCCCGTGACTTCGATCGGGTTAGTTTTCTTGTGATTTCACAGAAGCCAAAACCTTTTTTCAAGTCAAGTCTGTGCAGCACTTTTTGAGTGAAAGAGTAACAAACATCCACACATACTCACAAACTTTATAACAGGATAATTATTTAAAAGGTATTACGATATGCATTTTTATTTGTTTTTGAAAATGAAGAGGGTTTCAATTCAGGCGGCTTTTTGTATGGTGTTTCTTTATCAGATGGGTTGTTTGATTTCATATTGGTTCCACTTATGGGTTTTTGATGATCATATCAAAGACTTCAGTCATAGGCGGCTCAAAGTGTTAGTTATAAGTACCTTCAATCAACATTGAAATTATGTCTGATTTAAATGGTTAATCATTCAAATTATTATATATTTTATTTCATGGAAATATATCTGCTACCTAAATAGTCAAAAGACAATTACGTAAAATAAATACGTATTACTCCGCAAAAGCAAATGTCTCTTGAGTTATAAATTCGTTGTATATTTTATATTATTTGCAATTCGTCTCATTGTCATAAGAATGTCATGAGAATACTTGAATATTTTGTAAGACTACGGATTGCGGAACATTTATATACAGAATCAATGTCTTGATGAGAAATGAAAACTTTGTCATGCAATTAAATTAATGGTAATATAGTAAGTAGTTTGGGAATACAATACGGAAATAAATTTTTGCCTTCAGTCATTATTTCTCTGCGCTCATTAAATGAACAATTCTTTCATTATAATTTACATCGACAATTTAATACTCATGACCAATTTTCAGCTCCATGCTCGTAAATAACGGTTGAGTAAATTTCATTAATGTAAATATTTATTCGTCATATAAAGTTAATAAGCTTGAATAAAATTTATTCAGTCGTAATAATCATGCTAAGTTATAATGATGCCTATGAGAAAGTCTCTGTGAGTGGGAAGAAGATAAAACAGCTAAAAGAACAACAAGAATGCGACGGCATAGGTTAAAGCAAATACCAAACTTGTGACTCAGAATATAGTGCATTGACCACTGAGTCAGAAGGCTGTTCTAATACTTGTTCTACCTTGTAAATTATTTGTAATATGTAGTTACTAAAATATTTTGTTTTCATAATTTTACACAGCTATGCAAAAAGGCTGGTTAAGGATATTGCCACTGGAGTGGTACAAAAAATAAAAACTATCGAATAGCTTGTATTCGTGGTTTCACCTAATGGGTTACACTTAGTAATTAGGAAAAAAATATTTTAATATTTTATCTCTTGATATAATGTACCTACTATTATGGAAAAGCTACTTTAAAAACAACGATACAATTACATTTGTTATAAGTAGGTACTGGTACCTGGGGTCCTTCAAACGAGGCGTGAAGAGGCACCTTGCGGGTAGGCAGGGCGAGGATGGCTAGTACAGTTCGCCTTCTGCAACCATATTAGCCACCTTCGCGTGTGGACTCTACTTCCACTTACCATCAGGTGGAGTGGAGTTATTTGCCCTCCGGCGTTTATATAAAAAAAAAAAAACAATTTCTATTTGTTAAAAGCATACCAAAATAATCATCAAAAACGGTTTACAAACGTTGGAGATATCGTATACGAATCACAAAAAACATCACAATAATCTTGATAAATAATTTTTCCAAAAATTTGTTAAACATGATCAACCCTAATAATTATCATTGCCTCACATCTTCGTAATAATTTCTACTAACTTATGACTTGTTATGAATAATACAGTCGTCGGACAGCAGTCATATTTACAACTTTAATGAGACATTCAAGAAATAGTTTCTACCTTAGCGCGTAAAAAGCACTTAAGTGCTACAATTACAGACCTCCGCCGACGGCCATGAATAAAAAAGGTGGTCGTTTCAAAAATACCTAAGTATTCCATTTGCTGTGTTCTGTGTGAATGTTTTACTAGACTTTTATGCGGCGGTGATAGAAGAATACCTGTCTCATGTCGCAGTTTTAAGTATCCAATTATAGAAATGCCGTGTACTATTATTGATGACTACGCGAAGGTTTTCTTCACTACCGATTTCTTCGATTGATAAATTTACTTATGTTAAGCTTAATTGATATTCATCATACGTATTGAAAACTTATATTTGCGTTATTTTATTGCAAGATTTTGTCTGGCCGTCTTAGGTTGCCGCAGTGTCAAATATTCTACCCCAAAGCATTATATTGAGCTTTGGTTTAAAGGACACTGTAGTTAGTGATAAAGGAGATTTAAGAACCAGTATCTCGAGGTCGACAATGCGTTAGTGACACCTAAAAATGTATAGTGTTCCAAAGCGCACATAATCTACGATAACAGTATGCTTGCCAAATTATTCTCGAAAAAAAAAACCATCATTATAATTGTCAATATGTAAGACCACATTATCTACTTAGGTTTCCGAACTGGTTAATTAATGGTTGATTGGGTTAATAATCAACACAAAGCGAATCTCTAATATTACCAATTTAAATTACGTAGGTATATAATCTGTTATCTAACGTTACCAATATCCATTCAGATAACAAAACAAATGAAGCCTCAATAGCTCGATCAGTTTCATGTTTGATCCTGATCCCCTTGAGCTATTGTCATTACCAGTGCCAGCATAACCACGCTTAGTTGGAGGGTAAACAGGATTATTAGTAATTATCAATGCATTGCTAATACTAAAAACAGTTTAGTATTTCGTCTTTATTTCTCTATTTATCAATTGATTTTCATTTTTTTTGTTTTATCGCTACGAGTATGGACGAGTTTTAGTGTATTCATTACAAAAAATGTATTTTTTGTAAGTATTAATTATGGATGAATTTCGACCACTAAGTTAAAATGAGATAAGAATTACTCTCGTGTTAGGTTACGTCTTCATTTTAATTTAAGCTAAATTTGATAAATCTTAATTTTATATTTTCGAAATCTGGTCATTAAAAATGGATTTTCTAATATTAATTATGGACCAATTTACTGAGTTAAATCGACATAAGAAATACTTTTCGTATTAGGATTCATCTTAATTTTAATTACTGCTAAAATTAATAAAGATCTTAATTTTATATTTTGGAAATCTTGAATTTAAAAAAATATGTTAAAGATATAGTTATAATTTTTGGACATAACATCAATATTAGTGTAAGAAAAACGTGACAGTGTAAAACCGTAGTGCGTTAAGAGCAGACCACCCAACTGTCGTTTGTCATCATTGCCTGCTGTTTTATGCCTCGTTACACGTTCCTTTCTACACGTTTGTGCTCATTTTCAATTTACGCCAACACTCACACAACTGGGGACAATTTCCAGAGCGAAAATTGATGGTTCTATGAAATTGTATTCCAAATGTTAGAATATCATGAGAGTTCTAATTAGTAAAATAATAATAGAGTTTGTTAAAACTTGATATTAGGATGCGGCCGGCTGTATAATAGAATGTACTAGCTGTGCCCGCGTTATGTACTTTTTTGGTGATACAACGGGAACCGAACATTTTTCCGCTAAAACAAGTATCCTATATATTAATCTAAGTAATAAGCTATGTGTGTACCAAATTTCATCCAAATCTGTCCAATAGATTTTGGGTGAAAAAGTAACAAAAATCCATCCATCCATCCTAATTTACACACTTATAATACTTATTACTTAGATTGTTTCTGTTACCGTCAGCCGATACTCATTTACGTTTAAAACTGAACTTATTAAAAGAAGAGGTGAAATGTCATAGTAAATTCGTTTTATATATATTCAATTTTAACTTTTAACCCATGCCGTTTTCAATTCGCGTGCCGAATAAACCGCAATCGATGGTCGCAGATCTCGGTCGTATTTTATAAAATTGTCCCGCACACGTGATACTTGTTTCAGGTAACGGTTTTTGCGAATTTAACGAAGCGGCAACGCCATATGGCACCAACTCCGATGGTAAATCGACTTGCTACTTTAAAACACGTGTTTCGATTTTTGTCGATTACACGTAAAGAAAAAACGGTTTTTAAACGTTTTTTAGAATTCTGTATATTTGATAAAACAATGGACAATCTATAGAATTTTTGCGTCTATTTTTCTGTCCACCAGTTACATCTTATTTTCTCTGAAATTAGTTAAGAATAAAAAATAATATTAATTTAGAATGATCACACAGGCGTATAATCTAAAAAATATTAATCAAGATAAGATATTAATGAAGAAAAGATATGGATATACATAGATATACGGTAAATTATTTATCCTAATCATAGTTTACAGAAAAACCCGAACTAAAAAATTATTTTTTAAAGTTACCAAGTCGTTTCTTGGAGAGCAACTCACCTATTTTGTTGAAAAACAATAGAATTAGGAATACCTGACAGCAATTGTTTTAGCTATAAATATAATAAGCTCATTATCGTTTCTATTATAGGTTTTAATTAAAAGAACAATAACTTCTCAAATCGCAAAAGACGCTTTATATCTTTTGCAGACCCAAATATTGGAATAATAAATTTGGACTACTAAAATTTTAATTATATCTATTATTTTCGTATATACATGCTTGTTTTTTAAACTCAAAGATTTTTTTATTTTTACTTTTTAAATGTGATTACTTAAACGATGATCCTTTTAACATGACGGACGCTCTCTAGACGCGGTAACTTTGCTGAGATAAAAGCAATGTAATGCAAAATTGTTTTTTTATATGTCCTTAAAAATAGCTATACCCACGACATCACTCGCTAGCATTCGGATAAAGTATATCCTAGTTGTTAATCCAGGTAATCTGTGTGCTAAATTTCATCCAAATCCGTTTAAGTTGTTTTAGAGTGCGTGAGCTTAGCCTTCGAAGGACTACCTTCATACATAATATTGATGTGGAGTTGCAGTATCTATATCGTTGTATATATCGTTCATAGGTTACAATGACCTTTTATAACACCAAACTTACTAATTATTTCCGGCGTCGGGAAGTGACGGCCCCATCGCCCGCTGTTGGGATAACCTCTGTCACAGCAGAGATTATTGCACCAGTGCAATCGATCACAATGGTGGAAGGTCTTTTGTTGCAAGAGGCCGGCTAGGTAGGTACCACCGTAGTGTCAAATATTCTGCCGCCAAATATTAGTGCTTAGGCACTACTGTGTTCTGGTTTGAAGGGCACTGTACGCTAGTGAAATTTCTGGGCGGACGAGATTTAAGAACTAATATCTCGAGGTTGGCAACGCGTGAGTGGCACCTACTAATGGTGTTGCAAGCGCTCATAGGCTGCGGCAACCACTTACCATCAGGTGGGCCGTATGCTTGTTTGCCAACTTCTAACATAAAAAAACTAATCGTACTATTTTGTTTGTCACGAACGTAGTGCTAAAATCAATTCAAAAATTCTTTGTCATCGAGAACAAAGAACCTGAGAGAAAATACGTGACATATCTAATGTCGTACCGAAGCTTTAAAATTTTAAGATGACTTTTAGTAACATTGTGAGAGCGACGTTCGGCTTAAAACATAAAAAACTAATAGCATATTATATTACGTGACAAATTCTCGTAGGTGGAAGCTCTGAATAACCATAATATTTGCGTCACATGGTGTGGTGCGACACAGCGTAAATCAAACGCGATTTATGCTAGTTGAGTTAGTTCTGTGCGCATTTAATGTGTTGAAACTATTAACTTGTTATGATAAATGTATCTCATCGGTGTAGAATATTTAATTGGAAATGTGGTGTAAAAATTTGGCATATTTTTAATAATGATTCCTGTATTATTAAGCATTTTTTACAATGGGTTATCGAACTTGAGTGAATAAAAATTTTTAGTGAGGTTGAAATGCTATATAAAAATAGTTGGTTCCCCACACAATCTTTCATAAATTACTTTTTTGCTACAACAAATAGCCTATAACTGCCCCCGTGGTCCCTTGCATATCCATACAAAGGTTATAATGGGTCATAATGGGTTTAACAATTAAGGTGAGAAAGCGACATAAACAAACAAACAAACTCATGTTCGCAATTATAATATTATTTTATTAATATAATATTAAGTATGGCGTAATTTCTTCTCGTCTTATTTTGTTCACTAATGAAATATCTCTTATAATTCTTGTGAAAAATATTCATTTTTTCTGAACTCTTATAGTATGTAAGCCTTACAACTTTTGGTACTTAATCTATCATATAAATGGACGCAAGTAAGCAATACCATGTCAACCCACACGAATGTCATTTCGAGAAAAACGCGTTTGAAAATTTTGAACAACTTGCTTTATATGATTTTTTAATGTATTGGTCAAGTTTTTGGCAATTTCATGATGTATATAAGTTATTTTACTTATTTTCACATAAAATAAGCATACAAACTGCATAGTTCGTATATAATATAACCCAAAACGTTTAAAATAATACATAAATGGCATGTTAAAAAATGGCTTATTTAGAAGTTTTAAAGCTTAAAACCCTACAAATATTAAAGAAAAATGTTCTTCAGCCATTTACCAACACTTCTGCATATATGACTCAGTTTTTTCAATTTTGTGGGTTGACATGCTATTGTTTATTTGCGTCCAAATATGGTTAGATCAAAATTTCTGTTGTAATTAATAGTTCACAAATTTCACTGAGTTCAAGCGAAATCTCGTTACACAGATGCAAAGTTTCGTTAACAGATCGTAAACAAATTGGTCGATCGTTCAACCAGCTCTGTTTGTATCTCCGTTCCCGTATTTATAAACGCTAAACGATAGTCTGATTACAAAATCAAAATATTTTTCAATAAAGGTTCATTGATCTGACTTTGTAAATTCAAATATAGCTATGATTTCCGCGCGAGTGAGATCTTTTCTTGGTAATTTGGGAGGAAATGCTATTAAATTCAGTATGCTTGAAATTAATTGTGAAGTTTATTGCCTACGTACGAGTATAAGAATTATCCTTATTCCTACGTATTATAAAATCATATTTCCCAAAGTGTAACTTGTCGGTGTAATGGAAGACCGGCGTTAGTCTTGATGACGGATCTCAATATTAACCGATTTAGTGATTTTTAACTCGAAAACTTAACGCCCAAATTACATAATTCTTTTTTCCCAAATACATATGTATATTCGAACGAAAATAAGCAATACCATGTCAACCCACACGAATGTCATTTCGAGAAAAAATAAGTATACAAACTGCATGTTTCGTAAATAATATAACCCAAAGCGTTTAACATCATAAATAAATTGTATGATAAAAAAATGGCTTTTAAAGCTTAAAACCCTACAAATATTAAAGAAAAATGTTCTTCAGCCATTTACCAACACTTCTGCATATATAACTCAGTTTTTTCAATTGTGTGGGTTGACATGGTATTGCTTATTTGCGTCCATTTGTAGCATTAATTATAAGAAGTGATGGGGCGTGGGGCTCAAAATAAAAAAAAGAATATTAAAAAAACAAATAAGTCTTTATTCCACCTACATTGCAAGTAATGGTCGAAGTACATGATTATATGTAGTAGTAGGGGAGCCCAAGCAGGGGTTTCGGGATTTACTAAAGCGCGTCAGATTAATATACAGGGGATACCTTGTACCCGGTTAAGTACCTCCACAAAACATGAGGCCCATATATAAGGCCGCCCGTAAAGGATACAGGATCAGATTAGTAAAAAAATTGACCATCAGAAATTCTCGAGCGCGTCAGATTAAGGTAGGGTGAGTTAATTACATCCTAAAAAGCGTATATTCCACTAATCTGACAATTTGAGAGTGACGTAAAAAAAGGGGAGGGCAAAAAGTTGTAAAAAAAAACGTCATCTCGACATTCTCGAGCGTAGCTAAATTTTTTTTATTGTGAAGGAAATAATCCAAGAATAATGAAAAATATATAATCTGACGATTTCCGCAAGCCGAAATCACAAAAATTCGTCGATAAAGTTAAATGCGTGCAGTTGCGTGATGCCTACATTTCCTTCTCCGCGTTTCTATTCCTCTCTCACTCTTTCTCTATCTATTACTCTCTCACTCCGTCCCCACTCTGGTTTCTGCTGCCATGACGCCATCACAGCTGATCATAAAGACACGTGGTATAGTCTGTTAAATGTAACTTGAACCCTGCGCAGTAACACGTTTTTGGGTCTCAACCGTATGCGGTATGAAGGGGGCAGGGTTTAGTACACTCGCTCACGGTTGTTTTAGCTCTTTAATAATAAATTATTAAAAATAAATTAAAATATAAATTAGTTTTGTCAAGTGTGTTAACATTTATTTCGAGATAATGCCTCGGATGAAGATGATGATTAATTAATCTAATAAATATAAAATATTAAACTATTTTAAGCTTTTTTAAAGTAATTTTTATAAATACATTTATTCTACTAAAAAGCATACACTTATTTAATTGCATGCTATTTCCTGATCTTTTCAATTAATTAAGTTTAATGATTTAAAAGAATAGAAAAAAATTTTTTGACTTCCCGCTAAGAAAAATTAAAAATTTTAATATTAGTTCTTTGAATTCAGGGAGCTCAAAATATCACATAAATTATATTTTGAGCTCAAAAATATCATAAGTACAATTTTAAGTGCCCAGGAATGGAATTAGCGGGAAGTTGCAGGGATGCCCTTTAAGCTGAACCGTTTTTCTAATTTTTTTGTCAGATCAGCCGAATCCCTCTAGATAATCGTCAGATTATGAGACAGTATGTTTAGAACATAAAAATGAACCACATATATCTTAATCTGACGCGCTTGAGTATTTCAAAATGGCGAATTTTTTTGCACATTATGAAAATGACCGCCAGTTTGCGTCCCATCGAAATCGTCAGATTAGTGAATGAGAGCTTTTTTGGTGCACTTAACACTCCCTTAGAAAATCTGACGCGCTCGATTAATTTTTTTTTTTCATTTTCAACCCTTAAATACAACCACCCGCATCATGCAAACGATCAGATTAACATACGTACATTATTAAAAATACGTAAGGCATTGATGCTATCAATATCTGACGCGCTCGAGGATGTCCATGCAACAGTTTTTTTATTACATATTTAAAAATCTATAGCCGCTTCCCCCACCGATGTAAAGGTATATATCACATAACATTTTTTTCTTCTTATCATCTAAGCTTTGCATCCCAATAGGTCTCTACAACGCTCGAGTAAATCCCCATTTAGCATCGTGGGCTCCTCTACCATAGGTATGTAATGTAATAAACATTACATACCTATGTAATGTAATAAACATTACATACCTACATATAATATATTACATACCTACATAAAAGTATTCTTAAATGTTGTTATAAAACCTTATTACGCTTATTTCAGCAATTTCTTTAATATATGTCATATAGTATGTATTGCATGTTTGCTTACTATATTCTTATAAAATTTTACCTCCAACTAAAAGCTCCGGCATACAATACTGAGTTTCATATTTCATAGCGTATTTTAACTTGGCTGGGAAAGGAAAAAGGCTACGGAATAAAGTGAAACAAATGACTCGTATTAAATCAACAGGTATGTTCCGCGAAATTTTCACAATACTTGCTTAATCCCCATTCTCAGTAATTTGGCACGTCGATATGGTACCCCATTTCAATACAGTTTTTCGATTAGGCACGCTTCTGACCCGATTCTTTGCAGAGTTCGTTCCATTGTTTTGTTATTGAAACAAATGCTCAAAGTTGTTTTGGCTGCTAAGAACAAAGATGTTTGTCTTTTTCTTGGCGCGACCAGCCTTTTTTAGTTTAGCTTGGAAGTTTTTACGGCGTAAGCACTTGCCAGTTCAGCGTCTTTATTACTGAGTCGAAGTACTTTACATTCATAAGCTCTATCAGACTGCTGTCTTGTGAAATATACTTGAAAATGAGATTCGAAAGAAGAGCTATTCGCTTCGTATTTAATGACGCAAACTTTTTGTGCATCGTACTTTTAAAACAATCTTTGTAGTTCCCTAAACGCCATTTCTTGATGGCTTAATATTTTTTGCTATCTATACATATAAAATGCTTTGTCCTGAATGACTGACGGAGCACAGCCTAAACCGCTGATCGTAGAGACCTGAAACTTTGAGTCTGTGTTCTTTGTACGATGTAGAGATCCGATAAGAAAGGATTTTCCAAATTTCTTTCCCCAAGGGGGTGACAAAGGGTACCCCCATTTTCACCAAGCTTATATTCACGCGGACGAAGCCGCGTGCAGAAGCTAGTTTATACATAAAATAGAAATTCTCTTTGGTATTAAAATGTTTTATCTCCTGGTTGTGTTCGGGCAAAGTATATAAATATTTCGTATATTAGGGAAGTAAGTGCTCTAAGTAGATTAAAAGTTAACAATAGCAAGTTTACCTTCAGGAATGGAACTGAACGATCAAAATGCGCATAAATCACAACTTCGCACTCATACATACAGAAGTTATTATAGAAAATGGACGATTCAGTTAGAGAACAGACTTTTTGATTCAGGCCTTTCATAATAATGTAATTTCAAACAGCAATAGCGGTTATTATTGACAGATTTACATAGAAAATATTTTACACGCGAAAGTTAAAAAACATATTTTGTAGATTATTCTTAAGGTAATAAATAACGAAAAAGTGTTATAAAAAGCGATACATCAATTAAGTTGACGGTTCCCTTTTTTGATGTAAAAATAATATTGCTTTTGGTATTACGTGTTTTACGCTGAAGCAAGATCGATTACCTTTTATTACAGGAACAGAACAAATTCGTTTTATCACAATTTATCGCTCTTACCTATAATTTATGCCTTTGATGATCAGTTGCAGACATTAATTAAATTGTTTCCATTGTATTTTCGAATTTGCAATTTGGAATAAATGATTTCAATTTGGAATGGGTTTCTATTTGAGTTTTATTACCACTGCAGTGTCAAATATTCTTCCGCCCGGTACTGTGTTCGGTTACCGTGTTCCGGTTTGAAGGGCACTGTATTCTAGTGAAATTACTGGGCAAAGGAGGTTCAAGACCAATATCTCGAGGTTGGCAACGCGTGAGTAGCACCTACTAATGATGTTGCGCGTGCTCATAGGCTACGGCAATCGCCTACCACCATGTGGGCCGTATGCTTGCTTGCCAACTTGTAGCAAAAAATGAAAATAAAATATATATCACAAAAAGTTCACAAATAAAATCAAAATAAATTTTTTTCGAAATTGTAATATTTTTATCAATTTATATCAATGTCATATCGCAGTGGTGGTGTTGGTAGCGAATATACCTTCTGGGTTGTGAATTCCCGTTCATTTGCCTATCGATCACAACTATCGACACAGATCATTTCGGTTGGGTATTGTGTCGTTCCTCTACTATTTATTTTTACATTTCGGAGTGGTAGCCTCATAGAAATAATGTTTGGTACATTGGATTTATGCACTGGGTATCATTCAACTATTGAATCGATTATGACACCAAAAAATATGAAAAGTAGTTTTTTTTTAATAAGTAATAACAACAATAATCCAGCCGTTAGTTAACTTTGTTAGGGCTAGCTAAAATAATAATAAGTATTATGTAACTCTTTATTACGAAATGTTGAATAAACCTCTCCACCCTATATTATAATTGAAGCCATACAAAGTCGATTCATAAAAATCAGTACAATTGTATATATGTTGAAATCGCGTCCAAAGAAGCCTTATTGAGCTTTGTGAAATCAAGCTCTTGTAAGGATTCCTACTCGTGATTCATTTATACAATAAAATAAATATTTTATTTTGTAATTATCTCTAACTCAAATTAAATAAGTAATACCTATTATTAGTAGTATTTCTATTATAATGTTTTATAACGAGTAATTCTAAATATTAATAAGTTAAATTACTTGTCTGGTCTTGAACCCATTATTTAGCATAAAACAGTTATCATGTTCATTGTACTGGGGGTAGGGATTCAATGCACGTCTCATTCATTAGTCACTATTGCATTTGGACTCTACTTCCACTCACCATCAGGATGAGGATCAGAAATAACATAAAAGGAAAACGAGTATAACTTTTAAACGATTAACGGATACATTCAAACTTATAATACAGTAATATATTATAATACATTAATAAATTTGCTAAATAGTCCATAATTTCGTTTCATCACGACTGCTCATTATTTTTTTTATGGACTAATAAATCATGTTCAACGTTTTATTTTACAAGAAAGTACTAACACGAACGAAGATAAGGCCCTGACACTTGACAGTGAAAGATAAAAGAACAACAAAAAGCCTTTTAAACATAAAATTAAAGGCGAAGATCATTAAAAATGTTATCGTTATTACGATCGAGATGATAAGAGACGCTTTCACTGAATTTTAGCAATCTTTCAATAATCAATTTAAGGTCGACAGCTCTTTTGAAAGGTTCCCATGAACATCTTAATGAGTTTAATTATAGATTAAAATAGAAAGTTACAGCTTTGTTTTATATTACGAGCTAGTGAAGCTGTTCGGAAATGTTGATTGAAAATATAATATAGATAATCTTGCACGGTTTTATCGCTGTGAAGTCTTACTGTACTTACTTTTTACTTACGTTTTTTTGTCTATCATATCTTAATCAAGTAGCTGCAGTCTTTCGATGTATTTTTAAAGCAAGGGATAGTTATCTTGTTAAGGAAAATGATTAGGAGCTTAAATCACGCTGTGTTACTCCAAATTGGCGGATACAGTACATGTCGCAGTGTTGTTCGAACTCATTCGAACTCAACAATTTTTAAGATTAAAAATAATGCCAAAATTAAACTGGGCTTAGTCAGTTATGTAATCAATGTACGTCTTATATAGTAAGAGGTTTTGATAATCATATTTTTTTACATGCGCACACTTTACTGGGTATAGATAGAAGAGAGCGTGAATGAAACTAGTTTTGGTGATATTATAGCATAGCGTAATTGTTATGTAGTCACATTTTTAAGGTTTCTTACCAAAGGAAGGCCAAGAGATCCCTTATTTAAGGAATTATCTAAGCCTCCACTGTAAGTCCATCTGCTGGCTGTCTGCATCTCACGAACCGATTATATCTACTTATTAAGGTACAAATTTAAAATTTTCACACAATGTTTTTCTCTTGCCGCTACAACAACAACACTGATAATTAAATAATATTGTAAATAAAGAGTCCCCTTACAAGATTTTTTTTTTTGTTTTACGTTTTAAAATAAGTAAAAAGTTTGTATAGTAACTGACATTGCGTATATTTCCAATAAATTTATAAATAAATGGTATAATATGATAAACGTTAAAAATACCACAGACCCATACCCATACCATTTAAAATATCAAAATGCATAAACAAAAGTTTTTCAATAAAACTCTTTGATTACTTTAACGATGAATGTAATGAGGATCATTTGGCGAGTATCGAATGTCGTTGGGTCAATTATTTTGGAGTTTTTACTTAATTAAAATAGCAGAGTATTATTTTAATACCGAATCAACCGATTTTCATTGTTTATAGAACTGAAATAACATTTAAAATAAGCGAGAGCAATAGTGGCTATTACGGAATAATAAAATTTAATTATAATTACGTTTTACGACAACCGCTGTGACGTGCTGGTAGTGAGTGCTCTAGGCCTCGACGGTCGCGGTTTCAATTCCCGCTCAGAGCTGGTGTTTGTTATAAATATTTGTTTCGGTTTGGGCGTTTCTCCCTGTGAGTCTCCACACCGTGCCTCGGAGAGCACGTTAAGCTGTCTGTCCGATTGTAATCATAACATCTGATAATAATCGTTAACTCTTGATAGGTTATTTGGTCCTGGGTTCGCCCTTTGGGTTGCGGAGTTCAGATGGCAATCGCTCTGTGTAAACTAGTAATTGACGGGTTACTAGATTAGGATCAGGATAAGAGTACTAGCAGACCCTTGGTAAATACCGGGAATACTGCTAAGAAGAAGAAATATAATTACGTATTACCCAAATAATTTTACAAGCTATAAAAGTCTTATTTTTATTTTATGGTGTTGATATTTTTACCATATAAAATAGCGTTTGTGCTCAGAAATTCCTATGTTTATAACTAAAACTCATAGTTCACTCCTATATGATCATCGATAGAGATGGCATAACGCTTTTTCCTTAGGTGTCTTTTGTACCAGTTAGAATAACGTAGAATAAATTTCATATAATTAAAAAAAACAATAATAAACTCGTAAAAAAAAATAATACCAACGCCTTTAATAAACTACGCTACTGAAATTACTGGGCGAACGAGATTTAAGAACTAATATCTCGAGGTTGGCAACGCGTGAGTGGCACCTACTAATGGTGCTGCAAGCGCTCATAGGCTGCGGCAGCCACTTACCATCAGGTGGGCCGTATGCTTGTTTGCCAACTTCTAACATAAAAAAAAACTGTACTTAAATATTTGGCTCATGGATCTTTCCATATCAATCTTTAAAGTGCACGATAATTTTGACCAAAACGATAGCATATACTCTCTATGCATAAGAAACGAATCATCAACTAATAGAATCGATATTGGCTAATTGGTATAGCAAACAACTAATCCTAGTTCCAAATAATTATTAATGGCAACTAATTGGTTTGGGGATCGCTGCCAAATTAGTTTGTGGGTTCGTCTCGACTCTCGACGCGGAGACGATGGAGTAATTAAGCAATGAAAATCAAACTTTATGGTTTTATTTCCTTGGTTCATTTCTATATACATTGATAGTCTGAAATTATCTTGCACATATTTATGTATCTATGTGTATGTTTATTTCTTTGTATATATATGTATATTTCTATGTATAGGTACATTTGGACGCAAATAAGCAATACCATGTCAACGGTACAAATTGAAAAAACTGAGTTATATATGCAGAAGTGTTGGTAAATGGCTGAAGAATATTTTTCTTTAATATTTGTAGGGTTTTAAGCTTTAAAACTTCTAAAGAAGCCATTTTTAATCATGCAATTTATGTATTATGTTAAACGTTTTGGATTATATTATATACGAAATGTGCAGTTTGTATACTTATTTTTTGGAAAATAAGTAAAATAACTTACATAAATCTGAAATTGCCAAAAAGTTGACCAATAAAAAAAAAAACATATAAAGCAAGTTGTTAAAAATTTTCAAACGCGTTTTTCTCGAAATGACTTTCTTGTGGGTTGACATGGTATTGCTTATTTGCGTCCATTTATTTAATGGTATTTTTTGTTTAAGATGTACACAGGTTGATACATTTTGTATATTAATATACCAGTCGATATTTATACAGTTTTTGAATTTAATTAGTCTGGTCCATGTTTTAAAACAAAGGTTTGATATTTATTCGATCAGAGAACTGTGTATAAAAAAAAGTATTACCCACTGAAGCCAGACAAATGCAAATCCGGCCCCAGTACGCTCGGATTTGCTCATGTCGTTGGATTTGTTAGCAACTCAATTAAACGTTGCTACAAAATTCACAAAATACATCCTACCAATTGTTGGACTGTTACTGGAAAATCCAAATGCTCGTATATTTTGTCAAACACTGATTCGTAAAACTAAACATCTCAAAGCCATTGCTCGGAGGGAATTGCAACCCTCAAATCCTGTTTAAAACAAGCTACAGTTTGGCTGCTTTGTCTCGTTCAACGCTACGGGGCGTTGACATGCGTAGATTTGACAAGAT
The DNA here is from genome assembly GCA_023373885.1 of Hestina assimilis. Lineage (NCBI taxonomy): Eukaryota > Metazoa > Arthropoda > Insecta > Lepidoptera > Nymphalidae > Hestina > Hestina assimilis. The sequence continues at coordinate 8,355,746 of CM041755.1, read as the reverse complement.
GTAGTTATGCCTTGTTTAGGACTCAGTACGACATTATAAGTACTAATTCCCTCTAACTAAATTGTCGAAAGGTCATATAATTGGACTAGTTTTTACTAGTGGTTTCGCTAGCGTGAATGCAGTTGCTATGTCTGAAATCTGCTTAAAAATATTTTTTCATATTCCTCGGCAACCGTAGGTACTCTTTTCTAGAAGAAAATCAATCTATAAATTTTGAACCCCGGGCAACGTGAATGGAAGCTTGAAACTTATTTTGTAGGCCGTTGACTCGATATAAATAAATATGAAAATCAAAGTTTGTAAAAACGTTACTTAAAAATCTTGGTAATTGTTTAGACTTTGTAATAAAATCGTTGTACACGTGGGCGAAGCCGATGGAAGTAAAAAAAAATGAAGCATGTTATTAATATTTTGGGAGTACCATGAAATACTTTACACTAAAAATCCCTCCGCGACACATCCTGTTTACGACGCAATTTGCTCTGGATTTCCTCATTGTAAACCGAAAGACATATTCATATATTTTTATTATAATATTCTTCCCTACATCTGCACTTCATGGGTGGTATCGTACTGTCAATGAATGCGAAACGGCTTTCCATAACAAGCCTTCCGGTGCTCTCCATAGCCACCCTCCTGGTGACATCGACGGAATTTTGATGACCTCCAACACACAGACACTGCGATGGGCATATATATGTTTAAAATGTTATTGTTACATTGCGTGCTTCAGCGTCAATTTTCATTATTTGGATAAGGTGAATATTTTATATCTTGTATGACGAGTACTGCTTATGTTACGGTTCGAGCTTAATCCAAATTTTTTATTATATCAATAGATATTATCGTTCTTATAAATTTGGATTTAACAGTTCCAGAATCAAAATATAGGTTAGCAGTTTTAATGTTATTGATATGTTTTATAGTGTCTGTTTGGAATTTTGATGAAAAAGTTGAAAAAGGAAATTTATGTGGCGCAGCGGTATCGAACCTGCCTTAAGCGCCACAAGTCGCTTGTTCGATTCCCGCTCAGAGCAGAAGTTTGTATTGACCATCCAGGCACGTTTTTCGGTCTGGGTATGTTTGTCCTTGTGAATGTTTCCGGACCACCGACACTGGGTATAACTATTCTAATGGGGGCCATTGAATGTGTAGCTTTTAAAAAATATATATCTCAAGGCTGGCAACGTGTGACTCGTGCTAATGGTAAGCGCTCAGAGGCTATGGTAACCGCTTACCATCAGGTCGGCCTTACCCTTGCTTGCCAACTTAATAACATAAAAAAGGTACAATGTATATACACATTTTTCACAGTAATTAAGAAATTATCGTAATTGATATGATACAGAATTGGACTGTTAATAAATATCTGTTAGTGAAAATTTACAAGGACCATTAATGATAAGCTTACAAAAGATACTCGTATTTTAATTAATTAATTTGTCGAATGTATTTATGTCGTTTAATAAGTCAATACATAATATATTAACGTACGGGAAGAATATATTTGTGTTATTAATACACAGTTGTTACAAGATTAGTACGTACCTTTTTCCTTATACTCGTAGATACCATTTTATAATTCGCATTTGTTGAAGCTATAATACATTTATAAATAAATAAATAAACGCTGCACACTCAACGGCACCCATTAGGATAGTGATATTCTGTGTCGGGTGTCCGGAAACACATACAAAGACAAGGACAAATACATCCAGACCGGAAAAATGCTTGCATGGTCCACATTGCAAAACGTCGACACATTATTTAAATAAGGCTGAATTCAATTTCATAGTCATAAACATTAGATGTTGAAGTACTTCGCACATTGTATATTGGTAGTCATAAGAAATTTCAGAAACACGAGGGTCGACATACGACGGGACACAGTGATCTATATGCAAATGTTATAACCCGCTTATTATATTTTCCCGGGAGCGAGAGAACAGTAAGCCGACAAAATGTAGTGATACTACATCAAAATTTATTTGACGTAGCAGTGCGAGTGTAGCTTTATGACGTGCATGTTTTATGCGTTATGTGAAAGCAGCTTTATGAAAAATACTTTACACATTTGAAGAAATCTAACTTGAGCGTGCTTTTCGTTATGAAAGTGAAATACATTTTACTCACTGACTTAGCAAAAATGTGCCGGCTTGACTAGGGTAGTCACAGTATCTTTAGGTACTGTTGCGTTTCGTGCGATAAGTGAGAGCGCCGAGACCCAATCTCCCACCCCTTACTTTTTTCCCTTCTTATCCTTTCCGTCTTGTTCCTCGGGTTGGCAACGCGTATTTTATACTTCAAGTATCACAAGCGTTCATAGGTTGCGGTTGCTTTTTTTTTTGTTTACGTGGAGGAAATCTGCAACCAGATACCCGGCCTCCTGAGGAAGAGAACCGGGTTATGTGGGGTTCCATGTTTAACCATGGCGTCCCACTAAAACCGCCTCAGTGGCCGACCTCAGTGCGTGCGAGAGGCTTCGGGAACTCCTGTGGAACGCACTCCGGGGCCTCTCAAGAACATCGCCCAACTGAGCCCTTCCCGGGGAGAGCCGATGGTGTTGCCCTCAACCTGGGTAAACTGATGGCATGGTAACTGATTACCATAAGGCGGACTCTATGCTTGTTAGTTAACCGTCATGAAAAAAAAAAGCTCACGTTTTTTGCTTTATTACATTATCTACTTCAGCCTATAATTGCTTTAAGGCTTTGTTATTCTTTCGTAATCTGTTCATCAGTAATCCAATTTTAAATTATTATTCATCACAATCAAAGCAAAATGGCGAGCTAATTTAAGTACAATCGATTTCTTCATCAACAATAGGTGAAAGCCAAATTCGAATGCGGTAAAGTAGGTGCCTCTATTTTTACATTCTTCGAAAGTCTTAACAAATTAATCTGGCCATGTCGGATGGGAGATAATTTAGTTTGACTTGTTTCCGTGCCATTCTGGAGAAGTTGTCCTTTTTAGGATTGCTATCCATTGTACAAAGAGCTATGCAGTTATATATTGAGCTAATCTTAATAAAAAGATCGTAATTAAATCTTTGGTTATGTTTTCCGTAATTGAATATTTATGATTTATTATATTCCAAATATTTGTGCGATTAGTCTTAATTTCTGAAATTGCAGATCGATATGTCAGTCTTTCAAATTATTCAAGTCATTATTTAAAGTTATAAGTCGTTTAGAGTAATGCTATATAGTATGCAGCATCCTGTATAGCTATAGAGGCTTAGCTTTATTTAAACTTTTCTACGAAATTATTCCCTACTAGCTGTTGGGAACCTCTTTGGTAATTTAGCACTCATTATTGAATTTTTAAATTTATTGAATATTTTGCTTTTTTTTGTAACAAAAGGATTAATTTTTATTATTTATCAATTTAAAATCATTGACCGTCGATATTAATTAAAAATGATAAATATAAATTGTTCTTATAACTTAAATTCTTAATATATTTGTTTTTATACAATATTATTCTCTTAAATTAAATTGGGAATGTCCTTGCAGTTTGTGTTAAATAATACAACCGCTAAAGTTAGTTAGCAAAGCGAGTAACAGAATTTGCTTTTCTTAAACAAAGCTAACGACTGTCTGATTTTCACCGGGTTTTAATTACGTCGCAAAGAATCATTTCACCAATGAAAAGTTTTAACTACTTTTGAGACTACAAAATCTATATTGTATTGTACCTCCATGCTCCTAGCGGCACAAATATGCTGGCTCGACCGGGAAGCTTTAAAAAAATCGACGTAAAGTAACAGTATCACTACTTTTGCGTTTCGTACGATGATCGTGAGCGCCGGAGACCCAATCTCCCACCTCCTCTGTTCCCTTCTTTTTTTCCCTTGATGATGGTATTATTTCCGTTTAGTTAGAATAGGAATGTAAAAAGAGATAAGAGGAGGAAAAGGAAACATTCAAAACACCAACTCTCAATTATACCGTAAATAACTGCCTACAGCTAAATTTATCAAAGCTAAGATCGTAATGATCGATACGTATTTTTCGACCTACTGCCCAATTTACTGAAGCCTTATATATAAAAGGATAATGTTTCATTCATGTTTTAATTGGATTTCGTTACCCGAATTTCCGTGTTAAATTTTTCCATGCCACTTCCCACACAAAATTGTATGTAATTTCGTGCTAGAAGCTTCTTTTGTTCCGTGTTTGGATTAATAAAGATTACTCATTTATTTTATTAACGAGGGTCTTAACTACTGCTGAATATGAAAACTACTTACTATTTGCCGTTTTGACTGCGTGAAATTATAAATTTTCTGAATGACACTTTTTCTTGCTTAGTCAAATATAACTTCTCGGTGTCAAACCAAAGTTCGCTCTGATAAATCTTCCTCTTCTTAGCACTAATCCCGGTATTTGCTCAGGGTTACTTATTACTCCTATCCGAATTTGACAGGTTTTACAAAGAGCGAATGCCATCTGACCTCCGCAACCCTGAAAGCGAACCAGTAATTCATTGGATAATGTAGTAGTAGTAGTAGTATATAGTGCTCTCCGAGGCACGGTGGGGAGACACAAGGACAAACGCCCCGGCTGAAGCAGATATTTTTGTATAATAAATAAAAACACACTACAACTGTCACCAAGTTCGATCTGTTAAATTATATCATCTAGATTATTTCAATGATTTAACCGTGATAAGATAAAACAGAGAAAACTCTGTCCAAAATTGAAACAAGTATCTCTACAGCCAATACAAATATATGAAGCGAGAATCGACCCCAGAAATCCCACAACGCTAGTTCGGTCTCCGTAGCTTATAAAAGCCAAACAACTTCTATTCATTTATCACGGTCAAAACTCCCTCCTTGTATCCTTATCTAAATCATCCGAGAGTAAATCAAGCGTTAAATTGAAATCCTCTCCAACGCCGTACCTGTTACGCCTAAAACTAACTTTGATCAAACGGATTTGTTCGTCCAATTATAATTACGAATACCGTTTCGTTTCAAAGTGAATTTCAATCTGTAACGCTTCCTGATCTTTGAATTCGAGCAATTAATTTGAATAAAACGTAATCAAAATGCTTTTATAAATTTCGCTTCAGTGTAAATGTTTTGATGATGACTTTGGAGACGTTGTGTCGCAGCGCTAGCAAACCGGCTGAAAACCGCAGGTCGCGGATTCAATTCCCTCTCGGATCAGATGCTTGTATTGACCACACAGGCCTGCGTGTGTTTGTCCTTGTCATTGTGTATGCTTCCGGACCCCCGACACAGGATATCACTATCGTAATGGGGGTCGTTAAGTGTGCAGCGTTTATTTATGTTTATTTATTTTATATGAAAAGTTAAATGTCGTAGAACCTTTTTGTATTAAGAAATACCGGCTTTAGCGGGGAGGTACTCCCATCTTTAGTAAAAAGTCGAGGTGAAATGACTAAAAACTATATGCATACTGTGTTTCTCTTGCCTTTGTCCTCCTCAGACAGGCTGTACGTTCGTTTGACAGGCCGTTCGCTCGTTTCTCACTATTGCTTTATAAAAAAGTCAAAATAACTGATATCAGTGACTAATCGCTACTCGATTTTTTCTATTAAACATTTTTATTCGAATCAATGAGCACAATAATCGACGCTTTCCATCTTATTTCACAAATAAATGAAACTCATTGTCATTCCCAACGCAATATCGATAGATGCAATCTTGAACGCTTTATTCTTATCGAATTCTAAGTGTCGATATAAAATAGAATTGCATTGTTGTGGAAGCCTTAGATCATGGATGATAACTTGTCGTGTGCGGGTTTCGACTTCTTTAGATGAAATTTAGATAAGGCAGCGTCCTCACGTCTCCCGCTGTAAGTAATTGGACGGGCGTGCAGGTCGATTTTATAGACTAGTCAATCGCAATAAAACTCGGCAAATGCTATCGGGATGAGCCCTTCAAGGAAGTTTCGATATAAGCCGAATCTTTTACAGAGGTTCTCCCTATTTTAATGATCATCATAAGTTTTCTTCGCTGCCGAACTGTTTAGGACTTTAGGCCATGCTTTAAAGGTTAAACGAACTATATTATATTGATACTAGCTGTGACCGCAGCTCCGCTTGCGTAGTGAAAAGAATTATAATACTTAATTTTTACTTTTTGTTGGTTGTATCAGTGTGTTTTGAAGATTAACTGGAACAAATAGACAGATAGGAAAAAATTTAAAAACAATTGTATTTATTAATTTATTTTGTAGCGTACCGTATATCCTTTCATTTGCTTTACAAACAGACACTCTATTTGAATAAAATCTAATAAATTTTTATTTGTTTCAGGTACATAATTTTAATCTTACTATAAGACGCGGGATAAACAACAAGTTTACAAGGTAACACAAGAAGATAGAGCTTATACCAAATAATATTTGCAAAAATAATAGTTTGTAGCACTACCGTAATTATTAGTATAGTTAAACGTACAATTAAAATAGGTATTTATTTTCCTAGAACGATAGCTACTTGAGCGCCCTAATGTAAATAAACATGTAATAAATGTATCGTTAAGGGTAAACACAGGAAATTGCCGGCTCTTTTAATGACTGACCTTTTTCGGGCTCAAAATTGAGACTTTAAACTGTTAATATTTATGCTTCCTAACGAACATCCCGTTTGAAGCATATATGTTATACACTTTTTTTTATTTCATGATGGTTGGCAAACAAGCACATGTCCGCTTGATGGTAAGCATTTAGCAATCTATGAACACTTGCGATACTTGAATTATCACGTGTGTTGCCAATCTAAGGGCAATAGGCAGAAAGGGATGAGAAGGTAAAAAAGAAGGGAATTGTGGGAGATTGGGCCTCTGGCGCTTGAGAGGATAGTACTTCCACGGTCGAGTCGGCTTATTTGTGCTAGCAGGAGCATGGCTCTACTACTATTAAATACTTATTTATCTAAAATCACTGGTGGTAGGTCTTTTGTTGCAAGAGGCCGGCTAGGTAAATACCACCGCAGTGTCAAATATTCTGCCGCCAAATAGTAGTGCTTAGGCATTATTGTGTTCCGGTTTGAAGGGCAGTGTACGCTAGTGAAATTACTGGGCAGAGGAAATTTAAGAACCAATATCTCGAGGTTGGCAACGCGTGAGTGGCACCTACTAATGGCGTTGCAAGCGCTCATAGGCTACGGCAACCACTTACCATCACGTGGGCCGTATGCTTGTTTGCCAACTTGTAACATAAAAAAAAAAATCAAAATGAAATGTAGGGAACATAAAAACCCGGAATTGCAATCAACGTACTCTAAATGTCAGCTGTCATATTAAATAACCACAAAAACATTAAACAAAGCTCTGTTTCCTGACGGTCATTAAATAATTCGATATCCCCAAAATTACTGGCCATAAAACTTTTGCGGGTGTCAATGGTTCTATTGTTATTGTTCGAATTAGAAAAAGAAGTCCGTTAGTTTTTTTTTCGATAACAAAGACGTTCTATTTTTGAAATTTGAGCTCAGTTGCGTCATAGAACACAAAGCGTTTTGTTCAGTTGAATGTTCGTTACGCATATGTTACAAATCACTTTACATATTACGCAACAATGCACATCGGAAATATACTAGGAAGTACATTCTAACTAAAAGTTTTTATAGTAGTAGAGGCTTGATGTTTTAATCTCGATCGGGAACGACCGTTGTGGCGTTAGTGAGCTTACTTTCAGCCTCGACGGCCGCGGGTTCGGTTCCCGCTTGGAGCAGATGTTTGTTATAAATATTTGTTTCGGTCTAGGCGTTTGTCTTTGTGTCTCCTCGCCGTGCCTAGGAGCACGTTAGGCGTCATTAGCTCTTGATATGTAATTTGCTCTTATCCAATGAGTAACTGGTTCGCCCTTTGGGTTGCAGAGGTCAGGTGGCATCGCTCTGTGTAAAAACAGTAACCCGTTAAATCAAGATAAAAGTATAGGCAGACCCTGGGTAAATACGGGAAAAATTCTAGGAAGCAGAAGGGCGGGTTCGACAGGGAAAGAACTACCCTCTCACAGAATGTCACTTTCAAGTAACAGTATCCGTACTGCTGCCTTTTGCTTGGTCAAAAGGAGAGCCAGATATGGCGTGTCTATAGAATACGATCACCGCTTATCATCAAACAAGTCGTATGTTTGCTTTTGTAAATGTAGAATTAATATTACATGTATATAGTGTGTGAGGGTTTTACAAACAGAAACACTAGAAATTCAATTATTTCTATGGCTTCTGGTATGTTCGATAGTTTTGTAATATTGGATGTGATGAGGTATCAAATTCGTAATGATATGGTGTAGATATAAAATGGTAAACTTGTGTAGGAAGATCTGATACAATACGTATTCTGTAATGGGATATATTATTACATAGTTTTTTCTTTAACACAAATTGTCAACAAGAACAGCAACTGAAGGCAAGTTTACTTTAACTTTATTGAGAGCGAATGTGAGTTGATATTTTATAAAATACCGCTACTGATTCCCCTTTAATAGTGAAGTCGCAAGAATGTATCCAATTTCAAATAACGAAAGACAGAAGCTCTTTCCTTCTTGCTTCTCGATAAGTAATTAGTTGTATGTCTCTTAAATCAAAAACGACCAACAAGGAAAAGTCCAAGTTGCTTGTGGCAAACAGGGAACAAACTGAATACCACACGATAATCAGAAACTCATGAATTAAACAAGTCACAAATTGTCACTATTGCTAATGATAATAATTATACTGACTTATTTACTGCTTCAAATAGCTGTTTCTCACCATTTGTCTCACCATTTGTGAGTCCCTTGTGACGTCACATAATTGTTCTAATTTTTATTCTAAAAATTTATAAACTAAAACACCAGATCTGAAATTAGTTCAGTTAGTTAGTTAGATAGTTACTTAGTTAGGTAATTAATAAGTTATATTTTTGCCCTTTTCAAGTTGGTTTGGTTTTCATTGCAATATATCTAATATTAGATTTTTAAATATGACGTCATGAAACTTACGACCGTTCACACCTCTTGTTACACTTTGGTGACCCCCTCTTTCCTCCTTTACAATTGAATTTAAATAATAAGTAAATACATTGAGCTCAACTATCTCTAATATTAATTAAATTAATGCATATTTGTTTTTTATGACTGTTACTGAATTCCATTAGCTATCCTATCCTATCCTATCAATATCTAAACAGACGAAGAGAGACATGTTCCCGCTGCCAAGGTTCATGTAAATAATTATACAGCAAACAATACAAGAAAGAAGAATTTATAGTATAATATGTAACTGTGACACATTGACGTGTATGAGAAAAACATACATAGAAATAATGAAAACAGTTAACGTATATGCGAAGGCAACGCTTTTATCAAGAGAATTAATTAACATAATCGGATCCAATCGCTGGCGCCGGTGGTGCGTGATTAACGCTACTTTGAATATGATTATTGGAATGTTATGGATGGATTTTAGATTGAAATTTTATATAGATGATGAATTTCTTTTTAAATTAAGAGATTTAAATAATATAGAGGCTCTATATAGCCTGTATCAATTTAATCCACCATTTCTGTAGTTTTAAGCAGGTTTTAATTACCGGCGTCGGGATGTGACGACCCCATCGCCCGCTGTTGGGATAACCTCTGTCACAACAGAGATTATTCCACCAGTGCAATCAGTCACACTGGTGGTAGGTCTTTTGTTGCAAGAGGCCGGCTAGGTAGGTACCACCGCAGTGTCCAATATTCTGCCGCCAAATAGTAGTGCTTAGGCACTACTGTGTTCCGGTTTGAAGGGCATTGTACGCCAGTGAAATTACTGGGCGAACGAGATTTAAGAACTAATATCTCGAGGTTGGCAACGCGTGAGTGGCGCCTACTAATGGTGCTGCAAGCGCTCATAGGCTGCGGCAGCCACTTACCATCAGGTGGGCCGTATGCTTGTTTGCCAACTTCTAACCTAAAAAAAAAAAAAGCTATCCTATCAATATCTAAACAGGCGAAGAGAGACATGTTCCCGCTGCCAAGATTCATTTAAATAATTATACAGCAAACAATACAAGAAAGAAGAATTGATAGTATAATATGTAACTGTGACACATCGACGTGTATGAGAAAAACATACATAGAAATAATGAAAACAGTTAACGTATATGCGAAGGCAACGCTTTTATCAAGAGAATTAATTAACATAATCGGATCCAATCGCTGGCGCCCGTGGTGCGTGATTAACGCTTGTTTGAATATGATTATTGGAATGTTATGGATGGATTTTAGATTGAAATTTAATATAGATGATGAATTTCTTTTTAAATTAAGAGATTTAAATAATATAGAGGCTCTACATAGCCTGTATCAATTTAATCCACCATTTCTGTAGTTTTAAGCAGGTTTACTTTATGAACAATTTGTTGTAATCAACAACGCTTTTAATCGTTACTAGATAACAAAATAAATGGCACAGCACTGCGTCGGATTTCAACAATTCGTATTTTATGTGGTACGACGATAGTTTTCTCTATGATGGATATTGAAGTCACCGTGTCAATCAAGCAATGGGATGCTTCGTTGGAATGAAAGCTTTTAAATTATTGTCATTCTAATCCAAAGTATGAAATAGGTTCTATAGGTGTAGTCAATATATATAGTCAGATTTCGATATATATCTGATCAAGATCATTTGGATCACAAAATTTAAATGGGCTTTCACACCAAGTTCCTTGGTTACAAAGACTTAAAATGTTCAATCGAATTGAAAACCTTCTTTTTAGAATTCGGATTAAATATTTTTAAGCGGTGGCCTTTAACCTCCTTTTTTGAAGTCGGTTTAAATTTTTCTTTGTTTTACTTGTGGTAGGCCTTCTATTGCAGGAGACCGGCTACGTAGGTGTAGTACCTAGTGGAGTGTTAGATAGTCTTTTTTTTTTTTACTTGGAGAAATGCAGTTACGCACTCGAGCGCCGGGACGGGTGCAATGGCGCAGGAGGTGTGTGGACTCAGAGCCAAGCTCCCCTACTCACTAAAACTCCAAGGTCCCATCTAGCGCCATAGTGGGACGCCGCGGGGTCGCCGAAGCATACAACCGCGACGCCCCGGCGCTTGCCCCGAGGGGCCCACCAACGGCAACTTACTACCGCCATACATACATATTAATACATACTATACATATATAAAATATATAAAACTCCACGACGCTTACGCGCCCAGGCCATTCGGCCACCGTCTGGGGCGGCAACCTACTGCCGCCATAAATACATATTAATAAATATAATACATAAATACAATAAACCACGGCGCTTTCGCGCCCCGCCGACCGGGACCAGAAGGCCCCGGCAAACCCAACCAAGGGAGCCCTGGGTCCTACGGCTCCCCCTGCCGAGACTAACTTTTTAATGATGTTGTTTCCCTCTACGACTGACCGCCGTTATTTTTTAAAGAGGTTTTCTTCCTCTACCGCCTGGCCGGGGCTGAAGGCCCCGGTCAAACACACCACCGGTGTCGCAGGAGCCGCTCGCAGTGCATTCTGATAAGCAGAAAAGTACCGGAGTGACCCATACGGCACCACCCTCCTAGGCGCGGTCTAGCGTAAAACGCCCCACGCCCGAACCGTCTGACCCTGTTAGCTTCACCGGGCAGTCGAAGGTGCCACCTGCACAATCGACTCTCGGCTACTGAGCCCCCCCGGCACGACAAGCCCAGGGTACCGCAGAGTTTTAACTCTGCGGTTGGGGGGGGATTGTGTTAGATAGTCTGCCGTGAAGCACTTTTACTATGTTTCGGTTTGAATCACACTTAAGATAGTGAAATTACTGGGCAAAGAAGATTTAAGAACCAATATCTCGAAGTTGGCAACGCGTAAAGTGACACCTATAAATGATTGTTTTTGCAAACGCTCAACCGTTTTCCATCAGGTTTTTCTTGTGCTTGCATTCTATATATATATATATACATATATATGTATATATATATATATTAGTAAAATAATATATATATATATATATATATATATATATATATTTCTAAAATTTTATATTCAGTCGGTTTGTTTATACATCATCAAGCATAATAAAAGTCGTTTTTATAGTATCATGATGTTGTTTTTAAAGGGGCCAGGACGGATTTTGTATAATATGTTTTTTTCCCGACACATGGTGACCCCATTGTAAAACCTACATGTGGCCTTACGCAATGCGAAACAAATGTTCGGATTAGATTTCTTTAGTCTTCTAGTTTTACTACGCGTAATAATTTATACCTTTAGTTTACATTATTAGGCGTCGGGATGTGACGACCCCATCGCCCGCTGTTGGGATAACCTCTGTCACAGCAGAGATTATTCCACCAGTGCAATCAGTCACACTGGTGGTAGGTCTTTTGTTGCAAGAGGCCGGCTAGGTAGGTACCACCGCAGTGTCCAATATTCTGCCGCCAAATAGTAGTGCTTAGGCACTACTGTGTTCCGGTTTGAAGGGCATTGTACGCTAGTGAAATTACTGGGCGAACGAGATTTAAGAACTAATATCTCGAGGTTGGCAACGCGCGAGTGGCACCTACTAATGGTGCTACAAGCGCTCATAGGCTGCGGCAGCCACTTACCATCAGGTGGGCCGTATGCTTGTTTGCCAACTTCTAACATAAAAAAAAAAAAAAAAAAAAATTATTCAAGTATAAAAATCCTTATCTCTACTAATATTACAAATGCGAAAGTAACTCTGTCTCACTGTCTGTCTGTCGCGCTTTCACGGCAAAACTACTGAACTAATTAAACGAAATTTGGCAATCAAATAGTGTAGTAGTGCAAAAAAGGGTTGTAAGCGGTTAAAAAGAAGTATGAACAGTTGTATGGATGTATCGTCATTTTTAGAGGTAGAAGCTTAAAACAATTTTTTTAGGCTATTGATTCAATATAAATAAATATGACATTCCAAGTTTATTATAAAAACTTTAGGCTTCAGAGTTTGTATTAAAATCGTTATTTAAGCGGGTGAAGTCGCTGGCAGAATCTAGTAATAAATAAATGCGACACACTCAACGGCCCTCATTAGGATACTGATATCCTGTGTAGGGTGGGACAGCACTGTCCGGATCCTATCTTCGTATTCGTATCTGGAAACATGTCTGTATGGTCAGTACAAATATATGATCCGAGTGGGAATTGAAACAGCGACCTGTGGCGCTTAAAGTACTTTCGTTACCACTGCGCCACAATGTCGTCGTAACTACTCATACATATATTTTATGTAGTCTGCTTTTAACTACGCCACCAGAAATAAATTGCTTCAATTTTTATGTGACGTGTAACAAAAACACCGACTGATTAAGTTCATGTTTCTTAAAAGGGACATTTGTCATATGAATATTAACAAAGGATGACGTCATAATGCTCACAATACAACACTTTCACATTAACTTTTGAAAGAAAGATGGCGTCAAATGTGGACCGCATGAGAATAATTTGAGCTGTCATCGGTTTCGGTTATTCCATTCCGTTTGATAAGATTTATATGGGACGAAATAACTTGAGTTTTAACAAAGGAAGCGATAAAATATTTTAAAAGGCTTGAACATATTTTTTTTTAATCTATTGAAGTTCTTTGTATGAAACTTATTTGAATGTTCTTGTGAAACATCATTTATTTATATCAAATCAACAGCCTAAAAAATAAATTTCAAGCTTTTGAGCACTAAAAATGAAAATACCATACAACTTTTTATACCTCCTTTTCAACCCCTTACAACCCTTTTTCTGACTAGAGACTATCTGTGTACCAAATTTCAAATCCAAATTTCATTGAGATCAATTCAGAAGTTTTGGCGTATAAGTGCGACAGACAGACAGACAGACCAAGTTACTTTTGCATTTAATATTAAAGTAAGGAAGTAAGGATTGGCGTAAGATAGTATTTATCTATTACATCTTTTCCTGAGATAAAGCAAAAATGCGTCAAAAATAAATCGTATCTCGTATGGGACCAACTTTATTTTTGAATTTTATTTTATTCTTACTACTTATTGTTAAGTTAGTAGATGACTGGACGGACCACGGAGGCTTAGTAATAGGGTTACGTTGGCACCCTTTAAGTACGGAACCTTATTTTTTTAACCTTTAGTGTTAGTTAAGCCATAATGAGTAAACCTAACATATATAATAAATATTTTCAATTTACTTATATACAGCTTTGTAACACTAAATATACACGTATTCACTTATAAGTAAATTAATACATAAAATAAATAACAATATATGTCTTGATACAAACTTTGTTATGGGGTACTCAGCGCCACGGGGTGTTTCTCCATTTATTAGGGCTGGAGTTTTCCCGTTAATGCACTTTGCGAGTCGCACATACGCCTACGGGAATAATAGCATATACGACACACTCTGTTGAGTATATGTTGTTTTAAAAGGGTTAGGTTACAAATTGTTAAATAATCTACGTTGGACATCTTTTTAGCCAACTTCAAAAAGAAGGATGTTATAATTTGTTTGTGTTGTGTGTGTTATATGTTTCACAGCTTTTAATGGAAACTAGTTGTTTAAAAGAGTTTTTGTAGCAATGCTTTATCTAGTAAGAAGTAATACTCCTATTGCCCAACCAAATAAGCTTGCAGCTTGCGCTAGGAGTAGTTACGACAATAAGATCGTAGCTTGTGCTGTCTTATATTTAATTAACAACGACCAAAGCTATACATACTATTAATGTGTTTTTTTAGCTTAATTGAATATCATACATACAAAAGTATTGTTGAAGTTGGCAAGCATAGTTTAAGTTTTAAGTTTAGTTTAAGCATATTCATAACTCATAAATGTAAAAGAAATATACCTTAAAATGTATTGCATTTAGATAGTCACGTAAAATATCAACATTTTTTACATAAAATGTTTTGGTATACGAGAAATATGTAGAATACGTTTCCGGATATAAATATTTCAAGAGTTCATATATACAAGTCAACGTCAACGCTGGCTGGTAATATTTCTTCGCTTCAGATAGAACTTTATATCCGGGTGTATATCAGTTTTCCATTTTTACAACTTTGTATAACTGTGGAAGTTTGAAGAGTATTGATGCATGCACGTTGCAGCTAAATGACATTGTATTTGCTCCCGGCGATTTTACCCGGATATATCAGGATAAAAATATCTTATATGCTAATCCAAACTTTTAGTGTATGCCAAATGCAATTTTTATTATTGGTCTTGTTATGGTGGATAGCATGAATTAAGTCACATATAAACATTTTTATCCAATTTCATTTTGTAGTTTGTCACAAAAATTAAAAAGTTGAACAGTAATTATTGTGCTATTATTTTACAAATAATAGTAACATGCATATTGTTCATCTGGGGAAAAATCCCTACTCTAAAGGAAGTTTGGGTCTCCTGCACTCACAATCATCGATTGAAACGCAACAGTAAATAGTAACCACATAATAAAAAACCACATCACCATCAAAGAAGGAAATTGTTCGACGATATAAGGGAGTAGACCCGACTCGAAAAAAAAAACAATTGCACAGGGCTGCAAACGTTTTGTCCAGCTGACCACCGAGCTTCAGTTGGAAGATAGCAATGTATAATAATGACTTCAAGAAGATAAGGCGGGACATGAATGGGCAAATCTACTATTTATAATATCTATTACTATAAAAATTTTGCAAAATAATTTTATTTTAATACTAAAACTCATCTAGACCTACTTAATAAATCGTTTGACAAATATAGCAAGAAATGGTAGTGAACCTTGCCCATTTAGGTGCTAAAAACCCTTATTTGACTTCCGCTTAGGGTTTGCTCACCAAAATCTAGTACAACGTAGCTTAGTCTTAAAATGCCTTTTCTCATTCCCATCTTCTTTGTATACCTGAAATAACTATCCGAACTCGAAATCTATAGTCGGAAAGAGATGAATAAGTCATTCGTTCGAAGCGTTTTGTCCGATCGAGTGTTACAGATGGAGTTTTTTTAGTTCTGTATATACATAGTTTTCATCGGATTTCATTTGCGAACTAATTGAAACTTTTAATGAACAGAGTGAAACTGTAGTTTTATTACATTTATATTTATTTAATAGTGCACCAACTTGACCGCGACTTCTAGTATATTCTTATTTTATAAATACTGAATTTTATATAAAATTCTATGATTATGGGTAAATAAGAAAAAACCTATGTTTTTACTGGTGCAATTTGATTTAATGGTGTAGAGAAGTCAAAAATATAAGAAGCGTTTTTCTTCGGATGTATACATTTGTACAGCACAGTTTCGGCATACGCTCATACAACCGCGCTTAGTTTCGCCCCTCAAAAAGCCGAACGCGCTTATACGGGCTTATTACGACGTGTACCCTTAAACTGGCGATGGAGTGTAGGTAGCATATTTATAGCGCTTTATTTTACGCGCTTATAAGCGCGTCAACGCTAGTACGAGTTGCACGTGTGGTAAAAGGTGCGGATGTACGTGTACTGACCAATGCTTTGAAAATCTAGCTTATACGATCGTATATAACGTTGGTTTGTAACTGCCTTAATTTGACTTGAATAAAGCTATTAGGCCCACAAGAAAACAGGCATAGCTACTTTCGCATCAGTGCGGATAGATATATGTATATTGTTGAAGTAATGTCCTAATCATATTGAATATATGTACATGTAAGCAAGCTTGATAAAGTTTCCGCAGGCACAACCGCGGCTGGCGACAGATTATAGGCTTATTGAAATACATGGCTTCGAGGCGTACCTATTCGAAATCAGATCCTTTTCAAAACGCACTTATTTCCATACGTTCGGATGATATTGAAGTAGTTCTTTGAATTGCAAATAGCTGGGCCCTGGGCGTATACCATTGAAATGTCAATTTGTTTTCTATTGGGGTTGCTTGTATTTATTTCAGTATGTCGCTCCACTATTGTGAGGATTACTTAAGAAATTTTAGTTTTTGCTTGGTTTTAAACAGGTATGTAGGCTATTGCAATATTTTGCGTTCAACTTGAAGTTTCCAGTTGTAAGGGAATGTTGAATATGTGTTATAATGCAACTGATTTTGTTCTGTGTTAAAGATAGTCTTTTTATCTATAACTAATAAGTAAAAGTTATCTTTTTGTTCTTCGAAAAGTAAAGATTACTTTTTTATAGATCAAAAGCACCTAGTCTATATGATTTTCTGTATTAATAACCGGATGATTAATGCGTAATATAAAAAAAAGAACGTTACATATTTTATAATATTATTAATATTAATAGTGTGTTAACGGTTAAATCAATCGCAGGATCGCTTTATTTTACATCAATCATCGATAAAAGAACTCTAGTATTTCTTAATAAGGCAGCTATCAATTATGATCATCATCAATCGACTAGTAGACGTAACCTAAAATCTCCAAGGTATGTCACAATATTGTGTTCTCTGTTGTTCAGCCAAAATATAATAAAAAAATATATATTATATGTATATAAAATAGCGTAACTATATACGATATAAAGAAAGTACATAACACTTTACGTAAAGCTTTTTCCGACTTTATCTATAAACATTATCCATGCTTTATACCGACATTTTGTCAAGGACCGTATGCTTCTGTCGCGATCTCATCCGGCGTACTCGGATATATCCGGTTTTTATTAGGACCGGGTATTGAGTGGTTTCGAAGAGCCATTGTGATTTCGGATTTCGACCGTTCTTTTGTGTTGGAGCTGTCGTTCACTATTCGATTTTTTAAGAGCCTATTTTTAAAGTGGTGTGAGTGAACGGCAAATTTATACTGAATGAAGATTGACGTCATTTCATTAATTATTCGTACATTTGTACATTTTTTTTGCATAAGTTTTTGTTGGTTCTTACAAATAGTTTCTCAATAATTGCAATATAGTGGAGCAAAAATCATTGCAATAGTTTTACCGGTGTATTTATAGTTACTAAAATGGATATCAGTTTATAAATTATAATTAATTGATGGACTGAAATTAAAAAAATATTAAATTAAACGGTTTGGCTTTTGGCAATAATTGCGATCTACTCGTAACTACGTGTAGCTATGGCTGTTTTTAAAACAGCATGGCGTAGAAGAAATTCTTAGACATGTACATCCTCCAATTCTAGTGGTCCCCTGGTGGTAGTACTTATAGGCCCGCCTGTTTAACTACCATCGTACATTTGTAAAAAACTCGTAAAATGACAAATTAAACGTCGAAAATGTAAGGTATTTGTAAAATACATAATATTGTTTATGTGGGTTAATGGTATGTAACAGTTACGTTCAATAAATCAGTCAACTTCCTACCACCGGTTTTCATTGACGTTCCAGAAAACACGTCTGCATACCCTATGGTATTGCAAATGTTCATGGGCGGCGATAAACGCTTAACATCAGGTAATCTGCCCGTTTGTCTGTTCTAATATAAAAAGAATGGTTTTTTATACCCATTAAGACAAGTGCAATACTAATTGTAATCGCTTACTTAATTAACTTTCAAAACAATATGCCATGTTTAATATCTAAGCTTGAGCGATTTCATAATTAAATTACGTAAATAAACAAACGGGGATAAAACGTTACGAGTCGGTACATCTAACGCGATTACATTTTATCCATTGTTATTCGGATTAAAATTAAAATTCCTCCGAGTTGAAATGTTTTGTCGTAACTAACAATCGGTTTAATTAGAGCGTTTGAGATTGATGAATGATATAAAGCGAGCCTGAGTACAATTAACCGTTAATTATTTTAAAAATTCATGGTAAATGCTTTAATTCGATGCTATACCCACGATAGTGGCCAACAATGGCCACTTGTTTGGAAATGGTGAATGTATTCTATGACGACCTTTGTGGCACTTAAGCTAGGGAACCTACCTTAAGTGCCATATTACATTTATATGAGATATGTGATATTCTTCCTTGTGGGAAACTTGGTTCCATTGCAACATAGGACGCGTCGGCTTTCCATGTCGCCAGAAGTGTTAATATTTTATTGTGTGTAGGCTGCATGCATACACAGCAGCACTTAAGCTAGTGAGCCTACCTTAAGTGTCATAGGTCGCCGGTTTAATTCCCGATGAGTGTCGTACTATTTCTAATGGAAGCCGTTATGTGTGGCATTTAATTATTAATTAATCAGCTTACAATAGTGCCAATTGTTGCTGACCCATGTGACAAGGAAAAGGAGGGCAAAAAGCCGAAAGGGGAAATAATATGTGGTTTCGGTATTCTTGCTTAAAACGTCAAGGTTTCTACTACTCAAAAGTCAAAATTGATATTCGAAGTTGATGGAAATGAAATTCTTATTATGCAGATTTCAAGAACCTTTCCTTATAATATGTAAATTTTCGTCTATATTTTAATTAAATAAAGACATCTGTTGAAGTAAATAAGATCGTAACTTGTAAATGAATTTAAGATTTGCAATTCGATGTTTTCAATTTGTAACTTTTAAGAAAACATATTATTTTATTATAAGTATAATTTGGTTAACTTTTAGTCCCTCTTATCATTAGCTTGTCTTTGTAAGTATTCATATATCTGTCAAAAAGATAAATAATAGTTAAAAAAAAACTAAAAACACGCTTTTATAGAAAACCGAACTAGGAAATGGAAAATAAATTTTAATGAATTTGAATTAAGAATAGTTTCAATAAAGAAATATGTATTTTATTTTAAAAGAAACTGGAGAAAACCCTTTATATTATATATATGTAATGTAGCATTTAAAAAATAACCTATTCATTAAAACCGCAGCGAATAAATGTCTGTTTAGAGAAACTCCCCGTGTTTACGTTCGCACAGTCCGCGGGTAAGCGGTATTTGCTTAACCGAACTTACTTTTTTACGCAAATACCCCGTCTATTTAGATGGGAACGTGTTAAAAGCACGCAGCGTTTGATACTGGATATTTGATTCCGTTTTAAATCGTTAATGGATTTTAATCTGTTTGTTTTCCACGACTCTGGGATCAATGTACTCGCTTGAGTAATTAGTAGGAGGAAAATTACTAGTAGTAACTGCTTGTGTGAAATATTTTATTAACACCCACCCGTATTTTTATAACGTTCCGTATATTGTACAAATAACGTTCATTAAGTTGTATTAAAAGTTTTTGGTTGTAATTTAACGACCGTTGTGGCTCTCGGGACATATATTTGAATTGGCCATACAGACATGTCTTCCAGTCTGGCTTCTTGTGATATTGTATGGTTCCGGACCACTAGTACAGGAAATTACTATTCTAATGGTTGCTGTTGAGTGTACAGCGTTTATTAATAAAAATAAAATTGCAATTCTTACAGTTATAGAATGTTGTGTCGCAGCGGTAGTGAACCTGCCTCAGGCGCCACAGGTCGCGGGTTCGATTCCTGCTAGATAGTCGGAGTAGATATTTGTATTGACCATACAGGCATGTGTTCTGATCGGGGTATGTTTGTCCTAGTCGTTGTGTATGTTTCCGGACCTCCGACACAGGATATCGCAAATGGGGCCCGGTGAGTGTGTAGCGTTTATTTATTAAAAGAAAAATTTAGTTTGAATTTTTAATGGTATGAGGATTTGACTGATGGTAAGAAAAATGAAGATCAAAAGAGTCATGATATTGTTCCACATTCTTCACAAGACGGCGCACCTTTTAAGTGATTTATTTAACGTTCCAACTCATCCGAGTAAAGGAAAGAAACGACAAAACAACGAAGATTTATACACATTTACATTCTATTTCACGTTACAAAGAAAAAAACCCGAAAGATAATGTGGAATATGAAGTAAAAAAATGTAATTTGAAGGTAGCTCCCGACGTTGAAATTGAAATGATGATATTACATTTTGTTGAAATAATTGAGCTAACATAAAAGCTTTTTGGTTGAATTTATTTTTAGATGTTGAAGTTATTTTATCATTCTTTCAGAAATATTTGTATGAAAATGTTTTGATTAACTTTTGTGAATGTTATGTGTTTATTGCAATGAAAAAGATATAAATTTATATATTTGTTTTCAGCATGGCTCTTTAAATATCATTACTTTGAAGGAATTTATTATGGAAGTCCACATAAACACAAGCCGATATGGCCAATGGATAGAAAACATAGACTTTAACCGATGGCCGTGGTTCCAAATTCGTGCCAGCACTTGCACAGTGTGCTTACACTGAGACCCAAAGAAATGACATGACAATGACATGAATGAAAATACGTATGTTTTGATATATCTATAAGACACCTGTGAATCCTCGCTGAAATTTTGGCGAAATACTAAAATTTGACTTAAGCTTTTAGACGTTTTATTTCATTTAAAATCGTACTTTATTCTAACTTCATAAGGTTTCTTTTTAATAGTAAAATATGGAAAGTTCGCAAATAGCTGTATTTGAATTGTTTGTCAAAGATAAGACCTGCCAAGAACAAACGTGATGTGCATTGTGGTATTAATTAGAATATACCTTTATTATAGCGTACGAAGACAAAATTATTCCATGTAAAACGATTTAATACAAATTCCAAAAAATCTTTAATATATATGTTAATGTTTCGTTACTTGTTTGCGCAGTTGTAATGAGTTATGGTAAGCTCTATAATCTCATACCGCCATCACCATTTTTCAACCAGGATACCAGGAGCACTGCGGGGTACCACCCATATCTGGCCAATATACCTACTATGCCCGAACTATGCGCTTTCGTTCTTCGTTCATAATGCGCAGGAGTGCAATGCTCTTCCGGCGTCTGTATTTCCGAATGCATACAACCTGAACTTCTTCGAGGTGCGAGTACATAGGCTTCTCATGAATAAGCTCGCTCCACTGTAGACGTCATATATGCCTTCGCGCTCGATGGAGGTCAAAAGCTTACTCATAAAAAAAAGGAGTTTATGTACTAAGGCTTCTGCAACAAAAGTTCAAAACTTCTATAAGATTAGTAAACGATCACCCTAGTCTATGTGAATATAGCACACACACTGTATCATTTTGCGTTGCCACTTGTGATGAAAGGATTCGTCCTTTGAAGTGAGGGACAAGGAAAGAGACAGAATGGATATGGAGAAAACGGACAGGAGGAGATGGGTCTTTGGTGCTCTTATTTTCAAAGGAAAAAATACAAAGGTACTACTTTTTCCCATTGACATATGTGAAAATAGTGCCGGTGATTGAGGTAGATTTTATTACCCTCAGATACTGAAGTAATAACGTGAAATTTTTGATACATTACCAAACATATACAATAAAAATGAACGCGTACAAGAAATTCTCCTGGTAACTTTCTAAAATACAATAAAATTTTTGCATATAATATTAAAAACATCCATCAAATTCGTCACATTCCAAGTTGACGGACGTGTGACGGATGGAGTATTCACAGTGCATTATAAAATGGTGGTAATGGTAAATGGTAGTGTTGTGTAACATTAATAGTGGACGTTATTCACCAAGTCAGGTGACCGCCGCATCACTCTTGTCAGTCACCTGTCGTTTGTCGATTAATCTCACTAATCTTAGATTTGTTGCTAATGGACTCGACGTCATATGTAATATCCGATTATATCAATTAGTACTACGACTTTTAATAATAAATAGCTATCGTTGTATTTGTATTCCGTAATAGAATTTTTGATTATCAAGTTTAGTATAGCCAGTATAAGCAAGTTACTGACCTATGGGAAGGATGGGGAAAAGGGTCACTCACAAAATCAAAATCAAAATCAAAATTATTTTTATTCAAGTAGACTTTTAAAAGTACTTTTGAATAGTCAAACGCTACCGACGGTTCGGAAGGTTGATTCTATCGAGAAGAACCGACAAGAAACTCGACAGTTACTCTTTTCAAATATATGTTTTTTACAATTGTATTCTTTCATATAAAATTTGGTTCTTGAATGAGATCCAGCAATATTAAGAGTCCCAAGCATTTTTATCGGAAAAATATTCCTCTAACGAATAATAGGCTTTATTGATAAGTTTATTTTTTATATACATTTGGAACTTGCTTGTTGTCAGTTCTAATAAGCAATCTGGAATTTTGTTGAAAATGCGAATACCTAGCCCCTTAAAAGAATTACTGACTTTACGCAGACGAAAGCTAGGATTACAAAGTTTATTTTTGTTTCCAGTGTTAATTGAATGTACATCGCTACAAGGCATTTTAGAACTGCAATATGATAACTATATTTTAAGTAGTGTCAGTACTTATCTTTCTCGAGTCTGATCTTGCCATCCCAAAAACAACAAAGCTCTTCTGCATATGTTTCCATTATTCCCAAAGACTCAGGAAAAAAAGAGTAAGACTATAGGTACATGTGGTGTATAAAATGAAATGGGAAAAAATTGTCTTTATCTATTTTTTTTTGTTTCATTTTGAGTTGAACCGGTTTGAAATATAATATAATTTGAAATATAATATGAGGACAAAGAATTATAAGTTGGTTCTAAAAGAGGTTTATCACGAGGTATTACTAAGATGTAAACTATGAAGAAAACTTTATTCCTTTGAGTATTTTGTGATGATCTTTTGAAGGTTACACGAAGATAACGGAATCCTAAAGGGAAAATAACTTTACCACGGCTACTGTTTGCTTTGTATTTGTGTAACAATGTCGCAGGGATAAACTACTTAAGTGAAGAGCTTAGAAAGACACAGGAAAACAAAACGTAAACATTACCCGAAAAAATCTTATATAGACAAAAAATCTTTTATAGACTAATTTATAATTGACAAGCGTGGTTGAATACTTCGCCTTAGCATGGAAGATGTATGCTTAAAAAATATACATACAGGCTGTGCTGCAACAGATATAATTATATAAATACGTAAAAACACAGCTGGTTATTTAAGTTGGTTAGAATTTTTCATAACTAATACCTGCCTGTGGCTTCCGCGGTGATCTTAAAATTGGCTCCAGAGAGAAATGGCTCATTTGTAAGTAAATAATGTTCCATAACACCGAGTTTTAATTGAATACGTCCTGTAGCATGTTTTTTTTTTAAATCCTACAGGAACTGAACAATTTTCCGGGATAAAAATAAAATACCGGTGTATGAAATTTTAATCAAATCCGTTGAGCCGTTTTTGCGTGGTCAAGCAACAAACATCCAAACATACAAACCTTCACATTTATTATACATATGAGTAGAATATTAATAAAAATTCTTCTTAAATAAAAATTCTAAACTCCAATTATTAGTTCTGACAATTAAGTTTTATTAATGGTACTTAGCTACTTAGAAGTAAAACTTGAATCTATATTCTGAGTATAGGAATAAGGGTTCTAATAATCTTGTAAGACGAGTATTAAATATATTGGCACTGAGCCAAAAATATTCATAATGATTCCGTGCCACATTCCTATAATTATTCTCATGAAAAGTAGTAGAGCTAGCGCAGATGGTAATAATACCCCATTTGGCTTAGCGGTCGTCAAAATTTATGCTAATATATGTAACTGAACCGCAAAATCTAATACGATTTTGGCTAACCATACGTCATTCTTATATACTTAAATTTTGTGTAATGAAAGTTTTATGTAAGTATCAAATATTCTACCGCAAGGCAGTAATGTCTTTGGCATTACTGTGTTTCGGTTTGAAGGGCACTGTAGGCTAATGAAATTACTGAGAAAAGGAGATTTAAGAACCAGTATCTTGAGGTTGGCAAAGCGAGAGTGACACCTACTAATGGTGTTGCAAGCGCTCATAGGCTACGGCAACCGCTTACCATCAGGTTGGGTCGTACGCTTGCTTGCCAACGTAGTAACATAAAAAAAAATCCTACTGTTAAAAAAACCACTGGACCTTATAAAGGAAATGGAATTAAAATACATAAAAGCAGTTTTTCCTTCTAATGGATCGCTGTTCACATACTCGGAATTACATAAGAAGTATATTAGCTAAGCGTATAATTGTGAAAATGGCGCCACTGCCTCATAAAAGCAGACGTTATAAAAATGTTTTAATACACTCAGCTAATTGTGTACTGTTAAAATAAATACGACTAGAATCTTTATACGATTTCGCTTATAATAAAGTTAATTGTTATTTAAAAAAAAATACACAATACATTCGATGTTTTATATTCGTTAAAGTAATGAGTAGATTGCTCTAATTACTTAACATAAGCAGTCATTACCGTAATAACAAGCATTTGCCTGCGACTTTGCCAGCCTGAATAACGCTTTTAATACCAATTTTGATCACTCATATCAAACCTTCTTTACCTCTAATTGTTCACCAAAAAACGAAGTTTCATCCTTCTAGTTTAAAACATTGTCGGAAATCCCATACAAACTTTCCACCTTTTTTTTTCCTTAAGGTTTGGATTTCGAAAAGTCCCTTAGTGCTCGTTTACATTTAAAACACCTGTGAAAAATTTAGCCCTCTAACGTCAAAGGCTTAGGTTGGGCCTTGATAGGTCAGTCAGGTCTTCTCCTTTTATATCTTTCTTTCTTATCGAGTGGTTAGTGGCCAATCTAGAGTCAGAGTTGTTCAGGTCGCCCGTAGGCCTCTAACTTGACTTATCGACTGTTGTCAAATTGTCATCAGCCGGGACTGACTTTTACATGCCCCTGAAGTACGGAGGCGCTCGGTTGAAATACCACTATGCGATCACCCATCTAGTGACTGACCGCGCCTAAAGTTGCTTAACCTACCGATCGTTTACCGATCAGTGGGTGCACTTTATATAGGTGTGTAATCTATATAAGATTATATTTAATGTAATGTTCATTAAAAATTCATATTATAATAAGCTTGCATATTCTCATTAATATTGCTTATCTCACAAATTAATTTGATACAAATAACTGGAGCGATGCATCCTTAATGATCAACACGTAAATTGTTAATATATTTAATATAACGCATGTATTTCATAATATTAGAAGTAGTTTCATAATGTTCTAAAGAATATTATGAAATACTCGATGGGGAGGTAAAGAAAATCTTTCCAGCAAAATATTTTAGTATTCGAAAGGCTCTATTTCTTTGAAAATGGAATTTGAAGAAAATGTTCAATTATCCCTTTGAACTGGAAATACTTTGTTCGCGATACGTATTACCAACCAATATTTTTCTTATATAAAAATCAATCTTTATTTTAATATATGGAACACAATTTTTGTTAATGTTTTTATTAAATAGACGGTGGTTTCAGAATTCGTAATTTTATTATGTTAAAATGATATACAGAAATTATTGTATACATTTTATTTATTTTTATGTTTATTTATTTATTAAGTCAATATAATGTTCACAATATGTTTTATACTAAAGTCTTACAAAACCTGACAATTGGTTTGACGTTGTCAGAGTTATACTACTAAGTCAAATAAATATACTAATAACAACATTTAACATAACACCTTAGTTTGATACTGGCATAAAAGTACCCTTTTTGTCATACATCTGTAGGATCCAAATCCAAAAATATTTTTCGTTTTAAAAACTTACTCTGCAGTTAAAAATTCATTTCTTTTACTAGCCTTAAAGACACAAAGTATAATGTTCAATTTATTGAACATAAATAGGTGCTTGTCTCATGTTTAAGAAAAAAAAATGATTTTTTCGTTTTTTTTTTGGCAGGAAGTAGAATGATTAAATGTCAATGTAATTATTGAGTTAATTGAAGAACATATCCTGCCATGCCAAAACTAACATTAAGTTATTGCTAAGTTAGGTACGCTAACGTAGATAATATTCAAATATATTTAGAAATATAATTTAAAAAATAAAAACTTACAGAATTAATTAACGCATAGCCATAATTTTTTTTGATACAGCGCGAATTCATGCTATATTATTATTTGTGGATGCTTTACTAAAGGCTCTTCAAACACGTGCGGGTCCACTACACGTCTCCGCTTGTATGATACATGCCTCCCGGAAGTTTCAATCACTTTATTAAAGCTTTTACACCGCTCTTATTAATTTAAATATCTCTCTTTGTGTACTATGCCTTGTTTGCGTTCATTGACTCCACAAGATTAAAATGATTTTATTGACAAATTGTAGTACTTGCAAAATTTAGCAACACTTTGAAACATTTTGGAAGTAGTCTATCATTTATATTTATTTTTTTATTTTACTATTTTTGAAGGTTTAAAATTAATCCTTAATTAATAAGTAATGAGCCTGAGGTTTTGAAATTGCAAACGGTAACGAAATGTTTTTTAAAAATTAATATTGAATGAAATAGAAATTAAAAATATCACTCTATAATTGATTAATTATGTATTTTTGATTGAGTGTGATTTGTGTAACAAACACTTGGTCTACTTTTAAGTACTTATAATCTGGTATTTATCTTTATACAATGACAGGAACTTGTGATTTAAAATAACATTTCTCTGGAATAAAACATTCAAATCAGCCGAAAGACGTCGCGAGAAAGAACAAGTTAAAACATTATTATGACGTGAAACTGAAACCAAAATATAAGCGAGACAAGCTACTTATATAAATGACAACAAATTTCCTTCATAAATATAACAAAAGAGCAATTTCGTCATCAAAGCGTTGTCTTTCAGAATATGCGTAAAATAACAGTTTTATGCGACGCGGATCATTTAAGATGACTTGTAGAGTGCCGAGCAACAATACGACTAATGTCTTACTCTCCCTAACGTAGTGACTTACACAAATTGTTGTGGCGTAACGGAACGATTTTGTAAGGAGCTTTTTGTCAAACGACGTACATAATGTCCCCCGTGGGGCAAAGGAAAATAGACCTTAAATACACAATTATTGTAATTGATAAAGTGGATTTTGTTTCATTAGAATTTTCATTTCCCCCAACAAAAATTTTTACTGGCTTAAAAAGAAAGATTTGCCATTTGGCTTTTTTAGTCATTGGTACTAAATATACATTTTTTTGTGCGACTAGTTGTCAAGCAAGTATCTGTTCCAACTAATGGTAAAAAACAAAAAATAGACACCGTTGTGGCGTTGTTGGTAGCGAGTCTGCCTTAAGCCTCGACGGTTGCGGGTTCGATTCCCGCTCGGAGCAGATGTTTGTATTAATCGTACAGGCATGTTTTCCGGTCTGGTTGTGTTTGTCCTTGTCATTGTGAATGTTTCCGGACCCCCGACACAGGATATAATTATACTAATGGGGCCCGTTGAGTGTGTAGCGTTTATTTATTTATATATATTTACTGGTATAAAAAAAAAATGGTAAGCGGTTATCGTAGTCTATGAGCGCTTGAAACACCACATAACTGGCCAGCTTCTCGCAATAAAAGCCCTACCATCATATGTGTGCTTATACATAATATAATACGTAACCTCTTTCCTATAATACTTCTCATTTTCGCTGATCATTTGAACCTCGATTAATAGCATTATTCTACAATGAGAATATCAATATCAGCATATCAAGACTATAACAATGTCATTCGACATTGCAATTGCATTCAATTAAGCCAAAAATTGTACCAATTGCTTTAAGATTTTAATATCGAGTAAACGACATACTATAATGGAACAAGTAAAGGCACGTTTGAGAAAACACGACGATGAAAACTACTCGGCTTTAATACATATAATTGTGAGAAAACAAACACGATATTTGACATTACAAAAAGTATTCCAATAAAAAATTCAACGAAATAAGCCCGGAGAGAAATAACATAACGCTTATTATATCATGATCTATCTGCAATAGAGAAAATGGAAAACATTGGGAATTTTCATTCCATTACCTCCGTTTGGGGTGGAAGTCGAGTGATGATATCCGTAAAGGAATTTGAAGATAATTAAGATTTCGCACTCCCAACCTGAAGATGAGTTTTTGGAATGTGTATAGTGTCGAATGAACACGAATACAATAGTGAATAATTATAATTCATAGGTTTTCCCGCGGCTACGCCCGCTTGAATACGATTGTTAATGAGACATACTAATTGAAATATAAATATATGGTTCTCAATACAAACTTTTATTCCCTTTTTCATCCTCTTCAAGTTTTTGTGTTAAAAATCCTTCAAAAGGTTCAGCAGGTTCCGAAACCGCAATGTACATGTAAATTTACTACATACCAATAACGCCCCGTGATTTTACCCGCTCAGATCTTATGTCTAGAATACACCGAGACAAAGAATTATCCTATATTAAAATCTTGATTTGAAATATGTGTCTTAAATTACATATACATTGATCCTGCTATTGTGAATATAAGGGTACAAATAATTACGAAAACCCTTCTCCAATTTTGTATACAATAGATAATCGTCAATAGGCAGTTTAGGTACTCGCATATATCCTCTTAATCCTATAAACGCTTTAACAATTGATGTGTCGAAGCGAAATTGCTGTGATAATTGCGGCAGCTCTCCCAAATGTCATTAAAAGATTGAAAGATTACTTGTCCCTGTTTTCGGGCTAAAATTCAAAGCCTATATTCAGCCTCATCACTTCAGTTCATACGCATTTTGCTCTTTTTCGTGTATGCGTTTTTGTTATTGTTTTCAGTAGCTGTACTTTTGATATTTTAAGAACGTATGTAGACCTATTTCACATAAAATTAATAACAGCTATCTATTATATTTTATATTTAGAAATACATAGTATTTTTATTCAGAATTAAGTTTTTTTAATTATAATTAATGAATATTGTACTCAAATACATAGCATTAAGTTACAATAGAGTGATCTGGCTGGTTGTTGTGTATTAGTTGGGATAAAATCGAAGTATGGAAGATTTATCTTATTAGTTTAATGGTGCGTTCAGAGGTCGAGGGCTAGCACAATTTGCAAATTTGGAAAGTTTTTCGTGAAGGGTATTGTAAATTCCTAATTTTAATTTCTTTTTGCTTTTAGACTACATTTTTTTATTGCAAAAATTCTAACATCAATATATTTTAGTCTTTTTTTAAAACGTTGTATATTATGTTTTAGATAAGAATGATTTAACCAATAATGAGACTGTGAACAAGAACAACATTAAAACCTATTCTTTTTATATCTCTACAGTCATTAATATAAATATCGACAGTGTGACCACAAAGTCTATATTGTCTGAAGAAAAAAAACAACAAAATCAGTTTCTGAATGTTCAATGTGAGATATATCCCAATACATATACGAAAATGCAAATTAAAAATTACTCCCCCAATCAACAACCCTAGCGTTCTTTAAATCTGACAAAACAATGACCGTGTACCGTACCGTACCGTCACCGTACTATGTAGTAAACCTTACTGGTGGTAGGCCTTTTATTGTAAAAGACCAGCTAGGTATGTACCGCCGCAGTGTCAGCTATTCTACCGCAAAGCAGTATACTGTGTTTCGGTTTGCAGGACACCGTAGCTAGTGAAATTACTGAGCAAAGAAAAATTAAGAACCAATGAATATGTAGAGCTTGGCAACGCTTGAGTGACATCTAAAATCAGTGTTGTAAGCGCTTATAGGCTACGGCATCTGCTTACCATCAGGTGGCTCGTATGCTTACTTGCTAAAATTATCACAAAAAAAAAAACTCTTTTTTTACTATCATAATTTTATACAAAATGCCTTATTACATTTTACAGATAAAAGAGATATCAAATCTTTCATCTCCCCACGTTATAATCACGGACTGTGCTTATGACATTCGGGTAGCGTTTTATTGCGAGGAGGAATGTTTGGGGCGGCTTATTGGAAAAGTTTTAACTAGATTACGTTTGATTAGATGAGACGCATCTAATGAAACTTTGTTGACGGAGCGATGGACTGTGAATTTATTTTCTAATTATTTATTCTGTATTTCGTTTTCGAATTTTATTATCATTAACGTAGTGTGGATTGAATTGAATTGTATTTAGGTTGGTAATTATTTCTATATTGTAATGTAATTGTTATACTGTTTAATGTCGGACACGTCTTTTTTGTCAAAGACAACGTTGTGGTTGCGGGTTCGATTCCCGCTCAGACAGATGTTTGCATTGATCGTATAAGTATGTTCCGGTCTGGGCGTTTGTCGACCATGCCTTCAAGAGCATGTTAAGCTGTCGGTCCCGGTTGTTATTGCATAACATCTGATAATAATCATTAACTTTTGATAGGCAATTAATTGGTCTTATCCACCGAGTTACTGGTTTGTTTTTAGAGTTAGGACGTCGGATGGCAATCGCTCTTTGTAAAAACTAGTAACCTGTCAAATCCAGACAAGATCATTAAGAAGACCCTGGGTAAATAATACTCGTATAGTACCGGGAATAATGCTAGGAAGAAGAAGTCTTTCTTGTTATTAAACTTTGAGTTGTAGCATAGCCTTGCTTTTTTGTGACAAGGAAGGTCCGGAACGGGTAAGCAGTGATAGTACTCATACAGAATATCGACGTGACGTATTTATACAGCTACATTGCGTTTGTTTGGTCAAAAGTCCTCTTTATCTACTCTCATCATATCAAGTGAAAACGCAAAATGGCGCGTCTGCTATTGCTAATAACCTAAGGCTTATTAATATGCTGCATATTGTGGTATAAAAAGTGGTTACTATAAATATAGTTACTTTTCAAAATTAGTCGTTTAAATATGCTTTATTTCGATTTACTCAGTACAATTCAATATTTGTATTAAACTAGCTTACAAAATAAATAACGGGAATTTATACTTCATCATAAATCATGAATTTGGTTACAAAATTGAATATATTGGATTAATTCTGACTCTCCAATTAGTTAATATTGAATGAATAATTCGTGTTTCTCATAATTGTATTATTTTTGTTTTTAGAAATATATTTGGACCGAGGAATGGAATTAAGGAATGTTTTAGTAGATAAACGCCATTTTTTGCTTAAATAGGGCTTTATATGTATAGAACAGTAATAATATAAGCCGCGTTTTCTTTTGGACTTTACTTCGATGGAATAGAGACGCCTTTCCCTCCATGCCAAATAAAAAAAGAAGGACATCATTTACCGTTTAACGTCTGTCATTATCGAAAATGTTTATATAAAAGAGTCCATCAATAGTATTGAACTCAAATATAAAATCTGAAAAGCGCAATCATATTTGTTTGTTGTTTACTTTCATTTATAAAAAAGGAAGGTATATCTAAAAACCAGGTCACTTTTTTATATCGCACAAAGCCATCGTTATGAGGTAGAATATTGTAATACTTATTTCACATCAATCTATTTCGTACAGCTGCATACTCAACCACCTCAACTGTACTACTAGTCTCAAAACACAAACTACGAATCAACAAACACAAATACACACACTACGACGAGTAGTTGTTTTGTCACTAGCAGTAACCGCTTCGTAAATCCTGGCGTCATAAATTGTATAAAATAAATGTATATAATAATTCCTGCAGTCTGGAAGCTCTTTAATATTTAACTGTTTATATTTACATTTCAGAACTGCAATTTTATTATCCAAGCGAAAAAGCTTACGAAAGAATATTTTAGCTCAGAAATTCAAGTTAACGTAATAGCGTAATATAATGTGTTTAAACTGTGTGCTCTCTGAAGTAGACACTAGACGAGTTAGCAAAGAAGGTCTAGTTTAAACAATAATAACAATAGGAAGCTACCTGCACTGCATGCGTTGCATAACCAACTAAAAATAAAAGCATTTTTAAACTAAGTACATAGCATTATTTTTAACGACCTGTATTCCGCTAACTCGGTAAGAATAAACTGACATACTTAAAAAAATTGTAATAAAATTTAGTTATATTTTTATAAGAAAATTCAATTTATTGGACTTGCCCAATCAATAATAATTGATACATTATTTCAAAAATAAGCAGCATTTAATATAAATAAAAAGACTGTATCGGGTATTCGGAGATTACAATTATAATCACTTGTAATTAGTTAGTCAAGCATAATAAAAACTATATTCTTTTGAACCTAGTACTGAAAAAAATAAAAACTAAAAAGTAAAAATGAAAATAATAAAAACTTCTAAATTTTCTTTAAAATTTCCTCTAAAATATTTAGTGTTTAGTAGTAAAAATTGAATTGTACAAATTTTAAATCATAACCCAAATCAAAGTGTAGCGAAATCGGATTTAGTATTAGAATAATAAAATCATTTGGTATAAAGAAAAGGATATTATACACTGGTATCCCAGCTTACAAATTAGTTTTAAATCTTAATGGCATCGTATTAAACGAGTCGTTTTATTTCGATTTTTATTATGTTTGTTTATAAAACAAGGCAATTTATTTAACTTTTAATAGCTTGAAAAATAAAGCACCTAGATTGGAACCCTTGTTCCATTAAAAACTGTTTATCTCTTTACTTACCGGCGTTCATGTTTTGTATATAAAAAGCGAAAACTTCAACGGGGAAAGTGGGGCAGAGTTAATTAAAAAGGATTTTATTCTTAGCGATGTATAAAGTTACGATTTTCATTGTTTCTTTTGAGTTCACTCTTATAAAATATTATAAAGAGAATTAAACCTGCCCGCACATCTAGTTTTTATATTTTTTTTATATTCTTAATTAAATTATAATATGGAGTCCGCTGGATGCGGGTGGCGCAGGACTGGTCATTGTGGCACTCTTTGGGGAGGCCTATGTCCAGCAGTGGACGTCCTTTGGCTGAAATGATGATGATGATGATGATGCATTATTTTCCCTTAAATATTTGAAAAACCTCAGTATTTATTTTAGTTACTACAGTTCTATGGATATACTTAAACCAAAGGGTGTCTACAATTAGTTTTGGTAACGCATGCGGGCTTGATCTCAATACAAGACAAATATTTAACGTAGATAGGTACCACACAGATGTTCTTCATGGTATTATTAGTATATCTATGTGTGTGTTGTAAATGGATAGAAAACATAGACTCTAACACTGAAGCTCTAACATGTATGTCTATTATAAGGTTGATGGTCACTTGCTGGAGGTACGGCTTAAATGTCTGCCTGGTTCACTACCACGGAACGTCAGTAAAGAACTCGTGAAGTGATTGCTCATCAGTCACGTTTCGAAGTCAAAGGTAGTTAGTCTAATTTGCCTTCTACTATAGTATCAGCTCCCTTCGCGTTTGTACTCTACTTCCACGTACTATCAGGTGTAGTGGAGAGAAGAGTGTATCCTCTTTAAAAAAAATGTGTTAAAAGTATTATTATGGGATAATCATCAAAAACAAAACGTTAAATGCCAGTTTTTTAAGCAGTTTAATTTTTATATCTAAGGTATTTTTTTGATTTTTAATAAAAATGCAAATAAGTCAAATGTAAACATTGAAGTATTATACAATAAGTATTTCCATGTATGCAAACTCAGTTAGACTTAGTCACCTTTTGTTATATTAAGGTCAAGTACTATTTATATCTACCGGTAAACTGAGACATCTGTGGTTTGATTATTCAATGCCATTTTCCGAGCATAAGTAAGTATACAACATAAAGATTATGTAAAACATTTTTTTCTTACCTTTACGAAGGTTCGGTTTTAGTCCCTGGTATGAGGGAGAAAATTGCCCGGTTCTCTCACGGAAAGATGACGATAATTAACTCGCTTCACCTCCCGGTAACCTAGCCACCGTATGTTTTATCCCTTTTTTTTTTTTTTTTTTTACTTGGGGAAATGCATTTACGCACCCCCGCGCCGGGACAAGATGGTAAAAAGTGGCGCGGGGAGTGTGGGACTCGAGGCCATGTGCAATGGTCTTTATAAGACCTGGCCCCCATACCCAAACTAAAACCCCAAGGTCCCGTCTAGCGCCATAGTGGGACGTCACGGGATCGCTTGCGCATTCAACCGCGACGCCCCGACGATATGTTTTATCCCTCGCACGAGGGATAATAAGCGAACTTTTCACCGTAAGAAAAAAATCGTATACGGTGCGTATACAGAAGACAAATAGTATATTGTCACCGGCGTTTGTCGCGATTTATAATAATCAGCGGGTGACAATGTCCTCCTTTTCTCCCTAGGTGCCTAATTTACTATTTTCCTAAAGAAATCACATTTTTTCCGACTTAATGTTGTGTTCAAATTTTGTATTACAACTTATTATCTTGGTGAGATTTACAGCCATAAAAATGTTCATCCCTAAACAAAATATGTCCAATATTAGTGTACCTACCCTAATTTCTCCGCCTTATTTCGTCTTTACGGCTCATATTTTCTGTAGCGAATTACGCGCAGGTGCGAAGGTTATCATTAATGGTGGATTAACTTACCCTGTACAGTATATCTATCCTTTTCCTTCTAAGTAAATATGCTATTAGAGTAATCAACTTTCTCCTTTCCCGAAACAGATGTGTCTCAGTATTCTTTTAGACATTATTTGTGTGATTTTTTATTCCAGAAGCGTATCGAAACGGGGATAGGCGTTGTGTTGATATATTATGGTCATATCAAGAATTTAAATAGAGACAATAAAAACCATTGTTTAGCTCAATATGACGATCAATGGATCAAAAACCAAACAGTAACACGGGCTGTGTTACTGTTTGGTTGTACTGTAGGGATGTACTACTCTCTCAAAGACTTTTATTGGAGTAAAATAACTTAATGCTCCTCAATATGTCTCCTTTTTCCTTCTCGTTAGCTTTCCTACTTTTCTATAACATAATATATCATCATCTCATTGGCGGTCGGTGATGTTTGTAATGTTTACCACATTTAAATACCACGTTAATAATTTACGTAGCTATAAGTAATGTAACTGTGGTAATAAACTAATAATGTTGTTTTATAATAAAGGTCAACCTAATGATGCCATCTAAAGAGAAAAAAATATTTTAATTAAAATGAACAACCTTAATTTAATTAAATCATAACAAGCTGGAGTCACGTACGAAATGTTGGACCCTTTCGTCGATCCAAATATACGTTCCTTTGTTTGGGGAGGTGAATTTTTTAAAGAGATAATGTCGTCCGACGGGTTAATTAACTTTATTAGAATTTATTTCGCTTAACGTGCTCACTCCGTTAATAGAGCCTTTTATCCTTCTGATAGCAGGCCGGATTTTAGTCACATTAACGCAGAAATACTGCGATCTCCAGCGAAATTTATCATTTTCACAAACATAATTTTAAAATTGTTAAGTTTTTATAAATATGTTAAAATGAGTTTCTTATTAACTTAGTAAAGCAAGATAGCGTAATTGGTCTTATGAAACTTGATAAATACACCTAGGTTCTAACCTACCAGAATTTACCAATACAATATTTGATTCGAATATATAAGTCTTATCGTGTTTACTGCGGGTCTTTAGAAAAATTCATCATGTTTATGCAGGATCATTAAACAATATACATTTTTTAAAATATGTTTTCATTTTAAGGACTGAGAAAATCATATTTGTGCTTTATAAGAATATTACTAATACCATATGTATTACTCAAATATTCAATATTCCAAATTTAATAAACGTGAGCTGCTAGAAGTAATTTGTATTTCGGATTCGATAACGCCATTCAGACGATTAATGATGTATAGCAGATTGAAGATAATTATTTCTGTAATTGAATATCGATTTTATATATCGATATAATTGTTCTCGTTTATGTTTGAAAAGGGATTAATGAGTTCTAGTACTGTTTCCAGTCTCACAAAGAACTCGTCTCACAAAGAATGTCGATTTCAAATAACAGGATCTGCATAGGTACGTTTCGTTCGCCGAATTAAAGCGCTGAAGGTTCATAATCCCACCATTATATAATGATAAGCATTCTATTTAGTATTTCATGTGTATTAATATTATTGTGTGCAGAAAAATAACTATTTTTTTATTAATATATCGAGATAGTATGTTGACAATATTGTTCTAGAAACATTTTAAAGAATTTAAAAACTATTTTACGAAAGAAAGCTTTGCATAAATTTAGTGAGTAGTTTTTTTCCGTAGCGAAGATTTGCGGGCTGCATCTCAATAACCATAATTAATACTCGAAGCTTTGTATAGAGTTGAAATTCACCGAACACAACGTTTTTTTATATTTTAATCATTTTTTTTAACTCATGATCTGTATTACATAAATATTTTCTTATGTTAATCTTATATATTCTTAATGCAACGGTGGTATTTTTTGTGCAAGTTCCACGCGCACTTAGACAGATTTTTTATAGTACCCAAGTGAAACAAAGGACATATCTTAGTGTAGCATTTACGATAAATAATAGGATTTACTTCTGTCTCCAAATACATTAATTGTCCCAATATTGAGTGATGGCCATTTAGGATTCTACACAATCCGTTGTGAGGGATCTGTAACACTTGACTGTGCGAATGTACATTACGCAAATGAACAAAGGGTTGTTCAAATGCTCATCTTTGCGGGTGTACGTAATAAATAGGGTATATTGTGTTTCTGATTGCTTAATCTTCCCCTTCAGTTTACGTTTGTCTGGTAAGCTTAATAGATAATTTGTTCCTACCCTAAGGTAGGGTCATATTTGAATACCAATTACCACACATTTTTATTCAATTCATGTATGATTCATAGAATATCATAGTTTTATGAAGCGAGTTATCTTTAGCGAACCACAGTTCTTTCTTTATTTCCAGACTGTTCATTGGTATTTTCTGAAACCACTTTGATACTCTATCAATCTATCGGTTGCAATATGACAAAAAACTTACGCCGATCTAGAAATGTTGAAGTTGTAAATTAAAAAAGGCCAAAATATACAAATTGAGAAGCAGATCTCTTTTTAACAATTACAAAAAATTTTAATTAGAAACAATGTTGTGTGTGCGAGCGCGTGCGCGTTTGTATGTGTGTGTGCATGTTTCTAAAACGGTCGAAAGTCTCTTTAGTTCCATATCATCATATTATGCATATAATATGAATAATTACTAGTGGTATGTCTTTTATCGTAAGAGACCGGCTAGGTATATACCAACGCATTGTCAGTTAGTCTACCGGAAAGCAGTCTACTGTGTTTCGATTTAACCACTGTAGCCAAAGAAATTACTGGGCAAAGAAGATCTAAGAACCAATATTTCGAGGTTGGCAACGCATGAGTGACACCTACATTGTACACCTTATGTATGCTGTTGCAAGCTCGAAATATGAAATCATCTAATTTATAATAAAAACATAATACTATAAAAACATTATACATTTGATATTATAAATATAACAAACAAAACAAGAGAGGATGGCTCGTAGATTACAACGCCTATTTTCCATGTACAGAACAGCGAAGAACCTAAATCTCAAGTAACCATACATTAGATGCACCTGACGGGATACCGTAGTCAAAGCCTGTGATTTAATATGGTCTTGTTAGATGTTTGCCTGGCGTCGTATTACTCACGCTAACTGAACTAGACCCCTCGTTTGTCACTCTTGACGTGCCGTTTGACCATTGTATAATTTGTGTTTAAATACAGACTGTAAGGGTAATTCTTCAAAATGTTTATTCCTTTATTAAGGCTCCTTCAAATATGCCTCTTTATAACTCAGCCATTACACTGAATGTCTAAAAAGATCTAGAAAAATGACATTTTAATGTTATTAGATTTGACGTATACTTTGATGATTAGTTGACGTGTATTACGAAGTTTATGACGTAAATTTTTATTTACTTAAATTTTTTAATATGTACGTATTTTGCGATCTACAAAAAATGCTACTCATAATATCCTTTTTGCTAAGTCATCTAAAGATCGAAACTAAATCTATACTACCTATCTGGCCAGATAGTTTATCTCCTTTCTAAGATACTAGTTCTTTCAAATATTCATACAAAAGCATAAAATAATGAATAATAAGAAGAAGTATATGCGAACTACCTTTCTTTTGCACTACAAATCTACAACTTACACGTAATACTAGTTTCTGGTACTCATATCGCCATTCTACTTATGACTGCATTGGTGTAAACGCTGCTTTGCCTTAAAGCATCGCATTGCTCAAGCAAGAGGAGTAGTTTGTCTTTCATGAATGTTGCTAGTATGTAATTTCGTATTCTGTATATTCGAAGGAGAAGCAGTTATAAGTATTACTCATTAGGTAACTAGCATCTCCCCGTGACTTCGTCCACTGTTACCTAAAAAATGTTTCTAAAATAAATAAATTGTTCTTAGTACCTGATTTTTTTAACACTCTGTAACAAAGTAACCTGGTTTTTTCCGTGATAAAAAGTATGACATATGTTAGTCTAGATAATAAGCTTACTGTGTTTTAAATTTCATCCAAATCCGCTAAGCCATTTATGCGTGATTGAATAACAAACATTCAAACTTCCAACACAAATTGTCACGTTTATAATATTATCAGTAAGATGATCACCTGCGAGGACACAAAGATAAATCAATCTGCTCTGTTCATTCTTCGTCCTAGCATTATTCCCGGTATTTTTATTTTACCCAAGGTCTGCTTATTACTCTTATCCGGATTTGACAGGTTACTAGTTTTTACACAGAGCGATTGCCATCTGACCTCCACAACCCTAAGGGCGAACCAGTAACTCATCGGATAAGAGCAATTTACTTATCAAGAGTTAACGATTAACACCAGATGTTATGTGGTAACAACCGGGACCGACAGCTTAACGTGCTCTCCAAGACACGGTGGGGAGACCCACATACAAACGCCCAGACCGAGACAGAAATTTAACAAACATCTGCCGGAGCGAGAATCGAACCCGCAACCGTCGAGACTAAAGGCAGACACGCTGCCCACAACGCCACAACGGTTTCAATCTGCTCTGTTCATTGTGATGATATAAATATAAGCAGGTTCTTAAGTCCAGTTATAAGTTGTGTGGGTATTGGTCAGTTAACCGTTTCACAGTAATAATAGTTTACCTTTTTTGTCTTAAAAGCTGTCCGTCTTCTGCTTCAGCGGTTTTCAATGGTTAAAAAAGTAGTTTATTTATTTAACTTGTCCAACAATATTAACAAGGGTGTGGAGTATCCTTTTAAGCAATACATTTCTTGTGATGTTATAGAAGAGCGGTGTATCCCGTTCTCCCATATCTTTAGTATTAGTATCTAATTTAAGCCGACAATTTAATGAATTTTACCAAAACAATGTCACTCATCCATATTTGTGTGTAGTATGTATATGTATGTCCATATGGTTTAAGTTTTGGGTTTAAACACGAAGTTTCATCAAAATTAGCAAACGAAAGAACGTACAGACATGTCAATTATATTTATATGCTTGGTGATTATATATGTAAACTAGCGGCCCGCTCCGGCTTCGCACGTGTATAAAATATATAGCCTATGTCATTCACTGAAAAAATGATTAAAATCGATACAGTAGTTTTGATTTATTCATTACTGCCTGTGGCCCGCACGCGTTAAATGTAATTATTTACGACATCACATTAGAAACCTCAAAAATAAGTTTTTTCCTCCACTATTTAATGGATGTTATTATATATAAACCTTCCTCTTCAATCACTCTATCTATTAAAAAACGCATCAAAATCCGTTGCGTAGTTTTAAAGATTTAAGCATACATAGGGACAGAGAAAGCGACTTTGTTTTATACTATGTAGTGATTTTATAATATTAACATTAAATTGTATTATTAACTTATATTTTTATTTTGTTTTCAGGTATATACTCGACAGTTATTGCCTTGTATTGGGGTAGTACGTGAGTAAATTGTCAAGTATTTGTTATTCAATATCAAATAGTACTTTACGTTTTCTCTTAAATTGTTATCCCGAATAAACTAAATAGTAGTAGCACTTATGTGCGTGGTTACAAAGGATCAGGCGAGCTTACCTCTTTGGTATTTTAGTATATGCTTAACGTTACACACTACACACTCAACGGTCCCATTAAGATAATGAAATCCTGTGTCTCAGACCGAAACACTACCTGTATGATTAATACAAGCATCTGCTCCGAGTGGGAATCGAACCTGCGATCTGTACCACTCAAGGCAGGTTCGCTAGCGCTGCGCCACAATGTCATCGTTATATAATTAGGTAAAACATGTTTCTAATAATTATTATTATTAGCTTACAACTTGCTGCTTATAATATAACAATATAATTATATTCCTTAGTACGTTATAAAAGGCAATGGCCCGAACTTCACGTAAGAGCTTCCTACGGCTTAATCGTTTCTATGTTAAATGGCCTAAGCTTAATTGCTGTCATTTTGTTAGAGACTTTAGTTAATAATAATTAGTAGCTTTTTTATACTTCTTTTATCCTATGGAATTACCTTCGGAATCGAAATTTCTCTCAATTTATCAAGCTGTCGCACCGTCGAGCTTAAAAGTGTTTACATTCCTTGATTTAATTTCACGCAACGCTAACGACTATGGACAGTAAAGGAAAAATGAAACGAACTTACTGAATCATTCTGAAGTTTATTCTACAAGAGGTACTGATAAAAATTAGTCTTCCTGCCAATGTGCAAAATTACAAAATTAGATTAATGAATCTTTCAAGTACCATTTTCCAATTCAACACTCACATCTACATTACAACAAATATATTCATTGTAACATTATATCAATCATCGTAATAAACTAAAATGTATAGCAGTTTAAAAAATCATATATAGAGAGAGAGAGAGATAAATAAGAAATACAAAACTGCTTTATTTAGAATCAGAAACAACTAGATATTTTGGAGAAAGGTTACAGTTGTAATTGTAGTGATGATACATTTTTAATGTTATATCAATAAATTTTTTTTTTTTTTTTATATTTGAAGTTGGCAAGCAAGCATACGGCCCACCTGATGGTAAGTGGATGCCGTAGCCTATGAACGCTTGCAGCACCTTTAGTAGGTGCCACTCACGCGTTGCCAACCTCAAGATATTAGTTCTTAAATCTCGTTCGCCCAGTAATTTCACTAGCGTACAATGCCCTTCAAACCGGAACACAGTAGTGCCTAAGCACTACTAATTGGCGGCAGAATATTTGACACTGCGGTGGTACCTACCTAGCCGGCCTCTTGCAACAAAGACCTACCACCAGTGTGACTGATTGCACTGGTGGAATAATCTCTGTTGAGACAGAGGTTATCCCAACAGCGGGCGATGGGGTCGTCACATCCCGACGCCTTTAAAATTTTTTTATATAAAATTTAAATTTTAACTTTGAGAACAAATAAAGCTAAGTTAAAATGGAAAAAATCAATCAATCATGTCCAATCCCTTGGTTAAGATGTAATTTAACAGCATTAATGGTACTATGATTTTAAACTGAGATAGCAACGTGAAACAGCAATTTAACCATGCTTCCACTCAATCAAAAGTAATCTAAAATATCTGTGAAATTGTTCACGAGAGTAAAAGTGAGTTATTGGGTACTATTATTTTGAAATTAAAATGAAATTCAATGTTCTGAAAGAAAGATCTGTCTTCTATTATAGTACGGAAAGCATTAAATTTAGGTTGGCAACAATTTAAATCATGTTGCTAATTTTTTTAAAGTAGCTTATTTTGAAATCTCACTTTATGTCCTGAAAAAGTAATAGTCGTAGTGTTATAAAATTTATTAGTCTATGTATGAGATGTAACTAAGCACTCCTGATTTCAAAACGCTAATTATTTTTATGTGAATTTTTGCTTGTAATTCGCTTTCGCAATGTGCGATAACGTATATCAGAGATATAACAATAAAGCCATTTTCTCACAACGAAATACAATAACTTTTGTATGTCGAATGAAAATGTGGGTAGAAAGTAGGCTTTTTATATCAAGATGCTTGCGTATTCGAATACGGTGCGACTGATGAAAATATTGTTATATATGCAGCCTTTGGATAATTGCGACAATAGTGTGCATGTTGTCGACTCCAGAAATAGGAGAAGATTAAGAAAGAGGAAATGAAAGAAGTTGATTTTGGGCTTTCAACGCTCCCATTCATCGATAAAAACAATAGAACGCATACTCCTACTTTACATATAAATTCTATGAAAGATTAGTTTTTCCTATGTCGAGTTGTTCTATTCATGCTAAAAACATCATTGCTCTTCTAGTACCTCAAATATCTCAAACATAACCTAAGCATTAAGGAGTCTCTTGGGTAAGGTTTACATAAAAATATGCTACACTCAGGAGTGATAAATAAACTGATAAGAAAAAAGAAGTAATAGTTAGTGGAATTAAAGCCTCGATAGCTCAATGGTTAAACAGCCGACTGCGCTCTGTTAACGCGAGAGTTGCGGGTTCGTACCTGACCGCGTTGGGTTATTATCATACCCACTCCTAGCGTAAGCTACGAGCTTATTTGAAGAGGAAAGCGGTATTAGTAATATCTTGAAAAAGCAATGTTAATATTCTTTATAAAATAAAATAAA
Organism: Hestina assimilis; assembly: GCA_023373885.1. Taxonomy (NCBI): domain Eukaryota; kingdom Metazoa; phylum Arthropoda; class Insecta; order Lepidoptera; family Nymphalidae; genus Hestina; species Hestina assimilis. The sequence goes on along the minus strand of CM041755.1, from coordinate 8,312,630 downwards.
TTATTAAATGAAACAAAAAACCCAACTGCATTCATAATAATTCCTAAAAAGCTAAAAACAAGCTCTACAGTGACTACTATAATACAAATATTACTTTAATGTTAGTAAAGGTACTGCAGACGGGGACAAGCATTGAAATAAAACATAATAATTATATTTTTCCGTAATTTAAGCATTTCCCTTTAAACTCCATCATCAATTTACAAATTGATTGATCAGCTTGTCCCCGTCTGCAGTACCTTTACTAACATTAAAGTAATATTTATATTATAGTAGTCACTGTAGAGCTTGTTTTTAGCTTTTTAGGAATTATTATGAATGCAGTTGGGTTTTTTGTTTCATTTAATAATTTATTTTATTGCATACTTTTTAGTTATATAATTAATAATTGATTAGGTATATATATATATATAAGGAGAATACCTGAATTACATATAAATGCGAAGCCTAAACCCTTCACCCTAAAATGCTATTTCTTTTTGGGGTTGTTTTTAAAACGTGAACTAAGAAAATATTTTTTGAAATTCAACCCTTAAGGGGTTAAAAAGTAGTTAAAAGTTTTGTTGGAAGTTCATCATTTTTGAAATTAAAATCATGTGACATTGTTTTTTGGGGAACTATTAACACATTTCCTTAAATCCTACCCCTGAACGTGTAAAGCTTTGTATGAAAAAGAAAGGATTTGTTTCTCCAAATTTAACGCGAGCAAAGCCATGGGCAGAAGTTATAAGTAATATAACTTAGCTCTATGCACTATGCACGTCTAACTGGAATGTCGATTATATTTTTGGTAAGTTCTATCTCACAAGCTTGTAACTTATTTCGAGCTAGCATCTGCCCGCGACTTCGTTTGCGGTGACTTTAGAATTGGCTCTAGAGACAAATGAACCATTTGTAAGTAAATAATCACTACATAGTATAAAACAAAGTCACTCTCTCTGTCCCTACGTATGCTTAAACCTTTAAAACCACCCAACGGATTTTGATGCGGTTTTTTTAATAGATAGAGTGATTGAAGAGGAAGGTTTATATGTATTATAACATCCATTAAAAGTGGAGAAAAAAACAATTATTGAGGTTTCTCCTGTGATGTCGTAAATGCATTTAACGCATGTGGGCCACGGGCAGTAATTAATAAATCAAAACTACTGAATCCATTTTAATCATTTTTTTAGTGAATGACATAAGGCTATATATTTTATACCCATGCAAAGCTGGAGCGGGCCGCTATTATTTCATAAGACAAAGACAAAAAGGTTCTGTAGAGTGTTTTTTGATAATCCCGTGAGAACTAAACATTTTTTAGGAATAAAAAGTATTTTATGTCTTAATCCAGGTAACAATCTTTGTATGTGCTAAGTTACATTCCAATCCGTTAAATCGTTAATGCGATGTGTGATTGAGTAACAAGCATCTAAAAAATTTTGCAGTACGTTTTTTGATAATGCCGAGGGAACCTAACATTTTTTTTGGTATCAAATGTGTTAATTCAGGGTGGGTTAATTCAATATAAGCTCTGCTAAATTTCATCCAAATTCGATCAGCAGCTTTTGCGTGAAAAGGCTAAACTACTTTCTTACTCTTCTCTCATACTTGGCTCACGTTGTCATCAAGATTGCAATAACTATTGATGGAGTGAACCCATTTTTACCAAACAAAACTGAATGTTACTCGACAATATGCTTTATCATTTCTTTGCTGACTTTGAAGTTGAAAATTGCAGTTTTGCAGCATTGCGTGAGAGGATAAGCAGTGCGGAGAGCCGACAAACAGGCAGACATTTGCAAAAATATGATATTTCATCATTTATTTTTAGTTCCGAGTAACATTTTTTTATAAGAATCTGAGATGTAGGTACAGACACTCAAAATTTATATTTTTCTGACATTAAACAAATTACATGACTAGGAATCGAACAATACTTTTCTTATAATATAATGTGCTTGTTCCTATATTTTACTAACAAAATTTTTATACCTAATTGTACAATACATTGAATAGCATTATATATATTAGTTTGCGTTTTAGAAGTTTAATTATTTTATTAATCTACCTATTTATATAACTATGCCGTATTTTTTTATTTATAGAAAATGCTTTAATTAATTATTCTAGACATTGGGAATGGAATTGCCAATCACTAGTCAAAAAAAAATTAAACTTCAATCATCGATATCTCGAAAACTACGCAATATATCGAAAAATTTTATTTTTACTTTTCGTCTTATTTTATTAAGTTCTACAAGGAAACATCATCAGATTTTAGCTCTGAGCGAACTGTGATATTCCGCTTTGAATATCTTTGCTTCTGCGGAACCCATGTTAAAATAATGTAGCCTATGTCACTCTCACAACTGAGAGGAATCTAATGATACCCTATAAGTCGATATACGTCCAAGGGTTTAGCCTGTAGAGCGTCACAAAGAAATAGACATACATACATACATACATACATACATACATACATACATACGCTCGAAAAACATTACCCTCCGGCAGTCGGGTAAAATAATCGAAAATTATTATTTATCAAAATAGTACTATTATTAATCATAGGATTAATAATAAGACGTTTTAGTTTTTCGACAGTCAGGTCATTAAGAAATAAGCTTATCATTCTGTCGTTGTTTTGTTTCACGTTTTCATCATTTCTTATCTTTTCAATTAGTCAATATTTCAATGATAATATGTCGTTTTACGCGAGTGAATGCACACGGTATTCTTGAAACGGAAGCTTTGACAAAAAAATGATGAGAAACAGGCGTACCCGTGTGACTTGCAAGCTCCTAGGATTTCCGATAGGGCAAAAAATAACGGGAATGTACTACAACGTGGCATACCTCTAAAACTATTTTCTGTTGACGTATAGATGATGTTGTGTATTTATTTGTTTGAACAGTAATTATATACAAAAAATATATCAGTTCCTACTAAATTTATCACAAGTGTGGCTTTTGTCTATAAATACATTTTAAATAATTAGAATTATTATTTTTAAGTTAAATTTTATTAAATAACACTAATTATATTTCATTTAATTCTGCTTAGTTAGATTTACAATTAAATCAAAGTAATTACAAAAATGAACCATATTCGAAAATATTATACAATGTAATAGACATTTTGATAACATGGTATTTTATAACTTAATAACAACGATAAAACAGAGGGTTGCCTGCGGCCTTTATCCATCAATCTACTTCATGCAAATAATATTTTAGAGTAAACTCGATCTCGGGGGTAGTGTGGCCGTCTCAAGTGACAAATTAGGTAGGAGACCAGCCACCTGGGGCTGGGCTGGACGGGACTCTGTTATAATGTGTCTTGTTGGATGACATGTGTTTGTACAAACCTGTTATAAAGGATTAAACGCCATGCAAAGCTTACATTCAGCTGAAATATTTGATACATATTTTGTCGAGTAAAAACACTGTAGTTGTGAATAAAAATGTTTGATATAAAAAAAAAAGTACAAATTATTTAAAAACGCCTCCAAAAAAATTTGAAGCCTCAATAGCTCAACGGTAGACGGCACAAAATACCGACTTTGCTCCGTTAAATCGTGAGTCGAGGGTTCGATCCTGACCCCTTGTACTGACTATTGTCGTACCCACTCCTAGCTCAAGCTTCGAGGTTATTTGGAGGGGCAATAGGAGTATTAGCAATGCCTTGAAAAAGCATTGCTAATATTCTTAAAAAAAATATTGTTTTAATTTGATTAAATATTATTACATTATTTAATACATTTGACAAATTAAATACCTAGTCTACTTGGTTAAAAAGAAATCAATTGAATACAGTTGTACATAAGAAAAGTACACAAAATAAATAATATCGATATGTACAAAGAGCGATAAGTTAAAAGAAACCGAAGCTGAACTTATATGAAATTGAAGGCAATTGTAGTCCGTAAATAGATCTAGAAACACTTTATACCGTATCTCTTGAACAAGACAGCTAGAGAACTAGAAAATAAAATCGTTTGTATTGAACATGGACGCTTTGTGTCTCGGCTACCTGTAGCTTCGCATTTCCTGAATGTATTCACATCAGAACTAGAAATAGGGTTACTTTCTGAATCAAATTGAATTTTATCACAATATTGTACTAGTGATTTGCATATCGGACACAAAGAGAAAACTGGAGGCATTTTTTATCGCGAAATAGAATATTTCGTAGCTTAAAAATATTGTTCTTAATTTTTTTTAAAGGGCATGTATTAGTTTTTATATTCCTGAAGTGGCTTACGGCTTATGTAATACTTAATATATAAATCTATAAAATAAAAAGGTTTTATACAACCAAGAAATTTCAATTATTGATACAGATCGCTGAATCAAAATTTTTGAAATATATTAAAATAGAAAATATACGACGCCGTGATTAAAAAAAAAAAAAAAAAAACAATACCCATTTAAAAACAAAATAAATTAAAGTTAAAATTATTATTAACCTACTCAATTTAATTTTTCCTCTATCCTTATAACATTTGAAAATAAAGTACGTAAATAATTGATCGTTTCTTGCGTAAATTCAAAGAAAATTGTTCACGATCCCCTAAATTTCGTGAACATTAGAAACAATTGTTCGAAGCCTCCAGACGTCGTCACGTGCAGGCTGCGTCAGTTCATTACGTTGTACGTGCTCCTTAACTTAGATGCAGCTTACAGTTCTATGTATATAAGTAGATAAGTACGTGTATTTACTCACCACTGTGGCGTTGTAGGTGGCGAGTTTGCCTTTAGCCTCGATGTTTGCAGGTTCGTTTCCGGCTCGGACATAACATCTGACAATAATCGTTAACTCTTGATAAGTAAAATGCTCTTATCCAATGAGTTACTGGTTTGCCCTTAGGGCTACGGAGGTCAGATGGCAATAACTCTATGTAAAAACTAGTAACCTGTCAGGCTGTCAAATCCAGACAAGAGCAATAGTCAGACCCCAGGTAAATACTCGTATAATACCGGGAATAATGCTAGGAAAAAGATGAATAAGTGGGTGTATTATTTATTTAAAAATCGATTGTAATGATTTCTTTATTTTCTTAACCGACTTCATTATATACTGCACTGAACTTTTCCGGGAAAGATTTTAACACTGCGATAAGTTTTTTTCGCCTTTATAATTATAATTTTACTGCAAAACTTGATAATTATTCTTATTATGTTGTTGTATAATTAGGTAGCCTTTTATTAAAACATCAATTAATGTATTATAAAAAAAAGAAAGAAAGCCGGTGACCCACTTTGAAAAGCAATATAAGCTATCATCGAGTAGACTGAGGGGCTCTCAGAAATAAATTAAAAAGGGGGTTACTGTACCCTCTGAGATTAACTTTATTAGAATTCATTTGGAAGAACATCCAGAGCCTACTAATGAGCTTTATCCTTCGATCGAGCTGGATTTGAATTTTTCATATTTCTCATTTCGATGATTTCATATGATTTAAATTCATCCTACTTAAATATTATAGATTTTTGCAACATTCCTATTGAACTCAAACTGAGCAATGAGTGGAAGAGACTTTTATTTACTAGGATGTGGTGATGGTGATCGTGGTGGTGGCTGAATAGGGAAGATTTTTTTTTTTGTAATGAACGCTGCTTACTCTACGGCCCGCATTATGATAGCAATATCCTTTGTCGGGGGTCCGGAAACACATACAGGGTCAAGGACAAATACACCGAGACCGGAAAATATGCTTGCATGGTCAATACAAACATATTATGCTCCGAGCGGGAATCGAACCCGTGACCTGTGGCGTTTAAGGCAGGATTGCTACCGCTGCGCCACAACGTCGTCGAACTTAACACTTTCAGACGGCCGATAAAGCTATGTATGCCTATATGCTATGCAACAGGATATATTTTCATAGGGCTATCGGTGCTATATCACCACTCCGTAAATCTAAAAAACATCTTTGTATATTGCTCAAGTAAATGCCATTTCTTCTACATTGGTTTTCTTTTCTATCTTACGTTATATTAAACTTGTGAGCAGTGAATATTTAGTCATGTGGTGCGTGACCAGTAGTGGTACACTCGTCGTTGAGCGAGTCGTCTGTGCTCCACTGGTGGTGCACTCCCAGGTGAACGTGTTAAGTAATGAGTTATATTTAAGTGTCTTTGACTGAGTTATATTTAAGTGTCTTTTAATTGACTGTTTACGTCATGAATGGGCCTGCTCAGCCTGGGAACTAAATTCATAAGAATAATAACGAATTATAACTATAGCTCGTTGCCGCTATATGCTGAAAAATTAAATTGGAGAATAAAGAAATTATATGAAAAATAGTATTATATTGATTTTAACAATTTATGAAAGTGCTATTCTAGAACATATTCTTATGTGTATTATTAAAGTGTATTATCTATGTGTATAATTTTGTGAAGAGCGATTTTCCTTTAGCTACAAAATGCCAGTTATTATCTGCTATTATCTATCCACCGTATTTTCTCGCTTTTATTTCCATTCATAATGTCATTATTTATTGGTCTGAATTAATCTTAATGATACGCTTCAAATGCAATTTTTGTTTCATTAAAACTAAAATATATTTTTCATTACATGCGTGTATATTTACTATAAAAATTGTAATACTTGAAAAATTTTGAGACAAAAGTTAAAACATTGTATTGTTGCCTTCTGCCTTTTCAAATTTTCTAAGAAAAATAATAAGTAAAAAATTAATTTAAGTTGAACTTAAGTGCTTTCATAAGTATGATGTATAACAGTCTAAATTTAAATAATAAACAGTTACAAACTATACAACCGAAAGAGACTCTTCTCCAATATGCTAAACACTTCATTCTTATGAGAAGAAATTTTTCGAGGATTTAATTCAAAATTAAAAAATTTTCCTACCCTTTTTACATTAATGTATAAATTCTTAAAAAATACTGACTTGAATTTAAAATTTTAAGAATTTCCTTTCTAAAACTTTCATATCCAATCTCTGAGTAATTTATTTAGAAGACGTTTCATATAGAGTTTATTGTTCAAATTACAATTAATTTAACTTTTGGCATATCTCTGTAAATTATTCGCAATATACAGTTTTCTATACAATAAACCTTTCATATTATGTTAAAGGTAATTTGCGGTTTTGTGGTCCAGTACGTGTCACTATTGTGGTACGATGTAGTTAATCAACTTGCCATGAAATACATACATTAAAATACATAGTACTTGTAAGGACATATGGGTACCAGGATGCTCATCAGCATCAAAGAAAATGCAAGTACGGATTTGTTCCTGTCGTTGATCTATGAGGGGTAGAATTCCTCCCCAGTCGAGTCGGCCCTATGGGACTTCAAGATGTATCAATAAAAAATATAATGAATAATAATATTTTATTTCTGAAATATCTCAATAGCAAAAATCAATTGGGACGAAAAGAAATAAAAATTCCTTAAGAACTAAAAGAAATAACATCTTTCGAAGTCGATCAATTAAAACAAAATAATAATACAGAAACACAGGCCATCTTAGGTCGTTCGCGTAGCATTAAGTAAAACTATAACATTTTTTGGTAAAAAAAATATTTTATTTCAAGAAAAGAATTATAGTTTTGATATTCGTCAATCTTGATACGACTTGGTGACAATTTATAATAAAAAGACAAAATAACAAGCTATTTTTCACTTGAATGATTTTAAAGCACACTTACCGTAACAGCCCCGGACCTACCTGTTATGCAATGCCCCAACAAATACTTGAGGGTTACCAACCAGTGAAGGAATATAAGTTTTATCTCCAAACTGCTAAGGTTGTTATCAACAATATTATAATATAATAAGTTCAGGGCTGCATTTGACGAGTGCCGCGGGCGACACCTTGGAAAATTGGAAGGGAAATATAATTGGAAAATTATTCGGGTTCGCCACTTTCCCGTTACGGAGCGCATTAAAGCATTAGCTTTAGTGCCTTGAGCGACTCGGAATAAGTTCATTTTGAAAATAATATTCTGAAAAATAATTTAAAAAAATCTTTTACTCATATAAAATTAAATAAAACGAATATTTAAAGATTTTTTTTTTATTTTCATAATTTAAAAATATTTTTTAAAATTACAATGTAATTCCATACAGCTCAAGCTTAGAGTTATTGTTTCAGTTTCCAAACTCTTTCCTAACCCTGTAAATCCCAATGCAGTTACTGTTGTTCAAATAAGAGGCTTTGTGTGGCTTTGCGCCTTTCGAGTAAAATAATTGAGTTAAGCAAAAATATCCTTTTTTGATTTCTCATTTCAAATTTAAAATTAAAATATTTTAATGCGTTTCCTGGAAATCAAGCGATGTACTTTTAATATTAGGCTCAAAAGATTTAAAAATTTTTGAGAATTCAGACTGCTCACTATAAACACTATGCCTATTATTAGCAAGAAGCTTATTGTGTGCTGTGATCGTTAAGTGAATATAAAATTATTTAATGTGTAATTTATGCAAATTAATTACAATGATAGTAAAAAAGTTCAAAATGTATGATAACAGAACAGAAACACATAGTTTATTTTGAGTCATGAATTTTCCTGACTAAAATTTCAACCATTTCTACTTTTAGTTGGAATATATTTCACGTATAATTAGACGTGTTGAGATGTTTTCACGGCGCTTAGTCTCATGAGGGCTTGCTGTCACATGTCTCTTTGAAATTATGGCCGTAATACCGTCCGCAACAAGCATCCTTTGGGGTGCGAAACGAGCTAGGCTAGGTGCTTTGTTAGCATTATCCTTACGTCTATCCGTGTATAATCCTAGTTAATTCGAAGCGAATAGACGCAAACGTATGTGCGGACACCGTCGTGGCGTTGTGGGTAGCGAATCTGCTTTTAGGCTCGACGGTTGCGTGTTCGATACAAGCTCGGGCAGATGTTTGTTACGAATATCTGTTTCGGTCTGGGCGTTTCTTCTTGTGGGTCTCCCCACCGTGCCTCGGAGAGCACGTTAAGCTGTAGGTCCCGGTTTTTATCACAAGACAACTGATAATAATCGTTAACTCTTGATAGCTAATTTGTTGTTTTCCAAAGAGTTGCTGGTTCGCCTTAGGGTTGCGGAGGTCAGATGGCAATCGCTCTGTGTAAAAACTAGTAACCTGTCAAACCCGGATAAGAGTATTAAGCAGACTCAAATAAAATACCGGGAATGAAACGCAAACGTATGTGCGTTACGTTTTGAAGAGTTAAGTCTGATATTTTAACTGTACCTTGTATCACGTAGAACCCCTTCTGTTGAAACAGTTCGCAAACAGTGCGTGATTGAAGTCGCAGCGAGTGGCTTTTGGAGTATCTTGGATATTTACTTTGCTATTTTCGTTTGCGTTTTAGATTACGTAAACAATATACCTAAAATGGTATTCATAGGAAAACAGATCGTATACTTCGCTAAACATTTTTTTTAAATATGTAATCTGTCATCATTTCTGTCTTTTTGAAATTGAAGAAACAATTTTCAAAACACAAATTAATCTGATAGAAAAATCGCTTAGAATAGTTAAGCTTCATTCTATCAGAAAGACTGATAGAAATTCTAAAAGATTGTATTGGACCCAGTCTGAAGCGTCTTAAGTCGTTCCAAACCAAAAAAAAACCTAATAGTTTTATAATCGGATAATATGAATAGTGACTTGGTGTCCCTTAATATAAATCCTACGGTGTGTTTAAGATTTATACTGAAAAGTCAGCTAGCCTTATTTACAAACATGAGGGGTGCCGCCATAATTAATCTGGCCAGACGGATCAGCAGAGGTGCGGAATACAAATCATGGTTGACGCCAAACTTGATTATATTGCATTCCCGTATAAATCTAACTGCTATAACATAGACGGTCAAAGGTTTTAATTCGTACGTTTTTTTAATATTCTTACTGAAACTTCCATTAACATATTTAAAAAGATTAAGAACTCACATTTAATTAATAGAAAGAATCTTGTTTAATAACTGCTACTGTTAAGATGTATAAATTGCCTCGATTTTTTGTTTTTAAATTTTAATTATAAGTGAGTGAACCTTGATTGTTATATAAATAAACTTCTTTAAAACTAATGTTTAGTATCTTAATAAAATATAATTTTTATTGAGTTAAAAAATGTGAGGCTCTCTGATGGGAAGCGGTCATAGTCGGTAGGCACTTGCAACATCAGAATAACATGTATGCCGCTGACCTAAGAGGTGGGAAGGGGAGAGGTTGAAGTAAAGGAAAGGGACAGAGGTGTTCAGAAGCTTGGCTTCCTTTTATTGCACTCTTCGATATGTATCAATAAGGTTTTTTTTGTACATCGACATTATGTAACATAAATATTGATATCGATAATATTAGTTACTGGTGCTTGCTGATTCGCGACGATGACAATAAGTCTCTACTGATCAGACTCTTACAAGTTAAAAAATACAATACATGTTTTTTAATGTTAATATATTGTTATTCTTGTTTTGGGCAGCAAATTTAAAATCTTAAGGCCTTTAAAAATAATAACGAATTAAAATCGACTGCAAAAATAAGTTTGTAATTTCATAGTAATTATTAAAAGTTATATGAAAAACAAAGTTATGAGAAAAGCTTATATATCTCTTAAATTTGTAGACCTGTTTTCTTCAAACCAAATGTGGTTGAAATTTCATTTGATGTCCTACAAGCTCAAATTTTTCCAGAATTTTAAATGCCATAGTTTAAAAGTTAGAGGACACAATTTTTATGACTTTGAGAGCTAATATCTCAACAACTACTGACTTAATGAAAAAGTTAAAATCAAACCTCCTTATCATTTTGAAAGACCTATCCAAAGATATCTCACACGTTGACATACGTTCAATTTTTTTTTCAACACTCAGTTACATGTATGGACTGCTATCCTTAATTCTTAAATATTTTAAAATTTCATTACAGAATCGTTGTGCGGTTCATAGAATACACCTATATAGTAAATTTCGTATAGATAGAGCCAATGGTCTCCGAGTAAAATGACTGTGACATACGGACGGTTGGACGGACAGACGGACGGACGGACACACGGACATGACGAAACTACAAGGGTTCCGTTTTTGCCATTTGGCTACGGAACCCTAAAAAGACAAAAAAGGTCGCGAGTATATATTAGTAAAGATGTTAGATTATACAATTTGACTTCAGTTTTCGTGCCAAGTAAAAAATTGTTAAAAATATCACAGCATATAAGGATGAAATCTTTCGTCTACAACAGAAAACGAAAATTTAAATAAGACTCATCTTCTGTAAATTGTTAGTATACGGGATGTCGCTCGGAAGAGCTGAGAATTTCAAGGAAAATAAATTTTTCGCATCACTATTATCAAGTCTTGTTCGTAGTTATATCACAACATGCAACTTTAAAATCATGTCAGCAAAAATCAGCTGCAGAGCTTTTATTTTAACATAAAATATTTAAGTATATTATGCACACAAACAGTTTAAATTGAAAATTGTTCTATTGAAAAGGCGATAACCAACTTCAATCGCTAAAGGCTAAAAATGTCAACAACAACTTATATTGTGGACAAAGCTGTAGCTCTTAAGAAATCTAATTTGACGATGAATGATGAAGGACATTTACAGACTGGAATCGAAACCGCTGGAGGGCGCTGCAACATGCACACAAAAATAATAATTTTAATAACTTGGCGATGTAATGGATGTAAGGTATTCATATACATATACTGATAGTAGGGCTTCTTTTGCAAGAGGCCGGCTAGGTACGTATCACCGCAGTGTCAGATATTCCTTATCTAAGCATTAGAGTCTTTGTAATTAGAGTTTAAGTTCGAAGGACCCTGTATCTAGTGAATTTACCGCACAAGGTTGATTTAAGGACCGATATTTCGATGTGGGTAACGCGTGAGTGACACCTGTTAATGGTGTTGCAAGCGGTCATAAACTACGGCAACTGTTTACCAAAAGGGCAGTATGCTTCCTTTCCAAAAGTCAAAGTTTAGTTTCAAAAATATCATACGAAAATTTGAATACGCTATGGGTTTGAAAGTGGATGTAATCAGTGCGTAGGTGACGACTTGTAAGATTAGATTAGTGGTCATTTGATGAGGAGCGAATCATCGCAAGGACTGGTTTCCGTCGAGTGACGCAATGTATTATAATACGCTCTTATATCGCGTATTGTACATTAGATATGAACGTTATATGAGTCAATACAGTGGATTTTGTCTTCGCTTGCATACAATTCGAAAGTAGGAAACTTTAAAAACTGCTGTAATTATTAATTTATTTAGCTAAGCTTATCTAAATTCTTCTTAAAATACAATAGTATTTATTATATATTTAAATTAAAACAAGAACTAAACAGAAAAACAAGTCTATTGTCGTATGTAATACATAAAGATTATTTCATCTTTTTATTTTTACTTTACGTTGAGCCGTTTATAATAATTATAACAAATAAATGTCACAAAACCCATATGTAATAAGGGGAAAGTGATAAAAAAGTTTACATTCATGTTGGTTTGTTTGTGGCCTCTAAATAAAGGAATAGGCTTTCCAGGGTGAGGCTTGCTAGGTATTAGCCAGTAATTAATGGTCTGCGGAGTAGACAGGGGTGAAATTGGATCAATTTGCTACCTATTCCCGACTTTAAAGGGTCGATTGGCAAACAAAACTAATTAATACCAAACGAAGATTAGGTACAATGAGAATTCGGAAGAAAATTTCCTACCCCAATCTCCCCAGAAACATTTACATGTGGGTTCAATAACAGCCGAGCGAGGTGAATTGTTTTCTGGGTAATTCAACAAAAATTTATAGCTCCCGTGGTACAGTATAAATTTCAAACGCAATAAAGCGGTCTAAAATGTTTGTCGTAAAAATTCTCTGAATTCAGCACATATTGAGTGATCTCGAGTTCAAGTAGGATGCTATGAAAAGGCTGACCCTCGTATTTAGCTATTGTTTTAAGACTCCACTTAGTTACGCCCCTGTACTCAGCGAGTTTTATATCGGGTTTTTAATGTTTTTTACGAAGGACCCTCTTGCTTAACTGATAATGAAGGCGAGGGAGTTTCGGATGGTCGTTCGTAGTGAAACTGTAAAGGAGAAAATTTATTGTTACGGCTGAAGCGGTTTTCATTACACATAATAGTATCGTTAATGGTTATCCTAAATACTTAAACACTTGAATATGTAACAAATTCTTTTAACCAATTCTTTTAATACATTTTATGTTGGTTTTTTATATTTGACATTAAGGTAGGTAAATTATTGCTCATCAAATGACTATCCCTGGTACACTAACAATAATTAAAAGTTTTGATAACTTAAATAGCTTTCAGTTCTTCTCCGTCTTCGACGAACCTGATATTCTGACATTGCAGGTGGTTATATGCCTTGTACATGACTTTTAAAATATACGAATAACAGTCTGGACTGTCTTATTAAGTGCCTGCCAAAATAACGAAATGTACATTTCAAATACAACTAAACAGTCACCCATCGATAAACTTACCTTTCCAAAAGCTGCTTAACAAACTCATTGACTAGCGAGCGTACTTGACTATGAGCATCTCTTAACTTTTATTTAAATAAGCTTCTTACAGTAGACGTATATTATAAATAGCTTAAAAAGCTATTTCTTCAGATTAACTCATTCATATTTCCAACAGTAGACAAATAGTTGCTAGTAACCGTATTCGGTTCACTGGAATGTTAACTTGTTAAAAGTAATCAGTATTATGACTATCATTAAAATATACCCACTCGTATCGTAGAAAACTGATAATATTTGCATAGATACGAAAAGCATTATGGTTTTTGTTTCATTCTGTAATCGAAGAGGTTTTACAAAAACGTGTTACGAAGATCTCACTATTAAATTAAATGTCTGGCTCCGTGAGTCATCGCTGTAAGGAATTCCAGACTCCCCCGCAAACAATCCGCAACAATAATTTATCTCATTTCCCTCAACGTTTGCCCATTTACCAAGGTTGATATTGGAGTCAAATAGAATGAACTTGGGTTTCTGATAACATAACCATTAGATGTAATTTGGTAAATCGTTTCTTCGGTATAGTCAATTATTTAGATGTATCTGAATATAGTCTATATTGTGCCTAGTTATTAAAATCAGAGAATGTTTTTAGATTTATTTATTGAATACCAACATCTGCCTGCAACCTCATCCGCGATGACCTTAGAATTGGCTCTACGGAGAATTAAAACATTTGTAATAAAGTATAAACAAAGTTCCATTAGAAAAATCTGTACCAAATTTCAAGTGAATACGTCCAGTAGTCTATTTTTGATAATCTTAAAGTCATGTGACTTTAATATTTAACATTTTTAGAATAAAATGGTATACTTTATACTACACTATAATTAATCCAGATAATAAGCTATATGTCTAAATGTATCCAAATCCGTTTAGCTGTTTTTGCATGATTCAGTAACAAAGATCTAAACATCCAAATATACAAACTTTCACATTTATAATATTAGGATTCTATGATCTCTTTTGGTTTCAATACTTGTATTATGAATTAAGTTTATTTCAATTTACGCCATACATTCCGATTGTGTATCGCTTTTGGCTCTACTTGCCTATATATAAGTTACTATCGTCACTGGGCAATTACTCAGAACATTCACTCCATTATATACTCGTGTGTACAACAAGTTCTATATCTAAGTTAATAAAAGCATTGTCAGCATTAACAGCTTCACAAACAAAGTGTGATTAGTGAAACAAGGGCGTATACATTTACTCTGGATTACGTGCTTTCCACCTTTGTGCCCTAATCCAAGTTTAAGCGATAATACAACAGATTTCTTGTTTTCATCTGCGAAGACGAACCCGTGCTGCCTACGATCCCTCGGGCGATAGAAAGTTAGGGGAAGGTAGGCTTAATTGGGAAATAATGCCGGAGTAATTAATCACAATACCTACCCTACGTGTCACGTCGAGAATACTCTTGCGATAAGGTAAAAATAATTAAGGATAAAATTTAAAATGAAGTTGCCCAATCTAAGGCGTAGAAATGTAAGAAAATTTCATTTATAGACATTCATGTAATACCCGAGAATGGTTGCAAGCATACATTATTAATTGAGAAGTAAAACTAATGAATATCATTGTAAGTAATTAATTATTTGCAGAGTAATATATAAAAATAGATAATATTTAATTTATTTTCGAAAGAATAACATGGTAAGGAACAAACAGTTGGGTAAAAGCTACTATTTGCAAAAGCATGGCATGCTCAAAAAACTCTTTATTGGTAGGCCTTTTATTACAAGAGGACGGTTAGGTAGGAACAACTGTCAGTGTCATATATTCTAACAATGAGGTGAGCCTCCTGCTCGTTTGTCCCCTCTGATATAAAAAAAAACTGGGCATAGAAGATTTAAGAAACAATATCTCGATTTTGGCACCGCGTGAATGAGACCTATAAATAAATGGCGTTGCAAGCACTCGTAGGCTACGACAAACGTATGCTATTAGGTGGGCTATTATATCCTTGCCAACCTTCAAGATATTTACTTGTTCTATGCATGGAACGGAATTAAATTTCCGTATTTTTTTATTACATTTCATAATTTACAAACACAAAGTACATGCATTTCATAATTTACATAGTAAATGCATTCGTTGAACTTTCAAAATACACATGTCCAGACGATCGTGTGAGTAATTTCCACAGGGACGTGAGTCACAGAGGTCCCTGACAGACCTGAAACTGTTCCGGTTCATTTCATTGCTATACGATTGGCTTATTGTTAGATTAAAGGTGGGATTGAAAAAGTTTCGTGTCGAAAATAGAGGGATCACATTCGAAATGTTTAACTTTTACAGCTTATTTTAGTATTGAAGTTACTGTTAGCATAATTCGTTTCAATAGTTTTTACAAACGAGTACACAGTTTTATTAAGTTAATTTGCATAAAATTTGTATCAGTAGAAATATAATATTGGCACAATTGAATACAAAAACCTTAGTAGAATGGTGTTTTACTTCATTGTAACATTATAATTATACAGTTCATTTTACCCTTAATTAATTACAACCACAAACAAAACCGCCTATTTGCCAGTCTGTCACTATTATTAATGGATTCAAAAGCCTTGTTAGGATCCAGAATAAACGTAATTGGTAATTCAAAACCGCGTGGGGTTCACTCAGTGACTGTCCCGTTATGAAGCACACAAATTTTCTACAAACCCTTTAATCCGTCGCTCGCTTATTTCAATTGTACACTGGATAGCGTTATGTTTACTTATAACTCTTATGTTTATAAGAATAAGAACGAAAATTCAATGATAATTTGAGGTCTGCATGTGGCTTACCCACCCTCATTGGTAAATTTGTCCACAGTCTCCCGAATCTCCCCTCAAAGAATGTAATTTTGGCTCTGTGCCTGAATAGACTTCGTTGCGAGCTATTGATGAAGGTGGATTATTTTATTGTGATTTGACCTTTACAAAAAATTAATGAAAATACAACATCTGCGTACTTTAAATCTTTTCAATCAATTAGAAACCCATTGATTAGCATTTAGTGGGCTGTCTTGGGTCCAGACACGGTAGAAAAAACAAATCATGTATTATATTGTTTTGATTGGTATTGGTAGAGCTAGTTCATTTAAATTTACAACGAAAATATTTGTTTTGGATATTTGTTATAGATATTTTTGTTATAGATATTATTGAACTATTCGATTCCACTATTAAAAGTTTTAAATCAAGTGTCAACATGTAAAAGCGTTGTTATTTCGTGAACTACTAAATGTATCGAAACCATCGATTGTAAGAATCAAAGCCCTGTATATACGCTTGTTATTTCTATTACCTAAACATATATTTTGCGAAAATCAAGAAATGTACACTTTGTACTATGTATTTTTCTCCATAAAGCGTACGTTTCCTATAAAATGCAACGAGCGCAGTTTGTTCGGAAAACTCGGGGATAAGGAAGGGTCCGAGTACGCACACTGCATACCTAAAACCTTGTAAAAAATTCCACGTGCCCTCTGCCTTCGTAGAATGATACCGTACAGTAGGCAACGCTGATTCACACCTTGGCATATATCCATAGAAATAAGGCACATTTTATAGAAAACTTTCAGCACTGTACCAGCTTATATTTGAGTTGTATGACAAGCGTGTATTGTGTCAGAATAAAAAGACATCCTCCATACTAATATATCATATTGTTAGTCTTACGGATGTATGTGTCGGACATGATTTTCATTATTAACGTTGACTTGTTTTGTTTGGAGAAGTAAACAAACATAGAAAACAGTATTAAAGATCCATTGTTTTTCATTTTATTTTGCTCAATAACATTTATGATAAAGTGTGACAAGACTCACAAATTTGCTTTTAATATAGATATGCGGTGCTTGCTAATAAGGTATAAGAAAACCCAAAGGTAATTAATGTTGTAAAGATGTATTATTATTTAAAATTTACTCATTACCTGAATAAACCCTCATTAGTGTAATGTAATGCTTGTTAACATTGTTCAGCTTAGTTACGTTACTTGAAAATTTCTCTAATAAGCAGAAACTCCTCGAGCTCTCAGATGCGGCGTTGAGAGGGCTCAAGTCTTGAGCTCTATTGATCGTTGCGATACATCATATCAGACATTTTCGCTAACAAATTAATAAGCGAAATCTGCAAAATAGAAAATATTTCAAATTGACCAAATGTTAGTAATCTTTTAAAAACATACTCATAAGTAACGAATTATTCGATGAACGAGTATCTATGAATACACTAGAAAAATACAATACTCGTTAATACAACTTTCCTTTCTGTAACAGTCGGGAGTTTTTAGGGTCGGTACTTTTTTGTTACACAACGCGCTATTAAAGTAGCTTAAACTTTTTCTTTTTCTTATTCATATCTATGAAGCAATATTGTGGGAAATATGAAACTAGCCTTTGAATGCTATAATACAATCTAAACGTATCAATTACAATGGCAGTAGTAAAACTGGCGAACATTTTACACAAGACTTTTTCATAAGCATATAATGCAAATAAATATTAATAAATATCAGTAAAGAGATATTAAGTTAAATATAACAATTAATATTTTTGTAAGGATATAAATATTTTTAATTATAGTTCAACATAACATGTATCAATAATAGCTACGGAATCAGCACTTCTTCACGTGCCGGTGAATAAATTGTGGTAAACTTAATTAAAGAGTTCAGTCCTCTCGGCTTGTGACTAAACTTACCTTACTTTTTTATATATAATATAGAAATAAAATATATTTAAATAAGTAATATTAAATGCACGAAAGTAAATAGCATAAAACTACGAAATTGGCACGTGTATCGTCTAACGGCCAAGACCCTTGTTACGTTGTGATCGCAATAACCCGTGTTCTTTTAGAGCATCAGAGGCAACAGGTTCAATTCGACAATGGAAAACAATAATATCTTATTTATTATATAGTTTAATTATATTAGTGTAATATGATTATCAAAATAAAAACATTTGTATAAGCCAGTAAAGGCAAAATGGTGAGATAATAAATATATCCCTATACTTTCAACACCTCTTACGAGTAGCTGAAAGTAGTCCGCTCCTCCAATTCTTATATACTTAAACTCTATAGTAAAAATATAAAGAAGAGGGGGAGATCGATGGCCCCGCACACGCCACCGACTGTGGGCTCCAACCATAGCTACGAGCCCTCCCGGGTAAGGGATAGGCTATTTATAGTGCGCCTGCGACACACAATTTGATTAAATATATTTATAATAATTTCGTTATCAAGACATCAGTCTAATCTTTATTTATTTCATATTGTTCTTATTTTCATAGCATAGAAAGGGATCAAGCCCTGATATTTTATAATAGTATCAATTAAGACCGAAGTCACATAATATTTCATATTCATTTTTGTATGAGAAGGCTAAACGCCATAATAATTGGAGTGGACAAGCCCTGGTCATTATATATATAAGGGAATAAATCCTCGGTTCAGATATGTATTCGAACATTAAACCGCCAGGCGGCATTCCGTAAGCACAATGCTATAATCGTCAACCTCACCTTAGTGAAGTAAAATTCATCAATAATATTAAATAATATCATTTATAATGTATATTTGTCATACCACTATATGTGGTTAATATCGAGTTTATATTTATCATAAACTTCACCTTTGTTAAGGTATTTTCATCAATAATGCTATTTATAGCGTATATTTCTTTTATCACTATATATGTGTAATATAGTATTTATAATAACCTCACCGAAGTGTAGGCAAATTCATTAATAATTATATTTATAACGTATATTTCTTTTATCACTATATATGGGTCATATAGTATTGATAATATTCAATTCTTTATAATATCACAACCGCAATTCCTTAAAACTAAGTCCTACCTAACCCTACCTAACTGTTATTTAAATAATCGCATTGTCTTATAATTAATATTCGTTATCTTATATCGTATTCGTAATCGCATTGTCTTACAACTAATATTCTTTGATATATTTAGTTTTCCTATTATAGCTTGGCATCATTAAAACCATAGCACTTGCTCACGCAAGGTACCCTTTGGCTCAATACTCAAACATACATCCGAATCCAGTTCATTATTTAAGACGTGATAAACACGCATGATAAGAGTTAAGCAGGCCACACTGTTCATCACTAGTTAGCTATCTCGAAGTGAGAAGCAACCAGTTGCCCTAATAGTATGACATGCTACAATGTCAATTATAAAAATCCCTATTGCTAAGCTAAGGGGCGTCTCTAATAAGAAGACGAGTCATTTTGCTACAAACGATGTATAATATTCCAGCGCCTCAGCAACAAACCGAACTACATCACGGCATCGACCTAAGTCGCACCACCGCAGCAATTCTAATCTGTATTCTGGGGCCGCTTCCAGCAATGGACCTGAGGAAACTACTGCATCGATATAAATCGCACCGCAGAGTCAACCTCATGTCAGCATCACATCAGCAAAGTCAAAGGACCTCACTCGAGGACACTATAGACATGACCAAAATCATATCGGAGCCTCATACTTAAGCATCGGGTCAACTAAGATTAAAATCCTCGGGCCTCGCTTAAGGACACTATAGACATGACTCAGGTCACATCAGAGCCTCAAACTCAAGTATCGGGTCAACTAAAACTCGCCAAAACATTATACACGTATACAGCTGAACTATAATTATTTATTAGTTATGACGCATAAATTCTTCCCAACGCATACTTTTAAATCTTCATTGAATTCGCTTCTTCTTAGGTTTCAAATAATCCATTAGATTCTGAAACATAAACAATATTTGCGCCGAAGCATTACTTTCACTATTATATTCACAATTACAATATCACATAATATTACAGAAACGAAGTAAACTTCGTTTCTTAATACATATCAAACATATATACATTCATAATTGACGGACCCACAAACCGTCATTAAATATTTAATTTATAATTATAAATTATATTCAATATATTTCAACGATATAAATTTGCTTTTAACATGTATAGATCATATTATTCATATTAGATCTCTTCGTTAGTAATCATAGACGGACCACCATACCGTCATTATTTATTAATTATTATATATATATTTAATATATACTTTATATATATTCTTTGCCATGCATCACCATTCACCATTAATAATATGTATAAAACCATATACGAAGATCGGAAACCTTAACTAGCATTCTAGCAGCATGGCCGCCCGAACGCACCGCCTTGGTAAGCCGTCCACATATACGCGGGGGTAGAGACGTCTGACGGGCACTCACTAAGCATACGCTCGGAGACACCTTCGCCGACACCACACCCCTTATATATGTGAAACAGCTGCAATGACATTCGGCACCTGACTCCGTGAATTTCCATACATTTTCCTTTTTCTATGGAAATTTTCATACAAAATTTTATAAATTTTTGATTTTGTAAAATTATTATTTTCGGGGTATGTCCATACTTAGTATTACGTTGCACATAGTCACGTGGTCGGCAAACGATTTTAGGTTAAGCAACTTTAGGCGCGGTCAGTAAATGGATGGTGACTGTCCAAAAATAGGTTCAAATTATAGAAATATGAACATATTTTAGAAAATATATTGTTTTAGAGATTTAAATAAAGTGTAGTGTTGAGATCGTCACAGGCTGTAGACCCTCTGTGTTTCAACAGTGTCAATATTGTACAAAAAGAACTTTCTAACATTTTATTGTATTTAAGTTTAAGTGGGAATTCTAGACTGTTCTTGATAAATAAGTTTTACTCTTTCTGAAAGTATAACATTTATGATTGTTTACAGGATGCTCGTCTCAGACTCTAAGAATATTCCCGATGCAGAAGCAACAGACAGTGGCGGTTGGCAAGTCCGTGGTACTGACTTGTCAAGCGGACGCGCCAGACCCCGCGCTCGTAACACAACCTCAATGGCGTGACCCTAAAGGCCTTATTATCAACGAGGCAGCGTTAGTATCATATTGATTAGTATTTATTGATATATTAGTGGATGGGTACAATTGACTTCGTGGACCGAATCCCTTTTTAAAGATTTCTTAAGAAACCTAAGATTTAATGATAAATTCAAAAAATGAGATTAATTGATAATTCATAATTTCTCGCTTCCGTTTTTAAATAAAGCAATATTGGTTTAATGATAACATTTTATGAGATCATTTAGTAATTGATGTGTCAATCAATAGTGCTGGTACCCGACCCGAGATCTACACAGAACCGATGCCCGCTAAGCAATTGCAACTGCTCTACATATCATCCATCACAACCGCAATGGCGGGCAATTACACGTGCGAAGCGACCTACACAAACATGCCCCTCAGCGTCAGCGTTGTTCTGGACACATACGGTATTGGTTTTGCGTATATTATCCTTGTCGACTAAACTCACTAGTGACAACATTTTCTGATAATCTTCAATTATTGATAAAGTAGATTAATACAAGGATTATTTTTATTACAGTCGCTATAACCTGGTCGAATGCTAATGAAAATCAATATGCTACAAAAGGAAAAGATTTCAAAGTAATGTGTGAAGTAACCGCTGAACCAGCACCTTCAGTAGATTGGTTTAAAGAAGGAACGCCTGTAAGTCTTTAAGATATCTTTATTTAACAAATATGGAAACATTATTGACAAAATTGTTTTATGTATTGTTTATTTACAGATTTTGACGGGTGATAGATATGTTATTCACACAAATGGTTTGATGATTAAAAATGTTCAAGAAAGTGACGATGGGACTTATACTTGCCGAGCTGTTGTCATTCAGACAGGAGAATTAGCTGAGAGGAATATTAAACTAGAGGTATTTATTAAGATTAAGGGAAAAAACAGATTTTTTTTTCATCTTTACTGCTTTTAGCATCGGTTATTTTTAATATGCAAATTTCCAGGTATACACTGCACCAGAAATGGAAGAGCGTGAAACAAGAGTTGAAATAAAAGAAGGTGAATCAGCAGCAGTCACTTGCAAAGCAAGAGGAAAACCACCTCCAACTTATTCTTGGATTAAAGCTTCTACTCGAGAGGTAAAACTACTCACTTTAGAAAATTATATAAATATTAATTTTATACTCTCACTAAAATTTACTTTTCATTTTTAGAATTTAGGAACTACTTCTCGCTTTAGCGTAAACGAAAATACAGGACTCTTAACCTTCGATAGAGTAGAGGCAGGAGATTATGGTAAATATATCTGCAGTGCTGTCAATCAAGCTGGACATAATGAAACTGAAATAGAAGTCGAAGTTTTGGTGCGGCCGAAAATATTCGAATTAATGAACACGACAACAGCTGAAAATACTGAAGGAAGGCTAGAGTGCAAAGCTAGCGGTCGACCTGCTCCTCGCTTAAGTTTTAGGAAACTTAGTAACAGCGAACGATTCTTGAATGGTCCTAATGATGATGGAAGGTGAGTCGACTTGAAATAAATGGTATAAATATAATAAAATTTAAACAACAATAATATGAATTAAAACATTAATCTTATAATAGGATTACGGTTGAAACAAGCAGTCGCCAAACTGGTGATCAAATGCAATCAAGTGCGGTGATAACGATATCGAAATTGAACAGGACTGATGATGGTTTATACGAATGCGTCGCTGAAAATGAAGGTACGATTGGATGTTTCTCATTAATGGACGTTTTTTTTGTACTTTTCTTTTGATTTGCATATATTTTTTTATTTAGGTGGAGAAGCAAGGAAAAATGGTCACCTAACTGTTCAATTTAAACCATCTTTTGAACATATGACAAATATGCCAATTTGGAGTTGGAACGCACAACCTGTTAATATTAGCTGTATTGCTGAAAGTATACCTAATGCCACCATTAAATGGAAGTGAGTATATTTCCACCTTTTTTTTTCATTTTCTTCTACCGTGTACGTGGAATCAGGTTTGGTCGCCTTAGTAGACCTATGTAATGACCTATATATGATATTATATCGAATATAATTAAATTGATGGGATCGAGTTTTTCTTATTATTGTATGCCCCAGACTATGAATGCCTTAAATATTTTACAATTATTATAAATAAATTAATTATATTGTAGATTCCATGAGTATGATCTAGTTGAGTCTCCTCACGTAAGGATATACGGAGCCGGACCAATCAGTTATGTAACAATTACACCACTGGATAATAGCCTTTACGGTATTTACAAATGTATCGCTACCAACAATCTCGGTGAAGCCGAACACATTATACAATTAAGAGAAGCTTTCCCACCCGGACCAGTAGTACAGGTATGAATATTATCGTGCTCATAGATTGAAAGATTCATTCTTCGCCCAAAGAATCGGGTTTGATTCCGCGGGGAAATGCAGCTAGCATTCTTGCCACCATTCTGTGGACATGATTTGTACAATTTTAATTATTTATAAATATACTTAGTATTGAATTGAGAACACGTTGTAATATTAGTTTTAAAATTATAATGCAAAAAAGTCTTAACAATACATTAGGCTGCAAAATAATAACCAATTTTCTAAAAACATTACTCGCTTTCAGATATTGAATATAAAAGTGATCGAATATAACTTGTGTTGAATATTAAATTTCTTTTATCAATCTGATCTGTTTTTAGGCAAGACAAGAAACAATAACGGCGACATCGGTATCATTCAATATAGTGGGCCCGGCCGAAGAAATGGGTCCGCCAATATTGGCTTATACGACACAATACAAAGAAAATGGGAATTTCGATTGGAATCTTGCTAAAAACAGAACATGGTCTGTCAACTCTCCGTACATTATTGAGAATTTAATGCCAATGTTCACTTACGACTTTAGATTCGCGGCTGTTAATCAAGTGGGTGTAGGTAGTTGGGGTGCGCCTCTCACCGTTAACATGCCAAGAAGGTAAAATATATTTTATATAATCTAAATATTTCTTTTAAACAGTTTTCTTAATTAGATTTCATTTGTAGGTCACCACCGGAACAACCCAAATGGAGAGAAGCGATAAGCTCAGAATCTCTTATACATGGAAAGTATGCCGATAAGTATGAATTGCAGTGGAGAGTGCCAGCACATAATGGCGAGCCTATTGATCTGTACGAAATAAGTTATTGCCCAGTAAGTATTGTCGAGTTTCTTGAAGGCAATATAATGTTAAACAATAAGCTTTAATATTTATGAAACAATTAACTAAAACAACACAGAGAGACTATATAGTGTAGTTGTTAAAATTAATATTTATGGTTTGAAATTATTTAATAAGCAAAGAAAACTTTCAAAATACTCCCATATATTTAATTTTTTACGATGCCATGGTTACGATTTGTTATTATCTGTTTAAAGTAGCACAAAATTTAAGTATCTACAGCATTGACAGTACATGTTATTTTTTATATTTAACATTTTATATTATGTTTTGTTCATAGGTGCTAAAAGTAAGTGGTGAATGGCGTATATCCAGCGAGTCGGATTGTATTATTGAAGAGCTAAAATCCTATGAAGCGATCAATTATGAAGTACGGGGCTTAATACCTGACACCAAATACAGAATGCATGTTCGCGCTCACAATGTTCTTGGATACTCCTTGCCCGCCCAACTCTACGTTCAGACAGCTCTCGGTGAGTACCAAGAACGTAATGAGATACCACTCCGCGCTGGCTTCTACGACGTTTACACAGCCGATCCTCATACATCCACAGCGTACCACATTCTTTCTTCCGTTTTTGTTCTGCTTTCGTCCATTCTCGTTCGTTTCATTTTGTGAAGTGCTCGTTATTGCAGTGTAATTTAAAACATTTATTTTCTACATTTTATACTTTGTGTATTATTTACGTTTCAAACTTCATCGTTTTAGGAGAAGTACAATTTATTTTTCATAGAACCTTAGGCTAACCAATCATTGTGATCATTTTATCGTACTATGTAGATCATCACAATTTGACAGTGTAACATTATGTACCTTTAGTTTACTTCTACTATTTGGTTTGTTAACTGTATTTAGTGCTCGTTTCATTTAAGGCTTACTGTAGGTTTTTCTTAAGTTATGTTTTTTCATATTTCATAATTTTATAAGGAAAGTACAATTTTCATTTTTAGAACATAAGGCATTAATAACCCAGCTATTTTATAGTTTTTTTTGTTTGGTTTTGTATTTAGTTTTATTTAAGACCAACTTTGCTTTAAAATGATAACAAAGTTATGGAATCTTGCCTTTAATAATGACTCAAATAATATCGAGTTACTGCTGTATGCCATTATTCCTGTAACGTAATTTAGTTTATAATGATTTAAATTTTGCTTTAATTATTTCGTATCACTACACATTTAAAGCAAAATAATTAATATTTAATGAATAAGTATTTCCAAAAATGCCTCACTGCATGAGTTTGGTTTTTATGTAACGTGCATTTAATTTTAAACACCTATCCACATTTGCTTTCTTGTAAAGAATAGTATAATTTTGTTCAGGATATTTTGCTTTCAATGGTAAGGAATGTTTTTTAAGTTGGTATTTGAATACCATTAATTTTTATCACTGTAGATATACATACCAATTTTGCAAGAATATATTTGCAATATAATATAAATATTTATGTAAGTGAATATTTTTTAGGTAATCCAAGTGGAAGTCCAAGCACTTTCCAATGGGCTCACACTAAAATGGACATCTTAATTACACTACTTTTAATATATAACTTTATATAAATTAACATATTAGTATTAATAATCATATAAATATTATAAGTCCAAAGACGACTGTTATTTAGGAATTTATGTGATAAAATTTGTTGTTGTATAAATAGATATAAATCATTTTCAAAATAAAAAAGTCATCATAAAATGATAATAAACGAGTACTTCCTAAAAATAAATTTTAAATTAATTATTTAAAATTTATTCCCTTTAGTGTAGAACGAATTAAGAATATGATGTTAAATTAAAAATATAGTTACTAGATAGTTAATTGGCGTAAAAAAATTTCACTGCCATGCTATACGCAAAGAGGAATTTGTTTTGGTATAGAAATAAGAAATTTTCTCCGCGTAGAGTAAGATTGTTTAAGAATTTTTGATGACTGTTTTATTCGTTTTAGTAATGTCTTTCTAAATACATTGATGTAACGAGAAAATCGTCCAGTGAAGTTAAAGAAGAAGATGGTCGATAATATAATTACGCTGAGCTACTAAAATATTAGAATTAAGTGTAGTTAGGTGGAAAAGTTTTAAGTGTCGAGTTGGGATTGTGATGAGATCGGGAAGAAATTGACCAATGTGAAAAATAAATAATACGATAAATTAAAACGTTTGTGATTTCAATTAAGTATCTAAAGTGGGTGAAGCTAATTTCACGCTTGCTTTTTTTAGAAATGTAACTATTATGATAGAATTGTGATTCTGAGCTTCATTCATTTTATACTTGATAATTCCTGTTGCTGGTAGTTTCGATTGAGTAAAATTTCTATAAAATTTATAAAAAAGTGTAAATAAAATCCCTCCCAAAGAAAGCTGTCAAGATGCTTGTCAAGAAAGTCCATTTAACCCCTTTGAATGTTTATTTGAAGTGTGTTTGTGTCCTGATCCAATTATGGGTAAATATTTTTTATAATAATAATCTTATAATATAGTTATACCTGCTATATTTCCTTTGGAATGAACTAATTATTGTATTGCATGATCTTCTCGATGCTAGATTTGTGTACACCCTTTCAATATTAATCAAACTAAAAACCATTCGCATGGTACCTATTTATAAACATTTAATATTGTATTAGCTAGGTACTTTATTATAATCCATATACTTAGATGTCCCCATTAATTTTTCTCATAGTAGTTGAATTAAATGTTTTAGTATACGGTAGTGAAATTAAAAAATATATGAACCACGATTTAATTTATTTTTAAGCATGATTTAAAATTTGGTGATATACGAGTATGTCAAAGAATTGACAAATATTAGTTATATGAAAATATTATTTTAATTAGAAGGTTTACGGAATAATATGAATAATTTTAAGTAGCGCTAGTTAATTTTATTTGTAGTTTGAAATAGATTTATGGTTAAATGTTGTAGAATTTCTGTTTGGTCATTTAAGTTTTTCAAACTACAAGTAAATAAATCCCCAAATAATGCCTAGCAACGGGGCTCGAATAGTGTCTACGGTGATGGTTTTAGAAGTCCATCAGTTTTTACTTTAGTACCTCATTATGTTATACCTTAATAGATATCAATATATGCTTATTTACTATTTATAGATTCTGAATTTTTGTCATGGGGTTTGAAAATTTATTTTGCGTCAATTCAAGTTATTTGGAATGTTTGCATCTTGACAACTTTTCTTTCTTTCTCTAAATGTTTATTATAAGACTTTCGTTTATGCATCATTACTGTCGCTACAAATATTTTCTATTGTTTCATTTATCATTCAAACCCCATTTCACTCAGATGGAGGGCTTTCATATATATCACTTTCTAAAATTGTATTTGTTTTTTGGAAAATATCGTTCTGGTGATTGGGTGCACGATTTTTTGTTCTGAAAGCACTCCTGGTTCACCAAAATTGATTGTAATAAATGACTACACTTCTATATAAGCCGCTTGTCCTAAGTCTAACAGCACAAGCACATCAGCAATGCGTTTGTTACAATCTATTTCATGTCACTTAACATATTTAGCTTCTTCGATATGATGCATAAAACTAACTAATTAGGAGCAGTAAATGAAAAGGTTTATTTAAGTTAAGACTTAATATTATAAATGTCAATTTAGTTGAAAATATATCAAAATTTACTGCTCCTATACTTGTCTCAAATTGTGTTTTAATTTTTAATGGTTGTAATTTCAACAGGGGTGGAACGGTCTGGATTTGCTCCGCCGCAACTGTTGTCAAGTGGGGCTATCATCGGAGTTGCGCTAGCCGGTGTCTTGATCTGCCTTATAGTAGTAGATCTTCTTCTTTTATGCTTTAGACGGCAAGGAGTCATTGCGACTATTTGCGGTAAACGTGTCAAGAAACATAGCGACGACGAAGCTAAATTGGGAAGGTAAAAATATTTCTTTAATATCTTAGAACTTTAACATCTTTCTATATGTGTCTAAAATCATATTAAATGTTACACATACTCGTAAAATCTGAATTATGATCATTTTGCACTTCATCGACATAATAAATAGTACCTTTATCTTCGTCCAGTCCTTTTGTCCTCTTGTTCCTTTACAAGTGTTAGTGTCGATGAGAGATGTTTCTGCCCGCTAGTCTGTACGGTTGGCGCTTCCCGCTCCCTTATTGCAGCACGAAGCCGCGCGCGCCGCCCTCCCCCGCGCCCCTGCCGCCGCCCGTCAAGCTCGTGCCAACTCCGACGTAAGGCATCACATAAACACCACGACTTCGATTGCTCACCTTCGAAACGTTGTATCATTTAATAGTTTTTAAAGTATTTGTATGTGATTGGTGTTTTTAATAATCATATTCACATATTTTAGAATTTTCTAATTTATATATGGCACTTATTGAGCTAACGGTCTCTTTATCTCCTAATAAATAAATATGATATGAAGTAAAGCTAAAGCAAAATTTCTCAAACAAAAATAGTAGAAAATGTATTCAATAGACCTTTATAATTTGGAAACGACTTTTCGAAAGTTAGCATTCGATTTCCTGCATGCTTTGTGTGTGCGGATGCTGCGGTTTGGCCCTTGTGAGGAAAATAGCGAATTCTTCGGAGATAATAACGGGTTTGAATTACCAAACGTAGGTGCAATAAATGTATGCTTTCGCTGGGGCCGACCGTCTGTAAATATTGAGATTTGACACAAAGCTTAGCGTTAAAGCCTTTGTAAATACGCCAGTGATCGTCTAAATATAGAATAGCCTTTAATTGTAAATTGCGTAGAATAGATGATGTTAATTAAAAAATAGTTATTCAAAAGCTATAGTAGTTTTAAAAACAGATTCTGGAGTTGTCGTATTGTCTGGAACATCTCTTACGACAATCATTTCTTCCAGTTTTTTTTTCGACATCATTAATTTTTATTTAATAATCATGATTTTTATTATATCCCATTTAGTTTAATTTTATTTCCTGTATTGATCTTTTATATTTTATATTTATAATAATTCATACAATATGCACGTTAACTAACAAAGTATATTATTGTCTCCACGCTGCCTCATCCCGGCCAATTGTAGTTATATCCCAACTACGCCAGTGTAAGATATACCAAATACTATACGCAATTTTTGCAGCGCCTTTGTTGCTCAGTTTATACATTTTATTAGACCGTGTATTATAATATCGTCTAAGCTAAAATGACGTACTTCATAATTAATTTGCATGTATGTAGATAAACTACGATAACATGGCACCACCTCCAAATGATTGTTTCAGTGTATTATAGTCACAGATTTTGTATGTAGTTGTATTAGTCTTCAGTAGTAGGCCGACAGTTTTGTTGGTCAACTAATCATAACAACGACCGCCCAACGGACAACGGATGTGTCATTTTCATAGAGTAAGTCAGTGCAGCGCCGTACTTAATGATAATTTAAATTTGATTTTTTTCCGAATGTGTATTACTGTACAGAGTACAGGCCGTGAAAAAGGATCGCTTTCACGAGAGTTTTTTGATTCCGTCCTTTGAATTAAGGACGCCACTTATCAAGTTATAAATGTATTGATCTACGCACACATGCGTTGTGATTTGTGAAACTTTCACACATTCAAACATTTTGTATTTTGGAGGGGCGCGCCATGTTATCATAGTTGATCTTTACCTACATACAAGTTAGTTGCCGTTATTAGTCAGTTGCAATAGAAACAACAGCATGTATAGTAAAAGTATCTTCAAGTGAATTAATTTAATTTAATATTTTTATTATAGTTACTGCACACATAAAAATAATCCCTTTATATTATAGGATGCAACATTTCAGATTAGACGATTTATATTTGCTTCTTTGAATTATTATTTATTGTATAGCTTGTGATTTTATTTGCACTTTGTATTTATATTCTAAATTTTTTGCTATTACTGGAATTAATCTAACATACTAATAATAAATGTATATACTTTGATGTTATGTTATATACGTATATCGTAGGTGATTGAAGTTGTGTAAATAGAAATATATAATTATTTGACATTTAGAAAATATATTTTTATTTATTTTCTCAGAGATGAAAAGGAACCTCTCAAAGAAACCGGAGAAGATGCTATAAAAAGAAATTCTTCTGTTGAATTCGATGGACGTCGAGTGTATGCAACCAGCGGTGGTACCATCATTGGTAAAAATTCAGCCGTTTAAAAATCGATTAAAATCGATTTAAAGATTATTCGATTTCGTCGAACGAGCAAGTTATTTCGAATGAATATTAATGATTGATATAATATAACGAGTATAAATGCTTGTGTATTTGTGATGAGCGCGATCAGTATTCGAAACTGCCAAAAGACGAATTATATCCCTTAATATTAAGCATAATCAGCTTTACCGCATTTTATTAGATTTAGTATTTAAATACACATTTGTATTATTATATTAAGTTCGTTATTAACAATTCTGAAGCCAATAATTATTAGTTTTTATATAGAAAATACTTTATATACCTCATTCCAATAAGAAATTCTTAGGACGAAAATACATTGTCGACTTTTTCTTTACATTGGACTAAAATTTTAATAGATACATACTTAAAATTAAACTTCAAATTAATAACAGTGTATGTTAAATAACAGGTTTGAACTTAAAAAAAGTTGTATTCGTTATATTTTTATAACAAAAATTAGCTCATATAACCGATTTCATCGGCGGAGAGGGTGACCCTTAATTTTCACCTTAAGATAAGTCTATCGACTAGCATTAGCTCAGAGCGGTCATCTAATCCCAATGACAACGTAGTTTGGCTTGGCATTCGATTCCCTTCGAACTAGACTAGGGCTCTCTATTCAAAGACATAACGACATTGACTTATTTTAAAATAAGAACCGGCCATTCTATTAAAAAAAATATTTGGGTGTTTTTTTTTTTCAAAATGAAATCGTATCTTATCGCTGTTAATTTTTCGTAAATTCAAAACTAACACAACGAAACGAAGTCACACGCTAACATTATACGATCATGGTGCAAGCTTGTGACTAACTTCATTTCGTTACGTCGATGTTGAATTTTTAAAGGAGCAACAACGTGTCCTTGACATTTTGTTTGTATGGAAGGGCTTAACGTTTAGAAGTTTTTCTTATTGAAATGTGGTAAAATAATAGTATATTATACACTAAAGACTTGTTTTTTATTACTATGTCTTCACGCGCATTTGCTTCAAAAGGTACAATCCGTATCTTATAGAGTTTTTAGGTACTATTATGAGGGTATTTATAGTATAGTTTACATTGTATATAGTATTTTTTACTTTATAGAATAGAAGTTTAAGGTCACAATTATTTAATGGAAAAGACATTTTTTTACTAATGAATCACAATTTTATTGAAACCCAGTAAAATATTGGCATTCCTTTTATATATTTACAATTTGTAGTTAGTTTTTAAGTTTTTTTTTAGCTCAGACTTAGGATCGTGAATATTTATAAATTCATTTTAGTAAAACCTTCGACGCACTATAAATCTATGTAAATAAGTAAGTTATAGTTTTGTAAATATTTACATGTTTATGTATTCTAGTAGTAAGCGCATGTGTTTGCATTTTTGTTAGAAATATAATCTGTCATACACTATAAACGGATCTCTATTCACTATTTGTCTGTTCTTCATTTTAGGATATTCATAAATGATTACTTATTTTGGAACTGGTTAGGTTTCATTTATTACAAAAAAAATATATATTAATTTTTTTTTTGACTACCACCACATTTATAATATAGATATTCCGTATAATAAATCAAAATGACTAATAAATCTAATTTTATTAAATAAATCATCACAAAATAATTACGATTCTGGTAAACGGAGTTTCTATTTTAAGAAAAATTTAAATTTTATTTAGGCCTGTTTTAGGCCTGTTTATTTTGTAAGTTATTTTTTTTTATATTTATATTTACCTAATCCTATCTATATTCACTATTTTTAGTTTCACGTAACGGGTCCCGAATAGGTTTACTTAAATAATTATAGTACTTTAACAATTTAATAACATAACATTTCTCTCTTAATATTATAATTTGTTAATTTTTAATAGTCTTCTCTATTGATAAAAACTTATTTTACACTTTTTCATTGTGATAGTGGCATTGATAATTTTAGACGATTACATTTAAGTGAACACTTTTCATCACCTCTCATAATTCATAGGTCGTAATTTCATAATCTCAACATTCTGCAAAAATATTTAAGTAATTGGTATGTGTCACCTGTTTTGAAGTAATTGCTTTTTGATAAACAATTTTTTCACCACAATGATGAATACAGACTGTATTCAATCTGTATGCTGACCGCATTGCCTTCGAATACTATCAAATCAATTTTGATATATTCTTTTTGCGCATAAATATACACTATAGTTAAGAAAAAAGGCTTTTGAGACATATTATTTATAATAAATTATATCAAAGCTTTATATCTAAGTCTCTTGAATGTATGCTTCGAATGAGATGTTATCGAGACTTGTAACAATTAAAATGCGCATTTTTTATAAAATAAATGTCTTTTATAAATATTGCATTTTTATTTTTAAAATTTATATCAGAATATTTCAATTAAAAAAAGGACAAATAAAATATACTTTATTTGGTATTTTTATAAAAAGGCGATCCTTTTATCAAGGTGTATATAATGTCAACCTGTCATAACGACAGGTATAACACTTGTCGAAGGAAAGATACAAGTTAAGACGCAGGGCATAACAACATATTTTCACTAACGTAAAAAAATATTATATTTCATGGCTCATAAGAGTAATACATTGTTTTACATTAAATCGACAGACCCTTTTTAAAATGTTTTGTAACAATTTTATCTGTCACGGTAAATAAAATAATAAAGAACCATTTAAGAATGGATAAAACGTCGATTTATTCTTGTTAGCGGAACAATGAGCGACGTACACAAAAGGCGCAAAATACGCTTTTTAATCGTAGCTCCTATTACAATGTAATCTTGCATGAGGGTTGCGCGTGAGCACGGAGCCCGTATTAGTAACAATAGCGCAAATGTTGGGCAACAACACTTACGCACTTATTAACATTAGTGACGTTCCATTAATAGTTACACATTTATCGAAATAATATTTTTTTATAAAGAAAACTAATTTTATTTTGCCCATGAAACGGTGGACGGAGTAACGGTAATGAAGGTATATTATTTGTAACTGATACAAAGGTTCAAGGTAAGGCTTATCGGATTTCTTTTATAGATAGCTCTATGGCTACTAATTGGATGTAATTAATAATGTAAATTGAGACTGATAATCACGAAGAGATTGGGGTACTCAATTGAATTTGTATTTGTGATAGTAATGTTTATATACGTTTATATTATAACGTCTATTTATGAACTAAGTATACTTTTTATTTTTTAAAGAATATGATTTTTCCATCCATTAATAATATTCCTATTGACCCTACAAATAAGCTCGAAGCTTGCGCTAGGAGTGGGTACGACAATAGCACAAGGCGGTAAGGATCGAACCCTCGACTTTCTCGTTAACGAAGCGGAGACGGACCTTCAAACGTTGTGCTATTGAAGCTTCAAAACACGTACATTTTTATGTACTATATTTTACTGTTAACATATTTTTATACCATAAGATGGCAAATAAGCGTGCGGCCTGTATGATAGTAAGCGGTCACCTAAACCTTTAGACGCTTGTAATATTAGTAGCATTAAAAAGTGTTATCGATTAAAGGGAAGGATAGGGCAGCGAATGGAAATAAAAGGAAAGAAAAGGGGTGGTTAGGGCCTCCAGCACTCATCGAACGAAATGTATACTTTACGGATACTGTTCTTTCGTTTGCAGTTGAGATGGGAAATGAGACAAAGAGGGCTGGGGGTTTGTGTCAGGGGCACTCAAATTTGTCTAACGAAATGCAATAGTGCGGATACTTTTACTTTAAGTTGATAATATGGACAAACGTACCAATTTTCTCGCAAACTTCTACTGATATAAATAATTAATAATAAAACATTTATGATATATAATACATTTCAACTTAGGTTTGTCTGTATTGCCAATGTCTTATCCTACACCAAATCTGGTAAAGATTGATATAGATTTTTTTGTATGATGAATAATTATAATAGTATTTCAGTACTAAAATTGATATAATGTCATTGAAGATGATACAAAAAGTATCGATAAAACAAACGTCACTATTTAAAAGCTATGCGTCACGGTTCTCTCAATCAGGGGTGCAGTCAATCGCTGCGGTTTAATACATTTTGAGGAATGGACAACAATGACACACCCTGTATCAAGTTATTTATGGGATCGTATATTATGGGGAAACTATACGTGCCATATCTCGCCACGCACATGAAAAATGATGGAATAGTTCTAAAGCATTACAGCGCTAAATTGTCAGCTATAGTAATTCGTTACGGGTTGCTTGCTACATTCATTTTACCCGTTCGGATATTAGACATTGGAAATCGTTTGTAAGACAACAATTTAAAAGGGTATAAGGGTATTTTGTGTAATAAATTTAAGCAAATCTAGCGATAAAATGAACAAATTTGTTAGTAAAATGTTTTCTGTGAATACTTTCCTCTTTTGCTAATTTATACCTTTTGTCTACAAATATAAAATATAAAATCAACCCACGACTTTGTCTGTTTCTTTCACAACTTTTCGCAGAATCACTCGTCTGATCTAAACTAAAGATTGTCTGAAAATTTTCATCAAATTCGTTATGTAGCTTTTGAGTCCATAGGGATCATAAACACATCGATAATTCGATCATATCGATTTTTATAATTCTCCATACATAGGACATAAATTGTTTTTTTTTCTTTCACATTTATTTTCCCGCCTGTTCTACACGAGTTGAATCAGAAGCCAAATTTGTGATGTGAAAAATAGAGATTAAATTTTTTATAATGTTTTCAGGTATGTTAAATTTACTTTCCCGCCTGCTCTATACTTTTTTAACACAGGGAGCCAAATTTATGATTTTTTGATGTTCTCATGAACCTTAAAATATAAAATATATACTAGTTCACAATAAACAAAAATAAAATGTCAATAGGTAATATTATCAAAGCCATCACGTCCAAACTAATTTTGCACTACGCCGACCCTACATGCCCTTATTGGTATCGGACGCAACAATTAGGGTTCGACACGCGCAGGAGCTTACGTTTGCTCCCTTTTAAATAATTACCTCGGTAGCAGATGACAGGGATTACGCTCGAACACTACGAGCCCTTTAATAACCTATGAAATAATATGTGGGTCGTCATTGATAGTCACATGAACAAAAAATATCTCAATAAGTCGCAAATAATCCAGCCGTGCTCAATATAATTTAACACAACGTGACCTCTTTTGCGCGATTAAAAAAATTAAACTCGTTAAGAACGAATTTGTGATCTATATCTATGTTTCCTTTAAGTCCATGAATAAAATTGAATTATATTAAAAAAATTCAATTATATTAAAAAAATATGGAAAATGTTTACATTACTGCATCGCCTGGGACGCGGTTTAGATAGCGCAGGCATGCCCAGAACCTACGCCATCCTCTCGACCTAGCAGGCGTTGTCCACAGGAATGACAATCATTACGGGTGGAGCCGGATCGGTTGCAGACCCTGGTTCGTACCTTACGGAAGGTGTTTACATTAATGTTTTGTAAATTTACAAGCAAAACTATTACTGTTGTAATATATATTTTTATTTGTGGTATATTATGTCTAATATCATCATTATAATAAGCTTGAATGCATCTACTGTTAGACATAGGCCTCTAATGTTCACTATCGCATTCGATTTTTGACATTTCTTGTACAAGTGAAGACAGTCACATTTGTCAGTTCGTCTTCTCTATCGGGTACACATGCGACTAGGCGTCCTACTAGACGCATTAAACGCATTAAATGGTGTGAAATAAAAATCACATTATATAATTATTTTAGGACAAAATTCTAAAATTTGGTGAAATACAAGATCGATACAATAGAATGAGTTAGATTTTTTTCGTGAATGTTATCTCAACATAATAAAGACCTGATCACAAAATTTGAGTATAGAGACGGTAATTTATTAGACGGTAACGATGATATATTGCTCAATATATGTAATATATACTCGACATCAATAATTACTTTACACCACGGCTTCTAGACGTGCTCTATCAATTTAGTTTAGTTATTGACGGAGCGATAGCAATACGCTATCCATCATACGCCCCTAGGAAAGGGTGATGGAATATCTTTAATGCACTTACCGAGACAAAAAGTACGGTTATGAAGATATTTTTTAATTTAAAAGATATTGCGGTCAAATGTATTTTCATTCATATTTTCTTACTTACAATCAAGTGACGGTGGAATAATACATTATTAGTTTTTACTATATAAATTGATGGAAATCAAGTAATAAAATTAATGTTTACCTAATAAAAGTACGTTTAAAAGTTTATTGTAGAATTTATATTTGAAAAAAAAAAATTAAATACTTATTTCGAAATTGCCATGCTTTATCTTGCCTTCATATTTATCAAGGACGCTTACAACGTCAGAAGCATGACATGAACTAAGGACAAAAATGAAGACAAACCAGGTAGACATTGGGGCCTTCGGCGCTCTTTCTCTTCAACAGAAACGCAGCAGTATGGATGCCTTCTTCACGTCAATAATATTTTGAGGCAGGATACAAACTGTCGTTTTCAAGCCAGTCTATCATATTGAAAAAGCAAGGGTCTACAATTTATAAGTATAATAAAATTGTTTCCAAAAATACAATTACCTTTACCTATAAAACGATGTATACGAAAACTACCAATACATATCAATGAATAAAAGATTTCCAATAATGAAATCGCGGTCAGTAGCGGGACCGATATCAAAAATTTATAGAACAAGCTATGACAAATTGATGGCGAGTAATAAAACGCAGTCGCTCCAGAGGGAAATCTTAGCAGTGTAATGAAAAGGTAATTGATTTTGCACTAAGAACACAACAGTCTTAATAAAATAAATGAACACACAATCAAATATATTAAGTTTTCCTAAACTAGGAAATATAACTAAAAATTATATCACAATTGTAGTATTGTAGTATTGTAGTGTATTATATAGAAATAATTCAATTATAATACAAATAATTTATTGTATATCTTTTTCTGTATCATTCAATTAAACACTCTTTCAATTAAGTAATAAGTTCAATCATTTATTCAAGGATCGTTTAATTTCATTCACTCATTGAATGTACTACAGTACTTTAAAAAAAAACGTCATAATTGTCTGGACAAAATCACCCGTCAGGCGGGAGTGTTGCACTCATCACTCAACAAAGATTAAACTTTTCTGTACAGCTAGCAGCTGAGCTCTGCAGCGATGCTTTATTGAATGTGAGGGATTTGGCGCCATCTTGCTTCATCCGTGTTTTCATGTAATGATAAAATACGGATGCAGCTTGAAGAATATTGCAATGAAAACATTTTAATTTTTATAAATAAATCTAGAAAATAATTAATATTGTACAATGTTAACTTTATCATTTCTTAGAAATATCTAACGAGATGAAATACTCATTGCTAAGTACACTGATTAAGCACACACGAAGAAGAACAATATCGAAATGTTAGAATAATATTAAATTGCA
Source organism: Hestina assimilis (assembly GCA_023373885.1). NCBI lineage: Eukaryota > Metazoa > Arthropoda > Insecta > Lepidoptera > Nymphalidae > Hestina > Hestina assimilis. Next base: position 8,274,404 of record CM041755.1, on the reverse strand, counting down.
TTAAACTCTTAAATGTAAACAAACTCTCAGTCTGAAGCTTAACATTTGGGAGTACGTTTAATTCAAATAAATGTTAAAACTGACAACGAACGTACAAAAATAATTTAATAAATTAATTATATTAGCGTGTTTGTGTATCACGGACCCCGGTACGTCGCGTCGGGTTAGACAAACACGGGGCTCGGGATTATATCGTTACTCTAATTGTCACGGATATTTAGCAAAAACCGACCGCCCCTTGTTTCGTGCCGATGAATTTTGATTAAGGGTTTTCGTTAATCCATTTGAGGCTATGGACCATGTAGATATAAACTTACAATACGAAAACATGGAAAACATGTTAGACTATCCAGATTTATTTTTTATATCATGACCGTTGGCAAACAAGCCTGTTGTCTGATGGTAAGCATTCAGCGCAACCTATGAACGCTTGCAAAACTTGAAGTATCACATGCCCGTTGCCAAGCCAAGGTATAGGAGAGAAAGATGAGAAGAAAAAAAAGACGGGAAAATGAGGCTTCCGCTCCCACTCATCGCACAAAACTACTGTTACTCTGTGCCGATTTCCTGTGAGAGTGTTGAGAGGACGGTTCATGTGTTGAAAGGAGCATAACTCTACCACTAATTGTAGTCTGAATATAATTATATTTATACCCTATGTGTTAATGCAGTTACTATTAATGAGTTAATTAGTTTCCCAATTAGATTAGCTGGCACAAATTTAGGTAAACTATGTTTACGTGTTTGTTACGTCTGTGTACATATGTTAGTGTGAAATAGTTCTAAGTATAAAGCTATTGAGTATTCGTTATACACGAATAATATTTCAAGCTTTAATATATGTACATAAGGAATATATGTAGATACAAACCTAAGACAGTGTCTTTCACAACTGGACACGCACGGACAAGAGAATCGGACAGTCAATCACCGAAATCAAAAACAATGCTTGATTGATTAGGCGTTGCGGTATTGAATTATTACATACTATTATGTAACCCAAGGGACTCATCAAACAAGCATATCGTTCTCTCTCGGGTTACGTTTTGGTTTATAAGACAACTGAAAAGAACTTTGTGTGGCAAGGCTCTTGTAGTTTTTGTAAAATTATAAGTTATAAATGTGGTCTGCCTCTTTTTGATGTTAGAAACTTTACTATAAATAAATAAATAATAAATAAACGCTACACGCTTTACGGTCTCCATTAGGATAGTTATATCCTGTAACTGGGGTCAGGAAACATTCACAAGCACAAGGACAAACACACCCAGACCGGAAAACATGCCTCTAAGGAAGACTAGCCAGAACTTGTAGTATAAAAACTGCCCTAACTGCATATCATGGCTACGTAAGTTCAGTTTTAAATTATGGAATTATTATTTGGGGCAATTCAGTAGAAATAAATAAAGTTTTTATAGTACAAAAAAATATCTGCGAGCCATTGCAAACATATTACCTTATGAATCATGTAAACCTTTGTTTCATAAATTTAATATATTGACTTTACATTGCATGTATATTTTTGAAATGGCTAAATTTGTTAGATCAAATATAAATAAATTTAAAATGTTAAATAGTGAAGGGAAGAGACTGAGGAATCATAATAGACTGATAATAGACAAAATTCCAAAAACGGCATTATTTCACAAGAACGTTTACGCTATGGGCATAAAAATATATAATAAGATACCTTCGGAAATTAAAGAACTGCCCAACGCCAAATTTAAATCAAACTTGAAACAATGGCTTTCAGCAAAACAGTTTTATTCTGTTAAGGAATTTGTGGATTAATCTATTTTGTCATTTCTCACTTTAGCTTACCAATATATTAATTTGAATAATTGACGTCTAATCGACATTTAATGGCTCTTTTCTTGTATGCATGTTTTTCTTAATTTATAATAACTTAAATTGAATGTATTAATCATTTAAAATTTATATCAATTAATAATATTGTACGCCCAGAAAAGGGTAAAACTGTTGATTCAAATTATAAATGTAACAACTTATGTACATACACGGTTTTAAACAATAAAAGATTATTATTATTATTATTATAAGGTCAATACAAACCCGCGACCTGTAGCGCTTAAGGCAGTTTCGCTACCGCTGCTCCACAACGTCGTCAATATACTATAACTTGGTAGTTCAGAGTTCTGCGTATATTTACATTCTCCCAACTAAGATACGGCTAGCATTATAACAATACTTTTTAAGTATGTTGACTTATTAAAGATAAGGGCGAATATTGGTTGTTCTACGTTTGTCTTTTACATGATCTATCGATTTCAAATTGCAATAAAATTTTATGGCAAATGCAACGTCTCTCTTTCATTTATAAATGAAATATAAAAAATAATAATAAAATATAATAACCAATTAAGTCTAGGGCTTAATAATAATTAAAGATAAGTAAATAAAGATAGTCTCAATTAAAGCAAATAATTTTCTCGTAAAACGATGGTTTATTAAAGAGCATACTTTTAATGTATATTATACAAACTTTGATGTGTAATTATAATTTGGAACATTCTAATTACATATTGTTTCGTTTACTGCGGTAATATAATTATAATTACAAGTTATAATAATACGAGATTCAGTGACTTTAATTTATATTGTTTATTAATAAAATGAATGAATTTGAAATTCATAATATAACATATTTTTGACTTCAATACTTTTTTTCCTACCTTGATGGAAAGTTCGCGTTTTGTCCCCGGTACGAGGAAGTTTTTCCGGCGTCAGGACGTGACGACCCTAGCGCCCGCTGTTGGGATAATCTCTGTCACAGCAGAGATTGTTCCGCCAGTGCAATCAGTCACACTGGTAGTAGGTATTTTGTTGCAAGAGGTCGGCTAGGCAGGTACCACCGCAGTGTCAAATATTAGTCTTCGGCATTACTGTATTCCGGCTTGAAGGGCACTTTAGACTTGCTACGGTGCAAAGGAAATTTAAGAACTACTATTTCGAGGTTGGCAACGCGTGAGTGAAAGGTAGGTAACCTATGACATGAGTGACATCAGGTGGACCGTATGCTTGCTTGCCAACTTAATAACATAAAAAAAAGAAATGTCCGATTTTCTCGTGGCAAGATGACACTAATTAATAAGTATGTTTATCTCTCATCATATCATGGATTAAGATTGACGATTGTCATTAATCCACGGGTGGGAATATCCTACTTTTTTCCGTAAGTGCGTAATGTATGTATTTTTAGTGTTGTACTACAACATATACAGCATATAACTATAAGTATACGTTATGATCCTTGACTTTGGCATAGTTGGATACAACATTTAAAATCAAATGTTATAACCAATTTGGATTTAAATCCAAATCCACTATACGTATACCAATCGGTTTAATACTTTCAAAGATGGTATACATTCAATGGAGGCTTGTAAAATAACCGTGACCGTTTTCGACGTGTTAACCCTCATTCGTGCGCAGATGGTCAAGCGATTGACCGTATGTAATGGACGAAATCTCACCTAATACCCGAATATTTGGTAGAACAGATGTTCTTTGCGTGACCATTGTGTGTTGAAATAAATGTTTACTTTTAGTTTAATATTAGAAGGTATCGACATAATATTTTATAGCGTTTATCGACCGTCGTGAGGCAACGGTAGCGATGGTCGATAAAGGCTCGATGGCTCGAGGGCTCGATTCACATCTTTGTATCGACTATACAGGTATGTGTTCCGGATTGTTGTATTTCTGTGTGTTTTCGGAATCCCGACAAAGGATACTATCGTAATTGAGGCTTTTTGCTTGTAGCGTGTTTATTTATTTAAACTTCAAAATTAAGGTTACCTGAGCTGAGATTTTTGTGTGTACTTTATGTGAAGGGCTTTTGATTCCTCATAAATTTCGGTATGATCAGGTTAAGGACTCCGAAAATAAAAATATAGAGATGAGATTAGAAGAATGTAATATATTTATTTGTTGTATTCGAGATTTGAGCTCACAAATAAGGGCTTCACAACAACAAAGCTTAGAGACTTGCCTCAAACATTGTTTATTCCGTTTGTGTCTATCAAACTAGTTCTGACAAATTAGCTAGCGTTATGTACAGAGGTTTTATTTTAAATTATATTTATCACTCTTGTACACTATTTTATTGATAATTCACATCTTTTTCTATAATTAGAAAATAATAGAAACCTATCTAAAGAGTTTTATTGTGCGGTCATTTTTCGGATACGAAAAATAACGTTAGAAAAAAAAATAAACATAAAAGTAAAATTATATTATGGTGTAAAAATATAAAAGAAGAGATCAAAATTACATTTCAAACCAACCAATTAGATTTTAGTAATATGGCAGAAAACATTTCAATGAGTTTTAAGTCTTGCGATAATTAGACAAACTACACATATTCCAAAAATTCATATCACGTATTTTAATCGTGAGGAGAATAAAGGCTTGTGCCAACGATGTGCCAACATAATAAAGCAAAGTGTACCATCAGTGTTGTCGCATTGTCTTATTTGGTCTACGACACCAGTGCATTGCGCTACTGAATCTTTAAAATGCTGAGATGTTTTACAATCGAATGTTCAGTGTTCTTTCCATACATAAACGAAAGACAAACGACGTCTTATAATCTACTCCGCCAATATATTAGTTTTACGTGTATATTTTGAAATTGATTGTAACATTATGTTAAACGCTTGACGCGGGCTCCCATAATAAAAGTATATCTTGTATTGGGGATCCGGAAACACACACAAGCATTGATGTTTCATGCTACATTCAAAAATAACAACTATATAAACTTTGAACCCCCTTTTCACTCCCTTAAGGGTTGAATTTCGAAGAATCTCTTCATAGTTTTCTGCTTCCTACCATTACTCTCGGTATTTTATTTACCCAGGGGTCTGCTTATTACTCTTATTCGGTTTCAACAGGTTACTAATTTTTACACAGAGCGATTGCCATCTGACATCCGCAACCTTAAGGGCGAACCAGTAACTCATTGGATAAGAACAATAAACTTATCAAGAGTTAACGATTAATATCAGATGTTATGGATAAAAACCGGGACCGATAGCTTAATGTGCTCTCTAAAAATTCAGCTTTCTAGGTTCAACAGTTAAGGTTCGGTTAGATTAGGTTGGCTTACATAGCGCGTATAAGCCAGTCTGGTCTTTTCCTTTTATATATATTATAGATTTATTTTTATGAGATATTTATTTGCCAGACGCTAGTTGAAATTATATTACAAACTCTGAATAAGCTGGCATGACGATTTTCACTATTTCGATTTGTATTCGGTATTCCAACGAAAGTTATGAAATATTAGCCCTTGTTATTTCAACTTAAAGTTCAAACTTTACCTGAATTTGTTTACATAACACAACATCAACCCCTGATATAAAAATGTTGTCATACAATAATACAAATAAATAAACCTAAATATGGGAAACGGAAAGATAAACTAAGAGGACAAAATGGCTGGGAGTTTGGACTTCCGACCACCATACTTATTGTAAGGGAGCGTACTTATTCTACTTATTTGCGGATATTGATTTTTCTACCTTGTTATTCTGTAAGAGGATAATACATACTTCTCCGGTTAAAGCAGTCCGGATCAGCTCCTGATGAATATCATATTTTTGTCTAATCTAACTAATGAAATGAAATACATGGATACAAAGTATCCTAACTTTAGAATTCTGCATCTAATCTGTGACGTAATACTGTGAATGGTCTTTGGCACGGTATCTAATCCCCTAACGATATCGTTGTATGTCTATAAACGGATACGCATATTATCGTTGATGGGATAGAATTATTGCTATTGTGACACTTCATAGCAATTTTAAAATTTATTGCAGGCAGAACGGATTTGCGGAATGGGGTTGATATAACCTACGATAAATTATTTATATTATATTAAAATTGTAAACCAGTTCGTTTTGTAAATTGAAGATATTTTTTGAAAACCATTTGAAATATAAATTTTAGAAGTCGACAAAACCAAAATTATTTTGGAAATTTTAAATTTTTATTTGTTACACAAGCACATAAACATTCTCAATGATTTATTGTACACTTTTTGCCATTTAGTTGATAGCTCAAGGCTTAGTTATTTGTTTAAAAATTCGTTCAATACAACTGGAGATGTAAGTACCGAACATGTGTAATTTAATTTATAAATATCAACGCGGACGGAGTTCTGAGCCTCTTATAAAACAGATTATGAACTTATTATCTTTTATTTCAGTATGATTTCAAATACGTACATATTCAAAATTAAATTTGCAAACAAGCCAATTCAAATGTGTCCAAATATAATTTCTTTTAAAAGGCAAAAGTTTTTATTTTTAGTCTATCTATCTCACTACCAGCGTTATATATTTATGAATATATAGCTATGTTGAGGTATTCAGTTTTATATAAACTAAAACATACTTTAAATTCACGAGCTATAAAACCCGAGCCGAATATAAAGGAGAGAGGAAAGATGAAACAAACCTCCCGTAAGTCGGGCAGGAATTTGATGGAGTCACGTAGGAAAACTTTTTCAGTATTTAGCGAAGAATAGCCGCTGTAGAATTTTATAAATTGAATTCTTTCATTTGTATCGTATTTGGTAAGTTGAAATATATAAAAACTAAGTTTCGTGACGTGATGTGCGTTCAGTTTCAATTTTCAGTGCATGTTTGTCTATTTTTTACCATGCTATAATATGTAGCATAGTATAAAATTTGTATGGTATATTTTGATGTATTTAATGACGACCGTTGTGACGTATTCGTAACAAGCTACAGATGCTTATATTGATCTCACAAATATCTAGGGGTCTATCATGACCTTTTACCAAAAAAAACTTACAATGTAATAAACATGTCATTCAATTCAGGTAGTCAAAACGATTCAGATTTTTTATGACCATGACTTATTAAAATATATATCATAGTACGAAATAGCCATCCAGCTCAGTTTAGGTCGTCATTTGAATCGCAATATGAGATCATGGTAGGTGGTAGGTTAAAATGGCATTCCGTAAGATCCTTCCATTGTCATTCCGTTATTGATTTCTTGTATTCGCTTATTAAAATGTAGATATAATTACATAGTGTTAATGGACTTATGCTAAGCAAATAGCTATCCTGTGGAGTTTAAAAGCTTAACCCTTAATGCTAATCCAATACACATTGGCAGAAATATCCAAGTATACTTTCAAAACCTGCAAATTTCCGCATGATGTTTTCCACACGTTAAGTATAAAACTAATTTCAATAACAAATTAAACACTGGAAAACTCAAAAGTTCTAAATCCGTAACGTTCTCTTCTCAACTTACTTGTATATGAGTAGAAAATAAAAGAAATTTCGCAACATTGTACAGGTGTGCCTTACAGCTCTCCGTAACAAAATGTAACGTGATTGCGAACGGAATATTCTTCGCAGCAATTAATTCGTTACAATAAACTTACAATCTTAACGGTTACGAAACAAATGTAAAAGTTAACAACCCCTTTATTTGGCACGTAATAAAGTTTTACGATACGGCGTTTACTTAAAGCGCAAGTTGACCCTTCTGCCGTACGACCCCCGCTTACAAAAGTTTATAATTTAATTATAACACCCTGTGGAGTCGTTATCTCTGTGCTATGAAACTGTCCTTCCTATATACCTATGTATTAAAGTCGTAAAAATATAACTTTATATTAATGGTAATTTTAAAATGTAGAATTTTTATAGAATACACCTACTACTACAAATGGTAACTGTACCTATGGCATCATTTATATTTTTATTTTAAAGATGGTTTTTTCAATTCACAAAGAAATTTAATGATTTCAAGTATGTTTGTACAAAAATTTGGGCAATATATTGCTGAACATTTATAAAATAAAGATTCCTAAAAATTGCCACTTTTTTAGTGGGTTTACAAAATTCACGGTACAGAGTGTGTTTATATTTTATTATTTTTTTTTTTTTTTTTATGTTAGAAGTTGGCAAACAAGCATACGGCCCACCTGATGGTAAGTGGCTGCCGCAGCCTATGAGCGCTTGCAGCACCATTAGTAGGTGCCACTCACGCGTTGCCAACCTCGAGATAATAGTTCTTAAATCTCGTTCGCCCAGTAATTTCACTAGCGTACAATGCCCTTCAAACCGGAACACAGTAGTGCCTAAACACTACTATTTGGCGGCAGAATATTGGACACTGCGGTGGTACCTACCTAGCCGCCATAATAACACTTTTGCAAGGACGAATAAATTGGATTCCATTGGGTAGAACGACGTAGTTAAAATAGCGTCTGATTTGAAAAACATATAAGAACAGATTGCTAGAAAACACTAAAGGTTATTACAAAAAGATATTTTTTTATAATATATCCTGTCTGCCGGGTCGGTCGGTCAGTACCTGCAACCTATGAACGCTTGCGATACTTGAAGTATCACACGTGCGTTGCTAACCCTAAGGAAGGAAAAAAAGAAGAGAGCAGAAAGGATGGGAGATTGGGGATTAGGCGCTCTCACTCATCGCACGAAACGCAACAATAGGTATTGTTTGGTATTAATAATGTTCCTTTACGTGGATTTTCTGTGACAGAGTAGTACTGTCCTAGTTGAGCCGGGCCATTGGGCTGGGAGGATGGATGAATCAACAGTCTACTTTATAAGACACAACGTAAAATATATGCTGTGTTAAAAGGATCAAGTGCTTGAATCGAGCCTGTATAAATTCACAATTTAAAAAGATCAATCTTTTAGGGTCATAACGTACACAAAATGCGTAACATTGTTGCGATTTATAGAGATATTTCACGTATCTATATAAAATACATTGCTTGTAACGTACAACTGACTGAGGTGTTAATAAAACACAACATCCAGCACATGAATAGATTATATAGAACCAGCTGCGTTGCGGATTACATTCGGTATTTTATTGTCTTACTTATTTTAAATTATTAAATAACATTTTAACTATGTGCTATGTCTAAAACCTCCCCCGGTTTGTTCTAAAGATTTTTTTAATTCTATAATGTTTTTCTTATGTTATATTTTGGAACGAAATTCCGTAACGCGCCTTACGGCTAGTGCGATTTAGTAGTAATCTTCACGTAACAAAATACCGTATGCTGTGTGTGTGTGCGCGTGTGTATCGATCCTACTACAAGCAAATGAGCACACGAACAAGTGAGTGAGCCGGCAGGTACGCAACTCTCCCTGTCCTTGTCTCTTTTTATCATAAGACCTATTGAAATATACAGATTTCGAAGTTGAAAAAAAAACGTAAGAAGTTTCGTTACTGACCGCACAATTTTTATTAAAGAACTTGCATTAAATCTTGTTTTATATGCTCGATAACACTGAACATTAAGTGTATATTATAACTACCCATTATTACAAAGTAGGCACTAATGACGGAACTTGAGCTCAATCATAGAACCAGCTGCTTCGCGGATTTCATACAAATATTTTGTGTCGTATTAACTTTCAATTATTATTATAACACATTTTACTTATGTGTTAAAGCTTTAAACCTCTTCTAATTTTTTAAAGATTAAATTTCTTAATTTCGAATAGTATAAATTTCTAATGTTGTAGATAGATATATTTTTATTTACGTACGTGACACTAAATCTTGTTTTAAATAAGACTGGCAATTAAGTGCAGCTTATGACTACTCATTACTACAAAGTAGGCATTAATGACGGAACTTGAGCGCGTTAGAGAATAGGGTCAAACCGCAGGTCCTCATTGCACTAAGTTGCCCTCTTCGCAATGCAGGCACTCATATCCTTTATTCCCATTATCGTACCATTTGCGAATGTGTATGAAATTTTATTCCTTGTAAGTAAAAAGGTATTTTATCTATGTATGCAAGCCATAAAATTTAATTGCTTGTTTCTAATGTCAAAATAACAGCTTTTTGTGATTTAGACAGGACTTTTCACTTTATTTAAAAAAATCCCGCAGTAAAAAAGTTAAACAATAATTTTGTACGTCAGACAGGCCAGCGAATTCACGGACACAGCTAGTACCTATTATTATAACATGAAATAAAATATCATATCTCATTTTTATCAAGCTTTATAAGTGTTGTGATTAAATTTTTTTATTTCTAGATGGTTTTTTCTTTAATTAATCTCAGAAAAAAATACACCAAGACTTACCTCAATAAATAACCATTTATATTTAAGTATCCACAGGTTAACAAAAGGCCGTTGGCGAGTGTTATAGCACCATCCATCCAAATGGCAACATCTACTTTCAACTCGACCAAACATCTGGGTCCGGAGGGGAGTGGGTACTTTATTATACACAGTTTCAGCTCGTCCTCACTACATATGCATTATTACAAACTAAATTTTCAAAGCAACATCCCTCGCTACGTTTAACAGGAAGCTAGAAGTTGGGACAATATGCATTAGATGATGCTATCATTAGTACGGTAGACTCAGTGTACACAAAGCGCCTAATGGAAAACTTTGACTTAGTTTGATAGTTAAGATGATGCTATTAAAGAAAGTTCAGGCGCTTCCTGGAGTATGATAAACATTAAAAAATGTACTAGGTATTATTATAAGCTAGTCAGGGACTACTTTTTTTAAAGAAACTATCTTTTTATACTATAGAATGCTGCATTAGTCTGAGTTTTTGAATACCAGAAGGATATAAGAAGATAAGAAATAAGGAATAAATCTGCCTATAGTCTCGATGGTTGCGGGTTCCATTCCCGCTTACGGCAGAAGTTTGTATTGATCTCAAAAAATTCTGTTTCGGTCTGGATGTTGTCACGGAGAGCACGTTTGCTATTACAAAAACATCCGATATTAATAGTTAGCTCTTGATAGTTAATTTTTTCATATCCAATGAGTTACTAGTTCCGCCCTTAAGGTTGCGGAGGTTAGACGGCAATCGCTCTGTGTAAAATCTAGTAACCTGTCAAATCCTAACAAGAGCAATAAGCAGACCCTGGGAAAACATAATACCGGGAATAATGCTTGGAAGAAGAGGAGTAAATAAGGAAAGAAGAGGAAAATAGGGAATAAGGCCTAAGGGAATTTAGGCCTTTGGCGCCAACATACTTATAACAAAAAACAACTGTTAATATTTTTACTACACGTCGATATTCTATTTGAACATTTCCCGATCGAGCTGGTATTTTAGGAAAGCTGCACTTAAAATAACAATATATTACATAAATACATAAAAATATTTTTTCAGTATTTTTAAGTAACAAAACGAAATTGTATAGTCAAATTCATAAATGAAACGTAATAAAATTATTCTTTCTCAAAGCGCAATATTTAATTTTATGGTGTGGAAAATGCGAGGGGTTCCGAATAGGACAATGGTATGATTTGTTATGGAGACAGATATCATCTCCGTAGAAAATTTCCATCTATGAAACAGTAAGAAAAATATTATTATACTTTCTTTTGTAGGTTCTTCATTTCATTTCATGTAACGGCGCTTTTATTAACCTTATTTATTGCTTTCTTTTTGGGGAAGATTATCTACTTTGCATAATATCTACAGAAACATATTTCTTTGAGAAGCAGGTGTTGTTTTATTTTGCCGTGTTAATTTTTTGTTTATGAGCATTATTGGCAATGCTTTTTCAAGACATTACTAATCCTGTTTCCCCTCAAACTAATCGTGTAGGTTGTAGTAGGGGTGGTCCAGTTCTCACATTATAAATTGGTCCGTCTACCGTTGAGCTGTTCAGAATCCTGGCCACTCCTATCATACTGTTTTGATTTCATAGAGATTTATTAAAGTGAATTGAATTAAAGATAGTCTTTAGTTTGACACTAGCAATCCTATCCTAGATACCTATTTTATAGATTATTATTTAATTTAATTGAATAAGCTTATTACACTGTTACACAAACGACCTTCCGCATTCCTTCTCTATATATGTAAAGCATGTAAAAACTCATCCTTCTGTTTAGAAAGAGGTACAAGCTTTTTCTTCGCATATAAGTAAATACATGAGATTAGAAATAAATAAATATTTTTTAGAAACATTATTTATTTTGACAATTGATTCAGAAAGTAATCTCCAATTATATTTGAGTGACCCCATATTTGCTGAACTGAATAGGTCCGCCCTTAGTATTGTTGTCAATTAATTAATTATCCGATAGGTTATCTGAAGGAAACGAAAGTCATTACCGAAATTAATGGCCAATATTTATCGGACTGATATAGTTTAATTATCAAAGTACACAGTAAATGTTGTTACCGTAGCAAGCATATGGCTCGTCTGATAGTAAGCGGTCATCTTCTTCTTCTTGTCGAGTGGTTAGTGGCCAACCTAGTGTTAGAGTTGTTCCAGTCGCCCGTATAGGCCTCTGACTTGACTTTTCTACTTCACTATTGTTAAAATTGATAACAGTCGGATCTGACTTTTTACGTGCCCTCCGAAGCATCTCCGCTTAGTTGAAATACCAGTATGCGATCACCCATCTAGTGACTGACTGCGCCTAAAGTTGCTTAACCCACTGATCGTTTACTGATTAGTGAGCGCACTCAGTCATCATCACCGTCATAGGCATGTTGCCGACTCATGGGATGGAGGCAAGAGAGGAGAGAGGAAAAGGATGAGAGGGATTTAGGCCTCTTGTCGCTCACAATCGTTGAACGAAACGCAATACTACTAAGCTACTTAGCTTCGATATTATCTTTTGAGATAGCACTTTCCCAGCCGAGCCGGCCCATTCACTGTGAAAGGAGCAACATTTTACATCTGCTTTATTATTCCAATCTAGATTGGATTTGTTACTAGTTTTACTCAAAGTGAACTCTATCAAACAATGTCACGGCCTATGGAAAATAACTGGATTAAAATACTTTTCAATTTTCAAGAATACCCTGTTAATTAGCTTATGAAGTTTTGAGAAAGAGCACCATTAGATTTGTAAAAAAGATGTATAAGACAGGCCATAAATATTATGCTACATAAAAATTATGGCCCTAAGCCTAAATAAAATAAATTTGCACCAACAGAATAACTCCATAATAGGTATTAAATTTATATACATATACTGCGTGAACACGTTATTTTTAGTTTTAGTACCCTTGAGAACGTAACCCGAAAATGATGCGAGATAAAGTATATTTTATTTACCATTTTAATACATGACAACGAAAAGTTTATAATAATACTAATATAATATATTTGATTATCAAGTTGTTAACCCTGTTGATAAATAATACAGGTTTAGTATTAATTATTATTGTAAATATTGAGTGAACATCCAATTAGCGTTAAGGGATTTTGAAGCTCAACAGTTTCAAACTTGGATCGTTCACATTACATCAATATTCCCTGAAACTCAAATTTAGCTCCGCTATTACGTATCAGTTTAATTGGAGTTTCAACGGAAACGATATAATGTGTGTAGTTGAGAAGCTGTTTATGGATTACTAGCATTTGCCCGCGATTTTGTCTTCGTGGACTTGTGGAAATACATTCATATAGAAACGGCAGTACTTGTGCCTCGGAAAGCACGTAAAGCTGTCAGTCCCGGTTGTTATCATATTACATCTGATAATAATCGTAAACTCTTGATAAATTGCTCTTATCAAATGAGTTACAGGTTCGCCCTTTGGGTTGCTGAGGTCAGATGGCAATCGCTCTGTGTAGAAACTAGTAACCTGTCAAATCCCGACAGGAATAATAAGCAGACACTATGTAAATACTCATATCATGCCGGGAATAATGCTAGGAAGGAGACGAAGAGAAATGTGAGTACTTATTTTATAAATATCTGGTAAGTCTGAAAAGTGAATAAGAAAAGTGTATGCAACATTTTATGATGATTGATCGAGTTGTTGAATGACTGTATAACAAACAAACTCATATTCGTGTTAATAATATTAAATAGCATAGGCAATTAATTGTTACTGTTTTGTTTATTAATTTTAAATGCTTTTAAATAAATTTTAACGGCATATAAATCCAATTTGTGCAGATAAAGTGTATACTAAAACGTACAAAATTGATTTTAGATGCAGTATAAAATTTTGTCAACTGAAACTGACATGTGACCTGCGTTAAGCAATTTTTCGAATATTTTGATTGTTTTAAATTTTTTAACCAACATAACCTAATATTTATATTTAAATAATGAATAAAAAATTTATATTTAAATGTACGTTTCAGTAGAAAAATAAACTCGCAACCCGACATGTTATTAACGGAATTCCGTAAGTAGGCGGATCTGAATTAATTCTTTAGACAATTATTGTAGATAATTGCCAGAAAATGTTCGTGTTGTGCTAAATAACCTTCGATAAGAAAGGGCGCAGGTCACGGGTTCGATTCCCGCTTTACATCTACATGTCTACATATGTTTACCATATAGGCATGTCTTGTCCTTGTATAATATGTTTCTGGACCTTCCGACACAGGATATAACTATCCTAATGGTGGCTGTAGAGTGTTTATCATTAAAAACAAAAAACAATATAACTTAGCATTATATTGTAATGCCTTAAAAGTATTAAATTTGCATACTCCATCAATAAAAGATAAATAGAGTCCCTGTGACACAAGTTGGGTCACGAATTTAAAAGTCCCGTGTATATCTAAAAGGTCAAAGACAGATACCTCTGATGGTAATAGAGTATTTATTTAGAGAGGTGAGGGTTGGGGATCCCGTCCTTGGGGAGATACCGCTGTCCTTTGTTTTTATAAACACATCCTATATATGTGTCCATCCAGATGCCTGTCTCAATCGTAATTATATTATTGTTCTTGTTTTATAATTGTAATATTACAAAAATAAAATATGTTATGGTATTATAACTACTAATTATTTCAATGATTATTAGCTACTATAAAATACTTTGTCCAGGATTTGCTTACATAATTAGGTAAGGTTATAATTAACAAATTTCAATAAAATCTAAACGTAAAACATAGAATTCTTATTTGAACTTCAATCACAATTAATGTCATAAACAAAATAAAATATAATTAGAATCGTAAATCAGGTTTTAATTAAATCTTCGTTAAAATAATTAAAATAGTAATATATTGAAACTTTCGTTCAGTATTATTCCTAAGAACCTTTGCAGATATGACTGTATGCAGAACAATGTTGCGAAATTTCAAAATATTCTTGGCTTAGAAATGCATAGAGTACAAACGTTCATTTATTATATGATTTAATTAGTTAAGTTTTTATTTTTAAAAAAGTATGGTATTATGTCATTGTATATAAAATAAAACATTGTCGCAACTGAAAAAAAATCTTAACAAAAGCAATTTTACTTAAGCTTCTACAGAAAAGTTTTTAAATAGTTTTTTTCTTTCCCAAAACTGTAAAGTTTTCCGAATAACAACTAAGAGTAAACAAGGTGAACGACCCCGCCCCAACACGACAGCTGATGTTCATGACAACACTGGGTTTCTTTTATACCCCTGTAGGGGACTAGATTGTTGCAGGTGAGTTTATAGCTGTTTACTTTTATTAACATGTAACTATATACATATATAAATTATTTATGTTGTATAAATAAAATCATACACGTTACTTCTATCTATTTTGTTCTTGGAAATTGTCATACTAGAATTTTAACATTGTATTTTGCCCATTTAAAGCATCAATAGCTCAACGGTTAGGGCCGAATTCGCTGCGTTAGCGCGAAAGTTGCGGGTTCGATCCTTACGGGCTATTGTCGTACCCACTCCTTGCGCACAAGTAATAACTTGAAAAAGCAAGCTTATATTGTTTAAAAAAATATTTCGTTCCCAATATTAGATATTTTGAAAACAAACATAAATTGACTCAACAGATTCTGATCTCATTTTGAAAAATACGGAATTTTCTAATAAAAAAATAACAAATAATACTTACAACATAATAAATTATTAATGACCTCCATAACATGATACGAAATAAAAGCAACCGCTATTATATTTCAAAAGCTTACGTACCGACTTATTTTGTTGTATCTTTCAATTTTATTTTTACGTACATCCAGGGTTCCTTGAAACGGTTGCTAAGGGAATAATAAAGCTAAGGCTTACACCGCAAAACGTGTTTACAAACCCGACTTTGACTCATAAAGTATTCACTGTGGATTTTTGAAGTAAGATACACCGGTTTGTCGTATTTTATGTACGTTAAAGTAATGACATGTTGTACTTTTAGATTTGTTCTTGAGTAGGATGCGGTTTCTATTGATCAAGTCTAACTGAAAAGTGAAATAATGTTGTATGTTTTCGTAAATAATCGAATAGTTGAAATTTTTTTATGTACCATCGTAGACTAATTAATAAGATTAAACTAAGAAAGCATTTATCTATAACATTTCATGAGATACAGCATAAAACTTTTTAAATTTTAATAATTTTATTTTTAGTAATTATTGTTGCTATGGAAACAGAAATACATATGTGAAAATTTCAAGTATCTATCTACCTTTACGGTTCGTGAGATACAGCGAACTAATAGACGAATGGACGGGCGGATAGTGGAAGCTTAGTGATAGGGTTCCATTTGGGTATGTCATTCTAAAAAGTAGGAAAATTAGACCATAATTGTTGGCAATAATAAAAGGAAAATCGAGGAATAAAAACATTTTTTTTTAACTTTAATTTAGACTTTATATGTATAGAAATAAATAAGGCCAAAATAAATCTGTATACTTTCTAAAATCGTTACCTAAATTAGGTCTCGAAGTTTACCTTCAAAGATATACTGCAATAACATGTAAATTTGTCTTTGTATTGGAATTTTGCCTTTACTAATAACTAGTGTTTCATTCTGTTTTATCTTTTCTACCTAACTAGAATTATTAGAGTGGGTAAGAAATTAAAATTCCATCAAAAACTTTAATGACCAAACTTTTTTACCGTTCGCAACTGTATTAAGTGAGCACTTTAATAAATAAAACCGTGCTCGTATTTCTTAAAACTTAAAGTATAAATCCAGTGGTGCTCAGCCTTGCGTAAAATCGGAAATGGCGGACATCCCGCAACCGCCCTAAATCGTTTGCCACTAAATCAGACACACTATAAAACTCGTATTACGATAAAACAATAAATATTCCTTATGCATTTTATTGTGTTCCGCTCACAAATCTTATATACAATTTCGCGGCTTTCGCCTTTCATGTCGTTACAAATTATTGTATAACCAATATGTCTTGTCATGGTTGCGAAACATTTCTATGTAAAGGAAACGATAAGTAGTTTTTTTTCTATCTCTACGCTATATATTCTTTGACTTTGATATATTATATGACGAAGTTATGGCGCAGAGGTAGCGGTAGCGGTCGCGGGTTTGGTTCTCGCTCGGTGCTCTCGGAGAAGATGTTTGTATTGACCATACAGGCATGTTTTCCGGTCTGGGTGTATTTGTCTTTGTCATTATGTAGGTTCCTAGACTCATATTATATTTTCGGGCTCTGCACCCAAAGGTTACCAACGATGTCCGTCTTTCTGTCAGCAGCCTGTATCTCAAGAACCGCGCTAGTCACATAGTTCTTCAACAACATCTACTACTAAATAAAATTGAAAAAATTATGGGGTCCCCATACAAATACTTGATATTTTTACGTTTTTAGCTATATTGAGGAACTGTAATAGATAAATAGTTTGATTGATTATGTATGTATTTCTGTGGCTACTGGGATCAAAAATACTAAAAACAAACTTAATTTCAAAATAAAAAGGAAGTCTATCCGGGTGGATAGAAGAAACTTGATGTTTTTTTACTCTACGGTGGTACGGAATCCTTTATGTGCGAGTCCAACACCAGTTTAGCCGATTTTTAATAATCTTAATTAATAAATTTTATGTATATCAAGATCACAGCGAGTACTACAACGACCACAACATGTGTCTTTGAACTCTACAGATTCAATAATAACATTCATAGAGGCAGAATCTATGTGTAAAGCCTAGTATGGAATTACATAAAATTATACTTCTAGTTTTTAAGCCAAGCTCTTGCTAACAAGTCAGTTTTTTTTTAATAGAATATTACCAAATTTCAAGTCATTAATAAAATTCCTATTGCCCCTCCAAATAAGCTCGTAGCTTGTGCTACGAGTGGGTACGACAATAAGGGTGAGGATCGAACCCGCAACTCTTGTGTTAACGGAGGCCAGTCCTTTCGTCCGGTCCTTTAACCGTTGAGCCATTGAGCCTTCAAACAAATTATGTTTTTTCTTCGTAAAAGAAAAAGATTTTATATAAAGACTAGCGGGTCTGGCAGACGTTGTCCTGCCCCGAAAAAAATCTGGAACCCGATAGCAGCGCCCTCTACCCGAGTCTAGAAGTGACACAAGTGAAAGTTGTTGACTTACTAATTTTTTTTTTTTTTAAATAAGCGCAGCACACTCAACGGCCCCCATTAGGATAGTAATATCCTGTGTCGGGGGTCCGGAAACATTCACAATGACAAGGACAAATACACCCAGACCGGAAAATATGCTTGCATGGTCAATACAAACATATTATGCTCCGAGCGGGAATCGAACCTGCGACCTGTGGCGCTTAAGGCATGTTCGCTACCGCTGCGCCACAACGTCGTGATATTAAAAAATATGTCTATTAAAAAATGAGGGTTGATGGTAGAAGTGTCAAAATTTATAATTTATAATTTTTTTTTGTTGTATGTATTTTTAATGCCACATCATAAAAAAATAAAAATAAAAAACCTCACGGTGGACCACCCTTAACAAATGATATGATGGTATGACAAAGAGATAGTAGCCGATTCTAAGACCTACTGAATATGCATATAAAATTTCATAAAAATAGGTCAAGCCGTTTTGGAGGAGTATGGTAACTAACATT
The DNA here is from genome assembly GCA_023373885.1 of Hestina assimilis. Taxonomy (NCBI): domain Eukaryota; kingdom Metazoa; phylum Arthropoda; class Insecta; order Lepidoptera; family Nymphalidae; genus Hestina; species Hestina assimilis. The sequence continues at coordinate 8,255,606 of CM041755.1, read as the reverse complement.
GTGACACGAGAATTTTATATATAAGATGGTAATGAATAAGAAGCGGAAGATGGGAACGATGTGCACCGGATTCAGACTAAAACAGATTTAATATTTCCATGGTTGGCTAATTTTTGTTTACGGCAAAATAGAAACAGCGTTAATTTCTATGAAAAGTTTTCGCTGCTGCGGTCTAAAATATTTCCTGTAATTACAACTCGTATTTAGCACTTTTACATAGGACTTTCGTAGCGCTAAAAAAAAGAATAAAACGAAAGATATTTATATTATTGCTAAGAATTTACATTAGAGATTTCAGATAATATTATAAAAACTGTTTTTTTTTATGTTAGAAGTTGGCAAACAAGCATACGGCCCACCTGATGGTAAGTGGTTGCCGTAGCCTATGAGCGCTTGCAGCACCATTTTATTAGTAGGTGACCTCACGCGTTGCCAACCTCGAGATATTAGTTCTTAAATCTCGTCCACCCAGTAATTTCACTAACGTACAGTGCCCTTCAAACCGGAACACAATAGTGCCTAAGCACTACTATTTGGCGGCAGAATATTTGACACTGCGGTGGTACCTACCTAGCTAGCCTCTTGCAACAAAAGACCTACCACCAGTGTGACTGATTGCACTGGTGGAATAATCTCTGCTGTGACAGAGGTTATCCCAACAGCAGGCGATGGGGTCGTCACATCCCGACGAAGGATCTTATTTTTATATCCTCTATTTGTCAAGTATTTTAGGCAGACCTTAAATTAAGCTAACACCTATTTGGAAAGTGGATTCCACAAAGAGAAACCGGAAAGACAATTAGCAGTTACTCGTTTCTATATCAATGCTTTACAGAATATACGACTCCTATAGACCCGCAAAACCCGCAGTGTAGTGACAACAGCTGTCCTTTATAAATGCGCATAATAATAATAATAATTAAATCCTCGAAGCCTCAATAGCTCAACGGTAGAAAGGCCGACTTCGTTCCATTAACGCAAGAGTCGAGGGTTCGATCCTGACCCCCTTGGGCTATTGTCGTACCCACTATTGTCCGCGCAAGCTTCGAGCTTATTTGGAGGGGCAATGGGAATATATAATAAGTAACATATTCTTTGAAAAACAATCAAACTTCTCCAGTATATGCACTGAGCATTAGTGTCATTTTATCAGTTTTAAATGCACTTCAATAATACTAAAGAACTATGTATAAAAAATAATAATGAAATGAAATAAGTCACCAAATAGAAATTAAAACTAAAATTTAAAATATTATGAAATGTGTGATACGAGTATTTTTTGCGTTTGATCTATGATAAAAAAGATTTACTAATGAGAGAAGTTGAAACTTATTCGTTTATTCACATTTTTTATGAATTGATATTAGTGTTCTAAGGCGAAGAGCGCCTTAGAACACTAATATCAAATGCCGCAGACGCCATAATTCAAGAATAAATGTTAAAAAATTTAATTAATGATAAAGGATTAAAGAAATTTCCAACTTGGTTCGATTCTAACATCCGGATTCTTAATAAATAAGTTTAAGTGAATGTTCTTAATTTATATTTAACCTTTTTAATTTATGTTCTGCTAGAATCTGCACATGACTTTGTATGCGTGGAATTTAATGGACACGCCGTTCAAAGAAATTAATTCAAATATAGAAAATTAAAAACTAAACGCGCCTTACAGTGGTTATATGATGTGTAAAATCTGACATTCACTTTGATATAATAAAAGACTTTTTCTTGTGATGTGATGACGGTTGGCAAACAAGTATAAGGTTCGCCTGATTGTGAGCACTCATCGCAACCTATGAACGTTTGTGACACTTGAAGTAGCCAACCATAGGAAGAAAGGGAAAAACAACTGGTGGCAGATTGGGCCTCCGGCGCTCTCACTCATCGCACGCAAGGCAACAGTAAAGATATTCTTAGTTTATTGTAAACATGTAATTTAAGTTATATTTCGATTTCTTTTTTTATGCGAACAATACACATTTTGTTTCCATTGCTATATAAAAATATTCTTTCAACATCTAAATTGAGACAAGTTGTAAATCAAATAAAAATTCGATGTAACTTAATAAAAACTTGCCACAGACACTTTATTGTCGCAACACTTATTCACAATGTACACGATTTTCGTTGACACCCAAGTTCTCCCTCGCCACGTTGTTGGCGCGAAGGCTTTTCCAAATTTGCAGGTTATCAATATTCTGTGACCGTAGCGAAGGGGGCATGCGTTGCTAGCATTTGATTATCGCATGAACATTTATATATATTTGGTTTTTAAAGTATACTTTCATAGCTCTTATTGCTCTATACATAAAGACTAATAAATATTAGTTATATTTTTATTACTTTAGTTACTAAAAAGGTAAAAGAAACCAAAATAATAGATGTAATACAATTGTTCGTATACAATACGTGTATCTTTATATAAAAATTTTACCAAAAAAGTACATACAAATATAAAATTTATGAAAGTAAATCAGCTTCATAAACGAAGTACTCGCCGAGGACGTTTTCTAGCTTTACCTAGAGTTAGAACAAATTATGGTCGAGAAAAATTATCCTTTGAGGGACCACAGATTTTTAATAAGTTCCTAACAGATATCAAAAATGTTAACCGACTTGCACAATAATTTATAAAAATAAATACCTTTAACCAAAATGCGTTGAGAGGAATTGACTTTTTGCAGTCGTGTATACTAGCGACTTTAATAATTAATGTTTTCTCATATTGTTCTCATAAATTGATTGTACAGCCTTACCGAGAATAAAATATCTTTAATTTTTAAAAGGTAATTTTTGTCACGAAATAGATTTAGAAGCGATAGAAATTTAGCAGAGTTAGCAAATAGAATTTTTACACATAGTGCTGTGTTTGTTGAAAAGCGTATTTAACTTTTTAAACGAGTTTACCAATTTTATTTAGAACTAATATTTACGTACAATTCATTTAGCTCAAACAAAACTCGTTAGCTTTTGTTATTTAACAAGCATAGATTTTTTGCAATTTTTGAATTAAATAAATTTTGAATTTAGAAATCAGATATTTACTTAAGATCAATTTATCGTGTATGACTATTATCACTAAATGTTGTTTTTTTTTATTTTTATTTTAGGATGGACTTAAGTTTTTTTTATTTTAATTAATCCCTGTATATGCGATTAAAAAGAAACAACAGATGACTTCAAACAATGCAGGCATTTGATACACAAAAACAATAATGATAAAAACGTTTTTAGTTTTCTTTCTTCTTAATCTATGAAGTCTTTAATCAGTTTATTATAATTTTTGTATGAGACCATATGGATATATCGTTCTCAGTAAAAGAGCAATGGACTTGGTACAAGGACATTAAACAGAACACGTTTTTACTAAACAAAATTGAGAAGAATTGTCCTCCTTTATAAAGTTAGATTAAAATGAATACAAAATGGCAATTGGGCCCAAACGCTAATCTTCCTCTTAAGCTTATGAAAGAACGACTTACGTACACACTGAAAATCGTAATTCCTTTCACGTTTTGAGTTTTATTGGAATTAAACCTTCTGAACCCTTTGTCTCGTCGTTTTGCATTACCGGGATTATCGTTTTCCGAAGGGTTCTGAAACCGCAAAACTTTATACGGCGTAAAATTACATGCTATAAATAAAACATTAACACTTTGTTTGAATAGTACGTTTCATGTATTTTATCTATTTACGTATTCTATTTATGTGATTTATTTTCTAATATCCAAATTATACTATGCAGAAAACTATTCACAATTCCACCATATAAACGGAAAAGTTTGGACGTTCAGATATTGGTTTTTTAATTAATCGCGTCGTAACAGCTCAATTAACCATTATAATATTTTGAATAGTTTTCTAGGGCTCCGTACCCAAAGGGAGCCAGCAGAACCCTATTACTAAGCGACCACTGTGCGACCGTCTGTCAGCGAGCTGTATCTCACGAATCAAGTCCCCATAGAACAAACTTTTATCCTAAAGTGGTACGGAACCCTTTATTTTATTTTGTCATAAGTGTAAACTTATTCATTATTTCTTTGACAAAATTTCTTAAAACCAGGGGTCTACCACGAACTTTTAGTAACAATTCTTTTGCTATCCAATTCAATACAGGTACTAAAACGATTCATATTTTATATGAGCATGACGTATAAATATATATGTCATGGTACGAAATAGCAATGTATATAGGTTTAGGTTGTCATTTGAATCGCAATAAGAGCTCATGTAATTAAATTAAAAGCAATAATATTTATGATTTTATGATTAATATTTCACACTAATAGCAATACCTATGTACATTCGACTGCCATTGTTTTAGATAAAACAAAAAGATAAAAGCAATGCACGAAATACGAAAGTGCCCATAAAATTCATAGCTCTCGTAAACTATTGGGGGCCTTATGATTCATCTCTCTTGTTTGCCTATACCCTCGAACATAGAAAAAAACAGTTAGGTAGAAAAGTGCTTAAATAGAATAGAGCTAACTAAAGTTTTAATCTCGATAGAAAAGATTTATAGCACACACAGAGGACACCGTTGTGGCGTTGTGGGAAGCGTGTCTGCCTTTAGTCTCGATGGTTGCGGGTTCAATCCCCGCTCGTGCAGATGATTGTTAAAATTTCTGTCTCGGTCGGTCCCGGTTGTTATCACATAACATGTGATAATAATCATTAACTCTTGATAAGTAAATTGCTTTTATCCAATGAGTTACTGGTTCGCCCTTAGGGTTGCAGAGGTCAGATGGCAATCGCTCTGTGTAAAAACTAGTAACCCGTCAAATCCGGATAAGAGTAATAAGCAGACCCTGGGTAAAATATAATACCGGGAATAATGCTAGGACAAAGAAGAAAAGATTTATAGCAATATTGAATTAAAGTGTTTTCTTGTACTTTATTTTTATTTCAGTGTTGTAGAAACGAGTAACTGGAAATAATCCAGTAACGTTTTGTTATTTAATCTCTAGTTTTTATTCCATTTCGTTTTATTTAACTTAAGTACGTTTTACTGCAACTTAATCTTGCTCTTTGTTTAGTACTTTATTAAATAATTATTCATGATGTATAAATGTATATTCATACAACCATGGTTGCAAAAGCCTTTAAGTCTACAGTTCAACTGGTCGTGAGTGGTCACCGTAGCCTATGGATGTTTGCAAAAATAGTGCTACATGCGGGTTGCTGACCCAGGGGTTGAAAGGGAAGGATGAGGAGGGAAACAAAATGGAAGAAAATAAATATGTAAGTACATATAAGCCTCGAAAGCTGTCACTTATCAAACGAAACTTTAATTCACGTCGATATCATACAGCGCAATTGGACTTTATAGAGTATTATTTTCCGAGGAGGGCCATTCGTGAAGAAATCAACAAGAATCTACTACTCTTAATATTTACTATATTCAAATAAGTATCATGTAATAAAAGCATAATTTAGTTCTGTTCTTGTAATACTATTCAATAGATTGTTTGAAGCTATTTATCGCAAGATCTTTCACTAGAATAATAATTATTATTTTTCTATTGTGTGCAGAACAGTACTCGGTGTCCGATACCACGGAAGAGCGTGAGTAGTCGCGTCTAAGTAAATTTGGTCATCTCACCCAATCTTCGTTTACGAGGGACAGACCCCATGAGCTATCGAAATTCGAAGGCACTAACCGTGAATCACTGTGAGCACTCTTTATTTAATTTACCACACACCTTCTTATTATTTTTACACACGAAAGCAAATTTGTGACAAATTAGGAACTGACAGCCGATAAAAATATCGTAATAATATTTTTAATGTTACAATAATATATGTCGGAGAATCTGCTAAATAAGGACATGTGTGGTTGATGTTTGTGTCTGCCTTAGTAATTTTATCAATCAATGCCTCAAAATACGTCTATCCATGATTCCTTTTTAATAAAAACGCACGATGACAGATACGACAGAAGTTAAGAACAACCAGCTCTACTTTACATTGAAACTACAACCTCTTTAGTCTGTATTTTAATGTGATAAATAAATTAAACTCCTACATAGATCACTGCATTTTGGATACTAAAAGGGTTTTAGATTATTTAGCTGTGGCGTGTTGGTAGCGAGCCTCCCTTTCGTCTCAACGGTCACGGGCTTGTACGCTCGGGGTGGACATTTGTATTTATCTTAAAAATATCTGTTTCGGTCTGGACGTTTGTCCTTGTGGGTCTCCCGACCGGGTCATGAAAACAACCATAACATCTGATAGTAATAAAATATATAAAAATTAAGGGTAGCAGTCCATACATGTAAATGAGTGTTGAAAAAAAAAATTCAACTTATAGAAACGTATCTTTGGATAGATCTTTTAAAATGATGAGGAGGTTTGATTTTGGCTTTTTTCATTAAGTCAGTAGATTAAATTATTAAAATTGTAAAATTCAGTCAGTGCGAGTCGGGTTGCGACCGCGAACGTAGCCCACTCACCCTGATGAACCCGACTAGAAAAAAAGTTGGGCTTAACCAGATCATGTATCTGGACCGGATCAGGATAGAATGAGGCATGCCAGATCCGGCAAGCCCTATCAGGACCAGGTCTGGTCTAGATAAGGATAGCCCGATGTAAAATATAATCAAGTACGGTAAGGCATACTAGATTAGGACCAGGTCTGGACCAGATAAGGATAGCCCGATGTAAAATATAACCAAGTATAGTAAGGCATACTAGATCAGGACCAGGTCTGGACCAGATAAGGATAGCCCGATGTAAAATATAATCAAGTACGGTAAGGCATACTAGATTAGGACCAGGTCTGGACCAGATAAGGATAGCCCGATGTAAAATATAACCAAGTATAGTAAGGCATACTAGATCAGGACCAGGTCTGGACCAGATAAGGATAGCCCGATGTAAAATATAACCAAGTATGGTAAGGCCCAGTATGCCTCAGAACCAGATAATATAACAAAAATATGTGTATCAAAAATAAATGGACATCCAGATATCTAAGTGTGTTGTGCATTATATATAAACTTACATTGAATTGCGTTCAATAAATAAAAAAATACCAAAATATTAATATAAATACAACATAATGGTGTGTATATATAAGCGACAGCGCGTGACGTCACAAAGCAACTTGTCGGAACTTGTTCACAGTCACAGTGTTTTTCGTTGAAAGAAGACGTACATCGGTGTATCAATCTTTGAAGTGATAGAGAATTTTTGTCCTAAAAAAGCATTTATTTAATGTATTACTAATTAAATTTTTATATTGCTTAAAAATTGTATGTCGATTAGTTTATTAATGTAAATATTGTAAAGATTAAATAAATTCAATACAAAGACCGAATCACCTTAACAGTAAGTTGAGGAATAATGAATAGGTATATATTCTTTGTTAAACAAAAAAAAGTGTATCAAGTACTATAAACTTATATCTAGACATTTACTCAGTGTATTGTTTATAAAATACGAACTAGTGGACTAAACTAACTAGATTAAAAAAATATATTTTTGCTGTGTATAATAATTTACCAATAAAAAAATATTAAGTAGTTAATTAACAATATTTAATTAAGTAATAATATTTATTTAATAATAATAATAATGATTAATTAATAATATAAAAATAATTGATATTTAAAATAAAAATAAAATAAATAATACATACATTAAAAAAAATAGATGGAAATAAATATAATAATTTATTAAATAACATATTTATAATATCAATTTATAATTATTCTTTTTTGTTAAACAATTTTTTCAAGACCATATATTCATATAATTATGTTTTTTAAAATGACCGGACTGGGCATACTCGATTTGGATCAGGCAAGGTATGTTACGCAGATGGTTGATTTGGACCCGATCAGAAAAATCTCATCTCGACCCGATCAGGAATTCCTAATCTGGACCCGATCAGGAGTTCATAATCTGGACCCGATAAGGTTTTCCTGATCGGGTCCAGACAAATCTTCTGCGTTACATACCTTATCTGGTCTAGATCGGGCATGTCCTGTCCGGTCCTTCTAAGGAACACGAAAAAATTTCTAGTCGGGAAGGACCTCCGATGAGTCCGAAACTAGTCGGTACTTAAACCGATTGAACGTGAGTGTTAGCCGTTTAAATTTTACATTAAGTCAGTAGATATTGAGATATAAGCTACTAAAGTCATAAAAATCGACTGTGCGTGGTCTACAACGCACTTGACTGATAATTTCGTTCTTGAGATGTTTTTATTTAAATTCTTCAATAGGAAGTTTGTAGCAAGAGCACATTATTTTATTGTTACTTAAATTAATAATGTAATACGTCGTTACGCAGTTACGTAGTAGAGTAAAGAGTGAACCTTCATCTAAATTACGGTTGATTAATGAATGCGCATAAATATACATAAATTGATTTTCGCAATATAAAACAAGAATTTGATTCTTTTGCCTAGTTAAATATAAGGTTACAAAACAAATTGGTTTTGTATTTCATTAGGTATAACAATCAATAAATGTTTTTCCTTTTTTACATACAGACAAAAACTCGTCAAGTGCAAAAGTGTCGGACTCGCACATAAAGGGTCTATCTACCATCGTAGAATAAAACGATTCTTGTATGACGAACCCCTTCGATTTTGAAATTTTTGTTATAGCCGCAACAGAAATAGACATTTTGTGAAAATGTCAACACTCTATCTATTATAGTTCTTGAGATACTGGCCGATGACGGACGGACGGATAGCAGAGGCTTAGTAATAGGGTACGATTGGTACGATTACGATACGATTTTCGATTGGGCACGGATCCCTAAAACGGAGAAGAATAAATATTTAATACATTTTCTGGACGAATTGTAAATTTTAACTATTCATTTTATTTAGTCGTCCTTCATCTTATCCGACCCTTATTAAGTGCCAATTACAGAGAAGTTTCAATGTTGATTTATCCAATTTCACCTCGACGTGACCGTCTCCAAGAAATATCCAAGAAATTCCAATTTCGCTTGAACATTTGTTGCGGTTGTTTTAGTTCCCAGCTATTTTAACAATTGAGACAAGCTTAAGATTTTGACATGGCATTTATCTTTTTAGAGTCAAATGGCAAAAACGGCTACTAGCTGTCCTATAAACAATAGTATTGAATTGTTTTGTCAGTATTGAAAGATTGTGCAATAATTTCTACGGTTACATTTTATTGTATATTGAATGTATATGTGCCACCTTATACTTTAATACTATAGCTATATTCTTGATTTGCTTGTAAATAATTTATTTGTCTTGTTTTAAGTCATTGAGGCTGACCTTAACGCTAGACGCTACAGACCCAACGGTCCCCATTATGATAATCATTCAACACAGGATGTGTTGGGATTCTGGAAACATACATAATGACAAGGACAAATACACCCAGTCCGGAAAACATGCCTGTAGGGCTAATGCAAATGCTTCGAGCGGGAATCGAACCCGTGACTTCTGGGGCTTGAGGCAGGTTGGTCGTCGACGTGGACAAGACACAAAATAAAAAGTTTGTGTCTGTTCAAAGGTAGGCTGCTAGACTAATTAAAGTCGGATTAAATAAACACCTCATCATTTTCTAGTCGTTTAACTTTGAAATTAATTTTAAAGGTGAAAATTCTTTTATAAAATCTCTATAAAGGCTCATAAAGGAGCACCTAAAATAACTTTCAAAGTACTTTGTTTTACAAATTTAACTCAGTAAAGCCGGAAGCTGATACAGCAAGATAGAATAAGGGTTACAGATAAAGCTAGTGGCACGTATCTCCTCTTAGAAGATCTCAAACATTTTTGAGAACACTCGAAATAGCACGTGTCAATTTAATGTTAAGTTAAGCTATATAATATATATAGCTATAAGTTAAGCTATAAGTTATTGTCACTTTGATTATCATAGTAATAGCTCATAAAAATTACTGTCATTAAAATTGTGCTCTTTTTTAAATTTTTGTGTCTTTTAACAGACTAATAGAATGAAAATAATAGCTTAAAACGTTATCATCACCACTACTCACTACATAGTATAAAACAAAGTCGCTTTCTCTGTTCCTATGTATGCTTAAATCTTTAAACCACGCAACGGATTTTGATGCGGTTTTTTTAGATAGAGTGATTGAAGAGGAAGGTTTATATGTATAATAACATTCATTACATAGTGGAGAGAAAAAATTTTTGAGGTTTCTAATGTGATGTCGTAAATAATTACATTTAACGCGTGCGGGCCACGGGCAGTAATGTATAAATCAAAAGTACTGGATCGATTTCAATCATTTTTTCAGTGAATGACAAAGGCTGTATATTTTATACCAGTGCGAAGCCGGAGCGGGCCGCTAGTAGGCTATATTTTTACCATAAAATGACATCATCATTACCATCACCTTACCGGATTGGCGACTTTTTTAATCTTTAAAATAAACTATGGTGGTAGGTCTTTTATTGCAAGAGGCCGGCTAGGTAGGTACCACCGTAGTGTCCAATATTCTGCCGCCAAATAGTAGTGCTTAGGCACTACTATGTTCCGGTTTGAAGGGCACTGTACGCTAGTGAAATTACTGGGCGAACGAGATTTAAGAACTAATATCTCGAGGTTGGCAACGCGCGAGTGGCACCTACTAATGGTGCTGCAAGCACTCATAGGCTGCGGCAGCCACTTACCATCAGGTGGGCCGTATGCTTGTTTGCCAACTTCTAACATAATAAAAAAAATATATATGTTCTGCCACATATGCTACATGACAGTACTCCTACAACAAAATTGTAACATATGGCTGTAAATGGTCGGGGCTTTACCTCATAAGACTTTTATATAACATAAGGTAGGACACAAACATTATATACACAGGCACAAACACATCACACAATACAACCTGGAATGAGGGCTAGGAGGAGAAGGAAAAAGGAGGTGTTTACAAGGAGTGAGATCTTCAGTTCCCCCAGTCACCAAATTAAGCACATCATTACAACTAGTGAAAATCACCTATTTGTATGAGTAGAGCAAGTAGTATTCTTTTTTATGTTATAGAGAGCAAATGGGCATGAGGCTCACCTGATTTTAAGCGATTACCGCCGCCAATGAACATCACGAATGTGCAGGTGTGCTGCTAACCTCTAAGATGCAACTGGTTATAAACTGGCTTACCTCGAAATGCGACTGACGAGCAGTCACTTCATGAGTTTTTCACCAACAGTGGTGAAGTGGCTAACCAGGTGGGCATTTAAGCCCTACCACCAGCAAGATACCAACACTACGATTAGCTTATACATATACATTATATATAGAAGTTTTATCACGATGTTTTCATTAACTGGTAAGCACGAAATAAATTCAACACTAACACAAATAAAAAACTCCTACTCAGATTTGAAACCGTGGACTTCGTTTAAAGTTTACGTTTTATATCCATTATGCCATATCCGGTACAAAAAAGATTTTCAAAGAGTCGTAATAACTAAGACGAAATAACAAATCCATAAAGAAAAAAAAGCTTAACTCATACTACTTCAGGTAGTTCTACTTTCTTACAAAACGTATTACATGGTAAATAGTAATTTTACCATTTCAATGCCACTCGTAATACCACGTTTCTACGGAACGCTGTCATGAACGATTTCATAAGCTCCAGTTAACGAAACAAAAGGCGGTATTAAACAAAAATAGACTCAAAGAGCTTCATATAAAAACAAAACATTTCAGATGTACAACATAACAGCTAAAAGAACCAGGCTGAATTCATTGAAATGACAACTGATATTACTATTTGTTCTCGACGACGAATATAAAAATTATATATTTTTTTATAGTATAAGTTCCTTTTGTTATTTAAAACTGGACTGGTCGACTGTACGACAATTCATTTATAATCTTTAACATTGACCAATTTATATAAAGTAAATTGTAATATGAAATAATTGACCAATAGGTAGCATAGTTTTTTTTAATGTTATAAGTTGGCAAACAAGCATACGGCCCACCTGATGGTAAGTGGTTGCCGTAGCCTATGAGCGCTGGCAGCACCATAAGTAGTTGCCACTCACGCGTTGCCAACCTCGTGATATTGGTTCTTAAATCTTCTGCCCAGTAATTTCACTAGCGTATAGTGCCCTTCAAACCGGAACACAGTAATACCTAAGCACTACTATTTGGCGGCAGAATATTTGACATTGCGGCCTACCTAGCCGGCCTCTTGCAACAGAAGATCTACCACCAGTGTGACTGATTGCACTGGTGGAATAATCTGCTGTGACAGAAATTATCCCAACAGCGGGCGATGGGGTCGTCACATCCCGACGCCGAAAATAGTTTTTAGGCTACGAAGGTTTAAGTTTCAATTCTAGCAAAGTGATCTATTAAATATATACATATTTTAAGTGGAGTTCGTCTATATTTTACCATCAACAGAGCAGCAGAATCCTATTCCTGTTCTACTATAAACTTTAAATTTCTCATATTTTAAAACTATATCGTAAGTGAGATGCTTTCGGGATAGCACGTAGTATTAACCGCGGGGATTCAAAGTGAAATGAAAACAGCAAACACCGCTCCAAAATGAGGCATTAGCATTTATGGTAATGCACAAAATTGCTTAATATTATGTATTACTGACGTTTTCAGCTATCTTGTGTAACATACATTTACTTAGAAATTAATGGGTGTTATCGTGTTTCCAATTCATAAAGACTTGATTATAATTATAAGAGTTTTGTAATAAAAACAACAATTTTTTTTTTACAAACCTGGATATATTTTTAAAATTACATCGGTTTTGTTGAAATATCTAATGGAAGAAACGTTACATATATAAACTATATTTAAATAAAAATATATAATAATTTAAATGATAAAAAGGGTGTAATGCTTGCTGAATCTAAATAGCAAATGAAAAATGTGTATGGATGAGAATAGCATACTTCAAAAAGTATTGTATTGAGCAGTGGATTGATAAAGGCTGAAATGATAATAAAGTTGAATTTAAATTTATTTTAGCAATAAATATATGTATACTCAAGACAGAACCTTCCAAATGTCAAAGACTCGCTCCTTGCTCGTGCTACTTCGTAAATTCAGCATCAACGCAACAAAATTTAGTTAGATACAAGGTGGCAGCATGGCATAGAATGCAGTAAGTCAATGTATGTCGTCACCGTAGCAGTAATTAAGTATGCTAAAGTGCTCTAGTGAAGCTATGTTTGCAAATAAACCGCAAAATTAACAGCCCAATATTAAATTTTGTTCGTAAGCTCTCGCAGACACTATTCATACATTCATAGTCTGTATTGTATACCCTATTTATTTCACTAGAGAATCCACGTGAATGCATCTGACTGTCGAGGGTCGTATCGACCCTATGTCTGCGAGGCCTTCATAATTAATCGGGACAACCGGTCACATTGGGAAATAGGGACCGACAACCGCATTTCATTATCTGTCATAACAATCAGACTATGATTATCTTGACGGCAAAAATTTTAATTATAAAATCTAACTAAATGGTGACAAACTTAAGGATTTTTTTACTTTAAATAAGATGTCAAAAAGCAATAATGGGATTTTTAATAAACTGGTCTGTCTAGTCGATCAAATTCAATCATAGCCATTACTAAAAAAATTGTTTTTTTTTATGGATAAAACCAAAAATTAAGAAAGAAATTCGATAGATAATAGGAACAGAAAAAAGTAGTGCATAGTTTAGTCTTTTATTTTTATATTAAAAAAATAGTACATTATCAAATCTCTAAATCGTTACTCGTAAGAAGCTTCATGGAAATATTTGCTAATTAGCAGAAGCTCTGGGATTAATATCAATTCTTAAACGTACAGTTTATAATTAATTGGATCATAAAGTTTCAATGTTTGTCTTATGTTTCTGATATAATTTAGGTTCCTCAAAATTACCAATTATTTCAAATATAACATTATTTAGAGCTTTTATGAACAACATAAATCAATAATCTTTATTCTTCTATAAGAGAACCATAAAAATATTGTAGCCGTAAAATAAATACAATTTATTTCACGACGGCATCGCATTGATCTTTTATTGCGTTTAAAGGGAGTGAAAATAAAATCAGGGCTTCGAAGAAATGAACTGTAAGAAGAAAGGGTTGATACTCGGGTCGCAACGAGGGTAGAATAGATATTGGACGAATCCTTGATTTGTCACGACAAAGCTCGCATACTAATGAAAATTGTATTCGATTGAATTTAATCGATTTACATTTTTTTAATAATTGAAGACCTTCAGTGTATTCAGTACCATGCTTTTATTATAAATTAATAAAAAGTAAGCGCTACACATTCAACGGCCCCCATTAGTATACATCCTGTTGAGTTATATCCTATGCCTGGGGTCCGGATACATACATAAACTCAAGCACAACAACCCAGATCAGGACATACACATAAGCTTGTATAGTTTATGCAAGCATCTTGCCCACGAGCAGGAATCGACGCTGCAGCCATTGGTGCTTAATTGTTTAATAGTATGGTTCACTACCTCCTTGCCTTCACCGCCTGGTGACGCTGTCAAGGCCAATAAGGCCAACAACAACTTGCTACAACAGTCTTATTGATGTTTAGAATGAAGTATGTTGGTATTTCATTAAACAAAGAATTGAAAGGAATTGAATTGAGTGAATTATATCATTTGACATCGTTGTCACATCGCGGAAGAAATATTAACGTTTATGAGTCACAAGGCAATTTATTAGTGAACATAACACATAGCAAACAAAGATCATAATTGTTTTTATCATAATTCTGTAATTTATGTTACGAGTTCAATGTGTTATGTACGAACCTATTTCTTTATGACTAAGTTGGCAAGCATGCATACGACCCACCTGATGGTAAGCGGTTATCATAGTCCATGAGCGCTTGCAACACCATACATTTGTAGATGTCACTCTCGCGTTTGCCAACCTCTCGTTGCGATGCTTAGATCTCCTTTTCCCAGTAATTTCACAAACGATAGCGTCCTTCCAACCGAACTGAAACACATTGCAAAATACCCTACTACCTTGTGGTACACTACTATTTAATGTCTTAAACAATAGTACAGTATTTTAGTGCACAAAAAAGAGCATAAAATAGCATTGTATAATAAATAATGAAATTAATTGAATTGAATGCTCTAAGACATAAGAACCTACTAAAATTTTAGAATATCTTCTTATAGTTCTTTCTTAATCGGATTGATTATAACTTCTACCTTTTTGTATAAAATAAAAAGGTAATAAATGGTTAGTACCTTTTTATTTTTAATTTGATTTATTTTAGTTGAATATTGACTACGAATACAAAATAAAACCAATATGTTGCAGAATAAAATCTATTTGAATACGCTTTTTGTGTAGTTCGTTTATGTCAAAAGCTACATGGCAAGTAAGCAAAAAGTTTACACTCACTGGCTCTAAATGGAGATACGAGCACCATATAACGATACCAATACAGTTTTTATGTTTAGTTTTAGAACTACCATTGAAACAATTTTACTCGTTAGGATGAAAAAATCTTTTTAACAAGCTACATACATTTTAGATTATTAAAATGACTTTTTTATACCACAGAGACGGCAAAAAAGAGTAAGTCTTACCATGTCACATCATCACCTTGACTTCTATAAGCGTTGCCTCCTTAAGAAGATGAGGAAGATAAGGGGAGGAGGAACAATAAGTGAAAGAACGGATGCGTGAGCCTTTTTATATTAATAATTTCATGTTATTTAAAAAAAAATAAACGCTACACACTCAACGGCCCCCATTAGGACAGTTATATCCTGTGTCGGGTTACAATAATAATACACAATGACAAGGACAAACACACCCAGACTGGAAAACATGCCTGCATCGAATCCGCGTCCCGCGGCGCTGGAAGATCACGTGATAACCACTTTGGCGGGTACCGACATGTTAAATCCCCAACCTTCCCCCAGGGTGGTCCTCCGACCAGGCAGGTGATATTGCTTGGCGAGCCGAAGCCCAAATTGTTAAATAATTATATTTTGTTTGATTTTACAACCATATCATGAAGTTACATTGATGTTCATGAGCTTTATTCGTTCTTTGTTAGAGTTTTGGAATGTGTGAAAACAATTTTAGACCTATACATCACTTTGTAAGTACAAACATTGGTCAAATGTTGGTACACAATTAAGGGGACGTGCCGTCGCACACCCTCTTTGTCCCTCGGTACTGCGAGTGCAATCACGAAATGCTTTTATTTTTTCAGTGCTCCACGTTTATTGCCTCATCAGTGGTGGTTATGGGTCGGGTAACTGCAATTTACGCACTACATTGCAGTATGTAGGTTTCTATGTTGTAACTTTTACCAGTTTTATGTTGTGTTTTTCAAGTTATTTTTAAGCCCCTATTTCCCCTCCAAATGTTTTAGATTGTGATAGAAGGTTAAGCTGAACCTATACCATTCACGTTCTACCGTTGATCGTACAGGACTACGACAACCACTTACCATCTGGTGAGCCGTACCCGCTTGCCAACTTAGTGACATAATAAATTATAAACGCTATTATAAATATACCGGATTGTCTGATTACAAAATCAAAATATATTTCAATAAAGGTTAGCTATAGCTAAATTTTTAAATTCAAATATAGCTCTATGATTTCCGCAGTAGCCGTGAGTTCTTTTCTCGGTAATTGGGGAGAAGTGGGGGAAAAACTATTTAATTCGGTAAGCTTGAAATGAGTTGTGAATTTTATTGCCAATGTCAAACAAACCACATTATATTTGTCTAGCAGTCAATCGTTTTATTTGTGTACTTATAACTCGAAAACCTCTAGCCAGATTCACATTATTATTATTTTGAAGATGGTAATTTTTGGTAGCTTTTGGCATTATTAACACCATT
The DNA here is from genome assembly GCA_023373885.1 of Hestina assimilis. Lineage (NCBI taxonomy): Eukaryota > Metazoa > Arthropoda > Insecta > Lepidoptera > Nymphalidae > Hestina > Hestina assimilis. Next base: position 8,238,762 of record CM041755.1, on the reverse strand, counting down.
CATTATAGGCGGAGAGAGAGAAAACTATGGCAAGTTATTCATGATTGTCAGTAATTTCCGTTTTTTTTTTAAATGACGCTAACTAGCCGTTTCATTTTCGCCATTTCATAATCGTTGTAGCGCAGTACATGTGACCCTGCTTTAAAGGCCAAAGGTCGGGGGTTCGATTCCCGGTCGAGACCGATATCTGTATTGAACATCTTAACGGGAGCCGTAGAATGTGTAGTATTTATTTATTTCATTACGCAAATTGCAGGATTTATTCTATCACTTTTCACGGACTTAAGGTATTGATCAAACCTCTATTTGTTGTCTATCCCTTAGATTTTTTTTTATGTTACAAGTTGGCAAACAAGCATACGACCCACCTGATGGTAAGTGGTTGCCATAGCCTATGAGCACTTGCAGCACCATAAGTAGGTGCCACTCACGCGTTGCCAACCTCGAGATATTAGTTCTTAAAACTCCTCTGCCCAGTAACTTTTTAAGCCTATAGTGCCCTTCAAACTGGAACACAGTAATGCCTAAGCACTACTATTTGGCGGCATATTTGACACTGCGGTGGCAGTGTGACAGATCGCACTGGTGGAATAATCTCTGCTGTCACAGAGATTATCCCAACAGCGGGCGATGGGGTCGTCACATCCGGACGCCGGTAAAATATATAGAAATATACTGTTTCAAATTAAAACATATTATTATGTAATAGAGATAACAAAGGGAACTGCGTATTCGTACTTGTTCCTGAATTGCTTGAACACCATAATTAGAATGACATTTGAACTACAAACGATAGTAGATGCTATAATTAAGTCTGTCATAGCTCAAACGCTAGCGTTAATTACAAGTCAAACACAAACTAAGCTACAATTTCCATATTGATATTAAATTTTAGCATAATTTTATACTAATAATGTAGCGCGATTATTAATTAGAAATGATTATTAAGTGGGTGTTTGGTTTATTATTACGTTAGTTATAATCGCTTTTAGTTATCTCAATTGAATGAAATTTATATCGGTTTTAGCGTTGTTTTGATTTAGTTTGTTTGTTGTTTTAACAGTAGTAAAAACCAAGCAAAATATTTTTTGTATCAGAGGGAGAAAAGAGGTTGGAGGCGCATCTGATGTTTAATGATCATCGCTGCCGCCGCCCACACCACAGGGCGTGCAAGTGCGTTGCCGAACTTTGAGAAAGGAATAGGTCTTCTCTTGCTGGTACCCCAGAGGGGTTGTGTAAGAATGAAAATGCTTTCTAAATCACGTTGTAGTGGATTTCCAGATATCGAGGTGGTAAACAAGGATGAAATTCTACCAGCGAGTTTGGTCCAAGCAATTCCTCAGAACATGGCCCGTGATATGCAGTAGAAAATGCAAAGCGATTCAATATTTATTTCTTAAAGGAAAGATTAAAGGTTCAACTGAGAAAGACTTAATAATTGAACTCACTCAAACGAAAAATTACGATTTTTAACAACGTGTTGGTACTAGCCTGGAACAATTTCAGGAATGGTCATGAAAATGACCATATAATTAGATATTAAGAGATTGTGCATTAAAATACAGTTGAATTATTCAAATGAACGCTAGATCGGTTAAAAATAAGACCATTTAGTGGAAATTATTTGCATTCACTAATGCTCTCTAACAGACAATGTTTAATGTATTGTATTTTAACGCATGAACAAAATTGAGCCAGTTGGGCTATATTTAACAGTGTAATAATGACGCTGACCTTATTTGGTTTGAAAATATTTATATATAATTTTCGCGTTTCTATGGATTTGCAAAAATATTTTCAGTACTGAAAAATTCAAAAACGAAATATAGGTTGTGGGTTCACCCACATTTATGGAATTTCAATTTTTTTATCCTTAACTATCGGCAAGCTCCGGCTTCGCACGGGTATAAAATATATAGCCTATGTCATTCGCTGAAAAAATGTTTAAAATCGATCCAGTAGTTTTGGTTTATTCATTACTGCCCGTGGCCCGCACGGGTTAAATGTAATTATTTACGACATCATATGAGAAACCTCAAATTTTTTTCCACTACTTAATGGATGTTATTATACATATAAACCTTCCTCTTTAATCACTATATCTATTAAAAAAACCGCATCAAAATCCGTTGCGTAGTTTTAAAGATTTAAGTATACATAGGGACAGTGAAAGCGACTTTGTTTTATACTATGTAGTGATAAATAATAACTTGTTATCCAGCTTATGTCAATCATGTGATACAAGTACACCTTAAAATATAATCACTATTTAAAGTAACTCAATCAATTAATGGACTTTGAAGGCTAGTAAGATTTTATAATTTGTTAAAATTCAAAGTCAATTTTGTCAAGAATAGCAAACGAAGTTATCCTCCTTGCGATGTAAATAGATTTTCAGGTTTCTCACCGACATAACAGTTATTTGAACAAAGACGTGCCTTGCAGCGCCTGATTTTCTAATTGAATTAAGTAACGTTCTTTTGTCTCGAGAAAACTATTTTAAGATTCATGCTTTTAAGATTTGTGATTTAAATAAAGTATGGGGGAATGTTGTAATATTTCTTTCATTGTAAAATGACTATGAACATTGTAGCTGCTTTTAATTTCATAATAGTAAAAAATCTAAATAAGGTTAGAGGAGAAAAGTTTTCTCGTAAACGTTATCCTAAGCTACAATAAAATATCGCTATATTATAACAGCTTAAGCAGTTAAATAGTAGATTCCCGTAGCTATCAGCATATATAGTTGGTCTCGACCAAAATGGTTTCTGAAACAACATAGACGTAAAGTAACAGTTAATATACTCTTGCGTTTTGCTCGACAATTTAGAGCGCTGGACAGACTTCCATACCCTCTATACTCAAAAGTTTCTTGTTTTACTCCCTTCTTCCTTTCTAATGTCAAGTCTTCACAACGGTGAGTATTTACAGTGATTTGTCCCTCTTTTGCCACCATACAACAAAAAAAATTACATGCTATCCGTACCTATATTCTTGCTTTGCCACTATCGGCTCTACGTAACGTTTAACTTCTTAGCAGCCTAATTCATTCCTACTGCTAATATGAAATAAGCAAGACCTTGTTTGCTAAATCCAATATGGATTTAATTGGGTATTTAATTTTTACTTATATATTAAAAAAAACTAATTATCTCAGTATTGCAAATAACATTTAATTTAATTTTCCTTCATGAATCATACTGAATTAAGATGCAAAAGTAGGTCCAAAATTTTTCGATGAGACATGAAAATTTATTGTAATGAATCACACGGATCTGAGAGAAAAATTGGTTTTCGTAAAAACTGAATGACTCATTTATTAAGAGATCTGCTCGCGCTGATTGTGCATAATATTATAATTATTACCATTATAAATTCTATTCGATATAGTGGTTGTATGAGAATGATCTTATATTTTCAAAAGCAGAAAAGTTGATCGTGAAATTTAAATTATTAATATAAATAGCCGGTCATTTCATGGGGGCCGTTGAGTGTGTAGCGTTTATATTTATATTTTATATATTTCAATTTTCCCGTTTATTTATAATATTTTTCATAAATTCAGGTACTAATTCAGCCTCGAATTGTAAAATATTCTTATCGCGTTTTCATTGTCTGCACAATTAACGTAATAGGCGTCAGCGAAATGGTATTTTTTCCGCTCAGAAGTTTTTTCAGTCATTAGGAAAAAGCGAAATTTACTTTTTTATCCAAATTCTGACGAGTTTTCTTTAATGTACCGATTTATTCAAAAAAGAATTATTATATTTAAGTAAGCCGACCACATAATGAATACATATAACTAATTAATATAAACGAATATCTTTTTTGTGTGGTTTGATACATGCTTGTTTAATGCACGACAGACAGCATTAGCTATTTACAGTTTCCGCAAATTGTTTGACGTATCTCGTAGCCACTGATGTTAAATAAATATGTTATATACCTGCAAAGTACTATACCGGCAAAACCTAAACAGATGGACCGATACCTAGAGACCCAACGGCGGCTTTGTTGTGTAATAGTATGTAATAAAATTTTGTAAATCGATTTTTTACGTTGGAATTATAGTTACTAAATTCTCTATCTTGATAACACTAAGTCTACATTATAATGATGACGCAATAAAATTATCCTCAGACACCATAGCGCGCTGCCATATTAATTTTTTTTATTGTACTATAATCTAAGTCTTTGGAGTACTGAATGCCAGACGTAATGTAGCATGCTTCACTTAAATCGCTCATTTGCCGTTTGTTATACATACATTAATATGTAAAACATCTTAAGCATTACGAAGCGTTCTCTATGAACATCACACATTAAGTTATGAGTGATCCTTTTATTAAAGTTCTGAAGAATCGTATTTAACTAATGTTATATGAAAGTCGGAGACGTTATACTTATATTACAAAAGTTTATATGTTACGAATAATAAGCACTTTATTACAGCATCGAATATTTTGTTTTGTTTCATTTCGTATAAGAAAGTAATCGTAAAGTATCCAAACTCTATATTAAAATGTCTTATTAATGTTAGAAGTTATTAGACAAATATTTATTATTATTTGTATAAAATTAAATACCACGTAGATTTTAAAAATATTTTTTATGAAAAAATTTTTGATAACAAAAACATGTTCCAAACAAAACGCGTTAGGAGCCCAAGGCGAAATGAATACCTTTTCATGGTTTAGTCATTCAAAAAAACGCTAGCTTCACTGGGAAAAGGCAGCATCCAAAAGGTGTTGGGTGTATCACGCGTCGCGCCATAAAGTCGCGCCGTCGCGTCGCGTCTCCCGTCGCTGCCACCCTGTTACAACCTCCATGAGTTTGCTGACCTCCTGGTACTTATGGATATTGACGCTTAATAATGGGAGTTAGATTTGTCACGGTTTTCAAAATTAGGTATTATTTATTGTATTAGGTATTGTAACGATTAATTATTTCAATTTTGGTATACAAAGGTATTTTGCTGACACAACTTTTCCGTTTATTGTAATAAAATCGAATATTTTAACTAATATTATAATTATTGTGATTCTTATAATAATTATATAAGTATATAGGTATGTAGATTTCGCGTAAATTATGCTATGTATGTATTCCACCCGCATATTTGAATTATGTGAAATACTACAGTAGGTATAAAGTAATTTTACTAAATTTGAAGTAATTACTTTATTATTATTATCCGATTACAAAAAAATATGTATATTATAGACTTCCTTCTCATTTGTATTGATCTGTTTAATGCTACTTTTTCTTAATTTTTCTTTTCAATTGTTATGCTATATTTAAATAAACAGTTTACAATTTTACATCGTTTCAGAACAAATGAATTTGTAAAGACAGAATGAAGGAATTGTGGACCAATAATTAAGACTGATTATAGAAATATTGATCTAAGAATAAATTTGACTGGGCTGAATCGATATTCATAATTTAAATTATATATTATAAAATCAGACTTCATATATTTATTTATGCATAAATAATAATTTAAAGATAATAAAATGATGTATTCCTTCAATAAAGTAAATGCTCAGCTACTAAGTGATTCAGTGTTCATTTTTTCAAAACAACTTTGAATAAAATATGAAACGTATAAAACAGATTTGTCACACTACCTGTTTCATTTATCCCGTGCGTATTTATATTTTCCTGCTTCGAAAATAAAGATATTACTTTGATGAAAAACGTTCCATTTATTACGAACTTATGTACCTATCTTAAAATATTACAAATCGTAAACAATAAGTAAATCTTTAATATTTACCTAAAATAAAGAATAACATTACACGAAAATTTTGTACCAATACAAAAAACTAATACGAATTTTGTACAAACTGATATTTAGGATGCAAAATTGCTATGAAATCTACTTTGATTTTATCATGATAGTTGCCTTATTACTCTTATACAAACTTTTCAATAATTCAAGGGCTTACGCAGAGCAATTTGTTTTGCTCTAAACCTTAGCGTCTGCCCATTGTTTTATTTATTTTCGGAATTAGAATATTTGAATATTATAATAATATTTTATAAAGATATCTTAGATGAGATTAATAAAAGATAAATATAAATTGACTTTATCTTTACAATTAATGTTTTGTTCTTGTGTCATCATAGCCAGATACATACTCATGTACCAATTTCTAAGATCATATCAACATTATCAATTAATATGTAAGTATAGATTAATATGAACTTCCAATTTGGTTTTTAATCAAAAATATAAAGCTTACGGAAATAGAATCTTCTAGACAGTTTTTATGCGGTTGTTTTTAGTATATTTCTTTCAAAAAATTCCAAAGTAAAATCTTTTCTTTATAATCACCATGACATGAAAATTATCAAGCCTTAATTGAAACTCGTAAGATAAATAGTTACGATCAAGGGCAAGATTTATTACCATCTTCCGCAATGACTCGACAATAACCTAAACCATTCCATTATCTATGTAAAAGAGAAAAACACGTTTAGTAAAATTTTTGTTGATATATTTTTGTAAGTCAATAATCCGTAATTACATGGGTTTGAGGTTCGCCGAACAAAAAGTTAATTATATGATAGATTGTTTAAAATCGGTGTTATATTTTACACAGTATTTTTATGAAACGCTACACTATTTATAATTTTACTTATTTTTTTAATAATATAGAATAAATAATAAGGTTTTCTTTTTTAAGATGACGATCGTTGTGGCGTACTGGTAGCAGGTCTGCTTCGAGCTTCGACAGTCGTGGTTTCTATTTCCGCTCGGAGAGACGTTTTGTATAAATATCTGTTTCGATCTGGGTGTTTGTCCTTATGGGCCTCCTCACCGTGCCTGATATCATAGCATCTGATAATAATCGTTACGTAGCCTCTTGATAGATAATTTGCTTTTATCCTATGAGTTACTTTTCGCCTTTTGGGTTGCGGAGGTCAGATGGCAATTGCCCTATGTACAAACTAGTATACCTTCAAATCTAGATAAAGTATAAGCAGACCCCAGGGTCTGCTTATACTTTTATTATATCCAGATATAATGCTAGGAAGAAGAAGAAAGAAGGTTTGATAAGAATATAATTATATTTTGTTTATAGTTCTATACACTGTAGTACCACATAACATAACGTAACTCGTAATATAATATACGATAATTTGTAATCGTGATTGTAATAAAAAACTACATTTTACGCCAACTCCTACACTTCCAATCTAGAATATTTCTGTTTCAGAAAAGAATGTATTTTCTTGTAACATAGGTCGTATAAAACCAGCTTTAAGCCAAGATTAACACAATGCACTTCAGAAACAAGATATTTCTTTCCTTTGTTACAAAGAAGCGATTGGCAACTTTCCAATATTTTACGTCGACGATAGTTCTAATCGACTACTCTGGAGCAAAGGCAACGTAAAGTGATTAATTAAGTTTTGCATCACAAAAACATTGATCAGACAGACTGAGATTTTTCCATCAATAAAATTAATGGATTATAAAATGACGAATTGCCATCCACTCGCAGTTTGATCAATTGCTCGTTTCAACGATGTATTTTTGTACCTACATATACTTTTGTAACATTTTTGCTACTTGAAATATTTTGCTCATAAGTTTATATACGTTTGAATAAGACCGCGGGTAAGTAGATTTTTATCGGATCATAAAAAAAAATCAGACTTCTTCTTCTTATCGAGTAGTTGTTGGCCAACCTCGTGTCAGAGTTGTTTAGGCCGCCCGTAGGCCTCTGACTTGACTTATCGACTGTTCGTTGTCAAATTATCTACAACCGGGACCGACTTTTTACGTGCCTTCCGAAGCACGGAGACACTCGGTTGAAATACCACTTTAGTGACTGACCGCGCCTAAAGTTGCTTTACCTACCGATCGTTTAGTTTCAGTAGGTGCACTCGGATATGAGCGTCTCAAATCAGACTGCTCCCGGAACATACCCTTCTTCTTTTTTTTCTTCTCATCGTTATTCCCAATTTTATCCAGGATCTGCTTGCTCCTGATTTTCGGATATGACAGGATACTAGTTTTTATACAGACGAATTGGCATCTGATTTCTTTAGCCCTAAGGTTGAACCGATGAAGAGTTAACGATTATTATCGGATTTTATATGATAACAACAGGATCGACAGTTTACGTCCTGGTAAATAAAAATTATGTTAGTATTACATGTTTGTTTTGTTTGCAGTAGAAATACTTGAACCAGGAAGCGTTAGTGCTAAGCAGTTTTTAGAATATATTAGACACTCATTGCTTCCACAGGTGAAAGAAAGGCTGGTTAATTTTTCGCCTAAAGAATGGGGATTACAATTCAGCGTGAAAATTCAGCTAGCATTCTGTCCACCATTTCGTGACATGATTTGTACAATTGCAATTATTTGTAAAAATAGTCACTAATTAGATGTAAATAGTTATGTTGTAATATTGGTAATAAATAAATTGTTTTTATTGATCTAAACATAAAATCTGTTTTCTGTATTTATCTGAATGAACAAAAACAGTAATATGATTCAAATAACCAACAATTTTCAACTTACATCACGTTTTTGTACAAATTATAAGTTCAAGCAGGGAGAAGTCAGAATGGATTACACAATACTCTACACAGCTGCGCTTCGAAGTTTGTGAACGATCCCTTTACTTCTTCAGAATCGCAATCATTCCCCACAATAATATTATTCTTAAATAGCTATATAACATTTTGATCTACGTAACCAAAACCTTTAGTTACTCGTAAATATTTGTGTGTTTAAAATCTTTTTTAAATAAACGATTGTTATTGTAGTGCTGTTGTAGTTATTCAATACTTAATGATATTAAATTATAATAGAAGTATACAATTGCAGAAATGCAGTCAGGGAATAGTAGAAAATTAACGTATACATTTAGGGTGTGTTAATCAAACAAAAATGCCAAGATTCTTTAATCTTTAATTACCACATTTCATCTCGCATTAGAATATTGAGATATTTTTAATGCTGTTGAAGTTAAAAAAGTATTCACCACTTGTTCAACGGACACGAAATCTACACATATTATAAAATTTAAAAACATAAATAAGAATATTATTACAAAATTAATAACAATCAACAATAACCCAATACCAAAATGATGGCCAGTGGCTGAAAAATAGCATGTTTTTAGTATTATTGATTATAGATTTGGGTACTCTCAGCGCCAGTGAGGTGGTAATAATGCTGGACCATCTGTGCCATCTCCCCTATTAGAGATAAGTTGTAACACTCGGGCTCAACCGCCCAGAAATAAAGCGATTAATATTAGTTTTACGAGAGATAAACCATTTTGGAACAAAGATCGAAATTGAACCATTATTAAACCGTGCTACGTCTTTATTAAAAGTACAGATTCCTAATTGCGATTGATGGAAAAAAAAACATTAGCAAATTTTTATTTAAGTTTACTTAACTAGCGGCTGAATGCGGCTCCATGTTCATATATAAAGAAATTCATAAATCTATAGAGTTCAAATAAACAACACACACTGATAACGTCAGACGCATTCGGGTTATATATTATATATTATAAGATATATCTATATATTATAAGCTTCGTTGGAAGTAAGTTGGGAAGTAGGATCATGAAAGTAAAAAAATTTAAGTCACACAACTTTGCTTGCGACTTTTTTTAAATTTTGAGCTGCATCATTGATTTTTGTAATTGTCCTTGAAGTTTCATACGATACTTTAAGCGAATATAATATTAGATATATTTTGTTATTTTTATGTATACATTTAATCAACACCGACTGGTTGGCCTAAATTATTTAAATACATTTTTTTTATGTTACAAGTTGGCAAACAAGCATACGGCCAACTGATGGTAAGTGGTTGCCGTAGCGTATGAGCGCTTGCAGCACCATTAGTAGGTGCCACTCACGCGTTGGCAACCTCGAGATATTGGTTCTTAAATCTCCTCTGCCCAGTTATTTCACTAGCCTACAGTGCCATTCGAACCGGAACACAGTAATGCCTAAGTACTACTATTTGGCGGCAGAATATTTGACACTGCGGTAGTACCTACCTAACCGGCCTCTTGCAACAAAAGACCTACCACCAGAGTGACTGATTGCACTGGTGGAATAATCTCTGCTGTGACAGAGGCTATCCCAACAGCGGGCGATGGGGACGTCACATCCCGACGCCGAGAAAATGTATTTATTTATATTTTTTATTTTTATGTAACATACATGTATTTATGTATATTGTTTATTTTTATTTGTTAAACTAATTTTAAATACAAAAGTATACGTTAAAAGGGTGCGCCGATATGAAGGTATTTAAATGTATATAATGTTAAAATGAATTCTAAATTTTAAATCTAAATGAAGAATAAAAAATTGAAGCCTCAATATCTCAACGGTGAAAGGGCTGACTTCGCTCCGTTAACGCGAGAGTCGCCTGTTCGATCCTGACCTCTTTGGGCTATTGTCGCATCCACTCCTACCGCAAGTTTCGAGCTTATTTGGAAGGGCAATCGGAATATTACCAATGCCTTGAAAAAGCATTGCTAATATTGTTCAAAAAAAAGGCTTTTTGACTTTTTACATTTATAATAAATAAATGCATCTTTATAATAATAGTTTAGAAGTACTGAAAAAAAAGATCATCATAATTTTTGTGAACTTTTATCAAACAACAAATACATAGTGCCATTAAATAAAGATAGCATTCAATTAAATATCAAATCATCACTATTCAAGAACTCTTAACAGTCCCACGAGTCAACATTGATATAGCATAAAAATGAGTCCATGGCGGTATCTCCCTTGAGGTTATTGTCAGGCGTCATTCAGTATGTTCATTCGTTGCTTTTAATCTAAAAGCAATTTTATGTTACCGCAATCCACCTCGACCATAGGGAAATGTTCTCATTTTTATTCAATCAATCATCTGTGGCTTATACTTTCATTAAGTAAATCTAAAACGTTGCGGGTTTTTTCATCGACAATTTTGCCAACAAGCTCCATTTAAGCTTTTCCACGGTTATAATTACCTATTTTGTAACTCAGGATGGTGGTTAATATTTATGTAATAACATGATATAGGTATATTGTATAAAATTATATCAGTATTTTCTTTGAATCATCTTTTGAAGCCAAAAAGGCTGAGATGACAAACATGGACTTTAACTGAAGAATCATATCTTGCCAACTTCAATATCGGAAATGCCATCTTGATAGTAATAATTATATCTATTATCGTAACTATTTTCAATAAATGTATATTTGATAGGTGTAGAGTAGTAGTAGGCATTACTACTACTCTACACCACTACTAAGCTCCTACCAGCACAAATAGGCCAGCTCGACCGTGGAAGTACTCACTCTCATAGCAAATCGACATAAAGAAATGTTACGTTTCGTGCGTGATTGAAAGCGAGTGAGTGAAAGCGCTGGAGGCCCAATCTCCCACACTCTCTCTCTATTCCCTTCCTTTTACCCTTCTCACCCTTCCCTCCTATCCCTTATGTTGGCAACGCGCATGTGATATTATGAATATTAGTAGCGTATTAGTATAAGTAGCGCGTTTTTACAGGTTGCGGTGTGTGCTGACCATCAAACGGAACGTGTGGTTGATTGCCAACTGTGACGACATAAAAAAGCCGGGACTGAGGGAGGAGTTTGGGTCTCAGGCCGTCACACTCGTCAGAAGAATCTCGAAAATATTAATGCTACTACATTTTGACATTCTTTGTCAGGATAGTACTCTCTCCGTTCCAGTCATGATGAAAACTTAAAGACTCTACTGCAAAAATAACTTTTTCAAAATTGTTCAGTGGTAATAATTCTAAGTAATATTTCAAACCGCGTACAATTAGGATTTCTTAGCGTTGCTACCCTTCATGCAACTACATTTGACAAGGCCAGGTGACTATATAATCAAAGGTCATTTAAAATTGTTATTAGGCCTTAAAATATGTTTTTAATTATCTATAATTGAACTAGCACAGGAGGAAATAGAACAAGTCATGCTTCATACTAACGAGCTAGACAAATAATTTATTTTTTGTTATAAAGTAAAAAAACTTCATTCTTTTTAATGGAACACACGTTTTTAATCTAATAATATACTTGTTTTATTCGTGTAGCAGTAGTTTTGATAAGTTTTAATGGAATTTGTTAATAAATAATATTAAAAGGTACAATAATTTAGTGAAACAACTAAGTTACTTGTTTTGTTTGTGTAATGTGGTTACTTATTTTCATAAAATAGTTGTAACAATTTTTTATGTAAAGGTTCAATATAAACTTCATTTAAAATAACAATCATCAATTTGCCAATTAAAGCCAATCCTTCATTGCATTTATTTCCCACATACCTTTTCACAATAATTTCATTTCATATGCCACCTCTTGCCAACACCTGCCAATCCAAGCCAATCCTTACCACCCAGCCCAATGCCAATCCTTGCCACCCTTTGTCACTGCATCCTTTTCTATCAACGCTTTTCGATAACGTTTCTATGCCGGCTCTGAAATATAATCCGAAAGAAAGACAAAAATATAAATAAACGCTACATACTCAACGGCCCCCATTGGGATATTAATAACCTGTGTCGGGGTCCTGAGACATACACAAGGACAAGGACAAACCCAGACCGGAACACATGCTTGTATGGCAACCGAAACCTGTGGCGCATAAGAATGGCTCTGCTGTAACAGTCAATTCCAAAACTTCTTTATTACATTCCACGAAATAATAGACGTTTATATTATTATAAAGGTAAATTGTACGTACAAAATTTTACAATAGGACAAGTTCAAGTCAGAGTTTCTTCATTAAAACTTTAAGATATCAACGTCGTTCTTCATACGAGTTGGTATGACACTAGACGTTTGAACATTAGTTTTGAAAATCTGCTAAATGTAAGCCCTACATCAGCGAATAATCTTAAGTTATTTTATTAAAATGCTGAAGTAAGGTAAAAAACTAGTAAATTAAATTTGCATAGAAATTCGCTAAGCGGAATACGCCACGGTTCATGCGCAACCATTACGTTGCAGATGCAGTAGATTACTTTTAGAACAGTAATTTCCTCTGGGAATCGAATAAATGGGTCACGCATTCGAAAGTATTATCTAAATACCTTTAAAATAGTGCTTACCTTGTTTTTATATTCTCTTTCTTACCTTACAAAGGTATTTTCTGTATTACAGGCGTACACACCTGATAGTAAGTCTAAATTCATTTGTTTTTTTATGTGACTAAGTTGGAATGCAGGCATACGACCCACCTGATCGTAAGCAGTTGTCGCTCATAGGTTATGAGCGCTTGGAACATCATACATTTGTAGGTGTAACTCACGCGCTGCCTACCTTGCGATATTGGTTCTTAAATCTTCTTCTACCCAGTAATTTAACCAGCTACAGTGTCCTTCAAAACGAAACACAGTACAATGCTTTATGGTAAAATAACTGACACAGCGGTGGTACCTTCTTAGGCGGTGTCTTGCAATTAAATACCTACCACTTGTTCTACTACCGGTGTCACCGCACCTTGTGAACTATTTTGATAGGATGATAGGATCACAGTGAGTTCTAAGTTCTAGTGTCAGAACTGTTCAGGTTGACCGACCAAAATGCAATGTAAATAATGGAACTCACTTTAACAGAAAATCCAAGGGAATTAACAAGTATTGTTGCATTTAACAAGTTGCTATATTATATAATATAATAATAACTATTACATAATTATTTAAGGCATTTTATTGACAACTTAACAGTTATTTTTAAATTTTGTATTATATACAAGCGTAAACTCAAGCGTGTATTCGACGCAAAGGCTTTAATATTATTTGAGTTAAAGTCGGAAATGCAGAAAAATTGTAGAATGATTTCTGAGAATATATTCTGTTTGTCAATATTTTATTTCCGCTTAGCTATTTCATAACATTTTTCTTATACGCCGAAGGTTTAAATCAGATTTATCGGAGATTCGAAATTGTAGTAGCATTTTATAATCTATATCCGTGAAGTACATACCATGTAAACTTTATCGTTTAACTTTGTTTTTCATAAAAAGTGACAACTGTTTTTATGTTTAATATGAAGACCATATACAGCATTTAGTTGAAATGTACAAGAGCATATTATGACAAAAATATGCATTAACTTTCATAAATCACTGTTATATACTAAAACGGGAATGTATGTATATTAATATTTTTATAAAACGGATAAGAATGAACTACTGTTGTATTCTATTAATCTGACAATTACTATCTGTTTGTATATTAGGTTTTTATTAATATTACATTACTTAAACACTCCTAATTAAATAACGATATGATTTTCGCCATATGATAGCATCCACTTCAATTAAAGTCTTATAGAGTTTGATTCTAACCGTTGAGTATAGTAACGTGGTCAACGAAGACACGGGCAAAAGATCAGTCAAAAATACAACAACCTTAAAATATATAATTGTTCTTTCCGTTTGTATATGACTGAACTCTTCCTCAACGGTTGGACCGATTTTGATGAAATATTTGTGCGTGTTCCAGTGGATTTGAGGATGGTTTAGATTAACAATTGCTTTGGGTGCGGTTGTGTTGGGTGCAGTTCTATGGGGTTCCAGTTTTTTTTCATTTTCGAGGCAGGACAACGTCTGCCGGGCACGTTAGTAGTTATGTAAAGTCCATTAGAAGCCCAACCAGTCATTTATTTTCTTAAGTATTCATATGTTTGTTTCAAAGTAAAGTTTTGATAAATTTCACATTTCTCGCTTTGAGCTGTACTTATTCACACGTAAGTTCCATCGTTAATTTGGCCAGCGGTTCCGTACTTTCTTTTAGAAGTTTCTACATAAATAATGTAATCACGGGAAAGTTCGAGACGCGCAGAGTGGTTTCCTATTTTCATCTGATATAAGTTGGACTCTTTTTTTCTTTTACTGATTGATTGTGAAACTTGTTGTAGTCTGAGATTATACTTTTCTTCCCACTCGTATATACTTTTTATTGTTTGAAAAAGGATCATTGGCATTTCAAGTAAGCATTCCAGTTTTGTACAGACTAAATGTTAATAGAAGGATAAGAAGCAGACGAGACATGTTCCTCGCAGCACAAATGCGCCGGCTCGACCGGGGATATATTGCCCTCTAACAGAAAGTCGGCATAAGTAACAGTTCTGATGTGTATAGTGTGACGAGTGGGAGCGGCGGAGGCCCAATCTCTCACCTTTTCTTTCACTTCTCCTCCTTCCCTCCTTTATATTGGATTAACAACGCGAATATGATACTTCAAGTATCGCAAGAATTCATAGATTGCGGTGACTGCTTTTCATTAGGCGGACTGTTTCCCAACCGTCACAAACAAACAAAAAATGTTATCTCACAAATCAAACATCCAGGCATAATTGTACAAAAAAACGCTTACAGTAATGAAGGCTAATTAACTCTTATACTGCGAAGAATTCCGTTTTCTATCTGCGAAATTCTTACTGTACTTCTGTTACAGTTACGAAATATATAATAAAAGTATATTGAAAGAAAACCAAAATGAAATCTCCTATTTTGTAAATAAAAAAGAATTATAACATCTTAACCGATTTGTAACATAATTCAATTTATGTCCATCCATAGCACATCCTATTAATATCTAATGGTAGAGCATTCCAAAGAAATAGACTAGTAGATATTCATATACAGTCGCATACACTGTAAAAAGGTTTGTTCCTAATGGGTTTTACATCAGTGGGGTTAAAAGTAACAATATTGTGGCCTTTAAAAAACTTTCAAATTATATTAATTACAAGGAGATTTTTGTATATTTATTTTATTCAATAAGTGGATTTAATGTTCATAAGTAATCGATTAAGTTTTACGTAAATACGTTATTGATGCAGCAGTACAGAAATTGTTTTGTAAGAGCCGTACTGTGCGTTCCCAAATCTTATTAATTGAAGTTGATTGAAGCAATCACAACGACTCCCTATTTAATCAGAGTCTTAGATTTTCAATAAACGATTTGAAAATCAAGTAGCAAGAAGCTGTAATAGAAGGACAAATATGGAAAAGATTACGATTATAAGCTACTTCAGTCGAAACTGAAATATAGTACTTATTATTTTACAGCGCTCAGCAATCAGAGGTTCTTAGTTGGTTGCGCCCAATAACATGTGCTTCCACAGTGGTCCCATAAAAAAATTATGGAGATCATATCAAGGACTTCGGAGATAGGGAACGAAATTCCGCAATAATAAAAGCTAATTACTGGCGGTCACTGCTTCATAGCTATTTTTATTACAGCGTAGCATGCCACATCTGCTTTAAATTGGTTGTCGTATTATTTTAAAGCAATTTAATGTTGCGTAGCAACATATTGAATATCAGTTTAACAATACCAAAGAGCATAGAAATAACTTTTTTTTTAATAATATAAAAGGCTTTAGTCGCTTACTAATTATGCCAGCCCCATTGTTTTATTCTGATATTTAGGATTAAAAAAGTAAAGATTTATCAAAAACCTAAAAACCTTTTGTAGCCGTTTATTAGTGGTAGGCCTTTTATCAAATAGGCCGGCTAGATAGGTACCACCGCAGTATCACTTGTCCTACTATAAAGCAGTATACTATGGTTCAATTTGAAGGACACGTAGCTAGAGAAATTACTGTGCGATGGACATTTAAGAACCAATATCTCGAGGTTGACAACGCGTGAGTGACACCTACAAACGCAGTTGCAAGCGCTCATAGGATACGACAACCACTTACCATCAGGTGGGTCGTATGCGTGCTTGCCAACTTAGTCACATAAAATAGTAGACAAGATTAAAAACATCAATGAATTTGGTGATTTTTATTTCAAACGTTATGCTCATTACTTTCTTGTAAAGCTTGGTATGTGCTCCATACCATACATTCATACATTCATACATACATAGGAAAAGAATACTAACGTGGAAATGGCTACATATGTTACGAACACGTCTCATAATACAACTTGCTTCAGAGGAATAAATCGGATTAACGTCCTACTAACGCGGTGTCCATTACAAAAGGAAGAATTCGCCGCTACGTTTATTCCGTTAAAAGAACTTATGGTGGAGAAATTTAATTCTTTCCTAATTCTCCTTAATTACAAAGATAAAACTTTTAGTTGCGTTAGTATTAGTGTATTACTTCTCAAGTTAAAGGAAACAAACAATATCAGTATTACTTTACTTCTAAAATGATTGATTAGAAAATGAACTTAACCTAAATGAGAAAAAATTAAAGTTTCAAGTTGATTTGTTGTAGTACCACAATGGTTCTACTTTATTTAGAAAAAGACTGATCGGAAAATGGTTTTGTCTTTAATTAACCTGTAATTAATATTTCAGAATTATTTAAAACTGAAATTTATTTTGTAAATAATATGTTAAAATACATAATATATAGCGTAGTAAAATTTATAATTGGGCCCATTTGTAAGTTTTTGTGTAAAAGACATATATAATATCAAGACAGACAAAGACATATATAATCAATGTACTTCATTGATTTTATATACGTCTTATTTTTGCGTATTTTAAAATTGTCCAATGCGTGACATAAGATTTATAATTAGCACTTACAAAAACAAACTAATCTTTATAAAATAAGTACTAATAAATTTTCCTACGACCAAACAATATGAAGTATGAGATTACGTTTGTACTGTAAATTTTGAATGGGATCACAATTCTACGAAACTTGTTCTAGATACTAAGTCCAACATCATTAATTTCTCTAAAGCCAGTAAGTAAACCTAGATGAAGTTTAAGCGGTCCGTTACAACTTCGCCTATAATAAAGTTACAGGGTCCTTGGGGCAAGGTTTCATAATGTTCAATTCAATGCAAGGGTAACCACTGCACAGATGGCGAAAATTGATATAGTTCTTAAAGGGATCCGAGGTTAAGGTAGGATTACCTTTTGAAATGTAAATAGTTATTTCTACGCAGTTCAAATTGAAATGGAATGACGGGTCATAATTTCATTTATTCTAAGTTATACAGTGAAAAGAAAATTAATTGATAATTATTATCATTAATTGATAATTATTATATAAGTAATTTATATTTTAATACTAAATTAGCAATCTAATAAAGTTTTCATTTCAGATTAATGTTGTCGAACCAGGGATACAGAAAAAAGTAAGTAGGACAGAAAGGTTGGGAACAAAAATGGATACTAAAAATATAAGAATATCGAAACTGCTAATTAACAACGAGGCTCTTATCCTCATAAAAGGCTGGTCTACTCTTAAAATCCACGTAATTAAAAGCCATGACTGTATTAATTACTGTTTTACGTACAACGGACTTAAATTGTGTGACAATATCATAATCAGGGAATTTTATGTTTTTTGTTTACATATAACATACTATCTATAATTGTTTATTATTAGTTATTTAGTTATATAGGTTTATTATATTTATTTTTTCAGTTATTTAGGTATATTTATATTATCGCTAAAACTAAATTTAAGAATAACGTATTTGAAATGATTGTGGCTCAAGATAACCTTTATCAATTTCATCCCCCATTTCTGTAGATTTAAGTACGTTAACTTTATGAGCAACTTATTTTAATCAACAATGCTATTAATAACTTTACTAGACAACGCAAGAAAGATTTGTCTTTTATGTTGTACTAGCGGCCCGCTCCGGCGTCGCACGGGTATAAAATATATAGCCTATGTCATTCACTGAAAAAATGATTAAAATCGATCCAGTAGTTTTGATTTATTCATTACAGCCCGTGGCCCGCACGCGTTAAATGCATGCAATTTACGACGTCACATTAGAAACCTCAAAAAAAATTTTTTCTCCACTATTTTTATACATATAAACCTTCCTCTTCAATCAATCTATCTATTAAAAAAACGCATCAAAATCCGTTGCGTAGTTTTAAAGATTTAAGCATACATAGGGACAGAGAAAGCGACTTTGTTTTATACTATATAGTGATGACGATGGTTTTGTCCATGATGAATATTGAAGTAATCGTGTCGATAACATCAGTGTGACGCTTTATTAAAATAACAGCTATTTAAATTTTGTCATTCTAATCCCACGTATTAAATAGGTTCTATAACTGTCATACGAAACTTCACTATGCGCCAACGTATAAAATATACATCAATACGCAACAATACCTATCTACTCTTTTGTATATAAATATGTTACTGAGTTAAAGAAAAAAACATTTAAGCTGGTTGAAATAGACACACAATCCGAGACAGGTACACAAGAGTATTTGACGAAACGTTAGACGCTTACGGCGTTTACCCACAATTAGAGGGTCGAAACGTGGTTTAAGCAACCCTTGGAGGGGAAATTGTTTTCCTGCCTAAAGGCTTGTCCCATATTATCTGCCTTTCCATTCCATTTGCAATGTTGGTGCAATTGGGCTTACAGAAGATTATACTTTTTCGCTTTTAGTGCACTGGTTGTAAATGAATTGAATAATTATCAGAGAAATACTATAAATTAATCTATTTAATTCTGT
The DNA here is from genome assembly GCA_023373885.1 of Hestina assimilis. Classification (NCBI taxonomy): domain Eukaryota; kingdom Metazoa; phylum Arthropoda; class Insecta; order Lepidoptera; family Nymphalidae; genus Hestina; species Hestina assimilis. The sequence goes on along the minus strand of CM041755.1, from coordinate 8,219,269 downwards.
TGAAGAGTACTATGTTTTTACAGAATTGTTAATGAGTATGATAATTTAATCTTTTTGTATTAAATGATTGAAAATCGATACACTAAAATGTACGTAATTAAGTTTATTAATTAAATATTTTATGGCAATATTATTGTTAGGGTAGGATAAGTATTCATTGTAAATTAATTAACGAAATTGAAATAATAAGTGGGTTCAGTAGATTAGGTGAAGTAAGTCTATGGATAGGTACAAAGTATATTTCACTGAGCATCGGTGCTACAAAGACCATATTAAATGCCAATTCTCACTGTTATCTACCAGACTTAAAACTAGGTTTGGCACCAACCACAAACAAACGTGATTGATTAAAAAATGGCCCTTACTTTAAAGATAAATAATTAAAGTTTAACATTAATTTCTTTTCAATTTGTTGTAGCGCAGCGGTAACGAACCTGCCTTGAACATCACAGATCGCTGATTCGATTCCCGCTCGGAGCATAATATGTTTGTATTGACCATGCAAGTACATTTTTCGGTCTGGGTGTATTTGTCATTATCATTGTATGAGTTTCCGTACCCCGACACAGGATATCACCATCCTAGTGGGGACCGTTGAGGATGTAGCGTTTACTTATTTATTTATTTATTTCTTGTGCTACAATAATGTTTTACTTTTTTTTAAAGATAGAGTAAGAAAAAGATAGAGTTGAATGTAAACTGTCTTTATAAAAAGGGAGTTTCGTCTTAATGATGCCCATTACACTCGGAAACAAAACGTTAATTTTTATACCAGCATAAATACCTAAACTCATTTTATACAGCAATTTGAGGCGCGCTTCATATCCCTTTGTGAGATGAATGTAAGGTACGCTTAATTAAAATAAATTAATTACTTTAAAATTAATTTTATAAGCGACGGTTAGAACACCATTAATGAGGCCGCGGATTTTTTTTTTTTTTTTTTTACGCTACACACTCAACGGCCCCCATTAGGATATTGATATCCTGTGTCGGAGGTCCGGAAACATACACAATGACAAGGACAAATACACCCAGACCGGAAAATATGCTTGCATGGTCAATACAAACATATTATGCTCCGAGCGGGAATCGAACCCGCGACCTGTGGCGTTTAAGGCAGGTTCGCTACCGCTGCGCCACAACGTCGTCATCATTATTTGTTGTATATGCATTGAAACCTAGTTTTTTGTGTTTCTCAATGTTACTCTAGCTTTTTCACAAAACGTTTACTAACGAGCTACTATCAGACCCAGCCATCAGTCTATACATTGTTATACATTGTTAAAAAAAAATCTCAAAACTTTCTCTGGAATCCCTATTTCCTCCTGCTCCTCCTCCTTTCCTCCTTGTGCGATTAAAAAGGAAAAAACCAGGAATTTTTAATAAATCATATATTAAAAAAAAGTCTGATCACTTTACCAAAGAGTGCATTAGGTTTTTTAATATGAACATTTAATAATAAAAAAACAATGCTGGATGCAACCAGAAGTAATAAAAACTCTCCGCATGAATTCTATGAAAAATAAATTAATGTTTTTGCTGCATAATGGCAAAATATTTGCATTGATCGCGATGCAATATAGGAATATAATATATGGTGGAAGAAAGTGCATTCTATATGAATGACGCCAAACGCAATCCTACTTCTAAGCAGAAAATAGATATATGGTTAGCTTTAATCAATGATATTATTTAATATATTAATTGAATAATTTTCTTCAGAAAAACACTAACAAATGAAGATTTCTTTGTATTAATTAAAATAATCGATACTGATTATAGCATTAAATTACATTATCTATGCTTACTTGCATTTCATATAAAGAGAAATTATTTAATCCAAATTTCTAAATTCAAACAAATGATTATGCAACGTTGCCGTTTTTCCACCCTTTCTTAAAACGTTTCCCTGTTCTTAATACTATTCTTTTCAGTAAAGAGAAGCGATTTATTTAAGTGGGGAAAGAAAGCACATTGCTGGTTCATTGCCCATAATAAAATACAAACAGATTCATGAAAGGAAATTTTGTAAAAAATATCGTCGCATTAACCCAATAATACCTTCCGTTTTAACAAACCAAAAAATATATCTATGCATATATATATATATTGAAGTGTCTGTTTGTAATTACAGTAATTCCAGCTAATCTCTGAAACCGCTGGACCGATTTTAACGGGTCTTTCACTGGCGCATAGCTGATGTTATACGGACTAACTTTGACTACTTTTATTTTATAAAAAAAATTAAGGTTCCGTGAAATAAAGAAAAATTGGTACACCATGCCAGTGGAACCGCGGGTGCAGCTAGTTAGTAGAATAAATTGAGACTAATATTTTCGCCTGGAAACTTAAAAAGAAATGACGCAACTAGGTTGATACATAGAGAGCTACGCATCTTGCTTTGTTAGATTTCTATTTTAGGACGGAATTTTAAGTCTCTAAAGATCTATAGAGTGGCTGTTTCGGAACCTTTTGCCATTTATAATGACATTCCATTGTATGGAGGACTAGACTATTGTAACAGCTCTAAAAATAAGCGTGATGTTTACTACAATATGCGTCCCGTTTCCGAACACAGTCACCGAAGCACATGTATTGAACGTCAGTCGCATTAAACCTAGTCGCCCGCATGCATGGAGACCGCCCGAACAAATTAATTATTGCGTTAGGAACGCTTCTAAATATACGCATATTTAAAATTATCACGCGTTAAAATTATCTGCCCCAGTTTTTTTGTTTTTGTTTTTAACTGTTAATTATGAAGTCCAAAAAGGATAAATTGTTTGTTACATTATTTCTTAGTGTTTTTTTATCAGGTGAGTTTTATTTTATTTTATTTTTGAAATTGCATTATTTTATATTTTTTTTTAAATAAATTTCAATTGGTATAGTGAAAATATTAATAATTAACATTAGGTATAGATTAAATTATATGTCTCAAGTTATGCTATTTTTCCTTAACTAAATACATTAAGGTATTCATAATTGTTCTGTAAGCATCATGAAATTATTTTTTAACTATTTATAATTTCTATAATTCTATGATTTATATTATAAATATGATAATTGACTATTATAATTCAAGAACAACGCTTTGATTTTGTTTTTCTTTATAATATAGTTTTGAAATTAGAAACTTCGCTGTTAATTATAGGGTGACCTTAGTATATGTTTGACTTTCATTTCAACATTCCGAATTCTAATCATAACTTTTATAAGACTGTTAGTTTGTTATTTATCACTTCCTGTTTTAATTTTCCCGGCATTTGACAGTTTTCTTATTACTTCAATTCAGATTTAGCAGATAATTAATTCAACGACGTCAACGCACTAGTTTTATATTCATTGCGTATGTTTTTAAATTTATTTTTACATGTTTCCTACGAAACTATTCCACTGATTTGGATATTTTAAAGCATTCTATTATCGTATATCCCATAAATAATTAATGAAAAGGCTTATTTTGTATAATTAAGATATTGCTCATTGAAGACAGTTTATATTTCTTAAAACACGATGCTTAATTATTTTACAATATGATAATGTGTCGAATATCTATTGTTATATCTTTATTATTTTAATGATTAGTTGTTGATGATATCATTCAACTTAATAAAGTTCTCGATAAGTTCATAAGTTAGCTGGTCGCAATCAACATACTAAACGGGAAGTAAGAAATGTTTTTACAATAATAGTAACTCTTTATGGCCAATACAGGATTAATATATGTTGAGTTCGTAGTTCCTGAACTGGAAAGAGTTCTATTTCAGGGACCAGTAATAGTATAATAGAATGTCTAATTATTACATGCTTGTACATTATTTATGTATATCTGACTTTAAAAATATTCTCAATTTGAATCGTTTTTGATTGGGTGTAAAGTTTAAGTGATTTGATAACGGACTCCGGAGATAAATAGCAATACTTCTCAAACTATAAGAGGTTTGATGTCTTCTGATTTTTAGTTTTCCCAAAGTGTGCCAACGCAAACCTAAGCTTCCACTGTCCACCTGTAAACAGGCTGTATCTCACAAGCTCTCACGAACTATTGACATTCTTACGAAATGAGTATTTCGTTTGCCTCTACAACAACGAATACTAAAAAAAAATTATATATGGGCTCATAGAAAAACTTGATATTTTTATTCAACGATGGTACGAAACCCTTCATGTGTGAGTCCGATACGCACTTGTCCTGTTTTCGTGATAACGTCCGTCTGATTTTAGGTAAAACCAGTAGTTTTTCGGTTTGTTTTATAAATATTTACGATTCGTCCCGGACTCTTCATGAAAGAAACTTATCAAAATAAACTTTCAGGCTTCTGATTAACTTCTGAAACAGATCTCGGCCGGACGCTAAATTGGATAGGTTTTACGTCGATCTCAATATACTTGTATATGCGTATGTTATTATATACTTTATATATAATAATAAATAGTAAATTATATTACTACGGCTATTAATAAATGAATAAACGCTAGTCACTCAACACATAGACAACACATCCAGGCTGGAAAACATGCCTTTATGGTCAATGCAAACATTTAAATAGAAACCGCGATCTGTGGTGTTTAAGGACGTTTCGCTACTGCTGCGCCACAACGTCGTAATATAATAATTATATGCCTTTTTATGTTATAAGATGGCTAAAAGAATGTGTTGTCTTAGTTCACTTTTAATACCAGATATTGATGTCTCTGCTTTGATAAACATATGTATAACATGGTGATTTATGCTTTGCCACCTTTTTCCCTACGGATTTGATGCACAGAACAGAGGTCAGAGATTGCTGTGCTAGGGCTTCCCGCTCTCGAAGTTACCGAACGAAACACAACAGTACTAATACTTCTGCTTCAGAACGATATTCTTTGTGAGTGTAATAAGTTTATTTACCCATATATACCGATGTAATGAGACTTTCAGATATCTAGATTTTTTTTTTTATGTTAGAAGTTGGCAAACAAGCATACGGCCTACCTGATGGTAAGTGGCTGCCGCAGCCCATGAGCGCTTGCAGCACCATTAGTAGGTGCCACTCACGCGTTGCCAACCTCGAGATATTAGTTCTTAAATCTCGTTCGCCCAGTAATTTCACTAGCGTACAATGCCCTTCAAACCGGAACACAGTAGTGCCTAAACACTACTATTTGGCGGCAGAATATTGGACACTGCGGTGGTACCTACCTAGCCGGCCTCTTGCAACAAAAGACCTACCACCAGTGTGACTGATTGCACTGGTGGAATAATCTCTGTTGTGACAGAGGTTATCCCAACAGCGGGCGATGGGGTCGTCACATCCCGACGCCTTTAGATAGATCTGAAAACTGGCAGATAGCTGTTATAAGGTGTATAAGCTACGGTTATTTTAGAAAAAGAATTGAGGTTCCGTTCAGTAAGGAAAAATCGGTACATCATGCGAGCGCACAAGATTTTTTCCTTTCAGATTATTTATTCGTTTTTGAATTCGATAAAATAAACAGAGCAGGTTTTTTTAAAATTGTGTATTCGTATTTCGTCTCGAAATATTCCATTGCCATTATTGATGGTAATAGAAACGGACTGAAGTCAAGTAGACGGTATAAGATCAATATTCAAGGTCACATGTTTCTCTCAACACAAAACACGTTTCTAGTTCATGACAATTATCTGCGTTCGCATTATTCCCGGTATTTTTTTAACCCGGGGTCTGTTTGTTACTCTTATCCGGATTTGACAGGTTACTAGTTTTTAAACAGAGCGATAGCATCTGACCTCCACAACCGTAAGGGCGAATCAGTGACTCATTGGATAAGAGCAATTTACTTATCAACGTTTATTATCAGATGTTATGTAACAGCTTAACGTGCTCTCCGAGGCACGTTGGGAAGACTTACACAGACAAACGCCCAGCTATTTATAACAAACATCTGACCGAGCGGGAATCGAACCCACAACCGTCGCGCCCTCAGGCAGACTCGCTAACCACAACACCACAACGGTTTAGTTCCTGACAATTATATTATGTGTTATTAAAAAGAGTAACACAACACTCGTATCAACCGACAATTTGATGCGTTCGGTCACAAGCTAGTTGAGCTCGTTAAGCGTTAGCAATTCCTAAAATAATGTACGCTATATTGGTGGCGTGATGGCGGTATTAAAACATTGTACTCCCTTTCGATATTTAGGTTGATGGTTGCTGGTTTTTAATGGGGAGTTATGATTAAGAGTAATTAAGCGTCATGATTTTATGTTTCTTGTTACTGTGTTAGTACTGATCTCCATCGTATAGCATTTTATAGGAATGGTCTTGTCAATTTTTTTTGTTAAATTGTGCCCAAATTCTTTATTGTTTTCGATATTTAGGTTGATGGTTGCTAGTTTTAATGGGGGGTTATGATTAAGAATAATTAAGCGTCATGATTTTATGTTTCTTGTTACTGTGTCAGATCTGATCTCTATAGTATAGCGTTTTATAGGAATGGTCTTGTCAATTTTTATTGTTAAATTGTTCCAAAATTCTTTGTTGTTTTCGATATTTAGGTTGATGGTTGCTAGCTTTTAATGGGAGTTGTGATTGAAAGTAATTAAGCGTTCAAAGGCGTCGGGATGTGACGACCCCATCGCCCGCTGTTGGGATAACCTCTGTCACAACAGAGATTATTCCACCAGTGCAATCAGTCACACTGGTGGTAGGTCTTTTGTTGCAAGAGGCCGGCTAGGTAGGTACCACCGCAGTGTCCAATATTCTGCCGCCAAATAGTAGTGCTTAGGCACTACTGTGTTCCGGTTTGAAGGGCATTGTACGCTAGTGAAATTACTGGGCGAACGAGATTTAAGAACTAATATCTCGAGGTTGGCAACGCGTGAGTGGCACCTACTAATGGTGCTGCAGGCGCTCATAGGCTGCGGCATCCACTTACCATCAGGTGGGCCGTATGCTTGTTTGCCAACTTCTAACATAAAAAAAAAAAAAAAAAAAAAAAAAGCGTCATGATTTTATGTTTCTTGTTACTGTGTCAGATCTGATCTCTATCAGTATTATAGCGTTTTATAGGAATGGTCTTATCAATTTGTTTTTGTTAAATTATTTCGAAATTCTTTGTTTTCCATGTGGTATAAAAACTTAGCGTATACATAGATACAGCATAAAATTAATGCTACGAAGAGATATTATTTTGATATCGCATAGCAAAAGTGCCAAAGTGTTTTCCTAAAGTGCCAATGTGTTTTAGTTATAAGCGATACAAAAAATCGTTTGTAATTTCTTCACTATAAGCTGTATCATAAACTGTTAAGGTTTTTGTTCATAATATATGTTTTCCAATCATTGTTCCGTGGCTGATGAAGAGTATGAAAATTGATGACATACAATATATATAATGTAGTACACAACCATAAAACGGAAAAACTGAAACAAGAATAAAATCGAGATAAATTCTCTGTATAAATCCCAGTAGTCGGTAGATAAAACCTTTTCTTTGACAACTGCACCAATATTGTAATTTAATAGTATTATCTTGTATTTATTAAGTAATAATACAAGTATGGTTAAGGTAATGCTAAGCGACCGTGACTAGTAGTAATCGGAGATCAATGCTAGATATTATTGTATCGCTTGACCGATCTCATCTTCCGTAATATAACTTAGAAACGATACGTTTTAATTAATAGTGGAAACTTTGCCAGAGCTATTTGCGGGTTCATTAAAATAATAGCGGTCGGAAAATGTGGCTTAAAGTAGTTTATGTAGTTAAAATAGTTCTTTTCTCTTTGAACCAATAAGTGAACGGGAGTTTAGTTAAAATATATTTTGTATCGTATTCTTTACACTAATCAGACAATATATCTGCTGAATCTTCTTCTTCCTAACAATATTTCCAGTATTTTTCAGGATGTATTTTATTCTTATCCGGATTTGACGGGTTAATAGTTTTTACACACAGCGATTGCCATCTGACCTCCGCAACACAAAGGGCGAACCAATAACTCATTGGATAAGACCAAATTACCTATCAAGAGTTAACGATTATTATCAGATTTTATGATAACAAACGGTACCGACAAGCTCAGTGGGGAGGTCCACAAGGACAAACGCCCACATCGAAACAGATATTTATAAAAACATCTGCCCCGCGCGGGAATGAAACTCGCAACCGTCGCTGTCGAGGCCACTACGGTCAACAGCAATTAACACTCCGAAAAAAATATTATCAACGTACGAGAAACTAGAACTTATTGTACCAAAGTACTCTCCTTCTGGGCAGGCGGGTAAAAAACAATTGCTAGTAACAGTAATTTCGAGTATCTGTTTTAGTCTACCAACACCAGCACTATCAACATACTACAAAGGGAATGACTGTTTATACTAATTGCTTGCAGCAAACAATACATGTACTTAAGTTTTTGATGATACGAAAACAGACAAAATAAAACTCCCGGAAACGAATGTAGTATAATATAATTTACAAAACATGATTGCATTAGAAGAGCCATGCTCCTCGCAGCACAAATGGGCCGGCTGAACCGGGGAAGAACTACTCTCTGACAGAAAATCGGGTATCTCTGACAAAAAAGTAACAGTATCAGTACTGCAGTATGCGATGAGTAAAAGGACTGTAGGCCCAAACTCCCACCTTCATTGTTCCCTTTAATGTTTTCCCCTCTAATGCCTACCCTATTCTTTGGGTTGGCAACGCGCATGTGATACGTCAAGTATCAAGCTGTCATAAGTTAAGGTAACTGCTTACCAGCAGGCAGGCCGTATGCTAATGAGATAATGGAATGAATTTAGCTTCACAAGCTAAAAGTCAGCATGCGACTAACTTCGTGACGTTATTTTTTTTTTAAGAATATTATCAATGCTTTTTCAAGGCATTACTAATATTCCTCTTGCCCCTCTTCCTGTGGGTACGACAATAGCCTAAGCGGTGACGATCGAACCCGCAAATCTCATGTTAACAGAGCGCAATCGATCTTTTGACCGTTGACCTATTGAGGCTAAAAATTTTGTATTATTGCGTTGATGTTGAAGGACCAAGGACCACTAGCGAGTCATTGACATTTAGTCTGTAATTTGGTATGGAAGGGCCTGTCTATAATATATAGTAGATCTATGATTTATAGTATATTATATCGATACGAACTCTATAATAATAATAAAGAAAACAACAAGCAATATACATTTTGTTGGACTATAATAAAGAATAAATCGTATTAAGCTGAATCATTATTAATTAATTATTTCACGGCTCCGAGTACAATCCGAATCTAGACAAGCAAGAAACTAACTCGGATGCAATGAATATTCTGTTAAACTAGTGTAGTGTTTAATTTGGTTTGTGATTATGCAATTTCTGCAGTTTCACTGTTGATTTTGGTCCGAATGCTGTGTAATTAATTAAGAGAACACGGTATGTTTGTATTGTGAACAATTCGTATCAACAGCGTGACGCGTACGCTATTCTTGTTTTATTTAGATGGACGCCGATTAGCCTGGTGTTAGCCAATGTCAAATATTGTCTAAAGAGTGAACACATTTGAAATGATATTCACCAAGGGCGGGGTATACATACAATATTTTTGGTAACAAAAATATTCCTTTTAGCATTGAGTTATTGTAAACTTAGGATCGGGACTTTTATATAGAAAGAAGGTCCAAAGATTCAATCGTGCTCCTTCATAAATTCGCACTAATGCAATCAAACGAAGTTCGTCACAAGCTAACTTTATTTAAACTCGGTTTCATTCGGCTAAAAGGGCCTATCCATATTATATAATAAGTTAGTGTATTTTTTTTCATATTTAACATATTCAATCATTGCTACGATACGTGGTCATTTTCGCCATAAAAATATCGGTAAGGGCACAGCCCCTAGGAAGTATCCCTATGTGGTAATTCTATCACCAGGGAAAAATAACATTGAATAATGGGGCCGAAACCTCGCACTAGTGCTTAGTAACGAACCAAAAAAAGAATGTATATTGTATTTTCGACGAAAGGTGAATTTGTTTACTGTTTTGGGTTCCGTAGCCGAATGGCAACATTCCTTATAATTTCGTCATGTCCGTTTCTGTCCGTCTGTCCGTATAAAATAAATAAAAATCAATGGTAGCCAGCCCATACGTGTAACTGCGAGTAAAAAAAATCAATGTAATGAGGTCACATCGTGAATTTTCTTTTTAAAGCATTAGTTGTCGAGATATGAGCCCATAAAGTCATAAAAATTGTTTCTCCTCCTCCTCTAACTTATAAACAACAATGTCAAATTTTCCAAAAATTGAGGTACAGCCTCGTCATAAGAACTTTGCCACGATAATTATTTCGAAGAAGATCGAAGATCTGTAAATTTTAGAGATATATAAGTTGTTCTTATAACATTGTTCTTTTATATTATTTTTAATAATAACTATGAAATTAACAAACTTAATTTTATATAAATAGATATTCTCACCGAGATATATATACTTCATAAAGTATTTAGTGTATCCTCTGTGCTTTCGACTTCTGGCAACAGTTGTTATGCCTAACATATATAGTCTATGGAACTAAAACAACGGCCATTTGTAAAAAAGTCGTGTTTTTACAACAACAAAAAAACATTTTATATTCTACAATTGAAAAAATTGCTCCTCAATTGAAATTTTCTATAACATTCCAACGTGACTAAAGCTTTAGCACATTGGAGCTTCAATGAAAACGGCCTTGCGCGTCACTAAACTAAACCATATTAAGGACAAGTTTAATTCCCAACATAAATTATATAATTTAACAGAGAGTTGCATTAGATACACTCAAACTGTCGTAAAAAGATTATTTGCTTAAATGCCATAGTAAGGATGAATGTAAAATACGTCTGATGTCACATAAAATCTAGTGCCAGATTGCTTGTAACTTCCATAAGGGTAAGGTTACACTTGTTAAGATGAGTGGGCACAGTGCATTGAATGAGTCAAGTTTAATGACAACTCGTCATCAAACGTGGGTTTCCGGATTTACAATAATTGTTTCAAGTTCCTTTTACACTCATTTCTAGTTTAGACGCTTAACATTGTTTACTTCGTGTCTTCTCCATCCTACGTATTATTGGCGATATAATAATTGCCTACAAGGCACAACCAAAAGCCAACATTGAAAAATAAAAACATTATTTTTCTGATTGTGTGTGTATTGCTGTTGGCCCTACCAGCCTAGAACAGCGTCACCGGGAGGAGGTGGCTTGGTACTGAAACCCAACAGATGAAAAGAGACCGCCTACGTTACGAGGCTCAAACTTGATTTCGTCCATAGGTTGTCTGGTTATTTTTTTATATTCTTTGTTCGATACTAGGGAGATTTTGAAAAAAAAAAAACACTCTCTTCACTGTTTGCAAATGTAATGAAAATTACTTTGATTAGAAATTATATGTATTTCCTGAATAACCTCACATGCAAAATAAAAATTTGCTCATTTTATTCGCACTACGATAGCTTACGTCGTAAATTGGTTTGTCATAAAGAGCTTTGTAGAACACATGTAAAACCTACGTTCTTTTGGTAAATATTAAAAACAATAATTATGCGCACATTCCGTTGTAATTTGTTAAACTGACCCACATACATTGTTTAGAAGACAAAACGTGAACATTTATAACCATGGTAGTAATAAAACAAGGAGCGTATACAAATTAACATTTGGCCACCGATATTACCCAAAATATTTTATAACATGAACAGTAAATTTAGTTAGCGAATAACAAACATCTCTACTATACAAATAAATTAAATTAAATGATTTACTTGATTATATAAATAAATATATCAGATGGTTGGGTAGGTTGAAGGTACAAATGACCTCGGCGTAACCACTGCGAAGCAAGAGAGAGTTGGTGGACCGAGACCCAACAGCATTATATAAGAAATTGTGTACAGCATATTTTAAGAACTTGTATATTTTGTTGTACGTAACTATGTTTACAGTAAAAAAACTTTTGATAACCCTAGGCATGATAGTACTATTAGTAGTAAATACAATACTACTTTACTTGCATTGCGTTGTCTATACCAATTCGGATTTTGACGAATTGTCTACTTCATTGATTAAACTTTCATCGATTAAACGTTATTTGGATAACGATAGTGAATTAATCTATTTTAAAGATTGCTTTTACTATAAGAGTCTGCTATAAAAGGTTTATGTATTTCTAATATTTTTCTATAGTATAGATAACAATCGCTAATCATTGACTGCAGAAACTAGGACGAAGTATTTAGGTCTGTGTGAAGCCTAATCAAAGCTAGGGCATTCAGGCTGGTGTATGTAAATTTATATTAATTTATATTAAATTCTTTGAATTCTGGCAATATTCTTCTTCTTATCGAGTGATAGAAGTAATGAGTGAGTGAGTGGCCACAGGTCAAACTAATGTAAGAGTTGTTCAGCTTGCCCACATAGGCCTAGAACTTGACTTTACGACTATTATCAATTTATATATATTTTTTTTTATGTTAGATGTTGGCAAACAAGCATATGGCCCACCTGATGGTAAGTGGTTGCCGTAGCCTATGAGCGCTTGCAGCACCATTAGTAGGTGCCACTCGGGCGTTGCCAACCTCGAGATATTAGTTCTTAAATCTCGTTCGCCCAGTAATTTCACTAGCGTACAATGCCCTTCAAACCAGAACACAGTAAAGCCTAAGCACTACTATTTGGCGGCAGAATATTGGACACTGCGGTGGTACCTACCTAGGCGGCCTCTTGCAACAAAAGACAGATACAAATATTTGTAGGCGTTGGGATGTGACGACCCCATCGGCCTCTGTTGGGATAACCTCTGTCACAGCAGAGATTATTCCACCAGTGCAATCAGTCAGACAGGTGGTAGGTCTTTTGTTGCAAGAGGCCGGCTAGGTAGGTACCACCGCAGTGTCAAATACTCTGCCGCCAAATAGTAGTGCTTAGGCATTACTGTGTTCCGATTTGAAGGGCACTGTACGTTAGTGAAATTACTGGGCAGACGAGATTCAAGAACCAATATCTCGATGTTGGCAACCTGTGAGTGGCACCTACTAATGGTGCTGCAAGCGCTCATAGGCTACGGCAACCACTTACCATCAGGAGGGTTGTATGCTTGTTTACCACCTTTTAACATAAAAAAAAATCAAACTGACAACAGTCGGAACCGATATTTTACGTGTCCTACGAACCACGTAGACGCTCTATTGAATTAACCACTATGTGATCTCCCATTTAGTCATTGACTGTCCCTAGAGTTGCTTTACCCACCTATCTTTTACCGCTCAGCGAGCGTACCTGGCTATGAGCGTATGAATTTGAATTAAGAGTATGTTTTCAATGAAGCTTGACATACAAATAGGCATAAAGCGATAATGAAGATTCTGCAATCGATCATCTTAGGAAACGCTTATGAGACCAAAAGTTTTTCATCTGTATTTTTGTTTATGAAGATCAAAAGCATTTATAATCTGACAAATTATAAACATACTTTTAAACACATTTCGTCATTCAGAACTATTTTTAAAATTTTGTAGTAATAAATTAGCACTTTATGTTATCGTTTGAAAGATAAGATATGTATAATTGATTTTGAGTAGTAGAGCATTTTTTGCTTTCTTCATAAATAGGCCAGCATTTTCTCAGTTATTGAAATTTCAAAATTTTATTCGCGAAGAGTTTTTTTATATTTCATGACGGTTGGTAAACAAGCGTACGTTCCGTCTGATGATAAGCAGTCATCTTAGTATTTTTTTTGTATGAGGTTAATGTAGATGATAAGTTAGCGATTTTTCTATGAGCCTATGAGCGCTTGCAACACTATTCATTTGTAGGTGCCACTCACGCGTTGCTACCTTCGAGATATTGGTTCTTATATCTTCTTTGCCGAGTAATTTCAATAGCAATTCTTCATACTGTACCCTACTGTTTTGCGGTAAAATACTTGTAAGATCACATGCGGATTGCCACCCAAGGAGTAGAAGGGAAGGGATAAGAAAGAAAAAAAGGTTGGAAACAGAGGGTGTTGGAGATTGGGCCTCCGGCGCTCTCAATCATCGAACGAAACACAATAGTGCTGTTACTTGCCTGTACTATGCCGATTTTCCGTCAGAGGGTAGTAATTCTAAGGTAGAGCCAGACCATTCAATCTTATGTGTAAAATTTCTGAATTATTCATATTTGGAGATCTTAATGTACGGGTTCTAAATTCAATGTAACTTTTAAGCATGTTTCGAACGCCAGTATATTTTATTGAAATATCAAGGAATTCTGAAAATGTCGTTTTTATGACTCAAGAAAGTTCACAAGACTATCCATTATAAAATAAAAGATTACTTAGTTATATTATCAATCTTACAAGTTTCGTTTCAACATTAACTTATAACTCAAATACAATTTTATCCGTGAAAGCTTCTGTTAAAATCTTTCTCAAGTTCGGTAAAAGCCATATTTAAATAAATTAGATCATTGAACAGACCCTACTCAATTTTTTGATATAGTATGTAAAAGTGATTTAATTTCGATGGCTTTTAAAAAATATATAAAATTTCCTTATTTTTATGCCATAATGATATTAAACGAGCATTTGATCACCGTAGCCTAAAGATGCTCAGCGTCAACATGTCACCTTTCACTCGTGTTGCTTGCTCAGATGATGAGTGAGGAGATGGAGGAAAGGATCAAAGGTGGAGAGCGTTAAGTTTCCGATGCTGCCACTCATCATAGGAAATGCAGTAGTAAAAATACTGCTAGTTCATTTTGATATTCTGTGAATAGTAGAACTTTTATAGCGGAGCTGGACCTTTTCATGCATTAAAACAGCCAGTCTGTAAAAATATTCTTTTCGACTTTTAGTTAATTGAATATTTACAACCCTACGCTCCACGTCAAATTTTTACGCTCAATCAAATATGGCAGCCGAAAAGTTTAGTTTAATTGATGGATTGTTATGCGTGGGTGACAATAGAAGAATTTCTTACAGAGAGCAACGCTTGCTTCACGACCAATCAAGTCGAATTTAAAAAGATTAAAACAGGAAGTTCCTTTTACCACGAATGTAGATGCGACGATCCAAGTTCAGAAGTAAAACTAGCATGGATGGATATTGATGGCAAAGAAATAAAGCCCTTGGGGTAATATAACATGATATATTATTTACTGTTTTAGTCTGTTTTAAAATAGACTTATAATAAAACAATTATAGATAATATATACAGATTTACTGTATTGATAGATCTACAGAAGTAAAAGTAGTGCATGATTTTAAAACAGGCTTAAATAGAAAATTATTTTTAAAATAAATCCTTTATTCCTAAAGTAAATGATTACTTTCACAAGACCAGGTACAAAATCGAACGTGTATTCTGAATGGCTTGATAAGGATGTATACAGCATATACATATCAAATATAAGCAAATCAATATCTGGCGCTTACAAGTGTGTGACTATAAACAATGGTCAGGTGTATACGTTAACGTACAATGTCGAAGCATATGGTACGTATACAAATTAGTGTATAATGTCTTCTTCATCCTAGCATTATTCCCTAGGTATTTTATTTTACCCAGGGTCTGCTTATTACTTTTATCCGGATTTGACAGGTTACTAGTGTCCTCCACAACCCTAAGGGCGAACCAGTAACTCATTGGATAAGAGCAATTTACTTATCAAGAGTTAACAAATATTATCAGATGTTATGTGATAACAACTGGGACAGACAGGCACAGACAGTGCTCTCCGAGGCACGGTGGGAAGACACACGGACAAACGACCAGACCGAGACAGAAGTTTTAACAAACATCTGCCCGAGCGGGAATCGAACTCGCAACCGTCGAGAGTAAAGGCAGACTCGCTACCGACAACGCCACAACGGTGTCAATTAGTGTATAATGTATATATTGTTTATTGATAAGCTTAATAGATATTGGATTTATAAATTATAACGCATAATGCATGTAGGTTAAGTAGACACTGTATAGTAGGTACAGCTTAATGGCATTTACATAAGCCGAGATGACCTACAGAATGTAAAAGGTATAATTTAAATAAGGTCGTGATGGTGAAGGAAAATATCGGAAACGAACATGCAAGTCTTTGAATAAATTCTAATGCGTGGAAATCCTTTAATCTGCAATGGATTATCCTTGGTTTAATCTTATAATGTAAGAAAGAAGGCCTTTGCCCAGCTGTGAAATATTAATAAGTTATTCCTTAACATTTTATTCAAATAAAGATTCATTACGCGTGTAAAAAGTTTACCTAAATCTTATCTACAAAATATGGGAAAGAAACCAGCTCGATTTATTATGTAGTGGATGTTAAAACTGCACGAACTTCTTTAAATATGTCTGCCCAGATGTAGGCTATTAGCTCCATTCTATTTTACACCTAGTTCCAAATAATAAATGTTCCTAATGTATTCCAATAGATAGAGTGGAAATCATAAAATAATACCACTTTTTTGTACACTAATTAATACAAACTATTCAGATCCGCCTTACTTTATCAATACGAAAGAAACACAGTATGTGGTTAGAGGTACAGATGCTTTGATCAACTGTGAAGTTAAAGGTGATATTGACCTATTAATTAGTTGGCACAAGGAAGATCAAGGACTGATTGAGGTAAGACACTTTTTATCGACTAATTATGATTTGTCCCGATCATATATTTTACTATTCTGCTTCTTTTGTCGTGGCCAATTTAGTCTCAGAGACATTGACGTCACTATCAACTATTATAAAGTAGATAATATGTAGATGGAACCTATTTTTGAATGATCTCCAAAACAGGAATATGCTGAGTTGAAATTTCACGTTGCGGACACCTCAATCTAAGACAAACCATTACTGAAACTGGTTAGCCTACTAATCTTTTACCGATCTGTGAGCTCACCTGCACTTTTACTACTTTACTACAACAAAAGTAGGTCTAAGTATACTGATAAAACACTCATCAAATAGAGCACACTTTAGACTAAATAATTATGAGGAGAGATATTCATGAAGTTCTCAACGGCATACAGCTGGTGAGGCCTACGTCCAGTAGTGGACAGAAAAACGCTGATGATGATGATGATACAGCTATCAAATTGTCCATCCTTAACCAATAAAATATTATACTAAAGTCAATAAATAATAATTTATTTTATTACTTATAATATAAATTTTTTTTGTTACCTACGTTCGCGGCTCTCTGTTGAGACCTTTTTAATAAAGAGAGAAATCAATTTTTTCTGTTTATTTTTATTAATTTTAGATAACAGATGACGAAAAATATAAAGTTACACCTGAAGGTCTTTACATAAAAGATATAACAGACAAAGACAGTGGAGTATACAAATGCACTGCGTGCTATCTAGAGACTGGTGAGGGGATTGACAGAGATATACTTGTCGAGGTAATTATAATATTATGGTTGCACAACATGTAATAGTTTTATTGATTATTATAATTATGGTAAGGAAAATGTGCAAAAAATGTAATTTTTAGATTGGTGATTGATAACTTCTGTGTTAATGTGACTGACCTTAAATATGAGAATGGCTAATTGAGGGATCAGAGCTGGTATTTGTTTATGTCAAAAGTAGCATGAAATATTTCTTAAAATATAAGAAGAAATAGCGTTACTAGAACCTCTATATATTTTATGTAATAAGATATAAGAAAAAGTAAAATATCGATTTAAGCAGTAAAATGTTAATGGTAGAAAATTTAAAAATAACCTTGAACAAAAATCGCATTATAATGTTCTTCATTACTAGAATTACGCTCCACTGGTTTTTGACGTAAAGTAATTTTGTTCATTACGTTGTCATTGAGAAAATGGAACTAAATTTTTCCCAACGGCTCGCCTCTTCATATCGTCTTAAATATCTTAAGACTCAAACATGAATATTTATGGGTCCTCGAGTGACTGATCCGATCAACATTTGACCCAGTTTCACAATATCATATTTGCTGAAAAAGTGTTATGAACTGAGGCTACTACTATAACTTAGGTGTTGCTAATATTTTTTTTACTAAAATATCCAAAAATATTTTGAGATTTCATCATTTGTACAAACATTTATATTTAAAGTATCAAAATAGTTACTTTAATGTTCACTTATTAAAAAGAGATTTTTATGGCCTACTTCAGATATGATAAGTTTGCATAATACCTCATACAAATTGATTGACAAGGTATTTTTTTAAATACGCGACTACTGTCTTATTCCGCATCAACATAAATCATGAAATCATAGAATTTTAATTTGTCCATGTACTGAAATTGAAACTAGCAAAGACCTCTTGCCAAACTTTAAGAAAATTCAGTCTCTTTGTCAGGTCCAGCTTTTTCAATTTCTTAAAGTCTGTACCTGTGCTACGCTGCTGCTATGAATACCGTGATATTCATTTTATCTCTCTTTTTAGGTAATGACCATTCCATCGTCAGTAGAACTTAACGCTTTGCCAGAAAGCACAGTCGTAATTGGAGGAAGTTTGTCTATAGAATGCGCGGCTGCTGGGGTTCCTCATCCTGAGTACAAGTGGAGAAAGATATCTATGGTATGTCGATTTGATTCATGTATTACGTCTGCTTTATTGATTATAATATTAAATTTAAAATGATGTCAAATCTAAGAAAAATATTGGCTTTGCATAATTTTATGGTTAAATTGGGCATGGAATATTAAATTCTTTATTTAAAAAAAAATAAACGCTACACACTCAACGGCCCCCATTAAGAAAGTAATATCCTGTGTCGGAGGTCTGGAAATATACACAATAACAAGAACAACACACCCAGACCAGAAAACATGCCTATGGTCAATAGAAACATCTACTCCGAGCGGGAAGCGAACCCGCGGCCTGTGGCGCTTAAGACAGATTCGCTAAATAAATAAATATTAGCAGAAGATAAAAATAAAAAGCAATATTTCAGAATTCATCCAAAACTAATGTAACCTGGCAACAAGATGGCAGTAGTATAGTATTTGATGTGGTACAAGCGGAAGATCGAGGTACATACGAATGTACTGCTAGTAACCCTGCTGGGAATGCGTCTGCTAATATCACTATAGAGGTAATTAATCTTAATTAATATTGAGGACACTGTATGTATACAGCAGTAACTTCTTGGATTTATCACATAGATAGATCATAATTTATCAAAAAGAAGAGGACAATGAGCTAAGACCTAACAGTTTGTATCTGCGACGACTTATGGAACGAAAAGCAAAAGTGCAAATAATGTTTCACGTCAATATTTTGTATGAAGGTATGAACTTTCCGAGACCACTCACTGCTAAATATCAAGATTTTTTTGCAAAGCTTTCCTTTTGCTTTGCAGGTGTTTTTAGTATTTTCCTGGTATTTATTTAAGTCTTCACATGCATTAATTATATTTTATTCATATAGAATTATCAGACAACGATTTTTTAATTCTATTTGTTTAATATCTTAATAAGAGATTTTTATTTTTATTGTAGGTTTTGATGCCACCTGTGATAACTCAAATGGATGATGTTATTGCAGTCGAAGGTTCTACAACACAAATAACTTGTAAAGCAAAAGGACGACCTTTACCAAAAATTTCATTTGCTTATTTAGGCGAAGAATCTGACGTTCAAAGGTAAGAGTCACATATTTATACATATATGTTACGCTACATTTTCATTGTTTTACCAAAAAATAACACCAAATGTACATTATGAAAATAAATTTTTTTAACACCACGATGGTGCGAAACAAGCGTAGGGCCGCTTGATGGTAAGCGAGGACCGCAGCCTGTGAACGCGTGCAACGCCCGAGGTATCGCATGCGTGCTGCCGACCCCAAATAAAGTCAGTGGGAGATGCTGGATGCAGGCGTCCCAAAATCATTTTTGCTGGTGCCATTATACTTTAGATAATTTGTGCTGAAATTAATTTCTGTCTATATTTTAGCATCGTCTGGGATATAAGAAATACAAGTGACATAGATATCGAATTCTACCTAACGTTTCTCGGAGTAAATAGGTCGCATGCTGGAAATTATCTTTGCAATGCCACTAATGAAGGTAAAGTTAATAACATTCATATAAGCAATTGTTTCTTTAAGACTGTTATCTGATAACAGTGTCTGGTTTAATTTGTGAGATATTAAGGTTGGTTGCAAAAAAAAATTACTGCAGGGTTATTCGTGACGCCATATAAAGATAATAATAATAATAAAAACACTTTATTGTACACCAAAAACAAAACAAATAGACATACAGACACGGAGAGAAAGAACAAAATTATGTACAAGTGGCGGTCTTATCGCTAACAAGCGATCTCTTCCAGACAACCATTAAACATTGCGTAAAAGTCATAAATACCAAAGTATTAGGGTGGTAAATATCAGTATATAAATAAATTTATAAAACGACAGATCGTACAAGAATGTTATAGAGATAAGTAGTGTAATTTTAATAGTCTTTTAAAAGTAGAAATAGTTTTTGCACATCTTATGTTTAACGGCAAAGAATTCCACAGTCGAACAGATTGTACTGTGAAAGATTTAGTATAAAAAGAAGATGAATGAGAAGGAACTTTAAGGGTAAGTAGTTTTTGGGAACGAAGATTGCGATTATGAGTGTCTTTAAGAAACTCAAAACGTTCTTTGATATAAAGATACAACATGTACTAGTTTTTACTTGTAATCAGTTTAACAATTTAAATAATCAAATCAGTTTAGAAATTGGCATTAAGATGATGACTTTGAAAAAACAAACACTTCCAGTTTTTTTCATGTTTATATTTTTTATGTAATGACTATAATACCAAATTATTTTTCGTTGTAGTCGATACAGATGTGGAAGAAATGCATTTATCTGTGCTATATGCTCCACAATTCGATGTGTCAGAAGTGAAAGCCTGGACTTGGAAGAATAAGAATATTAACTTGAGTTGTGAAAATCATAGCAATCCTAAAGCTGAAATTACTTGGAGGTTAGCATTACATATAATATACTTTATTTACAAAGCAGTTATTAAAATCACGTTTTTGTATTAACTCTCTCATTTGTTTAAAGTGATATTAGTTTTATAAGTTGTTTAGTAAAATTAATTTTTTATAACATTCAAATTCGGGGGTCCGAAAACAATACGAATAAAAGCAAAGGAAAAGTATTTTAATGCTAGTATAAATATATTTCTCGTGGGGAAATATTATACAAGACCATTAAAATATGTAAAAATTATTATTATAAAAATCTTTAACGTTTTCAGATATCATAGTGGTGATATATCAGCGGAAAGTGAAGCGGAAATAAACAAAATTATGGCGGACAAAGTACACAGTGATCCGCTCGTAATTGAAAATAAAACTTTATACGGAATTTATGAATGTATTGCTAAAAACGAATTCGGTGAAGCCAAGAAAATTATACATTTGATGGAAGGCTTTACACCAACAGCTATCAATAATGTATGAAATATTATATTTTAATATATACTATAAATAATAGAATAGAATATTGAAAGAAATTATAAACTAAACTGCTTTAATTTTACAAAACACATAATTTTCTTATCCTTCATATAGGTAACAATCATGGACATAACGTCAAATTCCGTAACATTCTCAATCGAAGGTCCAAATGAAGTCAATGGCCCTGATGTTATTGGTTACCAATCAGAATATGACGAATCCGATAACTACAATATCACTGATATTCATATTAATAGAACTTGGGCTATTGACAGACAGTTCAGATTAGATAGATTGAAGCCAAACACTAGCTACAACATAAAATTTGCGGCTATCAATGATGTTGGGACTGGACCATGGAGTGATATGTTTGATTTTATTACGCTTGAAAGGTACTTAAACTTGATGATTGTGATACTTAAGTTTTATGAAAGTTATCTGTTTGTAGAGTATCTATTTTATTGGAAATAACTTTAATTTTTAATATAAAACTTTTTCGCAAATGCGCTTTTAATTATAATCACACAACAACATATTAGGACTAAATATTTATTATTTTAACGAAATAAGAACAATATCTTAAATTCAATTTTAAAAAATCTTACTTAAATCTGTGGCCTTTTATAAAGGACTTTAAATAAATAGCAGAATGTTAGTTTAAATTAATGTTAAATTTGGGAGCTTTCACCAAACTATCCGATACCGTTTTGAGAACTAACAGCCTTAAGCTGAAATTCATTCGAGTTCACGGACCGAAAATTTGGGCTTCACTTTGATACTATCCCATTTATGTGCAAATATACGTAAAAGATTTTAGGGTAAAATTACTAAGCTTTTCTAAAGTTATTCTATCTTAAATTCCTGAGGTATTTGGTACAGTTGCATTATTATTAAGATTCTTGTATCTTTCAAAAACCTTCAATGTGTTGACATTATATAAAAATATTGAAGAAGATTACAAATCCATATACAACATATTTCTAAGCTTTTATAAATCTATTTACATGTAATTAAAAGATCCTTTTCAAATAACAAACAAATGAAACTTATTTGTAATAAGACATAATATAAACCAGAACGAAAAAAAACCTAAGTATTGATTAAAGATGGCTCAGTAAATTATCTATATATAAAATATTTTTACGTATACATGGTAAGTACTAATAGGCGAAAGTTCACATATGATATAAAAGATAATATTTTTTTATGATAATTACAGATCTGAATCTAAATCAGTACCAGAAGAGCCAGTTTGGGAGGAAGATGTGCATGAAACTGTTGCTAATGAAAGAAAATTAAAGTGGAAAACAGTGGACAGTATCGAACCTGTGGATTATTATTCTATAAAATATTGTCCGGTAAGAAAAGATTTTTTTAATATTTGTTTTATGGAACAAAATATTTTAGGTTGATATTTATTGAAAAGTATTTTAAGATGTATTTTTATTAATAAAGAAAAACAGCTAAAAAGGTTCGTTCAGCATTTAGATATTTAATTTTAATTTAAAACTTTGTGATAAATTTTAGATGTACGATAGTCAAATCAATGAGAGTCTCTGTGAAGAAGAACAAGTAGAAAATACAGATGAATTTCAACTTAACAAAATGGAAGAAAATACCACGTATTATTTTGAGTTGGTTGCGCACAATGCACTTGGAAATTCATCTGCTGTACATATCCTGATTACACTACCAGGTACTGTGTTAGCCGCCATCGTGTTTGGAGTTTATTTCCACTTACCATTAGGTGGAGTAGAGTCATCTGCCCTACTTTTCAAATAAAAAAATATTAAAAAATAATATGAAAAGCAAAAAACATAAAACAAGGAATATTTTAAAAGTTCAAAATCTTTGTTTTCTGCTATATTTATTGTTTTTAGTTCAGAAAAGCTTCTAGAAGCCTTTAGGACTACAATAATATTTGAAAAAAAAATCGATAAAGAAAATTTAATCAAG
Organism: Hestina assimilis; assembly: GCA_023373885.1. Classification (NCBI taxonomy): domain Eukaryota; kingdom Metazoa; phylum Arthropoda; class Insecta; order Lepidoptera; family Nymphalidae; genus Hestina; species Hestina assimilis. The sequence goes on along the minus strand of CM041755.1, from coordinate 8,195,900 downwards.
TCAAAGTGTATTTCGTAATTATGACAATTATTTTCTACTAAATCGACCATTTCTCAAATGGGAAATCAATTGAAAAAACAGTAAAGAATTAATTAAATAAATGATATTCTCATTTCCAGATGAAGACGAACCGCTATTATCATCAGAGGCAATTATAGGCATAGCAATATTAGTTGTTCTCCTTTGCCTGTTAATGTTAGATCTTCTACTGTTGCTATGGCGACGACAAGGGATAATAGCTAGCTGCTGTTATAAAAAGAAGAATAAAAGAGAGGTCAGCTTGAATTCTAGGTTAGTTTTTTTATTTCAACTCATCATCTGCTTCACAACATTATAACATACAAAATTGGAAATTGAAGTTACTAGATAGATTTGTAATAGTAATTTAATCATTTTGTTTTCGAGAAATGAGGAATATTACTTAACTGTGTAACGTTGAGTGTGTAGCCATGTAACTTTTATCGTCTTCAAAAAAAAAGAAAGACTTTTTCGGCTATTTTCAATGAGTGTGTTTTTCAGTTATGTTGCCCAATTTCACGAGAGAACCGATTTAGGTATTCAAAGTGATTGGAAATTATTTCCTTATATTTACTTACTATAGTTTCTTTTGTTTAATAATACCAGTGACATAATATGCTATTAATAACGTGAAATTCGAATTATTTAACATAATATAAACGAAACTTTTTTATCATTTTGAGTATATTTGTATTTGAAATGAACAAATAATAACATTTCAGAGACAAGAAAGGTCTGCTAAAGGATAACACTGAAACTAACGACACGTTAAAACGACCGAGCAACGGCCACAAAGAATACGAATATAACAAAACAACCGGTGTCATAACCGGAAAACATTCCGCCGTATAGAATAACAATAAATTTATTATAAATATAGATAATAGTTTATACATACAAGATATTGAAAGTGGTCTCCGGAGGGATATCGATACGTGGTAGCGACTTAGCGAGTTAGAAAATGGGATAGTTATATCCAATACCTGAGCAGAATTATTGTATTACTTATAGTGAATTTAATTTAGATATTAATCAATATTCATTTTTAATATTAATGAATGGTTTATATATGTTTTCTTTATTATTGTTAAATTATTATTACATTTTAAAAATACTTGAAAAATAAGAATTCGTTGACACATGAAATAATATAATTAAGCATTTTATTAATCTTTCAGAGTAATATATTGTTTATTGTAATTATGTTTTGTTGGTTTTTCGTAATTATTCTATCGTTCTTGTATTTAAGTTTTTATAATTCGTTCTTATTGTAAATTATTTTATTGTACATTACTCTATAATATAGTTACGTTTTTTTAGTTTTTTGTAGTTGTCATGGATGTAGAACCAGATTTTATCACTATTACTTATGTATTAATCACTAAATGGGTGATGGCATAGTGGTATTTCAACTGAGCGTCTCCGTGCTTCGGAAGGCACGTAAAAAGTCGGTCTCGGCTGTTATCAATTTGATAACAGTCGATAAGTCAAGTCAGAGGCCCATATGGGCTACCTCAACAACTCTGCCACTGGTTGACCACTAACCACGCGATAAGAAGCAGAATAACTTATGTATTTGAAAATAATTTTATACAATACTAAATATATTATGCTATATCGTATTATTTTTATAAGAAATATCTGCAGCTTTATAAATAATAGCAATTTATATCAATCTATTATTGATAATAACTAACATTTTTAATGAATATTTCCTCAGCAAATCAATCAAAATATTTTATACAATTTTATTGTAGTTTATATGTTTTATGATGCAAATTCTTAGTTACGTTTTTATCTAATGTATATAACGATTTATTATTAAACTAATTTGTAAATTTTAATGCATTTTATAAATTAAAAACTTTCCATAACATAATTATTTATTTTATATAAAAATAACTTACTAATTTTCCAAGCTATTCAGGATTCTCTTTTTATCGTTTATATACCAAAGATTTCGCAATAAAATACTTAAAAAATTCTGTGTTTTATTTACTAATAATTTTAATAAAGTGTCCTGTAAACAATTACATCATTTATATAATTTTGATAATCATCAAATTCTACTACAGTGCGATCTCGAACGTTTTTTATGCCACGACGACTCTGTGGAACCAGCTGTAACCAGCAGTCTTTTCGACCCGATACCACGTGGAAGTCTTTAAAAAGGTTTGTACATACGTTAGGACTTAAAAGCCGACTGTTTTGTTTTGTTTTGCAGATGTCCACCACTTTCTATTAAAAAATCAAACTTAATTTTTTTATTTATGAATATTAGTATAAAATGTACTAATATAATTCTTATAATGCTATTTTCAATTTATTTATTAGTAAGCATCAAAGTACTACGAGTACTTTGATGCTTACTAATAAATAAATTAATCTAGTCTTTATTCAACATGAAAATTTCACTTTATTATCCTGTATAATAACTACGTTACAAACTTTTACGTTTCTCGTTTTAAAGTTGATTTTATGCGGCGAATAAAACGCGAGAGAAATATTAACTTTTTTTACTGTTGAACATTTCGCTTTGCCGGAACTGTAAGTTTTAATGCAATCTTAAACAAAGGAAGATGAAAATACTCAGGTATTGTTTTTACTTATCTTGAAGAGACTTTTTATTGCGCTGAAAATAGCGGTAAAGTGTGCCAGAAAGAATCGCGGTTTATATACATGTACACATACCGAACAACAAAACGCTACTTTCTCCACACTACCTAAAAATATCTTGGACGAGAATTTAACTATTATCCGTAATATTTTAACTATAAAGGTTATTTGACATCAAAAACTAAATAACGCGATCACAGCCGCGGACTCAGCTAGTGAGCCATATATTACTTGCAATTGTAAAAGTATTGCGTCTACTGTCTGGGCAGTGATGTTGTTAAACATTTACTAGATCCTTTTCGTGTACATTCGGTAAGTCCGCAAACATTGGATTTGTAAAAGATACTTAGATCTGCAACTGGCACTTCTCACGTTTCTGTAGCGATTCGTTCAATTTATGAGGTTTTTAACACGGCCAGCCGCGCAGGTGTCTATAATGGTTTCTTGTAATACTTTTTCCTGTAACGATCTCAAAATAGTGAAAAAGGAAAATTTTAAATTTTAAAGGAATATTTTTAAATACTTAAGATAAAAGACTTAGAACACGAAGAACTTAGATTTTAGAATCGAACTGGATTTTTTGAACAGAAGTTATTGATTGTATATAGCTACTTATGAATCACGCTTTAGGTACAAAATATAGTTTTCCGTACCATAGAAAAGACAAACTTAACCAAATATTAAACAGCATGAATGTTTTATATTTCGTTACTAAAAATTGTAGTCAGATAAAATAAATGACAGGGTAGCGGGCCTTAATAAAGCCAGCGTACGATGGAGTAGAAAAAAAATTAAAATGTTAGCTCTGTCGTAAATCATCGGTGACGACAGAGACTTGTACACTCTAATTGCTCACCGTTTTTTCTTTACCGTAAATTATCCTTTATTTTTTAGTCGGCCAATGTTTCATTAAAAATGACTGATTTATTTCGGTTGGGCCGTGACGCGTAAACCTTTCTTTCAAAATACCTACTTATAAATTAAAAAGGTTAAAATTTGTAATGCCTCTGATTTTTTATTATTATTATTTAATACATATTTTACGACTTACGTTCCATAATAACAGTTTCTCGTATTGGAAAAGTATTTATTATTTAAAGATTTTGCGTGTAAGGTAATTTTACACATAAATTATTGTATTAAGTGAAACGTTATTGCATACACAGATATTCACCCTACCTATACCAATTCAAATATTAATAGAACAAAACTTTATTTTTGCGTATCTTTCTGTACAATAGATAGATTCATAAAAATAAAAAAAGAAATGAAAATGTACATAAAAGCAAACTGAAAGAAAACTGTAAAGAAAACAACATTGACGTGAAAATTAAAATGTTTTCCAACGAAACCGGTTCTTTATTGAAACAATATAAAACAAAAGAAACTCAACGAATCAACTCAACAACAATCCCAAAATAATTAAAATTAAACTTTCAATTAAATCTAGACAAAAAAATTAAATTAAAGTGTATTTAGCCTAAGTTACTCCTAATAACAAACACACTTTACTACACAAAAAAAGATTTGGGTTCCGTGCAGTAGAAAAATCGGTACACCTCGTGGGCCCAACTAGTAGGCACGTAATAAGCAACTTTATAAGGATATGTGACTTGCAAAATAATGGCTTCCTTAATTGTTCCTGAATAGTTCCTCAAATGGTTTTTAGTAGCAACCATTAACTAACTTATCTATAATATATTAATTAATTATTATCTATGATAAATAACATTTTTTATCTACGGACTACATGATGTATAAGCATAAATGACTATATAAATCTGCAATGTATAATTCACATTTTAAATAAATGTAGCTTCACGAGAATGTATTTAGGTATTGGTAGTATATTTTAGGTAAATAATACAAAAATGCGATACGAAATTTAAAGCCAGCACATCTTCCCCAGACGTTTCCGAGACGTGAGATAAAATCAATTTCTCAAAGCTTTGTTAGTTTACTCCACTCCCTATCCGTGCAAATAGACGATTATCGCTATATTTTCACGTGTTATTTCTTAACGAGATTTTCGAGGTAAAAGGACTAGTAAAGAGCACAATATATTTATTTTACGAATCCTACAATATTTACAGAAAAATTACCTCATTTTTTTGGCTGAAGTTGAACTTTGGTTGAACACGCTAATCTCTAGAACTACAGAACGGATTTGAAAAATTATTTTTGTATTTGATAGCGATTTTCTTGAGGAAGACGATATGCTATATTACATCACGATACGATACTTAGAAGCCGAGCAATAAGAAAGGAAGTTCGAGTGGGCGATAAGAAGCGGTTAGTTGATGGAACAGGGCGCTCTCAATCGACGGTAGCGAAGCTGTGGGCACAACTAGGTCTATACAAAAACGCAATATTTTAAATACCTCATGCGTGTAGTATAGAATAAAAAAAATAAATAAAACGCTACACAGTCAACGGTCACTAGGATAAACTGTGTCGGGGGTTCGGAAACATTCACAATGACAAGGACAAATACACGCAGACCGGAAAACATGCCTGTATGGTCGATACAAGCATATGTTCCGAGCGGGAATTCAACCCGCGACCTGTGGCGCTTAAGGCAGGTTTGCCACCGCTGCGTAAAATAACATAACTATTTCTAAGTTTTCCAAATGTCAGTTGCATTTCAAAGCTTCAATTTAATTATACGACGTAGCACGTTCAGTTCACGCCATTAGAGTTTCCAGTAACCGAACTAATGCTTCCTACGTGATCTGGCCTACGTCAGACTGGAAATTAATACCTAGGTAAACTAAGTTTCAGAATATGCTGAATCTGAATAGTTACATATTTAAATAGAGAATGATCGTGTGAATGTACGTATCTAATAATTATATTAATAATTATAAATTTAATGGCGTCGGGATGTGACGACCCCATCGCCCGCTGTTGGGATAACCTCTGTCACAACAGAGATTATTCCACCAGTGCAATCAGTCACACTGGTGGTAGGTCTTTGTTGCAAGAGGCCGGCTAGGTAGGTACCACCGTAGTGTCCAATATTCTGCCGCCAAATAGTAGTGCTTAGGCACTACTGTGTTCCAGTTTGAAGGGCATTGTACGCTAGTGAAATTACTGGGTGAACGAGATTTAAGAACTAATATCTCGAGGTTGGCAACGCGTGAGTGGCACCTACTAATGGTGCTGCAAGCGCTCATAGGCTGCGGCAGCCACTTACCATCAGGTGGACCGTATGCTTGTTTGCCAACTTCTAACATAAAAAAAAAAATAATAAAACTAAATGATTTAGTATGATGGTTTACTAAGTTTTAATCTTAGACTAAGAATATCATGGACGGAGCCATACCATGTTGCCACTCTTGTAACGTTAATTCAAAGGAGATATTTTTGTTTTAGTCTGTTGCTAGTAGCACTAATACGAGTAAAAGGAATAGATATATATAGGTTTGGCAGCTTATTTTTTCATTTCATAAAATAAATAAATGTCAATGTTGCCATGGCTTACACCCGGTCAAGAATGTCAATTATATAAATTGTGTATTTGTCAATTATATAGGTTATTTGACATTACGCACACATAAAATACGTAAAATATTGGCACAAGTTTTTATCTAATGTTTCTTCTATCTTCTTTCTCTTTCTACGGTTTTTATATATTTGTCATTAGTGGTGACAAACAAGTATACTTCCTACCTGACGGAAAATAGATATTGTAGGCGATTTTTACAAAATGTGTTATACCTTTACGTTATAATGAAAACGGGTAAAGGGAACGGGCAGCTAAAGGTTGATACTGCTACTTAACGTCGATATTCTTTGTGAGGATTGCACTTCCCCTGTTGACCAGATTCATTCTTGTTTTCTTAATATATAATTATAATATAATGATAAGTTTGCTCTTGACTACAATCATGCCTCGTAGAAAGCAATGATGCGGTCTAAGTAGGAGCGCGCTTACCTAGAAGATGCCTATTCGCTCTTGACTTAAAGCTATTTATTTTGTACCTGGCGGGGTACACGGAAGCGAAAGAAAGCGTTTCATAACTTAGCGGTTCGTATCAGAAACGTTGAGCAAAAACGCTTGACAAAAAATACAAGGCTCTTCTACTATATATAATATAGTATAATTTATATATAGACAGTTTGTATCGAAATCAAATTCGTTTGTATTACGATTTCTGGAAACTCTAGAAATAAAAGCGACCAAGTACTGAGAAAAATTATTCAATGAAACACTTTCGTAATAGACCTTACAACTTCTGAGGAATTCAATTTTAGTATCTATACAAAAATTGGATTGGATTTTTTATATGATAAATCACTATTTATATTCGAATACCTTGTATACACGAAAGTATAATAGATAGCTGTAGTTATAGTAGAAAAAAAATACTTTATAAAATGTTTTACCTACCAATTTCACAACGTTTCTAGACCCGGTTTATCCACAAATACAAACATATATTTAAGTGTAAATAAGAAATATATTTTAAAACACGTTCTTCGAGTTAACATAAAAAAAAAGTTTACAGACTGCGCCCGGCATCATGGGGGTTGCAAGCTCATGCATAAGATATGTGTTGAAATAATATTTATTTAAATTACTACTCCCCCGCGCAAACCTTTCGTGTCTGAATATTTGATGCCGGTATCGCTGACAGACAGTTTTACATTTACAGGAAAGTTTGGGTAGGTAATTGCCGAAATTACTCTGTTTGGTTTCTATGGCCTCTTGTTGTTACAACATTTATAAATTTAGGGTTATAATTACAGAGCAAAAAATACCTTACATAACATATAGAAGCCGCGTAGCACTTGATGAGTAGGTATCAGATCCAGAGTACCTAAGTAACATACATATTATATAATAATTCTATTAGAGAACACATACACTTTGTGTGACGGATGTTCGTGACGTCATACATTCGCAGAAATATTCAAATTACTATAAATACATTCATTCTATACATAAATAATGTAAATATGAAAAAACGGTTATTCCAATGCTTCAAGCTTACACTTCTGTTGGCAGGCCCAGAAGTGCCGATTTATTTTCTTAAAGTTTTACTAACAATATTAACGTCAATCTACCATAAAAATATATTAAATATACCTGTACGAGTATATATTGTGAAATTAGAAATGTAACAATCCCATTTGATTTAATACGAAATTAAAATCTTTTGTAATTGTTGAGTAATTAGTTAAAGCGATACAAACAATAAATCAAGAGAATCTAATAATAATGATAATTCGGTTGTCCTTATCTAGTTTAGTGCAAGTCTGTCGAACACTGATTGATCACTGCGCGAGTAAGTTTGACGCACCCCTGACAAGCGTTCAAATATACCAGAGAAACACCACAAAACGAGCACTAAGCTTATTTATCAAACGGAATCTTTAAAATTTTTACAGCAATTTAAATTACAAACAATATCAAATACAAGCTTTTATATAAATTAATTTTAGTATAATTATAATTACAAACTCTTAAGTCCGAGAAGGCCCAATTGATAGAAAATAGGTTTGAGTTTTCAAACCAAAATTCAGCACATTTGTGTTTCAAACGTGCTAAGCGGTGAAAGAAAACATAGTGATAAAACGTGCATGTCGTAGAATAAATTCATTACAAATTCAAAAATTGGTCATGTATATTGGCCAATCTTAGTGGTCGTCCCTTGCTGGTGGAAAAGCTTAAACGTGTGGTTAGAAAAACTCGTGAAATGAATCTTGAAATTAATTCATCATCAGATTACTAATATATAATTTATTATAATCGTTAAAACGATATATAAAGAATTTTCAAAAGATAATTTGACTAATTTATAAAAGACGTTAGTTCAATATTCTTTAGTAATATTCGAGTCTAGCTGGTATTTCGAAAACCTACCTGGTTTTTAATATAAATAAATAATATTTAATAATAAAATGATAAATTTAAAACAGAATTGTCTAATTTGTAAAACGTTAATCGAATTAGATGTTAAAATTATTTAAAAAAAGGAAAATGTTCCAAATGAAAGTCGGAACGGATATGAACAGAAAGTTATGCGTATCCACGAACAATACTAATAAAGAAAGTAAATTACTATGAGTTAGTGAAACATTATTATCATAATTACGAAACGCAATGATAGAAACCGCTAACGAATGAATTGTGTACTTATTGGCGAGACAAGAGTAATGATTGCGGACCCCACGCAATCGATGCGGCCACGTGACCTGCAAATTGATGCTCCCTGACGGCTGTTACATAGAAAGTGAAGCAGTGCGTCGCAGTAACGATTTTTCACGTAAATTTTCTTTTTTTTGTTATAATAAAAATTAATTAAATGTTGTTCCGTGCTTTCTAAAAAGTTTTTAAAAATAAAAAATTTAAGATACAGATACACTTTGAGTATGTATATTAAATTTTATGTTATGAAGATTCATATTTACTCGTACATTTGAAAAGTGAGATGTGGTATTCCTTATGAGAAGCAATTACCGTAGCGTATATTCACATTAACATCACTAATAATCAGCATACATTTTCATTGATGATAAAGGTTAGAAAAGAAGAAGAAAAAAATAAAGAAACCTATGGTGTTGGAAATCTCTTCCTTAGGTTGAAGCTTCTTTCGCTCAAAGCTATTGCACGAAACTCAAATGTATAAATACTAATTTATTACAAGGAAGTTATGGAGCTCCAGAAAAATGGTTACCGAAACTATAGGATGCAATAAAAATCTCTCCGAAACCGTATCCGAATCTAAAATAAAAACTGCTAATAATATCGTATAGAGGCCGATTTCAAATGAGACAGTGTAGGTAGGTTTCCTTTTCTTTCAGGATTTTGTATTATTGAAATAGTTTTGGAAAGAAGATACTTAGCGGGTTAGCGTAGGACAGCGCACCGGAAAAAAACGTTATCGGAAAGCGTTGACAGAAAAGTGTCACCTTGCGTTGTTTATTTATTTTTTTGGTGGCAAGGGATGAGGTGGCATGGGTTGGGATATGAAATATAATTGGTGGTGAAAAATTAAATGAAGGAACTTTATTTTATTATTATTTTTCGGTTACTTTTGCACCAAAAACATCCATACAGGAAAATAAAAGCGAAACATAGGTTTACATAGGATACTTATCCCTAACAAAAGATAAAAGAAAGGTGTCCCATTCTAACTAATCCAATGAATATTAAAAGTTATTCTGACCTGAGTACATACTTAGCAAATATATCTCGGAATAAGTTTCCAATAACTTATAAGCTTTCCATGGTGTAATTTCAATTTTAACATACGATTAATAAGCAAATCTATTATGCTGCCAAACGATCCGTAAACAAATCCATATAACGGATATTAGATACGTAGTTTGTTTAATAAGGATGTAAGTTCGATATTACCTTCTCAAGGTTTGAACATATTATATGTAATAATCTAACAGTTATTTTTCTACTCCACAAGATGTACTTTTACCTCAAATGGATACGTCACGGTTTTTTTTTTTTTATGTTAGAAGTTGGCAAACAAGCATACGGCCCACCTGATGGTAAGTGGCTGCTGCCGCCTATGAGCGCTTGCAGCACCATTAGTAGGTGCCACTCGCGCGTTGCCAACCTCGAGATATTAGTTCTTAAATCTCGTTCGCCCAGTAATTTCACTAGCGTACAATGCCCTCAAACCGGAACACAGTAGTGCCTAAGCACTACTATTTGGCGGCAGAATATTGGACACTGCGGTGGTACCCACCTAGCCGGCCTCTTGCAACAAAAGACCTACCACCAGTGTGACTGATTGTTATTTGATTATTCCAAAGGAACGCAACATTTTACCATGAGTACCAAATTTCATCTAAATCTGTTCAGTAATTTTTGTTTAATTGAGTACAAACATAAAAATATCCGCATAGGCAACTTCCACATTTATTATATTAAATTGACTGATTTTTGATTTGATTTGTTTCGTTTTGGGTGTGGGAGTGTTAAGCACTTAAGCTCCCGCCTCGTTTGTAGGTACCATTTTTTCCTCTTTTCTCCCTGCTGATTGTCATTAACTGTTTCCTATTTGACTTGTTTGCATCAGGCAGGCTTCAGCTTTTGGAAACATTACATGATATTACACGCCTAGTTTATGATACTTCTTACTTGTAATGCTTTGCAATTAAAAGGTAGCCAACAAGCGTACGACGATGGTAAACGGTCACTGTAGCCGACATAATATTATATTTATATTTTATTTATATAATACAAGTATTTTTATAGAAGTGTCGCTAGCCTAAGGGAACGATGGAAATTAAAGAAAGGATAAGAAGGGATTTTAAGGACCTCCGGTGCTCCTACTCTTCTAAGCAAACTCAATAGTACTGATACTATTATTTTCACGTAGATATTGTCTGGTATTTCACATTGCTATATTAATATTCGGCGACCTCTATATAAGTAAGGACCCGTTATTGACATTTATCTAAACGGATGACCGACTTCAAACCAAACATATTAAAGAAGTACCTACAAACGATATTGAATAAGTTTGAAGAGTTCGCTCCGGCTCTTACGAAAAATTAGAACATCGTAAAATTTTATTAATTTTCCTCCTCAGGACCAATTGTGAAATTTTTCATGTTGACAGTAAAGAAATAATAAACTTTTTATAATTCAAGAAGAATTTAATTATTTAATTTAATAATTGCTGGTGATAGGGCTTAAATGCCCCTCTGGTTAGGTACCACCCCATGTTGGTGAAAAGCTTGTGAAGTCGTCAGCCGCGTTTTGAGGTCAGCCAGCTTATAACCAGTTACATCATAAAGGTTGGCAACCTAGAGTACCTATATTATGTGTTCTGGGTTTTTGCGTCATTACTGATTAGTGATTTTTTTAGTGTTGCTGCTCGCTTATCCATCCCGGATTTTTTTTATTATAGCCACAAATTGAAATTGCCTAGGTAGGTATATCGTTCATTCGAGGTAGAGTCGACACGACGATGTTGGCAATCTGCATGCCCTTTGGTGTTGCGGATGTTCATGGGCGGCGGTAATCCGCTATCACTTAACATAAGGTGAGCCTCCTGCCCGTTTGTCCCCTTTAACATAAAAAAGAGGACTTCTAGTATCATTTTGGTTTTTAAATCTACTACCGCTTTCGCTTAAAAACCTAAATTTTTAACTTTGGTATTCTGGTGTACTTTCTATATAAAAAAAGAAATATGCCCTGCGAACTCTGGCACCTTTATAAAAGTTTTTTTTTTTTTTTCAAATAAATTATTAAATTACAAAAAAGTTACGATAAACATAGAACAGGTCGTTTTGCCGCCATGATAGAGATCGATTTCCGCTCAGAAAAGTTGTATACATTGACCATACAGGCATTTGTACCAGACTGTGTTCGTTAGTGTGTTTCGTGTATATCACTATCCTAATCATGTATATATAGCGCTTACATAAAAGATATATTCATTAATAACTGAACATCATCATAATCACTTTATCTATTGTTTCCGTGCAGCAGTGTAACTAGCGCCAATACAATAATTTAAACTAACTCTATTTACAAGGTAAAACTTAAGGTTAAAGCTGCCCGGGTCTATGCGATGTATCATCGTTAACATAAATTTGTCCCCTGGGGGCCCTGGGCAATTTGGGTTAGTTGAGTCAACTTCAGCAATTCTAGGGGCACGCGTTTACCGTGGCTATCCGCCAAGTTATTGAGCATTTTTTATAGTCCTCTTATTAGCCAAAGAATGAAAAAGGACTGCTATTCTTCAGATAAAAGAATGATTATCACTGTCGGACTTTCTCAAGGATCTGTTCAAATCTGCTGAAAACTCTTATTCTTGGGTACATAGAGACCACGTTATCGAAAAAATAATAATAAATTTTGTTCTAACGTTGTCAAAATGAGACTTTGTAGTAAAGGCAGACGATGATGCAAAGTGCATATCTTAGTGATTTTTTTAAGAAATAATTTAAAACCAATAACAAATACAGCAATAGGATCAAATCATTCAATAAAATTAATGAGTCAAAAAAATAACAAGATCTCATTAGAAAAATTACTTGTTGAAACGAAGTTTTCACTGGTGGTCTTTTGTTACAAGAGGCCGGCTAGGTAGGTACCACCGCAGTGTCAAATATTCTGCCGCAAAATAGTAATGCTTAGGCATTACTGTGTTCTGGTTTGAAGGACACTGTACGCTAGTGAAATTACTGAACAGAGGAGGTTTAAGAACCAATATCTCGAGGTTGGCAACGCGTGAGTGGCACCTACTAATGGTGCTGCAAGCACTCATAGGTTACAGCAACCATTTACAATCAGGTGGGCCGTATGCTTGTTTGCCAACTTGTAACATAAAAAAGGTTCCTTAACGCGGCTTACGGGTAGTGCGATTTAGTAGAAATCGTCACGTAATGAAATACCGTATGCTATGTGTGTGTAAACAAGCAAATGAGTACACGAGCAAGTGAGTGCGCAACGGGGTGCCCAAATCTCTTTCTCTGTCCTTGTCTCTTATTATTATATATCTTGTCTCTATTTAAATACACAGATTTCATTTCGAATTACATTCAGAGATGAAGAAAAAACGTAGGAATTTCTTTCCTGAGGGGGGTCCCCGGACCGCAGTTTTTTTTTGCATCCAGAATCTAGTAAAAATTAAAATTTAACAATCCCAACATTCATTATCTAAACAATGGGTACAAACAAAACACAAACAGATTTTGATGTTTTTTTTAAAGGTAAAACTATTAGTGTTTGACTTCTAAATTAAAGCATACAATTTCAAAAGAAATTGGGGAAGCAAGTAAATAAAATCAGAAATACTACTTCTTTGTTCCATTTATTCATGATAATGGAAAATATTCACTGCGGTACATATTTACAATAATAAATTATAAAATAATCTCAAAAATCGCTCCGTCAAGTATATTGTATCGAAGTTTGGGACTATCAATTTAACATAAAATTATTTTAAAACATTCCCATTTTGATCACTATAATACTTAATTAAGGTAAAAACATAGTAAAATAGTAATTTCAATTACAAAGTTTTTAAAATAAAAAATATTAAAAAATAATTTTACTAAGAAATAAAGAACAAAGTTGTATACGTAATAATTATATAAACAGACAAGATAGCCTCTATAACAATTGTTAAAAGTATTATTAATAAATATACATGAAGAAGTGACTTGCTTCTATCACATACGGAGAAAAAACCGAAAACGTAATGATACCAAAAATGCAGATCGATCGATCGTTTATTTTTATTTTGTAACTAAAATCCTCCACGATACTTTATTCTTTGAACGAAAAACTGAGTATAAAATGAAAAGAAAAACAAGGGATAATCTAAATACCGTCCTGCGACCATCGGCAGCACGGCACGCCGTTGTTAAAAAGTGGCAACTTGGTGTGGTTGCGTATATATTTTTCTATATCTACGATAATGCTTAAGTAAGATAACCGTGGATGCGAGGCTATGCGTCTCGTCGTCTATATTGGCTGTCTTATCTGAGTACATTGTATTGTATACTCAAAACAGTGAAATAAATTTTGTCTACAAATCCTTAGATATTATTACGGACGATGTGAACTTAATGAAGCGCATCACTTTTTTTTTAAATCTATAAATACATTAAAACTCAAAGAAAAAAAAAGTTCAGAATCTTAAAAGAATTGTCGATCAATCAATATCTCTCTCTCTCTTTAACAACCCCTTTTTACTTATACCGAATTTTTTGTAAGGAATTATGTCTATCACTAGGTGTACACTAGTTACTTATACATTTTATTAATACAGACTATAATTATAAGTTCTTACGCTTGTTTCCTCATGAGTTCTCTCGTGTTTTGTTTTGATTATTTCTATTTTATTCATAAAGCTATTACTATAAAAATGCGTTACGCTCAATCAAGTTTGCGTCGTTCAGCACATTTATAATTGTATTTTATACTACAGGAATATTCGAGAATAACTTAAATTTAATAAAATCGGGGCAAAACTTTGTTCATACAATTGTTGTATATATTTTTGTCCAGGTTTTGTTGACCAATTTATTGAAGTAAGATTGTGACTAACACATAAGTACATTTATCTAAATCTAAATAGTAAACTATAATTTTAGACCGATAAATAGATTTGAGCGTATGAGATATAAAAAAGAATATTATTATGCGTAAATTAAAGCTACAGATTACAATATGATAATTATGATCACAGCATAAATATTAATATTACAAACATAATAATCACTTTTTCTTCGCTATACGATTTTTATAGACGCTTCCTAGCTAGGATATGTCATGCGCATTGCATTATAATTTGTTATATTTTGTCGATTTTTCATTTGTACTACAAATATTTATTCTGTGATATGAATATAAATTAATGAAATTTAAAAATATATTTTTAATTAATTCACATTTTAAAAACTTTTGAAAATAAATAAAAAAATTAAGATATTTCTTTTTTTAAATTACTTTATAATTGCTATAATTAAGATTATATTGCTCATATGTCTTATTTTTAAATCCGCAATCCGGAATGTTTTATAAATATCTATAATAGATTTAAGAATCTAAAGTGTTTAGGCCTCATACAATTAATTCTAGAAATATCTTATTAATAATAAATAAGAAAAAATTCGCTTGTTTGTTTTAAGCGAAAGTTCAAAACAGACAAACGAAAAAAGTAAATGATTTATTAAAACACAACGGCGTTTAAAAAACGTGCTGTATGTATTTCTTTCATTGCCTATATTGGAATTTATTGAATGCATAAGTATAGAAAAAGAAGGTTCTAGACTTTAGTGATAATAAAATTTAAAACGAAATAATATCATGTTATATTAGACATTGATATCTAAAATTGAACATTCCTTTGTGGAACACTGGGTACGCCTACACATGAGCAGTAATGTTTTAACCTAACCCTATATTATTAATTTTTTTTTTAATAAATAAATATATAAAAAACAAAAGTATATACTAATATAGGTTAAAAATCTTTTACTAATAAAGGGATCGTAAAGATCGGCAATAAAGATGTATTATTATTATATAAGTGACCTACTGTTTCAGGTTGTTCTGACACTACGAGTATTAATCTATGTACATGTTTTTTGACAAATGTTTGTTTACCGGGCTATTATTAGGTACAACGAAATCATAATTATTATAGGGAAAGTGCAATTCAAAAAAATATGTTTTATAAAAAAGTAAAAAAAGTCTATGCTCTAATTTAATAGTACGAACACGTTCCCGCTTAGCATGTGGTTGAGTCTATGGATGGTTTCTTAGTATTGAATAATTTCTACAAATTTGTTCTGTCATAATATATCTGTCTCATTCTGAGATTCATTTTATTTTACATAGATATTTTGTATTTATAAAAGAATCTTTATTTTCTAAACATTTTTAGAGCTATACGAATTAATAAATAATACTTTTTAAAATAAATTGATAAAAACTACAAGTGTAAAATTAATGATTAGGTATTAATTACATGGAAATTTAAATTCAAAACATATCGCAATAGTCATTACGATAATTCAAATTTCTAATATATTTAAGTAAATTCGTAATTTAAGCCAATAATATAGACAAGAGTAGATATGGACTTACTGTAATTTCATTTATTGCTTTTTATTATTTTATAATAATAATTAAAACATATTTTATTATTTTTGTTGTCAATAATAAAATTATTTGATTATGACGAGTAATTCAATTTATTATTATATTAATAATATTGGCAATGATGTCAATTGTTTTTTACGATAAATGTCAAAATTGGCAGAATAAAATAATATCATAACGAGTTTTAGTTTAAAAAGCAAAAAATAAAACATTACAAAATATAATGATTAATCTATCATTATTCAAAAATAATACTGAACTAAATGGATTATGTAATAAAGTTTTAAAAATTAAAACCGAATAATTAAATTCATGTCAAGATTTCAATTTGCAATATAAATACGTGTAAAATAACGATTAGGTAAATATTAAAAAAAATATTTATGGTAATAAAAAAATAAATAAAAGTAATTAATGACGACACAGAAACATTTTTTCAGTTTTTAAGACCGGGCACGTTTTCTTCGGTCGGTGTTGCAATGGAAAGACAACAGACTAGTGACGTATACAAGTATATTATTATATTTACCGGCTATTACTAAGCATTTTTTTATATTAGATGAAATTTGTCTACTTCCAAATTTTTAGCTTTCGCGGTTGATCGCGACTTTTATTTACAAAGATTAGCACGAGCAGACATTTTGCTAAGTTTTTACGTGATATTAGAGTAGTTCGCATATTTGGGACCCCGATCAAGTGATTTGTTATTTATTTCCATTAGAACAAAATTTTCTTTAATATTAATTGTTATGTTATTTAATACCAAACATTTTTTAACTACCTTGGGTCTGAATTTAATGTACATGAGATAACGAAAGAAACAACCACTATTTAAAGTGATCTCTAATTTCAATTTTTTTTCGTAATACACTACACTACACTACTGCGGTTGGCCATACTGGCCTTGACAGCGTCACCGGGTGAGGCAGCCGAGAGGCAGACGGTGTGAGCACGACGCGACGTGCGAAACAAAGGACCTTGTCCTCGCCGGCGAAGACAGTGTTGTGTGCGTGTCTTTGCTGTTTAAGGGGCATTTTCTAATGTAATCCTATCGTCAGGTTCTTGCAGGACGTGCTTAGGACGCCTGTGTATATACAAGCATATCTAATCAAAGGATTTGGATGGAAAGTAGTTAGAGCAACAACAAAAGAGTTGTGCTCCGAGGAAGACATCCGTACGGGACGGAGGTCAGAATGAGAATGAGCCACGGCTAATGACGTCATCGGGAATGGAGGAAATGCTCTGAGCGCATTTTAGTCGATGGACTCACTCGAAGATGTGACCGCGTCGTGACTATTAGAATATTCGAGTGATGTTTGAGTATTCGACAGCAAATTATTTAGTACTAAATAATATGAATATATATATAATGTATAATTATTCCATCACGATTTTTTTTAATCTTTGCCAAATTTTACACTCATTAAGCATTTAAGATTTGTTAAACGAGTATTTTAGTGATAATTAAAAGTCAATAAACCATATAATACTTATACTTCTCCCAACTATTAATACTTTTATTTTTGAAGAGTATATTTTTGTTCATTTTATCGTAATTGTATTTGAAAATCCAGCTGAATTTATTTCATACATTTGACCAAAGAAATCTTAGCCTCATTTTAAAATACATTTTAACTGACGGAATGTTATTACTACAAATTCAATTATAAAATATGAAATTTTCATTCATATTAAACACTACTATTACACGCCTTTAAAAATTTTAAGATTAGGCTTAAAAGCGATCAACGCTTTAGTACGACCGTTTTTTTTATTGTCAATTCATACTTCGATGTGATCGTCAGGTACAGGGGTGTGTTTCCATTTCTTGGGATTCAGTATTGGAGGTTTTTGTGTTCGCGTGTGCCATACGTATACCTTAGTACAATTATCCGCTAGAGGTTCCAAATCATCTTTCGTTGTGAAGTATTTTAGGATTTCGCTTTCCTGGAAATAAACAAAAATATATCATACAGATTTTTTAATTACACACAAAAGCTTCCTCCTAGCATTATTCCCGGTAATTACTCAGGGTCTGCTTAATCTCTAATCCTGATTTGACGGGTTACTAGTTTTTACACAGAGCGATTGCCCTCCGCAACCCAAAGGTCAAACCATTAACCATTGGGTAAGAGAAAGTTACTTATGAAGTTATGAAGAGTTAACGATTATTATCAGATGCTATAATAACCGGGACCGCCCTCTCCGAGGCACCATGGAGAGACCCATTTATAACAAACATCTGTTCAGGCTCAAAGCAGTCTCGTTACCAGAAGCCTCTAGATAGTTAGGATTGGTCGTGGTAAGTAACACATTCATCTCCATCGAACTAAAACTCTTTCAATACTTTATTTCAATATAGTTACATGTGATGATAGAAGAATACGAGTATGTGAGCCGTACTCGTAGTTTTTAGTTTTTGTGTTAGAGTAACTGATGGGAGAAATTTGAAGACATCGCAATGCGAACGGTTGGGTCTTATAACCAAATCTCCCTTGTTTCTAGGATCTGTAATGTAAGCTCGTCTTCTTTGCTCTGTACTATAAGCTCGTTTTTCGAAGAAGGCAAGATAGGCACGCCTTTTACCGTAAAGAGGAAAAGAAATAGTCCTTTCTAGCTAATTCCCATTCTATCTGACCCAGTTATACAGTAAACAGTAACATGGCGTAAAAAAGTTGTACTTTTATTTAATATGATTAAAAATTTAAAACAAAACAACGTCAAATCTCTTGTCAAAGCTGATAAAAAATTAATAACAAGCTAATTGGTTTAGATATGATTAAAAAAACGGAAGTTATTGGTAGCTATCACGAATGGAAACGATAATAATGAAATGAAATAAAAAATCTGTTATCGCTTTTGACCTTAGACCCACGTGTTTGGGTTGAATGTTATCCGTACCTATGTACATAATTATAATAAAAACTGATATATACATATAATGAAAATGATTATTTTTAACTGATTCATACAAATTTTAGTGAACGTTTTCAATGTCAAAATATAGGCATTTTATGAAATGATTATAAAATTATTATTTATTTATTTTCATACTTTATTGTACACCACAACAAAAAGTAATACAAACTATAATTTAATAAACTAATGTACAATTGGCGGTCTTATCGGTTAATAGCGATCTCTTCCAGACAACCATGGGCTAGGAAAGAGATAGAAGAGAGGGTATGCCGTGGTGTGATGTATATAATTATACATAAACATACATACAAATAACTAAAAATTATACACGGTACTTATAACAACCAACCAATTTTTAAATAAAAAATAAATTAGTTACTTTTTTTTTAAAAGAATTAGGAGATTAAATAATAATTCTTTCGATAACGCGAGCGGAGCCGTGGGCACAGCTTCAAATAAAGCTGTTTAGAGTTACTATTTTGATATATTTTATATTGGTAAACATCAGTTTCTTTTAAACATATGATTATATTTTAATCTATATTATTAGACAAATCGATCGTTATATTAATATAATGGAATCGATCGTCAAGTTTTTTTGCATTGTTTTGTTCATTTCAATTGTATGTGTAGACTTAAAATAAAATTTTATTAATACATACAAATACCTAACCCAAAAAAAGATATGTAGCAACATTTTGTTAACGAAATATCTTAGAAGGTTATCTTTTCTTTTTATTTATACAATGACAGACGTCACTGTTTCTATTTAAATAATTTATACTCTTTAGTATATAATTATTATTATCTTTATCTTTTTATTTATTATCAAATTATATATTTGACTGAAAAAACTTAAAGTGAATTATAAATCAATACCTACTCGAAGAGTTCCAGCTTTTTCAATGCCTTAGTTTTCAAAATTACTCATAGACTAACTATAGACTATAGCCATTCCATACAGAAAAAATGTCAGACGCCATTTTAAATTCGTAAATTCAGCACCAACGCAAAGGAACAAAATTAGTCAGAACACACTTGACACATTTAAAGGCGTCGGGATGTGACGACCCCATCGCCCGCTGTTGGGTTAACCTCTGTCACAACAGAGATTATTCCACCAGTGCAATCAGTCACACTGGTGGTAGGTCTTTTGTTGCAAGAGGCCGGCTAGGTAGGTACCACCGCAGTGTCCAATATTCTGCCGCCAAATAGTAGTGCTTAGGCACTACTGTGTTCCGGTTTGAAGGGCATTGTACGCTAGTGAAATTACTGGGCGAACGAGATTTAAGAACTAATATCTCGAGGTTGGCAACGCGTGAGTGGCACCTACTAATGGTACTGCAAGCGCTCATAGGCTGCGGCAGCCATTTACCATCAGGTGGGCCGTATGCTTGTTTGCCAACATCTAACATAAAAAAAAAAATAACCGAATGAAGCTGGCGCGTGACTAGCTTCACTCCGTTGCGTTAGTATTGAATTTAAGAAGGAGCACCGGTGAGTCTGACATTTTGGCTTTACGGAGGGGCCTGTCCAAAAAACCACTAAAGAAGAACTTTTCATCCGAAAAATACAAACCTGAAATCCAGACTGGACTTTTCTAGAGAACTTCGCCTCTGGGTGCAGTAAGAATAGTGTGGCGTTTATCGCGAAACCAGCCATGTCTATTGGGAACGGTCTGAATGGTTTCCATACTGAATTGAAGCCGGAGATCTTGCCATTGGCGACGAGGGGCATCTCGACCCGCATACCACCAACGATACCGACGGGCCAAACACCAACTTTTTGAATCTTACGCATCTGAAGTATGGATAAGAAATTTTAAATAAAACTATATGTATCTTTATTTTAATGAAAATGCTACAGCTTACTAATTCACTACAACTATTAAAAGCTTATTTTTTCATCCTTGTGCAAGATTAAAGAATAATGGGAGAGGTCAGTTACATGTCAGTTTACTAGTGGTAGGCCTATTATTGCAAGAGGCCGGCTAGGTAGGTACCACCGCAGTGTCTATTATTCTACCGTAAAGCGGTATACTATGTTTTGGTTTGAAGGACACTGTGTAACAGCTAGTGAAGTTACTGGGCAAAGATTTAAGAACCAATATCTCGATGTTGGCAACGCGTGAGTGACACCTCCAAATGTATGGTATCGCAAGCGCTTATAGACCACGACAGCTGCATACAATGAGTAGAGTAGAGTGAGTTGTATGCTTGCTGGCCAACATAGTCACATAACTTTTTTTAATGATTACACCATCTTAGATCAGAAAAAATAATTGTACCATCTAAATATATAATGTCTTTGTATAACAGGGAGGTATTATGTATAAATATTTGCCAGTTAACTTCTACTATGTACTATTATCGTATAGCTTGAAGATGAGAGAAGAATAACTTGAAGAAGTAACTCTGATACCAAAAATAACGCGTGTGTTAAACTAACAATAACAGCAACCAAAAATAGCAAATGCGTGTCGGATTCGCATATAAAGCCGATTCCGTATCGACGTAGGGTTCAATTGAGACTCTTTGACTACGGAACCTTAAAAACTGTTTTCCAATATTAAATTCTTGATACATATTTAATGAGCTCATTGTGTAAGAAACTTTGGTATCTTAAAACTACAAGTCATCAGATTAAACATGTAATGATTTGACAAATAAAAATATTGTAATATTTGTGCCATTTCAAGTAATTATAGTATGAAATATAAGTACAATATTTGAATACAAAAGGATGACGTATTGTTTCCATTCATATTTACAAATTATTATTGTTATATGCATGGACAATTATGATTCGTTAACGCGAGATTTGCCGATTCGATCTTGACCCTCTGACGCAACCTACAGCTTATTTGGAGGGGGGATAGGAATATTGGTAGTTTACTAGTAATTTTCTAAGAGACGCTCATACCCGGGTGCGCTCACTGATCGGTAAAAGATCGCTGGGTTAAGCAACTTTAACTGGGCTTCTCCGTGCTTCGAAGGGCACGTGAAAAGTCGGTCCCGGCTGTTATCAATTTGATGATAGTCGAAAAGTCAAGTCAGAGGCCTATACGGGCGACCTCAACCACTCTGGCACTAGTTTGGCCACTAACTACTCAATAAGAAGAAGAAGGGATAATTTCTTGAACTAGCATTGTTAATATTCTATATTTTAAAAAAATTGTCGCAGTTCCAGCGCAATTAATTTTGGAATCATATGTGCGACCAAATACGCTGTTGCACAGAAATAATGACCTTATTTTGTCAAATTTATACACGAGCGAAAGAGATAAGTAATGATTGTACGAAATTTCTCGTTTTCTGCGATTCGGGTATACAAATTACGTATACATGACATTAGTTTGCAAATATAGTAATTACTAATATTATAAACGTGAAAGTAACTCTGTTTGTCACCCCTTTTACGCCAAAACCACTGATCCGATTTAAATAAAATTGGTACACAGGTAGTCTAAAGTATCGTCATTTTTAGAGCTAAGCTTGAAACTTATTTTTTAAGCTATTAATTTGATATAAATAAATATGACATTCAAAGTTTGTAAAACTTTTACCCTCAAGAGTGTAAAATAACAATAGGGAATAGAGGATGAAAATTTGTAAGGAAATATGTAAGCTCTAAGTGAATGTTTTACACTCAGGCGAAGCTGCTGGCAGAAGCTACTTAAAAATATTTTGAAATTGTTAAAACAGGTAATGTATTTTTATACATTTCTCTTATAAGATTACAATTTATGTTATTAAATTGTTTATTTACATAATTCTAACATAAAGTCAGCTCACAAGAATGTATCTTGTTTATTTATAAACTTTATTCACAACAAATACCATAATGTTATCGTTATTATATCACATATTGTTTACATAACTGACGTGTCTAGAACATGATAAGCCCACATAATAATATATTATAGCACAAAAGATTAAATAGATAAACTTTGTTTTATGGTTATTCTAAAAGTATTTTCCCTCATAGGATAAAACAGCACAAATGTAAGTACCCTCACAGAAAATCGGCGTAAAGTGACAGAGTAATGTTGCTTTATGTGTAATAAGTGAGAACACCAGGGCCCAATCTCCCACCCCCTGTATTCCTTTCCTTTTTTTTCCACATTGCTTACCTCCTACCCCTTGGTTTGATATGGTGTGGGGATTATTGGTTGGGAAATAATAATATATAAACGCTACACAAGGACAAAGACAAATGCATCCAAACCAGAACATGCCTGCCCGCCTGCCTTCTCATAGCCCGTATAGGTAGGTGTGTATATGGGCGCCTTTTACCACACTGTCAACTCGGATAAACGCGTAATGTTGAGCTATTGAGACTTCGCAATTTCGATTCTGAATATTGATAATTCAAAATATATAATACCTCATCAAAAATTTTCAATGAATATGTGTTATCGTCATCCATAAAATACACAGCTCCTCGCTTGTCGTCAGAATCTTGTAAGTGTCCCCTCAGCCAATTAAGAGCAACATTTCTCTGTTCCACTCCACTGGCCTAAAAATAAGAAATATAATATTAGATTTCATTCAGATTTTATGATTTCCTCACCAGTTAAAAGTCAAAAATTAATGTTTTATTATTTTCAATGTATGTTATAATTATCTGTTTAAGAACCAATTAGTATATAGTAATCAAAATTTTATGTAAATCAAAGCCAAAATAAAGAAAAGAAAAAAATTAATGAATTAAATACAGTTTAAATAATTATATATATTTTTTAGTGTAGATCCTTTAGACAATAAATCTTCATTTAAAGAACCTTATTATGTTAGTTTATCATGTGTAGGAAAAAAAAAGTAATTTAGTTTAGCAAGTAGCTTAAGAAAATGTCACACAAATAAAACTTTCATATCCTACATACACAATACCAAGTTGTGGTTCCTGTTGCTACTTTAAAAACACATATATTGACATCCAATGCCTGAAATAATTTTAAAGGATCAAATAATTATTATAATGTCTTAAGAGGATAAATAAATTCCTCAACAGCACAACGATAATCACCACTAATATAACTATCATAGTTTCATTGGTATGGCGTCGGGATGTGACGACCCCATCGCCCGCTGTTGGGATAACCTCTGTCACAACAGAGATTATTCCACCAGTGCAGTCAGTCACACTGGTGGTAGGTCTTTTGTTGCAAGAGGCCGGCTAGGTAGGTACCACCGCAGTGTCCAATATTCTGTTGCCAAATAGTAGTGCTTAGGCACTACTGTGTTCCGGTTTGAAGGGCACTGTACGCTAGTGAAATTACTGGGCGAACGAGATTTAAGAACTAATATCTCGAGGTTGGCAACGCGCGAGTGGCACCTACTAATGGTGCTTTGAATTAACATATTATTCATTGCTTCGAGAAGTAAAAAAATTAACTGTAACTACAACTGTTGCTATGGCAATTAAAAAAAATGTCTTCATTTCTTTTTATGTGGCCTTAAAACAATTAAAACTATTATGAGACATCTTATTTTTATCATCAAAAGCTTATGATCAATCACAAGGGTTGCAACCGCGAATATAACCTGCTCACCAAGATGAAAGATATCCTTTAGGTCTAAAACTAGACGGTACCTTAAACCGATTAAATGTGAGTGTTAGCCGATGACTTTAAGTAGATTAACATAGCCTTGTTATTTAAGCTATTAAATAATAAATAGCTACCTCGACTGAGAAATTAATACCCTCATATAGAATATTAAAATAAAAGAGCCTTATGTAAACTTTTACTTTTATTTGATGATTTCTTCTTCCATTGCCTCCTATTCTTGGAATAGCAAATAACTTCTGGTATGTCCAATGTTAAAAATATGTATAACATACGTATCAGCCCACCTTTGTCATAAAAATAAACTTCAAATATCAAAAATTGAGAACTAGCGAAAGAAAATATATTGAATACTTGTAAGTTTTTGCTTTATATATACATAATCCATAGTTAACATTCTTACCCCAGTTTCTCGAAGCGTTGATCAAATTAATGTCGACTGAACATACAAAATATAGAATGTTCATTGGTTAAAAATAATCGATGATCAAGGGGCAACCAATGAGCATTTTGTATATGCTATATTAAGTTGACTTGACTTTGATCAATATTCGAGAAACTGAGGGTTACTCTAATAATATGATAAATTAATTACATACCCTTGATTGTTTTGATTTGAGTGTTTTCACATTAAGATGTGTATATTTAAGAGTCGATTCCTTCAGTAAGTTTTCAACCAATTTTGTCTTTTTGTCAGAATCCTCTATTACAATCCAATGAAAATTCTTCACAAGCATTAAAGTTTGTGACAACCTGCACAAAAATATATATGTAGCTTTAAGTTTAATTAATTTTATTTTTAATGAAAAATGTTTAAATGTTAATTTAATAGAATACAATTAATTATTGAATTATAATTTATGTATTGT
This sequence comes from Hestina assimilis, assembly GCA_023373885.1. Lineage (NCBI taxonomy): Eukaryota > Metazoa > Arthropoda > Insecta > Lepidoptera > Nymphalidae > Hestina > Hestina assimilis. Next base: position 8,170,315 of record CM041755.1, on the reverse strand, counting down.
AAGTATGGGAATAGTTTTTAATATTTGTATAAAATACACCATTAAATTATTTATATATTGTCTTAATTATATAAACAAATAATATGTTGTTATAACGAAAAGAGCACCAAGGTTTAATAGGAATATTGCCAAATTGAAAGCTAAACGAGTCTGTTGTAATATCAACAAAGTAATCAAGGGCAAAATAATCACGACAATATATATCTTACCTTGTGAGGTCGGCCTTTTGAGCAAGTCTTGCGTACGTCGGAGTTATCCCGTATATTGTAGGCAGATATGTTTGTGCTTCTGGTGTAAACTGGCATTGTATCGCTGGTCGGCTATTGAAGAAAAATAGTACAACAAAAACCAATATCCCGAAAGCTAGATATTGCTTTTTTATATTAACAAATGGCATCTTATTGTTGTGTTGCTTTCTCGATATTGGTTCCCGTGAATGACACACGTTCGTGTTCTCCGCGTCCACTGTTCTGATTAATGTTGACTCACAACATTATTTTATAATTGATTGGTAAACTCATCCATCCTAAGAGCGGTTGCTGATAAGTCACAAATTCTGCTAAATACTTTTTTAAATCGGTAATGGATCGAAAAATGAAAGGTACATATAATTATGAATACCGAGTGCCGACGCTGCAAAGTGCAAAAGCAAATTGCAATTTGCATCAAAAACTGAATTTGACAATAGACTGTTGACAGTTGACACTTTAGATAGCTTCGATTTTGATATTTCACTGACCCCCATAATAACTGGACTTTGAAGCGTTGCCAGATCCGGCCAGCTGGACTGTAGGTATTTATGGCTTATAAGCACAGACTTGCAGTGTGACCAGATTAAATTTTACGAAAATACCGAGAATAATTTACAATAATATAATTACTTGAAAGCCATTATTACAATTAAAAAAATAACATTTCTATCAATAAATATTTACTAATATTTAAATTTAAAAAAATTGTAATAAAATTTAAATAATGATTTACATATTTATTAAAAAAATATGACATTAAAAAATTCGAAGAATCAGTGGTACTTTATTTTCTGATACTAGCGACATTAAACACCTACATACGCTGTCAACGCTAACTAAATAATACCATTCTACCCATGCACCATACAATCTTGAATCTCTCTGTTTAATTAACCAGGCTCATTATAGATTATACCTTGAACACTTGTGCTGTTTTAATTTTTATAGTTATAGAATTCAAATTTAATCAAAGTAAAAAGCATTACACTTATTTGTTGAAAGTCAAATTCTACCACCGGGTCAAAATTTAAACCTCTTCGGAAATAGACGCATCAGTGGCCACTTTACGACAATAAGATAAATCTTACCTTGTGAGGTCGGGCCTTTCAGCAAGTCTTGCATTCGTCGGAGTTATCCCATATATAGTTAGAAGATATGTTTGTGCTTCTGGTGTATACTGGCATTGTATGGCTGATCGGCTATTGAATAAAAATAATATGACAAAAGTCAATATTGCGAAAGCTAGATATTGCTTTTTAATTTTAACAAATATCATCGTTATGTTTCCCTCCCATTCAAATGAAAACTGGTTGACAAATGGTTGACTTTGATGTATTTAGCTTTGATTTTGATGTTCCACAGCTCTTCATAAGAACTGGACTTTGAAGGGCTGCCAATCAACTGGATGCTAACTTAATAATACCATCGTACATGCACTACAAAAACTTTGAATTTCATCTTAACCACTATTACCTAGAACACTTACGCCATTTAAATTTTTTTAGTTCTAGCAACTTCACTGGTAGCAGTAAGTATCCGTAATTTTTTACACATTTCAATACATAACATCATCAAAGTATTGTATTTTTCTCTATGACTATGTCTATATTGTTAGATGTACAGTATACATTACTTTCTACGTCAGTATGAAATTATGAATTCTTCTTTCTCTATCTGCGGTATGAATATTATAAGCGTAAAAAAATGAAGTTTTATTAATTTACAATAGATGGCGTTGATAGGCGAAAAATATTTAAAGAATGTAAAAATCTTAGATTGAAAAGATTGAAGAGGTAAAACAACAAATTGCTTGAAAAATGCCTGCGGTTGAGGTAATCATGAAGGCAATGTCATCCTAATTTTCAGGTTTTTCTAACTTAGAGTCGAATTTGAATGAGAGATCGCTTGATAGAAACGGTATTGCGATAAGCGCTTGAAAAGTCTAAATTTAGCGGTCCTTTATTACACGCTCACACTGTGTATGTGAACGTCAATATTAATTAATTTCAATCTGTTTTTGAGTATGTCTGCAAGTAATCATTGGATTAGACCACAGAACAAGAAAATGTCCTAAATTGGACCATAGACTTAGTAGGTACATATTTACTATAGACAGGTCCTTCCATTCGATTTCCATTGAATCGATTTGAAAAATTGTATGTTTGTTCGCATTCATGATTCCCGTGTCTGTTTTGTCGCTACCGCTCGTCGTCATAAGTAGGTGTTTATATTTTTTAATATTTTATGTACGTACGTTTGTTTGTTTACGACATGACAAAGACAAAACAGACAAGCAACATGCATGCGAACAAAAAAACATACATACATAAAAATAGTAAAAAGTAAAATAAATTAAGACAAAAACATAATATAAACCATTATACATGTGCCTTTCACTTTATCCCAACTCCGCGGCCGGCTGTAATGCGACATGCAAAAGATAAACGAAAAACATTGAGGCGGTGTAATAAAAGTTTCACATTAACAAATCATTCACTTTCTTCTTCTCTTTATTAATTTTTAGTCTATTGTACTTCATATCGGGTCGAAGATTTTTAGACTCTAAAATTTATTTTAACTGAATCCCTACAACTGCATTTTCTTCTTAATTTTGTAAAGTTCCATGGTGTATCGAAGTTTGAGGTTTCGATCTATCAATGAAACGACCACCTTAACTGGACTGAGGCCAACTCAAAACATACTTATAAGATAAGTACATTAAAAACAATCTAAATAAAGTGATGATTTAGGGAATTTTCAGAGTACTAAATCAGGTTCACGAAGTAAGATTCAGTTTTTACAGTTTCACATTATGTATTTCATGTGTGAATTTAGACAGTAATAAGATAACGTATAATAATACATAATTATTATCTCGGTATATTTTTATTACTATTAGTATTTTATATTCATTTATATAAATAATAAAATGCTTTCCTAAGATGTCAACGATTAATAATTAATTAAATTTAAGGAAATTTTTGAAAGAAATAAAAAACACTGTTTTATCCGTCCGCATGATATTTTTTAATTCTTTTTATGTTACTAAGTTGGTAAGCAAGCATACGGTCCACCTGATGGTAAGCGGTTGCCTTAGCCATGAGCGCTTGCAACAACATTTCAGGTGTCACTTACGCGTTGCCAACCTCGAGATATTCTAGAGTTCTTAAATCTTCTTTGCCCAGTAATTTCACTAGCGTACAATGCTCTTTTAACCGGAACTCAGTAATGCCTAAGACACTACTGCTTGGCGGTAGAATATTTGACACTCCGGTTGTACCTATCTAGCCGGCCTCTTGCAACAAAAGACCGACCACCAGTCACAGATTATCTCAACAGCAGGCGATTGGGTCGTCACGTCCCGCCGCCTTAAGTCGCCTTATATTCACGCATAAAGCTTTTTGCACTGTAATTTTCTGTTTACGAGCTGATTATTTTAAGTGTCAAGCCTAATTTTGTTGTGGAATAAAATACTTTCGAATAAATTCACCAGATTTTACTGTATAATCTAACGTTTTAATATTTATTAAGTGAGATTTGCAGATTTACTAAGAATACTATAGCATATTATAAACTACATAGTAGTTTATAACATTTCGAATAATATAAGGTTAAAGACTTATTTATAGCTATAAAATTTTACATACATCATTAATTATATTGTCACGCGTGGTTTCAATACTAAGGCGATAACCCGCAAGACCTTTGGAGGTTGTAAGGAGACACGCAAGATGGCCGCGAGCATTTAGACATATTGATCTTTTATTTCTGTAACAAGAGCAATAAAATTAACACCTTAAAATTCGGTGGCGTTATTATTTACTGGTGAATAACGATTTTAGCTCAAGATTAGGTTATGGTAAAATATGGGAATATTGAACTACTTAATACTAGCATTTGCCCGCGGCTTCGCCCACGTGAATAAAATTTTGGTTTCATCCTCTATTTCCTATTGTTATTTTAGAACCTCAATGTCATATTTATTTATATCAAATCTAAAAATAAGTTTCAAGCTTCTAGCTCTAAAAATGATGATACTTCCATACAACTTTTCATCCCCCCTTTCATCCCATTACAACCTTTTTTCCCATTTAAAACTATCCTATGTCCTTTCTCAGGCTCTAGACTATTTGCGTACCAAATTTCATTAAAATCGGTTCAGTACTTTTGACGTGAAAGCGCGACAGACAGACAAGATAGGTAAGATTAAGTAAGGAAGTAAGATAAGGATTATTGGTGATTGTGTACGCGATCAGTCTATGGATGGGTAATCCATAGCTTGGCCACCAACCACACGATAAGAAGAAGAACAAGGCGAATAACATGTATGTTAAAATATAAAAATAAATATTGCAAATATTTATAAAAGAAAAAACCGAATCACTACATAGTATAAAACAAAGTCGCTTTCTCTGTCCCTATATATAGCGATTCTGATTTTTTGGGTGACAACTTAACAGGCTTTTCTGTAGAGATAATGAGGTATAAGTCATGTTAATAATTCGGTGCGGATGACTATGATTCAAATGTCTCTTTTGCAAACGCTAGAAGGAAACTTAGAATATTTGCTCCGTTTACTGAATTTCTATTTGTAACAGCGGCTCCCACATTTTATAATACTGACTGACATGATATGAGGAAAAAGTGTCAACGAATGTGGCATCTCATAAAAATGTCCGTTCCTGTTCTAAAGGAACTAACGTCAATCCATCATTTATCTTACTTACAACACACGGCTTGATAACAGCATGAACATCGATACGGTGATTTCTTTTGATTTTATCATGTAGAAAGCCGTAAAGGCATATCTTCGTATATTAAGTTTTATTATGTTTTTAATTTTCAAAGCAGCAAAATATATTAAATAAATCATCTCTTACCATAATTATTATGGTCATTCCCTTAGGCTATACTATAAGTAATATATTTACCAAATTTTTATTTTGATTCTATACTTGCCACCCAATACTGCCAATACATTACATCATATTGGCACGCATTGTAGGTACCATCAAGTGCTCTGAGGCCGCGCTTCCACCTGTAAGAAGTTTCCGACATTCGGTTAGGCAGGAGTTTGCAGATGTAAACTGCGTAGCATACGTATGTAACATAATAGATCCAGTTTTTCAAGCGTCTACTGCTGGTAATTGAAATTTGTAAATTTTACGAGCCTTGTTTTCAAAAGTGTACTTTGCAGTAAAAAAGTTTGCGACTTCATTTTTCTGGTCTCCGTCTGGATCTACAGTTGGTCTGGTATGTTTAGTCACTTTGTGGTTGAAAGTATGAATGTTAATATTCCCGCTACCTAAATAAATAAATAAAAATATATTAACTTATTTATTATACTAGCTGCACCCTAATTCTTTTTCTAAAATAAAAGTAATCTAAGTTACTCCTTATTACATCAGCTACCTGCCGATAAAACTCCCGTCAAAATCGATCCAGCCATTTCAGAGATTAGCCGGAACAAACGAACAGACAGACAGGCAAAAATTTAAAACAAATATATGTACTTTGGTGTATGTATGGTATATATATATTCATATACATGTAGTTAAAATACGGTTGTTTCAATATTAAAAACAGACACTCCAATTTTAATATATGTATATATACATTTTTATCTCTTTAGAAAAGTGATTCTACACTTTTAAATAGTGAGATATATAATACCGTTTATTCATCAAATATAGGATTTTTCGTAAAACAAAAGCATGCTTTGAAATAATCCCTTATAATTTTTTACAATGGTAATAACATTACCAGATTATTACCAGATCGTGCATTAATTCCAAGAATAGATACTATTGATTCTGCGTGTTGCATTCATGTATTGTGAGAAAGCCTTTGACAACGTAGATAACTAAGCCGTACTATAAGATTATAATATATGTCTGGGAGCTGCTCGGTATGTCAGAAATTACCTGATTGCAGGGGACCTCAAAATCCAGTCTATGGATGAATTTGTAACCCGTCTGGCAAAGTGTATCGTACCCACAATGAACCTCACTTTCATATACGTAACTTCGCACTATTCCACGCTCGGTCACTTGGTGGTTAAGAGAATTAAGAGAGCTTTAAATTTTTGGATTACGTTGTGGCACAGCGGCAGCGAACCTACCTTAACATACACAAGTCGCGGGTTCAATTCCCTCTTGGTACAAATATTTGTATTGACCATACAGGGGTGCGTTCCGCTCTGGGTGTGTTTGTCCTAGCCTGAAATGTTTCCGGACCTATGATTATCTTAATGGGGGCCGTTGAGTGTGTAGCGTTTATTTATTATTTATTTAATTAATTAGTTGTTGGAATTGTTAAAGGCTTTCTTAATTTAGCAATTTCTTCAAGTGACCAGGAGGAGTAATGTTCACTGAGATGATGCTCTAGTTATGACAGACTGCTTGTTTCCCGTACTTGTAATCTGTGGATGACCCTGACTATATAATTTTATATATATTCTGTGGTTGCACCGAAAAGATTGAACGGATAATATTTTTTATTTATACGTAATTTATGATGGGAAGACAAAAGAATGAAGACTTATAAACAAAAGTCATTGATCATTTCTTTTTAAATTAATGGCGCCAGAGAATATTCTGACAGCAAAATTTATCTGATATAGGGGAAGCTCACATCCTACGTGATAATAATGGCTAGTCTTGACAAGACGTTGAATATTTCCGCAAATCTTAAAAATAAATTTTCTTCCCAGTTACCTCAATTTGGGTGGTATGTTTTAATATTTTTTTTAAAGAATATTTACAATGCCTTTTTCAAGGCATTACTAATATTCCTATTGCCACTCCAAATAAGCTCAAAGCTTGCGCTAGGAGTGGGTACGACAATAGCCCAAGGGACTCAGGATCGAACCCTTGATATCGCGTTAACGGAACGAAGTCGGCCCTTCTACCGTTGAGCTATTGGGAGTTCAAATTCAAATTTTTATTTGTTACACTTCCCATTTTAATATAAATTACGACATATTTATGTCATCAAGAACCTTGGAGCTAATAAAAAAACTTAAGGCTTAATAAGATAAGAATAATAATAAGAATAATATTTATTAAGCTTAACAAAGTTCGTAACAACATTTCTCTTAAATTATCCCTTAGTACTAACACAAAAATACATCAAATGTGAGTAGGCTGTAATTATTATATTTTTAATACTTTGTAATTATTATATTTTTGCTACTAGTTGCAAAAACTGACACCATAGTAGTGTTCAAATCAGTCAAGCTAGTCTTAATAGAGTGAAAAAATGTATTATATTAAATTAACTTTTTTACAACAAAATTGGTAAAAGAAGCATCCCGCACGCTGATGGTAAGCGTCATCGTAGCGTATAGATGGTTTGTGCAACAGAGAGTGTTGCTGAAATAAAACAAAGGAAAGGGGCAAAGGCTATTTGGCCGTCATTTACGTTCCACAGAATGAAACAACACATAAATATACTGATCTTCTTCTTACCGAGTGGTTAGTGGCCAACCTAGTGTCAGAGTTGTTCAGGTCGCCCGTAGACCTCTGATTTGACTTATCAACTGTTGTCAAATTGTCAACAGCCGGGACCGACTTTTACGTCCTCCGAAGCGCGGAGACGCTCGGTTGAAATACTACTATGCGATCACCCATCAAGTGACTGACCGCGCCTAAAGTTGCTTAACCTAACGATCGTTTACCGATTCGCGGTTTCACTCGTCTCAATATACTATATCAATATATATACTGATAATTTACCTCGATATTCTGTAATAAGTTAGTACTTCCCCAGCCACCTTCCTCTACTAAGTTTAAATTAATACTGCTCCAAAAATATTGTATTGACAAAAAACGTATGAAATTGACGAAATTATAAATATTTAAGAGTATCTAAATAATCATTTAAACGAAAGTGCCCTCAAGCTTCTTCAGAATTGAAAAGCGTTGCACGTAGCCTTCTATCTCTAGTCAATATACAAACTCTCGACGCTACGCCGTAGCTTGTGTAGCGACTGTCGTAGAACATGATCATCCAACTTTAGTTTGTTTAGTACGATATGATCTTATATTTTAATTTTATTTGTTTTTTATATCTGCCTACTATCCTTATTTTATAAGTACATACAAACAAGATTAATAAGTTTTGTGTTCTAAAAGTTTCGACTATTAATTTAAGATGCAAATTAAATTAAATTAAATTTTTATTTAAACAATTTATTGTGTAGTTTAAAATAAAATGATAATAATGTTTATACAAACTAATGAATTATGTTGATTACACTAATTTATCGTTAACTGCAATAGTATAATTAACTCAACTCTCCGTCAGCTTAATTAGTTGAATTAATTACAAATGCAATGTTAGGTATGTTCAATATTACCTAATCGTATGAACGATTGAATAAACCTAATTGAAACGTCTTATTTTATGTCAATAAGTCAATTATGCTATAATAAGCGTATATAAATCCAACCAACGAAGCATTGAGTAGGGTCACATATGTAAGTATATGCGTCTACTAATGTAGGAGCACGCAGGTAGTTCACGTTCAACCAGGCATTTCATTGTAAAAGCGGTATAGATAGGACAGGAGCTAGCTGGGGGCCGCCCGGGCTCACCTGTACTAGACTCGAAGGCGCGTCACGCTCGCACACCAACGAAACTCAACATCACATCGATACATTTGTGGGTACGGAATGTCCACACACACAGATACCCGTGTAACAATGAAGGCTGTAGCGTCAGAGATTGCGCACACAAGCTAGGGTTGGTCGGCGAGGCGGGAACGAGCTCGGGACACACGCGGGCGAACGTTCCCGCCGCGAGGTCCTCCGAGCTAGGCCCGCGACGCCCGCTACCGCGCTACCACTTGTTGAATCTCTGCAGACTTTTAACACCATATCAGATACACTCGAGTCACGTCTCGCGAGATCTTGTAACGTTTCCGTTTTCTTATATCAAACTTATGTTGTTTTATGTTTACCTCACTCAATTTTATATATAATTCCAACAACCTGTGATGTCTACTTTTCGCTTCCGCTCTGCCTTCATTTCTCATATCCTGAATACACTTCGTTTAGTCTTCCTCTCAGTGTTATTGTTGTTATGGACGACTTTTTATCGTATCGTGATACGCGAGTCCTTTACCCGCGATTGTTGTACTTTTAAATATATTTAGACTGTTGTTAATACTCATATCTTTGTTACCTGTTGACTATTATACTTATATAGATATCGAATAAAAAATAATTACGTCGCTGTAAAATAAAATACTGATAATCGATACAGGGGCGCTTCTGATGTGAGGTAAGTTATAGCAGTAAGTTATTTTTGTTTAAAATAATATAATATATATCTAAATAAAATATGATGAAAATTTATCACTATTTTTATATATATATATATATATATATTTTAATTATGATATTTTAAGAAATAAAAAAGCATACGTCCTTTGACTATAAATTCAAGACGAAATTCTCAGTAATCGCTCAATTTATGTGTCTACAAATACGAATGTTGGTATTGGTTTCACGTATATTGAAATAAATTTCATCGCTTGGCAGAATACATATTTCTATGAAGAGGCTGAAATAAGGTCGCTCATCGAACCATAACTAACTTGACAAATATAAATAATGCTACCAGTTCATCAGCAAAACTCTTGACAAAATTGATATATGTTATAAGAGATGTAGTAAGTCAATTAATAACTTTGTTAGTTTTAGAAATTTTATATGAAATATATAGTTTAGTTATAGCTTATACATCCACCTCTACTGTTAAAGTGAGAAAAGAGCTTTGTCCATTACTATTTCTTGTAAAAAAATTCTGTTTCTACAAGATTTTTATTTTTAACACACAAAATTACACACAAATTAAGCTCTTGAAAATGTGCAGATGATTTATACTCAATGATTACAATAAAAATTATAATTTAATAAAAAAATATGATACATTACATTATGAACTTAATCATTGCTACAAATTAAATATTAACATTTTTTTTTTTGGAAGTACCCATTTTATTCAAGAATTATACTATAATAATATAGTAATTATTTAAAAAAATATTATATTAGAATATAGTCAGGACTTTATAATTTTTTAACATTAATAATATTTAAAATAAAGAGCATTTAATATTATAATAAATTCTTTGTTTCCAAACTTGCAACGTAAACGAAAAATATATTCCGCATCATATATTTTATAGCAATTCAATTATTTGTCATACCAATAAAATATTGAAAAGGATTGCTGGAAATAGCTAACATAAAAAGGCTTCATATTTCGGGTTCGGTATTCTTAAGGCTATTGAATATTAGCTAATCTGTCCGCCGCCTGTCACATTCATTGAAATTTTAAACCTTTTTATGATCCTTTTTTAAACTATTTCACTGATTTTATGACGTTGATTTTTAATCAAAAAAATCTTTTTATATAAAAAGGTACTAATAAACCAAACCAATTACAAACTAACAGCCCTGTTTATCAGATACACATTTTGTTTTAAAATAAATAAACTATACACTCGGCGGCCCCCATCAATATAATGATATTTCGCGTTGGGGATCTGGACACACATACGGACAAGGACGAATACAATCAGAATAATATATACATCCGCTCTAAGCAAGAATCGAACCGTTCTGTCGCGCAAGCAGGTTCGCTGTCGCTGCGCCAGGAAGTCGTCGTCAATTTATTTATTTATTTTATCTTCTTTTGAAATACGTCCAGCCGTGGTTATAGAACGGGAAAAACTTTTAGCTCTCTTCGAATTAAGGTAGTGGCGCTCTAAAAGGGAAAAAATACATGAGCTTGAGCACAGTGTGAGGGTAAAAGAGTTGCAGTTTTTCTACTTTATGTTATACAACATGAGTTCACCTTACATGGTACAATCGCAGCTCGCACTCGTCTAATGTTCAGAGAGATTTAGAAGCTTGGGCGAAGCTTGAAAAACGTACGTGACGTTACCATAATACACAGTGTATGGTTGGATTTAACCGTAAATGTGTTTTCCAACTAGTGGCCGATGTTGTATTTCAAGTAAGTTTATGTAATGGAATATTGAACGAATTTCACTTTGCTGGTAACTTTATTATGACCTATTTTTAGGTCTATTTGGGCCGTCGCTAGTGATTTAGTCAAGCGGTGAGAATTTTAGTAGCTGAATCTGTCAGAACATATAAACTAAACAGCAAAGAAAAATAACAGTAATTAAATAAAAAGTAAAACAGTCTATTGTATTCAATTTTTTCACTAGGGCTGGCGCCCATTTGCGGTACAGGGGATTTTTATGTTTAAATCTTTACTAATATTATAAATGCAAAAGTAACTGAGTCTCTCTGTCTGTCTATTGGTCTGTCTGCCTATCGAGCTTTCACAAGAAACTAGTAAACAGATTTTATTGAAATTTGGTACACACATAGTCTAGAGCCCGAGAAAGGACAAAGGCATTTTTTTTGCAAAAACAGCGTTACAAGAGGTTGAAAAGGGGGCAATGAAAAGTTGTATGGAAGTATCTTCATTTTCAGGGCTAGAAACTTGAAACTTAATTTTTAGGCTGTTGATTCGATATAAATAAATATGACATTCAAAAATTGAAAAAGTTGTAATCAAGGGTATAAAATAACAATATTGAATGGGAAGGCGGGATGAAACGAAACATTATTCATGCGGGCGAAACCGCGGGCAGAAGCTAGTATAAATAAAACTTAAAACTATGACAATAAATTTAAAATTTTAACGATGGTGATTGACTGGGCTGCGGCATAGTTTTAAGTTTTATAATTTGTTACAGTGCTGCCAGTAGGCGCACGCCCTTACACATAGAAACTGTCATATTAGTAGAATCCATTAGCTGCCGCAATAATGCGGTGTCGTACGACAAGCTGAAACTTAGGTAGCGCTATGGTAATATTTGAACGAGAATTGAGATAGAAATTTTAAGGGTTTCACTATTTAAGAGGGAAATAAGATGCATCGTAGCGAGTACAATACATTCCATACGGAAAGTTCATTTCTATTACGTGTACGGTACTAATTTTTGCAGTATTGGTGGTTGGTTTTAAGTATGAATTCTTTTGGATTTGTACTTTATATTACTATAAAATATATTATTAATTCAACTAGTTAGGTATAGACGGTAATAAACAGATGGCGTAGACTTAATATTAGCTCGTAGTAAGGGCGTAGCCCTACTTATAATGGTAGGAACCCGTAGAAGTTAATTATTATTATTTTTTTATTATTATTTTTTTATGTAAGAGGGGGGCAAACGGGCAGGAGGCTCACCTGATGTTAAGTGATCACCGCCGCCCATGAACATCTGCAACACCAGAAGGCATGCAGGCGCGTTGCCGACCTTTAAGGAAAGAATAGGCTCTTCTCTTGAAGGTTCCTAAGTCGTATCGGTTCGGAAAGACCGCTGGCGGAAGTTGGTTCCACAGAGTGGTTGTGCGAGGAAGAAAATGTCTTCTAAATCGCGCTGTTGTGGATTTCCAGACATCGAGGTGGTATGGATGGAAGTTAGAGTTTTGTCGTGATGTCCGATGGTGAAATTCTACCGGCGGGATCAATCCAAACAATTCCTCAGAACACTCTCCGTGATATATGCGATAGCAGATGCAGAGTGATCCGACATCTCTACGCAATGCCAAAGGATCAAGCTGATCGGAAAGGGCTTGATCGTCGACAATTCGAGCCGCTCTACGTTGGATGCGGTCAATTGGAAGTAGCTGGTACTGGGGAGCTCCTGCCCAGAGGTGAGAGCAGTACTCCACGTGTGGTCGAATTTGTGCCTTGTAGAGTTTTAGGCGATGAGCCGACGTGAAGTAGTGCCTCGCCTTGCTGAGTACACCAAGCTTTTTAGAGGCCAATTTGACCTTTCCTTCCAACTGACCGCGGAACTGAACGACGCTCGAAATGTCGACACCAAGTATTCCGATACTAGCTGTGGCAGCCAGGAGAGTGTTCCCAAAACGAGGAGATACGACAAATGGTGTTTTTTAGCGGTTAACGCGCAAACTTGTGTCTTCTTGGGGTTGAATTGGACTAAATTTAGTCGGCCCCAATCCGAGACTTTGGTCAATGTAGTCTCGACTTCAGAAACAAGTTTGTTCCGGCACTCAATGACGTTTTCCCGAGAAATATTAGCGCGGCCGGTGTATAACGCGTCCACAGTGCTGTCGTCGGCATAGCAATGAATGTTGGAAATTTCCAACATGTCATTGATATGCAGAAGAAACAATGTAGGGGACAGTACGCAGCCTTGCGGGACACCAGCATTAATGGGTTTTAAGTCAGAGCATGCACCGTCGATAACGACCTTGATGCTCCGATCTGCCAAAGAACTGGTGACCCACTCGCATAATTTCTCAGGAAGCCCATAGGAAGGAAGCTTCGAAAGAAGCGCCTTGTGCCATACCCGATCGAAGGCCTTCGCTATGTCCAGACTGGCCGCCAATGCCTCCCTTGACTCAACTGCTTCCGCCCACCTATGTGTCAGGTAAACCAGAAGATCACCAGCCGAACGACCACGACGAAAACCGTACTGGCGGTCGCTAATCAACTGGTGCTCCTCTAGATACCGCAGGAGCTGGCAGTTGATAATGGACTCCATTATCTTTGAGAACAAGGAGGTAATGGCAATTGGCCTATAATTGAACGGATCCGAGCGGTTGCCTTTTTAGGATCGGGGTGCACTAAAGCCGTCTTCCATGAGTTCGGGACGACGCCTGATGAGTAGGAGTACCGGAAAAGACGCGTTAAAACCGGCGCCAACTCAGGAGCACATGTCGCAACACGATCGGGGGGATTCCATCAGGCCTACTCGACTTATGAATGTCCAAGGAAAGAAGCGCTCTGCGAACTACACTTTGCCGGAATTTAACCTCCGGCATCGTGGTATCACACCGCTGGATTGCCGGTGGTGACTTTCCTTGGTCATCCACAGTCGAGTTGGACTCGAAGAGAGAGCACAGAAGATCAGCTTTTCGCGGCATGGGCCACCGAATCATCGTCCCTATGCAGAGGTGGAAATGATGGCTTACAGAAATTCCCTAAGACAGACTTGGCGAGGGACCAGAATGCACGTGTACCCGAAGGAAGACGCACTAGTCTCTCGCCAATTCTGCCGATGTGCTACGACTTTGCTTTGGCAATAACCCTTTGAAGGACCTGGAGGCAGAGTTGTACTCCTTTCTAAGTGCGCTGGTATTTACATCACGAGACGTCGACGCCTTAGCCCAGGCTTGGTAGCATTCCCGTTTTCGGCGAAACGCCGTTTTACAGGAGTGACCAAACCAAGGCTGAGACTTGCCTCCGATGGGCACTGCAGAAGCCGGAACAAAAGTTCCATGCCCTGAGATCGCATCGGCGACAGAGTTGGCAACGACGTCCGGATCATCCGGCGAGAAGCAAATCTGTCCCCATATTTTTATAAAGATCTTAAATTTAGTCATGAACTGAGGGACTCATCGACTGGGGGAGCCGAGTAATGAGACCCAGCCGATGAAATAGATATTACTTGCCTCTATATATTTGCTTTGAGTTTTCTTATAGAAAACGTTGTAGATACCAGTCAAACAACCTAATGAAGTTCGTAGAATTTCGAGCGTTAATTGTATTCAAAAAGCAATAAAAAATCTTTCTAATCTCAAAGCCGAGCTACAATATTTATTATTAATTTAAGTCTATTTACCATCCAAAACCGTTTTACAAATGAATGCTGATAAAATTTTCATGTGGTGTGATCAACTTTAAGCTAATCATTGTCGTTCGGGGATTGGGCTGATGATAAAATTTCAGATACAGACGAATTACCAGTTCTATGAATAAATAAAACATGAACCAAATTCGATTGAGAGCTCTACTGACTTAAAAGAGATATGCTCGCAGCGATAGCTCTTTGGAACTGTCTGGAAGAAAATATTTTTTATATGTAAATATTTGTACACTTTGAAGGCTATTAACGTTTTATGGAGATTCGAACTTTTTCGATTACCAAAGCAATGAAGGCTACTCAGATTGACATTATAAACAAACCTTGTTACTTAAAACTCGATTTTTTAAATTAAATATTTTAAATATTTAATCTTTACGATTATCAATTTAATCTTAACGAAAAATTTTATTAATATTTCATATTAATTATATTGAATTTCACATGGATAATATTATACGTTGTAAAGGCACAACATTTTTTTCGATCACGCTTAATATAACAAAAAAAAATTATAATATGTGCGCATACGCTTCCATTTTCATTACTTATCTCTAAATTTTACTTCTTCAAGCCAACGAAAAAAAAATTAAAAAGTGTGGTCAAGACATGAAGACAGGTAGCAGATAGGCATACTGACTAGTTTAACTTATTAAAAACTACAATGCGCAAACGCAAAGAGCACGGACATTTAGTTTAAGGAGAAAAAAAATCTTTTGAAAATTAATCCTTTTTCCTCCTTCCTACAATTTGGGCTTCTTTAAACGAGGCGTGAAGAGTCATCTTGCGGGTAGGCAGGGCAAGGGTGGCTAACACGGTTGCATTCCGCAACTGTGTTACCCGCCTTCGCGTTTGGACTTTCTTTCCACTTACCATCAGGTGGAGTAGAGTCATCTTCCAAATAAAAAGAGTACTTTCCAAATAAAATAAAAATCACGTACGACTATGTATATATATAATTTTGCTTTGTCCACGTGAACAGCGACGTTAATTAATGACGCCTTTAATGCAATATTAAAATAATTTGACGACGATGTGGCGCAGCGGAAGCGAACCTGCCTTAAGCGCCACAGGTCGCGGGTTCGATTCCTGCTCGGAGGAGACATTTGTATTGGTCATATAGGCAGGTTTTCCGGTCTGGGTGTGTTTGTCCTTATCATTGTGTTTCCGGAACGCCGGCATAGGATATAGGTATCCTAATGAGGGCTGTTGAGTGTGTAGCGTGTATTTATATTATTTTATTTGATTGGTCATATACAAACTTTCATCATCGCCTGTTTCCTAAATTACAAGTTACGTTATCTCTATAAAAAGTAACCGTCTCCATGGTCCTATTTATTTAAATATACCAAAATTCTGATATTTAGGCGTGAAAGCGTCTTAGACAAACTTAAATTGGCATTTGTTATATTAAAAAGGATTTAAGTTTAAATTAATAAGTTTGTAATTATTGAAATAAATTATAAATTCCTAAAATCCACTGAACCCTGAAGTAGGGACCTTCTAACCACTTAACTTGACCTATTTTACCTTAATACTTCATACGTGGCATAAAATAATTCGAACTTAAATATTTAATACTAAACCTTATAAACAGAAACTTTCATAAATCGGGTATAGAGTTAATATGTTCGTACTATTTAATTCCACGAACGAACGATTTTCGAGCCATCTAGCTAATCCGATTAAATAAGTTCGTTTTGATAGGAATTGTTAATTTATTAATTCATTAGTATTATTTGTATCATAATAAATATATTCATTTGCATCGTAATATAATAAATGTGAAAGTTTGTATGTTTGTTACTCACTGTTAAAGGCGTCGGGATGTGACGACCCCATCACCCGCTGTTGGGATAACCTCTTTCACAACAGAGATTATTCCACCAGTGCAATCAGTCACACTGGTGGTAGGTCCTTTGTTGCAAGAGGCCGGCTAGGTAGGTACCACCGCAGTGTCCAATATTCTGCCGCCAAATAGTAGTGCTTAGGCACTACTGTGTTCCAGTTTGAAGGGCACTGTACGCTAGTGAAATTACTGGGCGAACGAGATTTAAGAACTAATATCTCAAGGTTGGCAACGCGTGAGTGGCACCTATTAATGGTGCTGCAAGCGCTCATAGGCTGCGGCAGCCACTTACCATCAGGTGGGCCGTATGCTTGTTTGCCAACTTCTAACATAAAAAAAAAAAAAAAAAAAAAAAAAAAAATGACGCAAAAACAGCTGATCGGATTTGGACGACATTTCGTACGGTGATAGATTTTCCTCGGATTAAAAAAAAAACATCTTTTATCCCGGAAATATTTTACTTTCGCTTATAGTTAAAAAAATAAGAACTATAAGACGTTCCATGCAATGAGAGCGTCGGAGGTCTAATCTCCCATCCTCTCTGATCCTTTCTCTACTTCCCTTCTCATCCCGTCCTTCCTAGCCTTAGGATATCACAGTATATACATATACTTAAAGTATCGCACGCGATCATAGGTTGCGGTGGATCATGTTTGCTAACCGTCGTGAAATAAAAAAAATCTCTTATAATTTTTTATTGCCAGTCGAACAGAGACGCATGGACAAGCGAGTTTTTTTAATCGAATACTTTGTTATAGCATTGAATATGAATTTTACTTTCACATTTCATCGTATATAATTAATCTTCATTTACGAAAAAAGTAGAATGTCCTGAAAACTGCGGAGGTTGTAATACATTGGGTGCGAGCAGTATCATTAATACCAATTATTTTGCATTTCTATTTCTAAAGAACATCTGTGCTACATATCGTTGAGCCAGGTTGTACTGTAGCCTTTATAGAATATTTTAATTACATAACAGGTACTAAAATATATTTAACGTAAAAATCTTAAATTATTAAAACTATCATAATTAAATCAATTAATTATATCAGCTAACTTACATTTAATCGGTGTAGGTTCTATACTGACTATTATCGGGGTCTCGCAGTTAAATATTTGATATTCTGTTATATCTAATGTAATCATCTTTTTTGAAAGTTGGAATAACTTAATAATTCAAGTACAATATAATTAGAATAACGCTACACACTCAACGACCTACTAGGATAGCTTTATCCTGTGTCGAGGGTCCTGAAACATACACAATGACAAGGATAAACACACCCAGACCGAAAAACATGCCTGTAATGACAATAAAACCATGTATTCTGAGCAGGAATCGAACCCGCGAGCTGTGGCGCTTGAGGCAGATTCGCCACCACTGCACCATAAACTCGTCGATCCAAACTGTTTAAAAAAATACCAGTCAAGTGCGTTGTGGACCACGCACAGTTGAATCTAAAGGGTTCCGCAGCATGGTTATATAATAATATATATAATAATAACTTTATTTCGACCAACAATGGATCATATGTTGTTAGTAATACAAGTATCTTACGCCTATTTGTTAGTAATTTCTAAAACTTATTTAACCTAAGACAGGATTAATTTGTCAGCACGTGAATCCGTTAGCAGTGGTTCACATACAAATAACTTCTATTAACAAATGCTCTCAGGACGCCACTTGAGCTGGAAAGAATCCTGCGCAATAACGATGTGTACCGCTTTCGCATAATGGTATAAAAACAGCCCACATACGCCTCCGCAAAGATCCCCGATGCACTACAAAAACGAGGCATACCCATTAGCATCCTGAAAGCATTGTTATATTGTACACGCAGGGCGTTGTACTGTTTCCGCGTATAGTCTGCCCACAGGCTGCTAGGGTAAAATGTGGTGCAGTAAGCTCTGAAAAGCGTTATTTTGACTGGTATTGAGCAACGAGCAATCCTGCGAACAATTATATTTGCCCTAACAGACAAAGCCCTGCGTTCTCTCTCAATATCTGCATTGTCTTTCAAGTCATAGAATACTACATGGCCAAGATATTTAAAGCATTCAACTCTCTTTAGTGGAACCCCGTGTAACTTGATAGCAGGTACAATAGATGGAATCGATTTTCCCTTGGCCTGAAAGACCATGCATTCGCTTTTCTTTCAGTTATAGACTAAGCCATGATGTTTGAAATAGTTCTCACAAAGACTTAGCAGTTTTGCTAACCCACAGACAGATGCACGCAGCAGAACCATGTCGTTTGCGTAACTAATGTTATTAAGACAGACTCCGTCAATATGACATCCGACACAAGTGCTACTGAGCGTCTGTAATTCTGTATTAGGGCATTTACATACAGATTAAACAACTTGGGTGAGGTCAGGCCACCCTGCCTCACCCCACATTCCAACCTTTAAGACCTTGAGTAGCTCTCTGACCATCGCACAACAGTAACCTGATTTTTATACCAAAACTTAAAAATCATGTTGATCTCTTCATGCATGCCAGTGAGTTTTAATTTCTGCCAAAAGATATCGTAATTAACCAGGTCAAATGCCTTGGATAAATCGAGAAAACAGGCGTAAATGGGTGATGGTAAGGTTATGAAGAATCTTAACGGTTTTAAAAATAATAACGAATTAAAACCGACCGCAAAAATAAGTTGGTAATTTCATAGTAATTATTAAAAGTAATATGAAAAACAAAGTTATGGGAAAAACTTATATATCTCTTAAATTTGTAGACCTATCTTCTTCAAACTAAATGTGGATGAAAGTTCATGTGGTATTCTACAAGCTCAAATTTTTCCAGAATTTTAAATCCCATAGTTCAAAAGTTAGAGGGGGACACAATTTTTACGACTTTAAGAACTAATATCTCAACAACTACTGGCTTAATCAAAAAACTCAAAATCAAACCTCCTTATCATTTTGAAAGACCTATCCAAAGATATCTCACACGTTGCCATACGTTGAATTTTTTTTGCAATCGTCAGTTACATGTATGGACTGCTACCTTAATTCATATATATATTAAGATTTTATTACAAAATCCTTGTGCGGTTCATGGAATACACCTAATTAATAAATTTCGTATAGATAGAGTCAATGGTCTCCGAGTAAAATGACTGTGACATACGGACGGACAGACGGACAGACGGACGGACGGACAGACGGACATGACGAAACTATAAGGGTTCCGTTTTAGCCATTTGGCTACGGAACCCTAAAAACGATATCCCCATTCACTATAGTATATAGTACTTATACAGAAATAAATTTATATGCAGTGACTGGGGCTTTTATACTTCGATGATTTGGTTCTTTGTATTCCAATACCTCGTTAAAAAAAATTGATCCACAAAAAGCTTATGCTATTCAAAAAAAAAAAAATTAATTTACAAACAGTTAACGCGAAAAATTAATAGGAACAGTTACCCAAATTCATAATCTCCTTGTCTTTCAAAAAAGCTAAAATGCTAAGAACTATAAACACAAGGACAACAGTACAGTAATAGTTATAATGAGAGGAGACAAAAATTATAATATTATCAAATATATAATGTCAACAATTGATAAAGACTATAAAATATCTTATCTACTTCAAATACGTACGTAAGTATGAAATGCAAAATGCATTTCATTGTATTATTTTTTTACGTAACGTTATTGATAAATTTTATATATAAAATACGTTTTAAAAAATACCTCTGACGTAACGGTACTGTTTTTTGTCTTTACTAACGGTAAAAGTCAACCAATGAAGAGGCAGATACTACCATTATCAATATTAATTAATATTAATCGGATCATCGATAAGTAAACGTAAATATTATTTATACAAACTCATGAATAAGTAATATTACTATATTAATTTGATGATATTAAGCTATTTAATTTAACGATTATAAAATGTTATGTAAAAATAACTGGGACCGGCAGCTAAACGTGTTCTCCGAGGCGCGGTCGGGAGAGCCACAAGGACAAATACTCGTCTGCGCTTTGGGATAAATATGTTTATAAGATGAATCATCAGGTAAAAACATTCGCTCCGAGTGTCAATCGAACCAACAACTGCTAAGGCTTAATGTAACCTCGCTAACAACACCCCACAGCAGTCGTGATGGATGGTGATGGTCTTCTTTACTTATCGAACGAAATGCAAGAGTAAAATACTCATTATATACGATACTAATTAAAATAATATTGGTTTATTCTCCAAATATTTGAGAACCATCAATTCAAAACAGGGATACAATTCCTTAATAAACGTAACAAATTTTGATGCTTTGTTTAATTACGTATTGAGCAATAAATACCAAAAACTGATTTGCGAAACGTTAATTAAATGTTATAGTCAATCAAGCTTAGTCTAAAGCAAATACGTTTATTAATTTACATTGTCTACATCCTCCAATCGAGCTACGCCTTAATGAAACTCAGCTAAAAAGCCGATATACGTAAAATACCTACAAAAACAGTTAAACGAAGCGATGACTAAATAATCAACAAAATGTAAAATAAATTACAATACGTATTTTGCTGCCCCGGGAAGCGAATTCTGACAGAATTTAATTAGCCCCGTATCAAGCCTGCGGTATTTTGCAAAGAATTTTATTACTAAAGCTCTGTTCCGTCAGTCTTATAAAAATGAATGATTTCATGTTTACTAGGGTGTTAATTATGCGCTATCATAAGTTTAATTAACAATTTAAAATACGATCTCTCAGTTAAAATATTCTAAACCTATTAAGTGAAATGACAAAGGAGATTTAAGAACCAATATTTTGAGGTTGGCAACACTGGAATGAGACCTACAAATGTATAGTGTTAAAACCACTTACCATCAGGTAGGTTCTATGCCTGCTTTTTTTTTGAGATAGTGTATTGCTGTTGGCACTATTGACCTTATAAGTGTCACCGGGCGGGGTAGAATGATTAATTTTACTCTAGACCCAATTCTAAAGTCAAGACGGTGAAGACCTACGTCTTGATACAAAAATTCATTATAAAATAGATGCTTCATAAATTTAAAAAATGTACTTTCATTTTAGATTCACTTAATATTAGATGCGAGATTTAAAGGGTTCAAATTCCTAGCTTGTGTGTTGAGATCTTTATGAGATACTGAAATTTAATATTCGTACAGCGAACAAAGCGTTATAAGAAGCTTTTTCAGATTTTTTACCAAGTTTATTTTAGGTCTTAAGCGCTATCATACTAAAGTAGGTAATACTTTTAATACTTATGCTCTGTCCACCTTTTTTGGGTCGGTTTTTGAGAAACTTGACGATCGTTCACCATTTCTTACAATACCTTGACAATACCTTCCATTAACAAGCCAATAAATATCTAATATATAACAAGTACAAATTGAAACGCTACCAAATCAATGACAACACCACAATAAACCACCTTTTATACATGGATGACCTAAAAATCTGTGCAAACAACAAAACCAACCTAAAAGTTCTAATAGAAAGCACCAAAATATTCACGAGAGATATCGGGATGGAGTTTGGACTCAGCAAGTGCAACGTTCTACACATGGCAAGAGGCAAAAGAAGCGACCACCTAGAAGAAGGCCATGTCTTGCTGAGTGGGGAGGAATTCGAACATCTGCGGGTGGGAGTGGGCTACAAATATCTGGGGATAACAGAATGGAGTAAAATAGAACATGGGTTGGTTAGGCAGAAAGCAGAAAAAGAATACCTTCGTCGTGTTAAAAAACTAGCTGAATCACAACTGAATGCACGAAGTCTATTGAAAGCCATCAACATCTATGCGGTACCAGTTTTATTCTACATTTTTGGTATAGTTAATTTCAAAACGGCGGATTTGAAACGAATTGACATCAAAACACGAAAAACACTAGCGATGAATAAAGCACAATAACAGAAAGCAGATGTAGAAAGATTATATTTACCTGTACATGAAGGAGGAAGAGGCCTAACCAACATAGAAACACTACACAAAACACAAATAATCAAATACAGAGCATATCTATAAGCACATATAGACTGCATACAAAAAGCAATAGTTGAACATGACTGAAATAAAGATAAATTTTCAATACTCAAAGACTCGAGAACCAACTTAATAGAAATAGGACTAAACCAAGGCGAAGAATATACTGACAAGGAATTGAAAATAGCAATAAACAAAACGAAAGTGAATAGAATAAAACAGAAACCGCTTCACGGACAGTTTTACAAAGCAGTGTTAGACAGAGACAATATAGATATCGAACAATCCTTCAAATGGCTACAAAAACAACGGGTGTCTCCCTCACTAAAATCTAGGGTTTTCGCAATTCAGGACCAAGCTGTTATGACAAAACAACACCAACGAGACATACTAAAAATAGATACCGACGGTAAGTGTCGGCTTTGCTCAGCCAAAGACGAAACAACACAACACATAATATCTGGCTGTGAAAAGCTGGCTGGCACTTACTATACCAAACGACATAACAACATAGTACAGTACGTATTCTGGGCAGTAGCCAAGAAACACAATATTCCAGTCTTCCGCTTGTGGTGGGACGAGCACCTTACCCAACCACAGGTAAGGGAGAACGACACATGCAAACTGATGTGGGAGATGCCGGTTCAAACTGACGGAACCATAGTACACAATAGACCAGATATAATCTACATTAACAAGACACAAAACAAAATATACCTAATAGACGTCACAGTGCCATCAGGTTACAATATTGGACCCAAAGAAATAGAAAGACTCAGCAAATACCACGCACTCAGACAGGAAGTAACCCGATTATGGAAAACACCCGCTGAAGTAATTCCGATAGTTGTGGGAGCGATGGGGTGGTGGCCAAGAGTTTGGAGCGGTATTGCGGCCTGCTGGATGCTAACATCAACATACACATACTCCAGGAACAGGCCGCAATACACACGGTCACCATCCTAAGTAAAGTAAGAGCCACCCTTTCCGTGAAGGTCTCAGGGTGGGAGTTTGGTAAACCAGGCAAGACCTGAGAAGAGGGCACCCTCAACATAAATATAATATATAATATATTATATATAATATATAATTTTCGCTTTTGAAGTCTTGAATTACCCTCCGGCAGTTGGGTAAAAACATTGACATGTTTCAAATAAGATGATTTTTCGAAAGCTAGGATGCTTTATTCAACAACTAAAATATTAGATGTTCACAGCATTAACTACAAACACGAAGGTGTTCGGTTAGAATACTGTATTCTTTTAGTACTTTCGTAGAAATCTCGCAGAGTTTGAAAATCAATCTTCTAAGTGCACCTTTCAGGTAATCAATGATTATTGTGAATCTTAAGGGAACTTTCCATAAAATTTCTGGCGGTTATCTTGAATTGTCTATCACGGAAATCTACTTATTATTCATTGGGGTCATGTTGTTATAGTATTGTTAATATTTTTTTAATTTTTTTATGTAATTAATTTTTTTAAATATTAGCAATGCTTTTTCAAGGCATTACTAATATAGCTATTGCCCCTCCAAATAAACTCGAAGCTTGCGCTAGGCGTGGGTACGACAATAGCCCAAGAGGGTCAGCATCGAACCCTCGACTCTCGCGTTAACGGAGCGAAGTCAGCCCTTCTACCGTTGAGCTTTGAGGCTTAAAAAAAAAAATATATAACTTATAAATAAACTAACTTATAAATAACGATAATGGCTTTTTCTTTAGGTATGCGTATTACTCTTGGCTATGACCGGGTCACCGGTTGAGGGTCCGAGAACTGAGAACCAGTCGGGTAAAAGGAACAGCCCTCGTGGGGCCTCACAGTTGACACTGCCTTTAGAGTGCCTTCTGCGGGGCCGTATCATGGCTTAGGATACCTGACTAAGATTTTTTTTTGACATGCACCACTCTTTGCCTCCTCTATAATTTGCATTGTAAATGTACTTTGTATTATGTATCCAAAATCAAAAAGCCTGTAAGACAGACTCTCAGTGGTAAGGCAACCTTATTACCACAGCTTTTTATCATATTTTAAATAAATATAAATAAACGCTACACACTCAACGGCCCCCATTAGGATATTGATATCCTGTGTCGGGGGTCCGGAAACATACACAATGACATGGACAAACACACCCAGACCGGAAAATATGCTTGCATGGTCAATACAAACATATTATGCTCCGATTTTATCTGGTTTTCGATTATTTCTTGTATATTAATTAGTTACCCTTTGATTTCTAATATTGAACTCGAACTCTAGGAGATCATAGATTAGTTACGTGTATTAGTTTCAAGGGGAGTAAGTTTCTTACAATGTTTACGGAGTTGACATCAAGTTTCAGACACATGCCAATGTCACTTGCGGTATTCTGTGATCTCATCTTGAAGCCTTATTAGCATGATCTTAGGAATTTAGTTCATGATTACTTTAGCTTCGTAAAGTGGTGATAGAATGTAGTGGTTTCTAAAACATCAAGTTCTTAAAACTGAACAAAACAAATTGGCGACGTTTTGGCGCACCGGTAGCGAACCTGCTTTAAGTGTCACAGATCACAGGTTCGATTCCTGTTCAGAGCAGATTTTCTAGTCTAGGTGTATTTTTACTTGTCATTGTGTATGTTTCCAGATCCTCGACACAGGATATGACTATCTCAGTGAGTGTGTAGCATCTATATATTATTATTAAGTTTAAACATTATGAGATAATTGTTTATATTATACCTTTCCGTGTCTTCGCTTGTGAGTTACGTATTGCTACAGCCGCCGGATGCAAAAGAAACTCCATTTTACTTAATTTAAATTTTATTAATAAAAGAATACATTTTTAACCTAACTAGCCTAGTGATTCCCGG
Organism: Hestina assimilis; assembly: GCA_023373885.1. NCBI lineage: Eukaryota > Metazoa > Arthropoda > Insecta > Lepidoptera > Nymphalidae > Hestina > Hestina assimilis. The sequence goes on along the minus strand of CM041755.1, from coordinate 8,144,695 downwards.
TCGAGGTGGGACCAAAGAATGCTTTCTCACGGCCCGCACCCGGCGGGTGTCGGTTCCTCCTTTTGAGGCTTGCGACGCTGACACGGCGGTTCATATTTCTTATGTGGAAATATGGACTTATGCACTCTAGGCGATTTATGTAGAATTGGTATACGTAACTTGTGTGTAAATAATGTGTAAATAAATTAACCACCATAGCTGGCCAACAAAGGCAAGACCTACCTGTTGGGAAACACCTACTGGTGTTCATATTAACAAGAAATCATCCGTTGTGAATTTGTGGCAATAGCACATATCGATCGAAACGCAACAGTACGAATACTGGTAATTCATGTCGATATTCTTTTTGAAAGTAGTACTTCTTGCCGTTCTTGCCGGCTAGTTGTAAACAACACATATAAATAAACGCTACACTACACTACGCTACTCAACGACCCCATTAGGATAGTTATATCCTTTGTCGGGGATCCGCCACCCAGACCAGAAAACATGGCTGTATGGTCAATACAAACATCTGCTCCAAAAGGGAATAAAACCCGCGTCCTATGACGCTTAAAGCAGGTTCGCTACCGCTGCGTCACAACGGGTCTATGACTATTAAACTTCCATAGCTTATATAAAACTATGAGAATTTTAATACTACAAATTGAAGCTACCACTACCCCATAATACATTAACATCGGCAAATTTTAGATTTTATATAATAAATTTAAAACATTTTACAAAAAAATCGAATAACACTCAAAATGTATTTATAATTTCAAGATTAAACCAAAACTTTACCAACTATAACAACTCAAGTATTTTAAGGGTCGTTCTAAAATCTAAACCAATCTCTGTCCTATTACCCGTGAAACATTTCATCTTTATTAGCGTTCAGTTGTTATCTACTTTACTTCATATTTTCAAATTTAATATACCGTTCGCAATAACAAAGTTTGTCCAACGTTATAAAGTTTAGTAGTTAAAATAAAAACATTTATATTGCTCTCACTAGTAACATATTATTATATTAATATTAAGTTAGCTCAATTTCAAATTGATTTATGTAATATATTCATTCATCGAATAAGAATTCATTCATTATCTCTAAGATAGTAGTAACAACCCAGTCTGCTTCGTCCTAGCATTATTTTGGCTATTTACTCAGGACCTGCTAATACTCTTATTCTGATTTGACAGGTTACTAGTTTTTACACAAAGTGACTGTCATCTGATTTCCGGAACTCAAAGGGCGAACTAGTAACTTATTAATTAAGAGCAAATTACCTATCAAGAGATAACGATTATTATCAGATGGTACGATTACAACCCGGACCGACCGCTTATTGTGCTCTCCGAGGCGCGGTGGATGACCCATAATAACAAACACCCAGACCGAAAGATATATTTGTAAGATCAATGCAAATATCTGTCCCGAGCGGGAATCGAACCCGCAACCATCGCGGCTGAAGACTCTTATTTTGAAAATAATTATTTCGTAAATATAGCAATAAGCTGAGTCTTATGGAAAATTGAAATTAGTTTATGAAAAGATTTCTTCTAAGAAGTTCTTCACATTTGCCGCAGTTTCCTTCACATAATACTTGAGTTTTTATTAATATTGAAGTCTCATACGAGAGCATCGATATTACGCTAAGAGCTTACACTATGTTACAGCTGATTACTTAGAGCGGGTATTGAATATCTTATCATTATTATTATACCATAGTATTTAGATATTTTACTGTATATTCAGTTAATAATAAAATATTGAGATTCTCTATCATAAATAGACAGTGCAATTTTATGTGTTCGTGTGTTTGTAGCGGTGTTATATAATTGAATGTACATACAGCGCTTTCAATAAATAAATAAACGCTGCTCAGTCAAAACCCCTATTAGGATCATGAGCTCTTGTGTCGGGGGTCTGGAAAGTCTGTCCACTGGTGGTAGGTCTTTTGTTGCAAGAGGCCGGCTAGGTAGGTACCACCGCAGTGTCCAATATTCTGCCGCCAAATAATAGTGCTTAGGGACTACTGTGTTCCGGTTTGAAGGGCATTGTACGCTAGTGAAATAACTGGGCGAACGAGATTTAAGAACTAATATCTCGAGGTTGGCAACGCGTGAGTGGCACCTACTAATGGTGCTGCAAGCGCTCATAGGCTGCGGCAGCCACTTACCATCAGGTGGGCCGTATGCTTGTTTGCCAACTACTAACATAAAAATAAAAATAAAAAGATACACAATGACAAGGACAAACACACCCACCCACACCAGAAATAAAACTATGTCTGTGCCATATTTCATCTAGAACCGTTCAGCAGTTCTACAAAGTAGAACATATGATTAACAAACAACCATCCATCCAAACGTTCACATTTATAATATTAGTGGGAATTACATTTTAAAAGAATGATAAAAAAATTAAATTAATTTTTACTTCAGATCAATGAAAATACCTGGGTATTTTGATATCATGCCCTCTGTATATTAATAAACATCATAAAATACCTTATTTCTTAAAATAATATACATAATCAAATATCTTCTGGGAATTCGGATTGTCAAACTCGACTTGATTAAATTAATAATTAAAGTGACTTTGACATGACGTCACTATTATTAATTAAAAATAGAACCCTTAGAAGCTGTCGGAATTTCTAAGTGAAACCCAAATAACTGTCAGATATTTTGATATAAATTGCTCTTAATGTATATTATAATTAAAAATTATTACTTATTATAATAAAAGTTATGCTCAAATAATTTTGATAATAATTTAATTACTGACTTTAGGAATGAGCCACGACTACAGAAATAAAACAGTACTTAAAATAATTGACAGAAGCCGTGTGTAAAATTTAGTTATTAATAATAAAGTATATAGTATTATAGTAATTATAATTATACATATAATATCATATTTAGCAAAAACTAGTGACGAAATTACAAAACAAAGAATAAATTTTTAATATTAGTTTTTGCTTTGATACCTAAGCAACCATATTGAATTAGCAAATTTTATCGTAATCCGAGAAATATTTATTAGTATTGTATAGTTTTGGTGGCCATATTCTGTGATCATCATCAAGAGTTTCACATCAACAAATGGTGCTTTTTGCGAAGCAAATGGGAAAGTGATTTAAATAATTTATCCAAAAGCAATAGGTGTGTCTATCAAATTTAAAAAGTTTCCTCAAATTCTCCATATCACATCATCAGATTTAATTAAAAAAAAGTGTGCAACATACATACACACCGACATTTGCTCTCTCGCTCTGGCTTACTAAAGCATGGCGCAAAGAGGAGAGACCTATAATGTGAAATAGTATGTATATTTCTGTCTCATTCTTTGCCGGCTTCATCCTACACATTTTTGTATTTGTGTCTCTTACCTGTCGTTTTTTCCGTTGCATCCGGTTTGAAATCACTACAATTCTAAAGAAGTTTCACTTCAGAAACATTCATACAGTCGAACACGATGTTCGACAACAAGAGCCGCTTCCGTTTTTGAAGTCAGGTAAAGAAATAAGAGTAGAAAAATTCTTATTAAAACTAACTAAAATTACGTTCATTGTTTCATACACTCAAATTATTGAAACAAAGGATTTTCGTTATGGTTTTCTAGAGCAATTTTAAAAATATACAAAAGCTGCCGCGCGTTTATTATACAAAAGGATGTTGCATTATGAGAGAAATATTTAACATTATTTTTTACTTTCAAATTATAGTAGCGTGTTTGTATGTCATTTATGTTCATATATTTTTTAAAAAATATACGTCTTCGCCATAATTAAAATTTTATACTTTACATTTTATTTATTTATTTATTTGATTTTTACCACACACCGAAAAAGACATTACAGTTTCCCAATTCGTCTATTTCGGGTTAAGCCTTAACTAACAAAAATACAAAAATACAAAAACATAAAAACATTAAAAAAACTACAACACTAATAATAATAATCTTAATTAACTACCTTAATTTATTTTCTATTAAAAAGTTATCTTATCAAAAAGACACTTATGAGTGAGATCATTGAGCAGGCGCAGTCCGCGAGTCAGTGGAGCCTGGCTAGTTAACAATGTTCTACACTGCGGCAACGCAAACAACGTTCGACGAAGCGCAAATGCATAACCATCAGGCACATGCAGATGGACAGTGATATTAGAGCTATGCTCCTGGGAGCCGACCGGCTTAACCGGGGTACCCTCTCACAGAAAATTGTTATAAAGTAACAGTGTTGCATTTCGTGTGATGAGTGAGAGCGTCGGAGGCCCAATTTCCCACTTTGTTACTTTGTTTCTGCTCCCTTCCTTTTTCCTTCTTTTCCCGTGTTCAGTGTTACTTATTGCAATTTGGATATTAGTCCCGGTTGTTATCAAAATGATATTATTCAATAAGTTAAGTCAGAGGCTTATATGGGCCCAGAACAGTTCTGACTCTAGGTTGGCTAATAAGAACACGATACGAAGAAGTTCCATTATTGATCAAATTCAACTAATCCAAAAAGAAGATAATCATCAAAAAACCTTTAAAAATAACATTACAACATAAAATTAAGTTCATCATTTTTTCTTAATAATCACCTATTTTAATTTAGAAGTCCACATTAATTTTACAATTATTCTAAATTATATTACATTAAAATTTTATATTCATAGAAGAAAATCTTTTTATTATATACAACGTTAGATAATTCTTAAGATATCTATCTAAACAAAAGTAACCTTCGAAAGTTTGAAATTAAATTCCTTAAACAGTAATTTTTTTTATATTTATTTTATTAATTATGTACTTGTCTCTACAGAAATAGATGCTAACAGCGCTTTATGCATAATCTACAAAAATGTAACATTTTAATGAAGTCTAGAGGGAGATTTCTAATCATTTTGCTGGAGATCTGGAGCCGATTAATGTGTCTCCGAAATAAGCTACCATTATGGGTTGTAAATATGCTGGATTTAGTTATCAGATTTATATTATTCTTATTCCTCTTGTTATTTATTTACATCTTCTTTATTGTTGAGTTCAAAAACACGGGGTTATTAATGTTTTAGAGCCAAAGTAATTATTTACCTGCATTTCAGCACTTTAGAGTTGCTGACACATACGGACAAAGTTAGATATTACTTGATGTGCACTTACAAAACTAATATATGCTTTCTGTAAACATATTGTTGTTTTAACATAATTTAACCTGTATCAATCTCAAACTATTAATGAGTTTTCGTAACCGTTTATAACATCGACAAGTATGGTAGACCGCACTTCATCAGCTTAAATATAAATGGACCGTCTACAAATCGAATTTGTATTTTATCGATAGAACTGACACAGCGTATAATGCAAGTGACACATTCACGTACGTCAACGTCCCTCAATTATCCAACAACGTTAACCCAATGACCAGTACTTAGAGCAGTTAGCAATTGAATCTATGGTACAGCTATAATTATATAGAACACCTGATGCTGTAGGCTTTTGGGTCTAAGGTTCCTATTCATACTGTTTGGATACTACTATTTAGGGTGGTTACAGGCTAGCGCCTTTTTCAAAAACATACGGTCGTTTCTGCATACGCGCTCGTAAACGCGGGCCGCAATAAAAGGACGCGTATACTGGCTTATTGCGGCGTGTACGGCAGTGTTAGAAGCAAATTCGTAGCGCTTTATATCACGCGCTTATACGATCTTATTTGCGCGTCTTCATTTTTTGTGAAGATAGTATGTTCACAATCGACCAGACCAGTCCATCTTAGCTCAGTTATTTTGGGTAAAAAAATAACCATTTATGCTTTCAGCACTTACACTTATTTTATAAAAATTCTATGTATTTTCTGTAATTTAAAATGCTTAAACTATGTTAACTTTTAAAGTTGTATTTTAATTTAATTAATAGTTGATTGAAATTTAAACTTTTAATGTCAATATTAGACTCCATTAATTATTTTTCTCTGTCAAACATAGTAAATTGTTTGTAGTAAACTTAATAGGTTCGCTTCGAAATTAATTTAGCCTGCGGTACGTTGAAATGTTTTATTGATTTTGGCATCGCCCTTGAGACTGCAAAAGATTTTCACAAAAATATATTGAGGTCTTTGAACATGGTCAATATTATAGCTTTCGGGTTGAATTCTTTATTATTTATGAATAAAGATCGTTATTTTTAAAGAAATTGAACTGTATGTAACCATGCTGGTCTGTTGTTAGCATAGTTAAACACAAAAGTATAGGCTTCTGATTTTAATTATCATTTTTGGTTTTTCTAGTATAAATTTTGGTTCTTCATATTTTTATACAATTACGAATGCATATAAAATTATATTTTGGTTAAAATAAATTGTTGTAAGTAATGTATGACTTTGTATTTTTATATTTAAAATTAATTTAATTTAGCACATATGGATTGTCTCAAAAATCATTTTAATGCGGGTTAGGCTAAATTTTACGCGGCGCTTAATTAGGCATACAACTCTTAAATTTAGGATCACATTAAAGTATATTTATCAATATTGTATAACAAATCGTTACAATATAAGAATATCATTGTTATATTAAAATATTTTTATGATAATTAAATACTTGCTTCGTTATATATTAGCATATTAAACGAATCTGTGACAAAGTGAATTTGACACGCGAACCATTTCTTAAACGCGTACTTTTGCCTTGGTATAATTGGAAATATTCTATAAATATTAGATTAGGTAATCACATTTTGTAATATTTAAGTTTTGGAATGGTGCCCAAAATACTTGGGTACTAAAAGATTCATCTTCATCTTGAAACTTTGCGACACTTCACTATTGAAATTTGTAGGAACATTTTATACAATTTAAACTTTCGTGCTCTAAATAATTATACAGCGAATATTTTTATATATTCGGATTATTTTACAATCTAATAATTAACGGTCAATTACATGGTGAACCACGTAACGTGGTACTAACGTCTAAAGCGAAAATAAGTTGAAAATTTAACAGTAATTTATTATTAAAAATAATATTTAATGAAATTAAATTAAATTTCATTTATTTCAGGCATTCACCCATAGAAATACATTTACATTTGCATAACAGTTAAAAACCTAACTTATAAATACAAAATAAATTCAAAAATATAAATGTAAGAATATTTAAAAATTAAATTAAAGTCAAAATTGTCTAAAATTAAATTACAAATTAAAATTAAGATTAAAAGCCCAAAATTAAAATTAAAAATTAAAAAGTCACAATAAAATTAAGAATTAAAACACAACAATTAAAATTTAACCACATTTCCAATCCTTATCTTATAACTTCCGCTCCGGCATTGACACTGCTACATGTCTACCGCAGCAGTGCCGAATATAATGACAATCTAGCCTAGTCGCTATACCCTTCAGAATGGTGTTGGGGCTACCGCTACAAAAATAAAGTTATGGAAAAAAGCTGTAAACCTAATTCTATCTAGTACTGTCCTATCTGTACGAGCTAGTGGGAAAGTTCATTTGATGCTTAAAACCTCAAATTTTTAGAAAAAATAATATCTTGGAGGAGGAACAATTTTGATGACAAGGATCTAATATCTCAACAAATACTGACTTAATATCTTCTTCTTCTTATCGATTGGTTAGTGGTCAACCTAGTGTCAGAGTTGTTCAGGTCGCCCGTAGGCCTCTGACTTGACTTAACGACTGATGTCTAATTGTCAACAGCCGGGACCGACTTTTTACGTGCCCTCCGAAGCACGGAGACGCTCGGTTGAAGTACCACTATGCGATCACCCATCTAGTGACTGACCGCGCCTAAAGTTGCTTAACCTACCTATCGTTTACCGATCAGCGGGTGCACTCGGCTATGAGCGTGACTGAATATAGAAAGCCGAAATCATCTCTGTATATTATTTTTTAAGAGCTATTCAAAGATACACTTGCCATATACTATTTTTTTTTTAACCTTTAGTTACATGTATGGACCCTTAATTTTTATAATATCTTCTATTATTACAAAATTCTGTAGCGGTTTATAAAATATTTTTATCTATTTACTTAATTTCGCTTAGATAAGAACTCGTTGCATGGTTTTTTTATTTTCGGATAAGGATTTATTACATACATTTTAGAGTATCGTCAACTTGATTTTTAACAATGTTTATAAGTTTATTACTACTATACAAATCACGTCTGCTTGAAATCTTGGCAACAATACTAGCAACATTTCCCAAGTGTATCACTATTTAACAAGTCTTGTCGCTTTGAGCCCGTGGAGACAATGAGACGAGGATTAAATATTGTTATATTTTTGTTATCTCAATTCTTCTGTAATAACACTTCTATCTAACAAAGCATGTACATATATGTATGATGATTAAGATTGAAACTTTCGCAGAATCGAAATATATCTCGGAAAATATTTCGCAGAAACAAATAATTTTATATTGTGAAATGATCTGTAAACGAATAAATACACTAAGACTCTGTCTTGTACTTAAATTTTGTGTAAGAAATATAAATAATGTATTGTATTTGGAACAGAAAAAAGACCCGACTAATGGTAAGCGTTCTCTATCTAATATCTAATATAGGCACTATGCCTATATTCTCTTACAGCACCAAAATGTAATATATAAGAGCGTTGTGTGAGCGAAGGGGAGAAAATAAAAACACAGAAAGGCTTTGAGTTTGGGCCTCCAGCACTTACAATTGTCAAACAAAACGTAACAGCACTGAAGTTGCTACTTCACGCAGCTATTTTGTGTGCAAGTAGTACTGTTGCTTTTATGCTCCTATCAACAAAGCTCCATGACACAGAAAAATATAATATCACACAAAATAACACCGTTAAACATTGGTGTATAAATAATAGATAGGTCAAGCGAACTAATTTCCTGCGCCGTTAACTGAGCAAATGATACAACGCCGTCTCTAAAAATTATTATGTACATTAGTTATTATGTTGGACAATAGAATCGAATGAAGTTAGCATATGACCAAGTTTGTTATGTTACCTTGGTGTAGGATTTACGCAGGTGCATCAAGAAGACGGCTACATTTTGTATGTTCAATGGACCGGCCCATAGAAGATACTTTATGTATCTGGCTTTAAAAATATCTTGTTTGACTTTTGGTGAATTGATTTTATGATTTTTACAACTTTTAACTGAATAGCTTCTACCCGCGTAAATAATGATTTTAATACAAACTTTGAACAAGTTCCCTCCACCCCATTTATGAATTTTGAATGACATATTTATTTATATCGAATCAACAGCCTTAAAATACGTTTCAAGTTTCGAGCTCTAAACATACGATACATCCATATAATTTGCTCACCCAACAACAATTTCTTACAACTCTTTGTTTGCATTTAAAAGTAGCTTAAGTCCTTTCGCAGGCTCTAGACTATCTGTGTACCAAATTTCATTTCAATTTGTTTGGTAGTGAAAGCGCGATAGACAGAAACACAGAGAGACAAAGTTACACATTTTCGCATTTAGTAGAACGTAGTAATAGTAGTAGTTATTGAAAGAACTTACAGCATGTAATATCTCCAATGAGCCAATAATTGTGTAAACATCTCACAGAATTCTGATTCAATCAAATACTTTCCATGGATTGTTAGGGTATTGGTATTGATGTGCGACAAATCGTGACTAAAATAACAATAGATGGAGGCGACTGAGCACAATATTAGTGAAACGTGAGACCGACGATATTACGAGTTAGAAATTACATCTCAATATAAATGTTTTAGTATTATTATTAAACTAGCTGCGCCCGTGGTTCCATTCGTGTGGTTTTGCTCGTACCGATTTTCTCTACTACACGAAACCATATATTTTTCTAAAATAAAAGTAGCCTATGTTACTCCATATTACATCAACAATCTGCCAGTGAAAGCCTCGTCAAAACCAATCTGGCCGTTTTAGAGATTAGCCGGAACAAACAGACAAACAGACAAAAATTTAGTTTTTTTTTATGTTAGTAGATACTATTTATATACTTTCATAGGCATTTAGTCCTAGCATTTAGCATTTAGGCATTTAGTGAGACGCTCATAGCCGAGTGCACCCGCTGATCGGTAAACGATCGGTAGGTTAAGCAACTTTAGGCGCGGTCAGTCACTAGATGGGTGATCGCATAGTGGTACTTCAACCGAGCGTCTCCGTGCTTCGGAGGGCACGTAAAAGTCGGTCCCGGCTGTTGACAATTAGACATCAGTCGATAAGTCAAGTCAGAGGCCTACGGGCGACCTGAACAACTCTGACACTAGGTTGACCACTAACCAATCGATAAGAAGAAGAAGGCATTTAGTGAAAAGCTGGTGATTTCGAATTACAAACAGATACTTTAATTTTATTTATTCAATATTATGTTTAATAAAATACTACTATATATTGCATTAAGCGCATGTATACGCTAAAGTGATATACATTCATCGGACCTCATTAAATAACTATATCCTGTTCCCGACATAGTCCAGAAACACATACATCCTTACTACCCCATATATAATATTATAAATGTGAAAGTAGCTCTGTCTGTCTGCCTCTCGCTTTCATGCCTAAATCAGTGTATGAATTTTGGTGGATTATGATAAAAATATAGATTAAGAAAGGATACCTATAGGCTAGTTTTTATTGTGAAAAAAGGCTTGAAAGGGTCAAAATAGGATAGGAACAAATGTATGGGAAACCAATTATTTCTATATTGCATTATAGGTTAAATTTTTATTACAATCACTGTTCACGCGGGTTAAGTAAATATTTAATAAATAACAATACCGTTGAGTGTGTAGCGTTTATTTAAAAAAAAATAGTAATACAAATTTCTATATTGAGCATGAATATAACCTGAGATATAGGCGTATTTGCTACAGTTAAACCTTCACAATGTTATATGCATGTCTATAATTATATAACTGGGCCTATTTTAACACATACAGAATCGAATTACATTTTTCCTCTAACGTAATATATGTGTATAACAAACACACCCTGTTTGATCTCCCATTCGCACTACTTCTATCGCAAACATGAAAAAGAAAAAAGGACGAAGTTTCTTGAATCTTCGATCTGAAAGTAACTTAAAATTGATTGAGAAAGTTTATACAATATTATATACTAGTACAGCTGGCCCGCAACCTAACCAATATAATAAAAAGAAGTATTAAAGGAAGTAATATTATTATGTATTATTTATTGTATATAGGATAACAACCCTGTAACTATACTGTTGGAAAAAATGTTATACATACCCAGATATGACACACACAGTAAGAATGACGTTGCAAAATTAATAGCAACAGCATGAGTTAGATAAAAAAAAAGTGAAGAGAGTGCGTTTTTTTTTATTTTGTTAATGTGGACCTCCCACCCATTCCCATTTCCCATTTTCAGAGCCACAGCGCCTATTTAAATTTGCTTCTATATTTAAAAGATACATACATTATTCTACTTGGATGTAATCTATAATATTTTTTTCGGAATGTGCGTTGGAACGTGGTGACAGCATCACCGAGCGGGGAGCACAGATACCCACGCGGTCATGAAAAGGTGATCTATATAATATTATGGATAGTATGGATTGATTTTAATACTTTTTATTATCCATCCATAAAAACCGATAACAACGAAAGGTCGTTAGTTTTGACATGCCACTCGGTGACAGTGAAAAGGCTAATAGAGCCAACACCAATATTCATTAAAAAAAATGTGCTAGTTATTGAAACTACAAAAATGATTCAAAAATTCTGTCACTAATTTAACGTTAACTGTCACGAAGACGTTTATAAAATTAAAGGTGAGTCCTTTGTTACAATCCTATTATCTGGCCGAACGGATTCAGATGAAATTTAGCAAACAGAAAGGTTACCTCCTGTGAGGCCGAACCACGGTTATAGACTTCATCGGGAAGTGACCCATTTATACCTATTACAATAAAAGTACATGATTAAAATCATTATTCACGCGTGTGAAGCCAAGGGCAAAAACTAGTACTTAATACTTTTTTTAGTGAATCATAAAGATGTATAGTATACTTTAAACACGCTTATTACTCATACAGACAGAAATTTTGTCGATATTATCTTTCTTTGTCTCAGTGGCATATATGATAAAATCTAGATCCAGAAAAGCTTGTGAATAATGAACATGATGTGCAAATTAGTATAACTAATTATTTTCACATTTACAACAAAGGTCAAAGCTATGTATACATTTTACATTACATTAACAAACTGTCAGAGCCTTAATGAATATTGTTAATAGTATCTTCTCAAATGTGAGCACGTATTCTTATGATAAATGTACTCTCATATCCTTTTCGGGTAACCCGTGGAGGTGACACAAAACAAGCTGTTCTTTGCTTAGCGTAACCGTAATCTCATTAAATTTAATTACACATAATATATCATGATACATGAAACAACTTTATTAAACGTTAGATAATGTGAAATATCTTTTTAACTAAAATTTGTTGTTGAATATTAATTTCATGAATGTGACAATAGTCACCGTAACATTACGAAACAGTTACCGTAAACTATGCTATAATAATAATAATAAACGCTACACACTCAACGGCCCCCATTAGGATAGTGATATCCTGTGTCGGGGTCCGGAAACATATACAAGGACAAGGACAAATACACCCAGACCGGAAAATATGCTTGCATGGTCAATACAAACATATTATGCTCCGAGCGGGAATCGAACCCGCGACCTGTGGCGTTTAAGGCAGGTTCGCTACCGCTGCGCCACAACGTCGTCGTGCTATATAAATAGGGACAGATGGACATGACGAAATTAAAAGGATCCCATTTTTCCGAACCCTAAATAGAGTATTTTCTTGTTCTATGACATAAACAAAAGACAAGATAAGGGAGGAAAAGAGAGGAGGGGTTAAGTGGGGAAGAATTTTCGGGCACTCATAGTATGAACAACAACGACATACAGGATACAATCAAGGGCTGGATTTAGGGTGTGTTTCCACTGACGCGAAACTGAGCGGAGTGGAGTTGAGATCACTAGTGAAGTGGCAAGTGCTTCCATTAAAGGACAGCCACTTCGTGGCCTTCCCTTGGCATCACAGCCTGTTTGACTCAGTTCTGCCCGGGGCCGCTTATTGACATATTTTATTTCAAAGTCCGCTCAGGTCCGCTCCATTCCACTTACACTGTCTTCAATGAGTGTAAATTTCTTGTGATACGCCGCGAGTAGTAATAGAAGCCTCTTGCCATTTTCGACAGGAAAATTTAGTGCAAAAGATGTTGAAAGCATCTTGCAAAGAATGTCTCAGATTATCTAAACGAAACTCGGAAAACTTTACAGGAATCTCTTTTAACGAAGTAATAGTTATAAGGATCTGAACTTTGTGAACTGTTACTGCAAATGTAGATACAGATCTTTTGAACTGAAGTTTACGGATGCATTGGGATGAACTGAAGTTAATTAATTAAGATATAGTTGTGAGTTAGTTACTAATGTCTAAACTTAAATGAAACTTTTTTAGAAAAAGTTAACGATGCAAGCATATTTGGATACATGCGAACAATATTTAGTAAATCTTGCTATATCATAAAATATCAGTAAACAAAGCAGTATTGTGTTAGTTATTTTTTTTAGTTTTTCGTACCCTAACGATCCCAAGAGTCTTCTAATTATGCCTCCGTTGTCCTTCTGCCCGTCCACCCGTTCCTCTTTTAACAGAATGTGTATTTCTGTTGCCGTGACGACAACAAATAAATTAACAAATTAAAGGTTTTTTGCTGTATTCTATGAACTATAATAGATAAATAGTTGGAACTTACAAAGATTGTGTATTGTTATGGTCTCTATAATAACACTTAATAAAACAAATTACATTTTAAAATTAAAGAGCGTCCCCGTAAAAGAAACTTGATATTTTTTACTGTACGGTATTACGGAACACTTTTTGTGCGTGTCCGACTGGCAGCGCGGTTTCGACTACAGAATATAAATAAATTTCAATTAAAAACAAATTATGTATGAAGTGTAAAATTAACCTCCCACGTACATCAACATCATGAGAGACTTAAGTGCTCGCTTAAGTGTAACAAATATCTCTATGTGAGAAGTGAAGTGGAAAACATTCAAAATACACAATACACGTAGAATATAACATATAAATAGAATTACGTGATTTCTCGCCCATGTCTTGAGTGCTTGGATTTATTGATTCGATCCAATCATATCCGTTACATTCCGCTTCGATAGACGCTCGGATACCTGTGACATTGATAGCTATTGGGTATGGTCTATGAAAAATGCATTTAATTTACGTCTTTTTAAATAAATCCTTAATAATATTATAAATTCTAAAGTAGCTCTTTCTCTCTGTCGGTCTGCCTGTCGCGCTTTCACACCAAAATTTCTGAACCGATTTCAATGAAATTTGGCACACAGATAGTGTAGAGCCTGAGAAAGGACATAATATGTAAGGTACATTTTAATGCGAAATAAGGATTGTAAGGGGTTGAAAGGGGAGGGTGAAAAGTTGTACGGGAGTGTCATCATTTTTAGAGCTACAAGGTTGAAACTTGTTTTAGGCTGTTAATTCGATATAAATAAATCTTCTTCATCCTAGCATTATTCCCGGTATTTTTTATGTACCCAGGGTCTGCTTATTACTCTTATCCGGATTTGACAGGTTGCTAGTTTTACACGGAGCGATTGCCATCTGACCTCCGCAACCCTACAGGCGAACCAGTAACTCATTGGATAAGAGCAATTTACTTATCAAGAGTTAACGATTATTATCAGATGTTATTGATAATAACCGGGACCGACAGCTTAACGTGCTGTCCGAGGCACGGTGGGGAGACCGTCACGGACAAACGCCCAGACCGAGACAGAAATTTTAACAAACATCTGCCCGAGCGGGAATTGAACCCGCAACCGTCGAGACTAAAGGCAGACTCGCTACCTACAACGCCACAACGGTGTCCGATGCCAATTCGATATAAATAAATATGACATACAAAGTTTGTGGGTGGGAGGATTGGTGTTCAGAGTTTGTATTAAAATCGTTTTCACGCGGGTGAAGTCGCTGGCAGAAGCTAGTCTCAAATCATTAATCTTATAGGTATTTAATATGTATAACTTGTTTTTTCTTTATGCGTTAATCACGCGAAAACTACTGTAATTATAAACATAAAAGTAAAGACGACAGATTATTTTCACAATATATCAAAACACATTCTTATACCTTTCTTCTATTTTATTTCTTCCACAATATCACGTATATAAAACGTGATGACAATAATAACGAATTAAGTATAACAATGTTTATCTTGACAGAAGATTAGTTTTCATTAGCAATAACAATCAGATATCGCCTGGTATTCATGAGAAAAAAATGTAATCCAGAGTCTTGTGGGCTTATTTTTGCGTACTTATTTCCACAAAGTGAAGACAACAAGCTTAAGCGGCTTTAATGGCGGTTTCAGACCAGCATTTTTTTTCGAGAGTATGCCAATATTGATTCATAAATCTCCTTTGCCCAACCGGAACACAGTAATGCCTGGGACACTACTATTTGGTGGCAGAATATTTGACACTGCGGTAGTATCTACCTAGCTGGCCTCTTGCAAGAAAAGACCTACCTAATTTTATACGAGTTTAAAGGCGCGTTCAGGCTCGAGCGAGTTGCGCGTGGTAAAAGGCGCACCTACACAGTATACACGCTTCGAAAAAATTGCTTATACGCCCCTATAAAACGCTGGTCTGAAACCGCCTAAGTAAAATAATTATAAAATACTTATATTACCTAATAAAATATTCTTGCTATAACTACGGTGAATTTTTATAATCAAAATTGTACGTAACTTTAATTAATACATTAATTTATTGGAGACGACTAGATTTGATATTTTTATATAAGCTTTTACATAATGAGGTAGATAGTGAATGCCTGCCTGAAAAAAAATATATAAATGTACCACGAAGACCACCACGAAATCCACGTCCATTATTATAGTCTAATTATCCAGTGTACTTTAGTTTGGTTTAGTCTAATTTTTATTGTTAATTTTTATTTTTATTTTAACTAAGTTATCAACACTATTTACGGCATGTTGTGTTCGCCAGTAATTGGGGGTGCATTTAAGTATTGTGTAAAACTTGCCTTTTTTGTAGTTTTATATGTAATTCTGTTGAAGTTCCTTAATAAATAAACCAATAAGACATAGGTGAATCCGTGAATAAAAATAGCTATTATATCTAAATGTAAATATTTTCTATATTACTATTGAAAATGTCATTAAACCATATACTTCAACGTTTTATTAGATTTCCTTTACGATAAGGTATAGGCAATCATCGCGGCTCCGGGTAATGTAACATGGTTTTCCAATATACCTCGGCGGTCCGCCATTGTGTGTATATTTGGTGTTTTCTTCATACATAAAGCAAGCTCAGGCCCGCTAAGTGCACTTCGATTATATGTAGGTCGATAAAGATTGATATTTATGTATATATTTGAGTAAATATGGTCAAATTCCTTAACAGGAAAGATAATATATATGTTAAATAATCTGCCGCCAAATAGTAGTGTTTATGCATTACTGTGTTGCGGTTTGAAGGGCACTGTACGCTAGTGAAATTACTGGGCAGAGGAGATTTAAGAACCAAAATGTCGAGGTTGGCAACGCGTGAGTGGCACCTACTAATGGTGCTGCAAGCGCTCATAGGCTACGACAACCACCATCAGCTTGCCAACTTGTAACATAAAAAAATATAACAAAGATAAATAAAATTTTTGCACATCTCAATTATAATTATTTATAAGGTTGGAATTTGTTTATTCGACCGAGCTAATATAATAATTTGAAGAAAACTTTTATATTGTATATATAATCATGTTTTTTAGAAAGGTTACCTAATACGAGTTCAATTCTGACCCCTTGGCATTTTAAGAGGAGGGGAAATAAGAATATTACTAAAGATTAGAAAAAAAACATTGCTCAGCTAATTTTTTTTAAAATCACACCTATAAAATTTATATTTGACTACCTTGTGGCGCAGCGGTAGCGAATCTGCCTTAGCGCAACAGAATGCCGGTTCGATTTCTGCTCGGAGCAAATGTTTGTTTTGACCATAGAGGCATGTTTTTCGATCTGTGTGTGTACCCCCGACACAGGATATAGCTATCCTAATGGGGGCCGTTGAGTGTGTAGAGGTTATAAAATTAGTATTGTTTTTATATCCTTCCATTAAATGAAATAATGGTACAGTAATTAAGTTATACTATCGATTATAAAGAAGAAGTTTCCGACGGTAATTAGTGAGTTCATTTTACGCTCTAGCTCTTTGGCTAAACGAGCCGCCTGGTTGCAGTTGAAAGTCTAATTATCTGTTTGAGGATGTTTTGTCAAACAAAGGGGCTTTTTTATGTTCTAATTTATTTTATGACTTGCATCTGCCCGCGACTTCTCTCTCTATATTTGTCTACAGAGAGAAATGAAACTGTGCTATTATTTTAGTTTTTTCTTTCCCTATCAGGCTAAATGCTAGCTAAATTAAAAATTTTAATTGTGTGCAACTGCTAGAAGCCCCTTTTAATTTTGATGATATATGACTGAGGGGCAACATTTAAGAACTTTGACTAGCGATAATTCGTAAACCATAATGTGTAATTATTAGGTATATTGACAATATAGGTCGTTTTAGTGAGTTTTCTTCATCACCGGTTCTTCTCAGGTAGAGGTTTTTCCATTTTGGAGCCGGTGGTAGAATCTGACTTTCAACAAATAAGTGTAATGCTTTTTATGTTGAATAAAAATATTTGATTTGATTTGATTTGATTCACTTAAGAATCAAACTTCTTGCCTTAACATGGTTATGTACTATATCCATTATCCAGTTATAGGGGGTTCAAAATTTCCGTGAGTCGCGTCGACTTGGCAGAGGCACTGCCGTGCCTCCTGATATTTCACACGGAAACAATTATTCGTTAAAGATAATGCATTGCTCTATACTCGATACAATATAAGTTAAAATTTTGTAAACGATTTTCAATTACATATATTATAAATATCCGTTTCAAATAATATAAACATAAATTGAAAAATTACCTTCTCGGTTATGACGTAAAAAGCCTTTAGCCAAAGCCACTTAGACATCATACAGGTTTTAATTCTTCGATCATAATACAGGTTTTAATATGATTCATCCCAGATTTAAGTGCACTGGAAATTACAACTGTTTAAGAAAAATATAATTTTAATATCTGCCAAGAAAACTGTAATTTAATAAAGTAGAGAAAGAGTGTTTTAAAATAAAACTGTGCAGCTAAAGTCACTAAGCCACTTGGAATCCTATTTTGGTATTTCTGTTGGTTTCGCAACTAATGTTACACAACAAATATTAATAAAACTGATAAAGCCTCTCACTCTCGCCAAACTGCCCATATATGATAAGAGGGCTGGTTAATTTTTCTCTAAAACATAATCATAATAATCATAGAATCGGGATTTAGATTCAAAGTGGAAATTCTGCTAGCATTCTTGCCACCATTATTGTATGTTTCGTATTATTGTATGTTTTGTAAAATATTAATTACTTGTCAATATTATTTTAATTCTAAAATAAACTATTATAAAGAAACGTGCACGACTGCTTTTTAGCACCATATTTTTGTATATACTATCCCTTTATTTATTATCATTCATGAGCATTTAAATTTTTTTTTTTCATGGAAGCTATTTATTTATACCTACATATTATTAGCAACAATTCATTGAAAAGAAAAAAGGGTATTCTCTCACCTAATCAACCCGTATATAGGACGTTCGGCCTGACACAAAATTATAAGCCTCGCTGGCATTAAGCAAATAATCGATATCATTATTGAAAGGGTTGAGAGTCTGGTTAAAAGGGTTGAATTTCTCTCGCCGTTCAGGTGTTATGGTATTTGCATTTCAAATATTTGAACGGGTTTTGGTATACAAGAATTGAAACATAAATTTGTTTCATACAAAACAGTAGATATATGTATTTAAAGATAGATGTATACTAAAAATTCCACCTACTTCCCATCTCGATACCTGGAAATCCACAACAGTACGATTTATAAGACATTTTCCTCGCACAACCATTCTGTGGAACCGGCTTCTTCCGGCCATCACCATTGCGATCTGGAAACCTTGAAAGGCGTATTCTTTCTTTAAAGGTTGGCAATGCACCTACGTGACCTCTATTGTTGCAGGTGTTCATGGATGGTGGTAGTGGTGATCCTACCCGTCTGCCTCTCTGACATCAAAAAGACGAACATAATACACTACTCACAAAAATTAAAGGATATTAAAAAATAGTCAATTTTGAAAAAAAGTTTGTGGGTGATTTTCAACAAGGGATAACTCGGAGAAAAATGGTCGTATAGAAAAGAAAAAAAAGGAGAGTGTAGCTTTAAGTATCTTGTTTTCAAATCTGGTCCGTAATTTTTACAGCACGTGAGGTTGTCAAGTAATTATACGAAAACCAACGAAAGACATTTTTTCAACATTTTTGCTTTCCTTTGAATGTTCCGTGGTCTTCAAAACGTTTTTTTTTATCATGCGACCATGAAACTCCTTTAGTAATTTTTGTGAGTAGTGTAATTATGTATGTTAAATTCATTGGTTACAGCTCTAAGGGTTATAAGTTGCTGGTATTATATATTGAAAAAATACAGCATTGTTTTGCTCCCAAAGACGCGACACAGAATATGTGACCCGTTTGGTGCAAGTGAAAGATAGATATTAGGCCATCCATAATGTTAAAATAATTGATAAGCTTTTTGTAATATCTGAATAATTTCTATTATGTTTGTTTGAACACGCTCCACTCTGGAACTACTAGTCGGATTTCAAAAAACTTTTTGCATGTGACAGTACATTTCTTAACGGAGTCTTAAAGGCTGTATTACATGATGATGCGATATATAGAAGCCGATTAATAAGCAAGAAAGTGTAGGCGGGCAGTGCGATACGGTGAGTTGGTGGAACAGCAACGCAACAATACAGCGAAAAAATGTTTGTTTGTTTAACTAAACAATAACTATGTAGACTACGCGAGCGATGCCGCGGACACAGCTAGCTTGAAGATACAAAAGACGACGACGACGTTGTGGCGCAGCGGTAGCGAACCTGCCTTAAACGCCACAGGTCGCGGGTTCGATTCCCGTTCGCAGCATAATATGTTTTTATTGACCATGCAAGCATATTTTCCGGTCTGGGTGTATTTGTCCTTGTCCTTGTATATGTTTCCGGACCCCGACACAGGATATCACTATCCTAATGGGGGCCGTTGAGTGTGTAGCGTTTATAAAAAAAAAAAGGGAACGATAGTTTAAGTAGGAAAATGCAAAACAAAATATAAACTCTAATAAAATATCACCACATTATATTAGATTGCTATTGCCGTATGATCGAGTTCAAAACTAATAAATGCTTCGCTACCTACATAATAATTATGTACTTCAAACTGACATGAAGTTAAATTGGTTAAAGGATATTAGCCTTTGTTTGTTTGTCGTTATTGTTTTGATGGGGTGACTTTGTCCGGCAGATCATTAATATTCGGGAACTCCAGATATGAACTGCTGGCTTTATTCACTGCGGTCACTCCCGCAATCCATATTTAATACTATAAGTGCTTTTTCGCGTAAAATAACAGAAATGTTGAATAATTTGAAATCTATTTCAGTTTTCATTTAGTAATGTTTATTTAATCCGAGATTAGTTAAACATAATTTAGTTTGAGTACTTTTTAATTTATTAAATCGAATCTACGACGTAGGCTTTTATAATCGGCTACGGCGTAGCACGATGAAGTTTGAAATTCTAAAAATAAGTCGGAGTATAAGATTAAGCATTTTGCGTTTGTATTGTTTTCATTCTACGACGATGACATGTATTATTGTATGTATGTATGACAAAACTAGAAATTCAACCCTTAATATTCCGATGTCTGTAAATCCACAACAGCGCGATTTAGAAGACATTTTCTTCTTCACACAACGAGCCTGAGGAACCAACTCCGCCGGCGATCATTCTGAACCTATACGACCGGAGAACCTTCAAGAGAAGAGTCTATTCTTTCTTTAAGATCGGTAAAGCATCTGAATTTCTTCTGGTGCTGCAGATGTTCATGAGAGGCAGTGATCGCTTAACATTAGGTGAGCCTCCTGCCCGTTTACCCCCTCTTACATAAAAAGAGTATATATATATATATATAGAGGGCCGTCTTAGCATAAGCGGTGTCTATAACTTGAGGACAATAATTAGGACACCAGACGATTTAGTTATCAATTGATGTTTAAAATTATGATTATTTTAAATATGAAATGGTATAATCTTATAACGTTACAATAACAGAAATAAAGAAATTCGTAATGTAACTGTGGCAGTTGCTTGACGTCCGTCATTCAACGTAATGGCAGAACTTTTTAGATTAAAATTTTTAGTGCACTGTTCCCATTACCTTGTAACTCTAATTAAGTTGGAGAAAATTGCCTTTTTTTACAATCACGTCTACCGTAATTTCTGGACTGGTTTAAATTAATACTTAAGACTGTATTCCTTATGTCTTGGTTTGTGATTTTATTTATTACTATTCACTAAGGAATTTCATTAAATGGGCTATCTCATTTTTCTGTCTCATTCTTTGCAAAGAGTCATAAGTCCTGTAAGAAAACTATTATTAATAACTAACAATAATTTTTGTCTCTTAGAAGGAATAAACGGGCACCATTACCAGTAGCACTAAACGGACGTTCAGTTTATAAAACGGCTTATTATAAATATTTCAAATTAACTAATCTTGTGTTATGTATATAGTTAGGCCATAATAATATTAGCTCTTAATATGATCATTATAAGAATAATATTAAAATACTTATGAAAGGCATCTTATAACAGGTCTATTATTAGTATGATAAATATTGAAATATATTGCTACGGTTTCTGCTTTGAGTCTCGACGATCACGGGTTTGACCCCCACCATGCCTCGGAAAGCTATCGGTCCCGGTTGTTATTATACCATAGTAATCGTTGATAGGTAAATGGCTCTTATCCAATGAGTTCGACCTTAGGGTTGCGGAAGCCAGATGACAATAGCTCAGTGTAAAAACTAGTAACCCGTCAAATCTGGATACTGAATCTGGAGTATAAGCAGACTCTGAGTAACTGAGTAAATACCGGGAATAATGCTAAGACGAAGAAAAACATTAACTGTCAGCATAACTGGCAACCATAAAATGTTTCGTGAAAACATGTGTGGTTCAACCGGGACGAAGCAGTAATTATGAAAATAGTTAAATCCAAGCCGTTGCCCGAGATAAATGCCAGCGCGACCGCAGCATCGATCGTAAGTTTCTACGTGAAATATTCCGCCTGAATTCCTAATGTAAGGCGATTATGTCCATCTTACGGTGTAAATACTAATGGAAACATTTAAAATTCTTTCACGTCTGCTATAAATATTTCTTTAGAGACAAATGCTTTATTTCTTAATTTTATGACGTATTAGCTACTACTAGCATCTGCCAGCGGCTTTTATTACAATATAACTAAATAATTCTAAACGCAAACTTCCACCCCCTTTTTACCCTCTTCACATTTTTTTCACTAGAATAAATGGCCTACGTTTTTGTCCAAGATCCCATCTATTTCTATACCAAAATTATTATGAGTGTAGATTCCATAAGATCTACATATATGGAAATTCCAATCTTGTAATTTTTTTTTGCTTATACCACGGGAACTTAACATTTTTCCGGGATAAAATGCATCCAGGTAACAATCTATATCTGTGCCAAATTTTTGCGTGTTTGAGTAACAAACATCGAAACATACAAACTGTCACACTTAGTATATTTGTAAGGTTAGTAAGATATCCATTGTGTGTAGTATTTGAACCATAAACCATTCTTTAGAATTATAATTCTAGTCATCGGGATGAAAACTGCTTTATTAAAAGCGAAGTAATTTCCACGCCCGTTCAGTGAGCGAACGCTTCATGCTATTTCTATAATGATCTTAACCTCAAAACCTATATACACTCGCATGTGTCGCTATTCAATTTCTTCAAAGACGGTTTCATAATGCGGTACGGTTAATTTGCCGAAAACAAAAGGGGTTTTGTTGGAATGAAGATCGATAGTACTCCATTAGTGGCACAAGGTAAAGCTTTTTAAACAAGGCTAGTGTTATATTTTCAGGAGGAGATTTAAGCAGGAAATTTTAAAATAAGTTAGAAAAAAATATTGATGTTGTGTGATTAATGTTATTATTAACATTGGCATTTATGATTTATCGTGGTCATAATCTCACTTTACTACTTTTACGACTTTTTGATAATAATAAAAAATAATTATCTATTAGATTTATATTATAGAATATAATTTATTATGTCTTAAAGTACTGGATAAAAGGAGAAGAGAACAAAAAATAAGGGATGACGTAACTTGTAATAGATATCGTCTATTCAAAAAAGAAGAAAAAATGTCACGGTTTCAGCGTTGTCAAAGCTAGGCCTTGGGGTCACATTTAGTTGATTGATCCCACGTCAAAGCGTTTGTATTCAGAGAGTCGTTGGTCTTTTTGAATAAAATATAGGTTGGGTCTCTTCATTATAATCATGGAAGAAAAGTCGTTGCTTGATGATATTACGATTTTGAGATTATACTTGTCATCTGATATTGAATGTCGGTTTTAATGTAATGACTTCGTAGAAATCTTTCGACTCATTTTTAGACATATTTCGTACGCAGACGAACGTGATCTTTGGCATAGTTAAGGTTTATCGCTACATAGTATAAAACAAAGTCGCTTTCTCTATCCCTATGTATGCTTAAATCTTTAAAACTACGCAACGGATTTTGATGCGGTTTTTTAAATAGATAGAGTGATTGAAGAGGAAGGTTTATATGTATAATAACATCCATTAAATAGTGATATGAAGTGTAAAATATTAAAAACTAGCTGTCCCTCGGCTTCGCTTCCGTTGGATGAGGCCGCCTTGTTCCATCAACTAACCGCTTGTTTTTATTGCTCGGCTTCTAAGTATCGTATCGTGAGTTTGTAAAGCTCATAGCCTTCTTAAAGAAATAAGCTCAAATGCAAAAAGCGTTTTTCAAATCCGATTAGTAGTTCCTGAGTTTAACAGTTTAACACACCATACAAAAGAAATAACCCTTCATCTTTATAATATTGCTTTAGATTGTTATCTACAATAATAAACCAAAATCATATTATGATAGCGGGTCTTTATTACTAATTTTAAAACTTAGTTCTATCAGCGGTTGTTACCTCGTTATTGAATGTTACCGGAAATCTTTGTTTAATTAATTAAAGTATCTTAGCACTCTATTTTGAGATTTGTTATTCTTAAATAAATAAACAGGAGTTGTTGCTTAGTTTCAATCTATTTTACATGCATCATTTGACCATTTATATAGTATTTTGTTAGCTTTAATTGTTTTATGCAAAACACTATTCGTTACGAGTAATTGTTAGCGAGACCCAAGTGAAAAACTAAAAAATTGCTCGAATCCCATCAAATTTCAAATTCATACGGGTTTTCTTTATTTAAAAATAATCTTTTTAAAATTTTGCTTTGTTTACAATAACTGTAAAATGTACTCGCAGTACATTTGAGTGAGCAAAGCCTGCAGAATATGAAAGAATACGTATGTTACTTATATGTACAGTAATTTATATGTTAAAAATTCATACAGTTAATACTAGTAACAATATAATTTGACTGCGAATGTGAAAATAAATTATTTTCCTCTCTCAACAGCAATATCTCTCGAAACATATTTTTCGTCTTAAATTATACATAATTTATAACATTCGGATATGAAATACAGCTTCCTTAATATTTCTTTCTAAGTTACGAAAAAGTTGCGATGAGTTACGCGTTCATTCATACCTAAGATTTTAATTGGTAATATAAAAAACCATTTCTACAAATTTCGATACATGTTTTTTTTTTTTTTTATGTTAGAAGTTGGCAAACAAGCATACGGCCCACCTGATGGTAAGTGGCTGCCGCAGCCTATGAGCGCTTGCAGCACCATTACTAGGTGCCACTCACGCGTTGCCAACCTCGAGATATTAGTTCTTAAATCTCGTTCGCTCAGTAATTTCACTAGCGTACAATGCCCTTCAAACCGGAACACAGTAGTGCCTAAGCACTACTATTTGGCGGCAGAATATTGGACACTGCGGTGGTACCTACCTAGCCGGCCTCTTGCAACAAAAGACCTACCACCAGTGTGACCGATTGCACTGGTGGAATAATCTCTGTTGTGACAGAGGTTATCCCAGCAGCGGGCGATGGGGTCGTCACATCCCGACGCCTTTTATGTATAAATTATAAATTGTTGACGTAGTTGTAAATGCTTTCTGTATTGATTTTCTCTATTTTTTTATATCATTACGGTTGGCAAACAAGCATACGGTCTACCTGATGGTAAGACGCAACCTATGAACGCTTGCGATACTTGAAGTATCAAAAGTGCGTTGCCAACACAAGGAACAGGCAGGAAGGGATGAGAGGGTAAAAAGAAGGGAACACAGAGGGTGGGAAATTAGCCTCCGGCGCTCTCACTTATCGCACGAAACGCAGCAGTACCTACTGATACTGTTACTTTACGCCCATTTTCTTTGAGAGCGTAGTACTTCCCAGCCGAGCCGGCCCTTTTGTGCTGAGAGAAGCATGACTCTACTACCATACAGATTAATAAATAAATAATAAACGCTACACACTCAACGGCCCCCATTAGAATAATTATATCCTGTGTCGGGGTCCGGAAACATTCACAATGACAAGGACAAACACAACCAGACCGGAAAACATGCCTGTACGCTTAATACAAACATCTGCTCCGAGCGGGAATCGCACCCGCAACCGTCGAGGCTTAAGGCAGACTCGCTACCCACAACGCCACAACGGTGTCATACATTACAAAGAAGATATGTGAAATCTAACTTTGTATGATATAAATATAACCTGAACAGTATTTTCTGTGTAAATTTGTTTGACTCACGTTTCGTGTCGTTAAAAGTTTATGAAAAATTCCTAAGAAATTTAAAAATAAGTTAAATTTTGAAATAAAATATTTAGTTTCACTTTGAAAGAGTTTTAAAACGAAAAGGTGCCATTTTGAAAGGATCTTTGTACGCTTAACTATATTCAAATAAATTCTGTTATACCGCTTTAGCAAATGTCCATCTTAAAGTAAAGCAAATTCAAATTTTCTAAAGAATATGTTAAATAAAGAATATAAACAAATTTACAGAAATAAAGCCAACAGTGGTATTTTTTTTATTCTAGCTCATTGCCATTTGTATTTTTAAAATAAAAAATAATACAGAGAACATTTTATTCGCTAAGAAATAGCTCATTTAAAAATAACAAAAGACCTCATTTTTGGCCTAAGCTAAAATATAATTTTATTAATATCTAAGCAAAATAAAAAATATCAGTTTTGCATATGACAGTTTAAGAATAATTTTAGTAATTTAATTCGATTCAATTAATTATTCAAGACAGGAAATTTTAATATAACCGCTGTGGCGTGGTAGTAGCGAGTGGTCGCTGGCTCAATTCCCCCTCTAAGTAGATTTTTGTTATAAATATCTGTTTCGGTCTGGGCATTTTTGCTTGTGGATCCACCGTGCCTCGGAGAGCCCGTTAAGCTATCGGTCCCAGTTGTTATCAATTTTATCCACTGTGCAATTAAGACTTAGTAACATTTAATTTTTAAATAAAAATCTTTCGGGCTAAGAATACCTGGTTAAGGACGTATAGGTAAGCACTATCGACATACCAGTATATTTTCATGAGTACTTTGATGGACGCGAGAGAGGATTTAGGGGCTTGTCTATGCAAATAGCTCATAGGAAATATTATTTCTGAATAAATTTACAACCACAACAAGAATAAATACATATATCTAATTAACAATATAGATTGTGAATTGCTATCTCCCGCTATAACGAATAATATCAAGATTTCCAATTTTATTATGTTTCACATCACTATAATTGTATTTTTAAACTTTATTGCATTTACAAGTATAATCTAAAATTTAGTGGTCTGGTACCTATTATTGCAAGAGACCGGCTATGGAAGTACCATCGCAGTGTCAGATATTCTAGCGCAAAGCAGTATTCTGCGTTAAAGTACAGTATAGTACAATCGAATTCGAGCAAAGGAGATTTAAGAGCCAATATGTCGAGGTTGGCAACGCGTGAGTCTTACTCTTAACTCTTACAAATGTGTATCGTTGCTATCGTTCATAGGCTACGATAACAGTTTACTATCAGATGCGTCGTATCCTTGTTTGCCAACTTAATCACAAAAAAAAACACGATTCGAACAATAAAATTCATTACAATATGTTTTTAAGCCTTACAATTATTCACACCCGTGCTGTTAGAAACGACAATGCCAAACAGACACGTTTTTACAATCGTGCGGCGCTTACAAAGAGTTATGATATGGAATATTTAATTCAAGCTTATTGCAATGGCAAACAATTTTTATTTGTATTTTTTATACTTGATAGAATTTTATGTAATGTCTGTTGAAATAAGAGTCCCAAAAATTATCGACAACACCTTAGAAATTATTGCTTTGTATTTCTCTTTAATAACGAAAAATAAATAATAGTTAAAAAAACTCAAAACACGTTTTTATAGAAAATCAAACCGAAAAATGTATTGTAAAAATAAATAAGAAAAGCGTGGGTTGCATGGTTGATAGATATGAGCAGAACGATTATCATTTCGATAATGCCTTAAAAAGCACCCCACACTTTTATAAACAGTAATATACATATTTTAAAATTTATTGTTCACTTTTTAATTGGATTAGACTTAGACCAAAAAATTGCACAACACTAACTACTGCAGGAATCAAACCCGTGACTGTGTAAGTTAAATGTGGGATCATTCATGTAACAAAATATGGGTCGCGGATCTCGCTTGCTATTAAAAATATGAACAACTACCTCTTGTTAAGTGATTTTCTAAGGCCGCCGTAATGGACATGTCGAGCTTTTTGGGACGCTATTAGAGCCTCTTAAAACTCGTTTGATTTAACCTTCTTTTTGACATAGGGTCTGCGTAAATCTACATAAAATATTAATATTATATTAATAGAATATTTTCATGACGACGTCTTATATAATATTTAAATTACGACGTTGTGGCGTAGCCGTAATGAACCTATCTTAAGCGCCACAGGTCGCGGGTTCGATTCCCGTTCGGAGTAGATGTTCGTATTGACCATTCAAGCTTATTTTCCGGTCTAGGTTTGTTTGTCTTTGTCATTGTGGATGTTTCCGGACCCCGACACAGGATATAACTATCCTAATGGGGGCCGTTGAGTGTGCGGCGTTTATTTATTTTATAATTTATTTATGGGATCAGTCATGCTGTTTCATATATGAGTACACCATAAAATTAAATATAAAATTATCTATGAAACAGTTCTTTCTGTTCTGTTCTTTTGAATACATTATATTATTTTATTTTTATGAATTTAAAATTGTTTGGTATGTCTAAATGGTATTTTTTTATATCATGACGGTTGGCAAACAAGCATACGGTCCGCCTGATGGTAAGCAGTCACCGCAACATATGAACTATATGCTATACTTGAAATATTACAAGCACGTTGCCAACCCAAGGAAAAGGAGTGAAGGGATGAAAGGAGTGAAGGGATGAAGGGAAAAAAGGAAGGGAACAGAGGTGAGAGAGAGGGGTGGGAGGTTTTTTCTCATTGCTTAATTAATGTCGTTAAAATTAATATATTAGTTAATGTTAATAATAATGAAATATATAAATCTCTTCGACATAGTCCAATCGTTTTACAGTTAAATAGTTCCAAATGAACCTATTCTGCTTGCTACACAATTCACTAAAGGATTATGGACGAAGCGAGACACAGACTGCTTACAATATTAACTAGTTATACAGAATAATAGACAATGTAAACTACATATTCAACTGTTACAGGGCTCTTAGTTGTTGACTTTATTTTATTTAATGTAAGACGGGGAAAACGGGCAGGACACTCACCTGACCTCAAGTGATCATCACCACTCATGAACATCTGCAACACCAGAGGGCATGCAGGTGCGTTGCCGACCTTAAAGGAAGGAATAGGCTCTTCTCTTGAAAGTTCCCAGGTCTTATCAGTTTGGAAAGACTGCCGCCGGAAGTTGATTCCATTTGAACTTTATTCATATGGAGCATACTATTAATATTCC
Source organism: Hestina assimilis (assembly GCA_023373885.1). NCBI lineage: Eukaryota > Metazoa > Arthropoda > Insecta > Lepidoptera > Nymphalidae > Hestina > Hestina assimilis. Next base: position 8,115,443 of record CM041755.1, on the reverse strand, counting down.
GTAGCCAAATAGCAAATCGCAACCCTTAAAAACCGCAATCGAATTTTGTCGTAAAATAATACAATATATAGAAATTAAGGGTTGCAGTCCATAGTATCCAATAGAGTGTTCAAAAAAAATTAATTTAACGTATGGCAAGAGGAGGGATTATTGTTGGATAGGTAAAAATAATAAGGAGGTGGTTTTGACTTTTTTGATTAAGTCAGTATTTGTTGTGATATTAGCTCCTGAAGTCATAAAAATTGTATCCTTTTGAACTATGGTATTTAAAAAACTGGAAAAATTTGAGATTGCAGAAACCTAAAAAAAGTTTCAATCACATTTACTTTGTAGAAAATAGGTCTAAAAGTGTATAATATAAGTTTTTTCCAATAGCTTTCTTTTTCATATTGCTTTTAAATATTACTATAAAATTCCCAACTTATTTTTGCGGTCGGTTTTAATTCGTTAATATTTTTAAAGTACTTAAGATTTTTCGTCATCAAGCTGCTCTGCCAACCCTTTTAGTTTCCACTGAGTGTGGTCCACAATGCTCTTGACCGCAATTTTTTTTTGTCAGGATGGTGGTAGATTTAGACATAATATATCATGTAAGGCCTCATTTAGACAGGTTATTATGCTTTCATGCCAATTTTACTCTATCAAAATATAAAACATAAATACATTTTCTTGCTGCGAAGGATAAAAATAGAGCAAATAACAACGTTTTCTTCATAAGCAAATGAAAGCAGTTTTCTAATTCCACAAAGAAGCCTTTGCAGAAACTAATTTACTTTATTATTAAATTCAAAGCAAGCCATAAGCCTAAATGGTTAATATAATATTAATATAAACTTAAAATTATAATATTACAATTACAGCCCCTGTGAAATTGATGAATCTGCTTTAAGTAGACAACAAAGAAAAAATAAATACACAAAAAAGCATTACGCATTCTACGGATTGTAATATTGTGTGACGTAGGCCAACACACACACAAACACAGGCATATCCACCCAGACCGGAACACATGCCAGTATTACAACAAAAATTGTTAATTTTAATACCTATCCCGAGCGAGGTTGAACTCGGCCACAACAGTTTTCAAAATGGATCAATGTATGACCTATTTTTACTAACAGATATCAAAATATAATAAATTGCTGCTCGGGATCGATGTAAAATTGGACGCAAATAAGCAATACCATGTCAACCCACACGAATGTCATTTCGAGAAAAACGCGTTTGAAAATTTTGAACAACTTGCTTTATATGATTTTTAATGTATTGGTCAAGTTTTTTGGCAATTTCAAGATGTATGTAAGTTATTTTACTTATTTTCACATAAAATAAGCGTACAAACTGCATATTTCGTATATAATATAGCCCCAAACGCTTAAAATAATACATAAATTGCATGACCAAAAATGGGTTTTTAGAAGTTTTAAAGCTACAAATATTAAAGAAAAATGTTTTTCAGCCATTTACCAACACTTCTGCATATATAGCTCAGTTTTTTCAATTTTGTGGGTTGACATGGTATTGCTTATTTGCGTCCAATTATGAATAACTAGAATATTCCAGTCGCTTCACCCACGTGAAAAACATTTTATAATGAGTTGCAATACTACTAAATGGTTGCCGATAAAAACTTTTATCACCTTTTAACCCTCTTCACATTTTATTATCGTGCCACAAAGTGGCCAAAATGGTTTACCCTCTTGTCCAAAATCTTACTAAAATTCATCAAAATAATAAGTCTGAATTCCATAAGACCCATCTTATCGAAATTCAAATCTTGTTCATTTTTTGTTAATCCCACGGGAACTTAACATTTTTCTCGGATAAAAAGTATCCTATGTTTTAATCCATGTAACAATCTATGTACATGCCTGTGTTCATTTAAATTCGTTGTAACAAACATCAAAACATACATACTTTCACGTTTATTATATTAGTGGGATAGTAAGATTAGACAGATATATTTAGTTTTCTTGTTCAAAACCCCCTTGGGGTTCTGTTTTTATTTCCCGTTCATCAATATTACAATAGTAATGACGCTTAGTATCTAACCTTTATTAAAAAATGGTACTAGGGCTAAAATTCAGCCGAATTTATTCATAAAAGTTTATGCCGTTTATAATATTACCAAGTTAAGCGCCTGGTTCTATAACGATGTACTAATGTATGCAAAGTGTGTTCGAGTGTTGAAGCTTATTGCAGTGAACTGTTAATGTAATAAACACTCATGGAAACATTTCAAGAAAATATTTTACATAATGTTTTATAATGTTATAAATAGATTATAATTTAATTTTCATTTCATACTAACAATCATCTAAGAGAGCGTCGGGATGTGACAATACGCCGCCCGCTGTTGGGATAACCTCTGTCACAGCAGAGATTTTTCCACCAGTGCAGTGAGTCATACTGGTGGTAGGTCTTTTGTTGCAAGAGGCCAGCTAGGTAGGTACCAGCACATTATCAAATATTCTACCGCCAAATATTAGTTCTTAGGAATTACTGTGTGCCGGTTTGAAGGGCACTGTATGCTAGTGCAATTACTGGGCAGAAAAGATTTAATAATAACTAATATCTCGAGGTTGGCAAAGCGTGAATGGCACCTAAACTAATGGTGCTGCAAACGCTCAGTTACCAGCAGATGGGCCGTATGCTTGTTTGCCAACTTGTAACAAAAAAAAAGAGCTAACGATTGGACTCGCTAGAAGCATATAAAACACAGTAAATTTCTTTTTGAATAGTATTACAAAATTAATTTATTAATATGTAATTTCGACGTATTTTGAATTTAAGTTTAAAGATAAATTCAATTAATATATAACTTGAAGTCACTGATGAAACTAATACGGACAGAAACAAACATTTTCTCTTTGCGATATTGCAATTTACAGTACAAACTAAGTTTCTACTTCAATGTAATATGCTGCAAAATAGAAACTTCGAGAACTTATGCTAAAGTACAGTCATTGGACGGTAGCATATGCACAAACTTGAAGAAAACGACAACTAGGTCAGTATAAATAAAGAATATATACATTAACGCAAGTGACCATTAAGTATATCATTAGATTTGCAATCCCTAGTATTTTGGAAATGACTCATTTAAAATCATTAAAGCCAATAATATATAATGTATAATTTAAATATTTAATTATTAATTAAAATTTGCAATAAAAATTTTACCAGAATATAAATTATATCACTAACTTTTTATATCGTCCAGTCAAAAACGTGGTATTTAAAAACCTTGAAATATTAAATTGCGTGGGCATTTTTCATTTTCCGTAACGCTTTTAGAAGCTGTAATCTTCTTGGATGGGCGTTTAACGCTTGAGTACGAAAAGTTTAATGTAACTTTTGAAATTTTACAGTATTTTATTTAAATACTTACGTTCTAGTTACTATGTATCATTAATTTCATCATAATAATTATAAAATACATATGTTATATTCAACTTTATATAATCTTAAAAGTATTGTCATATCATATTATTACACGTAAAATCAACACAAGATAGCAGTTCAAATATTAGCTTATACAAGAGTTCAGAGACAGCCATTTGCATATTAAACAATTCACGCTGTTGACAAGTAACAATCAAATGTAATTTAGGTGTAAAAATCCGTTGTTGTTCTTTCTCTTGACAGCATTATAATCTCACGAAAATTGTTTTTCATCTTATAACATACATAATTTAGTACCTTCGTATTTGTAATGCATATGTCAACTCTTAGTAATGAATATTATATTATTCATCTTCTTAAATAACGTATTTTCCCAGCATTTCAAACAGAGCAATTGCCACCTAACATTTTCTACCCTAAATGAGAACTAATAAGTTAATCCGTTAGAGTAAATTGTCTCGCCAAAAGTTAAAAAGATCTGATGAGATCTATTGAGATAATAGATCTCATCAGATATACTAATTATAGACTTAGGACCGGTTCTTCAATACATAATAAATATCCAAAGATTCACTGGTGCTCCGTAGTAAATACAACACTAACGCAACGAAATGAAGTTAGTCACTCTGAATTTCTTCGAATAATTTGCGATGGCTAACTTCATTTCTTTGCGTCGATGTTGAACTAATGAAGGAGCACCAGCCAATATGTAATAAGTCTAAATGCTTGACCTTAAGACGTGCTCTCCAAAGCACGGTCAGAAAACTCACCACCCTTTGCCTTTCAAAGCAGTTGTGAACATGCTGCGCTAAATCGACTGTTGCTTTTTTTAGGGTTCCGTAGCCAAATGGCTAAAACGGAACCCTTATAGTTTCGTCATGTCCGTCTGTCCGTCCGTCCGTCTGTCCGTCCGTATGTCACAGTCATTTTACTCGGAGACCATTGACTCTATCTATACGAAATTTACTAAATAGGTGTATTCTATGAACCGCACAAGGATTTTGTAATAAAATCTTAATATATATAAGAATTAAGGGTAGCAGTCCATACATGTAACTGAGAATTGAAAAAATAAATTTCAAAATATGGCAACGTGTGAGATATCTTTGGATAGGTCTTTTAAAATGATAAGGAGGTTTGATTTTGAGTTTTTTCATTAAGCCAGTAGTTGTTGAGATATTAGCTCCTAAAGTCGTAAAAATCGTGTCCCCCTCTAACTTTTGAACTACGGGATTTAAAATTCTGGAAAAATTTGAGCTTGTAGAATAGCACATGAACTTTCATCCAAATTTAGTTTGAAGAAGATAGGTCTATAAATTTAAGAGATATATAAGTTTTTCCCATAACTTTGTTTTTCATATTACTTTTAATAATTACTATGAAATTACCAACTTATTTTTGCGGTCGGTTTTAATTCGTTATTATTTTTAAAACTGTTAAGATTCTTCATAACCTTACCATTACCCATTTACGCCTGTTTTCTCGATTTATCCAAGGCATTTGAACTGGTTAATTACGATATCTTATGGCAGAAATTAAAACTCACTGGCACGCCTGAAGAAATCAACAGGATTTTTAAGTTTTGGTATAAAAATCAGGTTAATGTTGTGCTATGGCCACAGAGCTACTCAAGGTGTGGACTCGGAGCCGAGCTCCCTTATACCCACTATAACTCTAAGGTCCCATCTAGCGCCATAGTGGGACGTCGCGGGGTAGCCGAAGCACAAGATCGCGACGCCCCAGCGCTTGCCCCGAGGTGCCCACTGGTGGCGGCAACTTATTGCCGCCATACATACATAATAATACATACTAATAAATATATACAAATACATACCGCCGCGCGCGAACGCGCCAGGCCTTTCGGCCTCCACCTTAGGCAGGGCGGCATGACCTCATCCAAGTTGTTTAATCTGTATGTAAATGCCCTAATACAGACGCTCAGTAGCACTCGTATCGGATGTCATATTGACGGAATCTGTCTGAATAACATTAGTTACGCAGACGACATGATTCTGCTGAGTGCATCTGTCTGTTCGTTATAAAAACTGCTAATTCTTTGTGAGAACTATTCCAAACTAGGCTTAGTCATGGCTTAGTCTATAACTGTAAGAAAAGCGAATGCATGGTCATTCAGGCCAGGAGAAAATTGATTCCATCTATTGTACCAGCTATCAAGTTACATGGGGTTCCACTAAATAGAGTTGAATGCTTTAAATATCTTGGGCATAGAGTATTCTATGACTTGAAAGACAATGCAGATATTAAGAAGCCCTGCGAGCTTTGTCTGTTAGGGCAAATATGATTGTTTGCAGGTTTGCTCGTTGCTCAATACCAGTCAAAATAACGCTTTTTAGAGCTTACTGCACCAAATTTTACCCTAGTAGCCTGTGCGCAGACTATACGCGGAAACAGTACAATGCCCTGCGTGTACAATATAACAATGCTAATGGGTATGCCTCGTTTTTGTAGTGCATCGGGGATGTTTGTGGACTGTTGCGAAAGCGGTGCACATCGTTGTTGCACAGGATTCGTTCCAGCTTAAGTGGCGTCCTGAGAGCATTTGTTAATAGATTCGATTATTTGTATGTGAACCACTGCTGTCACGTGCTGACAAATTAATCCTGTCTTAGGTTAAATAAGTTTTAGAAATTACTAACGAAGAGGCGTAAGATACTTGTATTACTAACAACATATGATCCATTGTTGGTCGAAATAAAATTATTATTATATATATTATTATATAACCATGCTGCGGAACCCTTCAGTTTCAACTGTGCGTGGTCCACAACGCACTTGACTGGTAATTATTTAATATATATTTGTCAAAAGCTTAACTTTTATTTATTTCTTTATTTCTATATAACTGAAACGTATATGTATATTCTTTTAGTATATATATATATATATATATATATATTAATATAAAAGTATATAAATATATAAATATAAAAGAATATATATATATATATATATATATATATATATATATATATATATATATATATATATATATATTCTTTTATATTTAATGAGTGTTATAAAACCATTTAATAAATATTCAAAGCTATATAATAGGAAGTGTAGTCGTAGGGGTGATATGATCATCTTATAACCTGGCTTGAAAAAGAACTAACACTACACGACAAATAAGTAATGAAATATTGTATACGATAGAAGCCTTTGAGAACATTTTGAAGTATAAATATTTAGGTTAACTTTAGAAGCTAGTGCATTTTAAAACGATTCTTGTACGCTTAACGATATGCAAATACGCTTTGACATTCCGTTTTTGCAAATATTTATCATGAAGTAATGTGGATGCAAAAAATGTAAAATATGGTGGAGAAAATTAAAAACCGGTCAAGTGCGTGTCTGACCTACATATAAAGAGTTCTACAAAAGATAAATCATCAAATTTATTGTAAGGGACCCATTTAATTTTGAAATTATATTTATATTATTAAATGTCATTACAGGAGCCATACAAATATATTCTACAATCTATAAAAATTCCACTATTTACTTATTTAAAAATATCATTTTTCTTATATGGGGTGTCCCCTTTATTTTAAAATCTTAAACTCTTTAAATCGTCTTTCCTTTCGCTGATCATTTCCACAATATACGAGTATGCTAACTTACTACTTATTGAAACTACCGACAACTTTTATTATTTACCTTAGTTATGTGCGTATTGAAGTCTGTACTTAATATTTTAATATTTATTCTACTATGTGGGGATTGATGATTTGTTAGTCATTTTCTCAAACTAATGTAGTATTAATTTCTTAAATATATTTTTGGTGTGTAATTTACTTTGTAACAGGGCCGACATTTAGACTCTCTACAAAGGCCCCGCAAAAACAAGAATGAAAAAAAAGTTATACTAAAGGAACATACGATTATTGTTAAAAGTCACGGTAAAAATACGTTACATTCGATCTACGCCATGAAAAAAAGCAGTATGTAGTAGAAAAAACTAAAAAGTCCTCATATTTTTTAAATCAAAATCTTTCGCCTACAGTATACAGTATTGGATTTAGCGCGTAAAGATCGAAGACCATCAACATCAAAGGATATTTACGTGAGTGCTTTTGTGAATATGGATTCGAACCCGCGACCTGTGGAGCTTAAGGCAGGTTTGCTATCACTGCCCCACAACGTCGTTAATGATCAATGAAAAGTAATTATTATGTTATGTTACCAGCTTCTTATGTGTGTGTGTGTGTGTCTAGTAATTTAGTGATCCCACGGGAACCCAGCATTTTTCCGGAATAAAAAGTATACAATATGTTAATCCAGGTAATAAGCTATGTGTGTACCAAACTTCATTGAAATCTGACGAGTAATTTTTGCATGAAAGAGTAACAAACATCCATCCATCCAAACTTTTACATATATAATATTAGTTAGTTTGAAAAGACTACAGATTTTAATGGCCTAAGTAAAAAAACTTATCTTTTATATGGAAGAAGTTATTATCTACACTACTATATATTATAAAGAGGAAAGATTTGTATTTCTGTGTGTATGTTTAAAGTGAATAAAATCAAAAACTGTGCCGATTTCAAAAATTCTTTCACCATTGGAAAGCTACATTAATCCGGAGTAACATAGCCTATATTTGTTGCTAGATTAGGGATCCTTACTAAAACTTAACTAACGTAATCCAAGGTGTAAAAAGTGCCCTAAAAAGTTTTTCGTCGCATGCACTGCGGAAACTATTGATGATAGAACAAAAGTATGTTCTACAATTTTAAAGAACATATCTTCAATAAAATAAATAATAATATCAACAAAAAATATTAAAAATTTTATGTCTACCCGCGCGAAGCCGAGACGGGCCGCTAGTTAGTAATATAAAAGAAGTTGAATATATTATCCTTCATGTAGCAATTAGGTCGTATTCACGGACTATTAAAAAATATGGCTGCTTTAAGAACGCAAGCCACCTCTTGCTAAGTGATTTTCCTGGGAAGCCATAATGGCATGTCGAGTTTATTGGGACGCTTTTAGTGTCTCTAAAAAACTTGTTTAATTTGACGTTTTTTAATAAAGAGACAGCGCAGTTCTTTAATATAAAAAAATCTTTCTTTTTATTAATATAATGAACCACGATAAAGTAAAAATTATTATCTCTAAAAATAAATACAGTTGAAGTGTCTCTTTGTAATTCCAATTTAATAATTTTATATTTTTTGTTAAGGTTATTATTTTATCTTTTTCGTTTCTAAAATAAGTTTTATTTTGTATTCATACACACATCGCGCTGGCTGCATTTGTACAGATGTCCACTGAAAAGCAGCTTTAGAAAGAGTCGATGGTTTTTTCACGAGCAGTATAAATGCATAATTATGAAATTACATACGATTCTTACATAATTTTTTTTGTTAAATAAAATATTTTAATAATGTTTGTCTGTATGTCTGTTTATTCCGGCTAATCTCTCAAAAAGGCTAGACTGATTTTAACGGGACTTTCACTGGCAGATAGTAGATGTTATAAGGAGTGGCAGGTAATAGCAGATGTTATGATGAGTATAAGGAGTGTTAGGCAAAAAGAGTTTAGCAAAAAGTAGTAGGGTTCCGTGTACCACGCGAGTGGCGCTGCGAGCGAGTCTAGTATTAAAATAAATGTATATATTTATTACCAAATCAGAATATAAAAGGTAATAAGCCGTGATTTCTATATCCATATTATATTATATTCAATGTTTTTGTATGCAGGAGCTTTATGCTATTGGGTTTAAACATTTCCAATACCTATTTCCCATTATACTACAATACAATATTTATATGTTGACGCATGGCGAAGTGTTATAGAGCCTATTTAATACGTTGGATTAGAAGAACAATATTTGAAAAGCTGTTATTCTAACGAAGCGTAACATTGATGGTTGAGCGATGGTTAATTGAATACTGATCTACTGATCATGAAAAAATTCAATTACCGCATAAAAGACGAATCGTTGAAATCCGACAAAGTAGTTACAGTGCTGTGCAATTTATTGTGTTATCTAGTCAAGTGATGAAAAGCATTGTTGATTATAAGAAGTTGTTCATGAAGTTAACCTACTTAAACCTACAGGAATGATGGATGAAATTTATAAAGCTTCAAGGCTATCCTTAGCTTAGTTTGATTCAAAATGAATACTGATAAAACCATGCATGGTTCTATATATTAAAATGTAATATTACAAAATAGTTTCTAAACGTAATTTTAACAATAACGAGTTATATGAATTAATCATTTTACAGGCTATAGTTCAAAACGAACCTATTGTACGCATCATAAATTTCACTAAGGGTTTATGCGCCAAACAAGATACACAAACCGCATTCAATATTACCAATATTGAATTATGTGGAATAATTGATAATGTTCACTAAATATCATACTGATAGTAGATACATTATTATGATCTTCATTCAGAACATCTACATTAATATTACATATGCGAACTAATTCTATCTGTATAGGTTATATAAAGATAGCTGGCATTATAAAAAGTACATAGGTCACTTTTAATAGACAAATAAAGTCACGAGTGAAATGTAATTAAATAATATATGTTTTTAAAAGTTTTTTTTTTCTTAAATATAACAAACTAACACACACTATGAAATCAAAAAAAGTAATAAATAAATAAAATAGTTTATTAAGACCAGACGTAATTTACTAATAAATAAATAGGGCTACACACACAACGGACCCCATTACAATAGTTATATCCAGTGTCTGGGGCTGGAAACATACAAAATGACAAGAACAAATCCGTCCAGACTGGCATACATGCCTGTATGGTCAATACAAACATTTGCTCCGAGAGGGAATCAAACCTACGACCTGTGGCGCTTATGGCAGGTTCGCTACCGCTGCGCCACAACGTCGTCTTTACCAGGGAAATATATGGCAAGTTAATACCACTAATACATGTAGTCGAACTTAGTAGAAATTTATTCATAAAGGGAGAGTTGTAAGCCGCTTATAATATTATCAGGTTACGGCGACTGATTCTATAAAGAGGTACAAATGTATGCAAAGTGCGCTGAGTGTTAAGGCTTATAGTTTTTCGCCTGTTACGTATTAAAAATGTACAAAGTAATATTTTACCAATGTAAAATATTAATAACTTCTATCCAAAGTGTTTTAGAATACTTACTTTAGAGTCCTTTCAAACTTATATTTGAAGACGAAGAAGATTATCGAATATAATCGAATGAAAATTTTAAGCTTTGAACATTTTAAAAAAGTTACCTTAGTGTAGAGGCGTACTCAATGAGTGACGAAGTGATGAAGTGACGAAGTGATCCGACAGAGAACCAAAGTCATCGAGATAGCCCACAGGATTAGCAAACTGAAGTGGCAGTGGGCCGGCCATATCAGCCCAAGAACCGACCACCGTTGGAGTAAAACGGTTCTTGAGTGGAGACCGTGGACCGACAAACGTAGTGTAGGACGTCCTGCGACTAGGTGGAACGATGATCTTCGCAAGGTGGCCGGCAAAAGCTGGATGAGAGTGGCCGAAGATCGTGCTCAGTGGCGTAAAGCTGGAGAGGCCTATGTCCAGCAGTGGACTGATAAAGGCTGATGATGATGATGTACTCAATGAGAGACGACTTGTTTGGTGGATGTACAACTGTTGGTGGGAGGCATACATACACAACACCTCCTCCACTGGTAATTTAAAAATACTTGGACAATTTTATTTTTGTATTTGAAGCACTTTTGTTAATATTTTCACTGTTTTGTTATACAATGTTGCTATTTAATACTACATTCATAATTATAATATTATTTAATGACAGGGTTGCCATGTACTCAATGACGTACTCATTGGGAGACGACTTACGACTCGTTTGATCGTTGTTGTCTTTAATATAACAATTTAATCATAAAACTGTTAGTGGGAGTGAGTTACAATAATATATCAAATGTTATTTATAAAGTAGCAGGTCCGACAGACGTTCGTCTGCTTCAAAACTTGAATAAAAAAATTAGAATCTGTTGTCTTCTTGTAAACACTTATATCCATGGTCAAACATGGTCCATCATTTATTTAGGGTTCAGTGATATTTTAAAGTACTTCGAACTTTTGTTCAAATGCATAATATATATGCTTTGCCAATGTTGAATTAGAAGTCTTTGAAACTGAACTTTATACAAACACTGACAGTGTTGCAGTGTTAGTGTGTGTGACAGTACGATAGTGCAATTTTCAATATAAACTACTCTACTGTAATAGATTGTGAAACCGAAACCTCGAGAACTTCTAATACTTACTGAACTCCAGTCATTGGACGCTGGGATATGCACAAGTTTGAAGAGAATTACAACTACGTAAGGACGGTTACAAACCAGCGGTTTTTAAACGAGCATCGCTTGATTTCGAACTTCAAAACACGACTTTATTCCAGCGTCAAACTGGTGGTTAGATGTGTCAGTAGTATATTATTATTACGTACAAATATAATTACTTACATATACGAACTTATTCGCGTCTTCGGTCGTAGGAGTTAAAAAAAACGATAAAAAACTTAAACGCTCGTATGAAACGTTAGTCTGAAGCCACCCTCAGTTTTAAGCAACATTCGACTAAGTTTTACAAACATCATTTTATTCTATCGGCTAACCGTTTAACAGTTACAATCATTCGTTTTTATATCAACACAGCTGGTTTTATTAAAAAATTCCTATTAAAAAATCATTGGCCACTACTGATAAAATTTGTTAAATTTTATATTAATAATGTATAAATAAATATTTCTTTTTTATAATCATAACAAAAGATTAAAATAAAAATACGAAGCGTCGGATCTTTGGAGCGCGCTATCGTGAGACATCTTGAAGGCGTCGAGTGGGTAATCGTACAATGAATGAAGTTTCAAGTCTTCTTCACTCTTCGGCTGTCGAGTAATCTATGTGTAAAATGACTCGAGCGTAGACTTCAACACTCTGCCGGACGCAGGACCACGTAATCAAATATTACAATGCATAGATATAGAAAAAGATAGATAGGTACCACGTATACGGTAAGCATTGAAAAATGAACTATCTGGAATTAATGGGCTGGGATATTGACCAATGATATTCAAGGATTTTGTAGCGCATGCGTACGATGGTATTATTATGTTCTGAGCCACTTGTTAGATGGCGCTTCAATTTTAAACACATACTGCCATTTTCCGACGCGCAATTTCACCGGCGTCAGGATGTGACGACCCCATCTCCCGCTGTTGGGATAACCTCTGTCACAGCAGAGATTATTCCACCAGTGCAGTCAGTCACACTGGTGTCTGTCTTTTGTTGCAAGAGGCCGGCTAGGTAGGTACCACCGCAGTGTCAAATATTCTGCCACCAAATAGTAGTGCTTAGGCATTACTGTGTTCCGGTTTGAAGGGCACTGTACGCTAGTGAATTAACTGGGCAGACGAGATTTAAGAACCAATATCTCGAGGTTGGCAACGCGTGAGTGGCACCTACTAATGGTGCTGCAAGCGCTCATAGGCTACGGCAACCACTTACCATCAAGTGAACCGTATGCTTGTTTGCCAACTTTTAACATAAAAAAAAAATCAAGTCAAATCGCATGCTTCTCTTTTCATTGCAAACGTTGTGATCTCATATGCATAACCAAATCCGACATAATTACGAGTATATTATAATAAGCGGGAAGGAGTAATCATGAAAGGAATTAATGTTTTCTGACAATTTCACTTTCATTCATTCATTGAAGTTCGTTTAAGTTCATCTGACACCGTGAAATGCAACGTACGAACTAATCCTCAATAACTCCTACTAATCCTAAAATTAATATTATAAATGTAATAGTGAGTTTTTTGGTTTATTTTATATTAACACTTTAACTCTTCAATCGATTATAATAAAACTTAGCATCAAAGTTGTCAAGGGCAACGAAACGGATATAGCAGACCTTTGATATAGAATACTTTTCCCCAAGGCATAGAAAAAACTTTTAGATGACCGGCTGCCGGCTGACATAGCAACTCTGAACATTGTTTTTTATAAAGAACATTAGAAATGCTTTTTCAAGGCATTACTAATATTCCTATTGCCCCTCCAAATAAGGTCGTAGCTAGTGCTAGGTACGACAATAGTCCAAGGGGGTCACAATCGAACCCGCAACTCTCGCATTAACGGAACGCAGTCGGCCCTTCTACCGTAGAGCTGTTAAGGCTTTAAGTTCCAAAATCCATGCTGACGATGTCACGGGTAGATGCTAATCAATAACAAATGAGTTTTTATTTTTAGTTTCCATACTTTCTTTGTTTTAAAATATTCAAAACGATAACATATTATGTGCTTAATAAAACTAATTAAATGTAATATAAAACCCGTCAAACCCTTATTTAAACTACGAAAACATTTTCAGGCGTATTGAGAGAGATCGTTAACAATAAGCCAACTAATTTAATAAGCTCTGCTCTCAACATAAAGTCGTGGCCGCAACCCAATCATCGATTCTCGTTTACATGCAAATTCGACCCGAGAACTCTACCCTATAATTATTAAAATCGTTTAGCTGTAAGCTAAATAACTTTTCTGCTTTGTCAAATAACTTACTTTACGCAGTTTGAGACATTAGCGCGGGATGGTAAAATTAGTTAGTGTATATTCAATATAGACTTATAACATCGTTGTTGCATTGTGGGCAGCGAGTCTGTCTTTAGCCTCGGCCAGATGTTTGCATTGATCTTACTTATATGTGTTTCGATCTGGCGTTTGTCCGTGCGGGTCTCCCCACCGTGCTTCGGAGAGCACGTTAAGCTGTCGGTCCCGGTTGTTATAACAAAACATCTGATAATGATCGTTAACTCTTGATTATTAAATTGCTCTTATCCAATGAGTTATTAGTTCGCCCCTAGGGGTTGCAGAGGTCAGGTGGCAATCACTCTATGTGAAAACATGTAACCTGTCAAATCCGTATAAGAGTAATAAGAAAGCCCTTGAAATAAGGAATAAGGTCAATACGGAGTTGATTAACGATTTTGTATTTCTCTTGCTGACTGTACTTTAGTACTTTTTTATCTATACTTTGTGAAATACACTCTTACTTTCTACATTTCGTAATTGGAAACAGATGCCTAAGGAAACATCGTTCGTTTTTTGTTATTCTAATCCGAAAGCCTCAAAATGATAAAAAGCTAATTTACCTTTATAAATTATCTTCAACGTGTACAAAAGGGCCGTAATGTGTAAGAAGCAAGTTGTACTTTCAAAAATTTACTAGCATGTCCGTAACATGCGGGTAAATTTTAATTAGCAGTATAAAATTATTCAACCCCTCTCGGTGCTCAAAGACCTTGTGTATTTAAACGTAATACAAGAGGTCAGTCTAATTTAGTATGCTTTTGCTTTTCTCAGAATTTAGCTATATACCTTTTCCTTCCTTTCAGATATCATAATAATATATTAAATTAGTATTTATAAATACTAACAAATAAAGTAGAAATCATATGACTGTAAATAATTTTTCAAAGGAAATATTTGTATGTATATTCAGTCAAAAACGATTGTTATGAACAGCAACATCTGATGCCAGTGGTATACAAGCGTAGCCAGTATTTGAGCTCCATATAGTTAGCGGACCATTTTCTGAAATTTGACCTATAAAGTATATGGCCTAATTGGTCACTAATTGGTCATAATTGGTCAGTATATATGAATAATTGGTCAGCACTCTGAAAAAAGTTACATACATTTTAAAATTTTAAGTTCACAAAAAAATTTTGGCGGAGCATTTGAATCCTAGACACCAGATCTAAGGTGATTTAAATTGGTCACGTAATGGTCATAATTGGTCACTAGGTCACAGTAATTGGTCAGCCTTGTAACGATCAATATATCACAAAATATCCTCAAATTGGGGTAAAAATACCTTCAACACGATTATAGTGATACACATTTCGTACACAGTTCATACAAAGTCCATTCTAGGTTTTTTCATTTGCTAACACTCTGATCTTAATTGGTCACAATGTCACAGTAATTGGTCAGCCTTGGAACGACCAATAAATCACAAGATATTCACACATTCGGTGTAAAAATAAATACCTTGCACACGATTTTAGTGATACACGGCTTGTACACGGATCATACAAAGTCCGTTCACAGTTTTTTTAACTGTTCACACTCTGGTCATAATTGATCACTAAGTCACAGTAATTGGTCAGCCTTGAGACGACCAATACATCACAAAGTATTGGCACACAGTGCATAAAAATATCTTTTACTGCATTATAGTCATACCTGGCTCGTAAACAGTTCATACAAACTTCATGCAAGGTTTTTTTATGTGGTAACACTCTGATCTTAATTGGTCACTACGTCACAATAATTGGTCAGGCTTGGATAAATATTTATATCAGAGTTTATTCGCACATAGAGTAGAAAAATACCTCGCACAAGAATATAGTCATACACGGCCTGTACACGGTTAATACAAAGTCTTTTCAAGGTTTTTTTAACTGGGCACACTCTGATCTTAATTGGTCACTAGGTTCCAGTAATTGGTCAGCCTTGGATAAATAATTGTGTCAGAGTTTATTCGCATAAAGAGTATAAAATACCTCGTACACGAATATAGTCATACACGGCTTGTACACGGTTCATACAAAGTCTATTCAAGGTTTTTACCTGGTCACACTCTGATCTTAATTGGTCACTAGGTCCCAGTAATTGGTCAGTCTTGGATAAATAATTGTATCAGAGTTTATTCGCATAAAGAGTATAAAAATACCTCGTACACGAATATAGTCATACACGGCTTGTACACGGTTCATACAAAGTCTATTCAAGGTTTTTACCTGGTTGCACTCTGATCTTAATTGGTCACTAGGTCCCAGTAATTGGTCAGCCTTGGATAAATAATTGTATCAGAGTTTATTCGCATAAAGAGTATAAAATACCTTGCACACGAATATAGTCATACACGGCTTGTACACGGCTCATACAAAGTCTATTCAAAGTTTTTTTAACTGGCCACACTCTAATCTTAATGGGTCACTAGGTCCCAGTAATTGGTCAGGCTTGGATAAATAATTGTATTAGAGTTTATTCGCATAAAGAGTATAAAAATACCTCGTACACGAATATAGTCATACACGGCTTGTACACGGTTCATACAAAGTCTATTCAAGGTTTTTACCTGGACACACTCTGATCTTAATGGGTCACTAGGTCCCAGTAATTGGTCAGGCTTGGATAAAAAATTGTATCAGAGTTTATTCGCATAAAGAGTATAAAAATACCTCGTACACGAATATAGTCATACACGGCTTGTACACGGTTCATACAAAGTCTATTCAAAGTTTTTAACTGGCCACACTCTAGTCTTAATGGGTCCATAGGTCCCAGTAATTGATCAGGCTTGGATAAATAATTGTATCAAAGTTTATTCGCATAAAGAGTATAAAAATACCTCGTACACGAATATAGTCATACACGGCTTGTACACGGTTCATACAAAGTCTATTCCAGGTTTTTTTACCTGGTCACACTCTGATCTTAATTGGTCACTAGGTTCCAGTAATTGGTCAGCCTTGGATAAATAATTGTATCAGAGTTTATTCACATAAAGAGTATAAAAATACCTCGTACACGAATATAGTCATACACGGCTTGTACACGGTTCATACAAAGTCTATTCAAGGTTTTTAACTAGTCACACTCTGATCTTAATTGGTCACTAGGTCCCAGTAATTGGTCAGCCTTGGATAAATAATTGTATCAGAGTTTATTCGCATAAAGAGTATAAAATACCTCGTACACGAATATAGTCATACACGGCTTGTACACGGTTCATACAAAGTCTATTCAAGGTTTTTACCTGGTCACACTCTGATCTTAATTGGTCACTAGGTCCCAGTAATTGGTCAGTCTTGGATAAATAATTGTATCAGAGTTTATTCGCATAAAGAGTATAAAAATACCTCGTACACGAATATAGTCATACACGGCTTGTACACGGTTCATACAAAGTCTATTCAACGTTTTTTTACCTGGTTGCACTCTGATCTTAATTGGTCACTAGGTCCCAGTAATTGGTCAGCCTTGGATAAATAATTGTATCAGAGTTTATTCGCATAAAGAGTATAAAATACCTTGCACACGAATATAGTCATACACGGCTTGTACACGGCTCATACAAAGTCTATTCAAAGTTTTTTAACTGGCCACACTCTAATCTTAATGGGTCACTAGGTCCCAGTAATTGGTCAGGCTTGGATAAATAATTGTATTAGAGTTTATTCGAATAAAGAGTATAAAAATACCTCGTACACGAATATAGTCATACACGGCTTGTACACGGTTCATACAAAGTCTATTCAAGGTTTTTACCTGGACACACTCTGATCTTAATGGGTCACTAGGTCCCAGTAATTGGTCAGGCTTGGATAAAAAATTGTATCAGAGTTTATTCGCATAAAGAGTATAAAAATACCTCGTACACGAATATAGTCATACACGGCTTGTACACGGTTCATACAAAGTCTATTCAAAGTTTTTTTAACTGGCCACACTCTAGTCTTAATGGGTCCATAGGTCCCAGTAATTGGTCAGGCTTGGATAAATAATTGTATCAAAGTTTATTCGCATAAAGAGTATAAAAATACCTCGTACACGAATATAGTCATACACGGCTTGTACACGGTTCATACAAAGTCTATTCAAGGTTTTTACCTGGTCACACTCTGATCTTAATTGGTCACTAGGTTCCAGTAATTGGTCAGCCTTGGATAAATAATTGTATCAGAGTTTATTCACATAAAGAGTATAAAAATACCTCGTACACGAATATAGTCATACACGGCTTATACACGGTTCATACAAAGTCTAATCAAGGTTTTTTTAACTGGTCACACTCTGATCTTAAGTGGTCACTAGGTCCCAGTAATTGGTCAGCCTTGGATAAATATTTATATCAGAGTTTATTCGCATAAAGAGTATAAAATACCTCGCACACAAATATAGTCATACACGGCTTGTACACGGTTCATACAAAGTTTAATCGAAGTTGTTTTGTTTGGTAGCACTCTGATCTTAACTGTTTACTACGTCACAGTAATTGGTCAGCCTTGTTCAAGGCGTGTATGACCATATTGGTGTGCAAGGTATGATTACGCCTAACGTGCCGATATCTTGTGATATATTGGTTGATTCAAAGCTGACCAGTTACTGTGCCCAAGTTACAATTCATGATGAACGTATTAATAAATAAAAAAACCTTGAATGGACTTTGTAGGAACCGGGCACGAGCCGTGTATGACTGCAATTTTGTGCAAGGTATTTTTACACCCAATGTGCGAGTATCTTGTGATGTATTGATCGTCTCAAGGCTGACCAATTACTGTGGCTTATTGATCAATTATAAACAGAGTGTGACCAGTTAAACACACCTAGAATAGACTTTGTATGAACCGTGTACAAGCCATATATGACTATATTCTTGTGCGAGGTATTTTTCTACTCTATGTGCGAATAAACTCTGATATAAATATTTATCCAAGGCTGACCAATTACTGGGACCTAGTGACCAATTAAGATCAGAGTGTGACCAGGTAAAAAAACTTTGAATAGACTTTGTATGAATCGTGTACAAGCCGTGTATGACTATATTCGTGTGCGAGGTATTTTATACTTTTTATGTGAATAAACTCTGATACAATTATTTATCCAAGGCTGACCAATTACTGGGACCTAGTGACCAATTAAGATCAGAGTGTGAACAGGTAAAAAAACCTTGAATAGACTTTGTATAAACCGTGTACAAGCCGTGTATGACTATATTCGTGTGCGAGGTATTTTATACTTTTTATGTGAATAAACTCTGATACAATTATTTATCCAAGGCTGACCAATTACTGGGACCTAGTGACCAATTAAGATCAGATTGTGACCAGTTAAAAAACCTTGAATAGACTTTGTATGAACCGTGTACAAGCCGTGTATGACTATATTCGTGTACGAGGTATTTTTATACCCTTTATGCGAATAAACTCTGATACAATTATTTATCCAAGTCTGACCAATTACTGGGACCTAGTGACCCATTAAGATCAGAGTGTGGCCAGTTAAAAAACTTTGAATAGACTTTGTATGAACCGTGTACAAGCCGTGTATGACTATATTCGTGTGCGAGGTATTTTATACTCTTTATGCAAATAAACTCTGATACAATTATTTATCCAAGGCTGACCAATTACTGGGACCTAGTGACCAATTAAGATCAGAGTGTGACCAAGTAAAAAAACTTTGAATTGACTTTGTATGAATCGTGTACAAGCCGTGTATGACTATATTCGTGTGCGAGGTATTTTATACTTTTTATGTGAATAAACTCTGATACAATTATTTATCCAAGGCTGACCAATTACTGGGACCTAGTGGCCAATTAAGATCAGAGTGTGAACAGGTAAAAAAACCTTGAATAGACTTTGTATAAACCGTGTACAAGCCGTGTATGACTATATTCGTGTGCGAGGTATTTTATACTTTTTATGTGAATAAACTCTGATACAATTATTTATCCAAGGCTGATCAATTACTGGGACCTAGTGACCAATTAAGATCAGATTGTGACCAGTTAAAAAACCTTGAATAGACTTTGTATGAACCGTGTACAAGCCGTGTATGACTATATTCGTGTACGAGGTATTTTTATACCCTTTATGCGAATAAACTCTGATACAATTATTTATCCAAGTCTGACCAATTACTGGGACCTAGTGACACATTAAGATCAGAGTGTGGCCAGTTAAAAAACTTTGAATAGACTTTGTATGAACCGTGTACAAGCCGTGTATGACTATATTCGTGTGCGAGGTATTTTATACTCTTTATGCAAATAAACTCTGATACAATTATTTATCCAAGGCTGACCAATTACTGGGACCTAGTGACCAATTAAGATCAGAGTGTGGCCAGTTAAAAAAACTTTGAATAGACTTTGTATGAACCGTGTACAAGCCGTGTACGACTATATTCGTGTGCAAGGTATTTTATACTCTTTATGCGAATAAACTCTGATATAAATATTTATCCAAGTCTGACCAATTACTGGGACCTAGTGACCAATTAAGATCAGAGTGTGCCCAGTTAAAAAAACCTTGAAAAGACTTTGTATTAACCGTGTACAGGCCGTGTATGACTATATTCTTGTGCGAGGTATTTTTCTACTCTATGTGCGAATAAACTCTGATATAAATATTTATCCAAGCCTGACCAATTATTGTGACGTAGTGACCAATTAAGATCAGAGTGTTACCACATAAAAAAACCTTGCATGAAGTTTGTATGAACTGTTTACGAGCCAGGTATGACTATAATGCAGTAAAAGATATTTCTATGCACTGTGTGCCAATACTTTGTGATGTATTGGTCGTCTCAAGGCTGACCAATTTTGTGACTTAGTGATCAATTATGACCAGAGTGTGAACAGTTAAAAAAACTGTGAATGGACTTTGTATGATCCGTGTACAAGCCGTGTATCGCTAAAATCGTGTGCAAGGTATTTATTTTTACACCGAATGTGTGAATATCTTGTGATTTATTGGTCGTTCCAAGGCTGACCAATTACTGTGACATTGTGACCAATTAAGATCAGAGTGTTAGCAAATGAAAAAACCTTGAATGGACTTTGTATGAACTGTGTACGAAATGTGTATCACTATAATCGTGTTGAAGGTATTTTTACCCCAATTTGAGGATATTTTGTGATATAATGATCGTTACAAGGCTGACCAATTACTGTGACCTAGTGACCAATTATGACCATTACGTGACCAATTTAAATCACCTTAGATCTGGTGTCTAGGATTCAAATGCTCCGCCAAATTTTTTTTGTGAACTTAAAATTTTAAAATGTTTGTAACTTTTGTCAGAGTGCTGACCAATTATTCATATATACTGACCAATTATGACCAATTAGTGACCAATTAGGCCATATGCTTTAGAGGTCAAATTTCAGAAAATGGTCCGCTAACTATATGGAGCTCAGTATTTGGCCCAGGGAATGGCAAAATCTTAATTTAGGTCCTCAAGGGAGCAAAATGACCATTCTCACCAACAGCATTCGTCCATTTCTCAGTATTTTACAAGATCCAGGGTATGGCAGCTGTCCCCTCTTGCTCCTACCTCGCTACGCCCATGCACTGGTGACACTTGCCACTATTATCAGCCTTTATACCGGAAAAGGCACGCGAGCTCGGCTCTTTTAAACACGAAATGATACGCGTGTAAGCGCGAATACCAGAAGGACGTATACACTAAAAAAAAAACACCAGTCTGAAATCACCGCTATTAGAGCCTGTTCTGTATCGTGACACTTTCTTATTACCTTATTACCAGTATTTTACTAGAGAAATTGCGCCGAACTACTGATTTCGTATGTAATTGAATTCAACGACTCGGAGTGAATAACGGACGTCGGGGCTCTATAGATGACGAAGTCCCGCAGAGATCTAATCTTGGGAAACTCTTTCTTATTTATATACATACGTATAATAGTACTTATTCTATATATAATAAAATTACATACCACTCTAAGAGTATCTTATTTCTCTTGATAATATAACTATAACAATGAATTTACCTATGAAGACGAAAATGATTAAACAGTAATAAGGTCAAGAGTACGTAGCCTAATCAATTTCAGATATGTAAATAAAATTGCACCGCTTAGAACAAAGAAGGCTAAAATTTTAATTATCTGAAAGTCAAAAATCGTTACACTGATAAATTTGGAAGTAGGGCAATGTTTATTTGATAAAAAAAAATAGTTCCTCTCTTTTCTAAGGTATTTTTGAGGCTAGTATTATAATAGAAGTTATAAAATGAGATTTCAATAATTTGAACACATGTCTGGAAATAGATGTAAAATCTACATAATACTATATAATTAAAAACGTATTTTATTGCAACAGAATATACTAGATGCTTACATACACAATGAAAATCGTTGTGATTTTATTTAACTTAGCATTGTAAACAAAGCTTTATAAAATAATTTAAGCAACAGCTTTAATGCATTGCTTATAATATTGCCCTCTATATAATTGAACGGTTACTGTATCGGTTGCTGTACTATGTATATTTCTACTTATTTCTACTAAGAATTTGTTGAAAACGTTATTATTCCAACGCTACGTCATAATTGTAAAGCTCTAAAGAACGCTAGGTTCTGCTCAGTTATTAGATATTTCTTTCTGAACCAATATTAGTTTTTTGAGAAATCTTCTTGATTTGATAAATATTAATAATATTTATTTAATCTTTCTTCGACTTCAATAAATAGAAAATCATTCTAAGTAATTTTCATTAGAGTTTCCAGTAAGCCCCGTCCAAGCAATCTTTACTTGCCATTTTAATTAAATGTGATTTCTGGAAGACGAAATGATTTACTGAAACCATACGAAAATTAATTTTATTGTTGTTAAAAAAGTGGGATACTTACTAACTTTCTTCGTAATTTTTGGGCTTTTTGATCACACCCTTTTAAGTCCTTTTCGGCGTGGTGGAGGAGACTGCTCGTCTTCACTTTTACTGTTTTAGAAACTATCAGTATCAATTGCACCAACTGACAATGATATTGTCTCTTTCCATCATAGCCTTCAAATCGTCACCAGCTTCGGATAGCAAAAGACTTTTACGTTGCGTCCTGGAGTAAAGATGAAGATTCGCCGTAACATTTTGTATAGCCATATCATACACTACGCACGGTCGGCACATTCTTTAACGATATTTGAATGCTAGTAGAGCTATGCTTTTCCCGGCACAATTCGGGTTAACCGAGGAAATACTACCCCTTAAAAACGGCGTAAAGTAACAATATCAGCAGGTACTGTTGCGTTTCGTGCGATGAGTGAGAGCACCGGAAGTCCAATCTTCCACCCCACTGTTCCCTTTCTTTTTTCCCTCCTATCCATTGGGTTGGCAAGGCCCTTGTGATACATCAAGTATCACAAGCGTTCGTAGGTTGCGGTGGCTGCTCACCATCAGGCGGACCGTATGTTTGCCAATCGTCGTGACATATAAAACTATATAATCATGGAAACAATAAAACAAAATTCTATTGAGTATTTCGAAAAGATCGTCACTTTCATTGAGAGCATATATCACTTGTGTTCATTTCCTTTGCTTCCCACCGGTATATCCACAGCCCTCTAAAAGCCATAAATGAATAAGGACGGAAATGGGCCGAGCTCGCTTGACACTACCTACATACCAACGATGAATAATGTCAATGCTTTGGAAGCAATGTTTTTAAAGTAAATTAGATGACTAAATTTCATATCGAAGACACATTTATTTCTCACTAAATTTCGTCTCGTGCTTTCGCTTGCGATAAAGTATGTAGATTTTATTCAATACTCCAGGCTTCACCATCAGGCCGGACGACTGTTTAAGAATTATTTTTTTAACCTTCGGGAAGAGTTCTGTTTTTCTGAGATTGATATAATAGTTTTTCTATAGTTACCATGCAGCACGCTGATAAGAATCAATGTGACTACCTCCCATTAAGATTACCCAATGAGAGGCAACGGATGAAGTCTAAAGTTAGCTGACTATGCATAAAAGGTGCCTATTCCATCCGATTTTGAAAGGACCCACGTTAAGTATTGGGTATTTTGGTATTTTATAATCATACTAATTTCTGCTTTTAAATATAGCAAATATTAAACAATACAACATCATAGTAATGTTTTTGAAAGCTTGTATACTTTTAGGAGCCCCGAAGGCTTCTATCACAATTCGCTCGATATTATTCAGAAGCGTCGTATAGTCGTGTTTGTTAAAGCTAAATTCAAAATCAAAAAATTACCTTAATTCTAATGCTATATTTTTCTTGATATATAGTAAGTAGTGTAAGAAGATATTATTTTTCATAATTATGTATTAAAAATTTGTTATGTTATTTTAAATAAAAATCTGTAAAAAGTTTACATCGGTACTTATTTATCTTCAGTAGTTGTAATAAATAAACGCTGCACACTCAACAGCTCCCATTAGGATAGTTATATCGTGTGTCGTGGGGTCGGAAATATTCACCACAACATGGATAAATATACCCAGCAAACATTTGCTCCGAGTGGGAATCGAACCCGCGACCTGTAGCGCTTAAGGCAGGTTCACCACAACGTCGTAAGAAACGGAACATATTCAAAAACCTTTAAATTAGGCAATTTATACACAAAGGTCGAAAACAAACACAAACACCGAAAATGTATTCTACATTTTCGTCAAAAAAGAAATCCATCTTCAAAGTTCCAATTCGCGAATGTTAGCGGTAAAGGTAGGCCGAACTACGGCAGGCCTGTTTTCAATTACGAAACTAAACGTCTTTTTATTGTATAAGAACACTTAACAAACTAACTTGAGAATAGTTTTTCACTTAAGCATCCTAAAAAGGCCTAACAGCA
Organism: Hestina assimilis; assembly: GCA_023373885.1. Taxonomy (NCBI): domain Eukaryota; kingdom Metazoa; phylum Arthropoda; class Insecta; order Lepidoptera; family Nymphalidae; genus Hestina; species Hestina assimilis. The sequence goes on along the minus strand of CM041755.1, from coordinate 8,090,598 downwards.
CTTTACACCTTGCTCAGACCTAAGTAAATTAAATGGAAAGGGTTACTTCTCAAGTTGAGCTTCCCAAACTAAAAGAAATCGAAGTCCATCTAAAGTCTTTTTAAGATAAATGAGAGATCGTAAAACTAGATCGGAAACTCGTGACGTCCCGGTATCCCATTTTATGACACGATTATCATCGCTTATATTGACATCTCGCAGTTCTTAGTCTAACTGAGCGTATCTCAGCTTACTCTATATTATTGCAAATAGTTTCATTCGTCGTTTGTCGTATCGTGAAATGTAATATCAAAACTCACTAAATCATCCTTTAAATATAATTTAATTCTTGTTAAACTTAGTAGTCTAGTGTTCAAATTCAAATATTTTTATCCAACGTAAAAAGCATTACACTTATTAGTTGAAAGTCAGATTCTACCACCGGCTCCAAATTTAATCCTCTACCCGAGAAGAGAAGTGAGAAGTTTTTTAATAGGTTAAACTTATTAATGATCATTATAGTCAGATCATGAGTCATCATTATTACTGTGCGGCTTTTCAATAATTGTGTGTCGTAAGGCCGTTTAAATAGACACACTGATACTCGGAAAATCCGGCAAAACAGAAGATATATAACGTTCCTAGGATTTATGCTGATACTTTATACTAGACAAATAAACATTTAACCTACTTTCTGGTCGACCCTAGGGAGCAATCTAATAGATAAGCAAACAGAAAATATCCAGAAATCAACTACTGTTTCGAAAGGTAGGGACTAACTAACTTAAGACAAGCAATAACTATATAACTAATCTGAAAACAAACCATTCCATGGTCCAATGAGACATACATACTGTTACGGAGAAGCTTATTGCCGGGGAATGAGGTTCGAAATCGCTACTCTCTCTATGTTTTTCCTTCGTAACGCGTAGGTTCTAGAAAGATGTGTTCTCGAAAAGTGCTGTATAACATTCCGTGGATGGAGCTTTCTCGAACCCGTGTTCCGTCATTCAGTTTAGAGCAACGAGCCAAGGAACTACAAGCGATACAAGTGATCAAATGCGAAACCTAGTGATCTCGGCTATCCTTCTGGACTACGATTGACCTGTGATTTGGACTTGTAGTATGTGAATTTCGGTTCTGTAACCCTGAGATCTTACTAAAGTCTTATTTAGAGCAATCAGGTATTTTAATCCAAATCTTCGAACCCCAGCACGTAACAATATTTTATAAACTTACATTTATTTATATACTAAAAGATGACTTATGAACTTTCACCAACATCACTGGTTAAATATCAAAAACAAAGTGGAAAGGTAAAGTAAAACAGACAAAAACGGCTCAACAAATCGATTCAACGGTCTCCCGGGATTATTGATTTTAAACTAACAATCTGTTGCTTCACAGCAAATCATACGATGAGATTCGGCTACCAATATTTGAACTTTGGGTAAGTAATATTTGTATTTTAGATAATGATTTTGATGGTGAAAATGATGATGAGTAACAAAGAATGATACATCTTTGGAAATAAATACATAAATGCAACGTCAATAATATAAAATTATAGTCTCAATAGCTCAACGGTAGAAGATTTCGATCCCCCTTGGAAAATTGTCGTTCCCACTCCTAGCGCAAGCTTCGAGCTTATATAAATATATATATAATCATAGTAAATTAGTATGTCCAGGAATTTGAGACACACACGAGCATAAGCATAACCAGATCAGATTACAAGTCTGTATGATCAATACAAACAACCGCTGGCTATATGGCAAATTCGTTAACTCTGGACCACAACGACTGTAATAATAAATAGACACCGTTTTTAATATAGATTGTAAATATAATAAGCTAAATCTATAATAAGTTTCTATACGATATATAATCGCAATACGACGACGTTGTGGCGCAGCGGTAGCGACCCTGCCTTAAACACCACAGGTCGCGGGTTCGATTCCCGCTCGGAGCATAATATGTTTGTATTGACCATACAAGCATATTTTCCGGTCTGGGTGTATTTGTCCTTGTCCTTGCATGTGTTTCCAGACCCCCGACACAGGATACCTATCCTAATGGGGCCCGTTGAGTGTGTAGCGTTTATTTATTATTATTTATTTAATATATCATTATTCTGCAAGTAGATTTTAATTATATTATCTCTAAGTATAAAACGATTTCCTTTAACAAATATTTTCTATACATTTTCGGATACACGTCCTCGTATGTATGTTTTACAATGTCGTCTGCTACAATCTGTTGCTTCGTCGGCTCTCAGTTATTGAGACAGCTATTTCACCATTTATCTGTCCTCGCGGCGATATGAAGAAATAGGGGATGTTCTTGTATTTATTTTACGTCTTTTTCGCTGTTATTGCTACTTTCTTCAGATGTTATTAGTACGTAATTGTTACTTATTAATGTGAAACTTAACATTTTATTGTACACCAAAATTTTAAGAAAATACATAAAATAGAAATGAACAAATTTAAATTTGCACAAAAGGCGATTTTGTCGCTTAGAATCGATCTCTTCCAGACAACCTTAGGCATAGGAGATCCGCGTGAAATTGTGGGCGGAGTTGATATAAAATAAATATAGATACAAATAACTACATTCTATTACTTAAACAAAATACACAGAATAAATAATAATAAGTATTTAATAATAAACTAATATATATAAAAGTCATATAACGGAGATCAAATTGTCATCAGTCATTTTCTAAAATATATGGTAAATATATTGTATACTAGCGGGCTCGGCAGACGTCCTGCCCCGAAAAAATCTGGGACCCGATAGCAGCGCCCTCTACCCGGTGAAAGTTTTTCATTGACTAATAAGGCTATTAAAAAGCAGGGGTTGGTGATAAAAAGTGAAAATTTAGGGTCGTATGTATTTTTCAATGCCACATAATAAAAAAATAAAAATAAAAATTTTATCCAAAAAATAAAAATAAAAATTTGGGGTGGACACCCCTTATCTCTGAGGGGTTTGAAAATAAGATAGTAGCCGATTCTCAGACTTACTGAATATGCATTAAAAAATCATAAGAATCGGTCAAGCCGTTTCGGAGGAGTATGGGTACGAACATTGTGACACGAGAATTTTATATATTAGATGATAGTTATTGACGAGGTTGGCCGCAGGTAGCTAAACTGCCTTAAGCACCACATGTCGCGTGTTCCATTCTCGCTCGGAACAGATGTTTGTATAGACCATATACGCATGTGTTCCGGTCTGGGTGTGGTTTTCCTTGTCTTTGTATGTTTCCGGACCCGCGTCACAGGATATAACTATCCTTATGGGAGGCGTTGAGTGTGTAGCGTTATTTATTTATTTATAACATTGTTTTTAGTTTTACTACAAACGTACGAAAAGATAAGACGGTTTTACGAATTGAATAAAGTTTTATGGTAGCTACACTATAAACTGTCGTGTCTAGAAAATCGTTTTAGGTCTTGGGAAATACCTAAGTTACTTTGTACGCCATACCAAACCTATAACAATAACAGTTTAATATATTTTCGTCGACCATAAAGCTTTCAACGTTTATGAAGATAAAAAACCTGTGGCACTCGGGGACTGCCGTGGTAAAGTTATTGCATTGCATTTTTTATCAACTTATGCAATACATAAAGTCTTGGCTGTTTTGAAAAAGTTAAAATACAAATGAAATCGAACATTAATGTCAAGCAAATAAGATACAATTTCGTCTATAATTCCAAATTTCATTGAAATAAAGTAAGAAACTTCGTAACTAATTTCAAATATTTGGATTTGGAACATAGGTACATCACCCATAGATACATTTTTATATGGAACTTTAACTTTATAGAATAATCGCCTTAATTCTCTTTTAATTAAAGACGAAAATCCTTTGCATGTATAAGAATTATCTATAAAGGTTATAATCGGGGGGCACGGCAGTGCATCCGCCAAGTCGAGCGCGAAGCAAACATTTTTACCGGAACCATTTCGCCATGTTTTAAGGCCCCTATTTGAGAATCTCAAGATATGACTAGAATGCAGAAATTTTCGTCATCCAGTAAGCTATAAAACAACACTTAAAATAAAAAATTTCCAGTCTGTAAGTCATTTAGTTCCGAAGCTATGCAAAAGCAAAGTTTCGCATTTATGACACCCAGACACTCATGATCATCAAAATAGAACTAGTACTTCCCATAAACTCAGAGAGCTGAAATTTGGTACAAAGTTAGGGTTTAATGGCCACATAAAGGGAAAACTATAAAAACTAGGATATTCGAAGATCTGGTGACAACACAAGACCCCAATCAAACTATTAAAGATCGACATATACCGCCTTTACAAAAAATATTCAACTTTGTTTACCTCTTCATTTGATGTCAAAAATCGAAGGTCTGAAGATCTGATGAAGAACCCTCAGCTGTATTAGAAAAATGGAAAAGCCCCCTTCTACTATTGGTACATAAAAAAATCGACTGTCATTGCAAAATTCCATTCCAATCTAGCCTATTGCTTCCCACTGCTGGGCGAATGCCTCCCCTTCTGCTTTTAATACGCATATAAATAAAATTAAAGAAAAACTCTGTATAAGACTAAATACTTACTCCGAAAAAGAAAAAGAATGTGTCAAATAAGAAAATCAAATAAAATAAATCAATATGCCCACGTTTCTACAAAAAAAAAGTGGAATCCCACCAAAAACATTTATCTCTAAAAAGTAATGAAATCTAGACAAAGTCTTCCCAAGTCTAAGGTTCCTTACTGCGATTTCTTTTTTATTATAGTTAATGTTGTGTGACTTGGCCATTGGAGGGTAAACAAGGGTACAAAACCAGGTGCTCCATGACACCATTGCACCAATCTCTCGCCGCTACCCATTGAAGATGTAAAATTGCCACTTGGAAAACGTTGATTCAATAATCAGTCAATTGTACGTTGTCGGTTTTTTGGTGGGATATATTATGTTTTGAAATTGAACATTAGTCTTTAATTATAGTAATACGCTATGTATTACTTAAATATCATTTTCCAATAAATTTATTGAGGTATTTGCTAAAAAAATATTTTAAAAACGTTAGTGAAAGTACCAGCCAACAATAAAAGGCACGAAAGTAAATTTACAATTACGCAAGATGAGGGGTCAACAAAATGGTAGGTCAAGCGACAGTATCATACAAATTATCTTTCCGTTCAGTATAGGTTGAGCTCCCGTTGCACTTCTATCTTTTATGTTCTCCTAGTAATTATTCTTATGTGGAGTGTTAGGTTTATTTTCGTTACGAAATTTCTTGATTCGGTCGCCGCGCTCAAAGCCCGCGATAAAAGCTATGCAATAGCTTAATAATTTGATTTACTCATTTGAAATATAACCGCATGCTGACCAAAACATTATTATATTAATTGACATCATTACATTACAAAATAAAGGTTTTTTAAAATCGAAAACTGATTAGCTAGAATATAACTTATAAGTGTTCCACAATGTTTAATCAAGAAATCTTTTAACAAGCCATCTTTAGTCAAGTTGTCTTCGAACTAATGAAAGTTTTCTCTTATCTCATTCAATGACTTAAAGACTTTTAACTAAAAATCTTGGGTACGCAAGTTTTATTAGCTATGTTTTACTTCCCTTAGACATTACAAAGTTAAGTAAATAAATAAAAATACACGTACATTAATAAACATTTTATACATGACGTAACGTACCTTTGTAACATAAAACTCTGGAAATGCGCGCAAAAACCCTACCCACCACTGTATGTAGAAGTGTGGAAGTGAGGAGAAAAGGATGCTATTTAAAAATTAAAATATGCATAGGTCGATGGCTTGAATCTAATATACTGAGTTAATCGATTATACTGGGTTAGTTAATTATTTACATTCTAAATAAAATTTTTAAATCGAAAATATTAACTTTATTTTATTTTTTTAGGTTTTTGTATACACAAAATTTTATGTTCCATACATAATTATTTTATATATCTTACCTAAAAATGTATGTGTTGCCAGCGCTCATATATATCATAAAATTATAATTATTAAAAAAGTTGTATTAATATCATTTGATTTATTTTTTAAAACAAATAGCCACTAAGAAACTAGCCAAAAGGACAAATGCTTAAAATAATTTTAATTTCAATTTACCTTAGAAAAGATTTTAACATAGGTTAAGCGTGGGATGTTTAATCGTCAGTTACTACGCCTACAAGGGTTCTCGACCATTATTATTTGATTGCAGACATTTCTAAGTGCACAAAGCCCACGCTTAAACCTTTAATAGTTTCTAAATGACTAAGTAGGTAGATAAAGCGCAAAGAGCAAAAGGTCGAAATTTCAAACAGAAAAAAATCATTTATATGTATAATTATATTATCAAAGGAAACAATACACGAAAGGTTAGAAAAGACACGAGAAAGGTAAGAGAACTTTAGATTGATAGCAAAAACATGTTTTCCATAATATCTCAATATAATTCGAACTACTATTACTTATGTAAAATAAAATAATATATAAAAAATAAAAGCATATGAAAGTTATCGTCGGACAATGCTAAAATGCACAAACAAACATTAAGTTTACATAATATGTTGCAAAATTGGTTTTTGATAAATAAAAAAAGACAACATATAAATAAAAATAAACTACTAAGCTATTAAGATCTAAGAACGTAAGAATCACTAAAGAAATAATAAAATGCTTCTGAAGCCGAGTTGAAAGCGATAAAAATTGATGAGTATTTAAATTGTCCGATGGAAATCCAATAACAATTACGATTTTGATCGTCGGACATTTGATTTTAAGTGAAACTTTATTTCGACGTTACCATAATTGAATTAAAAATAATTGAGTATCGTCTTTATATTTAGAAAATACCGAGGCTTTTGGGAGAATCTTTTTTTAACGGTCCAGTGGTTGCAATTTGTCCTCTTAATTTTTTTCCATCCAGTCGATTTTTAAGGAGGAAAATCCGACATTATAATTTAAATATTTACCAGAACAGTAAGAGGAGGCTAGAGCAGGAAAATGAAGCAGTCAGAGGGTTTGAATATTTGACTTTCATTTAACGAATAACAATAGTAACATTACTGTTACTTAATTTAACATATTCTATGTGAGTATAGTAGTTTACCGACTAAGCCAGATTATTCTACTCCTGAAGTTTGTGTAAGTTTTTACCAAACTTAACGTTGCGTATTGTAGTGTAACCGAAGGCTTACTATACATACAGAAAAATTTCGTAGACTCGTTGGTGTCCCTTCGTAAATTCAACACCAACGTAACGGAACGAAATTAGTCACACACTAACTTCATTCTGTTATGTTGTGAAAATCATACCGGTGAAGTAAATCACTTCGATCGATGAAAGTAACGAAATTAGCCCAATTTAACTTAAAATATAATCCTCAAATTCAGCAAAACCTCAAAATCCTCTTAATACTTCAACGTTACCTCAAAAGCCTTTCCTTTTCATTAGTTCTCGTTACTTCGTTATAATATATAGCTTCGCATTCACGTAACGGGCAGCACAATTTTTCAGCTCAACGTCGTCAGTAGTTTACGAGTAACGTAAAAATCAGTTAAGTGCCTATATGTATGTTTTGCTCTGTAGCCCGTAAAAGGACAAATAGAATTGGCCATTTACGCGGGTCACGTTCAAGCGGACCCGTGGGATCGATTTCCGATTACAGGTTTTACTGCTTGCGGTAAATCCGACATTCCGCACTCTTATATCACGTGATTAGGGCGGTAAACTGTACCTTATTCGGTAATTTTGCGAAATACTCAAAATAAATATGTTTAAGCGTATAATTCGTTCTTCTTGTCCAATTAATCTCAAGGTTTATACTGTTAATGCTTTAGTATAAGACTTATAAAAAATGTAATACTTTTGTGGTCATTTTGAATTTTTTTTTATTGATGTCAGCTTAGTCTAAAAATTAGATTGGATTGACATAATGTAGTCTAAGTTTCCAGTATCAAAAATTTTACGAAAGAAATTGCACAAAATTAAAGTTACTTAAGGCGGCCTTAATGGTACACCTTCATTAATATAGTGCAATAGTAGCGAATGCACAATATTTTAATAATAGTAGGGGAGCCCAAGCGGGGATTTCGGGATTTACTAAAGCGCGTCAGATTAATATACAGGGGATACCTTGTACCCGGTTAAGTACCTCCACAAAACATGAGGCCCATATATAAGGCCGCCCGTAAAGGATACAGGATCAGATTAGTAAAAAAATTGACCATCAGAAATTCTCGAGCGCGTCAGATTAAGGTAGGGTGAGTTAATTACATCCTAAAAGTGTATATTCCACTAATCTGACAATTTGAGAGTGACGTAAAAAAAGGGGAGGGCAAAAAGTTGTAAAAAAAAACGTCATCTCGACATTCTCGAGCGTAGCTAAATTTTTTTTATTTTGAAGGAAATAATTCAAGAATAATGAAAAATATATAATCTGACGATTTCCGCAAGCCCAAATAACAAAAATTCGTCGATAAAGTTAAATGCGTGCAGTTGCGTGATGCCTACATTTCCTTCTCCGCGTTTCTATTCCTCTCTCATTCTTTCTCTATCTATTACTCTCTCACTCCGTCCCCACTCTGGTTTCTGCTGCCATGACGCCATCACAGCTGATCATAAAGACACGTGGTATAGTCTGTTAAATGTAACTTGAACCCTGCGCAGTAACACGTTTTTGGGTCCCAAACGTATGCGGTATGAAGGGGGCAGGGTTTAGTACACTCGCTCACGGTTGTTTTAGCTCTTTGATAATAAATTATTAAAAAATAAATTAAAATATAAATTAGTTTTGTCAAGTCTGTTAACATTTATTTCGAGATAATGCCTCGACGACAATCAACTTTAAGGCGACGGGAGAGACGGATGGTATTTGACGTTTGTAGTTATTTTTTAAAAGAAAATAATATAACTAATTCTTTGAATAATACTGCGGAAGATACGAAGAAGTCTGTCTCACTATTAATAATGTACATTAACTTTTTTTTTATATATAGGTTTATTTGTTTTATTCTATACTATTTATTTGTTTTATTCTATTTAAGTAATTAATAACGATAATAAATAAATAATTAATTGAATTTAGAAGAAATAATAACTATATTATATATTCATTCCGTTTTCCCACTTTATAAAGAATCGATTTAAATAAGACGTAACCAATATTTTTGTCTAACATTTTTGTCCATTATTGTACCTGCGCAGAAGCGGCCATTTTGGTTCAAGTTACATTTAAGGAACTATATACTGTTTACAACGTGTTTGCAACGTTTTGCTATTTTGATATTATTTGTGTGAATTCAAGTTTATAAATATTTAATATGAGTGATATTAATTTGAAATGTGTATTTTGTGGTGAAAGTACCTTACAAAAAACAATTAAATTTTCGGTAGAAACATTAAAAAAATGTGTAAATATTTTGGAATATCGTCGGAGCAAGCCGGTTATCCAAAAGTCTCGAGGAACATATGATAACCTCGAATTGATACGCAATCTGAGGATGAAATTGAGCCAGAAGAGGAAGATGATTCTACGGATGAAGATGATGATTAATTAATCAAATAAATATAAAATATTAAACTATTTTAAGCTTTTTTTAAGTAATTTTTTTATAAATACATTTATTCTACTAAAAAAGCATACACTTATTTAATTGCATGCTATTTCCTGATCTTTTCAATTAATTAAGTTTAATGATTTAAAAGAATAGAAAAAAATTTTTTGACTTCCCGCTAAGAAAAATTGAAAATTTTAATATTAGTTCTTTGAACTCAGGGAGCTCAAAATATCACATAAATTATATTTTGAGCTCAAAAATATCATAAGTACAAGTTTAAGCGCCCAGGAATGGAATTAGCGGGAAGTTGCAGGGATGGCCTTTAAGGTGAACCGTTTTTCTAATTTTTTTGTCACATTAGGCGAATCCTCTAGATAATCGTCAGATTATGAGACAGTATGCTTAGAACATAAAAATGAACCACATATATCCTAATCTGACGCGCTTGAGTATTTCAAAATGGCGAATTTTTTTGCACATTATGAAAATGACCGCGAGTTTGCGTCCCATCGAAATCGTCAGATTAGTGAATGAGAGCTTTTTTGGTGCACTTAACACTGCCTTAGAAAATCTGACGCGCTCGATTAATTTTTTTTTTTTCATTTTCAACCCTTAAATACAACCACCCGCATCATGCAAACGATCAGATTAACATACGTACATTATTAAAAATACGTAGGGCATTGATGCTATCAATATCTGACGCGCTCGAGGATGTCCATGCAACAGTTTTTTTTACATATTTAAAAATCTATAGCCGCTTCCCCCACCGATGTAAAGGTATATGTCATATAACATTTTTTTCTTCTTATCATCTAAGCTTTGCATCCCAATAGGTCTCTACAACGCTCGAGTAAATCCCCATTTAGCATCGTGGGCTCCCCTACCATAAAGGTATAAGCTAGCTTGAATTTTCGCCTAAATGTGAATATGTATGTAGGTGTGCAAATCACCGAAATAGTGTGGAAATAACTTTGTCGCGTGTTTATTGTCATTTATAATTTATTGTATACCGGAATGTAACACCGTATATCGACTGCTTTGAAATATTTATATACCAGCTACTGCATATACAGAGATAATACTGTGTTGATAAATCATTAATGAGTCCGAATTCTATTTATAGATGACTACACGTAGGTAGCCTTTTGATGGAAACACTACAGATCCGCTAGAGACAATAGTGTACCTATATGTATAAATTGAATTTACCCGGATAGTTTCTGTCATATATAAGTTCTTTTTTTTTTTAATGTTAGAAGTTGGCAAACAAGCATACGGCCCACCTGATGGTAAGTGGCTGCCGCAGCCTATGAGCGCTTGCAGCACCATTAGTAGGTGCCACTCACGCGTTGCCAACCTCGAGATATAAGTTCTTAAATCTCGTTCGCCCAGTAATTTCACTAGCGTACAATGTCCTTCAAACCGGAACACAGTAGTGCCTAAGCACTACTATTTGGCGGCAGGATATTGGACACCGCGGTGGTACCTACCTAGTCGGCCTCTTGCAACAAAAGACCTACCACCAGTGTGACTGATTGCACTGGTGGAATAATCTCTGTTGTGACAGAGGTTATCCCAACAGCGGGCGATGGGGTCGTCACATCCCGACGCCTTTAAAAAAGTTCTTTACAAATAAATTGAATTTTCTATTTGTATTGTAAAAATAACAGCGTTTACTAAATGCTTATGTAAAAAAAAAACAATTTTTAAAATTTTTCCTCACTGTCCGACTGTTCCGGATAATTTTGGATAAATAAACAGTTGGGCCAAATTTAACTAGATTTTTACTCACTGATGCTATAAGAAGTGATTTTAGAATACGAATTATGAATAGCAACAATATCAAAACTAATTCTATAATAATAATGAATTAAAGCGTCAATAGCTCCACGGTAAAAGAGCCGACTTACTCCGTTAACGCGACAGTAGAGGGTTCGATGCTGACCCCGTTGGGCTATTGTCATACCCACTCCTAGCGCAAGTTTTGAGGTTATTTGGAGGGGCAATAAGAATACTATTAATGCCTTGAAAAAGCATTCGTAATATTCTTTAAAAAAAAACTTTTTACTCAGAGAGCGAAACCTCGTACAGTATTAGAAACAATGGTACTATTGAAGATGAAAAATAAATTACAATAGTCTTGAATCCAGAGACTGAAGACTCTCAGTCACAGTACTTATATATTTTTGATTTCCCTCGAGATATTCAACAGTCACTTGTATATACCAAACGAAACGGCCTAAATAATTATGTCGCTTTTATAAAAATAAAATTTTCGGTAGTTTATTTTTTGTTATGTTACGCATTTTAACATTTAATAAAAGATATCTCTCTTAGCTATCGCTAATTAAGCTTATTCAATTATTATTATCCAATATTATAAACAACCCTTAGTGCACGATTTTATTATATACTATCTTTTGCAAGTAACTTCGCCTGTTTAGCGATAAGACTTTGAGTAGTTTTACTATACCGACCCAGTTAGAAAACTCGCTTTTTAGATGTTTATCAATGGAACATGTGGCAGAATTAATTAAGACTTGAAAAATACAGCTTTGAGAGCCGCATTTAATTTCATGCAGAAGTTAACATAGGATCTATACAAACAATCAGACAAAAAAAAATTTCTTCTATTGCTGTTATAAAAAATCCTTCAATTAAGTTTTTTTTAAACATCACAGTTTTTTAAATGTAAAATAATCTCTAATAATAATTCATTCCCATAATGATATTATAATACTATAAAAGTTCGGGTCAAAATGAAAACATAATTCCAAAGTTCTCGTTTATATTCGAAGTATATGCCATCGGACTTTTAAAACGGAACATTCTTACGCTGCGAAAGTTTAAATTTTTCATACATTTTCTAAGCTTCTATTATTTATCCGTTGTTCCCAAACTTTTACACCGAGTGATGGATGATCAATCTAACTTTCCATAAAATATATTGTAAAAGGGTTTCGACTTAAAATTTGGAGATTATGAACCTTTTAGGTAAAACCTTTGGGTTCAAGAATTTAAGTTTTAGTACTAATCTCGACAGATCGTAATATAAAGTAGGTTCTTGAACGGAATATACTTAAATTGTGGTAAAAAAAAGTAACTTAATATATGAACTGAATAAAATTAAAGTTATGATATTAAATATATATTATAAAAAATGCACTTTAACGCGTTAGTGTATATTATATTCTATGCGTAAAAATTATATTTTGAATTTGTCTCGTGCTTTACGGCAAAACCTGCATGTATCGAGAAGAATTGTGAGAAATCTGTACCAATATAACAAATCTGAAAAGTTTGTATGTTTGTTTGGTTAAACGCGGTAATTTTTGGAACTACTGGTTGAATCCGAAAAATGATTTTTGCATTTGAAAGAACATTTCTTGAGGAAGGTTAACATTACGATACGATATACATATAGAAGATGATCAACAAGAAAGGAAGTGCGGACGGGTGATGCGTTACGGTTAGTTGGTGGAACAACAACACAAAAATAATAATGCCGTATGCTGTGTGTTTGTGTGTGCGCCTGTGTGTATCGAGCCTACTACAAGCTAATGAGCACACGAGCAAGTGACCGCACAGCCGGGTGCTTAACTCTCTCTCTCTTTGTCCCTATCTCTTTTTATCATAAAACCTAATAAAAAATACATATTTCATTTCCAATTACATTCAGAGTTAAAGAAAACATGTAAGGACGTCCCTGACGGGCTCCTCCGGCGGTACAATTTTTATTTTTAGTTATCATTTCATTTTGTAATTTCTTTCGTCATTTGATAACTTTACAACTTAATTCTAAAATATGTAGCGGCAAATATGTTAACGTCGTATTCAATGACTTTTACTAAGTCAAACTATTTCAAACAAGTTTAGAAACTGACACCGACTAATATAGTAGCCAAGTGGGAAAATAATTTTGTTCGATATACGAGTGCTTTACTTCTTAATGAGGATTCCAACTTTGTATTGTTCTTTATTAAGATTTAGGACGTTGAACATAATATATAATTATATTTTATTATATTGTAAGCTGTACATAGTTTTCTTATTGAGAATATTGCCTGCTTTCTTTTTCTTATTGAGAATATAGCCATACATGTTTGAAAACTGCTTATAATTACCCGACTGCCGAAGTAGGGTAATGTTTTTCGAGCGTATGTATGTATGTCTATTTCTTTGTGACGCTCTACAGCCTACAACTTTTGACGGATTTTAACAAATGAGGTGTCATTAGATTCGTCTCAGTTGTGAGCGTGACGTAGGGTATTTTATTTCAATTTGGTGCCCTTGGGAAACAAACTATTCTCCAATTAATATTGCGTGTGAACGAAGTTTGTTCATCACTCAGAAGGGGACAATTTAAAAGCGAAACCACATAATATTGTATTCACTATCACATTTATTACTAGTTTTTAACAGTACAGATTAATATAAACAGCCTAACAGCGTAGACTTCAATGACCGGGTATATCCCCGAAAACTCGCTGTCATAATTGGACCCAAATAAGCAATACCATGTCAACCCACATGAATGTCATTTCGAGAAAAACGCGTTTGAAAATTTTGAACAACTTGCTTTAAATTAATTTTTTATATGTATTGGTCAAGTTTAAGGCAATTTCAGATTTATGTAAGTTATTTTACTTATTTTCACAAAAAATAAGTATAGAAACTGCGTATTTCGTATATAATATAACCCAAAACGTTTAACATAATACATAAATTGCTTGGTTAAAAATGGCTTTTTAGAAGTTTTAAAGCTTACAAATATTAGTGTTCTTCAGCCATTTGCAAAAACTTTTGCATATACAGCTTAGTTTTTTCAATTTTGTGGGTTGACATGGTACTGCTTATTTGCGTCCAATTTTATCCCCACCAATTTACTTGCTTGTGATTGGTCGTTGAAGATTGACAGTATCTCGGTCAGTCACAAGAAGTACTTTTAATATAAGGCTTTACAAAATTTACTAGTATATACATATTATGTATTTATCCAATTGAAATATTTAAAATAATATTCGGTATATTTAAATATTTATAATATACGATTCTTATATCACCAAAACCGGATGATGGTTTCTTGTAGAAGTTGACAAAGTAAGACGAAAAATAAAAGTAATCTTTTTGGAAATATTGCTTGGTTTTCGAGAAATCGATGTTTAATGTTTGATTTTCTTCCATTCCATTTTTTTTTCTTTTTAATATTTTTAATTCAGTCGGATATTTGTTTCATTAATTAATTTAAGCTTGTTTTAGCTACGTTTTGGCAGAATAATTTATACAAGCAGTTGTAAGTGGCGTTATGTGCACTATTTATAAATGTGTGTAAATGTAAAAGGACACGACTGCTAGTTTATCTTAAAATATATAAATATTTATGAGCAAAACTACATTAACTGTATAAATTTTTCACATAATTATGGAAAGTGGTTAGGATGTGTTATCCTTTCCAGTGTTTGCGTACATATTAAATAGACATTACCAAACAATTTAGGTTTATTAAGTATAAATTAAGCTTGTTAAAACACTTATTTCCTAGTACTTTACAGAACGCAAACCTACATAATTATTCAAAATGAAACTTACAATTTTATTTTAGATTAAATTAATTAGGGCGATGACAGACTAGCGTTATTTTCGAGCGTACGCGAGCGAGCGAAGTCGCGACTGTCGCACAAGCAGGCTCTCTACGAGCACGCACAACGGTTGTCAAGAACCTGTGCTGGCGAGTGTCAATATATATTTATAGCACTTTATATTACGGGCTTATACGAGCTCATAAGTACGTCAACGCCCGTACGAGTTGCGTGTGTGTAAAGGTTCACCTATACATATGTACCTATACGCGCTTTGAAAAACGAGTCTAAAACCACCCTTATTCCAAACTGAAATCAAAATGATCAACGACCTCGTCTAACTTACAAGAAACAATACGTTTGAGTCTGAATTAATTTAAACAACAATAGATCATTTGTTACGAAGCCAAAGCTCTTTACGGAATTATGAAGGGATGGGCTCTGGAAGATTTTTGTACAATGATAGGAAAATTTCACATTTTTTAAATAAGTGCTTAGTCACTTTTTCGAAGCACATATTGTATTACTAATTATAACGTCGTTTTTCATGCGCGTTCTATTGTATTTAATATAGAATACATATAATTATTTTTTTTTGATAAAGTATTCATCCATGACAATGTCGTATAAATTTTATGTTGTTCGAATAATAAACTATAAAAATTTCAAGTTTTTATTATTTATATATAACATCTATAGAAATCAAAATCTATGAAAATTTCTACTATTTATCTATACTGTTGATGAGATACAGCAAAATACTTTAGTATCAAGTTTCTTGGGAAACCCCTATAACTTCTAAACATTCTTCTTCGTCCTATCATTCCGGTATTTTACCTAGGGTCTGCTTATTAATCTTACCCGGATTGCACAGGTTACTAGTTTTTACACAGAGCAATTGCCATCTGACCTCCGTAAGGGCAAACCAGTTATTCATTGGATAAGAGCAATTTACTTATCAAGATTTTTATCAGATGCTATGTGATAACAACCGGAACCGACAGCTTAACGTGCTCTCTGAGACACGGTATTTGTTTTACATATTATTTTATTAATATTAGTTTGTTATTATAGTGGCAATAGATATACATATTTTATAAAAAGTTTACCTATCTACCTATTACGGTTCGACGGATACTGCCCTCTAACAGATTGACGGACAGCGGAGGCTTAGTAATAAGGTTCCTTTGGTACCTTTATGTTACGGAACCCAAAAAGTAAACGAAATGCAGAATTTATTTGCAATTACTGCACTCAAACAGTTTTTGTGTACAAATGGTTTAGGTGGCTTGAATTTCCTATCGAATCATAGACTTATCTTACTTGCAAAGAGGATAAGCTCTATTATAAGTAGATAAATTCGATTCGTCTTGACTTTTGCCACATCATCAATATAACCAACGAAGAGGAAAATAGCGAAAAAATACTGCCAAGTTTTCTATAAAACTGTATTTTATCGGATTGGAGATTATATCGATTTCTTAGGGGCCATTATTACTTTGCGGAGTACATCAGATAATAGCGTCACAATCATGAAAGCTTCAGTCAAATTGAATAGCTTGATCAAATTGGTACTTAATTTAATGGATCATAATTATTTTACAGTTAATTTTATTTTCGACAAAATACTGAAATGTAGTTTGGTTCATACAATTTAATACGTGCAAGAGTAGAGAGCTCATTAGCGTGTAGCGATATCATGAAAAATGTACGAAAGTAACGCCAAGAAATGTTTGTCCATTTCTTTTGGAAACTTTGTTGCTCAAATTGCAACCGCTCAAGATTATTGACACTGAAAAATATTCTTACTTTTATGAATATATTTCATCAAATTTTAAAGAAAATGGTGTATAGTAACAGTGTCAGTACAGCTGCGTGTGATAGTGATAGAAGTGAGAGCGCCAAGTGCCTAGTCTCCCTTCTCATACCTTCCCTCTTATCCCAAAGCAAAAGGATGGCAAAGTGCATGTGATACTTTAAGTATCGCAAGCATTTATAGGTTTTGGTAACTGCTTACCATCAGGCGGAACGGATTCTGTTTACCAACCGTAATGACATAATAAAAAAATGACATAATTAAAAAGAACAAAAAACCAATCCTTTAAAAAGTTACTATATATTAGTCACCTATTGATGCGTTTTCTTCTAATTAATGTTTCTTCTAAATTAGAAAATCCAAAAATCAGACTATAAACTATAATCATACCTACATTTAAAATATTCTTTTCATTTAACTTTATATTTCCGCTTATAGAAATACTCTTATTTACTGCAGAGTTGATTGGTACATTTCATTTGGAAACGGTGTACAGAGTTTATGTTTTTGACAAGCGAAGGCCACAGACGAGAAGTTGTAGTTTCGACTTCCTCGTTTACGGATATAACATTTTAGTTGAATTAATATCCCTTTGCAACAATTTGTTTCATTTTATACAGGAAAAAGATTTATTATTTTTCGGTAGGACAGCCATACTGTTCTTGGCGTTTTGTTTCATCGTTGGATGAAATATAGGAAGAGTATCTTTAGGATATCGACATGGAGTAATAGTATACTAAGTATTTGCTTTTTTCTCTTCAAAGTAGGTTAAAAATGTGCTAACAAAAACTCAATGAATCGTTTCTTCATCTTCTATACACAATTCATTATATTAATCGTAGTTCTTCGTTATCGTTAACGACGTTGTGGCGAAGCGGTGGGGAAACTGCCTTAAGCGCCACAGGTCGCGGGTTCGATTCTCGCACGGGACAGATGTTAGTATTGACCATGCAGGCATGTGTACCGGTCGGGGTGTGTTTGTCCTTGTCCATGTGTATCTTACTAGCCTCCGACAAAGGATATCATTATCTTAATGGGGCCGTTGAGTGTATAGAATTTATTTATTATTATTTCGTAATGAAAAAATTAAGTAGAGACAATATATTACATTCAATAATTTAACATCACATTATGCTACGAGGCGAGATAAATAACTTAATTTAGAAAATAGAAGACACATGTGTGCCGAATTTCGATTTACCCAAACGGTAAAAAATGTCTAGCTTTACCGTTAAATTGTCAATTTTACATATAAAATAAAAGTCAGCGACCGCATCTAAAAAGACGCCTTATTCTTCTTAGTTCACAAACATTCCTTTTTTGAAATTATATATATTTTCTTTTCATCTATTTCCACTTTTTATATGACAAAGATCAATTTGATGGTAAGTGGTTACTGTAGCTTGTTTCCTTTTAAGTACCTCTGTGCGTTACCAACAAAATTTAGGTTAAAAGGGGAGAGTGGAAGAGAAAGGGGAAAGGGGATTGAACAGGTGGGAGTATTGGCCTCATCGAACAAATTATAAAAGTTCTTATAGAACTTTATGTTGATTTTCCATAAAAGTATGGTAAATATTTCTTTATAATAAGGATATACTACTCTCAATTAAGTTGTCTCATAAAATTTTACGGTATTTTATTCCAATTTGTATAAATATACTGAAATTTCATTTCAATGGTATTTGGCTTCATCATATTATCTTGCGAATGAACTGCTGCCAACTGCAAAATATAACGTCTTTGCTCGTTAGATAGATAGATAGATAAACAATTTATTGGTATAAACTGAAACATACATCGATCTTAGAAAATACAAATATGACTTATAACTCAAAGAAATAAAATTAAAAGTAATTACTATCACTAACATTACTGTCAGTGTGGTGGTCGTATGTCACAGTGATACGAATGGGCAATATCTCAGTATATTTTACTCAAAAGAGCAAAACACTGATATTCTGATACTATCCGAGGGCAAACGGAGAATATAATTCATTCTAAACTCGTATCAGGAAATTACCAAGTACAACTGAATGAAAATAAAATTAAATAAATAAATAAAAATAAGAATAAAACATATATAATTATAGTCGTTATGACTTAAATGATGGAAGAGACAAACATTATGTACCTATATAGACATAAGTATAAAAGTTTGCTTTAATTTTTGTCCGTTCAAACAACTTATTAGCGAATCAGTACACATGTAAGTTCCAATACTACGCAACTACTGCAAACCCTCGTTTTGATTTTCTAGTAATAAGTACTTGAGTTGTTTTTTGAAAGTTATCCTGGATGTAGCAACATTATCTTATTTTAAAAATAATCAAAATCAAAATCAAAATTATTTTTATTCAAGTAGACTTTTAAGAAGTACTTTTGAATAGTCAAACGCTACCGACGGTTCGGAAGGTTGATTCTATCGAGAAGAACCGATAAGAAACTCGACAGTTACTCTTTTCAAATATATATTTTTTACAATTGTATTCTTTCATATAAAATTTGGTTCTTGAATGAGATCCAGCAATATAAAGAGTCCCAAGCATTTTTATCGGAAAAATATTCTTCTAACGGCTTTATTGATAAGTTTATTTTTTATGTACATATATCCTTAGACTATAGTAGGTTTTTATTTACGTTTTAATTAGTAGTCGTATAAATAGATCTCGCTTTACAACCAACGCGTATTCTAATAATGAGGAGCAAAGGCGTTGTTATTCGGTTTTAAGAGTAGGTGTTCGATACAATTCACGCCCACAACCAATCAAATCAAATTCAGCAACAACGCGTTGCCAATGTACATAAAACATGCTCATTTAAACCAACTTCGGAAACAAATATAAACATGATACTAAACATAACATCACAAAGAAATTAACTTTTATATCCAATAATTCCCAGTAGTGTTCATATAAACGTAAACCTCATAAAATATTTACAAAGCTTTACTTGTAGGACCTAAACAGATATCTTCCACGAATCTGTAATGGATATTATAAAGAACTGGTATTATAGGATGTAGGTATTAACCATAGTAGCCTTAAAAATATGTTTTTACAAGCAACAGACTAAATAGAAATTGAAGTAAATAGTAAATCTTCAATTCCAAGAACCCTCATTCACTCTCTTTATTAACGTCCTTCATAAATCCAAGAGGTTTTCATACAATCACATAAGAAACTTCCCTCGATTAGTCGGGCTTTGAGAAGCGGAGTCCACTTTGTTGGACATTGACGTCAGCGGGGAGCCGTCACCGCAAATCCTTTTAAGAGCAAAGCGAGCATTGACACGATATAGGCCAGATTACATACGTGCTTTCGCATAGGGTACATTAACGTATTATTGCTCTGACTGTGAGGAATGGTTTGATGTAACTGTATAGTATATTCTATCAGAGGAACATTAATTATATTTTAAGAGAACAGTTCAACATTCATCACAGAAATCTTAATAATAATGTAACAGTACATATGCAACACGTGTCACCGCCTTGCCGCTACATTTCTCGCACCCATGCTGTCACTACTACATACTCAGAGCATGACGTAAGCAAAGTATATAAACGACACTAATACATGCTAGGACAGCTCGTGGCTTATAAGTCACAATTGCAGCGACAAGTTTACGTGGACGTGTGACTTAACTTGTGACTAGTATAATTTATTCTATTAAAATAGAAGAGCTTATTTGTTTGAACAAAATAATCTTATAAATTATTATCGGTCCGGTTTGATAAAACCCTTTTGTAATGGGCTGTAATCCTGTTTATTGAGAAAGGAATAATGCGTAAAGCTATAAAATACCGCTATGAATCCTAGACGCGGATGAGATATTACAAATATTAATTAATCTGACAAGTATTTTGGAAATAAGCAGAACGACACGAGAAACAATTGTTAAACAATTGAAATGTTTATATATCATTCATAGGACAGGGAACCTGTTGATTAACACTGTTAAAACTTTGGGAAGAAGCTAGTGAATGATATGTTTAAAAAATGTATTTGCTGTAATAAAAACATGACCATGACAATCAATAAAGTTTTCATAAAAATAATAATAATATTATTAATAATGAATACATAATATAATACATATTTCTCTCTTTGACGATAAGATAGAAATAGAACAAGTAGAAAAGTTAAGAACAAACCTTTATTATTTATATTTTCCAAAGATGTCAAAGTAGAATTAAAAAGTCTATTTAGTGCACAATATGTAATAAACTAAAATATTTAAACAAATCTCTAGAGTCCCCACAGTTTGAAGTGTTTTCATAACTTGCTAAAGTTATTAAAAATATATTATTCAATATATTATTGAAGGAGAGATTCAAGTTCTCTTGCTTCAGCACATTTTCTTTTACTCACAATATTAATATGAATTCTGGGTACAAAATAATATTATTCTTAAAAGATTGAATACAATATAAAGTAGATATAATATAAAAATCAGACAAGGGTAAATTAGTTAGATCCATAGAGAATTCATTCACAAAATATACTTAAGAAAGAAAATGGATCTCGAATAAAACAGTCCATAAATACAGCTTTTATTTCGCGAAACTGTATACTACTATAATTGGAAACTTACTAAGGTACACAACAGCAATATGGATGCAGTAATGTTTTTTTTTTTATTTCATGACGGTTGGCAAACAAGTATACAGTCCGCCTGATGGTACTTCTTACCATGAACCGCAACCTATGAACGCTTGCGATACTTGAAACCAACCCTATGAACTATAATATGAGGAAATATGAAATATAATAGGAGGTAAGGGATGAAAAGGAAGGAAAGAAAGGGGTGGGAGATTGGGCCTTCGGCACTCTCATAACACAAAGCGCAACAGTACCTACTGCTACTGTTACTTCACCTCGATTTTCAGTGATTTTCTTGCCCGGTCGAACCGACCCATAAACCCCTTTATCTATAAAATTTATTTAATTTTTAGTATTTGTTGTTTTAGAAGCAATAGAAGTACATATTCTGTTTAAATATCAACTCTTTACATACTACGATTCATGAGATAAAGCCCGCTGTCAGAAGGACGGATAAGTTCCGGAGGCTTATTAAAGGGGTTCCGTTGGTATCCTTCGGGTACGGAACTCTAAAATTCACAGAAAACCTCTCTTAAGACATATAATAAAAGTAGTTCTATATATTAAGATGTTATCTTTATATTAGATATACTTATATTAGATAGTACATACAAAAATGAATTTTTAATAATAATTCTATTATTCGTTAAAGCTATAAACCAATAGTGCCGGTCCAGGATAAAATACAATCGGATTAATTCCAGGTAAGCTCATTATGAAGCCCGAAGGCTTCGTTTTGTCGGTAGTAAAATAGCAAAATCTTAAATGCTTCACTGATTTTTTTTATTAACTAAGTAATATCATATAAGTAAGTTTACCATTGTTTTGTTTTGGGTTCCACAGCCAAATGGCAAAAACGAACCTTTTTCTTTTCGTCATGTCCGTCTGTCCGTCCATCCGTCCGTATGTTACAGTCATTTTTATCAGAGATTCTTGGCTCTATCTATAGGAAATTTAGTTAATAGGCTTATTCTGTGAACCGCTACACAATTTAAATAAAAATTAAGGAGCCAGTCACAAGTTTGCAGTCTGACGTCACTATGTCGGTTCCAAACCGATAAGTTTTGCGTAACAGAATACGCTCAACGCGGTTGAAGAAGTTTTACCTTCAAAAAGATTGGTTGACTGTTTGGTTGATGGACTGCTTTGTTTCAAACTTTGCTTACTTAATAAATTTGGTGTTGAAGAATGAATAGACTGGTTTGAATTGAAATAGCAATATCCGTAGATACGTATTTATTTCGATGTAAGTTATTGAAACCCCATAAGTTACTTGCTCTTACTCGTATCCACAACTGCTGATACTATTGCTATTGTAAAGGTTTATATGCCATGAGAACAGCTTATATCCAGGCACGCCATACGCCAATTTGCCACTTTTATATACTTAAAATATATAAATAATAGATATTATACGTTAAAGACACAAAATAAAACGCGGGCGTATACAAAGAATGGCGTCTCCAATATGACGACGTTGTGGCGCAGCGGTAGCGAACCTGGCTTAAACGCAACAGGTAGCGGGTTCGATTCCCGTTTGGAACATAATATGTTTGTATTGACCATGCAAGCATATTCTCCGGTCTGGCTGTATTTGTCCTTGTCATTGTGAATGTTTCCGGACCCCCGACACAGGATATCACTATCCTAATGGGGGCCGTTGAGTGGGTAGCGTTTATTTATTTAAAAACTCATAACATCAATAACAGCTTTGAACAACTACTAACCGTTGCGCTAATTGATGTAAAAATGCTAGCAATAATTGTTTTTAAAATACTTTTCTATTTTTTCACAAACCTAAACGTAATCTACAGAATCCATGAACTTATTTCTATGTTAATGAATATATCTATGTAAGCGTGCTATAAGAACGAAAACATTTTCTCCCATTTGTCCAATCTCTCGTGTCCCATAATGAAATTGAACCCTTATAATTTTGTCATGTCTAATCAACTGTTATATGACGACAACTAGATTTTTATTGCTTATCTATGTAGAGCTGTTTATATTGAGAATTTAATTTGTATGTACCACACTATTTGCGTCTCGCAATGTTGCTTGCGTAAAACCAGATATCGTGGAAAGTAACTTATGTCCTAATTCAACGTAAAGACTTTTTTTTTTTTTTTATGTTAGAAGTTGGCAAACAAGCATACGGCCCACCTGATGGTAAGTGGTTGCCGTAGCCTATGAGCGCTTGCAGCACCATTAGTAGGTGCCACTCACGCGTTGCCAACCTCGAGATATTAGTTCTTAAATCTCGTTCGCCCAGTAATTTCACTAGCGTACAATGCCCTTCAAACTGAACACAGTAGTGCCTAAGCACTACTATTTGGCGGCAGAATATTGGACACTGCGGTGGTACCTACCTGACTGAATTGTGCGAAATCTCATGCAAATTTATTAAATCTCATGTTCATAGTTTACCTATAAAAAGTCAAGTATGTGCATGTATTATATAATATATCCGGGCATAACTTATTTGTTATAAAACCGATCTTTTAATACTTTATAACCGACTTAATAAAAGATGGCTCTCAATTGGACTGTATTTTTTTTGTTTGTTACTAACCTTCGACTGGGTGAACCGGTTTTGATGATGGCATCCATAAGAAAACCATGTCTTTAATTTGCATTAAGTAAATTTGTTAAATTCTTAATTAATAAGTATAAATAAAATAATTTATAGAAAAAAGTAGCAACTTCAAAAACTAGTAAGATTTTATACAGAATATTTTCTTAAGAAATCGGGGCCCTGTATGCCGATATTTTACTTGGCACCTTTTTTTAAGCGCGTTAGTGATTTGACCTCTTGCGAGGAATCAGAGGTTAAAAGATTCCTACTTTTAAAAGCACGTAAAAATATACAATTATCGTATAGAATAAATTATATCTCATCACAACATAACAGATATAAATAATTATCAATTATCAACGCACTTGCGTTGTGGACCACGCACAGTCGAAACTAAAGGGTTCCGCAGCTTGATGATAAAGAATATTAAGAACTTTAAAAATAATAACAAGTTAAAATCGACCGCAAAATAAGTAGGTAAATTCATAGTAATTATTAAAAGTAATATGAAAAACAATGTTATGGGAACAGCTTATATACATCTAATGTATGTTGATCTTCTTCAAACCAAATGTGGATGAAAGCTCATTTAGTGTTTGACAAGCTCAAATTCTTCCAGAATTTTAAATCCCAAAGTTCAAAAGTTAGAAGGGGGCACAATTTATATGACTTTAGGAGCTAATATCTCAACAACTACTGACGTAATGAAAAAAGTCAAACTCAAACCCCCTTCTCATTTTTTTTTGAAAGACCTATCTTTTTATGTTACATGTATGGACTGCCACTTTTAATTTTTATATATTTTAGGATTTCATTACAAAACTATGGTGCGGTTCATAGAATACACCTATTTACTAAATTTCGTATAGATAGAGCCAACAGTCTCCGAGTAAAATGACTGTGACATACGGACGGACGGACAGACGGACATGACGAAACTATAAAGGTTCCGTTTTTGCCATTTGGCTACGGAACCCTAAAAACGAACAAAAGTAAAAGTAGCGAAAATCCCAATTCCATTATCTTTAATTACTTAATATATATTATTTAAACGTAAATATTCGGTTTTTCCTTGTCTTATTAACTTAGGAGTTTGTCATCTTGAGTGACAATCCGTCATCATTATTATTTAATGATGAGGTAAAAGAAATAAAATTATATTTTACTCAAGCTATTATTTTTAGTATTAATAACGTAAATTTTTTAACAACTTTTCATATTAAAAAAAACAGTTCAATTTATTTTTAAATTTTTATTATTGTTGTTGTAGCTTTAGACGAAATACAATGTGTGTTTCATATATAAAATTTTCAACTCTTTACCTTCTACGGTTGATACGGCCCGCTGACAGACGGACAGTGGAGGCTAAGTAATATTGTTTCGTTGCCACCCGTGTAATAAGATCATCTGAAGACTTAAATAATCAAATTAACAGATTTTACCTTCAAAATGTCTATACAGCATTATGAGCATAAACTTAAATGATTCAGCATTTAGTGAAAATAAAAAGGAAAGTATGACCTTTGAATTTTCTAGAGTTTAATTATAACTTAGCATTCTTTTCGTGAAAAAACTTGCAGACAAATTTCTTACGCGCAAATTATGGCCCACAGTAGAAGGGAAGTGCCAAAGATTTACCTAATCAAACTTTAATAATGATTCTAAATGGAAATTAAATTTTTTTCCATTTACACAATTATTTATAATTTAATGAATGCGACACACGTCAATGTCAAATATACAATTCCACTTACATAAATTATTTTATTTCAAAGTTCCTCAAAGGAGCACAACTCTCCAACAAAAACTTTTGCCATTTATTCTTAAGCACCGCGCGGTAACTTCTCAAGCTGTGTGCGGTAGATCAAAGGACAAACCGAGTCTGTTTAGACCATATTTCACAACACAGTTTCACCTCATATTTGAGTTCTGTCTCGTTATATAATAAAACTTAGAATTTACTGCGGTATGAAATACAAACACGATTACAATTTCCTTTTGTGTTAGGTAAAGGGTATAGGGTAACCTTCTTAGGTTTAAAACACTCTATAACTACTTCTTGTTATGTCCTTTGTAATACGATTTTGTTTCTTAACAATTAACAAAGTTGAAACTTGTAATAAACATGTATTTTATTCATGGATCTGAATTTATTTTACATAATTTTGTTGTGGTTTTGGCGGTATTTGTACCGGGAATCGACGTTTTAATATTATTCAGGGTTTTGCGATGATTTTAATATAAAAGCTTCGATAGTTTATTAATTAAAATATAATCCATATTTGAAGCACTTTAAAGTTCTTATTTAATATTTTCATTAATTTTATTAATTGGGAAATGGAATAACATGACGGTCTACTCATTAACTTTCCATTAAAAAAATGTATAAAACTCCTTATGAAAATATATAAAACGTAATGAATAAATAATAACATATTGTAATTTTATGTTAATATACTTAAAGAAAAGTAAAAGACTTAAAACCGCACTGCTTTATAAAGGATTCTTCTTCTGTTAGTGAGAAGGAAGAAATTAACATATTAGGCTATCCAATTATTGGTTTTTTTATTAATTATTTATTAAAAAGAGACAAGGCTCATACATATATGTATATTTCACAGACCAACTTACATTTTAAATATTATAACACACTTAAATCTAGCGCCACATAATAACACCACAAATCTTTCAATTAACTAAGGAGTTTTTAGTTTATTTTCCCTATATCTATAGTAGACTATTTGTTCTGGCCAAAAGTCAGGCCCGAGGAAGACGTACTTATACTTGGAGACAATCGGAAGGAGATACGATTTAAAGTTTGTGCCACGACTCGACTCCAGTCGCTGCAATTTCATTTCGGCTTTTCATACGTATGTATTCGATGTGGTTGTCTCCCGATGTCGTTTGATCCACTTGGGAGAGGTAAAATATATTAAATATTTCGCTATACCAACATGCTTGGAGGGATGATTATACAAACGAAACAAGTTTGAAAAATTCTGATAATTCAGAGGAATTTGGGATAGATCTTAAAGTTAATGTGCTTTGTCCGCTGGGTCATCTCGGCTTATACTATTACACATTTTACACGAACGCTTATTGATTTTTACCACAAACACTCTATATTATAACTCATAAATTTTCTCCGGGATTAATGAAAAAATACGACTCGCTGTAATAATGGGCAATAAAAGTTGTTAGCTCAGGTGGTTATGCGTTACTGTTCGACGAATAAATCACAAATACGACATTTATATCGTCCCTATATATCTGAGCAAGTGTTGCCAGCTCATTTTTCGAGCAAAGCTGAAATATACAAAGTTGAACTAATAATTAGTCTTCTCTTCTCAACTAGTCTTCCAATAACTACATACCGCTAAGAAACTAGTGCAAAAGTAAAACTTTCAAGAGTCTCGATTATAAAAATCTTTAAATCACCCCAAAAATCATGAAATCTGTCAACCCTGCTGACTTTCATAATATACGTTCAAACAGATTGTCTCTTTTCGCCCCCACTGTAATGTCAGATTTCAAGTTTGAGGGTGCTTAACGTTATCTTGATCCCTTACCTGTAATTATATAGGTATTTTAAGGATTCTGATCTTAATTAAGACGACGTTGTAATTAGAGATTACAATTTTCTTGCGTACGTCTTCGTACTTTAGCTAAAAGAAAATGGACTTTTAAATAAAATTACATTACCTAATTCACGACTTTCGAGTCACTAAACGAGATTTTCTACGTCGGATTAAAATAAATCTTTTAGATGGTAAAATTCAATTTATTAATTGGATTTTTTTAATTAAAGACAAAATTGGTAACCTATTACCTGCTATATTGAGAGTATTCACCATAACTTACGTTCATACAAGCACAAGAAGTCATCACCAACCGACTTGCCAACTGTAATAAGGGGAACCGCAATTGACAACGAAGGGCAGAAGAAAAGGAGAAAATACGGGAAGAGAGGATTCTCACCTACTGAATCACAAACGCTTTTTTTCGCTTAATTCTGTGTGACGACAGTAGTAGTGAAAGGGACTACCTATTTTTTTATTCACGTTTTTTGTTAATAATATGGGCGTTAAAAACGGGGATCTGGGAGAGAAATGATCTTTGATTAAACTGATCTTATATATGAAAAAGAAGTACTTATATAAGTAAGAAGTATGTACTTGAATAAAGAGATATTTCTCGTGACTTCTTTCATATATATTTATATTGGCATATATCTATAACGTATATGGATATATTTTTATATTTATAATGGAATAATTCAAAAAACTATGTACAATTTCAATCTCGATATTTTAGAATTTCCAGCATAAAATTATACTGTTACCAGTAATACGAGTATTATTTAAAAGTTTCCTAACAAACAAAATGTTGTTTAACAGTATTCACAACAAAAAGATGTGGTCGCGAAAAGATCAATGGAAGTTTCGAGAATATTGAATCTTCCCCCTACAGACCACTAACAATGGTTTTGACATGGGTCTGAATACAAGAGCACTCGGCCCTTAGCTCAGAGTTGATTGACTTTTTCATAATACAAGTTTGAGAGCAGAAGTTTAATTAGAAGACTTTCGTAATAAATTCTAAAGAGCAGTCGGTTAATTTCGCTGTACATTTGTAAGGAACATTCATTCTTACTTCTTACATCATCTTGGATCTAAAGAAATCTTACGTTTTTCACAAAGATTCTGCGAACAAAAGCGGCTTATTCGAGATTGTCAATTGTTATCGTAGAGCTAATAAAAACGATAAACAAATCTTCTCAAATTCATATTTCAAAATTGCCTACCTTTTGCATCCATTCGATTTATGTCTATAAATATTGTATGCTGTTTTCTTATAGAAATAGATTATGTGAATAGTCTGTTAATATTTAAAAAATATATTAATAGCTACTTTTTGTTTATTAATTTAGCTGCACCATCACGA
Source organism: Hestina assimilis (assembly GCA_023373885.1). Classification (NCBI taxonomy): domain Eukaryota; kingdom Metazoa; phylum Arthropoda; class Insecta; order Lepidoptera; family Nymphalidae; genus Hestina; species Hestina assimilis. The sequence goes on along the minus strand of CM041755.1, from coordinate 8,061,534 downwards.
TTACACATTTAAAAAATAAAGATAATATTGTGGCGCAGTGCTAGCAAACCTGCCTGAAGCGCCACAGGTCTCGGGTTCCATTCGGAGCAGATGTTTGTATTCGCCATACAGGCATTTGTTCCGGTCTGAGTGTGTTTGTTCTTGTCTTTGTGTATATTTCCGGACCCCCAATACCGGATTTAGCTATCCTTATTGGTGCCATTGATTGTGTACCGTTTATTTATTATTTATTTTGTTTCAGAGACATCACTTAGAAAAAAGATGAACTGGTAAGTCTGTTTCAATTGTTAAAGTTTCTCTTAATCTTTACTATTGTAAGTCAAAGAGTATTTTGTTTTCGTCGTTAGATGTGGAGAGAACCTCTGGTAATTAACCTACGTATATGACATACAAATAGTCCACTATCCAGGTTTTACGTTTCATAATCATTGCGAGAGTATTCACAAGTGTCCAATCAAGCGACATTCAAATACTTTGATTACGGGAGCGGAAATTGCATACGTTTACCCCTTATATTCATAAACTAGGTAAATGTTTCATTTGCGGGTCTGTAACTGACCTACTTTAGCCCGAATACCTCAGAAGGAGAGTAATATATAGAACAACTCTCCCCATCTTATAGTCATATTATCATAATGGGCGACTTAAATACCTGTCTCATTAAAAATGATTACAGAGCGAAGAAACTGAAATCCTTAGTGTCTTCTTATAATCTTAATCTAACCTAACCTTTTACCTTTCTCTGAAACTCACTTTCCCCCTAATTTCTCGCCTTCCCTTCTTGACCTCACAATGGTGTCCTGCTCTGACAATGTCTTGGCGCATGGTCAGTTAACAGCTCCATTCTCTTACCACGACCTACTTTACATTCGCTACAAATTTCCTTTTCTTAAACGTAAAAATAAGATTATTCTGCGTAGAAATCTGAAAAACATTGATTATGATAAGTTTTATAAAGATGCTGCAACCATTGACTGGACTAGTCTATATTCTTACACCAATATTGATGATAAGGTAGCATGTCTTAATGAAACTTTAACTAGATTATACGACACACATGCTCCAATAAGACCTATCAGAGTTAAACACCATCCAGCACCTTGGCTTACTCCAACAATCAAAAATGCTATGCTTCGACGTGACAAAGCCAAGCGGAAATATAAGCGAGACTCCTCAGACGAGAATTTAGCAGTCTATAAAAAATTGCGTAATCTCTGCAATAGGATGTGTAGGGATGCCAAACGTCGCCATATTTACTCCTCTTTAAGTAATTTATCCACCTCACAGACGTGGAGCTTTCTCAAATCTTTGGGTGTCGGTGCGGTCTTTAGTAATACTCACAACACTTTCGACATTAACTCTCTAAATAAATATTTCTCTACCTCTCCTTCAGTAATTTCCGATTTAATTAAGGCTGAAACCTTATTAAATCTGGCCAATGCCACCCCACCCAATTGTGATTCTTTCGATTTTCAGATGATCACGGAGAGCGATACTAAGAGAAGCTTCCTGTCCATTTCTTCCAAAGCCATTGGGAACGATAATATAAGTCGTGAGATGCTGATACCTATCTTTGACTTATTGCTCCCTGTCATCGCCCACATTTTAAACTTTTCGCTAACTTCTAGTTGCTTTCCAACAGCCTGGAAATCAGCTAAAGTAATTCCTCTCCCAAAAATTTCTGACCCCACTTCTTTCTCTCACTTTCGTCCTATTTCTATCTTACCTATCCTTTCGAAAATTCTAGAAGATCTCATTGCGAAACAGTTATCCTTTTTCCTTACCAATAACAACCTACTTAGTCCTTACCAATCTGGTTTTCGCCCTACTCACAGTACATGTACTGCATTGCTCAAAGTCACTGATGACGTTCGCTGCGCTATGGATGACAAGCAGTTGACTATCCTCATACTGCTTGATTTTAGTAATGCGTTTAACTCGGTTGACTTTGATATCTTGCTCAGTATCCTCCTCTCTCTTAACATATCTCCATCCGTGATCAAGTGGTTCCATACATATCTTCGAGGACGCCGGCAGTCGATTTGCTTTGGAGATACTACTTCTGAGTGGTGTGAGCTTACTGCTGGTGTTCCACAGGGCGGCGTTCTTTCCCCTCTACTCTTCTCCATTTTTATAAATGAAATCACGAAAATTATCACTTCTCGCTACCATCTTTATGCAGACGATTTACAAATATATAAGCATGCTACCTTATCTGATCTCAATGCAGCCATACAGGATATTAACTGTGATTTAGCCAAAATTAGTAAATGGGCCACATCATTCGGACTCCTTGTTAACCCGGCTAAGTCACAGGCGCTGATTATTGGTAGTAAGCAACTACTAAGCAAGACCGATCAGAGTAGCTTACCCAATATACTCTTCAATGGAACGCCTATAGCATATCGTGAACACGCTAAAGATTTAGGCTTAATTATAGACTGTAACCTGTCTTGGAAAGCTCATATTAATGAAGTCAGTAAGCGTCTTCATTACTCCCTTCATTCATTACAACGCCTTCAGAATTTCCTTCCTCTTCAGACTAAAATCCTATTAGCTCAGTCTCTTCTTCTTCCTATCATTGACTACGCTGACGTTTGCTATCTTAATGCGAATGAAGAGCTGCTCGACAAATTAGACAGACTTCAAAATGTGTGCATTCGTTTTATATACGGACTGCGCAAATTTGATCACATTTCCAACTACCGTCGACAATTAAAGTGGCTCCCTATCCGATTTCGCCGGAATATACATCTACTTACTTTACTTTTTAAAGTACTGAAAACTAACTCGCCAAATTACCTGCGAGAAAGTTTTCACATTTGCCCAGTCAGAGACAGGCCCGCACGCTCATGTGTAAGGTTGAAATTGCTTGAGGTGCCACGTTACAATACGGGTTTCTTTGGCAAATCTTTCTCTGTACATGTTGCGCGTCTGTGGAATTCTTTGCCAGACCACATTTTTCACATGAACCCTAACCTCACTACGTTTAAACGCAGATTGAAAGATTATTACTTATCCCTATCTATATAACATAATATACGTATTTGTTAAAAAATAGTGCTATGTATATATTTCTATTTATATATGTATATGTATTTATATATTTATTTTCTTTATATATGTAATTTATATATATTTATAAATATATAAGTAATTTTATATGATTGATATATATGTAAGATATTTATATTTCATTTGTTTCTATTGCACCTACACCACATTTTACTTTTTTAATAATCTCAAATTGTCTCAGGATTTCTGGCAGAGATCTCTTATGAGAGATAAGTCATCCTTTGTACCATTATTATGTGTTTCCCTCGTGTTGAACTGTATTGTCTATTTGGTGCATAAATAAATAAATAAATAAATAATATTTTCAAGTTTATGTAGAGGTATATAATGTGTCCATTTCATGGTACGCCTTGTAGCCTTATAAGATTTTAATAAATTCAATTTAATAAATCAATTTAATAAAATCAATGGTGGGAATACCATAAGCCTTTAAATTATTGCCTTAATTCAGTATTTATATATTTATTATTTATTTATAGTGGTTTATAAACAAATTTGATATATATTTTAATTAATTTCGCTATTTAAATTTAAATACAACTTTTGGTCTGTTTAGTCCTGAAATAAAAAGTTAAAATTATTAAGCAAGTTAAACGTCAACGTAAATACTGAGTTTCTTGACGGTTCGTCTTGTCTTGTAGAACCAAGTTACTTGCCTCAAACGCAGTCTTATAGTTATATAAAAGTATATAATTTGCTAGAATTATAATACTTTTTCAGTTTCGCGAAAGTCCTTTCAGTTTTCCCGTAAAATCAACATAATTGGCCTTTCAAGCATATTAAGTTTCCGTTAGTTGACAAAACTTTTTATCTTGAATAAGAAAATCTTCGAAACCTCTTGGAACGTAATAAACAATTATTCCACTAAACTAGGTACAAATATTTTATGTATTTATTTTTTTTTCTTTTCTGATTATGTATTGCTGTCGGTCCTACTGGTCTTGACAGCTTCAACGGACGGGGGTGGCCGAGTACTGATACATATCCGAGAAAAAACCACAGCCTTCGTAGAGGCTCAAACTTGATTTCGTCCATAGGTTTCCTCTTGCGAGGCCGCAGCTTCTTAACGAGTGATACGCAATATGTTCTAGCTTTTTTAAATTTAATAACATTTGACAATTCATGTCGGAGGCCTATGGCCTTCTGGAGTGGTCCATCACTAATATTTTTTAATGTGTTTTAATACTATACTCGTAGAATCAATCCTTCAAAAATAAGAGTTAATTACCCACGGTCACTGCATTAAAAATTTTGTGGCTTACTCATGACTATAGAGTCTAGAGCCGAGAGCTACAGGTAAGCCTTAAGTCTAAGTAGTTGAACTTGATGTCGTAATGGTTGGAAATCTCACTGTATATATCAATCACGGTCACGGGTAGTAAAATATGAGTCCATATGAATATACACGATAAATATACCTATAGTTGAAGTAAAGTAGGTATCACTTAGTATTCATTTGATTTCAACTTTCATCTGTAGAGCTAACCAGTCATAGACAGTATTTTTTATAAACTACATTTATTTACAATTATAATCGTTGTATAGTTTTTGTTCACCTTCTTACACACAATAATTAAGCCCCTGAAGCATTCGAAAGAGAGTGTTTCTTTGATGCTCAACACAGGGTCAAGTTCAGGCTAAGGAAGTAAATGTAGGTCAATGCGCTAATTCTTGATAGTCGCACTTGAGACGGCTACTTGTTAAAACGCTGAGCACCAATAACTTTGTGTTTGAAAAATACTTCTGAAGCATTTTTATATTTGTATAAAAATATTAATTTCTTAAAAAAATTCTATTTCTATTTAATATATATGTACATATAAAGACAATTATTCTTTTATTATTCTTTTTATTATAACATTGTATTGCACATAAAAAAATCTTACACATTTTTAATATGATAAGTAATATAATAACATTTCATCAATTGCTTTCGAAATAAGAAGCATTATTATATAAAAATATTTAGACTATTTAATGATAAAAAACTACTGCAAAAAATAAACCATAAATCATGTATCATTAAAACTCAAACTCAAACTCAAAATATTCTTTATTCAAATATGCTTTTAAGGACTTTTGAATCGTCAAATATACAGTCTGTTATGTCCGCCTAAGTGAAGCTACCTAAGTAATAAATGAAAACGTTATTCAATCTCAATATATTTTTGAAGTTTCCGTTATCTGAAGAGTAGTTACTAACTCTAGGCCAAGCGGTGTCAATTACAAGTGATACATTACAACATACAGCTAAGGCCTAATATTAAATTAATTACCCCCGATAATGTAGACAATACGTAGAAGATAAATGGACCATTAATAATACCATGATGGGCCTCATTTATTACTGCTAATATTGATCATACATATTATACCTTTTGTACCTATTAAATATTTTAGGCTGGCTAGGTAGGTACCACTGCAGTGTTAGATATCCTACCACAAAACCGTAGTGCCTTTGGCGGTTTGAAAGACACTGTAGCTAATGAAATTACCGGGAAAAGGAAATTTCAGAACCAATATCTCGAGGTTGGCATGGCGTGAGTGACATCTATAAACGGTGTTGCAAGCACTTATTGGCTAAGGTAACGCTTACCGTCAGGTAGGTCGTATGCCTCCTTGCCAACTTAGTAACATAAAAAAATTGAGTGTACACATTGAGAAAAGATATGTCATAATAAAATCACATTTGTCAATATAGTTCTGGGAATTAGAGCGTGAAATAACAAACAAATGAAAAACAGTGGTAAATAAGCTCTTATACTTGATGAACTCCTTTATCTCTGGAGTCCTTCATTAAATCATACCATATTCTCATAGAAATGATAGGGACATCTATCAAGAATGCCAATCCAATATATCAATCAAAATAATCGGTCTCATTTATATCTTATAATATATATTACAAGAACGTTGTGACGTTGTGGGTAGCCAGTCTGCCTTTAGCCTCGACGGTTGCGGGTTCGATTCCCGCTCGGGCAGATGTTTGCATTGATCTTAAAAATATCTGTTCGGTCTGGGCGTTTGTCCTTTTAGGTCTCCCCATCGTGCCTCAGAGAGCACGTTAAGCTGTTGGTCCAGGTTGTTATCACATAACATATGTTAATAATCATTAGCTCTTCATAAGTAAATTAATCTTATGCAATGAGTTATCGGCTTGACCTTAGGGTTGCGAAGGTCAGATGCCAATCGTTCTGTGTAAAAACTCTTAACCTGTCAAAACCGGTCAAGCAGACTCTGGGTAAATAATAAACTTGTATAATACGGGGTATAATGCTAGGAAGAAGAATATACATAACAAGAAAAAAACAATCGAACAAACCTCTTTAAAGACGATTCATTAATGTAAAAGGCCTTTAATATTATAATCATTAATTTTACAAATACTATAGTTAATACAAAAGTAACCGAGAGCCCTTGGGAAACAGATACATTGAGAAACTTTTAAATACCATGGGAAAAAAACTAATACATTTAAATATTGTTTCAAATTACTTAAGAAACCACTCAAATTTTGCTCACGTTTTTTTCTACCCTTTGGGTATTAGAAAAGGCATTTCTTTATTCTATTATATAAATGTAGAAATAACTTGGTTACAAGTAAACAAGGGAAACTTTTTTATTTTATTTTATTTTTTTATGTTAGAAGTTGGCAAACAAGCATACGGCCCACCTGATGGTAAGTGGCTGCCGCAGCCTATGAGCGCTTGCAGCACCATTAGTAGGTGCCACTCGCGCGTTGCCAACCTCGAGATATTAGTTCTTAAATCTCGTTCGCCCAGTAATTTCACTAGCGTACAATGCCCTTCAAACTGAACACAGTAGTGCCTAAGCACTACTATTTGGCGGCAGAATATTGGACACTGCGGTGGTACCTACCTAGCCGGCCTCTTGCAACAAAAAGACCTACCACCAGTGTGACTGATTGCACTGGTGGAATAATCTCTGCTGTGACAGAGGTTATCCCAACAGCGGGCGATGGGGTCGTCACATCCCGACGCCGGTAAAACTCTGATACTTCTATACTAATATCATAAAGAAAATTTTGCTTACTTTGTTTGCTATAATGCAATGAAAGATTCATTAAAATACGTTTTTATTTTATTTGAAATTCAATTATTCAAGTATATTTATATATCTATTGAAGACATAATTATATGTCTATTGAAGTTTGACTTCTTTCTACAATGGCTTCTCATTTAATGTAAAATATTGAAAAGTCGTTAGATGAAAATAATACATACTGGGAACTGGCAGTTCTATAAATAAAACGAGATCCGACCAAATATGCAGAAAAAATATTTTACACGAAAGCCAATGCGCGTTTGTATTTATATTACATTATTACGCGTGTGATCGCGAAAGTTATCAAAGGAATGTATAAATTTTCGCTATTTTTATCGGCGTCGGGATGTGACGACCTCATCGCCCGCTGTTGGGATAACCTCTGTCACAGCAGAGATTATTCCACCAGTGCAATCAGTCACACTGGTGGTAGGTCTCTTGTTGCAAGAGGCCGGCTAGGTACCACCACTGTGTCAAATATTCTGCCGCCAAATAGTAGTGCTTAGGCATTACTGTGTTCCGGTTTGAAGGGCACTGTACGCTAATGAAATTACTGGGCAGATGAAATTTAACAACCAATATCTCGAGGTTGGCAACGCGTGAGTGGCTCCTACTAATCGTGCTGCAAGCGCTCATAGGCTACGGCAACCACTTACCATCGGGTGGGCCGTATGCTTGTTTGCCAACTTGTAACATAAAAAAATTAATTTAACGACAAAAATATTTATCTTTATTTTTATACGTAAATATTGTCTGCTTTGTTTATGAAATTGTTCAAAATAATGTAAGATGGGGTAGTCGATGCCGATTCCGAACACAGTTTTTAAATCGTGACTTAAGCTTCAAATATATAATTTTCCCTTTTAGAGCTAGCTATAAAGACATTAAACTTACATCGGCATCAAATAAACGTACAATAGTACACTAAAAATAATTTAATATTATGATATGCCTCAACATAAAATATTTCAAAATTAAAAGTAAGCTTAGGTCAAGTATAAACTCGGTGGCCTGGGATTCTTTTGTTAGAAGGAGACTTATCCGCGCATGAACGCAACTCAACAAAATCCGTACAGTGGTGACTTTTTAAACCTTTTTAAAGAAGTCTAGAATTTTTTTTCAACTAAGTATGAACGTGATAATATATACCTTTTCATTCGTTTTGCTCGGGAAAACGATACAAATCGGACAAACCCTTTCAAAACAGGACGTATAATCACACCACTCATGATTGACGCAATTTTCTATTTGTGCCCTAAATCGTGCGATAATACATTATCATTAACACCTGATAATAGATGATATGTACTGCACGGGATAAATTTAAAAAACCAAAATGAATCCTTGAAAACCCGTGTCCTTCGAATCCGACAAACACGATGAGTTATTTTGCGTGAAATCAATTATAATTTTGAATTTTTAGGTAGTGTTGCGTCATAAATCTAAATAACTCTATGATCAAATAATTCTATTTCAAAGAGAGTTTTCAATTTCACAATGAATAAATCCCCAAGGATGCCAAATGTTTCGCAACTTTCACTTTGAGAACTGTTTTTATATTCCAGTATACTTCCAATTAAATTAGATAAAGAAAAGAACACTGGGCATTCGGATCTCCAAGCAAAACTTTGTAAACAAGGGGACTCGTTAAATAAAACAAAACATTTTTAATGATACCTATTCAAATCAAATTGTATTATGATAATGTTATATCTTTTTGTAGTAGTAGAGCCATGCTTCTCCCAGCACAAAGGGGCTGGCTTGACCGAGAAAGTACTACCCTCTCACAGAAAATCGACGCAAAGTAACAGTATCAGTGGGTATTTTTGCGTTTAGTGTGATGAGTGAGAGCGCCGGAGACCCAATCTCTCAACTTTTGTCTCCTTCCTTTTTTTCCTTCTCATTCATTCATTCATATCACATCACATCCTTGGGTTGGCAACGCGCATGTGATATTTCAAGTATAGCAAGCATAATAGTGACCGCTTACTATCAGGCGGACCGCATGCTTGTTTGCCAACCATGATAAAAAAATATGTGCGTGAGTGGGCAACCTGTTTAGCCTGATGTTAAGCCTGATGTTTAAGATGCAACTGGATATATACGCTGGCTCAGCTCCAGATCAGCTAAGCTATTTATGTTCTATAGATATTTCGGCTTGTGATATGCTGCATAGTTGCAAATACAATCTTTATCTTTGATTTTTTTATGTGACTAAGCTGGCAAGCAAGACGACCTCCTGGTTCCAACACCATACATTTCTAATTATACTAGCTACAGTGTCTTCAAACCAAAAATAAATATGAAAAAATGTGTTACAAATTTTGATCTTATTCCACAACCTTTTTTTTTTTCATACGGAAGGCAAATGACTCCACTCCACTCGATAGTAAGTTAGTAAAGTCCAAACGCGAAGGCGGCTAACATTATACAGTTACGGAAGGCAAGTGCGTTAGCCACCCTTGCTCTGCCTACCCGGGAGATGCCTCTTCACGCCTCGTTTGAAGGATCCCAGATTATACAGAGGAGGGATGTATCTAAAATATATAATTTATATTTTAGGTCAAATATACAAACTCAATAGAATACAGAAACTTAACCAGCATGTACACGCTTCTTTATATTATGTTCTACTGAATAATTTCATCGAACTATATTAGATTACGTTCGAATTGTGGTTCTCGTCGAAGTTTTGCTTATCTCTCTCATATTTTTGCAATTCTGGGAAGTATGCATATAGAATGACTATTTCCGTAACAAAAGTTTTAGATAACAGACGGATTTTCATGATAGTTCCCTGTTATGCACGATTTTATTTTCTCGTATGTTAAAACTTGAACAACGAACGGAACTCCTAATTGAACGTACATACAAAGGTAAAAAGATCTCACTTTTTGTTTGTATTTTTAGCAGTACTATTATTTTTTAAAAATTGTCTTGTACAGTCATAGAAGTGTTTTGTGTTATATCATAGAATAATATAATATATAACTGACTATAACTAACTAACGTTTGTCAGCGGCTTTACCTCCTTGAATAACGACATTTAATTAGGCACCTTCAATGCAATATTTATCCTTTGTCCTTTCCTAAGATCTAGTCTATCTTTGTTCGAATTCCATCCAAACCGATTCAGTGGTTTAGGCGTCAAAGCGTGATAGACAGAAAGAGTTTCTTTCGCATTTATAATATTAGTAGGCAAGTAGAACAATAGTTGCCACTTGGATTGCTAGACAAACAAACATTTATCTCTATAACATACATATTTATTTCGTTTAGGTAGAAAACTTATGCAGAATTTTTGTATACAGTTTGGTTACGCTAATTTCCAAAATAGACACGAATTGTGATAACAGGTAGCACAAATGAACTTATGCTCTATTAATTTTGACCTATGAGCCTTGTTTTCTCCTAACTATTCCAGAAAAGTTACGAGTTACGTGTGCTACATAGACATAGATACCTTGAAATCGATTCTATAACCAGATATTTGAAGCGCTTATCGCAAAGGTATCCATCAAGCTTCATCCGAATTCCTGGTAAAATCGGCTTGTATTTATACAGATAGAGTAACAAAAAACAAACCCTCAAAATCACTAACAAACATCTTAAGACTTGAAAGACTGAAAATGTCTCGTACACAGCATTCACACAAACATAACACCGTGCCCGTTCACCGTGTCAAACATTGTTAGGCACTCACACTATTTAGTAAATGCACAGAGTTAGCATACGATCGTAATTGGTTCTTTCATTTCTGATGACGTTCTCAGCCGTGCTCTGTCTGCATTTGAGGCATTATAAGGAGCTCACGAGGGTTGTCTCTCTTTCATGATCGGGTTTAACCTGGCCTCCGCATCCGATAACGCTGTCGAGTCCAGTAACAGCAACAATGGTCATTCAAAACAAAAAGGTAAAACCGTGGAGTGTAACTGATTTAAAACTGAACTAAACTGACTGATTCCTGTAATTAAAAAGCAATAAAGCAAATTACAGTAAGCAAACATTGGTAAAATATTTTGTTTACCTATCGAGGTATTTTTCTCTATGACGACCAAATTGAACGAGACCGCCTCACTTAATATTTGTTTTGCGTGACACATTCACTTGGCGATCCCTGCTCTTACCTAAGTAAGGATCATAAAATTTCATTTATGGTTGAGCACATATTTCGCCACAGTATTAATGGGTGCGAGTATATTTCGTCGCTTCGGCTTATATGTGAAAGCCGATGGGATGTTAAGTTCGCTGTTATGAATTTCTTCTAAGCCTCAAACGATTAATATACGTAGGTATACAATTAAAAGGCTTATGTTGTACGTTTATTTACGTCCTGTTAATGAATATGTTTAAGGCTGCCTTTTAATACATAAATTGTTGAATAATTTTACCGGCTTCGATATGTAACGATTCTATCGCCCACAGTTGGATAATATCTGTCACAGCAGAGATTATTCCACCAGTCCAATCAGTACACACTGGTGGTAGGTCTTTTGTTGTAAGAGACCGGCTAGGTCGGTACCACCGCATCGTCAATATAATAAATGTCATGGTTTAAAGGGCACTGTAGGCTAGTGGAATTACTGGGGAAAGAAGATTTAAAAGCCAATATCTTGAGGTTGACAGCGCGTTGCACCATTACTAGGTGAGTAATGGTGTTGCAAGCGCCCATAAGCTACGACAACCGCTTACCATGCTTGCTTGCTAACTTGTAACTCGACGAAAAATTACCATGATTTTCACGATTCGAGTTTGATTTTGATCGAGTTACCTTAGTAATATCGTTTTCGTATTTTAGTGGTAAGTATATTATGCCAGTGGCTGGGTAATAAACAGATTACAAGTCCCACGTTGCACTTGCCGAGGTAGAGGCCGTGGGTCAAGGTGGGCCCTAAATAAGTTATCGGAGACTAATGCAGTTCTCATGTTAGGTCAAGTACACATGCTTTCCATTTATATGAAAGGAAATTGATTTATGAATACTGAACTACCGGTGCGTAAATGGTTTTCGACATTGACCTACTTGAATATAGATCACGTTTATTTAGAATAAAATTTATTCTTTACTTCTATAAATAAATAAACCCTACACACTCAACAGTCCCCATTAGGATAGCTATATCCTGTGTCAGGGGTCCGGAAACATACTCAATGACAAGGACAAAAATACCCAGACCAGAAACGTGCCTGTATAGGTATACACAATACAAACATCTGTTCCGTGCCAGAATCGAAACCCCTTTTTTTTCGCTTATGGCAGGTTCGCTACCGCTGCACCAGAACGTCTTCAATAAATTGTTTTTTATGTTTTCTTTGATTGTTTTTTTTTGTGAACACTGTAGAATTATTCTAACTCAATATACCTAACTGCGATCCATCTTAGTATTAAATGCATCAATGCTATTTAACTTTTTCAAAACTCATGACGTACACCTATAAATACACAACACTCCTTCCGAGGACGTCGGATAAAAACAAGTGTAAAAATAAATATTTTACGCTCCAAGAACTAGTACTATTCATGTTAAGATAACGTTTTACATTATAAACTGTTTTCATAGTATAATAAGCTGTTTTCGAGGGTACAGAGTACATAAAGGTTTCGTGGAACTGTATGTATCCACATACTAAATTACTAACTGTAAAGCATATTTAGATAGGGTTAATGTGTAGTCACGGAACATTACTTAGCTCGTAGATATTATAATTACCGTGTGATTTTATTCAGGCAAAGATTTTAAATGTTGAACATTTCATTATGTAATATGGCCGTGATGAATTCTTAAACTGCTTATAGCTAAAAATAGAAAAAAATTGAAACGTTGTAACATTGATAATTTATACACTTAATAAAAACTAAGCACTTTAAAAGTTTCAACAGTAGAAGGGCCGACTTCGCTTTAACGCGAGAGTTGCTGGTTCGATCCTGACCCGCTTGGCCTATTGTCGTACCCATTCCTAGCGCAAGCTTCGAGCTTATTTGGAGGGGCAATAAGAATATTAGTAATGCCTTGAAATTAGCATTGCTAATATTCTTTAAAAAAATTTTTGAAGAATTTTTTTAAAATAATTATGAAACTAGAATTAAAGATAGCGAAGTGCTACTATATAAATAAATATAAAAACATACACGATCATTCGTTTTATATTTGCACAAAAAAAGAATTAACAGATCAAAACTGCAGGGAAATCGGAAATCAGTTAGATCGGAAATAATGATTATATATTTTAGTATAACATAAAATAAATAGTAATAATATATAATGTATTTTAGTAGTAGAGCTTTACCACTTTGATTGTACCAGCTCAACCTCCAGAGAAATTAGTTAAATAATTCTTATAACGCAAGATCTGTTGATTCTGGTTATTTCTTTTTCCAAAGCCAATTAATTTCCTATTTGAACTTACAAGTCTATTGTATCTACATTTTTAACAAGTTTGTCTAAAGATTCGTTTAAATACCATTTTATTATTATAGCCGAAACAAAGTGAAACATACATGACAAGATAACTAAAACTAAAAAAAAAATTCCATAGACATTATGTATTGAAAAGAAGTAATTCACCAATATATTTAAATCACAAAAGTAACGATTTCATCTTAATATATCGAAATAACGACTGTAAAAATATTTGCTTTTGAAAGATGATCTCATCTTTCAAGCCGCGTAAAAATTAGGCAAACAGGGATCTTGAAAGGCGATATTTTAATAATCCATCTTCAACGTGATTTCGTGACGAACTCGTATTTACTGAAGCGGGCTTACGATGTTTTTATATCATTTTAAAAAAGCGTATTCCGTATCGAATTCATCCTTAGGAGATTTGCGTGATTTTCCGTTGAATCGGAAACCAAACCTGGAAACGTCCGGAGGATCATTTTCCAATAATCTTGGATTTTGCGTTTCAGTTTTCTATATTAAAGGTAAATCCGTTTATTCAGCTATCTTCATGCAGATCGTTGGGATATACCGTAGATCACGAAGTTATACATATATCATATATTCATTTTATTTTACATATGACTATAAATTATATATACAGATGCGTCTGTGGATGTATTTGGTTGATTCTTTCTCGTCGAATGTATTAAGTTTCCGGCATCGTTGAATAATTTGTCGACGTAGTGGCGCAGAGAGTTGCGGGTTCGATTTCCGCTCGGGGCGTATGTTTGGATTGATCAGACAGGCATGTGTTGCGGTCTGGGTGTGTTTGTCCTTGTCATTGTGTATGTTTCCGGACCCCGACACAGGATATAAGTATCCTAATGGGGGTTGAGTGTGTAGCGTTTATTTATTTAATAAGAAATCCAAAGATAGATAACAGAACTTTTCAAAGTGTAAGAGATAATTCTTAGCGATCCACATAGTACCTATGTATGACTATCCTGTAGAGCTAAGAGTATGTAGTTGAAAAGTAAGTAAGTCTACTAGCAGTCAATTAAAATTCTTGAATAGCTTTGCTTATCAATGTTAAAACAAAACTTCATTATAAAAGACAATTTTTACACAAAAAAATAACCAAGGTTTATATTACTTTGATAAACAATCGATTTTTAAGCGTATCATAGTAAATTAACATTATGTATTTTCTTTTATAAAATGTGTGTGTGAGATTTTGTATAGGGTAGATATAAAAAATATATATAATATGAAATAATATAAAAAATGATTATTGTTTATATGTGGGCAGCAATTATATATTAATGAAAGGACATTTAAGATATTAGCTATTTATTAAAAGAACTAGTATTTACTCTAATGTATTTATTGAATATAAGGTGAAATAATGACCAAATATATATTCTCTCAAAATATCTTTTATTTGTCTTATTATTTGAGATAGACCTTAAATGAATCTACCACCGATTCGGAAAGTGGATTCTGATGAGAAGAATCGGCAAGAAACTCAACAGCTCCTCTTTTAAAATATATTCTTTACACAGCAATCAGGGTAACAATAAAATATAAGTTAAATACGATGAATTACAAGTAATAAAGTACTTATCTTAATACAATCCAGCAGCGTTACCACTATTGCAAATACTAAGTAGTTATCTTACACAATCCAGCAGAGTTACCACTATGGCAGACTGATAATTAGGAACTATATTCTCGAGCAAGACATCGTCCCTTTTATAGTCAGACGACATACAAATATGACGGTAGATAAATAAAAAGTTATACAATACAACAACTTTAAACAATATTAGATATATTTAAAATACTACATTAAATATAGAAAATAATGGAATCTAACACGGCCATACTGACAAGTACTTCGTCCCCGAAGTATCCAATACACAAAACAAATCTTACTTACTCTAAACTAAACTAATACATCTGAAAATTTCTTATTTGGAAATATCATTAAACAGTTTAATTTTAAAATTACTAAAAGAGTATATATTACAAGTTTACAAATGTCGTTATATATGACTAATACCTAGACACGACAACCACATTTAAAATTAATTAACGAGAATGTAGTATACGTTTGTAAAAGTATTCATCTATGCCTCATACCTAGACATGACAATCAAATTTTAAATTACATTTAAACTAACATTTAAAATTACATTTGACGTGTCAGTTATATTTAAAATAACATTTAAAATTAATAAACGAGTATGTAGTATACGTTTGTAAAAGTATTCATCTATGCCTCATACCTAGACATGACAACCACATTCACCCGCTGCCAGTGAGACCGGTTGACACCAAGTATGTGACCGACCAGCGGACAACGACTAAGCCATTATATATGCCAGATACCTAGACATGTCAACCACATTCATCCACTGCCAATGAGACCAGTGACACCAAGTATGTGACCGACCAGTGGATAACGGCTAAGCCATCATATGTGCCATGTATACATAGACATGTCAACCACATTCACCTGCTGCTAGTGAGACGGTTGACACCAAGTATAAGGCCGACCAGCAGATATAGCTTCAAATATTCACATTAGATATACAAGCCAGTGGCATCGACATGCTGATTCCATTCACCCGCTGCTGATGAGCTAACCAGCACCAAGCCACGGTCGACCAGCGGTTATTTCATGAAACAATACAAAAATTGTGTCAGTAAATTTCAACAAATTAATTTCAATCTTTGCAAACTGGACTAATCAATAGGATAGGCACCCAGAGCTTTAGCAAAAATAAAATTCTCAACATAAACCAACAATAAACTCAACATAAATCATAATTTTTTTGTTTTTTTTTTATTGATTTTGATTTCTATTATATTACATTAATATTACTTTTAATCTAACATGGCTATCCGATGCAAACATAAATAATTATGATAAAACCGTTCGGCTGTTCTGACAATATCTTTTAGTCTAATGTAGCAAAGAATCTATATAAGTAGTCGTATGTAGTCTTATATGAAATTAATTCAAACTAATCAAAGAAACAAAACCAGTGCTCATGAAAACCGAGGTAGAATTTTATTTAAAATTACCAAGACAATTCTGAAAAAGTATCTACAATTAAATTAAATTTTAAAAATTTAAAATAATAGGATTCGGTAATTTAATTTTATTTCTCTAGTAAAATAAAGTTGTATTATCGTTTAACAACATTTTAAAAATTATGGAATAAGATTTCAACAAATTATTAATTTATTATTAACATAAACCAAAACAAACTAAACGAATTATTATAATTTTGAAATTATTTTCATAATTTAGTAAGTCAATGATTCTTCTTTTTGTATTTAATATCATTGTAGAAAGTATATTTTATGGAATAATATTCCAATATCTCACGGTCACAACTGCAAAGTTAAATTACTATACATATTATAATAATAGCCGGTTTAACTATTAATGAAATGGAATAATAATATTATAAAATGGAATATTTAAATAAAAAATCTTTCAAGAAGTTTTCTTTCAAAGTTCAAAAAATTAAGTTATAGTATGAAAAGGATAAACAGTTATTAAAAGTTTTAGATCAAAAGACCGGTATGTGTTGCAAGTGTCTTACTTTTAAACTAATAAATATAACTTCTCTTAAACCTTAGTTTATTAATTGTGATTGAATCGAATAGATAATTTTTGAAGCGGATTAATTACTTTACTATTTCAAAATTTTAACTAATAACTTTGTTTTTCATATAATTTAATCATTTTTAACATAAATCATTGCAATTATTATTATTTCTATTAGTAGAATAATTATCTATTTGAATCAACTACTTTAAAGAAAATTAAAGTTTTATATTTTAATTTATTAATTCTAACTCAGGTTAATTTAATGGTATGATTTATTGTATCACACTTAAAATTTTAATCTGATTTATAATTCTTTTATTGTTAAGAATTTTCCATTATGCTATTTAGAAGTGTAATTCTAATTTAAAAATTAGTTTCATGTTTTATGAATAATTTTATTTGATTTGTATTTGGATTGTGGAATTTTGCAAATAATGAATTATAATTATTATAAAATAAGAATAAAACTTCGTTGCATTTAGAAACAGAATTATAAAGTAAAAGAGTATTGTTTTGATTCCTATAATTTCGTCGTAATAACGAAAAGGCGAAAAGGAAAGTAACAAAAGTTTATTTACTAAAAATGTAAGATTTCGATATCATTTTATTTTTCATTACTATGTGATAATAAATAAACATTGTCGTTTCATTCAGAAACTATTATAATTTTTAACAGGAATATTCAACCACTTCAGATTATTATAACCAAATGTGCAAAAAATTAAACAAACGAACGAACATAATAAGAAACTAATTTCAATAAATTTACAATATTTTTTTATAATCATAAGAGTAGGCCTTATAAGTTTAATTTAGGCAAATTAATCTACAAAGCATAATGTCAATGCTGTCCCATATACTTAAAATAATTAAACTAAACAGAAACCGATATTTTCAACAAAAGCTACTTTAGTCAATATTCTACATTTATATCTCAGATTTTAAAGATAGTCAATTGATCTATTAATTTAATTAATTGAATTTCTTATTAATTTATTTTCAATTGTTTGTCTTTGAATTTATTGTAACTTTGCAATTTATTGTTTATATTTTTAAATTTGAAATTTGTTATTTTTACTTATGTTATTTTTACTTATTTTTCTATTATTCTATTTTGAATTTTCTTGATATGGATCAATATTATTTTAATTAAATAGTTCGTATAATAATTTAAAATAAATTAAATTGAAGCTGAACTAATCACTTCTATATTTATTTTAGCATAATTCTTTTGTATGGCCTATGGTTTATTGTCTTAATTGTACTTTAACTTGGTTGTCAGAAATAAGTTAGTCAGTAATCAATTTCCAGTCCTATTTCAATATCACTAATTATTATTATGACACTAGTAACACCTATTTTTAAAATAAATTAATTTAAATAATGTCAAATGAAGGACGGGCATTTAATAACTGTATTTAAGAAAATATGTATTTGACCTATGTCACTCTAACTATGTTTATCAACAGAATCAAAAATAGTCTTATTTAAATAATTTCAAATGAAGGGACAGGTGCTTAATAACGATATTTAGGGGACTTCAAAACAGTCTTAAGTTTTAGTTTTGTCTTACTGTACTTTGATGAACTGACAACAGGCAGAATATCACAAGGTACGCCGGTCCGGCAGCGTTGCTCTTATGGGCAGTTTCATAATAGTCATCATTGGGCTCTCAGCATGCAGATGTGCACCAGCAGCTATAGAATGGCTATCTGCATCTGTGAGAACAAAAATCACCAGAAACCCAAACTTTTCTAAAAAAATATAATTTGAAAACATTTATGTCTTTTCCAAAATTATCATCTAGCGTAACCTAACCAATGGATATGAAACAAACAGATATATGTACTAATCACCCGGGGCAGGACCCGTCGGGGGAGTGCACCCTCACGACTCGCCAGAGGACAATACAGTTATAGTAATGTCATGGCTTTGCGTGTGTAAATCAGTACCTATAAAAGCATGTTTCAACCTAACCTAACTAAAATAATTATACCAAGTCTCTGAGAACACTCATGAGGCATTTAATACATGTTAATCATTAAGTATTTAAATTTATTAGACTAAGTACCAAACAACAATAATCACAACGCAACTAAGCGTAACTGACTAAGCTTTACTCAGGTTTCTTTCTGTGCAATCTATTACCTCAGACTAATGTGCGACCGGATCTACATCGGTCTCTAACAGGTCAACCCGAAAACTAAACACAGATGGCTTTACACAGGTCTGTAGTCAGTACTTTCTACTTCGACCCGATACCTTTGAACATTTGCACAAGGCTTTACGTGGGTTTAGTCCAACGACACGTATACAACTCAAGACAACTGATTGTTTAGTACTTGGTCAACACACAGGAAAACTTAAAAATTTATGTCCATGTCTACAATCGCCGGACTGGAGACGGCAGCCCGCAGCAGTGACACAGCCCGCAGCGGCGCGTTAGCTGGCTCAGATGTGCTGATCCGCAAAGATGCGTTATCTCGCAACGAAGGTCCACCTCCCAGCGTTGCAATACCATCTCACAGTATTATGCGCCAACCCACAGTGATACTTGAACAGGCTTCACGATTTTTCTCGCCAGGATGTTACGTGATCTTTTGCGATTCTTCTGAAACAAACGAAACAATATTAGAATTTTATTTTAAGCTAGTGGAAGTGAGCCGATCCCACTTCTGATGTGAGATTTTGTATAGGGTAGATATAAAAATATATATAATATGAAATAATATAAAAATGATTATTGTTTATATGTGGGCAGCAATTATATATTAATGAAAGGACATTTAAGATATTAGCTATTTATTAAAAGAACTAGTATTTACTCTAATGTATTTATTGAATATAAGGTGAAATAATGACCAAATATATATTCTCTCAAAATATCTTTTATTTGTCTTATTATTTGAGATAGACCTTAAATGAATCTACCACCGATTCGGAAAGTGGATTCTGATGAGAAGAATCGGCAAGAAACTCAACAGCTCCTCTTTTAAAATATATTCTTTACACAGCAATCAGGGTAACAATAAAATATAAGTTAAATACGATGAATTACAAGTAATAAAGTACTTATCTTAATACAATCCAGCAGCGTTACCACTATTGCAAATACTAAGTAGTTATCTTACACAATCCAGCACAGTTACCACTATGGCAGACTGATAATTAGGAACTATATTCTCGAGCAAGACATCGTCCCTTTTATAGTCAGACGACATACAAATATGACGGTAGATAAATAAAAAGTTATACAATACAACAACTTTAAACAATATTAGATATATTTAAAATACTACATTAAATATAGAAAATAATGGAATCTAACATGTGCAATCAAATATTTTATCATTTGCATACTTTTTTGTCATATCTTTAAACTTTCGTGAAAATATAAGGTTAAACAAGAACTTAAAACAAGACGAAATCTTAGCACCCCAACTTCAAGAACACTTGTCTGTCCTCTCTCTAGATTGTTTTTAGGGTTTCGTAGCCAAATGGCAAAAACGGAACCCTTATAGTTTCGTCATGTCCGTCTGTCCGTCCGTCCGTATGTCACGTCACAGTCATTTTACTCAGAGACTATTGGCTCTATCTATACGAAATTTAGTAAATAGGTGTATTCTTTGAATCGGTACACAATTTTGTAGTCAAATCCTAAGATATATAGGAATTAATGGGCATCTTTAAAAATGATAAAGAGATTTGATCTCCCAAAGTCATAAAAATTGTGTCCCACAAACATTTTAACTTTGGGATATAAAAATTTTTTTTCGTGCGACGAATGAGTGCTCCGGAAGCACAACCTTACACCCCCTCTGTACCCTTCCTTTTTTCTCATCTCATCCCTTCCTTCGTATCGCTTGGGTCAGCAACGTGCTTACCATCAGGCGGACCGTATGCTCGTTTGTCAACCGTCAAGACGTAATAAAAACATAGTAAACATTGGAAAGAGATTTCATAGATATAAAAATACGGAAACAAAAGTCTCACAAAAGGAAATAAATCATACACGAACGCTTTGTTAAAAAATTGTAAATCTATATTTCATTACTTCGCGTGAATTATTTGGAAAAATTTTCATATTTTTTCGTTATTTTTGGATATCCCGAATTGAATTAGAGATCGCGTGAGCAGCCTCTGAAAT
Organism: Hestina assimilis; assembly: GCA_023373885.1. Classification (NCBI taxonomy): domain Eukaryota; kingdom Metazoa; phylum Arthropoda; class Insecta; order Lepidoptera; family Nymphalidae; genus Hestina; species Hestina assimilis. The sequence goes on along the minus strand of CM041755.1, from coordinate 8,040,239 downwards.
ATTATCGCTTGATTGCTTTATAGCTTTGTACTTATTGAACTGGCGATGACTGGCAATACAAAGGAATTGATATATCGATATTGTATTGAACTTTTAATATCATCACAAATAAATAAACGTTATACTCTCAACGTTACCCATTACGATATTGATATTATCTGTCAAGGACTGTAAGGCGAACAGCAATACAAAATCAGAAAGAGGGGGTCTAGAAATACACACAAAGACTGGTTGTCTTTGTGTATATCCTATACCCATTCGGACAACCAGTCTGTCTAATGTCACATGTCTGAAAAAATTTCATTTCATGAATCTCTTAAGCTGCAAATATATAACATTAACGTAAAATTTTGTATATAGAAAAAAATGTTCAGATTGTTGTCTGTAATGAGGAGGCGATTTTTTTTTAATTTTTAATGTTTAGCAAATTATAGCTATGGATTTTGTACACAAACAGATATCATAAGCAGATCATCAATTCAATACAGTCCTAGTCGATCCTGTATATATCGTATAGTATAGTATATATACCGCCTCTGTGTTTTGTAAATACAATGCTGCCAATTAGAGTGATTGGTTTCAGACAATACCCAGATTATGTTTCAGATAGGAATAGAGATTATCAACGTTCTATTACACATCAAAGGTACTAAGAGCTTTTGTTCGATCTTACGGCGGTTTTAAACAAGCGTTTTATACGAGTTTTTCGTTTTTCGAAACTCATATAAGAAAATTTAGGCGCGCCTTTTATAATACGCTAACAACTCGTACGAGCGGTGACGCGCTTATAAACTTGTACACGCGCATAGTAATAATTTAAGCCATCGCAATAAGCCGGAATAAGCCCGTGTACACGCGTTTGGCTTTTTGAAGCATGACATGTGCGAAAAACTGCTAAGATAAAAGGCTCATTAGCGCTACAGTATCTAAAATAAAATAATAAATTATAGTAAGTATATCTTGAAGTAAGAAAATGTATGTAGTATGCCAATGCACATATGAAGCTAATTATTTATTAGCTTAGCTATTTCTGTAAAATATATGTACAAGAATGTGTACTAATTTTTATTTTAAATGTTCATAGAATTTGCTTCTGGACTCTACTACGTAAGGAAGGATGAATGACGTCACCAAATATCTAGCATGGCAGACCTTAGAGGCCCTTTCCTTGATTGATGATCAGTCCGCATAAAACTTAAAAGGGTCTATCTTTCCCAAAGATTTACGACAAAAATCAGTCGTGAATGAAACGAGTAATGTGACTGGTATTGATTTAGGGGAACTTTGTTTGGAGATAGTATTTGATGATATACAATTTTAAAAATCGTAAAAAACATTTTCAGGTCTATGTGATATATATTTTAAGTATCTATAAATATATTTATATAAGGTATACTTTAAAAAAATTAAACAAAGAAAAACAGTTTTCATGCACTTCACTCTGCTGTCGTAGTATAGTATATTAGGGTTAGCTAATATACTACTAAATACTTTCATTATCTATCTCTAACATTTTTGATATAAAAAAACCTACGTATATATACTACTCATTTATAAATACTTGCCTTACCCATAAACCCAATAAAATACTTGAAAAGTTTTTTCCTTTTACCAACGCATGACAAAAACTTTCTTTACGTGTCAAAGAAAAACGACCAACATGTTTGTCGATTACAAACATAAAGATATGAGATAAAAGAAAATTGAGTCGAGTAAGAAATTTCAAAAGAATCCACAACCCTCGTCAACGCTAAAACGACGGGGTTTTCCTTGAAATATTTGATAACAGATATGTGTTTATTATAATTACAGACACCGTTGTGGTAGCGTCTGCCTTTAGCCTCGACGGTTGCAGATGTTTGTATTGATCTTACAAAACATCTGTTTCGGTCTGGGCGTTTGTCCTTGCGGGTCTCCCCACCGTGCCCCGGAGAGCACGTTAAGCTGTGGGTCCCGATTGTTATCACATAGCACCTGATAATAATCTTTAACTCTTAATAAGTAATTTGCTCACATACAATGAGTTACTGGTTCGCCCTCAGGGTTGCAGAGGTCAGATGGTCCTTCTGTATAATTATATACCCCTCCCTCCCTCTGTATATAACCGGTTTATATACGGACTATATTGAGACTGTCTAATTTTATCAACCTAACACAAATGGACCGTCTCGATGAAGTACTACCCATTCACAGGAAATCGGTGTAAACAGCATCAATAGGTACTGTTGTGTTTGGTGCGATGAATGAGAGCTGGAGGCCCAATCTATTACGCCCCCTGTTCGTAGGGAACAACAACTTTTTTCACTTCTCATAGCTTCCCTTTGCTTGAAGTATCGCAAGCTTTTATCAGTTACGATTGCTGATGTTAACGTCAGGCGGACCCTATGATTGTATGCCAACCTTCATGCCATAAAAAAGTTTCATGAATGTAATATATAATATATATAAGTGACCATAGTATTATAGTTTAATTTCTTTCCCTTTATAACCTAACCAGGGCTGTTTATTTCAGATAAAATCTGTAGCATGTAAAACTAAAATTAACAATGTAATGCAAAATTACTAATATTTTCGTCGATAAGTTTAGATGTAGGAAGATTAAAAATTGCCGACAAGAGGTTTCAGTTGAAACGTGGATGAACCTTCAAGCTCAAATTTCACAACAAAGGATAATTATTATTTACTTGAAAGGATAGAATTTCAGATTTGCGTCAAATTTCGTGAGTTCAGAAGGTATTCCATTGAAAACGACACTCAACGAGAGATCAAAATCTATTAATTTCAAATGTTTTTATCGCACAGTAATAGCGAAAGGAGTCTTGCTGTCATATTTTTAACGGACCCGTAACCTCTTGGTTCTAACAAAATCCTATTACTAAGCTCCGCTGTGAGTCCGTCTGTCATGGTATTTTATTTCAGGAGTGTTGGGAGCGATAGGGAGAGACTTGCTATTTTCACAAAGTGTGTATTTTTGTTTCCGCTATAACAACTATTACAAAAAATAAAATTCATATAGATATTTTTAACGATTTCTGCTATATCTTATAAACTGTAATAGTGAACTACTTTCTAACATTAAATAGTCCGACACGCACTTGCCTGGTTCAAAGTAATATAATATTTTAATTATTACTGTTTTAAAACCGATTAAAATCAACGGCCTAAGCTCCATGACGTAGATACAAAAAAAAGTATTGGAGGTTTTGTTTGAACAATGAACGATTTAAAACATCATTGGCAAAGAGTAATATTTTTTGTAGTGATCGCGGGCTGTTAGTTATTTTATTTGGAGGAGTGCCGTCCTATATTTCCGGAGTCATTGATCAGATAATCAAAAATTTTATATGGGACCAAATTTAGATATCGAGTTTCATGCTAATAAACATTAAACACAAATAGAACCTCCTGTTTAAAATATGACTCTCTAAATGTTTCCATATAACTCAAAGCACCACTGCCCCTTCCCTATCGATTTAGTAATTTAGTAATAACATAGACAGACATACAAACACATGACATACACATGACCACCAAATAAACGCTGAGAACAAACTGGATTCGGTCAACCACCTTAAGCTAAAAAATAATTAAAATATCCCAAGCAAATACAATTTTTTTTTTTAATTAAAATAATAAAATATCTCTCTAATCTCTTATATTTCTAAAAGAATATATAACAATTTAGTAAATTAAAATGCATTTCTGTAAAAGCGCTTCAAAGACGTTGTATTTTATTTCATTAAAATTATATATCAAAGTATAATGTTTTAAACAGACTGTGACTTGTCTAACTTGATATTTAATGGGAAGTTTCAAAACTATTCCCATTTTAAAGGCACTTTAAGTGTTCAGTTACACGTAATTCAGAAAATACTATGACAGTAACGGCGTTATGTAAATTTTTGAGTCGATTTAAGTAGAGCCATGCTCTTCTCAGCACAAATAGCTCGCCCAAAGTACTACTATCTCAAAGAAAATCGGCGTAAATTAGCAGTATCAGTAGAAACTTTTGCGTTTCGGGCGATGAACGAGAGCGCCGGAGGGTCAATCTCCAACCTCCTCTGTTCCTTTCATTTTATCCCTTCTTAGGTTGGTATTGCGCATGTGATACTTCAAGTACTGCAAGCGTACACACCTATGTACGCTTCCAGGGTTTGGAACCTTCCAGGGACAGCTTACCATCAGGCGGTCCGTATGCTTATTTACCAACCGTCATGAAATAAAAACAAACTTCTAACTAAGGTTTGGAAGTGGTTTGAAATTAACGATTAATAGATGTTGAATTTTTTAGATTAATTCGTTTGGAGTGTAAAAGTTAATATCGTAAATAGCCGATAATGAATATTTCATAATTTTATGGGCTATTTATAATAATCGAACAAGTGAAGTAAACAAATTTAAGCCTCAATAGCTAATAGGTAGAAGGGCTGACTCCACTCCAAGTCGCGGGTTCGATCCTGATCCCCTTAGCGCAAGCTTCGAGCTTATTTGGAGGGGCAATAGGAATATTAGTAGTGCCTTGAAAAAGCATGCCTTCTGGTGTTGCAGATGTTCAGGGGCGCCGGTGATCGCTTAAAATCAGGTGAACCTCCTGCCCGTTTTCCCCTCTCACATAAAAAAATAAAAAAAGCATTGCTAATATTCTTTAAAAAAATGAAATGAGATACTACACTAACTACTACAAAGTAAAACTTCTTTCTGACCTAAAACGCAGTTTTGTACTTTTTCATATAAAGTTTTAACTAAAACAATAACATCGTCTTGGATCTTTTAAATTTTGATTTTGATACCACTATTATTCGTTGTAACCATTAAAGACTAGAGAAACTTTCATGAACGCGAAGGGAGGGTTTAAGGGTTGTCTATTAAATAATTTGCTATGTCCCAAGCAATAATTGCTAACACAAAATCTCCATTGTTCTCCTTGTGAATAGATCCCAACGTTTCTTGTGATAAAGATTTACGAGATTAAGAGGAACAATATTTGAAATAAATGTTCAATTTCAACTAGTATTTATTTACGATTAAATTATAATATTATGTTACTTGACCTATTTCCTAATATAAGATTTGATTATGTACAATAGTATTAAAATTTGGGTACATAAAATGCATCTAAGAAGATCACAGTATAAAGAATATACAATACATAATATATCTGTTTTTCCGTTCTATGGAATTCTGAGTTACTTAGTTATAATATAAAACTAACATTTTTGTTACTAAAAATTTTGGTTTCTTTTTTGTTTTGGATAGTGATAGTTTCCGAATTACAATATGCCACGTGGAAAGTATATAAATTGTTTTGAATTACATAATCTCTCTTCTTGTGAAGTCTAGTGAGCCGGTACGTTCGTTTAGAGAGACGACACAATGATACATACCATCGATGTTCCTGCTCTTAGGGAATGATGTGTGTGTGTGTGTATGTATGATATGAGACTCTCGTAGCCGGTTATGCTCACTGATCAGTAAACGACCGGGGGGGTAAGCAGCACTAGATGGGTTATCGTATCGTATATGGATGGTATTTCATCTGAGGGTCTCCGTGCTTCGGAGGACACGTATAAAGTCGGACCCGATTGCTATTAATTTGACAATAGTCGAAAATTCAAGTCAGAGGCCTAATACTTGCAACCTGAACAATTCTGACACTAAGTTGGCCACTAACCACTCTATAAGAAGAAGAAGAATAAGTATTTATTATTTATTTATTTAATATAAGTATTGGGTTATATAACTTATATATTTCTATGTACACCGTCCTACCACCCTATCTCCTAGCAGTTATGACTTTTTCACAACCGTAAAGGTTGTCTGAAAGAGATTGCTTGTAAGCAATAAGACCTTTTGTGCATAAATTTTGCTTCCTATATTTTCATGTCTGCATGTTTTTGTAAGTGGTGTGCAATAAAGTATTATTATTATTATTATTAGTAGCAGTGATAGCTTACCATCAATCAGACCGTACAGTTGTTGTCATTGGCATCTTAATTATTTATAAGATATAGGCCAAATGACATATAAATGTTATAGAAAACAAAAATAAAACATCGTGTTTATTTTTCTAATATTCGATATTTCTATTTCACTTACTTTCCTTTCGCGTTTCTAAACAATATTTACATTTTTTTTTAAACTTGTAGTGAAACATTTTTCTTGAAAGTTCTTTAGAGTTGCTCTCTTATAAGAGAATAAATAAAAACTCCTAATATTTATTTAGTATCATAACTGTGGTACAACTCTTATTATTTTTAATCTAAAACTATACACAGCTGAGAGCTTTTGAAGTAGGTAGGAATAAAGACAATTCAAGTCTCAGATTTTATTTCTATAAATAAACTATAATATTATTTATTTCTGTAGAAATATTTTAAGATTTTAAGTTGTATATGAAGTAATATTTAGTTTTATTTTATTTATATTGATAGTTTTTACAATTTTTTTCGGTGTTTTGTTATAATAATTACAAACATTTTAAGTTATTTTACATACTGAAACGCTAATGAATACAAAGATTTATAATGAATTCGTATAATATTGAAATTACATTTCATTATACATAACTTATGTATAATATCAAATGTCAAACCAATTTTTAAAAGAAAAAGTAGGTAAGTTTTTTTAGTAATTATTAAAGCCTCTATAGCTCAACTGTAAAAGGGTCGACTCTGCTCCGTTAACAAGAAAGTCACGGTTTCGATCCTGATCTCCTAACCATTCCTAGCGCAAACTTCGAGCTTATTTACAGGGGCAATAGGAATATTAGGAATGTCTTGAAAAAGTATTGCTAATATTCTTTAAATAAAAGAACAATAATCATTCATTAAGTTGTAATCTTTTGAATGTTATAATACCTCTCTTTCTTCCTAGCATTAATCCCAGTAATCCAGGGTCTGCTTATACTCTTAAAAAAAATCCTGGCGTCGGGATGTCAGCGTGATGGATGATGACCCCGTCGCCCGCTGTTGGGATAGCCTCTGTCACAGCAGAGAGTATTCCACCAGTGCAATCAGTCACACTGGTGGTAGGTCTTTTGTTGCAAGAGGCCGGCTAGGTAGGTACCACCGCATTGTAAAATACTCTGCCGCCAAATAGTAGTGCTTATGCATTACTATGTTTGAATGGCACTGTAGGCTAGAGAAATTACTGGGCAGAGGAGATTTACAAACCAATATCTCGAGGTTGGCAACGCGTGAGTGGCACCAACTAATTGTACTGCAAGCGCTCATAAGCTACGGCAACTACTTACCATCAGGTGGGCCGTATGCTTGTTTGCCAACTTGTAACATAAAAGCTAGTCTCATTTTATATTAAATATAATTGTTTATCTACGTTCAAAAAACAAAACATGCTCTAACTAGTTGTTAACGTAACATGTCGTAAAAAAGTCATACAGCTCTGTAATAAAAACGTCCCCTAGTGTCATTTACGCGCTTGTTAGTGCCGCTCGTTAACTGAATGCCAGTGGCAGCGTGAAGCCGTAAAGTAATCTTGGTAACATGTCACTTTTTAATCGAAATTTAAATAAATATTGAATAACAAATCGACGAGTCCACATTTGACATGTTACTAGTTTTTAAACAGAGCGATACTCATCTGACTTCCGTAACCCTAAGGGCGCATCAGTAACTTATTGGATAAGAGCAATTTACTTATCAAAAGTTAACGATTCATCGCCCGCCGTTGGGATACTTTCTGTCACAGCAGAGATTATTCCACCAGTGCAATCAGTCACACTGGTGGTAGGTCTTTTGTTGCAAGAGGCCGGCTAGGTAGGTACCACCGCATTGTAAAATACTCTGCCGCCAAATAGTAGTGCTTAGGCATTATTGTGTTCCGGTTTGAAGGGCACTGTACGCTAGTGAAATTACTGGGTAGAGAAGATTTAAGAAACAATATCTCGAGGTTGGCAACGCGTGAGTGGCACCTACTTATGGTGCTGCAAGCGCTCATAGGCAACGGCAACCACTTACCATCAGGTGGACCGTATGCTTGTTTGCCAACTTATAACATCAACATCGAGTAAAAACGAGCAAATCACATTTGTTGCATGAGAGCCCTCTTGAATATTTATTTTATCCTTGTTTTTAGTATGTGTTGTTATAGCAGCAACACAAATACATCATCTGTGAAAATTTCAACTGTCTAACTATCATGATTCATGAGCTACAACCAGACAAACGGACAGACAGCGGAATCTTAGTAATAGACGTTTTACCCTTTGGGTACTGAACCTGGAAAAAGGTTTTTGATCTAACACATTTACTTTCCAGACAGTAGAGATAAAAGTTACAACTCGAATCGACACCACCCACATACGACAACACATAACCGAATTCAGAGCTTTCTTTTTTTTTTAAGTTCTGTAAAATCGAAACCGCAACCATTGGCGTTGATTATTTCTCTCCCATGGTTCGTATTAGCGTAACAATAGTGAAAATTTGAAATAAATAAAAATATTTTTTTCTTTTCTAATGCATTACTAATATTCCTATTTCCCCTCCAAATAACGGTACGACAATAGCCCAAGTGGGTCAGATCGAACCCGGGACTCTCGCGAGCGATCTCGGCGCTTCTACCGTTGAGCTATTGAGGCTTCAATTGATAATAATAATAGGTTTAATAAATTCTGACTTTCATTTAATTTCCTCACCAATATGTAGCAGGTGGATCTAATGGTAAAAACGTTTGTTAGTCTTATTGAATATTTAATATTATTAATATTGATCTCTAAGTATAAGGAATAATAATTCATACATAGGCCTTTAACTAAGCTAAGAAAAAGAGTAGTTTGAGAAGCAGAGGTGACAAAATTACTGAAATGTATTGTCTTTGTCTATTTATATCATTTTCGACTTTTAATGATACATTATGATATATATTACATAAAATCAATTTTTATAAATCGAAGAAAATATTTATAAGACTTTACACAAAGTGAAAAAAAAATATATTCATGTTAAAAGGGCGACCTTTACGTATTTTAATTTATTACGGGACAGCCAACGTCTACCTCAAAAGAACGGGCGAGGTTTCATTACCGTTATGTCATACAAAATCTGATCTGTGATATAAATTAATAATTAATTATACCTTGTAACTAGTTAGAAACTTGAATATCTTAATCGTCGTCTAAACTAGTTTCATTAAAATTTTGAGTAAATAAAATGGTTCACACTGAAACCCCCAATAAGCATTACAGTGTTTCAGTTTGAGGACACTGTAGCTAGACTTTAACAAAGGCTACTTGTTTTCATCAGGCAAGCCGTATGTTTGCTTACCACCTTTGGGGTGACAAAAAAGGGTTTAATTCGAGTTCTGAGCACCATCATTTTAATATCAAAATTTGGAACTGTGATGTTCTCAATATTTTTCTTTTCTTATTTATTTCATGATGGTTGGCAAATAAGTTTTGGGTTTGCCTGATGGTAAGCAGTCACTGCAACCTATTAACGCTTGAGATACTTGAAGTATCACAAGCGGTTTGCCAACCCAAGGAATAATACTCTAAGAGGGAAGGAATGAGAAGGGAAAAAGGAAGGCAAAAATGAAGTGGGAGATTGGGCCTCCGGCTCTCTCGCGAAACGCTACAATACCTAAAAATACTGTTACTTTACCCCGATTTTCTATAAGAGGGTAGTACTTCCTCGGTCGAGTCGGCTCATTTGTGCTGCGAAGAGCATGGCTCTACTGACGTAGTTCCCTTTCAAAGTTCAATCCAACTAACCATTCAATCTTTAGAATGTTGAAATGTTGCTAACCCATGTTATTTATACATAACATCCATTCGTACAACCGAATTGTTTGATAAACCAAACTGATAATATAATTCCGTATACGAATATTCATCGAATTCGCATTGTACTCATGTTTCAACCGAAATGCAAACCATATTTGTGCAACCGCAGAGGTATTCTGCGTATCAGATTTCATGTTTTCAATTTTAACGTCAATTATCGTATAAAATATAAAGGATTTATAAACGATAACATTAACATTGGATTGGTTTTTTATATAAGATAACGATTTTTGAATATGGACGTTAAAAAATCAGGGAAGGCTTACCACAGCCTTACTTGTCGACAATAGCCTTATTTGATTACGTCACCAATATTATACTTACGAACGAAACTTAACAGTATGAGGATAGTTATAATTTAGCAGCATTATTACCACGGTTGAGTCAGCCCACTTATTCATTATAGCTAAGTCAAATCATATATTATACTCGTTCAACATTTTAACGGAAATATATATATAAGCACACTTTGCGCTTCTATTTATAAACTAGGTCAGTGATAATTGTATAAAGCGCGTTTATTTGTGGATATTGTACAAGGAAATCATATTCATCTTCAAAGTGAAAATTAATATGTTATAAATACACTTTAAGAGATCGTATTTATTTTATATCTTATATGTCGCATACCAGAAGTGAGTTTATTTAAAATAAATATGCAGAACCGCTGAACCTATGTAAGTCATCGGTTCTGCTATGCTTTTAAGCACAATAATAGCAATACGCTGCGTATCACATTTTGATTTTAATTATTATGAGATTAAGTAAGGTAATTTGATACTAAATTCACACATATTTAAACAAGAAGATTTTAGGAATGAAAAGCAAGTAAATTAATATTACAATTTTTAATAAAAGTGCCATACAGACTACTTACAGAGTTTCTGGTCGGGAGGCAGGAGCAAAAGTGATTTCACAACACAAATCATTTGCTTTATATAGCGTTCAACAATATTTCAAAATTGCTTCGATTTTTAATAATAGTTTCGAAAATACAATTAAAGGCTGCCAGGCTCAAATTTTAATCTAAATTCTTTTTAATTCTTAAATAAATGGCTTTTATTATAAATGTCAATGAAGTAAATTCACAATAAGAATTTACGTAATAATTTTATGACTTATTTATGCTTATTTAATTAAGTGATGAATCGGCGCGGCGACACGGCCATACTGATGTGCGATGCGTGCTCTGCATCGCTCCAGCTTCTTGATGTTTAGAACTTTGATGTTTTCTGTAATAGAAGAATTAACTTTTTGAGGCCAAGAACTTCCACAGTTCACTTAACCTAAGGTTGCTAAGTCCAATTTATTACTGCAGTGATCACCACTGAGACTAAGTGAGTATTACAGTCGGTACAATACATAATTATACTACACATGCTCCACGCATGACAGTAGATAACACACGGGTTCTCGTAGATACCACACGGGTTCTCGTAGATACCACACGGGTTCTCGTAGATACCACACGGGTTCTCTTGGATACCTCACGGGTTCTCTTTGGATACCTCGTGGGTTCTCTTGGATACCTCGTGGGCACTCGAAGATACCTCACGGGCACTCGAAGATACCTCGCGGGCACTCGAAGATACCACGCGGGCACTCGAAGATACCTCGCGGACTCTCGAAGATTTAAGTTAAAGCTCTCGATTTTTTCTTTTTTTTTTTCTTTTTTTTCTTATTTTTGTTAAGGTTCTCTTTAGAATACAGAGTTTTACTTAGCTTTGATTTGATGGGTTAACTTCACACGTTCTCGTGGAGTCGATAGAATGACCTCACTTGGTCCTGCATCAGGATCTTGGCGAGTAGGAGACTTCTTTCCCGCCGACACGGTCAACTGTTCACCCGGTTGTGAAGCACGCCACAGCTGACCATGGGTAATCGCTGCTAGTTCTAGTGATGTTAAACAAAATCTTCTGAAACAAATATCAAATAAAAATTAGACGGTATTAAGTGATAATTCAAACACGTCATAACTGAACTGGGGCTCTCGATACACAAGTCTAAGACAGAGATCGTGGTCGTGGTCTCAGATAGTAATGGCTCGATGAATTGGAATGGCAATGGGGCTAAAGCGCGACGTTATTATATGGAAGGACAAAACATCTCCCTGCAAACCAAGAGCCATCTAGTTCGCACCCCGATATCATCCTGGTGTATATTTTACCAACCGTTCGGCCGTCCACTCCCCGATAACAAGTCAGAAAACCTTACCGCGAAGTACATTTACCACTTCACGAACGGTAACATTGAGTTTCTTCTGCGCAAGCGATAACGAGTGACTCCGCGAATGCTGGTCACACCACCATGAATGCTGTTCACACTATCATAATCGCGATTTATTCCCTTTTCAAACAACTTGGTCAGATAACTCTCGGGTGCTCAATGTAGAAGAAACTGTAAAAGAAATATCTCGCACAGAAAAAATAGTTCAGGCATTGGGTTAGTAATCCCACTTCTGATGTCGCATACCAGAAGTGAGTTTATTTAAAATAAATATGCAGAACCGCTGAACCTATGTAAGTCATCGGTTCTGCTATGCTTTTAAGCACAATAATAGCAATACGCTGCGTATCACATTTTGATTTTAATTATTATGAGATTAAGTAAGGTAATTTGATACTAAATTCACACATATTTAAACAAGAAGATTTTAGGAATGAAAAGCAAGTAAATTAATATTACAATTTTTAATAAAAGTGCCATACAGACTACTTACAGAGTTTCTGGTCGGGAGGCAGGAGCAAAAGTGATTTCACAACACAAATCATTTGCTTTATATAGCGTTCAACAATATTTCAAAATTGCTTCGATTTTTAATAATAGTTTCGAAAATACAATTAAAGGCTGCCAGGCTCAAATTTTAATCTAAATTCTTTTTAATTCTTAAATAAATGGCTTTTATTATAAATGTCAATGAAGTAAATTCACAATAAGAATTTACGTAATAATTTTATGACTTATTTATGCTTATTTAATTAAGTGATGAATCGGCGCGGCGACATATATAATTTAACGTGAAAAAATTTAACAGACACAAAATCATACCACCTCAACTATTACCTACAAACACGTTAAAAATATATAATAATATTTGATCAAATTCAGCATTTTCAGTAATAAAAGAAAATTTCATCACAGATTTTAATAAAAATTCAAGTCTACGTACATAATGAGTGCACGAGCGCACTGACCTGTTGCGATTTCACGGTGAGACAAGTTTGAACGACCCGCACGGACGGATAAACGCACCGTAGATCAAAGGGGCCAAATACACCATTGTTACACTTTTTGCTAAGGTCACAATATTATGTCCAAGACATAAGGAGATAATGCAGCTTCTGGTCTAGTAATTATTAAAATAACCTCTCTTTATGTAAGGAGAGTATCAGAATTATAATAATATGGAAGATATATATTTTGTTGAGTAATTTAATTTTTTTTATGTCACCTCGGTTGGCAAACAATTATAATGAATGGTAAACAGTCACTGCAACCTTAAAAAAACCTTTAAAAAAATACAGGTAGGTGAGCTACCTAGATAAGAGAAAACCTCTAAATTTATTAAAATACCAAGCATTCAAACTAAACCTAGAAAGTAAATATTTCTTTTCCTTCTACTTCGATCTTTGTTTTTTATATACAATTATTAATTGTTTTTATTTACAATTACTGCTATTTATCTATCTTCCTCTTAATTGTAGCTAAATGATGTATGAAATTCTAACGATACCAAATATTATTTAACATTTGAAATAGGTTAAGTTTGAAAAGATGTTTTTGTATTAAATAAATTAAATTAAATTAAATTAATAAATTAAATAAACCTATGATCGCTTGCGAAGTATCACATAAGCGTTGCCAATCCAAGGGATAGGAGGGAAGGGAGGAGAAGGGAGGAGAAGGGAAAAATTAAGGAAATAAAAACGTAATATTGGTTCTCCGGCACTCTCACTCATTGCAGGAAACGCAACAATACTGATACTGTTACTTTACACATTTTCTGGGAGAGGGTAGTACTTCCCCGGTCGAAACGGCCCATTTGTACTCGGAGGAGCATGGGTCTATTACTACTAGCTTTTTTTATTTGTTCTAGAACTAGTACTAGCTTTTGATCGCAGCTGTGCCCTCGTATCATTATTATAACAGAAATTATTAGTTCCCGAAAACAACTTTCATACCATATTTCATCGCCTAGAAATTTAGTTTTTAGGCACATATGTTCATTCATTAAAAATAGTTGAGTTGTTTATATTGATAGTAAAATGTAATAGGCAGACAGAGATACTTTCGTATTTAATATATTAGTCCGGATAGCTGGGTCCCGTATGATAACATTATATCACTTAAGATATTAAATTCGAGTAGTTGACAGTAGTGGCCTACGACATTTATGAAAAACTTTCAAATATAAACTAGGTCAGTGAGTACATAACAAATACATACACAAATACATACCATGATAATAATATATATTATTGTTAAAATTAGCCTCATTGTTTTTTCTATTCAGTTTTTATGTTTAGTTTCTAGAAAACAAATTTTTTGTACTCTAGTGACTTAGTGTACGATGTTTCCCAACTATTGTAACTTATGTCTTTTAAATGTATTTTCTTTCTCATATAAGTGAAATTGTATTCCTTATGGGAAATAAATGATCTCAAACCGTAAATACATTAAATTATTTATGTTTTATTTTTTGTTATATACAGACTGACTTAGATAATTTAATTATATACTTGTTTTATTATTTGCTTTTTATAATCATATTGAAATTATCTTTTATGTATATATATAAAAGGAAAAGCCTTAACTGATATATGAACGCATGGCCTAAGCCCTCGGACCTACAAGGCTGAATTTTGTCCAAAGTATTTTTTTAAACGGAAAAGAGCACTGAGATAGAATTTTTCAAAATTCAACCCTCAAGGGTTAAAAAAAATGTTGAAAACTAGAAGCATGAAAGTTAGTTTTTTGGCAAACAATTATTACAAATGAAGAAATACATGTGCTACCATTTCCTTATATTGCACCCCGGAAGGCGTAAAACGTTTCAAAGCTTATATGAAAAAAAAGGTCAAAAAAGCCGTGGGCAGAAACTAGTTGTAATATAAATAATCATTGTTATAAGACAATCAAGTTTTAATAAAAAAATATTTTATAGTTTAATATTTAAATAAAATAAGGTCAGAGATTGAGTTCATAATTATGGCAATCTTGGCGAGGAATGACGAATATTTTTATAAATTTTATTTTAACACCGCCGGAGAGGTCACAGCTTGACGACTTTAACTGCCTATTACGAGAGTGAAAAAGTTTTTTTTTACATTTATTTAACTGCAAGATACTTAGCAGTGCTGTGTTATTGTATTTAGTTATTAAATTATGTGTTATTTTTTTCGTGACCAATATAAAAAAATAACCCCTGACAGTATAAAAAAAAATATATATATATATATATATAAATGAAATCTACCTTTTACCATAAGTAACATAATTTTATATAATTATGACCGAAATATTTTAGTAAATTATAAAACAGAAGCACGCAACTAATTATTATGAGAAGATTCTCACATGAGAGTAAACGTAAGCAATTCTGAAACTGTAACAAAAAGTAATATTCATAGTAAAATTCATGTGTTTTGTTTGCTTGCAAGCGTGTTTGCTTGCATGAATGGCTACGTGCCGTGTGTGCATGCGTGCGGGTGAGGGTCCGCGCGTTTTTTTTTATGTGAGAGCTAGAGAAACAGAGAACAGTGTAGTATTTGTTAGACTCAAGAGCCAACTAAAATTCGTTAAAGACTTGTAAAGGCAATTCACACAGATGAATAAATGATGAGACCTTATAAATACCAAAGTAATAGGACTTTCTCAATTAAGTGAAGTAAACATACCAAAAAAAATATTTCTAAGAGCATTGAAAAGCCTTGAAGAAAAAAAATGTTGGAAGAGAGGACTTATAATTTTATTATCTATACTTTTCTCTATAAATAACTTAAAATGCCTTTATTCATGCCGGCAGCCGATTAAACGGAAACATTAAAATGAATACTATCTTGTAAAACGGTGAGCTGAGAAATTTATACAATTTGTAAGGGCTGGTATTGGTTAAATAAGTTTTAACCACTAAATATTTCAATGAAATAGAAACTATAAACGATACAATTTAGGGTTGTGCAAAAAGAAACCGACTATGGCTTGTTTTCGAATCTCATAATATGATAAATAAATAAATAAATAAATAAACGCTACACACTCAACGGCCCCCATTAGGATAGTAATATCCTGTGTCGGGGTCCGGAAACATTCACAATGACAAGGACAAATACACCCAGACCGGAAAATATGCTTGCATGGACAATACAAACATATTATGCTCCGAGCGGGAATCGAACCCGCGACCTGTGGCGTTTAAGGCAGGTTCGCTACCGCTGCGCCACAACGTCGTCAAAGCTATTAGTTTAACATATTTTGGGAACTCTCTCCAAAGATCTCTCAACATTTTTTAAAACTTCAAAAATAGTCAAGATTTTTTTAGTATTTATTATTTTTCTCGTTACGGTAAAATTAAGAATATAAAAAATTGTAGGAAGAAACATTTCCATATACTTATAGTTCACTCAAAATTTTGAAGTTTATTTCCAGACATTACACAAATATTTGACAACGTTATGGCGAACCTGCCTAAAGCGGTGCAGGTTGCAGGTTCGATTCCCTCTCGAAGCAGATGTATTGATTGTATTGACCATACAGGCATGTTTTCCGGTCTGGGTGTGATTGTCCTTGTCATTGTATATGTTTCCGGACCTCCGACACATGATATAACTGTCCTAATGAGGCCCGTTGAGTGTTGAGTGGGTAGCGTTAATCCATCCATTCATTATTACAAACTTTCACATATATAATATTACTAGGGTTTGATAATAAATTACTTTATTGGAGTACATAATTGGAAGGGAAATTTAATTAGAAAGTTAAGAGAACTTTCCGAAGGAGAAAAATTCACAATAACTTTACATTCATGAAAAACCTTTTTTATCTTATAATTGCTTTCAAGTTATAATTTATTATAATAGCTTCGCGTTACGCGGTGACAAATGGCACCTTTTATGTATATGTGGAAAGAAAAGGGTTGAAGGGTTAATTGAGCAGAAAACATTTGCTTAACTTTTGCTAGCCTTTTGTACCAATAAAAATATACCGTTAAATAATATCTAATTTAAATGAATATATAATATCTAATTTTAATAAATGTCGACTGAATAGTTGTAAGTAAAATATAGTAAAATAATCTTGTCACTAGCAAGTTATTGCATTCCTATCATAGAAACATGTAATAAAAAATACTAAAGTAAATTTTAGAAGTGGCTGTTTAGCTGGTTTGAAGCAATTTCTGAAAATATCACAGGCGAGTTTCAGACTACTGTAAAACCATTTACTTCCTTCTCGAGAACGATATATATAAACGTTATGCCTGGTCTTTAAACCCAGCCAAGGAGCTCTTTCTAGATCCTGAATAATATAGTACAGTAGAAATAGGTATCATGACGAATGATTTCTCGGAACACAACCTGTCATAATTAAGTTAGTTAGATTTAGATTTTTTTTATTGTGGGGAAATCCTTCATGGATACTTCTCTACGAAAGGTTATATCGGACTCCTACCGACTAAAAGCCACTGTGTTTCATCAACATGCCCTAAGCCGAGGCTACGGGTACACCGCATTCATCCGCGGCCCTGGCAGCATCACACACATGTACGGAGAACCCTTCTCTTGATAAATCTTCTGGGCTTGGAGGCTACATCCATCGCATCCCGAGAAAGTCCAAGTCAATGCTCAGACATACAAGTCGAATACCGCTTTTGTATTCCCAAACCTTTTATTTAATTACCGACAATATCATTATCAAGAAAGATTTATTCAAACGAACAATTCTATCATGAAAGCAAGAAAATTGAAAAGAGGACTCAGCGATTTAGTAATTCCGAAATTAAGCCGATTAATAGCCGCAAGGCATCTGAAGCTTTCGATCAAAGAGCCATTTATGCAAAGAATAATATCACCAACCGAAACGGTTACCGGTTAATGGGGTTTGAAACGTGTACGCAAACTCAATACACATAAGTGGGTTTATGTAGTAGCATACCAAAGTGTATCGTTTCACGAATGTCTTTTGAAAACGACAAGTGAATAACGCAGTCAACTAAATGTTACTTAACGATCAAACGTTTGATGAAGACTAGTTTATCGTGGTTGTTAATACTAAGCTGAAGAAGATTTTATTATGCCAAAATTTTACTAACTTCTTCTTCTCTTCTTATCAAGTGGTTAGTGGCCCACCTAAGGTCGAAGTTGTTCAGTTCGCCTGTATAGGGACGTATCAGTCAGAGGGACTTGACTTTACGATTATTATCAAATTAATAGCTGGTACCGACTTTTTATGTGCCCTCCGAGGCACGGAGACGCTCAGTTGAAATACCACAATGTGATCACCCTCACCCATCTAGTGAATGACAGTGCTTAAAGATGCTTAACCCATCGTTCGTTTACCGGCTATGAGAACTAACTTATTTTACTAACGTAATGGCATTAATAAAACTAAAAATTATTAACTATTTAGGTTTCCAATAAAACTCATTTTAACGCTTTTCATATGACCTGAAAACTGTCACGATGTACACAAGTCATAATTTTATCAGTGGTTGATGGAGGTCAGTACTCAAAGCCCAGGTGGGCTATGACGCGACAGAATTCCGTTTTCAAGAACCAGAGTGAATAGAACTAAGTTTTATCTCTCTCTTTGTAGATAACGAACACACTCGGGAAACAAATAAACTGGGGTACGCTTTTTGATTTATATTCAACAAAAATGCTTTTATGGTAGATAAAGCATTTTAGGATATTCCGAACGCTTGAATGATAAATCCCATTCATTTGTTTGTTGTAGTTTTTTTGAATAAAATTTGTATTTCATTCAAAATTTCTCTTTTATATATTTTTTATGTGTCTGACTTGCCAAACAAGCATCAGACAGGTGGGTATGCGACCCACTTGATGTCGTAGCCACTGACCACTTGCAACACCATACATATATAGGTGTCCCACACGCATTGCCAACCTCGAGATATATTATTTCAATTTTGATTAAGGACTTCTGAGATAACGAAACTTTTTCAGTATAAGCTAAGGACATATCACTGCATCCAAATCAGCTTTATGTAAACGTTGTCGTTTTTTTAAATAACATCAAACTAAAAAAATACTTCATTTACGATTGCCGCGGGACTCTCGAAACATTGCTTTTTAAGTTTTAATGTACGTTTAAATGAAATTAGCTCACTTTATTTAGCTTATTCGTAAAAGCATCTTTACTTTTGTTTCGCATGAAACAAATAATTATTTCTCTCACCGTTAATAGCCATCCTTTACACAGCGACTCAAAGACCTACAATTTAAATTGGCAGTCGCCTTTTCAAGAGGCTTACATGTGGAAGTCCATAACACACGCCGCAGCAAAGCCACATAGTAATCTAAATTGGGATGCATTCAAACACACTCGTAACTAATTAACTAGAGCGAACATCACATGAATGGTTGAAAGCCACATCACAAAGCTTAATGGTCATGTATTGATGTATGCCAGGCCGATGTTCAGCATCCGTATGTATGACGTATTGATTTATGGTTAGGTGACGGCTCCATTGATGTAATATGAAAATGGTTTTATTAAATGTGCATTTTTTTATGTTACTAGTTGGCAAACAAGCATGCGGCCCACCTGATGGTATGTGGTGCCGTAGCCTATGAGCGCTTGCAGCACCATTAGTAGGTGCCACTCACGCGTTGCCAACCTCGAGATATTAGTTCTTAAATCTCCTCTGCCCAGTAATTTATATTTCTATTATATTAAAAAAAACAACAACACTTCTTCTTCTTAGCATTATTCTATTAGCTTTTAACTATTATCCGGACTTTACAGGTTACTAGTTTTTACATAGAGCGATTGCCATTTGACCTCTGTAACCCTAAGGGCAAACCCGTAACTCTTGGATATGAGCACAGTATCAATCATGAGTTAGCGATTATTGTCAGATTTTATGATAATAATCAGGACCAATAACGCCTAGACCTAAACAGATATTATATAACGCTCCGAGCGGGAGTGGAATCCGCGACCGTCGAGGTTCAAATCAGGCTCGCTACCAGCACGCCACAATGGTCGTCAGCAAAAACAATTGACTATAGACCTATATTTGTATCTATAAAGTTTTCTTTATTAAAACTATATAAACTAAAATAGGAAAAAAGATAACACCGGAAAACGAACACACGACAGAACTACCCAATGTTATTTCAGTTGCCTCTCACTTCTGAAAATTTTGCCGCTGTAACGAAAAATTGACAATGTGATTAGTCTTTTAATAGAATAGACAGACAGGTAAAATCGAAATATTCGCAGAATAACCGCTCTGTTGTTTGTGTAAACGAAATGTATTTCATATCATCAGTTTTAGAAAATGATTTTTTATTCTAAAATATTGTGTGATATTTTTATGGAAGATTTTACATGGGTAAAAAATAGATATATACAAACTTGAAGTGGGTGAAATGAAGGATAAAAGATTATATGAGGAACCAATTATTTCTACATCGCATTCATCAAAATAAAAAGTGCCTCATTTACAATCGTAATTCACGTATGCAACGCCGCGGGCAGAAGCTTATAATAATTTAATTAATTATTTATTATTATTAATTTTATTATTTATTTACAACAATTTAATTTTATTATTTATTTACAAATTATAGAATGAATATATTCACAAGTAGAATCTGCCAGCGGCTTTCTGCGAAAATAACGATTTTAATACAAATTTTGGACACCCATTTCACCTCTTCAAAAGTGGAATTAAAAAAAATGGTAAAACACGTGTTTCTTTATCTTAAATTGTTTACCAAAAGAACGAAGTTTCATACTTCTATCAGAAAATGATGAACATCCCATACAAACTTGCGAACCCTTTTTCACCCTCTTAAGGATGAATTAAAAATAAACAATGCTCGTTTATGAATTAAAAACAACACATTAATATGTCAATTAGGTCTTATCTTTTTATATGTATACATTGTCTAATAAATTGCCCCGTGGCATACAAACTAAGACACTGGCGCGGTAACCTTGTCTTATTTCAAGGCTTAACCGCTAAGCTAAATTAGCAGGCTTATATTTACTAACAAAGAGAAGCATTCAATATTTTTTACCCACATGTGTAATAAATTAGTTAGATTTTTAAATAAGATTAAATACCAGAGATGGTTCTCGCAACTGCTAAAACGAAATAAAGACAACTTAAACCCTACTTTTTATGGTTATTAAACTTTATTTATTAATAATAGCTGTCACTCCGACACTTACGACAAATATGACGACATTAATAATAAGGTACTAGAGCTAATAAATGTCACTTATTACTTACGAATCGCCTTACGCCTTGACACTTCATCTCTTGCCCCCATACTACAATACGCAGACCATGACGACATTGTAAGTTTCACATTACATTGTTACTCATGCCTCCAGATATTGAATAGCTTATACAGCAATGGAAAGCAAAGTGAATAAATTACACTATCGTATGCTCGTATCGTTTGTGGCTCATTAGTCACAATTGCGGTGATAAGGTTACGCTGATATGCAGCTTCTAGTACTTATCATAAAGTTTTTGCTAACAAAATTTATTATCAAGAATACTAACAAGAACGCGCGATAATTTAATACATAAACACGAAAAACAATAGCCTCTTTCTAGAACAGTTCGTTAAATACAATTATAAAATCAATAATCTTCACGATATAAATATACAAAGATAAATACGATCTAACGAAGTTAGCTTCTGGTAGATAAATTTACGCTGAAAATACGAAGCCTTATTAGTTTACTAGTAAATCTTAACAAAAGAAATTCGAGCAAATATAAGTCAATATTCCCTTTTCCTTTTGTTACGTATTATAACAGATTTTTCAAAACTTTTTTCATATAATTCCCGGTAGAAGACGTCTTATGAATGACAGATAATGTAGTCATAATTCAGTGTTATAATTCTATTGTTAGAATTGTTATTTTTACTACGTTACTAGCTTCTACCCGCGCATTCACCTGCAATACAACCCGAATAACAATTTTTATCGCAATACATTTAATGCCATATTTAGAAATAATTGGTTACCCATACAATCTGCCATTCTCTATTTCAACAAAATCCTCCGACCCTTTTTTCTGCAATAAAATCTAGCTTATGTCGAAATTGGTTTAGTAGTTTAGGCGTGAAAGCGTGACTGACACCTAGACAGACTGAGTTACATTTGCGTTTTAATATTAAAATATTAGGTAGCGCAATAAGTTAAGTAGCCTGTGTCCCGTGTGTGTGTGTGTGTGTATGTATATCTATACCAAATTCTATATACACATAAGTACAAAATATAAGAACTTATATATAAGGTGTATACAATACAATCATTGCTCGTCTATCGAGAATAATATATAACACATAAAAGCTTTTTATTCGACATGTGATATTTTAATAGCTTCGACTTCAGAACATACGGTTCGATGATTTTTCTAGAGCCACTTCACACGTCTACGCAATCTACTACGCATTAACTCTATATTATATGCCTTATTTTGCGTTAAACGACTACACGACCTTCTTTTGTTTATATATTTTATATGTAACATCCAAATGCATCATGCCTCATGCAAATGAGGATCTCCAACCCATTTTGTTCTCTTCTTTTTTCCCTTCTCATTCCATCCCTCTTATAGCTTGTGTTGCCAACGTCATACTTCAAATATCGCAAGCATTTATAGGTTGAACTGTCTGCTTCTTCTTATCGGTTGGTTAGTGGTCAACTTAGTGTCAGAGTTGTTCAGATCGCCCGTAGGCCTCTGACTTGACTTATCTACTGTTGTCTAATTGTCAACAGCCGGGACCGACTTTTTACGTGCCCTCCGAAGCACGGAGACGCTCGGTTGAAATACCACTATGCGATCACCCATCTAGTGACAGACCGTGCCTAAAGTTGCTTAACCTACCAATCGTTTAGCGATTAGCGGGTGCACTCGGCTATGAGCGTCTCAACTGTCTGATTAACATCCGCCTGACCGTATGCTTCTTTGTCAATCATCATGAAATAAAATAGAAGGTTTTCTTCATTTTTGAAGTCAGTTAGAATATTATAAAACTTTTGTAACAAATTTCAGTAATCACTCAGAACTCATATCGGTAAGTAGCGTGCAAAGAAAACGCTTTACTCTTATATTAGACTGAAAAATCTTACGGATCATCTTTCTTCTCTGTCACAAACAAGTTTGTGGGATCAATTCTGAGGACGCAGGTGCCGTTACAAATTGGTATTACTATAAACTGTAGGTAGACCACGCTACATTATATCAAAATTATTGTTGTCTCGACTTGATTTATACTGTGATTAAACCCTCGTATAAAATCCGTAAAATATAAAACTCTAGTTTATAAAGATATACTTTTGCTGACGAGCAAAAGGATAAATGGTTTCATTAAATATGGATACTTATGTCAGTGTAACATTTTCAATACCAGTGATATAATTTAATTTTATCATTGTAACCGAACAATGTTTTTTTTTAACGGCCGGCATACATATGTTCTGTGTAATGGAAAGCTGGACCGTATTCTATCTTAACAATAAGACCTTTGGCATCACTGCTATGTGTGGGTAGGTACGAGTGTGGGAGGCGAAAGAAAAGAAGCAGATAAAAGGGATCCTCTTCTGTTCAGATTTATGGAACGAGATACACTGTTACTTCAAGTATTTACTATGGTTAATGCTGCGGAGTAAAATAAAAATATAATTAATCGATAGCAAACTTAAAGCAAACTTTCTAATCTCATATTAGCCTTATAATTGATTAAAAACAATTTAAAAATATATAAGATTTTTCCAAAAAATCTAAAAATTACTCCAGAAATGCATAATATTTCATATAAATGCCGTGATATATATTACCTACTATCTCGTGGTGCAGCGGCGCTCCGATTTATTGTTAGAAATAAAGAAGGTTTAGATTCTATGAATATTTAGATATTTTATCAAAAAAATGTAAGGTTCCCGTGGGATTATCAAGAATATAACCTCCTTTATTTGGATGCGTGTTCACTTATCTATCACGCATAAATTTTGCACACAAATAGAATATTATCTACATTAACAAATAAAATGCTCTTATCCCGGAAAAATGATCAGTTTCTGTGAGATTGTGAAACACATACTACAGGCCATGATCAATTAAATTCGGATTTATTTGTCCTATGAAACATTAAATACTTAGAAATAATCCTTTTCTCTCTGAAGACAATTCTACGTCACCGCAGATAACGCTAGGAAGCGTCCTACTAGCGAGTAGATAAATATATTTACTGCTTATAGTAAAATAAAAATATAGACGCCCGTTAATATTAAAAATCAAAACAATACAAACTTTAAAATTAATATCAAGTATTTCCCCAGCGCTCCGAATACCGCGTAGTTATCTCAATTTAACATCGAACAAAAGAACCTTTTAATTTTAATTGTGTTTTTTTTTTTTTCGTTTTATCCATTTACTTTTACACTTTGTTAATCTTTCTTCGAATTATTTGCTTTGTAAAAATCTAACACTAACTGTATTATATTTATTACTATGTGTGATTAAATTACATTTTTGAATAATGTACAGCTTGAGCAGGTCAGTATAAAAACACTACAATTAGATATTTTTTTTAAATTGACCCGTAGAAGTCGTTAAGGGTAAAACTTCTATAATTAACAATAAACATAACAAACGCAACACACTCAAGGGCCCCCATTGGGATAGTTATATCCTGTGTCGGCGGTCGCAAAACAGACACAAAGACAAGGACAAACACGTCCAGACCGGAACACATGCCTGTATGGTCAATACAAACATCTGCTCCGAGCGGCAATCGAACTCGTGACCTGTGGCGCTTAGGCAGGTTCGCTACAGTTACGCCACGACATCGTTCTTAGGCGAAAGATTTTTTATACCATAAAGGTGACAAACAAAGGTGTGGCACTTCTGATAGTTAGCGGTATAGACACTTGTAGCACCGGATTCATGATAAGCACATATACAGAGATTTTAATTTTGTTAGCGTAAATTTGCATGTTGCCTAAATTGATTAATAATTAATTTATTATTTAGCGGCAATGCATTGTATTAAAATATAGTTTGTACTACAAGCATACGACTCAAAGTTGACTCATTCTAGCCTAGACTAAATATATACTTATAAATATATACATACTTAATAATTAATTAACAATTATTAGCATTAATAAAGGTAATGCGCAAACGTTGGCTTAGAAAAATTGTATTATCTAAACTGAGCTATAATTGCTAACGTATCAAAACAAACGTAACGTATAAATTAAGTTCATATAAATGGACGCAAATAAGCAATACCATGTCAACCTACACGAATGTCATTTCGAGAAAAACGCCTTTGAAAATTTTGAACAGCTTGCTTTATTTGATTTTTTTTTGTATTGGTCAAGTTTTTGGCAATTTCAGATTTATGTAAGCTATTTTACATATTTTCAAAAAAAAACTAGTATACAAACTGCATATTTCGTAAATAATATAACCCAAAACTTTTAAAATAATACATAAATTGTATGATTAAGAAATGGCTTTTTTAGAAGTTTTAAAGTTTAAAACCCTACGAATATTAAAGAAAAATGTTCTTCAGCCATTTACCAACACTTCTGCATATATATATATATATATATAACTTAGTTTTTTCAATTTTGTGGGTTGACATGGTATTGCTTATTTGCGTCCATTAATATAATAACATTTAAAAATGGATGTAGCTGGTTAAGTTTTATACCAATTGTAGATGAGCTATTAAAGCATTTTATACTTATGTAATATTTAAGCAGAAAATATAGAATACATTGCTTTTATAGGTTAAACGTCCAAATAATTTAATTTAGTTGAAATATAATACAAAGTAAATAAGAATACACAGAGACAGAGGCAAAGGTAAGATTAATTTAATTGTTTCCTAACATGTCCGGAGACTTAAATAGCGCCGGCGTGAGATAAGATGAAATGAAATTGAGAATGATTTTTATTTTTCCTCTAGTAGCATGAAATTTGGAACATTTTAATTCTTAGTCATTTTTAGAGTGGATTCCTGGTTTGATCCCGCCGGTAGAATTTCACCATCGGACATCGCGACAAAACTCTAAGTTCCATCCATACCACCTCGATGGTAAGTGGTTGCCGTAGCCTATGAGCGCTTGCAGCACCATTAATAGGTGCCACTCACGCGTTGCCAACCTCGAGATATTAGTTCTTAAATCTCCTCTGCCCTGTAATTTCACTAGCGTACAGTGCCCTTCAAACCGGAACACAGTAATGCCTAAGCACTACTATTTAGCGGCAAAATATTTGACACAGCGGTGGTACCTACCTAGCCGGCCTCTTGCAACAAAAGACCTACCACCACTGACTGATTGCACTGGTGTTGCAGATGTTCATGGGCGGCGGTGATCACTTAACATCAGGTGAGCCTCCTGCCCGTTTGCCCCTCTTACATAAAAAAAAAAAAAAAAACTTCTCTCTAACAAACTATCGATATAATCTTTTTTTAGAAATTAGCCTAAATTAAACCTTTTGCAAAACTTTGTATCTTCTTCCTAGCATTTTCCCGGAATTTTATATAACCAGGGTCTGCTTCTTACTGTTATCCGGATTTGATCAGTTACTAGTTTTTACACAGAGCGATTGCCATCTGACCTCCGCAACCCTAAGGGTGAACCAGTAAATCATTGGATATGCGCAAATTATTATCATATTAAGAGTTAACGATTATTATGTGATGAAAGATGTTATGTGATAACAACCGGGACCAACAGTTTAAAGTGCTCTCCGAGGCACGGTGGAGAGACGCACAAAGACCCAGACCGAAACCGAAATTTGCAAGACCAACACAAATATCTGCCCGAGCAGGAATCGAACCCGCAACCGTCGAGACTAAAGGCGAACTCCTTACTTTTACTTTGTATAATTATGTATTTACCTTTATTTTTAATTAAACAAAATGCAGTATGCCATAATTATAGCCTCATATTTATTAAAAATATTCATATTACTTTAAAATATCACATTGTTAACATTGCTTAGCAAAATATTTGATGTTTTCCATAAAACGTTATGCCAAAAATTCATTCAGAATATAGGATTATATTTTGACACGTATTACATTCGTGGCAAACAATAGATCAAAGAAACGTGACGCCTTTTGTTGCTGTTACGTTATACCTGTCTATTTAACTGAGAGTATGAATCTCGTATAATATCTATAATCACCCGCAGCTCAACATGTGTCTTCTATATAAAATCTTGTGGTTATTGATTTATGAATATATTTCGTTATTTCATGACGTTATGGCGCAGCGATAGCGAATCTGCCTTAAGCGTGCCTGCGCTCGGAGCAGATGTTTGTATTAACCATACAAACATGTGTTCCGGTCTGGTTGTGTTTGTGCTGGTCATTGTGTATGTATCCAGACCACACAGGATATAACTATCCTAATTGAGATCGGTGAGTGTAAGCGTTATAAAAAAAACACAACTTTCCAACATTATATAAGAAACTTATGAAACCAACTTTTAAAATTGTGGAAAAATTTCTACCGAATTTGTCACAGTTTCTACTCATATATTAATGAGTCACAAAGACTATCTATCTATATAAAAGAGAAATAGCACTCACTCACTCATATCTCTAAAGTTACTTATTATTTATCACGATATCTATAAAGTACAAATGCTGAAAATTAGAAAAATATCTATCGGACAGATAGTATGTATAAGCTTTGAAAGGATTCAACCCCTGTAGGGGTACAAAAGGGCCTTAAAATTTTGTCTGATAAAAACTAGCTCTGGTCTATTTAGAGTTTTATTCTAAAATCCACTCAGACGTGGACCGATGAAAGTTTTATATATAAATCGTGATCTTAGTAATTTAAATAAATAATAAAGCTTTATTTCCGAAATTTCTAAAGACTGAATAAATATACTCGAAACGAGCTAGTTTTGTGGTCTAACCGAAATTGTATTTCTATCGAGTTACCGCCTTTGTCATGCCACACTCAAACCTCGTTATAACTACGTTATCACTCGGTTTATACTATGTATCTGACGATATGGTAAGTTGTGCCTTGTCAGTCACTACCTCAAACACCCAGTCAATGCTTAGAGAGCTAGATTGCAAGTGATTTCTAAAATAGAGCTAGATTGCAAGTGATTTCTGTTAAATTGATAGCCCAGTAGGATTTTTATAGCCAATTTAAAAGTCCTACTGGTATAACAATCTTAAAATATATTTGTTCATAGTTTTTATCATGTGACGACGATTGCCACCCAAGCATACCATCCGGTTGGTGCTAAATCCCCGCGACCTATGAATGCTTGCAATATTTGAAGTATAACATGCGATTTCCCAGCTAAAAGCACAAAAAGGAAGGGAACAAAGGTAGTGGGAGATTGGGCCTGCGGCGCACTCACTGATCGCCCGAAACAAGACTGCCTTTACGCCTGTGAGAGGCTACGTCCTAGGTCGAGGCATCCCATGTGTGCTGGGAGCAGCATAGCTCTAGTTTCAATTAAACTTATAATAATAATGATACAACATATTTTATTCCACCAATGCAGTAATATATATAATATAATTTCACTTAAATAGACATCCAAATGGGAAATACATTTCATACTGTCTAACACCAGTCACCATTTTAGACAGAAAAAATCCAATAAAAGCCATTATTCAGTCTGTGTATTTGTACTATATTTCATGTTCATTTACATGTTCGTACGGCCCGGATACCAATTACGGTCTGTAGCAACAACCCTGATAAAGCTAACCTAACAAAATATTATTACTACTATTAAGACCCCAAACTCTGCTATATAAGGAAAGTCACGTTTTGCGAAGAAAATTCGTGAATCTCTAAATGTATGCTACTCCTCACGCTTCTAACTTATACTGCATTATAAATAATAAATAATAAAATAAACGCGTGCAGCGTTACGCAACTCAACGGCCCCCATTAGGATAGTTATATCCTGTGTCAGGGGTCCGGAAACACATACAAGGACAAAGACAAATACACCCAGACCGGAAAATATGCTTGCATGGTCAATACAAACGTATTATGCTTGTATTGACCATGCAAGCATACGCCTAAAACGCGTGGCGTTTAAGGCAGGTTCGCTAACGCCGCGCCACAACATCGTCGAAAATTAAAATAGTTTTATACACATAACGCTATAAAGTAGTTTTTAAAATTTATTAGTTTCATTTTCATGTTTTATTTAATTCAATTTGAATATTATAAGTGCTAACCAGAGTAATCTAACGAGTAACATGTAAAGCCAAATCCACACTGCACGTGCACGACTGCTGACGATAGTCAGCCCAACGATTTCAGAGCTAGCTTTACGATATTTTTTCCCAATATACTAGCATCCAATTCTAATCCTCCTTTTCAGCGTTCAAAATCAAAACGAATACTTCGCTTCTCAGTAAAACTTTCCTCACATTTTATTACCCACTCAACGGCTGAGTAATGGCCAACATTCGCAATAATTATTATTTAATCTATGCCTAAATAAACAGACTGAGCAAAGACACTTAGACGGACCCGAATGGGCAGAAAATTGAAATAAATTACTTAATGGATGGTTTTATATGATATTTAACGAGAGATTAATGGCACCATTGTAATGGTATAAATAAAGCTGAGAGCGGCAATTAATCTACGAACTCTGTTTTATAAAATTTACTTTTGGTTTTGGTCCTTTTAATTATAAGGACTACTTTTTACGCCGAGCTAAAAGCATTTCCCTCATCTTTGACTTATATAATTATGTATAATTTAAGTTCTTAAGACTTATTGATATTTATGAAATAGAGAAGTGTTACAGTCAATTCTGATGTTTATTAACGAAAACCTGGCATTTTTTTAAATTTGTATATATCTCCAAAACCAAATAAATCAATACTTTTAATAATCAAAGAAATGAAACCTGGATTAAAATTTGATTAATCCTCATGACTGGGTATTTTTGTTTGTTTTCACCATCACTATGCCACAACGGTCGTCGCTAAACATTTCGTTACCTATATCTTTGTTTATCAATAAATATTATATTCTAAGATGTTAAACCCCTACCTACATCCATAAATTATTAGGATTACTTGAATTCGATAAGTTATAAATTATACAAAAGATTTACATAGCTTAGCTTGAGGTGTAGATATATAATACAGGTATTATTTACAATCTAATCTAATGTCTTTAAACGAGCAATTCTTGTATATGTATATATAATTGGGATCTCAGAAACGGCTTTAACGATTTTCATGAAATTTAGTATGCAGGGAGTTTTAGGGGCGATAAATCGATCTAGCTAGGAATCATTTTTAGAAAATGGCGTTTTATCCGAGTTTTCAGGCAATGAAAACTTCAGTTCGAGAAACTATGACTCTTCCTGACATCTTTTGGCGTGTTACAATACTTTTATTGACTCAAAAAGTAAATTAGCATGCTAAACTAAAGCTACTTCGGTGGCTTGCGGGCGAATGTCGCTGGAGCGACAGGCGTTCGCATTGCACAGGCCCCCCGCGAGGATGAGAGCGAGCCTTTTGGGTTTCTGCTCGCTCTCATGCCCAATAGGGCGAGGAGGGTCTGCGTCCGCTTTTGACGCAGACAAACGTAGCGACGGTCAGACGGGGTCAAGTGCTCGGCACGAATGCCCCCGGCCGTCGACTGCGTAGAGACGAAACCTGGTGGAGTTTTAGTGAGTAAGAGTCTCACATAACCCCGGCAGCCCCAGCTCCGGGGTATCCATGAGGATTTCTCCACCTTAAAAAAAGCTACTTCAATAGATGGCGTTGTAAAATATTATTCATATATCATCATTATGTTTTATTCGTATCTAAATAACTTTAATTTCCAAAAACACGATAGACGCAGAAAAAACACCGAAAAAGCTCGGTCATCCAGGTACAGGTACAGGTACATACCTATTATGTACACAATACATAACAATCCTCTTGATTAATAAATGGAATCATTCGGGTCCGAATCCTTATCCGAATCTTAATCCTAAGGATATTACGGATTTCTTTGAAACTTTTCGTTAATAAGATGTTCGTATAATGGCAACCGCATGATCCTACTCTACTTCCCCATTTATCTTGTTTTAACGATGCTTGTTATCTTATCTTTTTTATTTACATATATCAAAGGTTTATATCATAATATTATATTCTTAGAAAACCATTATATTACCTTGTTCGTTCTGATGGAAAATTCATAAAATGAATACGTATAAATCCTACATTTCAATGAAATTGGTATTATGTCTTTACCTACACTTTACTAAGATAAGACGAAAATTACAAAAAAACTTGTTTTTTTATCTTAATTTTTTTTTAGTTTAGTTTGCAAATAAAAGCTCACTTTGAAAAAACTAGTTTTATTATATTTTATGTATATTTATGTTTATTTATTTTAGTGCTATTTTAGCATAATCTTATTACTTTAATTTAAAAATTATTCTCAAGTTTAAGCAAGTCTCGTTAGCCTAAATTCGACAGATTTATGCTTTGTATATTAGGCGTTCCATTTGCCACCTTACGGCTCTATCATCAGACGATCTTTCATTATTGCTTAGTTTAAAACTAAAGTAATTAGCAAAATAAGTATTTTGTTATAATAAAAGTATACTTTACCTAATGGTTATATTAATACTTTGGAAAAACTTTATCCATTTTATCGTTTTCACCCACTTTCATACCATTACCAATTTCGGAAACTCTTAGCAATCATCAACTATGACTGAGTGGCTACAAAATAAACATGCCAAGTTGACTACAAACTTTATAAGTAGTTTAAGAAGAATGACTAGTTCCCGCTCGGAGAAGGAGGCGTCGAAGAAATTTTGGCCTTCGTCCTGCTCCACCTAGTAGTTCTGGACTATAGCGCTTCCCTGCCTATCGTAGAAGGCGACTAAAAGAGATCGTGAGTTTTCGCAAATAGTCAAAGGGGTTTTGGCTATTCACTATTGCGAAAATTGGCAGACGAAGCTTGGACAAGAGGCTATAATCTTACGTACAAGAGGAATCTTTAGAGGTGTCTAAAAGACAAAGCGTTGGGTAGCACCAGCTTAGATATTCTTTCGAGGTCCCGGAGCCTCCCTAGACCGAAAAGATGGCCAAAGTAGGAGTTTTAAGTGAGTAAGAATCCCACATAACTCGGCTTTCCTCCAGATAGTTTAAGTAGATAGATAGTTAGAGACTCTTTAGGAGATTTTCCCAAAAGAAAAAAAAAGTTTTAAAAGGATCATTATAGCAGGTTTATTGGTGACTATAATTAAGAAATGTTTTACATTTACAGCACATTAAAATAAATCAAATCATCCTCTAATTTACATAAACATTTATAACGTATGTAGATTTTAATATAAGCAATAAAAATTGTTTTGTATAAAACTTTGAGTATTTACTATATATTGATGATTTTTTTTTTATGTTAGAGAGGGTAGACGGGCAGGAGGCTCACCTGATGTTGAACGATTACCGCCGCAAATATACATCTGCAACACCAGAGGCCATGCGGGTGCGTTACCGCCGTATAGGATAAAACTGGTTATACTCTGGCTAAGCTCGAAATAAAGCTGACGATCAGTCGCTTCACGAGTTTTTAACCTACATACGGTACTAGCTAACCAGGCGGGCTTTTGAAACCCTTAAATAAATAAGTAAATAAATAAACGCTACACACTCAACGGACCCCATTAGGGTAGTTATATCCCGACATCCTTATAGACAAGGACAAACACACCCAGACCGGAAAACATGTCAACACAGACATCTGCTCCGAAAGGGAATCGAACCCGCGACCTGTGGCTCTTAAAGCAGGATAAATTTGAAATACAATTTAAGCACATGAAAACTCAGACGTGCACGGATTTGATGACGACACTTTCGGTTAAATTCAACGTTTTCAATCCATATTGGCTATTTTTTAGAGTGAGAGCTTACTTTCTATATTATCTTATTTAACTCTGATATTTGAGGTCTACATATTCAAAATCCTTAATTAAATCATCCCAAAATTAATATTGTATAGCGCAGGAAGCAAAGAAAATCCACAAAGATTTGCAAAAAAAATAAACTATGTGATAACCCCTTTTAGAAGACGTTTAAAAATACTATAACAACATACATAGAGTTGTATAATGGTATAATTTAAAGTTTAACCATTCAACGTGGAAATCTAATTTTAAATAGAAACAAAACTTCAAACAATCCGGTTTCCATTCGAATGTTCTGTTAAAACATTCAAAACCACGTTCATGTTTAATTAGGAATGTTCAAAACACAGAAATAGCGCTGCTACAGTTTCTATGTGTGACAGCAGTGTAGGGAATAACTTAAATAATATTTCATACGCTCCAGGCCATAATATTAAGAAGTCTTATAATTTTAAGTTATCCCTCTAATATTCAAAAACGAATTTAATCCAATAAATCTCAAATAATTGCATGTCATTGAACATCACAAGCTAAGAAATAAGGATTTTTAGGCGATTTAAAAATTTTCTCAATTTGGCATTTTTATGAACCTAGGCGTCGGGATGTGACGACCCCATCGCCCGCTGTTGGGATAACCTAGGCGTCGGGATGTGACGACCCCATCGCCCGCTGTTGGGATAACCTCTGTCACAGCAGAGATTATTCCACCAGTGCAATCAGTCACACTGGTGGTAGGTCTTTTGTTGCAAGAGGCCGGCTAGGTAGGTACCACCGCAGTGTCCAATATTCTGCCGCCAAATAGTAGTGCTTAGGCACTACTGTGTTCCGGTTTGAAGGGCATTGTACGCTAGTGAAATTAGTGGGCGAACGAGATTTAAGAACTAATATCTCGAGGTTGGCAACGCGTGAGTGGCACTAATGGTGCTGCAAGCGCTCATAGGCTGCGGCAGCCACTTACCATCAGGTGGGCCGTATGCTTGTTTGCCAACTTCTAAAATAAAAATAAAAAAATAAAAAAAAACTCTTGAAGGACTCCTGAGATCACTATGTCCAAGTGCTTTTCATACAGTATCTCTCTGGGGCTTTACCAACTTACGCCCTCCCTCCCACTACCTGACCCGGCAACCTATAAGACGCACCGAGGTTTTAGTGGATCCCAACGAAGTTTCCATCTTGTCATGGAGCACCATATAACCCGGTACACCCCTCACAAAAAGCAAAGTATCTCGTAGATTTTCTCCTTTAAAAAAAGGACGCCTTTCTTTGCCAATAAGTAAAAAGTGCTTTGGTATGCCTTAGACGCTTATCGTTATATTCCTTGAGCAATTGCTATTTTTATTAAAATAAATAAGAAGAATTCCACAATAGCATCATGTAGATTGTATGTGTTATATTTTATAATTTTTATTATTCCCTATTATATTTTATTCATACCTTTTTTAACCTTTTCGTTTTCCAAACATTGAACCTCAGGAATTTACATATATCGGATTTTTATCGATATACAAAATTTTATTTGAATATTTTAACATTCATTCAGTTACTGAGAACAATGCCCTCCATTTTTAATATTAAAAATATATTTACTATAGTATGGAATTATATAAAAAATCCACCATGTACCAAGTACCATGAAGAATAACTCAGTATTCTGCTACCAATTGTATTTGTGTTCATTCATTTTTATACTTCTTTGGTGATTAATAAGCTTACGGCCTTCGTGATGGTATAACTGTAGCTTATGGGTGGTTGCAATATTTCTATTATAAGCCCAACCAAGGACCCTTTCCTTGGTTAGGTCAACCAAGGAAAGAGAAGGAAAACAAAACAAATGATAAAGAGTAGACAAGCACAGCTATAAATGAATTTATAACCAGTTGCATTTTAAATTGACGACGACGCACCTGCATGCCTTGCAGATGATCATGGGCGTAATCGCTTGAGCCTTCTGCTCGTTGCCCGTTGTTACGAAAATAAAAACAATGGTAGTTTGTTTCTAAAAATTAATCTACAAGTTTTATATTTGTATCGAAAGCACTACATATAGGTATGATGAAGATTTGAGCGTCAAGAACAACATCCTTCCTTTGTGAAACTTGTTCGCTAAATCTGACTTTACTTAAACAACATATTTAACCTTAATAGTGACAAATAGTTTTCGTTTAAATGAAAAGGTGTGTAGTACAAGACTATGCGATCTAGACTTCTAATCACATCTTGGATTGATTCAACGATTATAAACGAGAATGATAATAGAATCTCTTTGCATCTCTACTCTGGATTTAATCCACTAACCAAATTCACTAAGATAAGCGAAAACATATAATGTAAAGTTTCTCTACGCCAAACTGCATAAAATTTGGCCTTTAGAAGACGTCTTAGTGTAATGTGTTCACAATGAGTCGCAGTGACGTACATCATTAAAATAAAATAATATTATTAAGAACTGGTGGTATTCATGTAATAACTTCTAATCATTGTCTAAGTTAGCAAAACTATTGTCTAAGTTATTTAATATAGTAATAAGTGCTATAACTTTTAGAATAGTCCATTGAAAAGTTACATTTGGGGTTGCGTTTTTTAGAGGACGCAATTTTATTTTTTTGATGTGTAGGGGGTCAGTGTAAAGCTAAAACCAAGTTTGTGGGGTCGCCACCCTTGTCCCAGGGCCGCCATCTTGAAAATAAGGGTTGAAATGGTTTTCACGATATTAACTTACACTTCAAAAAATAAATTGCGTCCTCTAAAAAACGCAAGGTAAGGCCTAAAAAATGAAACATTTCAATGGACTAAAAGAGTTAGTAGAATTAATAGAATATTATATTGAAAACGGAGTGACTTTGTTGCATAAGTGGCAAAGGTCCAGTAAAAAAAGATTAATAACTTAGTTAACGAACAAGGCAATGTAATGCAAATATTCTGGCTTTGCACGCATTACCACACATTTATGTAATATAAAAGTCTTTCATAAATGCTCTTTAAGTTAGAGGGGTTCGTATTTTTAAAGAAGAAAAATATGAATACCACAAATGCTAACCCGAGTTAGCCATTGTAACATGCAAAGCCAAGTCGATAATGCATTTGCACGCGTGGTGGAAAACGATTTTTGAAGCTTGATTTCCGATATATTGTCAATATACTAGATAGCCTCCTATTTCCGTCCGAACATAATGTTTGCCGTACTAAATTTTTAAATTTTACTGACTAAGGAATATTATTATTTTATCTACGCCTAAGTACACAAACTGAGCAAGCACACTCAGACGGATTCGAGGAAAATTGAAATGAATTACTTAATGGATGGATTTTTATATGATATTTAAGGAGATTAATAGCATCATTAAAATGGACTTTATAAACCTGAGAGCGACAATTAATCTATGACACCTTCACTTTACCAAATTGTCCTACGGTCCCTATTAATTATAAGGCTCATTATTTTTATCTGGACAGATGGCGTTTTTCTTATTTTGTATTGTAACGTTTCAACTCAGTTGCCTTTAGTTGTTGACTCCTGAACTGAACTGAACTTGACTAAACTGCACGATATATATAACAAAAAAGTTATTATTTATTACTTAATGCGTCTGGAATTTTCAAACCCTTTTCAAACCTGACTATAGCTAAATCTGGATCTGATATCAACCTATTAAAAGTAAAAATCAATATTAATATTATATTTAAAGTCTCAATAGCTTAGCGCTAGAAGGGCCGACTTGTAATGCGAAAGTCGACCTTACCTACGACCCTTACCCCCTCGGGATATTGTCGTACCCACTCCTAGCATAAACTACACGCTAAGTTGGATTTAAAAAGCTATTATTATTTTATGTTATGATTGTTGGCAAACAAGCATACGGTCCGTTTGATGGCTGTCACCACCTATGATCGCTGGTGCCTCTTGAAGTATCACATGGGCGTTACTGACCCAAGGGATACGAAGGCATGAGAAGGAAAAAGAAATGGAACAGTGAGGGGTGGGAGTTTGGGCATTCGACGCTCTCACTCTTCGCACAAAAGGAAAACGTACTCTGTTACTTTACGCCGACTTTCTAAGAGAGCCGACACATTTGTGCTGGAAGATTAATAACTATTATTTATTATTATTAGTACTGTCTGGAAGAAAACATTACCAATATTCTTTAAAAAATATATATACTATGTTTTCATGGTTTATAATTTTACACAACAATATAAACTTTTATGTCAATATTGAATAAAGACAACTAACGCGACATAGTAAGAGTATACATACATATATAAACTCTAGATTTCGATCTAATCTCACCCTTAAGCAAATGTATCGTTCAGTTTTCCAGTCACGTTTCAATATGCACCATGTAACTTATATAGGTTTCTGAGTAAAACATATCCGTCGTTAGATTACGTTTATTTTATATTCCTTTTACAATAGAAACAACAACAAAAATACTAAATTAAAGTGCCTATTTCAAAAGGGGTAGAAGGTTTGTAGACCCATGAAACTTTGATATTCGACGGACAATTGAAGATAAAGAAACATGTGTTTTAGCACTTGCTAAAATTCCACCCCTGATGAGATTAAATTGGTGGTTCAAAGTTTTTTTTAAATCACCATTCACTTGGGCGAAGGCGCTCGCGGAAGCTAGTTTTTTATAGAAACAAGTTTTAAACAATCCGGTTTCAATTTGAATGTTCTGTTAAAACATTCAAAACCATGTTCATGTTTAATTAGGAATGTTCCAAATATAGAAATAGCGCTTCTACAGTTGCTTTGTATGATTGCAGTGTTAGGAATAAATTAAAGCTTATATACAATGTAGGCAAATTTTAAAGGTTAAAGGGAATATGCTTGCAAATTCAGTAGAAAAATCTGTCTATATCTTAATTTTTTGTAATGAGGTAGTGATACAAACTTTGATGCCCTATTTCGCGACAAAAACTCAAGTTCTGTAGTTCGATTTTTGTTTATCCCACAGGAATCCAATATTTTTCCCGGATAAAAAGTTAATTTAGATAACAGTCTATCTGTATGCCAAATTTTACCCAAACCAAGTAAAATCATTCAAACATACAACCTTTCAAATTTATAATATTAATAGGATGAAAAACTTACAAGTATTATAATAACAAAGTTAATAAAATTAATTGTGACTGTTATAATTTGTCTCAAGGTAAAATTACTCAAATTTAATGTTCAAGAGTGTAATGTGAAGCCTCGTCATGTCGTATAAAATTAATATAATACACGTTAACACAACTTGTTTCGTTTAAAATGACAGATATTAACATAAAAGTTGTATTATGTTATATTGTTCCAAGTATATAAGAATATATGCTTAATTTGTGTTTCAAATTTATTTCATGTCTAACGGTGAAGGAAAACGTCAAGAGAAAGCCTGCATCTCGTGGAAGAATTTTTATGACATGTATATGGCCCCCATCGCCCGCTGTTGGGATAACCTCTGTCACAACAAAGATTATTCCACCAGTGCAATCAGTCACACTGGTGGTAGGTCTTTTGTTGCAAGTGGCCGGCTAGGTGGGTACCAACGCAGTGTCCAATATTCTGCCGCCAAATAGTAGTGTTTAGGCACTACTGTGTTCCGGTATGAAGGGCATTGTACGCTAGTGAAAAAAAAAAAAAAAAAAAAAAAAAAAAAAAAAAAAAAAAATGGTGGTGGTAGGGCCTGGTAAGCTGCCACCGTACGTTGGTGAAAAGCTCATGAATTAAATACTCGTCAGCCACGTTTCAAGGCCAACCAGCATATAACCAGTTCTATCCTAAAGGCCGGAAACCTATAGCGGTAGCGGTCTGCACATGCACCTGCTGTTGCAGATGTTCTTGGGCGGAAGTAATCATTTAACATCAGGTGAGCCGCCTGCCTGAAAATTAAAAAAACAAAACTTGTGCTCCTTTTATCTACACAAATAAATAAAATTGTAGTATAAGTTTGTAATGTTTAGTACATACTTAAGAAATAATATGCGATACTTATAGCAAAACATTTGTCGTTATTTTTTCTGTTAGATCTGTCTGTCTGTTTGTTTGTTCCAGAAAGTCTGTAAAAAATTAGACCGATTTTCAAGGACTTTTACTGGTAACCAATATTAGGAGAAGTAACTAAGGCGACTTTTATATTTGAAAAATAATTAGGGTTCTACGCAATTAAAACCTAAACAATAATTCTTTAGGCTACGTGAGTGAAACTGCAAGCAGAACTAGTAAATATCAAAGAGTGTTTTGCTTTGTTTCGATACTTCATAATCGATATTACATAAAATTGAATTATTTTTTTCGTTAAATATGTATACCGTTACTTTCGTAAGTATTTGAGCAAAGGTTCAATGGTTTTAGACATATAAATATAAATACATTCAACCAAATAAAGGCCCATATTCTTACATCACTTTATTTGGCCAATGATTTTAATACGGGCAAATTTGTAATTCGTAAACAGTACACCTCCAAAGAATCAACAATTACTTGCAATAGCTTACAATGTTTATGTATAAACCGTTGCACATGAGGACTCATAATTTCTTAACTTTATGCAGGTAGCGCGAGGGATAGCTCCTGTAAAAGTGTTTGTCAGCGTCGGATAACACTTTCAGAGTAAGGATAATAACATTTCACTGCATCGTTTGTGTGCTAAGCCGTACATCACTTAGTGGGGGCTAACTCTGCTGAATTAGTAAAGTCACGTTTCGCAAAGAAGTTTCATGAATCCTACACGGGACGCTTATCTGCGTTCAACTAAAACAGTATGTATAGTAAGTTAATTTACTTTACCAGCAGTAAAAATTAAGCGCTACTTCTAAAGATTTAATCATTCTTTTCTCATATCGTGTTTTAATGACGACCATTGTGGCGAGTTGGTAGCGAGCCTGCTTTGAGCCTCGACGGTAGCGGGTTCGATTCCCACTCGGAGCAGATGTTTATTATAAATATCTGTTTCGGGCTGGGCGTTTGTCCTTGCGGGTTTCCCGCTGTGCCTCTAAGAGCACGTTACGCTGTCGGTCCTGGTTGTTATCATAACATCTGTTCATAATCGTTAAGTCTATAGGTAATTTGTTCTTATCCAATGAGTTACTGGTTCACCTTACGTTACGGAGGTCAGATGGCAAACGCTCTGTGTAAAATCTAGTAAGCCATCGAATGTGGATAACAGACCAGACCCAGACAGATAGCAGACCCTAGGTAAATACCAGGTATAATGCTGGAAAGAAAAAGAAGACGATCGTGTTTCTATGTATTAAAAATTTTAGTCATTTTAGTCAAAAATTTTAGTAATTTTAGTCAAAAAATTTTAGCATATTTTAGTCGACAAAACGTCACGTCAAAACTGTTTTCAAAGTCAGCACGTAAAATCCTTTGTAGAATTTTTGCATTCGTATTTTCAAACGAATGAAGTATAAATATTGCAACCGCCAACCCGTGTAATCCATTGTAACGTACAAAGTTAAATCCACTCTGCACGTGTTTACGCGATAGAAAATTGTCAGTGTAGTAAATTTTCCGATATTTTTTTCAATCTACTAGATGGATTCCAATTTCAATACCCATTTTTACTTGCGTTATACATTTTTTTACCAAACATGCGATTTACTAATGGTCTTCATAGCCAGAAATCTATCAGATCAGATCTATATACAAGAAGAAGACCAGACTTACTATAAACGAAGACGAAGATTTTTTCCAAATTCAACCGTTAAGTGACTGAAATAGGGGTTGTAAGTTTGTGTCCATTGTTGAAAAGGAAGTCCATCGTTTTGAAACTAGAAGGATAAAACTTTGTTTTTGGCAAATAAATAGAAAAGTAAACAAAAAACCAACAAGATAAAAAAACTCGTGTTTAACATTTTCTAAAATTCCACTCCTGAAGAGGTGAAATTGTAATTCAAAGTTTGTATTAATATCGATATTCACGCGGGCGAAGCCACTGGTAGAAGCTAGTTATCAATACAAATAATCATAATAAAATCGTCAACTGAAAACTCCTATACAAAATCTTTTTGTATAGGAGTTTTCATACCTGATCTCTAATCTGATCTGCGCTCCTTAATTTTTTTGATAATTTTTATGAAATTTAGTATAATGTGATCAGTAATTGTATGTCCCGATTTAGTTAAAGGGATCTAAGTGTGTAAAATCGCGAACACCAACTAGTATGTCTAAATCATAAACTACCCAAAAACTAAACTGTAAGCGACAAACATTATAATTTGAAAAATCTGAGAGTGACAACTTAATTTACGAAATCTCTATTTTATTCAATTTACATTCGTTTCAATATAATTACGTAATTCCCTAGCTGAGACATAAAGTCAATTTAATATACACCACTTTATGTACAAATATAATGTAAAATATTATCGAAATTCCACTAAAACAATTTAGGCAATATTCTTATATCTTCCGTTTAGCCATTAAACAAAAAGTAATGATTTGTTTTCCAGTCACGTAATGCAACTTATAACTGATATTGATACCGAGTTATACGCATAGCCCAGATTTTTTCCTCGAGTTTTTCACCAACTTACAGTGGTAGCTAAGAAGGTGAGCCTTTTAAACCTTTTATATATATGTAATATGTCATAGAATTTCATCATCGACATGCAGGTTTCTTCCCACGTTGTTTTCTTTCAACGCAAAACACGACATTTTGAAACACATATTGAGCACCTGAAAACTCAGAGACGATTGCCGGGATTTGACCTTCAGTTAAGTTTCACGTTTGCAATACTCTCTACTAATCGAAACAGGCTTGGATTATATTTAAATTAATAAATTATTTACTGTATATGTTGTACGATGGGTCCTACTGAAGCCATAAATAAGGATTACTCGGCCTTAAAATATAATACCTAGGAATCTGCTCGTAAATCGTTTCTATACAATACTTAACAATACTCTTGATTAACGAACCGAACCATTTGATACCAAATACTATAGTTATGATGTGTATTTCTATGATTTCTCTCTTGTTTTTGATTTAAAAAGATATACTTCCTTATACTTTTTCTTACTAATGATATGTTTTATCCTAAATAAGAATGTGGTCTTTTCTTTTGTTATTCCGTTGGAGTATAACATCGCTATCATCACAATATTATATACAACGAAAATATCTTTAGGGTTTAGTAACAAAAGAGTGCTAACTTAAATAATAACTTATTTAAACTCCACTGACAGTCCCTCCGTCTGTTACCAGGTTGCATCTCACGAACCGTAATAGATGGAGACTAGAAAGTTTGACAGACTGTGTATTTCTGTATCCGCTACTATAACAAGTAATAAAAACTTGATATTTTTAT
This sequence comes from Hestina assimilis, assembly GCA_023373885.1. NCBI lineage: Eukaryota > Metazoa > Arthropoda > Insecta > Lepidoptera > Nymphalidae > Hestina > Hestina assimilis. The sequence continues at coordinate 7,997,982 of CM041755.1, read as the reverse complement.
TATACAAGTCTTCTTCTTCCTAGCATTATTCCCGGTATTTTATCTGCCCAGAGACTTATTACTTTTAGCCGGATTTCACAGGTTACTACATTTTACACAGAGCGATTGCCATCCGACCTCCGTGACCCTAAGGGCGAACCAGTAAGTCATTGGATATGAGCAAATTACTTATACTTAATGATTATTATCAAATATTAAGGAATAACAAACGGGGCCGACAACAAACAACAAGCGCCCAGAATGAAACAGGTATTTGTAAGATCAATACGTCATCCGCCCAAGTGGAAATCGAACCCGCAACCGTCGAGGCTAAAGGCAGACTCTCTATCAACAAACCATAAAGGTGACATATTAATTATACAAGTACCAAGTCCTATTTCTTATGCAATACCTTTTAAGATACGTGAAATATAAATTGACTCCGGCACTCAGCTCGTATTGTCCAATATAGGGTAAAACACTCAAATATGGCCCTAACACTCCTCAGCCATATATGAATAGAAAGAGATAGCAATAAATCTTTATCATTCTACCTACTATTATAAAATATGGCTGCTATAATATACTATTACACAATACCATGGTTCAACGATAACTGTTAAAAAGTCATTTATAAAATACGAAATATACTTCATTACGAATTTCTTTGAACAACATTTTGACTAGAATACCTTTAAAGTAGCGATGGACTTCTATATCAGCCAAGTTTTTTTTTTATGTCAGAGATGCCAAACGGGCTGGAGCCTCACCTATTTTAAGTGATCACCGCCGCCCATAAACATCTGCAACACCAGAGGGCATACAGATTGCCGACCTTTGAAAAAGGAATTGGCACTTCCCTTAGCCGTATCACAAAGTTTTAAATATATTTTTTTATATAAAGAATATTAGCAATGCTTTTTAAATACATTACTAATATTCCTATTGCCTCTCCAAATAAGCTTGAAGCTTGCGCTAAGAGTGGGTACGACAATAGCCCAAGCGGGTCAGCATCGAACCCTCGACTCCCGTGTTAACGGAGCAGAGTCGGCCCTTCTACATACATATAGGTATGTAATAGTTTCTGATTTTATTTTTCAGTATCATAAAGATACCTGTATTCTTGTATTCCTAAATAATAGCTTACGTGTTTATTAAATATTTCATTTTCAGTACCGTAACTCAGACCAATGTTTTTCTCTGTCTACGCAACTGTATTGTTATGTATGTGACAGATATGACATCTATCAAAGAGATTTAATGGAAATTGAAAAGCCGATTTCGTGTATTCGAGTTTATTTAGAGATAGTTCATTGTATAGAAAGAACATATATTAATATCTTTAGGAATTGAAAGTAAGTGCATACGTCCACCCATACGTCCACCCATACGTCCTCGGCGCTGACGCCGGTCCATTCATTACTATCATTTATTCAATTAAAAAGTTTATATCACATAAAACAGCAAAATTTTTGTAATTACATTGATAAGTTCATTGTTATATTCACATTTATCTAATAATTAATTTTTATTATTAACTGACTCACTGTTATTATATTATGTCGACGTTGTGGCGAACCGGTAGCGACACTTTCAATAGGTTTCTTAAACGCCACGGGTTGCGGGTTAAATTTCCAGGCATGTGTTCCGGACTGGTTGTGTTTGTCCTTGCCTTTGTGTATGTTTCCGGACCCCACACAGTATGTAACTATGCCAATGGGGGCCGTTGAGTGTGTTACGTTTATTTATTTATTATTTACATACATACGTGACATACTTATGTTATTAATAATAATAATTATTATTAAATTGGAAATTATTGTAAAATTATTATTAGTAATGTTTTAATGCAGTACAATCAATTGATTGTAAGCTATAAATGTAATTTGTATGCTAGATATGGCAGGTACTTCTATGCATTACTAGTGCTCGTTACAAGTAAATAATTGAATTTAATTGCTGCAGTCTACTACAATTAAAGGTCAATTAATTGAATTCTTTATCATTCCACTTAATAATTTAAACCAGTAATTAAAATTTTGATTTAAAACAACCTACTCCAGTTCTGAACTTCTAAGCACAAATCTTAAATGTATTCATGAATCTCGACACGCCTTTTAACGAAGTAATTAAAAGAAAAATGATTGCGTTAAATTTTTCGTTAACAATGAACGACAAAGGGTCGGGTGTAATCTTTGGAAGATTGTAATTTAGCCCGAGGTTCCTGCAATTAGTAGAAATTATAATGCTAACAGCATTTGGAACACTTCGTTGTTTTGGCATTAATGGGGTATCTAGATCTGAAAGAGAATATGGGATATATAAAAGACTGAAAGATAATTGTGAATTATTTTTGCGTTTTTTTTTTATTTCATGACGGTCCGCCTGATGAGCGTGAGATTCAGCAGTCACCGCAATCTATAAACGCTTGCGATACTTGAAGTATCACATGCGCGTTGCCAATTTAAGAAACAAGAAGGGAAAAAAGAAAGTGTATAGAGGGTGGGAGATTGGGCCTCCCGCACTCTCACTCATCGCATTAAACGCAACAGAACAGCTACTTTACGCCGATTTCGAGAGAGTAATACTTCCCCAGTCGAGCCAGCCCATTTGTGCTGGGAGAAGTATGTCTCTATTTTCGTATTTTTCTTTTCTTCAAAAAGGAAGAGGTTCTCAATTCGTCTCAATATATGTTTTTTTTATGTTTTCTGCGAGAAAGGTGAACCGATTTTGATTTTTTTTTTGGTTGAACATCCTATAGTTTCTAGGTTTCCATTGTATTTGTTCTGGATCTGATGATGGGATCTTGAAGAAACCGTGGGAACCCTTCAAATTTTATGGGTGCACCTATGGCAATTTCGATATATTTTTAGAGTAACATTTGTATATTTGTTCCGGAAAAGTATTATTTGGTAGTGTGGATCTCGTGATAATCACCACAGGTGGCCACCGACACTACACAATACTAAAATACTTCACGGATTATAATACAATTACGTACTTTAACACATTTATGTGCTTACTGTTATTGGTAACTAAAAAGTATAAAATAAAATAATTTGTAAAAAAAATATCGACCCAGCTTTTAACAATCATTGGTGCATAGTAAGTTTGAAATTTTTCTTTTTATTTTAATAAATTGACCTGTTAATAAATAAATGGTAAGTGGTTGCCTTAGCCTGTGAGTGCTTGCAACACCATTAGTAGGTGCCACTCACGCGTTGCCAACCTCGAGATATTGGTTCCTTTGCCCAGTAAATTCACTAGCCTACAGTGCCCTTCAAACCGAAACACAGTAATGCCAAAGACACTACTGCTTTCCGGTAGGATATTAGACACTGCGGTGGTACCTACCTCTTGCAACAAAAGACCTACCACCATACAAAAAACCTACCACCAGTAGATACGTACTAATCTGTAATAGTTAATTACTATTTTAACGTAATAAAAATTACATTGAATCAATCAATACATATATATTATAATTAAATTGAATTAAGGTTTTTTTGTTTTCGATTTTAAATTATTTAACATTGACGACGTTGTGGCGCAGCGGTAGCGAACCTGCCTTAAACGCCACAGGTCGCGGGTTCGATTCCCGCTCGGAGCATAATATGTTTGTATTGACCATGCAAGCATATTTTCCGGTCTGGGTGTGTTTGTCCGTGTCTTTGTGTATGTTTCGGGTCCCCCGATACAGGATATCAATATCCTAATGGGGCCGTTGTGTGTGTAGCGTTTATTTATTTATTTTATTATTTCAAATCAATAAATAATTAAACCTTCGAGAACTGTTATAATTATTTAATTTTTTTTTAAATATGCTCAGAGCGCATGATAACCTTTGAAATGTTTCAATTCCGCCTGAGGCTATTTTAAAATTAGGACTGAGATTGTAGGAGTAAACTTTAAGCGAGCCCTTTGATTTGTTCCATAACTTTTATAATATTTATGAAACGTTCTTAAATTTAAATACGGCATTTTCAATTTAATAAAATCATAATTATAAAATCTTGGTAGGATTTTTAATAAATCTTAAAAAATATAATTAAAATAAAAGTTCTTTGTTGACATCGTTCGCAACTTCATTGCATAAGAATTAAAATTCATTCTTTATTTCAACAGAGATACGATGTTAAAAATTCATTTTCTCTCCATTGTTACAGATGCTGTTGCTGACAATACTCCCTGGAGAAGATTTGGTGATATTTTTTTAAGCAAAATGTAAGTAATAACATTCTATTCTCATTTTCAATTCGTATTTTTGCTTCTGACCCCGAAATTAAAATAAATGTACAAAATATAAAATCCCTCCTCAATTTATTTTCCGCAAAAAATAGTATTTTCAACCAAGTTTGATGTTATTTGATATTGTATTGTTTTTATTCGATGTTTCAATATAAGTAATCCAGAACATTCACTACATACATTGAAACTTATACACTTATAAAGCCTCATTAATTAATGTGACATGGATGTTGAGAGACCATGTTTTGTTTCTTTGACAATCTAGGAACCACCGATGTATCTTTTATATTAACGACATTTAAGGAATGTGAATTTATTATTATACTAGCGAAACTTATGTCGTCACTTTCGTTAATGTGATTGTTATATCTGAGGACCGTCTTAAAGTTATTTTTCAACAGAAGAATTTAAGAATATTGTGCGATGCTAATGTCCCTGTATGGCGACCTTAAACCGTACAAATATATTTTTCAAAGGCAAGTGTGTGTTAATCAACATAATAAACTCTTGATAATCTCAGTGCTAAGGGATGGGAAGGCTCAATAGATTTTGATGTACCAAATCCATTCAGCGGTTTCTGTTTGATTGAGTAACAAAAGTCATAACATACAAACATTCACATTTATAACATGATTAATAGTTAATAGTTTATTTCAATGTTTAATCGCTTATGTTATATGTTTTATCACCGCTATGATAAGATTACGCAAACAATAAAATTTAACTCTCTCGTCTAGTTCAGACGTGCCTTTATTTTCGAATTGTTTGGCAGAATATTATGACCACGGTGTCATTCATTTCGTAACTGTCCTTAAAAAGTATTTAAACAAAGTTAAAGTCCACAAAAAAATTACAAAATCGTAAATACTTTAAAAAAGATTTTGTTTTTTCAAATACCTAACTATTACGTTAAGTATATAATCAATATTTTACACGGTCAGTCCCTGTTTACCACACAATATGTTATAATAATCGTTAACTCTTGATATTTAATTTGCTCTAATCCAATGAGTTACTAGTCCGCCCTTAGTGTTACGAAGGTCAGGTGACAATCACTATGTGTAAAAACTAGTAACCTTTCAAATACGGATAAGAGTAGCAGATCCTGAGTAAATATAATACCGGGAAAATGCTAGAAAGAAATAATTGAAATTGATGTGTCTGATCAATTTTAATTTACTTATAGCAATAGAATAGATTTTGGTGATTTTTCGTAGTTCCCTCTATTCTAGTCTAGAAGAATTTAATTACCATAGATTTTAATTACTTCTTTACTGAAATCGATGAATCGTGAAGAGGTCCACGGTCCTCTCAATGTAAATAAACGCTAGGTAATTCCAAGTCTCATCTGATTAATTGAGTCGTCCCGTTAATTGAAGAGTCCACAGTAACTTTGAATTTTACTTTGCGGAGGCGAACGGGAAATAGGATCTTTAGAAGTTTCCCAAGTTAATATAACCTGCTTGTTAATTACGTCAAGATTTATAAGAGTCGAGCGTCTTTTTAATAAGAGTTTCACAAACACTGAACAGAACTATCAACAGCGTACATTATTTTTTCGTAAATTTTAAAATAGAACTTTATATAAAACCTTTTCATATTTGAAAATGAGGCTCTTCTTGCCAGTATTTATATGTAGGGTGTAAAATGGATGTGTGCTTAGCATGTGGGATTTACGATTCAGAATAAAATAAAAAGGATATTAGAGAAGGTAGTAAGAACAAATACAAATAAAAGTAAATAAAGCCTTATAGTCTCCGCATAGTCAAGCATGAATTTTGGCATGCTTCAATAAGCTGTCTAGTTCTGGCCTCTAAATAATAACGGAGCTTTATGATGCGATTTTCTCGGCCCGTTCATAGGGAAACAAAGCCACACATACATAAATTGCACAAAAGTAAGGTGTCAATTATATCTGTACAAATGCATGTCCTTACATTTAAAGTAATTTGTACACATAAATTTAATTTAAGTGTCTGTTTGTAAAGTCGAAATAAAAGCTATGAATGAAATTATAAATGTATATATAAAATTATATACAGTAACCCGATGGCACAATTTGATTGTTGTTGTAACATTTCATAATAACCTGTAAATGGACGCAAATAAGCAATACCATGTCAACCCACACGAATGTCATTTCGAGAAAAACGAGTTTGAAAATTTTGAACAACTTGCTTTATATGATTTCTTTAAATGTATTGGTCAAGTTTTTGGCAATTTCAGATTAATGTAAGTTATTTTACTTATTTTCACAAACAAAAAGGATACAAACTGCTTATTTCGTACATAATATAACTCAAAACGTTTAACATAATACATAAATTGCATGATTAAAAAATGGCTTTTTAGAAGTTTTATAGCTTAAAACCCTATAAATATTAAAGAATAATGTTCTTCAGCCATTTACCAACACTTCTGCATATATAACTCAGCTTTTTCCATTTTCTGGGTTGACATAGTATTGCTTATTTGCGACCAAATATTACTTTTCGTTTTAGTATTATATTGTTTATAATCTTAAATAATAGAATATTATAAGAAAAATATAAACGTAAGTAGTTACGTTTATATTATTTTTAGTCCAAACTCCTTCAATAATTCGATTCTTACTAATATAAATGTGATTGTATTATATTGATAGGTAGTAATCATATTAGGATCACTGACAGGTATTCACTTTGAAAGAAAAATTGTTATCGCGTACAAAGTGAATACACAAAAAGTTAATTACGAAAAATGTACGTGGACTCAGATATTTTTTTTCTCCACTGAACCATTCTTTTCCAAAAAACGAAACTTTATTCACTCGTTTCTCTTTTCTACTCCAAATAATAATAAAGGCTACATATATAGTAATTAAAAAAAACTACAAAGTTTCGACGTATTTTTGTATAAAATATCTTTCTCTCAAATTAATATTCTAGCAATTTAATATATTGAATATTCAAAAGGTACTTACTATAGTTTTTATGTTTCAAATTTTGTATTAAATAACAATATAATATAAACAGAGGACCTTATTTTAAACAGTGAACTTATTTTGACAACGTTGTGGTGCAATGGTGGCGAAATTGCCTTAAGCGCCACTTGTCGCGGGTTGATTCCCGCTGCAGACAGATGTTTATATTTACCATACAGGCATGTGTTCCGGTCTGATTGTGTTTGTTTTTGTCCTTGTATATGTTTTCGGACAAAGGATATCACTATCCTAATGTGGGCCGTTGAAAATTGAGTTTTTTCTTCGTTCGTATTATTTTTGCTTTTTGTTAAAATACTTAAAATATAAAAAATACGTACTAAATAATTAATCGAAATATCAAGAGTGAAATCCATTGAAGCTTGAGATGAAAGGTCAACGAGAAACGTGAAATTGAATTAAGCGATACTAGTTTGTAATAAACAAGTTATTTCAGTAGAAATAACATTATTTCAATACGAATTATCTATTTGCTACATGAACCTGTATATTTTAAGGTCAAATAGCGCTCAAGCGAAATCATATTCATAACGCTTGGTCGGCTTTCAATAATACGCAAATGCTAAAAATAATATAAATCTTTCGAATACAATCTGTTCTCCCGATTCATTGATAATCAAATATATTTCCAATACTTATAATAAAAACGATATTGTTAACTCTTTTGTTACGCTTGATTTTTCTTATTTAATAATTCTAATAGCTTAATACATATATAGTTAATACATTTTCATGTCACATTCTTCCAAGAGTATTGTAACGAAAGGCAATTTTCGTCTTATTTTATATTATTTTATTAATGGGCAGGCTTGACCGAGGAAGTACTACCCCCAACCGCAGAGGTCAAACTCTGCGGTACCCTGGGCTTGTCGTGCCGGGGCTCAGTAGTCGGGAGTCGATTGTGCAGGTGGCACCTTCGACTGCCCGGTGAAGCTAACAGGGTCAGAAGGTTCGGGCGTGGGGCGTTTTACGCTAGACCGCGCCTAGGAGGGTGGTGTCGTATGGGTCGCTCCGGTACTTTTCTGCTTATCAGAATGGACTGCGAGCGGCTCCTGCGACACCGGAGTTGTGCTTAACCGGGGCCTTCAGCCCCGGTCGGGCGGTAGAGGAAGAAAACCTCTTTAAAAATAACGACGGTCGGTCGTAGAGGGAAACAACCTCATTAAAAAGTTAGTCTCGGCAGGGGGAGCCCTAGGACCCAGGGCTCCCTTGGTTGGGTTTGCCGGGGCCTTTCGGTCCCGGTCGGAGGGGCGCGAAAGCGCCGTGGAGTATTTTATATATGTATAGTATGTATTAGTATGTATGTATGGCGGCAGTATGGTGCCGCCCAAGGTGGAGGCCGAAAGGCCTGGCGCGTTCGCGCGCGGAGCTATGTATTTTTATGTAAGTACTAGTATGTATTATTATGTATGTATGGCGGCAGTAGGTTGCCGCCACCGATGGGCCCTTCGGGGCAAGCGCCGGGGCGTCGCGGTGGTATGCTTCGGCGATCCCGTGACGTCCCACTATGGCGCTAGATGGGACCTTGGGTTTTTAGTGGGTAGTAGGGGCTCGGCTCGAGTCCACACACCTCCTGCGCCATTGCACCCGTCCCGGCGCTCGAGTGCGTAACTGCATTTCTCCAAGTAAAAAAAAAAAAAAAAAAAAAGGAAGTACTACCCCTCACGGAAAATTAGCGTACAGTATCAGTAGATACAGTTGCGTTTCGTGCGAAGAATGACAGCGCTGGAGGCCCAATCTCCCACTCACTCTGTGCCCTTCTTCTTCTTCCCTGGAAGAGATGAGCTCTTCTCTTCTATCCCTTGTTGCCAACCGTCTAGAAATAAAAACCAGTTATTTTAAATTTCTCTAAAGACAACTGTAAAGTTATTTTGCAGGTACAAGTGTTACAACTAGTAATACTCGCAGCCATCCGTAGAGTACTTTTAAAATAAAAAATCAATACGACTGACGTTTATATTTAATATTTTACGCAACTTAGCATTAAAATTAAATTGCCGTCCACGTATTGTGTGAATAAATTTTGCGTTATTATTTAATTAAAACCCCCGTCACTCATTCTTCTCCCAGGTTTCAACACCAACGCGGTAAAATTAAATTCATGACCTATGAATGATGAATATTAAATAATATATACTGTTTGCCTAATAGAACATAAGTTTTAGTCCAAGAGACATCGTGTTTGGGACCCTATACGGAGACAGGTTTCCTTCCCGATTGACCACACAAATATATGTTTACGTTATGGTTATGTTTCCGGAAACCTCACACAGTGTATATCTATCGTCCTAAGAGTATTTATTTCAAAATACACATAAAGAAAGGCAAGATACACATTACGAATGGAAGTAACGTATTACATCATTTCATTTTGCAGCTGTTATGTAACTTAATTAACTATTCCTGAAATTATGCACAAAGCTTGACAGTGAAGGATAGCTTACTAAAGAAACCCTATATTCGTGGGGTTGCCTAACAAATTTGTCATCTTACGTCATCTCTTTTGTTTAAAATTTTATGTTACTCGATCACAATGAATGTTAAATTTTAATTTGCGTTTATCCTGTTAGATGAATATTTAAAAAAAAATATTTTTGAAAATAAAATTGAATTTTTTTTTTTTTATTTGAATATTATTAACTACATAATTCTCTTTAACCGGAATAAAGCTTAAGACTATTCTTTTGTAAGAATTATAGCAATACTTTTTCAAGCCCTTACTAATATTTTTATTGCCCCTCGAAAAAGGGTCGAAACTTGCGCTAGGAGTGTTAATGACAATAGCCAAAGGGGGTCAGGATCGAACCCGCCACTCTCGCGTTAACGGAATGGAGTCGGCCTTTCTACCGTTGAGCTAAAATTTAACAATTTATATTCATATAATAAAATATCATCATTAATATAAAAGTCAAAACAAAATATAAAAGCTTAATAATGGGACAAAACCACGCCCCCATAAGATCTTTGGAAGTTATCATGGACGTTATCGACGAGCGAGGCACAAGCGAGCTATTGCAGGCCACTCCAGGCTTCGAGTGGTAATATTTCATACTATATGTTCATTAGTTATCAGCAATTCTTAATTATAATAATTATATAAATAATGTCTTTATTAAATAGTAATTTATCGTGTTAAAAGAAGAATTATTAGGAGAATAATATGGAACATACTTTCTGACTTTACCTAATTCAATATTCAACTATAACTAAACACAAACTGCATACTGACTCACAGTATGCAGTTTGCACAGTAATCAAAAAGCAAACAGTAAATTGGCCTCAGATTAAATACCCGAGTGAGTCCATAGCCAGTCAGTCAGCATTCTCAGAGAGAAAATTTAGCAATGAGGATTATTATAAAATACGCTACAAACTCATCGGTCTGTTAGCATAGTTATATCCTGTGATTAGGGATGAAAACACAAACACAAATATTAACACGCGTACCGTAAAACATTTTTTTAAATTTCATGACGGTTGGCGAACAGGCATATTTTTTTTTTTTTTATTTAAAAATGGGTAAGCTCTTGACCTCCATCGAGCGTGAAAGCTTAGATGAGGTCTACGTTGTAGCGAGCTTACTCAAGAGAAGCCTATGTACTCGCACCTTGAAGAGGTTCAGGTTGTATGCATTCGGAAATACAGACGCCGGAAGAGCATTCCAATCCCTGGCCGTGCGCATTATGAATGACGAACGAAAGCGCATAGTTCGGATATTAGGTATATCGACCAGATATGGGTGGTACCCCGCAGTGCGCCTGGTATCCCGGTAGAAAAACGGCGATGGCGGTATGAGTTCATGAAGCTCATCAGCACACTCCCCGAATAATGTAATACTTGAAGTATCACACGCGCTAATCCAAAGGATAGGACGGAAGGGGTGACAAGAGAAGTAAGGGAACAGAATGGGCCTCCGGTGCTCTGATTAATCGCACGAAACGCAACAGAACTCTGTTACTTTACGCCAGTTTGCCGTGAGATACCCGTATTTCCCTGGTCGGGCCGGCCCATTTGTGCTAAGAGAAGCATGGTTTTTCTACAAAATATCCGTATGGTTAAAACAAATATCTACTCGACTGAGAATAAATCGATTTTACAGATTTTGCACATAAGTTTTACGACTTAAAATGGAATATCGCAATATTTCTATATTGGTGTAAATTTCTCCCCAATACAATAACTAATAAAATTATTTACATTTTCATTAATATCAATATAGCGCTTCAGACAATATTAGCTGTAACATTCCACTAAATTAGTAACAAAAGCTCGTACGGATCAGAGCTAAGGTTTCAGCCTGCGGGCTGGAAACCTGATATTGAAATTTGAAATTATTCAAGGAATTTGCTTTTGTATTTATAGACTAATGTATAATTGTATCTGTAAATCAATTGTTCTTTATCTGTTACATGATATATCCTTTATAATTAAAACACAACAATCACTCAAAAATTAATAACTACGTATATTACGTATAACTACGTATATGCTTCTGAATTTTAATTTACATGCCTGCAGAGAAATCTTGCTAAGATAAATCATCAACAGAATAGCACTTAATGACGACAATATTTTTTACTTATTATAATAGATCTACAGCATTAATCACAGAGATTAATAAGAAGAATCTGGTATTATAAATTGAATGATGTAACTTTATTATCAATTTAACATTACTTAGTAATAACACAAGGAAAGTTCATAAATTACTGTCTTCGTTCTTAAAACAAGTGTATGTTATGTTGTTTAAGTATACATACGCTATTGTATCCGGTTACCATCAGGCATATGTATGAATGGAAATAATAAATGTCCGTTTTATACGGCTGTCTTCAAGAAGCAAAATAAGAGCTAGAAAGGTAACCTTATTCCTCAGGCAGCGAACGAAGATACTCGATACGCTCGTAGCCAAGTTCACCCACTTCTTCTTATCGATTGGTTAGTGATCAACCTAGTGTCAGAGTTGTTCAGGTCGCCCGTAGGCCTCTGACTTGACTTATCGACTGTTGTCTAATTGTCAACAGCCGGGACCGACTTTTACGTGCCCTCCGAAGCACGGAGACGCTCGGTTGAAGTACCACTATGCGATCACCCATCTAGTGACTGACCGCGCCTAAAGTTGCTTAACCTACCGATCGTTAACCGATCAGCGGGTGCACTCGGCTATGAGCGTCTCAGTTCACCCACTGATCGGTAAACGATCGGTAGGTTAAGCAACTTTAGGCGCGGTCAGTCAATAGATGGGTGATCGCATAGTGGTATTTCAACCGAGCGTTTCCGTGCTTCGGAGGGCACGTAAAAAGTCGGTCCCGGCTGTTGACAATTTGACAACAGGCGATAAGTCAAGTCAGATGCCTACGGGCGACCTGAACAATTCTGACACTAGGTTGGCCACTAAGCACTCGTTAAGAAGAAGCGAACGAAGAGATGGAAACCACCAACACTTCATTCATTTGGATTCATTTAACGAAATGGCGCCGTGTATATGCTACGACGACTTAGGTCTATAGTAGATATATAAAAGGGTACTTCTTCTTCATGTCAAAAATAACGAGGGTTTTCTTACTAAATTGTCAAATACGATACATATAATACATAAAACATATAATATGATTGTGCCTTTGAATGATCTTATAAACGGATGCTATGCTCATTTCGTATTGATTTATTATTGTAGTATTGACATTAGGAAATCATTTAAAACGTTCTTAAAAAGATAAACTGGGAATATTCAAGTAAAAAATGACACGCATACGAAGTTATATATATTCATAATTATATTATCACTATGTAGTCTGTAGGTACAATTGCTTATTTACACAGAACATATAGTTGGGTGGTTCAATAAGTGACTTGAAACAAAAAAACAGCAAAACCACAAAAGAGTTTGGATGCAGTAATTGCATATAATTAGCTCTTCATTATTATTATTATTATTATTATTATTCATTGACAGCCGTGTTTTGTTGTCTGTCACGTTATATTGTCACTAGGTGAAAGTAAATAAAAATTTGTCGTTTGAAATCCTTAAATCTTAGCCTGTTTTATTTTATAATATAAAGTTGTATTTTCTTTATTTCGTGTAAGACTCTTAGGTTATAACAATAGTTTTAGAGCTATTTAGATATCAATTTCCTACAGTTCAAATAATAAAACAGTATATTAATCAGACAAATAAATATCATGATAATAGTAAGATTAGAAAAGTAAAGTGTACAAATTAAAGGTGCGTTGTGTGTTAAACCGGCGTGCAATGATATAATGTCTCGGAAGAGATCTCGGTTGGAAAAGGAACAGGAAATGAGCTCAAATTTGTTGAATAAAGGCGATGGGGAGGTAGCGAATGGCAGCAGTACAAGCTTCGAAAGCAGCAGTCAATTATTATGTGACTTTGCACAGTCACTCCGGACAGCGGCACCGTTCAGTGAGGACCCTGAAGCGGTTGCGGAGAGAGACAGATGCGCGTACGGTCGCATACCACGAGCGGCTGCGATCGCTGGAACAGCATCGCGCAAGGTGCGGGTGTACTCCGATGGCATATACGATATGTTTCACCAGGGCCACGCGAGACAACTGCAGCAGGCGAAGACAGTATTCCCAAACGTCTATCTTATTGTCGGAGTATGCAACGACAAGCTCACACACAGTCGGAAGGGTCGCACGGTGATGACAGAAGACGAGAGATACGAGGCCGTCAGACACTGCAGATATGTTGACGAGGTGGTGAGAGACGCGCCGTGGGAGTACGACGAGGAGTTCTTAGAGAAGCACAAGATAGATTTCCTGGCACACGACGACATCCCTTACACGACGGAGGATTGCGAGGACACGTACGCCATGATCAAAGCTAAGGATATGTTCGTAGCTACCGAGAGGACGGAGGGTGTGTCAACGTCCGATATCGTGGCGCGGATCGTTCGCGACTACGACATCTACGTGAGGCGGAACCTCGCCCGGGGGTACTCCGCGAAGGAGCTCAACGCTTCCTTCCTCAACGAGAAGAAGTTCCGCTTGCAGAACAAAATGGACGAACTTAAGGACAAGGGGAAGAAAGTAATGACGAACATAGGCGAGAAGCGAGTCGATATACTAACGAAGTGGGAGGAGAAGTCGCGCGAGCTGATCGACGCGTTCCTGCTGCTGTTCGGTCCGGACGGGCGCCTGTCGAGCATCTGGAACGAGTCCAAGGGGCGGCTGATGCAGGCGCTCAGCCAGCCGCCCAGCCCGCGCTCCTCGCCGCCGCCCAGCGAGAACGGCGACGAGCACGAGCACGAGCCCGCGCACAGAAGGTCGTCGTCCCTCCGCCCCCAAGTCGCGTCGTCGCGACTTACTTTGGGAGCAAGAAGCAGATGCATCAAGCTCTGACGATGCTGGGGAACCGGAAGAGGCGGCACAACGCCAGCTGACGGACGACGGCTCCGACAGCGACGACGACTACCAAGACACGAGCCCGTACCTTTAGGATTCTCTCACACTAATGATATTATATGGAAATGTATCATAGTATTTTTATACAATGTACAACGTCCATGCCACATCGAAGAGTTCAAGACCTGATGTTCCCGCTGTGAACTATCTAGAGCTATTTCTGTATTTAATTATTAATTTTTAAAGAGTATGCCGCGGCTTAAAAATTTGAATTTGTGTGTCGACTGTCTGGATAGAAATGTGTGAATGTATTTAATCCTATTAGTTTTAATCATATTTTTATTTATATATCTTTATTTGTAAATTTATCTCATTATACATTTTGATAGTTCTCTAGCCACAGATCATAGTAGAGTCATGCTCCTCCGGGTACAAATGGGCTGGCTCTACCAGAGAAGTACTATCCTCATAAAGAAAATTGGCGTAAAGTAACAGAAGACTGTTGCTTTTCGTGCTTTTGCGTGAGCGCAGGAGGCCAAATCTCCTACCTCCTCTGTTCCCTTCCTTTTACCCCTTCGCATCAGGAGGAAAGGCTCCTATCCCTTGGGTTGGGAGCGCGCATATGATACTTCAAATATTGCAAGCGTTCATAGGTTACGGTGAAAGCTTACAATCAGGCGGACCGTATGCGTGTTTGCCAGCCGTCATGAAAATAAAAGATTACTTAAGGATAATTTTCAGATCATCGCAAAATTAAGAGAGTATTATCGCCTCGACGTTTTAGTTAAGAGATCATTAATTCATAAATAATATTGGATAAATTCTATCACAACAGAATAGTTTTGATATCAGTAATAAAATTTGCGCGCTATGTTGGTTAGACTCCGAATAAACACTGATTTCTATAATGATATAAGGATATAATCCCGAAACTGGGATCTGCACGGATAGAAACGTGAAATGTAACTTTTTATACAGCGCATCATAGCAAAGCTATTTTGCGTATTATTAATCATTAACATAAAATAAAGTTCCTTTAATGAATGCAAATTATAGAGAGTCATTTTAAGTTTTAGTATTATGTGACTACACAATAGACTAATATAGCTGATATATTATACAGACCCTTAAAAGACAAACGTATAAAACAGGGGACAGAGCATGTACGGAGTACAACGGTTGTCGCCTAGGAGGGAGGCGAGCGAATTCATTTAAAACTTTCCCCTGCCCATCAATCAAAAACCAATCTAAATTGGACAACATTCCCGTTTGTTGAATATTTAAAAAATGAATAACGTTCATCAACTTTTTCAATAATTTTATTTTTTCATTTTTATAAAATTGAAGCATAAAAATAAACTTTATTTATACATATACAAAGAGATGACCTGACTAACAAATTAACGCCCAGCCTAAACCCTTGGATCTAGAACGCTGAATTTTTCAACAGGTTTTGTTTTTAGAACGAGCCCTCAGTAATGATTATTCGAAATTCAAACCATAAGTGGATGAAAAAGTGTTCGAAACTTTGAATCGGATGTCCGTAATTTTTGAAACTACAAGCATGAAAAGTCATAGTTTATATTAAAACCATTGTGGCGTTGTGGGTAGCGAGTCTGCCTTAAGCCTCGACGGTTGCGGGTTCGATTTCCGCTCGGAGCAGATGTTTGTATTAATCGTACAGGCATGTTTTCCGGTCTGGTTGTGTTTGTCCTTGTCATTGTAAATGTTTCCTGACCTCCGACACAGGATATAATTATCCTAATGGGGGCCGATGAGTGTGTAGCGTTTATTTATTATTATTATTATTATTATTAAAACCGTTATTTACGTGGGCGAAGCCACTGGCAGAAGCTAGTTAGAAATAAAGTGATTAAACTAAAGTAGATTTATTTTAGTTTAGTTCATTTTTAATAGCATTAAAATTATCACCATAATTCCCCAATTATATTACTATAAATAATATATACTTTATACAGTTGCGCCATATCTTTCATGTTGGTAATGAAAATTTTGTTTTACCTTTAAAATAAATTTTCTCTATAAAACCCGATAATAATCTTTTGAAAACCTTTCTAAATAGTACTCCTGCCAAAGGTATAAACGTATTTAAGCCACTTTAACGATTTCCAACTGGCTTTTAAGCGGTTATATCAAATATTAACATTAAAAGGGCTTTGTATCTTTAGAGTCCCATTTTGTGCGCTGCGAACGAACGTAGTCAAGGAAATTAATTGGCAAAATACCTGAGGGTAAAATTGAAAAGCGCTCAAATCTCAATTGGTACGAAGTCTGCTTTAGAAATAGAAATTCTGTTGCAATTACGGAATTTAACAAGAACAAGAAGTACATTTTGGTATAGGTAATATATATATAATCCGCTTATATTTCGAGCTGCACTACAGTAAAGCCTCCTAGAGGTAAAGAGCTTTCCTCTATAATACATTAATTTAAACTCAATACATTGCAATAGTGATTATGATAGGTAAGATTATTTTCTCATTGGAAACAAAAAGTTTATTCGGGCTGCTTGTAGTTGCTGTAGGCTATATTCATCGCCAATAGCCGATGATTTATATTGCAATGCCACCTGCGGTAAAGGGTAGAATGAAAAGAAAGAAGATCTGTCTGTTTATTCCGGTTAGTCTCTGAAATGACTGGACCTATTTTTACAGGACTTTAAGTAATTTTGGCTACTTTTATTTAACAGAAACAATTAAGTTTCCGTGCAGTAAAAAAAAACTAAACGATAATTCCGCTGACCACGCGAACGGTGTCGCGGGCGCGGCAAGTCCTGCTATAATACAATAAATGTCTGTTACTCATTCACACAAAACGGGTGGACAGATTTAAATAAAATTTGTTGCACAGATAGTTTATTTCCTAGTTTAACACAAATAAATTTATATCCTGTAAAAAAATTACGTTTCTTTGGGATTATCAAAAAAAGAACTGCTAGATATGTCCACTAGAAATTTTGTGTGATAATATATTTTTATTTTTTAATAAAAGTGTTGGATCTACACTTTAGATTGGAAACACAGCTATAATAAAGTGTTTTTTGTTTAAATAACAAAGATATAATCTTAGAATTAATGAATTAATTAAAAACTATATATATTCGTAATAATTTCAGATTTAAAAAAATTCACATTTTAAGTAAAATACTTTCAAATTAAAGACTCCATCTACCTTCTGTTCACAGAAACTCTTGAAGTAAGATAGCAAAAAGTTAGTTGTGGAACCGTGTGCTGCCATCTCTCGGTTACACTTTATACTTACTGAAAGCTTCGTAAGCTCCTTGAAATTGTGTCAAAAGCCTACGCTTCAATTTGTGGCGCTACGAGCAATTGCTTATTTACATTTTTACTTCATTCATAAATATGAAGATTCAAATAAATTATATTATATGAAGATTTAAATAAAAATATTATAAAAATTAACAATATTGCATGTATAGATATTTGTAACTCAATCATTCAAAAATGGCGACACTAATTTGGTACAATTGCTGCTGCTGCTGTTGGGATAACCTCTGTCAAAGCAGAGATTATTCCACCAGTGCAACCAGTCACACTGGTGGTAGGTCTTTTGTTGCAAGAGGCCGGCTAGGTAGGTACCACCGCAGTGTCCAATATTCTGCCACCAAATAGTAGTACTTAGGCATTATTGTGTTCCGGTTTGAAGGGCACTATACGCTAGTGAAATTACTGGGCAGAGGAGATTTAAGAACTAATATCTCGAGGTTGGCAACGCGTGAGTGGCGCCTACTAATGGTACTGCAAGCGCTCATAGGCTACGGCAACCACTTACCATCAGGTGGGCCGTATGCTTGTTTGCCAACTTGTAACATAAAAAAAAAAAAAGAACATAGATAAATTGTTAGCTGGATTAACACAAAGGATAGTTTATCCCGGAAAAGTGTAACGTTCCCGTGGTATTAACATAAAAAATCCCCGTTGTTCGTTAAGACCTAAATATCTCTCTATTAGACTGGGTTTGATCTGGGTCATATGGAACCCAGACTATTTAATACTACGTAGACTAATATTATAAATGTGAAAGTTACACTTTCAGTATGTTACCTTTTCATGCGTAACACGCGGAACATTTTTTGAAAAATATTGGCGAAGAAACAAACTAGAAGAGAGTAAAATTGAGAGTTGGAAGTTTGTATCAGGAATCAATTATTTCTAATGCAATAAAAATGAACATTTAAAATAGCATTTAGTAACGCCTAGCCGTAGGCAAAAGCTATTAACAATATACTATACACAATGAAAAAATAGTTATTAGTAATTAAATACGAAGTCTGTATCTTTCCATATTCTCACAATAATTAATTAATGAAGGCTATATAAGAACTCAAATATCAAAAATACATTTCACGAAAAATCCTTACATTACGATAAAAACTTACACACGATACACACAAAACATATCATAACTATACTTAACCTATTGTTTCAGATATACAAAGTGTTTGATGTGATATTGTATGTCGAGATTACTCTGAGTTAACGCCTTGACCCCATGCCTCGGCTTTCGACATGCAATCCCCTTCACCTCGACTACGTCACTACAGGTCCCTTAAATATTCCTAGCATGCTAGCAATTGCCCACCACCAATAAAGGCATAAATGTAAAAACTATACAAACTAAATCTTAATGATTATAAAGCCATGCTCCTCCAAGCCCAAATGGTCCGGCTGGACCGAGGAACTAATACCCTCTCACAGAAAATCGCCGTAAAGTAACTCCAATCTCCCAATCCCCTCTATTCCCTTCCTTTTTCCCCTTCTTATTCCTTCTTTCCTATCCCAGTGGCTGCTTATCATCAGGAGGACCGTATGCTTGTTTTCCAACCATCATGAAAAAAAAAATAATTAAATTAACATTTGAAATGTGAATATAATGTATTTTTTACGGACAATACAAATTACGAAATCTACTAAAAAATTGCAAAGTAAAGTTTTTATATCAATGCCACTGTTATTTATTTCAATTATTTTACTATGATTACAAATGAAATGAACTTTACACACTGCTTTATTTTTATTTATAATGCTAAACAGTTTCCCTTGACAATAGGCTTTACTTTATCAAAGCCTTTTGCTCACGTCCATGCATGCTTTGTGTGTTACGCTTTTGAATATAATAAAAACAGGTAAAGAAAAAATAAGAAAAGGTAAGTTAATTATGATCAAACATTTTTTCTTTTCAGATTATAATTTGAAACACTTCAAAGATTAAAAAAAATATATATATACAAAAATATCATTACGTAGAATAAGAAGATACCTATAGTATAACATAGTTTTGAATTTTTGTAAAGTTTAGTTTCAAAAACCAAAAAGTTACAAAGTCAACTAGGTACTTCGCA
Source organism: Hestina assimilis (assembly GCA_023373885.1). Lineage (NCBI taxonomy): Eukaryota > Metazoa > Arthropoda > Insecta > Lepidoptera > Nymphalidae > Hestina > Hestina assimilis. The sequence continues at coordinate 7,978,024 of CM041755.1, read as the reverse complement.
TGATGCTTGAACCAGTTAGATCTTGTAGATAGTCTAAGAATTATCAAGCACTCTAGAAAATTCTTCTCATATTTGAAGAGACCATTATAAGCATCGTTATAGACTCCCTTTTTACCCGACTGCCTCTAAATGAAGGTAATGTTTTTCGCGTTTATTTATCATATATTCAGAAGTTTTGAGTTATGTAAGAAATCGTTAATTATAAAAGTCAAAGTGAAACTAATCATTCATTACATAGATTTTTCCATTAATATCACGTCAGAGTTAGAAAGGCTTAGAAATTTTCTAGAGTATTTTTATATAAAACGAAAAAATATTATTCATGCGGAAAAAGTTTGAATTTTTTAAGACAAATTCGTATAAACATAAATTGAATCCTTATCGAAAACTTTTGTTTACATAACTTCGAAACTCATTGAACAGATAATTTCGAATTGATTTAACACATTCAAAGTTTCCATCTCATCAAATATTAGTACAGCTTCATGTAGTGCCAAACCGTTCTTGAGGTATCAAGGGGAAATTCGTTGAGGCGAATAGCCAATAGATAACCTTATCAACACATCACATGCCGCTTAACGACGCAATAACGTCGCTTTATTATCAATCATTCCTCTGTTTTGCGATAAATTTGTGTAATTATGTTCCGAAATATAACATCTAGCGAAATCGATATAGATAAATTTATAGCTACCATTGAACGCGTTATTAGATTACATATTTTTCTCTGAACAACTCAAAAGTTATTGTTGTGCAAACGATTCATTGAACTCATTAGTAATAATGGAATCGCTAGACTCTTAAATTAGAAGTATTTGAGTATTCCATCAATAGTTTATTGGTGTAATACATAATATGTCGTCACGCATGGGAGCGGTTATAACTTAATATCGCGTCGCCTGTTCAGTTATCAGTCCGGTGATGCGAATACAAGAGCGTGATATGCGGCTTTATGCTTTGTATTCGGAGTAGTCCGCGAACCACCATCATGTATCCTATTACGCATTTTCGTAACAACAAAGCGTGAGTGTTGCCAAAATAGGGAGTAAAACTTTTGGTAATACTAATTGTTTTATTTGAATATTATTTAATTCAAGTGTATATTTTTAACAGGACGATGACCGCAATATGCTTCGTTTGCAACCTACCAATACTATCCCACCAAGTTGGGTTGGTGTGGGCTGGAGGAAACGGATGGGACGAGCTCACACGGTCAACATTAGAAGAAACGACACTTCGACAACGGTTGGGCAACCGAAGGGACTCGTCAGCACAAGTGTGTTGCATATCACCCCCAGAGCCTGATGTTACAGATCAACCCAGAGGTAATTTGTTAATCTTAACATTTTTAATAGAACTATTGTACTTATGATGTGTAATTAATATAGTAATAAAATTTCTCAATGCTAATTACTTGTTGTTTTATACAGGTGGGCCTCGCCGTCGGCGGTCTTCGCTAGCTCAGCTTACAGATATTCTCCGAGAATGGGGTGGGGGTGGAAGCAGTGCACCAAGACGACAACGTGCTCCTTTATCAAGACGTGAAACATTAGCAGACCTAGCTCGATCCCTACCTTGGGCAAGACATGAACCACCACCACGCCGGCGTCGTGATTCTTCCGCAGATTCTGGAATTAAATCATCAGCTTCAAAGCGCCGTGATTCAAAAGCAATGATCGCTCATGAATTCAAATCAGAATTCCCTAATAATTTGGAGCGTAAAGATTCCACTACAGTAATGGTTTCAAAAGAAAGACGTGTTAAAAGACGTGGTTCAAGTGATGCCAAAGATCGCCGAGATTCCGTTGACGGCCACCGACACCGCCGAGATTCTCTAGCTGCTCCTCCACCTCGTGTGGTTGCAACTCATAAAAAAAGAAGAGCTTCACCACCCACACCGGCACCTCCATCATTTGTGGATGCATCATCAGATCCGGGTCCTTCAACTCACCCACCGGCGGTGACAGTAGTAACTGTACATGAACCAAGCCGATCAGATGGTGAATGCCCTCCAATGACGATGCCAACAATAATAACCTCAGCTGTTACGCCATCACCTACTTCTCCTACGGTACCTACCGCTAATACTACACAAGCAACTCAAGCTTGTCAAGCTACTCCCCCCATTAAGCCAACTCAAGCAACTCCTAGTGGGAAAACACCCCCTAACTTAGGCGGTAGAAGAGATTCCACCACTCAGTGTGGTAGAGCCCGACGAGACTCAAGAGCAGCTGCTAGCCCAGAACGAAGGTTAGGTAGATTACAAAGACAAGCAACAGCATTTGATGATCCAACAGGACCACCTGGAACGCGTCGTAGAGACTCGGGGCCAACACTAGATCCTGATGATGCAGGTAGAGCCAGGCGAGATTCTTTAAGTCCTGATTCAGCAGCTCGACCCCGTCGAGAACGAAACCAACTTAGCCCCGACAGAGCAGGTGGTGGTGATTTGAGTCCAGCTGCAGCTCGTAGACGTAGTCGCTTGAGAAGACAAGCATCATGTATCCGTGTTGGTCGAACCAGAAGCCCCGAATCTAGCTCATGTTCAAGCCGAGACCCTAGTCCATGTGCGCGACCTCCTGAACGAACGATGTTTAGGCGACAATCGACAACTGAAGAGATTCTAATAGCGCGTGGCTTTCGACGACAATCTACTACAGAAGAAATGATACGCTGTCGTAATTTTCGGCGTCAAAGTTCACAGAGTGACGATGCATGTATGCGTGCTCGTGGACGACGTGACTCATCAACACAAATACTCGACGGGACTATTGGAACGATGACAGTGGAAACTACAAGCACGTTCTTTGATTCAAGCACACAAACAGGTATGTTTTATAGTCCTTATACTTTCTTACTATTCATTACTATTTAATTTTTAGAAATTTAAATTCTTTCTGTTTATGTCCATGTTTGCTACACGCAATTTCTTATATCTTTATTTATATTTATATATCACAGAGAACCTTAGATTATTCAGCCCCTTTGATTTTTTTTTAAATCATGATCTTTAAGAAAACCAAATTTACCAATTTTCAAAATTATGGCATTTGATAAAATATACTACCTTATTTATACAATAATATAATTATATGCAATTTTTATTTGTAAATAATAAGTTTTTCTAAATTATTTACAAAAATCTTAACTTTTTACTTATTCCCGAGAATACGTTATCCATTCATAAATACAAAACAAAATACTCTGTAAAACAATAGAGAGCAACCAAAAGTTACGGTTACAAATGGCTCTGCCACGTGCTCGCTCCCCACCCATTTACAGCGGCCAATCGATTCGCGCGAACTTTCGATGTCTCTCTCTCACGGTAGCGTATGATTACTGTTTTATCGACACAGACGAAAAGGACTAGGGAGGCTTCTTTGTAGTGAGAGAGTAATGTGAACTGTGGCGCCCTCTACAAAGATTTACGCGGGCTAGCCTTCGACATCCACTCTAAACTGGCAGCGCTTTCGCGCGGACATCGGAAACGAGATGAGATGAATACGGTCGCCAGGCGCAGGCTCGCCCGCCCGCGCCCTGTCATCTGTTGCCCACTAACGCTGCCATGTTTACTAAAACGAAAGTGACGTGCCGCACACAACGAATAACCTCTACAACATTACGTTGACAGCTTAAAATTGCGAGTAAATATTTGTGGACCAACACTGGTCGACTTTGACATTACAACGAATCAGTTTCTATGTATTTGGCCCCGTCATCGAAAATAAATCGGATTTTTTAATATAATATATTTGGACTTTTTCTAAAAACATATTTTTAATTTCATGTATGAGTGGTGTGGCTCGGTATTTGTATTCGGGACAGTGTAAAGGTGTAACGTATAGATAAATGTAAATTACGTAGGCTGAAAATCACCGTAAAATTATAATAAGATAAGTTTAGTAAAAATACACCAATTAGTAAATTTTTACATAATAAACTTAATTAAAAAGTTATAAGTGCGCGTTCTTTAAAATTGATAACAATGGTAAGTGTAAACTTAGAAAATCTTAATTGATAGAGCATGAGATTTAATTTATATGTGGTAATAATTATTTTTACGAAAAATATATAAATAAGAATAAACTTATACTATCAAATAACAAGAATTTAAATAATTATTATGTATATTATTTTTAAATTGTAATTTATTAAATCATATCTTTACAATTTAATTCCTAAAAAAAATTAAATGTGTTAAAATATTCTTAAATAATTATAAACTTGGTTTGACAAATCGTCTTTATTTGATTGTGTTCTACGAAGCTCTACGATCGTAAAATACTTGAAACGACAGAAACTGGAAATAGTTGTACGTTTTTAAGGTTAAGTGATTAATATATAAATTAGACAAGATATGAATAATTATTTATTTCTTGCTAAAGTAGGGATTCTCGCGCAAAATCGACATATGTACGCCAATAATTATTGTACTCCATGTAAATTTTCATAGTTACAATTTCATGATTATAAAATATGAATTACATTACGTGCTTCTTATTATATAATTATAAGTATTGAATAATAAAGTATTGGATTGTTTTTCTTTATTTCGAATTCCATTTTTGATATAAAAACAAATTATTCTTTGAGTAAAGAATGAGTTTAAAAAAATCAAACCCGTTAATTTGACATGCTTTATATTCATATCACGTAAATATGCCTAATAAAACTTCATTATGAAAATGTTTTTTTACCAGAATAGAAGTTGTTGAAAAACGTAAACTTGTCCACGCTCCAAGACTTTGTAATAATATTTCATTAAACTTTTTCCATTACTTCTTCAAGCCTATAATAAAATGCAGCTATCCTCTGTGTACCTATGTATCTTATCATATTTATTATCTTTGACAAATATTAACATGAAAATCATCTAGTATAATTAGACTTCTTTAAATAGTATAAATAAGTATAAATAAACTTTATAACTCTAGTATAAATAAACTTTAACCGTCTAAAATCCAGAGATTAGGGTTCACGAAAACGATGTAGGTTTGGTAGTCGCGGGTGAATATATTTTTATGAAATTTTCCATATCCCCAAGAGCCTTAATCAGATCGACGCTAAATTTATATATATTATATAGTATCATGCTGGGAGTAAACTGTATCCAGCTAAAAACTAATCATCAAAATTGGTTTACGAATGCAAATATTATAGCATACACAAAAAAAACACCTGTATTGATAAAAGAAGAATCCTTCTTTTTGAAGCGAGTAACAAATTACTACACAACTACTTAGGTAATTTAAAGTATTACAAAAAGAGAGACCAGAGATCGTGCATAAAATTCCTATAATATATGATGTCATGTTGCCATTATTATGACTGTCTATGATAGTATCTCGTGATGGGAACTATCACGGAATATTGTCACGTAAATTCGCGCCCCTATTATTATTTATGAAGTAGTTGGATGCCATAAACATTTCTAAGGTGGCATGGCTATATCGGATGTTTACGTTTATTTATCGATGACGTACTCTACAACACTCCTTTGAAAATATTCCTTAAGTTATCAATATTCGCGAAAAAAATATTGTCCTTCAAAAGTATTTCCATAGAATTAGAAATAAATGTTTTAATCAATTTACATAATTTGCTTCTGCCCGTTTCTTCGTTTGCATAAATTTAAAGAAATTTCAATACTCTTTGACCCTTATAAGGCTTGAGTTTTCAAAACCTTTTCTATGAGGAATCTACACGCCTCAAGTTTTTTTGTACTGACCCAGTAAAGACTGAAAGTACTATTTTGATAGATAAACAGGCAGACAAACAAATATCCTAAAATAGTATATTTAGCTTCTGTTGCTGTTACAAAAACTCCTTTTATTTAATTTTTTTTGTACATAAATATAAATGTACATACTAATATTATGAACAGATTAACATTTTGAAATGTGTTTAATACATATTTTAAAATGTTAGCATCATATGCTTTCACCAAGAATTCATAAATGAAAAATTAAAATCAATTTAAAATTTCAAATTCAAATCAGGTAAAGCAATTTAACATATAAAACCACAGCCATGTTTAATCAATTCCGAGGGTTTTAACCAAAAATGGTTTCACGATCATATCGTGAAGACGATAATCTAGGCGTCGGGATGTGACGACCCCATCGCCCGCTGTTGGGATAACCTCTGTCACAACAGAGATTATTCCACCAGTACAATCAGTCACACTGGTGGTAGGTCTTTTGTTGCAAGAGGCCGGCTAGGTAGGTACCACCGCAGTGTCCAATATTCTGCCGCCAAATAGTAGTGTTTAGGCACTACTGTGTTCCGGTTTGAAGGGCATTGTACGCTAGTGAAATTACTGGGCGAACGAGATTTAAGAACTAATATATCGAGGTTGGCAACGCGTGAGTGGCACCTACTAATGGTGCTGCAAGCGCTCATAGGCTGCGGCAGCCTCTTACCATCAGGTGGGCCGTACGCTTGTTTGCCAACTTCTAACATAAAAAAGATAACTATGACGATTGAAAGAAATATAAATGTTGCAAATGTTTAGAGTATTTAAAAACTATAATCTAGCTTTATAGTTATACGAAAAATCTTTTAAGAAAGCAGATTTTAAAAATAAATTAAATAAAAGGTAGCTAAAAAGCAAAAAGTAAATATATTCTACAACAGAAGTCTGCAAAGCGAAATTTTGAAAGGTAAAATAAATTAATGTAAAATCGTTCCTCTAATGTTATCTCCTTTGTTTTTGAAGTATTGGAAAAGCATTCCCAGGTATCAGATTTATTAGGTATTTTATTGAAATCCTTATCTATTTCCCACATCCTTAATTAATTCACCATGATTTTTTGGAATATCCTGTAATTAACATAGACAGATTATAAAAACTATTCGAAATACTTACCAAGTTTTCAAACAAATCGTTCAAAATACATAGAAAAATTAAGCCACGAATACGTAACTAAACTTTTAAATCACTTAATAAGAGTATATTGTAGATATATATTGTTATGGTTATACACATAAAACAAAGTAGAAAGTAACAAACAGTAATAAAATGAATGTACATAAAAATGGAATTTTACTCCGCAATAAATAGTATCGTTCAACCAGAACACTTAAAAACGTAATGAGCTTATATTTTTTGGCGAAACGACTCTAGCATTGAAATAAACATTATCGTAACGAAATAAAGAATGAAATACCTATTACTGCTCTCTTTACAGCCTGCGATCGCTTTAATTATAACTTATTCTATATTGCGTACGTTTAGTACTCTAATAAAATTTGTTGGTAGTTTTTTATGATGTTTGGGTGCGTTGTTCTATACATACTAACTTCTGCCAGCGGCTCCGCCCGCTTGAGTATCATTTTTTTTAATAAAAGACCTCATGCAATGAAGAAATACTTAATTGATTCCCCATATGAGCTTCAAACCCCTTTCACTCCTTCATGGAATTTTAGAAAATGTTGAGACATTTGTTTCCTTCTTTATCTTAAATTGTTTTTTTTTTTTTTATGTTAGAAGTTGGCAAGCAAGCATACGGCCCACCTGATGGTAAGTGGTTGCCGTAGCCTATGAGCGCTTGTAGCACCATTAGTAGGTGCCACTCACGCGTTGCCAACCTCGAGATATTAGTTCTTAAATCTCGTTCGCCCAGTAATTTCACTAGCGTAACGTGCCCTTCAAACCGAAACACAGTAGTGCCTAAGCACTACTATTTGGCGGCAGAATATTTGACACTGCGGTGGTACCTACCTAGCCGGCCTCTTGCAACAAAAAGACCTACCACCAGTGTGACTGATTGCACTGGTGGAATAATCTCTGTTGTGACAGAGGTTATCCCAACAGTTCGCAAAAAACAAAGTTTCATGTAATTCTAGTTTTAAAATGCCGAACTTCTATACAAACATTCAACCCCTTTTTCATCTCTCAAGGGTTGAATTTCTTTTCTACGTTTAAAAACAACACTTTTGAAAATGACAGCTTTCGAGGTCCAAGGTTTAGGTCGGGCGTTGATGAGTCAGTGAGTCTTCTCTTTTTAAATATTTAAGATTTTACACCACAAAGGTGGCAAACAAACGAATATAGGTTAAGCGCAATAAAATGTATACTGCCACTTCACATTAACATTATGGGTGAGTGTCGCACTTCCCTAATCAAGCCAGCCGAAAATAAGAAGGCTCTACTGCACACAATAAAGCTTTTTAAAGTGAAACTTTGATTACATCGCCTCAAATTTTTCGTTTGTCTTTAACATGTCGGATTGCAGCCGACCGCGAAGACTTCATATATTTAAATTTTTATTCTACTATTTTATTGTTTTGTCTTCATTTATTATGATTTTTTTATATATTTATTTAGTATTATTCCTTAGGAATAGTAAGGAAATTCTTTATATGCCATAACTTCATCTATATTCGGCTTTTGAATAACAAAAATCTGTAACATTACGAATGTATCAATTAACGAAACACGTACCAGTATTTTGGTTTTATATATCAAACATACATAAGTCGTACTGGTTTAAAACTTCAGAAGTTTTCGATTTGGCATGACTCCCAAATCCAATAATATGCCCTTTGGAAACAAGCCAAGAGAAAACGCTTTCACTTTTTTCAGTGGGCTAGCAATTTCGCACACACACACCCATACCACAGTTCTTTATTGTTCCTTCAAACATTTTCGTTCATATAAAATGGGATTCTAATCCCTCAGCTTAGTAAACCACTCATCCGTAAAGCCGACAAGGATAATTACAAATTGTTGGACTCCCTATTATTAATGTCCGTGAAACGGCAATTCTATAAGTAATTATGGAAAGATCTAATTCAGACAGTTTGAATTATTTGCCCACCTCAAACTAAATTTTTAAAATAAAATAATATTAGATTTATTTCCTATTTTCTAGAAGGAATTTTGTTTAATAAGATGGGTTCTGTCGTTCTGTCTTATTCTTAAATATCAATTTCAAGTTTTGTGAAAATGTGAAAACCTAAAGACCTTAAGCCTGAAGAAAGTCTACAGATTTTCAGCATTTTAATCTTTTCATTTAGCTTGTGATTTTAAATGTAGTTTATGTAGACGGCTGTTAATTAATTTGGCTAAATTGTTTTATGATGCCCCATTCTGGTACACGATATCAAAGTAGTATACAATACCCAACATAAAAAGATGAATTATTCTAAACATGTGTCTAATAAAAGCACTCATAACGATCCCTTTCATTATCAAAATTAATATGAATGTTAATTAACCGTAAAGCTACTGAATATCATAGCTTTTAGCTTTGAATAATAAATTCAATAAACAAATGAAGGCTATGAATAATAATATTATGAATACCCTATTATAAATTACTTCAAATATTCAGAAACCTGCTAGAGATAATTTCAACACTAGATATAGTTTATTAATGGTATAACTAACCCTTGATTTTACTATAAAATACCAATAAAAATTGAGTTCCTCCAAAGAGCTACGAAACTAAGAGAAACATGCCGACAAATCTGAGCTGCAAGCAGTTTGTCCCGGATAAACATAAAAAATATGCTGTACATAAACGAAGTTCCTTACGTTTTTTTTTCAACTCCGAATGTAATCGTAATTCGATATTAAATCTGTATATTTCAATAGGTTATATGATAAAAAGAGAAAAGGACCGTGAAAGAGAGAGACAGAGTTGCGCACCCGGCTGCGCACTCACTTGCTCGTATACACGCATACACACATAGCGTACGGCATTTCGTTACGTGACGATTTCTACAAAATCGCACCACCCGTACGCCACGTTATAGAACATCGTTCCAGAAATGTTATATAATAATAAATATTAAATAAAATTACCGTGACACCACATACAGTATACCGGATTGTTAAAGTGTTCATATGTGGCCTTCAAGATAATAAGGTTTTTTGACACTAAAATTATATCAATTATGTATAATATGCTCGTTTCAAAAAATCTTAGTTCTATTTGTAAAGCCAATCTAAATAAAAAGATATTGCTAGTATTTTTCATTATTTTATTTAAGGATTTGTAGTGAGTAAAATGAATATAAGTATGTCGACGTAGGCATCGCATTCTCCCGACGGCCAGAGTTTAGCAAACTTCGCCTTCTTAATAGTAAATGTACTTAATAAAATTAATAGCCGATTGAACAATCTATATTGGAGATCTTTTAAAATAAACTGAGTTTCCGAATTTAAGTTCTATTAGTCTTTTCGGGAGACGGTAAATTACGTTGAATTAATGGTTTTGTTTTCAAAGTATCTGGTTTGCAACAGTTAAATGATAGAAATTAGTTACGTCAATTTTATTGTAGTTTTAATATAATTGTAAAAGGTATATATGCTGCGATGCGTATAAACTACAATAAAAATTAATTTGTTTTATTACTACTAGAGAAATAAAGAAATTATTTAAATTCTTTTTTTTATAAATAGTTGTAAATTAAATATGCTCGCTAAAATATCCATAAAACATTGACGTTTAGTAACAGTAACACACTGTAGTGATCCATTTGATAATTATCTTCTTGTATGACACCTGCCTTTATCTCCCTTCTGAAATATCTCCATCATCTTACTTGGCAATGGAAGCTGCCAATTTTTTATTAAATCTTTTTTTCATGCCTCTAGCTAAATTTAATTTATATAGATATTTTTGTAAAATTTTATCTTTTTATCTTATTGTAACATAATATACTTTTGTAGAGCCGTCCCCATTGTACGACAACAACCACTACCACGAGGAATGTCTTCGCTGCAACTCCTGCGGGTTGAACCTCACGGGACCCAACCAAGTAAGCTACAATTTCAATGCTACTTTAATTCTATACGAAAAGTGTCCTGTTTTATAAACCTTTTTTTTCGGAATGTGTATTGCTGTTGGCCCTACTGGCCTTGACAGCGTCATCGGGCGGAGGGCCGAGTACAGAGACTCAGCCGTGATAAAGGGGCAGCCCTCACAGGGGCTCAAATTTGATTCCGTCTTTAGGGTGCCTCCTGCGAAGCCGAACCACGGCTAAGGACGTCATCGGAGATGGTTTATAAACCTGTTTTATATGTTACTAAGTTGGCAAGCAAGCATACAACCCACCTGATGGTAAGCGGTTGTCGTCGCCTATAAGCGTTTGCAATTTCTTCGCAGATATCACGCATTGCCAACCTCATGATATTGGTTATTAATTCTCCTTCACATAGTAATTGCACTAGCTACAGTGCCCTTTAAACCAAATCATGGTAATACATAACAAACAACTGCTTTGCGGTAGAATATCTGACACTTCTGGGTCTGGTATCTGGGTGGTATTTTCCTAAGTTAAGTAGCACTTGTCATAGTTCTTGCTTAATACACTTAAATCACACTGGTGGTAGGTCTTTTGTTGCAAGAGGCCGGCTAGGTAGGTACCACCACAGTGTCAAATATTCTGTCGCCAAATAGTAGTGCTTAGGCACTACTATGTTCCGATTTGAAGGGCACTGTACGCTAGTGAAATTACTGGGCGGACGAGATTTAAGAGCTAATATCTCGAGGTTGGCAACGCGTGAGTGGCACCTACTAATGGTGCTGCAAGCGCTCATAGGCTACGGCAACCACTCACCGCAACCAATCAGGTGGGCCGTATGCTTGGCTGCCAACTTCTAACATTTAAAAAAAAAACCGTAATATAATACTCTTGTGTTTCTCAATGATGGGGTTATCTTAAAGAAAAATATTTTTTAAACGAAACAGTTCCAGATTAGCACGTTCTATTGTAACATTTTATAAGTACCTTCGATCTAAACAAAATGTACAAACTAAAGAATAATTCGTGTTCACGCTGTTCTACTAAAGCTATATCTAAATTTACAATGGTAAAACCTCTAGGATTAGCAAGCAAATAATACAAAGATATGTATGAACCATTTACAGCTAGTAAAAGCATGAGGTGAAGAGTCGACTATACCATAATCCCTATTACAAACAAGGTGTACATTCATGTTATATTTCCGTACCCTAGATACAATATATTCAAATGTTAAATCCCACCTTTGTCATATCCGTTTGACTTAACTATCATACTTCCTACATCGAAACTCTTTTGCAAAAAAAAAAACGAGCACCCTACACTGGCTTTTCTATGGATGATATCAATATATTGAGTATGTCATAGCATAAATGTAGCATAAATGACTACAATTTTTTTGAATATCAATGAAAATATAGGTTTTTACACTTTAATCCTTGAATCGGTATTTTAGTTCAATGCAAACAGAGAGACGTGTTAAAATGGACAATTTTATGGGTATAATGAAATGAAGACTTCGAGATTTTTAATGGTATTTCAATAAAAGAGATATTAAAAAATAGAAATTAATAACAAGTATGACCTCCCCTTGAAGCGATTACGGCTTGTATTAGTCTTGGTTTCGACCAGGCTTTTGATGGTGTCCTGTCACAATCACACGTTTAAGCTCCCTTGATGTTATGTGGAAGTATAAGTAATATATATGATAAAAATCGAGGTATGAAAGTGCTCGTATTTTATACTTAATAGCTTCTGCCCACGACTTCGTAAGCTTTACGGTTGATTCGATTGCTAACTTTAAATGTTCCTTCACTAGACTAATCTTTACATTGTGTGAAAATGTTATCAAATTGGTCCATCTGTAAAGGCTACATATGGCATGGCAAACTATGGACGAAATCATCTTTGAGCCTCCGCGAACGATTACCCCTTTATCTCGGCCTTTTTCACTTCTGCCCGGTGACATAATACACAATCAGTAACAAAAATAGCCAAATACACATACATTTTTAATATATGGATGTATATAAGTTGATTATTCTTCACAAAAAATGTAGTATGTAACTTAATTTCTTGTATAGCGTTTAACAACCTATTGATTAGCACGTAACGTCCGTCCCAGCCGTCCAGACACAATAAAAATTATAGTGTCCGTGAAACGATTTGCTTTCAAATTTTAAGAACTCTATGTGATGTTTATGAATGGTTTAATGGACAACTTATACTTACCAGCTTCTCTGATAAGGTAATAATTTTCGTTTGTGTTGTTTGACTATTCCTTACGTTTGTTAAGGCTCGTTCTGTACTCCAAACTGCTTTAAAAGCATATTGTATTGATGATGGTTCTAAATAGTAGTAATAGTAGGTGGCTTTAAATTTTTGTAACAAAACTATTAAAAATATTTACTAGGAAATAATAGCATTTTCAAGACAAACCATGGCAAAGCAATGTATAATGTAAGGACATCAATCATAACGCGAGGCAACCTTCGATAGCAACTTACGTATAGAAGCATTATCGACTGCCATTCAAAGCATTCTTTATCATAAGAACAGAAATATATTTCTAAAGACTTAACACCATCACTATAAGTTATTGTGGAAAATTCTGCAGTCAAAAAGATTTTCTAAAGCATTAAACTCTATAAATTATACGAATATTAATTCGAAGAGTTTCAGCCCATCTTTTTATACGAACGTATAAGTTCGTTTTTGGAAGCGTGTATAGGTACTTATACGTGCGCATTTTACCACACGAGCGTTGACGCACGACTCGTATAGGCGCGTATTATAAGACTATAAATGTCCTAACCCTAGCCACACCACCACCACAGCTTCGAACATGCCACAATAAGCCCGTGTGCTTTTTTTTTGTTTGAAGTGCGCGTGTAAAAGCGTAGATGGTACAATAAACGCTAGTCCGAATTCAAAACTGTATTAGATGTGGTCGACCTGAAAGTGGGTTGTAATAAACAGGACAGTAGGTGAACACACCCACAAAACATTCATCCTTGGACGAAATTAATCAAAGGAAACACGCTAAAGAACCTTACACAGTTATAGTCATATAGCCATGAATGAGAACCAATCAATGTCGTAAGAACCATCGAACCCTAATTTTACATAGTCTCGGATTATAATAGTATTTAATTATAGCGATTTCAAAATACAGGCGCCTTCGTAATGATGTATCGGGTATCTGTTAAAGTATAGATGATTTAGCTTGATTGGAACTTTTATCTAAACAGGATATTAACAGAACCTTAAAATATTAGTTTTTAGCACATATTTAATATATGTCTATCTTATTTTCAGTTAATATTATATTAACAATAGTCAAAATGTTTTTATGAAGTTCTAGCTACACCCGCGGCTTCATTCGCGTGTCTTACAAAATTATTGTATATCTATTCGTGTCTCAAATATGATCATTATTATTATTCATTTATTTCAATAATTCCTTTAAAATCTTAATTTTAAAACGGGAAAAAACGGACATCTCAATTTTATTTATTTGTATGAAATTTAGTCGTGTGTGCATCGTCATCGGTCTAAAATATTGAATCAATAAAAACCAAGAAGTTATAATTACTTTAAAAATACAAGAAAAAGTACGAGTATTATGAAAATATCTCATTTCATGTCTTACATAAAGTTTAGCTTAGTCATGGTGACTCAACATTACACCAAAACACAAACTTAATATGAAGCTCCATACACAATCTACATCAATTTTAAGTAAGTCGACATTAAAATACAAAAATAAAATTGAAATGGCTAAAGTTGTTGCCCATTTAAAATATTTTCTTTTCCCATCTCCTTTCCTTAAGACGAGGGTTGACACATTTAGGAAGATATCTATTTCAATGATCCCTTTGTTTATCAAACAAATACTATCTCTAGTAGAAGAGATAATGTTACACTAAAGACTTTATGCGTTTCCAATTTTCTCATGTTGTTTTGTATCTATCTATATTTGTATTTGTATGTTGCAAATAAATTACTATTATTATTATTATTATTATATCATAACACAATACGCTAAGTTTGAATTCTTTGAAATTACATGGTCTTTTGTAATGAAACCTGTAAGTTTCGTTTATTAACATTTCTTAAGAAACTTGGCACACAAAAAAGGACGCAACATAATATTATTTTACTTTATTAAAAAATAGGGAATAAAATTATCTCTGGCATGATGGTCGATTTACTAACAAAACAAAAACCTATAATAACTGTTTGAATACGTTCATTGTTAATTTATGATGTCAGTTGAGATAAAGGTATGAGGGAATAGGCGAGAAAAAGAAAAAGCAGTCACCTCGACTTGTTCAAATACAGACACCGCCTGACAATACAATCTTGAGTTTGAGGTGTCACTATGTTATTTATTTTATTTTTATAAAAAGTAGGGCAGATGACTCTACTTCTTCTTTTCTCTTCTGATGGTAAGTGGAAATAAAGTCCAAACGCGAAGGCGGCTAACAGAGTTGCGGAATGCAACCGCGTTAGCCACCCTTGCCCTGCCTACCTGCAAGATGCTTCTTCACGCCTCGTTTGAAGGAGCCCAGATTGTAGGAAGGAGGGAACACGTGAGCCGGCAATGAGTTCCACTTTTTGGAAGTACGACAAAGAAAAGAATTGGCAAACTTCTTTGTTTAGTTGAATGAGCTCTCCACTCAAAATCAGAAAGTATGAAAAGGTCAGACTTGTGTGTTGATTACGAGTCCAGCAATGTAATGACTATGTCTTTGTGTCTGACTTTGTCGAAGGCTTAGTTAAACCCATTGCTATTGCTAGCTAGAGAAAAACCCTTGAATTTATCCTCCTTTCGGCGGTGCACCTGGTTTCGAGAATGATACTTTGAGAAACAGACTGTTCATCTATTTGATTATTAGCCTCAAAAATTGTCTTAGCTGTAGCTAATCGGCGAACAAAAGCGAAACGAAACTAGTCTCCACTTCTGTGGACAGTTCTTTTGTCCGTGGACCTGTGTTGCTATATAATATTCTGTTAATTTTAATTTATATATATTACTTACCATTATAAGAAAACGATAAAAACAAGACCAACTAAAAGTAAATTTCACAGAAAACACTGATTTTTGAAAGCTGAATTTTATAAAATACCCACGATCTTTCCTCGAAGCGAACGAAAACAAGTTTCGTGTTAGTATTCTCTGAAATTGAGATCTAGGTTATAAAATTTTCTCAACCATAACAAAATTTGAAAAACTGTGTAGCATAAACATCATTTTAAGTTCTTTGAATGCTAAAACACGCTGGTGAAATAAATTTAAGACGCCACAATCAGGTTCAAAGGCCTGCGTAAAATTTCTCTTCACCTAAACAAACGAGTTTCGTATCTTCCAAGCAAGCTTTTGAGTTTAATCGAGACTCCATCCTATCTGAATTAAACTTTACAAAGAAATTTAAAAAGCAAATACGCTAATTTTAATTTGTTACAATTGTTTCTATGATTGAAATCGATATACTTGTTTTACTTCAACAACGTGTAACATGCTCTTAACCATTGATTAATAAAGTAATAAAGTCTGGTACTTTTTACGTATAAAATGTTTATAAATATACGAATATATTTAGCTTTGTAAAAACAGGCAATGCATACATTCATTACACAGTTGGTTTGTATTTGATTAGCTTTTTCAATTTACTCGTATTCATTCACAAGCCATCATATTTTGCCGATTCAATGGAATAATATTAATATATTTTAGCTTCTTTACAAAGAAAAAAGTGCTAACAAATATATCGAAGAAATTCTGAGTCACAAAATTAATAGTTTTAGTAACGAAAATTACAATAGTTTGTAGTATTAGGGCCAGTACAGACGACACGCAATAATATTCCCTGCATGTAACACATTTATATATCAGTATACTTTTTTTACACAGAAACGCGCGCGCCGCTTCAAGAACCAGATTCTGTGCGACCTGCACTTCGCAGACGTGGCGCTGATGGAGTGCAGCGACTTCATGCAACAGCTGCGCAGCTTCAAGCCCCAGTCGCTGGGCTGCGCCGTTGCCAGGCGCAAGTCTTCCACCACGCTTATCTTCCCGCTCCCACCGCAAGCATGTTCAGGTATACTTCTCATCTTCAGATTTTCATATCAGAATTGTATCAATATCATAGCTGTGTCGACTTTTTATCTAACTATAAGTCCACACTACATACATAGCTTGTTTATACCATAAAGATGGCAAACAAGTGGACAGTCCGACTGATAGTAAACGGTCACTATTATTATCATATACACGCATGCTATACCAAAGCATTACAAGCATGTTGCCAACCCAAGGGAATGAGGGGACAGGGAAAGGAAATAAAAGGAAAGAACACCTACCCCACCCCCACTCATCGAACGAAAAGCCACAGTACGGATGTTGTTACTTGACATCCTAATTTGTTGTACTTCTAAAAACAACAAAGCTCAACTATTCCATAGAAGTTATTTTGCTTAGAATTAAAAAAAAGTCGCCGACATTAAAATATTAAAAATTTGCAAACAAGGACAAGCACAAACACGCTCACACCAGAACACATGCCTATATTTTTAAGATAATCACCTACCCAAAGCGAGAATCGGACCCGCATCCTGTGGCACCTAAGGCATATATTTTGCATGCATATATTTGTGTTAAAGAAAAGTAATCTAATAAAAAATAAATAGTTTTAAAAACGAAATAGGGCTAAATTTTATGGTATTCTACGCCTAAATGTGTACAAGAAGAAGTTAAATAATGCCGCATACATTTTTAATAAGTTAGTTCATATAACTTCGGCCTTCAGAAATTTGGTCGTAACACGTCCGAGGCACTTTGCTACCCACAGAGTATGGCATTAATCCACCTGTACTAGATACAGGAACCATTACACTAAGTAGTTTGCAGTGTAATTTGCTTTAGTGTTCTTAACTTCCATCTGTGTAGATTTTTTTTTGTGTTTTAATTCATTATAGCTTCTGCCAGAGGCTTCGCCCACGTTAATAACGATTTTAATAAAACTCTGAAACCCCCTCTTTACAAACTTTGAATGTTATATTTATTAATTTATTTATATCGAATCAACAGCCTAAAAATTATTATGTTTCAAGCTTCTAGCTCTAAAAATGACGATACTTCCATACAACTTTTCATCCCCTCTTTCAACCCCTTACAAGCCTTTTTCACATTAAAAAGTAGCCTGTGTCCTTTCTCAAGCTCTAGACTATCTATGTACCAAATTTCATTTACATCGGTTCAGTAGTTTTGGTGTGAAAGCGACAGAAAAACAGATAGAGAAACAGAGTTAGTTTCGCATTTATAATATTAAGTAAGGATTACATCATTATGAGTCAATCGTTATTAGTATAAAGTAAGAAAATGCAGTAAAGAATATTGTAAAATCATTATCAACACCGTGCGCAGGCCTTTAAGGTTCCTTAAATTTATCGCTTAATTGACACAATAAAACGTCAGGCAATCGCTTCATTCCTTTTAGACGGTTCCAAAACTCACGAAATGGATTAATTATTCTCAATTTTAGTAACATTCAAATGGAGATTTCTCTTCGAGCTTGCGGCGAAATTAGTGCTCTGTTAACGAGGTTACTCAATATTACCGACTCCTCAAATATTCCTTTTAAGCCTTCGGAAGAACAGTAATACTATTCGAATCCATACAAAAACCAAAGTATAACATTTTCATGACTGCTTTCTGTATCAATAAATAAACGCTACACACTCAACGGCACCCATTAGGATTGTGATATCTTGTGTGTGACAAACACACCCAGAACGGAAATCGTACCTGTATTCTCAATACAAACATCTGCTTCAAGTGGCAATGGTACCCGCGACCTGTGGCGCTTAAGGTTGGTTTACTGCCGCTGCGCCACAACGTGTATTTTGAGAACTAATAAAAATTCTATAATTTTAATGATCGATTTAATGGTCGATCGATCGATTTTCATTCGTAAAAGGCATTAATTACTATACCTGCTCAAACATTTAGCTTCTTAATTTATTATATTTAAGCTGAACAATGAATTTTCTTACATTATCGCAAACATATTGTTTCGGAGAACCTAAGGGACGTAAGGTTCGAAATCGCTCTCAGTTGTGCTCTGTCTCTTTTATTCGTAACATATATGTTCTAGAAAGTGTTATTCTTTAAAAATCCCGTATAAAATTCCGTGGTTTGAACCTTATCAACTTTATATAAGCGGGCTGGCGAATCGATTGATTCACCCCCACCGGTGACGCTGTCGAGGCCACTAGGGCCAACAGCAATAGACACAAAAACACTAAGCTATAAAAGTGAAAACCCTAGCGACTTTGGCTATAATTCTGAATAGCAATTGACATATGATTAGGAAGTTCTGTCATTAGGCTATCGAAGATCTGATTGAAGTCTCCCAGAGCCATCAGGTGTTTTAATCCAAATTTGTGAATCCATGTAACAATATCTAATAATGCGACCAATTAACTATAAACGGCATCATGCCTGCAATTGTTGTTTCCAATGCTATGCTATTATTAAATTCGGCAAAGTAACACTCGAGTTCAGATTTCTATTCATATACTGTCTGCATTGTATTTTCAACCCCTGTCAGCTAGTCAATAACTGTCAGACTAAAATGGAGGAAACATGTTCACATTTGAAGGCCTTGTTTTGTTATAGTCTTTCCAGTATTTATCGCTAGAATACTGACGAATGAAATTGTCGTCAAATTAATGACTTTAACTGTGTTCTAGTATATTTCATCTCTTATCTTTATTTCTTTAATTTTATATATAATGCCTCTTACATATTAGGAATTAACTTATATCGTTTACTGATACGAAAGTATTGTTTTCTATTTTATTCATGACTCATCAATTTGTAACAAACGATAAAGAAAATCAAAAAAGCCATCCGTGAAATCAAATGCCAGGCAACTCAATTTCTCCCTTTTTCCCGGTTTGATAGATCACAATCCGCTGAAAAGTAAAAAGTTTCCGACTCACCCACGTCAAAGCCTCCACTCCCGGAAACAGATAGCTACACCTTTATAAAATATTGGAGCCACATTTGCAAAGGCGAGCCCACTTTCAATTATACACAGTTACCAAATTTAAATATAACATTCATATAAATGCTAACGGACACCGTTGTAACGTTGTGAAGTTCGATCCCCGCTCGGGCAGATATTTGTTATAAATATCCGTTTCGGTATGGGCAAAGGCCCGGACACGGACAAAGGTCCGTGTGGATCTCCCCATCGTACCTCGGAGAGCACGTTAAGCTGTCGGTCCCGGTTGTTATCACATAGCACCTGATAATAATCGTTAACTCTTGACAAGTAAATTGTTCATATCCAAAGAGTTACTGGTTCACCCTTAGGGTTGAGAAGGTCAGGTGGCAATCGCTCCGTGTAATAACTAGTAACCGGTCAAATCCGGATAAGAGTAATAATCAGACCCTGGGTGAATAAAATAACGGGAATAATGCTAAGACGAAGATGATACATATAAACGCTACACACTCAACGGCCCTCATTGAGATAGTGATATCCTGTGTCGGGGATGCGTAAACACATACAATGAGAAGGACAAATACACACAGACCGGAAAACATGCCTGTATGGTCAATACAAGCATATGCTCTGAGCGGGAATCGAAATCGCGACTTGAAGCGCTTTAGGCAGATGCGCTATCGCTACGCCACAATATCGTCTAATGAAAAATGAAATTAAGCTCCTAATTCTTATTCTTAACAGGCGAGGAAGCTTTTTCCTTTCCATATGACGATAATAGACCGTTACTATATTATATCTTGAATATAGATATGGTAATATTCGAAAAATCTTTCTTTTATTTATATACTAAGGCCGAAGAAATTTCACTAATATTTTTAATCTGAATAAAAGCTAAAATATTGCATGTGATTGCATATAGTACATTCGTTGCATGTTATCAAATATTAGACAGTAACAATTTCATTTATAGCTTCAAAAATATCAATAAAATAAACTTTGATATTTGATGAATAAAAGAATTACAAAAATCCTATTTCACAGCTTTAGTCTGCGTTTCCACTAGATATGTGCAATGCTATATAGCAAGAAATATTTTCTTTAAAACCAAAAGTAGTATCACTGGTGGTAGGTCTTTTGTTGCAAGAGGCCGGCTAGGTAGGTACCACCGCAGTGTCAAATATTCTGCCGCCAAATAGTAGTGCTTAGGCATTACTGTGTTCCGGTTTAAAGGGCACTGTACGCTAATGAAATTACTGGGCGGACGCGATTTAAGAACTAATATCTCGAGGTTGGCAACGCGTGAGTGGCACCTACTAATGGTGCTTCAAGCGCTCATTGGCTACGGCAACCACTTACCATCAGGTGGGCCGTATGCTTGTTTGCCAACTTCTAACATAAAAAAAAAAAGAATCGCTTGATATACCTAGCCTCGCTCAGCTCACCTCTGAGGAAACAGATTATCGGAGTAAAGTTATTCTACTTACAAAACAAGCAAAATAAGTTCGAGGGATGTGTACATCACTAAACGGCGTTTGTTAGAGAAAGATATGTTTTGTACGGAAAACAGGATCAGTGGAAAAAATACTTATCTATTTAACAATTTGCGATGAAGAAATTGAGGCAGAAGACCGCTTCTGAAAAGACCCACTCGCTATATGAATCGCTCACTACACATCCTCGCACTGCGCAACTGCCTAGCACATCTCTGGTGGTAACGCAGCCTTATAGAGTTCCACTGAGCTTATAAAATACATATTCACTCGTTTGTACATTTAGTTTTTCAAAGGATATTTACATTGAAGTTATTAGCTTGTACTCTATTTGGGCAAATATTGGTTTCCTGGTTGTTGTTTTTAATTTGACTTTTATACATTTTACAGCTGAACATAAATGTATGTAACATTTAATATAGATTGAGATTTTAAGTAAATAAGTTTGATGTTTTGTTTTAATTGGAAATATTAATAAAGAGTAATACTTTAAATAAATAATAATTGACACATACAATAATTCACATTGATGGACACCGTTGTGGCGTTGTGGGTAGCGAGTCTGCCTTTAGTCTCGACGGTTGCTGGTTCGATTCCCGCTCGGGCAGATGTTTGTTAAAATTTCTGTCTCGGTCTGGGCGTATGTCCGTGTGAGTCTCCCCACCGTGCCTCGGAGAGCACGTTAAGCTGTCGGTCCCGATTATTATCAATAACATCTGATAATAATCGTTAACTCTTGATAAGTAAATTGCTCTTATCCAATGAGTTACTGGCTCGCCCTTAGGGTTGCAGAGGTCAGATGGCAATCGCTCTGTGTAAAAACTAGTAACCTGTCAAATCCGGATAAGAGTAATAAGCAGACCCTGGGTACATAAAAATACCGGGAATAATGCTAGGATGAAGACTTTAAATAAATAATAATTAGCAGTCAAGTGCGATGTGGACCACGCATAGTTGAAACTAAAGGTTTCCGCAGCTTGGTTATGAAGAATCTTAAGAACTTTAAAAATAATAATGAATTAAAATCGACTGCAAAAATAATTTGGTAATTTCATAGTGATTATTAAAAGTTATATGAAAAACAAAGTTATGAGAAAAATTTATATATCTCTTAAATTTGTAGACCTATCTTCTTCAAACCAAATGTGGTTGCATTTTATTTGATGTCCTATAAGCTCAAATTTTGCCAGAATTTTAAATCCCATAGTTCAAAAGTTAGAGGGGGACACAATTTTTACGACTTTAGAAGCTTATATCTCAACAACTACTGACATAATGAAAAAGTCAACATCAAACCTCCTTAACATTTTGAAAGACCTATACAAAGATATCGCACACGTTGACATACGTTGAAATTTCTTTTTCAACACTTGGTTACGGACGGACAGACGGAGAGACGGACGGACGGACAGACGGACATGACGAAACTATAAGGGTTCCGTTTTTGCCATTTGGCTACGGAACCCTAAAAACTCATGTGATTTAATAAGTGGTCTTGGTGCACTAAACAGCACACTCTGAAATTGTCGACTATAACGATGTTATAAAGTAATAGTAATCTAAAAAGACGAAAGCAATATATTCTTAGGAAATAGAACTGCGACTTAAAAGGATATCAATAAATTGCACCTTGTTTCTTAACGGATATTAGAATATAACGTGATCGTGAAATCCAAGTAAAAAGTGTTCAATACGTATAGCTTTTTATGTATTTATTACATCAATATACATATTATAATATTTTGAGTTTGAGTTTGAAGAAAAGTTCCACCTCACATTTTTTCCCGCTCGGGAACCAATTTTTGCCAATTTTTATCTCCCGAGAACTGCTCTGGCCAACAAGAAACGTGCCTCCACCATTTTTATCTTTCATTGGTTTAGGTTATAGAGTTATTGTAATACAGAATATAAAACATAAAAAATCATGAAACTTTTTCATTTTAAAAATTCGAATTATGGGAGGAGAGAGCCCTAATTTTTTATGAATCCTTTGACTTTAATAAGTTAATAATAAGTCGAAATGCTCGTTAAGGTTAAGTTAATTTAGGCAAAAGTTAGATAGAAGATACAATTCAGTTCTATGTATAATGTTGTTACGCCATTTTGATTTGATTTTACGTTGAGTGATTGAGTAAGACAAATTTTCAAGTAATTATAAACTTCATCGTTCAAATAATATATGGTTATATATTTAAAAATACGATGTTTGTAATTGAAAAACTCTTAATTAAAGCAATGTTGTTTAAGTACTAGTTCATTACTAACAATGCTCTTGGCGTCATGTAGTTAACACGCTTGACAATCGCCAAGAAGTTGCATTTTTTTTAATAAGAAATATATATAACAAATCTCATCCTAAAATTAGTTATTTGATCATTTTAATTTTAATAATTTAATAACAGTGTTAATTTAATTATATAAGTAATGAACTATATTTGTGCCAAATTTCATACAAATCCGATCAACCGTTTTTGCGTGATTTAGTAAGAACTATCAGAAAAACAAAAAAATCCCTTTTATCTTTTGTGCCAATAAGGGACCTCGTCTTCGTAAAATCACTTCCAAAGTTTTTTACTCGTTATCATTTAAATAGGATAAACTAAAGATACGTGTCACGGTTTAAAGGAAAAAGTTGGTCCGTGTCAACCTAAATTGTGTTTGCGAATTCATCCTACAGGGTTAATATATTTGCGTTAAAAGTTTCACGCTGTGCAAGCCTCCCCTTTATTTTGCATACGAAACAATCTCTTAAAATATATATTCAGAGAATGTGTAGGCAATTTTGGAGGTATTAGTTTATTTTAGTATTTACTTTAATTCTAAAATTGTACATATTTACATTGAACATATTTTGCAATTACAAATTGAAATGGACTATATAAATTATAACTATTGTTACATTTTTAGATTTTATATCTTTGTTCTTATTGCTGTTTGTGTATGTCTGTCTATTTGTATGACGCATAAATTGCCAATTTCTGGTTCATTGTTTGATAACTCAAGACACATCATACAATTTTTTTTATTATAACAAACGCTACACACTCTATGGCCCCCAATAGAATAGTGATATCCTGTGTCGGGGGTCCGAAAACACACACAAGGACGTTTGTCCAGACCAGACCTGGGTGTTTACCCAGACGAGAACGTATGACTGCATGGTAAATACAAACATCTACTCTGAGCCAGAATCGAACCCGCGACCTGTGGCGCTCAAGGAGGCGTAGCGATAGCGAAGCTGCGACGTCATCAAGCAACAAACAGAAACAACAAAGGAAAGAAATTGAAAGGCTAATAGAATATATTATGCCTTAAAATGTCATCAGTCTTAAAAATACTTATATGAACATCATCTTACGGTACTACAATATTATTCTTTCAAATAAATTATATAAAATAATACGTAGTCGATAGTTATAGCGCAAAAATTTCCAAATTCTAGACGTAGTCTCTCCTTATACTTAAAAAGGGAAAGATTAGAAACTTAATCCCCAATACTTCTCCGCTGTAAGCTAACCTATGCTTAAGATATAGATATATCTAAGAATTTATTTTAAGTCATGCAGTTCAGTCAGGCCGGAGGCGATTTGATATTGAAACATAAACTTAACGCTTGAAAACACTCAGAGGTGTTACTTCATTGGGCCATCTTAGCATGTGCCCATATACAGTTCATGTATTGGTTAGTACTTAGTTTCTAATTAGTTGTTTGTATAATTTAATAATGGAACAAAAAACTACTTCAAATCACAATTATACAAAACCAACTAACCACATAAAATAATTCCCTTGTGAATCTGTATTTTTTTAATTTTTTCACACAAAAACTCGAACGTAAACGTAACGTAATATTAAATTAAAATCGGGTAAAGCTTCGGGTTTAGGTTTACTGCGAGCCAAAACACACATTGAAATATTAATTAAAACCTTCACATGAAATGATAAAGCACGGACTTCATAAAAATTTCTCCTTTTACGATGTGCCATTTACCTATCATTTGTTCGCCGAACGCCAAAACGGCGGATGTTATTTATAGAAATATTTTCATCCAATCAATAACGGAGTATTAACGTGTGTTATTAATTCAATATTTCGATGCTTGAATATGATATCGGTGTCGTCTGTGTGACCTCAATACGGAACTATTCAATTTGCTTGTTCGCGAATGACATCTGTGATTTAAGGATTTGTAAATGGGAACGTATTTATATCATTGTCTTTTTAAACCTTTATCATTTTTTTAAGTGAAGCATACTCCCTTGCAATTTTTTTTCAAACATTATTTCTTTTTCATCTTCAATGTCATTCGGTTTTCGGTGGTCTTTCCGAACCGATACGACTTGGGAACCTTCCTTTGCCTATTCCTTTCTTAAAAGGCGGCAATGCATCTGCATCTGGTGTTGCAAGTGTTCTTGAGCGGCGGTGAATACTTAGCATCCGGTTAGCGTCGTGCTCGTTTGCCCCCCTATAAAAAAAAAATTGTTGGGATCTATTGAGGCCCTCTTAAGTCTGAACTAATTAATTAGTGTAATAACGTTTCAATAAAAAAGAAATTTGAGGGTTGGCTTAAAAAAAGGTCAATACAATATTTATACATCTATGAAAAAAACACCAATTTATATTTTAATGAAACGCTTGATGAAATGCTTAGTAACTTAATTTATTTTTTAAAAGGAGGCCAAATATATGATCAAAGTTTTTAAATAAAAGAGCGACTTCGTTCCCCGCGGTTTTAAACCATTTGTAACTTTAGTTGATAGCGACAGTCATTATTACTCTCATTCCCAATAGCATTCTGGTCACTTTGTGATCGGACTCATACCGTACATGAAATGAGAACCTTTTTCATGAAGCGGAAATTAATATTTCCTTTGTATGTTCCTCGCTAAGATATGTGGACTTATAATCTTTATACAATATGTATCGTTTATAAAAGCGGTGGTACTCGTCTACGGAATCAGTAAATATAATTTTAAAACTTTAAGAAAATTATTGAATACTTGATTTGTAAAGAAAATTTCATGTAGTGACTTCTGACAACTGATTATTTTATTTAACAATGTAAAAGAGAGAAAATGTAATATAATTCTCTTTACATAGATAAATTAATTTGTAAAAAAAATCATTATAAAATTGTAAATATGCTTACATCTAATGACCAGAAGAAATAATTTACCAGCGATATAGAGAAAGAAAATCAAAAATTCCTCAAGAAATTTCAAGATTTCCTGTGTTATGTAGTGCTAGATTTAAGTTTCACACTGGTGGTATGTACCACCGCAGTATCAAATGGACGCAAATAAGCAATACCAAGTCAACCCACAAAATTGAAAAAACTAGGTTATATATGCAGAAGTGTTGGTAAATGGCTGAAGAACATTTTTCTTTAATATTTATAGGGTTTTAAGCTTTAAAAGTTCTAAAAAGCCATTTTTAAGCATGCAATTTATGTATTATGTTAAATGCTTTGGGTTATATTATATACGAAATATGTAATTTGTATACTTATATTTTGTGAAAATAAGTAAAATAACTGACTTAAATCTGAAATTGCCAATAACTTGACCAATACATAAAAAAAAAAAATATAAAGCAAGTTGTTCAAAATTTTCAAACGCGTTTTTTTCGAAATGACATTTGTGGATTGACATGGTATAGCTTATTTGCGTCCAAATATTCTATCGCCAAACAGGAACCCAGTAGTCCTTCAGCATTACTGTGTTCCTGTTTGAAGGGCACTGTAGGCTAGTGAAACTACTGGGCTAAATAGATTTAAGAACCAATATCTCGAGGTTGGCAACGCGTGAATGGCACCTACTAATGGTGTTGCAAGCGCTATAGGCTACGGCATCCGCTTGTGAACCATAAGGCAGGCCCTATTCTTGCTTGCCAACTTGTAACATAAAAAAAACGTTTTTATACTATATTAATATTGAATATTTATTTTAGTCTGTAAGCTATATAATTATGTATAGGCCTTATTGCCTTATTTTAAATAATATATATTACTATCCGATCATAGAAGGCTTGCGACGCAACACCTCAATGTCTAGTTAAATGGTAGTACTCCAAAAAACAGACGAGTTCTCGAACGTGGGAATGCTTTGACAAACCTTCTACGATATGATAAAACATTTTTAATAGAATGAAGACCAAGTCAAGTCAAGATTTATGAAGACTTAACAGATGTTCGGTTCACTCTAAGTATGAACGCCAAGCATATTGGTTTAGGTTTGGTGTTCTACCTTACAGTGAACTGCGCGTTCTGCATCAACGGCAGGAGAGAGAAGAAACGGAAAAAACGAAGCAAGTGAGACAAATAATTGTCTTGTTTTACTATAGGTTTTAGCTACAAATTTATTAATTGTATTTTAAGCTTATGTTTAATTTTCGTCATGGTTTCTTAAAGCTATGCTTAACATATTACTGGAGTTGTATTTTAATAACATTGTTTTATAAATCCTTCATATAATAAGTGAACTGTATCTAAGATGTTTATAAAAGAAGATTTTATTGCTTTAATCGATCGCTTAGTAGAAAGATTAGTGTAAAAAGTATTTTTAATAGGTTTTCAAACTATTAATAATATAATTAAATATTAATATTTTTAACTTTTATGTTTTAGTAGTTTTGCAAAAAAAACAAATAGCAGAAATAAATATAATGAATAATATCTAAAACACTATACCAGTTTGTCATATGGATTTTATAAAAAAAAATCATGACCAAACTTACTTTTGTTACTCGTTTGGGAAAAATTATATAAACTTCAGATTTTTATATATTTTTTCGCTTCTTTAGCTGTAAAATATTTTAACTCGGGCAAATCTACAGAAATACGTAAATGTATCGATGAGAACTAAGTAATAGTTTATAAATTTTGCCACGTATTACCTTCGCTTTAAAAATAAAGCTCCAATACTTTCATGATTTATCTTCATTGAAAGTAATAGCGATCTATCAGAATATAGAGCGTAGGCTTTTGCTACGGAATCATGACTAAGTGCGTAGCTGTGTGCTACATAATAAAAAACCGTGTGTTCTTTTTCTTTTTTTTATGTGAGAGGGGCAAACGGGCAGGAGGCTCACCTGATGTTAAGCGATTATCGCCGCCCATGAACATCTGCAACACCAGAAGACATGCAGGCGCGTTGCCGACCTTTAAGGACAGAATACGCTCTTCTCTTGAAGGTTCCCAAGTCGTATCGGTTCGGAAACACCGCCGGTGGAAGTTGATTCCACAGAGCCGTTGTGCGTGTTTTAAAATATATATTTTTTCGATTTATTGATTAATCTATACCCATTACTTGTCACATATAGCAGAGATATTTTACACTTTTAGCAATATGTAGCAAATTATTCTTAATGCTTTTATTTATTTCTTAAACTCAACTTTTTAATCACTTCCGTTCCACTCTATACTAGTCACTGTAGATTTAGCCACTATACATTCTTTTAATTTAATGACTGTTGACAACGACCTAACCTATGAACGCGCGTAATACTTGTAGTATCATATGCGCGTTGCCAATACAAGGAACAGGAGGGACGGGATGAGACGGGAAAAGGAAGGAAACAGAGAGGGTGCTCCAGCGCTCACTCATCGCAAGAAACGCAATAGTACAGTTCTTTTATACCGATTTTCTGTGAGAGGGTAGTACTTCCCCGGTCGAGCAGATCCATTTTTGCTGGGAAAAGTATAGCCATGCATAGCTAGCACCGGAGATAAAAGGATATATTTTAAAATATATATAAGTAATACTCGCGTATGACGGTACCTTTGATATTGATATTTTATAAAAGGTATATTTTATGTTAATACCTCGCATATAGGAAACAATCCTAATTCAACCCTTATAAAACCAAATATAAAAAAGGGTTACGTGGCAAAATGATATGAGATTTCGAGAGACGCGCAGAATAAACCAATAATAAATGAAATATCATACTTAGTATATTTACAATATTTTTGGAGTAACATTTTTCATAGAATATTTAATAGAGTAAAATATTCGGTTTGCATCAGTGAAATGACGTGGTTACTTTGTGGGCGAATATTTTCCGCGCATTTACCGCTTCGACCCTCTACCGAACCCAATGTAAATATTTTATTTTCACCTCGGTTTCAACTAGCGTCTGAACCAGACGTTTGGAATAGTTTAGTTATTTTTTTTTTATTACAATTGTTACGGTTCTCTTATTTGCTAATAGTTGTCAAGCTGTTTTGAGTTCAGAAAGTACTTTTTAACACAATGAATTTTACATCTTGTGTTTTTGACTTAAATATCTTGAATTAAAATCCATGACGAATTTAGTTGAAAATGCAAATTAGAACTATATATCCATAACATTGATGACGTTTTGGCGCAGCGGTAGTTAACCTGCCTTAAACGCCACAGGTCGCGGGTTCGATTACCGCTCGGAGCATAATATGTTTGTATTGATTTCGGTCTGGGTGTATTTATCCTTGTCCTTATATGTGTTTCCGGAACCCCGATACAGGATATCACTATCCTAATGGGGGCCGTTGAGTGTGCAGCGTTTATTTATTTATTTATTTATTTAACATATGGTACAATCATTTTTGATCTAAGGCATAAGTTGACGAAGCTATGACCAAATTACTCTCGAAGTTTCGAAGTGGTTGCTGTGACGTCACAAGGACCAATCCAACTCTAAAAAATAGTTTTTCGAATAATTTTACAAAAATGCTCGTATAATTAAGAGGAATACAATACTTATACCTCATTACTTTAATTTATTTTCACCACATAAATAAAACAGCTGCTAGTGACAGCGCGACTTCGCAATCGGTTTCTGTGACGTCACAGGGGTGATAAAATATTGACTATCCAAACTGAGTTCTATTATGTGGTACTGATGAGAAATCATAACAATATAGAGTTGATTTGGAATTGATTCGCCGTCCTCAAAATAATGCTCAATGTACTTATTGACTATATTTGTATTTAAATATAAGGTCAAATAAAGGGAAAAGTTAATAAATTAAGTACGATAACTCGATGTTATCTAGTAATAACTCTCAATGTCGAGCTTTTGGGTCGATCCAAAGGGCAAAGGTAATTGAGATAGATAAGGAAGTCGGTCACTCAAATCTCGATTGTTGACAGGTACTGAACTTCCATAGTTATCTATTGCAAAAGCCATGGCATAAATAAAGTTTATAAATAATTATTCTTTATTGAAAATGAATTGTATTAAAATATATTTTATAGAGAATGATATAACCCTTTTTTAATATCTTTGATATAAACCACACAAAGGACATAGGCGGGATTTCATATCGGGCAGACTGGTTGACCTATTTTTACATAAAGCACCAAGAAAATAATTAATTACAAGCTCTACGGGGTCGCATTATTTTCATAACATTAAGGTTTCAAAATTAAACTATTACTTGAATTCATTAAAATATCACTTTTGAGCGTCACAAACTTCACTTCCCTCCAGGATCCACTCCCAAGCTACGTCTTCCTAAAACCGTTCTCTTCGTAACGCGTTATTTTATTTGAGAAACTATTAACTAAGATAGCTATAACTTATCTTACTTTACCAGTATTTCTAACCCTAAAATAATATCCCTGAACAAGAAAACTTGTAAATTACTTTCGAACTAGGTCACAATTTTCTCACGATGAAATGAAGTAATAAAAACAGTAACAGCGATTAAGTTACGTCAAATGAAAAAGGGTTTACCGAAAAAAGTTATTAAGTAAACCGGATTTATCCGATTCCGCGAGTCTCAGATACTCCGCTCTCGCTTAAGCTTCTCTCCTGAGAGTTTGCTCATAAAAGAACTTTTCAAATTAGGGACGACAACTTCACAGATAATAATATAAGACTGGCAGAATGCCGAAAAGATGTTGGACTATTTCATTTTTTGTATAGGAGATAATCATTGATTTTTCATTTCAATTAACCGTATAATTTCATCTTAACTTTATTTCAAAAATCCTATGACGGTTTTTTGTAAACTTTTTACTATTTGGTAAAAATAAAGTTTTTAATATATAACTACAGGTGACAAAGAAGAATACGTCCTACTTGATGATAAGCAGTTGTTTTAGCCTATGTTACTTTGTTCCGGTTCGAAGGGCACTGTACGCTAGTGAAATTACTGGGCAGAGGATATTTAAGAACTAATATCTCATGGTTGGCAACGCGTAAGTGGCACCCACCAATGGTGCTACAATCGCTCATAGGCTACGGTAACCACTTACCATCTGGTGGGCCGTATGCTTGTTTGCCAACTTGTAACATAAAAATAATAGCACCAGAGCGGTTACGTACCTGAGATGGGATGAATAGTAGGTGCGGAGGATGTAAAGAAAAAGGCGACAGAATGGATAGGTTTTGGGCGTCTGGCATTCACACTCATAAAACATTCATCTTTCACCTCTCGTTAAAGTCATGCCGCAAAACTAATTATGCAATCACAATTCTCTTAGATGATAACTTTTAACTTTCGATCAACTTTTACATAGTTTTATATAATAAGCATAGTATGATATAGCAATGGGCACGTGAAAAAATATATCAATAAATAAAAAATATATGTAAAATATCGTTATTTAGACATTTTGGTTATAATGTGTCTGGTGCCACAACAGATGTTACCTACACTTGTACTTTTCCTTGTACATTTTAGTTAATTGGACATTTAAGTGTTTGGGGACTTTTTTTATAAACAGAAAGAGGTTGTATTTGTTAGTAAGAAGTAACAAACGAAGCAATGCAACTATATTTAATTTGAGGCTCGTAAATGAATATCTACTATCGATTTATGGAGATTAAAAATATCTACGATATTTAACGCTAATCGTATTTAAAAAACGATCGATATTTCGTTTATTTTTGGCCAAGCCTAGTATGATACACAATAACGTTGCCGTAACGTATTACTCACAATTTTACCTAATATGTACCTGTGTTATAGATGAATTCTGCGAGGAGTACCCACACAACTTGATCCCGACCCCAGGCTACTGGATCGAGTGCTCTCGTCAGAAGATCGCCACTGACACTATCTGGGATGAGTCTGAATCAGAGCACGACAGTGGACCAGACGGAGATACAGGTTAGTGATTTTATAAAGTTTGATAATTATATTCATTACTAAAGAAATAAACGTAAAATTTGCACGTAAACAATGACGCAACTTTCCAATATTTTGAACAATAACTTTCTATATTATAAGGTAAGGCTAATTCGTTATAGGCTTTGTTTTGATAATTTATACAAAAAAGGTTTTTTCTTAATCATAACTCAAACTATGTTCATACAAAATAGAGCTATGGATGAAATTACATTTTTAATTAAATACTTTAACTAGCAACGTTCTCTCGCTTCATTTAGGTCGAATAGACTATTATGTTACAGGATCTTGTTTTATTACGGACCTGAAAAGAACCAGTTAAAGATGTTTCTTTTGAAGCAGCGCTCCTTTTTATTGCTCTTAGTGGCAAAAATGTAGTCAATCGTAATGTAAAAAGAATCTTTTTCAAACATAATATAAATTAGAACTACACATGGGGATTTATATGAATCACTGAAATACCACAGATTTAATCTTTGATATCACCAACGGCTATAAATTACGTAATCTTAAATCATTCAGGGCGAGCTGTTGAAATGACTTATGACTTTAGCGTGACCGGCGCCAGTCGGGTCAGTTTCAATTTGCATGCATTCAGATTAAACATGAAATATAGTTTAATGAAACGTTCCGCTTTCAACTTCTTGATATTTGCGTTATTTGCACATGCGCTTATGATTATAAGTGCCATGATTAAGGACGTTTGATCCTGCTATATTTTGATAATGAATATTATTATTTTAAGTAACAATATATCCTGTGTGAAAACAAAACGGTATTAACGCGGTTCGCTTTACTTTTAATTCCTTGATAATTAAGAATCAGACAAAGCCATTATGAGGCGTGGCCGGGGCTATCTAGTTTATAAAATTAGCAACCAATTTTTTAAAATACTATTAAATGAGAACCTCAATCTTAAACATTCTAATAAATATTTTGAAAGCTTCTACAAAATTATATTATAATCCTATTAAAACAACGCCCAAGTTCTGGCAACCACAAAGGACTATAATATCCTAGTTGACTTTACCGTACTTTCAAACCAATTTCAATATTCCTTTCCTTTAATATTAAAATAATAATAACTTTCATCGTGGCTGCGAAACGCTCTTAACCATTGTATTTTTATAAAAGTTTCTATAAGAATAAACTTTAAGAACGAATAATATTTGAGATGGTCACTGAGTTAGACTTTCAAAATAGTGCCCGTTATTCTACCGTAAAGAAGCATACTTTGTTTCGGTTTGGAGGACACTGTAGCTAGTTAAATTACTGGGCAAAGAAAATTTAAGAACCACTATGTCGAGGTTGGCAACGCGGGAGTGACATCGACAATCATAAGGTGTTGCAAGCGCTCATGATGGATGCTTGATTGATTATCACAAACAATTCTATATTGACACCACTTCTTCACTTCCCATATTTTACCAAATTGATTGACATTTATTGTAGTTGCTGCTCCTAAAGGTTGTAGCGTGATGTCATATTACCTTCCCCCATAAATAGGCTATCTTACGCCAAGAGAGAAGAAGCATACGCTGATCCTGACTTTTCTACTATTAACTTTTTTATTTAAAGCGCCACATCGACTACCTTTACTTGCAATACGAGTTGTTAAATTTTGTAAATAATAAATAAAATAAACATTGCACATCAACGGCCCCCATTAGGATAGTGAAATCCTGTGTCGATGGTCCGGAAACATTCACAATGACAAGGACAAATACACCCAGACCGGAAAACATGCTTGCATGGTCAATACAAACATATTATGCTCCGAGCGGGAATCGAACCTACGACCTGTGGCGTTTAAGGCAGGTTTACTACCGCTGCGCCACAATTTCGTGAAAATAATACAAGAGTATTAAACTTACAAGCTCAATATTTTATACAAATTTGGTATAAATAGATTAAATACATATCAAAGTACATAATGATATAAAATAACATAATATATTAATACTACCTACAATTTTGACGTAATGGTTGCTCAGTGCGCTGTCTTAAACATTCGATGCTCTTTTATGATAAATTTTTGTGTGGCCATACAGACATCTTTTACGGTATGGATGTTATTCTTGTGGATCTTCTGTTTTGAAGAGCACCTATCAGTACCGGTTGATAAAAATAATCGTTAATCTACCGGCGTCGGGATGTGACGAACCCATCGCCCGCTGTTGGGATAACCTCTGTCACAGCAGGGATTATTCCACCAGTGCAATCAGTCACACTGGTGGTAGGTCTTTTGTTGCAAGAGGCCGGCTAGGTAGGTACCACCGCAGTGTCAAATATTCTGCCGCCAAAGAGTAGTGCTTAGGCATTACTGTGTTCCGGTTTGAAGGACACTGAACGCTAGTGAAATTACTGGGCAGGGAGATTTAAGAACCAATATCTCGAGGTTGGCAACGCGTGAGTGGCACCTACTAATGGTGCTTCAAGCGCTCACAGGCTACGGCAGCCACTTACTATCAGGTGGGCCGTATGCTTGTTTGCCAACTTGTAACATAAAAAAAAAACTTTTGGTAGACCATTTGATGTAATTCAATTACTTACTAGTTCATCGTTCGTTCGGAGTTGTGTAAGGTCAGGTGGCAATCGTTCTGTGTTAGCGTTAAAGAAAACCCTGATAAAATGCTAGCAACAATAAAATAAAATGCTAAAATGGAAACATAATATTAATACAAAGACGATTGCGTAACTTTTGATTTTCAGCGGACTACCTAAAAATCTGTAGGGTTATATTTTGTTGCGAGAATGTTATGGCCTTATGAATATGGATGTGTGTGTATTTTTAGCTTAATCGATTTGATCAAATGAAGTGTTGCTTCTTACTTAATTTTTTAATAGTTATAATAACGATTAAAAAATTAAGTTGCACTGACTCTTCTTCATTACTCTTATCCGGATTTCACAGGTTACTAGTTTTTACACGGAGCGATTGCCATCTGACCTCCGCAACCCCAAGGGCGAACCATTAGATAAGAGCAATTTACTTATCAAGAGTTAACGATTATTATCAGATGTTATTGATAATAACCGGGACCGACAGCTTAACGTGCTCTCCAAGGCACGGTGGGGAGATCCACACGGACAAACGCCCAGACCCAGACAGAAATTTTAACAAACATCTGCCCGAGCGGGATTCGAACCCGCAACCGTCGAGAAAAAGACTCGCTACCCACAACGCCACAACGATGTCAGTTGCACTGGTTATAATTCTCAATAGGTTAGGTAGGAGTGGGATTTATGTAGTTGTTCCCAAGTCTATCTCGTATAAATTACCAATATATTTTAAACGCGGGTTTAATTTCATGGCGAGATAACGAGGACGTAATTCTCTCCTCTTGGTCAACTCTTTCTTATGTTAAAACATAAACATTTTTAACTCGATACGTTAACGTTAAGTAAAACGTTTATTAAATAAAATATTACTCATTTTACAGTGTTTTGTTTAATATTACTTTCAGCCTAAACTTATGACAAAAAAATTGTGTGGTCGAGGGACCCCCTAAGAAACGAAGTTCCTTTCGTTTTTTCTTCAACTCCAAATATAATTTAAAATGAAATCTGTGTATTTTAATAGATTATATGATAAAAAAGACAGAGAGAGAGAGAGAGAGAGGTATCCGGCTTCGCACTCACTTGCTCATGTACTCATTTGCTTGTAGTAGGCTCGATACACAAACGCACACATACACAGCATACGCTATTCCTTACGTGACGATTTCTACTAAATCGCACTATCCGTAAGCCGCGTTAAGGAACCTCTTTTCAAAAATTAAATGTTTCTAAAACTAACGGACGGATATTACTTTACTATAATAGTCAAATTTTGTCTTCATTATAATGCTAACTTTCCATTCTTGAATATTTTTTATTTTAAATATTTAAATTTTTGTATATTATTGTAACAATCAATATTATTGAAACGTAATAAAAATAAAAATATATGAAATACTTAAAATATTCTGCAAAAATAATGTATAATAGAGTCACACAACACTTAAAAGTTAGCTTGCTTACTTCGTTTCATTGCATTTGTTTTGACTTTACAAAGAAGCACCAGTAAGTCTGATATTTTCTGTGTATGGAATGGCCGATTTATAATCTATAGCACGTCTACGATCTATTAACATATATATTCTAAAAACAATGTGATATATATGTGTAGTATGCATATACTAGTAGTTTTCCTTTAATTATTGTCGAATTGAATGAATAAAGCCCGACAGTGACTTCGCCAACTTCTTAACTTGTACGTATGATGTTATCCTTTGAAAGAAATTTGTCATCATAACATATTAACGTCATCACTATGTACAAGACTGATAATATTATCCAAAAAATGATGGATAGGCACTTGGAAAACTCATATGTCAAAGATAAATATGAACAAACCAGTAGCAAGTTGTGATACTAGGAAAATGAACAATGATTTGTTTTTCTTTTTATACTAACACAAGCTTCCACCAGCGGCTTCGTCCGCGTGAATAACGATTTTAATACTAACTTTGAACCCTCATTTCACCTTTTCAGTTGTGGAATTTCAGAAAATGTTAAAGCACGTCTTCATCGTTAGCAAAAAAACAGAGTTTCACGCATCTACAAAATCCTTTCCACCTTTGATTATCTATGCGTTGAATTCTGAAACATTTTTTCCTTATGTTCGTTTACGTTTTAAAAACAACACCTGTGAAAAAATCATAAAAAATATTTTAAGCTTAGGTTAGACGTAAATATGCCATGTATCGGATTGACTTATCAAACATGTATCAAAATAAAACGTAATTTAAATCAAAAACACCAAAGAGTATCCATATAAACTTCAAAGCAAAATAACTTTCTATCCTTTTTTCTATTTTACCCCATTATGGGATCAATTTCAATAAAATACGAAACACGTCCTCCATCAATTATGTTAAAAAAGGTTTATGCAAAATTGGAAGTAGATTGGACCACGTTTTCCCATACAAACTTTGCCCCCCTTTTTCACCCCTTCAGAGGTGTAATTTCGGAAAATCTCTTCTTATCGTATGCCTACGTCATACAAAGAACACACCCTCCAAGTTTCAAGTATCTAAGATTAGCGGTTTAGGCTGTGCGTTGATCCGTCAGTCATACAGGACAAAGCCTTTTTTATATGTAGATTATAAATCTATAGAATTGCTTCAACGTGCTAACATGAGGAACTAATAGTTTGATGGTCTTCGAACCTATTTATTGAAGAAAATTATATGCTATACAACATCAATATGTATATGAATAGCGGTGGGATAAAACGAGGCAACGAGTAAATTACATTTTGCTGTATTGAAGGGCCAATCCAAAATATATACTAAGCCACTGTTTAATACATATTTTATTTCGTTAATAATTTTAGAACCAAGTTATTAATTACGAAAAAACGCGTCTGTGTGCAAGTTTGTATCGAGCAAATAAGCACACGAGCTAGTGAGAGCGCATTCAGGTACGCAACTCTCTCTCTCTCTCTATGATATTATAACCTATTGAAATATACAGATTTCATTTCGAATTACATTCAAAGTTCAAGAAAAAACGTCCCCGGGTCCCCAAACCGCACAATTTTTATTATTATAATAAATTAAATCAAATAACACGCCGTGCAAATAGAGCACACTAATAAAAGCAAACCGAAATCAGATTCGTACACGAAATAATATGAACAAATATAAAAAGTAAAAAAAACTGGCAACATTGGTAGCTGTTTAATTAAGAAGAGATTTTATTTCATTTCAGCTTTAATCAAACTTTCAACAAAAACCTATTTGTGTGTATGTCAAAGCTGTCCGGGAATGAATACTTTTTATGTCCTTTAATCTTAGTATATGTATACGAAGTGTTCTTATGTAAGCAGATCGGTGTAGCATAATTACTATAAGACCGGAGTAGCAATGCTTACATTCAGTGACCACAATGTACTAGTAATTATTACTTATTCTATAGTGTTCGGTTTCGTTTCGATTATATACCAGATTATATATTTTATACCAACCCTAAGCAGTTGAAATACCGGTATTAATCATAAAGTTAAAAAGTGTTATATCTATTTAGCGAATGAAAAAATAACATAGGTAAATTAATAAACGTCTGATAATAATATCCCGCATGTCATGAAAGATCAAAATATTGCTCAAGCTATTGAATATATTTTTTGCTGAATTGACATATATATACATTGCCGATGGATATATTATTATCTTTTTGGATATTTGAAAAATCCGGATTCGTTCTCGTAAGGACAAAGGTAAGGCAAATTTACTCGTAACTTCCCCAATTCGCCGTGACAAAGGCGCTTTACGAAACTTTCTTAATACTGATAAATTTAATTAAAGGAGTTTTCTAATGTTTTAAAATTGTTACGATTCAAGTGATATAGACATTCATGAAAAATGATAATAGGTGAATATAAACTATAAAAACATAACTGCATTACAGTATGTTCTCCATTTATATCGCTCGGGCAGATGTTTGTTAAAAATTCTGTCTCGGTCTGTGTTAAGAAACCGGAACGTCGGACATCACTAGTAAGGGCCCCAACACTAGCACCGTGCGGGAGCGACGGCACGGCACTCACTTCGAGACGATACACGGCAACGGCCGCGAGCACTGGCTCAATACAATAGCACGATTAATGTAATTAACCGTCAATAAAGTCATATTCAAATTCAACTGTCTTTAAATCTAGAACATACAACGACGAATTCAATTTCAAAACATATATTTTGGTAATTCGGAGCCGATTCAAGATGATTTACAACCATTGAGGATCAATACGACCCATGGATTAACAACGAAATTTATGCAACATATATGAAGAAGCCATTACGTCCGATTTATAAGATAAGTACCAAACAATAAAGCAAGCGGTCTGAGTGAGTGTAAAGTCCAAACCATTAAGTCAGTCCCTTAAATACTTTTTCCTAATCATTTTATTAAACATTTATTACAATTTGCAGCCCTCTTTAGTATTTTTTTCCGTTCAGTATTCAACAGTATATAGTAATATTTTTATATAAAACTCTGAAATAATTATTAAAATAACAATTTATAAATCGTAATATATAATAAAAGGTAATGAGTATTTCGTAACATCTTTTGTTTAAAGTAACGACGCATCGAGAAACTTCGCGGTGTAACATTTATCTACCCACTTCTCGGGAGAAAAAATAATTTAACTGTTCGATTTAAATTTAATGCTTTAACTTGGTAAAAAAGAAGTTAATATTGCATTTAATATTTCATTTACTCAATTCTAATCTAGATTTACGTTTGTTAAACTCGACTGGTGCGAGTTTATAATAAACTATATTATATCTCACGGCTTTGCTGGTATGAATTATTTTTTTATTATTTTATAATTTTATTCGTTTATTCGTTGTTTATCATTTCATTATTATTAAATCTTTACAATTTATTATTATAATTTTATTTTATTTATTTCATATGCTAATTAAATACAATTTACATTTTATTTACTAATTAATATACAAAAATTTTGCTCGTTACTTTATACATATTTAATTTAATTGTTGTTTTACATTTATTTTTTAAAGAGTTTTGAGACAATTATTTATAAATATTTAATTGATTTTACATACTTTACCATTACATTTTAATCGAATTTCGAATTAAGTATCTACATCAAGCTTTGTATAATTTTATTTTCTCATTAAAACTATAAAACTTTAAAATGTCTAAAATAAATGAATTAGTAAAAAAACGAGGTTCTTATAAAGGTCGTCTTACAAGCTTTAAAAATTACATAGATACTTTAAAAAATGTTTCAGAATACAGCGAAGTTCAAAGGTTAGAATTAAAGCTTCGAATTAGTAAGATGGAGAATATGTACGCGGATTTTGAAGAGGTTCAGACTAGCATCGAGTGTTCGGCATTGCCAGAGGAGGAGTTCCAAGGTCAATGCCTTCAGAGGTCAGATTTTGAAAGTCAGTATTTTACAGTCATGGCACGGGCACATGAATTATATAATGAATTTAAACCTAAAGGTAAGTCTAAAAAGACTAAAGATAACATTTCTGAATCTTCATTTTCGTCTGCCAGTGCAAATGAAGAGCATGATGTAGTGAAACAAATACGTACAGGTGTAAAATTACCTACAATACAAATACCTAAATTCAGTGGTGATTATAGCAACTGGTTAGAATTCCGCGATACTTTCATATCTTTAATTCATAATAATATGAGTATTAGTAGTGTACAAAAGTTTCATTACCTCCGGGCTTCTCTCGAGGGAGGCGCTGCTCAAATAATACGCTCTTTAGAGTTTTCTTCATCTAACTACACTATTGCTTGGAATCTATTGTGTGAAAGATATGACAACACCAGATTATTAATACAAAATCATATAAAGGCTATTTTCGATCAAGAACCGATTAAAAAGGAATCCGCCAAATCGTTACGTTCAATTTTAGACAATTACACAAAAAATTTACGCGCATTGCAAATGCTTGGTGAACCAACAGACAGTTGGGACACAATAATTATTTTTATAATATCTTCTAAGCTTGATAATCGTACGTTACGTGAATGGGAAGAGCATAGATCAGTGCACAAACAAGTATCCTTAGAAATATTTACTAGATTTTTAAAAAATAGGGCTGACTTATTGGAAACAATTGAATTTAACAATAACAAATCGGAAACATTATCCAAAAATACAAATAAAAATATTAAAAGCTTTACTACAATTACAAAACCTACTACAATTTTTAAGTGTCCGCTCTGCAAAGATGAGCACGCGTTATATAAATGTGAGAAATTTCTCAAAATGAGTACTACGGATCGAGAGCAATTCGTCAAAAAGAAGAATTTGTGTAGTAATTGCTTTAGAGCAGGTCATAATGTACGAGCATGTAGATTAGGCCCATGCAGACTTTGCAATAGCAAACACAATTCTTTATTACATAGAGAATCAAACACAGTTGCGGCATCTACATCAGCGTCAACTACAAATCTATCTGCTGGTAGTAGTCAACACAATCAAGTGCTTCTTGCAACTGCTTTAGTTACGATTCTCGATGTTCACAACAGGCCGCATGAAGCAAGAGCCGTTTTAGACTCCGGTAGTCAAGCATCATTCATTACGGAATCTCTGCTTCACAAATTAGGCTTAAAATCTGAAACGACACAGTTTACCGTCGATGGAATTAATAACTCAGTGTCTTCAGTAAATAAACGTTGCCACGCTATAATACAGTCCAGGCTCAATTCATTTCATACAAAACTGTCTTTCCTCGTACTACCTGCAATAACTGCGTCATTAAAAACGGTATTACGGGAAGGAGTATTACAAATTCCGTCAGAAACAATACTGGCAGACCCAGAATACTATAATCCGTCTAGCATAGACTTACTACTAGGCGCAGACATTTTCTGGGACTTGCTGGGCAAAAATCAAATAAGGTTAGGCAATAATTTTCCAATACTACATGAAACAAAATTAGGTTATGTAGTGTCGGGCCCTAGTGGGGTTAAGAACACTAATATTTCATGCAACTTTACACAATTTGAATTAATACACGATCAATTTGCTAAATTTTGGAATATCGAAGAAATTCCAAATCTAAGTAAGGATTCGTATACTTCTAAAGAAGAATTACGCGAAAAACATTTCATTCACAATATGTCTCGTGAGGACGATGGTCGATTTAGTAAGTATACCAATGAAAGGAAACGAGTCAGAGTTAGGAGATTTATTTAATCGTGCAAATCATGTTTTGTCATTGGAGCAAAGACTTCAAAGGCAACCTAAATTAAAATCAATGAACGTTGACTTCATAAACAAATATATAACATTAAGTCATATGTCTGAAGGCAAAAATATGGCACAAAACATATCATATGTCATGCCTCATCATGGTGTTTTATGTGAACACAGCAGCACAACTAAATTACGTGTAGTATAGTAGTAGTCATATTCCTACCGCTAGTAACCCTGATTTGTTAAGTAGGGGTTTGAGTAGTATTTAATTGAATAAGTTGGATTTATGGTGGAATGGTCCTAAATTTTTATTAAATGATTTGAATGATTGGCCCACTAAAATCGTAGATAACACAAACTCAGGTTTGCCTGAGCTAATTTCAGTACTAGGATGTACTAACACTAATAATTATAGCGAGCATTTTCGATTTTATCGTTTTTCTAATTTTAATAAGATGAAAAATACATGTGGATACGTTTTGCGATTTATTTATAATTGTAAACGTAAAGCAAAAGATAGGATACAAGAGTCACTTTCATACGAAGAAAAGCAAAGGGCCTTCAAAACTTTGCTTAAACTATCACAAATCGAATCATTTGAAAAGTATTTTACGATAGCATCTGGAAAACCATTACCATTTAAAAACAAACTGTT
Source organism: Hestina assimilis (assembly GCA_023373885.1). Taxonomy (NCBI): domain Eukaryota; kingdom Metazoa; phylum Arthropoda; class Insecta; order Lepidoptera; family Nymphalidae; genus Hestina; species Hestina assimilis. The sequence goes on along the minus strand of CM041755.1, from coordinate 7,935,248 downwards.
GTCATTAAGTCCATTTATTGATCATGATGGATTAATCAGAGTCGGTGGTAGAATTAAAAATTGAAACTTTACATTTGATAAAAAACATCCAATATTAATTACGTCTAAACATCTATTAACGAAACTTATATTCCAAAGTGAGCACTTACGTTTATTGCATGCCGGTCCACAGCTTTGTTAGCTTCTATTCGAGAACAATTATGGCCCATGGGCGGTCGCAATTTGGCAAAGTCTACTGTACATAAATGTACTTGATGCTTTCGCATGAAAGCCCAAGCTACAAACCCTATTATGGGTAACTTACCTGAGCAGCGCCTTCATCAAGGATACCCGTTTCAAAATACCGGTATGGACTACGCTGGTCCTATCACTGCATTAAACAGTAAGGGTCGCGGTACTACAACTATAAAGGTATATATTGCTATATTTATTTGTTTCACTACTAAATGTTGTCATTTAGAACTAGTAACTGACCTCTCAAGGGACTCCTTCTTATCGGCATTGCGTCGCTTCATTGCTAGGCGTTCTAAACCTTCTTGTTTATTTTCTGATAATGGAACTCAATTTGTTGGTGCTCGTAACGAAATCTATAAGTTCCTCAAAGTTAATTCGAAATCGATTAAGGATTATTTGTCTGATGAAGGAATACAATTCAAATTTATACCAGCATACGCACCACACATGGGTGGTCTATGGGAGGCAGGCGTTCGGTCTTTAAAATTTCACTTACATCGTGTGTTAGGAAATGCTCATTTGGATTTTGAAGATCTTTATACCGTATTAGTCCAAATCGAAGCAATACTTAATTCACGTCCCTTAACTCCATTATCAACAGACCCACATGACTCGACACCTTTGACTCCAGGACACTTTTTGGTAGGACGACCTCTAACCGCTTTGCCTACAGCAGACTACACAAACATAAAGGAAGGCCGACCCAATAAGTTCGAGAGGTTGGAGCAATTGCGTCAACATTTCTGGTCAAGATGGCACAAGGAGTACATCGCAGAGCTACAACAACGTACAAAATGGCAAAGGAGCAATGGTCCAACATTACAACCTGGTACCTTAGTTTTAATAAAAGAAGACTCACTACCACCTATGAAATGGAGCCTGGGAAGAATCACTAATACTCACCCAGGATATGACGGCAACGTTCGAGTTGCTGACATCCGATGCGCGAAGGGAGTTATACGTCGTGCATTCAACAAGATTTGTCCCTTGCCCATCAGCGATTAATGTTGAAAGAACCTTCTTTCAACGCGGGGGAGTATGTTAAGAAACCGGAACGTCGGACATCACTAGTAAGGGCCCCAACACTAGCACCGTGCGGGAGCGACGGCACGGCACTCACTTCGAGACGATACACGGCAACGGCCGCGAGCACTGGCTCAATACAATAGCACGATTAATGTAATTAACCGTCAATAAAGTCATATTCAAATTCAACTGTCTTTAAATCTAGAACATACAACGACGAATTCAATTTCAAAACAGTCTGGGCGTTTGTCCGTGTGGGTCTCCCCACCGTGCCTCGGAGAGCACGTTAAGCTGTCGGTCCCGGTTGTTATCACATAACATCTGATAATAATCGTCAACTCTTGATAAGTAAATTGCTCTTATCCAATGACTTACTGGTTCGCCCTTTAGGTTGCGGAGGTCAGATGGCAATCACTCCGTGTAAAACTAATAACCTGTCAAATCCAGATAAGAGTAATAAGCAGACGCTGGGTAAAATAAAATAATAGTAAATAATATAAAGAATAATTCTAGGACAAAGAAGAAGATATTTTTAAAATTAGCTAACTAATACTTTTCCTCGTTGATAATTTTCTTAGACTACTAGAATTTAGTTATGCAAATAGCAAAAAAAGTTTAATAGCGATGACTTAGCTAGAAATGTTTGAAGAAGCGAAATTTTGTTAATTTAACAAAATTCCGACTTATGTTAATTTCGTTCTATCTTCAAATATTTTTTTTACTTGTAATAGTTAAATTCATAAAGCAAAGTACAATATACATAGTATACAATCGGCAATATAAATCACCTTTAACAAAATTACTATCTAAACAAACACTTCACCTGACTTAGAAAGTTCTGCAATATTATCTACTTCTCGGGCTATATCCTCTTATGATGAATTTTATATCTCCCATGTAATTGACCAGGTCGTCAGAAAGTTGATATGAGACCAATCTGGAAGTATATAAGTGGTATACTTGAATTAAAATTTTAAAAAATCCGAAGTTTCGTGCCACCAAAAATACAACCAAATTGATTACATCTTTTTTATTGGTTAAAACACAAGTATTGGTTAAAACACAAGTACAATATAATTATCTTTATATAATATTAATAGTTTATTAAGTTTCATTTTAATGTGTTTAAAATGAATCTTAACTACAGCACTACGGCAGCACAAAAGTTACAAACAAGAACTATCAACAGAATACACACGCTATCGTTGTATCATCATTACATTAACTAATAATAATTGAACGATTCGTCTTCATGAAATAGAGTGTAACCACAGATTTATAGTAGGCTAGATACCGCAACCGCCCGACCAAGTGTACCTGAAGTTAGTGCTATGCACAAACTTGAGGCACTACTTTGGATATTTATTTAAAATATCTAAAATCCGATATTTAAAAAAAATATCACCAGTCCTTGTAGCGCTTAGCCTTATTAAAAATCAAAATCAAACCCCTTTAATATTTTTGAAAACCTTTTCAAAGATACATGTATGATATGCTACTCTTAATTTTTAAATATTTTATTATTTCACTCCAAAATCCTGTAGCGGTTCATAGAATACACCTGTTTACCAAATTTCGTATAGATAGAGCCAATAGACTCTGAAAAAAAAGACTGTGACATAAGGACGGATAATTGATAAACGGACAGACGGACATTACGAAACTATAAGGGTTCCTTTTTACCAATTGGCTGCGGAACCCTAAAAGGTGACATGTATTCATAACTTGCGGTATCTAGCTTCTCTAAATCTGTGAGTGAACCCATAACATCAAAACTTATAACACATTGCCAGTAAGTTTAAGCCCGCCTAAACTTGATACGTTTACTATGCAAAGTGGATTACATTGACATACAGTACTTTGAAGCAAATTTGAATGACATGCTCTTAAAGCTTTATATATAATTTAAAATGTTATATGTATGCATGAATTTCATGTTCTTGTGATGTAACGATATAAAATGTTACATAGCGCTTTTCTGACTCTGTATATACTATATTCATTACAGTTTTTATTTAAATTGCTAAGTTTTTCGTCTGAATTTTGAAGAATAATTAATTAAAAATATCTCTATTTAATTATTTTAGTTCAAAACTATACAGTAGCCTGATACTGCTCCCACACAATTACTGTTATTGTACACTTGCTCAAGTTTATACTAACTAATTTCATTAAGAGATAATCTCTAGCCAGCCATCTGTTCAATTTCATTCAGCACACGTTTTCAATTTATCGGCGCGTTATCATCAGAGCGGGCGGATCTTCGGCGCCCGGTGTCTTGCCCTCGGAAGCCTTCATAAACAACTTACTGCTTTTATGTAATACTAATTTAATGTAATGAAAACATGCCAATCACAACCTTCTCATCTTATTAGACTACTTTCTTTTATTACATGAAATGTGATCAAAAATCTTGTCATTTTCTGTAGTATGAATTTACGTTGTTATTAATATTGTATTAAATTAAAAAAAAATCCTACTTTCTAGGATTTTTTTAAATCTGTTGGAATTATATTGAATTTTTTTTTTCGTTTATTGATATGTGGCAAACAAATTGCTTTGCAAATTTTTTTTTTTTTTTCAATCAAAGTACATGATCAAATAATAATGTGACTGCACGTCACTTCTGGTCCTTTCTGTTAAATCATCCTCTATGTACAATGTACATATATTGCCAACGCGCTAATAATCCTAATATTGGCTTCTCTATTATATTATCGTTAAGGAAGCCCAAAATTTAGATTCAACAATCAAACAAAATAAAGAAGGGAAACTTTTAAGTGCCTTCCTGGTAGAGACTGAGCCAGTCAACAATGGCTTTATACGAACTTGTGTCATACCATATTCCATGCTATTAATTCCGAAACTAAACTTCGTTGATAGGTAGTTACCTCGTAACTTCGTTTCCGCAACTATTGTTATGGTAACAATGGACTTGTTTACCTAATAGTGTTACTTTTTCTAAGTTATAACTTTTGTTCTTATTTATTATGTTATTCCATTTCTGACCTCGTGAATGTCGATACTTCTAATAACATTTGAAGCATATTTTTTCATAATTTGAAACTGGAAAAAAGGATACTTTGTAATAAAACTAGCGGCCCGCTCCGGCTTCGCACGGGTATAAAATATATAGCCTATGTCATTCACTGAAAAAATGATTAAACGATCCAGTAGTATTGATTTATTCATTACTGCCCGTGGCCCGCACGCGTTAAATGTAATTTTTTTCCTCCACTATTTAATGGGTATTATTATACATATAAACCTTGCTCTTCAATCACTCTATCTATTAAAAAAACCGCATCAAAATGCGTTGCTAATCCGTTGATTTAAGCATACATAGGGACAGAGAAAGCAACTTTGTTTTATACTATGTAGTGATAATCAAATTGAACTAGATGAAATATTAGACAAAATGTATTCAGGTCGAAAACTCATTCATACCTGAGTACATCTTACTTTTTATCATGCAATTTATATTAAGTATTCATAGACAACCTCGAATCGTGAATAGACAACTTTGAAAAGTAGTCTGCTGTGAATTTGTAATATATTAGTTTTATGGCAACATTTATATAATTCTATATGAATATATTATTGCAATTTTTTTATAATTCAATCATAATTACTTTGAGCCTGCTTTGCTATAAAACGTTGTAACGTACACATACTATTAGAAAAAAATTAGCAACTTCACAAATAAATATGCGTTGAGTATTTGCAATGATTCATTTTTGTTTGTTTTTTATAAAGATGGTAAGCAAACGTAGGGCTCGCGTAAGCGTACCATACGGTCACCGTATTTGCCATACTTAACGTCGACATTTTGTGGGAGGGCAGTAATTCTTCGATCAAGCCCATTCATGCTGAAAACAAGGCTCTACAATTACTAAAAGTGTTGTTTGAGTATTCACAAACTGAGGCTTAGACCCCTATCGTATTAGCGTTTATTGAGCGAACGTGTTCCTCTGACGCTTGATCAGCGTTTACACAAAATTTAGGCACTTTTTTACGTTTAATTTTAATGAATAGAACGCTGACGTTATAATACTGTAACGGCGTATGTCGTCGATTTTTTTAATTTAAAAAAAAGTATATTGGTGTAACTAAAAGCCAACAATCTAAAAATGGAAATTAAAAATATTTCTTCAAACATTATACTAATTAATTGAACAAGTGCTGTATAAAAAGTAACAACCCAAAATTCTTTATGTCTTATCGTCAAGGCAATTATCTTAAAAAGTATTTTATTTTAAAATTTGGAGAACATTATTTTAAATTTTGTTGTAATTTTAATATGTAACTAAATCTTAATGTGTAAAAAATCTTAATATGTAAAAAAAATATTATTTCGAATTATATGTACATAATTTAAACGTATAGCTCGCATTGTGTTAACAAATTGCTCCCCTTCGTCTTAAATTCAGAATCCTCGGAGAACGCAGTTTCGACGTTTCCCTCTACTTTGTACGAAAACGGCAATCCCAAGACATAGAATATTCATTTCTCATCTCAACATAGTCTACCTAATAGTGTACGAGACCTCTAAAAATATATACAGTGACATTTAGTCTATATAAATCAAAGACGCTTGACCGGCTTCATTTTAGATACCCACATTGATTAAATGAAATAAACAATATCTTTTCGCGTAATAATTACGAAATCCTTGTAATATTTAAACTATACTAAAGTCGCATGTATATGTAAAGTATTCATAATATTAGTATCGCTAAAGAATTTTTTAAATATGAGATGATGAACCAGATAAAACCAAAAGGCAAAAATCCATCTCAGTCAGCTAAAGAGTGTGTATGTGTACAATTATTTTCATGTATTAATAGAAAAATTGAGTATTCCAACCAACGAATATTTAATTTAGTCGCTTCCGTATTGACAGAGGCTTTAGTTAATACAACTAAATAAATGAAGCAACAAAAATTACTTATCTTTCAATTATGATTAAAGTACAGCGATGGGACGTTCGTTAAATTATAAAAATAAAATATTGTGGTATTTTATATTCAGGAAATTAACTTGATTGTTAATGTTATTATTTAAAAATAATTTTAAGTTTACGTTGGCTCTACGTTTCATAACAAAAAACAAAAACTTTGTTGTTTGAAAATCTGCTTATCCGTAAAAACTTAACGAATTTACGTAGGAACTAATTTGAGAAAAACTTATTCCTTATCTCAAAACTTTCTACATAATTACCATCCTAATATTTTATCCGGTACAAAAGGTATTCTGTTTTTATATCAAATTCACTTAGGGCAGTATGACAAAGGAGATGTCACTCTTGATTTTTCGGGCTATTTTGCATGGGAGACAATATCATTTTTTATGATTTACTGCGATATCTCGCCCTTAATCCAAACCAATCTGAAGCTTAAAATAAACAGGTTTTGTATGATCCATCTAATTTTAATACGTGCCGCAGCGAAATTGTAAAATCCACTAAATTTACTTACAATTACGAAATTTAAAAAAAAAGTTATTGTAGTGGAGGTAGAGTGGGATTTATAGGTTTGAGTTTATGAGTGAACAAGAAAAGACGCAACATTGCGACACGAAACGAAATGAATTTAAACAAATTTTCACTTCTATCGGCAGTTCACATTACTCTATTATTTGTAATTTTAAACAAATTAATATTTGTGGAATAGTAAAGGAACGTCGCGACACGTTTTTGAGTATATTTTTAATTTGCCCTAATTATGACGACGTTGTGGCGCAGCGGTAGCGAACCGGCCTTAAACGCCACAGGTCGTGGGTTCGATTCCCGCTCGGAGCATAATATGTTTGTATTGTCCATGCAAGCATATTTTCCGGTCTGGGTGTATTTGTCCTTGTGATTGTGAATGTTTCCGGACCCCCGACACAGGATATTACTATCCTAATGGGGGCCGTTGAGTGTGTAGTGTTTATTTATTTATTTATTTTATTATTATATTAAAGTAAAAGTAAATAACGATGTAGTGAAAAACAAATGTAAAAAAACCTGCGGTATATGCGACAATTGATTCTGTAGTTATTATTAGTATAAAACTACTAAATAAGCAGCTTGGATTATTCATAATTAATATTATCAGCCGTCTACAATAACGATTCCCTAAACAAGAAGCCGAATTCTGACTTTTTACATAAAAGTTCATTTAAAAAATAGAGAAGCTACAATGATGGTTAAATAAATATTATATGAAGTGAGATTGCTTCTGGAAAGCAAAGTTTATTTTCAAGCAAAATTCAAGTAAACAGAACTCGTTCGTTTTATTATCGTGTCGAGCGGAAAATATTGGATTGTGCCATTTGATTGATGATGATGAAGTTAAGAAATACGTTATAAGTCAAATATCGATTTTATAATGGCTGAAAATGTACTAAATGTGTGTGTAAAAGTTTTGTTTCAAATTTAAAAAATCTTACTTAAAAATTAGGTATCCCTATTTTAATAAAGCAATATTACGTAATTTTCACAGCGATTTAAGTACCCACTGTCAAGTATAAGGCTCATAACGTTTTGAGGAGAAGAGTTAGAAGCTTAATCCGACATATAAGGCTAACACAGACTAAGAATTGACGGATAAACATGTCTTGTAAGAAATTCTAAGAGATTCAGATTTCCTCACGATGTACTTATTATATACAAATAGAGTTTGATAAAAGTTTAATAAACTATTAAACATATTTGATTTATGTTTATTCCGTTACACAGTTCTCATAATACATTCGTTTTTGATAAAACATATCATCATCAAAAGATTGAAAAATGATGATTTTTTGTGAGATCACGTACATAGCTATTATCAGAAAGAGAATCTTTAAAAAATTATTCGTCTTGCAGAGCATGCTGGTATCTTGCTAGTCTTATACAAAATAACTCATCTGATAAAGTTATATTATTAATGATTTAATATTGTGAATAAGCGGCTTAATTAAGAAAAACATAACTAAACTAATGTTACATAAAATTAAAAACAACGCAAATATATTTTTACAAATCCTTTTGAATTCTGTTTTAATTGTTGTTTTATACGTGAAAAGGTCTAAAATTAATTGTTATACAACACGTGAAATCCAACTTGACACGTCTGAAAACGTTAAGCCAGCGCTTAGCGTACAGTACAGCCTCCGACGATAACAATATCACAGTCTGTTGCAATTATCTCATACTTGAAATTATGTTATAATTTGCAATTTAGTTCGATAATTAAACACTTAAATTAAACTCGAACATCTATTTTATTTTACGGACGATCAAAAACATTTTAAAAGTTAATATCCTAAAATTCTTATATTAAAAGCTGATTTCATTAAATTCATAATTTTTATTTTTTATATAATACAGGTACAAGCTAAGCTCTTTCTGAAACTTGATGGGGATTATAATGGTTATGATTATCGTGACATACGATGTGGCGCATCCGTAGCAAAACGGCTTAAGCGCCACAGTTCGCGGGTTCGATCGCTCGGGGCATATGTTGAATTTATTACATAGGCATGTGATTCGGTCTGTGTGTTTATAGATGTATATGTATGTTTACGGACCCCCGACACTGGATATTATCATCCTAATGAGGACCGCTGAGTTTGGAGCGCTTATTCGTGTGGATGAGCGCTTGCATTACTGCTTAATTAAAACGGAGAATGTGGAGAAGGAGCAGAAAAAAAAGGGACAGATAGAGTTTCTTTAAGAATAAGAGTCTGGGCCTTTTCGAACAAAGCGTCTTCACATCCATATTCTGTAAATTCTGTAATCGGGTACAGCCAAATCGAGATATCCCAATCATGCCAACGACAACTCTTTCGTCTCAATTCTTACGTCATTGTATTAACTGAGGGCTAATATTTACTACTGAGAAAAGACATGTTATAATTCGAAGTAAGACATAACTTAGAAAATCTTGTAGCTACGATGTTAACAATTCTATGTTATTATCGCAAACGCGAAGGGTACACTGTAATCCCATTACTCTAACCTGGGGAGGCATTTACGAACAAAATATTATTGTCAACGGTACTCTCGTCTTGTCAAATTATAAAGGATAAAAGACATTTCTCTACGTTACTACAGTTTTTTCTTTATTTTTCATGGAATTACTTTAGAATAACATATGAGGACTTTTTAGACTGATCCTTTTACTGAATATCTTAAGTACTTACTGTTACTGATTCGACATTTTTCTTCCGTAGATATAACACAATAAAGGTTTTAGTAATAAAGCGATTAATGATTTTTATTATTTAATTAATGTTCTTTGTATTTTCAGCAAATTTTAACTACAGGAACCCATTATAGACGCGAGCAACTACAAATTAAGCACTCGAGTTTTACGACTTTTTTCCTTACTCTTAATTAATCTGGCTTATACTTCATAACATAAAATACAAATCAACATTTTATCCGCCCAAAGTAGGAACTCCTCAGAAGAATTAACGGTCACGTTTAAAATGGTGGTGGTTGGGTTTAAAATAAAAGTGACTGCTCGTCAGCAGCGTTTAGATTAATTAATTGGTTTTCTATCGATATTATTAGTTAGGTTCAATAAGTTACTTTGAAAGACTTAAAAATACTACACACAATTATATGAAAAGGCTTCCTCTTCACCGCTTGGTTACGTATTGAGAGTGCCACTCCAATGTTTTTCATAATTGTACATAATCGAAAACCGAATAACAGAAAACCTATATTACCTTAAACATTTTATTAATGGAATATATGTTAACAGATTGCCAGACCAAAAGTAATTATAAAGATTCCGTTTTTGTGATTTAGCTGCGAAATTTTAAAAACGGGTTATGCTATTTTAGACTATTTGTGATGTCGCTATAGATGCTTTATTAACATTATTTTGAAATGCAGGAAAATATTTTTTATTTTAGAAAAGCAGCATATGTATTCTTCATAATACCTCAAACCTTTACCATATTTGTAGATAATGAAACGAACATTAAACCAAAGATTCTAATACAATAATTAAGAGTTATAGTGAACAAGCTAATATAAATGCAAAAATTTGTTCGCAGAACGACGTAGAAGGTCAGGTTCGCTCGATGAAGCGGCAGAAGACAGCAGTGACAATGGAGGAAGCACGCCAAAGAAGAAAACCGCCATTGAGGAACAATGGGAGAGGTCGGGAGGCTTCGAACTCACTTCCGTCGAACAGGAGACATACGAAAAGTACTTTTATGGCTCAGAACATTGGAACTATTTTACAAGTGACGAGGACTTGGGACCGGTTATATTATCGATAAAGCAAGAAACTCTTAACGGAAGGGATCAGTTCAGGTTAGCTGGTTTTAATTTACATTAGTAAAATTATTATTTTCGAAATGATCAATTCGACTAAACAAGTAATATTTTGGAATAATTTTGTACAATATTTAATTTTTCTTATGATAAATCTTACTTAAAGTAATAATAGGACTGATTTGACTTATTTGCAGAAATAGAATCAATATCTGAATCTATCGGCAAAGACAATACAGTTCAGTACCTTATCTCTTTATGTCATCCGATTTTCTTAGTTATTTTTTATTATAAGGCGAACTAGCTAAGTTATTTATGTGACTGAATTGCTAAGCTTGCAATATTGCCCGTCGTCTTACAAACAACTTGCGGTGCTTTGTTAAGACGATATTGTTAATTTGAATGCTAAAATCGATGAGACTCAAGAACGTTTATTGCAAATGATCGTCGGAATGTTCTCGACTTCATCACCTTTCAACGATGAGGAATTTAATCAAGTTTGCTCTAATTAAACTGAAAATAATATTAAGCTAATCATCCCTTAACGTCAGTCAACGCCAATTATGGGAACAAGCCTAAAAAAGCGTTATTAAAAATTCATACTACAAATTTGGTTAAAAAGGTCTTTGAAAGTTTGAAATTCTCCAAATTTTACGTTCATTTTATAATTATTAGAAAATGTTTTATGAAATTTTACTGACTCTTCATTTCGACGAATGCATTCATTCGTCATTTGATTTGATTCAGTCGTGCAATTAACAGTGAACTTTAGTAATAAATAGCTTAACGGTAGAAGGGCCGACTCCGCTCCGTTAGCGCGTCTGCGGGTTCGATCCCGACCTCTTTGGGGCTATTGTCGTTCCCACTCCTAGCGATAGCTACGAACTTATTTAGAGGAGTGGTGAAGCAATAAGAATAGGGCCTTGAAAAAGCAGTGCTTAATATTCTTTATTAAATGCCCAAGAGGGTCAGGATCAAACCTGTACCTCTCAGGTTAACGAAATCAGTTCTCGTGCCATTGAGCTATTGAAGCTATAATATTGTATATATAAAAAGCATTACCTCAATGCATTACTTCGTAAAACTCTTGCTATTTTATACGCAAATCTAAAAGTACAAACGAAAATTCATTGAGTAACTAAAAGTTTACTTGTAATACATGTTCAGATAATTATTACATAGTAGTAAAACATGTTTTAATACAGCTTACTCTCAAAACGATGCTTCTTTACGCTGATTTATGTATTTGATAAATTTTCCATTATAATAAAATTTTAAGTGTCCATTTAATGACTATAAAATGCGAAAGATCTTTTAAAAATAAAAACAATACCAGTAAAATTTTATTCTTTCAATCAACGTTGTACGTTGATAGAAAAATCTGTAATCTAATCGCCATCTATTAAAAGTAATCAAAATAAGACAAATTTAACTTATAGATTTTTTCGATTTTCGGGCGTTTCTTTGGGGATTCCCTAATAGTCTTTTTCCGAAAGAACACCAGTGAACAAAATTGCGTATTTTGCCGTCTTGTGACTTATTGTATATGTTTGTATGGTCGTATATGGTATATATTATACTAACCGACTTCAAAAAAGAGGAGATTCTGTGCTCTATAATATACACACAGACGTGTGTATATTTTTCTTGTCTGTTTGCTGATTTTTCTGCTATCAATTGTGATCCGATTTAAAAAATGATTTTTTATTTGAAAGTGTCTATTGGTCAGGATCTAATGATGGCACCTAAGAGAAATCGACGAAACTCTTTAAATTGTATTGGCACTCCTACTGCGATTCTGATATATCTTTAAAGTAACTTGTCCATTCGCTACGGAAATGTACCGGTTATTTGAAACTCATGAGGATTAAAGATGTCCTCCGAAACTACAAAATACTACTAAGTATTTCGCAGGTTGCGATACAATTAGGTACTTGGTACTTTTAGGTAATATGGCTGTCCACTTTTATACATGTTAATTATATTATTGATATATATTTTTTAAATATAATAAACGTATTTAACTATGAGAATTTTTGGGCACATACTCGTACTACAGCATTTTCGATTTACATTTTTTTATAAAGCAAATGTATTAACATATGGATCTTTCAAAGCTTATTTTTATTGTTATATTTTTTTCTGAAAAGAGTGCTGTATACAATACACAATTATATTGGTGCATGGCGAAATGTCGTGTGATTACAGCTATAGAACCTTCTCGTATTTAATACCTTGGATTAGAAGGACAATATTTGAAAAGCTGCCATTCTAACGAAGCGTCACATTGGTGGTTGCGTGATGGTTAGTTCAATATTTCATGAATTAGAAAATCATCTTCGTACCGCATAAACGACGAATCGTTAAAATCCGACGTAGTAGTTAAAGTGCTGTGCAATATATATATATATATATATATATATATATATATATATATATATATATATATATATATATATATATATATATATATATATTATTTTTATTTTTTTATGTTAGAAGTTGGCAAACAAGCATACGGCCCACCTGATGGTAAGTGGCCGCCGCAGCCTATGAGCGCTTGCAGCACCATTAGCAGGTGCCACTCACGCGTTGCCAACCTCGAGATACTAGTTCTTAAATTTCGTTCGCCCAGCAATTTCACTAGCGTACAATGCCCTTCAAACCGGAACACAGTAGTGCCCAAGCACTACTATTTGGCGGCAGAATATTGGACACTGTGGTGGTACCTACCTAGCCGGCCTCTTGCAACAAAAGACCTACCACCAGTGTGACTGATTGCACTGGTGGTATAATCTCTGCTGTGACAGAGGTTATCCCAACAGCGGGAGATGGGGTCGTCACATCCCGACGCCGTTAACTTAACCCATTTGGACGAAATTGATGGATTCAAGGCTATCCTTAGCTTAGTTTAATTCAAAATGAATACTGATAAAACTAAAGCGTGTTTTTACATATAACATATGTAGCTTTTTAGCGTTAGCCGGAACAAACAGACAGATAGACAGACAGATAAACAAAAATTTTAAAATATATTTTTTGTGTAAGTACCGTACATACTTTAATATGCACTTAACGAATGAAATTTAGAATTACAAACAGACACATCAATTTTATTTATTTATATAGATTACTATCATTAATAGTTACACTTGAAATGCTACAGAGAAAAATAAACATTGTATAGTCAAAGGCAAAGCAATTCAAATATGTTTACAGTTTTAGATTACGTTTTCCTAAATGTTGCTTTGCAATGAAACTAGTTTCAAGCTCTAATAGCAGTTACTAATGGAGATTGTTAAAGTACTTTTTGGACTTGCATATCTAGATTTTTTATTTTCGTTTAGAAATTGAATAACCAACTTTAAAACGTTTATTATCCTTTTATTTACTACTAACATAACATTTGTTAGTGGATTTTAGAATTATGTTTATTTAAGTTAATTTGTTTTGTTTTGTTTTTAAAATATGAAAGTTGAAACAATAAAAATAAACAAAATAAAATTATTTCTTATGATTTTTTTTTTCGGAATGTGTATTGCTGTTGGCCCTACTAGCCTTTAGCAATACACAATCTGAAAAAAAAATCTTATGATTCGATCTGCTATTTTTTTAATTATTATTATTAATATTTTTTCGGAATGTGTATTGCTGTTGGCCCTACTGGCCTTGACAGCGTCTCCGGGCGGGGGGGGCTGACTACAGAGACTCAGCCGTGATAAAGAGGCAGCCCTCACGGGGGCTCAAATTTGATTCCGTCCTTAGGGTGCCTCCTGCGAAGCCGAACCACGGCTAAGGACGTCATCGGAGATGGACGATCGATCTGCTAACAAACTCCACGATCCTACTACTATATCCAGTCGTAGGATCGTCGGAAAAACTTCTTTTAATAATAGATTCACTTTCTAGTAACACATAATGATGTCAACAATGACATGAAATTACTGAGATTTTTTACAAAACAAACATTTTTAACTGATTTTATAAAAGAAAAGTTCGGATGTTTTCTATCTTCGCCTGTGTTCGTCGTTACCTGGGAACTGATTTTCATGATTCCTTTTTGAAAAATGCCGGACTTTCTTACAAACTATCAACACCTTTTTACACCGTTTTTGACACCGTTGTGGCGTTGTGGGTAGCGAGTCTTCCTTAAGCCTCGACGGTTGCGGGTTCGATTCCCGCTCGGAGCAGATGTTTGTATTAATCGTATAGGCATGTTTTCCGGTCTGGTTGTGTTTGTCCTTGTCATTGTGAATGTTTCCGGACCCCCGACACAGGATATAATTATCCTAATGGGGGCCGTTGAGTGTGTAGCGTTTATTTATTTATTATTATTATTACCTTTTTCATCACTTCAAGGTGGAAATTTCGAAAAATAAAATACGGTTAAATATATATTTCGATAATTCAATATTGTACTAATATTATATAATGGTTAATTCGTTTTTGAACTCTAAACATTCTCAGAGAACTCGCATTTAAATCAACAAGATATACTATAGAACCATTAATAACACTTAACCCTTGCGTCGTACTTTAGTTCTAACTCGTAGGGTTCCTTATATTGCTAAAGTTTTGCCAAACCAATATATCCTTGCATAATGTATTACACAAGATGATTTGAAATGCAGAATATTATTGAACATATATGTTTGTGCTATGATTCGACTGTTATAAAGATCGAATCAAGTCTATTACTGTACTAGGTCGTGGTTTTACACGGTTTTATTTATTGTTTCTGATACACGGTTACTGTGTCGTAATGTGATGTTATAGAATAGATTTGAGTAAGTACCATAAAAAACATTAAAGTGAGTTAACCTTAAAAGATAGACATATGCTGTCGCTGACTTTTTTTTAGAACTTTTGAAGAGATCGATTCCATAATACATCATTTTTGGCTAACTTTAAGGGTGTACGCATTTCACGCAACAGAAATTCTCAAAAAGAATATTTTTTCCCGTTTTTGCCACATTTTTCACTGCTACTCCGCTCCTACTGTTTGTAAGGTGATGCTATAATTATAGCCTATCGCCTTACTAAATAAATGGATTATACAAAACAAAAATAATTTTCAATTCAAACCAGTAAATAGTTAACAGTATAAACACAAACAGTATAAAGAATAAGACTGCAAAAATACTTTATATAGATTTAAGAATAAGTTAAATCCATCTTAGTCCGTTGCAGATAAATGGTAAGACAAATTTATTTTATCGCATTATTTTTTTTTACAAATAAACGCTACACACTCAACGGCCCCCATTAGAATAGATTTATCTAAGTGAAATAAACAATCAGGGTGGAAGTAATATAAAAGAAAGTGTACTATTTTCATTCATAAGCTGCGTTTTATATCTTAAGATATAAGTATACGCTACGCAAAATCATAACATTGGTCGTGTTAAAAACATCTGTATCCTAACACGATCGTAAAGCTTATCTTGTTTCGTAATTTCGTATACAACTGCCGGAAAAGTAGTTTGGCAGCATCTTAGTACAATAGTTTTACGATATTTGGCGATTGTCTCTACTTGAGTGCCATCTGAACATCTTTTCCCAATGGCTAATATCACTTTAAATGAAAGTAACCTACTGAGGCCAGAAGGCTGCCAATATATATTATAGAAAATAAAAACATAATAAATATACTAACATTACAATTTTTTTATCAACTATTAATTTTATAAATACCAGTTTATAAATTACTAGCTACTGCCCGCGGCTTCACCCGCGTGAATAACGTTTTGCTTTCATCCCCTATTCCTTATTGTACCATTACACCATTGAGGGTAAAACTTTTACAAGCTTCGAATGTTATATTTATATCGAATTAACAGCCTATAAAATAAATTTATATTCGATACTTCCATACAACTTTTCATCCCGTCCTTTCAAGTCTTTACAACCCTTTTTTGCATTAAAAAGCATATATTAAAGTAAGTAAGTAAGCCTATGTCCTTTCTCAGACTCTAGACTATCTATGTACCATGTACCAAATTTCATTTAAATCGGTTCAGTTACCTTCGCATTTATAATATTAGTAAAGAATAGTCAGAATTTAATACATAATCGTAAATACACAAATACTAATACTTTATTAAGGTGAGAAAATAATTATTACGTTTAAAAGTTTAACAATGTTTCACGTAATATAGAAGGTGTGAAAAGGAAAGATTTTGTCTTGTAATTTTCACGCAAGATACCCGACCCGTCAACTCTTAACAATACATTTTGTTTCTCGAAAGGATTTAAAATAACTCCTGCGTGTTTTATATTAATTCGCCTTATAAGCTTTTCACTTCGAGACGTAAGATTTTTACACGTAACGGGGTGAATAAATAATGTCAGAGAAAAATTGTTTCACATGACACGTGCGAATGTTTATCTTTTGAATATTCCTTTGAAGATTTTGTGTGACTAGGATCTTTGAATGCCATTTTACAAAGGAATTCTAAAGCTATTTTGTTTAGTATTTAGATCGAAATTAATTACAATTTCTAAATCTAAGAACCAATACACTATTGAAACTGATAAATGAGAGCTATAGAAAATTAAAGTGAGTTTGATAGTGAGAAAAATATAGTAATCTCCGAAGGGCTCTATCAATAACTATACCCAAATGCTTTAATCATTCCTTTGTTATAATATTCAAAGTAATTAACTTATAAGTAATTCCATATATATTTAATTAAACTGGCTTTATTGTTTCTCATGAAAAAACTTAATTATTGTAATAAATACATATAATGTTTCTTATACTGTTTTCCCGGATCTTCAACGGCAAAGGTTTTATTATGACGCCGTTGTTGGAACTGGGTTTTAAAAAATACGTGGAATACTTTATTACGTATTTCACATACATTTATTAATAATAACATTTCATTTCATAAAGTTATATCGTTATTTCGTTTCTTACTTTTACGAAGCGAGTTCGCGATAATATGTGTCAGATAGGAATTAGCCTAACAGGTACCGGAAGCAGACTTTGACATGCAAAAGGCTGAAGTCGAGTGAATATAAAGCGGAAAATGGAAGCATAATGCGATTACAAAAAGGCGTACATGAAGAAAAACGATATGACGTTATATGAAATCAAGACACCCCATAAAAAATGTCTCCTTTTACGTAGGAATTACTCGCAGGGAAATTCCCGGGACGTTCACGGCGAATACCGGCATTTTCATTACTCTCTGTCATAGGAAAACTGAGACGCGACGAGAAAACTCAGGAATTTAATTAAAAGGTTGATCTTTAAATTTTTTAGAGTTACGAGATACATTGACTTGTTAAATGGAGTTACGAAAGAAATATTTTGTTGAAATCGTAAGTTAGTCTTGATTATTTAAAATAATTAGACTGTTTAAAAAATGCGAGCACGCTTAAGGGTCTTAAGGCATTGTTACACAAAAACAGTATTAAAGCAATGAATGAGGTTAATTAGGTGTTATTACTTTAAGTAGTACATTGATATCAATTCTGGAGCACAGAGAGTCAATTAACTAGGGGCATACCCTATTTAGCATCAAAAAATACTACGCAACATCCACAAAATAATAAAAAACCTACAAATTGCGACCATCCTCCTTTTAAAAATATATTGTAATATATTCAAATTTATAATGTTTTATCGCATTCTTCTTCCTAAAATTGTTTCCAGTATTTATCCAGGGTCTTCTTATATGATTGTCTTCTTGATCTCATCTTTTACACAGAGCGATTGACATCTGACCTACCCAATCCAACGAACGAACCAGTAACTTATTGGATAAGAGCAAATTGCCTTTCAAGAGTTAGCGATTATTATCAGATGACAACCGGGACAGGCAGCTTAAAGTGATGTCCGAGGTACGGTGGGGAGACCCACGAGGACAAACGCCCAGACCAAAACAGATACTTATGAAAAAAGTGGGAATCGAACCTGCGATCGTCGAGGCTCAAAGCAGGCTCGCTAGCGCCACGCCACAACGGTCGTCTAAAATAAAGAATCTTTATAATATCAACAATTAATTTTATTGATATATAATTGGATGAATTCACGCATACACACACACTACACCACATATTCATACAATCGACGCTGAATTTTCCATTTAGCATTATTAACTAAAATTTCGTGGTGAAGTTAAACCACGCTTGCTTCACAAACTAGTTACGTCTAATTTAATATTGGTTCTCCATTTAGACTCCAAATCAACAGTTATAACCATTGAACTGGTAATAATTGTAGTATACTCAAGTCAAATTCATTCTTCCTAATTTCTACTCGATTATTATTGAGTGCTTGGTTCGCCCAAATTTCTTTACTTTTCTCTCATTTGTTGACAATAGCACTCGACTTTAAACGGGCCTTTTTAATGGTATTCACTCGATTTAAATTAAGGAAACTCTTTACATTTTAATACCCTGTTAGCTAACTGCCGTAATGCAACGATATTTTAATTAAAATTAAAATTATTTGTGTTGATAGAACAGCATTCTATAAAAAATAGAGAAATACGCAGAGCAAACAAATGAAGTTGTAATTAAAAATTTATTTACAAGCAACTTTTATTACAAAACTTACGAAAGTGAATATAAAGCTGTGAGACAATTATTTACACTTCAGATAACTTTACAATTTAATAAAAAACAAATTATTACCGGAAAAAATCTGTTTCA
Organism: Hestina assimilis; assembly: GCA_023373885.1. NCBI lineage: Eukaryota > Metazoa > Arthropoda > Insecta > Lepidoptera > Nymphalidae > Hestina > Hestina assimilis. The sequence goes on along the minus strand of CM041755.1, from coordinate 7,916,071 downwards.
TATCTTTCTTTTTCAACTTAATTTGATTATAAAATCATTTAATATTGCGAAAAGCAAAAAATAAAATATTACGATGGAAGTATATACCTAAAGGCTACGTAATAAACACTACACCAACTCTTATTAAAGTATATTCTGTGATCCAGAAACATTCAAACACAAGCACATCCACCCAGACCGAGATACTTATTGATATGATCAGTGCCCCGATAAAGTATCGAACCAGCAATCACTGGCGTTTAAGACTGATTAGTCTTAAACGCCAGTTCCATGGTTCCAGGTTCCATTATTTAAATGGCATAGACTTAAACCAGCCATTAATTGTAGTCTATAGACTCTTGCAATACCAGTAGTATAACAAGAGAATCAGACGACACTGATGGGTCATAAAATGAGAGGATAAGAAGGGCCCAGTTTGAAACTTGACCTCTACTAGTCGAACGAATCGAAACAATACGAATGTTTCTTCACGTTGATATTCGATGGGAGAGTAGTAGAGAGTAGTACTTTCGTTGTCGAGCCGGCTCTTTCATGCCGAAAACAGAATGGCTATACTACTATTATATATATTAAATAATTTCACCCTACCCATAAAAAATCCATTATATATCTATATTGTCACAGGATCCTGGTTCGAGCAATAAGCTACACAGTGCATGGATTAATACCAGCGTCCTGTGTGTTTGCGGATCGCTACAACCGCGAAGAGGTTGTACGATCCCTCGGTAAAGAGGTCAACATCAATCCCCCTCTCATGCTGGGACAACTTCCTGATACACCTGAAGAGCTGCTCAAGTTAGATCAAGTAAGTTGATTGTTGATTTAAATGGGATTATCTATTGTTGGGTTTAACGGAGAAGTATTGAAAATTGATTTGGTATTAAAAATCCTGTACGGGTTATGGTCGCCGTACACCTAATAGAATAACGCCGTGTAACTAATGGAATAACGCGTGCCGGCGTAAACGCTGACACTGCGTTACCTAATGTGCGACGCTTAATTAACATCGTACAAATCCATAATCTGTCTTTAGTAATTATATAATTTATTTCAATACAGAAATGCTTGTAACATTATATTTTGAAATAAAAGAATTATTTATTAGCCTTAAATACTTAAAATGGGATATTTCATTACAAAGAAATATAATTTCCCACGACGTTATTTTGACTTTTAAATGAACCCTAACGAGGTCTTTCGCATTTGAAAAACAGATTCCATTATAATTTTATTTCTTTGCAAATAAATTCAGCGCACCCTAAACAATATTAGCAGGGCTCCTGCCAGGTTAAATGTAATACATAATGTGATGATAAAATCGCTGTGGAAATACAATAAAAGCAGCATTAACTTTGAAAGCGTCTTATCTCGTTTCGCATGCGACAGAAGCGGAGTAACGCTAAAAGTATCGTAGCGGCGAATGTTCCCCGCTGCGATTGTTTTTTCAATTCTCAATTACGAAATAAACGATGCCGCCGCTCACAGCCGTGAAACATTAATGAGGGCCTTTATAAGGGAGAACACCTATCGTCTCCCCCGCCCTTGAGAGTAACAAACCCGCCTAACTCCCCAAGCTTGCAACTAATCACGGTAATGAACTAATGACAAGTTTCAAGCAAAACTACTTTGGAGACGTATCAACTTTGCCTTTTAGCATGAGTAGAGGTTCTCCGTGTAATATAATAAAGTTTTAAGGAAAACTATATCGAGATGGAATTTAAATTTAGACATACCGCGTTAATTCACAAAGGCTTATTTTAAACATCTTTTTAAGTCTTCTTCTTCCTAGCATTAATCCTGGTTGTTTTCAGGGTCAGCTATTACTCCTGTCCGAATTTGACAGGTTACTAGCTTTTACAAAGAGCAATTGCCATTTGACCTTCACAACCCTAACGGCGAACCAATAACCATATTAATAAAATTGCTTAAACATTTTGTAAGTATCAATTAGAATTTCATTTAGGCGTTTGATTTATATTATAAAAAGAATATTCATCACTGCCTTTTTTTCATACAAATTACAAATATATACTGTTTTTATATCGTTTTATTCGTGTTCATTTTTGGCTTTTCCAATAAGTATAATACGGTTTATAAGTGGTAATTCTATAACAACCATTTTAAGTCAGATTAAGCTTTCGTAACATATTACATAAGATTAAATTTTCAAAAGCATTGTGTTTGAGCCAAGTTTGTTCGATCCACTGAACTGCCAATTTTCATTAGGTGCCGTCAGAGGTATAAGTCGGAACTTTGTTGAGAGCGAGCTTTGCTGTCCGTCCTTTACATTTCGAATTCAGTGAAATGTCGGATTTTATGAATATAGGATTCATATGTGTGAGGTGATGCCTGGAAATGGGTTTTCAGTTTTCATTGTTTACAACATTGAGAGAATGCTTTTAGTATTGCTGTTTTTGGTAGATCTGACGCGACCTGATACGTACTTTTACATACGTAGAATATCGACTTGAAGTATAAGCATACGTACTGTTGCATTTTGTATATAATTATGAGTACCAAATTAGTTCTCTCTTTCCTTGGGTTAGCTTCGTACAACATAATGTGATATTTCTTATGGTAGGTCTATAGATTACGGTGACAGATTTAGAAGGCATTTTCTTTCTCGAACAACCACTGTTGAAGCAGCTTTCTCCAGCGGTCTTTCCGAACTGGTACAACATGGAAAGAAAAGAGCCTATTTCTTCCTAAAAGGTTTGCAAAACAACTGATTGCCCTCTGGTGTTGCGGATACTAATGGTGATGATCGCTTAACATCAGGTGAGCCTACTGCCCACTTGCCCAATCTAATCAAAATAAGAACGATCAGGCAGGATGAGTGGTTATAGATGTATTTATTAAGACACTCATTGAAATTTGACATGAGAGTAAAAAAGAAACCGGTTATCTTTGAAAGATAAATATATTTTTACGTTTTTTCATATTTTAGCACTTCCATGTATTGATAAAAGATTTTCTTAAATTAGATATATTGAGCACTGTATTATAGACATTAACAAAGGTACCTTAAAGAATACACCTCTAAAGTAATGAACTGCAAATATCCAATTCGGTTAATGGTACACGTAGTCAGTGTAGCGAATACTAATACCCATCATTGGGTCTACCCGACTATTATCCATCTACATACTTTTCTTGATTGAGTTCTACAAAGTATAAAGAAAACTACATAATATTTCTTTTGTATTAATTTCTTACAAAGTTTCGCAAACGTAACCAATGTTCGCTTGCAAAACAAGAGTTAAGTATCCTTAAAGCACGGGCAGGAACGGAGACGAAGGTGGAAAAAAGAAAATATGTGATTTGAGCATATAAGAGTGAGACTGAGGAAGTGGGTATGATATGCGTTGATTCGGTAAAAAGAAAACAAATGCTCCTTGCTGTACTTTTTAGACGTGATCCTGCATTTTACGTTCGGCTAGTGAAGAGCAGCTCATCTAACGATTTAAGCCTCCAGCAGCGTTGCCAGCGGGATACAAAATGTATCGATCAAAAATGATACCTTTTGAGTCATGTTCGTGCCTAAAATGTTATCTTTTAAAGGGTAAAAGCGTTTAAAGCTCTTGGTTTTTAGCTTGTTTTCTTTAATTAAATGTTAATTCATCATTTTTATGCTTCTTTAAAACAATCTTTATAGAATATAATATTTTAAGATATATTTTTTTATTTCGGTCTTGATATTAAGACTTAGCCTAATACATTACACGGCCTCGTACGTAGATTTCACCACATACCTTCTGGAAATACTGGCCTACGGAACTCCCATTCATCGAAAGAAACGCAACGGTACGGATGAAGCCAATTTACGTCGATATTCCTTGAACTGACCCATTCACGTCAAAAACAACAAGGCTTTTTGTACTACGAAATGTTTCATAAATCTTTCCCAAATCAAATAGGTAAAGCCTACTCACGTATTATGTCTGTTTTCAGCTTTGCTCTCGATTCGTTGAAACGTATTTATTCGTACTGACGTACTTAGGGCTAAGTGACATTGTAAGTTGATTTAGGTTGAGTATTTAGGACTGGTTACCTCTAAAGTAAACATCACAAAGGTAAGATGTTTTATATAAAAAATACGAGTTTTCTATCCAGTATTTTGTTATAACAAATTAAAAGTTAAGAATGTTTGGTATAATTTTAATTTAACTTTATTTTATTGATTTAATTATGGTATTGTTATTGTTGGTCATGGTCTTAGCTAGTATTTTTTTTTATGTTTATTTTTATTATTTTTTTAATTTTTTCAGATCATCAGAATCAGAGACTAAAATCCTGTCCACAAACTATGCAGTTTGACAGGATTTTAGATTAATGTATTTGTTAAATAAACCTTAGTAGAAATATCAATGAATAAATAAAATAAATTACCAATTTGTAGGACATTCTCAAGCTTTTGTCGTCAAAGAAGCAATTTTAGCATGACTTTTAAAGTTTTACTTTAAGCAACAAAGTTAGAACTAATCGAGTGATTATCTCTACATAAAATTATTAATACTTAGTTAATAAACTAAGGAATAGTGTACCACCTATTTATGACCTCTCACAATATTCTACGCATTCTACATGCTAAGCTAAAAGCAAAAATAGAGATATTAGCTTTAAGAAATTTATGAACTAAGTGCAATATTTACAAGAAAAGTAAAATCGTAAAAATCGGTTTAATATTTTGTGGTACCAAAAAAAAGAATTAAACGGAATTAAGAACCTCCACATTTTTCTCGTCAGCCAAAAATTTTCCATAATAAAGAAGCTAGTAATACTTTTACGCCTGTTTTATTCGTAGGCGAGCCGTAAAAAGTATTCTCATCAGGCACAAAATGTCCTTGTTTGCAACACAATATGCTTCATAACGTCCTATACTAGTACCCTAATAACAAAGTGAATATCATTTTATTATATTATCACGTGGTTTGTGAGTTACTCATGCAATTTTTATGTCAATAAATAAATAATACATAATGCTTCTCACTCGTCTTCTCCTGGAGAAATTATGTTAAAGTTCTGGAAACGCACACACAGTCACACACATATATAAATATCTGCAAGTTTCAGTCTCTATCCTAAGCATTAATCAAACTCGACTCATCTATAGTACAACTATTTTCTTAATGTTTCTCTCAGCAATCGCATGTCCAACGAACTAAGTATTTCGGTGTTATTTTGTTTTGATTTCCGTGTAAAGTATTTAGAGAAACTGTAAAACCATTTCCCCGTTTTACAAAGTTCAAAAAAGGAGGTACTGAATTTTAATAATATTTTATAAAAAAAATATTAACAACTCTATATATATACTTCTAAGACGATTGAGAGTCTCCGGTTTGCACAAAATGCAAAGGGCAATTGATGGAATTCAGACGATTGACGAAACAAGGAGTTTGCCGAGGGGCATTAAGAAAATAGTTATTATGTACTTTAGTGTCTTTAGTATGTAAATTAACACTATTTTCTACTCCACATAATAAAGAATTATAATATTATATTATTATACATTTACAATTGTCGATCATCTAGAAAGTAACTCCTAATATTAAAATGTCTAATTTAATCTTTAAAATTAAATCGTAATATAAAAACGCAAAAATTTTATAAATTATTGAAATTTAATGTAATGGATTGTCTTGACGAAAATTGAGTTTCCATAAATACACAGCGAAGTCTGGAAAATCGCAGCTTTAGGTTGACTTTGCCATTAATTACTCAGGTGCTTAAGTATTCGCAATGAATTTGAGCTTTTCCTTAAAGTGATTTACGCTAATGAAACTGGATTTCTGTAATGATTATTTGTGGGTCATTAACATAAAAGTAGGTAAATAACGAGTTCATTTGAAAAGTGATTTACCTTATTATTATGAGTACCTTTATTTTATTTTTGTTTTCCCGACTCAGTCGGGACATAAATACCCTCCTATAAACTTTCGAAGTAAAGTAAGTTTTTATGTGATTAAGTTGGCAAAGAACCACACGACCCACTTGATAGTAAGCGGTTATAAGCCTATGAGCGCTTGCAACACTATACATTTGTTGTCATTCACGCGTTACCAACCTCGAGATATTCGTTCTTAAATCTCGTTTGCCCAACAATTTCATTAGCTTCAGTGTTCTTAAAACCCAAACACAATATACTGCTTTACAGTAGAATAACTGACACTGCGGTGGCACCTATCCAGCCGGCCTCTTGCATTAAAAGGCCTACCAATAGTATCCATACTATTGCTCTCAATGAGTGAAAGGTCCAAGAAAAAGCCCCACTTTCTCCTTCCTTTTACGTGTCTCCTTTCCTGAGTTTAGGTAATACCGCACGGCGATGCCTTTAGTATTGGTAAAACATAAGCTGAAGTAACTATACTCTTAGCCGGATACGCTCGTTGGTCGGTAAATGATAATGAGTTAAGCGGCTTTAAGCGCAGTCAGTCGTTGGATGGGTGACCGCATATATTATATATTTCAAATGAGCATCTTTATGCTTCAGAGCGTTAAAAGTTGATCGCGGCTGTTATCAACTTGATAAAAACTAATAAGTCAAATCAGAGGCCTGAATGGGTAGGTCACCTATTCAGGCCTCTGATTCTAACAAATCCGTCGAAGAATAAGAAGAAGACGGTAATGGTTTTCTATCATGCAGGCCATGCTTATTTGCTAACTAGTGCTATAAAAAGTTATTTCAGTCTATTGAGGCATTGCTCCCTTCTAGCTATAATACGACTAAGCGTATTATAATAGAAATTTCAAAATTTTTGAAAGCTTGATCACAGAATGAATTGGCTAGGTGACCTTACCTGTATATACAATGCTAGGGACTTTATCGTATACGTTGCAGAAAATCAATTATGTTCAGTATGCTACAGATGTAACATACATATTCTAAATGGCGAAGCCGCTAATAAGTGGCCGAGGATAGACCGCAAGTGGGAACAAGTCTGTAGGAATCGATATTTGCTGTTATATTTAGAACAACTCTCATTTCTAGTTGCGAATGATTTATTTAATCAAAGCTATTGCATTTTACCATAGATATCAACACATTGAGTAGGCCTTCCTAGAAATTCAATAGATATTCTATTTTGAGCATTGATAGGACTTTGACTTTTCTATGATATTATATTTTTAGATTTGAAAGTATTTATTTTACAATTCTAAGTGTTAACTGCTAACAGAATATATTCTAATGATATATATTGATGCACGAGAAATAGAAATTCTCAAATCAAATATCTTTAAACAAGCTATTCTTGTATGTATATATAATTATATATGTATATATAATCGGGATCTCGGAAACGGCTCTAATGATATTCATAAAATTTAGTATGGTGAGAGTTTCGGAGGCGATAAATCGATCTAGCAAGGATTCCTTTTTTATAAAATGTCGTCTTATCCATGGTTTCGATCCATCCATTGCCGAGTAATAATACTATTATTGCTTTAACGTAGCAAGTCAACTATCAAGATAAACTAAAGCTACTTCAGTAGATGGCGTTACAAAATATTATTTATATTTCATCATTATATAATTCGTATCGAAATAATTATAATATCAAAAAAACACGACTAACGACCAAAAAAATAAAAATATACCGAACAAAAACGTGTCATCCAGGTACTATAACATTAAGCTTACAGAATTTAGTACGAATGTGTTAATCTGAAATTGTAAGCAAAATTCTCGAAAGAGTCATACCTATAATTACACATTCACAGTTGATCATTAGATTATATTAAAACTAGCGACCCGCTCCGGCTTCGCACGGGTATAAAATATATTATTTTGATAAATCTCGTAGGGTTCAGCCTGCTGTTAATGTAAGCGGAAAAAATTTAATTATTTACGACATCACATTAGAAACCTCAAAAATAACAGTATTTCTTCACTATTTAATGGATGTTATTATACATACAAACCTTCCTCTTCAATCACTCTATCTATTAAAAACCGCATCAAAATCCGTTGCGTAGTTTTAAAGATTTAAGCATACATAGGGATATAGGGACAGAGAAAGCGACTTTGTTTTATACTATGTAGTGATCAACTATCTAATATATCGTTAACACAAATAATTAAATCCTCCAATTACAATGAGGGAGTCCTCCCTTGAGCCGGTAGTGAAACAGCCAATACTCTTAATCAAAAGCAATACCGAAATAGATTGCCTTCGAGGCACGCAAGTCACTTATATATTATCCTTCGACTTTTATAGGTAATGTTATATTAAGCGGTATTGCCTTTTTATCGATAAAAGAATAGCCTCAAAACGGGCTTAGAAAGTAAGTGGTTGCCTTTATACGTGAATTTATTCATATATGTACATTTATATATATAATATAATAATATTGATCGATATCGATTATTATTTTCCTTATAACCTGACTGAAAAATTAATCAATATTATTTACTTTAGTTATGCATCCGAAAATATATATAGGATTTTATACTCAAAAAGTATAGTTTAAAATTTAAAAATAAGACTTAACATATTGTTCAGAATCATTTAATTAGTTTGACAATATAAGCAGATCTGAAGAAAAAGATTGATACTGCTGATGAGATGCTTGGGACATTTTTTAATAATATATTTCAAGAGCCAGCCTTCCCACAAGCATATAGCCCGACTAATGCTACCGACCCAAGGGAAGGACTGGACAGAGAAGGGAAGAGGGAAATAATAAAGGAAGTGGAAATACTTCTACTTCAAGTCGATATTCTGTGTGAAGACTGGATCGAGCCAATCCATTCTGAAAGCATTATTTTGCTTCACAAAAATCGGCTTCGATTTCTATAAAATCTATACTATTTGCCAAAAAGGAATACTTATAAATATTCCGTCCTTCTTTAGATCCCTATTTCACAAACTATATACTAGAAAAATATTTGATTTTGCAATATATATAATAAATATAAATGAAATTTAAAAATTGTATTAAGTAAATAATTATATCACTGAGTGTCGACTGATAAGTGATTGAAAAAACAATTCTTTAATTTCTCTTACAAATGTCATTTTAACAAAGCTTCAGCAATTCATAATTGAAGTTACTAAAAAAACTTAAGATCGCTGTTATTTTAAATACAGGTGTTCATCAAATCAGAGCTGAAAGTGGGCGTTATATATGTAAAGGAAAATCAATTCTCGGAGGAAGACATTTTGGACAACAATGAGAATTCACCGCTTTTTGACGAGTTCCTACAAGTTCTCGGCGAAAAAGTTCGTCTCAAAGGTATAAAACTAATTTAGTTCTTTGTTTGTTGTTCACGAAACAATACTATTGGTCAAATTAATCACTACAATTAATGTTTAAGGTTACTTTTATTATTTTATCGACAATAATTGTTCTATAACTTAAAGCAGCTATCGTATTTATACAACATTTCTATGAATAAGTTGACACCGTTTTTATTACCCGACTGCCGGAGGGTAATGTTTTTCGAGCGTATGTATGTATGTATGTATGTATGTATGTATGTCTATTTCTTTGTGACGCTCTACAGGCTAAACCCTTGGACGTACATCGACTTATAGGGTATCATTAGATTCGTCTCAGTTGTGAGAGTGACATAGGCTACATTATTTTAACATGGGTTCCGCAGAAGCAAAGATATTGAAAGCGGAATATCACAGTTCGCTCAGAGCTAAAATCTGATGATGTTTCCTTGTAGAACTCAATAAAATAAGACGAAAAGTAAAAATAAAATTTTTCGATATATTGCTTAGTTTTCGAGATATCGATGATTGAAGTTTGATTTTTTTTTTGGCCATTGATTGCCAATTCCACTCCCAATGTCTAGAATAATTAATTAAAGCGTTTTCTTTAAATAAAAAATACGGCATAGTTATATAAATAGGTAGATTAATAAAATAATTAAACTTCTAAAACGCAAACTATTATAATATATGATGTTATTCAATGTATTGTACAATTAATAAATAATTAAGTAATAAAATATAGGAATAAGCATAATATATTATAATAAAAGTATTTTTCGATTCCTAGTCATGTAATTTGTTTAATGTAAGAAAAATATAAATTTTAAGTGTCTGTACCTACATCTCAGATTCTTTCTTTCTTTCTTCAGAATTTCATATATTTATATTTTTTGCCAATGTCTGCCTGTTTGTCGGCTCTCCGCACTCCTTATCCTCTGACGCAAAACTGCAAAACTGCAATTTTCAACTTCAAAGTCAGCAAAGAAATGATAAAGCGTATTTTCGAGTAACATTCAGTTTTGTTTCGTAAAATGCGTTCACTCCATCAATAGTTATTGCAATCTTGATGACAACGTGAGCCAAGTATGAGGAGAGAATAGTAAGAAAGTAGTTTAGCCTTTTCACGCAAAAGCTGCTGATCGAATTTGGATGAATTTTAGTACACAGACAGCTTATATTGAATTAACACACTCTGAATTAACACATTTGATACCAGAAAAAATGTTATATTTTTATTATTATTTACGGCATTATCAAAAAACGTACTGCAAAAATGTTTAGATGCTTGTTACTCAATCACACATCGCATTAACGATTTAACGGATTGGAATGTAACTAAGCAAATACAAAGATTGTTACCTGGATTAAGACGTAATATACATTTTATTCCTAAAAAATGTTAGGTTCTCATGGGATTATCAAAAAACACTCTACAGAACTTTTTTATCTTTGTCTTATGAAATATTAGCGGCCCGCTCCGGTTTCGCATGGGTATAAAATATATAGCCTATGTCATTCACTAAAAAAATGATTAAAATCGATCCAGTAGTTTTGATTTATTCATGACTGTCCGTGGCTCGCACGCGTTAAATGTAATTATTTACGACATCACATTAGAAACCTCAAAAATAACAGTTTTTTTTTCTCCACTATTTAATGGATGTTATAATACATATAAACCTTCCTCTTCAATCACTCTATCTATTAAAAAAACGCAACAAAATCCGTTGGGTAGTTTTAAAGATTTAAGCATACATAGGGACAGAGAGCGACTTTGTTTTATACTATGTAGTTTTAGATTATTTACTTACAAATGGTTCAATTGTCTCTAGAGCCAATTATAAAGTCACCACGGGACGAAGTCGCGGACAGATGCCAGCTCAAAATAAGTTACAAGCTTGTGGGATAGAACTTGCCAAAAATATAATCGACATTCTAGTTAGACCCGCATAATGCAGAGAGCTAAGTTATATTACTTATAACTAGCTTCTGCCCACGGCTTCGCTGCGTTAAATTTGGAGGAACAAATCCTTTCTTTTTCATATAAAGCTTTACACCTTCAGGGGCGGCATTGAAGGAAATGTGTTAATAGTTCCCCAAAAAACAATGTTACATGATTTTAATTTCAAAAATTATAAACTTCCAACAAAACTTTTAACTCCTTTTTAACCCCTTGAGGGTTGAATTTCAAAAAATACTTTCTTAGTGCCCGCTTACGTTTTAAAAACAACACCAAAAAAATAGCTTTTTAGGATGAAGGGCTTAGGCTTCGCGTTTATAAGTAATTCAGGTCTTCTCCTTGTATATATATATATATATATATACCGAATCAATTATTAATTATATAACTAAAAAGTTTGAAATAAAATAAATTATTAAATGAAACAAAAAACCCAACTGCATTAATAATAATTCTTAAAAAGCTAAAAACAAGCTCTATAATGACTATTATAATATAAATATTTCTTTAATGTTAGTAAAGGTACTGCAGACGGGGACAAGCTGATCAATCAATTTGTAAATTGATGATGGAGTTTAAAGGAAAGTGCTTAAATTACGGAAAAATATAATAATTATGTTTTATTTCAATGCTTGTCCCCGTCTGCAGTACCTTTACTAACATTAAAGAAATATTTATATTATAATAGTCATTATAGAGCTTGTTTTTAGCTTTTTAAGAATTATTATTAATGCAGTTGGGTTTTTTGTTTCATTTATTTACACCGTGTTTTGACACCGTTGTGGCGTTGTGGGTAGCGAGTCCGCCTTAAGCCTCGACGGTTGCGGGTTCGATTCCCGCTCCGAGCAGATGTTTGTATTAATCGTACAGGCATGTTTTCCGGTCTGGTTGTATTTGTCCTTGTCATTGTGAATGTTTCCGGACCCCCGACACAGGATATAATTATCCTAATGGGGGCCGTTGAGTGTGTAGCGTTTATTTAATAAGTTTATTATTTTAAGTAAATTGCTTTTTAACCATGTATATGTTGTTACTTCTAGGTTTCGATAAATATAAAGGCGGTTTAGATACGGTTCATGACCTGACCGGCCTATATTCAGTCTATACAAACTGGAGAAGCATTGAAATAATGTTTCACGTGTCAACCCTTTTGCCATATGAGAAGCATGACACTCAAAAACTTCAGAGGAAACGTCATATAGGCAACGATATCGTTTGTGTGGTGTTTTTGGAAGCTGATAACACTGCATTTTCACCAGCTTGCATCAAGAGTCATTTCTTGCATACTTTCATATTAGGTAAAAACAACATATTTATTATAATTTATATGTACTATATTTCAAACATTTTAAGATAATTTTCTTTTCGTAAAAGTTAAAAAGCAGTATCAAATCTAAATGTACATTTTTAACATTTAAACATACAAAATTAACCAGTTTTTATGATTCCGCTGTTAAACTGAAATGGCCCAAGAGCCGCTCGGGGAGTAATAAAGTATGAAAATTAAAATTCCAGTGCGGGTGTCAGCCAAAATTAAAAGGCGTCCCACTAGATATGAAGTGTCGGTCGTGACCCGGGACGAGGTGGGTGCTTACAAGCCCTACTTGTGGGAACAGAGCGTGTTCGACAAAGGACCCATGTTCAGGTTTGTAGACGAGTGTTATTGAGCTTCCTGTCTTGTAAAAGCAGTCAAAATGAGTATTCATGAGTTCGGGTTAAGAAAATTAAAAGCCAAATTGAAAAACGAGTGAACAAAAACTTATTTGAATTAGAAAATCAATGCATATAAATAACACTGAAGTGCCTGTTTGGAACGTCGAATTACCTCTTAATAAATCGATAAAAAAGTATTTACGGTACTTATGTACAATTTAAAAAAAATGTTGTTCCGGTGAACTTTAAAACGGTTAGACCGATTTCAGAATGTTATAAGAAGTAGCATAGGCTACATTTATTGTAGAAAATAATGAACATTCTGAGCAATACAACCACGTAAGCCGCGGGCTCAGGTAGTTCTTCTTAATTTCGCATAAATTCTCAAAAGAGTAACTTCTACTTAGTATTTTGCAATCATATTAAACCAAGCTTTTTCTAATTTCAGAGAATGGCTGCTTACAAAAATAGTAAACGGGGAGCGAGCGTCGTATTCAGCGCCTAAGTTTGCAAGAATGCAAGAACGCACGAGGAGCCAAATGCTAGAAGACATTGTTGCTAATCTACAAAATCACGCTGAAACTGGTCAAATACCGAAACCTTACAGAAGAGGTAAGGTTTGGTTATCACGCAAAAATGTTTAAACGGATTTGGGTGAAAATTGCCGCGCAATAGATTTTTACCTGGTGTATAGTGTATTTTTACCATAGGATACATTTTATCCCGGAAAAGTGTTAAGTTCCCGTGGGATTAACAAAACATGCGCACAGGACTTTTAATATAGATATATCTTATGGAATCCAGAATAATTAAAGTAACTCTGTCTGTTAACTTTTCACACCTTGCTTGGTAAACGGTTTTTAAAGAATTTCTGTCGCGAAAAAAATTCTTGAAATAGGAGGTGAAAGTTTTTTTACATTATTGCCCTTCGAAATTTCATTTATTTGTGTATTGCGGCCATAATATTATATTTCTTTTCGAACTTTCAGAATAATTAAAAAGCTGACGGATTTATGAGTAACTGAGACATTTTTCATTGCGTTCCCCAATGAATAGAATTTTAACAATTGATTTTCTTTTCTTTGAATTTGGTTACAATTTTATAGAAAATTGTATAACAAATTATATTCACAATTACTATCAATCTACAGAATAAGTAAATAGAAATTCTTTATTATGGCATTATAGCAATTACCAATATCTGTGATGTAGGCATACTATTCCGAAATGCCTGGTCAATTATTAATAATTGGTTCTCAATGCTTTTTTCCTCTTTATAATATATTCACAGTATAAATCAGAGGGCTTAACATTGTCTTTTAGTAAAAGTTCTATTTCGATCCAATTGAATTGTGACAGTTAATTGATTCAGATTTTATAGGAGCATGACGTCTAAACATGTCATTGTAGGAAATAGCGATGTTGCTCAGTTATTATATATATATCAGGTCGTCATTTGAATCGCGTTAGGAGTAAATGGTAAGCTCACAGATGTTTTAATTCACTGGACGCGTTGTCAATAATTGACAACGTTATGGCGCAGCGAACGTAGAAGATGCATGATGAGGCAGATGTTTATATCGACCATACATGTGTATGTTCTAGTCTGAGTGTGTTTGTCGCTATCCTTATGTGTTTTCCGGATCTCCGACACAGAATATTACTACCCTTATGTGGTCCGTTAAATGTGTAGCGTTTATTTATTACTTATTTATTTATAATAACATTAATTTTATATTTACAGGATCTTGGCGCCCAATAGGCCATATGAGACCATCATCACCTCTACTGGATTCAGTCAGAGACCAATTTGAAGATTACGACCAACTCGCGAAAGACTTCACACGAGTCTTCCTGAACAGTGAACTAAACGCTGCACAAAATGCCCAACTTTTTGACATAGTGTTCCTAGTCGGGCAGTCGAAACAAAAAACTAAATTTATTGGGGTGCGAGCTATATTAGGTGTAAGAAGCAGGTTTGCACCTAATTTAATATTATATATTTACCTACCTTAACTACTGATGGTCATGTCTTCAATTTCCGCTGAAGACCGATGTACTTATTGACCATACAGACGTTTTACGTTTATTGTGGTCTCGATGTTTGTGCTTGTATTTGTGTACTGAGCACTAGTGCCTTGAGTGTATAGTCGTTATTTATTTCAATAAATTAACAAGGTACAAGAAATAATAATATTTATAATATTGGATATTTCTGATAGTAAGCAGTCACCGCAACCTATGAAAGCGCGCTATACATAAAAGTATCAAATGCATATTGCCAACCCAAGGGATAGCAGGAATGCATGAGAAGGGATTAAAAGGGAGGAACGCTACGGATACAGTTAATTTACGACAATTTTCTGTGAGAGGGTAGTACTTCCCCGGTCGAGCCGCCCCATTGAGGAAAAAGAGCAGGAACAAAAAAGAACATACCGGTCGGTAATGATATTGTGGTTGGTTAGTTAAACTATACCCAAATTTTTGAAATTTCAGAGTTTTCCAAGAAATGCTCTACGGTATACAAAGCGGCTTCGGCTCCCCACAAGTGCCGGTAGCGGAACTGCTCGCGCGACCAGCGCCGACTCTGCTCTCACCGACACCCGCTCGCCAAAAGAGTAGCAACTTTCTACAAGTTCCGGACATTGAATCACCAAGGTATAATATAATAATAGTTGATTCAAAAGTCCTTAATTCCGTTACAATGATATTTTCTTACAATGTTTGTTGACAGTCGTTAAAAATTTATAAACTGCTTTTTTCAGACCAAAAAGTGTACCCAGTTCTCCGATGGTGAAAAGGGCTTTCTCCAGGCTAGGAACTATTACAGCAGGTTGGGGACGCTCAATAAGAAAACAACATTCACAGCTAAATGCTGATGACAAAAAGAAATGGGCTAGCTCCCAAGACTGTTCCAGTAAGTAGTCTTTCTATATTTACTTCTTCTCCCTAGCATTATTTCCGGTGTTTACCCAGCATCTACTTATAATCTTATCCTGAATTGACGGATTACTAGTTTTTACCCAGAGCGATTGCCATCTGACCTCATCATCGCAAAAGTAGAACCAGTAACTCATTAGATAAGAGCAAATTAACTATCAAGATTATTATGAGATGTTATGGTAACAAGCGGGACCGACAGCTTAACGTGCTCTCCGGTCACAACAGACGCCCAGACAGATATTTATAACAAACATCTTTTCCGAGCGGGAATCGTACTCGCGTAGTTCGAGGCTCAAAGCAGGCTCACTAAGTCACTACCAGCACAGCACAGCGTTCGTCAATATTATATTTACGTACGATTAAATATATGTAGATTATACGAAATAGAAGCTGGAAGATGAAGAATGACTAAACTGATAAAGTTATGAAAGAGATTTTTGAACAAAATCTATTACCAAGATTTCTTTTCTAATGTACTCCTTTACTCTAAGCTTATGTACCATTTCATAATTTTTTTATAGGTAAAATTTCAAGGTAAGTTTTACTCCAACTGAAATTACAGCTGAATTGATGTAGTATATTGAGCTATTAGACTCGTATTTCTAAACGAAAAAAAATATCTTCTTCAACTGTACTAAGAAAGAACTATTATTAATGACATGCAATTTCACACATAAGTAGCTCATGGTCCCACTCTATTGAAAAGCTACATTAACGTGAGTAGAGCCGCGTACACAACTAGTATGAAATAAATATATCATTTATATCTGATTTTACAGATAAGGAAAGTAAAGATAAGGAGAAAGAAAAAAACGCAGCACTTGCTGTGCCAAGGCTGTCAGTATGCGCTGATGCGCAAAAAGTCGACCGTGCCAAATTAGCACAGACTGAGGTTTGTCAATATTAAAATTATTATTCTTATCCTGTAATACTCACTTCATGATTTATGTTACATGATATAGAAGTATCTAAGAGTAAATGTTGTTGACTTAAGTAAAGGTTAATAGTATCTCTCTATTTTTTTATGTGAGAGGGGCAAACGGGCATCTGCAACACCAGAAGGCATGCAGGCGCATTGCCGACCTTTAAGGAAAGAATACACTCTTCTTTTGAAGGTTCCCAAGTCGTATCGGTTCGGAAAGACCGCCGGCGGAAGTTGATTCCACAGAGTCGTTGTGCGAGAACAGTATGGAAGAGAAATTAATTAAGAAATCAAGGGTTTTTTTTAAAGTCATTTTAATATCTCCCTAATTTTTTCCAGTTCTCGATTATTGAATTCGACCCGGAGACCTTTAGAATACTCTTGGATTACTTGCACACGGGCAGTTGTCCACTCACATGCGCTTCCATCCCGGGACTTATCTGTGCCGCCGAACACTACGACCTGCCGGAGTTACTTCAAGCTTGCTTCCATCACGCCAAACAATTTCTCAGAATTGAAGTGGTAAAAATATTACTGTTATTTTACTATTAGTTTATAAGGATTTTATTTATAAAAAATATAAATCTTAACATGGTCCAAATGAAATGCCGAAAGGGAAAGTGGATTGAAAAGTGAAGGGTGTGAAAGTAATTCCAATTTTTAATTTCTTCGGAATTCATTGCGGACCAACGTGAAATGGGAATTTTATATAGTATTAAACTTATAACATTTGTAACCGATATTTATTTATTTCAGGTGTGCACAATGCTTATATCATTGGAAAATTATTACTGGCGTTATACGTCAGCTTCGGAATTGGTAAATATGATACTGGCCTTCATCGAACAAAGAGCTTATGCACTATTCCAAACACCGGAATTTCTAAATCTATCTGAATCAATGGTTCAGATGATCATGTGTAGAAACTTGGAAGTACCTGAAGTAAGAAAGTTCGAGGCTATGCTTAGTTGGGCCAAGAATAAAATCAAAGCCAAATCTGCCAATAAGACTGATGCCAAAAATGAATTTAAATGCATTATGGATAGGCTAGCCAGGGACTTGAAACTGTATAGAATATCACCGCAAGAGTTGATAAAAGTGGTTCTACCATCAAAGGCGATTAAAAATGAGCGTATTCTCGAGACGCTAATGTATCAAGCTAATTCAGGAATGTATAGAATTCAGGAAGGTTACATCGAGGCTTGCCAGCAACGCCTCCAGAAACAAGACTCAAGGTTTTCCGAATTCGAAAGTTTTGACTACGGAATATAAACTTGGAGCTGTGAGGATTATCAGTGTATTAGATAGAATACGAAGTGCGAGAAAATTGGGTTCTTCTCATTGTGGTATGTTGACGCCTTCTAAAAGTATTATTGTTATAGATGTACTTTAGTAGAGGTGCGAGAAATATTTGTACACTTCTCGGATACCTATTCCTTGTTGTTGTTCATTGATACCTATATATTTTTTACATCTAGCTAGACGTGTTTAGTATAATCATCTCTATTTTTGGTACCAAAAGTTTGAGATAAAACGTATGTAGTCTGGCGAACAAAAAACAAACTTATATTGGATGTAATAAATTACTGATATTTATAGCATTAACGGGAAGGTTTACTTGTGATCCAATGTTAAAGAAAATAGTCAAACTGGGTCGGGTCCTGGGGAATGTTTGTTTAAATGTTTAATTATATTTTACATTTACAATTACACTCTACCTTATGATGTGAAAAATATCCGCCCTGACAGTTAACTAAAAGCGGAATCATTTTGCTCATTGTACAAATTAGACTTTGGAAGCATCTTTCTATCTTTAAGTACAGTTTACCACTTTTAAGATTAAATCCCCTGGGAGGATCCATTCACAATAATTGCTTGTGGACACTGGCACGCAAAAATTGACTGATCGCTAATAAAAGATTAGATATATATTATAGCAAATATATAATCGAATTCTAAATGTTAGGTGTAAAATTTTACATTACTCAATAATACATAATATTGTGTAAAACTATAACAAAACCTAATTTTACGTAGAAAGAATCGTGTAGTTGAATCTCACTTACGAGATCCCTTCATTCAAGCGACGAGAACCTTGTCTTCGTCTTATATTATTTTCGTTTATTTCTCTAACTCTAATCGAATAATGCTCTCTTCTCCTGTGATTCGCATAATCTAATATATTAAATGTATATCATATATTAACATTTACAACTTACATATATTTTATTCTACAAATGAAGCTTTAAATTTCCCATTAAACCTTTGTGTGCCTACATTGTAGTATTTACCTGGAAAAAAAACAAATATATAAATTTATAATCCCATTATTTTCAATAATGTAATAATATAGTAATGTGTTAGCTTAACATTAAAGAAAAAATAAAAAAAATATCGATGTTTTCCTATAACAGTATTGTAGATCGTAAAATGAAATAAATGTGTTCGGACGCATAGACTTACTATCGACAGGCCTTTATATGCAGACAAAATAAGAAACGACTCGCTGATGGCTTCTTCATAAATTCCACACCAACGCAGTGGAACGAAATTAGTCACACACTAAGTTCATTCAGATTTGGTCCAAACTTGTAACTAGTACCATTGCACTTCGTTCCGTTGTATTGGTGTTGAAGTTACGAAGAAACTTCAGCGAGGCTTTGAAATTTTGTATGTATGGAAGGGCCTGTCCGTAGAATATATATTATAAGTCTATGCCTCTATATATTTTAAATAACGGTGTCTATAATCTCGCTTAGTGTTACTTACTTTGCGTACTTTTATTTTATTTAAAATTATAAAGTATTATTAATATCTCCGAATCGTATTATATCTTTAACATTAAACGCAGTATTAATTATGTAAAACTATTAATTTAAAAGATATATAGTAATATTCATGCTTTATTACATGTAATTTTATTTCTTAATCAAAGTCAAAGGGTTTCCGAATTTGCAGCAGTTTTTGAACGCTGTTTTAAGATGTACTGATGTTTAAAAGGATTTAATTTTTAATTCTAAATGTTATAATATATATACTTCAATTACAAACAATATTGAAAAAATAACTATGTTTAGACTTTCTATATTCTATGGATGGGGTTTTCCATGTAGACAAGATGTCATCTTAAATTCAACAACAACGCAACCACACGAAGCTCACGTCACAAGCATGCAACATAACCGAATGAAATTAGCGTGTGACTAGCTTCTTTACGTTGCGTTATTTACATTTTTGTCTATATTGAAGGGCCCGTCCATGATATAATGTAAATGAAGTAAAAGATATATTGACCATATTATATTGAAAAATAACAAAACACTTTTGTATATTTATTTATATGGAGCCTGTTCTTATATAAAATATTATCAAAATATGGACTGTAATCAATATTTATTATCAAATATGTGTCATAGAACCACTTTTAAATCAACAGTTTAAATTAAATGTGAACTGTTAATTGTTAAAAGAAAACTTTTCTGAACCAAGCGTTATCTATAGAGTAATATGTACATTACAATAATATTATGTCGATCCGTTTTACAAATTCATGTTACAATAATCAATTGTCAAACTTTGTCTCTAACATTGATGCATATTGAAATACCAAATAGCGTTTGAAGATTTTTTAACAATATTTTTTCGAGCATATAGAAACAATCTTAAAAAAAATTGAAATCTATCCATTTCGATGTGAAATTTATGTATAAAGAATATTATAAAACGGATAAGCATTTAATAAGCTGTTAAAATAGATGTTATATAATATATATTAGTAGCCTAAAGTTACGAAATTTCAGAAAACTGTTTAAAAGAAATTATATGATCTGTAAATTTTTATACTTCTGAAAGATATACAAAGTATTTCTTATATGTATGTTCGGCTTCGCAATACCGCGGGTATTGTATATAGTAGCTCAAAATTTCTTTACTACCAAATAATACGATTCATTGACTAGACGATGTGTTGGGATTCAATTATTATGTGAAACATTCTATTGTTCGTAATAGTTTCACGGAACTTTTTAATTTAAAATTTTTTGACGAAAAAGTAAAGAAATCTGTTGTTGTTATTAAACAGAAACAATATAGTACTACTCGCCGGTCTGCAAAAATAGTTTTTGGTAAAAGTTTCAGGAGGAAAACTTTGAGACTTGTCAATAAATATCTGGCATAATGCGGTTGACTTGCTAAGCATTATTAACGAAATCTGTAGTTTTTTTTTCATATTAAATAACATAAAATCCAAATAAATGACGTTTCCTAAAATTAATTTCCAAGCAGATTTGTGCCAAAATCACGCTATGAACAAAGTGAAAAACAAAAGATGCATTCCTTGTCCACGTAAGCTTGACGTAAGGTAAGTAGGCGAATGTATGAGTACATATTACAAAAATCAACTTTACAATTCAGATATTAAAATTTATATGTGGAAATCACAAGGACAGAGGTTCAATTTTCTTTGAACAAACAAAAATAATATAGTAGGATATTGTTTTTTATAAGAAAATAAGGCAAAACTTTCCCGAATTTCATTGGAATCCCTCCCTGTTTCAATGGAAATAAATAAAATAATTATATTTCGTAACTGTCTCGTCTGTGCTTAATGGTAATAAAATGTTTTAGCAACTGTAAATTTGTGTCGATGTTGCATTTATGCTTAGAACATTTCAACATTATGTGTAATACTCATATATTATATATAAAATAGTTTTTAATTTGTAGAAACACCAAATTTTATTGAAATTTCAAACTCTTTAATGGTTAAATAACTTTTCTATTCCAAAATTTTAACCTTCCTGTGATCGTGGATGTTGCTATAAAGTATGTTAATATATGGAATCTTCAAAGAATACAAAATTATATCTATATCTGTTATTTTGCGTGAGCAAGATTATATAAGGAAATTTTATGTGGTGAATAAATTTTTTTCTGTATGTGTTATCATTTTATTTCTCTTACCCTGTGTCACCTCTGTCTGTGTATGTAATTGTCCTCTTGATTGGTATACTAATCATAAATAATTTCAAAAATATATAAACATATAATATTTGTTACAAATGACTAGCGTATAAAATATAATTTTTAATATTTTTTTTTCTTTTGTTACTTCGTTTATTTAAAGTTATAAATCAGCTTTGAAACAATTGAAGGATTTTTTTATTTATACACCTTGCAATTGAGAATAATTGATTAAAATGCAAAAAATCAATCATAACTCAATATTTTTTGTTTATGTTAGAAGTTGGCAAACAAACATACGGCCCACCTGATGGTAAGTGGCTACCGCAGCCTATGAGCGCTTGCAGCACCATTAGTAGGTGCCACTCACGCGTTGCCAACCTCGAGATATTAGTTCTTAAATCTCGTTCGCCCAGTAATTTCACTAGCGTACAATGCCCTTCACACCGGAACACAGTAGTGCCTAAACACTACTATTTGGCGGCAGAATATTGTACACTGTGGTACCTACCTAGCCGGCCTCTTGCAAGAAAAGACCTACCACCAGTGTGACTGATTGCACTGGTGGAATAATCTCTATTGTGACAGAGGTTATCCCAACAGCGGGCGATGGGGTCGTCACATCCCGACGCCGGTGACAATATAATCAAAGGTATAAGGTAACCTACATTTGAAAATAATTTAAAGCTTAGAATTTTATTTAAAAGTTTTTCATGAGAATTTAAAATAACCATGAAAGCTTTATTGTCTTCGGATTCTTTTCTACGATGCGATCATCATAACATATCTTTAAATACTACATAGTTCTATTTGTAGATAGAGCAAAGATAGAGTCGACGTGTTAATCCCTTACATATTTACAATATTAGATCACTAGATGGCGTTACAACGAATAACAATAATGTTACCGTACCAAATATTGTCACAGAATAGAAATAAATTTGACATTAGAATGACAGGTGCGCCCGTAGAATGGAACGTATTAAGTTCCTCACGCCGCCGAGAGTAGCGCTCGTGCGCCAGTCTTCTTGCAGCGGGCGTGTAGCCAGCTGCCTGTTGCAGTGCGCGGTGCGAACTAACACTCACGAGTTCGCGGTCATAGGCTCGAACGAACATCGAAATCGACGGTCAGTGCGGTGACCATGATGATGGACAACGGGGTGATAACAAATAACTATGAGTACGGGAATGGGTACATGGAACAGGAGGAGGAGTGGGAACGCGAGGGTCTTCTAGACCCGGCTTGGGAGAAACAACAGAAAAAGGTCAGTATAAAAGGGCAAATTTTAACCGGGTCTAACCAACTAATACATTCACTGGAATCCTAAATATTAGGCACATAATTTACAGTAAAAATAACGGCCGTTTCCTTATCATATTCATGAGTCATTTCCATGGTGTTTGTGTTTATAATATTTTTTGTTGCGTAGATAGCCCTCAATTACCAGAATACCCCCTAGTATATGTGTGTGCATAATTTAATAACCGGACCGCTCTAATGATAATAATTTAAAATCTGATTATCTATTTATAGTAGCCGACTATCCGCCTGTCTATAGAAAATCAATGACGTAGATGATACCGCAAGTTTGGATCTGTAGTGATATTAATTTTTTTTTTAATTTAAACATATTTTCTTTAAGTGACAAGAATAATTTTTAAAATTATGTTTGAAAAAAAATGTTGCTTAAATAAATTACTGCGCTTATTGATAGCTACTATTTAATTATTATTTTTAATTAAAAAATGCGCGAAAATCAGAAAATTCCAATAAAATTTTATAGTTTCCCGCCACAAGTTGTAAGTAGATCGCGGCCGTGGACACTATTAAAAGATTTCTTGAAGCTTTTGGTGCGAGTGAGACGGGTGCACGCCGCATCCCACGGGCGGGAGCGGGCCGGAGCGAGAGGAATCGAATTTCCGTTAGTCATGTCCTAAAATGGGTCCGACGCAGGCGCCGCTGAAAGCGCGGGCGTCTGCCTTTACGTCACTATGAAACCTGGGTTTCAGGGAAACTATGGGTTCATGTGTCTAAATGAAAATGCATCATTTGGATGCTGTTTACGCGGAGAACTGCATGTCTGTGACGAATACTCTGACGCACCCTGTGAGCTCAACACGAGTGGAATGTCATTAACGAGTTGCGAAAGCACACTACTATAGGGCTAGGATATGAAAATCTCAAAATAGATCTGCTGATGCTATGTTTAAAATATTTTTTAAGCATCGAGAATACAGAAAAAGTACTGTACTGCGTTATGTCACGTTTCCTCCCATATTTTTTTTTGGGTGAGGCGAAGTATGATATTTCTTGAAGGTATTAGAAATGCAAACTTAATAATTCTCTGTCAGTTGAGGTAATTATTATTAAAAACATTTTAAAACCAGACATTCAATATAAATATATCTATGGATAATTCAACCACAAATATTTTTTCTTCTGTATCCACTATAGAAATTCCATTATTGCAAAAATTCGCTATCAAGCTCTGCCATTGATTATACGTAATTTCAACTAACGTTATTCAAGTTTTTGTACCAATATACGTTAATTTTATATGTCTAAGTCGATATATATGGTTAAAGAGCGGTGCACGGCGCTGCAGGACACAAATGTAATATAAACAAAGAGCCTGCGACAGCCGTACTCGGTGCATTGGCCGTACGTGGCTGACGGGTCAATGTCGCGGTCGAACAACTTGAGATGCGTCTACGGAGAAGTCACCCGACCAGTCACATACGCAACGAATACTGGAAGCGGTCTTCCGCAAGGGGGTCACTAGAACAATGTTATCCTTAATGACGCTCGTTGATTTCATCAATAGTGAATCATAAAATGAATTTCTTTGAATCAAAGGCCTTGTTATTCCAAAAACTGTAGAAACCTGGCAAAGCTCGTATTAATTTCACAGTAATCGAAATTATAGCGAAATGAAATAAGTATTCTTTACAATAAACTAATTATTATTGGTAATAATTATTATCTCTGTTTTCGGTAATTTCTGAATAAATCAAATTGAAACATATATGAGCAACCTTATATAAAAATCCATTTAAAAGCTAGCCTAGCTATTGTCACCCTACTTACGACGATCCATGCGCGTACCGAATTATTTACGTAATTCTAAAATTATTTAGCCCAAAGATTATTATTATTCCATTCTCATTAAAATTTATTTTCAAAAAATATTTAGGTACCACAACATTACTATTGTTAGTTATCTCTAAAATTTCTTTTGAATAACAAAAAATTACACTTTCTTGGTGTAAATGGAAAGATAAAAATTCAAATGTGTTTTCAATCGGCAGAAAAAGTAACAGTAGTATTTCATTGCAGTAGAAAGATGTTGTGAAAGTGGTGAGGACGAGTCCGGAACTGGAAATATATTTACTAATTTACATAAAATTATTTATTACGACTCTCACTATAAAAAGCTTTTAAACTAATATTTTATGAGTATAGTTAAATAAAATGGTTTCATTTTCTTGCGTTTATTATAAAGGGAACCGACTTAGTTGACACATACATGATATTATGTACAAACAAATATATTATAATAATTATATATTTGTATATAATTTAGATTTATACAACTATTGGAGAAACAAAAGAAAAACCAGAAATTTACTTTGAATAAAATGAGTCATTATAATTATGTCAAATGTGAAATCAGTGACCTTATAACTTTAGACATTCCAATAAAGCTGTTAAATGCTGTCAATTTTATCTCATTTTAAAATCGCATACGAATCGAAACCAAAACAATTTTGTTACGACTAACTCCATAAGTTATCACCTTGGCATACCTTTCGCATAATTCCTCTGAATTCGAGGTCATTGACTGCCGATAAGCTTTAACATGCCGTTGAGATTTTTTTATTGTTGTGACTAAAATTTATTACTCGTACAAGTGCATTTTACATTGTTGTTGCATTTTGTTTGTGTATCTTTGATTTCAATTATAAATGCGTTAAATTCTTTTATTTTATGATTCAACAATTTGGTAACTTTCAGCTGTGCTCTGACAAATTGTTGACGCGGATAACGTTACGTAACTCATGACAGCTATTTTTTCCTTGTCGTCGTTAGCTGGCTGTTGGCAAACGTTCAAAAAAGATACGAAAAAACAGTCTTACAATTCTCACCCCTGTAGTGTACAATAAACTGCATTTTAAATGTAGGCCGTAAAATGAAATTTGAATAATTGCATATTGAATTACGCTTACTTTTGTAACCTTCGTACTATTCAGAACTCGATTCTAAAGCGAAGTTTAAAATACAACATATTTATTTTATCCTTCTAAATTTTACAATTGCTTGGCCTTGTCATAGCTAACTATTTACAGCTGCTAATATAATTTAGCGGTTATACAATTTTTCGGTTTTACGTTTGGTATATTTTGACTACATCATGCAGTACGGTAAAGAAACTTTGGCCAAATAACCACTTTTCGAATTTCACCAATGGAACATGGTCTTATGAATATAATATATTTAACAACTTTCCTTTTTTATTTATGACTACAGCATCCTCTTTAAAGTGTAAATATTTTAAAATACTAGAATTTTTTTTTAAATTGATGATTTCTAATAATGGTAAACAAAAACATAGTTGACATCAAAATCTTATGTATTCATAATAAATTGTCCTCAGTCTAACAAAACCACATCCTCGGTGTCAAATGTTTACCCAAGTATCTATGACAGTTCCTGCCCACACTTAACCACTTAGCATTGTTAACAGAACAGGTTAGGCCTGCAAAGTATTACTATCGATCGTCCTTTGTACTTGCACAATGTTATCCGCTTATCGTAATGTCAATTTAGAATTAGAACGGAAATTAGTTTACCGTTCAAATGAAATATTGTAAAGAATTACAAAAAATATATATCCCATTTACATGTCCAACTTATTATAATCTAACCGCCAAATTAAACGTCAATGAAATATAGCGACGTGAATTTATACATGTTACGCGTTTTAGTAAATTATATCCTACTATCTGCCCGAGACTTCGTCCACGATGACCTTAGAATTGGCTTCAGTGAGTGAAGAATTTCCAAATAATAAACTATTTGTGTACTGAATTTCAACCAAATCCGTTCAGCCGTTGCAGATCTAAACATGAAAATTTTACATTTATTATATTAGTAGAATACTAATTATTTTATACAAATGCATTGTTTATATTTTTAAAAAAATTAAAAGAGAAGAGAAAGAGAATGTTTAAATTAATGATTTCTTGTTAAAATTAGCGGGTAAATATAACGAATTTCTTAAAAAAGTGATTCATCGAAATCTAACCACAACAAGAAAAACATCACGTAAGAAAAATTAAGGATCGTTTTAAAGACGATTTAAACTTAACCTCTAATATAATCGCCATTGTAAAATTTTTGTCAAACATTTATATAATATACTCAATAACAGAAACATTAGCTTTAAAGTTATTAAGAATATTATAATAAAGACTTTTATTTTTGAAGTAGCTCCAGAAAGAAAGTAATCATTTGTAAGTAAGTAATATAAAAATAAAACACATCTGTACCGAATTTCAATTGAATATGTCCTGTAGCATGTTTTTGATAAACCCACATGAACCGAAGATTTTTCCGGAATGAAAGTATTCTGTGTCCTTCCAGGTAATAAGCTATTTGTGTGCTTAATTTAAGTAACAAACATCCTAATATACAAACTATCCATAGCAATACCTAATTATTATATTTCCACATAACTTTTGAATTTCAATCACTTGCGTACCCATCACTAAGTAATTTATTACAACTTGAACCAAGATGCAAGTGAAATGTCGCCATTATTTAAGAATCATTAATTCTCCAGTGCAAGCGACTCACAGGCTCTACTTGTGCTGTTGCCCTTGAACATTGAACTCCAATGGCGATAGTAGAAATGAATATACATTAACCTAATGCAAGAGAAACGTAACTTTCTAACCAGGAGTTACCAATGTTATCGTCACCACATAAATAATAGGCTATCCCCGTATTCATTTACGAGAACTATTGTATTATAGAACGGTAAATTTATATAGCGGTTCATACACATTGTTATCAAGCATTATTAGTATGGTGTGGTTACCGACAAAATAATAATATGTATTTAACATGCAAACATGTTGTAAACTTGTAAACATTCCAAAAGAGCAATAAAATTAATAATTGTGTTATTTTGAGTACTGATATTGAAAATGAAATAGATGAGAATGTGAATGTGTATTTTTTATATGACGACAGTAATAAGGAAACATACGGCCCGCCAAAAGTAAATGGTCACCTATGGACTCTTTCCAGAACTATCAGATTCCTGTTAGCTAAGGTTAAGCACTCAATAGAGGGAGAAGGAGAAAAGGGCTAATCAAGAGGTGATAGTTTGGGCCTCCGATGCACTCATCAAACAAAACGCAACAGTAGTATATTGCTACTTTACTACTCTTAAATTCCAAAGCCTTCATTTTTATTTGAAACTATCATTATAGGTATAAAATTTTCAAGATTAATTATAGAAATAAATAAAGATATTTACGATTATTGTACTCAGATAAAAAAACACAAAAGACATGTTTTTGGTACAAACATAACTAATACCGAATGCGAGTCACTAACAATTGAGACCGGTTTCAAACAGTTCTAAGTACGTGGATACATTAAATTATAGACCCATCATGTAACTTAATTTTATACTTGACTCGGACAATCATGAACGAATGTTTACTTTTGATAACTATTAATATTCTACTAATGGATTTAAACGATAGACATTTAACAATGCAACTGTCGAAAGCTATTCTTCATCTAAATTTTGTATCAATTATAATAATAAATCTTATATAATTTGAATTCAGTACAAGGTTTTAATACAATGTAACAGACGTGAAATTTTATATTAAAATGTGATCTATATAACCCACATACCAACGTGAACAAGAAAGATCTATTATGGCTATGTTGTATTATTCTCAAGTTGTTGTGCATTTCAAAACATTCGAGATAGGCACTGGCCCGCCTACTCGGTGCCCAGGTGCGTTGCATATCAACCTTCCTTATCATTACACAATTCTATTCCTCCATTAACATACGAAGTTTGTGATCATAAAAATAAGTATTCTTTTAAAATTGGTTTTTAATCTGAAAATTGTGGTGAATGATTGAAATGAATATTTTTATAAGTTTACATAATTCTGTTAACTATTTCATTTTACGGATTTATTCGACATATTCTAGGTTCTATGTATCATTACATTTTGTAATAAACGTTACTAAGTTTTAAATCCAGGCTCGAAAGATCACTTTGATCACACATCAGTGTTATATGTACATGACGAAAAAATAATAGTTTTATAATGAAGACTTCTTTGATTGAAGTTTAAAAAATTTAAATTATACACGTCCCGTATAGTGACAGGTTCAGATCGAAACGCCGAACATTGCAAGCCAACTGTTGCCAAAGTTTATTTCTGTGCCTGTCCTCACACCTACGCAAATTGCTTACACTTACTTGCTATTATAATTAGAAAATAGTTTATACTATATTTACTTTGAATGCTGTAACGTCATCGAATATATGCACATTCAATATCGCCATGCAGTACAATTTGATAGCCTGGTGTAGTCAAATAACGATGTTATAATACTGGCATCACACCGTACAATTCTTATCGCAATGTGCATTAAACAGCTTATCTATTGCTATCCTTATCACACTCGCATGTATCTCCGGTGATAATCTCTTCTGATAAAACCCAGCAGCCGTCGTTACTGCGAGGGGAACTTTCAAATTATTATTTGTTCGAATCCCCTGTTCACGCCTGCAATTGATAATATAAGAGATGAACCAGTTCCATGTGAACTTTACTCATACTCTTAAATCATTTAAGTGTTCTAACAGCTGGTAATGTAATTTACATTTACTTATATGCATCGTTATGTAGTAAATTTACTAATGTTCATAATTCATATTGGTAACGGATCAGGTATATCTAGTATGTTGACTACGATTCATGATTGTCTCTAATGAAGACCATAATGCTGATGATACTTTTAGCTAGCTAGGTTTTGCTTTATCAGCAAAAACCGAATTTATCTTTTATCATTACAACGTAATGATATTACTATAATTCAAGTATATTCAAGTATATCATTTATGTCGGCTTAATTTGATTTCGAATTAACTCTCACGTTGACTGCAGCCTTACTCATTAATTAAATGGCTACTAAGCTTCTGATGATAGCTATAGTTGCTTAGTTAGGTAGGTAAAGTTTCTTAAGCTATTATATATTACTCATTTAAATACAACGGTAACAATAAGGCCATGAGTGTTACATTGCAATCCATCTAAAAACTAATATAAACTAACAAACGTGAAGGTTGTTTTGGTCATATCGACCAAATTAAAATAGATGCAGCATTGATTTAATGCTGACAGGCAAATAGTGAAAAAGCAAGAGAGACAGCTGGACATATCTCATATCTATAAGTATTGCTTTCGACCTCGTATGACCGAAAAAGTTAGAAGGCTACCCTTAACAAGGAGAACCGATTAAAGATATTAATGGTACAAGACCAAAAAAATAAAATACAGATAGAAAATAGAATCAGCTAACATTCAAAGAACGTTATCAGAAGTAAACACTTTCACTCGTAAATTCACTGTGGGCGTACCCGTTTTGATGATCTCTTTTTTTTTGGAAGAGCATTTTCTTCTCGGGTGGTCCCGGATAAATCTAACGTAGGAAGTATTTTTTTAAAGAAGCCATAAATATGTTTGTGACTTCATGTCATATACCCACCTACCATTGCATTCGGAGCTTTACAAAAACATTTCTATCATCGATTGCCAAATTAACTCAAGGTCATACTTATTTTGGGTGTGCTATTATATCATTGTATTCTATACATAGAAGTAAACGTAATTACAGATTATGTGCTGTCTATTATTGCGTCAAGCGATACGATATGGTCAGCTGATTAGTTTGTTTACGGTAGCTATTGTTATCATTACGAATTCCTTCATTGTACTCGTGTATTTTAAAATATTGCTCCTCTCAGCACAGTTGTGCCGATTCGACGGGGAAAGTACTCTCCTCTCACAGAAAAACGGCGTTAGGTTTTTTGTTTGAGTTTGTGATGAGTGAGAGCGCAGCGAGCAACCTCCCACCACTTTGTTCCCTTCCTTTTTCCTTCTCATCCTTCCTTCCTTTCCCTTGGATTGGCACACCATAAGCTATACTTCAAGTCTCACAAGCATTCATAAGTTTCGGTGACTGCTTATCATCAGACGGAGCGTCTGCTTGTTTGCTAATCAAATATATAATTTTTCGTATTCCTGTAAAGAAATCGCTTTGATATACCACTAGGAATTTTGCTTCTCTGTTATTTGATACAGAGTTATGCATAGAGTTAATTATTATAAAAGCAAAGCTTCGTTTTGGATTACAAGACATTGTATTATAAATTACACATTATATACATATACATATTCACACATACCTTCACGGACAGTAGCCTACATACATATGTTCATATTTCCACAAAGACAATTTTTTATATTTTATATTATGTATTTATACTTTTTTATTTTTTTCGATTTTTATGTTGCTTCATTATATTAGTGACTTTGCATTCAGATTATATTAAAATGGCTTCCTAAAGAGGTCGAATACAGCACATTACACTACGTACACGAGTGCATTCCGAGGCGGTATCGCATAAATCTGATAATAATGCAAATTTTCTCGCCATATTTTGATTTAAATTGGTCAAAAGACATTTTGATAACAAATCAACCCACATTCATACTTTTTGAACACAAAGTAGTTTTTGAATAGTAACTAGAGCTGTATACATATTTTATATGTATTATTTTGGTTTTAAAGCCACATTCATTGTTACTGTGCGCATAGGAAATATTATGACTACACAGGACGTCTGGGTGAGACTTCCGCTGCAATTTTATGAATGCCCTACAATATTTTATTCCGTTTACATTGTTTCACTGAAATAAATTATACTGGAATTTAAATGTGCTTTAATAAATTTTAATGTAATGTTATTTCAAGAAATTACTTTTTCCCATTTATCCTTTTATTATTGTCAATACGGAAGGTAGACTTCGGTGTTATTTATAAATCATATATTGTGTTACCATAGAAATATTTTGTAGTACAAAAAGACCCATAAAACTTCCTCTAACTAAAAACTTAATTTAACGGTTCATCCCAGGTATAACCACGTAAGATTTCTTGGAAGTATATATTGAAACCTTGAACACTCTGTTTGGACTACGAAGAATAATGATGATATAAAAATATTTACGTAAGCTTGGTTTGAATAAGATATTTAAAATATCGAAGGTATATTTTTATTATTTACGTAGCTTACTAAATTCAGCTATTGCTTATCTATTTCATTTAACAATATACAAAGCAGGAAGTATTTAATTTATGATAATATGTTATCAATAATACGTAATATATTTGGATCGATTATATATACATATTACATGCATACTTTCTTAGAAATATATAATTCCATGCGAATGCAAGTAACAGCTAGACTATGAACAATACATACACCTTACTATTACTTGTATTTATATTTAAACATGCCGAACCTTAACAATAGATCATTTGAATGTAAGTGGCTGCCGTCCAAACGATGGCTAGAGTAGGCGTTCGGCTTTTTGGCTGGTAAGCCTGTTGTTTACACGGTTACGTGCTTAAATTTTTCACTAATTAGCAATACGAGATACAATGTCGATAGCAATCAGAATTATTACGGTAATTTACACGTTATCGTTTTAAATTTGACCTTATGTAAAGTCAGTATTTGGTGTATAATTTCAGTAAAGATTTAAATACATTTTCAAGATTATTTTGAGGTTAACGACGCTGTTGACAAATTTAAAATTAGCTTTATTTCAGTATCTGAAAGATAAAAATTAAATTTATTGTAACATAAGACGATTTGTCAATTCGGTGTTAAAGCATCCAATGCTTTTATGTATTTTTTATGAGCAAGCTATATACTTTACTTATGGACATGTTTTCTTATTTTATATACAAATTCTTAAACGATCCTTTTAGAATATAATGTATGACGAATAGTGTCCCTACATAGCTATCGCGTTTGTTACTGCCTTGTCTAACGGACGACACTCTTTTGTTTTGTTTCAATGTCACACTGTATTTGTAAGTTGCAAGCCACTTAGCCATACGGCCAGAAAATTGTATCCAAATTCGTCGTAATTGAAATGTAGCGAATTTTATCCAAATATAGTGTAAGAAGGCGAAGTAGCGCAGTACTTCAGTAAAAAAAAATCTTTATTAGTAACAAAATAACAAGTGTACCTAAAATCTATCTGACGATATAAGTACGTGAAAATACAAATAGAAGCTTACTTAATGATATCTACTACTACCTAAAATAGGCGGAGCCTAAAGTCATGCCAGAAGAGAATGTAATCGTTACCCTTTAAAAAAAATGTTAAATTACATTTCCTTTGTGCTTATGAAGAGTTTGTACTCTTATATCATAATCTTGTAAGAACTTCTGATATTACATTACATTCGAAGTTTATTCTATTCTATTCGCCTTTTTACAACAGTTTGTAGAAATGATTTTCAAAAAATCTGTTTATTACCCTTGCTTAATTTGTTTAATTTACTTACTAAATAAAAACAATTTTAAATGTTTAGTTGAATCGTATTTTTGGGCGATGAATCTATTTGAGTAGGTGAACCGCAACGAAATAGGTACTAGACGATATTTATCATTGTTACCTTTCGACCGGAACGTGCTTTTGACCTCTCATCTTTATGGTAATTTTATTAAGATTTTTTCGATAGGTAAACGGTCCATAATAGAATTTCTGTTTATTAGATATTGATAATACGATTTCCAAGCAACACTTAACGGATTTGTACTTAAAATATTTAATATATTCCCGAACACATACAACCTGAACCTCTTCAAGGTGCGAGGCGGGCTTCTAATGAGTTAGCTCGCTCCACCGTAGACCTCATCTATGCCTCCGCGCTCGATGGAGGTCAAGAGTTTACCCATTTTATATATTTAAAAAAAAACTTAATATTTTTTTGAGTTGGCTTGAGTGATAACTAAAGATAATAATTGTCTTATACTTACTTCTATTGAATGAGTATACTTACATAACTCATCGTGTATGGATTTATTGTAGCTGAAGTGAAAATAGTCCACGATGTGAAATGTATACCTTCTTTGAACTGGCGTTACCCATTGGCTTCACACGAGTTAGCTTGCAAATGCTAAAACAATGGTCTAGCCATTACAAAAACCTTTAACGTTCAAGAAATATATTTAACATAATATAAGCCACGATCATTATTCATGTGATAAATCATTTTAAAATAAAAATAACTAAAGGGTCAGGCAAGCTGACGGCCATCAGCTAATGTCCACACAGCTCGCATCCTCTAAATCTAGAGCAACATGGATTTATGTTGGGTCATTGTAATAACTTTTTGTTTCTATTTCAAACATTAATGTCTCAGAACATTTCAATATTCTTTTATTTCTTTTTTAAAATAATCCCGTTTTATTATTCACAATGATTTAAAGTTAAGAAATTGTGACACAAATGAACTTCGAAATTACCCGCGTGCCAAGGATATTTATAATATCGACTGTAGAGGAAGGGATCAGAGAACAGCTATCGATTTAGTTTAAATGACCCAATAAGTTTTGTTAAACGACGCTACGCATAGCATTACATCAGTATTTATTTAAGGAAATATTTCCCCAGTTTCCATTACAGAACGCTTGCGAAAGATTTGATCATAGACGGGCTTTATTTATAGTTTGACAGCAAACTCGTTGGCGCGCGGAAATAGGTTTAACGCGCGTATTTAAAAAAAGCGTGAGTAACCGCTATTTTTATAAAATAACTATAGATACGACATACGCGTTTTCCAAAGTTTAAATAAAATTTCAGTACAGCTCTCGTAATTATATAGTTATATAAGGTGTTTCACTTTAAAATGCGGTAACTTTGCAGGAAGCTTCTATAAGTGTAACAGATCAAATTCTAATTACGATATATGATGTACCTTTTTGCTATATTAAAAAAAAATATTTTCATACCATCGCTCGAACTATGACTCTAGCTGAATAAAATCTATAATGTAAGCCGTGCATTACGTCACATCACATATGACGTAGCACATAGCGCGTATAGCGTCATTGACCTGAGTCACCGACCGCGCGCCCGGTTTGTTATGTGTTTATCACAAAGTACGTGGATACATTATGACAGTAGTGTAGTATCTTGTATGTAGCTTGTATTTCGTTTAAACTATCCTTCGCCCTTTCAAAAGTTCTTGTTCCAGCATCAATCCCGGTATTTTGCCCAGGGTCTGCTTATTACCCTTATCCGGATTTGACAAGATACTAGTTCTTACGCAGCGATTGTCATCCGAACACCGCACCCCAAGGGCGAACCAGTAACTCATTGGTTAAAAGCAAGTAACTAATAATATCAGATGTTTTGATAACATCGACCGCCGACAGCTTAACGTGCTCTCCGCACGGTGGTGAGAACCACAGGGACAGACACCTGGACAGAGACAGATAGTAATACGATCAAACCAATATCCACGAAAGGAATCAGACCCGGGACCGTCGAGTCGCCATAATTTGACTTCTTCAGAAACCACTATGATAAAATAATAAAATCAAACTGCGAGTTTACGACCTACCCCACGTAAAGAGTCGTTCACTCCGGCATTTTCCAAGTAAGGTTATTGACCGGTTTTGATGTCGCCGCTACTTGCCTTGCCTACTTAGTGCTCCACTTAGATTCAAGACAACCCGCACCCTACACCTTAATCGAAATTTACTAATTTAATTTTTTATTAATAAAACATGAATGGGTTCATCAATACAAATATCCGCCTCGCACGGGAATCGAACCTGTGGCTGTACCCAGACCGGAAAACATGCCTGTATCGTCCATAAAAACATGTGGGGCAGGTGTGCTTAAGGCAGGTTCGCCACCGCTGCACCAAAACGTCGTCTAATAATAATAATACGTGTGGTATTTATGTATGGCACACAAACATGTTAAGTCAGTAACCTACTTTGAAAGCGGTTTTTAAAGGAAAAAAAAAACTAAAAATTTAAATTAAAACTAAAAATTTAAAATTTTTTAAAGGAAAAAAAAAATTAAAATAAGAAATCGTCAATTGCACATTTTATCATTAATGTTTGTAAGCAGCAAATTACCTAAAAACTATTAAATAGTAATTATCTTGTTACGATGACCGGAGCCTTAGATATAAAAAAAAAAAAACAAATGATATTTTTGATTCTTTCCGGTTGAAGTCGCGAGCGACCACTAGTATGTAATAAAAATATGTCTTTTACAAAATCGTTGAAAAAATATGCCTTTGGAAGTGCCGCCTTTCCTAAAGCGGCGCTCATACATTTTGGGAAATGTGAGTTTGTTTAGTTGTTACACTTTTACACCTTAACTACTCGACAATGACCAGCATTATCAAATTTTGTATAGACATGGTCAAGGGGTATTAGAAAGCATACAGAATGAATGAATGAAAAGTTCATTCAGAAAAGGGTAATGTTCCTGAGGAACAGAAAAATAACTTTTACATGGTCGTCGAGCATAACGGTTGCGCATATAAAATTAATAAATTGTAATATGATAAATGGAGTACAAAGTTGAATTTTAACTTGTACATTAACCGATGTTTGTAACAAAAACTTGAATTGATTGACATTGAATTGACACAAACAAAATCACAGGTAAAATCTAATATGTATACCATATTACGAAATCAAAAATAATTCTAAACGTCAAAA
This sequence comes from Hestina assimilis, assembly GCA_023373885.1. NCBI lineage: Eukaryota > Metazoa > Arthropoda > Insecta > Lepidoptera > Nymphalidae > Hestina > Hestina assimilis. The sequence continues at coordinate 7,879,537 of CM041755.1, read as the reverse complement.
ACTTTCTCGATGGAGTAGGTAAGGTACTTTAAACATTAACTGATAAAAGTATTTTCACAATATAATTATAGTAATTACCATAACTAAAAGAAATCTTCACGCTAAGCATTTTCAGAAAAAATAATCAATTCCTTACCGTACAAGTGCCTGGTCTGGACCAAGCTCAACTTGTCCTTGAAAGATAGTTACACGTGTAAAGTCTATCGCTCAGTGTTGGCAAGTTATAATAATAATAATAATAATAATTTTATGAAATAAGAGGCCCGTCCCGGCTTCGCACGGGTGGACATAATATTTTTTTATATTTCTTTGTTGATATTATTATTTATTTTATTGAAAATATGTTATTTAATATTTTAGAACATACTTTTGTTCTATCATCAATAGTTTCCGCAGCGCATGCGACGAAAGACGTTTTAGGGCAATTGTTTACACTTTAGATTACGTTAGTTAAGTTTTAGTAAGGATCCCAATCTTTTCAATCCAATTAAATCCAATCAGGGTGAATGTAGCTTTCCAATGGTGAAAGAATTTTTAAATAGTAGTTTTGAGTTTATTTATTACAAACATACACACAAAATTCAAATTTTTATCTTCATAATAGATTTAAAGAAATTACAGTGTAGAGTTTATAGAAAGAAGTAAATAATTATGATTCTTCTTTTCATGTTTTAAAATTTATAATTGAATAAAAACAATAATTTTCTACTAATATTTTTACATACAATAATTAAATATTTTAAATAAATAAATAAACGCTACACACTCAACGGCCCCCATTAGGATAGTGATATCCTGTGTCAGGGGTCCGAAAACATTCACAATGACAAGGACAAATACACCCAGACCGGAAAAATATGCTTGCATGGTCAATACAAACATATTATGCCCCGAGCGGGAATCGAACCCGCGACCTGTGGCGTTTAAGGCAGGTTCGCTACCGCTGCGCCACAACGTCGTGTCGTCGTCGACAATATTTTGTCCCATTCCTATGTTTAATTCTTGTGTAAATTTATGGAATACTTTTTAACAAAATGATATTTGAAGTAAAAGTTTCAAAATATTAGAATGTTGGTGGTAATGCCCATAGCATTCTAATTAAATTATTCTATTATTCTAAAAATTCTAAAACGTTGCGGGAAACGCCCCAGTGAGCGAACCATTCTTGGCCCTGAACAAAGAATGAGGAGCTATGATAGCTTTAAGCCTCCAGTGTTAGATTCCAGGCGGACCCATTTAAATGTTTATTTACAAAAAAAATTTTACTTTTTTTAAATAGTCCCATGGCAAGCACAAGACGGGCGAGATACAAAACGGGACTTTGGTATTAGCCGTAGCACGGTGTGGCGTATACTTTACCAGGAAGGTATACCCCTGTACCATTATACACGTATACAATATTTGCAACCGGCGGATATTACTGCGGGTGGCTCTTAGAAGACCCTAGCCACAACATTTTGTGGACTGATGAGTCTACTTTTACCACAGCTGGTTTGTTTAATATACACAATGGAAATCCTCGGGCCGTTAGCCGAGCTGACCTGACTGGTCCGAAATTTTTATCCTCGGATTTTGAGAGTTGGGCATTTTAATAATTTACACAATGCGTGATAAGTAATAAATTGTGTTCCGGGTTTACGTAAAATAAGACAGCAAATGCTGAGTATACTTATAATATTTATAAACCACTAGTTACTTAATCTTAAATAAATTGTTTGGACGCCAGGAGAAAAAGAAATCTAAAACGCCTTTTGATTTAGATTTATCCACACAAACTGTTTATAACAATTTCAATACTTTTAGAACAGAATGAACAGATCTATGTCTCTAATTTACATATTAAATATGATGTACGCCTCGTCTCAATAGACAGTTGTTGGGTAATGCTCGTTCATGACCTCTTTACACGACGGCTAACTTAAAATCTTAAAATAAGAAAACACAAAAAACAAAACTAATCTTAAAATAAGAAAAAACTACTGTGAAGTGAAGATTCGAACTCAGGATGCCGCGTCACATACGGAGCCACAGAACCACTACGCTGTCGTTACTGTGACTGCATATGCGAATTAGTTATACCTAACCAGCTTCATTTATTTAGTATAATTTCAAATGCTGAATCATTAAAATTGATTTAATTAAATCATTTAATAGTAGTATTAAAACCTTTTTTTAATATTCATTTACTGTATGCCATACGATTACGCTCGTGATTATTATTATTGTATTTAATTAATTTTGACGAATTTTATGTATCGATCGATCGCAGATAAATTTTTAATTTAATTTCTTTATCTGAATATCAAATTTGTAGCGCACTGAACGTCAAATTATTGATACGCTAGCGTTTAGTAGCAAGTAGCAATAGTAATAATAATAATACGTGCGCTATCATAATATGGCATACAAACAGAATGTTCATTTGAAAAAACGCCAAACTGAAAAAATAAGATGTTCAGTAGGTATAAGTTCACAAAATAATTTTTATAGTAAATCAAGTCTTCAATATTTTTTCTACTAAAAATTATAATTAGTTAAATAAAAAAATAATAAAAAAATTGATCTAAGCAATGCTTATTTCTGCTAGAAATGCTTAGATGCTTTTTCTAATTATAAATAGTTATTATTAATGGTCCTCCCTCCAAATAATCAAAAAGTAGACAAAAATGAAACTTCCCACACTCACGTTAAGAGCCAGCCCTTCTACCGTTGAGCTATTGAGGCTTTTTATCTGTGGATGTATGTACTTCTGTCGAACGTAACTAAATTAACAAATACACCGTTGTGGCGTTGTGGGTTGCGAGTCTGCCTTTAGTCTCGACGGTTGCGGGTTCGATTCCCGCTCGGGCAGGTGTTTGTTAAATTTCTGTCTCGGTCTGGGCGTTTGGCCGTGTGGGTCTCCCCACCGTGCCTCGGCTGGCGGTCCCGATTATTATCAATAACATCTGATAACAAGCGTTAAATCTTGATAAGTAAATTGCTCTTATCTAATGAGTAGCAACAAAACAATTACTTTTTTATTTTACGCGGGTAAAGTGTGAGCGACTGCTAGTATGTAATTAAAATACTTATGTCTTCAATTTACCCGCGTGAAATAAAAAAAAAGATTTGTTTTATTGCTATTATTAGAGGCAGGGTAAAGCAAAGCTAATATGTACAATATTATGTAATGCAAAATAATTCCAAACATTGAATACTTTTCGATGGAGTAGGATACTTTAAACATCAACTGATAATAATTTTTTTTACAAGAAAATAGTACTAATTAACTAAACTAATAAAACCCGTGGTGTAGACCAAGCCTTTTTTTATGTTAGAAGTTGGCAAACAAGCATACGGCCCACCTGATGGTAAGTGGCTGCCGCAGCCTATTAGCGCTTGCAGCACCATTAGTAGGTCCCACTCACGCGTTGCCAACCTCGAGATATTAGTTCTTAATCTCGTTCGCCCAGTAATTTCACTAGCGTACAGTGCCCTTCATACCGGAACACAGTAGTGCCTACACACTACTTTTTGGCGGCAGAATATTGGACACTGCGGTGGTACCTACCTAGCCGGCCTCTGCAACAAAAGACCTACCACCAGTGTGACTGATTGCACTGGTGGAATAATCTCTGTTGTGACAGAGGTTATCCCAACAGCGGGCGATGGGGTCGTCACATCCCCACGCCTTATTTTTATCCTAGTCCCTCTCAAGATAGATATACGTGTAGCGCCTAGTGTTGGCAAGATATAAATTTTCGAAATATTTAAGGAAATTACGGTGTCGAGTTATAAAGCACGTTAAGATTTAGGATATTAAATACATGTGAAAATTAACTAAAACAATACGGAAAAAGAATTTTTTTAATATTAAAAAAATACTCGAACAAAGATGATATACATTTTATACTAATATTTTTACAAACAATATTTTGAGCTTCTTTTGTATTGAATTCCTGTATTTGTGGAATTTTATTTGGCAAAATAATATTTTAAAGTGTAAGTTACAGAATATTAGAATTTTGGTTGTAATGACAAAAGTAGCACTTTTCTTGAAAAGTCTGGCAATACTAATTACTAATCTTTACTCCGCCTTTGCCTCTTCCCCCGCTTCCTAGCAACAATGGCGTCAAAAATTCTTTAGTCGCCGGGAAATACCGGCGAGTAGTGAATGCGGTTATTATTACGTAGTATACGTAATTATGAAACAAAAACAAAATATGTTTGTCTTTAAAAAGTTATAAATTTAATTATTGTACTTTAACATTATAATTAATTAATTAGTTTATTATTAAAGCTGACCAAAATTTATTAGTACAGTAAAAGCTCTTAACAGTGAATATGAAATGGTATTTTATATGGCATTATAGGGGATACGTTCATAGCTGACAAAATAAAAACAAACATAAAAAATAAATTTAATTCAAGTTTTGACCATACTTATTACATTAAGGCTTAGGCAACGGTTTAAAGAATTTTGTAATTTTTTCTTGCTTGGCAGTTTTTAAAATCTCTTTCAGTTCACACAGATCTTCAGTAGTTGCATTAGCAATGTGCCTCTTGAAAACAATACTTCGTTCCATAGGCAGATCAATTTTCATAAAGAAATCACAAAGCTCATTTGCCATTCTTAAACCTTCACTAAAATTTTTCAGATTAAATACCACATTTCCATATTGCTTGTTGAAGCATCTTCTTCAATGGGCTGTGAATTTAACATTTCCTCCAAGTCGGTTTCAGTCAAATATTAATGTTGCAAAACAAGCAACTCCTGAATGTAACTTGATTCTATCTGTTCGTACCCATTTCGTCCTATTCCACTCACAATTTCGGCTATGTTTGCAGTAATAGTTTGCATTTGCACAGATTCTTCGTCATTTTCCACAGTCAGAGCAGGCCACAGTTTTCTCAAGCACGAATTCAATGTGTATGGCTTCAGTTCTTCCAACGATGCATTTTGCTATGTCAAATTTCTTCCAGCATTCCATAACATTCATATCAGGATTCATATCACCTTCCATATTATTCAAAATGATTTTGAAGGTTCGTCTAATGTAATAGAGCTTAAAGACCTGGATTATTCCTTGGTCCATAGGTTGAAGCAAAGCCGTCGTGTTGGAAGGTAAAAATGTCACTTAATTATTAAAAAAAAAAATGGAGTATGACCTGGTGAATTGTCCAAAACTAGAACCACTTTAAAGTCTGAATTCTTTTTTTAAAACAAATTTCAACTCCAGAAACATAACAATTCCGGAATTCACAGTCACAAAAAATGGCACTTGTTAACCACGCTTTCTTATTAGCACGCTAAAACACTGGCAGGTCGCCCTTGTTTTGATTTTAGCGGTCTTCGATCCATAATGACAATGCCACTTCCATTTTTCTATTGCTGGATCACGAACAATTTTCGACATTTTAAATTACGAAGACAGCGGCAGAGACGTGTTACTCGATCAGAGTTTTTGTAACGAATGGAACGATGAAACAATAAGACACGCACAGCGGGTTTTACCAAAGAACGGAACATCTTATACGTGGTAGTCTTTAAAAATAAACTTTATGCACTGAGTAATAAGGTTACTTTAATTCTTTTTGTTTACATTTTCAAAAACACCGACCGCGGCGAAGGCGGTTTATGTCAAAGGCCGAAACAATACAGCGTTGAAGGCGGTTTATGTCAAAGGCCGAAAAATACAGCGGCGATATCACTAATAACATACTTACTGTAGGGTTGTAATAAGGTCTTTTTACTTTTTTATTAGTCGATTTATCGGCGAGTTTAAAAAGGATATTTAATTGGAAACATACGTATTACAATTGTTTTTATTACTATGCATGTACTTTGTACCGATTAAATCCGCAAATAAAGAAATCTTTAGCCGCGATTATAGGAATTGGGTCACATTTTTTAAATTTGAATTAAGAAAAGAAAAGAAATTTTTAAGTTAAGATATTTTCGAATAATACTCTAAATAGGGTTATGATGTGTCAATTTACCATAAAATACTATTTTCCTATTTAGGAAAATTATTTATTATTAATATTTTAAAACGTAAATTATGATCTGAGTTGGTTAAAGTAGGTAAAATTATTACGTAATTTAAACACTCAAATGCAAAATAAATTCAATCGAATTGTAGAATGTACTATGTAGCTATTAGCTAGGTACGTAATTTATTAGACTAATTATATCTTGATTAAAAATAAAATTAGTAATCTAACTAACTACTTATCTAACGATAAATAATAGATTTCTAGTTGGATGGATTGAATTATTTTTAACTGATATTTTTAAAGTGACAGGAGTGTGAAGGAAAGTCAGTGAATAAATAGGGAGGTCAATGACTGAATGCTGATTCGCTTGCGTACCTACTTGTGTGAGCTGTAGTATAAAATTAATATCGCAAACAGTTATCCCTCTTAAAGTTAGTTTTTAATAATAATCATTTGAGCTAATTCAGATGTACATTTCTGTTTACGTATGTTTTATTTAGTAATGTGTGATACTGAATTATAGCAGTATAAGTTTTATACATATTTTATTGCGTTATTTGTGAAGATAAAGATATTCTTGGAATTTGCTTGATTTTTCAACTGTATTGAAATTCAGTTAAAAATTAAAATAACATTTTACAATCGATAATCTTTAATATTGCAAAAAAAAAAACAAATTTTAAGGTTAAGGAAAAGTTTTACCCTTTATTTGGGACATGCGATAATAGACAATAATTCAATTCTTTTTGAGACTACATTTACAGATTAATATTCATCTTGCTATTGTTCTTGTAGGCTACTCCACTGAGTTATGAAATACGCGTTATGAATACGGTCTTGGTAATTTTTACAGGTAAATATTGCATAAAATCGTTGTAGCGTGTAGGTAGCGAGCCCACCGATTCGATGGTCACGGGTCTCGATTCCGTGGGAGGCGGATAGTATTGATGAACCCATTCATGTTTTATTTATTAAAAAATAAAATTAGTAAATTTCGATTAAGGTGTGGGTTGCGGGATGTCTTGAATCTATGTGGAGCGCTAAGTAGGCAAGGCAAGTAGCGGCGACATCAAAACCGTCCAGCGATGCTACCGGTCAATAACCTTATTTAAAAATGACGGAGTGAACGACTTTTTACGTGGGGTAGGTCGTAAACTCGCAGTTTGATTTTATTATTTCATCATAGTGGTTTCTGAAGAAGTCAAATTATGGCGACTCGACGGTCCTGGGTTCGATTCCCGTTCGGGGTGGATATTGGTTTGATCTTATTAATATCTGTCTCTGTCCGGGTGTCTGTCCTTGTGGTTCTCACCACCGTGCGTCGGAGAGCACGTTAAGCTGTCGGCGGTCGATATTATCAAAACGCCTAATAATATTAGTAACTTGCTTTTATACAATGAGTTACTGGTTCGCCCTTGGGTTGCGGTGTTCGGATGACAATCGCTGCGTAAGAACTAGTATCTTGTCAAATCCGGATAAGGGTAATAAGCAGACCCTGGGCAAAATACCGGGATTGATGCTGGAACAAGAACTTTTGAAAGGGCGAAGGATAGTTTAAACGAAATGCAAGCTACAGACAAGATACTACACTACTGTCATAATGTATCCACGTACTTTGTGATAAACGCATAACACACCGGGCGCGCGGTCGGTGACTCAGGTCAATGCCGCTATACGCGCTATGTGTTACGTCATATGTGATGTGACGTAGCGCACGGCTTGAAGTATAGATTTTATTCAGCTAGAGTCATAGTTCGAGCGATGATATGAAAATAGTTTTTTTAAAATATAGCAAAAAGATACATCATATATCGTAATTAGAATTTGATCTGTTACACTTATAGAAGCTTCCCGCAAAGTTACCGCATTTTAAAGTGAAACACCTTATATAGTTTATATAAAGCTGATATGACTGTGATTCTTCTGGTATTGGAATATTCCAGATGTTTCTTTTTATTAATAGCCGTCGATGTATTAAAATATCCCAGACGGCGGATTTACGTGCACTAGAAATTATTACTATCTATTTCTATAAAAAGTACTTATATTATTCAACATGTAACCATGCCATTCCTACTTTTATTCAAATTTAATTAGTAATTATAAATTTGGCGTTGAATCTAAATAACTTAATTTTCTTTTCCAGGTATTGACATCACACCAGACAATTTCACTGGACACAGACACATACAGGACTTATAAAAACTTGTTCAGGTATTATTTTTTAAGAAGTGATTATTAGGCAAATAAAAATAAACAGTAGTAGAAGCCTTGACATTTTCCTCTTAAATAGACCGGCTCAACGCAGGAAGCAGTATCCTCTCTATTGCGTTCCAATCGATGACGATGATGACAATGGCAGAGATACAGACTTTCGTCACTTTTCAATTCTTTTACTTGTACTTGTACTTTCTTACTTTTGGCTACTACTGGTGTTGCTGACGTTCATAGGCTTCTTTGCCACTTTAGTGTACCTACAATAATAGATATATAACTACAAAAATCGTATAATCGTATCACAATCAATAGTCCTATCGGTCATTGATCCTTTGAGATAGCAAATAGTGCTTGCTAATAATGTATATACTCAATGTTTGTTTACATGCAAGAATGTCGGTTAACTATCCTTTTTATTGTTTATCAAAATGATACCAAGTTAGTGTTGAACCGAAACGAAACACTTACAGGTGTGTCACTGGTTGATTAACATTCTGAACGCAAACTGGTACGTAGATCATTTATAATTGGCCTCAATTTAATTGGGTCTCAAATTCTCAATTGAACAAACACAGCCGAAATTGTTTGTTATACGTAAGTTTTAAGTATAAATGTGTACATTTATTGTTATAAATGATGTCATTGATTGGATATTCTGATAAAGTTCGTTTGAAAGTATTTTTTTAATTTAGTTTTTATTACGTATCTTTTCCTGGCTATTATGGATTTCATAAAATGATGAGGTCAGCCTTTCATATGATGTTATATCTCAACTTCGCTCTATCTTTATTATCGTTTATATTAATGATACATTACATGTGCTCTGATCTTTTGCTCGTTCAGTCTTCCTATGGATCTTTTTAATTTCGATGCAAGGAAATACAGACGTAATAAGCTGCCCACACTTTTTTTTGTCTGACCCATACTATATGGGTATTGTAAAAGGTGCAAAGGCTTATGCTGTTAACGCAAAACACGACGCGAGAAGAAGAGAATATGGAGAAATTAAAATAAAGTATGCTATAAATTATAAGTAGATAAAATACCCAGAATCATTCTGCATTCTCAACCGCCACTACGTGAGATAACATGTGTCAACTATGAAAGGCTTTGCTATATATTCGAACAAGAAATAGAATTTATTGAATTAATCCGAAGGTATACGAGTCCTTTCGTTTGGCAACACACCGCTATTGGGAATGCTTATTATATAGTACCAAACCTACGTGATAGAATAGTTTTTTTTTTCCTACCTTTATGAAAAGTTCACTTTTAGTCCCTGGGACCAGGTAGAAGTCTTCGATTATTTCCTGGCAAGATGTTACTAAATTACTCACTGCACCTCCCGGTAACCTATGCATATCCCTCGTACCAGGGACTGAAAGCAAATTTTTCATCGTAGAAGAAAAAACGTATACGCACTATATGAGACTCGCGATTGTCGCGACAATAATCCGCGGGTGAGAATTCCCTACTTTTCTCCCTAGGTACTATTATGTAATATGATGTGAAAAAATTACATTTTTTTCTTCCATTAATCCGCGTCTGAATCACATTTCCCTGCAAATCGTTGCAAAACCGTTAATCGTACTTTGAGACAACGTCGCGCGTCGCCCACTACTTGTATTCATCAATCAAAATAATCACCGATTGTCTTGTCATTATATCTATGATACTACATTAATTTGAATTACTCCAAAGTCAATCAATGAAAAATTTTATATTCCTACAAATTAATTGTACTTAAAATTTTGCTCCAATATATTTTGCTCATTATACAGATCCTATCTTTAAGAAGATTTTATAATAATTTACCGTAACATTCATTTTATTTAAATATTCATGCATAAATTATTTTAACTATGTCATGGGGTAATTTTGATTGTAATGAATAGAATATTTAATTTTTATTACGATTTTAAGCGAAATTACTAGCTATTATACTATTACTTACTATATATAACTGTTTTCAACGACCACTTGTATTTAAAGTACAAGAATTATCAATGAGTATCATGCCATTAATTTCAATAACTAAATCATTTTATACAACGCCTTTAAATCAACATAAAAAACCGGCTAAGTTCGTTTCAGACTCGCAAAATATATCAAATTTGTTATAGAGGTAATTGCGAAATCGAATTTGTTTTTATTATAACGGACGGACGGGCAAAGGGGGCTGAGTATAGTCTGTTAAATGTAAGTTGAACCCTGCGCAGTAACACGTTTTTGGGTCTCAAACATATGCGGTATGAAGGGGACCGCGTAACTATAGCAACGCGGCGACGCTACACCCGATTAGTACACTCGCTCGCGATTGTTTTAGTTCTTTAAAAATAAATCATTAAATATTAAATTTAAAAATAATTTATTTTTGTCAGATGTGTTAACATTTAATTTTATTTGAGAAGATAAGGTGTCATTCCAGTAAGTGACAGTGATTAAAAAAGTAAATTTACCTTTTTCTATACTATTTATTTGTTTTATTCTATTTAAATAATTAATAACGATAATAAATAAATAATTAATAACGATAATAAATAAATAATTAATAACGATAATAATTAAATAAGACACCGTTGTGGCGTTGTGGGTAGCATGTCTGCCTTAAGTCTCGACGGTTGCGGGTTCGATTCCCGCTCGGGCAGATGTTTGTTAAAATTTCTGTCTCGGTCTGGGCGTTTGTCTGTGGGTATCCCCACCGTGCCTCGGAGAGCACGTTAAGCTGTCGGTCCCGTTTGTTATCACATAACATCTGATAAAAATCGTTAACTCTTGATAAGTAAATTGCTCTTATCCAATGAGTTGCTAGTTAGCCCTTAGGGTTGCGGAGGTCAGATGGCAATCGCTCTGTGTAAAAACTAGTAACCTGTCAAATCCGGATAAGAGTAATAAAGCAGACCCTGGGTAAAATAAAATACCGGGAATAATGCTAGGATGAAGAAGTAATAAATAAATAATTGAATTTAGAAGAAATAATAACTATATTATATACTTGACTCCATTTTCCCACTTTATAAAGAATCGATTTAAATAAGACGAAACCAATATTTTTGTCTAATATTTTTGTTCATTATTGTACCTGCGCAGAAGCGGCCATTTTGGTTCAAGTTACATTTAAGGAACTATAACCAAGTTACATTGATACACTTTCGATACGGAACCCTAAAAACTACGCTAACTCAGTCGAATTAGCTTGTTGTAATTTATGCGCCACCAATATTTTTTCTCTTAATTAATATTCATTGTGCATACCTACTTCTTTGCATTCTCGACACTTGAAACTGGATATTAATAGTTTCAATTAATTGAGGCATCGAAAATACAATTTTTTGTAGCTTTCTAAACATGTTTTTTCTCCTACAGACGCTTTCGTCGATTAACAATTCGCCCACTTTTTCGTAAAGGTACCTTTGTCCCCCTTCGATTTTACTATAGTAATTTATATAATCTAGCTATTAAATTATCAAATACATTTATATTTGACGAAACTGCTGTTTGATTTAGCTATTATTTTCATTGGTTATTTTAATATACTATTTTGAAGAGCTGCTGAAGCTTACTAAGCTAAGCTTATTGAGATTATTGATAATACATAGATTAGAATTGATATAAGGTATAATTGTATTTATCAGTACTATAACTCTGTGAATCTTAAGCATAAATAACATTTAAAAAACTTTTATACTTTTGTTTATAGAATATATGGATAATTGGAAATCAATTTCTGTCTCTTATAACTTACTTCAGACCTATATCAAGTTCAAGATTCAGTATATTTCGCAAGACTCGTTCTGTGACTGGCATGACAGATAAAACATTTGCTTGAAGCTGACTCAAAGGTCAGTCCATTTGAATTTGTCGATGTAATAAATATAAATTTCACATAAATCAAAATAATTTGATATATGGTATAGCGTATGAAATGAATAAAGGCCGTATATCTTTCAGTACTAGCCAAAAATGTGACACAGCCAAATAATTCATTAACTTACAATTTGTGCCTCTAAAATATTATATTCTATAGCCATGATTATTACAGTTATTCATTCTTATGGTACGCTATTATGTTTGTAGGTATAACATAAATTAAAAGAAGTAAAAGGTGCCTGTTTGTTGAGCGGTGAAATTAATTACCACGAACTTAAAAATATTTACTGGAGGCACTTTAACTTTCATATTTTTCCTTTACACACCGGTGAGACAATTCTATATATTTATATTCTTCATACGAAGATTTTGCAAAACATATATCTCGTTGTTTGAAAACAAGATATTAGATCTCATCAAATAATAAATAATCATTGTTATTAAACAATGTCTAGGCTAGATAAAAACGATTACATAACATTCTACAAAAAACATAACAATAGCACAATAACATTCGCTTTTTCAATTTCTAAACCAGAAATGAAACAATTTTCGCCTTGTAGTAACCTTCGTTGCTTAGAAGCGTTGAAATGTCCACAGGGCGTTGAAACGATGGTACAAATCTAAATATCACTTCTACACCTGCACTTTATTTTAGTTCTACTCTGGCCGTGAGAGTCGCAAGGTGATGCTGGATTATTTTCACATTCTAGGTCGCGTATGTTTTGTCTCAGGGACATTTTCACCGACCAAGCCCGTCTGTTTAGCAGTTTGTCATTTTTAGTGCGCCTTGACGAAATATTACCGGACAAATTTATGTTACATTCGTTCTATTTTATTTTAACGGATAAATTTAACTACTTATTTTTTATAAACTAATTATTTAAGTAGTAGCACATACAAGTTCTTCTCAACGCAAATAGACCGGCTCGACCGTGGAAGTGCTACTCTCTCATAGAAAATGGGCTTATAGTTACATAGTACTTTTGCGTTTCGTTTGATGGGCGCCGGAGACACAATCTCCCACACCTTCGGCTCCCTTCCTTTTTTCCTTCTTATCCCTTTCCTCCTATCCCTTAGGTTGGCAACCTACATACGATACCTCAAGTTTTGCAAGCCTTCATTGGTTGCGGTGACTGCTTACGATCAGGCGGACCGTTTACTTGTTTCCCAACCGTCATGAAAAAAACTACTTTATTAATAAATAATTAATTATATTTTCATTTCATAAATTATGACCATAACATCTAAGACTTAGACCTGGCTTCCTTTTTAGCTTACTAATAAATAAAGTTTACCGATTAAAACCTGCCACAGGTACTAAATCATAAACGGCTCGTTCCAAAATGTTGACCTTATGGTAATTATCGAAGATTTAATATCAGTATACCTTTCCTTTATTGTGGATGTAAAAATCGTCCCCGTTACCTACACCGTTATCTGATGACACGGGCAATATACAAGATATTGTAGGTCACTCGTTAATGGGCATGTATTATTATCCCTCTGTCCCGTGCCAAGAGGCGAGTTCCAAAGGTGACTCATATGGTGACTGTCAGAATGCAGTTCGATCGCTTTTCGTGTGTTATTCCGCGATGTTGATTTTTTAAATTATTAATTCAATTGTTGACTCGTGATATTTTATATCATATCTTTTGCATATTAATTAGTGGTTTTAAATAATTTGAGGTTTTTCCGCTCAAGTATAATTTTTATAGTTATTTATTATATAAATAAACGTGAATCTAAAAACAATTTCGATTTTAGATCAATAAATCATATTTAATATATAAAATTCTCGTATCAAGCTTTAATTACCACAATCCTCCGAAACGGCTTGACCGATTTTGATGAAAGTTTTATGTATATTCGGTAGAGTGAGAATAGACTGCTAATTATTTTTATGGGTATAAAATACCCACCTTATACCCACCTTATCACTTAGGGGTCCTAAGTGATAAGGTAGGTACTCCACCCCAATTTTTTTATGGTGTGGCATTAAAAATACATACAACCAGCTAACAACCCTTAATTTTCACCATTCTACCATCCACTCCTATTTTTAATAGCGATATTAGTAATTCAATATTTTTCACCGGTATCACTTCTGTTCACAATTAGACTCAGTTAGGGGTTGTTGCTATCCTTTTGGTTGGTGCCAGATTTTTTTTCGGTGCAGGACAACATCGGTCGGACCCGCTAGTATTATATAAATAGATGTGTACCCTGTACATGGATACCTATAAATAAATAAAAATAAACACTGCACACTCAACGGCCCCCATTAGGATAGTAATATCCTGTGTCGGGGTCCGGAAACATTCACAATGACAAGGACAAACACACCCAGACCGGAAAATATGCTTGCATGGACAATACAAACATATTATGCTCCGAGCGGGAATCCAACCCGCGACCTGTGGCGTTTAAGGCAAGTTTGCTACCGCTGCGCCATAACGTCGTCAATGCCTATGCGTGTGCGTTACCTATGGATAACAAAACGGCTGGACCTATTTTATTAAAATCTTTAGGCAATCTTTTTTACTAACCTAGCAAGTGATCCAGTAAACATTGGTAGTTAACGGATTAACAGAAAAGTCCACGTAGACGAAGTTGCGGGTTGATGCTACTTCACTATATAATTATATATGTATTATTTAGTATTTAATATTAACCTGTTATTAAGAATTAATATGACATATATAAGTATCTAATAGAATAATAATAATAGCTTATATTGCTCAATAATTTTTGTTGTGAATCGCTTGTGGCTTTCCAACTACAATCCGGCTACAATCAATCTATTGATTCAATGGTGAAGTCAATTATTTACACATTGACGTAATACCTATTGTAACGGATTTTTCAGTCAGTCGATATGTAAACATGGCATTGATAATTATATGCTTATTAAAATTAAAACTACTCACTCAGACTCAATTAGAATTATTATTCACCCGAGCAAAAGCTGTCATTTTCAGATCACAAGCAGACACTTCTATTTTATTTACATGCATAAATTGTAAACGAATTCAAATATTATGAATCATATTGATAAAACCAGCCCGCTGACATTATCACTTTCCTATATCCTTTACCCTCATTTCAAATTCGTATTGAAATATAAAAAAAATAACATCACACATCTTTACCATCACAAATTGAATTCTATTGTTAAGGGACCATGAACAGCGAACCGTGGTAATAAATCAATTTATTTTATTAGCGCCGACTTCCGTAGTTCCAGTGTCGTGTCGTTATCGTTACATGCGAGTGAAAGAACGGTCTAATTATCAGGCTCAATGCCGATAGAACGCAAGCCAGTTACTGAATGAAATGTATAGGACTATTTATCAGCTGTGGCCTTGACGACTTGAACCAATCATTTGCATTTCATAGGTGCGCCATTTACTAAGTCTAGTATGTGGAAGACTGAACTATTTATAGCGTTATAGGCTATTATATCTTCAGCGAAGCTTCACCTGCTATGCAGCTGCAAATTTTACGCATTTTTTAAAACTTTTTTCCATCTATAAATTATCTCATATAAATAATTTCTTCACGTAGCTTGCATTTTACTAGTACTTTATACTGTTTTATACTATTACTGGACACGTCAAGCATTTTGTCAGGAATATGAATAGGTGTTAAATGAATTATAATATTCTTTTTGTTAT
The DNA here is from genome assembly GCA_023373885.1 of Hestina assimilis. Classification (NCBI taxonomy): domain Eukaryota; kingdom Metazoa; phylum Arthropoda; class Insecta; order Lepidoptera; family Nymphalidae; genus Hestina; species Hestina assimilis. The sequence goes on along the minus strand of CM041755.1, from coordinate 7,863,797 downwards.
TGTGACCATTCAGTTATTTGTTCAATGCACATTCATCATGAAACAGAAGAAAAGCAAAAATTCATCACACTCAACGGCCCCTATAGTAGGATACAATACCCTGTGTCAGGGGTGCGGAAACACACACAATCACCACGACAAACATTAATCGAACACACGGCCAATGGCGTTTAAAGCAAGTTTGTTATCTCTGCATCACAATGGTCGTCATTATCAAACCTCTAAGCGTTTCGCAAATCATCGACATCTTTAATGTAATATAACGCAACACGAAAAAATATAAAACCAACCATCAAGTTATATAGAACTTTGACCAGTTGATGTCTTGACATTTGCTACAACAGCATTAGCAATAAGTATCTATCAATGTAGCTCATTTGAGAGCTATTTTCAATATTGCAACTTTCATTCTTGCCTAATGCAAGAAACCTAACGAGGCCGAATGCGTGATTGTGGCATTAGTTTTGTTTGGAAAGGTTCGATCTTTGTTCCGGTTGCAAGGATATATAAAAACACTTATCCTTTCTAATGACATTACAAGATAAGAATATTAGTCTAAATACTAGCCAATTCCCGCACTTCCCTCGAAAGTCCTTTACACTTGTTCAAAACAAAACAGTGCATGAAAAATATCTCATAGCATTTATATCGCATGATCTTATCTCGAAGATCATAAGTTTCATAAGTTTAAAATAACTATAACACAAACATTATACGAGATACAATAATTATAAGTACATAAGTGGCAAAGAAGTGTACTGTATGTCTAATTAAAAGCTACCGTAATCAAGAACATACACCGTAATAACTCCAGCGGTATCTTTTGTTTCTTTTTTGATGTCGGAGGGAAATCTTCATAAGATACCTGGACTCGTGAGGAATCGAAGTTATGTTGGATTTCTCCCACTCACTTCAGTATTCTCGGCAAAAGTCTCGGTGCTGGGTGGGACCTCTGTATAACCCATAGCTCACTTTTAAGCTCTAAAGAGTAGACCCTTTCAGATAAGCTATATCAAGTACTGCCAAGTATTATCTAAAATGAAAATGAAGTTTTCTCCGAGTGAGATTATCCCTTTCTCGATCTCACTCAGTTGTTTCTTGACCTAATGGTTCCACGACATCGCTTTGCCACGTAACATGATTACATAAAATGATAACAGCTGAAGAAAGGACGAAGAACGGAAAATATTATGACTGTTCCCAAATTTTAGCACTATATTGTTATAAATATATTGGCATACTATAATTTGTTTGTTTTCCTTGTCGTATACAAGGAACATAAATAGATATAAAATAATCTGAAGTATTATATCATTACAACTTTGAAACAAACTTGAGCAAAGGCAAGCTATTTGTATGAAATGTTATACTTGAGAATTGTATGAATTTTATTAGCGAAAAATATTGATATGGTGATCTATCTAAAGGCCGATTAGTATCAATGCATTCGTTTTACATTTAATTATAACATACAAACATATAAAAATATCCTATGTATTTCCTTTTGAAAGTTGATATTTTTATAAACAAGTTTCATTGCGCGCTACAAGAAAAATTCGAGCTATTTCGTATATCTGTTTATATTAAAAACGCTAATTCATTATGCTATTAAAATTTGTAATCGATTATAATAAAACCTATGAGTCATGTGGTATTTGCGCTGAGTAATAAACTCTTGAACACGACAAAAATAAAAATGTAATAAAAAGTTTGACGAAACTTGTTTCTAAAAATATTAAATCAATAATAGACACGAGTGTATCGATTCGTCTTCACGAAAATCGAGCTTCTATTTCACTGTATTAAAATAAATATTGCCAGTTTTAATATCCACTGAGGCAAAGGTAAACATTGATACTGCCATTCGCATCTCATTTCAAGAGCTTAAAGCGAAACTCTTGTGTTGAATTTTATTACAAACCAAAACGTAAGATTTAATAAATTGTAAAGAAATTACTGATTTATCAATTCTAGTTTTATTCCGTGGAATTAAGAATTTTCCATCTACCTAAATAAGAACTTTGACCTATTTAATAAAATGTCTATTCTATATGGATGACCCATTTCAAGAAGTCCCTAAGTCCACTTAGGGACTTTATGCACTAATAACACCAAAATAAACAGAATCTCATTATCTATCGTTCAGTCTAATCGGTTAATTTCTAACTTATTTCTACGTCGTACTTTTAAAGATGTTTTATCCTCAAGTTTTAAGAAGTACCTAAGTCCACAAGTCTAGTCTAGTCTCATCAGTGTCATAAGTCATAAGTCAAATCCATCGTCGCCATCAAAGAGTATAAAAGATATGGAGATGCTATATTCGTCTACAAAAAATTTTAATCAACAAATATTACATAAAAAGACGAAGAAGTAATAAACATAGAGTTGCGTTATTCATCGTGTGGTTGTGGGAGAAACTCCAAGCATTTCCCAGGTCTTGCGACTCAGTTGTAGGTTTAAGGAGACCTCTTTTCTGATATACATCAACGCTCACCTTGCACTGCCTGCATTCCTCCTCCTCTCTAGCCAAATTTAAAAAGAGGCCGTCAGAGCTGCTTTAGATGCTCATTCTAAAATAGAACTCACTGCAGCTTACTTAACTATTTCATTTTATTTTCTTTAATTGAGTAAATAACTGGGCAACACTAACAATATAAATAAGCCATTTAATAAACATTAAAAATATATGAAGGAAAATATAATAAAATCTTTTGTTTGGAATTAGTAATAATGATTATATTTTAAATTGTTTTATAAATGTATAAGATTCGATTAATAAAAACTATATGCATTTAACCGATTTTCAGAACATTTTTCATTTCTTGGCAGCCATTTCGAGTCACATTTTGGCATTGACCTTGATACCCATTATTTCGAGTTAGTTATCATTTCCGTAGTTTTAATCTCTATGATTCCCATAGTTTTTGTACAACATAGAATTATGAATTCGATCAAAGAATAGAATTCAGTAGAACTCGTCAACTCTCACAACCGTCATGAACGTCTTTCTCAAAAATCGCAGTCTGTCAGCACGTTTCAGTCGGTGGTTGTCTCCGTTAAATAATATTTTTTAAAGTAATATCTATATGTATCTATATACACGTATAATGAATTGAGTAGGCTATCCCGTAGCTATAATTATTTCATGTAAGCATTATAATATTTAGATACTCTTTTTAATCTTTATGAATAAATATAATTAATTTATCATATCATAATAAATATTGTACAATATTTATTATGATAGTTGAAACTCAAAAACAAGCTATGCACTCTCTAGGTACAGCGGACTTAATTACTTTATAGCTCTATGTAGTTCAAAATGTTAAATCAATGTTCAAATACCAGTGTTCCCAACTCAGATGTTTTCCCTTAAATTTAGGATGAAAATAAGTGAGTTCGGATTTTATATTTTTATATTGTTCAATCAAATAAAATCAAATATTTTTATTCAACATAAAAAACATAACACTTATTTGTAGAAAGTCAGATAATACCAAGTAAGGAATATACATATGAAGCCTTATGGTCTGAATTATATCTATCAGCATTGATAAGTAATTATCTGGATGATTCTGGAGACACTTATAGACATCGTATGTTAAAAGACGCTTTCATATTATTTCAGCAGCTTTATGTTATAATATATGCCTAATTGTTGTATTTTGTTTGTGATATTTCCAAATAGTTGAGCGGTTTCAAGGGGTTTTGACAGCAGTTTAAGGGTAAATATTTTTTCCGAGTTGGTATCATCATCATCTGTCATGTTTACCTCCCGACGCAAAAAACGTTGCTTGTGTGTACAATCCATGTCTATGTAGTTGTGCCTACCTGTTTTGCAAATAAAAGCCTAATAAGTCCCTAAGTCCATCTATTTTTTTAAGAAAGTCACTAAGTCCATCATAAAGTCCCTAAGTCCACGTTTTTTCCGCAACATTTTTCCAATTTTCTTCAACAAATTTGAAAAAGACATATTTATTTTAAGTCTATGGGAAAAAAGACTTTAGGATCTACATTTGGATATCACAAATTTATTTCAAAGGCAAAAAAAGGCGAAGTAAAACATATTAATGCACTTTTCTCAAAAGGTAAAAAACGGACTTAGGGATTTCTTGAACTGGACCATTGATATAAAGATACACCGCCATATGATTCTCCAGATTTCCAGTAAAAATTAAAAAGAAAAAAGTACCGTCAGAGTTTTTAATATTATTAATATCAGTACACTTAAAGAGCAGTGGATCAGAACCTATGGTCAGCAAGAAGCAAAGTATGGTTTTTCGAGATAATAAAAATTCTTGTGAAGGACTAAAAGAATGACAAAGCAGAGAAGTTAACTTAAGAGTCATCTATTGATTATTATTGAATATTGATTGACGAATTCCATCTACTTCCTACAAAATTCCGAACCAAAAGCTAATAAAGTATGTAGATCAAAACTGTTTTGAATAATTTTCCAAATGAGTTCATAAATCAAAATAAAAAAAATCGTAATGAATTCGTAAAATATGTAGTAAATGGTGAAACAATTTTAAAAAAAAAAACATAAATCAAAATTTGTTGGAAATAAAATAAAAGAAAATATATTTTAGTTATTTCTAGAATGTTTCTTAGTAAAAGTCTCCATATAAAATAGAAAATGACGATCAATAAAATTCAGAAGACACAGTTTTATTGCAACCAAATTTTTTTTAATACGGATTAAATTTATCGAAAACGCTTTTATCTTTTAGATATGATTTAATTTTTTGTTTAATTGTTACAACGATAAAGTTCATTACAAAAGTTCACATTACAGTCCTAACTTTAAGAGTAATAATATGATAATTTTTAGTAAATTTTGGTACCATATAGAAGGTTATAGACTACGCTACTCAAAAAGGGAGAAAAAGAGGCTACAATTTTTATGGGGAACCATTATATTTAAATTGCATTACAGTTACCTCAAAAATCGTTATTCATGCAGGCGAAAACGCGGGCAGATGCTAGCATAGTGTAAAACATTATAATTAGAATCTATATCTACTATATTTTTTATTGACTTAATACGACGACGACTTAATATTTGACGACGTTGTGGCGCAGCGGTAGCGAACCTGCCTTAAACGCCACAGGTCGCGGGTTCGATTCCCGCTCGGAGCATAATATGTTTGTATTGACCATGCAAGCATATTTTCCGGTCTGGGTGTATTTGTCCTTGTCCTTGTGAATGTTTCCGGACCCCGACACAGGATATTACTATCCTAATGGGGGTCGTTGAGTGTGTAGCGTTTATTTATTATTTATTTAATAATATAAAGCCTCAATAGCTCAATGGTAGATGGGCCGATTCCGTTGAGCGAGCGTCGCGGGTTCGATCCAGACCCCCTTGGGCTATTGTCGTACCCACTCCTATTGCAAGCTTCGAGCTTATTTGAAGGGCCCAATATTAGTAATGTCTTGAAAAAGAGCATTGCTAATATTCTTTAAAAAAAATAAGAAGTATTGCAATAAATAAACGCTACACACTCAACGGCCCCCATTAGGATAGTTATATCCTGTGTCGGGGGTCCGGAAACATACACAATGACAAGGACAAACACACCCAGACCGGAAAACATGCCTGTATGGTCAATACAAACATCTGCTCCGAGCAGGAATCGAACCCGTGACCTGTGGCGCTTAAGGCGGGTTCACTACCGCTGCGCCACAAGGTAGTCGTTGTATAAATTATTAATTAATTTCACGATGCCATTTTAATAAGTTTTTTAAATTTAATTTTATGATAAATTCAAGACTGTATTTTATAAGTGATATTTTCTTTTTCCTTGCAAGTATAGCAGTACACAAACAATAACCGTATACGCTAATAGTCTTTCGCAAATTTCAAGGGGTCGGACCCTCGTCCAGCTCCCCCACAACTGCAGTATTGATTAACAGCACTCGGGGCTGCATTTAAATGCGATTCCCAATATTTTACATTCAAATAAACACAGGTGCTTTGGTAACAGTATATAGAAGAATCAAATGTCACGCTATTTGCAAGCCTTGAAATACTTGAAGTTTTTAATTACTTGCAAGTAAAAACGATAACAATGTGTGAATGAATGAAGTTGTTTTATTAACCGGGTTCAGAAGAAAGAGCTACTGGTTGTCAGTTATTTTTTTATTTTCATATAATACCTTAGATTTGTATTTTTGGTGGAAGGGTATGCTTCCCATTTGGCCCCATTTAAATTTTAAGAAAAAATACCAATCTTAAGGGTGAGTAATTAAGAAATGAAATTTGGAAATACGCTCGAATTTTGTTTATGCTCTATAAGTTTTACCTCAAAACTCCGAAATTTGCTTATTCAATATTTCTTACCAGTGAGTTTAATGTAGAACAATATATAATTAAACGCTGATTAAGATTCACAAAAACTTATTAGATTCATGCTAATAATATCCACAGTTGGTGCTACTTATTAACAGACACGATACCCTCTAATAAATAATTAAGACAAATATAATTAATTATACCTAATTTATTAAAATCCATTCACCGTTTATGCTACAGAGCTAAAGAATATACATAGATACATACACTCAGAAAACATTACACTTTATGAAAACTTCAAAACCTACAGTAAAAGTATTCAACATTTTATAAGGGTAATGAATAATTTCTTCTTTCAGACTTTCACAGCATGGTGCAACAGTCACCTGAGGAAGGCCGGTACAGGCATAGAAAACATAGACGAAGACTTCCGCAATGGGCTCAAGTTGATGTTACTACTAGAAGTCATCTCTGGTGAAACTCTACCCAAACCCGACCGCGGCAAGATGCGTTTCCACAAGATCGCCAACGTCAACAAAGCCTTGGACTTTATTGCATCCAAAGGTTAGTAGTTATTTTTATTCACATATCAAATACAATTAAATTATCTGATATTATTTTATTCCGAGCATAAATTGAACTAATTATTTTGTTCTTACTTGGATCCGTACTCGTAAGCTTACGGTCTTCAGTAATATTAAAAAATCTATCAGAAATATTTAAATGACTCTACATCTAATTTTACAAGCAGAAAGTTTTGTCTAAAACATTAAAGTTAGAAACAATAGACAGATTCAATTGTTTTCACTGGCATTAAAATTTATTGGCAACATCTAGAAAGCGCTAGATATTCTCGAAAATAGTTAATTCGCTCCTTCATTAACTCTCTAGTCGTAGAATTTAAATGATCTTTAGCATGCCAAAGTAATAGAAGTTTATTCTTAGCAACATTAGGGTCAAGGTTGTCTTCGTCACTTGTCTTCGCTCACTTAATCTCAGTGTAATTATTATAGTTAATGCACAGACGAAATTGAATTTTGTTAGTCTTCATCTCGATGAAATATTGGATTAGCTATTCGTTTTAAGATTATAATTTCAAATTATTATTAATCTTTCATAGATAACTGAACAAGTTGTTAATAAACCAAAACCTGCTGTTGGCTATTTGCAATAGCATGACTTTGAATTAAATTATCTTAATCTAGGTTAATACTGTTACATTGGCAACAAATATTATTTTTTAAAGGTATTTTAGAAAAGTATTAAATATACTCTTTCGTAACTTTTTACTACGTTGATGAAAGTGTTTGCCTGTCTAATTACTGAATAAAGCAAAGGATGATTAACGAGAGAGGTAAAGGAGAGGACCTTAGTTATTTAGGGCCTCTGAGGCTCTCACTTATCGAACGAAACGCAACTATACTGATACTTTTACTTCACGTCAAAATTTTGTTAGACAATTACAAGTAGTTCCTATATCGATCCAACCCGCTTATACAACTAGGCTTTACTTATAAAATATTTTCGTGATGTTTGCAGGTGTAAAATTGGTGTCCATCGGTGCCGAAGAAATCGTCGATGGTAACCTTAAGATGACGCTTGGTATGATTTGGACCATCATCTTGAGATTCGCCATTCAAGACATCTCGGTAGAAGAAATGACTGCAAAGGTAAAAACTTTTTCAAAATATTCAATTAATTTTAAGCAATATTTACATTTATGACTCAACTTTGCGGTTATTTATTCTTCGCATTTACCGCAATTTACTTATTCTTTGCATTTTAGCGTAGTGAAAAGTTTTTTAATTCTGTTTACTGAAATAAAATAAAACATTTATAAATATGAAATAAAAAGTAAGAATGGGTTAAAATTGTAGATTCATAAAAAACCGCTGCACCGCTTACAATACAGTGTCGACCTTAAAACCTTACCTTAAAAGTTTACATACGTCAAAACAATGACTAATCAATTTGCATCTTAATTTACAGGAAGGTCTACTTCTCTGGTGCCAGCGCAAGACTGCACCTTACAAGAATGTCAATGTTCAGAATTTCCACCTTTCCTTCAAGGATGGTTTGGCCTTCTGTGCTCTCATCCACAGACACAGGCCCGACTTGATTGACTACAGCAAACTCTCCAAAGATAACCCACTAGAAAACTTGAACACCGCATTCGATGTCGCCGAGAAGTATCTCGACATCCCCCGCATGTTGGATCCCGATGGTACATATTTAATTTATTTTGCTTTATTTTTTTACAAGTTATTTAATGTTCTTTTATGGATAATATTATATAGAGACTTTCTTTAAATACGTTTTCATACACTTGACTGTTTAATTTTACTAAAGACGTCAGGATATTAATAGAGTACGAGAAGTCACAATAAAAAATGTAAACAATAAATTACACAATTATAGCTTATTATGCTGGATATTACAGACCTTATAAACACGCCCAAGCCGGACGAACGCGCCATTATGACCTATGTGTCATGTTACTACCACGCGTTCCAAGGCGCGCAACAGGTATAAAAAAACAAAATGGCTGCCAATGAATTCGATACCCGAGCCCCTAACGCCAGGCCTTTGTGTGTCACTTATAGCATGATCCGAATGTATTAGCATTACCTTGTCGTTAATGTGGGGGAGTTCTGGTTGTATGTTGGTAATGGGAGCTATTCAAGACATAAGATAGCAAAATTTCATATGGTTAGTTGCCACCGTCTCCGACTATCGCTTTGTGCTTAAGGCTTCTTGGTAAACTTAAATTTTCCTTATCGGCTTTATATGTATGTCCCATAAGATTTAAAGTTTACCTTTTCATTCACACAAAATATTACTTCATTTTTTTCATATCAACTCCAGATATATTTTATTTTTCAAGCTCCCATAACCATCTTCCCCTACATTTCTTTTAATGTCCAATAAATATTTATACAATCCTAGATCATTTTATATAAAAATAAAAAATATAATAGGATTAGTTGCAGATAAATAAATCATTCGTATACCCTTCGTATTACCTATCGCAGATTGAGTTTAAAAAATAACCGTATTTCAGCTTTATCTTTGTTATTAACTATTTCATAGTGTTATAAAAACTATTTGGGATGTTTGTGTTGTTACTACTTGACATTTTTAAACTTCCATTTTAACTTAAATGTTATCGATTCTATTATGATTTTACGAAAAACATTACAAACAGCCCATTCTCGAATCTATGAGTAAACACCGCATGAACTAACTTTGTGTCGCTTGCGTGCCGCTTATTAGATCTGCAGAATACCGCGATGCCGGACGAACGAGCCGTCATGACGTACGTCTCGTCCTACTACCATTGCTTCTCAGGCGCTCAGAAGGTTTGTCATGTCACATCATTTGTAAACGTTGTGTGTATTTGTTTCTATGCTTATAATCATTTTAATGTCATAGTTTAATTTCGTAATAAAGTGATAAATAATAAGTACTATACTTACGCTGGACATTACCAAAAAAAAAAGTCAAATATTTCGTAATATTCCCATGCCAACTTTAAAAAATGCTTGGTCATAAGACCATTAGCAATTAATATTTGATGTATAATTTTTTCTCGTTCTACACTTACCAGGCTGAAACGGCCGCGAACCGCATCTGCAAAGTTCTCAAAGTCAACCAGGAGAACGAACGCCTTATGGAAGAGTACGAGCGTCTCGCCAGCGATGTAAGTACTAACTTCCAAATACGTAATTCAATTAAATAAAATCTTAAATACTAATAACTCATTTCTATAGCTATTGGACTGGATCCGGCGTACTATGCCGTGGCTGAACAGCCGCCAAACCGACAACTCGCTTGCCGGTTGCCAAAAGAAACTGGAGGACTACCGTACTTACAGGTAATATGGTCACAATAACAAGACCATTCAACTCATTGCTCATTATGTATTAATGCGTTAAAAAAATGTTTTAGGCGTAAACACAAGCCACCACGTGTAGAGCAGAAGGCCAAACTTGAGACCAACTTCAACACCTTACAGACCAAACTGCGCCTCAGCAACCGCCCCGCTTACATGCCCACCGAAGGCAAGATGGTTTCTGTAAGTATCAAGAATTTCATAAATAAACGATTTTTTTTTTACCCAATTATCTTAATATCTTATTCTCTCTTTTTTTAGGGTTCCGTAGCCAATAACAAAAACGGAACCCTTATAGTTTCGTCATGTCCGTCTGTCAGTCTGTCCGTATGTCACAGTCAAATTACAAACTTATGTATTTTATGGTCTCTTTTAATTCGTTGATATCCTAAAGATTCTACATCATCAAGCTTCGGAACCCTTTAGATTCCACTGTGCGTGACTGCTAATTATTTAAGTATTTGAAGTGATTACATAAAGTATGCGTAATGTTTTACCTTACCTGATACTAGGACATCGCACAAGCATGGAAGGGTCTGGAAATCGCCGAAAAGGCCTTTGAAGAATGGCTACTGAGCGAGATGATGCGTCTTGAGCGTCTTGAATACCTTGCCCAGAAGTTCAAGCACAAGGCTGACATCCACGAGGACTGGACCAGAGGTACTACAGGAAATTTGATAATTGTGGTTAATTTGATGACAATGTTTGCCTGTCTGCAATGTCCGACATAGTATGAAACACTTGACATTATAATCAATTTAACCTTAAAACTAAATCAAGTGCAGACGATTCTTTAACAACAATGAAAATTAAATTTATTTATATTGTATTAAAGTATAAAATTTGGCGACCGACTTTTGCTACTTTGATATAAATTTATCCTGGTCTTAATATTTGTATAAATTTGCATATTATATACATTCTTCCTTTGATGATTTTCCTGTATTTTGTCAATATCTAACGAAACTGTATAACATCATTATGTAATATACAATCTTGTCCTATATATAATATACAGCGAAGCATCCCTCAGTCATAACGAGATATCTGAAACTATAATATGCTCAATTGACTTGAAATTTTTCATGACGACTCTATTTGCGATGTAGACGCTCACTAAGAGAAGATTTTACGATAGTCCAAAATAAATTTAAAATCAAAAGCCACCGGTATTGATCTGATTGTATTCACACGCGTGAAACCATAGGCATAAGCTAGTTTTGTAATGTGAACGGTTGGTCCAGGCAAGGAGGAGATGCTGCAGTCGCAAGACTTCCGCCAGTGCAAGCTGTACGACATCAAGGCCCTGAAGAAGAAGCACGAGGCCTTCGAGTCCGACCTCGCCGCGCACCAGGACCGCGTCGAGCAGATCGCCGCCATCGCGCAGGAACTCAAGTCAGTACATCTACTTTTTATTAAATTTCTTTCATGTACTTGTACTTTTTTTTTTCTTTCATGTACTTTTTTTTTGCTATTCTTGCGAATTTCCATTTGAGAAATAAAAATATTGTGATTTAAAAATATCGTAGGTACTGTAATGTACCATATTTCACGTGAATTAAGAAAAGCAGAATTTTCGGAAATGTAACGTCAGACAAGACATTTACTTTTGCCCTTGATATAAGAAAAACAGAATTTTCAGAAAAATATCAGTTCGACATTTATGTGAAAATCAATAATTTCAGAATTTCCGCGGTGAATAGTAACATAAATAACTAAATAATAAGTATTAACAGTAGTGCAATATCAATCAATAAAATGTTTTTTATAAGAATAATAGAAAAATGAAAGAATTCATATATAAATGTAATTTTTCAATGGATCAAGTACATAATAGTTCTTATTCACAAAGTATGTTATTTCGAGCTATAAATATTGTATTTTTCGACGGAAACAATTCATACAACATTTATAATGTATATCTTATGTTCTTAACAGCAACAGCTTAGAAACCACTTTCTAGTCCTACAAATAAAAAAGATACTATCGATGTATTTAATATAAAACCCGCGTAATGTATAACGGATAAGTTCAACTTTCTCGTATTGTTACGTAAGGGAAATGGAAAGTTTTAAAGTAGTATTTTAAGAACGAATGAAAATATGTAGAAGATATGTGATTAGAATAACATTAAGATTTACTTTCTATTTGCATACATTTTTAATTGTTATGTACCTATGCATTTTATTTCTCCTGTTTTTAAATAGTTACAATTATGTTGTTACTGTACTGAGTAGTAATTAATATATATTTCGGTTAATATTAAACAAAGTTACCTTAAATTGTATTAAGATTAAAATTTTTATCAATAATTTTTCAATCATTAAAATTTATTGTTTAATACGCAGATTTAGACACATTATAATTTAAAATCTATTTTTGTTTTATAAAGACATAGATTCTTTTATCGTCTAATTTTTTTGCTGTGTAAAAGTATTTCGCGCGGACCATTGAGCTTTATTTTTAATTAAAACACTCTACGTGGAAGTTCTAGAAACACAGCACGTCCTAACATATCGTGATACCAACAGCACCCTGGAGTACCACGAGGTGGCGTCGGTGAACGCGCGCTGCCAGCGCATCTGCGGTCAGTGGGACCGCCTGGGCGCGCTCACGCAGCGCCGCCGCCTGGCGCTCGACGACGCCGAGCGCGTGCTCGAGCAGATCGACCTGCTGCACCTCGAGTTCGCCAAGCGCGCCGCGCCATTCAACAACTGGTACGTAGTACGTACCTCGCAGTGGTACAAGCGGCCTGAAAAAGGAATAGATAGAAGAGCTAAGGTTCCCTAAAATCCCTCTCATAGAATGAAATGTAGAAGTACGAATACGGTCGTATTACTTTAGCTACATTAATTTTTAAATGCGTACTTACTTGAAAGAAAATATCCATTACAATTACTATGTTGAGTACCAAAGATGTGAATTGTTTAAAATATTTTAAATGAAGTGGTTATTCTAATGGTTTATAATATTTCACTTGATATCGAATCAATGATAAAAATGGAATAAAAAATAACATCTGGGAAGATTAATTTCAATAAATGTAAACGACAACAATTTATCCTCAAATCATTACTCAAAAAAGTGATCGTGTTCAGGTTGGACGGCACCCGCGAGGACCTCGTGGACATGTTCATCGTTCACACCATCGAAGAGATATCAGGCCTGATGGACGCGCACGCGCGCTTCAAGGCCACTCTGGGCGAGGCCGACAAGGAGTACCAGGCCATCGTCAACCTCGTGCACCAGGTCGAGTCTATCGTCAAACAGCACCAGATCCCCGGAGGCCTGGAGAACCCCTACACCACGCTCACCGCTCACGTAAGTTTCAAAAATAGTAATTTCCTTTTAACGGTATAGATGATATTTATGGTAACTATACCCTGAAATTAAATCGAGTTATAGATTGGTCGATAGATAAAAAGTAAAAAGAAAAAATAGTCAGTTGTAGTCGAATGAAAACAGCAGAATATTGAATATCATTAGAAGACAAAGCTCTCTTCGTGAATCCACATGTACGTCATGTATGTACTATGTCTATGTGTTTAGTCCGGCTGCGGCCCTTGAGACACACAAAAATATGAGACCACTTTAGAAAAATAGATTAAAAAATTAGCTTCTCTCTTTTTATGTCATAGAGTAAAAAAGTAATCATATCCGCTGTAACTAATTATATGTTTTATGTAAACAAATGTGTCGACACTTCGAGGGTCACGGGGTATGGGCCCTCGTGTACCCTTATTAAAAAGACTTCGGAACTGATAATACTGTGACCTTTCCCCCCAGGAGCTGAACCGCAAGTGGTCGGACGTGCGGCAGCTGGTCCCGCAGCGCGACGGCACGCTGGCGGCGGAGCTCCGCAAGCAGCAGAACAACGAGGCGCTGCGCAGGCAGTTCGCCGAGAAGGCCAACGCCGTCGGGCCGTGGATCGAGCGGCAGATGGACGCCGTCACCGCCATCGGGATGGGCCTGCAGGTGAACACACACACACATCACACCCTTCTGGACCTGGGCCAACTACTTTCGGGGCTTCTCATTATAACAATTCTTTTACAAATACATTTAATTTTCAATTAAAAATTTAAATTATTTTTGATTTAAACACAAAATTCAAAAATAAATTTTAAATAAAAAAAATATATGAGTCAAGTGCCTTGTGGACCACGCACAGTCGAAACTAAAGGGTTCAGCAGCTTGATAATGAAAAATCTTAAGAACGTTAAAAATAATAACGAATTAAATCGGCCTCAAAATTAAGCTGGGAGTTTCGTAGTAATTATTAAAAGCAAAATGAAAAACAAAGTTATGGGAACCACTTGATATATCTCTTAAATTTGTAGACCTATAAAATATATCTCTTAAATTTGTAGACCTGTAAATGTTCTACAACTTCTAATGTTTCTAGAATTTTAAATCCCATAGTTCAAAAGTTAGAGGGGGGGTCACAATTTTTATGCCTTTAGCAGCTTATATCTCAACAACTACTAATGAAAAAGAGCAAAATCAAACCTTCTTACCATTATGAAAGATCTATCCAGAGATATCTGACATGTTGCCATACCTTGAATTTTTTTTTTCAACTCTCAGTTACATGTATGGACTGCTACCCCTATTTTTTATATATTTTAGGATTTCATTACAAAATCGTGGTGTGGTTTATAGAATACACCGAATTACTTAATTTCGTATAGATAGAGCCAACAGTCTCCGAGTAAAATAACTGTGACGTACGGACGGACAGACAGACGGACATGACGAAACTATAAGGTTTCCGTTTTTGCCATTTGGCTACGGAACCCTAAAAAGATAACTACATGAAAATAGTTATTTTTATGACAGAAATTGGTCAAATGAGTTACCCCATTTAAACGATCAGATATTAAAAATTGGCCAACATAAAAACACGTAGATACTCATAAAGAAAAAAAGTTAAAGTTTACACCAAAAGTTGTAATTGATGGATTAACTTAATTTAATAATATATAACCTTATCTATTTTCTATATATTCTAATACACATGACAGGGCTCTCTGGAAGACCAGCTGCACAGGCTGAAGGAGTACGAGGCGGGCGTGTACGCGTACAAGCCACACATCGAAGAGCTCGAACGCATCCACCAAGCCGTACAGGAGGGCATGATCTTCGAAAACAGGTAATAAACGATGAAATAAATACATTAATAGCTATAAATTACGTCACAGAAAAGACAAAAAATATAGCCTGTAATTTGTTTACTATTGCAAAAATGATTATTGTTGAAAAACGTGGATTTCGTTTTGCTCCATTGTTCCACGTCGGATTGGCGTACATGACAATAAATGTTTCAAATTTTTTTCTGAGATATGCAATTTTCACACATACATACATACTTTTACCGCAAAGCATGAGATGAATTCGAAACACCAATGTAATTCAGAGCTTTGAATACGTTTATTTCCACTCAAAGAATATATTTAAAAAACGAGTATTTGTGCCCAGATATTCACAATACACAATGGAGACGCTCCGCGTGGGCTGGGAGCAGCTGCTGACGTCCATCAACCGCACCATCAACGAGGTGGAGAACCAGATCCTCACGCGCGACTCCAAGGGCATCACGCAGGAACAACTCACCGAGTTCCGCGCTTCCTTCAACCACTTCGACAAGAACCGCACCGGTAAGAGTTCAATCAAATGACAGAGACATGTACATTTTGAAACGAAGTTCCATATCACGGCTTACGGGTAGTGCGATTTAGTAGAAATCGTCACGTTACGAAAATGACTTATGCTGTGTATGTGTGTATCAAGCCTATTTTGTAGAAATGCAAATAAGCACACGAGCAAGTGAGTGCGCGCCGGATGCCCAACTCTTTCTCTCTCTCTCTCTATGTCCCTGTCTCTTTTTATCATATAATCTATTGAAATATATAGATCTCATTTCAAATCACATTCTGAGTTGAAGAAAAAACGTAAGGAACTTCGTTATTGACGTGCCCCCCTGACCGCACATTTTTTTATACTTATTTAATTAAATGTATTTTTATAAAGAATATTGGCATTGCTTCTTCAATTTTTTTTTTAATTTTTTACTAATATTGCTATGGCCTCTCCAATTAAGCTTGCGCTACGAATGGGTACGACAATGGGTCAAGAGGGTCAGGATCGAACCCGCAACACTCGCGTTAACGGAGCGGAGTCGGCTCTTCTACCGTTGTGCTATTGATTTATAACATAATTATATAAAAAGTTGTGTTCAATTTATTTTTATGTAATTATAAGTTTATCGAGCGACAACACTGTGAAACATTTTTAAAATTTTTCCTTAACCGGTAACTAAATTTTAATTGTTACTCCCAAGGTCGCCTGGCACCTGAGGAGCTGAAATCGTGCCTGGTGTCACTGGGCTACAGCATCGGCAAGGACCGACAGGGCGAACTCGACTTCCAGCGCATCCTCGCTGTGGTCGACCCTAACAACACTGGTAAGCACTAAACTAGTTTTTATATAGACAAACGTTGAAACACTCATAACCTAGTCGGTAAACGATCAATGAGTTAAGCAGTTTTAGGCGCGGTCAGTATATGGATGGGTGACCGATAATAGTATTTCAACAGGACGAACAACTGACTAGGTTGGACACTACCACACGAAGAGAAAAATCTAAAAAAAATAATTTATTCCATATATTTATATCTGTATAACAGGTTATATAGGTTATATTTTTTACAGGTTATGTATCCTTCGATTCGTTCTTGGACTTCATGACGAGGGAATCCACCGACACAGACACCGCTGAGCAAGTCATCGACAGCTTTAGGATCTTGGCTGGTGATAAGGTATGACTTAAAAGACGCTATATAAGGAGATAACTTGTTAAGTAACATATTCACTGGAAAACATAGCATATATTTGTGTCTGTCTTTAGGATCTTAGGGCTTTAGGATGGTGAAATGTAATGACAACGTTGTGGCGCAGTAGTAGCGTTAATTGTGTAGTGTTTATTATTTATTATTACATGTAATTTATTTAAAAACAAAATCTTTGACTTGAATTTAAAAGTAATTTATTTAAAAAATCTAAAAGTTGTCATCGACAAGGAAATCTGCAAATATAATTATACCCGGCTTTCTTGATAGGAAAACAGGGTTATGTGGTGTTCCATGACACTGGGACGTCTAAGAATGGCTCAACTTTCTCGTTGAACAGCCTGTATGTGTGTGTATTATCATCGAGTAGACTAGTGAAGTGAGTGTGTCCGCAGCCGTACATCACGGCGGACGAGCTGCGGCGCGAGCTGCCGCCCGACCAGGCGGAGTACTGCGTGGCGCGCATGCCGCCCTACCGCGGGCCCAACGCGCCGCCGCACGCGCTCGACTACATGGCCTTCTCCACCGCGCTGTACGGCGAGACCGACCTCTAGGTACGCATTTACTTACACACACACACACACACTCTCTCACACACACACCCACACACACACACACACACACACACACACACACACACACACACACACACACACACACACATATATATTTCCGATCGTTTTGCTCTACGGCGACAGGCTGTATTTCCACCACCCACAATGGCAAGACCGATGATTGCTAGATTCAAAATACATGCACAAATTTTTGACTTTCTTCGCTATGCTCTAAGACGAGACTGAGGTCTAAGTCTTGGTGTATGATGCCCATGTATACAGCTCTAGACAAACAGACACACATATGTATATATACTCCGCACAACCGACCCAAGCTTAGTGCAAAATAACAGATTCTTCTTTACCACGCTCTAAAGTGACACCAATTTAGAGACACCATTCTAAATATCGTCTCCAATACATATTTACAAAAGACTCACAGCGATAAAAAACTACGCTGTTATAATAAAAATAAATTCAGTAAAACCTACTTTGCATACACATTGATTAATTTATTATCAATTTAATAAAAATTACATCTCAATTCTAAAGAATTGAGATGTAATTTGATTGAAAACTGGTTTTGATTTTATGAACTACAATTTTATCAACATCTGACATTTTGAAAACTGGATTTCTATAAGCGTGCCGCGTTACTGGCACATAAAATACACCTACATAATGATTTTGTAGTACAAAGTTCAATATACATAAAAACAAATGTGGCTAGAATAAAAATAACTACAGTTTGGCATTTCTTCAATATCAATTATTGTGCCAAATTTCAGACTAAATTTAAAAAAAAATAGGTATAACAATTTATTTAAAATGTTTCACGAAATCTCTTCAGATACAGGTCTTTCATCAGACATCTGAAAAATCCCCATTGAACGGAGGAAACCCTCGACTTGACTAGAGAAGATCTTGGCTCAGCCGCCCTGCACTAACCAACATGGCCGACAATGCGGTATTATTAAACGCAAAAATTATTTCCGTAACTTGACCTACGTATTATTCGCCCTAACTTGGTCAATTTATTGCAAACAATTTTTGTAACAAATTTAGTCGTAACAACAGTTCTGTATTAAAAAAAATGTGCAATGTTAAAACCAAAAATGCCATTAACTTTCCTAGTACCATGTTCTTTTCCCTACTTTTGGCTCAAATCAGAAGGAATGTCTGTATTTTAACTATACTATTTATATATTAGAGTTAGGTATTTTTATCTTTTGTATGAAATTATCAGGGAAGTCACAAAATAATTATTTGTAAGTTAAAGATGGTGCTAATGTTAGGCTTGACTAATGTGTGACACCAAAATAAGACTCATTCACATTGTAAGAATGTTTTTGTTATTATTTTATTTATTTATAAGAAAAAAATATTTATACAAGTTTGATTTTTTTAATTACTGCCATTAGTAATTATTGTACTTTGATGGTAGGTACATAAAACATTATGTAAGTGAATTTAATTTGTCATAAATGTTGCAGGGAAGTGTCACACAAATTATTTATTATCATAGATCGCCATAACTTGCCTGCATCTATTTATTTATCATTTTTTATATGATAATCGTTTGTGAGAGTATTTTTGGTATGAGTACTCTAAATAAATGATCTGCCATATTTTTGTCTTTTAATAATGACTGTGTTGTTAATCCAACCAATTATATTATGAGGAAGCAGTGGTATGTAGATTAAGAATGAATTATGTGCCCAAAAAGTATACTAACTCGAATGTACAGCTAATTTAATAAAGAGCTCTTAAACAAAACCTTTTTTTATTTAACTGTAAGAGTATACAGATTACAACTAATAACATAGCATTTTATAACACTAAATTCTCTTTTCTTTACAATAACATTGCAAAATTGTTAACAAAAAAACATTAGTATTAAATATAAAATTAATGTGAATATCTATCTATATCAATTAACTTTCCTCCAAGATAAGTTCATCAAATTTTATTGCATCAATTTTTGTCCATAAGGGATACATTTCCCATATTGTTAGCATATGACAAATTGATAGCTTTTTAAATAAATACATACTTCAGTAGTTTACATAGCAAATATATATAATATCATATCGTTTTCAAAGAATATAATAAAGTACTTTTCTTCTATTAGAGTACTCTGAAATTGCTTTATCTTTACAACAAGTAAACTTAAAATTGATATTATTGGGTAAAAGGTCAGTATGTAGTTGAGAAATTAAAATAAAACTGGTAAGTCAACATAGAATATATTAAAATGGACATAAACTCAAAGATCATTTTTGTACCATTACTATTTTGATTAACATTGAAAAATTGTTCTACAAAAAAAAAACAATTATCTTAAGCAGCATTGACATTAGGCAAGTGTTTGTTACTACTATATAAGTGAATATCATTTCAAGCAGTTACTAATTCTACTTTACAAGTCTTTTCTTTTTACTGTATTATGCTAGGTGGATATTTTCTTAATCTGAAAATGCTCCTGCTCGAAAACTAGAATTTTAAGCAATGCTATGGTCAGTTAACAAAAAATATGATTTAAATTAGGTAACATGTCTATCTATACTAGGAGTTAAACATAACCTAAACATAATAATATGTATGCTGATACCATCCATATTTAAGAAGATACACCACAATATTAAATTAGCAAAAGTAACATTTGTCAAATGTCAAGTTTTAGCTGACAAGGTTAAATTAATTTTAATTTTTTTTGTGTACAGTACACAACAATTTCCTCATCTGTGAACTGATTTTCATGATTCTTTTTGTTTTATTGAACACAGGTATAGTTTCCTGGTTTCATAAATTCTGAAGTCTCCTGACATAAAGGCTAGATCTACTCACAGTAAAAGAACTAATTACCCATGATCATTACAAAACAATATGTTGAATTCAGTTTTTAAAATAGACCAGTTATAGTTTCATTAATCTGTCAGCTAAATGTTGAAGTCAGTTGTTAAAATAGACCAGTTATAATTTCATTAATCTGTCAACTAACAGAAACAATAGTTATTCTATAGTGTCTGCACAGCCGACCATCATCGTCAATCTAATGAATGATAGGACAGCAGCCTGTTTTTGTCATACAATTATTGTTATTTTATTCAGGTCAAAAGTTATGTTACAATACTATAATTATATTATTACAACAATTGTGTAAATACAAGTCATTTTATAGCATTTGCTCATTATAATTTTTAAGAATTAAAATTTTTGTCTGAAGTAAAGTAAAAATCAGTTATATTTTTGTAATATAATATTACAGTGTACCAGAATTATCTTGATTTAATATTTTACTTGTTTTCTTCTTTCTTCTTCGCTTCTTCTGCTGTCAATAAAGCACTCTTTATTCCAACTTTCTTCAGCTCTTCTACTAGTTCTCCCGATTGGTGCATTTGTAGCATAATGTCACAACCTCCAACAAATTCCCCATTTATAAATACTTGTGGGATTGTTGGCCAGTTTGAATAATCTTTAATACCTAGAAATAAATTAATGAAATTAATATATAGAATGTTTTACTAAATCACTGGTCCGAGGACCACCAGTGGTCCACAGGAGGCAAAATATGGTCTACACGCAATTTAAAATTTTGGGACATTAAAAGCATTTGTGGAGAACTAAGGGTATGATTAGGGCACTAAAACGTTAAAAGTCACAAAAAATATATCAAAATGGTACTTGGTCAGTAAAAGATTGGCAGCTTCAGTACTACATATAACATAAAACTATTAATTAAAAATAACTATTTGACTATTATTAAAATATATCAAATAATATTTTTGGTATTCCAAATGTTTCTGTATCATTTGAACCAAGGGTTCAAATATTCATTTGATAGTCTTTTTTTTGTTTTCTTTTTATACAAAGTAATTACCATTTGATTTTTGTTATACAGAAATCTCAAAATAGATTATTTAAAAAAAAGTTCCACTCGTAATCACATAAATTTTAAACAATTTAATGAAAAAAGGGGCATAACTTATTGCAAATGCCTATAATGTAATTTAAATTTTTCACATTTGAAAATAATTTAAAAAAAAAAGAAATTTCTTTAGTGTTTATGTCTATCAAGCTCTCCGCCTCCGAACATGTGTTCCTGCATAGTAAAAACCTTGCACTTCCTTGAATGAATCAATAACTCACAGCCAATCCATAAGATGACAACATCCATAGAAGATACCAATAAGAAAAATTTTATTTGGTTATAACTAAAACAAATATCAGAATTAATGAATATTTGAATTTTCTATTAAATTGAATAATATTATTCAGCTGGAGTTAGTTATGTTTTTTTTAATCTATGCATCTTAGATAGAAGCG
Organism: Hestina assimilis; assembly: GCA_023373885.1. Taxonomy (NCBI): domain Eukaryota; kingdom Metazoa; phylum Arthropoda; class Insecta; order Lepidoptera; family Nymphalidae; genus Hestina; species Hestina assimilis. The sequence continues at coordinate 7,841,879 of CM041755.1, read as the reverse complement.
GTGTGATTTGAAAAATGTGCTTGTTACATATAGCCTATTTATTGAGGCAGATTATAGGCTGTATAGCATAAGAATATAACACCTAGATGTAACCATAAACATTAACCAATTTTTATTCTTAGTGGATTCATTATATTACGTTATTTTTAAACAGGCGAAACAATAGAAAGATAACAGGCAAATAGCTGAGATGTTACCTACATTAGCTATATGCATACTCTGTTGTTAGGTCAAATCTTTTATAAAATGGGAAGAATAGAGAGAATAAGTATAAGTTAAATTACATAATTATGCTTAAAGTGCACTACACAACTAACCTTGTCGTAAATTCTCATCCGCCAATACATCGTGACTTTCATATGGTACAGCGTGCATTCTCATAATTTGGACAACTGCATTACTAAAACCACATCGAGGAGCATCGGGAATACCTTTCATAAAAACAACTACCTTATTATTCTTTACTATATTATCAATTTTGTCATTGATTTTCGCATCGGCTAATAAGCGGGAAGTTAACTTAAATGTGTTATTATAAATTGGGAAAAAGCTCCTCCTTATTATTGAATTCATTTTTTTAAAACAACTTCACTGTATCCCTTTCTTGAAGTTGAATAAAAATCAAAAATAATGTAATGAATATGTATTATAGTTTTTAACTTTTTAATTTATTCTGACAATATGTCACTTATCACATTGTCAAAAGCCAATTGTCAGCTTCAAGAGTTCAAGCTTACCACAGACAATGTCACATAACTATAAAAACTACCTTAAAATTATTATTAGAACTAGAAGGTTCTGTGCAGCGTTCTGTGCAATATTACCAAGAAAGGTAAAGAAGAACAAAATATAAACTTAAAATCCTCCTTTACATCCGACTTTTAATAGACATAATTAGATAGTTTTTTTACAGAACTTTTAAGGTATGAATATTTTTCAAATATAAGTATTCAATCAAAGCATGGATGTCATTTCAAATGTTGCAATGTTCATAACACAATCCTGCAGCTCTGGCCTTGACTACTATTTTTACCTATGTGACTATTTTTGTAATAATTATTTAGTAATTTATAATCTACAGTTCATTTCATAGATTTTATACTAAATCTGTGGTGCAATGTTCATTTCAATAATTTGACAACTGATTACTGAACGTCATTTTATCGTTGCTTGTATGGTTTGGTTTGTTACCCTTTTAAATTTTTGAAGACGCTTATAATGGAAAACGCTGAAGAGATATTTCATTTCCTCGAAGAATTCTCAAAACGTAAACAGAAAACTATACCGCAAGAACTAAATGAATATTTAGCGTATGTAGCGCGTACCGGTGACCCAGTATATCAATGGTCTCTTGTAAAGAGTTTGTTCAAGGAAAAACTACTTAATGTTATAACCGATTTCTATGAAACTTCTCCAGGTATTGACATTCCTCCCTACCCTAACGTAGATCCATTTAATTACGACATCATGAAAAATAGCTTACTGGAGAGACTCGACTCTTTTACCTCTGCTCCATTCACTGTACAAAGAATCTGTGAGCTCCTTACTTATCCGCGTAAACAGTATAATCGCATTGACAAGTTTATGAGAGCAATAGAAAAGAATATTCTAGTTGTGAGCACGAGAGAACCGGGTCAACAGCGTCAACCAGAACCAGAGAATGGCGAACCCATGGAGCCCATTGTAAATGGATCAGACAACAATTCAGAGTATAATGTTGATGTTGAAATGGAAGATATGTCTTGGAAAGATAATCCAGCTTCCAGACAAATCTCAGAACCCCAACCAGGCTCGTCTGATGCTCACATTTCAGTTGATGATATAGAAGCACGACTGAATGCTAAACAGGAAACCTCAATGGACACTGATAAAGTTGTTGCACAATATGAATCTGTCACACCTCCAGAATTAAATGTCCCTGAGAATACGGAAGATACAGTGCAAACCACTAAAGAGGCTGTACTGCCAATAGCCTCCACAAGTGAGGAATTAAAAAATATTGTTAGTCCTCCTGAAGAGCCAACTGAACCTAAAGCAGATGTTGATATGAAATGTGATGAGGGATCACATTTGAAAACTGTTATAATTCCTGAGATAAAAGTAGATGATGCTGAAATGACTGAACAGAAATTAAAAGAACAATCAAATTTGGATAAGAATTTAGAACAAGACATTCAAAAGGAAAGTAAAACTGAAGCAATTGAAACAACTCACATATCTGTTGATGAAAGTAGCTCAGACTCAAATAAGGAGACAGAATCCAAACACAGCTCAGAATTATCTTCAGGTGAGGAGAGCTCTTCCTCTAGTGACAACACCGATGGCAATAGCAATTCACCAAGAGCTGAACATATTGAAGTACAAGAAGAATCTCATTCAGATAAAAAGATTGATGAAACGGGTGATTCAACTACAGCTGTCGAAAACAAAGTAGAATCTACAAATGCTGAACCATCGGAAGAAAAAACACCTCTTGTTGAAATACAATCTGATAACTATTCCATTTCAGATGTAAAATCAGAACTGCCTAAAGTAGAGACAAATGATAAATCAGAAGAATCCAAAACAGAAGATATTAACGAAAAAGAAGAAACAAAACCAGAAATTCCTCCTGTTGATGAGAGTTAGAAAAAATATTAAATTACTGTCACTTTTAATAATTTAAATGTGCATAATTAATGAAACTTTATAAATGTTAATTTAATAATCCGTTGAGTTACACACCACAGGAGACAAGCTATTATATGTGTTAAAAAGTGAACTGAAAGATCAATTACTAAAATTTTTTATTATTAATTCATAATCAAACCACTAGTACATATAATTATTTATTCTTCTGCCTCTATTTTGTGACTGATTGTATTAATTTAGTTTAGTTCCTTTCCTAAATTTTTATGATTTCTTTATTATTAAGTAAGATATAAAATGATTTCTTATAATTTAATAAGTGAGTTGTATTTCATAGAAGCAAAATGTTCTCTTAACTTAGTTTACTAGGAGAAAAATTATTAACCAAATGTTGAGTCCTGTCCTGAGTTTTTTTCTTTTGTATCCTTGCTGTTGACTTAGCATCATCAATGGGCTAGGTTAAACAAATTTTTAAATTTATTATTATAAAAGGAATTCATTTTCTGAATAGATTGTGAGATTTATTTTGAGGTATAAGAAATTGAGAAAAGAATTGGTAAAAGAAATTGTATTATTCAAAAACTTAAATGTGTTGAAAAAAAATATTTTGTAATTGCTAGATTATTCAAATAATTTATTAAGCTATTATAACATTTTGTATTTGAAGGATAATTTTTATAAAATACAATTAATTATAGGGAAATAAACAAATACACAACATTTTGAATTTGTTTTTTATTTGATTTTTTTAAAAGTTGGATCTCAAAAATTTTTTTGATAATTGATGGTGTCAACTTATTTATTGATATTGTAAAAAAAATGAAATAAGTTTTTGTCTGCTAAATATTAAACTTTAATAATATTGAAGCAAATTATAACCCACCATCGAGTAACATTTTTTATGTATTATTTGTAAACACTCGCAACAATCTACCAATGAATAAATTAGTTTTTAAATCACAGTTCTATCAAAATATTGTAAGAAAGAAGAACATTTTTTGTATTTTTGCATAATAAGTACATTTCTAAAACTACTTACATTTACATTACTATACAATCATACAGAAACTCGGTTTGGTATTATTGAAGTGAAACTTCTTTAGAATCCTTGTGATTTGAAATCGTGCAATGGAAAAAACGACATGTAAGAGACACATATACAAAAATGTGTAGGAAGAATGAGACCGAAATATGTATACTATTTTATATTATCGGTCTCTCCTGTTTGCGCCATGCTTTGGTGAGCCAGAGCGAGAGAGCAAATGACGGTGTGTATGTATATATATTATATATGTATGCGGCTGCGTATTACAGCTTTTTGGAAAGAAGTCAGCGTGGTGTGTTATTATTTAACAGTGTTTGTGAATATTTTTATATCTTGTTATATATATTCATCTCATTCTTTTGTCGATTTACAGAAGTTTCACTTCTATCGTGTGTGAATCGCACACACCCCTTTTTTATTTACAAGAATTATTCTGCCTAATCAAACTTTTTTCCACCTAATACTTTAAGTTCATTACGCATAATTTTACCCGCGACATTTCGAGGTATCGCATCCAGAAATACGACACCTCCCTCAAGATGTTTGTATTTAGTTAATTTTTGTGCAACAATATCATAAACTTGCTTCTCTGTTAGTTTGTGGTTCGGTTTCAGAACGACAAACGCTTTCAGAACTTCCTGCAAGTGAATCAGGGATGCCAACTACTGCTACATCTGCAACTTCAGGATGTTCCATAATAACGCTCTCTATTTCTGTTGGTGATACCTAGAAAAAGAAGATAAAATTAATGATTTTAAGGTATTTTGTAATTTAGTAGCGGCCCTGCAGCATGAATTTGCCTACTCGTTCTGGGAACTACTACTTTCTCGTTTCGTTTGACAATCGTTAGCGTCGTAAGTCACGCCGTACCTCTCTGTTCCTATATCTTTCTTCACCCCTCCCCTCCCTAAAGACTATTTGTATATATTTACTTACCTGATTTCCTTTGACCTTTATAAGCTCTTTCGTCCGATCAACAATGTAGAAGTAATGGTCTTCGTCATAATAAGCGACATCTCCAGTATGCAACCAACCTTCACTGTCTACAGTCTCTTTCGTCGCTTTTTCGTTATTCCAATATCCTTTCATCACCTGCGAAATTGTAGTTATGTTACAAAAATTCTTACGTAATAAAAAAACCAGCAAGAAATTAGCTGGCCCATTTTTGGAACGAAGTTCTTCATCGCAGGTTGGCGTAGAACAGCTGTCCCGGCCCTCAAGCCGATTTACCCGGGGCTATATAAATATGGCGTGCCCTTAGGCCATGAACGCGTAGGGTGGGAAACCTGAGCGGCCCTGAAGATGACGGCAGTCGGTGTGCTATCGTTCACGCTTGCATGGTTAGTGCTCGGGGCTTTCCCCCGGAACCAAGCTCCGCTTGCTATCGGGCTACAGTGATTGTCGGGTGGCGTTGGCTCGTTCTGCGACAGTTCCCGTAACCTGACAGATGCACAGAGGTAGGCCACCGAAGGGGTTTTAGTGGGTCCCCATGGCCCCTTGTCATGGAACCCCACATAACCCGGTCCTACTCCTCAGGAAGGCGGGTATCTGGTAGCAAACCATCTCGTAGACATAGACAGCCCGACTTTTCTCGGTAATGCTTCGGTTCTAGTTCGGCTCCCGTCGGGTGACACCGCCGGGTAAAAATGGAAGGGCATTAACTCAACGTCAACGTATTGCATCGCCCGCCCGCTCTTTTTTACTTATTGCTTAGCTTCTAAGTATTGCATCATGATGTTATATAGCCTATAGTCTTCCTCAAGAAACTTGTTAGCAAATACAAAAATATATTTTCAAATCCAATCAGAAGTTCTTGAGATTAACGAGTTCAAACAACACAAAACTAAAGCTTTAAGTGCACACTAATCGCTAAACGATCAGTTGGTTGAACATTTTTAAGCGGGGTCAGTCACTAGATGAGTCATCGCATAAGTATTGGTAGTTCAACTGAGCGTATCCGTGTTTCAGAGAACATGTAAAAAAGTCGGTTCCGGCTGTTATGGTCAAGGGCCTATACGTGCGACCTGAAAAACTCTGACACTATTATATATTTTTTTAAACAATTCTCAAAGGTTGCCTGGGAGAAATCGCTATCAAGCAAGAAGTCCGCCATTTGCACTCCTCTATGCTTTGTGTTTTTTTTTGTTGTTTTGTGTATTTTTTGTGGTCTGTGATATAAAGAAGTGTAAATAAAATATATATTACTAGCGGGCCCGGCAGACATTATCCTGCCCCGAGAAAAATCTGGGACCCGATAGCAGCGCCCTCTACCCGAGTCTAGAAGTGACACCGGGTGAAGTTAACATTGAAGGGTATGAAAAATAGATAAGAGTAGCCGATTCTCAAGACCTACTGAATATGCACATAAAATTCCATAAAAATCGGTCAAACCGTTTCGGAAGAGTATGGTAACTAACATTGTGACACGAGAATTTTATATATAAGATAGTCTACACAGTGTCTCCATGTGGCTCACCTGCGGTCCGCGCAGACACAGCTCGCCGGACTGGTGCGGGCCGAGCGCGTCGCCCGACGCGAGCGACTGCACGCGCGCCTGCGTGGACGGCACCAGCTGCCCCACCGAACCTACCTTGCTGTACGGATACTTGTATGGCGTCATCAATGTTACCGGTGAACTTTCAGTCATACCGTAGCCTAAAATATTATTTCGCCTCAATAATAGTGAAAAACGAAAAACTGAAATAAAAGAACAATCGAAAAAACAGAAACTAATTTTAATAGATGGCAATCATTTTTTTTTTTTAGAGCAAGACAATAATTTATTACGCTGGTAACCAATAATTTATTTTCCTAAGATTTAATAACTTGTTACCTTGAAGCAATTTAATTTGATCCTTAGTTTTCTCGCACTTTAGCAAAAACTTCTCCAGCATACTGTCAGTGGTGGGGGCAGCACCCACCATGATGGTCTCTACTGATTCCAAATGTTCTTTCTTAACCATAGGATGCGTAGCTAAGAAAGCCAGTAGAGATGGTACCACAAATAGAGTTGTTGGCTGGTATTCAACTAAACATTTAATGTATTCCTCTGGTGTGAATCTAGAACAAGTCAATCCTTTCTAATTACTAATATTTTAATTATTAATATTATAAATGCGAAAGCAACTCTGTCTCTCTGTCTGTCTGTCGCGCTTTCACGTCAAAACCAATGAACCGATTTAAATGAAATTTGGTACACAGATAGTCTAGAGTTTGAGAAAGGACATAAACTACATTTTAATGTGAAAAAGTTGTGAAGGGAGGCTGAAATGGAGATATGAAATATTGTTTGGAAGTATCGACATTTTTAAGCTGTTGATTCGATATAAATAAATATGACATTTAAAGGATTTTAAGGATTTGAGGATGAAAACAAAACGTTATTCACGCGGGCAAAAGCTTGTTTAAGATGCAATCAAAACAGGAGGGATGCGCTTATTATATTTTTAGTACTACACCTCGAAAAACTTAAAAAAATAATTTCTTACTTTGGTATGGAGACAATATGATAACCTAAATTGAGATTATAATTTAAAATTCCATTAAATCCGTAAATGTGGAAAAATGGCGGAACAGTCAGGATAACATCTCCTTTACCTGAAAACGATTGATTATACATATTTTTTTATATTTTAATTAATAATCTTCAACATTCTCTTGACAACGTTGTGGCGTAGCGGTAGCGAACCTGCCTTGAGTGCCACGGGTCGCGGGTTCGATTCCCGCTCGTAGCAAATGTTTGTATTTACCATACAACCATGTTTTCCGGTCTAGGTGTATTTGTCTATGTGTATGTTTCCGGACACCTGACACAGGATATAACTATCCTAATGAGGGCCGTTGAGTGTGTGGCGTTTATTTATTTATTTATTTAATTGTCTTCAAACTTACCTTTTTCTCCTTCATATTTCATCAACTTAGGTGCTTGAACTTGCTTCAAATTTGAAACTAAATTTTTATGAGTCAACATAACTCCTTTTGGTAAACCAGTTGTGCCACTGGAATAAGGTATTAAGCAAACATCTTCACAGTTTAATTCGGGTAAGTCAGCTTCGTGGTCTGCCATTAAGAGTGGTCGGAGCCCATATATACCTTAAAATGTGGGGATACAAAAACTCTTTTAATACCTATATTTTTCCAAAACATTACAGTTACTTTAGAAGCATATTCTACTCTTAAAATATGATTCCTTTCTCGCACTTTTTTGTCCATATAATTCTCCCACATCCAGAAAGGTACTTCCACTCGGTGAATGCTAGTATGGCCATGTATACAATTTTAGGAAAAAAAATTAGTACTACACTAAAAATTTAATTTTTTTAATTTCATTTCTATTCGTAAATTAGAATACCTTTAGCAGTGTCATCATCTCCTCCGACCCATATAGTACCCTTGTAATCATTGAGTGACTTGCTGACTTCCTGCGCTAACGGCATAAACATTTCAATAGTAGCGATCGCCTTCACATTGCAATCGGCGAACTGACGACGCACCTCATCTGTGAATTAATAAATTTATATTTTTATTAATTAAAATACCTAAAATATATTTGGTGCAATTTTTACAATCATTAGTGACTCCCACATTATTAGTCAAGAGGTTCTTAATTCGATGAATTTTCTATTTTTATAGGTTCACCGGTTGTGAACATAGCCCTGAAACTAGACTTTCACAATAAAAAAGTGTGTGTGTACTTATGTACACGCGTTAGAAGTTATACTTCTTTGGCGTAACAAGATAAAAATCTTTTCAAAAATTTTATCTTTCACCTTATTCTACGATTGTAGAAAAAACGACACTAACAATAGAAAAAGGTATTTAATACATTGAAATTTTTATTATAACGCATTATCTAGTTAAATAAAGTTTATTTAAATATCACAAAAAAATGTTGACTATAGCTAACTTCAGGGTGTCGGTTTTTGTGACGGTGTGCGCGCGCATCGTAAAAATTTACTCTCATCATTTTTCCCTAACGCGTCAAAAGAAGTGTAACTTCAATAACACTGTCGAATAGTCTAACAGATTTTTATTACGGAGAAACGGGAATAATTGTCATATTTTTATTAAGTAAATATAAATATAAAATTTCCTATAAATTAAATAGTATACGAAATTTTTAATCTACAAACTACACTGTGGATAAGTATCTAAAATATTTTTATATTTTTAGGATTACGGAATCTCGATTATAATCTCCATATACTAAATCTGAAATTGTTATTCTTAAGTGGTTATGCCAGTAAAATAACTTATTTTAATTATATTTAACGGTTAAATCTAACCAAATTATTGTAACGAAACAGCACAATTTACGTTTAAAAATAAAAAATAAATTTTTTTAAACAATATTCAACGCAGGTTTCAAAATTATAACAGAATTCATTAGTAGTAAAGAACGTCGATTGCGATAAATTATAACTGTATTAATTCGTATCGATCAGTTTATAATCATGTTTAAGGCTACGTATTATGTATGAGATACATTACTCTTTGGACTTTGTCTCTTTTAATTTACCCAAGTATATGAAATGCTTCATACTTCATTGACTTACTGGTACTATAAACTAAGAACGGATGTTGCTAGCTTGCGACTAACTTCGTTTCGTTGCGTTAGTGTCGAATTGACGAAGGATCACCAGGGAGTCTTTGACATTTTATTTCTATGGAAGGGCCTGTCTATACATAATAAATCTATGTAGGTAATACTAAGCTTTCTTTTTTAGAATAATTCACCTGCTGTATATAATGGATTAGCGAAGGTAACAACTAATCCAGCTCTCATAGCCCCGTGTATAAGCACAACGAACTCTGGTATATTTGGCAGTATCAGACCGACCCTTTCACCCGGCACCAGTTTTAAATGCCCAACGAGAGCATGTGCACATCGTTCTACCATCATACGCATCATACCATAGTCGTAGGACCGTCCTGTTGCACCACATGTCTAATAAAACAAAAGAAAAGTCGATATTATTTTGACATATCTACCTATCTGCATATAACAAATAAAATTTCAATGATTCTACAAATAAATATGAATGATAAAAGTACCTTCGCGTACCTTAAAATTGTTTGGCACGAGATTATTGAATTCCGGAGTTTGAAGCGACTCCAGAGAGTCGACTATTATTTATAGCTTACAAAATTAAAAAGTGTAAACAAATAGTGTACCAGCCCTAAATAATAAATATTTATTTAAAGAATATGTTTTTCCCTACTTTAACAACAAAAAATGAGATGAGATGTGATTTGAGTTTGAGTTATACATTTCTGAAAAATATAAAATATTACATTTTATTGTTTTTAGATATTACATTTACATCGAATGTTAGCTGTAAGAGTTTAACTATTCAGACTAAATATATAATATAATAATCGATTAGATATATAATAATGGTAGATAGTGACTCAATCGTAGACGACACATTATCTTATCTATTAATTGCACAATGAACTATCAACAATATTAATTATTAATGCATTTACATGTTCCTAGTGTAGTAAACTATTTTTACAGAAGTCAACTTCTAACAACTAGTAGTACATAATTATTTGTTTGTAAAAATGTAATAATAAAAAATGTTAAAATTTATGAATAATAATTATTATATTATTCAATTATGAATTAACTTTATTTTGTTTTTTTTTTAATTATTTAATTTTAGTGCCAAACAATCTTCAGGCAGCCTCAACCTTCAGCATCTATTTATATTCTCCTATCATCGCCGGCGACTGCATCCGCGTGTTTATAGATCTTGTTTGAACTTTGTACTCGAAACAATCATGAAAGCAACTGTGTAATTGTAACTGATTGTAGGTTTAGGGCACGACTGAATATTGAACTTTAGAACCAATTAAAAATACAACTATGTTTATGAGAAACAAAATCGACGACAATCATACAATAAAGTCTCATTTAGAAATGAATTTGTAAAATTAAAGCAAATAGGATATTTTATTACTAAAATAATTAAAAAAATCAATAACTTACCACACAAGGGGCATCAGACCATAATTCAATATCTTTGAAAACATGTTCCGTCAGCGTTTCTTTTCCAACCGTAATTTCACCCCACGGAGAACTTAAAACATTATGTTCTAGCACTGTTGCAGTTTTTGTAATTAAACTACGATTAAAATTTTTAGCTACAGAAAATACTTGAGATACGTTAATGTTTTTACATTCTGTATTTGTTGATAGGCTGTTTAGAATTTGGCGCGCTAAATTCCCGCGTAGAATTTTCAAATGAGACATACTTCCGCTCGCAATGTTTTCCCGCGAAACGTTAGCACGTAAATGTTCATCGCGGCTTCTACTCGTGTTTTGGCGCGATACTACGATCGTCACAGGGCAAGGTCCAATCATTAATCCTAACTTCCTAAGTAAAACTATGGCATATGTGTACAAGGTATTCCATTGTGTTTTGAGTTATATTATACTAGAGTAGCCTGATAACGCAGTTGTCTTAATTTTTTTTTCATTTTTTTATACTAAAGGAAAAAACATTTGTTTATATTTCCAAATAAAATTGAATTACATTACTAAGAAATGTATTATTTTTACATTATAAAGTTATATTTTAGAAGCCTGGCTTGTATATTATAATTTTTTTCTGGCTATTGCTTTGCTCTAAGTATTTTTCTAATTAATTATAATTAGAATTATTTAAAAAAAACATTCAAAAGGGTAAAATAAAAACCCAAACGTAGAAAAATAACAACAACCATTTAATTCCACTATTTTAAATCGTCACGTTTTAAACAAATCGTATTTACATTAAAATTTATAAATATCAACAATTGTTTGTTACAACAATGTCGTCAAATACCTGTGAGTGCAAACTCATTCATTCATTTCTCTGATTGCAGTAATTGTTCCTTCAACTAATTTAGACGATGGAATTGCATTCGCTATTGCGCATTTATTTTCCGCCTATAAATAATTGAATCATTAATTTATAACAAGAAAAAATAAAAAGAATTTTGCACTAACAGACAAAAATTATATTTAGATACTTATAGTATAATAGCAGAAATACAAATTATTTTACGACAATTAAAATAAATAAAGTGTAAATATTTAATATACTCGTTGTTGGTACATGTAACATAAAAAAAGAATATTATACGCTTTTTCGTCTGTTTTTCAAAAATAAAATTTACAACTCCTAATATTCTTTTAAATTTATAACAAACTAATAAAAAATCACTTAGATTTAATTAAAAAGAAATTGCCCATCAAAATTTGTATATTAATTTTTTAAATTTTTTCACACAGATAACATTTGCTAAAATTTATAACGAAAAAGTTGATAGGTTCTTAACTTTATTTATGGTAACTTATAAGAACGGGATTTTTTTTTACAAAAATATTTTATTTTGAAGATACCCCCTAATCCAAAATAGTTTTTATATTAGCTTTTTTGAAGGTCCTTTGCATTTTTAGGCTTCGAAGTCTTGAATGTTTGGTGGGTTATGAGTTCTTTGAAGTAGCCGCCTGGTTTTGCAATAAGTTCATTGTACGTTCCCTTTTCGACTATAACACCGTCACCTATAACCGCAACCTCATCAGCAGATTGTATCGTGCTCAAACGGTGGGCTATTGTCAGTAATGTCCTATCTCTGCTGATCTCTTTTAAAGCTTTATCTACTAAATATTCTGAATATGCGTCTAGTGCTGAGGTAGCTTCGTCGAGTATGAGGATTTTTGGGTTCTGAAACAATAAAAGAAAGAAAAAAACATTTAAGAAGAACTTTGCTAACAAAAAATAAAATAAACAAAATAAATTGGAACAAAAATATTCTGATAACATTCTAAATTGGTTTAGTAAATCTTATACAGTTAAGTACAATGTTAATAGCCTATCAATAACACTGGTTTTCTCTCCCGTTAATGAGAATAATTACGAGCTTATTTCTTCACGTCTATCCACGGCGGGCTGGCGGACATACACGTCTAAGAATTTCATCCAAGAGATGCAGGTTTCCTCAAGATATTCTACTTCGATGAAGTAAAGTCCGACACGAAGAAATAAAAATAAAGCACTTCAACGCTCCGTGATGCTTGGGGCCATCCATATATTCCGTCACACGTAAATGGGTCGAGAAAGTGTGACAAGTTTCGTGTTGTCACATGTCAAAATCTAATATATCGCAAAATAAAACTGATTGTGTAACATGTTTCGTGACGTCACATGTCAAAATTTAATCGCGAAATTAAATCTGTTAACTGTTAACTTGAAAAGGTTATTTAACTAATACTGGAACTGCTGCTTTAATTTATTAATTTGCAGAGGTAAAATTGCATAAATTATATGACAACACATTAGAGAGTCTCACAAATGTGACCAGCGACCTGTGACAAAAACGGGGAGGGGTAAAAGCCATTTCATTCGTGTGACGTTATTTGAGGATTCGAACAAACTTAAAACAATTAATGATTAAAAACAAAGAATAGTGCAAAGACATAGACGTAACGTTTCTAATTAATATATAATTTAGCAATGTAAATATTTAATGATAAACAATATTATAATTATTATCACGTGTAAGGTATACGTGCCGACACGATTCTATGTATCGCGTTCTATAAAATCCTTGACCTAACTAACGGCGCTGATAAAAACTATAAGTTTATATTACTGATAATACCACGATTGTTATTGGTCTTGTCATAAACAGTTTTAGTTGTCAAGGGTGCTAATGGAACCCATGACTAGGCCTCTGTTGTATATCACAATCCGCTAGACAGAGATACGAAATTTTCAAAGAATGCATTTTTCTATGGCCGCTAAAATAACAAATAATAAAAAAAATATTTTCAAAATTAAAGGGTCAAGGGGTAAAGTCTCATGAACTGTAATAGATAAATACTTTCTTACGTAAATTTTATTCTAAACTAGCTTCTGCCAGCGGCTTCGCCCACGTGAATAACGATGTGTTTTATTAATTCCGAAAGTAATCAGCATTAAAAAATAGTCATAAAAAGCAAAAATGAGTATAGTAAGCTTTAAAACTAATACAATGAAATCGCCAGATAAAATCTTAAATTTTATTTATGATTCATACCATAAAGCATACAGTTCATCGTATTATAAAAGTGATAAAATTAAAAAACGTAAACAATTTCGTGTGCCCTGGATGAACGAGAATATTATACAGATGTGTGAAAAACGGGACCATTTGTTTCACTTATGGACGAAAGATCCATATAATGCAAAGCTCAGAATTGAATATAATAAAACTCGTAACAAAATAAATAAAACAATCGAATACAAAAGAAATAATTATTACTTAAATCAAATTAAAAATAACTTAAATAACAGTAGGAAAATCTATCAAATTATTAATGAAATATTAGGACGAACGTCATTATCCATTGATCACGCGATTCTTAAGGCATTTGAAGGTAATTCAAAAAAAGTAATTGCCGACAATTTTGCACTTGGTTTTAATAGAAATGTACATAAATTATTCCGAAATGTAACGTTAAAATTTTAAATGAAAATAGTTACATTAAACCTTCTAACGTAAGTATGAAAGTTTACAAAGCGACAGGGGAGAAAATCAGTAAGATAGTAAAAAATCTAAAGCCTAACAAGTCTCCCGGTATAGATAATTTAAAATTATCGCATATTAAATTATGTAATAATATATCCGAGGTTATTGCAAACCTCATTAATACCAGTGTTGAGACAGGCATTTACCCAGATAATCTTAAAAAAGGATGCGTTAGACCCATCTATAAAAAAGGCCCGCGTAATGACTACAATAATTACCGTCCAATTACTTTACTTCCTTGTTTAGATAAAATTTTTGAAAAATTCATAAGTGATAAAATATATAAATTTTATAAAGATAATGAAATTCTTAGTAGGAATCAGTATGGTTTTCAAGAAGGCAAGAGTACAACTATACTTTTATCGAAATTTACAGATGAAGTTAATGAACATATAAATAATAAAAACCAGGTGTTAGCTCTTTTTATTGACTTCTCTCGCGCATTCGACACTCTTAATCACAACCACCTTATAAAAAAACTAGATACGTGTGGCATACGTGGGCCCTCCTAGCGTGGTGCATTAACTATCTTGCTAATCGGACGTATGTGGTCAAACTAGATGATACCTTCAGTGATACTATAAAAGTAAAGGAAGGAACAGCCCAAGGATCTGTGTTAGGACCCTTATTTTTTTAACGTATGTTAATGACATGATTAATTGTATCAGAAATTGCACATGCTACCAATTTGCTGATGATACGTGCCTACTAATAGCTGGAAAAGATGTTCAATATATCCATAATTTACTTCAGGAGGACTTCGATAACCTTTCTAAATGGTGTCACGATGCCGGATTGGTACTCAACCCTGATAAAACCAAATTGATTCATATTAAGTCACCTTACATAATCCACCAGCCCATTCCAAGTATAACTGCTCATGAACACAATTGTTTACACGATACTCTTACGAGACCATGCAATTGCCCTTCTATAGAGAGTGTTAAAACACATACTTATCTTGGTCTAATTGTAGATAATAAGTTTAACTGGAGTCAACACGTTGAATATGTTTGCAATAAACTGCGTAAATTTTTAGCAATTATAAATATTATAAAACATCGCATTCCTTACATAGTTAGACTTATGTTGTATAACTCATTTGTAGAATCATACGTGCAATATGGCCTAAGTAGCTACGGTCGAACATTTAATATTTATTTAAATAAAATATATAAATTACAATTAAGAATCCTTAAAACTATTGTGTCTAATAATATTAAAAATATGTACAAAAATAATGATATAAATCTATTTAAACATTGTAAAAAATTACCTATTCATGACCTTTTTAAATTAACACTATTGAAAGAACAATACTTTAATCCAGAATATAATATTAAAGTAGAACATCCTATACATACCCGTGCGATAACAAAAAACCAGTTATGCACGGTAAGAGCCAACAACTATTACGGAAAGAGAACAAATCGGTATTTAATCCCGCGGCTCATAAATAATCTACCCTCATGCTTAAAAAATGATATTAATAATAAAAACGTAAAACAAAAATTACAAACTTACTTTATAAATTATATGAATAAATAAAAAGTTAAAATGTACCAGCGTGGTTTCTTAATATTATTTGCTATTTTTATTTATTTTTAGTCTCTTAAAAATTGTCATTAAGGTATCTATAATTTATGTTTTATTGTTCTCTTGAGTATTCGTTTTGTATTAATTTCCAAGTATCTGTTTTATTATATTAGTACAATCCCTAGCAGTATACTAAGTATAAGTAAATGTCGATGATGTTGTTAATTGCATGCAATACAAACCTCAGTGGTTTTTTGTAATGCATTGATGTTTAATATATTGTAAATTCTTCTTTTGTAACTGTGAAAGATGAAATAAAAAAAAAAAAAAAAATATCTTATTTCAACTTGACATTTCTAGTAGTCAAATCCTTTTTTTTTTTTTTTTTGTTGTCGGGGAGGAAATCTACTGCCAGATACCCGGCGTCCTGGGGAGGAACAACCGGGTTATGTGGGGTTCCATGACAAGGTGGAAACGTCATGGGGACCCACTAAAACCTCCTCGGTGGCCGACCTCAGTGTTTTTGTCAGGTTACGGGAACTCTTGTAGAACAACCAACGCGACCTGACAATCACATGGCTCCGCTTGGTAGCGGAGCTCAGTCCCTGGGCGAGATGGTAAGCCCCCAGCGCTTCCCATGCAAGCGCTCACGGCAGTCGGGACCACACCGACTGCCGTCCTCCTTAGGGCCGCTCATCTCGGACGCACAGATACCCCACTCTGCACGTTCACGGCCCGAGGGTGAGCCCTATTTATATAGCCCCGGGTAACAGGGCTGAGGGGCCGGGATGGCTAGCGGCATCAGGTGGTCGACGCCTTTGCCGCCGTTGAGTAGTCAAATCCTACCGCAAGCCGTCTAATAAATTTCGTTCATTATGAATTGCAACGGTATAAATCCGGAATAGCCAGAATATAGAGGGGTAGGCGGGGTATAAAGTGGTTTTTCTTCTTATCGAGTGGTTAGTGGCCTGCCTAGTAACAGAGTTGTTCAGGTCGCCCATAACCGCCACGCCTAAAGTTGCTTTACCCACCGATCGTTTAGCGATCAGTGAGCGCACCCGGCTACGAGCGTCGTAGCGTGGTTGACGGGGTAGACAGATTGGCATTTTTAGAAGGGTAGGCGGAGTAAATGGGTGGGCGTTTTAAGAGAGGTAGTCGGAGTATAAAGGGGTAAGCGGGGTAGATGAGTGAGGGATTTTTGGCCTCGGGCTGTCCGTGGTACGTTCGCAACGTAGATCTCCATAGAGACTTTGAAATCGATTCGATCCCCAAACATTTGAAGCGCTTACCGCAAAACTATTTCGATCAAACTACTTTCCATCCAAATCCATTGATTAGACACGCTTGTATCTATCTACACAGACCGATGTAACCAACCGACAAAAGTAAGGCGTCCTGAGCACGTCCTGCAAGACCCTGACGATAGGATTACATTAGAAAATGCTCCTTTGTTTCGCACATCGCGTCGCGCTCACACCGTCAGGTGAGTCTATCGTATAGAATGCGCTCGGAGCGCTGCCTCCATCTCCGATGACGTCCGCCGCCGTGGTTCGGCTTCGCAGGAGGCACCCTAAGGACGGAATCAAATTTGAGCCCCCGTGAGGGCTGTCCCTTTATCACGGCTGAGTCTCAGTACTCGGCCCCCGCGCCCGGTGACGCTGTCAAGGCCAGTAGGGCCAACAGCAATACACATTCCAAAAAAAAAAAAAAAAAAAGAGTGATTTTAGGGGTAGGATGGGGGTTGGTGTTACCTTAACGATGGCCCTCGCGATGGCGACCCTCTGCTTCTGGCCGCCGCTGAGCTGCGAGCCGCGCGCGCCCACCTGCCGCTCCCAGCCGTCCGCGCCGCTCGACACCTCCTGCAGCTGCGCCGCGCGCGCCGCCACCAGCCACGCCGGCTCCTGAACGATACGAGACAACTGACCACCATTACGTATAGACACCCTCCCGATGACGTCCCAAGCCTAGGCTCGACCTCGCAGGAGGGGCCCTTGGGACGGATTCAACTTGTGCCCCGCGCGGGCAGTCCATCTTTTACCAGCTGAGTTCTCCGGAAGGTGAAGCTGTCAAGCCCACTAGGGCCAACAGTAATAGACACTCCGAAAAAAAAAAAACCTATAGAGAACATACAATCGCTTTCAAGCGATAAGGCCACCATTTGTACTCCCATATTGCTTTGTTTTATGTTTTTTTCTTTTCTTTTTGTGTATTTTTTGTTGTGTACAAAGAAATGTATAAATAAAAAATAAAAATTATAAAAAAAAAAGGTCTGAATGTATGTGTCAAAAATCTCTCAGCGTACCGATAGGGCCGTAAAAAAAAATAACGACTTGAAAACTGTAGAAAAACTTCTATATTTTTTCTTTTTAGTTTTGATGTATTTTTTTTTTTTTGTAAAATTCATTTATGTTATAATTTTTAGTTATGAATGATAATTAATGTTTAATGAAAATTTAAGACTTATATGGTTTTCTCATGGGTGCTATTGCCGCTCTATTACCTTACTTTTTCCCTTTTCATCCCATGGGTGGGCACCGCACATGTGATACTTCAAGTAATATATAATTTAACCTTACTATTATAATACAGTACACCATGAAACAATTCAAAATGGCGGGACCAATACATTTTTTTTCAAACCCTTCGATACGGTTATACATTAATTATACATAATTGCAACAATACTTACCTTTTCATCTTTCGAAGGCTGATAATCATCAAGGGCTCCATACAAGATATTCTCTTTCACAGACCCACTAAATAATACAGGTTCCTAAAAATTTATAATTACATATAATCACTCCTTAATATAATTCACAAATAATGATATAAAGCCAAGCAAAGGTATTAGCCTCCCGAGCTTTAGGACTCTACTTCCACTTACTATCAGGTGGAGTAGTCATCTTAGCCCTGGGATAAATAAAATATATATATATATATATATATATATATATATATATATATAAGGGCTGCCGGGGACCCCCTTCAGTAAAACCCCGTTCAAGTTCCTTACGTTTTTTCTTCAACTCGAAATGTTGAAATTACGTACATTATATGATAAAAAGAGACAGCGACAGACAGAGCTGCGCACCCTGCTGCGCACTCACTGTGCTCAATTGCTTGCAGTAGGCTTGATACACACACGCACATATACACAGCATACGATATTTCGTTACGTGAGCATTTCTACTAAATCACACTAACCGTAAGCCGCGTTAAGAAACATAATTCCAAAAAAGTTGGTTTTTGGTTAGTTGGTTAGATGTTATGATGTTACAGAGATTTTTGGCAGATCACCCGATTGAACTAACAATGGTCTGTAACATTATTTTCAATTTACCTGGCTAACATATCCAATGTGACTCCTCAACCAAACTGGATCCAATTGCCTTATGTCAACACCATCCAAGAGCACTCTCCCACTATCCGGGTCATACAACCTCAGTATTAATGATGCTATGGTGCTTTTCCCACAACCAGACCGTCCAACCAATGCCACACTCTTGCCGGGTTGGAGATGCAAGTTTAAGCCTTTTATTAAACTCGCTCCGCCATATGAAAAGTTTATATTCTCCAATATTAATTCGCCTTTTGGGATCTCTTTGGGTCGTAGACCTCCTGACAAAAAATAAATAAATTTTTATGACGAATTATATCATACATAATTTTCATATGCAAAATATCCATTCAAGTATAGTAGTTGAACCATATTTCTTCCAGCACAAATGATTCGGTTCGACCGGGAAAGTACTACCCACTCACAGAAAATTGACAAGTAACAGTACTGTTGCATTTTGTGCGATGAGTGAGAGCCCCAAAGGCCTAATCTCCCACCCTCTCTGTTCTCTTCTCATTCCTTTCGTTTCAATAAGTAGCGGTGACTGCTTACCATCAGGCTGACCTTATGGTTGTTTACCAACATGACATAATTTTTAATTTACAACCAACAAAACTTTAATATTTGGAGGGTTTTAAGCTTTAAATTAAAACTTCTAGAAAAGCCATTTTTTAATCATGCAATTTATGTATTATGTTAAGCGTTTTGGGTTATATTATATAAGAAATATGCATGCATGCATTTGTATACTTATTTTTTGGAAAATAAGTAAAATAACTTACATAAATCTGAAATTGCCAAAAACTTGACCAATACATAAAAAAATCCTATAAACCAAGTTGTTCGAAATTTTCAAACGCGTTTTTCTCGAAATGACATTCGTGTGGGTTGACATGGTATTGCTTATTTGCGTCCATATAAAAAATAACAACTAATTACCTGAAATTGATATTTTAGGTTCTCTATCGACGATTTGCCATAACCTCGTCGCAGCACCTAAGCCCTTATTCAATTCAGTATAGAAACTACTGAGCCCTCCGATACTGATGCCAACATATGCTGCATATAGCAAGAACGATGTGAGATTTCCAACTGTTAGTTGTTCTGTGGCCACCATTCCACCACCATAATATAGCACCAAGATTATTATTGTGTTGCCAGATAGACCTGTCTGTTAACATAAAATTCATTATAATTTTCTAATGCCCATAAAACTTCAATATTATTGTACAATATTATGGGCAAAACAAATTTAAGTTCATTAAATATTAACTGCACACGTTCTAAAATATTGCGCTATGACCAGTATTGCACAATGTTATTGAATATTTATGGGCCACCTAACATATAACATAATTAAAACTGTCCCTACATTGTATAAAGAGTTTCATTCTGCGTGACTCTGTGTTTCCGCTTTAAGGGATTTTGATGCGATTTTCACCATCATTTAGATAATTTTACAGGAAAAATCATATATACAAGTAACCAGAGCAACGCGAGGGGGCTAGATCACTTGTAATTATATACGTCAGAAATAAATTAAATGAACAAACGCTACGTTATGTATGTACTAGAAAAATCTGCCCCAAGCGGGAATCGAACCCGCGATCATTGACGCTCAAGGCAATTCACATCCTAGTAGTTTATAATATGTAGTGAAATTATACGTCTTATTTATATTCAAAGAGGATAGTTGTGTTTTTTATATTGTTTGTTTTATCATATAGAATAACAACTTCAGCAAATATTCTCACCAAGCCATAAAAACTTCCAACAGCTAAAGACTCCTTATACGCCAATTTCAGTAATCTTTCAATCTTTTGTCCGTATGACTCACATTCTTTTTTTTCTTTACTAAATGCTTTCACAGTTTTAATATTGGAGAACTTCTCTTCAGCTAACTATAACAATCAAAATAATTTATTTTATTATTTATAATTTCTAACACACATAAGTTATTGGTACCTACTATAGCAACAGATTTTCATCTATACATATATACATATAATAAAATTGGAGTGTCTGTTTGTAATCTTGACATAACCGTTTTTACTACATGTATATGAATATATATACGGTACATGCACCAAAATATCATTTTTTACAATTTTTGTCTGTCTGTCTGTCTGTTTGTTCCGGCTAATCTCTGAAATGGCTGGACCGATTTTGACGGGACTTTTATTGGCAGGTATCTGATGTAATAAGGAGTAACTTAGACTACTTTTATTTTCGAAAAAGAATTAGGGTTCCGTGCAATAAAGAAAAATCGGTACGCAACGCGAGCGGAGCCGCGGGCGCCGCTAGACTGAAGTAAAACATAACAAATATTTTTTTATTGAATGAAAATAAAAATGATCCCTAATTAACCTGAAGATTAATTAATTTTGAATATAAACTTGATAGAAGAATTCACGCACAAAGACATTAGCGATAAATAGACATCAAAATTAAAACAATTAAAATGCAAAAGTTAAGGACTTCTATTTAAAAAACGGAATATTTATAAAATAACTTTTCTCTGTCCGTCAACAATAATTTATTTATATAAAGTTATTTATATAAACGATATTTCAATAACAACAGGTTTCCACATTTTTATAAATTGCGTACTAATTTTATATTATAGGTTTTTAACCAGTTTAAATATTGAGTAACATGGTTATGTTGTCCTACAGCATTTTTGACTTTCACTTCCTGACTATTTTATTTTAAATAAAGAATGTCCTTTAATCAATTAAGGTTGTCTGGTGATTGACCTCTTATTTATAAATGACTTACTTTTACTTTTGTATTATTTATAATAATAAGAACATTTAAATTTAAATGCAAAAATGCATAATTCTTTTTCTTCCTAGCATTATTCCCGGTATCACACGAGTTACTAGTTTTTACACAGAGCGGTGACCATCAGACCTCCGCAACCCTAAGGGCGAACCAGTAACTCATTGGATATGAATCAATTACTTATCAAGAGTTAACGATTATTATCAGATGTTATGTGATATCAACAGGGACCGACAACTTAGCGACACTGTCGGGAGACCCACAAGGACAAACGCCCAGACCGAAACAGATATTAGTAAGATCAATACGAACGGGAATCGAACCCGTCACCGTCGAGGCTATAGACAGACTCGCTACCAATACGCCACAACGGTGTCAAAATAAATAAATGCAACATAATGATAGTTTGTTATACCTCACTAGTTTCAGCTAATGCATCTTGTAGTTGTCTGGTGATCCCACGAACAAAGCGACCATAGATAATTGCTAGCATCGACACAGGGGGCACTACGCACAACCCTATCAAGGCTAGAGATGGCGACATGTAGAACTGTAAAAAAAAAAATTAAATTACAAAAATATATCTTAGATTTTTATCCTATACATAACGTATTTTCTATTATGAAGATTTATCACATATTTTTATAGCATAATGACGTCATCTACCCGATGGGTGGCCCTGACGTAACTGATAAACTATAATTGTAGCATATGACGCTGGCACCATCCGTAGTATTGCGTGTGTCGTAAACATGTGGAACCTTGGAAAACTTATTTATTTCACTATTACAGAACGTTATACCATATTACCCTCTACTATTTAGGTTCTAATGTGTAAAATTTAACATAGGTGGGAGATTGCGAGCGGTCATTTATTTTTCGGAATGTGTATTGCTATGGGCCCTACTGGCCTTGACAGCTGCACCGGATAAGGTTCAAGCGGTGCGTAAATAAAAAGTAGTAGGTTTAGCATGAATGGGCCGGTTGGACAGAGGAAGTACTACCCTTACCCATCGACGTGAATTGAAAGTACCCATACTATTGCGTTTCGTTCTATGAGTATGAGCGCCAGAGGCCCATAAGCTATGCGTTGCTTAGGCTTATTTGCATAGAGACTTTGAAATCGATTCGATCCCCAAACATTTGAAGCGATTATCGCAAAACTATTTCGATCAAACTACTTTCCATCCAAATCCTTTGATTAGACATGCTTGTATCTACACAGACCGATGTAACCAACCGACAAAGGTAAGGCGTCCTAAGCACGTCCTGCAAGACCCTGACGATAGGATTACATTAGAAAATGCCCCTTACACAGCACAGACACGCACACAACGCCGTCCTCGCCGGCGAGGACGAGGTCCTTTGTTTCGCACGTCGCGTCGCGCTCACACCGTCGGGTGAGTCTATCGTATAGAATGCGCTCGGAGCGCTGCCTCCACCTCCGATGACGTCCTTAGCCGTGGTTCGGCTTCGCAGGAGGCACCCTAAGGATGGAATCAAATTTGAGCCCCCGTGAGGGCTGTCCCTTTATCACGGCTGAGTCTCAGTACTCGGCCCCCACGCCCGGTGACGCTGTCAAGGCCAGTAGGGCCAACAGCAATACACATTCCGAAAAAAAGGCTTATTTGAAATTATGGTTGAAAAAATTAAAACGTGACGCGGGACGCGCGATATGTTCCTTTATTTAATTTCATTTCCGACTATATAATATTTTTAAATTATTTTTATTTCATATCCCATCAAATGTCACCCTACCCTGTGCCATTCCTTGTCACCCCATCTTAACCTCCTCCTTTTAGCACACCGCCCTTTGCCACCCCACCCCTTGTCACCAAAAAACCAAATAACGCGAGTTAACGCTTTGTGATAACGCCTTTTTTTCCTGGTCATTCCTCTCTTTAAACAACCATCTAAGAAACTTAATTTAAAAAAATCAGATAAAGTAATGTGGAATGTAGATTCCGTTGAGCTTGAGTTAAAAATAGCTTTTTTTTTTAAATAGATTATAAGCAGAGTTATCTTAATTAACATATTGTATATATTAAAGCTGTGAGACCTTATATATAATTGATATATTCTACAAATGTGGAAATATACAAGTATTGAACGGTAATAAAAATACAATGAATATTAACTAGTAATTTGCCCTGAACTGAGATCATGCGATGGATTGTTTTTAAACTTTTCCATAATTAATTCCTATTCCAGCTTATACATTCTGTTACGTCTATGAACTAAATTCTTGCTGTCTAATATAACCAATAATTCAGTAGTTATTAAAGAATAAATACACATACATAAATGGCATATTGTCTAACAAAGCTTACTAGCACATTCTCTCTCAGTCAGTCTACTTGATTTGCAAATTTACTCAATATTTCATAATATTTAAAAATTAATTTGATTTCGTACCATTTTTTAAATATTGCATTATCAAAATGTACTTATTTTTATATAACAAAGGTTGCTAAGTAATAAAAGGATTTTTGAAAGACTTATTTAAATGAAAAATTAATAAATGTTTTATATTCAAAACAAAATAATAAAGAAAATCGTATGTGCAAAAGTTTCGCTTTTAAAGGTAGGTGAACCAATTTATTGTTATCATTTTGGTTTAATTAAATAAAAAATTAATAAGTTGATTTGAGACACTACTTCAAAATATGCCACTACAAGACAACAAGCAATGTGTTTAAATAGCTTTAAAATAACTAAAGAAACTCAATTGATGAATAAATACCTAATAACAATATGTATTTTAGGTATTGGTTTTAGTGACAGAACTTCTTAAAAACAATTAAAACTATGAAAATATATTCACCATCATTCCCGTCCCAGCTCCCACCATGAACAGGGAGCGTAATCCATCACTAACATTGGAACTAAGATTCCGTCCAACAAGCTGTGTATCAGCTGATAGTCTATTAACTAGTTCCCCGGTCGATGTCTTTCCAAACCAAGCTGGTTCTTGACGCATGATTGACGAAAAAACTTGCTTGCGAAGTGCCTGTGTCATCCTCTGACCTAAAATTTATTTTTAGATTATAGTTTATGTATATATATACTATGTTACAATTTATAGGATTATATGTTTTTTTAATAAAAACTGTGTTAAAAATAGACATGATTTTGTAATAATATTTTATTGCTAGACACATCATGCATAACTTAATTTGAACATAAAATTATCATTTGTAATAGTTATCTATTCTTTAATGTAAAGTTTTTGCATATATTTAAATTTTAAAGGTTAATAGTAAACTGATAAGATATTTCAATTACTAAAAAAGAGACGAGAACATATAGGGATTATGGTTATGAATATTAAAGGCATTAGAAGAGCTAATACATTTTGGCTAGGCTGGGCTTTGAAATTAAAAAATAATAATAATACATTTAAAAAAAGATATAACCCCCTGAGTTTGATTTTGAATATTTAGAAGCAATATTTAAAGCATGCCTTAGATAACAGTAATAACAAAATACTTTGTCATAGCAAGATATCTATGTCAAGTCTAATAAATATTAAAGTAATGATAATAATAGTTAACCTTATTACATGTTAAAAGCGACAATGTTTTAACATTAGTTATTCATTCCACCGATATTGCTTATCAATATTCTTGTTATGTAATATAAAATTTAGATGTTATGTCTACATACTGAAGCAAATGTTTTAAGAAAATAGACTACATATTTATCAATTTCTTCATGAATTATTATTTTAAGCTTTACAATTTCTTATTGATTGATTAAAACACAAGAAAAAAATTAAATGGACTGTATGAATTTTTTATTTTATTTTAACATTGGCCTGTACATTTGTCTCTTTGGCTACAGGTATGATCTTTGGTATCAAAATGGTAATTTAGTTTGATATAGCTACATTTTTGATTCATAATAATTTGAATTGTCATCAAATATTTTAAGATTTAGAAGACATATAAAATGGTAAAGCAATTTACAAATAAATAATACATGAAAAGTATAAAAATATTGAAATGGCAATTTGATAATTATAGATAGTCCTAAGTCTATTTAATAAACAAGAAATGTATTTTTATGAAAAATTACTAAGTTAAATTATTTTAAAAAAGTGTTCAAATAATCATAGTTTTTATTTTAAAAAATGTTAAAACTTGTGTTATAGTCTTGTTTGATAAATGTATGTCAATTATACCATATTTTACCAGATATTGACATCAAGTACACTCTGCCAAAATTGCAAAGTCCACCAACAAGAAAAACACCACACAGCACCATACACAGTTCGTCAAGCTTCTCCCTAGCAGCTACGAGGTCATGTGTGCCACTATATATGATATCTAGCACCATACCCAAGGAGAATGGCACAGCCATTGTGACACTGGATGATACGAACAATAATGCTATAGCACCTGAAAAATATTTAATGTTATAATATTTTCTTAACCAAACTAAAACAATAGAGTTTTGTATTGTTATAAAGTTGACTGTAGTTTGGGAATATCATATAATTATAATAATATCTATTTTTTTACATTTTAAAATTCTATATTTTGTTTACAATCAGCTTATATTATTTTAGAAGTTCCTTAAAATCATTACGCCTTAAGGCGAGAGTCGCAGCGGCTCGATCATGACCACCTTGGGCTTTTGTCGTACCCTCCTAGCTTTCTTGTAGGGGCAATAGGAATGTTAGTAATGCCTTGAAAAAGCAAAAGCTAACTGTTTAAAAAAATATTAGTTACCAGTAAGTGTCCATTTTTCTGGCTCTGCCAAAGATAGAAGTCTCTTTATTTCTGATGGCTTTAATTTAACATTTATCTTTTTTGAAGTCGCTATCTCCGCATTATCTTTAAGATTTTCGATATGTCCATTCTTCTTTTGAATATCAACCTGACTACTTAAATATCTAATTCTCACAAAAAATATATCCTTTACATGGAATAAAGTTCTCTCGTAATTATTTCGTAATGCTGGAACTCTGTGACTAGAATATGACCTGAATCCACATTGTTTACAGGAATGAGTTTGAAGTGGTAAATTAAATAATATATTACTTTGTACACTACATAATTTTGTTCTCAAATTTTTGCAAATATATCTCTGCAACATTTTTTAAATTTAAAACTTTCAATCAAAAGAAAAATAAAACATATCTGTCATTGCATTGACATCGCGCAATACAATGAAATTTTAATGACATTATTGTCAAACTTAAATTGTCAAAGTAAAAAAAAAAAACTTCAGAAGATATTTTGGGCAAAAACCACAGATCTTTAGGATATGAATTGCAGATCTATGTAGTAAAATGACATTAATGCAGAATAGGTCGGTGGCGTAGATAGAGAAAAAAGATAGACGGAGCATTACCTAAAAAACGCTTGGCGATCTTTATGTTACGCTTGTGTGCATGTCACCAAAGAGAATGTAACTTTGCCACTGATGAGTCGCCGTATACTTATCATGATATCATATAGTGCTGTGAACAACAACTTCGGCTAACGATAAATTAACTATGTCTATCTGTCACTCTTTTCAACTGATCGTGATGATTTGGTACAAAATTAGACTAGACCTTGGCCATGGAGATAGTATACTTTTAATTGCAAAAAAGGCTTAAAGGCTATGAAGTAGGGTGAAATTTTGTATGAGATATCAACTATTTCTATATTGCAATAAAAGGTGCCGCATTAAAAATCATTATACGCCTTCAGGGTTGATACCGCAATACTAACAGGCTAACAACAATACATATACATTAGTAGAGGGGTTATATCAATAAAAATCTTATAATAAACATGAATCTAATATATTTCTCTTACATACAAAATTAGCATAAAACATTATCGACTAAGCTACTCACAGTTTATACAACAATAAATAATAATATTATAAATGCTTGTAATAACAGTCGGTAAAGATTGTCAAATATTAAGCTTATTTTTAAAAAACATCAGTGTAATCTGTAAGAAACCTAGTGGCAATTTAGAAAACCTACTGAAAATTCTTTTTCATAAGACAGTTATGTGCATCATGTACCTTTGTATTAATTTAAGTAATTCAATTCTTGCGAAAAAGCAATTAAAAATTGTAAATAACTTAGTGTCTCTACAAAATACTCTAAAAGCAAACAATTTTGTGAATTATTATAGGTATATTCAAATAATAACAATTAAATAATTAAGATATGAAACTTTAAGTTTCTCAATATTTAAAAAGTATTTACGGGAATGGCAAGTTTCTTAATTCAAGAAGTGTGTGTTGACACAAGAAAATTCGATCTTTACTAACTTTTATGTCCCTCTAAACTTCCGTTCGCCTCATTCGATCACACTTTTCGTAACGTTCTCGTCACGCATTCACCAGCTTAATCCCAAAGTCAAACGTGCGTAAAGAAGTTTTACTTCTAATCTCACTTTATAAATAAAAATCTAGTAAGTCTCTCTGACTTGACTATATTGATGTCAATAAAATCTGGGAACAAATCTCTACGTCACACACACAAGAGCAGTAATTATAAGTTAAAAGAGCCAAGAGTTAACAGTAACCAACTATAGATTGATCTTGCCCAAGAGTAGATAACACGCCTCGCTTATCGACCAGTAAGGGCACTTGGCCTATAATAGATATTATACACAATTGATATATTAACAAGCCAAGATCACGCTTATTCATATTGAAAGGCATAATAGAAATTTGTGTTCAAAACATGAATGGAAGAAAACTATTAAATACCAGACAGGTTAAAATATTTAATATTTTCAATTATTTCTGTAAGACAATTGGAACATTCTAACTCATATTTATAATTAAATTCGAAAATTAAGAATGAACATTAAAAATCAAAAACATTTTTAATAATTAAGTACAAAAATAAGCAATTTAATATATGCAAAACCCAATAGTTCATATCGTAAATATATATATAGTAGTTTCACATCAATTACATTTTAATATTATAATTACACTTAACAAATCAACAACGGTTTATTGAAACCAACTCTAGCGCTCCGTGGTTTTAACGGTAGGTATTCGATAACTGCCATTATTTCTATCGCTATGTTCTAAGAAACAAATTTCTAGTAATCCTCAATGTTTTGTGATTAAATCAGGATTTTTTCATGTAAATCAGAACCAAAGTTCTTATATTTATGTGTTAAATTTTGAATTATATAATAACTTATAATGTTAAGATACATTCAAAATGTACACATTATGGCGTATAGTTTAGCCATATTGAAAAGCCAATTTGACATTTGACAAGATTATACATAGATGTAGCACTATCTACAATATGTGTATCATATTTGTGTGTTTATGTAATTTTTTCATTGTGTGCGTAATCTTAAGTGAAAAGTTCATGAAAATAAAATAGAGACTAATAGTGACCAATAAAACTAACATAAATATATTCATATGGTTAGTATCCGGCGACGTTTCCAAACTTATATTAACTATTTCTTTCTCACTGGGACTCCGCGAAATAGAGTAAGACAATTACTATATCGTTTAGGACATGGTTACCAGAGTGGCAACTTGGTATAGCTCCGTCTATGTTATTTTCTCTGTCTATCATCATAGACTACAAAAACTGATTCATTTAAAAATATTAAATAATAATAATAATTAGTAATTTACTATATAATGATATTGCACATTCATTCACTGGCATCAAGTATCTAACACATTCATAATACTATTAATTATTTATAATTAGTTATCAATAAATATAATATATCATATCTCATAATAATTTGTCATGTATTTATAAATAATTAGGATTTTATTGAATTGAAATAATTTAAATAAATTTTCTATTACAGAATAATGAATATTGCTGCTCGAACATATTTGCGGAAAGTTAAATATATTCATAAAAATATTTCATTTTTTTTATAATATAAAATGTATAAATATTATTATTTACTGTGTGTAATACACTTTATAGTATAAAGTTTTAGATCGCCATAGGCTGTAAGTGTTGTCAAACTTCAATAAATATACCCCCTCTCCGGGGTAAGTGTGAGAACCTGCATACACCTGAAATTAATACTAACAATTAACTTAATGTAATAACAAGTGCGTGCTGGACTTGCAAGTAGTGTCATGTATCACCATGAAATATATAAGTTTAACATAAGAAAAACGTCAAAAATATTATGTTTCTTGTATTCCCTTTATTTTAAAATTTTATTTTATATTTATTAGTAGCTGATGTGTAACGGCAACCAAAATACCTAATACATATTCTGTGAATATCTCAACTCTCTTCCTATTACGGGTCGTAAGATATAGACTGCTGACAAACATACTGAGGAAACTTAGTATTAGGGTTCCGTTGAAAATCTTTGAACCTCTAAAAGGACGCAAATAAGCAATACCATGTCAACCCACACGAATGTCAATTTTGAACAACTTGCTTTATTTGATTTTTTTTATGTATTGGTCAAGTTTTTTGCAATTTAAGATTTATGTAAGTTATTTTACTTATTTTCACAAAAAATAAGTATATAAACTGCATATTTCGTATATAATATAACCCAAAACGTTTAACATAATACATAAATTGCATGATTTAAAAATGGCTTTTAAGAAGTTAAAGCTTAAAACTCTCCAAATATTAAAGAAAAATGTTCTTCAGCTATTTACCAACACTTCTGCATATATAACTCACTTTTTTCAATTTTGTGGGTTGACATGGTATTGCTTATTTGCGTCCAAAAATGGATTAACCCTATTGTTACTATTTCTTGATTCGTATTTAGACATGATGACGCATAAGTCTTTGTTATTAAATAATTATATTGTACTGGCAGTCTTATATTAGATACTTATAGTAATATAGTATCAAATCAAGTCTACTAGTTTTGGCTAGTGACATATTTATATGCATAGGCCCTTCCATACAAAAAAATTTCAGACTAGCTGGTGCTTTCTACGTAAATTCAACATAGATGCAATGAAACGAAGTTAGTCATAGGTTTACAACATAATTAAATGGCATTCCTGTCACAAACTCACAGCATAAAGGAGTTAAATTAGTGTTAGTGTTGAACTTACAAAGGAGCACCAGCATATCTTGGGACATTTTTTTGTATGGAAGGGCCGGTCCTCAGTTCATAGTTAGTCAATGTCTCTGGTCCTATTCACAGTAAAATAAGAAATATGCCAAAAAATTCTAACCTCCATGTGGCAATCCCGTCTATAAATGGGCACGACTTGGCTGAGCATAGGCCTCTGTGCGCTGAGCACACGTCTCCCGCTACCCATCTCAGGATCATTATTCCCATATATTGTGTAATCTGAAACAGTACACACAAGTTTAATAATTAGTCTATAGTCAGTTTTTAATATGACCATGGTGGTGTGCTGGTAGCCTGCTTTGAGCCTCAACCGTCGGGGGTTTGATTCTCGCTCGGACCAGATGTTTGCAATGAAATGAAATACGAAGAAGAAGAATGAAGAAGTAGAAGAAATTTAGTTTATAATACTAAGTAAATTTATAACTTAGACATTCTAGTTTAACAAATTATTTTTTTCGTTAACAAGACTTTAGCGAATGGACATTTATGATTTACAAGCCAAATAATTACTTTTATAAAATAAAAAAATTCTGTTAGTTTTCTGATAGTACAAAAGAAGACATTCTATTTGAGCATAGACTTGAAACCTTATACCGCACTTATTAACATTTTTAGAAAAGGTTTTTGAATCTACGGTAGTAGAGCCATCTCCAAGCACAAATGGACCTCCTCGACCCGGGAACTAACCTATCACAGAAAATCGGCAAAGTAACGATATCCATAGATGATACTGTTCCTCCCACGCCCTCTGTTTCCTTTTTCCTTCTCATCCCTTTTCTTAGGTTGGCAACGCGTATGTGATACTTCAAGTATCGCAAGCGTTCATAGGTTGCGATGAATGCTTATCATCAGGCGGACTGTCTGCTAGTTTGCCAGCCTACATAAAATTTAAAAAAAAAAAGTGTGTGCGCGATTCACACACAATAGAAGTGAAAGTTTAGTAAATTGACTTAAGAATAAGATGAATATATATAACAAGATCTAAAAATATTCACAAACACTGTCAAATAATAACACACCACGCTGACTTCTTACTAAAAAGCTGTAATACACAGCCGCATACAGTGTACAGCAGTATTAGCTCATGTACTTTTCACATATACTAACACACGTTAAATGCTCAAATACAAGCAAGTATTACACAGTGTGCAATATACATATACGCCGACATTTGCTATCTCGCTCTGGCTCACTAAAGCATGGCGTAAAGAGGAGAGACCGATAATATAAAACAGTATGTATATTTCTGTCTCATTCACTCCTATACATTTTTGTATTTGTGTCTCTTACAAGTCGTTTTTTCCGTTGCACGATTTCAAATCACAAAGATTCTAAAGAAGTTTCACTTCAAAAGAACCAATAAACTAAATATTAAACTACCTTCATCGTTGGTATCATCACCATCATCGTCATCATCACTCTCAGCCACATGCACAGTTACATCTGAAGTTGCTGATTTGCTCCATTCGAAGTAGAGTCCGAAACCTGCAAATAGTAAACTATAGGCAGTGGCGGAGTTATAAATTTTCAAGGAATAGGCTGTAGGGTTTTGGGGCTCTTTGCCTCTACAATTATTATCATGTCTTAGATGATTTTTACAATCCAACAAAAGGGCAATCACTAGTTGGGGGGTGTTTAACTAGCTGTTTTACTGTAGAATATGGAAGTTTGCTACTCGGAATGTACAGTGACAAGTGAGAGGGGAAAGTCATCGCCTTTGTTGCAGATTTCTATGTGTACAAACAACATCAGAAAACTGTCATACAGAATTTTTGATTTCTATGAGGCAGCAAAAAAAAAATTCGGTCCCAAAATTTGCCGCCCCAAAAATCTGTCGCCCTAGTCTCAACCCTACTCAGCTTGCTGATAAATCCGCCACTGACTATAGAATATTATCCTGTTACAATATACAAATACAGACAATATAATCCCCGATAACGCGCCATTACCTTCAACTATAAGACGACACTAGTATTCATGGAGCGTTCAGAAGTAAGCGAGAGATACACGAATATAAGTAATCAATTTTAAACTCTTTACAAAAATAAATAACGGTTTAAGAAATTAGTCAATTGGCCCCCAAAAAGTGCGGAAAAAAGAGTCCACGAGGAAAAAAAAGGGGGCTCTGTGCTCACCGATGTCGTAGTTGTCGGTCGCGAACTCCCAGCAGAGACAGCGCGCACGCATGTCCGTGGGCACGCGCACGGTGACGGTCTCCCCGTGGCCCACCGCCAGCGAGCCGCCGCCCGAGCGCGCCGACGCCTTGAACTTCGCCACGTCCGGCCGCGTCCACATGCGAGCCTCTTCCACAGCTGGAACTACATCTGGACACATCAACGAATTTTATAAGCAACTAGCTTCTGCCAGCGGCTTCGATCGCGTGAACGACGATTTTAATACAAACTTTGAACTCCCATTTCAACCCTTCAGTCGTGGAAAATGTTAAAACACGTGTTTTTTATCTTTAATTATTCGTTTTTAAATAAAGTTTCATGCTATTAGTTTAAAAAATGACAGACTTCCATAAACACTTATTCACTCTCATAAGGGAAAATACTTCCTTAGTGGTCGAAAAAAAAAAATGTAAATTAGTTGTGTAAATCTATTTTTTATTCTTACCATCGCCATCTGTTTCTTCCTCATCCTCATCTACTTCTTCCTCTCCTCGCGATTCTTCAGCATATTCAGTATCATTCCTCTCAGATGTTTGTAAGGATCTGAGAATTGAAATTTATTTTAATATTTGATATTGATAGTTGCTATATGAATTTTAAAATTATATATAACTAGCGGCCCGCTCCGGCTTCGCACGGGTATAAAATATATAGCCTATGTCATTCACTGGAAACATGATAAAATTTAATTATTTACGACATTATATTAGATTTTTTTTTTCTCCACTATTTTGTTATATATATAAACCTTCCTCTTCAATCACTCTATCTATTAAAAAAAAACAAAACTCTATCTATTAATCAAAATCCGTTGCGTATTTTTCAAGATTTAAGCATACATAGGGATATAGGGACAGAGAAAGGGACTTTGGTTTATACTATGTAGTGATATATTAATAATATATAATAATTAGTATTGGCATAAATAAAACTGACCCCAGTTGCAGTTATTTTATTAATAATTATTTATTAGTCATTATAGGTAAAATTATATATTTTGTCACAAAACTTATATATATCTATATTATTAGACACTATTGATTTGTCTAAATTTGAAAAAGCCTGTAAATGCGTTTCTTTTGTGTCAATCCCTCCAATGAGTAAGTTCCAGTTAACAGAAAATAACAAATAATATGTAAGAAATTGAAATACACAGAACTACTTATATAAATATTAAATACCTTAAGATATTATTTCCCAGAACAGTCCATTCTAAATAAAATTTTCATAAAAAAATTTCAAAAATGTTTTTCATGTGAAAAGCTCTTTAGCTGCATTGAGTGATTTTTGAATGGGAAACAAAAAAAGGAGTTTGGATTTCAGTCACCAACATGCTTCATGTAACTATGACGTCAAACTAGCAATGAGTGGGCATATTAAATTCTTTGGATGTTACTGGATTAATTATGAAATTTTTATAAGATTTTAAGAAAATAAATACGATTATTGCAAAGTTTCAACTTCTCAATTCCATTGGCAATCTTTATGACTGCCAATTTTTTTTTTTATCAAACTTCAATAAAATAAAAAATACTGATACTCACTTATTATCTGTGAGACCTTCATCACTGTCATTGACGTTACATTCTTTTGACAGATTATCTTTTTCATTTTCATCATTATCAGATTCCTCTTTATAATTAAGATTGGAGTTTGCAAGTCGTCGGTCCACCGCTAATTGTTGTATATACTGTTGGTAGTGTTGATCTTGCAACTGTCGGATAAGTATGGCTTGCTGGTCAAAGTTTCCCGGGAATTGTTGTTGTGCATAGTGAAGGAACTGGTCGTAGGTCTGTGCGTTAAGAGCATCTTTTATCCTTTGTCTATGGAAAAAATATTTAAAATTATTTATATAAAGAAGTAGCTTTGATTTACAATCAAATAAATCTATAATTTTTACACACTCAACTGAAGGCTCAGTTAAGATAATAATTTACTGTATCCAGGGTACGAATTCACACAAAAACACAAACAAAGCAACCCCAGCCTCACACAAACGTCTTTATGGTCAATACAAACATCTGCCCAGACCAAGAATCAAATCAGCGACCACCATAATAAATCGTTACATTTTTTTAATGTTAAAACTTTGTTGATTTAGTCTTAAAAGTATTTTTAAATATATATGACATTTAATATAAGTTTCACATACACTTGCTGTTCTTCTGTTAACTTCGTACTCTCTTGCTTTTGTTTTTCTAACAATATTCTATTTTGCAATTCAATATGAGCTTTTTCTTCTTCTTCTTTCTTTAATCTGTAAAGTTAAAATTAAATAGCGGTAATTTTACTCCACCAGTAATAAATACTTACAAAACCTTTGAAAGACGATTAATAGTAACTAGTATCTTAATATTTATAAAACTTACAATTGCTGTTTTTGATCTTCTAAATTCTTTTGAATAGCTTCTAAAAATGGTTTGAACAGAGGACACAGTCTGAAAAAAAATTTTTTACTGAGTTATTGAGGTTAACAAAACGTTTATACTGTTTATAAAAATACTTCTGAAATGCAATAAAATGTTATTAATAATACAGTGCTTTTGTTATTTATAATAATATTAATATAAGGTCATCTTAATCATTCTTCCTGGCATTTCCCAAGGTCTATTGCAAGATCCATAAAATTAAGCAACACAAAAATGAGAATATTTAGAATATTAGCAATGCCATCATAATATTTACTATTAGGAAACAATAATTTAACTTAACAAATAAAAGGAGGGTATATGAGCAAAATAGCAGGTATAACTTTAATATAATATTATATTGGCGGGCAGTAAGCAGTTGATGTATTATAACAAGATGCTCAAAAGACCTGAAGCAAGAAGTCATATACTTTATATATTCAATTTTATCAGAATCACAGAAGGAAAACTTACAAAGAGACCAAAAAAGATGTATCTATAATAACCATAAATACCAAAGTTAAAGGCACAGCCAACAGAATGCCTAGTGAATTTGCCTGATTTATTGAACCTGAGACAGAAATAAGAAATTAACACTATATGAATAGTTAGAACTACAGTGCAAATTTCATGAATCAGAACTGCAGCCCAGTAAAAGAACAAAAATAAACAATATTTTTGTTAGCACATGTACCTATCTAGAGTATGTATGAATCCTGCCATAGCCTGAACCTGTGACATTTGACCAAGGGCCTGCCATGCCGATCTTCTATCTCTTCCGATAACATCAAGCACACCAAGAGGTGGTGCTGATTCTAGGTCTAATGGTCCATGTACAGCCTGTTGTGTAAAAGCAACCAGCTTTAGTCTGTCTTCATAGCTTAAGTGCATGGCCTTTCCTTCTTTATCTGTAAGTAGTAAATTTTTATTATAATTTCAAGCAGGTAATGTAATTTTGGTACTCAATAAATAAATCAATATTCAAATTTTAATAGAGTTAAATATTATTTATTTCATCATGGACCAGAAATACCAGCATCAAACCACCAATTTCCCAGTCTCAGAATCTACTGTTGGTTATACCATATCAAT
This sequence comes from Hestina assimilis, assembly GCA_023373885.1. Classification (NCBI taxonomy): domain Eukaryota; kingdom Metazoa; phylum Arthropoda; class Insecta; order Lepidoptera; family Nymphalidae; genus Hestina; species Hestina assimilis. Next base: position 7,805,241 of record CM041755.1, on the reverse strand, counting down.
AAATAATTCTGATAACTATTATATTAATTGAATTTCGATCTTATCTTTTAATCATACCAGACAGCATAGATTATTCTTCCAATAGAATATTAACTATAGGTTCCCAAAGATTTTTTAAAGTTTTATTACTCTAAAACTACTATAAAAAATTTTACTACTTATCTATTAGATTACGAAAATGCATTGCTACTGAAGTAGCTCACAAATATACTATCATTTGGAATTGTAAGTTACATAATAACGATCATGTCAATTTATACCACTCTAAACTATTAGTAAACAATAAATTGATAATTCGGTATAGGAATAAATAGTTTATAAAAAATATCAAAAGAAATTTATATGTAAGATAATATATGCCTAAAAATGAAGATAGTGTTTTTGTGACTTTCAAAATTAGAGGAATTATAGGTGCTGATTTCATATTTTTATTTCATAATTACTTCTAACGTACCTTTATAAAACGATAGCCCGTGTTTATATACTTCTTTTAATGGCAAACCCCATTTGCGTTCTTCGCTTTCGAGAATACCTTGGTCAGTTTCTAGTGGAACTTTAACTGGATTAACCTTTTGATTACCTTCGTTTATATTCGCCATTTTATTAACTAAAATTACAGTAATAATAAATAATTATTATTAAAAATCGGTTTCGCCGTCTTATAAAAAAATTACAATTAAAACTTCAATTTGTTATTTGACAATTGACTGAATTGACAAATCTAAATGACAGTTTTCACTTTTCGGTTTTGCTTTTGCTAATTTGTCAATTGACGTTTCAATTTTCATTGTAAATTCAGATTCTCAGAATCGTAGAAAGAGAAAGAAGATCCTTAATTTCTTAGTCTTAGGTCAACATAATATCAAACTAAAATCCATATATAATATCAAAATAGGGTTTCGATTTTTTTATATAATAATAATAATAATAAAACTACAAAATCGGATTGCGCTTTTTTCTAGAAGTTACATTGAACCACTTAGAAAAGCAAGCTTTATAGTTACAGTAGCTGAAAGTTGTATGTACAAATCTGTGTAGGAAGTAAGTTTTTTAAATTATTATTGTAGTGAGAAACTGGGAATCCTGCTTCGTACCTGTTGGGCTTCTCGTATTATATAAAGATACATAGATTTATAGTTCTTTCAATGAATTTAAAATTAACCAAAATGGCCGCTTCGGCACAGGTACAATCATGGACAAAAATGTTACACAAAAATATTGATTTCGTCTTATTTAAATAGATTTTTATAAAGTGGGAAAACGAATTAAGTTATATATATCTAGTTATTGTTTCTTTTAAATTCAATTAATGATTTATTCATTATCGTCATTGATTACTTAAATATAATAAAAAAAATTAATAGTGTTACGGGCTGGGGTTCGTGAACTCGGAAACAAATACCTGATGGCTCTAAATAAGACTTTATTGAGATCTAGATTACACAACAGAACTTCATAAATCATAGGTCAATCACAGTCCAAAAGAATATCCGAGGTCACTAATTATCGCATTTGTTCACTGGTATCATTTGTAGTTTCTTCTCTTGTTGCTCAGAACTGAATGACTCAATCGACTCGCTGGGCCGCTTATATAACGCGGAAAACGGGTTTGAGAAAGTTCCGTGAGCGGAACGCTATACTACATCTTTCGAGAACACAACTTTCTAGAACCCACGACTCCTCAAGGGAATGAACAGAGAGAGTAGCAAGCGATTTTGAACCTTATTCCCCAGTGATAAGGTTCTCCGTAACAATAGAAAAAGGTATATAAAAATAATAATAGTTACTGTACATTTTTAATCACTGTCACTTATTGGGATGACACTTTATCTTAAAATAAAATTAAATGCTTATACACCTGACAAAAATAATTTATATTTTAATTTAATTTTTAATAATTTATTTTTAAAGAACTAAAACAACCGTGATCCAGTGTACCAATCGGGTCTATATGTTACTACGCATGGTTCAATTTATATTGAGAAAGTAATACGCTTCTGCTATGAGCAATGCATAGATAAAGAAGACAATAGAGAGTGTATGCCGTATATTGAAATGGGTAAGAAATAGTAAGAATGAACTAGTGCCTCCCAAGAAGGGGATTGAAATAAAATAAATGACACATGGGCGAAAAATAAAATTAGGAATGAGGCTGGAATATTGAGTTATGACATTCATGAGTTATGACATTCAATCTTTTTGTGGCGGATGCATATATACAATCACACGACGATTTTCTTTAGTTGTTTGATTGCGCATCAATTTTAAATACTTTTTTATTTTATGATATAATGCTCTAAGGCAATAATGCAGGATTAAGCTATGTAGACATGCAGACATGACAGGCAGCTCCCATTTTACAAATAGTATCGAATCATTTGTACTGGTTCCAATATGTTATTATATTTTAGACAAATGGAAATTGTGACTATAAGAAAATATAAAAATATAGATAAGTAATACCTAATGTCACAATCGAAATCGATTACTACAAACCTTGATTTTTTTTTACCAAGCTCATAAATATATATTGATTGTATCTGCAATTATTATTTATTACATACATAAACAATATTATTTTGGTGGTGGTGGCATCATATTCGTGTTGGCAGGACATGGATTTGCTTCCATAAATCCATTTTAGTTAATGTATTCAGTTACAATAAGAAAATAAAATTTTAACCACTGTACCAGTGTGGTTAATTATTTATTGAGGATTCGTAGTTATAAGTAAACTCTCCAGTGGAATGTAGTGGAATAATTTATTGAAAAAATGCACGAGTATATATACAAAAATTTAAAAAGTAAACAGCCAATAGAAAAATAGAAAACAAAATAAAATATAAAATTACAAAATTAATTCCCAATAAAAATGGCTACTTTAATACGTGGGCCTCTCATAGGTGGCGTCCTGCTCCCCGCATGCCGCTGTCTGAAGCGGGATGGGCGCGCGGGAGGGACGCGCACGAATTAATATAATTGACCGCTGCGACCCGGCGTCGCCTTAGAATTGTCGAGCAGCGAGTGCAGCGAGGTCGTCTTGTCCGTGTTCGGTTCCCGCGTCGCGTATTGCTTGAAGTAGTACTGTGTGAAGATTCTTATTGGAAGCTTGAAGAAAGAAGAAACTGTAGATCTTCGGATCTGCATGTTAAAAACGCTCTTTTCAGAGCGACGCTCTTTCGCATACCAATCACGCCTTATAATGAAGGCATATAAAAACAGTTCTTTTCAGAGCTATCTACGTTCATCTATTCCGAACGATGACGTAGAAAATAAAGATAAATAAAAGATGTGTAGCGTACAATTATTTCCTATAACTGCACGTAGGTGATGCTGCTACAAAAATGTTCTGTACTTGGCTTAATCTTTGAATTGAGGCTGTGCTATTTTTAATTCTTGTATTACTATTAGAATGGCAGCATTTAATTTGTTAAATATATTGTCTATGATAAAAAGCAAATCTTATTATTTGTAGTCCTTGATTAGTTCAGTTCAGTCATAGAACGTAGGCGAGGGCGTGCGTCTCGCTCTCGTGACAGCTGTCAATGCATGTGTGTGACGTAGCTGTGTAAAGTTGCACAGATAAAGCAACAGAGAAAGATAGCGCTCGGTCAGCCGCGAGCCGCAGGCGCACGAAGCTTCGCGCCGATAGATAGCCGATAGCCGATCTTCCATCCCAGTCCCCCGCATGGTCACCGCACAGCACTACTGGCGAGCAGACGCCTACGGCGGACTCGACGTGCTGAATAAAAATATCCTTTACCTAACCATACCTAACAATTTCATCATTGTGATGATCATTAACTAATAAAACATGTTAAAAATCAGTATTTGTCTTAGTAGGTATATTTGCCTGGTGTAACTCGATATATTTCAGTATTTTCTTAAAATTTAAGCTGGTCACACTAATCTACGGAGTAATGACAATCACAGATGATAATTTTGACATTTGAACTTCTTTCCATCAGTTTTTGCTTTGCGTCATTTATTGTCTTATTTATTCATTATTGGTTTTGTTCAGTTCATAGTCATAGGAATATAGTTTCTAAATTAAGATCTTACATAAATTATACATGAACGATTCTTAAAATGAGTTCGGATAACATAGTTCTGAAAACTTGTTCATTTTCCAAATCGTGTTCTAGAGCACTTGCACCGTTTACTAGTTTGCATTGATATTGTTTATAAAAGTTATAACAAACGTCGTAGAGTTAGCCATGGAGGTTAATCCTCTAAATATATTCTTCGTGAAGTCAGATAGTAAGGGGGACAGACTGTTATTTAGATACCCTTACACGACAGAAAACAAGGATGAAAACAAGCAGAAGAAATTCGGTCGTCACAATCCATATGCGATCAATTCTGCGGAAGATTTGCTGCAAAACTCACAATCTCAAACTTCAAATATTTGTAAAGGTAATTTATAATATCTTGTTTTTGGTATGTCCTTGTGTAATAAAAAGTTGCATTTATGAAGCATATAATCCTTCTTTTACCCTCAACTAAGTGCATTAGTCATAGTTTTTTTTAAATAGATAATTCTATTTAATATGTATTTATTAATTTTTAGGTCAGCTCAGTGGCTTCACAGATGAGATGTTATCAACCCTTTTCGCAGTCAAAGCAGAATTGTGTAACAGGAAGTTTGAGTTGAAAGTCAATGACGTTAGGTTTGTAGGGCATCCCACTTTGCTTCCATACAGAACAAACAAAGATGACACAGCTGCTATGATTCTTATTAATATTGTGTTTGCCCTACAAGCCTCTGCTAGCCATTCTATTGGTAAATATATTACTTCTGTAAAGTGTATATTTCATAAATAGCTAAATTAAAAATTAAATAAAAGTTACAATATTGTTTAATTATTACAATTAATATAGTATTTGTTTTATTAAGGTAATTAATTTTGAAATTACTATTACAGTAAAATGTTACTATGACTTGAGCAAAAGACTGGGTAAAGCACTAAGGCATGAAGAAAAACGATGTTCCTACTTGACTGAAGAAATGAAAATTATGGTAACATTAATATTTTATTATATAATTATATAAGCTGGATATGGTTTATAAGATCAATAATATGATAATTGATAGGAAAAAGTATAGTTTAACCAAGTGTAATCAACATTCTTGATTGCTGTATGTGAGGTTGGAGTAAACTCTTGCTTAGAAATAAGGTGACATACAAAGCTTTCCTATGTTCCATACTGACCTATGCAAGCCCTGATTTTGTGCATGTCCATGCCAGAAGAATAAATCAACTACAAATAATTCAAAGCCATTTCTTATGCTTACCTTGGCTATGGCTATAGCTGTCCATCGTTATACGCAGCATAGATCTCAATAGTAAATTTTAAATAGATTGAATCCCAAACATTTAAAGCGATATTGCAAAACTATTTGAAACAAACTACCTTCCATCAAAATCCTCTAATTAAATAAATCTTATGTTATTTTAGTTGGCAACACATGATGAAGTCTCAGCCTTAGATAGTGAAATTAATTCAGGTGAAAATGACGATGACGAAGAGAATTCTCGGCACTCCGTGAGCTCTACGACATATAGCACAGAAAATGGTACAAATGCTGTCCCAAAGTCAGCTTTCCATCTCATCCTGCAGAGAAGCTCACTGGCGAGATCTATGAAGTCTGTATTTGAAGAATTAAGTAGTACTGGTAATTTTTTTTTATACATGATTTTTGAATAATGAATTGCATTCAATGGACCTCACTATTCATCTTACTTTAACTCATAAATTTTTTTTTTTGCCATCACACAGGCTATGTTCTGGCATTGTGTAAGTGAGGGATGGTAATAACTTAAATAACAGATATTAGTTACCATGAAAAATTGTCTGTGTAAATCTATACAGATTTATTGAAAATAAAATTCAAATAAAATTGTGGCATATACCCTCAACGATTGTGGGTTCAATTCCCGCTCAGTGCGAATGTTTGTATTCATCTTAAAAACATCTGTTTCGGTCTGGGCCTTTAGTCTTGTGTCGCCCCCACGGTGCCGGAGAGCAAAATAATGTTGGTCCTGGTTGTTGTCACATGAGATCTAATAATAATCATTAACTATAGAACACAATATACTTGATTTAACATTTCATATTTCATTATCTAACCATGCAATTAAATGTATTTACATAACATATCATATTAGATTTAAATTAGCATTGAATTCATTATTTTTAATACTAATAAAATTTTTGAATATTATTATTATTATCCTCATTGATTTTACTAAATATTATTAGATATGGTTTAGTTATTAGGCGTTGGAATGTCTATGCGAAACAAAGGCCTCCTCCAGCTCTTTCCATTCTGCTCTAGACGTGAGTTATTCTGTACCGTCTCGGACCCGCTAGCTTTTTTATCTCATCAGACCAACGTTTTCTTTGCCTTCCATGTTTTATTTTTGTTTGAAATCTCTATTTATTTCTATTCTCTCTCATCATGTGGCCTAAAATGCCCTGTTAAATAGACCTAAAATTTTTAATTTTTTACCATTATAACCATAATACAGTTGCAACACAGTATACAAAAAATGTTAAACAAATTGAAGATTTCATTATGGATTTATATTATTTCCAGGTATAGTACAAGTTCGCATAAATAAATGGGTCCTCCTATCGTTTTGTCTTCCGCATAAAGCACACCAGATACACAACAGAGGATTGATCATAGAACCAGAGACAATAGACAAATGTGTACAGAAACTACGGCCCTATCATGGCATTTTACTGATGGTAAGTATAGAAATGTCTAGCAAATATTATCTACACATTATAGTAATCCTTACTGTAATATTGTAAATGCGAAAGTAAATATGACTGTCACGCTTTGAAGTCTAAATCACTGAACCGGTTTCGATAAAATTTGGTACAGAGATAGACTAGATTTTGGGAAAGGATTTAGGCTAAGTTTTATTGCGAAAAAAAGATCCAGGTTGAAATGGGGGATGGAAGTTTGTATTGGGAACCAATTATTTCTATATTGCATTAAAGGTGGCACATTAAAATTCATTATCGACGACGTTGTGGCGCAGCGGCAGCGAACCTGCCTTAAACGCCACAGGTCGCGGGTTCGATTCCCGCTCGGAGCATAATATGTTTGTATTGACCATGCAAGCATATTTTCCGGTCTGGGTGTATTTATCCTTGTCTTTGTATGTTTTTCCGGACCCCCGACACAGGATATCAGTATCCTAATGGAGGCAGTTGAGTGTGCAGTGTTAAAAAAGTATATATTAAAAAAATAAATATATATGTTTGTAGAGTATATTTATTTATTTAGTTATTATTAAGGTAGGGAGTTATAAGTTGTAAAAAAAGAAAATTATAGTAAGTTCTAAGTACATATATTTTTACAGGTAAACCCTAATGACTTACTGGCGTCAATACCTTTAGATGGAAGCCCTTCTCTTTTAAGACTTATCAAATTATACAGTCCTCTGAAGAGTTTACAAACTTTAGCTATTGAAGCAGATTTAACACTGACTCAGGTAAATAATCAATACTAATATACCAAATTATTACGTAATTTAGCAAAACATAAAAAATTCATTTCATGTGTAAAATAATGAATAACCTACATTAAGTTAATTCGGTAACGATGGTAAAATTCATTCTGGCAGTTTCAAAGATTTTTCCCACTTCTTATACTAAAGAAATTGGTTCATATGGCATCTAATTTTTATGGCATACTTTTTGTTAATTTAATAATTGACAAACAAGCATGCGGTGTCCCTGATGGTAAACAGTCACCGCGACTTATGAACGCGCGCGATACTTGGAGTATCACAAGCGCGTTGCCAACCTAAGAGACAGACGGGAAGGAGTGAGAAGGGAAAAAAGGAAGGCAACAGAGGGGGTGGGAGATTGTGCTTCTGGCGCTCTCACTCATGGCACGAAACTTAACAGTACATTTAAGTTACGCCGATTTTCTGTGAGAGGGTAGTACTTCCCCGGTCGAGCCGACCTATTTGCACTTTGTTTTTACAATTTGTATTTTCGTATTTGACGGACGACGTTGTGGCGCAGCGGTAGCGAACCTGCCTTAAACGCCACAGGTCGTGGGTTCGATTCCCGCTCGGAGCATAATATGTTTGTATTGACCATGCAAGCATATTTTCCGGTCTGGGTGTATTTGTCCTTGTCCTTGTATGTGTTTCCGGACCCCGACACAGGATATTACTATTCTAATGGGGGCGTTGAGTGTGCAACGTTTATTTATTTTTATTTGTATTGAATAAAAACTACTGACGAATAAAATGTACAATGTTATTGACAGGCTTTTCAACTCACGGGTCACTTGGTGTACTGGGCAAAAGCGACGGTCATTTATCCTCTTTGCGAGGGCAACGTTTATGTGGTATCGCCTGGAGCGAACATACATATAAACTCGCCTTTAGTCGACGAATTCGCTAAAGATTTCCCTGGACTGTGTTTGTTACAAGTAAGTTTACATTTTATTATAATTATAAAAGTAGAATAAGAAAAGTTTTTATGTACGTATGCACTTAGGGATTATTAGGGATATTTCACATGGATGGACGTAAGGTGTGGTATTATTAACTTAATTAGCCGCCGGTCACAATTTTACTCATCTTTGACCACCATCTCATACTTCGCTGCAGGACTTTATACCGTCCACACACCGTCGGATGCTTTGTTGCATCAATTTGGGTGGCACGAGATCTTTTCTGCCACGTAAATCTGCCAATGAAAAACTTCTATCTGTGCCCTATAATTTAGAGATTTTCAAGCGTTGAATACTGAGATACCTTTTCTTTAGAGACCTTTTCAATACTAGCGTGGTTTATTCTTATGTGTTTATGGGATGAATGGCGCTTTTCCGTCGTTGTTCTGAAGTCTCTGTCCTTTGACAGAGTTTTTAATGTAAACCCGGGTCGCTGGTCTTAAAAATAAATCTATTTAAATTAAAATAATCTATACAAGCATAACTTCAAAAATTTACTACACTATAGAGGAATGGACGTATTCAACAAACAATGGAGTGGGGCTAACGTTAGCGGACGAGAATTATAACTTTTTTTTTTTTTTTATGTTAGAAGTTGGCAAACAAACATACGGCCCACCTGATGGTAAGTGGCTGCCGCAGCCTATGAGCGCTTGCAGCACCATTAGTAGGTGCCACTCACGCGTTGCCAACCTCGAGATATTAGTTCTTAAATCTCGTTCGCCCAGTAATTTCACTAGCGTACAATGCCCTTCAAACCGGAACACAGTAGTACCTAAACACTACTATTTGGCGGCAGAATATTGGACACTGCGGTGGTACCTACCTAGCCGGCCTCTTGCAACAAAAGACCTACCACCAGTGTGACTGATTGCACTGGTGGAATAATCTCTGTTGTGACAGAGGTTATCCCAGCAGCGGGCGATGGGGTCGTCACATCCCGACGCCTACAAAACAACTGTATTACACTCTGATGATAGCTATATTTTTTAATTTTTTAATGTTCATCAAAGCCACCTTTCAATTCAACGTTGACGAAATAAAATTCTGGTAGGTAAAAACGACGTTGTTTGCATAGATTATTATTCGCTGCCATAACGTTATGAATTCAATATGAACTTTATTATTTACTCAGTGTTCGGTGCAGTGAAAAGCTTGACGGTTATTATACTTACAGGCACATTGACGTTGACAATATAAAAATAATTAGCAGTCAAGTGCGTTGTGGACCACGCACAGTTGAAACTAAAGGGTTCCGCAGCATGGTTATATAATAATATATATAATAATTACTTTATTTCGGTCAACAATGGATCATATGTTGTTAGTAATACAAGTATCTTACGCCTATTTATTAGTAATTTCTAAAACTTATTTAACCTAAGACAGGATTAATTTGTCAGCACGTGAATCCGACAGCAGTGGTTCACATACAAACAATCGAATCTATTAACAAATGCTCTCAGGACGCCTTGAGCTGGAACGAATCCTGCGCAACAACGATGTGCACCGCTTTCGCATAATGGTATAAAAACAGTCCACATACGCCTCGGCAAACATCCCCGATGCACTACAAAAACGAGGCATACCCATTAGCATCCTGAAAGCATTGTTATATTGTACACGCAGGGCGTTTTACTGTTTCCGCGTATAGTCTGCCCACACGCTGCTAGGGTAAAATGTGGTGCAGTAAGCTCTGAAAAGCGTTATTTTGACTGGCATTGAGCAACGAGCAAACCTGCGAACAATCATATTTGCCCTAACAGACAAAGCCCTGCGTTCTCTCTCAATATCTGCATTGTCTTTCAAGTCATAGAATACTACATGGCCAAGATATTTAAAGCATTCAACTCTCTTTAGTGGAACCCCGTGTAACTTGATAGCAGGTACAATAGATGGAATCGATTTTCCCCTGGCCTGAAAGACCATGCATTCGCTTTTCTTACAGTTATAGACTAAGCCATGACGTTTGAAATAGTTCTCACAAAGACTTAGCAGTTTTGCTAACCCACAGACAGATGCACTCAGCAGAACCATGTCGTTTGCGTAACTAATGTTATTAAAACAGACTCCGTCAATATGACATCCGACACGAGTGCTACTGAGCGTCTGTATTAGAGCATTCACATACAGATTAAACAACTTGGGTGAGGTCAGGCCACCCTGCCTCACCCCACATTCCAACCTGTAAGACCTTGAGTAGCTCTCTGACCATCGCACAACAGTAACCTGATTCTTATACCAAAACTTAAAAATCCTGTTGATCTCTTCAGGCATGCCAGTGAGTTTTAATTTCTGCCATAAGATATCGTAATTAAAATGCCTTGGATAAATCGAGAAAACAGGCGTAAATGGGTGATGGTAAGGTTATGAACAATCTTAACGGTTTTAAAAATAATAACGAATTAAAACCGACCGCAAAAATAAGTTGGTAATTTCATAGTAATTATTGAAAGTAATATGAAAAACAAAGTTATGGGAAAAACTTATATATCTCTTAAATTTATAGACCTATCTTCTTCAAACTAAATGTGGATGAAAGTTCATGTGGTATTCTACAAGCTCAAATTTTTCCAGAATTTTAAATCCCATAGTTCAAAAGTTAGAGGGGGACACGATTTTTACGACTTTAGGAGCTAATATCTCAACAACTACTGGCTTAATGAAAAAACTCAAAATCAAACCTCGTTATCATTTTAAAAGAACTATCCAAAGATATCTCACACGTTGCCATACGTTGAAATTTTTTTTCAATCGTCAGTTACATGTATGGACTGCTACCCTTAATTCATATATATATTAAGATTTTATTACAAAATCCTTGTGCGGTTCATGGAATACACCTAATTAGTAAATTTCGTATAGATAGAGTCAATGGTCTCCGAGTAAAATGACTGTGACATACGGACGGACAGACGGACGGACGGACAGACGGACATGACGAAACTATAAGGGTTCCGTTTTAGCCATTTGGCTACGGAACCCTAAAAACGTAACAAGATACGATCAGGAACAACATCGTAACCGACAATTAATTAACATCTCTAACTTATTACTTCAAACTTACTTAAAACTTAACTTAAAGTGTGCGACTTTACGTAAGTGCGTAAAACACGTTCAGCGTGTTCACAGCCGCACTTTTTGCTTAGCAGTGAATGTGTTAAAAATACAATTTAGAGATTTTTGTCCCTTACGATGTTCTTGATTGGGGTCAACATAAAGAGTCGTCTGTCGGTGTCAGATGCTGAGCGAGTTCTCGTTGCCGGCGCCGCTGTGGTACGTGTCGCGCGGCGCGTGGGGCGCGCGCTGCGGCGGGCGGCCGGCGCGCCTCGTGGCGTGGCTGCTGCGGCGCCGCCTGCTGCTGCAGCTGCACACCTACGTGCAGTTCAACTCGCCGCACTGCCCGCACTGGCCGCGCCACCCGAACGCGCTCAACGGTACGTACACCGCACGCGACACCAATAACATCCATTTGAATACTTATCGTATTATTATCCTTGTGAAAGTTTGTATGTTTGGATGTTTCGATTTTTGTTACTCAATCACGCAAAAACGCCTAAACTGATTTGTTTGAAATCTAGCACACGGATAGCTTATTACTGAGATACACAGCTTACATTTTATACCCATAAAATCTTCGGTTTCTGAAAGATTATCAAAAAACATGCTACAGAGCGTTGAAATTTGTTACTATTGAAACTCTGTATAAATAAGTCTTATGAAACATTATTTCGTTAGGAATAATTCATTTATCTCCAACCAATTATAAGATCACCGCGGACGAAGGCGAGGGCAGTTGCTAGTATAAATGAGCTTAGAATACCGGACAAAAAGACTCCTTACACACCATTCACGCGCTCATTGCTGCAACTACGCATTTACGTTCAGTTCAAATCGCAATCTTGCAGAGTGTACACAGACAAAAAAGTTATATTGCATTCCAATAACACTACTTTTCATGTCATCATGTAACTGACACTATTATCAATCATGATTTGTGTATCATTCTTGTCAAATTAATACTTACTGAACCAATTCTCTTTGTAGATGGGAAAGAGTATATTTGCGAAAAACACGACATTTACTACCAGTCAAACAGTGTATCGTACTCATCGTTGAACCAAGTTCAACTAAATGTCCCCGAACCAGTTGAACCTAGAGAAAGCATTAATACTTTTCCAGATTCAGACGAGGATTACCCGACACAAAATAATCTAAATCAGACAGACTTTTCACATACGAAACCGATAGTTATAGAATCCGAACATACGAAATACGAAAAATTTCACGAAGTAGACTCCGCGAATCATTCATTTGACGATGGCGTTGATGTAGTCGACGGTGTAATAAAACCAAATACGAACGGTTGTGATTATGATAAAACGCAGAAAATACAAAAGAAAGTACAGGGAAATTCAGTCGATAGTGGTATATCTAATAATTTAAACGGCAATGGAATCCATGGAAACGATAACGTCCACAACGGACACGCAAATAAAGACGATATTGAAGTGAAAAGTTTACCGTCCAGGCTCTCAGATATATCGTTGAAAGAGTCTGATAATGTGACGAACAGGGATACCAGTAGTGATGAGGACAGATTTGAAAGTGATGCGGATATATCACCGAGACTCAGAAACGGTTACGCAGCAACTAATGGAACTGATAGAAAACATGGAGTGTCATTGAATTTAAAACTGCAAAGCGAAATGAGGTAAATATATGAACCAATTATGTTCTCTCTCTCTCCCTCCCCCTCTCTCTCTCTCCACCTCTCTCTCTCTCTCTCGCCCTCTCCCTCTCTCACACTCCCTCTCTCTCCCCCCTCTCCCGCCCCCCCTCTCTCTCTCTCTCTCTCGCCTCTCCTCTCTCTCCCCCTCTCCCGCCCCCTCTCTCTCTCTCTCGCCCTCTCCCTCTCCCCCTCTCTCTCTCGCCCTCTCCCTCTCTCCCCTCTCTCTCACCCTTCTCCCGCCCCCTCTCTCTCTCGCCCTCTCCTCTCTCCCCCTCTCTCTCCCCCTCTCCCTACCTCTCTCTCCCCCTCTCCCTACCTCTCTCTCTCTCTCTCTCTTTCCTATGTATCCCACATGATGGTGGGGTCAGTTTTCCTTATTCTTTATTTATTCTCCATAATGTCCTTTAACACTACATCTTTCCAACTTGTTTTGTGTCTCTGGTCTTGTTTTGCTTTGTGGATCTACGACCAGCGATGGAAAGTTGTAGTGCCAAATTCCCAACGTAGTCCTCCTTTAGGCCTCCTTTTCACATGGCCATACCGTCCCATATTAACCAATTGTGTTATTTTTTACAATTAAGTAATTTACGAGTAGTTAGAAGATTTAGATTTTGATTCTTAACCACTTACTAAAGTGAAGCTTTTTCGTCTTGTTTTTTATTACATACTTAAATTTCACGACACAAAAACTGTACTTCACATTATGACTATGGTCAATACTTAAAAATAGAAATTTCTCAAATTAGAGTGATTCTATACAAATACTACTTTTTCACCATAACAAAATTAGTATGTATATAACATTTATCTAAATTATAAAATCCAGCTTGAATTTAGACATTTTAACGTGTATACAGTCAATTTAAGAATCGGACTTTACTTTTCGAACTATTATACCATTATCTGCAATACTTTCTGTATCGAGGTAAAAATGCTCTCCACTTATTATTTTCACTCGTTTGATAGTTAATGATCGTTTGTTTGAATTATTTGAAGGTAATTATTTTAATTACTTATAATTTATTTTAAACCAGCTCATTTATTTTTTTGGTCTCGCAGTGATAAAATTATTAAACCTTTCGTTCATACGATGTTAAAACTATTTATAAGCATTTATAGTTTATTAACTATATCAGAATTCCATTGTTTTCGGTCAAATCGTAATAGCTACTACGTTTTGTTTACTTTTTTTTTCATCGAGCTATTTAAACAAAAATAGATTACGGTACGGCCGTGCCGCTTTTTTGTTCGACTTGGCGGGGCACTGCCGTGCCCCAGATTATACAGATTTGAGGCGTAAAATAAGTGGATCGTAAAAAAATACTAAGACGAAATGAGAACCGCCTATTTTTTGCAAGTTGGTTAAGAATGATACAATATGTCATAATTTCCAAATTTCCAGTTTCCAATCCCCAACTGTGTGGAACGCACCCGCGGGTTGCGACGCGGCGGACGCGTGTCGGGTCCCCAGCGACCCGCCCACCACCGAGTCTCTCCTCGACACGTTCACCGCCGAGGAGCGAGCCGTGCTGGCCACCATACCCGCCTCAGAGAACACGAGCGATCTCCTCTTACTCGCACAATTACATAAAAAAGGTATTATACAATATTATACACGTCGTCTTCTTAGCATTATTCCCGGTATTATATTTACCCAGAATCTGCTTATTACTCTACTTCTAGTTTTTACACAGAGCGATTTGACGACCGTTTTGGCATATTAGGTTCGAATGGCGGGTTCGATTCCCGCTCGGATAAAATTTGTATGTTTTGTATTTATTAAATAAATATTTACCTTAATTCAACTTAAGATTTAAAATAATGCTTTGTTTCCTTTCAGACACTAGTTTTTATTTTGTGGTTAGTTCGTATTTTTCTTCCAAAAGTGTTTCTATCACAAAAATATTCATAAATAATTTATTTACTTTTAGGCTATTTTCGCGGCGAGCAACATTTAGAAGAAATAATGTTTATGGAGAATGTATCTCGATCGCAACTAATGCAACTTCTGGACAAATTCAAAGATGTGCTCATTACTTTCGAAACAGAAGATCCCGCTGTCGCTATGCTCTACCCATATTAAAAATAACAATATTTTTTTTAACTTGGTTGCTATCTGTGGTGGCAATATAAATGTAATAAACATTTTTTACATTGACTCAGTATCTTATATTTGCTGGTGCAAATCTTTTTGAATAAAAGTGATAAGAAATAGTTATTCTTCGTATTTATTATATTTTCTATATACATATGTTATTTAAACCAAATCTTGTAGATAAAAATATAAAGCTTTACGTTTTAGCCTCTGCACATTACAACTTACAAGAATATAATTTTATATAATTATTTTACTGTGTTGTGCCTTCTGCTGAATAGTAGCTTATTTCAAATAATTTATACATTCTCATAATTGGTGTAATATCTTTCTTTTGTAACAATAAAATAAAAATATATACGATAATTCATAATAATGCCTCGGGCTTTAAAGTTTTAAAAAAATATGTAACGTGGCAAGTGTAACGAAATGAATAAGGCTTATTGTGTTTTATTAAAAAAACTACAGGAAATGGATTTAATACGTGCAAACATTTTTTATTCAGTCATGTGTTTTGACTTATGTTTTTGACTGTAGTTTGATTGAAGATTTCAAAGCAAAACTTCGTTGCGTGTGATATTAGTTTATCAAAAGCTTTAATTGATTTTTTATATTCAATAAATAATTATTTCATAAATGTGTGTTCTTAGTTTTATTATTCAAATTAATTTAAAAAAATAAGTTTTGCTACTTAACCTCCCTCGTTCCAATCAAAAACTCAGTGGTTTTGATTAATATAAGTATATATTATAAATTCAGAGACATACGAAAATAACAGTAGCAAATCAATCGTTAGGTAGATAAACCATAAATACAGAAACATAGTTTGAAAGATGCTATAGAAGGAATATTTATACAGTTCAAAAGTTAGTAAAACGAACGTAGTATGAAAACTATTCTTACCCTTTGTACCTTCTTCTTAGCATTATTTCCCAGTATTTAGGTATCCCGGTATCCCAGTAGATATACTCTTACCCTGATTTGACGGGTTACTAGTTTTTACACAGCGGTTGCCATCTGACCTCCGAAACCCAAAGAGCGAATTAGTAACTCGTTGAATAAGAGCAAATTATGAAATTACCTATCAAGTGTTAACCATTATTATCAGATGCTATGATAGCAACCGGGACCGACAGTTTGACGTGCTCTTCGAGGGACAGTGGGGAGACCCACAAGAACAAACTCGTACAGAGCCAGATAGACCGAAATAGATATTGATAACTAACATCTGCCGCGAGCGGAAATCGAAACCGCGACCGTCGAGACCCAAAGCAGGCTCACTACCAGCACGCCACAATTCTCGCCCTTTGTTATACCAACAGCATATATTGTCATTGCCCAAAGAGAGACTAAAGTAATATAGTGCCTAATATAGTCCTTTTAAGGGTCATTAACGTAGACAAAGAATAAATAAAATACTCATCTTTCATAATATAAAAAACTGATAATTAAAAAAAATCCATACCACCAAACGGAAGCATCATTCAAGACCAAGTGAACAAGTTACTTTTAAAAATATCTAAATTGCAATAGATGTGCCCATAACATGTGGAGATTTCTCCAAGAAAAAAGCATAACATTTCAGACATACAAAAAAAACGTAGTCTAAATTCGAATTTTGACCCCCCTTTTTTAATGTCGGTTAACAAAAAATGGGCACATATTACAACTGGCACTGTACGTTTGTGGTTGATGAGCTCAATTCAAATGCATTCTATCTATAGATATTTCTTTCATATAGGTAGATAATACATAATATAAGAAACAACATGTTATTATAACAGTTGCGTTTTAGCTGTGTTATTACTTATAATGGTAAGTATATATTATAGTATTATATACTATTTTCTTCCTCGTACAACCACTCTGTGGAATCAACTTCCGCCGGCAGTCTTTCCGGACCGATACGACTTGGGAACCTTAAAAAAAAAAAGCATATTTTTTCCTTAAAGGTCGGCAACGCGGCTGCATGCCTTCTGGTGTTGTAGATGTTCATGGGTGGCGGTGATCGCTTAACATCAGGTGAGCCTAATGCCCGTTTGCCCCTCTCACATAAAAAAAAAGTGGCAACATTGTTTGATCAGTAGCGACTGATGTCAATTGTCAATTTTGACAATACTGGGTAGTCATTTCTCAGCTGAGATTGAGAAATGCGATATCTCATAATTTGTTGTTGTTTTTCTTTGTTCTTGAATTTAAAAACTTAATAACAATGAAGAATTTTCCAGTGTTCGTCTTCCCTGTGTCCTTAGAATTCTACTTAAGTGCCAGACACACTCATAAGCAGCTATTAACTGTTTACAATCCTTATGACTTCTCTGTGAATTTTAAAGGTAAAAAAAAATACATCGAGGTGTTTCCATATGGCGTTCATTTTATCGAATACATAAGTTGTTTTATTTTCCACAGTGCTATGTACTTCTCCAAATAAATTTACTGTAATTGACCCTGAAGGAGTAATTGCCCCTCAAAGTTGTATAGACATAGTTGTGCGCTATACACAACCTTCAGTCTCGCATTGTAACACAACAGAAAAATTTAGAATCACAATGTTTGACAGAAATACTCAGCAGGTAAACAAAAAATCTATGAAATATTTGTAATATTACTATATTATAATCTGATCTATAGATTTTAATGGCAAAAAAGCTAACTACCATTTTTGCCATTTATGTTGAGAAACTACATGTTTTATAAAGTTTATAATGTGAATATTTGAATAAAATTACAGGCTCTGGGCAAAAGAGATATACCCACTAAATTAATAGAAGGTGAACCATCAAATTCTAATCCTGAAAGCCTTGGAGATAGTTTCCATCCATTAACAATGAAGGTAGCACCTATAAGGTCTGATGAACAGTCAAGACCAATATGCAATCATCCTGCACACCATAGGTAAGAAATATTTAGCTTACAATTAATATTATTATATATATTCTATTAGTACAAAATATTTATATGAATGAAATACCCAATACAAACTTATGTAAGATTTTGTTGGAATTATTTGTTTGTTAGAATTGAATTGAATTTCAAGGATTTTTTTATAATAATGAGGAGTCCTCTATGAGCATGGAAAGAGCATAATAAGTTTCATGCAGTATGGTAGGCCAACAAGAATTTTTATGAATGTCTTTTTAATACATACAGCTGTCTTGAGCAAGATTGATGTGACAGTTTTCCTCAAAACCTCATGCTGCAGTGCTCAAAAACGACAGATGTGGGAAGCTTGACTAGAAATTATCCTATCAGAGGCCCATTTTGTTATTATAACAATCTTATTGGAATCCTATTTTGTACTTTCTAATTTTGATTATTTTATACATCTAAAATGAATTATTTTGCTACACTGTACTGTAATTTTTAGCAGTTACAGTATACTGAAGACTTCATTTGGTTTCAGAGATCAGCAACCTATCAATGTAGTGGCTGTCGCAGTAAGTATATGCTGCATAGCAGCATTACTCTTACCCACACAGCCGGAACAGGTTATCAAATCACAATGGCCAGAGTGGCTTCATATAGGATCTAACCTTAAATTAGTTTTCTCCTTTGTGCTTGGACTAGTTAGTATGTTGGTACTAAGACCGTAAAATGATTGCAAATATTCATATATATATATATATATATATATATATATATATATAAATAAGGGCTTGGTTTAAATTATAGCTCAATTTAAGGGGAAGAGTAGAGGGAAGATATTGAGCAAGTGTTACAAGGTGTCTATTGTAAAATCTGAAGTTTTTTTGGTTAGTATTTGACCATTATTCAAATAAAAATTCATATAACAATTTTGTACAAGTCATGGACTAAAAACTTCTTCAAGAACTATTTAAATTTGTACAACTCTTAACAATATTACTTACACTTTTGTGAATGTGTCTACTACAAGTATAAAAAGAGAGATTAAACACTAGTGTGATGTAATTTTTGTATGGCCCCTAAATAATACCCTGTACATGATTGAAAATCATATTGTTTATCTAAAAATTATTCATGTATATTAATTAAAGACAAATTATAGTGCAGTATTGTATGTGGTGCAAATGGTGTTAAATTTTACATAATAGGTGATAGGTATTTAAAAATGACTAAGCTTGTGGTTTTATAAAGATGAAAGTTGAAAAAAAATGCATTTACGTTTGGTATATGATAATTATTCTATGTTGTTATATTTAAAAACATAATTTGTGATATTCTCATATCTTTTTTCAGTATTCTTTAAAATAGCTATAACAATTTTCTTTGAAACTATTGATTTTTTTATATGGCAACTTAAAGATAATGAAAATCTCATGTAAATACTATTATTATCTATAATGGTCTATGTAAAAATATATTTACATAAATATTATTTCATATAATTGTATTTTTCCATTTTTTTATATACTTTAAAAAAGACAAAATATATAGTACATAACTAATTTTAGTTAAAATAGAAAACAATTAAGCACCAAGGTGCCCAAGTCATATGAGAAATATTATTTTTGCATGGACATTAAAACATTGTTTACATTAGAAAATAATGATATAGATTATTAAAAAAAATAGTTTATTGCAAATACATATTAGAGAAACGAATTTAACAATAATTAAATATCTCTTCAACATTGCTAATTCTATGATCTTGTGATGTAAATAAATCAACTCATTATCATTTTTATAAACTTTAAAAAAGTTGTATTTAAAATATTTTATGTACATTTGCTTAAATTTTAACATTTTTATCAAACCTTAGACCTTATGACAATGACAATTTTTATATACTTAAGTACATATAATGTATTTTTATTTTTACTACAAACAGAAACAGTTCACTTGTGTAAATTGGATTGATAATTTGCTTATGTATGTATCTCATACCTAGCTGTTTAATTATAAGTATTTATAATGTTAATAGGTGTTACATAAAAAACTTGGTGTTGTTATTTTTTTAAATTTGTGTCGGATGCGATGTATTTATTTTCGGTTCTTGGGACCATTTTAAAGTAATTAAATTCATGCCAAATATATCATCATCTATTTAAGTGTTTTATTTGAAAACAAAATCTGTGGAGGTAATTTCATAATAAAAAAAAATTAAGTCCGTAGATCATTTTAAACATGAGTAAAAACTTGAAACCCGCCTACGCTGCAAAAAACTACAGTCCAGATCTGAAAACTAGACACTTGAAGCTACAATTTTCTTTTTAGGTTACCGTAGCCAAATCGAAAAACGGAACCCTTATAATTTCGCCTTATCCGTCTGTATGTCAGTCATTTTTGTCGGGGACTACGGGGTCCTCTATTACCATCTGACCTCCCGTAGCCCTAGAGGCGAACCAGTTACTCATTGATAATAGCAAATTATCTAGATGTGATGTGATAACAATCGGGTCTGACAGCTTAACGCGCTCTCTATGGCACGGTGCGGATACCTACAAGGACAAAGGCCCACATCGAAACATGTATGATGAATACAAATATCCATCCCGAGCGGGAATCGAACCCGCGTCTGTTGAGGGTAAAGGCCGCGCCGCTACCAACACGCCACAACGGTCGTCGTGAATAATTTAAGTAATAAAACAACAATTGAATTGTAACTTTATTTAATGTATTCTAGCAATTACTCTTATATCCTATAAGTTTGTCTAAACAATTATTGAGCGAGTGAAAACGAAGCAACTTATTAAGATATTCAATGGAACTAATAAAAAGTAAAAAATTAATAAAAGATAAAAATTCAGTCAACATTTCAAAATAAAATCCTTAATTAAGATTTGCGTTGAGGTTCATATTATAATATCCATTTCAACTGAATCTCTCAGGACAGATTTTCCACTTATATAAATATGAAACATTTTCTTTGAAGGTTCATCAAACTTTACTTTGAAAGCATAGTGCATCTACATACTTAATGTCCCTCGGAAATCATCGCATTTCCGAGTACAAACGAATTCTTTATGTGTCCATCAATTATTACATTTATTATATATTATTATTGAACTTAAGTATTTTATTGCTGTTTTGTTTTCATTTCCATATGAACTATGAAGAACTGTTAAAGTTAACAGAGTATTATCAACACTGTATACTTCCAAGTCGATTGAGAGCGTCCAGTCTCAGTCCACCAAGTCCAAATGGCAACTGATAGGAATCCGATTACTGACGAAACTTGATTTTACCGAGAGACACTAAGGAAATAGTTGACTATACTTTTGTGAATCTATTACATTGTTTGTTAGGGTTCCCCAAAGGGTGCCAACAGAAACTTATACTAAGCGTCCGTCGTTCTGTGAACGTAATAGGTATATTTTCACAAAATGTGTATTTCTGTTGCCAAAAGTACTAAAAAAATTAAATTAAAAAAGGGACACCATACAAGAACATTTGATGTTTTTTTGCTGTATCTCATGAACAGTAACAGATAAGTACACTCTAGCGTTAATCTTATAATTATTTTCTGTGGTGGTAGGGAACCCTTTATATGTGAATCGCACTAGGCCGGGTTTTTTACTTGTGTCTTGGACACAAGTTCTATTAAAACTATAATAATACTATGATTAGTTAACAAATTGTATGTTAATTAACATTAACATGATTGCCTATAAAATCTATATTGTTAGGAACAATGGCATTCTAATTGGCAAGTGTGTCTATAAAACATGATATCATAATAATTTTATTTTTATGTAAGATATGTAATTATTACCTAATTATTTATTTCATTGTAAATAAGTTAAACTTTAACAGCATGCAACACTATTCTAGTTAAAGCATCTATATTGCTAACTCAGACGGTTCAATTTTCATTAACTTCTAACAAATTAAAAACAAAACTCTATATTTAATAATAAATTATTTCATGCTGATAATACTGGTTGTATTAAGCCTTTTTTTCTTTGATATTTGATATTGTTTTAATCAGCTTAACAAACACTTTACAATACACATACATATAAATAACATATGTAATCAATTAACTTTTTAAAAACAGTTATTTCTTTAAATATCCATTCAGTTAACATGAGAGTTGTGAGTTCAATCCTGTCCCTCTTGGGCTATTAACATACCCACTGTTACTGGCGCAAGTTACGAGCTTATTTGGAGAAGCAATAAGCATATTAGTAATGCCTTGAAAAAGCAATGCCAATAATATTTATTAAAATAAAATATATTATATAAGATTAGGCACAAAAATAAATATTGAACTTTTAAAATAATCATTGAAGTTTTGTTTGTTTTCCTTCCATTTGACAATACATTGAAAATGAGACATGAGGTTTGAATAAATATAAAAAAAATCTTCATGCCCATAAAGTTTAGAATTAATTGTTTAATTATTTGCTTATTCATTTACTTGTGTACATACTGAGTGTAAAAGTTTTACTTAATTTATTATAGGAGATATGCTACAAATCAACCATGATATGAGTAAATAATGGATGAAGGACAGTTGCAACCTCTGTGTACTTTAAAGTATTTAGGCCATCAGTCGTCATCCTTTCCTTTATGTCTTTAAATTCTATATTCTTCCTTTTCCTATAACAAAAACCAATAAGTAATTACAAATATTTTTATAATTACAATACATATTCACTCTTCTGAACAAGTATTTGGAAGATTATTTTAATTACAGGACATATAATTATATATAGATCTCCTTTATTTATTTCAGAAATGTTGGTAAAAAAGTGAGTCAATCATCACTTTAAAACATTTGCATTCTAAGTAGTATATATCAACTTCACAAGATGGCTTGCAAGTTATATATTAATGGAGATATGATAGCAATCAAAAAGTAAAAAAAACAATGACAGGTTAAATGTAAATTAGAATAATAGGTTACCATGACAAATATGAATAAAAATGTTGTATATTTATTTTAAATATTAATATATTTTATGTGGATACTCACCCCTTTTCTTGCCTCTGATTTGAAATCATGTAGTAGCGACTGGTTGTAGGTTCAAATCGAGTAAATTTTATATTGTGATATTTAAGTCGATAGTATAAATTATTATCATCTCCATTCCAACCAAAATACTGATTACTCATTCCATTTACTTCTTTAAACTGCTTGGAAGCTATTGATACAACACCTCCAAAAAGATTAAGATATGGCAATACATACCTAAAATTAGTTTTTTTTTCATTCTTAATAGAAGTATTAAATATATATATATATATATAGCTATTTTATTAAACTAAAACAAAGAATAAAGGCATCAAAAATTATTTTTTATTTCTTATAATATAACAAAAGAAAATTCACCTAAATTTATCGATGCTAGAAGACATGTGCCTAGGTAACTTAGTGCAGGCATATAAGTTTGCAAGTTTTAATGGTAATAGATCTAAATCATGTAATACAAGGCAAGGATATCCTGCACGTATAGCAGCCACAGCACCAATGTTCAATAATTTAGCCTTGTTAAATAGTAGAGAGTCAACCTGCTCAACCACATAGATCCTGTAATGGACATGTTGTCTCCGAAGGAACATGTGCATGTATACCAAGAAACCCCGTAGCAGTTCAGCTTTATCCCTGCATCCAAAATAATATTCTTACTATAAATATGTATATTCTACGAAATCACAAGATATATGCATACCTGTAAGGGACTATGATTGCTGTACTAAATTTAGGTTTACAATCGAGTGGTGCGTATTCACCACCATCTCTTATTCTGTGCCCCTCAACTAAGTCTCCCTTGGTAATACTTATTGGTAAAGTAGTTTCATCATTTATAATATCGTAATAATCACAGTCGCTAATAGCCATGCTTGAAAAGTTAGAAGCAGTTTCTTTTAGTAAACTATTTAATATATTCTCTTTTGAAATAAAATCATAACTTCCTCTAGCATTTCTATCAGGATGAAGAAGTATTATCAAGACTATCATGAAAAGACCGCAGTACAAAACTTTTTTCTTAAATACATAATGACGCATGACCCTGACTAGCTTATTGGATTGAATTAAATCTGTATTTAAATATTACACGTAGCACTTGGCCATTTTTATTTAATTAGTTTATTTTTCTGAAATAAAAATAGAAAACGCAAAATACAAAAACTGGCATCTCCGTAATAAATTCAAACAATAAAGTCAACAAAAATGAGTATGGAATGATGACAAATTGTCAATTGTCAATGTCAGTGTCGATAACAAGAATATCTATGACAATAAGAATAAAATATTGTGTTATTTTATTACCTACCTAACTATTATCAATTGGATACCTATTCGTCCAATTTATTTTTGTCTCAGACTAATAAAGAATAAGCAACTTTTTACTCTTTTATTATTATTATTTTTATTCTCAGATATGTCAGGGAATATATTTTATTTCTATTAAGCACGGATAATACAAAAAAACGGATTTAAAAGTATCAATTATTACAGTTATTACCTAATACGATTTCTAAGCTTCAGAGACTATATATACTATATTTTGGACAATGAAAGCTTATTAGGTATATACCTACCAAATATACCTACCTATATAAAACTATTAGATTTTGTTAAATAATTATGAAAAAATAAATTAAGTAACATATGTGGGTAGAAAAAAATTTAGTAACATATGTGAAAACGACATAACAGTGATTTGATTAATTTTAAAAGTTCATATTATAATTATTTTAACTGGCTGTTAAATTACGGAAATAAAATAAAACGCGATGACAACTTTTGAAGCAAAGATAACTACCCAAAACGCGGGGCAAGAGAACGAAGAAATAGTCAATAATTCTATAGAAGTTATTCGTAAATGTTCCACTCTGGATAATATCGATACATCTTGGGAACAGAGCTACTATGTATCATTTCGTGAATCCAAAAATAGTGAACAAGACAAAACTTCTCCTTTTATGAGCATAATGATTGACGAAGAACCAGCTAATAGCAAAATAAACAGTTCAACACAAACAGAAATCCCTTGTCCAAATCAAGGCAGTATAGACGATGTAAATTTATCCTTTTCTAAAGACTTTCATTTCGAAGATACGTCGTCTAATGAAAACGATGAAAAGATTTCAAGTAAACGGTACAGACATGATTCATTCGAAGAAACTAACGATAAAAGACCGTGGAAAAAGACGAAATGTACCGAATCAAGTACATCGAGTACGTCTGACTTGAATGAACCGTGTATCCGTGGTTCTATATCCCGAAGCAGATTATGTTCTGAATCAGAAGCATCATTCAAATCAATTAATAGTAATTATTCATACAAGACTCGTAAAAGAAGGAGGAAATCGGATTCCACTTTATTTAGAAGTGTCTTACAGCGATCAGGAATGTATAGTTATTGTAATAAATATTCCGAGAGTAAGCAGCTAGGTAAGACATATATTATTATAAAAACATTAAAATACTCCTGTCATAATAAATTACTAAAAACGTTTATATGATTTTAATAATTTTCAAATAGTCAAATATAAGCAGTAGACGAATGTTTATCATCGCGCAATACAAGTTATACAAAAATAATTAATTTTAAAGTTTAAATTACCTAGTGGCCCAGGTTTACTGACGCTAATTAATCGATGTATATATCCGTACTTGTACAATAAATGCGAAAGTAACTCTGTCTCTCTGTCTGTCTGTCTTTCTGTCGCGTTGTCACGCCAAAAGCACTGAACCGATTAAAATGAAATTCGGTACACAGATACTTTTAATGCGAAAAAGGTTTGAAAGGGGAAGGGGGTGAAAAGTTTTATGGAAGTATCGTAACTTTTAGAGCTAGAATCTTGTTTCAGAGTTTGTATTAAAAAAGTTATTCACGCGGGCGAAGATAGTAAAATATATATGAATAAAAATAATAAATAAACGCTACACACTCAATGTTTTTATGTTTATCGTCTATGCGTTTCTAAGCAATTGCTCCGATTATGACTTTGGACAAATTGTTCTGCAAAGGTTCCTGGCCAAAAAAAGTTACAATACTTTTATTCTTTACGTGGCATTGCAAAGCATGCGACAAAATTATATACATATAATTTTCTTCATGTGTAGTTCATTTTGGTCAATAAATTATAATTTGAATAATTTAAAAATACCAAATCCATTGTATAAAATTATCGACATATTTGGCAACTAAATTTTTCACCTAATATAATATTTTTAAACACTATAAATACGTTGCTTGTTTAGACTAAAAAAAAACATAATCCAATTTCAAATGTATCAAACCAGTCTTATTACGCAAATATTAAGCCATGACATCATCCGTGAATCGTTGACGGCGGAGGATTGAATTAAGCTCGAATAAGTTGAAATAATTGAAAGCAGACAACCGTGATGACTGTATCGCGAATGTAGTCAAAATAACATGAATTTTAACGGACAAAGTGTAATAGATGTTTTAGATGATGATTACCCTACTACTATTGGTAAAACTTTGTGGAATAAATTTTTAGGAGGTACACCGTGGAATGAGAAGCTGCATCGGCGTAGCAAACGTACGAAATTATGGAAACTGATGGATCTTTGTACATGGATTGGAAAGAAGGTACTTTAATAGAGCATATATATATTTATTACTTTGGCTCTTTCGTTCGTTATTTCAAAATTAATCCTACAGTGGCGCGAAAAGAGTATACAATTGTAACAGTTGTTATTTTTGTTTATATAAACATGACTACATAAAATTAGTTTATACAATATGATTATTTAATACTAGTTATACATCTTCTATATATTGTATATTTTTTAGTTTATTAATTTAAATTATTTCCATTACAAATTTTAATTTTTATATATCGTTGCTTAGTAAATTAATTAATAAAGTATAAGTACCTAAACAACGAAAACGAAAACCTTTTCGTTTTCCATATCACATAGTCGAATCACGTTAGCCATGATTTCATTCCGTTGCGTTGGTGTTGAATTCCCGAAGAAGCACCACCGAATCTTTGACATTTTGTTTATTCATAGTGTATGCGTCTATGTATATTATTCATCTCAGTCGGGGATAATATATATATATATATATTACTGTTAGGGTATAGTAATTAGTAGTATAACCATGCTCCTCCTAGTAGATACCGCTGCCTCGATCGGGGAAGTACTACCCTCTCAAAGAAAATCGTCATAAAGTAACAATATCAGCAGGTACTGTTGGGTTGTGACGAGTGAAAGCGCCGGAGGTCCAATCTCCCACCTCCCTGATTTATTCCTCTCTTCCTTTCTCATTCCTTTCGTCCTATCCCTTGGGTTGGCAACACGCATGTGATGTATCGCCCGCGTTTAAAGGTTGCGGTGACTGCTTACCGTCAGGCGGACCGTATGCTTATTCGACAACCGTCATGGTATCAAAAAAGGGTACCTAAGTTTTCATAGAATCGGTATAAGTTAAGATCATCTGAAAATCTTAGGCTTCAAGTACCAAAACATAATACAAAATTTTATAATTCTTCGTTCGCTGTACAAGCCGTTCTTTTATGGAACTCGCTACCTCCCCACATTAGACGTGCTCACAACTTGTCTCTATTTAAAAAACAAATAAAAACTTACTTTTTGAATCAATGACTATCCCTTTACTTTTATACTTGGCCCTTAATGATTTACTTTTATTATTTATGCCAAACGCCATATTTATTTGTATATATATATATAACGATATGTATATAGTTATTTGTTTATATATATTTATAAATATATATATTTGTATGTTTATTCATAATTATATCATATACTATTTATATATTTAAGTATTTATTTACCTATTTTGTTTGTGTATACTAAAGATATTTTTAATATTATATAGATAATATTGTTCTGCTCATCTTTTACGCGACCTACTTATGTTTCACAAAAATTCTCCTATACCCACAGGTAGTCTGGCAGAAATTGCTTTTTGCAATAAGACCGCCTGGTTGTACCAATTTATCTGGTTTTGTAATGTCTTGTAAATTTTTTATGGTGTACAATAAAGAATTGTATTATTATTATTATTATTATAAATATATCCTGAGGATGCCTCATAAAAAGGCAAAAAACGCAAACCATCTTCATAATATGTTCATAAGAACAATTTTCATTTTTCTAAATCAGGGCTTGCAATCCATTGCGGGGTTATATGGAGATATATTAACAGAACCTGTAAGTTACAATGAAAACAAGGAAAACATGCTTGTAGAAGAGGTGAAACATCTCAGGAAATTTATCGATGAAATAGATCAGAAACACACTCGTTTGTCACAAGAAAATGTATGCCTTCGAGAAGAAATGAAGAAGATGATGTCAAAAATGGCAGAGCTAGAGAATAAGATCAGGTAATAAACATCTATCATTAGACATTATTTAACTTAATTTATTTTATCGGCAAAAAGGCAACGGTTGCGGTCGCGAGCGAGACGGGTCTCACCCTGATCAAATTTGGCATACATACTTTATTACCAGGATTAACACAGGATATGTACCAACTTTAGTTAAAATAGTTATTAATTTTACATGGTCATCAGGCATATCTTCTTCATCCTAGCATTATTTCCGGTATTTAATTTACCCAGGGTCTGCTTATTACATTATCAGATCTTATGTGATAACAACCGGGACCGACAATTTAGCGTGCTCTCCTAGGCACGATGGGAAGACCCACAAGGACAAACGCCCACACTGAAACAGATATTTATAAGAAACATCTGCCCGAGCGAAATCAAATCCACAACGCCCCGACGGTGTCAGGTCATCAGGCATAATATCTACAATAAAGCAAGCGAAGCCACGGACGCTCAACGCTTAACGCTCACGGAGGGCAATCAAGCCCGCCGCCGCCATTGGCTTTTGGTTCATTATCATTGCACCACGCCAAGAAAGTGTTGTAACTTGAATGTCTACATAAATACATACTTGTACATACATTGATATGTAGACAATCCATTAATACCCTAAGGAAACCGAATGGAGCTATAGATAGGGTTTTATTTGCAGTTGCCAGCAAATACCGCAACAGAATCCGTGTCTACCACCGTCGTGTCCACCGCCACCACCTCCTCCTCCCCCTCCTCCTCCACCTCCACCCCCACCCCCGCCAATCACAAACAAATTGCCAGTGCGATCACATACTCTCCCGAGATGTGGTTCCGCACCGCCAAGGATCACTGGACCTCGTCTCACCATCACACCGCAAGACATTGCTAACGTGAAACTAAGGAAAGCTAAGGTAAAAAAAATGCTACACAACGCCCAATACAAACATATGCCCCGAGCCGATTTAAGTCTAGTTTCTTTAAACTACCTAAATAATTTAATAACAGTAAAATTTGTTCCAAAAGTTCTATGTTATATAAAGTGTAATTCGATAGGACAATCCTGTCCGAACGAAGCCTATGAAAGCAGTCCAGCAGCCGCTAGTAACACAGCATCTACTAGAGGCTACTAGAGCAAAGCTTGGTCGAAACAGACCTGTTGCTGCTTCAACACCTAAGCAGCAGCTGACCGAGTTAGAAAAGTAAGTTCAACATTATCATATTAGGTTTCGCCTGTGACAAGGCTACTTTCGCATTTATAATAATAATAATATTAGAGCGATACCTAATACCACTGAAAAGATTGGATATACAATAATAATAATAATGTCATATAATATATGTTACATTTTGTGAAGTTAAAAACATCAATCATTCTAAATACCAGTCTAAATTTTATAGAATACATGTAAAAATGACCACTACATAATACATGAATAACAAAAAATCTTTAACACTGTACAACGAAAAAAATTGTCTGTGTGTGTTCAGTACAAAAAAAAAGTTTGCAAATCTCAATAGCAACATTTCAATTTAAACGGTTATGGGACTGTCCATGGTCTTGTTTTCTTGTTTTTATTGCGTGTTGTGTTGCAATCTAAGTGATCCAGGAAGTCAATTTAACTGTCATACAGCAAGCTTTAATTAATTCAATCTATGTCGTATACATTTTTACATTTTGCAGGTGTTTATTACAAGAGTCATCGGTGACGTCATTATACAGACGACGAACAACGCGGGGGACATTTCGTAGTACGGAAGAGTTGCGGGCTCGACCATATCCTGCGTCAAGATGCACTCGCTCTCCGTGTTCTCCTCGTTCCAATTCCTTGTCCCGTGTGACACCTACTTCCCCGCTTAAATTTACACTCGTTTATCCTAGCAAGGAGTGACAATCTATGACACTGTATGGTGATTTTTTGTCTTCTTGATTCGTTTTGAATTATAATTTTTTCGCTGGCGAAGACGTAACGATTTACTTTAAATCGTGTAGTCGCTTGACGTTATTTTAAATACAATCTGTCAGTGAAGCTAAAAAAATGTATTTGTGCACCACTGCATTAAGGAAAATCGAGACTTTAGTTTTATTAAATTTCAGTTTGAAAATGTTTGATAAATATATTTATACATTGGAATGTTTGACATTTAATAATTTTAGTAATAGGTAATTGTTCTTATGTTGACTTTATTTACATAAATTATTAAAAATATTTTTTGAATGTTTGATAATATATTTTCTATTCTTCTACTAATGACGAAAATTACAAAATATTGTGTTAGAATAATGCAGAAATAAACATACATTATATTTTTTGCAAATTCGTATTTATATAAAATTTATTAAAATAATCATTGTACATTGTATGTCATTTTATTAAATTGTTGAAAAGACAGCTCTTCTTATCTTTATTAAAAAAAATTAAAAGTTTTATGTAGTATTATTTCAATTAAATATAGGGTACATTTAACACAATTTTGTGAAAAGTACTCGTTGTTAGTTCAAATACAGCCTGCCCGTGCCAGTGTTCTCGTAATCTAACAGTGGCCGCATTTACTCATTTCATTTTTGGTATATTTAAACCTTCTTTTTAATAAACGATAAAAATATGGATCTAAAACATAATCAATTGAAATATCAAGTAAGTACCTATCATAGAAGTAATATAAAAACAAGAAAGTTCACTGAAGCAACATTTCTGTGCCAAAAGAGAGGTTCCAATTCTAACCTTTATCCTACCTACCTAAAATATTGAAACACTATGATTTTTAATAATTAAGGACAAAACAAACTTTTACAATCATCTCGATTTTTGCATACTATTAATATTTTTAAATTAGAACCGATATATTATTTTATTAGAATATTATTATTTTTATTAGAATTAGCCGGTATGTGTAGTAGTGGCATGTGAGTCGGAAAATATAATTATATTTATTAAAAATCAATTAAAATTAAAAGAAATCAATTAAAAAAATTAAAATTTATTAAAAAAAATGATATTTATTTTAATTCATTATTTTTTTCTTTCCTCGTCGAGAGGAAAGTGAAAATAACATTTTATTACTAAAATAAAGAAATTAGAAGATAACATAATTCTTAATTTTTTAATATTAGGTACATTAATTACAATTGATAAAAAAAAATCTTTAAACTCAACATAGCAGAGTCACCCTAACTATTATAAAACAAAATTGCTTACGGATGGAAAAATTTACCACAACCTGTAAACGATTTATTCATATAACTATGGATAACACATTTTTTCACAATTTTTCCAAGAAAATTCAATTAAAAAACTTTGAAGAGCCCGATCTATGATTTGAAAATCTGACGTTACTATAGTAACCAAAATAACACCAATTTGTTCGTAAATTTTGAACTATGTTGACAGAATAGTAATAATATTCCTTTATTCAAAGTAATTTAACCGAAAATGGTGTATTTAAAGGCTTATTTTATTATGATCAAAATTAATAATTTTAGTAACAATTGTTATTAAGTATAAAAGATCTTCGTTACGTAAAACGTAACGGTAACGTTAAACGTTCGGGAAGTTGTGTAAATATTTATATACATATATATATATATATATATATATATATATATATATGTATATAAATATATGTATATAAATATTTACACAACGTATATATATATATATATATATATATATATATATATATATATATATATATACCTTATCAATTTATATTTTTGTAAGGGCAACCTGGGAGAAAGGGAGCTACTCTTTTGTGTGTCCCTTTCTCGAACATATTCTAGTTTTTGTATGAAGTATTGAAAAATTAACTTAAACGTAAAGTATGAGTTTATTAAACGTTAAATGACAAGTGATTTTTCTTGTTCTTGTAATTATTCTATGGTACCTATGCAATAATCCTTAGACCACAAATATACATGGAGACGGAAAAGGTTAGTCTGTCACCTCCGTCAGACATTTTTGACGTTTGCCAATGTCAGACGTCACTGTCAGTTGTTTAATGTTTTCAATTTCAAATTTTTGTAGTATGAAGTATGAACTAGAAAGTGATGAATTTCGAAGTTTTAAAATGATTTAATACTTAATATTCCTATTTAGTATGTGATTTAGTATGTAACTCAGTATAGTATATTGTTATAATAATGTTATATAATTGTTTTAATCATAATATTTAATTTAAGTTTTGCTGGAAAACATAATAAACAAGCAAAATGGATTTTAGTTCTTTAAATCCAACAACATCTAATGCGCTAAATTTGGCTTCGAGAAACAACGATCTTAAAACTGTCGAAAGGTTACTTAAGAAGATGAACCCCAACTGCATTGATAATCGAGGGTGGACGTGCCTTCACGAAGCTGCCGCTAATGATAGTTACCAAAGTCTGATGTTAATTTTAAAACATAAAGATGTTAGACCATTAGCAGAGACTCACGAGGGCCATACAGCACTTTACCTAGCATGTCGTTATAAGAGTTCCACTCAAACAATAATGGCGCTGCTTGAAAGTGTAGATGACATAGCAAACTATGCAAGCACAGAACAAGTAACTCCTCTGCATATAACATGTGCTCAAGGCAGGCTTGAAGTTATTCAAATGCTTCTAGAATATGGTGCTATGGTTAATGTTCAAGATTTTGATGGAGATACTCCATTACATGATGCCGCACTTAGCACACAATATGAAACAGTAGCAGTGTTGTTACACACAGGAGCATATCCAGAAATTAGAAATGAAGCCAATTACACACCATTTCATTTAGCTTGTTATAAAGGATGTCTACAAACTGTGAAAACTTTATTTCCATTTATTACAGATGTGAATCAAGTCACTGTAAATTGTGATAGTCCTTTAATTTTAGCTACACAGGGTTGTAATGATGCTGTTGTCAAATTTCTTTTAGAGAATGGTGCAGACCCAAATTTAAAAAATAAATATGGAGATATCCCATTAACAGTGGCTATAAGTATGGGTCATAGTTTATGTTTTAAAACTTTATTGAATGTCACTGATTTGAAGAAAATTGAACGCAATATAATATTATATGCTTGTAAACCACATTTCTTTAAATTAGAAATTCTAGAATGTTTATTGACATATGATATTAGCCCAGATTTATTTGATTTCTTTGAATATTTTCATATCACCTTAGAGGATATTGGTGATTTTAGACCAACATACTTAACTAATGCTCCAATAAATTCATATTTCAATATTTGTGAATACATTTACCAGCAGTCTCAGGATAAGTTTAAGCAGTTTTTCTATTTATTCCTAATGCGTGGGCTGTCTGTTGATGCGATAGATATAAATGAATGCCCACCTCTAGTGTATATCCATTACTGTATGCACAGTGCCTGCTTCAAAGATGTAAGTAAAAAAGAAATCTAGATTTAATAATTTTTTTGTTAAAATATATAAATATGGCTATCATTTTAGTGATATTGCATAATCTATAAAATAACTGTGCTAAATTGGCAAAACTGGAAAAGCCACTCAACTAAGAATTTAATTGAATTGAATAATAAATAATTCTTATAACAACACAACATTTTTTGAAAATGATTTGTATATTGAACATTAAATTTCTTGTTAAATTACAGGTTTTTGAAATACTCATAGAACATGGCATTAATGTGGATTACTCTAGCTTGACAACTCGCTTTAGTAGAGAGAGATTTATACCGGACAGTTTTTTGGCATCCCTTTCCTCAGATCCTGTTACATCTCTTATAATGCTGCCTTATAGTTTATACTGTGATCCTGAATATTTGTTGCAATTTGCTTATCAATATGGAGTGTTAGGGAGAATACCAATGAATGTGAGTATGGAGAATTATTTTAAATTGTTTACTATTATACTAGTTAAGTAAATAGTAAGGTATTAGCCCATTACTGTTCCAATGCTAGGTAAAGACCTGTACTCCTATAATGGAGTAGCACTACAAGCTTCGTCTGTTGTGCTGCTCTGTTGTAGAGTTTATAAAAGTCTAAGAACTCTGGCATATTTTATCAAAGGATAGATATCTTTACTGTGAAATGTATGACAAATTTACATGGCATAATTACTAAAAAGTTTTACCCTAACTTTTGGTAAAATAGACTAAAATTTTTATTACAAAACAAATAAAAATTCAGTTATTTCATTAAAAAAATTAAATTACAATATCATATTAATTGTGTTGTTGTCTGCTTTACTATATTTTTCCAGTGAGATTGAGAAATGTTTTAACCATTAAATAATTATGCAAATTCAAATTATTAAATAGACCTACAACATATTATATATTTTTTTCTTTTAGGTACAAGACCAAATGCTGTCAATGATTGGTATCTATCTTGATGGTAATGCAGAAAATATGTCATTCACTGTATTGCCGCTAAAGCATTTGTGCAGACAAAAGATTCGCTTCCTAATACGACAAACAGGAGGTAACTTATTAAATACAAAAACATTTCTTGAAACTCTTAACAGAATTCATTTACCAAGAAGTTTAAAAGATTATTTGCGTTTTTTATAAGAATTGTTTTGTTATAACATTTTGGTTGTTAAATTTTATATGAATTAAGTACAAAAAAAATTGGCATAGGCAGCAATTTTTCTATAGAGAATATGCTATGTAAATGTATATATTATGTTAATTATCTTTTTACACTTTTTTTTAATTATCTACCAAGTCATAATCGCTGTCTTGTCTATTCTTACCTTTGTTAGCTATGTCAATAAAATGAAGTATTAAATAAAAATATTAAATATTTTTTATGTGATATTATGGCACATCTGCACTTGTGATATTAGAAAGTACTCTAAAGAATGATATTGAATTACATAATTACTCCAGTCAGTGAATGGGGTCACAGAACTGTTAAAATGTTAAGTACAGCCTTCTTGGATAGGGTATATTTTGGAGTTCAAGTAATAAAAAATAAATTACAACTTATGCAAATGTTTATTGATTTTTAATATTATAAATAGGTATTTCACTTAACAAATATGTATAATATGATTTAATTGTATTATATACGAAGTTTATGTTTACAGTCTCAATATTTTGTACATTAATTATGACCAAAAATAATATATTTTTAATTAATCATGAATATTTGTATTTGATTCAATGGTTTTTATTTAAAGTTTGCACCATTTGCCATGAAATCTTCAATTTCTTTGACACTGAAACACAAAACATGAATATATTAATATGATTATTATAATGTTAAGTAATGTAATGACTTATAAAAAATAATAATAATATTGGTCTATTACAATTAATTTGTTATGTGTAGAAACTAGAAAAGTATAATCTGAA
Organism: Hestina assimilis; assembly: GCA_023373885.1. Taxonomy (NCBI): domain Eukaryota; kingdom Metazoa; phylum Arthropoda; class Insecta; order Lepidoptera; family Nymphalidae; genus Hestina; species Hestina assimilis. The sequence continues at coordinate 7,769,379 of CM041755.1, read as the reverse complement.
TTTAATTTGAAATGATACCGAGAATTTGTTTTTAAATTTTATTCCTAGTTTGGTGCATTAAAATTTAAAAATAAGATGGTATTATTATTGTATTTTTGTAAATAATGCTTTTTTAATACTATCTTTACATTATGTCTCAGGTAATATCAGAGAAATTTTGAAATCCGATTGAGTTTTTAATTTATTTAATTTGGACAATTTGTATTCAACCAACTTAACATTAGTCAGTTATTGATCAATTTTCATAAACAAGTTCAATTAAATGTTATCGAATCCAATCTAGTTGAGTACATTTTGCATTTAGAATTGTTTCATTATATGTAGGAACATGTGCAGAAGTATGTTGATTTTCATTTTAAATTTTGTAACTACTGTTATTTTGTAAATAAAACTATAATTTTGCATACATTTTTAATTTTATATACATAAAATATACTAACGTTCTTGGAACAAATGTCAAATTTTCAACTCCTTTCTCGGTAATGAGAACGTCATCCTCAATTCTCACACCACCAAATCCTCGGAACTGATTAACTCTATCCCAGTTGAAGAATTGAGACTGCTTGGGGTTGCTTTGAGCACCATCAAGAAGCTATAACAGGTATGTGGTTTTTCAACTTTTATATAATATAGTATAATTTCTGAGTCTACATTTATTGATATTTTATTTTGCTACAAATAAAGGCAAAAATTCAAGAATTGAATATACATGTGTTTGTATGAATTTTTATGATTTTGTAATAAGAAATGGAATTCCACATACAAAACTATCATCAAATTTCGATAATGAACTCGGATAAATATTAAAAGGGTTCCATTTTTGCAAAATTGTTTTCGAGACCTAAAATAAGTAACATAAACATAAACTTACATAGGCATGCCCTGCCATGCCATGACATAACAAAATGTCTAAAAGTTCACTGGTGCTGCTCCATAAAGTCGTACTAACACAACAAAACCAAGTTAGTCACAAGCTTGCAATATATTCGAATCAAGTTAGCGTCATATGCTTGCGCAGTATAATTAACTAACTTAGTTTATTTGAATTTCCGAAGGAGCACCAGCTGATCTGAACATTTTTTTTGTATGGAAAGACTAGTCCATAGTTTATAGTAAAGTCAATGAAAACAAAACATTTCTATTTTATTAAAAATGTAATATTGTATGAAAATAGTGTGTCGCCCCCATTTGTCTCTAGATCCGCAAATACTTACCCTAGATATGAAATAGCAACCGGGTTCGATGGTGAGAAGCATCCCGGCCTGAAGAGCGCGCGCAGTTCGCAGGCGGGCGAGGGGGCCGGGCGGGCGCGGGGGGCAGTGGGGCAGGTACCCGCCCACGTCGTGCACGTCCAGCCCCAGCAGGTGCCCCAGACCGTGCGGTTGGAGGATCGCGTTCACACCGTTCTGGAAACGTCGAAACGTGTGAAACATCTGGTCCGCCGGGGCAGTAGAAACGGTTGTATGTTGTGACGACAAGCGGCGTGACGCTCTCCTATGACGTCGTGTTCCTTGTATATGTTCACAAATACTATACATTTCTTTGCATTCCTCAGTGAGTGAGTTTGTTTTGTGTGTGTGTTCCTTTTTATTCGACTGTAGTATACTTGAAGCGTAATGTATTAAGTGGATAAACACTTTATATTTCTTTTTTTTTTGTAATTATTTTACTTCATGTTTTTTATTTTTTTCAAAGCTGTCGGCCATTTTTAATAACACCACGGTAAGCTACGTACGTGAGAAATCCATATATATAAATTTGCACTAGTCGTTAAGTACTATCATTCGTAACTAAAAGTATAAAATAAAATATGTTTTATGTAACCCTAATAATTACGAAATCATTGACTTCTCTTTATGTCCCATTCCTTCACTTTCTCAAATTATATTTATGGTTAATATCGCGTGTGTAAGTTCCTGACTTTTATCACATAATTTTTTTTTAAATCAATTTACTCTTTCCAATGATTTACTTATTTGCCCTTAGAACATTTGCAGCAGGGAAAATGCTTGGGAAATTTCTAGAAAGAAGGTAAGGTAACTTACCTCAATCATTTCTTCCACGTCGCCCTTGAGTAGGTTACCTGTTTTCAAGTGCTCCAACATGGCGCGATTAGCAGTTAAATGCATATCACTCCACATCACACCCGGCTTTGCTTCTCTGTAAATAAAATTTAAAAAAGTCGCAGAGCAGTGTCAACGTATGATATATTTACCTACAGTGGTTGGTTTTATGTGTTTCAGAACTCCCGACATACGATGTTTAAGAAAAGTTATTTTAGTTTTTAAATGATATACTAAAACTGGTCCGGTCCTTTTGTATAGATAAAATCGACACAGACTCGTGGATGTTGAATTTACGGAAGTTACTAACTGTATAACGGCGTCTCTGGCCTTCAACACGGCCTCGTATATCAACTTCTGATCGTCGGTGAACTTTCCGTTGGCGGGGAAGGAGCAAGTGATGTCCGCAGCGTAGCCCGCGTAGTTGCCACCCATGTCGAACAGACTGGTAACAGAATAATATCGTATATCATAACTATACATCATTAGCGAATCAAGAAAATTAAATCTCAACAGTAGAAGCGCAGACTCCGTTAATTAACGCGCTAGAAACAAATTCGATCTTGACGCCTTTAGCTAATTTAGTACCTATTCAATAATAATAATAAATGGTACGAGCTTTAGAGGGGCAATAGGCATATTAGTAATAACTTGAACATAAGCTAAACATGTTGAACATTCTAAAATCAATCTTAAATTCTAATGAAGTTAATTCAAACTGGCTCGATACGATAATATATAATAAGCAATGTGCGCGCTTATTGGTCAAATCTAATAGAGCGCGCTTATTCAACTTCCTGTTACACATTTCCGTCCCTTTTCACCAAATTAAATAAAGTATATGTTTATAAAGTATATGTTTACAATGTATAAAATTAAAGCCTCAAAAAAAGCAATGTTCTTAATCAAAAAATCACGCCCACTGATTGCACGAAGTCGAGAGGAAACGTTAAATATAGAATAATCCATCTTGTCCGTATATCGCTCACCACATATCGCCGTCGTGTATCATCTTGGCGTTGGGCGCGGCCGCGTGTCCGTAGTGCAGCGTGGCGCCGTTGTGTCCGGAGCCGCAAATGCACGTGTACGACACGTGCCGACAGCCTCCCACGCGGTAACAGTGGTCCAGGAACACTGACTCGCACTGGTACTCGATGAGACCGGGACGGGCGAATAACATCACCTTCGATAATATTCATTTTCATTCATTCAATCCTTTTCAGGTGTGGTAAATCATAGATGTAGGATACATTAGATTGCGCGTTTATATGGAGTAAAATGACCGAAAGTGTTTCAAATTGAACTAAATAATATCATCGTAAGCATGTGATTCAAAAACGTTGATTGTATTAGGTCATGGGATATTCCCAGTCCCATTTTTACTCTTATTTTCGCACATGCGCCGTTTTATTTGCAAGAAAACATCTTGGAGAAAAAAGGCCAGAGACAGAGTGATGTGGAAGAAAGTCGTTGAAGAGGCCAAGACCCACAAAGGGTTGTAGCGCCGGAGGAAGTAAGGTAAGTAAGTAAGCCGTTTTATTTGATATAATTCGAACCACTTCATAGATGGCGCTATGAACTAGCGCCTTATAACTCCTTAAATTTTTACCAATTTCTATATATATCTAGTGTCCTCTATAACTACATATATTATATAGTTGAAATAAAGATATAGAAGCCTTAAGGAAATTGATAAATACCTATTTAAGTTACTAAATTATAAAATATATCCTATTTATTAATATATATGTTGATTACAAAATGAGAAAGATGTTAGGCAAATGGTACAATGGTGTTAAGGTATCATTAGAGGTGGAGAATATTAGTAAGATCTTTTCGCAGAACAGAAACTCAAAAAATTTACTGGTAAATGTACTGGTAATAAAAATGTAAATTTCACGTATTTCTACATTTTATAAAAAAAAATTAAATTTAAACAAAAATGTCAGCATTTAATGATAAGGCATATTCTAGTAAAGTATATAATTTTAGTTAAGCTTATCAAACAAAACTAATGAAAGGATTTAAATGATATTTGGCACACCCACAAAAACCGGCCAAGTTAGTTAGTATACAGGGTTCTGTAACATTGTAGAATAAAAATATCAGGTTTCTTGTATTAGTTGTTATAAAAAATTCAACTCTCTATCTATTACGGTTCATGAGATACAGCCCTCTGCCACACGGACCAACAGCGGAGATTTAGTAATAGTGTTCGGTCGACACCTTTTGTGTACGGATTCCTAAAAACAATTTCTTTCATCCTAGATTATAAGACCAGCTTGCTTACTAATAGCAGTAAAAAGTATACAAACTTGTTTATGAGCATCCGACGATACTTTGCATACATAACGCATTACTTCAATCTCCTCCGGTGTCTTTATCACTCGTCTGTAATATTTTTATATTACTTTTACTTTAGTGTAACCAGGTCATCATAGATTTATATCAAATAAAATATTCTTAAAAATAATGTATTCCAAATCAAACCCTTCTGATTACAATACATCGTACCTTTAGAAAGAAAACGCCATTTAGTTATCAGTGTAAAATAACTTAGGTATATAGGAAATTCTCAATGTAGCAATAGTCCAAACATAGCCATCTTCGAGCATAAATAACTAACGTCAATAACTAAGAAAATATAATGTACGAAAGATTGTACAGGTGTCAATATATTAAAACTTATTTTGTTGATTCCCAAATAATTGCTTTTTGACTTACGTCGTTTTCGTTCTATAGGTGCGAAACGCATTATTATTATAAATAACAACTTAACTAAGACTAACTATTTATAAGTTAACGTAAAAACCAAACGATTTATTTATTATTTTTTAGGATGACCAATTTCTAATTGAAACGAATGTTTTTACATTCATTAAATAACAAAAGTTTGCTTACAGTTCAGCAATAGCAGGAAACAATATTTCATTATCCACTTCGAATCTGGAACAAAATATTAAGGTTACACCACAAACGTTGATAAGACAAGATAACGGAATTATTATACAAATAATATTGGTAAACATAAACTATTATACACCATCATTTTATTTATAACATTACAGGGGACTGCCCGTGACATTGTCTTTGAAGACTTTAGAATTATGTTCTTAGAGAAATGGGAGTAGGCCGAGTTGTATTGGCGTCTAATATTTATTTCTCTACCCTCAGGAACAGTACTTTTTCTGGGACCATTTTCTGTACTCCTGACATCTTGTATGCAAAATTTTAATTAAGTAAGACATAAGTATTCTTTATCAAAAATAAAAAAGGCAGAAAATGTAGTTAATAAAAGTAAAGATTCCACAGATTAAATATTTTATTAAATCGTTTTTATACATGAAAAACTACCTAGATAACTAATTGCTAACTAATAACAGGTAAAAGGTATATAAAATAACCTTACTCATCAATTCCAGAAAAGACGGCTTCCTTAGCAGTAAGACCACTGTCAGTATTTGGTCCACTCTAAAAATACAGTCATAATAATTAGTAAACTCATTGTGGTAAAGTTGATACAGATTCAAAGTCTCTTTCCAAAATATTATATTTAATTTAAAAATGTAAAAAGTTTAAAAATCGGCAATTTTGGCTGAAAATAATTATGTCTATTTAAATAATAGTTTACTTACAAGAGTGAGTAAAACGTCAGGGTTCAGGGATTTCAGTACATCTCTCAGCTGAAAAGAAAATATCAATGTCAATAAAATAGGCATCCATTTTGATTACTATTTTGTTTTGGGCGGTTTGGTTTGACCGGAAAAGTAATTCATTGATTATTTATTGGCATCCAGTAGCAGTATCCATTAAGTGGAGTATTGTTATTGGATGAGCGGAAATCCAGAAGCCCATACTCCTACCCTAACTTTCCTCTTCCCTTGTAATATCAAAACACCTATATATATATATATAATGGTTTGTACTTGAGTGATAATCCTGAATGTAATTATTAGTGAGTAAAACGTTATACATAATAAAGTAAGTAGTTTATCTAAGGTAAATGCAAATGCCACTATAAAACTAGCAGCTCCAAGAATTGTAAAACCTTACTTCTCATATTATATACTCATCAATAATAATTTATTATAATTATAATAATGTTCTATAATCTTGAAGTAAACAACAAATTTAAAATTTAAATTGGCTTTAAATTAGGTCAAAGATGTAAAACCTAAGTTTTAAATAAGCGTTCATCATGTTCATAGAACAAGTATTCTACCTGTGAGTTTTGTTTTAAATATTGAATATATTTGAATACATAACTACTCTCAATTATGCAACCTGCCCTCATTGCACTTCAGTTTATAGGGATTTTAATGAACAACTTAAATCCTAGAATTATTATAAACTAAGGACCAGTCCTTAGTTTATGATAATTCTGTATGGAATGTCTGGAAATTAATGTCAAAATATTCACTGATGCTCTTTCATAAATTTACACAACGCAACAAAAGGAATTTAGTCAAACGCTAACCTTATTCGACTATGTTGCAACCTTGTGACTAATTTTGAAGGGCCTGTCCATATATATTGGAAGCCAAGAATGAATTTACTCTAAACTTTTTATGTTAGAAGGGGTAAGCAAGGAGGAAGGTCGCCTGATTTTAAACCACCTCTAAATACCAGAGGGTTTGCAGCTTATATGGTATCTGACCTCATAGCGTGGCTGATGAGCAGTGACTTCACAAGTTTTTCACCAACATATGGTGGTAACTAATCAGACAGGCATTAAGGAACTGCCATGAGAAAATTGTAAGATTATATAAGCCCTCTATTCCCCTCTCTCTTCATTTAAGCTCTTTGGTATTTAAGGAATATTTCATCAATTAAAAATTTTCAGACAGTTTAAGCTATGTATTGTATGTCAGTCATTACAGGTAATTTTATATTTCCTGTAGTGATAAAGCTGTAAGCTAAATCTAGTATAATATAATACCTATAATATAAGAATCAATAAATAAATATCCTTAAAATATAAGCAGTTGCTTTGCATGATTACAATGATAAAGATAAAATTTAATCCATTGACACAATGTTAAGTATATTGTTGTTATCAACATAATGCAAATTAAGGATAAAAATTATCAGTCCTATGATAAATGAAATAAATAATTTGTTATTATAATTAATGAAATTATTGTCATATTTATTGAAAAAATTTTAATTGAAATAAAGACAAGAATCCAGGTTAAAGTCAAGAAAAAAATTTGCATTAATTATGATGTAATGCTAATTTTATGAATTTTTACAAATTTTAAATCACCTCGTCTACATAATGCACTTCATCAACTCCATAAATCTTCTTAAACTCTGATAGCGATAGTAGTTTGCCCATCCAAACTTCATATTCCTCTGGTAGTCGCGGCACAAATAAATGTCCCTTGCCTGTTTTCACATCCAAAGCAAAATAGCAGCCAGGTTCACGAACACCACATACCCAAGTGAAATAAGCTTCCTAAAATGAAAAAAAAAAACATATTTTTATTATCACTAGTTATCAGCCTATACCTTGAAAAATATGTAGTATCTACAAATACTTATTACTTTAAGTCACTTTTTAAATATATTTTTTTATTATAAACTGCACATTCAACAGCCCTCATTAGGCTAGTAATATCCTGTATGGGAGGTCCAGAAAAACATGCAATGACAAGCACAATTACACCCAATTCGGAACACATACATGAAATCAACCTGCAATCTGTGGCACTTAAGGCAGGTTTGCTTCTGCTTTGCCACAACATCCTCAACTTTACTTTTCATTCCATTCCATTCTGAATATTTAATAATAATAAATTTAAGATTAATATTGTTTCATTCTAATATTTATGTCATTTTTAAGGATAACAGATCAATATAGATGGAATATATTTAATATTATTAGATGTGTTACAATACAAATAACTTACCTGTCGAAATACATATTCAATATCAGTGTCATAATGACTGATACTTTCTCCACCTTGCAAAACAACTATCTGTCCACTCTTCAATTTCTCTGCTAGTCTCCGTCTATTCTTAGTAAACAATGACAGAGGCACTTCAAGAGTACCAGGACCCATTGACCATGAATCAATCATCTTTGACAATATGCACGTATTGAATGAAATATATTTGTTAAAAAAATATAATTCTCCACGCTTATCTAAAAGATAAATTACTTCTGATATATAATCTTTTATGTCAGTATGAAAAACAAATTTAAGTCTCTAAGGATTTGAAAATAATACACAATCATTATACAGCAATAATTCTTATATTTAAGTACTCTACCTTATACTTTAAAGTTGTGTGCAACTACTCTATTCGGTCTGAAATTTATGAATGTAACACGAGGTTATAATGTTAAATTGCTACTGCAGAATAGCGAAACACAGTGTCAATAGAAGTGGGTGTTTGATAAGCAAATTCCGAATGATACAATCAAATTAATATTACTGTCACCAACTCACCTTCATAAAGACATGTTAATCCTGTGCCTATTTTGATATACTTAATAATTACATTATTTGAGTCGTGACATAAACGAAGCAAAAAAGTAACTTTTAAACATACTTTAGCATTGATTCTAATCCTAAATAACTTGAATTATTTTAATATTTTGAAAATACGATCATTTAAAAATCAAAATATGTCAATTCATCAAATGTCAATCGCGAATCGCGATTCCTATTTCATATAGACTAAAAAGTATAAGCTGTTAGCGGTTGGTGCTGTCAAATCTAAAAGTTTATATTGTCCATTACTCACTTCAAAAATATCTCTTTCATCAATAAAATTAATTAAAAATATAAGATAAGAATTTATCTATTAGTATCTCATACAGACCACTGCTATATAATGTGTTTAGTCATTATTTTGAAAATGTTTTAGTAGAATACAATGACAAGAATACCTTTACGTAGAATGATGATTGTGAAATATATTTTACTGCTTTTTGTTTTTAATAAAAAGATTGAACAATGAATACCATTTGTTTATTCACTTTTTTTTTGTGTGAGAGGTAGAGATAACAGGTATTACAATCACAAAAAAAATTGTGGTACCGCTTTTCAACAATAGATGGCGTTATGTCGACTTCCACATAAGTAAGGTTGCATTTTCATGCTAATGATATAATTTTTATTATTTACAGTTACGGTAGTTAAATGTTATATTTTTATGAATGCGATATGCATTCCTAAAAATATTTAATTTTTGAATACTGTAAAGTTATTTATAACATGAATTGCTGGTAATAAACTCAGGTTATATTGGTTGTTCGATTTCATCGTTATCAACTCGTTTATTCACTTAAAATTCAACAAGTGCTACAGAGTTTGAGGTTATAGCGAGCACAAGTTAATTTAAATGGAAAAAAAACTCGAATAAGGAAGTGTAAGATGAAAGAATTATATATAAATAAATTAAACAACTGTATTTTTTATTCCATTTATTAGATATTTTTTAAATCTTATCTAAATCACAAGATCGATAAATTAAACTATCTAAAATCACAAAATGCACTAAAACATGCACACATGTAATATTACATTGATTTTTATACCCGATTTGGTACAATTGTACATTTTATTCTTGATGTACTAAAGAGAAAGATAGGTATTATGTATTTTAATAATAAAAATATTGCCTACAAAATTTTCTAACTTGTTGCAGTGTGTTATTCTAATCCAGACTAATATTTAGGGTCTGATTTACTAACAACACACCTGTCATATCGTAATGTTCGATACGATTTACTTTACTTACTTATATTTAAACATGCGAGGAAATAACTGTATCTAAAGCATTTCATTACGGTTATGTTGAAGATCCCGTTACATATTCGTTCCAATTATATTATGCGTAAACACTATTATTAATTAATTTTAGTTATTAATATGTTTTTGAGAAGTCTATTGAGCGATATAAATTATTGTATTAATAAATATGATCCTCAGATGAAATTTCTCTACTGAAAACAATGTCAAATTTAAAGACAAACGTAGTTAAAGCTCTTGAATACTTTACAATAATAACATTTAAATAACTTTATTTATTTGGAAATGTCTCAGCATAAGTCTTGTCACGAAAAAACGTAAATAATAATATAGATAATATGGAAGATATAACAAAACTAAAAGTAATTACGTCATTCAGTACTTTGATCAGTTAAGGTCACAATAAAACGAAGAATAAATATTATGATTTGTAGAGTACCGGCGGCCATTTTGGTTCGTTCTCGTGATTTGTGCCGCGCGTGACACGTCATAGCTGGCCATCTCGCTCTTGCATGCTTTCCGCATATAGCACCATTGTAACCCGACACGTTTCTTACACACAGGCGATTTCACAACACAGTCCACACTTTCACAACTAAAATGTTTTGATTTATTAATATAAATAAGTTAAGAATCTACTGATATCTCATGACAAGACTGTTTCTTTTCTTGTAGTCTCCGTACAGCCTCGGCGACAAGGGCACGCTGTTCCAATAACCTTTCCACGAGATCAACTGGTTCTTGCTTTCTAATATAATATGGTGCAGCCCTTGCTCGAGCTTGCAAATGAAGCTTTTGCTTAAGACCTAATGTAAGTTCCTCGATAGCAGGTAGCCTGTTTGAAGCTATTGGTCGTCCCTCCTCCCGATTTGTGTTACGGCTGTCATATCGAGAGGTCTCTTTCAACATAGCGTTAATCGCTATTATGTATTAATGCAAATAATCACAAGTTTCACCGGGGACGCGCAACAACGTTTGCGAATGTGGAATGAATGAGCGAGTGAGCTGAGTCGACCCCAGTGTAGCAATTGCGGGTCTCTGCGGGGGAAGCGGGGAGGGTATGACGTAGTCAGATGCGCAGTCGTGCCGGGCTGTATACAAACAATACGATGGACGTAAATAAACACGAGACCGACCCGACACGCCTGTAATGTGAACGGTGTTATCTTTGTGTTAGTGGTTCAACTTGTCAGTCACTTGACTCGCACATACGGAGTGGTAAAATCTCTTGCCAGTCCTATAATAGGTGACATATTTACTACGTAAGGCCGTAATTTATCTTTTCTAATCTGAATCTGATTAAAATACGGTCATGGCTGAATACAATGATAACTGACCTATATTGATGTTCTTTACGATACTTTTTTAATACTTCTGTTCTCCTTTGAATGAAGACATAGTAATTAATGCCTACATATTATATAGGCATCTCTAATATATAATATGACTATAATTATATTACTATACAAGTACTAAGACATCTACCCAAATTCGACAAGAATGACGCAATGGATTTACTTTTTACGTTACCTATGAAGCTAAATAAAGATGAACTATAGGTAACTGAAATATTTTTTAAATACACTAATAAACTTATAAACTTATTAAAGTAGGTCTTTTCTATTTATTATTATATACCTATATATTAAAAAGAAATACCTACCTACCTATTAGAATTTGGATTTTATATTGAGTATAACTGAATACGAAAGTAGGTATTTACTTATCAAAAACTCGCGATTAGAAGAAAATATTTTTATACTTGAATAAATTTATTCATGTACATAAAAGTACTCATATCTGACAATAAATAAAAAATATTTGCCAATTCAAAGTAAGCCGTAAGTTAAGCACATTGTGTTCATATTAATTATGTTTTAAAATTGTGAGAGTTGTGTGAGTCACAATTTGTAATATTCTTTGTATGTAGTGGTAGGCTGTTTCGCTGAACCAAAACTAAAAACGGACGTTGCCCTCGGTTTTTGTGCGATTTTTTCCAGACTGCTTTATCGAGTTCGTTGTTACTCTCAGGTAGGTATGTATGTATATAAGACCAGTAATTTTAAACAAACAAGTTTCATAGAACATACCAGAATTGTGAAAATAAAAATGCTTTGTGTTAATGTATTTATTAAATATAAACTGTGAATTCTGTTGTTTTAATGTTTAAATTTTACATATATTTTTCAAGATTTTCCTAAATATTAAAAAGTAATAAACCATAAATTAGTTTAATTTTGTTTTGACATTTAGTAAAGTGAAACGAGACAACAAAATCCGTATTAACATAAACATGTTAAAAATATTATTTAAATTAAAATCATTTATTATCCTTTAGGCAAACGTAAAGGAAAATAAATAAAAATATTTTACTTACCATTGTTATATATTTATAGACGATTTATATATTTTCTATTATTTTTATGAGACCTTTTACGTTCATCAGTAAATAATAAATCACGTATATACTTTATGTTATTGAAATAGACGGATAGGCGGACATGGACGTAGAAAAATGTTTTTCTACGTCTATACTGGCACAGCATTACACTCCCCTTATATGACCGGCAGGGAAGATTGAAAAATCGTTAAAGTAAATGGTTCACGCTACATATTCTGTGCCTTTTTGCATCCTGGTTGCAAGCAAACCGTCACGAAAACTCATTAAATATATTATTATTTTTTCGTAGCCAAGATTAAGTCATTGACTTCTTAATAGCACGATCGTTGTAAAAACAAATTGTATAAATAAAGCAGTCAATACACTAGAAAACAGTTTACAATAACAATAACAGAGCATAATTATTGATAAGAAAAGACATCTACACGTTTGTACACAAATCAACTATATACATAAGTGCATAACATGTTTATGATTAACATTTTTATTAATTAAGTACTTATACGATTAATCCATTAATACTCCAAAAATACACCACGCATAATTTCATTTCGGTTCTGAAGCACTTATTCAAATAAATTAGACGAATATATTACAGACTTCCGCCATATTGACCTTCAAGAGAAAAGATAAGTACTAAGAATTTTACCAATTTAAACTGGTGTGGACATAGTTTATGTTAAATGTTAATTTATCGTTAATGGCCACATGGCTATTATATTTATTGATTAAAGTCTCGCCATCTAGAGTTGAGTAGTTCGAATATATAAGCTTGTTTCCACCTATCGCGGACAGATGGCAGTTTTTAAGCATTATATAAAATATTTTTTATTGTATACAGTTACATAGCTATTTAAAAACATTATTTTTAACACATAAAATGTATTCTTTGCCTTGAGATACAAGTTACATGCAGTTTTATTATAACTTATGAAATAGAGGTTTTTTTTCGAATACGTCAAATCGAGATTGATAAAGGCTTAAAAGCTAGTTTTTCATGTACCTACGTAATTTCATATGATATATAACACAAAATTTATAAATCTAACTTGAAATGAAAGAATGAATAAATAAATAAATAAATTTGAAAACGACAATAATTGACATGTACAGTTTTGTAAATAAATTAGTAGGGTAAAACCTGCAGTAACTGGCCACTTAAGCACATTGGCTACTTTAAATTGTTACAGTTCTAATTTCCGTCATTTAAATTATACTTGTATGCTATCCCTGAATAGAGAAAACAGTTCCAATTGAAAAGGGAACGATAAAAAACCTAAAAGCATAGTTGTTACAGTTTATAGTATTATTTATTTAGTCAAAACTATCCAATTCGACCAAAAACGGGCCATCAAAATCAGATATTGGCATGATGATCCTTTAGTAACTAGCCACAGTTTAAATTGGTTAAAATAACAAAATAAAAGAAATGAAAAACAATTTATAAAAGAAATCAACGTGAATATAGAATTTATAATTTCCTGCAACCTTAATAAAAATAATCTTTACATTAATTACTACATGGTATAAAACAAAGTCGCTTTCTCTGTCCCTATATCTCTATTTATGCTTAAATCTTTAAAACTACGAAACGGATTTTGATTCGGTTTTTTTAAAATAGATAAAGTGATTGAAGAGGAAGGTTTATATGTATAATAACATCCATTAAATAGTGGAGAAATTCTGTTATTTTTGAGGTTTCTAATGTGATGTCGTAAGTAATAATGGCAATATACATATATATATATCGTATATAATGATAATAGTAATGACATAGGCTATATATTTTATACCCTAAGCGTGCGAATACTACGTGCGAAGCCGGAGCGGGCCGCTAGTTATTTTATATAACAAAATTACTTTTATAAGGTAACTAGCTACATAAATAGGCTCCTATACTAGTTACTTAAAGAACCCCAAAAAGCTTAGTATCATAATCCAGATAAACTAAGTCCTCTAAACTTTCAATTTACGTAGCTATTTTTCAAAAAAAAAAATCAAAAGAGTAGTTTTGTTATTAAATTTCATACATACAGCAGTAACTAAAAAGTAGTAAAATATGTTCAATAGAATAAAATAAATATTGGTTTATGATGGCAATATTTAATTCATTCTAGTTCAGTTTTAATCATTCACTACAAAGCGAGAACATTAAGAAATTTTTTAATGAATATTTTAAATAATCACTAACCCTTATCGATTTGTTAGTATAATATAATCACACGAATACATACTATTTTTTTTGAGTGTCGATAAAGATACGATAATTTTTGCTGCATATGTAAATTATAGAAAAGCAATTGTGAATTAAACTGAAAACCTATAGTATAAATAATATTATAAAACCTAATCAGACACATTCTGACTATCCAAATTTTTATTTTTGAGAGTTTTAAGGAGATCTGGCCAGTTATTGAAGGTGGCCAGTTATACCTCGATTTACCTTAAATGTTAATCGTATGGAAAGAATGATTTATAATATATTATTAACAATAATCTTAATGTTATCTTAAATTGTATGGGTCTTACCGACAGAAAGCCATTACATGTGAACCGACTATTCTGAATTTCAGATTAAGACAATACATACAATACAATGTGTACGGGCCAAGCGTCTTGAGAGCTCACGCCGTCTCACGTCGCGTACTGGTCGTTAAGCAAGAGCTCTTCGAAACGACACCGTCGCCACTATGCCCCCCCTATTACGTATAAATCAACCACCCGCATTTGATGATATCGATAAGGCCGAATGCCTAGCTGACAGCTTGGAGAGTCAATGTTCCCCAAGCACGCATCCTGTAGACCCCGAGCACCTCCTAAAGGTCGACTCGGAAGTCGAAAGTAGGGTCTCCACAGCGCCGGTAGATGGGCCACTACCCCGTACCTCTAGAGGAGGTCAGAATCAATTATCAAAGGACTCCACGGTAAAAAATCTCCAGGTCCCGATCGCATTACCAATAAGACGCTAAAGCGGCTCCCTGTTCAAATTTTACATATCCTAGTCCTTATTTTCAACGCTCTTTTAGCAGAGTGCTCCTTCCCCGATCGGTGGAAGGAAGCCATGAATTATCGGCATTCATAAGCCAGGCAAACCTAGAAATCAGCCCACCAGCTATCGTCCGATCAGTTTATTAGACTCCCTCGGGAAGGTCTACGAGAGAATCTTGTTAGCAAGAATCAAGGCCATCATTGAGGCCAAAAACATAATTATAGACGAGCAGTTTGGCTTTCGTAAAATCCAATCTTGCGTCAACCAGGTGCACCGTATAACGGAGCACATTCTAAAGGGTTTCACTCTAGCGCGAACCAACACTACTGGAGCGCTCTTCTTCGACGTCGCTAAGGCCTTCGACAAAGTTTGGCATAACGGTTTAATTTATAAACTGTATCGTCTAGGATTGCCAGACAGACTCGTGCTTATCATACGAGACTACTTGTCGAATCGCACGTTCCGTTTTCGAGTAGAGGGTACCTTGTCATCCACTCGTCCCATCAGGGCAGGTGTCCCTCAGGGCTCCGTTCTAGCTCCCATCCTATTCTCTCTTTATATAAATGACATTCCGAGACCGACCAAAAGTGTTCATCTAGCACTCTTCGCGGATGACACCGCTCTTTACAAGACTTCTGTATCAGCTTCCGCCCTTACCAGGCGTCTCCAATCTGCAGCCGATGCCTAGGAAAATGGTTTAAATCTTGGAGGATTGAAGTCAATCCCGAGAAAAGCGTAGGTGTCCTTTTTAACAAACCCCGCATTAGGACTTACTGGCGATCCGGTCCACCTGGAGTTATCACCTTGTTCGATCATCCCATCCCATGGAAAGATAAAACCAAATATCTAGGCGTCATACTCGACAACAGACTTACCTTTGAAGCTCATATCCGCAAGGCACGCGATAAAGCAGCGTTCGTTTTGGGAAGATTGTATGCGATGTTGGGCAGGCGGAGTAAACTGTCCCTTAGAAATAAGGTGACATTATACAAAGCCTGTATACGTCCATACTGACCTACGCGAGCCCTGTTTTTTCGCACGTCCACGCCAGAAGAATTAATCAAATTACAAATAATTCAGAACCGTTTCTTACGCATGGCCTCGGGCTGTCCGTGGTACGTTCGCAACGTAGACCTCCATAGAGACTTTGAAATCGATTCGATCCCCAAACATTTGAAGCGCTTATCGCAAAAACTATTTCGATCAAACTACTTTCCATCCAAATCCAGTAGCTTGTATCTACACAGACCGATGTAACCACCCGACAAAAGTAAGGCGTCCTAAGCACGTCCTGCAAGACCCTGACGATAGGATTACATTAGAAAATGCCCCTTACACAGCACAGACACGCACACAACACCGTCCTCGCCGGCGAGGACGAGGGTCCTTTGTTTTGCATCGCGTCGCGCTCACACCGTCGGGTGAGTCTATCGTATAGAATGCGCTCGGAGCGCTGCCTCCATCTCCGATGACGTCCTTAGCTGTGGTTCGGCTTCGCAGGAGGCACCCTAAGGACGGAATCAAATTTGAGCCCGTGAGGGCTGTCCCTTTATCACGGCTGAGTCTCTGTGCTCGGCCCCCACCCGTGACGCTGTCAAGGCCAGTAGGGCCAACAGCAATACACATTCCGAAAAAAAAAAAAAAAAAAAAACAATGTGTACGTAAAATGTCGGTTGTGCAGTGTGCTTACGTCACGAAAGTGCTAAGTTTAACATTTCATGAGTGGAGTCGCGGTACTTCTCCTGATATTATTTGGATTTTGAAACGAATATCTTGCTGATATTTTTTATTTGTCCCCACTGTACCAGACAGGGACTTTTTGTCACAGGTATTTTACTCTATGTGTACTTGATAAATTTTCGGAGCAATATTCAGAGGACATATTTATAAAACTTATCATTTTTTCTTCTAAATAAGCATTTTTTCACTTATGTTGTGATTATTTATCTCTTATTTAGTAGGCATTTAAATGCCTAACCTAAAGCCGCCTCTGTGTGTTAAACACCTTTGAATCTAAGAAATGCACGAATACAATTCATCCTTCTCTCCTGGGCCCAAAATTAGTAATTTTTTCTTCTGTAGCGATTGTATATATACAACCTTTATTTATATTAATTTTACGCGAAAAAATAAATATGAGAAGCTTGAGAACGTTGGACGTCACCACTAAAGTGGTGGTTGTATTTTATTTATTTACACCGCTCTATTAGATACATAAAAGCCTATGATGCTATTTAACAATACTAGAAATTAAGTGAAATAAAATACGTATTTGATATATCATGATTTAAATTACATTCAAAAATGTGGAAAATAACAAAAGCGAAGCAAATATTTCAAAATACACAGAAAATAGTTAAATTAAAAAGCAAAATATTTTTCTTCTAATACATAGAGGTTGTATATACAGTCGCAATTACAATTCTACTAAATGCTGGTTAGGTGTATCTCTATATATATATAATTCTACTGTACTCCTAAACGGCTGGACCGATTTTGATGTTTTTCTGTGTATATTCCGGTGGATCGAGAATGGGTTATTTGAAGAATTAGACCCAGTAGAGGGCGCTTTTATCTGGTCTCACATTTTTTTTCATTTTCGTGGCACGACAACGTTTGCCGAGCCCGCTAGTGGAATATTTAATGTCCAAACGCTGAAGCTAATAAGCAGAAAGGTACCTTATATACATATATTTTCATGTAAGCTATTTAAAATCGGAAAAATAAGTAGAAGATTATTTATTAATGTGCTTGGAAATTTAATTATATCCTTATGAAAAATTAAAGTAAAAAAACCTTTGTAAAATCGAACTGAGATATCGTAATGGTTGATTCATCAGATGATTATTATAATATAGTGACATATTTTCCGATTTAATGATATCTCTATAAGCTCTTTTAATCATAAGTATACTCAAAGTATCCTAAAGTGCTTCCTCATTTAAGAATCATTCTTAATTATCAGGTATGATTAAATCTAATCTAAACGTTCATAGTAAGTATCCAAAAAATGAAAGTAAAAGAGAAAAATAAAGTAAAAAGAAAATTAAAGAGTAAATAAAATTGCTCTTCATTTGGATAGTTAATCTAAATTTTCTTTGTTTAAAATGTGAGAAAGTAAATGTTCACTTATTTCTAGCTAGAGAAAGAAATTATAAAAATTAATGTAAGGACGGTTACAGACTTTTTTACGTTATACCTACGGTTGTTTCGGCATACAAGTTTAAAAACGGATTTCACTTCACGCTTAGAAAGCTCGTATACGGGATTATTCCAGCTTCTACGGTCGAACCGGTGGTGGCGAGTGCCAGTCAGCGAAAGGTTTTTTAAACGAGTCAAAAATGTTTACGCGCTTATAAGCGCGTCAACTTTCGTACTAGCTGCCCATAGTAGGCAAAAGCACGTCTATACGAGCCTATACATGGTTCAAAAAGTGAGCCTATACGGTCTGATAAACGCTAGTTAGAAAGCGCTGTTAAGAAGACTTCAAAATTTAATTTAAAATTAAAAACATGTATAAAAATATGAAAAATATTTTATCATGTTATTATAACACAGCAGTGTATTTGTGAAATATCTTAATTTCTTTCTAAAATTACAGGTTTTCACCTGTATTTAATTGTTTTTCATACAGTAATCGTGTATCAACATTACAGCTACCGTTGTAGCTCACAAACGTTCTTTTTAAGCCTTTGTTGGGCACGCGAAAGGTATTTTGTTTTTAATTGCATAATTAGTAAAATTCTTGATGACACGGTTCTGAACTTCCAAAAAAAATATTATTTTGTTAGACTCTATCCATTTCATTCCAGACTGTGCTTTTTTATACAACAAAATATACAAACACCTAATAGTGGGTACCAGACGGTAAGCAATTACTGAAGCATATATTCACAGTAGCACTAACGGCATAAATGCGTATCTTCTTTTGGTGTGGGTGGGGTGCAGAGAGAAGGAAATAGGAGGTAAAAGAAGATGAGAAAGAAAGATGAAAGATTAAGCCTTTACCGCTTACATAATATATCGATGAAAATGCATCAGGACGTAAGCGGTAAAGAATATTCCCTCCTCGCCGCCTCTACGGCTCATTAATGTCTGAAACTGTAAATCTTCTTCTACGCATACATTTTCAAGCTCAGATTGAAATCAAATATCTGAACATAATTCAAGTCTTGATTGCTCGCCTTCAAACGACTACTATTAAAGCACATGTTAAAGTTCGCGAGTAAAATATGTAACCAAAAAATTTAATTACAAATTTAATATTATAAAAAATATAGGTGTAATAAATAAATGATATTTTATAATGTTTTAAGCTTGTTGCAATGACAAACACGATTAAAACAGAAATGAACATTGGTAAAACCAGTTAACAAAGTTGCTCAAACTTTCGCAGATAATTTTGATTTTCTACCAAAGTTTTTATTTTAAATAGCTCTTCTCTAACTCTATATTATTGATTTTGTATTTATTATGTCAGCAACAAGTTACCTATATCATTCAAACCTTTAAAACTTGAGTGATCACAATAAGAGATCATTGGGTTAAGTAACTTTAGGTGAGGTCAGTCTATGGATCTGCGATACCCGGGGCACCCTTTGGCGACGGTGGCCCGCATACGCGGGCCTTTGCGCCGGGACGTCATGGTTGTTTGCGCAAACGATTGCGTCCCACTATGGCGACGAGGGTTCCGCTGAGTTTTAGTGGCTCTTGCCGCTAGACTAATAGGTGGTCGCGTCCCATACTACCACTGCCTAGTGTACTTGACGAGTACACTACGTGCAGAGGTTTGCGTAAATGCATTTCTCGGCGAAAACAAAAAAGGTCAGCCTATGGATGGGTGACTGAATTGTAATATTCAAACTGCATATTCGTGCTTTAGAGAATACGTAAACAATTTTAAAATTTTATAGTAGTCGATAAGTCAAGTCAGAGGCTTTTTAAAATCATCCCGCTATGGAACGTCCCAAAGGTTACTTATTTTGACTAGGCGACCTTGGATCAGTGGCTAATATTTTTTAAGTGTTGTTTTAATTTACCATTCCTTTTTAATTTTTAATTTGATGAGTAACCTTTTGGGACGTCGTATAGTATGATCGTCTAAAAATATGATTATTATAACATTTTTAACAAAATTCAAATAATCATTGTAGAGCCGGCAATGACCCCTTTAACTTTCTCTTTTCGTTTTTAATACGAGGTTTGTTCACAGAGAGACACCTTAAGAATTGGAAGTAAATACGCCTAGAAATAAAATCTTTGCATATATTTACATACACAAATTCTTTAAGGCTTTTTTGAAATTCGCTATAATTACAAAACTAGTGATTATCAAAGCATTAAGTCGGTTAGTCGGTGGCTCTCGCTGTTACCTCATAGAGAAATAGTGATGTAAAAAAAACATCGACAAATTAGCATCGATAGCATAATCAATTAAAATGCTAAATAGTAAGAAAATCATTTTAATCCCATGAAACGTAGCGCTTGATTAATTTATGGTGTATTATCACTCTTATCATATTTTCTTTGTTTTATCATGGTGTACGTTGATAGGACATGTGTAATTTTTGTCAGTATTCGTTTCACCGTGCGGGATATTATACAACACTAAACGTTGCGTAGTTTGAAATGTCGAAAGAAAGTGAATACAACGATCTGACGCCAGTGAACAACAAACCGTCGGCGAAACCTGTCCCACTGACAACGTTAAACATAATATCGTAAACCTTACATCGAGGGGAAAATGTCTGCTTAGTTTTTAAAATAAAAGTGAAATATATTAAGATATGGATTTGTTAAGTGCAGCGAGTAATGGACCAAGAGTTTTGGCAGCTCGTCACATAAGTGCTGAGACACCAACGACAGAAATAAACAATGCGATTAATACAACACTTTTGTGCCATAGTTATAGTCTTCAACCAGATTTCGCTACATATTTTGCAGGTAAATAACATGTTATTATATTAAGCAAATATTTGAAAGTATAGCTTGCTGGAGAAAAGCGATCAAATATATAGCGGTATTAATTAAACATTATATAATAAACTAGCGGGTCCGGCAGACGTTGTCCTGCCTCGAAAAAAAATCTGTAATCCGATAGCTGCGCCCCCTAACTGAATCAATCAGAAGTGACTCCGGTGAAAATTATCAAATTACTAATATCGCTATTTAAAATAAAGGGGTCGATCGTAGAAAAGTGAAATATAAGGTATTGTCCAAAAAAATTTGGGGTGAACCACACTCAAATTTAGAAGTATGAAAAATAAATGTTGCCCGATTCTCAGACCTACCCGATATGCACACAAAAGTTTAAAACGTTTAAAAAAATTGGTAAATCTGTTTCAGAGGAGTTTGGTAACAAACACCGGGACACGAGAATTTTATATATTAGATAACGTTTATTTTTTCAAAATATACACTTACTTTTTTAAGTAATAAATTATTTTGACAAAATATGAATCTTAATATATATTCAACTGGCCATCCCATACCCACCAACGAAGTAAAAGAGTAATTTTCAGTAATCAACGTAAACTTCCTTGACTCATGTTACTTCTTCCGGTTAAGGGCAGGGTAATGACATCCGGAATAGCTGGAAAGGTCAATGGTAAACTATTCTACATACATATACATACAGTTGGTAAACTTCTACTTGTTACCAAAAATATAAAAGCCATAGCTTATAAGTCAAAAGTTAATGTGTTTCGGCAATCATAAAATTAATATGTTATATTATCAAATTGCTTTATTATATAATCGCTAGAATAGTTATTATTTATATTGTTTTATACCTAAGAAAAAGTTATTTTAAAAGTAGATTTTGGATTTTTTAAAATAAACCTAACACTCAACGGCCCTCATTTCAAGGATCGTTATATCCTTTATCGGGGGTTTGGAAATATACACAAAGACAAACACAACCAGTCCAGAACACATGCCTGTATGGTCAATACAAAAATCCGCTCCGAGCGGGAATCGAAACGACCTGTGGAGCTCAAGGCACGTAATTCGAACAATTGATTAAAAGACAAATATGTTTTTTAGTATATATTTTTATATGTGTATTTAAAAAACGCAAACATGACTTAATAATGTTGAAAAATTGATGGAATTATAGAAATATTGGAGGCGAGACAACCGCCGCTTGTTTGGTCGATCATATTTTGGAATTGATTTCATGCCAAACTGTCTATGTAGAGTTTAGAGTAATGGAGTAGTAGCTCTAGAGACAGTTAAATATAGACAGTATTTCAATAATTGTAATACGATTTTAATACGAGTAAGTATGATAAAATTATTCATTTCGTCAATAATTAGTGTTAAAAAGAGAATTAGACTGATTAAAAAAGCAATAATCCAAATTTCTTCGGCATATTCAACATAATTTCATTTTGTATATTCAGAATCATCTGATTGTCATAAACTTTAAGATCCAATATCCAATAATAAAATAAAATTACTGAATCAGCTCACAATTGGAGAAGATATCGCTAACATTTATAATTTCGAGTAGATCTTATGCTCTTTCTGCGGAATAAATTCTCCTTGATCCTAATTTATTTTAGTCTGCATGTAGAGACAATTACAGTAATGAAACGATTACAATGACGCCATGATACAGTTTATTTAGGCGATGCAGTGTTGATGGTTTTAATTGAGCAAATTCCTTTGAATCATATCCTATAATATATTTAGTTTCTTCGACGCTTCGTCTAGATTTGAATGGAAGTTCGTAGTTAGAGATAAATTATATTGTATAGAACAAAAGTTAAAAATTGTAGTATTTATTTAAACTATCATATAAAATAGATTTTAAAACTAATTATATTTACAAATCAGATTACAATTGTACAAATCATGCCCTTTGAAAACGGTTGGAAGAGTGTGTAGCGTTTATTTATTTCCGCGCTGAAACGTGATCCCTATTATTTGGACAAAAAATGAACCAGCCCTCCCGTCACCTGTAGAGGCTATAAGACGGAGTGTAAGGTCGTTTAACTGCTTAGCCCTAATTCACCATTGTCCATGTATTTTTAATGCAATCGGCATATTGCAAAGTTTCTTATTTATTCATAGTTATATTATTATGTATTTTAGTATATCTCTAGTTTTGTTTGTTTGTTAAGATAGTGCTTAATTCAGAAATAAGCTAGCAATGAAATAAAGTGAGAATTCCTAATAAAGGAAAATTAAAAAACATATTTTCTTTTTTTCTGACGTGTATTGTATATTAGGTATATTTATAATATCCTAGTTCTGTGGATTTTTCTGGTATGAGGTAGGCTTGCCCGGGGAGTCAGAGTGATGAGGCAAAATATCGGTATAAAATATCAATAGCTCTGGAGACCCAAACTTCTTTCTCTATTTCACCTTGCCACTTCTCCTAATCACTATCTTAAGTGACATCACTGGGTAATACTAGTTCCTTTCGATCATGCAGGGCCTAATCCTGTTTGTTACAATATAGGCAATTGGCTTTATTTTAGGTTCATTTGAAAGTTCTTACTTAAACTGGTAATTCATCACTCGATAGAGTTGTTTATAATTATAAATTTACTTGGCTACATCTTTTAATTACAGAAATACACCTATGTTATAGTAATAACTGGAAATGGAAATAACCAAATTTGATATTGTAGTCACAGAAGATAATATAATCTATAAATTATGTTTTTATATTTGCAGCACTAAAAACCAATGCGTGGATCATTTGGTCATGTGGACTAATGGTAGTGCTCACAATATGTTTACTCTATATCGTCACACTGCGATCTGCCCTTCGGTATTGGAAGGAGACGAGAACGAGTGCAGCCATTGTTTTAGCCGTTTATCCTGTAAGTAAATGTCAATATTTTTATTAAGTAGTTTTTATCGATTTACATAGTTCACCATACAAAGTTACATCCCATATCTTACCGCCTAAAGCCTTTCCCGAGTTCTAATCTATCTATGTTTCAAATTTCTTCAAAATTAGTTTAGTGGTTTAGGCATGAAAGCGTAAAAGACAGAGATAGTTACTTTGGCATTTTTAATATTAAATTAGATTACTCTACAGAATACACGGACCAATAAACTTGTCTAAGACAAATCGCCAAAAAAACTATGCATGTTGGTGTGGGTGGAAAGAAATGAAAATAACACAAAAGTTTATAGTTTAATTGAATAATCCATTTGTCTTTACAGTTGGTTTTATGCGTATTTAAGTTCGTTTTTAAACATTTAATTTATGGGAAATTATTCTTCTTATTTGAGGAATAGTAAAATTTGGAAATAATTATTATTACGAATGTTTATTGCTCTTGCTGCTTAACACTTGGTAGCACATATAAATCTTAACTTTCATTTTAAAAGCTTGTACGCTAATTACAAAAAATACTCATACATTTCATGTGAGAATTTTTATATTATTTTTTTACGAAGTTTCTTTTCAAATTGAGGGTAGAAAAGGTCGACTTTTAATGCGAGAGGCGGATGTTCGATCCTGACCCACTTGCGCTATTGTTGAAAAAAAAACTTACGAAATATAGATTGTACATTTGTACTGTGGGGAAATATGAATATTAGGAAGGTCTTCATAAAGCCTTGCTAATTTTCTTTAATAACAAGTCTTTATTTACGTGAATTTTTGCAAGATAAAATACCAGCACAATAATTATAGTCACTTAGTAGCATGCAAATAGATTATTTTCAACTTCACGGAGGTTATTAACAAACAAATTATCTACACTTGTTCTTAATTAATAATGTAATTAATAAATTTTTTAAAAAGCAGGACTTTTATGAAAAATTTTGAGATTAGGAATGCCGTAAGATTTTTAATTATTTCGGGGATCAATAAATTTTCCTTTTAAGTTGAACCGGTTTTCTTATAGTTTTGAAAACAGCAAAAATTTCGTTGCTCCAAAATACGATATACTAAATTACGATTTTAACTGGTTCTGTTTTTAAGACGGACATTGCCAAATATCCTAACGTGGGTAATAAATACAATTATTTAGTTCAAATTCCCGTAATGTAGACGTCAGCGCCAGCAAACATCCTGGCGTTTCAAGCCTATTTCTTGTTGTGAGTGAGTGGTGTTCACATTGCATAACCCGACATCCAACGTTTCGTAAGATACTGAGTGACGAAGGCTTCGTCATTATGTAAAGCTAAAAGCAAAACCCTGTTCGTGTGTGGTCGACACAGTAGAAATATTTTTTGCAAATGTTTGTGTTAAAAATACGAATTAAAGTATTCATATTTACATATTATTATGTTTCTTTAAACGAGATGCATTTAAATAAATATCACCAAAAAGTTGTACAATATATTGTTTTTAGGGTTCCGTAGCCAAATGGAAAATCGGAACCCTTATAGTTTCGTCATGTCCGTCTGTCCGTATCCGTGTCCGTCCATATTAACTCCTAAAGTTGTAAAAATTGTGAAACAAACACAACCCCCTTTAACTTTTGAACTATGGGATTTAAAATTCTGGAAAAATTTGATACTGTACGACATCAAACGATATTTGAACCACATTTGGTTTGAAGAAGATAGGTCTACAAATTTAAGAGATATATAAGCTGTTTCCATATCTTTGTTTTTCATATTACTTTTAATAATTACTATGAAATTACCAATTTATTTTTGTGGTCGATTATAATTTGTTATTAGTTTTAAAGTCCTTAAGGTTATTCATAAACAAGCTGCGGAACCCTTTAATTTCAATTGTGCGTGGTCCACAACGAACCTTACTAGTAATAATTTATTCTTATTTTGGGGATATGGGTATGTAGAAAATGCGTACATATAAATTTGTAATTGTATAATAGGTTAGGCGGACAAGTTACTTCTTGTGTAATAAGTAGTATCAAGAATGAGATATTACATATTAAGATTATGTATCGTGGTTTAAATTATTATTATTATTATTCTGTGATCTCTTTTAATTATTTCATGAAGTATATAATATTTCCTCTTCCTTTTGAATGTGTTAAATTGATTCTTACTATTTACTTTCTTTTTGATATACAAATTAATTCAATTATCTGTTAGTTTGGTAACGAGGAGAATTACTTACTAGCTTCTGCCCGCGGCTTCGCCCGCATGTGAAACGGTTTTAATGAGACACCTTAATGCAATATAGAAATAATTGGTTCCCCATACAAACTCTTATTACTTATTTCACAAAAATATATAACGGTATAACCATATCCATTGTCTCTTCTATATCTAGTACCGAAATTCATCTTAATCAGATCCTGAGGTTTAGGCGTGAAAGCCTCACAAACAAACCAACTCACTTCTGTACTGGATAGGATTACCATTAAGAATAATTGAAAATGAAACTGGGCTTTAATGTTTCGACTCGACGGTAAATGCTGTTCGTCTATTGCAATTCGTTCATTGATTGAGGGTTCCAGAGGGCTAAAACTCTCACATCCTACCTTTATTCCCTCAATGACTTAGCTCTTTTAATTTTTGGCAGCTAGCATGTAGCGTTCTATTGTTTGCAATCATTGTATTTTATTATGTTATATAATTGTTAAAGTGCTGTAAAGAGTTTGCTGTTAAAAAGGAATTTTTCGTTAAGCGTTAAAAGATAAACCAATAAATGTAGTATTAAACTAGCTTAAAGCTTGATAGGTACACACTAATTAGTAGAATTCGCACATATTTGGTTAATATAATGTGACCGTGTCTTTTAACTAGAATATCCAACTTGGTGTATTTACTAAGAAAACAAAAAGTGTGAAAAAGTTCATTTATTTTTAAAACCTGTTTGTTCTTGACCTTAATAAAAAGGCTGTGAGAATTTCATAACTAAACAATGAACCATTCAATTTTAAGTTAAAATTATAATGAATTTCT
Source organism: Hestina assimilis (assembly GCA_023373885.1). Taxonomy (NCBI): domain Eukaryota; kingdom Metazoa; phylum Arthropoda; class Insecta; order Lepidoptera; family Nymphalidae; genus Hestina; species Hestina assimilis. The sequence continues at coordinate 7,742,310 of CM041755.1, read as the reverse complement.
AAATGACTTAATCATTAAAATCAATGCTTTAAGCCTTCTTCACTTAAATTAACTTTCAATTTATTAAACACTAGCAGTACCCGCGGCTCCGCTTTCTTGAATAATAGTTTTTTGTTAATCCAACGGAAACACAACATTTTTCTGAAATAAAAAGTATCCTATGTGTTAATCCAGGCAATAAGCTATGTGTGTAGCAAATTTTATCCAAATCGGTGTAGTAGTTTTTGCGTGGAAGAGTAACATACATACATCCATCCGTCCATCCAAACTTTCACATTTATAATATTAGTATAGTCAGGCCGGGTTAGCCTGACTTCGTCCGGGTACGTAGTAAAATTTTATTCCGTTAACCTGGAAGCTTTAATCCCGTTATTGGATCCCTTACCTATAAACTACCTACCTGCATACCAACATTAAGTAACGCATATCTCTCCATACAAAATTCCCGATTCCGTTGATCTCGTAGATACAAAAATTGTCCTGGAAATTACATACACCACAAAAATGAATTACCTACCTTCTAGAATTTGGTCATTCTGAAGATACGCGTGTTATGCACTTCGACGGTTCTTTTTTATTTATATAGATTAATTAATGTTATGAGTAAATTAAAATAGAAGTTGTCTATTTGTTGTACGAGTGCTGTATGATTATAACAATCTATTATCTATCTAGGAAATAGGTCATTGTCTAGTATCGTTGAAATAACTACCTATTTATTAGACTAATTCTAGATTATTGGAGAATGTAATTCAGCTCTCCGGTTTGCAGCTGTAGTAATATTGCTAGTTTTTGTTCTTAAAAAATGGTTGAATTGACAGATTTTTTTACATTACATCGTGAATTCTGTGAGAGTTTAAAATAAAATTTAATGTATAAGTGTCTCCTTATCACACTAGAACATTTCAATTATATAACAGTTGTGTCTATTTTAACGACAGGGAATGGGTAACAGTATATAAAAAATAAATAATAAAATAAATAAATAAACGCTGCACATTCAACGGCCCCATTAGGATAGTAATATCCTGTGTCGGGGTCCGGAAACACATACAAAGACAAGGACAAATACACCCAGACCAGAAAATATGCTTGCATGGTCAATATAAACATATTATGCTGGAGCGGGAATCGAACCCGCGACCTCTGTCGTTTAAGGCAGGTTCGCTGCCGCTGTGCCACAACGTCGTCAATAAATATTTTTATACTTTAAGGTTCTAAGAAATATCTTAATCTTTAATAATAAATTGTTTTACTAGCTATACCTGCATGTCCGCCTATATTATTACAGTTTTTGGCCATCCCTCGGGATCCTAACAGTTTTCCGGCATAAAAAGTATCCTATGTGCTAGTCCAAGGAATATTCGGTATGGCAAATTTATTTTTAACGGTTTTTGCGAGAAAGAGTAACAAGCTGTTATTAATTATACTTTTTAGGTAACTATTCTCTCGCAAAAAGGTTATTTGCGTTTATTTAAATATAATTATTTAATTTATATTAGGTGGTTGCAGCAATGGGTCTACTAACAACCATTTTACCACGAGTACGAATACTGGCTGAGGCGATCGCACAAGAAGCTGTGATGGTAGCGATGTACCATTTCTACTTCATGATTATCGCAGAGTGTGGTGGTACCAATCAGCTGGTGAGGTACATAATATATATTATGTTTTAAAACTATACATACACATGTCGTTCCCTCAGATCTGTATACGTGCAAAATAGGAACACTATTCACAATGGCATAACCACACCTCCCGAGGCCCTTTGCAAATTCATCGGTCGGGGTCTCTCTTTTCGTTGCATTTTTTCATCATATCCTGATATTATTATCCTCACGTCAATTAATATTAACATATTTTATAATCTTATTTGATATTGCTAAGGATGTTTGATCTATAACTTTATAAAATCCAAAAATCTAATCTTTAATATCATGCGCCTTTGGACAGCGACATGACTCTATGGACAGGTCCGTCTTTAGACTGAGGACCCGTTCCATTTTTCCCGCTCTGCTACCCTATTGTTACACCATTTACTGTTCATGAAAAACATTGCTGTTATGATTAGACTAGGTTGCTCTTGGAAGTACTACTGTCTTTTAGAATATAGATGTGAACTGTAATAAAGCAGACGATGTGTATAATATATTAAGAGAGTATATCAAAAATGAATTAAAGCGGTGGCAGTTTCATAGTATCAGGAAGAAGCAGTAGAAATCCCTATGAGGGTGATCTATTCTGTAAAAAAACTCTTCAATCCTCAATTAATCTAAAGATAAAAAGTACCAGCAGAACCCGAACTGCGTTACGTTCAGTGAGTGATAGCGCTCTGAAGGCCCAAATCCTAACTTTTCATAATGCACGATGATGCCTAACATTGCTAATGTGAAATTCACGCATGTGACACCATTGATTTTGCAACCTTAGATTGCAAGGTATCATGGGCTATGCCGTGAGCGTGATGTGCCTCTGTTGTAATATCATATACCTATTAAAAAGTAGACATTTGACCTCGTTACGCTTGGTTAATTAACATTTTTCATTAAATAAAAAGTTGGTATTTTTAATTTTAATTATTTTATGAGTATAATTATGATAAAATGGCTGCCGTTTGCAATTTTCTAAATATTTTTTGATATTATAGAATTCCAGTCTCATATAATGGATGAAAAATTTGTTTTTTGTTTGTAGGCGATCTGAAGGGTCTAAAATGGAAACTCGGGTTTTACCATGCTGTTGCTGGCCTTGTTGTATCCTACCAAGGCCGAATGTTCAAAAGTGAGTACCCTCAAACTTTACCTTAATATAATTTGAATTTTTTAATAACAATACAGAACCCGTGAAAAGCTAAATATATTTCCTATACGACATTTGTACGATAATAACTCGTTTCTACTCGGGGTTTCTACCGCGTTATATTAGGATATGCCTATTTCGTACCAAACCCATATGGATTATTTTTCTTCAGTTTCTCAGATTCCTTAAAGTGTATGGTTTGCTGCGCTGTCCTAGGAGTAGTCGCATGATGTTGTATACTTTACAACTTAGCTATCTAACGTTTTTTAAAAATCTGATCAATAGTTGTTAGTGTGAGCGCGTTCAAACAAATAAGTTGTTTAACTCTATAAAACTCTGTAATCTTTACAAATTATTTCATAATGTAGTATGAATATAATTAAAATTCCCTACCTTTGTTTCCTTCTGATTCCTTCTTCTATCCCTTGGGTTGGCAACGCGCATGTGATATTTCAAGTATCGCAAATGTTCATAGGTCGTGGTGACTGCTTACCGTCAGGTATGCTTGAAAAATATTTCAGAAATTTTCTTTTCTGCTATTGTATAACAAAGTCATGAAAATGTAATTAATTTAAAACGTTACCATAATTAAGTTAGTGTATGCGTTAATGCTGCCTAGAGCTATTATCATTTTACGTCAAATAACTGGGTGTTTCTATTTAATAACATAGTAAACAATTATTCACGTAATTGGAGAAGATAATAATTGTAATTGAGTAATCACTCAATTTCGAAAAAATACATATTTGCGGAATACTTCGTTAATTGTTTTTGGTGCTTTTACATTGATTAGAAGCTGAAAGTTTTGGTATGATAGTAAAGGATAGGCTTAATTTGATGTATCACATGGTTATGGATATGATAGCTTTGAAAGTTTGAAATCATGAGTATGAAATTTACTTTCTTTGTTGGTGTATCGACATGTCCGTAGCTAGCATTTAGTCCGGGTGAATTCTTCTTTAAAATCCAAGGAGGGCGGAAAATGACTATTAAAAATAGTTCAAAATATATTATGGCATACAATGTATAGTGTCAAATTATTAAGAGTATAGTGCATTTTTCAATATTTACCAAGTACCAGGGGACCGGGGAAGGGCTGTCCCCCAGACTCTACGCTCATGGGTATCGATTCTTTGTATCATAACGGCCTCCCTGAGGGCAGAACCTGTTTACTAGCAAGTTGCAATGCAGATGCAGAGAATTAATTTACCCGATTATTTACTTATAAGAGTTCTTATGTTTGACACTGTTGTGGCGTTGTGGGTAGCGAGTCTGCCTTAAGCCTCGACGGTTGCGGGTTCGATTCCCGCTCGGAGCAGAAGTTTGTATTAATCGTACAGGCATGTTTTCCGGTCTGGTTGTGTTTGTCCTTGTCATTGTGAATGTTTCCGGACCCCCGACACAGGATATAATTATCCTAATGGGGGCCGTTGAGTGTGTAGCGTTTATTTATTTATTTATTTATTTATTATGTTTTCCATTCTACTGAGGCCGACGTTCTTGTGGCCTGATTGAAGTCTGTATCCGCGTAATGAGTTAATCTAATACCAAATAGTACAAATATTTCAGTTTTCTTTAAAATGTATCTTTAAAAAGAATAAATATTCAATGTACAACATAATATTACATTTTGAGTTAGTAGTGAAAAAATGACGTTATTTACCAACATACATTTATAGACTGAACTAAAATATTTTTTTCTTATTACTATATTTTTTTCTTATTTTACAGAAAGAGTTTAACTTGGTTAAGATATCTGGTACTGCAGATGCCTGTCATCCAAGCTATTCTATACCTGATAGTTCTCATACTTTGGGCTGAAGATATGGTACGTATGTTTTTTATGATCGGTTTGATAAGATAACTTTTATCTATTTATATCTAAATTGGAGTAAAATATTTATAGATGCAACATATTACTGCTATAAGTCTATATCTATTTGCATCGTAATACAAGTCTTATGACGTATATTTTTCGGAAACATAGGTAGCTCATAAACCACTAAATTAAAGTGATGAAGCCGTAGGCTTACTATATATTAAGGAAATTTAGACAGGCGAGACATAAGACAACATGTATAATGACACGCTGGTGCTCTAAGAAGTGCTAAGAAACTCGAAGGAGTAAATTCAACAATGAAAAAGTTTGTCAACAATAACCTAAGTAAGTTAGCGAGTGACTAACTTCAATATACTCTTGATGTGAGGACAAGTCATGCTTATGACATTTATGTCTATATGTGTAAGAGACCATTGCTATTTTCAGCATGAATGGACCAGTATGGCTATTGAAGGGGGTAATAGCTTCCTCAGTCAGAATATCGACGTGAAGTAGTCGTGTTTTGTTTGATGAATGTGAGCGCAAAATCACAAGCTCTAACCCGACTGTCTCTACCTCTAATCTTCTTATCTCCTCTTGTCTCTCGGATCGGCAACGCGCTTGTAATACTTTTGGTGTTTTTATCGTATCCAACGAGATGCCATCACCCGGCCTATTGCACCAATCTGAATAAAAAAGATACGTTAAAATGATGAATGCTATGCTTTTGCAATGAATGAATTGCTTCCCACAACGGACTGTAGACTTTAGCCTGAAACGCAGTTATAGGAATTTAAACAATAATAATTACCAAAAAATAGACCGTCGCGAGCAATTTTACTTTGTGCCTGAAGCTAATGGACATCCAAAAACGGTCAAGTCTTATGCCATTAGTAATCTACTCGTGTGGTTTTGTAACGAATAAAAAAGTTATTATTATTTATTAATGTAAACAAATATCTTGATCAGTATATAATTTCCTTAAGCTGTGTATTATATCAATTGTTTTTTTAGTGGTAACATTAATTAATTAACAATACTGGTTTAATCTTATTTGGTAGTATTATATAAAACATTTTTTTTGATAGCATTGATTAACTAATCAATCTACAGATATATCCTGACTGACTGTCGCACCCCCAGAAATCTATTAACTTTAATCAGGTATTAAACTGTCAAAGCTCATATAAAAAAGCAATTTAATGCTTGATTAGAGATAATTGACGATTCTAAGTACGACTGCGAATCCATTAAAGTTTGTTAACTAACTACCTAACCTAGGTTCTTGAAAAAGTGAAAAGAATACTGAGTTCTTTGTTGGAATAAAAAATTCGAGAACGTTGCGATAATATAAGATATAAGAATTTTTTATATAGGCCATATCGATTAGTACTCATTCAAAATATAAACAGTAGTACCAACTTTAAATCCGCCTTCAAAAGCTTATTCAGTATTTTATTTATATTTTTAGTTTTTAATTAAAGCACTACTTTACAAGTTAGACCACGGGTTCCAATGGTTTTTTTTTAGTTACGGCTCCCACGGCGACGCCCTTCTAGCACTGCTTATTAGCTAAAGCTACACAAAAGTACATAATTAAGTATCTATACATTGCTCTAGCATATAAAATGAATATTTTTTTAAATATAATAAAACATTAAATAAGCTGCAAATTGTATGAGGATGCTCTTTTGATCTTGGTTGACTGGTTCGAGGTTGCTAATCACACCCCAGTAGTTACGTCGCGTGTAATGAACATGAGTATTTCGCTTCGCGACGTTCTTAGGACGCCCGAAGGCGTCGCCACGCACAGTTTGGATGCCCCTGAGTTATTATAAGTAAACACTGTAAAAGTCCTGTGATCTCACACATGTTTCCACGTCATTGCAATTACTTAACTATTACGTCGATTGTTTGGACAGTGAACGTGTTAAGTGACTTAGACAGAACCAAATGATTAATCTGACAATCTTAAACCCACTTACTAATTAATTGATATCTACTATAAATAAAGTTACACTCTAACCTTAAGCTATAATAACACATTCTAATTATTAAATTTAATTTTCAGATGTTGTACTTAAATAGTTTTATCTACATTCAACCTTTCATCGCAGCCTCGATATTGTCGGGTGTTTGGGGCATAATAATGTGTGTTCGTGCAGCCGAGGCTACTGGAGCAAAACCGAGACCCAGGTTCCTAGCGCTGCAGCTAGTACTTTTGATTGTTAAATTACAATGCGGTTTCGCAAAAATTATGCCGGAATTATTCAATTTGCCTTGCATTATGGCTTTACATCCTTCAGTATTTGTCAATAGTAAGTATGCCTTTTTAACAAAAAAAAAAAGACTAATTAACGTCAACGTAAATAATTGATAGCTTTTATCATGAGTAAAATATGAATATTTTTTCAGTGATACAAAACATTATAATGATCCTGGAGATGTTATTCTTGTCTATTATGGCGTGGCGATTATATAGAGTTCCACCAGGGAAGATGGTAGACAAAGTTCATAAAGTGGTAGTCGCAGTGCTTGATGACAGCCTGAATTCCACCAATTCCAACGAAAAAATAAAGGAAACAGATAACGTTACATATAGCTATAGCACTAATATTAATCGTAATGATTGAACTAAGCTTATTAGATTTTTAATTGATCTTATTCGTTTATAAGTTATATTATATTTTGGCCATAGTGAACAATAAATGTTTTTACTTTTAATTTCTTTTTCTGTAAAATAAATAAAATCGAATCACGTACCTGATTTCTTATATGTTTTTGTAAATAAAACGATTTTTCAATTAAGTCTTTTTATTTTATTTTCTTTATTCGTACAGTTTGCATGCATTAGTTGAAATAACATATATATAAAATAGTTATTCGTTGTTTGTTTCATCGTCATTTTGAGAGTTATCTTCAGTATCTTCTGATGGTGTTCCTGAACGAGAGTTTTCAGAACCATAGATATTATGCAGTTCTTCTAATTTGTAATGTATTTTAACACCTTTCGTTGCGGTTTTATTAACCTTATTAACTAGTGATTTGGTCTGTTCTTCTAGTCTCTTTAAACGAAGATCACGTGCAGCGAATCTAGCTTCATGATCGATGTCCTTTGACGATGATGGCCCTTCTAAAACAGTTGTACTTGTTGTTTCTGAATTAGAGCTATTTCCTTGCTTGGATGGTTGTGCTTGATCCGGTTCATCTTTACTATATTGATTGTGTAAGGTATCTAATTTAGTAATCATTTTGTCACCGGAATCCAGTGTATTCGATATATTTGTAACAATAGATGAACATTCATTTTCTAAACTTTCTAAGCGTTTATCTTTTATCTTAAGACGCTCGTTTTGTTGTTTAACATTCTCTAATATGGCACTAAAATCAACTACATTATTCTCTTGTATACTATCTGGCTCGACGGTTTGAGTTGTTTGTATTACGGGTTCATCATTAGACGTAGAGTTTGTTTGATCATTAAATAGATTGGGACATTCTGTCAATTCTTGCGCATTTTTGTTAGTTATGCTACGTAATTCAGATTCATTGAGTGTTTCTCCTTTACATTCAACAGCCAATATTTCTCTTTTGCTAGATGAAGGTATATCACTGAGGTTTTCTAATGTAGTGATAATTTGGTCACCAACGTCTGAAATTTTGTTACCTTCTTCTAATACACAAATATTGATTTTGTCTGCAATATCCACTATACCTGCTGTTTCACTATTCATAGAGTTTTCAGACAAGCATTTATTTTCACTTACAACATTTTCAGTAATTATTGACTGTGTTATTTCAATATTCGTAAGGCATGTAAGACTATTATCGATTGAGCTTTCTGCAACAGAAGTCTCGTCTAAATAGGAATCATTCGCCATATCAGCTATTTCATCTTCGGTTTCATCATATTTTTCATTTTTAGAGAAACTCTCGCTTTTGCATGAATCGGACACATCACACTCAGGATTATCTTCCTGATTGTCTAGTGGAAGATCAGCTACGTCTAACATATCACTTGCCGGGTCTTCTCTTTCAGCAGCTAAATTGAAATCTGTACTGGAGTCTATAATGGTTTCAAACGACTTTTTGAGTTTTTTCTTACACTTAACTTTAGTTTCTACATATTCGCTTTCATCGTTTGACTCAGATGAATCTGAAGGTCTCTCATCACTGTAGCCACTTTCAGCAGAGTTATTAAAGGATGCCAGTTCTGGTTTCAATTTCCTATTAGAAAATTCTGTTCGTAATTTTCGCCAATCTTTTTCGGATTGTGAATTTTTTTCTCGCGCTTGCTCCCACTTTTCGCGGCAATATTGAAGTTCTTCTTTCAGTTCATTTAGCAATTTCCTTTTTTGTTGAAGTTCATATTTCAATATCTTTTCATGTGTATGTAACTGATGGTGATGACGTCGAAGTCTGCCAACCACGTGCCAGGTCTTACTTAATTCATTCGTAACGAGACATAATCTCTTTTCTTGTTCCCCTAAGCGTGACTCTAAATGCGTATTCAATTGTTTCATGCGGTTTACTTCCTTGATCAAAGATAGTTTTTCTAGAATTAAATCCTAAAAAAGATAAATTCTTTGTAATCAACATAAAAGTAGCGTGACGTTATTGGTAAGAGTTCAAGAAAAAAAAACAAAGCATATGAAATTGGCTGCATACCAAAATACATAACAGCTATTCTATTTTTATTAGTAATTTAAATGGTTGGTCATGAACATATTTTTGTTTTCTTGCAGCGAGAATTATCATGAGTCATATATTTACAAAAAGAGATTACTAATGAAGAGCTTATGAACGTAACCTAATAATAAGCTCTTCTACTGGGTAGTTCTGATCTCTAGACTTATGGCTTAGATCAGCTAAAAATTATAATTTATATATCATATAAATATACGAGACAAAAAGCATGTTCATGTACTACTGCTACAAAAAAACATCAAATTGATTTGCATTCGAAGGGATATGTTAAAAAAATAATCGAATTTATAACCATATTTTTGGTGTACGTTACGTAATACAAAGACATTTTTACCTTAAGCCTAATGTAGGTTTGACTAACGCTTGGAACAAGTACTGGACCGGATTTTGTTTCGACTGATTTGTAACAGGTTGTTACTTTCTCGGAAGTATTAGTATCAGCTTCGCTTTGATGACTTAATAGTTCAATTAACACGCGCCAGACTTTAGGGAGATTTTCAACAATTTCTTCTGGTGTAGTACTTAGAGAATTTTGATTTTCTGGAAGAATAAATAAAGTAATGAGAATAGGAAACCAAGAAGACATGTATTTATATCTTGTTTCCTTGTTTATAATCGCAATGCGTTTGTTATTTTGTTATTTATTATGTAATAGGGGTACTATATAAAGAAATTAATTAATACGTTATGAAATAAGTAAAATCAAACGACGTCTTGTAAATGTTACTTCAATTAAATTAACTCTTAAAATTAAATAGATAAAAAAGGCCTACCTTGTTTCTCCGAATCATTGACATTCGGAGTTGATGATCGATTGTCATTATTGTCGTTCTCATCAATTTGGCTAACGAGTTCCAATAATAATTTAGGTAATTCTGTGGATATTTCCATTCCATTTTCCCTCCCAGCCATTTGTGTTAGTAAGTCATGGTTTTGTTCGAGACGATGAACGAGTACGTCTAAATCTTGTTTGTTTTTGTAGCCCAGAAGAACTTGAGAAAATAGCTGATGAAGATAAAATAATTTATTAGAATCAAATAAGTTGAATTATAAGCCATTAACAAGCCTAATAGTAGTTAAACGTTGCGGTTTCCGGTATAAATGGGCCGCATGATTCGTTGGTTTTCCACTCTCTTAGTATAAAAAATAAGGAAATAAATTAGATTATCTTATTTTAACTGATGTTTTTTTTAAGACACACACCTTATTAACGACTAGCATTTCTGCTTTTAATCCTTTTGTTTCTTCCCGATTCACTGATATGATGCTATCTTTTTCATCAACCGTTTCTTCTAAACTACTAATTTTAGCTTCAAGTTCTTCAACTTTATTGGTGAGATCTTTCGTTCTAGAAGTTTAAGTCACAACATTAGTTTATAATTAATTATAATTCTGATAGTTCTTCATTATTACATCGAATTGAGAAATTATTCATAAATATCATACCTTTTCGATTCAGCCTCAAGTAATAGCTTTTGTTCTTCTAGATCCCTGGCAAGAGCTTGTCTGGATACATCGGCTAATCTAGCTCTCTCCTCATAGAGTCCCCGTAATGTCCGAATATTTTGCAATTGCCGCTCGTATTCTTGTCTTAAATCAGCGGATAACATGTTTGTCTCTCTATCAGCAAGTGACTGTTCGATTTCACCAAGTTTATTCTTTAGCTGTAATAAAGAATGATTTCTTTTCCTTATTTGAAATTAATAACATATTAAAATACATTATCTCGCATAATATGGATTTATTTATGAACGTAAATTATGGCCGGTTCAAGATTATGATAGATTGTATCATTAATTAGTACATAAAAATATTTTGTTTATAAAACAAAAGCATGGAAAGATTTTGGCGTTTCGTCAAGTCCATGTGCCAAAGGGAAACGCCGCGAGCCGGCAGTATTTTGCGACGTATTATAGCGGTCCCTGACCGATGAAAGTACTTGCGAATGCAGGTCGTTGCCTTTACAAATAAACGTAGCAATGTGCAGTAATGGCGATTATATATAATATGTATATTATTTAAAATGAATACTTATTTTTTTTAATTCCGATCAAAGTAATTTTATTGTATTACATATTTTTATATGATGTATGAACCATGAACACGTAGTCCATGGTTCATACTTTAAGATATTCATACCAACTTCCAGATGTATCACGTATTATTTTTTGTTTGTGAAATAATTAATGATGATGATTTCATTAATTCAATTGTGCTAGGCATTTTTGAAATAAAACCAAAAATAGGTTACATTCTTTATTATAAAAAATAACTACATGTTTCCTACTTTAACGACGCGACGGTTACGTGGAACATTATTTCCAAATAAGAAATCCTCTTAAATAAGAGATCTAGTTCAAGATCTAATCTTCTGAAAAAATTATTCTGTTATCCATTTGTTTAATTCTTTTCACAGCCCTTTAAAAAAATTGTTTAAGTTTTACCGGAAATACTTTTTTTTACCGGAATTAACGGAACTTGAGACGCAAACATTGCCGTGTAAAAAATCATCTAACACTATAAAATTCTTTTCTTTCTTATGGTTCCCGATATCAATTAATATTAAATATTTCATTAGTAACTAAAGGTACAGTCATTAAATATAGTAAAAAGCATGTTCGATTACATTGAATATTACATAAGTACGTAGAGGTCAAGCTAATAAAAATGTGTTAAAAATGCGCTACAAATAAAGAAGTAGGAATTTCACGAACATGGCATGAATACTTTGTTATATAATCAAAGCATCAAAGATTAGATTTTCATTTTTTGGAATTAAATATTTTTTTTTGAAAATTATTACTGGCATATAAAACAAGACGACTTACGCTTGGCCGGTAACAAGTGGTCACTATATACTATATTCAATTTAGTTTAATCTTAAATTTATTAAAATAATATGGGTATATTATGTGCTATATGTAACCGGCACACTTAATAACAATAAGATAAGACACAGGTGCACAAATAAGTGTTATACGCGTTTTTACGTTTACCAGATTTTTAAATTTTCATTTCGTTTCCATTAAAAACCTAAAACCTTTTTGAATTTTTTTAATATCTTAAATGTACTTAAACATTTCTGTTACAGTTTCATAATAATATGAAAGGTGACTTACATCACTTAGTTGTTGTTCACGGAGAGTGATTAATGTCTTGCTGACTGTAATGACTTCTTTCAATGCATTAACTTGTTTAATTGATTCCGTATTATGTGCACTTAATTCTGCAATGTCAGAGTATGCCGACTGAAGGGCATTATTTGATTTAGCTAAATCACATCTTAGCTTATTATTATTTGATTTTAATAAATCAATTTCTGTTCTCATAAGAGAAATAGAATCTGCGAAATATGATTGTTCGCCGATAGCCTGAAGGTTTTCTGGTATTTCAATATTATTTTTCAATAACAATTCACGGAGAAGTCTATTTGTCTCACATAGCTGTATTTTAGATTCTTGTTCGTCTTTGAGGGCATTCTCTAAGCCTATCTTTTCAGATCTATGTCGAGCTAAAATCTCTTTTCTTTGTTCACGTTTGATACTTAATTGTTTTCTAAATTCATTCATTTCGTTTTCTTTTATTTTAACACGTGTATCATCATCATCACTGATAGTATCATGGAACTGTTCTTCAGTGACAGGTTCATCGCTTTCGTGTAAACTGTTGACGTTTTCCATTGTTTCACATTCACTTACAACGCTATTCAAAGTTGAATCGTTACTCTCAGTCGAAGCACCACTGAGGAGGTTTCCCATTTTGGAAGACTTTTATAATCGACAAACTAATTTTATACGCGTATTGACCGATATACTTTTAATGAGACAAAGGAGTGTCGAGACCAGTATTAGTGTGAGGTTGTCGTTCCCGAAATAGAATCTTCGTCAGATCCAGACGTGTACTGACGTTGAATGTATTCACAGTATTGCCGAGCGAACTTCTCTTCGAACGAATACGAATCTCTGTCAATTATTTATTTTTATCAAGCTATTTCAGACGTGGATATCTCACAGAAATATGTGTAACACGTATCATGAGAACGGCCTTGTGTTTTAAAACTTCTGAGAAAAGAGATATAATTACATTAACATTTCAAAGTAACCATAATAATTTAATAAGTAGCTGGTTAGATGGCGAAATATTGTGAAATCGGATTTTTAATCTAACTGTAAATACAAAATAAAATAAGTAGTTTTAATAAATAAATAAGTTTCAAGTGTATTATTATGTGTCTTGGATTCGAAACCACACAGAAACACAAGGAGTTCTATACAAACATATGCCTCGAGTGGAAATCGAACCCGCTACCTATACTTACCTGCGCTTATGGTAACTTTGGTCATCAGTAATAGTTTTATATAAAGAAGTTGCTAAATACATTTTTGTAATTTTTCTGATCCTACGTCATTGGGTGGAGAGCCTGAGTACTGAGATCCTGCCGTGAAAAGGGGGCAGGCCAGCGAAGTCTCAATGCTAATTCCGCCCTTAGGGCGCCTTTTCGCCGGACGGACTGCGGCTAATGACAGGCCCGCATCTAGGGTGGGCCAAACCGGAGTACTTGCCCCGATCAGCTGTTTCAGGGGGGCCAAAATCATTATATAATGTGCCACGAACGTCTATCTAGCCTTGCCATCCTAGCCGTTGAAATACCGAGTAAAGCTGTAGCAAGATTAAAGAGTAAAAAATACCTGATCCTTAATATTAAGGAAATATCTAAATTGTCTGTTGTTGTTGTCTGTGCCGTGTATGTGAGTTATCACCTTGGATACACTTAAGACATTTGACTTTAGTCAGTTTGTCATCTCTGTCAGTATAAATAATATAAACAGTTTATCAGGGGGTTTGGATGGGAGATGGTTTCATCAAAATAGTTTTGTGATAAGCGCAAAAGCTTGAAAAGTGAAAAGATTTAAAATTCTAGGAGATCTATGGACAACCTGAGACCCTACGTAAGAATAAAAATACAATAGGTCCTTTACTATTGTTTTGAATAAAACAAAAAAAGCCTGCATGAAACTAATTGAATGTTTTTCACGGATTTTTCGAAATATGTTTGGTTTACACCTGCTTAACATTTCATACAACAGTCTCAGAGCGAATGATGCTGTAGTGCGTGCCCTGCGAAGAATGTGAATTCCAACCGTCTATATATATGCAACCGTCTATATAACCATATGTATATTTTGATCTTATATTTCCAAGCTTAGACGAAGGATCTCATTTCCAAAGGATGGGATGATTTGTAGAAGGAGAATAATGGAATGATTAGACAGGCTGGTATGCTGCTTAAATTAAGAAGCATAAATAAAGAAAAAATATAGATTGAACATAATATTTAGTAGGTTTCATATATCTATAAAATATATCAGTTACAACTAGCAAAAAAATAAATTTATTTGATAATATAATATATTATTTTAGTTTGTGTTAGCTGTAATTGTGACACAGAGTAAAAATTGTCTTCAACAAGTTTTATTTTTTAATCTGCATGTTCTAAAACGTCAATAACGTCAAATATTACGTTTGATAAAGGAATCGCGTCTTTTACAAAAAAAAAGATTTTAGAGATTCCTTTCATTATTAATGTATATAATTCTGCTCATAAAGAAAATCTAATTTATCATTGAACATTATAATTTCAGTACTACGAAAAGCAGATGGTTAAACATTTTTATTCAAAATTGAAGTAAATATTCACGTTTTGTGTCCCGATTGATTTTTATTTTATTTTTTAAACAGTGGCTTATTGATAATAATAGCTGTTTATATTCACTTTTCGCGTGACGTGGCTGTTAATATTATAATCGGACGTGTCATAATGTGAAATATGAATTAGAATAAGCTTTTAATAAGTGATGGATGAAAGCATAAAGAACTCCCCTTGTAAGGTAAAAATTTGGCGATGTATTAGTAGTCTAGAAATGAAATGAAATGTGGCAGACTCGTATTACTTTAGTTTGTATTTTACTCAAAGTAGAGTTAAATTTATTCTCTATTTTCGTGTTTATTATCTAAAATAAAGTTATCTCAATTATAATCATATATTTCTTCTTTATCTATAGAATATTTAAAACAGAATATGTTTTATTATTAAAACTAGCTTTCTTTCATCAAGGGGATTCTTATTTGTAAGAAACCATTATTTTTTTCGAAAATTTAAATCAATTTCCTTTGTGAAATCAATAAAATTGCTTCATTTTATAATAATAAATTTTTTGAATCGTAAAGTAGGTAGAAGTTTTCGTTAATGCTTTATATTTAAAGTATCATACCTGAGACATTTGTATTTAGACTATTGAATTCTTAGTAATTGAGCACAACGCTTGTCTTTTTTTTGTTTGCAAATAATCTTTATTATACCTTCATTAGAAAATAAAGTAAATCTGTAGATATTTTGTTTTTTTTTAACACTATTTTGTTTTAATATCTCACATAAATTGTTAGGAATGTAGTGATGGTGCTGAAGTACAATTGCACAAGGAAGTGGATCACTTATGAGCCCATCTCGCTGAGCGTGATGCACATTTTGTAGCTCTCGAAACAGAATTCTTCAAGTGTTCTTCTAGAGCGAGTGATTTAGAAGAACAAATTGGTTCTTGGAGGGAAAAATATGAAAGGTAATAGTTGTCTAATCTATTTAATAGTAAAATTATTTAAAAGTAAGTATGCTTAATAATTAGGAAAAAATTATACATATAATTAAAAAAATATGTGTGTATCATTGTCTCCTTGAATGCCAGTTTTTTACTTATTAATAATATATTTTGACATATAGCTTTTTTCTTATGTCTGTGTACTTAAGTTAGTTCTAAATACATCTAACACACGAAATCTTTAAATAAATAATTGAAATAAAGAAAAAATAAAACAGAATCTGCAAAAAATTATATATTAATATTAAATGCTATTTCTGTATAATTTGTAAAAATTATTCACGAATGGTTTATTGTAACTAGTGACCGATCAATTATAACTGGTAATCAAACCGTTTCCATTATATGGACTATGTCATTTAATGACATGACCGTGACATTTCTTTATATATATTTAGTTTAATTTATTATATAAAACATTATTATACATAAATTTTTAACTTTCTGTGCTTCTTCATATGAACTTTATCTAAGATAAAGTTCACACTCATCCAAGAGGGAAATATGCTCAAAAATAGTTATAAAGATTTCTTTACATGCATTATTATTTCTTATAAATTGCATAATTTATTTACAACTAATGATAATTGTACATATCATGTCCATGAGGAATTGGTAGCTGCATTTCTCTAATGAATCGCAATCCCGATTCTGTGGATGAAAAATAAACTAACCCTTGAATTGCTTAACATTCATTGGGCCAAGTGTTGCAATTTGCAATAAATATACAATTGCTTTAAATATTCATAATTATAACACAGATTATTAATGTTTGTCAAAGAAAAACAGTGGGAGGCGAGAAAACCTATAATTTATAGAAGACATTTTCTATACTCTTTGTAACACCTAAAAAAACCTTTTAATAAAATGTCAACGTAGATACATATCACAAAGCTTATTTTCATACTTACAGATTGTATGATTCACATAAAAGAGTACAGAAATTGAATCAAGTTCTCGAAGACAAGTTACTTCAAATGGTAGACAAGATGAAGAGTGAAAAAAGTCAGCTAACCAAAGACATTGCTACACTCTCTGTGAGATTGGCTGAATCTAAACACAACTATAGTATGTTGCAAAAAGAGAATGTATGTTAAAATTTAATAACCTGGTCATATTTACTATTCTTTATTTTTGATTGTATAATAAGTTTTTATTTCTTTTTAGGAGAGATATAAAAATGATATGAATTTAGCAATTCAATTATTGCAATGCAAACCTGATAACTTTGTGTCACAGAAACTGGATAATGTAAGTCAAAGAAATAATTATCTATTTTATGTTCACAAGATGATTAGTAAAGACAAATTAAATTTAAACTAGTGCGGTTTTTGTATAAATTAATTTATTAGATTAATCGAATTCGAACTTGTATGTGAATGAGGATACGTAGTTGAAGTTGGCAATTTATTTTTAAATGGTAAATTGTTAAAGTGACTAATTTTTATTATTTTTAACAGCTGCCAGTTGACACACAAGCGAGAGTATCACAGTATGTGATGTCGAAGACGCCAAAGCAGGCGAGCTCTACACAATCAAAGAATGGAAATGATATTGATACTTTTGATGCAAGTGAGTATGAATTTAATATATCTGCATCACTTATGTCCAAAATATTGGAAGACAGCATCCAAGATTCAGTAACTAAGCATTGTGATACATGCACTTGTTCGAAATCTCAAAGCAAGCCCTTTTGTTATAATGAAAGCTATTACACAGTATCAACACAGACAATATTGAGCGGAGACGTGAAAAATTTTCTATGCATGAACTGCAATGCTGAAATTAAATCGATTCATTCGGGGTTTAGCATTAGAAGCACCTCTCCAACTGGTGTTAAACTTATTAATGAGAAAACATCTCACACCCCTCTATACATTGCATCAAAGCCTCTTGTAATTGAGCACAGAGAAATTCCAGAGCTGGTAACAGACACGGTTAAAACTAATAAAATCATAAATGAAATGATAAAAAATGAAGACAATATAAAAGTAGAAGCAGAAATCCAAAAAGAAGCTCTTTATACATTGGAGGAAGATATTAAGATACGTAATAGTGTTAACATGGAACCAGCTATACATCATAAGCTATGTGATCGCACAAAAACTTCAATTTCTAGCAAGAAGAGTAGTATTCATAGTGCATGTAATGATGATTTGAATAACAAAGAAGCTACAAATTGTAAAGAAATAAAAGGAATGATTCCTACATTAGAACCTGCAACTGAAGGTGTTAGTTTGAGGAAAAATTCTCACAGCTCGATGGGTGCTGCTAGTAGAGCATCTTCTATAGCTAAATCAACAGTAAGCACCCATAAATCTAACACTCAAGTCGGACCTGGACCTAGATTCTGCCATTTGCGTATGCAAGCAGGCTCTAAGAATATATTACTTGATAACGCTGAACCAGATGTTCCACCGATTTTATACAGGCGTCAAAGTAAATGTAATGAAAGTGCTATATTTAAAGATCTCAATGAAGGCTTAGATAACTTCATTGACTTAGAGAAAAACGATGATGGTATGAAGACTATTATCAAAGATGGCAATGTAGTGGTGGAGACAACATTGATAGATGTCCATGTCGATAATAATAATAAAGAAGCTAATATGACCGTGAAGAACACTACCATCAATCCCATACTATTAAATGTTTCGTCATCACCACTTCAACCATTAAAAACTCATAACTTTTCTAATACTTCAGAACATAACAACAATGACTCTCACGTCGGTAGCCAACATAATGTCTCTGAAGTTGATAATTTACTTAATGATTTCAATATCGATATGAAAAATCCGCAAACAAATAATACAAACAACAGTGAAACTAGCAAGAAGACAGATGTTTTATCACCAATTGATAACCATGACATAAAAATATTTAATTTCGATCGCTATGAAGAAAGCAAAGTCGCCAGTCAGTATACACGACCAATAAAGAAAATTGACATGTCTCATTTCCATTCTATTGAAAATACTAAAATATCAAAAGATTTTCCACCTCTCGGCGATATCGATAAAAAACCTGAAACAATTAAACCGTCCTTACCAAATATTGTTAATGTTTATCCTAACTTAACTCAGACGCATTTGAAAGTTAACGAAAATAAAAAAGTTTTCACTAATGAACAAAGCACTAGTTCTCTTTCAAGCGACGATAGTGCAGCTATGTTGCAGAAGCAACAATTGCTTAGAGTAGCTGAATGGGTTGAAAAGAATTTAGAGCAACAAAATAATTTAAATGACCCATTAGAGGATGAGTGCGTTTTTACAACTCGAGCAATGAGAAGAGATAGTAAGATAAATAGGCTTACAGAAACCCTAAACGAGTTAGCTCTCAACATGCCTCATCCCGTCAGTAAATATTCAAGATACACAAGAGAACCCAGAAATAATTGGCCGCATAATAGCGTTACAAATCAATTGACGCATCAAGAAAAAGTTATGAAACCGAGTGCATCTACTGCAAAAATTATAAATAATGTTGTGAAAGAAACGATTTTTCCCGTTGAATATGGCGATGATACTGTAACCGAGATCAACAATGCCGCAAAAGTTTTTAATCGCGACGATATTGCCGATATTGATGTAGGTAAAGAGTTACGAGACGCTTTGAAATCGAAAGGTGAAAAGGAAATTTCGCCTGAAGATTTGGCGAGAATGGAATATAATGTGAAGAAGTTTTTACTTAGCGGGCCTTACTGGGTGAATCCAGGCTCTGCCGTTAGAAGTCGGCGCACAAGCAGCAAGACTGAGACTGATGTATAATTACAACGTAGTACAATGTATGACATTCCTTATTTATACTTGTATATCCTTTGCTGGTGTCTCGAATACATGTTAAAGTAAGATATCAAATGTTCATTCGATGTATGTCATTTACTTGTTCAAAAATATTTCGTATATTATGTAAGATCATCGAGTTATGCAATAGACTTATTAGTCCAAAAATATATTTCACTGAAACATAATTTATTATTTTCACTTTTATTCTTAATAAGTCAACATAAAGAAAACGTTGTGAAAAGGTTTTATTCAACTCGCATTATCTAAGTCTTTATAATTCGGTGGTCTTCGTGTGACGTGTATTATCTAGTCTATATTAGGGATATAGCCGACCTTGTTAAGTATCGCTTTTCTACTGTTAAAGTTCAAAATATTGAGTGTAATTTGTACTTGTTTGACCTGTTTCATTCTTTATGATATTGGCGTATATTTATATTTTAAATGGATGGTTTCAATAGAACTTATACAAAAGTAATTAAAAATAAAACAAACACAGAAAATCATTGCCATTTCTAATACCGCATTAGTCGTTGATTTGATAATTTAAAATAATCAAAAGATTCACTTTTGATGTTTATTAAAAGTATTGTTCTATTGAGATTTATTGTTCATGATCCACAGCTTGCCTTAACAACCAAAGTTTTACAGGGCTGTAACAGATCTTATTTTTCAATGTTTAAATAAAATATATTTAATTAACTGTTAGTCCATTAATGTATTTAGCTGAATTGATATAGAACACAAAAATATGTATGCATCGTTTGCTTAAAAGTCATGTAATGAATTTCGAAAGTGTACTGTTCATAAAAAGGCTGTCATTTAAAATGAAAGCGTTTAGTATAGATTCACAATTAAGTATTAAATCTGACAAATACGCATAGAAGTTTCTATATATGTGATAAATTTAAAAATATTATTAAACTCACGTATGTACAAATTTATCTAGCACTGATGTACTTGATGTTAAGATGTATTGACGTTCGATATTTTTATGAAATTTCATAGGATCTGTTTAGCATTAATACTAATATATATTATAGTATATTTTTTGGGTCAGTAATTGGCTCGGTCTTTTCAAATGAAATTATGTCGTTAAGCACGCAATATTTCATGCGTCGGTGTAGTCAAATCCGTTTATTACCTTTGTTTATTATTTTTTGTAAAATTAATGAGTATACTTATTGTTTTTTCTTGCAAGATATGAATTTCTTTCTATTTATTTATTTAGGATTGTATGGAATCAATTTAAGATTTGTAAAGCGTCGAAAAAGTATTGATGGTAAGTTATGTATTTTTAAATATTAATATTTGTAGTTCGCTATTGTTTGCCAGGGATAGATTTAATCATACTGCGAGTTATAAATCTCGTGTTTATTATGCCAAAGAATATTTAATAAGTGTGAGATTTTACAACAATACTATAAAAAATAATAGTCAATTTGATGTGAAAAAGCTCTTGAAGTCCCTGAAATGTATAGAAAAAACTTTGTTTAATTTCGAAAGTTCCTTGTTAAAAATTAAGTAACCAATCGAATCAAATCAAATTGAGTCAAAATTATTTAAGTAGTCATTTAAAAAGTACTTTTGAATCGTCAAGTGCAAATAACGGTTTGAGATGATTTAGCTGAGAAGAACCGGCAATGAACTCGGAAATAACTATTTACTCACTATTTACTACTCTTTTCTAATATAAAAAGTGTACAATTGTATTATAAATATCTTTATGTGATGTTCAAAAAAGTTGTAGCGGATCTAGTAGAAAATTATTTAAATACGTCTCTGGAGTAACACAATCTATTGTTAAATCAGATCCTGTGAAATTGTTTTCGTATACAAAATATTCATTAAAGCTGCTTCATTCCATTATCCTCTATCTGATGATATCTTCATCAATACGATTCCGTCGATTGTTAAAATTATGTTGAAAAGTAGTTTAAATGTCTATAGTTACAAAATGCTACGCTTCTGCTTTCACGACGTAAGGTACAGTTGACGAAATATTTTATGATATTAGTATTTAATAGGTGTGTTTTGTGCAAACTGTCTTATTCTACAATTGGATGGAGTATATTTTTGAAATAGTTAGGATAATAAATAATAGTTTGTATGTAATTGTATTTATCACCTTCGTGTGTGTGTTATGCCTAAATTGAGCACAATAAGGGTCCGTTATATCGTAAGCCGTTTGTCAGATTTCATTGATGTAACTTTATATTTTACGTACTATTTTCTACGACTTTATCGATTATGTTATTTTAAAATTGTTTTGTTACATTCCATTATTACATTGCATTGTCTAATCTAATAAAATAACTGCGTAATATAAACTTTTGTGAAAACTATTTATTTGGCATCTCTAGTCATTAATATGTCTGGCATAGTCGAGCGACATAATAACGTCAAAGAAGCTAGACTTGGCAATCCGACAGTCCAATAAAAGCTGTAATAAGAGATAATGTACGATTTATAGCATTTTATTATGTCTTATAAGATGATCTCCACAGAATGTATTAATTTTTTTTATTAGATTAGATCAATGTTTTAATATTTTCTATAAGTTTGAGTGAGATTTTTACATGTTTTCTTATAAATTTGATACTTTGTTGTTTATTTCAATTTTATAAATAGAGTTATTAGATCTGGCTTGCCGCAAAATTCACATGAGAATGCTAAGGCTGGTCCCTCGTAAAGCTTCAGCAGCGTATTGTAAACGTGTTTATTTATTAAATACATGGCAAAGTATGTGATGGTTTTAATGAAACACCTTTATTATACATTTTTAATTACCCAAGAGAACTATATTACCGTTTACCATAAAAATCTATTATAAGTTTGTATTGACCATACAGGCATGTTTTCCGGTCTGGTGTTTTTCCATGTCATTGTGTTTCCGGACCTCCGACACAGGATATTTGAGTGTGCAGCGTTTATTATTATTGTTATTATTAATCTTCAAAACTGATAATAATATATTATTAAATATATAATTTTTCGTACATCACAATTTTTTTTGAGAGAAGAAAAAGAAAACAAAAATTAAGGGAATAAAAATTAAAAGGGAAGTACAAATAGCTATTTTATTGTTTTAGCGATCATTGCTTTGCAACTTTTTTACAACTTTATATTCTAAATTAAATGCCATAATGTTGTAAAGTTGGTTATTGCCATAATTACTTAGGTAAATAATATTATTTTTGTATCTACTTATTTTTTAATTAGTAGCCGCTGAAGTTTCGTTTTCATCAGTTGTGATTTGTGAAGCATTTTAATAGTAACGAATATGGTCAGATAAAGATTTCAAGAGTAGCTACCAAGTTTAAGAGTTAATCAGAAAATAAAGTTTAATTTTATGTACGTCAAGTTCGAAAATCCTTTGAAAAGCGTCTCCTGTCTTAGTTAAATTTTAATATTAATTATGAAACTAAGAATGTATAGAAGACGAACAATTGAACAAATATATTTATTTATACAGATTACAGCTGTAAAAACATTACATATTAAATTAATGAAATGACAGAAAGCCAATAAAAATTTGTGAATTAAATTATTAACACTATCGTGAGACATTATTTAACCCAATGTAAAATTTAAACCTTTCTCTAGCTTAATCGGTACCGGTAAGGTAAGGTTGGTATCTAAACCGATTGAGCGTGAGTTTGTGCCGTTTAAATTTTACATTAAGTCGTCACCTTTATAGCGCCATTTATATACGTATATTACATATTATAACCTTAAATAGTTTAATAAAAGTTTATTTTACCATATTATCATAATTATTGTTATAAAATGTTTAGGGAACAATTATTTTCTGGTTATTTATTAAATATCTTAATATTTCTAAGGCGGAATTATTTTTAAATCAAATTAAACAATGGCTTATTGTAAAGTTGTCAGGCGATTTTAAGATACACGCAGTGTTGGGTCCGTTTCGTGCTTGCCAGTCCGTGTAATAGCTTATCGCTAACAAGAAGGAAGACCGTATCTCATCGGAACGACGACATCTTTGACCTTCGCTTTTCCAAAATCGCTCGTCCATTGTATTATGCTTAGCCTTGTGTTGTCCACGCATTGTTTGCGGCCTGTTCAATTTTTACTGCAATGCGTAATTTCACCTTGATTTTTCTTTATACCCTTATAATGCACATTGACTTTTTGTGCGTTCGATTCACTTGTTTTTTGTATTGTGAAAAGTCTGAACAGCTTAGAATGTATTAGGTTCGGATGATGAAAACAACCTCACCATGACCAAAAACAATTCCCGAATCCCGATGGAGGAGGTCTATGGATCCCTCAACCCTACTATGGCGGCGGTGGTTAATTGAGTTTTAGTGAGTAGTACTGCTTGCTATAAGAACTAGCGTTGAATCACACACTACCACTACATAGTAGTGGTGGTAGTGTGTAAATGCATTTTTAACGAATAAAAAAGGGAGCTCGAGTATGTAACAATTTTGAAGAACAATTTTGACGCGTTCATTCACCGAAATTATACCTATAGGTAGGTAAATGTGATTCAGTAACTAAAAAGTATAAAGTCTGCATCTAAATTTTGCTGAACGCAATTATAAATTTACGATATACATTTATTTGATAAATACCATAGAATACCTTTTAAAAAACCTTCAACATTTTTCCTACGAAGAGTTATATATTTTATGTTCACTAATGAAAACAATTTTACTGCCTGTAGTTCGTTGTAAAGCGTACCCTTTTTTATTGGATACAATTGTATGGGATTGTCTAATAATGGGTGAAATAATCTCTAAGATATTTCTCTTGAGTGAACGACCGTGCGATTCGCGACACGCGTCAGGTGGTCAGCCCATGCCATTCCTATGACGGTCATAAATACCGTGACATTTTGCTCTATTCAAGGCAAGCTATTAAATATAATGTTGGTACTTTAAAGCTTAATATTTTGGTGTTTATAATGTGCCATAGAGGCTATTTTATATACGTTTTTGGACAACTGACATACCAGCTGGACTTTTTGATAATAATCTGTGAACGTTGATGGTCGCGGAATTGATTCCCGCTCGAGACGGACATTTAGGTACGGAATACCGAAAGGCTATAGGTACATTTTTTTAACTTGGGTGCTGTGATTTGTTTATGTGAAATCAGAATTGACTTCAACTGCCTAAGTTCTAAGATCAATTTGATTATTGAAAATTATGTATATTTTGACCACTGATTTTTTTTGAATGTGTAATGCTGTTGGCCCCACTGGCCTTGACCGTCACCGGGAGGGTGACCAACAATAACAACGAGCCGAATATTGAGACCCAGCCGTGAAAAAGAGAGTCCTTGCGGGGCCTAAAATTTGATGTAACACTATGATAATTCATCTACGCCTACAAGGCAAACATTGGGTACAATTATTATACTTTAAAAAATTTCAACAAAATACTTTATATTTTTAACCCAGTTTATATTCGACCTAAGGTTTTGTGATATAATTTCACGTATAGCAATTGTGTTACAAAAACCGTTAGAAAGAATAATCGTCATAAGTCTCATTTCATGTATTATCAAACCACAGTTTGCGTGATTCGCAAAGGTTTAAATGTTGATTAATTTTATTATGATATTAAGTGTAACTGTGTATGAAGGCTTCAGTTCCCGTTTGAATTGATTTTGTATATTAGTAAGTATAAGAAATATAATGTTGATGACTTTACTCGAAAACAAGTAGTAGGTACCAAAACTTACGAGTACCTACCTATTTATACAATATTTCAAATTCCAGTAGATATCACTTAATTTTAACTATGTAGTAAAACTATTTTTTTTTATGTGCGAATTGTCAAAGGTCTATTAGATTAATCCAACATTAGCATTGGATTATTATGTCCATTAAAATAAATGCGCGTAGCTAATATTATGACTTGAAAATTCTTCAGACGAAAAGTTAAAATATAATGACTGTCAATTCCGTGAAGATCGTTTGTTGGTGAAATAAAATATTACATTAGTTCATAAAATACTGCGATAGTCATTTAGTTCACGAACCATCAGATGCAACAATGGAGAGTGTCGCTAATTTCAGGCAATTAATTCCTTGTGCATAATGGTTGCCGTCGTGCGTGTTTTCATCTTATTCATATTTCTGTTACAAACGGTTACCGGCTAGCGGTAAATCGAAATTTCTATACATTTCGGTATATTCGCTCGTTGTCACAACTGTCGTGTGCGGTGACCGTGAGAAGTTTAAGGTACGTGTTCATAGGTAGTATGTGCAAAATGTACTTAAGTACGCGTAATCGCTTTTGTGACTATGCTGTAATTTTTTCTTAAATCAGGCATTGTATAATGTATGTAAGACAAGCTACAACTTTATTCTGCAACAGGTCAACTTGTGTAAATTTTTTGCGGCGTGATTTATTGTTCATAAAATAAGTAGATAAAAATAAAGTGCGGAGACCATGCCTAGTGTGATGATGTGTGACAAACAAATATGGCGAATTTTATTTATTTTTAGTCGACTTCAAAAAGATTCTCGGTCCTTTTCGATCCTCCTTTGTTAGAGAACCGATGTTATGATTCTTATTTTTTTATTTGGCAGGGTATGCTTTCCTGTTTCTATATCGTGATGTCGATTAAGGATACTGAAGATGAATAACAGAACTTCTCCACGCTTACGAGCTTATTAACTTTTTTTGGTTATCGGGAGGAAATTGCTCAGAGATATTCGGCCTCCTGTGGATGAGAACCGGGTTATGTGGGGTTCCATGACAGGTGGTCAGTCATGGGGACCCACTAAAATCTCCTCGATGGCCGACCTCAGTGTAAAAGAGAGGCTCTGGGATCCCTTAGAGAACTCTAAACCGGTGCATCTCGAGCACTGTGCTGGCAAAGCTCAGTCCCAGGGGACGAGATGAAATGCACCCCTACGCTTCCCACTCAAGCGCGCACGGCAGTTGAGGCCACACCGACTACGAGCTTATTACACTAGATTATTACAACCGCATTAATTTGTGTGCCTCAAAGCTTAGTAAGTTCAAAGTTGGTTGTCGTTTTGTTGCAATATAAAATGCGTAGGTTAGGTTATTAATTTTTTTATAGGGTTTAAAAAATAGGACTGAGGGAAAGACAATAAAGAAATAGATTGCAAAGTATGTTGTTGAAAATCCGATTTCTTCAGGCATTACAATTTACAACTAAAGCAGACGGTCAAGTTGTTAAATACAAAGAAAGCAATTACAAGCCTTTTTATCAGATTTGTTCCGATGATTTTATAGGCAGATGTTTGGTTTTGAAATGAGACAAAAACGATTTTAAAAAGTCTAAATTTTGCTACATATATTGTATTTTTTATCTGTCAAAATAATTATATAAAATAATTATTACGTCAGTGTGATGTTTTTATTTTTTGTGTAATATATTATGTGTAACGAATTTAGCATTTCAATTTAAAATTATAGTACAAACGAACTGTTAAATGGGTTAACTCAATATTCTTAAACTAATATATTTAATATTTATTATTTACAAACTTAATTTTTTTAACATTCTCAAAGTAAGTAAAGCAATTTTCATCCACGAAAGAGCGCCGGTTTCTGTGGTATATTGTATTTATTTTAAGTAGATTCGATAAACTGCGGAAAGGATGTTTTGTATTAAACGTGGTTGTAAAATATTAGCTAAATAAGCAGTAAAATAGACTGATAGCGACATGAAAGCTTCTTTATTTATCAGAAACACAAGCGTTCATGAAAAAAAAACAGCAATCTATTTAAAATTAAACATATTAATAACAAATGTTTCATACACATTCCCTGAATTCTCCAACAATTTATATTGGTTACCAGTGTTGAATCAATTCTTTTTGAACCATCAGAACGTGATTATTCAAATTCGTTTCATTTTTTTGCTGGCCCAATATTGGTTAACTTAAATTGAACCGTGTGAACCAGTTCATATAAATGATCTCAGCAAAAATGATATTATTATATTACATATAACAAAATACATATTATATTAAAATAATAGTAATCAAAAGTGTGTGTTATAATAATAAAAATCAAAACCGACTTTAAAAAGGATGTTATCGATTCGTAAGACTTTTTATATTTTACGGCGTTTATTTTGATAACTGATTACCGATTGTGATTATACATTTTTGCATAATTAATTTAACCATATCGAGTTTTAGGGGGTGGATAAATTGATAATTCCAAAAGGTATAACTTTACTCGTAGTCTGTTTTAAATTGAAGTTCATTAATGGCAAATCTTTTTAATATTTTGGTCATAATGAAGTGTCCTAGGTATTCTTTTAGTGTCGTTTCAAGCATGGAGTCTGAAACAAGTCGAACAGCACGCAGGCACATGCAGGAAGAAGAAAGTTGGCGGCGACGATGCGGCTGTCTCCGGACCAGTGATAAATTAAAGCAGATTCTCGATTCGTTCCCGCCACCCCCACCACCTACACCGGCTTCTGACCTCAAACCATTTGGCCCTGTAATATTTTTTCGCTATATACTATACGATCCTAAGATAAAGATAAAAAATTCCCTTTTGGGACTCTTGACAAGTTTAGGTCTCTTCATATAATAAAATTTATTTAAATCGACTATGTTCTGTGTCTTGGTTTTTATGTTTCAATTATTTTAAAATCTCGTACAAACTTCTATATTCAAATTAGACTATTGAACGCGACTCTATTTGCTCTAATCGATTTTGCACTACAGAGTAAATAAACAAAGTTTTAGGCGTCGGGATGTGACGACCCCATCGCCCGCTGTTGGGATAACCTCTGTCACAACAGAGATTATTCCACCAGTGCAATCAGTCACACTGGTGGTAGGTCTTTTGTTGCAAGAGGCCGGCTAGGTAGGTACCACCGCAGTGTCCAATATTCTGTTGCCAAATAGTAGTGCTTAGGCACTACTGTGTTCCGGTTTGAAGGGCATTGTACGCTAGTGAAATTACTGGGCGAACGAGATTTAAGAACGATATCTCGAGGTTGGCAACGCGTGAGTGGGACCTACTAATGGTGCTGCAAGCGCTCATAGGCTGCGGCAGCCACTTACCATCAGGTGGGCCGTATGCTTGTTTGCCAACTTCTAACATAAAAAAAAAAAGTATATTTGCGGTTCCTTTGAACAGATTTTAATAAAGTACCCAAAAGGGAGATAACATTTTTAAAAATAATAAATAATGGTTGGAATCGGAAACTTCTAACTTCTAAGTATGTAGAAAACGAAAAAGTTTATTACAATTTCAGATTTTAATGTCAACCATCGGTTGTTTATATTATTATTAAAACGTTTTGTCTTCTTTCCCTTTATTTATAGATAGGAACCACTTGTATATCAGCTTACTGTACTAATGTGCATGAAACGACTCCGGCTAAGAATGTATGCAATCAGGGCATATGCAATGAACCTTTAAATGAGTCTGAAATGGAAGAATCAAAACAAGTGAGTTTTCCATATTAATATAATTAAGTAATAAATAATTTATTCATTTTATATTCATAGACGTTTTTATGTACATAGCTACGGTCCATATTTATTGACTTAAAAATAAATAGTATTTTTAGTTTTTAGGACTAATATCCAACTTTCAAAAAAAGAACGTAACGTTGACGAAAGTTTGTAAAATCGAAACAGTAAGTTATGACAAAATTGAGCACAAACTCATGCCAATAATATTTTATATTATACCAGCGAACCGGCCTGACTTTATTCGGGGTATTATTATATGTATATATTAACCTTTTGCGAAAAATTATACTAACTGAAGGCAGCAATGACGGTCCTGTGGTTTAGTAGGAGTCAAAGGAAATACAGACAGACGAGGAAAGCGACTTTGTTTTATAATATTTATTTTCGAGATTATTCGTATGTATAGATTAATTTGGGATTAAATATCTTTTTAGTGATCTAACTATAGATTTATTTTTAATTTAAATAGCATTATTCATATTATTTCGTTTAAGTAGTTCAATGAGTCTGAGTTTTGAAGGCGCAAACCACCTGCATCCGCTTTCTTTCATCATCATTTCCCTCCTTCTTATTCCAGTTGGTAACGCACGGTTATGCCTATAGTGTTGATAATGAACACAGTCTACGGCAACTGCTTTTCATCACGCTGGCCGTATTCCAGTTTGCCACCATTGCATAAAAATGTTTTTGAAGTAATTAGTGGTTCACCTCCCCGCATTTCCATTTTTTCGTAATGTTTGTTTATTTAAAAGAACTGTACCGTGAAGTAAGATAGTATCATAATCCTAGTGCGTCGTGACTTAAGTTATCAGTTTCTCTGCGTGTTCCTGGAAATTATTAAAAACGGCCCTCAGGCAATGCTACTGATGTTTAATCTAGAATAGCTCACAAATTACTCAAGCTTAAGTTACAAAATAACTGTAGACAGGTAATGTTTTGGACTACTCTTTTTTTTATTAAAATTTAGTAATTTCTATTTTCTACGTTTGCTGTTGCTTCATAGAATGAAAAGTAAATATGACATTATGAAAAAATCTATGACATTTACTTTATTTATAATATGAGCTATGATTTTTAAATTCATAACAAATTTTCTTATTTCCTCTTCAATGATGTGTGAAGCCTGTGTTTAGAGTACGAAAATAATCCAATAGGTCAGGATCACGAGTGAGATGAGCGTAACGAGGTAGGTGCAAGGGGGCCTACCTCGTTACGCCCCTCCCTTGGACCTTGTGGAATACTGAAATATGCACGAATATAATGCATTTTGGAACTATTTAACTAATTACTATTTTAATTTTAAAGTCAAATGCTGGCTACGCCCATGGGTCAGAATCGAACATACAATTCTTGCATTACAAGTCGATACTATCGTTGAGTTATTGAGGCTTTATGACACCTATATGTTATAAAATAATAATTGCTCAAAAAATACAACATTCGAACTAGATTTTCTTTACATATTAATATTAATATTAATTAATCATAATTAAAATGTGAACGTATCAATGATTATATACAAGGCTTAGATTTAAAATATTTTATATCTAATAAAATTAACTTTGAAAGTCTTGTCTGATATGAACTCAAAGAAGGTTATCAAAGTTATATTGTTTGTTTTAAGGCCAGAAGTCGTTACGTTCTTTCGTTCAGATTAAATTAAACGATATATCGAATCGTGTGTGTGAAAAAAAAATCTAAGACATTTTGAATCTACTAATTTTATGAAAGATCATCAGATACAAAAAGTCTTTATCGTCACAATAATAAGCAATATTTTTTAGTGTTTTCTAAAACTCGTAGCTAGGACTTTTATTAAACAACATTACTCAGCGCCTTATGCGAAGTATTAAGATAAAACTTGTGTCAAATTTTATGTTAGATTTTCAACAAAATAACTAAGAAAACCGCGTCTCATTTCATAGATTTGTTTTGTGTGATACGGGTACAAACATGTGGATAGACATTCAAGTGAAAAATTTTTTTTGGTATATGGTAGATTTTGTAAGGTTTTTGAGATTTCTTAAATATCTTTTATGTATAGATATATTTTATGAATAGATGATCGAAGTTTTTGTTTCCAACATCCATACAACTTTGAACAAACCTGTTCTCGTCCGATCAACGAAACTAAGCAAGGTCAGGCGCGGTTAGTACTTGGATGGGTGACCGCCTAGAAATACCGCGTGACGTCTGTCCTGTCTTTATAGAGGCATTGGCTCCGGGGTCACCATACTGGCTTTTTACAGCAACGAGTTCAAACCCCATCGACTTCAGATAAAGTTATTTCTTTTTAAAAATTATAATTTTTGTATAAAGCTGTTTTTAAAGCTGATATACATTATATCGTATAGTATTATCGGAAACGATACATCGCAACGATGTCTAAAGTTAACTCCTTTAAAGCGGTCGTTATGTATAATTTACTTGTGATGAATATCTCTCTAGGTTAAGACCAACTAAACAAAGTTCCGTACTTACTGACTGAATGTTCAAAATTCTATTAACAAGTATAATCTTAATTGAAATCGAATATACAATTTTATTTAGTTTGTGTACATTGTTAGTTATATGTTTCCTTCCGTTTCGGATGTGGGTAATATATTTTCTTTAAATTGCTCAAGTTGTCTTCATTAATGTGCATTCTTTTAAAATATATAACAAGTTTATATGTGGCATATAATAGTGATGCCGATATTTTATTTAAAAAATAAACATTATTAATATTTTTAAAGATTTAAAACACTTAAAAACCATTTAAGATTTTTTAAATTACATATTTTACTGAAAGATTTATTTATTTAATTGGATTGAAGTTGTCGACTGCGTATTTATTTATTAATAATTAAGTTAGTAGATAATAACATTATAAATGATATAATATTGCAAATATAATGTAATACCTTTTATGGCTGGTGTTATGATACCTAACTATGTTTAGATTAATTATATTTACGATATTTATTGCGAACTGAGTCCATCTGCGAGTTTACTTAAATTGTTTATGTTGATGTATAATGATGGTTACAGCTCAAACCATTTAAAGAATTTAAAAAAAGTATATCTTTAATGCAAAACATAAAAACAAATTCACAATCGCATTTGTAATATTAATTACGATTTTATTTTCTATTTATATTCTATAAAATTTTATTTATTATTTTTTATTTTAATTTATTTAAAATAATTAGAAAAAAATTTTGTAAAACGTTATAGGAAGCCGTAAGTCTTGGCGAGTGATGTCGGATTTTGTACAACTCGTCCAGTTATCGGTGACCGCCACTGCTCTTGCTCTGTACTACCTTATCTATTGCTACATGCAACTGATCTACTACACTTTGAGGAGCGCTTTGTATTTCCATAACGCTGATGGGTTAGTTGGTTCTATTCTTTAAAACAAGCGGAAACAACACACAAGGCACAAGAACAAACGCCCAGACCGAAACAGATATTTGTAAGATCAATATCTGCCCGAATGGGAATTGAACCCGCAACCGTTGAAGTTAAAGGCGAACTTGCTACCAATCCGCTACAACGGTGTCATCGATGTTTCTTACAATGCTTTTAATATATCGTTGGTACAGATGTCATATAAAAATTCAATTATCCGAGAACAAACTGACGAAAAAAAAAAAAAAATTAAATACATAACGATCCATGCATTGTGCAATAGATTTATGTACAAAGATTCCAGTATCAAGACGATGTTAAGGTTTTAGTACAATAGTTAATTTTTACTTTTAATTGCGTCTCGATGTTGTGTTACGTAAAGGAAGTTAGCAGAATTGGTCCGTAGATCGTCCTCCAAATGTCTATATCATGGAATTTCTACTTGAAAAGAGTAAAAAGTTTTATATATTAAGTAGCGGCCCCGATAAACGTTGTCCTGCCCCGAAAAAAATCAGAGACCCGACACCAGCGTCCCCTAACTGAGTCTAATTGCCAACAGTAGAGATACCGGTGAAAATTATTGAATTACTTTAAAAAAAATAGCGGTTGATGGTAGATGGGTGAACATTTAGAGTTGTATGTATTTTAATGCAACATCATAAAACAATTTTAAATTTTTTTTTTGGGTGGACCACCCTTTATTAAGGGGTATAAAAATAGATAACAACCTATTCTCAGATCTACTGAATATACATATAAAATTTCATTAAAATCAGTCAAGCGGTTGCGGAGAAGAAAGGTACTAAAACTGTGACACGTGAATTTTATATATTAGATGTAGCGAAATATTTATATTTTCTTTCTTTTTCAGTGCAATGAAAATAACTATAGGCGTTGTAACGTTAACTTCGCTATTTGTCGCCTTTAATTTGATAATAAAATTAGAAAGATTAATACCAATGTTGTAAATTTGAAGTAATTCCTTTAAATTCCTGGTCTAATTTTTATACTATGTAATTTTACATATTTATAACTCACTCCTTATTCTGTAATGAGGAAGTAAAATAAATTCTTTGCTATACCAAGTTTTGTTTTCTTTCCTTAAGATTTTTTTAATTCACTAGAAGTGATAATATCGTATCACTTTTTAATATATTTAAAAGTACAGGCGTACTTAAAATAATGCATTAAAATTGACAAAGCACATGAATATTCTTTAATTCTAGATTGTAAGTTTTGTCCGTACGTATATAAAACTTCTATTATAAGTATATACGAGTACAATATGTACTAAATCTCTTGTAACTTGTTACTGAATAACTTGCCAGTTCTTTTCTATAGAATTCATCCTTTGAACTGGTCATAGCATTAAACGGAAATTATTAATTATTATTTAATTTTTTTTGTAGTTTGCATAAATTAATATTTATCTACTGATATTATTCTTTGAATGAAAGGCTTTAAAGAGAAACATTTTGATAATTAGTTCGCGTATTTTTAATTTAATTATTTACAATTCATCATAAGAAGAACTTTTTCATATCGTCTTCACGGTTCCGTACACAAAGGGTGACAACAAAATCCTATTATTAAGCCCCCGCTGTCTGTCTGTCGGCGGGCTGTATCTCACGAATCGTAATAGGTACAGAGTTCTTATTTTCACACAATTTATACAGAAATATTTGCACAACAACAAATACTAAAAATAAAGAGTCCACATACAAGAAATTTGATATTTTTATTCTATGGTGCTACGGAACTCTTTATGTGTGAGATAGTTATTACATAAAAACATCTTCTATATAAACGTAGCTTAATCTAAAATGAGTAAAGGCTCTGTGCCATTGAAGCGATAACTACTTGTGGAACGTTGCAGCATTTCATAGCTGAAGAGATACGGAGGCTGCTTTGCCCACTTCACTTACAGCCGCCGATCGAGCCGCATGTGCAATACCTTACCACGAGTTTTCACGCGTACTTCACAGAGTGCTCTATATTCTTCATTCAATGTACATCTTTGTTTGAGTGGAGTGTAATTAAATGACACATGATAATAAGTGTCGACCTATAAGTGCAACGGTTGTGCAAAATGGTACTAAATATCAGGTAAGTGGAGTATTACATTTTTTTAATTTGGTTGTTATAAAGTGTGAATTTTCTTTCAAATTTTTTCAAAAAATTCTTTGCTATACGAACGATTTTTGAAACGAAAATACTACAGTATATATGTATAATTATAATTGAAACGTATATAAATTGCACATTTTATTCAGTGTTTACTATTTTCTTTGTATAATCGATTTATAAAATCGAAATTAATAGTTTGAAAACTAGTCATTTCTTATAACCGATCAAATAAATGTTGTAATTTTTTTTATTGAAACTGCTCCTGAAAAAAACATTACAACTTTACAACATTAGTTTTCAAAGAACTTTATTTAGTTCAGTTTATTGTCAAATTATTATTTAATTTTTCTATAGCCACTCTTTAGTTATGTTATAAATTTAAAAATCATTGTCGCATTTTTGTAGTTGAGTCGAAGTTAACGTGTTAGAAAAATCTGCGAGAAACTCATTTCGTCATATTGTATGTGACATACATGTGATGATGAATGTAAACTTTATATCATAGTACCTCATACACTTACTAGGTACAGTAAGTCTATGTAGTATCTGTTCATACCTATCTCATAATTTAAGAAAATTTTGTGACATAAATAAAGCCTTACCTTTGAATTTGGCTTTAACAGTTGCGTTGAATTAAATCTAGCCTTATCAAACGCAAGCATCACTATCGTTATTCTTATAACTTTGATAAGTTTTGAGCTTTTGTAAGCCGCGGCAGATTCGTCAGGGTTCTCGAATTCAGATATACACATCTTGTATCATATAAAAATCACGGATAAAAATTACTTAAGCACGGTGCGAGATGGAGATTAAAAGGCATAAAGTTGCCGAGAAAGATTATGTTTGTACTAGTTCTGTGACCCCGCTACGCTTGAATGAATTAAGCGGCGTCGATGATTTGCTTCCACAGATTTTAAATATAAAAATTTAAAAGCCAAATAAAAGACGATTTTCATCTTTCTTTGTGGTTGAATTGTAAAGTTTTTTATGGTAATAAATAACTTTTATTGTTTCGGTTCATATTGTTGGATTGACTTAGTTTCGTTTTTGAGGACGTTCTTATTATTTGAATCGAAAATGAATTGACTATTGTGAAAGTTATCAATTGCATTATATAAATAGTATTTAAATGGCATGTCAATAGGGTAATGGAAATCCGGAGTAGGTACTCAACTAAACTTTAATAGATATTATTTTCTGTTTTCTTTTTCGACTGTAATGTTCGGAGTAGAATGAAAACAATATCAGAAGCATAAAAATACACCATTAGCATTTAATTTATATCATATCCTTCAGTATCTAATAATTATTTCGTCATCGTAACAAAAAATACCACACGTTATACCTAAAACAATCTTCAAACTTAGTTTTATTTAAACTTATACGTAGACTTATGTGATTTATAAAATATTATATTAGCTTTGTTACATAAGTTAACATATTTATGACTATGAATAATCCATGAGTATAATAACACTTGCGTAAAAACAAACTGTGAAGCGTTTAATGTGACACGACGCGTGCGTTAACGGTGCGTTCCGGCTTTGATCAAAATCATAGGCTTTACTAGTATCTTGATCAAGCAAAACCAAGTTTAAGATTCTTTTATGTTCTATAGACAATGACCCTATACAATATATTTGAGTTCAGTATTAAATTCTGTCTCGAAAAGAAATTGATTCAGTGACGCGTGAACTAATCCATATAGGCAGATCTTGCTAGGGCGGTGACCGTGTATAAGTAAACATTAAGAATTATCTAAAAATGTATGTATTATAAATGTACATTACTTTGGTAAAATATTAAAAATTCTGCTTTGGTTCGAATTACATTGTTATCGACAAGGAAATATTTTTTCTATTATTTAAAATGTCTGAGAAGAATATATAAGACTTAAAATTCAAATTTCTCCCTGAGTTTGTTTCGCTGGTTCCACTCTGTTAGAGGTTTGATTTTAATACATTAAAAAAATACCCATTTATTTTTATTTTTCAAATATAACATTTTAATTGTAGAAATTTATGTATAATGAAATTATATTTATTTCACAAATATTAATGGAAACTTTTATGAAATAATATTTGAGAAAATTTATATTGAAAATAAGATACAAAAACAAATCGCTATACAAAAATTAAACATCCTGTCTTCCACATAAAATAGCCTACAAATTATTTGCTGCAATCGTTGTTAATTTTTAATATTCTATGTAACTATTACGAAGTCGAATCTACTTATAATATCTTATTTAAATCTATTTAAACGCTTATGAATTAAAACGTGTCAAAGAGACATCGAATACAAAAACAAAACTCTACATCTGGTGCAGTCAGTTTTTATTGATAAAAAATAATATCTAAATAAATAAGCGATGCTTCAAGTTTTTTATGATATACCTACGTACTTCAAACACAAGACTTTATGATTGACCTTTATATAATCTAAAATTGTACTTTTAAATCTGTTATAATAATAAGATATATTTCATAAGCAGACAATTATAACAATTAATGACCTTACGTTATAATTTCGAGTCCGGCGAGGAAGCAGTAATGAGGCTACAAAGATGTTGTAGGAAGCTGTGCGAGGTCGTTTCCTGTCCGAACCGATTTCCACTTTATTTTATTTATGTACCTATACTAAAATATGAATATAATAATAAAAGAAAATAAAACATCTAAAAATTCTGCAATATTCTTCAACTTGAAATAAAACATCGTAAAATAAAATAGAATATAAAGATTTTTTTTTCGACATGTGAAAGAATTTTAAAATCATAAATATAATATATAACTACCGACAGTCCCTTCTTTGCTCTTTTTAATGGTATATATGTATATATATATATATATGTATATATATATATATATAAACATTCCTTGAAAAATTATCTAACTGGTGGTGAAAACTACATCAAAAATCTGTCGTGTAGTTTAAGTGAGTTTGCGGAAACACAAAGACGCGGAAAGCGATTTCATTTTATACTATAGTTAGCTGTGTACCTCCTAATGTTTATCTAGTGGTCGAAGTTGACTTAAATTATATTGAAAATTTCCAATTTTTTTTATACCTAACGCTAAACTCGTCAACAGCTAATAAACGATTGTGAAAACAGCGAACGAACGAATTTTGAAACGAGTTCTTCTTCTTATTGAGTGGTTAGTAGCCAACCTAGTGTCAGAGTTGTTCAGGTCGCCCATATAGGCATATGACTTGACTTTTTGAATATTGTCAAATTGATAACAGCCGGGATCGAGTTTTTACGTGCCCGTCTAAGCACGTTGACGCTCATTGAAATACCACTATGCATCTAGTAACTGACATGAAAAGAAGGCGATTTTAAGATAAATATAATACATTTAATAAATTAGAAAAAATTAATAAATAGAATATCTAAAATATCAGATTAAACTTCAAGAGTAAAAACCATGTAATCGGCGTTCGAACAAAAGACATAAACGGGCGCATAACGTCGCGTCGCCTGCGCAGACGCCGTACAGATAGTCACCGTTACAAGTTTTATGTATGCATTTAAGTTATACAAGGTCGTGATATGGAGCCATTGAATCATATTTTCAATACGATTGTTATAATTTTAGTGAACGTTATGATGAAATCTTTTTGTTTTGGGAAAAGTGACTAAGTGACTAGTGTACCTAATACTGATATTTTTGGTCAGAGATTTTATATAAGAAATCTATTGCTGATATGTCTTATTTGTGAGAAATTTGTCTTTACAGGTTCCATGAATCATATATGAACATTTCAATTGTTTAGCAATTGTGTTTATTTTATTGAGAGAATGGGTTAATCCAAAGAAATTATAAAATATTTTTGAACAATTTTGACCAAGTGCTATTAGTCTTTAACTTCACTAACCTCTAACATTTTGTTTGTACGGAATGGCCTGTCAATAGTATATAGTAAGTTTATCATTTTACCATATAGTTTATACCATATTGCTTATTGTATTAGTAAGAAATAGTTTAAAAATAATTGTTGGTAGTCTATATTTACGTATATATTTTAACTATATCTTTATATCTTAAGATTACATAATATTAAGAAAGTACTATTATGATAATTTTCAGTAATGTGTGGAGAAATGCTATTCTTTAAGTGAATATTGTAATAGTTTAGATAACAATATATAATTAATTTTACCGAGCGAAAGTTGCATATATTTCTTAAAGAAAATATATTTCTTAAAGAATTTTAAGTCTTTTTTTTTCAAATTGAACAAAACATTTAAAAATATTATACCGTTGGATAACGAAAACGAATACAATAGATCAATCGCTGGCAAAACCATAAACAAATTGTTCTTGGGTAGAAATTGTAAATTACACCATGGCGTTCCACCATCTATAACGGGTAAGACAGATCACGTTCACGGACAGAGATGTTATAATTGAGCAGTTTCAAACTATTCAATACTATTAATTACTTTCATGCCGATCTTCACATTTAACGTTGTTTTACTGTAAATCCTAAAGGAGAAAACCTGTCAGGTGGTAAGCAGTCACCGCAACCTATGAACGCTGCGATAATTGAAGTATCACATGCGCGTGGCCACCCATAAGAGGGGTGGGGTGAGAAGTGAAAAAGGCAAGGGTCAGAATGGGTGCCTCTGACGCTCTAACTTATCGCACCAAACGCAACATTACTGATGCTGTTACTTTCAGTCGATTTACTGTTAGAGGGGGTACTTACCCGGTCGAGCAGGTCCATTTTTGCTGGGAAGAGTTGTTCTACTCCTATTTCTTCTTTTTATAGAGTGGTTAGTGGACAACCTAGTGTCAGAGTTGTTCAGGTCGCCCGTATAGGCAGGCCTCTGACTAGACTTTTTGACTATTATCAAATTGATAACAGCCGGGACCAACTTTTCACGTGCCCTCCGAAGCACAGTTGAAATACCACTATGCGATCACCCATCTAGTGACCGACCCCGCCTAAAGTTGCTTACCCCAGTGACTGCTGACCGATCAGGGATAGCACCCGGCTATGAGGGTCTCTACTTAAATTATTATGCAAAGAATATTAATTGAATAGTGAGGCTAGTCTAATCAGATAAAAAACTAAATGACATATTTTAATAATAATTTCAACTACGAACATTTAGATCTTCTAACGTCTATTCTTTAGAACTTTAAATGTTGCTACTCAGATATAGGTATTCACCATTTTACCGTTTCAAATTACTTTACTTCTATTACGTACTGAACAAAAACCCAAAAGAAAATAAGCAATAAAACCACGAATAGGTACGTACATTCAAATTGCAAAGTATCTATTCTTCTGCACTTCGAATATCGGTCTCGATCCAAAACGCTTTTGCCATTCTGATTAGGGGGATTATTCTTTATGTATTTTTGATTAGTGTAATGATACAATCAAAATTGAATCACAATGCTCACAGCTACTGCGCAGGTAAAACAATTTCATAGATCACAGTCCAAGATAATGACGCCGATATTGATTCCCCTTGCTCCATCGGCAGCCCTGTGATTACCCTGCCGTGTCTTTTGACCCGCCATTACTCCTTACATAAAACAATTCTATCACGGTGCTAGCTTTGTTACCTTTAACTTACTTTTGTTGGTTATCTTGAAGTCAGTAAAATCGTGACTCATGTTCATTTTTATTTATAACTATTACATTAAACCTATTCGTACATATTTTGAAATTTTTTCTTTATTTTGTTTCAGATTAATCATTATTTGCGGTTTTTGTATTTTACATGTAAGTTATTATTTAATTTTTTTTTAACCAACAATCATATTTACAAAACTACACTTGCTGAAATTATAACTGATAGACACATGGGCGTAGCCAGGATTTGGCTCAAAATGGGTGGGAAAAATCTTAATTTATGACGTAGAAGAGGCAAAAAACCATTATCACCAATAGTTATTGGTTAAACATTTCAAAATGTATTATATTCTTGCATTTCTTAGTATTTTAGAAGGTCCCGGGTGGGGTTGGGTCCAGCTGCCTCCCTTTCACCTACCTCGCTAAGTAAGCAACTTCTGCTTTTTTTAGCCAGCGTATACAATAGCGCCTCATACTCGGTTAGAATCATCAGCAGAAGCCGCCGAGCTATCAACGGAGTCGTCGAGCTCAGTAGAGTCATCTGAGTTGCATGAAGGTTCTGGCGATGATCTTCCTGCACCGACTGCTTCTGCTAAGGTAATAGATGAATCCGTAATATAACTTAATCCATTGTCAGTCGTCAAGAAATAATATAAAAACTATTGTGACGGTAAACATCTGATGATGTTTTAATCTGTCTTAGGTAGTGAAATTTTATTTAATTATTGATACAATGCAGTATGCTTGACGTCATATTGTATCAACCAAAATTTTATCCTTAAAATCATAATTGTTGATCTGCTTATTAAGTAGGGATTAACGGACGCATCCATTATTCAAAATATTTTACAAAAGCTATTAAATAACTTGGTTTGAATATTGACACCACTTGGACGTTGTCTATATTAAAAAGAGGATTAGATTGTTAAAATTATTGGCGAAATACTATTATCTTTTGACCGGTTTTGCAATTAATGATCCAATAATAAAAATATTAATTAAGTATTAATACTATATCAAAGCTAATATTTTAATCTTTGCAGATATTGTTGAAACAAAGTAGCTGTTTATGTAATACCAAATCAAAATCTTTTATAAAAACTAAAATAACATATACACTGATTATATTTATGATTGAATATTGAAGTATCTACTTTGTTTGTTTCAGAATGAAACTAGAGAAGCACTGAAATCAGACGGCAGTGAACAGGATCCAGTATGTATTCATATTTCCATGACCTTTTCTTTTTAATTTTCATAACTCACCATCATTAACTTAAAAATTGTAAGTTTTATTCATAAAATAAAAATAACGAATACATGATCAAGTTATCTATATCTAACTTGAAGCCAAATACTATGTAAGGACCTAATTATTATTATGGTTTTAATAAATTAACGAAAAAATATACTTCTACGAGATATAGAAAGTAGTTCATACATCAATTCAAACTATCTGGTGGTTAATCTTTGTTAAAAAATCCTGTTTAAATAATAATATTAAACACGATTTAGTAGTAGAGTACGTGTAAAAACCAATTTGAAAAAAATATAAAGGAAGTTCAATGAACTTAAGTTGATAAAAAATGTCCAACATAAGCTATTATCAAAGCGTTCAGAGATTAATTACGCAATAAATATAATTTGCACGGTACTTTTCTATAAGATTTCACGCCTAGCATGTATTTATCTTGATACAATACGACCTTGAATGAATGTAGGAGATGTATAACATTAGAACAATGAGCCATCTCGATACATAAAGACATAGCAGCTCTCTTATTAACGTCTTACCAAACTTGCTATTTGGCTCAATGTCAATGACTATTATTATTTTTATCCAAAAAGCCGCTTTCATTCCAATTCTCGACGTATTTTGCTTTTTGTTTTATACAAAACTATTATCATTTTAATTAATGATTTAACGTAATTAAGCCTAAAATAAGAGCTATGTATGAATATAATAATATGTACAGCATAAAATGTATTGAAAAGAAAAGAGTAACTGTTGGTACATACTAAAATGAAGCATAATATATTATTGACAATCAAAATAATTTCCATGCAAAAATAACTTAGGTCCAATCGCCAAAAAAGTATTTATTTTATTTTTCTGAAAATATGCTGTAATGTTAAAAATCAATTGAATATTCTTGTTAATTTTTACCTTCCAATACACTCTCACTTTTTAAATGAAAAATGCTACAGAATTTACGGTATTCTTAACGATATTAGTATAGCGGTTTTGTGGCTAGAATTAAGTAAATTGATGTTCTGTTCTGCTAAGCGTCACTGATAAAAAACTAAAAAATAAAGAATTGTTTTTTTTAATAGAAAATCAAATTGATTGGTAGGAACATTAAAGCCGTTAGTTAACCTAGTAGGAATAATCATTTTCGTATACTCTTCTTAAATAGTTGTAAGTTATACACTACTATTAATTGTTTTTCACATTTGTGAATTTTACTAAATACTTGTTTTAATTATTTTCCTGCGAATTATTGATTTAATTTTTTATTTGATGGTCGACGATAGTATCACATAATACGTTTTATAGGTCGAAAAAGTTTTCGAAACACTTTTCTAAAAATTCTTTGGACAAAGTCTATTCGGTCAATATGACGCTCAAAATAGTGCAGAAATAGCATTTTTAATACTTACTAGTATTGCAAACAATGGCTTTA
This sequence comes from Hestina assimilis, assembly GCA_023373885.1. Classification (NCBI taxonomy): domain Eukaryota; kingdom Metazoa; phylum Arthropoda; class Insecta; order Lepidoptera; family Nymphalidae; genus Hestina; species Hestina assimilis. The sequence continues at coordinate 7,699,300 of CM041755.1, read as the reverse complement.
AAAACAGTACCATATTACTCAACCACGGGTACTCAATATATGTATCAGATTACAATAGAATAAAATCAACAAAGGTTATAGTATATTTCACGGTTGAGAGAGGATGGTCCACCACGCGTCCATTACCCAATCAACGCATGGAACAACAGAGGGCCACCGGCTTTATGCAATACGCACAATAACATTGCGAAGGGACTATCTTATTTAGTTATCGCACTATAGTCCATACAGCTGTTAATATTTCCATTAATTGATTTTACTAATAATTCTAATTTGAATAAGTAACTTAAAATTAGGATTTAAAGAAAACTGACGAATCCATATGCTTCGAGATTTCTATTCAAAATTTAATAATAAATTAGAGTTTTAAAATTATACAAATAAAATGAAAACTGATTAAAATATAAATATTGATGTAATTTACAAAAACTAAAAAAGCTAATGAAAAAAATGTTAAGTAGGTAGGTATATATTGCAAATTATGCGGAAACGACTCATATTCCTAACATAATCGCTCATCTCTACATAGCTCCTTGTAGATTTGCATTTGATTAGATTAGCGGTAGAATGGTGAGAATAGTTTGTCATACTAAGTTGATCATTGCAAGCATTGTTAGGATAGTCATCTTTGACCCGTCGGCGGCGTGTGATGAATTGTCAGTTATTCGACTCACATTGCACGCCACCATAAACGTGGTCGCATTCCTCTGACCTACATTATTCTTTTCCCATGAAATTATTGTAATTAAAGAAAATAGATTATATTTTAATGTTTTATTGAAAATACCCAAAATATATCTGAATTAATAATAATAAGGATATTTTTGTAACTGATTAAACTCAAGTTAAAATACGATAACAAATGTTTGATTATGAAGAATTTAGAAAGATAATTCATGTTATGGATAGAGATATTAAATTAAATTGGTAATTATTGAGTAATAAATGTTCAATTTGAATTTTCGTACCTATACTTTTAAAACGATTTATTTCATAATTGTAGTAATCTATTTATGATGTACAAGCCGGTACTAAACCTATATATTATTTTCTGTAAAATGGAACGCTTCGATCACATTATCGTTCCAAATTTATCTAATTTGCGCTTTCGAATGAATGATTTTATTTTTGTTCGTATCGAAATCAATTTGCTGGAGTAATGTGGCGACAGATGGTAAGTACTGGTGCGGCAGTCCGATGGCCTAATTTTTATAATGCGTGCAGTGGCTGCGGCGTGCGAACAGCCCTGGCATACTTTGTCTTACAATCTTCGATAATTATTGTTTGTGCAAAACTTTCATGGGGTCGTGACTGTGAAATGGTGCATTACCGACGATAATTCAATAGTTTGACTTTTTATTTTGATGATAGATGCAATCTAAGCGTTCTTAGTTATAATGCTTTTTATCACTTATCGCATTTGACTAACGGTTTACTTTCGAAAACGTTTTAGGTCAATGTTATGCTACTTATTTATGTAACGATTCTCATAGGAAGTTGTACACACGTATGATTATCAAAGGCAGACGGAGTCGCGTTTACAGGAAGGACGTAGTTAGGCGCCTTTAGTTTTATCTTAAGGCTATCAAACGTTCCAAAGTTTACGTTGAAAACCTTACCTTTATTTTTTATTAAATTACAAGATAAGGTAATTCGATTTTTATTGTAGGACGTAGATTTGATATTATAATTACGCTGTTAGATTTAAAGATACGCACTATAACAGGATGCAGCATTACATTATTTATATAAAGCACGTGAGGCAGCAATCGTCTTTAACTCTTAGATATAATCGCATCCAATGATTATTTTAATTAATTAGCTTATTTATTTTAGGTAGTATTCCTGTCAGATAAGAACAGCTACATCCCAGTCAGCATCAAACCTAGGTCTCCTCCCGTGGACGCCAGCTGGAGGGAGCCTCCTGCCTGGGAGAGAGAGTATAGACGACACAGGACCAATGGTAGCAGAGTACAATGTGAGTCTGTTTAATAATAACTATTTTCGGTATTGTGAAAAATTATATAATAATTCTTGTTTTGGTAGATATTAATGTTAAAAAAAAATACAAAAGTCCTTATTAAAATGATTGAATGCCTTTATGTAATAATTACGCCAAATAGTAAATTTTCAGTTCAGTAGCTCTTTTATTACAGTATAAATATAGGCGTATTATTCCACTTACTTCAGTCACAGTCGGTAGTTAAACAAATCTTGCGATATAGTAATCGTTAAAACACAGACAATAATGTAATGTGTGACCAATTTGTAAACAGCGGATTTCCCATACATGCTCACACATATTGTGCTGTTTTGCAAAACCGGACATATTTTGATATTATCAACGCACTTGCCGCCTTACTTAAACAATATCTTGTCTATTTTCATATCGTAATATATTAGTAACAAACTAAAGCTTACCATTTTGTTAAATCTATAGGTTGAGATTGCAATAAAACTGCAAAAACAAGAGTTAAAAGCAAGAATTACTTTAATATATATTATTCCCCAAATAGGACTTTAAGTGAAATCAATCTTTCCTTTGAATAATAAATGTATTCGTAAAACGAATGATGTAAGAAAATAGACTCTAATTTAAAAATTTTTGTTATTTAGATATTGAAGCAGAATGTCAGGACGACTTTATGAAGATAAGAGTTGGATTTAATGGATCATTTAATGGCTTGGTTTATTCCGCCGGTAAGTTATTCTAAAATAACAATAAAATATATTTATTTATGGAGACGCTGTGGCGAAGTGGTAGCAAACCTGCCTTAACCACAGGTCGCGGTTTCGATCCCGCTAGGGGCATGTTTGTACTGACCATAGGCATGTTCTGGTCTGGATGTGTCTGTCTTTGTCATTCTATGTGTTTCCGGGCCCACATATTATATTACTATCCTAATGGATGCCTGTTGAGTGTGTACCGTTTATATATTATTAAATAATAAAGTAAAAATAATTTTATGAATTGTTACATATGATATATTTAATTTTTATAACTTAGATAACATTAGTCTTGTCTAATATGTGCTTAAAATAAATTTCACTACTGATATTAAATTTTTAATGCAAATGAGTCCAAGAGTTCTTATAACTATAACATCGCGGGTTCATACTTTATAGACTCAGGAAACTTTATACAATTATAGATATATACTTTAATCGTCACCATATTACATTTTTATTAAGCGAAATTCCTTACTTGTAAACAAAAGACGATATCGAGACGCAGATTGATAAAAGTAATGCCGCAGCGAAAGCATACATAATTTTATAATTTCCTTACGAGTATAGCTAACTGTACTAGTGTCATACTTGTTACCACAACTTGTTACTTTTGCAATTATTTTTGTTCTATAGCAATTTGCTATTTGACACTAAAAATGAATTCACTATATTATAAGCACCCATTTTATAATTGATATTCTCAAAGCATGACAAAGTCAATACGTCTGATTTTTAAAAAATTAATATTTAAAAGTTACACTTATCTAATTGTTTCTATTATTTAATATTTTCGTTTGTATGATATAAGTTTTGATAATATAATTGGTAACATTTTCTTACGTATTGTAATGTTCTATGTCTGTTTCTGATACGTTCTGCTTTGACGGCTTCGTATCGAAGATATTTGGACGCAAATAAGCAATACCATGTCAACCCACACGGATGTCATTTCGAGAAAAACGCGTTTGCAAATTTTGAACAACTTGCTTTATATGATTTTTTTTATGTATTTTAGTTTTTGGCAACTTCAACATGTATGTAAGTTATTTTACTTATACATAAAATAAGCATACAAACTGCATATTTTGTATATAATATAACCCAAAACGTTTAAAATAATACATAAATTGCAAGATTAAAAATCGCTTTTTAGAAGTTTTAGAGCTTAAAACCCTACAAATATTAAAGAAAAATGTTCTTCAGCCATTTACCAACACTTCTGCATATATAACTCAGTTTTTTCAATTTTGTGGGTTGACATGGTATTACTTATTTGCGTCCATTTATGGATTGCAGGAAAATTAATAATTTTTGTGGAAATTAGGTATTATAAAAAGACTAGCATAGCTTCGACCGCGGGAATAACGTTTTATAATAAGGCATCTTTATTGCAATACTAATAAATACAATACAAACTTTCATTCCTAATTTATTATTATTTTACACCCTTGAGGGTAAAAGTTTTACAAACTTTGAATTTCATATTTATTTAAATCCATAAACATATAAAGTCCTTTCTCAGGGTCTGGACTATCTGTGTACCAAATTTCATTGAAATCGGTTAGGTAGTTTTGGCATGGAAGCGCGACAGACAGATAGACATACCGAGTTACTTCTGCATTTATAATATTAGTAAAGATTAAATTTGTAAGATATTGAAATTTTACAACCAGAAGTAGCGTTAATACGTGTATCTTCCCACTCATTTAATACACATGTAAATTTCGCACAGCGCTATAAAAAACCATATCCGAATCAAAGTCGGTAGTAAATTTGTTACAATATCCGTTACATTAACGTCTACCGCACAGACAAACATGATAAGGTGTTGATATGCGTTAAAAAAACAATCAAATACACTGTTAATGGTGCTTTTCATTGCTTTAGAGAATTCGGCAACCTTGTTACCTACAAACACACTATGCTCAGACAATACGTTAAAATTTCACTTATCAATAGCTATATAATGACTTTTTTATACTAATTTTATGCATTTAAAATGGAAGTAGTAATTCATTCGCAATTTTATGAAGTGTAAACGTAATTGTTATTATACGTGTAACCTTATTTCTGCGTAAAGAATTTTAGCAAATCTTTTTATATGGTTACTAAAATCTCGTTGTGTGACTTTAAAATTATTTTGCATCCCGTGTAAAATTTATCATACTGATTAGCGTGAAGTGGTTTACTGGTCAGACATACGGGAAGCCTTTTATGTTTCTGAAACGGTTTAATGTCAGAATAGTCACACTAATAGCCTAACAGCCTAATATCGCACTGATGGAGCTTAATCCATCGGGCTGGTCCACTGCGCCTTGGCGGATATACATGTCTTAGAATTTCTTCCGCGATATCCAAGTTTTCTCATGATATTATCCTTCTCGAGTGGCAACGAGTTAAATTCGAAACACAAATTAAGTAGTTGAAAACTCAGACATTCTTGCCAGGATTTGAGTCCGCGACCTTTGGTTAAGAAGAGATTCGATCATGACATATTTTAAAAATCTGACCAAAGTTTTTGGCGTTGATTTATTGACGTATTTACGAATGCGATATTGGAAATGCATTGGTAGATTGAAGTTTAATATTCGCAGGTTATTCCTACGATCCCGACTGCATGTACATTAACGGTTCGGGTCGTGACTACTACGAGTTCTACATACAATTGAACCGTTGTGGCACTCTGGGAAGGAACAGCCAACACGATGACACGAGGAAACATCCTACTGTAAGTTTATATCGACATAAAACATGCCCAGCCATAGCTAGATGATTCTTTTTCAATCTAATTTTTTACTTTTAAGTTCGTTCCTTTTTACTTTTTTTATTTGATTGGTTGTAGTTTTTATATGGATTTAGACAATCTCTGCCCCTTTTAAATGGCATACTTGTAAATATATTTTTCTCCTCAAAGCAACGAACGGTCTAATAAATCAGAATCGAACCAGATATTTCCGCGATCATTAAGACTGCCGTTGAGCTATTTATTGGATAAATTATTAGATTATCACAAATGACCAAGTTTTAACATTTATTAGTAGATATATGTAACTTGGCGTTGATATCTGTTTGATTGACTAACTAACAATAAATTTTTATAGTGCAAATTACGCATATAAGTTCGAGTACATAGAACACTGTTTGAGGTTTTTGAATAATAAAGCGTTTCAGTTTTAGGGGTGAATGAACCGGCTTGACTTGAAATAATACCCTCTTATATCTATCGTAAATCAATGTAAACGCCTGATCCCTAAACCTTTTTCCACTTCCTTTTTCTAGTCCTCTTTATTCCTAATCTCAGATGGCACGATGATGGTTTTGTTAACGTCAATAAGTTACATAGTACTGTAATCTATTTGAACAAATACCATTACATACATACATTCTACGGTCTATAATAATACATTTATAACTCCATCAATATAAATAAATGTGTTAACTATATAGATGCATACTTTAAAAATAGTCTAACAGTGAAAAATCAATCTCTTGTAGAAGAATTTGATGTGGAACACGATAACGGTGCAGTACAACTCGCTGATCGAGGAAGAACTAGACGAACATTTCAAAGTGACCTGCGAGTATGGTTACGACTTCTGGAAGACTGTTACATTTCCCTTTCTAGACGTCGAGTAAGTGACACATGACTAATAAAATATTTTAGTTGAATGTTACTTTTAAGTGGTAAATGTTAATGTTAAAAGATATGGTATGATTGATATAGCGTAAAATTTAACGTACCCTTACCGCACGGGCTGCGACCGCCAACGTAGCCCTCATCCTGATGAAGGACCTCCGAAGGGGTCCGAAAGTAGTCGGTATCTAAACCGATTTAACGAGAGTTTTAGCCGTTTAAATTTTACATTAAATTAAATGTTAATTCTCACGATAGTTTTAATAATTTAATGGTATATAATTATTCTGTAACGATGTATCAATGTAACGATGTACTATAATAAATCCGTTAAAAGGAATCAATTAAAATTGTTAATCTAATAAAAGCCAGAAAGGTAAAATCTGAAAAGGTTATTTTACTCTGGCTATAATTAAGATAAAATACCCCTTCGATCATTGCAATATGGCGGCCTTTTTTCGTCACTGTGAATGACTTATAAAATTTTAGTCAAATATCAAATTGCCGTCATAAATCTGCCGTTCCTTATAACATGCTATTAGGGCACGCACCTTCTTGGCCTATATGGAAAACCATCTACTATCTGAAACTAATGATATCGCACAGTATCACAAAGATTTTACCGGCGTAGAGACGTCACGACTCCATCATCCGCTGTTGGGATAGTGTCTGTCACAGCAGAGATTATTTCACCAGTGCATTCAGTCATACTGATGGTAGGTCTTTTGTTGCAAGAGGCCGGCTAGGTAGGTACAACCGCAGTATCAAATATTCTACCGCCAAATAGAAGTGCTAAGGCATTACTGTGTTCCGGTTTGAAGGGCACTGTAGGCTAATTAAATTACTGGGCAAAGTAGATTCGAGAACCAATATCTCGAGGTTGGCAATGCATGAGTGGCACCTACCAATGGTATTGCGCACGCTCATAGCTTACGACAACCGCTTACCATCAGGTGGCCGCTTGCTTGCCAACTTGAAACATAAAAAAAGATAGGTTGTGTCATCTAATTAAATCGCTTATTTATATTATTGTATACAATCTTTAAAGTTTTTTTCAGAGTTGCAACGGGTAATCCGGTAGTGTTTACTCTACAGCCTCCGGAGTGTTATATGGAGATCCGGTCCGGGTATGGTGCGACGGGCGCGCGGGTCACCGGCCCGGTCCGAGTGGGTGATCCGCTCACCTTGCTCATATACATGAGAAGTGCTTATGGTAATATTTATATGAAAAACTGTTCTTACGTCAGTACATAATTATATCTTTCTTAAGGAGTTAAATCGATGCTGAACTGATACTAATACTAGAATAACTACTTAACTTTTTACTTTACATAGTTTAATGTAAATTATATTTCAATATTATTTTTCATTATTACGTTAGAATGTTCGTACGTTAGGTACAACAGACTGTCAGTACAGGTGAACAGTTTAATGTAATATGTACATATATTGATTTAATTCACAAGAGTGGGGCTATAAATCTGAAATCTATTATTATTTGTTGGTTTGGTTATAATTATATTATATTTACTAGAATTATATAATTGTCGTCCTTAGACTAATGAGTGTAATAGAACACATATTACACTAAATAATATTTTTGATATAATATAATTATTCGGACTTATTATCAATTATGTACAAAAACCAAGTAGGTACTTAATCTGAGAAATGTTACTTTAGAATTAACATTTTTTTATTTATTGGACTGAAAAAATTGTTTGTTATTTTGAACGCGGAATCTAAAAAGGAAAAATTTACGACATCAACCTGCGACCCGTAAGAAGGAACTGCAGTAACCACAAACATCAATCAATTTAGCGGCATAAACTATGACACGACACGACTGTGGATCGGTGTCTCGGAGTCTGAAACGAAACCGCGGACTGATGCTAGTGTATAATTATAACGCCAACGTAATCAAAGCCTGTTAAATCATTTAAGGTCAATTATACCCGACGTTCAATGAGTTACCGTAACGAACAAGGGCAGAAAATTAACGGTCACCGCTGATCGCGTGTTTACTTGCCATTCTAATTCACAAAATTTATCGATTCGAAGTTCATCGATCTTTTGTTATGAACGAATTTTTATTGAAATAGCTGTATTACGTTACTCAATCGGATAAGTGTGTCAGTCAAATTTAATTGGAGCTAAAGGTATGCGTTCATTACAGACGGCTTCGATATAGTTGTGAACGATTGCTTCGCGCACAACGGAGCTGCGAAGAGAATACAGCTTATTGATGAATATGGGTATGTAATGAAGTTTTTATAATACCACGAAATAAATAAATAAACGCTGCATACTCAACGGTCCCATTACGATAGTGATATCCTGTATCAGGGGTCCGGAAACACATAAAAGGACAAGGACAAATATACACAGAACGGAAAATATGCTTGCATGGTCAATACCAACATATAATGCCCCGAGCGGGAATCGAACCAGCGACCTTTGGCGTTTAAGGCAGGTTCGCTACCGCTGCGCCGTAACGTTGTCGAGTAAAATTTCTATTATGATAATTATTAAAAAGGATATATTATAATAATTAAAAAGGATTGTATTCTAGATATTCTGTTGTTCGTGGAATGTTTTATATACCCTATGTACATCGGTATACATAAGTACTATGTATAATTGAGTATTTGAAAGCGGGTCCATTAGCGTTACCTAAACGAAACCAAATTGAAATAATGTATCGCTAAAGTCAAAAATTATATACTTAAAAAAATTTTTTCGGTGGGTCTTGTCGTCACTGCATAACCGAAAATAATACATTTTACGGTTACATTACTAACTGCACCTTTGTCCGTTTTATTAATTTAATCAAAACATTTAAATATGATAAATGTATATTAATTTCTTTTATAAACTAGTTAACAATTAGTTCTATAAATCTTAACAAATTCTTATAATTATAAACCACTTTAACCAGCTTCTATGACTTGCGCATGTTGAATAAACTACTAATAAAAAAAATATTGGTGAGAATGATCTACCAAGAACTAAGTTAATCATATGTTATAAGATAATAACTGGCCAAGATAATAACCACATGGACATCCACATTGAAAACAATGTCTGTATGGTCAATACAAACACATACCACGAGAGAGAATTCAACCTAAAAATTATTTTCATTATGGTTGATATCATACAAGGGTTTTTATATATCAACGCATGCAATGTTATAAAATGTTTTTTCACCAGGTGTCCAGTGGATGATAAGCTGATCTCTCGTTTCCGCGGCTCGTGGTCCGAGGCGGGCGTGTTCGAGACGCAGGTGTACGCTTATATGAAAACGTTTCGATTCACCGGCTCCCCTGCGCTGTATATCGAGTGCGATGTTAGAATGTGCCATGGGAGGTGTCCTGTAAGTATTGCTTTATTTCTTAAGGTTTTTTAGAAATATGACAAGAGTCGATTGTCGAGTGCAACTTTTAGTAAAAAGATAGCATACTAGTATACCGTGTACTTGACGATTCCGCTCAATGGCAGGAATGCACTGTAGACTGTAGCCTATGGTTACGTGCAATACCAGAGATACAAAGGTCGTGTTGGTAAGGAAGAGAGGAGGTAGACGAGGAAAACGAAACAGGACGATTATTATTACATCCCATCCATATTCTGTGTGACTAGCCATTATTGCATACAACATTGAGGTTCTATTACTTACAAAATCAGATTAAACTTTTAAATAACACAGCCATCCATCCATAGTCTGACCATTTATCGGCTAATGTAAATTGTAATGCATCTGTTCGTGTAGTCGCAACCGTGTCACTGGCGCAACATGAAGAGCGTGCGTCGTCGGTCGGCGGAGACGGCGAGCGTGGCGCCGCGTCTCTCCGAGAACATCTCGCTGTTCCAGTCACTGCGAGTCCTGCAGGAGGGGGAGGAGGACGAACACGCCGCTGGTAATTAAATAAACGCTACACATTAGTAATATCCTGTGTCGAACGTTCGAAAACACACAAACATAACCACTCAGTATGGATCAGTATTATTCTCAATGACAGTGTTAGGTACAAAAGTAAATGCATCAATCAAAATAATTATTTAAATTTTATTTATAAATAATAATTAAGTATATAAAATTATTAAAACTTATCAAAAATGCTACAATGTAAATGAAATTAATATAACTATAAAATACTAAATTATTATTTAGAAAGAATTTATAGAAATATGGAAAATAAATTTGCCATTTATGCCATTATGTACATGTCCTATGTCGTATGTAAAGGAGTCGGGATGTGACGAACCCATCGCCCGCTGTTGGGATAACCTCTGTCACAACAGAGATTATTCCACCAGTGCAATCAGTCACACTGGTGGTAGGTTTTGTTGCAAGAGGCCGGCTAGGTAGGTACCACCGTAGTGTCCAATATTCTGCCGCCAAATAGTAGTGCTTAGGCACTACTGTATTCCGGTTTGAAGGGCATTGTACGCTAGTGAAATTACTGGGCGAACGAGATTTAAGAACTAATATCTCGAGGTTGGCAACGCGTGAGTGGCACCTACTAATGGTGCTGCAAGCGCTCATAGACTGCGGCAGCCACTTACCATCAGGTGGGCCGTATGCTTGTTTGCCAACTTCTAACATAAAAAAAAAAATGTAGAATAATACGGATAGTACAAAAATGTTTGGCCTTTATAAAAGCGGGGAAATCTATCTTTGCTCGTTTCACTTTAGTCTACGAAATTTATTTTCCGAAAATTATTAACGACGTGATCCATTCCTCCATAGTGACGGAAGGCCAAACCTGCATGAAGACCTCGGCGCTATCGGCTATGATAGTCTCGTGCGGCGTGCTGCTGGCAGCGCTACTGGCGGCGCTACTGGTGGCCGCGCGCGGCTGGCGACGCAACCGCAGCGAGCGACCACCGCTACACGCGTATGTGCCACACAAGGGAAGAATAAAATAACTCTTAGCCATGTAATTTAGTTACAAGTTTGTACGTTTTAGTTCATACAGTTTATAAGTATGATTGATGTCAAAGTAAAAATAGGTCTTGAAATGACAATAATTTTCATGTAAAATCCATCCAAGATGTCTGAGGTGTTTATATGAAGACTTATTTTGTCAGGCAATTAATTAACAGTTGTGTATTGGGAAATATAAACCCAACGACACTATCAAGGCCAGTAAGGCCAACAACATTTTTTGAAATAAATAGGAAAATGTATGAAACGTCAATTTTAACGATTCTAGATATTATATGATATAAACAAATGAACGTAAAAATTTCGACAAATTGTGAGGATTTGTATTTTTATTTACAAAATATATCTCCTCCTTTTTGCCTTTAAATCCTCGATGATTGTGATAAGATCCGCTTATTTAGAATACTTAATTTATTATAATTTAGTATAATAGTAAATTTAAGGAAACCACGAGATCATGTAAATATTATTATAAGGTTACTATTAGGTATTATTTTTATAATTATACAATTATAGGTTTTTTTTGTTGCGTTTTTATTTATCCTAACTAATATTATACATGCAAAAGTGAGAATTTTTATTAGTGTCGTTTTACAAACATGGGACCATGGAGACAGTTATAACCTACTTTTTGTCGCGAAAACCAAACTTTAATGGGATTTAATAGGGAATGAAAGATTGTATGGAGAACCAATTATTTTTATATTGCATTAAAGGGCAGAAGTTAGTATGAAAATAAAACCAGCTTTTTGTGAAACAATATATTTTAAAAATACACACATCACACAATAACAAAACAACAAAAAATGATTTAAAAATTCGTTGTATCAAATTAAATAACAAAAAGAGGTAAAACGTATACTAATTGTAAAAATATTGCAATACTGTCATGATTTGTTCTTGATTAAAATAAAACTTGTACAAAACTCGATCTTATATAAACTTCATAAATATAACATTAAGATTTTATGGTTTTTCATCGGTGGGAATTTTTTCTAAAACATTCTTTAAATATTCCATGGCATTATCTAGTATTTGTACTTCACATTCCTTTAGTAGTTTCACATTTTTCCTTAAAATAAGAAGACATTATATAAATAATAAACACGGTGACATATTAATAGATAACGCATTTTATGTACGTATTAATAAATAAATAGAAATGATTTCACTCCTTTTAAAATGTGTGTCGCACGCGGCGAAGTGGAAGCGTTTACAAAGTTAGAAGTAAAAAAATTAAATGGGATTGTGCAGATATAAAACTTTAGAAAAATATCAGAACAGCGAAAGAAAAGATCACATCTATGTCGAGGTATAGTTTACGGCTTTCTATTATTCAATTAATTCCAAGAAATAAGGCTGGCGCAGAGACTTGTGCGGAGAGGTATTATATATACTTAGGCACTGTATTGTATCATATGAGACTACTAAAATTCTACGTCTTCAAACTATTTGAAATGATCGCCTCAGACCCAGACTGAAAGGACCAATGTTAATAAGTTTGTAAGTCACCTATTTATAGATCCTGGTTCCTCCTGGTTCCCCTTATAAGAGGCTTTAATAAGTCCGCAGCGTGTTAGCAAATAGCTGTAGGCTCTTCGGTCGATATCGGCACCGACTTCAGCAGTGCTGCTGTCGTCTGAAGAAACGAGCTCGCTCGGCATACTTTGATCCGACCATTTCTTTAGTTCCTCTGAAAATAAAATATTAATTATTTTTAAGTGTGTGAACATTTAACTTTATTTCAAGATAAGGTGTCATCCCAATAAGTGACAGTGATTAAAAATATACATAAACTATTATTATTTTTTTATATACCTTTTTTCTATACTATTTATTTCTTTCATTATATTTAAGTAATTAATAACGATAATGAATAAATAATTAATTGAACTTAGAAGAAATAATAACTTTATTATATACTTAATTCCGTTTTCCCATTTGATAAAAAATATATTTAAATAAATAAGACGAAATCAATATTTTTGTCTAACATTTTTGTCCATGATTGTATCTGTGCAGAAGCGGCCATTTTGGTTCATTTTAAATAAAGAGAACTATACTAAATATAATAATTGACGACGTTGTGGCGCAGCGGTAGCGAACCTGCCTTAAACGCCACAGGTCGCGGGTTCGATTCCCGCTCGGAGCATAATATGTTTGTATTGACCATGCAAGCATATTTTCCGGTCTGGGTGTATTTGTTCTTGTCATTGTGAATGTTTCCGGACCCCGACACAGGATATTAGTATCCTAATGGGGGCCGTTGAGTGTGTAGCGTTTATTATTAAATCATTAAATGAAAAAAAAAAGCGAACTGCGTTAAAATACATATTAAAAAGTGAAAAACAATGGTAATAATATAAATGTAACTTGAATGTTAGTAACGGTATAGCAGGCGGGGACAATCTTTTCCTTCAATTGTTGGTGTTTAAATAGAAACCTTTAAATTACATACACGAATATGTATTATTTTTTGCCATAAAGGAATAAATATAGATACATAAACAATAAACACATTACCATCATTTACATAGCGCAGTCGGTTCTTTTTAAAAAAGATATCCCTGATTATACCAAGGTATAAAAAAAAATTTACGTAGCATTTTTCACTTAGAATTATGTTTTAATTTGCTATTTTTGCCACTAATAACAACCAAAATATTTTGATCGACACGCATATTATATACGTATATCGAGATGCATACTCTACTGCATGCGGAAAGGAAACCTGGACTATATTTTATTAAAGTCACAAAAAAAAAATTTTGGACTGACCTTGATTCATATTAAATATCCTTATAAACGCCAGCAGCTCAGCACTAATAGGATTTGCATTTTTGTACAAGCTGTAATGCGTGACTCCGGCTAACCCAAGCTTAGTAAGTAGACTCAACTTCGCTTCCCGAAGAGGATCACCGGAACTAACTCCTAGCGCGATTGATAGACTATCGTTCTGATTTTGTGGGTACACGAATCTGTAAATAATAGAATTTATGTAATACATAAGTACAGAATAAGGTGAGCGTGGCGTTTCGCAAATACTGGCTGTATGGTCATATGGCCATAAAATCCATATATATGAAACCTACGAGTGTAATACCAAAGATAAAAAAAAAATGCTAATTCTTTTGAACTGTCTTCGTTCGTCAAAAATAATTCAACCGATTACTCTAAAATGGCTAGACCGATTTGGATAATTCTTTCGAAGTGAAACTTCTTTAGAATCGTTGTGATTTCAAACCATATGCAACGGAGAAAAGACAGGTAAGAGACAAAATTACAAAAATGTGTAGATGAAGCCGGCAAATAATGAGACGGAAATAGACAGAACAGACAGACAGACAGACAGACAGACAGACAGACAGACAGACAGACAGACAGACAGACAGACAGACAGACAGACAGACAGACAGACAGACAGACAGACAGACAGACAGACAGACAGACAGACAGACAGACAGACAGACAGACAGACAGACAGACAGACAGACAGACAGACAGACAGACAGACAGACAGACAGACAGACAGACAGACAGACAGACAGACGGGCAGACAGACAGACAGACAGACAGACAGACAGACAGACGACAGACAGACAGACAGACAGACAGACAGACAGACAGACAGACGAACAGACAGACAGACAGACAGACAGACAGACAGACAGACAGACAGACAGACAGACAGACAGACAGACAGACAGACAGACAGACAGACAGACAGACAGACAGACAGACAGACAGACAGACAGACAGACAGACAGACAGACAGTTTAAGCCTTTACTCGCTGACTAATTTTAGCTAAAGAAGTTTTACTTCCATATTGTGTTCTAAAGCACACTGTTTTTTTTAAATTTTATTTGAAAGAGTATAATCGCGACGTGGTTCTGTTGTAATCTGGTCCTTTGTGGAACTGCCGCTGATGACCACATATGGCTACTAAAACTCCTCAAAACTCATTAATATCTCACGGGTTGCAATACAATTAAGTACAGTACAGTTGACGAACTATTTTCCGACGAAGGTATCATTCCAAATTTAAAAATGTAAAATAATTTTATACAAAAGACAGCCTTCAAGACTAAAAAGCAAATATATATATATATATATTTTTTTTTAACAACAAAAGTCGATGTTGTCAGTGTTCTAAAGACCTAGCACCAGCTTCTGTTGTAAAAAAAGATTTATCACATTATAAACACTTAATAAAGTCATAATAATACACACTTCGTTTAACTTAGTGCTTATTACAAACGATCTAAATTTTTTGCCTTCGATGTAATGCTACAGTAGTGTTATATTACATCACACGATTATGTCAGTTTGTTTACGTATTATGCTTTTTTGTTTGGCACATTGATTGGCTACACTAATTGTTCGATCAAGAAAACATTTCAATGTTTTCGTTTTTTATGAAATTCTATACTATTCATTGACTTAATTTAAACAATGGACCGACCCATGTTGATTTATTTTACGCATCGTTTTTTACCAGGACAACGTTTGCCGGACCCTCTAGTCCCCCTCTAAAACTATAACAACTATGAAAATTATACTTTTAATTTATTCATAATTTCCGTTTTCATGGATGGCTGTTTTCTTTATTAAACGATAGGATACATTAAAGATTTTAATTCTTCATCTTCTTCTCCTTATCGAGAGCTTAGTGGCCATTTTAAGTGTCCTCCGAAGCACAGAGACGCTTAATTGAAATACCACTATGCCAGTCACCCATCTAGTGACTGACCGCGCCTAAAGTTGCTTTACCCACCGATCGTTTACCGATCACTGAGCGCACCTGAATATATAGAATAAGGTATTTTGGCGTGATTACGCAGTCACTAACTATACGTATACGAAGTTGCAGGTAAAAGCTAGCATTTATATTTGAAGCGTTATACCCATTATGTAGGAACAGGTCTGAGTTCGGTCTCGCACCGTAGAATATGAAGATCTGCTCGCCGCGCTTGAAGTCGCGCAGCGCGTAACACTCCCCGCGATTCAACTCCTTGTTATAATCGGTGGTTATCTGGAATATATTTTATTTAAGTATTAAAATAAATTAAAATTAAACAAATTTTAAACTCACATAAATAAATAAATAAAATTAATAAATAAACGTTGCACACTCACAGGCCCCCATTAGGATAGTAATATCCTGTGTCGGGGTCCGGAAAACATTCACAATGACAAGGACAAATACACCCAGACCGGAAAATATGCTTGCATGGTCATACAAACATATTATGCTCCGGGCGGGAATTGAACCCGCGACCTGTGGCGTTTAAGGCAGGTTCGCTACCGCTGCGCCACAACGTCGTCAAATAGCATAGCTTCAGACCAGCGTTTTATAGGATTGTACAAGTATAGGTGCATATAGGCGCGGTTTGTAACACACCCGCAACTTGTACGAGCGTTGACGCGTTTATAACATGGTATAAGCGCGTAATATGAGTTCGGCTTTTTGAGTCGCGAAGTGAAGCGCACGTGTAAGCGCTTATGTTGAAATGACCGTAGATCATTCGCGCTTCCGCGTTCGATAAAAAAAACGCTGGTGTGAAATCACCCTAAGGTTATTTAACATTCAGAGGGACGCTCGTGTGAGTTATACTAGCTTACTTACAATAACAAAATAAAAACTGAACTCATCTTAAAAGAACCAGAGTCTTAAGTAAAACTGCCCGATTGCCCCGACACAAGGACGCCCATACATACACAATTCAGTTCAGTTCTGTTTTATAATTTGCATTCTTTTTGTACCATATTTCCCGGTATTTTCCAGGGTCTGCTTCTCAGGGTCTTACGTGATTAGGTAACTGTCAGCCCTGGTTTTTATCACATAACATATGATAATAATAATGATAATATTATTTGACGACGTTGTGGCGCAGCGGTAGCGAACCTGCCTTAAACGCCACAGGTCGCGGGTTCGATTCCCGCTCGGAGCATAATATGTTTGTATTGACCATACAAGCATATTTTCCGGTCTGGGTGTATTTGTCCTTGTCATTGTGAATGTTTCCGGACCCCCGACACAGGATATTAGTATCCTAATGGGGGCCGTTGAGTGTGTAGCGTTTATAAAAAAAAATATGTAACTCTAGATAGGTAATTTGCTCTTATACAATGAGTTACTGGTTCGCCTTTAGGGCTGTGGAGGTGAGACGGCAATCGCTCTGTGTAAAAAATAGTAACCTGTTTAGTCCGGGTAAGAGTAAAAATCAGACCTGGGTAAATACCGAAAATAATGCTAGGAAGAAGATTAATAAATAAAAAAATTACGAGAAGAGAAAGCTAATTTAATCTGCGTAAAACATTGAACATTTATGTTTTTTTAGATTATATATTTAATTATCTTTATTAGAGTATATCCTATTATAGTATACCTATTCTCTACACATACTATACATACCTTCCCATGTTCATGATTGCACATATCCCATAGAGGTATGAAAGCAGTGGTTGGAGTGTCACCCAGTTGTATATTATTCTGTCTCGTCATGACAGTCGACACCGCCCACCTGCCGAGTATATTAGAATTCATGATTAAAAATGAGGTCACGAGAAGATTAATAGAAATTTCCTAACAGTACCTACTCTGTGTTAAATATTACATTTATACCAATGGAATTCAAACAATTTAAGATTACGAAACGAACTCGTTTCGTTGTAAACTGGAAAACGTTTGCTTCTGCTTTTTCCATTTCTTCCTTCGTTCTCTTAAATCACTCTGACAATAAAATAATGTTAGACGATGACTCATACACGGCACACTAAATAATCTTTGCCAGCGGGGAAGAGTTGCCTAGTTTCGCACGACCCGAAGAGCTCACACCGTCAGGAGAGTCCATCGGCATAGAATGCCATCAGAGCACTACTTCCGTGTCTGGAGGTCACTCTCACAAGAGGCACCTTAAGGACTAAGTCACTTTGAGCCCTTGCGAAGGCCAACCCTCTTCAAGGCCAGGTTGAGACCGCCCTAAGGTGATGCTGTCAAAGCCGGTAGAGCCAACAGCAACATGTTGCCGTTGGTGTTGTTTTAAATGTAGGCTTTCCATTAACCTATACGCTTGTATGCAAAGTTTGTAGTACAGAAACGTAAATTAACGAGTCATATTTGCTCCAATAATAACTATTTACTCCCGTGCATAAAGCGTAATCAATTAATATCGTTTTCATACATACAATTATAGGCTATCATATAAATGATAATGCTACTAATAGTGAGAACTGCTTATGTAATATGGAACATGGTATCAAAAGCTTGTTAAAACAATAAACTATTATGGATTGAACTTTTACTTTTCTCAGGGAAATTCTAACATATATTTGCTCTATTGTTACGTAAGAAGATATAAGGGGATGAGTAAACTCATAAATTATATTTATTTATTTAAATTCTTTATTGCACACACAAAATAATTAATTACAAAACAAAACGTTACAATGTATATAAGTGGTACAACGGCTATTTATACTTTCATATTGATAAATAACTTGAAGTATAATGGCAAAAATCTGACACTGTGTTTTGCTTTATGAGAAATTGCGCACTTGAATGCAGTTTTAGAGTTTAAAATTAAAATATATCTATTTATTGAAGAATATGTGATTTTTCATAGGCGAAAAAAAGAAAAATTCCAATTTTGCTTTAACCCAACAAATTTAATTTCAATAAGCGCGAAAATCAGAACAATAAAACTTACGAAAAAATTTACTAACTAAGTAGAATAAAACATTGTTGTATAATATATTTCTACAGTAAATTATTCATAACAAATTTCGTTAAAAAGTGGCCTGTTAAATTGAATAGGTACAGGTAACGGTTAAATCACATTACGCCACAGAAAATGAATTCGTAGAAGATTATGTAATTAGAAGAACAGTCCTACAGTAATAAATTGAATGCGGTTTCGTTGAAATTTCTTGCATATCTAATTCGAATAATAATAGGAAATATATCATTTGAATGTGAAATTTAATTTCATAAATTCCGTGAATTTACGTAAATATAATAATATAATCAAGCTTCCGTCGATTGAAATGAATGAAATGATAAATGAAAAGAATAAAAATGTTTAAATTTTCTTTTTCATAACAAGCATTTTCCTGCTTAAATTATCTTATTACATACATACATACAGCCTCATTATTATATGACTCATTTATTTTGTGTGCATATAAGATTTAATTTCATTCCATCTGTGTTTTATTAGAATACATTTCCACATGATATCTTATAACTTTCGTGATAGTGGAGTTAAGAATATCGATGAGTTAATGAAACTTAATGAAAATTTGACGGCTAAAACTCACGATCAATCGGTTTAGATACCGACAAGTTTCGGACCCATTGGAGATCCTTCATCAGTGTGAGTGGGTTACGTTATTAATAATTTAAATGATATCGATGAGAAAGATAGAGGACGGACGTCAAATTGTAAAAGCTATAGGTACAATATAACATGTATGAAATATAAAAATGAATTATCATTATTTCTGTTCTCCTGGCTATTAAAACTGGTTATTTATTTTTAAAACAGTGAAATTACGATGTATATTGGCGAAAGTTTAGCATTGATCATAATGATATATATATATTGAAAATTTAAAATGTTATCACATAAAACAACATAATAATATATCAATAAAAAGCAGCACAGAAAAATAACACCGAACTATAAATATGTACTTAATGTTAAAGCTGAATTACATTATATTTTTAGACTGACATTACTTTTTATCGTAGAAAGAGAAAGAAGATAGAACGAACATTAGCTAAAAACGCGTGCCCACTTTACCTTTTTTATGTTAAAAGTTGGCAAACAAGCATACGGCCCACCTGATGGTAAGTGGTAGCCGTAGCCTATGAGCGCTTGCAGCACCATTAGTAGATGCCACTCACGCGTTGCCAACCTCGAGATATTGGTTCTTAAATCTCGTCTGCCCAGTAATTTCACTAGCGTACAGTGCCCTTCAAACCGAAACACAGTAATGCCTAAGCACTACTATTTGGCGGCAGAATATTTGACACTGCGGTGGTACCTACCTAGCCGGCCTCATGCAACAAAAGACCTACCACCAGTGTGACTGATTGCACTGGTGGAATAATCTCTGTTGTGACAGAGGTTATCCCAACAGCGGGCGATGGGGTCGTCACATCCCGACGCCGGTGAATTACCTATTTATATGTGCGTAGTATTCTACTTTATCACCGTGTGCATGTGTTATTTTATAATTTACCATAATTCTATTCAAATTACTTAGATAACTGACAAATGCACATATACAATGACAGTCTTGACTGGGTATAAAGCCCGCCATTATTGACATTTAGGAAATAAACAAATAAGTTGCCAAACCTATATCTTTCTATTTCGTTTACTCGTATTAGTGCTCCGAGCAAGAGACTAAGATAGCGCTATCTCCATAAAAATAAGGTTACAACAGCGGCAACAGGGTATGGCTCCGTCCCTAAGATTCTTAGTCTTAGTTTAATATCTAGTGGAAATTGGACGAACGAGACTTACTTAGTACTCCGTCGAAAACCGGGAAATTGTTAGTATGAAATATCGTAAATTATCCATATAAAAATAACCACATAAAAAATCTAAGATATATTCTTGAATTAAGGAATATTTTATAAAGGTCATAAGCATGGATGCTTGTTACGTTACTACGTGTCGACGATACCACGAAATAGCAGACCGGGTTTTCGCCGTAATTGTTAAAGTGCCTAAACGATTTAATCAGAAACAGAAAAGTGTTGAGTCAAAATTGTAAGTATTGGTTCAAAATATTAAATTTAAGAAGCAGATATTATTTCATTGACTTCTCATATCGAGCAAAAGTAGTATATACTTTTAGTTTTAAGTTTTTTTGGAACCTCCGCTACGTCGCGTCGTACATAATTTACTCGTATACACGATTGTATACACACTTTTTGTGTACACGATCTCTAAGTCGATATTATGTGATGTAGTTTACTTAGGAAAGTAAGAGTGTGTGAAATTACGCAAACAATGACCCGTAACTGCTTTACTGATGGTATCGAGTTTGGATTTCATTACGAGAGGTTATTGCATGATAGAAACTGTTAATATTACAGCAATACTAGCTGCACTCGCAGCTCCGCTTGCGTGGTGTGCCGATTTTTCTTTATTGCCCGGAATCCAATTATTTTAATAAAATAAAAGAAGCCTGTCGTCTTTATAGCATCGTCTATCTGCTAGTAAGAGTCTCATTAAAATAGGTCCAGCCGTTTCAGAGATTAGCCAGAACAAACATACAGAAAGACAAAAAAATAAAAAGTGATTTTTAATATAAGCACGGTATATACTTTCATATGCATTTAGCGAAAAGCTGTTAATTTAGAATTACAAACAGACACTTCAATTTTATTTATTTGTATAAATAAACAAAGAAAATGAGAAAATGGCTTTTAAAAGAACTCGTTACAGCTGATAAGGCCCGACAGAAAATATGAAAGTGTTTATTTCGGAATACAAAGCTACCGATTTGAATGAGATATTATGTAGGTTGTGTGTTAAAATATGGGCAAACAATTTTGATTTTTATGTGTCGAATTCATGTCATAATAGAAAATCATGAAAAACTTGTGAGTATGGTAAGCAGTCACAGAAACATATGAACGCTTACGATACTTGATAAATCACATGAGAGGTTGTCAACCTAAGGGACAGGAGGGAAGAGATGAGGAGAGAAAAAGGAAGAGAACAGAGGGGTGGGAGGTTGTTCTTCTGACGCTCCCACTCATGGCATGAAACGCAACAGTACTGATACACTAAATTTACTGTCAATTTAATTAAACATTGATTGTTTACAATGCAAATATCAATATATGAATCATAGGCCTGTCATTTGATTACATTTAATTAATTTCTTAGATTAATTGACGACGTTGTGGCGCAGCGGTAGCGAACCTGCATTAAACGCCACAGGTCGCGGGTTCGATTCCCGCTCGGATCATAATATGTTTGTATGACCATGCAAGCATATTTTCCGGTCTGGGTGTATTTGTCCTTGTCATTGTGAATGTTTTCCGGACCCCCGACACAGGATATTACTATCCTAATGAGGGCCGTTGAGTGTGTAACGTTTATTTATTTATTTCATTAATGGCTTCTAGTTTATTACAATAAAATAAAGAAAAATAACGAAAACAGTATAAGAGTAAAATCGTGTGCAAACAAGCGTAAAATTGCAACTGGCAGGTTATCGCCTAGCTAGGAAGTGGTTTCATGATTATTTAACAAAATAAATCATAAAAAATCAAAATACTTAAGACTGTGATATAAAAAATATATAAAGAAATTCGCTCGCGTTATTGTAGTTGTAGATTCGGCCAATTGAATGCGGTAGAATAAAAATATTAAGTTTCTTGTGAAATTTTCCTATTAGGTTTCCTGAAATACAGCCCGCTGATAGACGGACGGACGGACGGAGGATTTGTAATAGGGTTCCGTTGGCTTGGGTACGAAACCCAATAAAAACAACGATAAAACCTTTTTACTGATTATTAAAAGGAACACCAATTCTACACGTGTCCTAATTAAGTAGAGTTGTAAAATGTCATTATTGAATTATAGATTCGAGAATGATAATTCTAAACGGTAAGCATTCCGCACGGGAGGCGGCGCGTGCGCACATTCCGTTTCACATAATACTATGATCAGTGATCAGCATCTTTACGAATGGAAATTACATCTTTATAATTTATCATGCATACCGTCATAACTCGTTTTCTCCATTAACAACACTGACTGGGACTTTTAATAGGTATATTAGACTGACACTTTTATTAGTGAACGAGTTGGCTATGATACATAGATAATATATTTTTTTAGTGTACGTATTGTAAAGTTATTATTATAGTTTGTGTAGCCTGGTTGAAAACAAAAGCGGTCGGTGACGCTGTCCACGGTGTCTGTAGAGCCAACAGCATTTTCAAAATAAAACTACTCTATATAGCTGACACTTTCACGAAATGATGACAGACTGCCTACACAATAGTAGGGAACAAAATCTCTACGCAAAATCGTAACTCTTACGTGAAGCTTAATATTATTTAATATAATTAATTTTAGGACAGATACACTACTCACAAAAATTAAGGGATTTAATTTTATTTTCTTTACGATAATTAGTTCTTGTGTAAGTGATTGGAAAAATTTATCAAAGGTGAAATTGATTTTTGGCTTTGATCGACAATTACTCCGCGCCAAATCATCATACGGAGCTCATTAAAAAGTTAAATTAAAGCTGATTAAATTTTCTAAAAGAGTTTCATGGTCGCATATTAAAATAAAAAATTGAAATTCATAGACTATTTTAAAGACAAGCAACAGCTTGAAAAATTGTTTTTCGTTGGTTTTCTTATGATTACTTGAAAAGTGAAAACCCACCCAAGCTGAAAAAAAATACAGTCCACATCTGAAAACTAAACACTTTAAGGTTCAAGGTCCTTATTTAATATTTGCTATTTTTTTTTCTCTTTGTTATCCTTTGTTGAAAATAAAACACATAAATTTGAAACTTTTTAAATATCAATTAATTTTTGTGAGTGTATAATTACGACGTAACAATAACGACCGCTGTGACGCAACGGTAACGAACCTGTTTTGAAAAACTCTATTGACCGCGAGGCATGTTTTTATATGGTATTGACCTTACGAGTGTAGGTGGTTATGCTTGTGTTTGTGAGTGTTTTCGGACCCCCGACACATGTTACTAGCCTCATGGGGCCGTTGAGTATGTAACGTTTATTTATTTATTATTTTTAAACAAATATAAACTGGTTAAGTATATAAAATTTGTAAATCGTAAGATTAACATCGAGCGCAGTTCAGTAGTTACATTATGCAATCAGCTGTGTCATGATATTAAATAAAAAAATTCTAGTCGGTAACCAATGATTATATAAATAAACTACATAACACAAAAGTGATGGTCACTGTATAAAATAAATATATTAAGAGAAGACATACACATTGACACCGTTGTAGCGTTGTGAGTAGCGAGTCTGCCTTTAGTCTTGACGGTTGCGGGTTCGATTCCCGCTCGGGCAGATATTTGTTAGAAATACCTGTTTCGGTCTGGGCGTTTGTATCATCGTGCCTCGAAGAGCACATTAAGCTGTCGGTCCCGGTTGTTATCACATAACACCTGATAATAATCGTTAACTCTTGATAAGTAAATTGCTCTTATACAATGAGTTATTGGTTCACCCTTCGGGTTGCGGAGGTCAGATGGCACTTGCTCTGTGTAAAAACTAGTAACCTGCCAAATCCGGATAAGAGTAATAAGCAAAACCCGGGGTTAAAGAAAATACCGGGTATAATGCTCGGACGACGAAGAAGATTAAGAGAAGACATATGGATTGAAATGAATACATCTCAGAAACGTCTTTAAGTTCTCAATACATTCTGTGCTTTTGCATTCGTTATGGCGCAGCGGTAGCGAACCTGCCTTAACGTCACAAGTCGCGGGTTTGATTCCCGCTCGGAGCAGATGTTTATATTGAATATACGGGCATGTTTTACGGTCTGACTGCGTTTGTCCTTGTCATTGTGAATGTTTCCGGATCCCTGCCACAGGATATAACTATCTTAATGGGGGTCGTTGAGTGTTTAAGCGTTTATTTTTTATTATTTATTTAATTAATATCTTTATTATAAATTGATAGGCTAGATTTATATATTTTCATTTGTGCGAACTAATCAAAACAATAGTTGGACCTATTTGTTTATTGAAGTTGTAAAATTAAGTAACAAGCGGGTCTAAGTTAAAAGTTTTAGCTATATGAACCAGTTAACAAATAAAAATATATACAATTTTAACAATATTTATATGACTTTGAAAACAATAATTAATGAAAGCCCTTAATTTTTAGACAAATAGACGATGTGTTTCCTATTTAAATTACAAATTTGTGCTTATATGACTATACGCATACCGATTGAAATTTGAGATTTGTATAATCTCTTTACACCTTTTAAAATATGTTTATAAGTGAATAAATTAAATGAATAAATGCACTTACATTTTTTTTAAATTTTAATATATTTTTTGTAAAAAAAGAAAGAACTTTCTTATGTAAATATAATTTATAATTATGATATCAGTTTTTTACTTTCGATTCAGTAAATTATATGTAATTAAGCTACCGTTGAATATATTATGAAGCCTCAACAGCTCAACTGTAGAAGGGCCTATTTCGCTCCGTTAACGGGGAGTCGCGGGTTCGATCCTGATCTCCATGGGTCATTGTCGTACCTACTCCGATCGCAAGCTTCGAGCTTATTTAGAGGGGCAATAAGAATATTAGTAATACCTTGAAAACGCATTGCTAATATTCTTAAAAAAATTAATATATGTATAACGAGCTTCTGCCAGCGGCTTCGCACGCGTGAATAACGATTTCAATACAAACTTTGAACCTTCATTTCACCTCTTCAGTTGAGGATATATCAGAAAATGTTAAAACAAGTCTTGATCTTTCGCCAGAAAACAAAGTTTCATGCGTCTACAAAATCCTTTTTACCTATTTGATTAACAGAAATATAGTCATATATACGACATAATTAATCATAGATACTTAAATTAATGTAATAAAATGAATGTATCAGCGTTTCAAAATTGAAAAGCGCGTAAAGTAATTAAAGTTCTCCCATGGAAATGCAGCTTTATTCGATATTCGCCACTCCTACGCATCGTACAGTCGCGCGCGAACGTGCCGAGTCACTTTCACGTTTAAAAATTTATAAAAAAAGTGGGAAACTCACACGAGAAATCTTGCATTATTCTCCAATGATCAACCAGTAACATAATTGGCTTTAAGACGCTGAGCCTTATCGGGGTGTTTACAAATAAATAATGTGAAAATAAACGATCCATCGAACGTGCGCCGAGTGAGATTACAACGCAGTGTATGTGCGAAAACTATGAGGAATTCTTTCCTTGTCTTTTTCTTCCTTTCTGTGGTTATTCCCTTCAATTTTTATATATTAAAAATAATAAAATTTAATTTATGAAATCATATAGAAAAGTGTAGCCAAGTGAGTGAATGAAATTCGAAGTATACGCGAAAGTTCCGATTTGAACTAACTATTGGTGTAATATGGGTGTTATCTGGAAGATGCCTTTGCTAAGTACATTAGCCGCTTTGGTGATTATAGTACACTCCGCCGAAGAGAACTACGAAAGAAACTACAGGGAGATAAGGTCTAGGTCTATGGAAGTGGCCCAACCTAACATTGACCAGGTAAAATTATTTCATTGATTCTTAGTCTATTTATTAATTTTTTTTTAAATTAATTTATAAATATAATGTTTATATTTGTTGTTATTTTTCACATTCTATTATGCCCAGTCACCCATTTTATTTTATCTGCCTACTTGTAGAAACTAAAAATAGAAAAAACGAATAAAATAATTTTATAAATAATAAA
The DNA here is from genome assembly GCA_023373885.1 of Hestina assimilis. Classification (NCBI taxonomy): domain Eukaryota; kingdom Metazoa; phylum Arthropoda; class Insecta; order Lepidoptera; family Nymphalidae; genus Hestina; species Hestina assimilis. Next base: position 7,672,511 of record CM041755.1, on the reverse strand, counting down.
AAATTTAAATAAAATTTAAATAAACGCTGCACACTCAACGGCCCCCATTAGGATAGTGATATCCCGTGTCGGGGTCCGGAAACACATACAAGGACAAGGACAAATCACCCAGACCGGAAAATATGCTTGCATGGTCAATACAAACATATTATGCTCCGAGCGAGAATCGAACCCACGACCTGTGGCGCTTAAGGTACGTACGTACGCTACCGCTGCGCCACAATGTCTGTTTATAATTTCAAATTAACAGCTATTCAATAAGTGCATATGAAAGTACGTATATACGATACTTACATAAAAAAAAAATGTTAAAATTATTCCGTCTGTTTGTTCCGGCTCTCTTTGAAAATGCTGGACCAATTTTAGCGGGACTGTCATTGGCATATAACTGATGTTATAAAGAGTAACTTAGACTACTTTTATTTTAGAAAAAAGAATTAGAGTTCCGTGCAATAAAGGAAAATCGGTACACCACGACAGCGAAGCCGCGGGAACATCTAGTATAAAATATTTACTGCACATAATTTTTTTGGTAGGAGGTTTCATGTTTCCGACTTTCCGATATACATAATTACATATATAGTACCTATATTTTTTCTAGAATGATAAACGTTACTTTAATATTGTCACGCTAAGCATCGTGTGCCTAGTTTATATATCCCAGACCATTTAATGTGAAATTAACTTTCATTAGTCTATATAAATTATAGCAAATACGGCGTAAATTATGATATATTAGCTGGGCACGCGGCACCGCTCGCGTGGGGAACCGATTTTTCTTTATTCCACGGAACCCTAATTCTTTGTCGAAAACAAAAGTAGTCTAAGTTACTCCTTATAAAATCGGCTATCTGCCAGTGAAAGTCCCGTTAAAATCGGTCCAGCCATTTCAGAGATTATCCGGATCAAACAGACAGACAGATAGACAGAAAAAAAAAAAAAAATTGATTTTCTAATGTAAGTACCCGTATGTACTTTCAAATGCATTGAGTGAAAAATTGTTAATTGGGAATTACAAACAGACAGTTTAATTTTATTTATTTGTATAGATTATAATACGGTTTAATTTTACGTAACCGACTCAAGAATAAACTGTGTGTAAATCGGACGATGTGGAAGGAATTACTGAAATTGAATTTATAATTTTTCTCCCTTTTTATACTTTAGAATAGCGTTAAGTCTACCCGAAGGGAAGCAGTTCTGTAGTCTATGTTATTAAAAACATCTGATGTATTATAGTGCGTTGGCATCTGATATGAAGATATATAAAGAGTGAAAGGACTTATTATTTGTTGTTGTTGTTTTTGTTGTGTTAGATTATGAAATGGTGGGAGTTCACCAAGTTATACTAGTTCCAAGTAACATACGTCAGTTTTCTAAAGCCACTGCTTTCCTTTAATTTCTAGATCGACAGTACCGCGTGTAAAACCCAGTATTTCATATGCATTTTCAAAAATGCTATAACATGAATAGAAATGGTTTAAAATTGATTATTGTTAAAACACTTGGAATGAACAAAGGAAGTTTTCAATAAGACTTTTACGTTTTTTACGCTTCGATATTTACTTGATTTTATGCTTTTGTAAACGGATTTACCGTTTAACTTTCTAAAATGTTTGTTAAATTACAATTATTATGTAAGAAATAGTCGTCAAAGAGATAATCAACTATAGGAAGTAATAAAATATTCTATATTGAAATAAAAAAGGAAGTGAAATTGATTTTTTATCTTAATTTAAAACTATTAAATGATATTTACCGTGAATTTCTTTTTAGACAAATTCAACAGTATTTCCTTTCCACTATTAGGTTTGAGCAATTGTGGACATTACTTTTACCACATATGACTCAGATCAACTATCGTCTTTACAGTATGGACAGTGAATAGGTTAAGCATATAGCCCGCCTTCATGAGAAGCGATCACTGTAGGCGATGTTTACTGGCAATATCATTGTCATTACCGTTGCGTTGATATGAGTGTGGGGAACAAAAGGAAATAAAGATGGAGGTAGGATTTGCATCTACGAATACTGTCACATCATGTCAAGGATAGTACTTTACCGGTAAAAGGCTCATTCACTCTTATTAAATATAATATTAAATACTAAATATATATAGTAGGTTTATTTAGATTTTGATAAAAGAAATTAACATTGTTTCAAAATTTAAAAATAAACACCAATTTAAAATTAAACTTGTCTCGTTCCATATAATAAAATATTTCGTATCTGCGTATTATGTTCCGTTTGTATTGTGAAACTCGAGAATCTTACGATTTATCGGTCTCTGCTCTTAGAGAACCTATTGCTAATTCAATTATAATACTTTACTGTTAGGAAACTGGAACGATTTTACTTCAGATCTCGGAGCAACTGGTCGCTAGTAAATACAGGTTGTTATTAAGACAGATACGGAACAAAATCGGGTTTGTCTAGAGCATTAGTTGCATACCCCTATTAAACATTCTAGAACGTTGTCTGGCCCTTCACAGAAAAAATTAAAACGATTAAGCAGATAAATAGGAATACGCAAAAACAACTATTACAAAATAAAAATGTAAGCAATTCTCTGTGCATTACGCACATAACGCATAAAGTTTCCCGATTTCATCTTAAATGCCAAACATCGATTTTTTATCTGCTTTTATTTATCTGTTAATGAAAATGTTGTTTTTATTCAATGAGTTCCTGCTTCGCCATTAGAGTTGTGGAGGTCAGATGGCCATCGCTCTGTGTAAAAACTAGTAACCTGTCAAATCCGGTTAAGAGAATAAGCAGACCCTGGGTAAATACCGGGAATAACGCTAGGAAAAAGAAGAATTGTTAAAGAGAAATACATCAGATATATCGAAACTTAAAACTTATAAAAACGAAACAATTTATGTATAACTAGTATAACGTGTAAATGGCGTAATTTGCATAAATATGAATAAGCGATAGACTCGAAACCGGTATATTCGCTTTCGACTTTCCTCGGTCATTATGACATCTGTTTTATAACAGCTTTCTTTGGTGAGATAACGGCGAGGGTTACAGTTGTAGACGCCGGTCAGCTTGTGGTGTAAATCGGTAATCGATTTTGTGAATACGCTTAGTAATGACATTCATTTCGATGCTGTCGAGACATACTTCGTTGTGTTCGTATAAGTAAAACTTCGTGTTTACTAAACACATACGAAGTTTTACTTACTTACTTATTTTTTATACAGTATACACTTAACTTTTATACGTTATACACTGTATATAGAAAATTTGAACAAAACCGTATATAAATTTCATAGTATCATTTATTCTATTAAATTAACGGTCAATTTAAATATTACGACAAATGCATGTATCGAAGTTTAGAGTTTTTTTTTGTTTGGGGCTTTTTCGACAAAAGATGTTTAAAGAAGCCTCATTAGCTAGAAGTAGAAGGGCCGACTCCACTACTTCTTTACACTATAGGAATACTAGTAATACCTTGAAGACGCAATGCTAACATTATTTTAAAAAAATAGGATCAACCACATAAATGGTATAGATTAAGACCGCTTTATTATAAATATAACGCTTTTGGATTTTATTAATATGACATTGTATCAAGCGAAACCGAAATAAGAGAAATCATGGATCCTTAATATATGTTTTTATTCATGCTAAAATGTTAATAAAAACCGTATAAACCTTTACAAGATTTTTCAATTGTTTAAAAAGGAAATCCTAACGCAGTAGTGAGTTAAGATATGTCACATTCAGAAACATTTAGCGGATATTTTTCAAATATTAGCAAACAATGTGCGTTGTACGTGGAGCGTGAAGCATTGTAACGTAATGTTCTATCTCTTGGTGTAATTTTCTGTAGCAAAACTATTCAAACACAAGCTTACTTTTTTCTTTAAGGATAGCCATAATATCATATTATTTAAAGTCAAAGGAAGAAATCTGTATAAATATTTCCGCCCGAGGCTTCACTCGTGTGAATAAGGTTTTGAAATGAGCTTCACAGCAATACAACTTCCGATACAAATTTCCATCTCCTATTTCAACCTCATCACGTTTTACGTGCCAAATTTTATCCAAATCCGTTTAGCCGTTTTTGCGTGACAAAGTTTCACATTTACTATATTAGTAAGATAATAATAAATAACTTATTTTTAAAATAACTTTCACGTGTTTTTCTATTTGATTTCAGTCGTTGATGGCTGTAGTAGTGGAACCAACGACAGCTACTTTACAAAGAAATGAAGCAGCATGGGACAGTGATAATCAGCCCATGAGACGACGGAGACGTAAGAGAAAACGACGTCCTCAGCAATCTCAAGAAGAACTGTCAATACCAGGTTTCTTTTATCAAGAAGGATCTCAGGTAAAACAACAAGATGCTATAGAAATGCCACGAAGACGTCGAAAAAAAATTGCGAATCATGATTCTAGAGAGCGTATTCGACCAGATCATTGGAATGGTGAAGAACAACCATTACGAAGAGGCCAAAGAAGAAAGAGACCTCCAGTAGAATCTTGGCCAGTTTTAAGCGAATTTAACGTATTACGACAACACGATCGACCGGACAGAAGTGAAGAAATTACGAATGATAAAAAGACTCAAACCGATACTAATTTGGAAGATAATGAATATGATAAAGATGCGAAAGATCAAATCGAGTCCAAAGTAAAAATCTATTATCAAAATGAACCTAAAACTCATGAACCTAATGAACATGATGATAGATCAGAATTTTCATCAGAATTCATAAGTCCTTTAAAACCGCCAAATACAACGTCAATAAAAGAAAAATATAAAGACAAAATAATTAGTATTACTAATGATGTTAAAATGGATAAGGTAAAGAAGAATTTTCTTTTTTTAATTTATATATGAGATTAATGCCAAATATAAATATAAGTTTAAATAGCATAATTCGATTTTTTAAGAATTTAGTTACATATTATGAACAAATGAGTTTGAACAATGGAATAACACCCAAAGGCCTAGAAGATAAGCAATATATACTTTTGGATGAAGAATATCATGCGGTACTAACACTTTAAGTGCTACCGTTTGTTTTTTTAACACTTGGGTGGTAATTTTAGTACTTACATTGACATCATAGTTACTTTTTGTATTATAAAAGAAATTCATTTATTTGTTGATATTCTTTCAGATATAACTATATTAAAAGTACTAACGATTAACTGTAGTTTTTACCCATTTCATATTTATTTTTGATATTAGATAAACTAATAACATATTTAATTTCTTGTTGACTTAATTTTATATATATACTTCAATAGGAGAATATATAATTTTTATAATCATAATAATAATATAAGTGTGTTTTTTTCAGGAAAAAAGACCTTTGGACCCTTTTATGTTAAAATCTATCCTTAAGAAATCAAATGGAAAAAGTTTAAGTGAAATTTTACAAAGAAATAATCTGTCTCTGGCCGACCTACTTCATGGCAAAGAAAGTGCTTTATCTGTTCTACAAATGAAAGACGATATTGATAGCTATGAAACAAGTCAAATTGAAACCCAATCAATGTATCCTAGTACTAATATTAGATCTGAAGATAAATCTGACATAGAAGTTGAATCAGAACAAAAAGTGGTGGCAGAGAAGAAAGATGTAAATAGGGATGAAAAATCAGATATAAAGACCACCAAGGATTACTCGAACAACATTGCAATTATTCCTTTGAATATTAAAGAAAATAATAACGATAATTTGGAATCGAATAAAACCGAAGTGTTAGTTAATTCGACATCATCAAAAAATGCTACGCAGATTTTTTTAAGACGAAGATTTCCTGTAGGGATTCGTAGGAAACTGCGAATGAGGCCAACATCAAATAATAATACTTATAAAGGACAACTGAGCAGGGATTTGATAACACTTACTTCACTAAAATATAAAAATAAAACCTTAAGTAAGTCAAAAGAATGGAAAGATATAATACCTGTAATGATAAAAAGAGGTGAAGGTGTAAAGGCTACTCATATTCATGATGAGTCAATTTCTGTCAAAATTGATTGCAACCACAATTCAACCAGAAGAAACAACTACTGATGAAGTATTAGCAACTACAACAGAATCATCTAACGTTTTTATAAACACAGAAACATACTTCGATACCGACAGTGACAAAAGTGAAAGTTTAAATACTGCCGATTCGAAAATACCAAGGTTTAAAGTGGAAAGATTACCTTATATGACAGACATTAATGAAACTCTAAGAAAAGACGAGGACATTTTGATAGAAGCGCCTACAAACTTACCTATTTTAAAGCCTTTAGTAAATTCTTCCGAATTACGAAGACAAGTTTACAATAATAGATTAAAAAGAAAACGTTTAAAACAAAAGGTTTCGACAACTGATTTACCAGATGAGCAAAGACTAAAAGATATTTATGGCACGGCTAATTATGTTTCGGCATCTGAATTTATAGCCGAGACACAGACAACAAAGACAGATCCTGCGGACGATTATTCAACATTAGAAGACTTCATAACTACAGAACCTTCAAAGACTACAGATGTTGGTGCATTTAAATCTTCTATCATTCCTCAAAGAAATAACAAAGTTAAAACTTTCTCAACGCCAATGCCACCAATAACTACTGGCGAAACTGCTAAATATGAAATAGAAGAGATTCTCAATGATAATCTTGGTGAGTGCATAATATTTACAAACAATAATAATCATTTTTTAAAGAATAATTAAGACATTACTGTGATCAGTGAAGAAAATATTAATTAATGACTTAACGAAAAAGTCAGAGTGGACCCTCTGGCCTTTATATGGATGTTTGTATGTATTCTGAATATAGTACATCGTAGGTCACAGTTCTGTTATAAACGAATAGTTTACTAAATAAACTTATTATCTAGCGTACTTATGTTATTTTAAATAGACACACAAGTAATTGCTAAAATTAAGGAAGGTCGTAATAGTAATAAAAAATCTAAAATTATTAATAATATATTTCATTTGCTTTTTTCTCTCAGCTAGTGCAAGACTTTCGAAAATACTAAAGGAAAGAAATATGACATTAGAGGAGTTAGTAGAACATAGAGAAAGGGGCTCAAGTCATGTACATCTTGCAGATATATTTCACAATTCGTCAAAAGAACCTAATCCTCCAGAACCGTTTCTATCTAAATCATTCATAGAACCAATATCAAAGGAAACATACCCTCTAAGAGCTATACTAGAAGCTAATTCATATGACCCTAAAACCACAACTGTTGACACTAATTCAAATCCAACAAATAACTTAAATATACCAATAATCATGGATTTTGGTAATAATGTGAATGAAAATGGCGAAAATATGGGAATTTTATCACTTTTTACAAACTTCAGCGGGATAGAGCATAGTGGACAAAATGATATAGATGGAAGTGGAAAAATAATAGACAGATATGATGAAACAGATAACACAAATAAAGAATCTTCAAGAGAAGGTCGTATTTTGGAATCAGAAAAAGATTCAATATCATTAAATGATTTATTATCATTTTTGGGAAAAAATCAGCAAAGAGAAAATTTGGAAGATAGAAAACAAAGGATAGATGGTAAGTGATACTATTAAAGAGATAACTCATTTTATTAAGTATATATTTTAATATGTGAAAATATTTTATTTCAGCGCCAACTATTTCAGAAACATTAAATAAGATAAATTTAGAAGATACTGATAGCGATAGCTTAACAGTGCTGGAAGATCTGCAAAAGTTAAAAGATTTCGATAGTAGAATATCTTCAGATGAATTATTAGAGATACAGATGTATGAGAGTAATGAATCTACACAAACACCAGTGACAAACACTTCATCCAATAGTAATACTAAGTCAGTAGCTGTTGCTACTGCAAGTATTATTGGTTTATCTCTAATTTTATTTTTACTAACTTACACCATATTGAAATGGAAGCAACAAACCAAAATGTTCCATAATAAGCATGCTAAAGAGGACGAGTGTGTGCCGACACCAATTTTTGAAAACCGTAAAGGACATAAAATTAATAGCAGCACTCGTAGTAAAAGCCCAATGCTTTCTTCACAAAATATATATACTATAGATACAATTGATACACATGGGGGCAATGAATCTCCTGAATACATGTGGGACACATTAAGAAAACCGTTCCAGTAAATACAGCATTTTTAGAAAGGCTAGACTGAATTTTAGTTATTATTCTTACTATTTATTTTTAATTCTACTAAGTATAATGTTTTGCAAACTTTTTATTTGTGTATTAATGAGCTGATAAGAGATATAAATAGATTTATATTGATAAATTGTTATTATAGAAGTGGTAGACAAATTAAATGCACAACAATTGACATTAGTTTAAATACATACTTACAAGACTTACTTAGTTTAAATACTTACTTACTATATATACTTTATTCGGACATATTTTTATTCTAATTATAACAGTATTATGTGGCAAGTGCAATTATTGTCTTTTATTTTTATTAAGTTAGTATTGTTTTCATAGTAGTTGACCTTTGATTTATTATGAATAAATTTTAAGTGATACCTAATAAATTGTTTTATTTCAGTAGAAAAAAAAATGTGATGTATAAATGTTACTTGTGTTTTAATAAATACAGCTTTATGGTTAAATTACATTAGACATTTATTAGTTTTCTTATTTAACTAGTTTATGCCCACGGCTTCACCCGCGTAAATAACGTTTAGTAATAAGGCAATACAACTAAATGGTTTGCGGTACATACTTTCATCTCCTATTCAGTCTCTTCACGTTTTTTTTTTCGTAACAAAAACAGAATATCAAAATTGATCATAATGGTTTTAGCGATTTAGGAGTAAAAAGATTTTGCGGTATAATATTAGATTGAATAATAATAATAATAATTAGTCTGGATTCCATAAGACATCTTATCGAAATTCAAATCTCATAGTTCGTTTTTTTGTCATTTTTCCTATGTTTTATTTAACCCAAGTAACAATTTATATCTGTGCCTTTCATTCAAATCTGTGCAGTCAGTTTACCACGATTCAGTAACATACATCCAAACATTAATTATATTAGAAGGATGTATTAATACACTCTTGCTATGTATCATGACACATTTCTGATAATTTGTATTTATATTATCATATCAATAGAATTGGGAAAATAATAATCACTGTTATGATGAAAGGCTTTGGTATGTAATTAATGGTAGATGTTATCTGCATATTCTATCATCACTTCTTCATCACTTCCATTTATTCAGAAATTTAAGTGACTCTAAAACGATTTTTTAAAATGATAACCTAATTAAATAATCTAGAGATAAAAAATTTAACTCCTTAACAGACAATTGTTGTGTATTTATTTATTATTACAATTATATTGGGCCTATGTTCACTTGTAGCATCCAAAGTATTAGCATAAGCTATCCCCCGGTGAGGAAAGGTAGTTCAGGAGCAAATGAGATTTGGGCTTTTGTTTCTCACATTCTTCAAATGATACAAAATGACACACAAAAGAGAAGATACTATTTAACATGGATATTCCCACACAACAAGCACTTACAAGCAGTGTGCTGATAGCACCATTGACACACTAACTTTGAGCTATTGTACTGGTAGTTAATATTTACATTATACACTATTTTATTATAACAACAAATACGTTCTTTTCTCACCTGTAATTTTCGAAAGTGAATATTTGTTGCAAATTTTTTAATACAGGAACATCCATAGTATGAATTTTATTATAAAAGTATGCATACTGTCTTGCAATACTTCTGTACAACTTTAATGAGGACTCAAATGCAGGTGAAGGCTGAAATGAATAAATATAATTACTATAAATTATTTATGAAACTGTTATAATTGACATGGTTAAGTGTATAAATTACCCGAAGCTCGGCTAGTTCTTCTGATGTAAAATATAGTACTGTAGAGTATTTTTCCGGTAATATGTCTATATATGGTCTCCAAAATGAATCTGAAACATTTTATAGTATGTATCATATACAACATTCAACAAGGATTTTAGTATAGGTACTAGTTCTTCTTCCTAGCACTTTTCCTGGTATTTACCCAGTATCTGCCTATACTCTTATACCTGGTTTGAGAGGTTACTAGTTTTTACACAGAGTGATTGCCATCTGACCTTCGCAATACAAAGGGTAACTCAGAAACCCTTTGAATGACACAGTAAATTATCAATCAACGGTTAATGATTACTATCAGATGGTATGATAAAAACCAAAACTGACATCTTAACAAGCTCTCGGAACCATGAGGACAAACGCCTAGACCAAAACAGATATTTGTAACAAACATCTGCTCCGAGCGGGAATCAACCCCTCAACCATTGAGGCTAAAAGCTGGCTCATTACCAGGGTGTCACAACAATAGTCGATTCTGTGATATATAACTGGTATCTAACCAGCTCTACCATGCCTAAAAAGTAATTTCACTAATCTCAGATCTATAGCTATAGTTCTAGACTAACTATACATATATGTGGTTTTTACTCCTGAATAAAATATTATTATTATTATTATTATATATGTAACATTATAAAGGATATATCATTACATAAGTCATATTGAAAATTATTTATTTCATAAATCCAATTAGATTGAAAAAGTTTTATTAAAATAATCCACAGTAAACAATTTTTTACCAATTGTAATAAATTTTAAATATTGTATTTAAATCAGGTATATTGGAATAAATTTTATATTAAGTTCAATTTTATACCTGGGTTGCTCTTCTCCAGAAGTAAAAACAATGCTGAAGTAATATTTGGCATATTTTGCAGAAGAGGATCAATGCTGATAAATGCTGAAAGGTTAGACTCAATAGCATTTCTCTCAGTCATCATTACTTTGTGTGGTACAGTCAATATAAGGGAACCCTCTGCATATTCTTTGTTCGCTTTCAAACCAAGTTCATAGCCATCAAACTCAGAAATCTCAACACCTGAAATTGTGATTATGGAAAATTGTTATATCAAAATTTTTATAATTGTTTAATATTTATGCTACTGTATACTACCTTCAAATTGTGCTCCATGCTCTATTAACCAACTGACATACTTTTCTATGTATAATTTTCTCTGACTTTGTTCATTTTTTGTCAATGGTGACTCAATATTAATAATCTCTTTTATTATTGCTTCGATTTGTAAATGGTGCTCCCAGCTCTTGCTAACAGTACCCGTAGCTTGAAATACGCTAGTTAATTTAAGTACTTTGTCTACTAAATTCGAAAGTTCTTTTCGCTTTTGTTGAATGAATTTATTTCCTTCTTTTGGATTTCGTTTTTTAGATGTTTGTTTAGATTGCAGTTTTCGACCCATGGTTATCTTTGTAGACACTTGTAACTCAACTATCACTAGATTCTATAGATATTTTAAGTTATGATTAAATAAATCTTAATGTTAAACGTGGGAAAATTAAACTAAAAATAGTATAAATGTTTCTATGAAAAATGACACCATTGACACTGTCAATGTCAAAAATGACACGACAATCGACAGCTGATTTAAATGACATTGATGTTGACTCGGTTATATAGACTGCTCGCGACTTGCCTGCTTTGTGAATGCACAGACCTATACTAAAACAAAAGAAATTATTCAAATAGGTATAAAAATATCAGAATTAGATAATTATTTTCATACTCAATTATTAAAACCATGAAAAATACAAAAAATAGATAGAATTTTTGTTTCAAAATGATTTAATAATTTCACCACATTTTTATGCATGTAGATAAGACGTTATTTTAATTTTTTTTAACGCAACATCACAGAAATATTTATAATATATTATATTATAAGTCCTGGGATGCACTATCAGCCATAAACCTTTTTTTAAAATACGACAACGATGTAAAAATACTTTTTATAAATAGGTATTGCTGTTGTCCCAACTAGTATTGACAGCGTTATCTTTGGTCCGAGAGACGTGTGGGGGACACGTTGAAAAGGGCAGCCTCATGAGAGTTCAAAATTAATTTCTCCTGCGAGGCAGGACTACAGCATTGGAAGTTGAAGGCTGCGCTCCGAGCATATACTAGTCGTTGAACTGATCCGAATACACCTTTCTTTTGTTGATTAGGCACATCTGTCTGAAGAAATAAAAGTCTGGTACAGATAGGAGGTAGTTTGGTGGAAGTAGTTTTGCGATTAGTGCTTCAAATATTTGGGGATGGACTCGATTCGAAAGTCTTTATGGAAAGCAACGTGAGCTTACTATGGATGGCTCGGACCATGTGTAAGAAATGGTTTCGAATAATTTGTAGTTGATTTGTTTTTCTGACATGGCGTGCAGACGTTTCTTTTATTATTCAAAGATAAACTACATTTCACAGTTTATCGCGATAGAAAGTATAAATGTCCTTCAAATTCAAACCATCTCTATGACATAGATATTAAATCTGTTCAGGCATTAATTGTGACTTGATAATAAACAGATCGCGTTATTTTCACATTTATGATACTAGTGCGGATGAGTCCCGCCCTGGCATTGTGACAGCACATCCGCCGCGGGTTGTATGTCCGCTTGATACCTATATTGACTATACGTCTTAAGCATTGCTCTTTTTGTTTCGACTATTGTGGTTGCCAACTGTGTTTGTGCTTGTTATCGGACTCTTATCACAAGGGTATTCCTGATTATGACGATGAAAATATGCGTGCGTGCGTCATGCGTGTACATACTCTTAAATTTATTTTATTATGAATTTAGGACAAATGTCTTATTTTAATGAGAAAGCCAAAGTGCCTCGGAGAGCACGTTAAGCTTTCGGCCCCGGTTATTATCAATAACATCTGATAGTAATCGTTAACTCTTGATAAGTAAATTGCTCTTATCCAATGAGTTACTGGTTCGCCCTTAGGGTTGCGGAGGTCAGATGGCAATCGCTCCGCGTAAAAACTAGTAACCTGTCAAATCCGGATAAGAGTAATAAGCAGACCCTGGGCACATAAAATGCCGGGAATAATGCTAGGATGAAGAAGATGTATATAAAGATGTACCCCGCCTTGACCCATAATTTATTTAGAGATTGCAACAAGATTTACATAAAAGTAACTTTACCAAGTTGCACTAATTATAGGCAATCACAACATACATATATCACGGGGAATGTTCTGAGGAATTGTTTGGATTGATCCCGCCGGCTGAATTTCACTATCGGACATCGCGACAAAACTCTAAATTCCATCCCTACCACCTCGATGTCTGGAAATCCACAACAGCGCGATTTAGAAGACATTTTCTTCCTCGCACAACCACTCTATGGAATCAACTTCCGCCGGCGGTCTTCCCGAACCGATACGACTTGGGAACCTTCAAGAGAAGAGCGTATTCTTTCCTTAAAGGTCGGCAACGCACCTGCATGCCTTCTGGTGTTGCAGATGTTCATGGGCGGCGGTGATTGCTTAACATCAGGTGAGCCTCCTGCCCGTTTGCCCTCTCTTACATAAAAAAATACATGATTTACAACATCAACTACAAAAATAAAAATTATAATAAAACCAACATAATATATTGAACAGGGCACGATACTATTGCCTGTGATCTTATGACCTTTATAATAAAAAATAATGTATGAAAATATATAGTGTATGGTTCAAGGGATATGACTTTAAAATATATAAATAATCCTGATATTTTAAAGTTACATATATGGTGTGTTGTTGTATCTATATACAACTCTATGGCTTTGGGCTATTCTAGACTACACTCCTGAACTTAATGCGAAACAACAGCAAAACTCGATTTAAGAGTAAGTAGGTGATTAAACTTTTACTGAGCTTATCTTCCGGAGCGCAGTAGCTAATACTCCTGAAGTTTATAGAACTATAATAAATTTTAAATAAATTCACATTTGTTTATTCTTTTCGCTTGTCCTTGATCATCATATCAGCCGAAAGACATCCACTGCTGGACATAGGCCTATCCCAAAGAGTGCCCCGATGACCGGTCATCCATCGGAATCCCGCGACCTTTACCAGGTCATCAGCCCACCTTGTCGAAGGTGTACCCACGCTGAGAAGTATAACGTTTCGAAGATGTGTTATTAAAAAGGTTGCTAGTATTAAAAGCATGGTTTTTAAGGTCACACCCGTGGCGTCCCACTATGGTGAGTATGGTATATGGGTCGGTATGGTTGGGTTTAAGTGGGCATTACTAAGTTCGATTAGCGAGCGGTGAGCCCCATATTACCACTACTTTTAGTGGTTCGCGTAAATGCGTTTCCTAACGTTAAAACATAGTATTTAAGGTCACAATTGTACAATGGCATCTAAATTTTAATCTGGCAATGGCAATGGTGCACCGACTTGGCAAACGCATAGTCAGTTCCAAGAAAAGTTATTTGAAATTGCCCCAATTTTCATTCGAAGTATTGCCCTCTGCATTACACGGCATTTTGTGGTTGAGTGAAATTTAGACTCATTACATAATAATCTTATTATTTAATATTATAAATGTGAATGTTTGTATGCTTGGATGTTTGTTACTCAATCGCACAAAAACGGTTGAACGGATTTGGATGAAATTTGCCATACAGAGGTAGATCGTTATCTGGAATAACACATATACTTTTTGCCCCCGAGAAATTTTAGTTTCCTATGGGATAACAAAAAACACCAGAGGTATCACAATGCTACTTAACATAACTATGTCACCTAAGATGAAGGGTGTGGACAGCTGAACAGAAGAGAAGAGAAGATGTGAGAGTTTGGACGTTCGTTTCTCACATTCATAAAATGAAAGAATACAGCTACTTCACGTCAAATTTTCGGATAAAAGATATATAAAATGAAGTAGATTCATGCTTGGACCATTTTTCAGCAGGATTTTACCGTAAAGATTCCACCTAGAGTTTAGTATTGTTTGAATACTTAGCATACCATAGGATGAGATAATATCAAAAGTTTTTGCTTGTATTATTAGCTGATAAGTATATCTATAAAAATACAGATTAAATCTAATTTTCGATTTATTATTAAGCAATACAATGTTGAATAAAAAAATTAAATAGTTATCAGTCGGAACGAATCATTCGTAATTATACATATGCTAGATCAATCATAGTTAAATACAGAAACATATGTCGTCTATTTTGATTGATGATTAATTATTCAAGAATTTTTATTACGATACTTTACTTTGTTTATGTTTTTTTGGGTTCTGTACGCCAAACGGTGACAATATTATAACCCTATTACTAAGCCTGCTGTTCGTCCATTCTTCGGTCCGTCCGTTCCTCTGTCAGCGGGCACTATTTCACGAACCGTAGTAGTTAGAAAGATAACATTTTCACAAAATATGTAAAACATAATTTTTTTTTTTTTTATTTAATTAAAAACAAAGTTGTTCTCCGTACAAGTAACTTGATATTTTTTACGTTTTTTGCCGTATCTCATAAATAAATAACAAATAAAGACGAATTTAGTTTACAAATTAAAGAGGGTTTTATGAAGATACGATTGTTGTATCTTCATAAAACAAAGTTTCTTGTATGGGGACCTATATGGAGACTCAATTTTTTTTTGTTTCACGCTTTTCATATTATTGACTTTACAAGGTTACGTTGAACAGAAAGTTTCGTGTAGTTAATAATAGAGCCTTGATATTAATCAACAGCTTCGGATATTTGCTGTTGTGTGTGCTAGATTTATGCTTTAAGCGACAAGGCTCAAAATATTACAGGTATAATAAAATTCGAGGGGGTCAAAATAATCAAAAGAATTATGATTTTTTATGACTTTCACCTTCACCTTAAGTTAATTCACATAACGCAATTTAAATATGTATAGTCGGTGGTTCTTCTTATAATAAAATGAATACCACCTCCCACGCTTATGTCAAGAAACAACTTTATAAATTATAATATAACTTTGTTTAAATACATTTGAGTGCCTCGCAGCAGGTGATACGTATATATGTCAATGGTGTCATAAAATAAAAATATCTAAGAGTAAACATCATTATTATTACTTCCTCAATTCCTTCGGTACTACAACCCTTTATGAGCACCGGCCGTTTTAATGATTTTCTTCCATTTCGCACGATCTGCCATCGACAAGATAATTTCCTCCTGAGGTATACCCGTCAAATCGTCCTCGACATAATCCTTCTAACCCTTCCTGGGTCTTTCACGAAGTCTTTACTTTAAGACTCGACTTGGAGATGATTTTAACTGCTCTGTTGTCACTCGTTCAGGTGGCGTTCCTTTTCGACTTGCATTTGAAAACCTGAAAATCAGGTTTTGTGGTTCGTGGTTCATCGATAAAGCCAAAAACTTGACTCCGAAGATTTCGAACCCTTTTAAGTATTTTATTTTTATTTTTACAGAAGACTCAAATGTGTAGTATAGCCTCGTATAGACTTTTAAAAAAAAATTAAGTATCAATGTTAAAATCACCGCAAAGTAAGTACCTATATGCCGTAAGTAACGTGGATTATTACATAAGTACAAGCTTTTCTCGGAAGTTTATAGTACAAGATTATTCATTCATTCATTTTCCTCAGATCATAAATATTTAAAAACCCATTATATTATTCATTAATTTTCACAGAATCTATTGAGAGATAATATAATTTTTAAAACAAATTTATGAATATCTACAAAAATGTCTGTAATAATTATAGATAGTAATTTAATATACAAATCATGTTCGCATAAAAATATGAAAAAGCTATGAACTGCTAATGACATTCTTACATTATTGCTAAATTACGGTTCCATGTTTTGTAACTTTAATAGTTAACATAAATCTATTGATGTTCGATTAAATAGTAATACATTTAGTTGTTTTTTGTTACATCAAAAGAGAAATAAAACTATTTTCCCCTTACGAATTACTTATATAAATATAACTTGTTTAATAATACTATAAATGGAAATGTTTGAATGGTTGGATGTCTGTAAATAATCACGCAAAAATCCTCCTGTGTGATTATCAAAAAAGAAACGAAAATAATTAAGTTGAGAATTAATTTAGGTGTGTCTAATGGAAAAAAAAAATTAAGACGGGCGTGCGGCACAACAACGATATTAGCACAAGTCATGTCACAGCCATTGCTAGTACTAAAAGATATTACAATTTGTATCTGCTCTGATTAGATATTTATGATTAAATTTATTTTGGAGTATTTTGATTTGTCACTTTAGATTATTTCAAATTATAAAAAATGCATTTAATAAACAAGAAATAACAATTATGTCAAAATATGAGCAATAATGATATGATATTAAAGTATACGTCCTAAACGCCAAAAATCTCAGGCTTTTAGCCATCTACAAAAAATCTATCTATCAATCAATTCGGTTTGTATTAACATATTATATAAATGAATAGAGTATTATATTTTGATTTTTGTTGACGCTTCCGTGATGGGCATACCAAAAATTTGGTTTTATCATCAAGATCTTCAGAGATTTGTGATTCAGGGTGGAAATGCAGCTAGCACTTTCCCGTGCGCATTGTATACTTGTAATTATTTGTAAGTATTCAATTGTAAATAAGTCGTAATATTGCATTTAAATAAATAAATGGTTAAGGTATAGGTCTCCAAATATATATAACAGAATTCCTGAATGTATAAGAGTTAATTTACCAAGATTATTGTAGCCACATTACTTTTGTGTACTGCCTTAGAACATAGACAGTTGACGTCATGGACTTATTATACATGGACCGACCCTTACATACAAACAGCTTGTCCTAAGCTTCGTTGGTGCTCTTTCGTAAATTCGCACTAATGCAACGAAACGAAGTTAGTCAGTCACACATTAATTTCATTCGATTATGTAGCAAGCTTGTGACTAACTTCGTAGCGGATCTTTCGACATTTTTTCTGTATGGAAGATCTGGTCCTTAGCTTAATAGTTAATCAATAAATTTCTCGATAATTTACATTTAGTATTAAAAATAATAATATATTTTTTTAATACCTTGAAACTATTTAGTTCTGACATTTGTAGCTGTGAGAAATTCGTTACAGTCGTGTATGTAATTTGTTGTAAATGTCTTCAGCATATATAATCACAGGTTTTAAGTTAAAATGAACAGCTGCGTAAGTATAAAGTAGAAATTAGTTCCTCTCTAATACAAATTCCTTAGCGACACGCCTTTCATTATGAAGTCAGCGCTAGGCCTAGGTGTCCTAGGCATAGAGCACTTAAGACACTTTACGACAGAGGATTACTTGATAAATTTAAATATATTTTTTTTTATATGTGGAAAATATTTCGGATCATTTATGTTCAAAATCTATACAAATAAATAAAATGAAAGTAACTGTTTTTAATTCGAAATTAGCAGCTTTTCACTAAATGCATTTGAAAGTAAAAATGGTACTTTTATAAATAACAAAATCTGTCTGGCTGTTTGTTCCGGCTAATCTCCGAAACGGCTGGACAGATTTCAACGAGATTTTCATTGGCAAATAGCTGATGTTATAAGAAGCAACTTAGGCTAATTTTATTTTAGAAAGAGAAATAGAATTCTGTGCATTAATCAAAAATCGGTACAGCACGCAAGCAGAGTAGCGGGGGCAGCCAGTCAAAAATAAAAATACTAAGAGAAAGAAACAATTCCGCCAAGGAAGCCGCAAAATTGTATACGCAACAAAAATAGCTTCATAATTAATATAAAAGTTAAAAGTAACACTTTTCTCTTTTAGTAACATCAAAGGTTACTTTTGCCTCAGAAAATATTGGGAAAGAAAGGCTTTTGTAAAGAAACTCAGATGTTTTAAAATATTATTCGCAAAATACCAGTGTATTTTTAGTTTTGTTATGGCTTCAGCAACGCAAAAGTAGGTAAATTTAGTACATGACAAGAAACAGTAAGTGCTATGTTTGTTTATCATTTATGATGTGATAAGATTTTATCAATTATTTTTATCAATGTTTTTGACACTGGGCGAGCAATAAGAGGCCAAAACTAATATAAGCAATTATATGAAAAAGTAGTTTAATACATAGGAAAAACATTTGGGCTTAATTATCAAATATGGAAGCTTCAAAATACATATTTTATATGTGAATTATTATTGGAATGAAGTTTCTTATGGATAGGCGATAATAAAGCGGCTTACGGGTAGTGCGATTTAGTAGAAATCGCCACGTAACGAAATGATGTATAGTTTGTGTGTGTGTGTGTGTGTGGCAAATGACCACACGAGCAAGTGAGTCCGTAGCCGGGTGAATATCCCTCTCTCTCTGTCGCTGTCTCTTTTTATCATATAAGTTATTGAAATATACAGATTTTATTTTGAATCACATTTGGTGTTGAAGAAAAAACATAAGGAAATTAGTTCCTGACGGGGGTCAATTTTAATTATTCCAAATTATTTCTTACTAGCGGCCCGCTCCGGCTTCGCACGGGTATAAAATATATAGCATATGTCATTTACTGAAGAAATTATTAAAACCGATCCAGTAATTTTGATTTATTCATTACTGCCCGTGGTGGCACGCGTTAAATTTGGAGTAAAACAATTCCCCTTTCCCTATACCATGAAGATTTCCTGCTATCTTTGGAATATTAATATTGTTATTATACATATAAACCTTCCTCTTCAATCACTCTATCTATGAAAAAACCGCATCAAAATCTGTTGCGTAGTTTTAAAGATGTAAGCATACATAGGGATATAGGGACAGAGAAAGCGACTTTGTTATATACTATGTAGTGATTAGTAAGTCTTGTCTTTCCTAAGAACATACTTTTTTAGTTTAAATCAGAGTTCGGTAATCGGTGTTACCTAATTCACATTTCTATGTGCTATATGTTATAGACAACTAATTTTAACTCTAAAACGAAAAATATTGGGTTGTGTAAATTAACTTTAAGAAAGCTTGAAATTATTGTTTTCGTAAACACTTTTAATTTAAAACCTTTATTGTTGTAAACACCATTAAGGCTGGATACAAAAGTAATATAATCATTAACCAAAGTGATATTATCACAATTATTGTAATTGTTAAGGGCTTCGTAGCAGGCATGAAATTTTTTGGGGACTGAAATTAAAATATTAAAACAGGCATTAATAGAGTAGAAGCATATGTTATCTTTAAGACTTTGTCTTAGATATTATAATATTGAGTGATTTTATGAGTGTTATTTCATTGCTGTTTTAATGGATATTACTCTTTAAAAAAATTGTTATTTTATAGATAAGTATATTATTCAGTATTTGAATACGATGTCTATTTTCAGTCTATCATATCCGTTGTATATATAACATTCATTCCGCTGAGTGTAGGAGTAGTAAGCAATTAGCATAAAATAATTAAGATTTTATTACAATTAAATAAATGTTTTTAAAGATCGCTCTAAAGGCTAAGTAATCTATGCGAAGGTTTCACCGACACTCGCGTCCATAATACCGTTCAACATTTAAGCTGATTGAGAATTCTATTAAAGGCTATGAGCTCAGCCGTCGTGGAATACATTAGCAATGCGTGAACTTTATGCTAAGCTCCGAGACATGTTCTATACACTGTCAGCGATTTGAGTTTTTATACGGACGCTAAACTAACTTGCTCATTCGATGATACGATAATTTACACTGATATTAATACTTTTTATGTTAAAGGTAGGTAGATGAGCCCATCTGATACTAAGCAATTACGAACGACCTATGAACATCTGCAACGCTAGATGAAACGCATCCAACGAACCTGACATTGGCGACCTCTAAGATGCACCGAATTATATGTTGGCTGATCTCACACGGCAGATGAGCAATAATAATAATAATAAATAATAAATAAACGCTACACACTCAACGGCCCCCATTAGGATAGTAATATCCTGTGTCGGGGGTCCGGAAACAATCACAATGACAAGGACAAATACACCCAGACCCGAAAATATGCTTGCGTGGTCAATGCAAACATATTATGCTCCGAGCGGGAATCGAACCCGCGACCTGTGGCGTTTAAGGCAGGTTCGGTACCGCTGCGCCACAACGTCGTCTTCACGATCTTTTCAACAACATACGTTAGTGCATTAATAATAAAAATCTGTGTCACAGTAATGAAAACATCTTCTCGATTTATGAAAACTCTCGTAGATTGTGTTCCTCTCATAGCTACGTCGATAATATCATACCCACTGATTATTTATTTACTTATAAAAAGAATTTCGTAAAGCATTAACTACCTAGCTGTAAATTAGAAAACCAACAGCTGGAGATCAGTAGGTAATATGTGATAATTATAGGTGTTATTATATGAGGTTATGTTGAACAACGTGAGACGATGGGGCTTCTAGAATATTTTTCGAAATCAGCGACGGCAGTAATGCATTTGTTTACGTTATTATTATTTTTTTGCTGGATGGAACACTGAATAAATTAATCTACTTTTGCAATCAGTCTTTAAAAGTCTACTTTGCTTTTGTAAAAATATATGATAAAGTACAAGAGTTAAAAACTCATTCAGTTAAGTCAGACTAATCTGAAGTCGAAAGCTCTTAGCGTTCATGGCTTTAACAAATTAAATTGATACAGCCGTCCACTGCATCCACAGTCCATTCCTTACTTTTATTTTAATATGCATCGTCGTTGTTTGTTACTAATTTTACAAATTAGTTATAATGCTTACTACATAATCTAATAAATTTTACGATATAATATGAATCTCGAAATATGAAACGGCTCCAACGATTTTCATGAAATTCAGTTTGCACGGGGTTTCGGGTGCGATAAATAAACCTACCTAAGATTGATTTTTAGAAAATATTGTTTTATCTGTGTTTTCAGGCAATGAAAACCCTGATTCGAGTCCAGAATTACTATTTTTCATTTTCCTTCTTTTGGTGAAAAAACTTTAAAAAAATCGATATACTACTAAAACAAAAATAGCTCGGCTGTTAAAATAAAATAGCTAAGCTCGCTCATACAGGTACTAATTATAATGTGTAATTAATAAAATTTTAAGCAAAATTGAAAATATATTTTATTCTATAATTTATACATTAAGCACAATATGTCTGGTTTATTATTTCCCTATTAATAATGACTCATGTTGTTAAGGACATGAGTAAATAATAAGAAAAATACAGTTTTATTTTAAAACTAGTTTCTAGATGCTGATTTATCCGTTTTAAATTATGACAAAAGATGTTTTGTTTTATATCCCGAGTCATTTCGCTGCCCACTGCTCACTGGCAGCGAAATGACAGCGAAGTGAAGTGAGAAAGATGACGCCAATCAACTGATTCAGTGTACGTACTTACAAAATAATACTAATAATTGCCTACTACTAAGGTTGTTTCCTAAAAGGGGTAGCAAGCTATCAAACAGTCCTAAGTGAATGGCTATTTTTAATTTTAGGCAGATTTTTAAGTTATAGTTAATACTAAATTTACATATTTACTACATATATATAAATAAACACGTCAGAATGTATTAAATAAATAAGTCGTAACGTCATTAATAGAAGCTGTATTATATACTCATAGAATCATAATATATAGTATAAGCTACTGGCAAGCCTGGTCACGCATTGTCATTACACACTTATAAGTTATTAAATTATTATATACTAGCGGCCCGCTCCGGCTTCGCACGGGTATAAAATATATAGCCTATGTCATTCACTGAAAAAATGATTAAAATCGATCCAGTAGTTTTGATTTATTCATTACTGCCTGTGGCCCGCACGCGTTAAATGTAATTATTTACGACATCACATTAGAAACCTCAAAAATAATAGTATTTCTCCACTATTTAATGGATGTTATTATACATATAAACCTTCCTCTTCAATTACTCTATCTATTAAAAAAACAGCATCAAAATCCGTTGCGTAGTTTTAAAGATATAAGCATACATAGGGATATAGGGACAGAGAAAGCGACTTTGTTTTATACTATGTAGTGATTAAAATACTTAATATTGTTAAGATAGCCGTTTCTCATACTTTCTTTCCTGAACCCTTCTTCACTCGATATGAAAATCGTTAAATTTGCTACAAAAAAAATCAATTCAAAGTTCTGTAAAGAAGAATTTTGTACGTTTTTGTGCAAAGTGTTAAGTACACCGAATTAAATTAGACGAAATAGTATTCAAAAATCAAAAAGCTATGTTCATAATATTCTGTAAGCAGTTATTAATAGCCCAAACACGTATCAACTTTGGCGATTTCTACGTCACGAATGACGTGACATGACACAATGCCTATTACGTTGATATTTTGTTCTTGAAGGGATGTTAACTTGATGTATCGATGTTTATCAAGCTGCAAAATTCGATGCCATGTTCAAAGTTAATAAACATATATTTAGTTGTTTATTTGAAATCTTAGTCTACAAAGGTCATGTTGAATTATGAACATAATAAATATTATGAATATAAAATAAGGTTATCACTTAAATAATATTTCATTGTAAAAATATTTATAATTTATAAAAGTAAATGTGAATTCCGTTAATAAATCAAAGAGACAGAAAGTGTCAAAACGACGAACAAATTGTTTTATAATGAAGATTAATAAATTAAACATGATTTATTAAAAACTCTGCTACGTCGACTCTCACGCGTACAAAACATTTGGCCTAAGCACGAGCTATATCATCGATATATTGGAACTTGCAAGCACTAGTAATGTATTAGTCAAATCATTTCAATTACGAAGGATTACATCATCGAAGGATTGAGTCACGGTCACGACTTGTTACCTTCGAGCATAGTCCTTTATGTCCGTGGGCTGGATCCTTTTAGTCATCTTCAATGTGTGTTAAGTCACACTGACCGCAATTTAGTAAACAATTTGTGACGTATCAGGCGCTTTATGACTGATGCACTTGGAAACTTTAAGGAAAAATATTTTCCGAATAGGAACTTTATTAGGTACCATACAATAATATAATCGAAACTACATATGTATTTGGGAATTTCTTCAGACTTTTAATTTGTATGGAATTGGTAAAAAAGTTATCAAGTATTAGTTTAGTAGAATAGAAAAAGAAAGGAAAACTTTGTCAAAATGATTACTTACAGTCAGTCATACTAGAGTCGTGAGCTCATAAGTAAGAAGTCTGACATCTCAAAAATGAATAATGATTTTCAGAGCAAAATAAAAGAAAAATGTTTGTTAATTTAGGTTGTCACCCTGTGCGCGTGGCAATATGTTTTTTATAAACGCGACACACTCAACGGACCCCAGTCGGATACTTCTTTTTCCTAGTGTTCTCCAAAGCATGGTGAGGAGATCCACAAGGACAAACACCCAGGCCGAAATCGATATTTGCAACAAACATCTCCTCTGACCGGGAATCAAACGCGCGACCGTCGAGACTCAAAGCAGGCTCGCTACCATCACGCCACAACGGTCGGCTCAGGAGGAGTAGTATGTAGGTGTGTATGTATTGATGCAAAAATACATATACACACAAAGACATTCACAGACACATAAAATGAAACCTGTACATGTGGTCAATACTTAATATCTATCACGAGCGGAAATCGAGTCCAAAACCAACGGCACAGGATGGTAAAAATTATTGAAAAAATGTATCGATAAAAGAGCACCTTTTAAAAATGCACTTTTACATTTTTTCCAAGCGCTGTATAATCCTTTATTTACAACCTTCGATCACAACAAACTCATGTTTCTTAAAAAGGGAAAAGTTGATCAAATTAGCATTTTTAATATTTTTAATTTTTATTGGCCAGTAATTACCATAATTGTTTTTTTTTAAATCGACGTAAGTGACTAGCAGTAAACGCTTAGTGTCGTCTTTTCGTTCACTTTAAATGCCAAGGTCTTTGTTTAAAATGATTCTGCGCATATCAGTACTGAAAGTGAAGCTTTTATTTCGGTGTTTTTACTGTTCTGTTGGTTCGTTTCAAAAGGGTTTTTCAAAATGGCTGCCATAATTTCAGAAACTTACCTCTCTGAATAATACGTTTCATGTCTGAAGCTGTAAAATACAATTGCTTGTCATTATAAGGTGTGGGTTATACTTATATATACATATTGTTTATTAAATTCTTTCAGTATTTATTTTTTATTAACTTGTTAAAACTATGCGATATAAAATTATTATTTAAGCGATATTTTTTACATATTATATACATCTGTTTAAAAATTATATAAGAAAAAATGACTCATTGAAATTCTTAATACTTGTCTGTATTGTATTATTAAAGATTAAAATTAATACGTTAGTGTATCTACACTAATATTATAAATGTGAAAGTTAGGATGGAATTTATTATCTGGATTTATAACTTTTCAAAGCTTATTACCTGAACTGACACATAGAATACTTTTTATCCCGAAAAAATGTTGGGTTTCCGTGGGATTATCAAAAAACTTTAGTAACGCGAGCGGAGTCTGGGGCACTCCTAGTAGTTTATAAACAAATATCAACATCCACACATATTTTATATGTATTTACATCGAATAAATCAATTACAAAATACTTATAAATTATATTATGTTATGGGTTTCTTTCAGAACTTCTATAATCCTACGTAATACTTTTTAATGTGTGAAAAAAGAAGATTTCATATCATTACGATCGATAATCACCTTACAAGTACCGCATTAAAATGTTTGTTTATTTTCTATTAATCGAACTCACAGCGGACCTTGGCTAGTGCTTGAAGAATTAGCGCCTTTTAACTGCGAAGGTTGAAGGCTTTACTTATATGTTTGTTGTTACGATACGCCCGTCGTGTTTGCTTAGTCTTAATCAATACCTTACTGAGCATTCGATTATATTTATTACTACATAAACGCTATTTAATGGTCGCATGTGAGTGATTAAATAATAATTTGATGATAATTGATTCTTGAAATTTTACGGCTACAAACGCCTGTATACATTAGATTGTAAATTATATACTAGTTTCTGTTTACAGAATTGAATTGTGTACAGAATGTTTGTTAAAATAATTATTACAAATAACAAACTTTAAGAAAAAATATAGCTTCTTCAGCGTCTAGCGTCTTCAGTAATAATTTAGCTTTGTTATGAATCAGTAAATTTCAATATTAGATGTAAAGATACAGAAGTAATTTAATTTCTTTAATTATTCTAACTAATATTATAAATGTGAAAGAATTTTGTTGGATGGATATTTGTTACTCTTTCACGCAAAAACTGACGGACAGATATAACATATAGGTTAGCTTATATAGGTAACATATAAGATACTTTTTATCCCGGAAAAATATTGGGTTCCCGTAAGATCATCAAAAAACTACATGACGCGAGAGGAGCCGCGAGTACAGCTAGTGAACTATATTGGCTAAGTTCACGTTTAATCGGTGTACATAGGTACCGACTAGTTGCGCTGTCGCATTCCGTCACGCAGCCACTTACCCTATTAAAGGACCTCCGATGGGTCCAAAAGTAGTTGGTATCTACACCGATTAAACTTGACTTTAGCTGATTTTAATTTATTAAAATAGTCCTTATTTAATCCAACAGTTTTAACTTCTTTGTAATAAATTATTGATTTAACTTAATATACATCTCATATCGTTTCAACATGCTCTTATAGACATACTATGTTCTATGTCAGTAATTGAATAAATGAAGTCACACCAAAGTCTTACCAACTTATACTCATACTTTCCTTGTTTGTTTTTGTTATATGACGTTTCCTCTTCATCTTCCAAATTGTTTCCCCGAAGTTATTACAAAGAACCATTTGTCCTGTCCATGCTACTATCGTTAGTCAAAGACGTACTCATTAATATTTTCAAGCCCCAAATAATTTTAATGTGTTCCCATTATCATGAGCGCACGTGTTATTCTTTTCAGTGAGAAATTCTCGACGTTCGGTTATTAACGATAGAACGTACACCCTCTGTCTACGCTAGATTTACAACGTAGAACAAAGGACATCAATTCTTAGGCGGACACGTGATCTATGAATTACCGAACTGTCTGTGAAAATATGGGCGCGGGTTCGTGTTTAGATTATAGAAGATGCTGCTTTTGTATTAGAAATGTATAGAAACGACTCTATCAGCCTTTTAAAAACCTGAATTACATTTATAAGCATCGATTTCCATTTTCTTAATAGAAAATTCAAATTATATATATTAAGATGCGTACGCGTCAATTCTCATCTCAGCATTGATTCGCATTTCGTATCTTTCTGTTTTAATTGCTTATTAGTGTGACATTTGATTTAACATAAAGGATGCTTACAGCCGATTCAATCCTACACGATCCCACACGATCCGCGTTACGTTTTAATTTTTTTATTGTTTGTCTGATTTTGAAATTTTGAGATATAAAATAAAGTTAGTGGGATATTGACGTTCTTTTTTATACATCCCTTAGACGTTAGATGTTTGGAGGCTTCCTCACTGCAAATTTAAAATTCAAATTCAAATATTTTTATTCAACGTAAAAAGCATTACACTTATTATGAAAGTCAGATTCTACCACCGGCTCCAAATTTAAACCTCTACCCGAGAAGAGCCGGCGAAACAAACTGCTTTTTGTAAGCTAAGCTATGAACCCAATCATATTATAGTATCTAAAAGGCTCTGAAAAACCGTATTCGTCGTAATTTAACAATAGCTGTAAAGAAAACACCGATATAAAACTTTCATGTCTCTATAA
Organism: Hestina assimilis; assembly: GCA_023373885.1. Lineage (NCBI taxonomy): Eukaryota > Metazoa > Arthropoda > Insecta > Lepidoptera > Nymphalidae > Hestina > Hestina assimilis. The sequence goes on along the minus strand of CM041755.1, from coordinate 7,644,928 downwards.
TGCTAACGTAGTAGAGCATCTCTCAGAGCGTAGAGCGATAGATAAATTGTGAACGTATGCGTTGCCTTTGTCCCGTCAATATGTCAACTATGGGGCTCTTCACTTGCGATATGATGACAAGATACAACACTTTTACTTCGAAATTTAACTTCGAATGATGCCATTAACGAAAATGTATGTTTGCCTACAGTTTCCATACATCATTTTGACAAGACATATTTTATGAAATTCCTTTGTTGGGACGAAGTTCCTTATTTTTATTTGTGTTTTTATTTATTACACACTTGCATCTGCCTACGACTTCATCTGTGTGGAATTATATTTAAAGAAAAATGACGGTACCTAGGCCGATTTCATATGCTGGATGAACTTATTTTATCAAACGGTAACATTTCTATTTTCATTATTTCCTCTCTGTCCTACTGATCATATTGCAAAATTTCATGATGATCGAATAAGTAGTTAAGGCATGAAGCGCTATAAACAAACAAATGAACTTATATTAGCTTTTATGATATATATAAACATGATAAATATGGTATGATAAGCTATAAAGTAAATTAGTCTCCAGTTTAAATATTGGCCTATTTTACATGTCACGTAAAAAGTTTTCAAAAACATTCTTAAATAACTTTAATTACTTGCAACATTATTAGCTATTTTATACATAGTCTTAAGCCGTCCTAAATTATGTGTGTCTATACGTTAATCATTCTTATAGGGATTAGCGAAGACGCTATCTCGTTAACGGACTGACATTTCCGACGTTACTGGACGTTACATTGCTTGTATAGATCAAAAAGTCACTACTTAATTTGATAATATTTTTTAAGATATAATTATCGTTGGGAAACTGACGAAAGTTGTTATACGCATTAAAACTAATAGTTTTAAAGATTTTGGCGTGGTTCAAGGCACTGTCTGCCCAAAATCTTGCGCTAAGCAATTGTTTTGAATACTTCACTTATTAATATAAAAGTTATACTAAAAAATATGCTACAAATCTGTTTAAAATTATTTCTTAGCCAAAAACCGAAAAACAGAAGCGCAAAATACACTACTACTTTACAGTAGAATATCTGAATCTCTTACAATAAAAGGCGTATCACTGATAAATAATTAGTAAAAAGTGTTTGCGCTTTATTTAAAGTAACGTGCCATGTAATAAAGACTAAATGGTCAAGTTACGTGAGCTTGATCACGACGTAATCCAGCAATATTTGATCGAGGAAGGGCTAATTTTGAATATTAAACACTTTAAAGTTCCTTTGTTCCTTCCCTTAAACGTTCCTTCAAATTACATCGAATATTTAAGCATGAATTTTCTTTGAAAGTTTCATCCATCAGACCTTATTTTTGGACAAAGATTCTGTATTATTTTATACTTAAATAACATATAAACGATTAGTACCCTACTTGGTATTAATGCTTACTTTCTACTACGGCCTTTTCTGAGGATAGAACTTCTTTGACAGAGCCGATTGATATAATCAGCAAGATTATACTCCAAAACATTTTAATCGATAAAAAAATATTACCTGTTGATGAATTAATAAAAAAAAGACTATTATTATTAACTCTGACGTAATTTTTTATTGCGTTTAAGTTGTAAGACAATCCTAATGATCGCATCACGGATGAAACTTATGTAGCTTCGGAACAAGAATTCGTCTTAGTCATAAATAATATAACGATAAGCTTTAAGATTTGCCATAATAAGCATTTTATATGCATATAATAACAATATGCTTCTGGATTTTTCTTTATATTTTTGTTTGAAAAATAAATAACATAGACATTTGAATCATGCGCTGATATTGTTTAAGGCAAAGGTTCCTAAAATGGCTTCATGACACCCTCGGGCCTTGTGAAGTCGTTTTAAGGGCGTCGCGAAACGAAATGTTCAAGTATTCTATTAGCTAAGCGTCAAAAATTAAATTTGTAGGCTTAGGTTGTAGCTTTTAATGTCTGCTAATATTAAAAATAATATTGATTTTATCTGATAGAGCTATAACTATTACTTCATTAACCCATTCATAGTCCAGACAGTAGACACAATAGTGAAACAAGTGAACTCAGCCATATGTACTTCAGCGGATAAGGAACGTGTTAACTAACGTTGTGTAGCTTTAACAGATAAGCAGCGTTAGAAGGGCTTTGCAGAAATATTATAACACATGTATAGATAGAGCCACAATAACAAAAAAAGATATTTCTGAAATCAATCGGTCCACCTGATGGTGACTAGTCATCGCAACCTATGAACGCTTGCAATACCTGAAGTACCACGTGCGCGATGCCAACACAAGGGATAGGAGGAAAGGGATGAAAATGGAAAAAGGAAGGGAAAAGAAGGGTGGGAGATTAGACCTCCGGTGCTCTAACTCTCACACGAAACGTAATTGTACCTAATGATATGCCAATTTTCTATGAGAGTAGTACCCAGTCGAGCGGGCCCATTTGTAGAGTAACATGGCTCTACTACTTTTTAGTGGCTTACCTTAAAGTATGTGATAGACATTCAGCCGAAATTTACCATAGCGCAAGGGCGTAAGAAGACTTCTCGGGCAATGGATGGTAGAGTTCGGGACGAAACGGGAAAAGACTATACATTGCCTCTATATATTCGTAGCTTCTACGCAATGACACCGGTAGAGTTCGTTGAGTGGAGCACTTGTTCCCGCTACAGCGATGGTGCATAGTTATTCACTCGCGTCCTACCTTCCACAGGAATAGTTCTCACTGAACTGGACAAGATGTCGTGGACGGTGAGCCATTCTTGTCGAAGGTCTCTCCTACGAAACCATAGCATACATACCGCTCCTGAACCGACCAATTCATGAGGCAATTACAATAATTATACTACTATCTTGACATGATATATATTATGATACATTAATTCTGATATGTCCCTGAAAACAAGATATATTTAAGTAAAATCGAAGGCCAAACATAGATTTCAACACTTCCTTTTTTATTCCCACTATAACTATATTTCATAGAAAATTATTAAAACTCTAAAATACCCATTAGTAAATTTCGTGAATCATTCTTAAGTGGTTCTATTTATTATTGCTAACTAGTTTCTCCCGCGGCTTCCTTTATGCCGAATTAGAATATTAGTGGCGGAAAAATGTGCCATAATTGTTACATCTATAATTATTTACATATCCATTTTCTAAGTTTTCAACTTTAATAGAGTCGCAAAGTTACATAAATATTGGTTCAATCGTTGCAAAATGCAGACAAACCAATTGACGAAATTTCAAATTTATTTCTATGACTATCCTGGCGCAGTGTTAACGAGCCATTGAATGTTCAGCGGCCCCCATTAGTAGTGGGTATTCGGTTTCGTTGGATGAGGAAGCACCGGAGGGTTAAGCCGTAGGAGGCTTATCCTTTCCCTTTAACTTCCTTCTCTGTCCCTTTCATAGCGTGCTTGTAATGCTGCTAGTATTTCATTCGTTTTCTATAGGAAACAGTAATCGCTTACTTAACATTTTTAGGAAGCCGTCACCGCAAAGTATAAATAAATGCGCGCTATACTTGCTTTTATCACACGCGTGTTGCAAGCTTAAAAACAGGAGGGAAGGAATGAAAGGAAAAAAGGAAGGGAACATAGGGAGTAGGAGATTGAGCCTCCGGCACTTTCACTCACAAGAAACATTAACTGTTTTTTTACGCCGATATTCCGTGAGAGGGTCGTAGTTCCCCGGTCGAACCGGCTTATTTGTGCTGGGTGGAGAATGACTAATGTGTGGCAAGAGTAGTTTGAGAGGTACAAATAAATGCGCCAAGCGAGATTCGAACCGCAGTTGTAATCATTGTCCATTACGTCTTCTCCTGAAATTATTGCTACTACTCCTAGTAAACCACATGTTCATGAAATTTTTATTTTTGCCAAAAGTACTAAATATGCCCGAACATAGAAAAATTAAACTGGCTCTACCAACAGCGTGTGCGCTAATAACAATACCTAAGTTTATTTTTATTACTTAGAATCTTCTCGAAAAGTCGATATGCTTAAATTATTCTTATGTACTTTGAAATAGAACTCAAAACGTCTTATATATGTAATTATTGACCCCTGAATTCAGTATGCAGGCAAAGGCGCGATTCAACGAGTGCGTTGCGCTTATTAACATACCATGTTTCCATTAAATTGTATTGGTGCTTGTTTTGAATAAAAATTTACATTTAAAATGTCAATAATTACCATTTGTAATGCAGTCGATATTAGTTACGTAATTTGGCTATCAAAATTGTTTTACATTATATGTATTTTTTAAACCTTTTTGTTTTATTATAATTATCAACTATATTAATTTAAACTTTCTTAGCTTAAATCTTTTGCTTATTTTAAATTTTATAAAATAATTATAAAATTAAAGCAAACCGGTAATAATAATCGCAGTCCGCTTATCGTTATGTAGCGCTGGTAGAGTCGACGACGGTAACGAACTTTTTGATTGTAATACGCGTTTATCGTTTATTACGCAGAATTCGAGAAACTTAGGGTCATCAAAGGTCTTACATTACAATACTTCGATAATCTTAATTACTTTTCCGATAGTTCATTTGATAATTGTCTATACGATTTGATATCAGTTTAGTTTTATCAAAAAGTTTCAGTTAATCGCTAATTGAACTGTAGGTAATCCGTCAATGAAGTCTTCACCAATAGTGATTAAGTATGGCGTGATAGTCGCGTAACGCTATTGGTGGACCATGACGTGATATCTATTTCTGGTGTGAGCGAGAATGCGCGCGCTGAGAAACGTACACGTGTGTGAATCTGTGCACGACGGATCGATGTGTGCGTGTGTTGTTGAGGCGCGCTCTCTCTGTTTACCGCGCGGTACAGTGGCCGGCGAGCGCCTCGCACTCACGTGTGTATCGCGATATCGAGTTTTCCGGCGGCTGCCGACTTGCATTAGCATCTTATGGTGTTTTCCAAAAGTTTATTAGTGCTAAATCGTACTTGGAGTTACGATAACATTGCAGGGTCTGCCGGATAGATCGAGCGTGCCTATTTCGGTCTGGCTCATAAAAATTATAGGTGTTTTCGGCGGATGCGATGAATAAATTTTGCAAATCGAGTCTGTGTGTCGAAAAGGTTCGTGAGAGCTATGTTTTGATCGGTCGGCGTGTTGTGGCTGTGCCGGGCGGTGCGGATGCGTTTCGGCTCGCGTTCCTCCTGCCGGTATCAGTGAAACTGCGACAGTGTTGTCAGTTCTCGACCCTGAGGGTACTGGAACTCGGAGACGGTGTCGGAACAACTAACAAGGACTTGATCCAGATGCTCCACGCTGTGCCTGGCACGTGCTAAGGTAAACATGACCTTGTACATGATGATAGGAAACGCATAACTTTGAGCTTCTTATCACGTATGTTGGTTTCCTTGCGCAGTAAGAGTTTGCCTATTTCCGCTATGAAACCGCAACGAATCTTGTATGGATTTTATGATTTATGCTAGTTAGCATTTCATTAGCATATGTTACAGAATATGACGCGATGTTCAAAGAAAAAAAATTGAAATAAGTTTTTTTTTTTCGTACAAATAATTTTATCTTAGCGGATTCGAATAAGAATGTGGACTTAAAAATCCTGTTTCCGTTATCTTCATCGATTCGGTTTTATTACAAGACTGATTATAAGGCATTTTCATTTCTGAATACAAGTACTAACTTTTAAGACAAGACCTATTTACAAAAATAAGGAACCTTTAATCCATATAGGAGTAGCATTTTGTGAAGTTTTTATTATTCTTCATACTGGAGTAGTTATTTATCGCTCTAATAAACTGAAAAACTGTAAAAAAAATATTTTTGCAATTTCATTTTAGTCGTTTATCTCTTTTCAAGGAAAAATAATCAAAATCAAAACTGATTAATTGATGTATACCATATACGCATTACATGTGTAATAACTGAATAAACTGAGCAGAAAGATATAAGATCACCATATCGTATACAAAACTATTACGTTTTTTTTAAATATAAACAAATAAATAAAGATTTAAAAATAGGTCTTGCATAATGCCTGGCATTACAAATTACGCTATCGCCAGTATATAGGTAAGAAAAACAACACACAGGATAAAATGTTATTCAAAAGGTTAGGTTGAAAAAATGTTTTTCCGGTGTATAAAACGCACTCCTTATCTCTACATAGAGTTAATATTAATGTAATTTTAATTGAGCGATCAAAGGCTAGTTTAGTGCAACAGCATATGAAAACTCCATTTTAATAACGACATGTTAATGGTCAAGTTTTATTTATTTCTATTAAAAGCTAATTAGGTCTTAAAATTATGTTATTATATTACTGCATGAACTTATTTTCGAGAAAAATATTGTTGAATGACAAAACTCCATATTATTCAAACAACTTTTTACTCATATGGGTACAAATTTGTCTCAAACATAATTTTAAAAATCAACTGAATTATATAAAATATTTAACTTTGACAAGGACGAATTATAAATACAAGTTTACCAACAACGCTAATTCCACAATTATACCTGATGGTAATTAATCACGGGGTGCAGCTTTGTGCATATTATGTTGTAATACTAATTTAAATAATAATTTAATAATTAATACTGATACTGATTAAGTAATAAAATCCTAAACATATCTACTTAAGTCTCGGTATAAAAAGTAAAGTTTCTTGCTTATTTTTTTATTAACAAGAATATAATACTACTAGCGAACCTGGCAGACGCTGTCCTGCCCCAAAAAATATTTGGGAAACGATAGCAGTGCCCCTACTGGATCTAATTGTGAATCTTAACCGTTCTCGAATTCACTAGAACACAGACAAAAATTTCATCAAAATCGGTCCAGCTGTTTAGGAAGAGTTCAGTCAGATACACACGGACAGAAGAATTACATATATTATATATTATGACTGTCGACCTAATTTACTTTAATTATTACAATCTGAGATAAGTAGCAACTCAGAAGCTCATAGCTAGGTGTGTTCATCAGTCAGTAAACGTTTGGTGAGTTAAGCTACTTTAACCGCGGTGGATCTATGGATGGGTGACCGTCTAGTGGTATGTAAACTAAGCTTCTTCGTGCATCGGTGGCTACGTAATAAACCGGTTCTAATTGTTATCAATTTGACAATAGTCGATAAGTTAAGTCAGAGGCTTATATGGGTGACCAGAAAAACTCTGATACTAGGTTAGCCACAAACCACATCAATAGAATAATTAAATCTTAAGCATTGTATTGGTTAGATAATAACACCATTTTTGATTGGTCTATTCAAATAGGAATACCTCGAAATGCTCTTCATTGACAAATTCCTAGAAAATTATAAGTTCTTGTGAAATGGTTCGAGAGGATACTCCACCCGTATATTATTATGAATATATACTTTTTAATTCAGTTAGTCAAATTGAAATACTTAAGTAAGTAATAAAATCACATTCATCAGTCATTTAATGATATTATAAGTAATGGGGAATGGAAACGAAAAAGAAGACTTCCTAAAACTTTTTGTGGAGCGTATCAAGGTTATAAATTGTGGAAATCTCTGAAATGATATGAAATTTTTAAGATGAAGTTATCTTAAAAATTTCATATTTCATTCTTTATTCTTAGTTTTTTTAATGCAAATTGCTTTTGATAATTAATTAATCTAGTGAAGTAGTAGATAGAACAAAAAGTAGCTTGAAATAATGATGATTATCTTAACTACATACCATTTATTCTAATGGAAGAATTATATATCTTGATAATAGTCTTTAACAAATGTTTTAATACTTTTTCATCTTCCTAGAATAATTGTTGGTAGGTATTTACCAAAAACGGTTGGTATTTATAGGTAGTTATTAGATTTTACTTAAATCGACTGCTAATTGACCTCCATAATCAAAAAAATATATATGAATTAACCATTATTATTAAATATTATACGAGAACAACCATGACTGCCAATTTAACATGCTCTTCGGGGCATAGTGGGATGAATTATAAGGACATTTAACTAAGCGAGTAAACTTCCTAATAAAATCCCTATATTATACTAAGCATGATCAATTATTTATCTGGTTTCAGAAGTACCTTTCATTGTTAAATAATAATAAGAAATTACTTCTTATATACCGTATATATTACCGTCAATATTTTTATGTAATGTATACTTATCAGATTAGATAGAAGTTCTTTAATCCATATCTATAGTCTTGTACAAAAATTATGTCTTATGTATAATAATTTTCAAACTGTTGTTTTTCCTAATACCTTTCTGTAATTTTTCTGTTGTTTTTGTGTTTATTTTATTTATATGTTAAGTTTTTTTACTACGGATATAATCCTGTCGGACTTCTTACATAAAGAAAAAAAAATTGTTCTCATTTTGGCACACATTTGAACTACAACCAGTTGTTTCTAATTAGATTTTTGAATGCAGAATGGATATATATGCAGAAAATATAATATTTGAGCATGTTTTAGCTAAAATATTACTTATATTCACGCAATAAAGTCAGCGAATAATACAACCTAACCTAACATAATATGTAATAACATAATACGATATTTTTATTGTGACAATGTACATGAGTCAAACCATCAACAGAGAATCCTGAATATTCATTATCAATTGTTATGTAATGAGTATCATATGATGTGACAAATGCACTTAGCCAAAATCAGGTGTGTTTTTAATCACGTGATCTATTTATATTATGTACGTATAGGTAGTAAGATTTTTATGTATTTCGGCTCGCTAATCCGGTAATAGGGTTTCCATCCTATTAAATATTTTTCATGTACTTTTTTGTAAGTAAGTCATAATTCAAAAATTACATCTCTGTTTAAGAATATAGAAGGATTTTTTATAGTGAAAATTATTTATGATATTTTTTTATGAAACCAATGAAATAACCGAACAATATAAAAGAGATCTAATAATAGTATATCTATGTCTGTGTTTTAAAATCATTATCTAAAATTTAAGGTCAATATTTCAAACGTATGCATCGATTTCAAGCTTTGTGTTTGTGTCTACCTTTAATTATCATTTTTGTAATTCTGATGAAAATCTGGGCACTTCACACTTCCTAATAAATATTCCTAATAGGTTTTTATGTCTTTATCTAATCATTATTAATTAAAGAGTGGTCAAAGGCCTACTAGAATGAATGATATTTTTACTTGTGTTGTAAGTTTTATAGTTCGGTTATAAGACTGTAATATTTTTTCTGTATATTTATTCTCACATGTACTGTAATGTTTGATAGTATTCGTAAGAAATATTTCAATGACATCTGAATTAGGAAAGTTATAGCATTGCAACAGGTGCGTATTTGCGAATCCACGATAATGTATTTTTCAACTTTATCTATCGCAGTAATTCAACCAAAACAAAACCAATCCAAAACACTTGTTTATTTTTTTGTATTTATAATATTGCAGTCGTTTTTTTTTTTCAGAATATAATTATTGATTTTTTGTAACATTGTCTTTTAAAAATTGTGTGATTATTTTTCTTGAGTGTATACAGGTTTTTTGTATATAATAAATAAAAAAAATATTATTATAACTTAAAAAAAAAATTACAATTCCTTCAATTAATCGAAAGGAACTTCGTTCCATCCGGGTGTCTCTTGACACCTCTCAAGTTGTTTTTTTTTGTTGTTTTGAAGTACAAAATTTTAGTTATATAAGATATTTGTCCAAATTTAAATTTTAAACAAACAAAAACAATTGATCGATTGTATCACTATAATACCTTAAGATTTATTACAAAACTCGATTACGAAAGGAAACGACGAATACTTATCAATAATACAAAGAACCAACGTATCGACTTAAGATTCTTATGAATGAGTTTGGTCGCCTACGCAATGCCGTTTTTTATAACCGTCCATGGACGATCTGTAATAATTGTTTTAACAGGGCTCCATATATCAAATGTTTGTCTCACCAAGGTTTAGAATGTTATAGCACTCAACTGGTTAGCTTATATTAAAGTATGAGTAATGTTGTAACTTTTTGCTTAAAATAAATACGAACGCATCAGTGCCCAGTGGTTAAGGGTTACTTGACCTACTGTTTGGATCTTGAGGTTATGGAAATTTTTACTTTTTTACTTTACTGGTGGAAGGTCTTTTATTGCAGAGGTTTGTTAGGTAGTTACCATTGTAGTTACTGGGCAAAGGAGATTTAAGAACCAATATATCTAGTGAGTGACACCTTCGAATGAATGGTGTTGCAAACTCTCATTGGTTACCATCACCGTATGATTGCGTGCCAACTTAGTTGCCAAATGAAAGTCTCATCTTATAAACACAAATAATACAAACAAAATATAAAAAAAATGTTGATTTATTTGAGAGGTTTTTGATAAAATTAAATAACTTATTTATTAATTAATAAAACTGTATCCATCTTTATAAGAATAAGATTGAAATTCACATTTTAAAATATAATCTAAAGGCAGTAAGGTAAATTTATTTTGCTATTTACAATATTTTATTCTTTAAAAATTATATAACGAAGTATTTAATATTGTGTATTATCGATATTTTCGTTAAGGTTGGACATTTAAAAGATATAACAAAGTAACAATAAGTACGTTTGCTCGTGTCCTATATAATGTTGTTGAGAATGTACGAATCCGTGATAAGACGTGGCACACATGAATCGTACAAGGCCTCCACACATATGAATGGATGTTAATTAGTACATGTTTGTTTATAACACACCCACACAAGTACATATCCACACACATATGTTAATACCGAGCATAATGAGCCTTCACATTTAAACTGTTGCTGATTAGAAAATAAGCCGACTTTAGTACGGACGCTGAAAAATGTCACGTCTTTTATTTAAGGTACAGAGACGATAATAATACATTATATTTTTATAATTTATTTATTCTTAAAGTAACTACCGAATATACGTATTATTAATTATGTTCTATTTCAAAATAATATTCACGTTGATTATTGGAATAGTTTTAATCAAAAAACAGTAGTTCGTGGAATAAAACAGAGATCATTTTACCTTCACACATACGTTAGGTAAGTGTTTGTTCGATCGTGAGAATAATTTGTTCAAACTTTTGTTATTTTTTTTATCGAAACAACACTTAATCGCTTCCTACAGCTCAAAGGGCGGAAGTCATGCGTTTACAGAAATAATAAATTAACGCTGATATTTCAATACGATTCGCTAGATGCCCTTCGTTTAAGGTCAATTTTTAAATTTTTTTGGATGGTATTACGAGTTACGACATAGCAAAATTGACAAGCCCAAAATTGTTTGCTTTTTCTGTTGAGCGTTCGATAAATCTTGAGAGGCTGTCCGATCTTAAGTGGGCATCGGTTGTCATCAATAAATTAAAACGCCTATTGCTCAACGAATTATCTTTGCATTTATTTATTTTGACCAATGTTCATAGCAACAAATATTTGATTGATCTAAGACTGTTCTTTATTCTTTCTTTATTGTACGATCTACAAATCGAGTTTGTTTTGTAACATCAATGAACTTAACTTTTTGTAAAAAAAACAATAATATTGAAATAATTTAAATAGAGAAAGAAAGAAATCCTCGTAAAATTTTATTTCTAGTAGTATAACAAAGGAGTCACGTATTCAAATAACTTTACTATCTCAGAATTATTTTTATCTTAATTGAGAATGTTCCAGTTCAATTCCCAAGGGTCATCAGGGATCGCCAGGGGTTCGATTCCCGTTCGGGGAAGATGTTTGTATTGAATATACACAGGCATGTGTTCCGGTTTACTATCCTAATGGCAAAAGTTGAGCGCGTAGCATTTTTTAAATCTATTCTTTTTAATTAAGCAATTATTGCAATCTCATTATTAAGTGTTTAGTAAATCTTGGGAATGAGCTCGGGTCACACTATCTGTGTCACGTTCATATCCGCTCCGGGTAATTGAAAGCTATTTCTGGATGCGCCCAGTTACACAATATAAACAACCAGAATAATTGTCTTGCTTTGAAAAAGATTTGCGGGCTTCTAATTCATGCAAGCAAAAGTTTAGTAAAACGTGATTTTTATTTTATATTTGTTGCATGTGAAGAATATATTTATGTAAATCCCCTACGTTATCTCAAAGCGCATTCTCATGTTTGTAACAATAAAATTTCTAAATATTGCGAGAAACAAAGAACAATAAATCAAATAAGTAAAAAATGTGTACAAAATTAAACTCGGACAAATTAAAGTTTGAAAACGTAATTTGAAAACATGTTACAAATATCGCTTCATAATATTTTTTTTGGTAATCTGTTGTTTACGTAAACTTTAGTAAACAGTTTTATATAAGATAGATAAGTCATTGTAGACTGGGGGCTTACCATTAACTCTTATTGCGATTCAAATGACGACGAAATCAATCCAATCCAATTCTGACGGTAAATCGATTTAGATTTTAAATGAGCATGACGTATAAATATATATGTCATGGTACGATATAGCGATGTAGCTCAGTTTAGATCGGCGTTTGAATCGCGATAAGAGTTAATGGTAAGACCCCTGAATAAATATGAATTATGTCCTGAAATCTGCGGAATAAGAAAGTCAACTAGCTAGCTAGATTTTCTTTTACGCTGTGTAAAATACGCTAACATTTTGTTGAATGAAGCCGCTGCCAAAAATTAATAGAACAATACTAAATGTGTTTTAATAATGGCAGTTGAAGGTCCTTTACGAATTACAGAGGCAATTTACGGTACAGTTCCAGAATATTCCAGCTCTACTTTATGAGTTTGCACTAAAAATATCTAGAATTCGTCCGCAGCAATATTTTATTCCCCTAATATCATGTTTTCAGTTACATAAAACTGATTTTATTGGTTTATCTGATCAAGATAATACGACAACTGTCGCGTTACTATACATCATTCACCCATTTCCTAGATATTCATATTAAATAATATATATATATTTTAATGTTATAAGTTGGCTAACAAGCATACGGCCCACCTGATGGTAAGTGGTATCCGAAGCCCATGAGCGCTTGCAGCACCATAAGTAGGTGCCACTCACGGGTTGCCAACCTCGAGATATTGGTTCTTAAATCTCCTCTGCCTAGTAACCTATATAGTTTACTATTTGGCGGCAGAATATTTGACACTGCGGTGGTACCTACCTAGCCGGCCTCTTGTAACAAGAGACCTACCACCAGTGTGACTGATTGCACTGGTGGAATAATCTCTGCTGTGACAGAGATTATCCCAACAGCGAGCGATGAGGTCGTCACATCCCGACGCCGGGAAAATCATGATATATACCATACATGAGGTTTAATTCATAACTAATATTGTGAAAATCAGCAAATATATATTAAACAGATGTTCAATATACTCTTATATTTGAATATTTTTTCACTAAAAATAAATTGTTAACTTTCAACTGTAAAGGTTCACGAATTTAATAAAAAAGCGTACGTCTTATTCGATGGTAGCTTCACAGTAACCTATACACACTGCTAACATCAGAAGTAGCATTAATAACATAGGATGGGTGGAATATGAAAAAAGAAGAAGAATAGAGGCTGGTTGGAGTTTGGGCCTCTGGTACTTCCTTCGAACAGAACGTAACAGTATGGGTCTACTAAGCGTCGTCGTTCTTTCATGGATACCCGACCTGCCCTACCTTAGCCGGTCAAGTCGCTTAATTCATGCCGATAAAGCCAAGTTCTGGTACTGTGTTTATAACATAAATACATAGTAATTATTCAACGCATCCTAAGTATAATTACAGTGAGAATTACTATTGCTTATGGTTAATATTCAAGTAAGAATCAATACTGATAAATCTTATTTGTGATTCATCTCGAGTGCGCGGCGTGAATTGAATATTTAGTTAATATAACCTACATCCTGGTAGGAAATGAAATAATCTATTTCTTACACATATACTTAGAATGCATTTCGAATTTAATTGTTGTAATTTAATCATTGAATTAATTGTATATTTTATTAGCAATTCTAATTTATTTTTGTTTACAGAAATGGCAGCTAACCTTTAATAGACAAAAGAGTTAAAAAGCTTTGTTTCATTTTATTTGATAAATCATACGCAATATATTTCATATGTAAAATGTAGCATTATTTTTATTTTAAACTTTTAGAGGAGAGACTTTTATACTTGATTATATGAACTGTAATTCAGAGATACTGAATTTATTTTAGTTACAAAATGACCTATTTCATGACATCCTACATTGTAATTTTGTTAATATTGTGTAATAGATATTCAATGCCAGAATCTATGTGCGTTGAAGATTTAAGTAAGACTGATAAAAAGTAATGAAAAATTGATTTGCTTATTACCTACTTAAATTTCTCATAAAATTTGTTTCTTCACAATGTCCTTCACTTGTTTTTTATCATTATTTTCATCATGAAACGATTATTTATTGCGTTTATCATAATCTTAATAAGCCCTGTTAAGATTATTTTTATCTCGGAAAATTTGCACTTGCAAATGGCCGAGGCGTCTTTGCCTGACCGGAGTGGGATCTCAAATATTGGTTTAACGTCTAACGCAAACATCTTTATCCGACTCCGTTTACTTCGTTCTATATGGACAGTTTGCCAGCTGTTTTATCTTTATGTAGGACGTCGGAAATTAGATAGAATAAGTCTAAGAATAGGTTGTGAAATATGGTTTTGCATTGTTACTTTATGTTGTTGTAGTTGATGTTATGAATTTTCATTAACTTTTATCTGCATAAAAACTACCTACTCCTTCAACAAAGACTCACTATATATTAGGGACCCGTTCCATACAAATAAAATTGCATCGACTCGTTCTTGGTCCTTCGTAAATTCAACGCCCGCTAACTTCATTCGGTTATGTTGTGCAAACCATAACCGAATATCACATGAATTCAGCGTGTGGTTTGTGGGATTGTAGCTAACTTCAGTCCATTCCGTTGGTGTTGAATTTACGAAGGGACAGCAACGAGTCTGTGATATTTTGTGTGTATGACAAGGTATTGTATATATTAAATTTATGTTCTTCAATTAGTCAAATATGTTGTCCTAGTATTTAGGATATTAAGAAGAAGTGATAAATATGTTTAACAAACAATGGGTCGATAAATTATAGCAAATAATTATCGAGGAGAATGACACATTTATATAAAGAATAAAAATATAAATTGTTTACAAGACAAGCGACCTGTTGTATTCTCCTTGCTTCCTTTGATTATATTTTAGCTTTTAAGGAAAACGTTAAGACAAACACATACACTACACATTTGGAATAGTTAAATAAGAGCCTCGAACGGGCAATAAGTAAACTTTTATAACATTGATGATAAGTAGCAGTAGGCTTACTGTTGTGTTTTGTTCGATAAGTGTAAGAGCCCCATCCCATCTTTTTTGTTTCACAGTAATGCAAAGTCCGCTACCACTTCGCGGTAGGATATATGACACTGCGGTGGTACCTACCCAACCAGCCTCTTGCAATAAATGGTCTACCAGCTTTTTCCTATAAATTAATAATGCCGTTCGAACATTATAATCGAGTAGCCGTTGACCCAATAAGCACGGTAATCAGGTTACAGGTCGGGCACGGAATGCGATCTATTGACGCCTCCATTGTCCCATTAGCCTTGCCAGCTATTTAGGCGATTTATTTCGTCTCGTCTGTTTCATTGTTGTTTAAATCCTTTTTAACAATACGTAACGAACCAGTACGTGCTTATTTTTTATTTATAATTATCTACACATATTATTTTATTATTATATTGAATGCATTGTTCGAGAACATTTTAAATGTACAGTAAAATGAGAGACACTTATAGCCCGCTACGCTTTAGGTGCGGTGAGATGGGTGATCGAGTAGTGGTATTCCAACTGAAGGATTCCGTGCGCTGGAGGGCCCGTAAAAGTGGTCCTAGCTATTATCAATTCGACCCACTTGAACCATTCTGACACTAGGTGGCTATATTTTACCTACCACGGTAAAATTTAATTCTGGTTTTTTAATATATAAATAATTATAAATATCATCTTTACGAAGTTTTAAATGATGGAATCGTTGCTAAAAGTATTATGTTATTTAGTCACTTAGAAAGAAGACTGTAAGGATGTTTACATCTGCCTACGGAAATTGGTAATACTAGTGACATACATCAAATTGCCAACTATGACAGCCAAAATTTTAAGTCCTATAATTTCTAATTAACTCATTTTACATTTTTAAACAAGACATTTGAAGACATAAGTTGTTACACGTATAAAGTCCGTGGTAGAAACCTATAAATAACTGACACATTTTGAATGATTATGATTATTTGAATGATGATGAAATGATTGAATGTCTTTCAAATAGATAATTTTAAAACGATTATTAATTCTCTTGGTACATGAATTGAATTAAAGACCTCATTGATTACCAAACAAATATTTACACCAAAATTACGAGTTATAATTTTAAAGCAATAATCTTTTAATTTATGTCGTTCTTATCATACACATGTTATGTACATTTAAGTAATCATGTAGATAAGTATTTTCTATATTTGTTTAATATTAAAGTAATATTGTATACCTATCATATATGGAAAAACGAAAATAATTCAATAGATATTGCTCAGACGGTCGAATGATTCGAGCCAAATAAAATTTGCTCTTAATTAACAATAAAGGTCAGAACAAATAAAGCAATCTGTCAAATTACCAGTTCGAGTTGCAGTAACATAATTAAAAACAAAGCAATTTATTTAATTCTGTTATCGTTTAATTCTCTCACGTTATTCCTGCGTCACGGAGTAAAACTGGAATCTTCTTAGACATTGTAGTCAATAATCATAGAGTAATATATTCCGTGTAATAAAGTTGAATTCGTATTTCTATGCTAATAATTAATCAAAAGCGAAATATGTTTGACGTATATTTTTGTAAATAAAATAGGAATAATTTTTTTAAGGGACAGCTGAAATGAAGGAGCTAAATTTTCAATTTCACTAAAAAGGGAAAAACACGTTTTCACTGTTTTAAAAAAATACGCTGTGATCTACCTACTGCGAACCTACGAACTGAAATCTATTTCAATAAAACGTTCATTAAAATCTATATTTCTGGGAACGTAGACACTGACTCAAGCGAGAAAAAATAAAATAATCGAGAAGACATTGCGTTAGAAGATTGTGATGTTAGAGAGAGATAGATAACCTATCTGGACCACTCAAAGAGAAACGGTTCTGTGCATCGATCCAAATACCGCTGGGGGTCGTAGTGTAAGCTAAACTTCCGGAGCCCGAGCTTGAAGCTAACAGCTTATAGGATCTTCAAGCTAAGGCCAAAAGTAGAGAGATGTTGTACAATATGGTGAAAGAGGTAGTCTCTGACATCGGAAGCCTAGACATTTTTTTTGGGTTCAACAGCGTAACCAACAGCGTAAGCTCCTGAGACTCGTAAAAAAATTTTCCACTCTGCACACCTTGGAATGTTGAGTAAACCCTTGATAATTAATTTTATTAACAGTGAGATTTAGTAAAATAAAATTATACAGTCAAACGGACGTTGGCTGTACTTATTTTATAAAGTTTACGTACAAAAGTCGCGATAATCATCTTAATTATCCTGAGAACTGCTCGCCTATCAAACATCTACTCGTATTTTGTAAAACTTGGACATAATTTAATGAAAAATGTCATGATATGCTTAAAAGACAATTTTATGTCACAAATTAATTTAGTACCTACTTAATACATTATTTATAAAAAATCTTATGAAGAGAGCGGTGAAAATGTTAGTGCAGGAATTGAAAGCCCGTCAGTGTGAATGTCAAATAAATGGATTACAATCCGTATCGTCGTCGTCGTATTCCTATAAGAATCTTGAGATTAGAGAATTATTTGTACCAAAATGTAAAAATTGTCTTAATAATCAGTAAGGCATAAATATACATACAACAGGTATTATATTGTATCTACATCTGCAATCTAAAACAATATATATTTTTGCAATTGTATTACTCATAGAAAACTAAATGACCCCGATTTACAATTTGGGAGCCGCTAAATTGGCTAACGAACCTCAAGGCCTGAAATCTGTGAATTAGTGCAGGCAAGTGAGGCGGCCGATAGCATACTTGATTGTGATAAAACAACCTCCATGTATTAGATCATTAATTCCTTAATTATCTCGCCGTCCTACATCAAAAGCGCCGGCGCGACAGTAAAGTACAGATTCTAGAGAATGTAGTTAATGACGCTACAAATTATAGACTGCACGTAATTCAAAGTATAAAATGTTTATATAAATTCCTTGAAAATGGTTTAGATTATATGAAAAATGTATTTATTTTTTACTTTATCAGACAAAACATTTTATATTTTCTATGAAATACAATAAGTAAAAGTATATTCAAAAGTACGAATGGAAATATTTTACTCTAAGATTCTGATTACCATGAACTTATTTCCAATAAGAGATTTTCATATTTACACCAAGCGATTTTATCTGCGTAATTTAAATTTCTGAGATATTAAATCGGGATAAAAAGTATCCCATAAGCATGTTATGCCAGGATATAGGTACTGTATTTGCTAAATGGCATGAAATCGTTATAACTATTCTTCTAATTCGCGTGCACATGTCGTGCACATGCACAATTCCGCTTAAACAAAAGTTTTGTTGTTTATAATTTTTAAACAACAAAACTTTTGTTTTGTTGTTTAAAAATGCAGCATTTCGACCCATAAAATTTATGTTGTTATTTACTTTAAAGACGGATTAAGTACTTTAGAGATACATTATCTGTTAAATAATACTGAAGATATCGCATGTACTATTATATAGATATTTGAATAGATTTATATATAACCAATTGTGTGCAAACTTCTAACATGAGTCTACAAGGTTGTCATCCATACTTGAATATTTTATTTCACAACCAGCATGTTACATGTAACAGCTTATCGTATTAAATTTTACTTAAACTATACATTATAATTCATTAGCTTCGGTATTAAAACATAAATTTATTAACATAGAAATTATTAAAAATAAACATTTTGTAATACGACTTATCATATGAAATATACATATTTTTAGAAACTTTTTACTTTGGTGCTTCTGAATTAATTATTTTAATATGAATATAAATAGTGGGACCTTGTTTCAAACGAATGAGGGCGAAGCTGGGTGCACATATATTTAATCTAACGTCAAGACCATTTTTCAACCTTATAATTTCCATAAAACTACATACATTTTTCTATCGTGGGGATACCTGGTTATGGGCAAAAATTTCAATTGTTTTAGTGTATTCTAAGCAAAACTTACGTTAAACAATTTTAGTCTACATCACTGCTCCAAATTGTTTTTGAGTACCTCAGGCCTTAGAAATCGGTTGATGTTTAAATTTAAAAAAGTAAAATCACATTTTTTTTTTAAATAATTGCATTAATATTGTTTAAAACTTGCACATAGACACATATTAACCCGATAACGAAGAGTGCAGGAGGTCATCCGGACGGTACTCAATAACAATTTGTCGGTATCGCGCCGCGCTACGATAAAGGCGGTATGTTTGAAGACTACGTTCAAGATGTTGCTAAATTTTATTAATAACACGCAAAATTTAAATAACCAATATTTTGTAGCCTGTGCTATATCAGCTCATCTTATATCATACATATAAAAAATATTCATTGGGTCTGGTACTCTGTGGATTATGGCTCATATTGCTGAAAGAAGTCCTGTTAAAAATTCACGACAGCACACAGGGAAATTACGGTCACGATTATTATCATATTATATTATAAAGCATAGTCCACAAGTAGTTCAGAAGTCCACACATAGTTAGGGAAAAACTTATTACCTCTCTGTTTAGTAGCATTACATAATTATGTACATTAAATAATCCCTTCTCAATTGTATGACTGTTATGAACAAAACAATACACGTACTTAACTATCACTACCAAATGTTTCAGAATTAAGTAGTTTTAGACAAGCAATAGATACTAAATTTGAATAATAGTTACTAAATGAACAAGAAATTGTTGTGACAGATGAAGCTGGGAGAAAAAGGATAGAATATACTTGCTAGATAAATAAATAAATAAACGCTACACACTCAACGGCCCCCATTAGGATAGTGATATCCTGTGTCGGAGGTCCGGAAACATTCACAATGACAAGGACAAATACACCCAGACTGGAAAATATGCTGGCGTGGTCTATACAAACATATTATGCTCCAAGCGGGAATCAAACCCGCGACCTGTAGCGTTTAAGGCAGCTTCGCTACCGCGGCGCCACAACGTCGTCGTCGTCGTCGATAAATTTTCGACTCGAACCTGGTCAACATTTTTTACTGGTTTTTGGACCTATAGACGGCTGATAAAATAGTTTAATGTAAATCCTAATTCTTGAATAAGATCAACATCATACGTATAATATGATGATGGGAGTGGTGATAGAAACAGTTTTATTACAAAATTTTGTAAACGGATATGAAAGTTAAAGAAAGAGTTAGTCATTTGATATGTACCTTATATTTAAAACATTTGAGCTAAGCGTATCCGTTCCTAAGAACTATAAAAAATAAAATTTGCTAATAAATTAGGAGTGTTCCTCATAAAAGTTTGGTTATTGCCAATATAACCTCCATTTTGCAGGTGTGGCGATCACGAACGTTTAAAAATCATTGAAAATTTTAAGCGATACCGCAATTAGTGTCCAAGAATTGTCTATAAATTGATTAAAGTTTACCTTTATAAAAATTAATAATTTTGGACGTATAATTAATTATTTTTCAATAATCGAAGGTCCTTTTCGATCCATAAGTCACGAGGCTAAGACAGATACCTAATTGAACATCTATCAAATTATCGGTATTGCTTGCCGATAAAAAAATCCTCAGAAGCCTTATTTCATTCGTGCTGTCACAGTATCTGCTATGCTTATGTTAATTTTAAATATGGGAAACTAGCATCTGCCCGCGACTTCGTCTGCGTAGATCTCAGAAATTGCCTTCGACAACAACGAACTTATCTTACTTACTTACTTAACTTATCCTCTATTTCAACCTCTATAAGCTTCGCGATAAAAAGTAACCTATGTCCGTTTCAATGTCTAGTCTATATCTGATCCAATTTCATAAAAATCGGTTCAGTGGTTTATGTGTGAAACTGTAACAGGCAGACATACTTACTTTCCCATTTATCATAATAGTAAGGAAGTGAGAATAACGATGGCAAGGAATTTAAAGATAAATTATATTTTATAATTCGACATTTACATTTTTTTATTAAAACTCGAAACTGGAAATATACACCAAATGTCTAAATTGATTATAGTAGTATGATTTATGTTATTTTTAAATGGCTATAATAAGTAACAATTAATAAACTTGTCCACACTGAATATACCTACATAATATATAATTTTGCAACAATTATTATCATAAGGAGACTGTCCAGGAAATTTTAACCTATCGATTGAAATATCTATTCATTACATTAAAGGTAACTTCAATATCCATCAAAAATAAATAAAACTTATCTATGTAACTTGAGAATTTCATATGGATTATCGTTATGGTCGCCATAAAATGTAAATATGTTAATTTTACAACATCAATTAAGTTTCAAGGATATTTATGCGTTGTTCGATTTAATGATGTTTTAATATATTATGTATATAATATAAAAGTATAGTTTTTGATACATAATACTAAAAATACTTACAAACATTGCTTAAATTTTTAACGCTTTTGAAAATTCATCCATTTTGTATTAAGGGTTCAAAGTTTTAGCGTATTTTAGCATAATGATAAAAACAGTATCTAATGAAAAATATAAATATTTATGTTACATAATTATTATATGAGTTTATTTATTTTTTATTGATTGACAATTATTAGCGTAGAGCTCCTAGGACCTAGCGTGATTGCGTAGCGTTTTGTAATAAAACCTGTAACCTTCCCTTTACCTGTAATTTCAGGATACTAGTGTTATTTAAAAGATAAACATGTATTTATCTTTTAAATAACACTAGTATCCTGAAATTAGCTTAAAAAGTCTCTGGCGTTAAAATATTAATAGAGATTACTTAGTAAGAAACTCGCTATATGTTTTTCTTTAAAATGGACCTAATTTTATTTACATTAACGTCTTTTCTCTCTGGCATTATTAGACCCGTACGAACGCATAGTAAGCAATCTTTATCAATCTTATGCATACAAGATGCATGATGAAAATACCGCAAGATCTTATAATAATTAATCAGAATATGTCAGGAAGGAGTTGATTATTTAAAAAAATATATATAGCGGGACGCAGACTGTGGTATAAAACAGAAATAGCCGGGCCTTGAGCTATTATTTAATTTTAATGTGTATTGGGTGCGAACATGTTGGTATACATACATGTGTGCATGACGTGCAGTAACTAAGCGTACAAAAATATTACCTTCACAAAATTGCGTCAATGTTTACAATAAAATTGTATTATCTCTTGCAGAAAATGATATAAGTGAAAAATGGACTAGTCGGCACAATTTATTGTGTTAAAATTTATTTTAAGAATTTAATTTACATTATTCATGAAATCGGATGTTTGTATGTGTTTAAAATTATACATATAATTATATATAACATATTTATATGAAAGACGATAAATAAATAAATATGACATGTGTATGTATTATATATATATTTATTTATGTATGTATTTATATATTTATATGTATTATAAATAGTATATGTATATATTATATTTAGTATATTATATTTGTATAAATATCTTGTTAGTTTTATGTATATATGTAGCATGGTATTAGTAATGTATTTATATTTTTATATGTGTGAAGTAGCACCACCTACCCTCTCTTTGCTCATTTCATCTGAAGCCAGGTTGTCTGGAAGAGATCGCTACATAGCGATAAGACCGCCTACCTGTACATACGTACTTATAATAAGTTATTGTAACTCATGCTGTATTTAAAGTGGTGTACAATAAAGATTATTCTATTCTATTCTATTCTATATATCGATAGTGACAATCTAGCGGACGGATCTGAGCGCATGATGAACGCTTGTAGCTTGAAAGGTTTTGAGTATTGCCGATCTGGGGTAAGGAATATCCAGAATGAGTAGGAGTTTTGCTATCCAGCGCTCTGTCATCCTATGAAACACAAAAGTATTGATACTGAGACTTCACATCGATAGTGTGATGTGATAGATGTGGTAGGCTTTCACAGTCGGCACAGTCATGTTGAAAACTAACTAGACCTTTTAATAGCAAAAATGTGTTTTTTTTTTTTTTTTTTTTTTTTAAACGCTACACACTCAACGGCCCCCATTAGGGTAATTATATCCTGTGTCGGGGGTCCGGAAACATTTACAATGACAAGGACAAACACACCCAGACCGGAAAACATGCCTGTACGATTAATACAAACATCTGCTCCGAGCGGGAATCGAACCCGCAACCGTCGAGGCTTAAGGCAGACTCGCTACCCACAACGCCACAACGGTGTCAAAACGGTGTTGTCTCTTCTTCATCTAACACATCCAAATATCTATTAAATTTTTAGTGTTTTTGACGAGATAAACATTATTTGTTGGAGCTGCCAAATGAATACGTTTCCGGTTCTCTCTAAAGCTATAGTAGTTTCAAGGACATATCCGTTGTGTGGCTTAAATATAGCCTTGTTAATGTAATCAACGTTTATCTAACAACAATCTGTTAAAAACAGTCAACTGAAAGAAAACGTACAGTTATTATCTAACCGAGCTTGGCGCTCATCCAGATTGATCGAAGCAAAATGTTTTATGAAAAAACTTCGCCCACGCTTGTCGTATTGATCGTTTATCAAAATTGAATAATATGAATATGCTTTATGATAATGGGAAATGAGAAATGTTGTTTTAGTTTGATATAATTTCCGTTTGTATTAAAAATTTTATAGTTTTTCTCATTGGAAACAACTTTATAATTTGCAATTTTTGTATACTTTTTTTATTTGTTTTGCATATTTTGCTTATATTCTAAAGTTACGCTTAGCAAGTTTATTATCGTCTATTTTTAGTATATTGTTATTACATAAAGGAAGCTGTAATGTGTTCGACAGGTAGTTCCGTACAATTTAATTCTTGGCGAAACTCCAACAGTTTAAGGTGTGGAATAGTAAACTTTGCATACATGCATATATTTTATATTACATGAGGCAATTAGTCTAATATTAACTGCAACGATATATACAATAATAACAATAAACGCCACACAAGCAATGTTCCCAATTAGGGTAGTATTATCCTGTGTTGCGGGTACCACACAAACACAAGAACAACCAGACCGGAACTAATGCCTGAATAGTCAATACAATCTGTCTCTTTCATATCCGATGACGTCCTTAGCCGTGGTTCGGCTTCGGAGAAGGCACCCTAAGGATGGAATCAAATTTAAGCCCCCGTGAGGGCTGCCCCTTTATCACGGCTGAGTGTCTGTACTCGGCCCCCCCGTTTGGTGACGCTGTCAAGGCCAGTAGGGCCAACAGCAATACACATTCCGAAAAAATCAATCTGCCTCGAGTGGGAATCGAAGACATGACCTGTTTCGTTCAAGGAAAATTTTCTACCTCTGCGCCTCAACCGTCATCTATATAAATAAAAATTAATGTTTATTACCACTAAGAAAAACAAGCGTCATAATAGCATATAGATGCTGTACTAGTTGTACGTGAGCTTGAGTTGTACATGCCCACCGAAGGGAACAAAGAAGAGATAGGAAGAAATTAAGTTGGGAGATTTTCATGTCATGACGGTTCGTAAACACACAAACGGTCCGGCTGATGGTAAGCAGTCAGCGCAACCTATGAACGCTTGCGATACTTGAAGTATCACATGCGCGTTGCCAACCCAACGGTCTCAGGTACTCTCACTCATCGCACGAAACACAATAGTACTAATATTGTTAATTTACGCCGATTTTCTATAAGAGGTTATACTTCCACGGGTCAAGCCAGGCCATTTTTGCTGGGAGGAGCATGACTCTACTACTACTAAAATCTTAGACCTTCAGCACTCACACTACAAATCCAGCGACAACGTAATTTGGCTTTTGAATTAATGATGTACGTTTTAAAATAGGATAAGTTCCTTAATTAAATTATTATTTAAATGTGTTCTATCCGCGTTGTAATTACTCCAGTGCTGTACCCTTCACTGCCTTTATTAACACTTCATTCATTAACGATTCAATGAAAATTAATTAATCAATTTGTATTTTGTGAACAGTAATATATCGTGCTAGCCTTTCATTGGCAATATGCGGAGCTTAAATCGAATGTTTTGTTCTACAACTATTAGAAACTAACCCAGCATGATTAGTTTAGTCCTCACCAGATACAAATATATAAAAAGAAACTAACTTGTTCCGGTCCTTATAAGCCACGAAAACAACAACAAAGCTATTTATAGTATAAACATTCTTAACTTCCCACGTTATAGGCATATTCAATAAATAAAATACATATATTATATGTAATTTAAATGTAAAAAAACAAAGTGATTTAGTTATTTTCGTCATGTAAAAAAAGTAAGATTGAAGTCCATGTAACCTAAAATTGGCAATTATATGCACTGGAAGCGTTTTAGAAAAACATTTTATAGTTCATATATAAATTTGTATTTAAAAAAAAATTAA
The DNA here is from genome assembly GCA_023373885.1 of Hestina assimilis. Lineage (NCBI taxonomy): Eukaryota > Metazoa > Arthropoda > Insecta > Lepidoptera > Nymphalidae > Hestina > Hestina assimilis. Next base: position 7,619,257 of record CM041755.1, on the reverse strand, counting down.
GCGTAGAATTTATGCAAAAAAAGCCTTTTAGAGTTAAACATAGATGTTTTTTTAAGACAATCGACCGCCTTGTTAGGATACAATTTATATAATAGGTATCCTGTGTCGGTTGTCCGTATACACATTTAAACACAAGCACAACCGCCCCGACCGGAACTCATGCTATGGTCAATACAAACATCTGCTCCGAGAACCAGCGACTTTCGGTGTTATGCCTCCCTAGCAAGTTATAATAATTACATTTGGTATTATATTCCGATAAGATAACAACGACTTAGGAACGCTTATCTAAATAGGATTATAATATAAGAAGAAAATTATATACCAACTGGTATTTCGGTAGCCTGAATACCAACATTTTTATACATTTTACTTTTTCTTATTGCATAAACTGCTATAATATGTTATCTGTCAAATTATGAATGGAAGATTAGGTGTAAAATAACAGAAATAATGACGGACGGTTTCCCCATGTCGCATGAAAAACAAAACGTGGGCGGTCTGACAGTAGGAATTAGGTCGATACACCGGGTTTTTATTCGTACCAACTCTATTAGAAGAGATGTAATATATAATTTATAAAATTATTACCTAATATTTTAAACAAATAAAATATAAACGCTGCAACTCAACGGCCCTCATTATGATAGTGATATCCTGTGTCGGGGTCCGGAAACACATACAAGGACAAGAACAAATACACCCAGACCGGAAAATATGCTTGCATGGTCTATGCATACAAACAAATATGCTCCGAGCGGGAATCGAACCGGCGACCTGTGGAGTTTAAGGCAGGTTTTCTACCGCTGCGCCACAACGTCGTCAAACTTTAAATACATTATAACTAAAAATACAAGAATACACGACAGTCTAATGTATGTATCATTAGAGTATTTTATAGTTACTATAAAATGACATGGAGTTTGATAAATACTATAAATTTTCCACTGATTCTGAGACAAATTTGTTTTCATGTGACTATCCATACCCTACTTAAATATCTCTATATAAAATTGTGTACGTAGTATTCCTTGTAATAGTATTCAATACAAAAATATTCTGGGCTATCTATGCGAGGTATATAAAGAAAGTCTTATGTTTACTTTAACTACAAAGACGTTTATTATCTAGTAGCTAAAACTCAAAACAATTCCATAACAGTACAATCCATTGTATTCACAATCGAATCTTCCTATTATTCCATTCGCATATCTGATAACGTGATTTATTTCATTTGAGACGTCCATTAGCAAGTAAATATGTTTGTGTTTGGAAATAACAGTGGGCCCACGGGCGATGTGCCAGACACGAAAAATAATAATTTAACATTATGTTGTCATTTGAAATATAATTACTTTATATAATTGAATAGACAATTATTATATTTTTCGCGTGTTGATTATATTCATAATAGAATAACTAGGAATATGTATTACAACAGAGTAATTAGTTGTATCTCCGGTTATTGCAGAACGGATTTCAATGAAACGTTACTTACTTATACTTTTAGCTATACTTATACTTTGAGCTTACTTATACTTTGAGCTATATAATGGTAGGACCCAATGATAATCTGTTTAGTAGTTTTTGTGCAATATTCAATGGTACTATCAGACCGATGAAAATTCTAAAAATAGTTTCGTTACTTTTGGGTGTAAAGACTTTCCAATAGCTATTATAAAGCAATTTTTTCAAAATTAACTTCAATTTAAGTATAGTATTCTTTGTCCCGTTTGTCCTCATTGCTAAAATAGTTATTCAAATCAATAGTCAAAAGCATGAGTCTCTTTTGTTTAAGCCTATACATTAAACATCAGAATAAATTCTGTATTCTGCTACAAGTGCTTGTATATTAAAACGTGATTTTTCAACAGCATAGAATAAATGAGAGTGTTGTTGACAAATGGACTGAGAAAGGGGAATGCCCTGACGACTCATTAATTTTTGTGTTATTATAATATCGCAGCTGTGTGTTTGTTTAGAAAATGTGATCAAATTACAGTCACAGTGTTTGTATTGATAGGAATTCGTAGCGTCAGCATTGGAAAAATCCGAGTCGCATTTCAATGTAACTTATTTAGCGATTTATAATATAAAGACAGGTGTTAATGAAAAAAAGTTGCGTCATCACTTTTATATTGTTTGTCTGTGTCGTTAATTTGACATACTTTTATTGGATAACGGTGCGATTTATTTTATTTTATTGCCATTCAAAGTTTCTGTCTAGTGAAATTGATGCACATAAAATTTTAAATAATTTTTTTACCGTAAGTTGTAAGGCTTTTATTGGATTGCCACAAAATTTATTTAGGACGATTTGACATTGATCATATTAAAATTAAACAGATAGCGTTTTTCATAAAGTAATTTAATAACATGTGTCCTTTATCATATGTCAGTATAACTTATACCTATCGTACTTTAATTCAGTCACGTCAAATACGCACGAATCTATAAATCAATTTGTATCACATTTCATAAATATAATAAAAAGGAGGCCAATACTGACACGCTCGTAAGTACCAATATTAAAATATAATTTCTCAACTTATTTAGCGAAAATAGAACAATCTTAGCATATCCACGCTGAAAATAATCTCCGAATTATTATTATTCTCCGTTTCGATCTATTGTTTCAGATAAAAATAAACAATAAATCGAATCGTTTGAGCGAAGAATTCGACTGTTTAAAAAACGATAGCTGCATAAGGGCGGTTTCAGACCAGTGCTCTTTTTTCTAGTGTATAAGACTTACGTACGTATACGCGCGCTTCGAAAAAAAGTCGAACGTGCTTACACAGTAGCATCAATAAATATTACTCGCGTATACGAGCTTATAACCGCATCAAAGCTAGTACGAGTTGCACGTGTGGCAGAAAGCGCACCTATACGAAAAACGAGCTTATAGGCTCGTATTTCTGAAACCATTCTAAGCCAGAACAAACAGAAACAATGTATGTTAAGTAGTCGCTGATAATTTCCTGTATTATTTATAGGAAATTCGTAATATATCTCCGAAATACCAAATCAGATTAATGCAAAATTTATATAGACTACGATGGTTCTATACATATGTATACCTATCTCTTATCCAACAAACTAATCAATTATAAATGAAAAATATATCTCACGAGAACTCTTACAAAGATATCTATTGTAAAGATATTTATTTAATTATGTGTATGGCAGCCTTAAGGGCTATTTGAATACGTCTGCGACATGTTTTGAAACTATCTAAAATATTCGCAGCGCGTGTTTATTTTGAATGTTCTATTATCTATTAGAACCCTTTGTTCTAGTCGTCATTGTGTACCGAAAACATTGCGTTGTTCGTTTCGTCTTATTAAAAGGATTCGTTTTGTTTTTATGTTTTTATCATATTGTCAGATCGTTAGTCTTTAATATTTAATAATTCTTTACCGGCACACGTGTTCCCTCATTCTTACAACTTGGGGTCCTTCAAACGAGGCGTGAAGAGGCACCTTGCGGGTAGGCAGGGCGAGGATGGCTAGTACAGTTCGCCTGTTCACCTTCTGCAACCGTATTAGCCACCTTCGCGTGTGGACTCTACTTCCACTTACCATCAGGTGCAGTAGAGTCATTTGCCCTCCGGCGTTATTTAAAAGAAAAAAAAAATTATAAAGATTACCTTTAAACTTTATTCCTTTACTGTGTGGTTTGGTCTCGCAGAGACGATAAGAACAGGATAAATTTTGAGCCCTCGTGAAAGCTGTCCTTTTTCACAGATCTCTGTACTCGGCTCTCCGCTCGGCGACGCTGTCAAGGCCAATAAGGCCAACACGCATATAAACTCGCAATACAAATTCCGAAAAAAAGCAAGTTTTGCTTGTAGCCTTTCCAGTAACTCAATTTTAGAAATAGTTCATTATATGTACATTATATGTACAGACAGTTTCATGTAGATATGTATAGTGCATACAAAAAAAATATTGAGACATTGAACACCTTCTCTTTTTTGAAGTCGGTAAAAAATTTTGCAAAAAAAAAAAAAAATCAATCTCGTAAAGTATTGCTATCTGTAAAGCTCTGTTTTTATAAGGGCATGGATTTTCTAGCTTAAATAACATTTGATGAATAACATTTCAATGAACCACAATACTTGTCTGCGAAAATACATATATCTTTTTATCCTGTCAATATATCATAAGATCTAGGTCACATTGGATCATACCTGCATCGAATCTTTATGAATAAGTGATGAGACCTTCTTGTAGTCCGTATTTTAAGTCCCTATTTCCCAAATTCTTAACTCTATTTCATGCTAGCATCTACCCGCAACTTCGTCCGCGGTTACCTTAGAATTAGCTCCAGAGAAATGAATCATTTGTAAGTAAATAATGTCTCATGTATACCGAATTGTAGTGGATAAGCAATATGTGGAGTGGATAATTTCGTAAAATTTTGAGTGTTGAAGTTTTCTGGAATCAGAAGCGGGTCAAACTTTAATGCTAAAATGAAAAATTGGTACATAAATTGCAATATTTTTGTGTACAGGAAAATAATTGTGTCTTGAATATACTTGAACACACCTATATGAGCAATATTTATATTTTACTATAAAAATAAATTTTTGTAGAATATTTTGAATATCTAATCAAAGTCTTAAAGCTCTAGATCATTGTCTATGAACAGATGTGATCAAAGCTGGGATTTTTTATTACATTTGGCTCTGTTATTCGAAGAGGAACATTTGTCGCTAATGCTTTATTACTCTTGAACTATTTCTTAATGGCCGCCTGAGAATTTTACACGATATTATGAAAGTCAAGAAATGTTTACGTTTCCCAATAAAAACAACTTTGTAAATTTTCACTCATTTACGCACATACAGTTAAAGCGACGTTAAAAGAACTGCGGACGGCAATTTTATGTTAATTTACGTGTAAAAATAAATATTTTTCAATTCCATTAATCTCTACGATGTATCAGTTCCGTATTGTACCAAAACGGAATTTCAGAAATATAAAACATAGTCGCTTTCTGCGTCTGTCTGTATTTCCCATAATTCCTCCTAAGCCACGAAACCAGGTGGTTTTCACCACCAGTTACATCATTCTTGACTGTAAGTTTTTATATATAACAGTACCTAGAGCAAAGCGAGGGAAACTGGCTGAAACATGTCTTATTCGCTACTTTAGATAGCATTCGTAAAATGCTTATCTTGATAATAACATAGATAGTAATAATAATTTGAACAACTATATTTAATTTATAATTTTATTGTTTATAATAAAGAGCAATACTTTATTACTTAACTGTACTTTGTTTATCAGAACTACGATTTAGGCTGCCAGTACGTTTGGCAGTACATCAAGCGGACGTGACTTTTAGAAGTTTCTAGATATTTCTCAATACAATTTTAATAACAGTGCTTTAATATTCTAGGCCCTGCCTCGCGTTGGAGGTCGGTAAAACCGTAAAACGGTTTGAGTCAATCGTGAAAATCGCTGTTTAGCAGTCAGGAACGATCTAAGTGAAATGCAACCGCCATTCACAACCCGCCAATGAGACACCTTCGGAAACAAGGCCACGCCCACCTGATGTGCTACTGCGGTTACTTACATACATTATGTAGCTAGTCTAGTGCTTACGCAAGACCTAGGCTGTGATTGCCAACAGTTTATTGGGTGTCCTTAACTGCGAGGATAGATTCTGATTTTTAATTTTTTATTTCGTGTTTTATTAAGGTTATCATAAATAAATGATAACATCAGTAATCATAAATAGTAAGTTAAATAATAATATTAAACGTTACACTAGTACAGACTCAAAGGCCATGGCGGCCATACTTTTATCCTCTATCAAGGGTCCAAAAGACACATGAACGCAAATACAACAACCCAGGTCGAAACAAATGCCTGTTTAGTCTATACTAACATCTGTTTCGAGTGGGAATCAAACCCACGACCTTTGGCAGGCTAACCTTTTACTACAGGTTCTCTACCAACTGCGTCAAAACAGTCGTCAAAAAGATATATTTATGTCCTGATTAAAACAAAAGATAGGTAATAGTTTTACTATTGTATACGTTTTATATTATAATAGATGCCATTATTAATGATTTATATCCAAAATTGAATAAAAACTTTTATTAATTATAACTGCTCGATACCAAGGTCATATAAACCTACAAACTTTAACTAAACGGAAACATAACGAGGTTTCACTATCTAAAAAGTCATTAATTACTGTCGAATTCACTAAATTACCTGTTTTTATAAACTCACGTTCACATCGAGACGTACATATACATAAAACATGTATATTAAATCCCATTAATCAATAGAGTCAAGGTGAATACAGGTTGACCTTCAACTATTCGAAATAAATTAAGATGAGAGAATTTTTTCGATGCCTTAGACTGAAAGTAAGTTAAGATGGGATGGGATTCATAAATGGGTAAGCTCTTGACCGCCACCGAGCGCGAAGGCATAGGTGAGGCCAGGGTCACGAGCTTACTCGTGAGAAGCCTATGTACTCGCACCTTGAAGAGGTTCAGATTGTATACGTTCGGAAATACAGACGCCGGAAGAGCATTCCAATACCTGACCGTGCACATTATGAATGAGGAACGAAAGCGCATAGTTCGAATATTAGGTATATCAACCAGATATGGGTGGCTTTACTTAAGTTGAAATTAGTGACGAAATTTAAGTATTTATCGTTACGCTAAGAAAGCCTTAATACATTACTTCAAAGCCTCAACAGCTCAACGGATAAAGGGCCCACCAACTTCATTAATGCGGGATTGCAGGTTCAAACCTGACCCTTAAACTATGGTCGTAACTCGTAGCCATTCCTAGCGAAAGCTACGAGGTAATTTGGAGGGGCATAGAAGTATTCGTAATGACTTCAAAAAGCATTGCTAATAGTCTAAAATTTACAAATAACTGGCAACCATATTTATTATAAAACATCTTTCATCACAGCCCCTAAAAAAATTAAGATGATTAACAAAAATCAATCTTTAGTAATAACAGGGCCTCTCTGATTGCAGCATGAGAAAGCCAATTGTGATATACTACTTTTTCAAGAATATGGACAGGTGGTAGTATAAGTGAGAACGCTGAAAAAAGTTTGAAAAGGGGGCCTTAAATTGTGGTAGGAACACAGGAAATGAGTGAGGACTGACTGTTCAAGTAGACTGATCAAATTAAGTGTGCATGTTACTATTTTCTTTGTGATGATCATTTGACATATCTTCTACGTGATCGGGTTATACAAACACCTCAGATTGAAAACAATTTAAGGATTCCCCTTGTAAGTATTGGCAACTTGCAGTATAATCTACGTGTTCTTAACTATACAATCAAAGCGTAATAAGCGACATATGATTTTTTTCTTTACTATCCCCGCTAGTCAGAGGGCAGGACGTTATGACAGTCGTCATAACGTTCTCCCCTAGTACTTCTAACCCTTCCGTCATAAAGATGATAATTCAATTTATAAGTGAAATATACATTAAATTCGTATACTATTATACGATTATATCAGTTTTAGTAGTAAAAATATGAATTGTACCGATTTATTATGACCTAGATGGAACGCGTGACCTATTAATAAAGTCGAAGAATTTGTGGGCGAACGTAATGGATTTCCATTAAGTGAATTTGTTCACGAGAATATTTCCGTTTCGTTATCGTTATTCTTGAGTGCTTGGTACGCATGTATGAATTATTGTATTTTATATTAAGGCGTTAACTAAGTTTATACTTACTTATTTATTAAAATAAGAAAACAAGTATAGAAATGAAGAATATATGTCGGAGAATCCGCTAATTAGGATCTGCGTGGTTGATGTTCGTGTCTGCCTTAATAATTTTATCAATCAGTGCCTCAGTCGCAATAGGCACTGCCTCAAAATACGTCCATCCATGATCCCTTGAATAAAAACGCACCATGACAGATACGACAGATGCTAATAGCTACCAGCTCTACTATATATTAAGACTATATTGTAACATGATAAATAAATCAAACAAACTTCCATTATATACATATGGGACGCAAGTTTCAGAAATAATAAATAATTATAGTACGGTTAGAAATGTTTGTATTATATCTAATAGATAGAGGACAAAAAGAATTGGGATTCTGTGATCTTGATTATGCAGTTCTTATTCTTTAAAAAGATCTCTATCGCAAACTCTTTAATCAGACGATTGCAAAAAATTGCAAACAACGAAGCTATACACAGATGTTAGTGTACAAAGAAAACCGAATGCAAAACATCATAATTTTAAAGCCATTTAAAATGAATAGAATTACAGTTAATAGAGAGACAACCTTAAGATACTCTTCAGCAATTAAATGTAATACATGTATTATTACTTTATTCCATATTCCGAATCGCCGTGCCCGTAACCAGGTCGCATACAATCCTCCTTCCCAACTGGCCTACAGTTTGCAAGATTGATTGACGCTTAGGTTTTCTGCTTCCCTCGAGGGTGTCATAGCGTTTTTATTATCATCTTCCTTCAATCAAATCAAACCAAATCAAATATTTTTATTCAACCTAAAAAGCATATAACTTATTTTTTTAAAGTCAATATTCTACTAACGGCTCCAAAATTAAACCTCTACCCGAGAAGAACCGGCAAAACAAACTACGAAGAATAGAAAGTTTCTGAACGTTCCTTAATAAACAATCTACGTAACGTAAAAACTTTCCTGACATTATTTCGTTCAAATTAATAAACCCTTCAGCATTATTATAGTATAGATAAGTCTACTACATTTATTTAATAAATACGACATCCTTATAAATGGAGAAAGCGTTCCGCGGAAACAAAGTTGCAAAACGAGATTTTAACAAAGATTTTCAAGAAACCGCAACGAATCACATGTAACCCTATCCGTTATTACTCGCGTAGGATTGTGGAGATCTTTTAAGGTATTTACTTGTCGGACAACGTAATTTAAAAGCAGATTTGCTGAAGTGCTACTTTATATTAACGTCAAATGTAGGTTGTTAACGTCTAACATCAATGTTTATCAATGTTAAAATATTCTTTAACGTATTGTATAAATTGCATAATTAAAACAAAAGAAGAGCTAGCTCTAAAAATAAATAAATCACACGGTGCGTTTACCAAATTCATTAATAATGCTTCTTTCATTTTTTTGGTCAATCATTGACAAACACACAGTAATAGCACACAGTATTATTATGTAATACAATTTAAAATTATATATGATATGACTTGGAAACCATTAAGAGAAGAGCCTATTCCTTTTTCAAAGGTCATGCCAATCTCAAATCATCAAAATCTCAAAAAGCCCTTTGGTGCTGCAGATGTTTATGGACTTAGATGACTTATCACAAGGCGAGTCTCCAGCCCGTTTGCCCCCTCTGATATAAAAAAAATAACAACCTTTTTTAGTTTCTACGCTACGATCGGCATCCAGGCTACCATGGCCACTTATCATCAGGCTCGGCCTGCCTATATTATTAAATATTGCGGTATACAGACTATACCAGTACGATAAAACCTCACGTAAAAGTCTAATTTATCGAGTAGTATTAAAGAGGTCTGGTACTAACGCTTAGTAGGCTATAAAATCTAACACCATACCTCGTAGCGATCGTAAATCCTACGTACCAGAGAATTGCAATTAAAGTCTTCTCCGAGGTCAGTACGGAGTATATACTTAATACACATGTAATTGATTATGTGATGGAGGAAACTCTGTTGTTATTAAAAATGATTGTATTGAATCATTAAATGATTATTACTAAAATAATATATATAGTTATTGATATAATATAAAGTTAACGATAATAATATTTTGCTATTCATCAAAAATTGTTACTGACATTAGTAAGTATAAATTGGAGTAAATAAATAGTATTTAAGCCCGAGGTAGAGTATATATTCTTTGGTTTAGGTAAATGTATTTTCAGAAGTCACCTTTGCTGTAGTTTCTCCTCCGAATAAGGTATAATTTATGAACATCAAAAAGCTATGTAAGTAATAATGTTGCTTAAAAAATTATAAAACGTCTTAGCGTATTATGGATTTTTGCTTGACTTACTTACTTACTTACTTGACTGCAGATTAAATTATTACTATAGGTATTTATTTTTTACCAATACATTTTTAAAAAGGGAATATTGGCATTGCTTTTTCAAGACATTACTAATATCCTTATTTCATATGTATCTAAACGTGTAGTTTGTGCTAGGAGTGGGTACGACATTAGCTCAAGAACGTCAGGATCGAACCAGCAACTCTCGCATTAAAAGTCAGTCCATCTACCGTTTACATAAAATGTGTTAGTGACCCTGATGTCGAATGCTGAAAACGAATAAAAAAATTAATAGACTGTTTAAAAAAAATACCGACTTCAAACGCCAAAGGCCGTCTATAGTGATCACAGGCAATTAAATCTTATAATATGAGTTCTTGACAAGTTCTTTACGAGATTTACATATATGAGACTTAGATGGAACCATACTACAAAAACTCAACAAAAAGGTTTTGAAACATTTCATGAATTGTGAAAATAAATTGAAAGATTTGACTTCGGAGAAGCCTAAAATCTGAAAAAGCTTCTAAGTTAACACACTATAAACAGGGCATGTCAGCCTGCCTGCCTGCCTGCAGTTGAAATTGTTTCAGAGATTAACTGGAACAAACAGGCAGACAAAAATTTGCAGTATATTCGAATGAAATTAGCGTAACAAGCATACAAATACTAGTACTACTACTATATAACTTAGTTTCGTTGAATTTACGAAGGAGCACCAGCGAATGTTTGAAATTTTTTTTCTGTAGGAAGATCCGGTCCTTAGCTTATCGTAAGTCAAATATGTCTTTATATTTGATAACATAAACAAAATTAATGTCAATATAACGGTTTCTACATATTAAGGAAAATCTTAGACATTGATCTTAAATCTTGAGAGCAACCTTAACCCAGTAAGACGTCTGATGCAGATGCGCACTTAAGACAATCAAACGATCTTTATAAATATTTTACTTACTATAATAACGAATAGCTTATTTTAATATATCTAATACTTTAACGAGACATAGGAAATAATTATTTTTACGGCGGTTTTTTTATCGCAAGACTACCATGACCCATGTTCCTTATAGAAAATTACTCTTCCAAGTATAAGAGCTAAATACCTGCGATTACATCATCTAAAGTATCCTTTATATGTATAGAAGCCTCAAGTGTTTGTTGCTGTTATTTTTAAAAGCTGATAAAAACCAAAAATCTATCGAACATTCGTTGTCATGATTGAGAGTCCTTCGTTGTTTTTCCGAATTTGTTCTTTTGAAAATTAGATTTTTTTAAATTTATAGGTATCAATCTTATAAGCCCAAGAGGATTCAAAACGTGTAAAATCATCCAAATTATTCGAGTCAGTAAACATAATGTTTCAATGCGATGTTTTTTATTTGCTTATTTTTTATTCTACCGGAATGAGAGGCTATTTTTCAAGGCTTGGTCAGTATTAGCAGATGTCTATTAAATCAAATATTATTACTACTAATATTTTACTTATTAAGGAAGCCGTATTCGTATTCTTAAAAGATGTAAACAAAAGTATTCAATTCACACAAATTTTCCGTATATAAAGTTTCTATTATGTACACATATTATTCGGGTCTTTAATTTTATTTACTTCCTAATAATTATTATTAGAACTATACAAAACATTTAATACAACTATGCATTTGCAATTAATGTTTTGTCTTTTTCTCGCTTAACAGGTTTTTAAATGTCTGAAGGCGACAGATTATCACAAAACTTATAGATGTTCCATAGCTACATGTAAATGTTATATTATGATATTATGCAGCAATGACATTGAAATATTCGTTAGGCACGTTCGGGTGTGGGCTGCTTAGATTAGGACGACCGCAATATGGGTCAGGATCTCAGCACTAAGAATATAAATCGCATCGGGTTTCATTAATATAACAACTTGTATTAACCGAAATATATATATATTTTTTTTTATGTTAGAAGTTGGCAAACAAACTTGTCCGCCCAGTAATTTCACTAGCGTACAGTTCCCTTCAAACCGGAACACAGTAGTGCCTAAGCACTACTATTTGGCGGCAGAATATTTGACACTGCGGTGGTACCTACCTAGCCGGCCTCTTACAACAAAACACCTACCACCAGTGTGACTGATTGCACTGGTGGAATAATCTCTGCTGTGACAGAGGTTATCCCACAGCGGGCGATAGGGTCGCCACATCCCAACACCGGTAAACTAAGTTACTTAAGGAATATTTCAATAAATAATAATAATATTAAATTGAAAAAATACCCTTATTGTTGACGACATATGGGAAATAATGATAGAACTCTTCTACGATATCGATTTGTCAATAGTGGGGAACAAAGTTTTTGACAGCAGACGTCAGTTCCGACTTCTGATATATAAGTCTATAACAATAGAACATACATATTAATATAATATAATTAATGAGTTTTAACCAAATATATAATATTATTTCGTTTGTCCTTAAATAAACGAGTTTCATTTATAAACAATGTTTAGACTTTAAGGACATCATAGTATAGGGTAATTAATTATAAGTCTGTGTATAATTTAATTCTGCGCATGTTGTTTTTATTGTGCACTTCGTTTTGAGGCCACGATGATATGTGAATATCTGTGCCTCTAAGAAGTTATAAAAAGCGGTTAGATTAATTGGTTTACAAGTAATGATTGCTCAATTCGTACCAGTTTTGATTTGAATAAACTATTTATGGATGTTTTAACTCTGAAGTCATTAAAATAATACTAAAATTGGTAGAGAACTTTGGAATTTTATTTTACATACTAGCTGTATCTATAGATCCGTTCGTGTTAATGTAGTTTTTTGATACCATTTTGCGAGATAAAAACAGCTTATTACCTGGATTTATACTAGGATATTTTCGTCCTAACAATACGTTAGATTTTCCTTGGGATGATGAAAAAATGTTCTAGATGTTTCGATATGGGTATTGTTCGCTCGGAAAGCATGTGAACCTGTTGGTTCCGGTTGTTATTATAGCACGTGTATTCTCCGGCGTCGGGACGAGACGACCCCATCGCCCGCTGTTGGGATAATCTCTGTCACAGCAGCGATTATTCCACCAGTGCAATCAGTCACACTGGTGGTAAGTCTTTTATTGCAAGAGGCCGGCTAGGTAGGTACCACCGCAGTGTCAAATATTCTGCCGCCAAATAGTAGTGCTTAGGCATTACTGTGTTCCGGTTTGAAGGGCACTGTACGCTAGTGAAATTACTGGGCAGACGAGATTTAAGAACCAATATCTTGAGGTTGGCAATGCGCGAGTGGCACCTACTAATGGTGCTGCAAGCGCTCATGGGCTGCGGCAACCACTTACCATCAGGTGGGCCGTATGCTTGTTTGTCAACTTTTAACATTAAAAAAAAAAACGTGATAAACTCTCGATAAATCATGTTAGCAAACTTTTGTATATACTACAATTCTATGTATTGACTGGTTCGATCTTAAGGGTTGCAAAAGGGCCGATTGTAATACCTCTGTAAAAACTAGTAACCTGTCCAACCAAGATTTGTACGTAAACCTTAGCAAAATAAGAACAAAAATAAAATAAGATACTTTAATACTGTAGGATGAGCGAAATTGTTAAATAATTTTGCGTCTTACAACCACATTTAGTCATTGAGGGTACAAAAGTACAAAGAAAATCATAAATTATGTTATGACATTGTTAACAGTCAAGTGCAATATGGATTGTGACAGGCATATTATCTGGAGAAATTTATTGTAAGCGACTAAGCCACCTAACTAAGACTACGCCTACGTTTCAATTCCGTTCCTTAGCTTTCAATGTAATATTTGCAATAATAACAATAATATTGATTATTTTATAAGCATCTTTATTGAAATAAAATTAAATGGTTTCCAATACCAAGTTTCATCCTATTTCACGCTCACGTTTTTTTTTCGCGTCCAAAATTCATTAAAATCGGTTTATCAGGCTAGGGTTGGAAAGGCAACATACTCGTACAGACAGAGTAATTTTTATAATATTAATTATAAATAATATAAAAAAGTCTAGAGTCCAAAAGTAATAGTGTTTTGTTAATCACAAGGGAACCTAACATTTTTTTGAGATATAAATATCTTATTTGTCAATTCTGGAAACAATCTATCTCAGTGCCGATTTTCATAAAAACCCGTTCAGCCGTTTTTGCGTGATTGAATTAAACATCCAAACTTAAATGATTTATAACGCTTAACTTAGAAATTAATGCGATTTTAAGGACGAAGGGGTGAGGGTACGTTAGTTAACCTATCAGAATAGTAAATTTAATTCTTTAAATTGGAACGAACAAATCCGCATTTGTAATTGTTACCTATAATGTAGAGACGATCGTGATTGCGGCGGGGGATTTTTTTATTGAAACTAACACACAATAAGGATATCATACATCTAATAAGGATATAGGTGTTATTATATATTTTACGTAAAACTTATTTCAATGATATTTACATATGCTTGTTACAAATATAATGATAATATTAATTTTTTTTTTTTTTTTTATGTTAGAAGTTGGCAAACAAGCATACGGCCCACCTGATCTATGAGCGCTTGCAGCACCATTAGTAGGTGCCACTCGCGCGTTGCCAACCTCGAGATATTCGTTCTTAAATCTCGTTCGCCCAGTAATTTCACTAGCGTACAGTGCCCTTCAAACCGGAACACAGTAGTGCCTAAGCAGTACTATTTGGCGGCAGAATATTGGACACTGCGGTGGTACCTACCTAGCCGGCCTCTTGCAACAAAAGACCTACCACCAGTGTGACTAATTGCACTGGTGGAATAATCTCTGTTGTGACAGAGGTTATCCCAACAGCGGGCGATGGGGTCGTCACATCCCGACGCCTTAAATTAACATGTGTATGTCTGAGACATAGATTTTGCTTCTTGGATCCTGTTACATTGCATATAATTCGATAATTAGTAGCTTTCCCAAAGAACAATCGGACTTTAAAGACCCGACGTAATTACGTTTCCGAAAAATTAATAAACATGCCATTTCTAATTAAGATTATTTTTGCCTGAACTCCTAAAAACCTATTATGTGCCTAAAATGAATACTGTCTACTGTTATTTTTTTTTAACTTACAGACATAACGAACAATTTTACTTTAGTAACTATTCGATTGACTTTATGAGCTTCTTGAAAGTATCTAATCTCACAAAAACTAATACTCCATACTCGATTAAGAACCGAAATAACCACCTGGTAACCAACCTAGTAATAATCTTTTAGTTATAAGAGTTTTTGTGTTTCAAAATTGTCTCTTGCTTAGCGAAGAAGGTGAATATCGTGAGGAATAGCATGTCTTCAAAGATATTCTGTGATATTTATAATATATGCCAATTCGATGGAAAAGTGTAATCCTTTTTTTTCGGAATGTGTATTGCTGTTGGCCCTACTGGCCTTGACAGCGTCATCGAGCGGGATGACCGAGTACAGAGACTCAGCCGTTATAAAGGGGCAGCCCTCACGGGGGCTCAAATTTGATTCAGTCCTTAGGGTGCCTCCTGCGAAGCCGAACCACGGCGTGTAATTCTAGTCCTTGTTCTTAACAAGAGAAAATAGCTATTGCTTGGCAGTTTGACATTTTGTTTAAATATTAGCAATGCTTTTTCAAGGCATTATTAATACTCACATTAACCCTCCAAAAAAGCTCGAAGCTTGCGCTAGGAGTGGGTACGACAATACGAGCGGAGTCGGCCCTACCATTGAGCTGTTGAGGCTTCAATTAACAGGCCACTACTTACTTTTACAATAAGCTTACAAACAAACAAGCAAACTATTCTACTTCATTGTAGTATTTAAAGAACATAATGATGTTGACGTTGCCAGGTTAAACGTACAAGTTAAATAATCATAAATCACTGACTGCTTGCAATATTTACACGACCAGCAATGTTACGAAAAGAATACACGACGGCATTTCAAACAAAATATAAGATTTTTTTTTCCACAAAGAGCAATTTTATAATTAGTCGTTTTTAATTAAAAGTCTGAGTCTAGATTTTTTGACCCTAAGCATACTTTTTTGTCATCTGATTTTGACGTAAGATTTAGAGATATTATAAAAGAAGCATTTTAATCAAGTTTAAATTGAATATAAATTAGTAATGTTCTTTTTTAAAATAAATTTATGATTAACTAGTATTTAACATATTAAAAAATATATATGCTATGACCTCATTTTGTAACCGTGATTATTGTTACTAAACCAGTTTTGCGGTTTAAGAATTCTATTGTATGGATTTGTAGTAGTTTTGTTTTCCTCGAATTAGAACCCATAGTACAAATTTAAAAGGAATATTATGTGTACGTGATTTTATGAATACCTATAAATACGTCAGATTAGGTCGAATACAAACGATAATACGTAACGTATCTACACATACAATAAAATCGTAAGCAAGATTTTTGTATTAGTTTGTGCATGGTGATCTCTACAATGTGATAAAACTTTGGATTCAAGAATCGAGAAGATATCGATAACAAATGTTACCCCAATATGACAACATATTCAACTATATTTTTTATAGTTCTTCATAAAAATTATAATAAATTAAAAATTGTAAAATACAGGACACTAACGCAATAATAAATAAAATGTAAAAAGACTACGGTTTCTTCACTAGATTTTCTTGTCATATTATTATTTATTTCGTTCACTCAATTTTGAGATACGAGCTCATTGTTTTAGCAGATTGATTTTCGTATGTAACCTAGACGTCACCAAATAACAATTTTATAAGAAAATTTTATTTAGTTAATGTGCTAAAAATGTAGAAAATCGCTCAATTTTCTTTTCCATTTAACCCACAAAATCCAATATATTCACGATGACTGCACATGATGAATTAAATTTGCAATTACAAGTAGAAGATAAATCAGTAAGCCCATTTATGTTACAGGCATACGGTTTTTGGATAATTTTATTTTTGTATTAAAGATAAACAAAAGGAACTTTTTGACGATTACATTTCGAAAGTGCTTTTGAATGTTTATTCTTACCTCGATTTGAATAAAAAATACCTTTCAACCGGATTTCAAAGAAGATTATCGTGTTACTAGTACAATGACTGAAATTGATTTGAGACAGCAAAAACAAACGAGATCTATTAGATACGTAATTACACGGAACAGAATTTATTTTTTATTTGACGACTAAATTTGCCCGTGGCTTTACTTCGCATGATTTACTCTTTTTACTACGTGAAACCCTAATATTTATTTATTTTTAACACAAAAGTAGCCCAATAAGCATAATTCGTAAGAAAATTACTTATATGAGAGTTGCAATTCAAAAAAACGTAAGTAGATATGTTTTTCACTACTGAAATTTATAGTCTTAACTATCGCTTATCCAAATCAGTGTTCCGTTCAGGATGTATGGACGCAAATAAGCAATACCATGTCAACCCACAAAATTTAAAAAACTGAGTTATATATGCAAAAGTGTTGGTAAATAGCTGAAGAACATTTTTTTTAATATTTGTAGGGTTTTAAGCTTTAAAACTTCTAAAAAGGCATTTTTAAAAATGCAATTTATGTATTATTTTAAACGTTTTGGGTTATATTATATACGAAATATGCAGTTTCTATATTTATTTTTTGTGAAAATAAGTAAACTAACTTACATAAATCTGAAATTGCCAAAAACTTGACCAATACATAAAAAAATCATTTAAAGCAAGTTGTTCAAAATTTTCAAACGCGTTTTTCTCGAAATGACATTCGTGTGGGTTGACATGGTATTGCTTATTTGCGTCCATATATACTGAATATAATAATCGTTTTTGAATAGGAATTAATTTTACAGTTTAATAATTGTTGTTCTCCATGAGCTTATATACTCAAGGTCGATTCGTGGTTACGATAGTTAAACAACAATAGAAATAAAAAAACGAAGATCTACATATATTTAACGTAATTTATGGATAAAATTTTATATTATATTTGTATTGAGGTTATGGGGTTTGGAACATTTTAATTGTACATAATATGTTTATTTTAATAGAGTTAACGAACGTAACGGACATCCCTTATTTAATCCCCGTCCATTGAAAATGCTTGAGATTTAGATGACGCGATGATTTAATCATCTAATGGTAATGAAACTAAGCGAGTCACTGCTATCGGTGCTCCATGAAGCCGGTCCGGTAGCGCAGTAAGCATCCTATGGATAAACTTAAATTTGAGCTCCCACGAGAGCTACTCCTTTTCACGTGTCCAAGTGTCCTCTTCCAAGTGTCGCTATCCAGGCCATTAAGGCCAACTGCAATACACATTTAGAAAAAACCACTTCATGAAGTTACAAATACATAAAAAATAAACATGTTTTTATATCAGTTCAAACAAAATACATAATTGAAATACATTATCTTAAACTTCGAATTATTATGCCGTAAGCGTTTTACCGCTAAGTTAAGTATGTTTACTTATGCAATGGTATAAATAACTAGCTCTATGAGGACAATTGGACGACACTATCAATGATACTGATCGACAATGAAAAATGTTATGTAGCACACCTTAAATTACACATGCATAAAATTAAATTAAACAACCTTGTCGCGGCTCACGACCACATGATGAGTTTTTGTTGTTTACGTGAATAACTAAACATACTGTGGGCTAAGCAATCACATTGGATTTTAGCTTTTATATCCTATACAATAGGAGCTCCGTTCTTGTCTATGGGATAATAGGTTCAGTAATTAGTTCAACGTTTTGTAAGGCTCCAGGTATTATCATTTTATTGGTTTCCTGTCATAAATCGTTCGAGGTCTCTACAGTATTGCAACTATAGTGTTGCAGTTTTTCCGCAGACGTGGGTTGAGTTTTATATTCTGAAATAAAAGACTGGTCACGTAACTTTAAACCAGTACTTATTTCAGGTACAAAATTACTCATACAACATATCACTGAATTTAATTCAAGCTTATTGATTTTTTGGCGGTCATTATTTAAGACATTTTTTTTTAATTTAAAATAAAACAAAGGTATTCGATTTGTTTGTTCAAATTGTGATTTATTTTCGGCTTAAAAAAGTTTCCGACAGATATATAATCAAAGTTTAAGACATTAACCTTTTCATAGTCCGGAGTTACCGCAAAGCTTTGGCATTACTGTGTTTCAGTTTGAAAAGCACTGTGGGCTAGTGAAATTATTTGCCGAGTATTATCTAATTAATAAATAAATAATAATAAACGCTACACACTCAACGGCCCCCATTAGGATAATTATATCCTGTGTCGGGAGTCCGGAAACATTCACAATGACAAGGAGAAACACACCCAGACCGGAAAACACGCCTGTATGATTAATACAAACGCAACCGTCGTTGCTAAAGGCAGACTCGCTACCCACAACGCCACGACACCGTCGTCTGCCTAATCTCTTATCTAATTATCTAATTAGATAAGAGATTTAAGAATCAATATCTCGAGGTTGGCAACGCGAGAGTGGAACCACAACAAATGGTGTTGCGCGGCTGTAGGTTCGGCATCCGCTTACCATCAGATGGGCCGTATGCTTGCTTGCCAACTTCGTAACATAAAAAAGGCTTTTTATTATTATTAAATGTCAGCTGTAATTGTAACGATTTGAATTATATCATATATGTCAGTTATTGAAGCATTTACCCTTGACTTTGAACGTCAAGAGGAAAAAGACCTTGTTAATTTATGTTTTGCAGTTCCTGTGAATAAGTTGAAGAGATAAACGCTGAGCGCTTTGCATACTTTTATTTCTAAAAGGTTATATTTTTTGACAGTATGGAAGTACTATGTACCTATACTTATTTGGCACGCCCTTTTATAGCTTGCAGTTTGGAAATTAGACAATCAGACTCCTTTATCATTTATGTACCATATTGTAAGGGTTCCGTAACTTAAAAGCTAATAAAGGAGCCCTTATAAGATCACTCTCTTGTCCGTCTTTCCGTCCGTTTGCCACCAACGATTTTCTCAGGAAAAGGTTGGCCTAGCAAGTCTTTTTTTTCATAAACAATACTAGAAATGCTTTTTCAAGGCATTACTAATATTCCTATTGCCCCTTAAAATAAGCTCGAAGCTTGCGCTAGGAGCAGGTACGACAATAGCCCAAGGGGGCCAGGATCGAACCCGCGACTCTTACGGTAACGGAGCGGAGTTGGCTCTTCTACCGTTGAGCTATTGACGCTTCAAAGTTGAAATTTATTTTCATTAATAGATTTCGCGATTTGTATATGATTACAAAAATGTAGGACCGAGTTCGCTTGTTTCTTCCGAGAAAACGTCACTATACATTAAACTTAAAGTTAATAAACAGTTTATTCAAGTGTAAACACAAACAGATTATGGTAATTGTACACCTTTCAAAATAATTCGTGTAATAATATGTAGGAATCAAATCTGATACGTCAGTCGTGACTGCACTTAGAGTAGGCATTACGGGTAATGGCACGCATTTAATGAAGGTTGGGCATAAATAATTGTATAATATTTAAAAGATACATGCTATAAAATTATTTATAATACAGCGTGACACCTACATTGCAAACGTTCATAGGCTACGGGAACCACTCACCATTAGGTGGGTCGTATGCTTGGTTGCCAACTTAGTAACATAAAACATAAAAAATAATGCTAGGGAAGAAGAAGATTCTTAAAATAAACATTTTAACTTATTCCTTTTTTACTTCTTATTACCTCTGTCACAGCAGAGATTATTCCACCAATGCAATCAGTCACACTGGTGGTAGGTCTTTTGCTGCAGGAGGCCGGCTAGGTAGGTACCACCGCAGTGTCAAATATTCTGCCGCCAAATAGTAGTGCTTAGGCACTACTGTGTTCCAGTTTGAAGGACACTGTACGACAGTGAAATTACTGGCCAGAGGAGATTTAAGGACTAATATCTCGAGGTTGGCAACGCGTGAGTGGCACCTACTAATGTTGCTGCAAGCGCTCATAGACTACGGCAACCACTTACCATCAGGTGGGCCGTATGCTTGTTTGCCAACTTCTAACATAAAAAAAAAAATTCTATAGGCACCCATATGTATATTATAAATGTTAAAAATAGCGAATTGCTAACCACATCATTATATGTAAAGTTTCTGTTTGGTAATTTCAAATATAATGTTTAAGGAAAATAACAATTCAGTTTTATTTAAACTAACAAACAAAACATCTAATTTCATATTCATTGATTTTGGAATGTATAATTTGATGTGATAGGAAATAATTGTGATTTAATTTTGAATAATTTCGTCTTTATTACTTACAAATTAGTTAATTTAATTAAATTAGTAATTAATTAATATTGATCTCAATATATTTAAATAAATACTTAATTAAATATTCAAAACGCTTTTAAAACATCGACAAACTAGACAATAGTTTGTTGTTCAAATGAAAGTGTCTAAACCAAGAATTACTAAATAATAATCTAAATAAATAAATAAATTACTTTTTTTATCTAAATAAATAAAATTTAAGTGTCTATTTCTAATTCCAAATTAACAGTTTTCACTATATGCAAAAAAAAAAATTGTCTGTCTTTCTGTCTGTTTGTCTATCTGTCTGTTTGTTCCGTCTAATGTTTGAAATGGCTGGACCGATTTTAACTAGACTTTCACTGGCAGATATCTGATGTTATAGGGTGTACCTAACTTAGGCTACTTTTATTTTAAAATAATAGGGTTCAAAGCAATAAACAGAAATCGGTACACCACACGAGCGCAGGCACGGGCGTAGTCAGTATGTAATAAGAAGAACATTGGCCACGTTGGATCAAGTTTGAGTACAGACGTAATATTCATAAGACGATAATAATTATAGTGTGGGTGTAAATATTCAATGCAAATATTTTTTAGTCTACAACTTGACAGACGCGAAAACCGAGTGAACAATGCGTTGCCAAACTTCTTTTGTTCCTTTTACGTGATGTATAAGTGTATACATAAAAACCAGTGCTGTATACGGCAGACGATTAGATTAAAAAACAGAAGTGGCAAATATAACATACTAGTTTCCCCGCGGTTTTGACCGCGTGAATAACGAGGCACCTATTTATGCCCCTTAAATTTCGTGTTTTCCTGACAAAAAGTAGCCTATGTTCCATCAAGCAAGGTTCCATCTATTTATTTATGTACTAAAATTCGTTAAAATATTTTAGTGGTTTAGAATTGAAACGTAACAGGAGGATAAACAGACCTCCTTTCGCATTAATAAAATTAAAATTAAAAACCGTAATATAAAAAATCATTTTTATGAATATCATATTTAATAGACGATTATACTACACGAGTACGCTATAGAACATAGAACTTAAGCAATGAAAGTATCAAGTATTTTGGTATGAAGTAGGCCCGTGATACTTCCTTGGCTTGACTTGACCACAGAGATACATAAAAACAACTTTCTTTCACTTTAACTATGAAAATGCTTTAGTCATACCAAATTTTACTCATTCAGTAAAAATTAAGAGAAAACTCAATGTTGATTTCCTTCGCTAAGCCCAGGTTTTCTATTTATTATGGCTATAACATACTATTACATAATTATCTATATAATATTTATTTAAGCCTAGATATTATATATTCTAAAATTTACGATAGAAAGATATTAAATTTATGCTCATATTAATTTTATTAATACTGCAGTAGAAAATATAATTGTAGTTTTTTTTTTAAACACGAATTTGTTTAAATAAATAATATTATAACATCCATATTGATGCAGTCAAAACATCGAAAAAGCTCGTAGGAATTTATGTTGAAAAAATAAATTATAGTATAAACATAATGCTAATAAGGTTGAAATGGGACAAGGCGTAGTACATTAAATAGAACAGAAAAAATATTCTATAACATTAAATAAATTATAACTTCTTTCCCTCATGTAACACGTGTAATTTTTAATTTAATTGGATAGGTACCAATTCCAACATGAAAGCTGAACCGCAGCTGTTGACTATAAAACTTTATCATTAAAGTTATAAAATATTATAATTAAGTTTTAGAATTCGTATACTGACATTTAACTTAACCGAAATATTATTATTTAATCTTCACTTGATTAAAGTGGAAACAACTTACAAAAATGTCATTGTTATTCCATTTATCAAAAATATTAATTTATTGCTAGTAGTACTGTTTTATATATTCGTTTCACAAAACTTGTATTCTGTTTCTAAACTGTCTGCGCTTATTTATTCTATGGTGTATCGTGGTGTGTGTTTCGAGTTCGGAACACACCCACCGACGCCGAAATTGCGGCCGATAGTTTTTGCCCGCTGCCGAGTGTCAAGGACACACTTCTGTTGCTACGTTCAGTTAAAAATATCATTTGGTTTAACTTTAAAGAGAAGCAATTATGAATAGATGGGCGATTATAAACAAAATTTTCTTTTGGTTTTAACCTTGTTCGCTTATATATCTGTATGAATTTATAGTTTTGTAATAATAATTAAGTATACAGAAACCGAATGTTAATCAATAATTTATAGATTTATATTTAAGAAATTAAATTTGTTTTGAAACGGAAGGTAGATCCATTTATATAGAGATCAGTGTCATTAACATAGGTCATTAACCTTAATGACTTATTATGACGACTACGACAATTTTTAAACATCCGTTTTGTAAAAAAATATAAACTTAAGTGAAATTATTTTTTTATTCAAATCAGTATGAGCGTCAATAATAATTAAGTAATAGTTGCTAAATTTGACTCGCCTTAATTGGTGAATATATTTTTTTAATGATTGACTCGCCCACATGTTAATCAATTTTATTATAATTAAAACCCTAATATTATAAAATATTAATAAAACAGTATTAAAGACATTTATTTAAAAATAATATATCTATCAAATGCGAGAATAAATGACATGACAGATTCTGCGTAAAGGCTTGCCGCAATCATTTAATAAAATCTGATATTTCATACACCTATGTTGAAATTATATTTTAAATGTTATACAATATTATTTAATTGAGTCCACTTAAATTAGTGCATACAAATTTTCAGTATTGAACATTGATTATAGATAAGTAGTAAAATTGGGCAAAATAACTCTAGAAATCTTAAGTTTTAACAGAACAACTTCACGATCTATAAAATCAAAGTTCACAACACATTGTTTTGACCAGCCCTTCCATACAGAAAACATGTCCAAAGAATCGCTGATGCTTCTTTGTAACAACACAACAGTAACGCAGCGAAACTAAGTTATCTCGTCACACGATTATGTTGCAAGCTCGTGACTGACTTCGTTTTGTTGCGTCGATGTTTTACGAAGTAGCACCAGTGCGTGTCTCACATTTTGTTTGTAAGGCAAGGCTTGTCCATATATGTATGTACATTGTACATGTTCTATTTCAATAACTAAAAATTTCTAACCGAAATCAAAAAGGGAAGATACTAAGTTCCGTTTTATTTGATGTAGACAGATTCAAATAACATAGTTTTTGGGTTCTGTAGCTAAGTGACGAAAACAGAACTTTTATAATGCCGTCTTGATGAAATTATCAACTTAGTCATGATATTACGAACTTAGTTTTCAGGTAGATTTCAATTCGTTAATATTTAAAAGTCCTGAAAATTATTAAGTTAAGGAACCCTTCAGTCACTGTGCGTAAGTATTTTCTTAATAATCTGATCAGAAAATGCGGACAAAAACGGAACTTTTCAACAATTTTTATAATGGGTTCGAAGTCGGTTATTATTTTTCTACAGCAACAGATAATCTCGAAACATAATACCATAAATAAACTATAACCAGAAATATACTATATGGCCTTTGAATAAAGATAATTAAACTAGAATGCATTGTCAGGAACTAGCAATTATTCTATAACAAATCGTGAAATGGATACTTTAATCGGTAGGTAATCGCTAATCGATTACTTTATTCGTTTTCTCGTTAGAGGCCGTTTACATTGAATTAAATTCCTTGCTTTCCGGTTTTTAACATTTCTTATAACTTGGTTGATAACATTGAACCTTGCTTAAATAAATATAACTGTAGAATTGGCGAATGTACACGCCCACGATTTTTCCGCCTACTCGTGACTTTTATAAGTTTTATATAATGTTTATAATAAACGTATATTACTATATTAAAAAGTAATGTCACAAGAGTATAATTTAGATAACACGACCTGAAATTTTTTGCTAATTAAATTATATAAGTAGGTACCTACGGATCTAACAGACGCTAAACATAAGGTACTCAATATAACAGGGTAGTTAATGATTTACTATTTAGGTAATAGTTTCACATATATTGTACCATAATGGTAAGTAAATATATATATCTAAGCGGTCAGGTTACTGTAGCCATTGACACTGTTTGCAGCAATATGATCATGATCTTATTCATCTAATTAGAATAAGAGATAAGAAGTAGGAGATTGGACCTGCGGCGCTCTCATTTATAAAATGAAACTTACCAACAGGTAAATTAATAATAATTCCTTCGTGGTTTTTTTCTTCAGTGCCCGTCACACCACACGCTTCTGAATAAAACAAGTAACTGCCTAGCTTAATTTGAAGTCGGTTAAAATTACCGCTAATCTCACATAAATAAATTTAACCGTAATATATTTCACATATTAGCCTTCTTTAATTGTCCTTCTTTCCAATACAAAAATGGCAAAGCTTTAAAATTAAGGATGTACAGAAGTGAGAAAATGTATAGTATAAAGTAGGTAAGCTTCTAGTTTTAATAATGATGATACTTCCATACAACTTTTCAACCCCTTACAACTTTACAACCTTTTTTCGCATTAAATAGTAGACTATGTAGACCTTTCTTATATGTAGACCTTTCTTAGGCTCTAGGCTATCTGGTTACCAAATTTCATTTAAATCGGGTCAGTAGTTTTAGCGTGAAAGCGCGACAGAGAGACAGAGTTTCTTTCGCATTTATATTATTAATAAGGCTTAGTAAGGATTATAAATCGTAAAGAAGTCGAACCTACTGTATTATCGTACTATTTCTCATAAACAATTATGTTCTTTATACTGCCACAAAAGACAACAGGCGACATTCCTCCCTATTATATCGTGTGCAGTTTGACAGATTAATAAATGATATGATCTCGTTATGGTTAAGGTTATATCTCAAAGAAGTAATCAATCTTATGTAGTTAGTCACTTGTTTAATGAACACAAAGCTTATGTACCATTAGGAATACATCATTTACTCAAAATTGATAACCATTAATATAGACAATTATAATTGTAATAAGTCTTAAATCTTTTATTATTTTTTTTTTTTATGTTACAAGTTGGCAAACAAGCATAAGGCCCACCTGATGGTAAGTGGTTGCCGTAGCCTATGAGCGCTTGCAGCACCATTAGTAGGCGCCACTCACGCGTTGCCAACCTCGAGATATTAGTTCTTAAATCTCCTCTGCCCAGTAATTTCACTAGCGTACAGTGCCCTTCAAACCGGAACACAGTAATGCCTAAGCACTACTATTTGGCGGCAGAATATTGGACACTGCGGTGGTACCTACCTAGCCGGCCTCTTGCAACAAAAGACCTACCACCAGTGTGACTGATTGCACTGGTGGAATAATCTCTGCTGTGACAGAGGTTATCCCAACAGCGGGCGATGGGGTCGTCACATCCCGACGCCCACATAAATACTTTATACTTTTTTTGGTGTCGGGAGGAAATCTACTACCTAGATACATGGCGTCCTGGGGAGGAGCACCGGGTTATGTGGGGTTCCATGACAAGGTGGAAACGTCATGAGGACCCACTAAAAACTCCTCAGTGGCCGACCTTAGTGTGTTTGTCAGGTTACGGGAACTCTCGCAGAACAAACCAACGCGACCTGACAATCACGATGCTCTGATTGGTAGCGGAGCTCGGTCCCGGCGGGGGTAATATAGTAAAGCCTCCCAGCGCATGCACACATAAATACAAGCACAACCATTCATACTGAAACACATGTTTGTATTGTCAGCTCCAACATTTGTGACCAACAAGAATTGGACCCGTAACTGTCGTCGTTCCGTGCCACAGCGGTCAATATCCTAAATACGAAATTATTTTTTTGTTTGTGAGTTTGTTCGCTTTCAAGCCAAAACCTCTGAACGGATTATGATTTTTTTATATATATACATAGATGAGACCATTTAAAAGGGTATAGGTTTCTTTTCGTCGCATTCAATATATCTTCTATAGTATGGTCATTCTATTATCGCAAAAACAAAGCTTGAAGTGTTTGAAATAAGAGATTAATGTTTTTATGGGGACCAATTATTTCTATGCCTCATTAAAATCGTTATTCTCGCGGGTAAAACCGAGGAAAAAAGCTAGTAATAATATAACTGTTTTTTTCCGTCCTTTATAATTGTGATTTCAGGAAAAAGATTTCAAATTTGTATGACTTCTTAAATATATATTTTAGTACACAGGTATGTTAGTTTGTTGGTTGGTCCACTAAAGTGCTGGTGATAAGTATTCGACGAAATTGTGGCGTAGCGATAGTGAAGGATCTCATTTCTGATTCGATCACGTAGAGAAACTCCGAGCATAGCTCTCTCCATCGCTAGCTGAGTGACTCTGAGCTAAATAATCGATAAATATTAATAATATAATCGATAAATATTGTCCATATTTTAAATTTTCTTAAATCGATATAGATATTTTTTATAGTATCGAATACTAGACTAGTTATAGAAACAAATGTGATCCGTCGGACTAGTTAAGATGCTGGTACATGTGCTTTCTGTAAAGAAAACGGTCACCAAAAAAAATTTATAATATATTCACTTTTTTTTTTTATTCACGACGACATAAAAAGTGTCGTTGGGAGCCGCTGGATGCAAGCGGCACAAGATCGTTCCCGGTGGCAGCATTTGGGCGAGACCTATGTCCAGCAGTGGATGTCCATAGGTCGATGATGATGATGATGATGATAGTGTAGGTGCCCTAAGCTCCACAGGTCGCGGGATCGATTTCCGCTCGGGGTGTTTGTACATGTTTCCGGACACCCGGACTCAGGACATCACGATCCTAATGAAGGCCGTTGAGTGTGTAGCCTTTATTTATCCATTCATACAAATTAGTAACTATTTACTCTAGTAATATTAGACTAATAAGCAAACTTTAAAAATAACCTTTTATTGACTAGGTATAATGTTTCCTATGTTATTCTTCTGAAAAAATAAATTGAATAATTTTACGAAATAAGCATTTCAAATTGCTTTTATTGAAATAAAGTGTTACTTATTCAAATAAAGGTGAATTATAAAATAAGCATTCATTTGAAAGTATACAAATTACAATATTATGTATAGTTTGTAATATAATTTTAAGATACGAACTACAACTCGTCTCGTTTAAGTTAAGCAATACCATATCAAGTGTTATCATCTTGTACAGGTTTTTAGTACCTACATATATTTCGTTTTTAGTACGCGGAATAAATAAATAAAATAAACGCTGCACACTCAACGGCTCTCATTAGGATAGTAATATCCTGTGTCGGGGGTCCGGAAACACACACAAGGACAAGGACAAATACACCCAGACTGGAAAATATGCTTGCATGGTCAATACAAACATATTATGCTCCGAGCGGGAATCGAACCCGCGACCTGTGACGTTTAAGGCAGGTTCGCTACCGCTGAGCCACAACGTCGTCAATATGAAAATCATACAGCTAAGTCGGGATAGTACTTCCTTAGTCGAGCCAGCCTAGTCTTATATAAATAATCGATATCTCAACATATCGATATTTTCCATAAAATAATCGATAAATATCGTCCATATTTTAAATTTTCTTAAATCGATATCGATATTTTTTATAGTATCGAATACTAGACTAGTTATAGAAACAAATGTGATCCGTCGGACTACTTAAGATGCTGGTAACGGTGCTTTCTGTAAAGAAAACGGTCACCAAAAAAAATTATAATATATCCACTTTTTTTTACTTGCCCAACCCTACCGTCAACAGCCAGACTTAATTAGTTACTAAAAGAATTTTAATAGTGATATAAAAGGGCTTGCAAAAATATTCACAACAAAAATCAAATAAGTATCTGTATATGTTTTAATCTTGATTATATTAATACTATAAAAGGATATTCCTTTTGTCTCTTAAAATATCTATCAAACCATAAAGAAAAAGAAATAAAAATTTGACGACGCGCGACGTGGCACAGCGGTAGACTTTAGCGCCACAGGTCGCGGGTTCGATTTCCGCTCAAAGCGGATGTTTGTATTGATCATACATGCATGTTTTCTGGTGAAAGTGTGTTTGTCCTTGTCATTATGAATGTTTCTATACCCCCGACACAGGATATAACTATCTTTATGGGGGCCGTTGAGTGTGTGGCGTTTATAAAAAAAATATATCGCATGCATACCAATACCATATAGAGCATACATAATTATTGTAGATAACTGTTTTTTAATTTAAACTTTTAACATTTCATCATAAATAATAATTATAAAACTTGAGAACTTGAAACATTACTGTGAAAATTAATATAATATATATTACATATGTCTACACATGCGCGTTCATGTAGCACATGACCTTCGTCTTCCTATAAAGCTACGTTCATTCATTACTTTACGACCACTTATTATTTTATTTAACGATTCAAGGATATTTTAGTATTTATAATTTTGTGCGAAAAACACCATAAAACGGTATATTTTGTAAAAAAAAGTTCAAATGACTGTAGTTTTTCGATAAAATACGAATTATCTACAAATCAATATTTATAAACTTACCTACTGAAATGAATTTATGACCACTAATTAAATCAACATAATATATCCATGTTATAACAATAATATATTTTTTAATTAAATTCAAAACAAGAGATACTTAAATTACTTATTCAGCATTAATTGTATATTTCTGATTAAAAACGAATTCAAAAGGAATGACAATGCTAAAAGCCTCGTTGCTTATGAATTATTTGCATAAGTAGTAATAAAACTAATGCAATTAAGTTGACATAATATTAAATCGTTCGTACTTCGTAGCGAGCGGGTGCGGCTTGAAAGTAGGTAACCTATTTCTCTTAGCTGCACGAGGACAAAGAGTCGACTGTAATTCAGTTTCAATATTACTTACGACATTTTAAAAGCGAACTCTATGACCCCTTTCTTTTGCGTTCCATCTTATGATCTAACAAAATTTTCCATCCTTCTTACACTTGCCGGGAATTAATTTATGTGAGGGAGAAATAACATCCCAATGTGAGAAGATCTGAAGTGAGCAGTTATTTTCCTTTACCAAACGTATAATTTAGAAAAAAAAAGTTTCATATTTTAATGCTAAATTATAAAAGGACAATAAGAATAAATATATTTGTCAAGACTTAATATAAGCCCACGCGGTATCGGCCGGATACATTTATTTTTCATTTCCCTTTTTGGGGGTACGGACGTCCTACTGCTGGTATTAGCATATTATATGGTTGTATCGACCCACGCGTCTCGAACAACTGTTATTATGTACGATTTAAAAATCCTTTTTTATATTTATCCTATAAGGAACTGCACTTATTTTACATTTAAAGCTTTCTCTAATTATTTAGTTATTTGGAATGTCCTACAATGTGCCAACGTGTTTTATTTGAGCAGATGTTATGTTTACTCGTAAAACAGCGAGTGTTGGTCACTACCGATGGGAAATTCAATATTGCGTAAAATGTTCCACTTTTGTTCGTGGTTTTAAAATTTATTGCCGTTAATAGTTCAATGTGTCAAGATTGTTATCTTTGCAGCTTTGCATGCATTTTTAATTGATACACATGAATCACATATTATTATTACAATCATCAAAATATTTCGTAATATGAATTTTAAATTAATTAAATCCAATGCTATTATAATCTTTTATAAGTTTTCCACAATAGATTTATTATGTGATCATAAATTATTGAAAGATAAAATAGATACGGGGAGTGGCAGTCAAAATACCTATAAGCGGTTTGAACCTTGAAGACGACAATCTATTAAACGTTGAGTCGTCAAACCATATTTCTATTCGTAAACAATATTATACACACAGCACGAGAGGAATAAGTAAAACCGTCAACAACTATGCTACCAAGCCTCAGGGTTTTATTGTATTTACGTGACAGATATGACTATAGATATCTACATATGTTGCTATAAACGCTGGGTCAAGGTGCCCCAGAGCTTTCGAGTCGCATAGCTATATAGGGAACGAGCATATTTAGCTCCTGTTTTAATCGAATTCACAGATCGTGTATTCGGTCACGGCGTGTCCTAGTTGTGCATCGAGCACCCAAAGTTTCTCACCATGTTGTCTCTGCCAACATCGATATCGTGGTGTCGACTAATGGCTTAATCCATGTATGTCCTTGTCGCGGTAATCCGCACGATACCGCGCCCGTTCGAACAATGGGCAAGACGACACGCTACACGGAAGAGCGTTAAAATGCGTCGTAAAAAGCGCTAGTTTTAATTTTATAGCGCGCGTTCAATTGGTGCCTGTAAAAAAGCGTTTTATTGAAGTCACATCCTGGCCACGAGGTCACGATGCTCGGATAGCTCTAATTAAAAACTTGCTGCGAGCTCTTGCGAAAGCGAAGCCCCGCCGAATTGCGAAACCCAGACTTGCCCTTTACAAGATTTTTATTGCGCATTAACATAACATTTTATTTGAGGATAAACAAGAACTAAATTTACGGTTAAAAGAAATTTTATATGTGTTACAAGAATTTTTATTTACAGATCACATAACATCGTTACCAACGTTACCAACCCGTGAAGACTTCTAATACGAAGACTTAAGTGCCATCGGGAACCAGTTTACCACAGTCAGTGATATTTAGCATTAGGACATAGTGATAGTGCGTAATCGTGATATAAACTTAGTGTTAATGCGTTAACTGATAGTTTTAGTGTGAAACGTAACCAAAAAGAAGCGAAACTGGCTCCTTACAAGGATATAATGAATTCGTCGAGCATAAGCTCAGCTGTGCCGACGATTAAATGTGAGGACACTTCCCCGTCACCGGCGGCTGCTGTTGGTACTGACGGAGAGTCGGGGGCCTATCTTAGTGTGAATGTTAACCTGAGCGCTGCCATGATGAATCTCCTCACAGCTGAGGGCGCCGGCACCACGACTCTACGGACACCCGAGATCGTAAACGATGTCATCACCATGACAAACCCATTAGACCAGTACAACTACGACAAAAGTTCTAGTTTCAAGGTAATAATTTTATATTTATATTCATCAACCATTTAGATGCAACGATAAAATATCCATTTAGAATTGTATTATATCATCCCGTACTTACATTATAATAATATTAAATGAATACCTAAGTAGTGTAATGGTCACGTCTGAAGCAAATCATCACATCAATAAAATTATACACTTATAGTGACATACATGCGGTAGATGAATAAAACTGAAGCACAAATGTACATTATGTAATTACTTTTAGTGACCATGAATGACTCTCCCGACCTACATAACATTGTCAAGCATTAAAATACCATTTGCACTTAAGATAATCTACTTAATTGAAACGATTGACGAATATTCTAACAAAGGGCTGTTAATTGATTTTGATAATGAAATACAAAACTAAAATTTAACCTTGCACTTTCAAATTACTAATCGATAAAAATGCAAAAGAGATCCTTACATTATTTAGGTCTGTTGCACGCGAAATGATCGTTTGAATGCAAAGTAAGCAAATTGAATGCTTGCCAACCATTAGATAGCACGTCACACCACGTGACCATTCGTCATTATAAACATTGGATAATTCTAAGCGCCATGCAATTTGAGGTCATGTACCTATGACTTGGTAACTCCGGTGAGACTGACAGTCGCCTCTGGTATCATCTATCATGTCTTATATTTTGTTTACTTAAACTAATTATATTGTTGTATACATTGTTAAGTATACACGTAAATGTTACATTTTATAAATGAGTGTCATTAGCATTTTATATTACGTGCGCGGGAATATAGAGCGTGAAATGATCACGAACAAAAGGATAATCTGTTTACCCATCTTATTGTAATCATTCAATATTATTCACTGTTACGAACATCCGTTTGTTACATAATTTTAGGGGAAGTTATTCGTTGTATGTATTGTTTTTATTGATATAACTTTATTACAATTCTGCTAAAGCGTAAAAATCACTATTTTTGCGAGAGACGTTTTTTGTTTTGTTACTCAGTACATGGTTATAAAGCTAAAGCCTCAAATTTCTTTCTAATCGACTATAATCTTTTTTTATAAATAATATATTTTCTTATAAATATAATAAGTTTCTTGGAAAACGGCGTTTATTGTAATATTGCCGTTCCGCATATAAAAAATAATTTTTTAAAAGATAACACGTCCTCATTACGTTTTATAGTGATCAAAAACTCGCACACCCATGAGGATTTTTAATGAACCTGAAATATATTTTTTCTTATATAAAAAGCTAGACAGTCTCGGTCTCCGCCAAAACTCATAAAAGCCCACTTTAATAAACATGTCGTAAGTCAAGAACATACAATGTCCATTTAGCAAGAGAGCGGTGACATGGAAAGAATGAACTACACGAAAGACGCTAAAGAAATGAATGAAAACTTTTAATCACTATAACAACATTATCGGAAATTGACTGAAACCCATTATATGATTGAATAAATAAAAAAATACATAATATATATTAATATTACGCCATAAATTGATATTATTGAATATACTATCTATAAAATAAAATAAATCTGTAACTGACCGACATATATACATACATAGAACATAATGTTTAATATGAGAACTGAGGAGTCTTTATTACAGTAATAGAAGCTAAAACACGTTTTTTAGAATTATTTCTTCGTCAGTTTCTCTGTTCATAATTATGTTTGTACGCGCATCACACAGCAACAACAGCACGGAATTAGGTGCGATCTGCACAGTTGTATTGTTGCAGGTCCATCTTTAATACTATGTATGTATATATGGTATATGTTTCATTCTGATATGTCGCCGAAAAGCGGATTTATGTATTATAAACAACATTGTTTTTCGTCAGTTTGGTGAAAATACTCGAAGTACTAATTACCTAGACGAAGTAACGGGCAGAAACTAGTGTGCTAAAAATTAAGTTAATTTTCCTGTTTATTTCAGAACGGTAGCTGTAACGACTCCAATTCTTCGATGTCAAATAGCTCATCAGCCACATCGCCAGCTTCAGGAACTCCGCCTAGCATACAAAAGGTAATAACTTTTTGCATTCAAAGATCTGATATTATATACTTAAAAATCTTAACTATGGTGCATAGACTTACTATGAACAATAGACAGACCCTTCCATACCGATAAAACGTCGCACACTCGCTGGTGCTCCTTCGTAAAATGAACACCAAAGCAACGTAAAGAATAAGTTAAAAGCTTGCAAAAATGTTAGTGTATGTCAAACTTATATTCGTTGAGTTGAATATACGATGGATGAACAGCGAGTCTTCGAAAATTTTGTCTGAATGAAAGGTTCCTTTCTATAGTATTGTAAGAATACGCTATAGCGTGTGTACAAATTAATAATTAATAAAATATAATTGCTTTCAGCATCGTTTCTATTTATGCTTTTAATAACGTTTTACAATATAAATAAAATATCATTTATCAACAAGACAAACAACTAATTTTTACAAATAATTAATTTTATGTTTAATAGAATAATAGATTTATACGTATTTAAATACGGCAACTAGATAGGGCTGGGAATTATCTCTTTAGAAATAAAAATTATATCCGTTGCATATTATCGTTATTGTTTTATTATTATTTATGTATAATATAAATTTACAACAGTAATATGAATTTTTAGAACAGTAAATTATGATACCACATAGCTCTACCTCTACTCAAAAAATATATAATATTATACATGTATTTAAAGAAGTAGAAAAGATCAACAACAGCTAAATTATAAATATGTCAAAAATTACAGTTATAAAATAAAATAACGGAAATTATTTAATATATCAAAATGGAATAAATAATTCGTAAAAATAATATTTACTTGAAGTTAATTTTTCAGTCTTCTTCAATCCATACTCAAAATTATATAGGATATAAACTTTGTTTCGACTTTGCTTCCGGAATTAAAGCTTTAGGTACATTTTACATGAATAATGTGTAATTTAATGTATTTACTACATTTTTTCTCAGTTTCTAAAAATCTCAGACTATTAATGCAACTTAAAGGCGCCAAAAAGCCATTATTTTTCAAATGCTAAATCATCTCTATGTATATTTTTTTCTTACAATCGTGTTTCTTTAAATGTAATCAATGGAATACTTAACGTTAACTTTTTGCTTAGAATTTATACAATAGCCGGACGTTTTAAATGTGAGAAAAATGTACTTCCATCTATTACAATAGTAAAAAACTACGATTGCATTTGTCCACTTAACGATACGTATTATCGAGACTAGTACGTAAATATGTTTATTATATAAAACCTTGGCCATCATTTTATCGAGCCAGAGTTGTTACAATGAAATAATCCCACGAGTTCGAATTTAATGTAACTTTTAATGAAATATTTACTGCACGATTTTAAATCTAATTTATTAATTGAATTCTTCAAATCGTGCTTCATTATTTTTTTTTAATAATTATAATTAATATGTTATTAAAGCTATAATTATGTTGTCATAAAGAAATAACAATGATTTGCTGATAAAAAATATAGGTAATATGTTTAATGGAATTTTACAATCTAATTATGCTTCAATTAATATCTTTATCGTTTAAATATTGGCATCCTGGTATACCGGTATAGTAATAATAGAAAGAATAGCTATGTATGTTTACTCTTAGGTACTGTCCAGGCGTGCAACTGCGGCACAAGAATGGAATACATTGCCATTGTAATTTTTTTTATGTGACTAAGTTGGCAAGCAAGTATACGACCCACCTGATGCTAAGCGGTTATCGTAGCCTATGAACGCTTGCAAAACCATACAATTATACGTGTCACTGACGCGTTGCCAACCTTGAGATATTGATTCTGAAATCTCCTTTGCCAAGTTGCAATGACTTCCAGAAAAAACTTCCAAAAATTAAAAACATAAACCATGTTAATGTTTTAAAAATTTTGTTTTTATTTTTTTATTTTAATATGCGGTGAACTTAAATTCGTTACGAAACATGTATGCCTTGGAAAACATTCTTAGACTTACATAACCTTTAAGGCCTGGGGCATTGGTGATGTTGTCAAGGCTCGTTGTAGCCTATAGGATCATATACATTACAAATGCGTGATGGTTTCTGTTCCTAATCTTCCTCCTTAAGAGAAGATTTTTAATAGACTTTGATCGGGCTTTGACTTTATACGATATTTCCTTTCCAGACGTGTTCGGAATTAATAAAGGCTGGTTTAAAGTTATCCATAGAGTCGAAGAGGAAGATGTCAGGCAGCGATACTGATGGTGGAGTCAAGCGGCTCAAGAAGGAGGAGAGTGATGACGATTACGACAGTAGTCATACACAAGCACCTAAAAACGAGGTAAGTTCTTTTATGTGAATAAGTTGATGCATACGAACCACCTGATTGGTAAGCGATTGTCGTAACCTATGACCGCTTGCAACACCATTTGTCTGTTGTTGTCACTCACGCGTTATGAACCTCGAGATATTGATTCAAACCGAAACACAGTAATGTAAAACAAATGACTGTGCCATGTGCGTGCGATGGTACAATATCTAGCCAGCTTTTTGCCATAAAAGGTCTACTTCCAGTAATAAAAGACCTTCAACAAATTGCTAAGGATATAAAAATATTCGATATTCTAATATTGAATCTTTTACTGTAGTAAATTTTTCTTTCTTTTTTAATTTAACGTGTAATCCGAAAGATAAGTCCGTATAAGAAATAGGGCAAAGATTTTCTCTGTTCCAAAATGTACCTAAAACAGTATAAATACTTCTGTAGGATTCGATGTAGAACAAAGAACAGATACAAGCAGCATCATTTAAGTTCCAATCTCCCACAAATGTTTAGAACCTAAACAATAACGCCAAAGTGTTAATAATTGCGCTTCTTATTAATTTATAAACAGCTACTGAAAAAGCTGATGAAGGGACGATAACAGACAAGATTTTTTTTTTATGGACGCTGCACACTCAACGGCCCCCATTATGATAGTAATATCCTGTGTCGGGGGTCCGGTAACATTCACAATGACAAGGACAAATACACCCAGACCGGAAAATATGCTTGCATGGACAATACAAACATGTTATGCTCCGAGCGGGAATTGAACCCGCGACCTGTGGCGCTTAAGGCAGCTTCGCTACCGCTGCGCCACAACGTCGTCAAATTTTTATACACTAAGTTAAATTGTTTATACACTAAGTTACATCTAATGACATCTTTAATATTTTACATATAAAATATTCAAAAGATAAGATAATATATAAGTACAGATTTACAGAGAATAGTATAGCCCTATACTTTAACAAAACATAAATACACACGCTGCTAATCAAATGATTTATAAATATTAAATAGGTTTGAAACATACACAGGATATTCTTTCATACAACCCGACTGTTATGCAGTTTCTATATACATATTTATACCGTCCAATGAGGGTATCTATCAGGAAATCATAGTTAATAAAGATCGCGAATCAAAACTAAACTGGCTTTATAGCAACTGAAGAGCATTATAATTCAACGGCTTTATTGAAGTTTTATGAGCTTACAAAGAAGGCTGGCATTGCAAATGCGGTTATGTTCGTGACTTAACTTCCTGATTGGAACTTGATGACAAGACGATGAGAAATTATTGCCATTGGTAATGTGTTTGAAAACGATTTGATGCATTCAGGACATTACGATTGAGTGATTTAATTTAAGAAGGAATTTTGTTTGTTGACATGTGGGAATGCTGTTTTTATTACAAAACATATTGTTTTAAATTTGACAATTAGTAAGAGCACTAATTCAAAAATTGGAACACCGGCCTGTATTTCGCCTTTGTCTATTTTAAGCAATTATTTAATTCTCGTTCTATTGACACATTCAATTAATAACACCAGTAGAAGTTTATTTTGAGAATTCGTTGACATCAAATGTTAAAGTCTTAATTTGTTTTATATATTCAACAGTTAACGCCCGAAGACGAAGAACGGAGACGACGTAGACGAGAGCGGAACAAAATAGCAGCTACAAAGTGCAGGATGAAGAAAAGAGAACGAACTGTTAATCTGGTGAACGAAAGTGAAGTTCTCGAAACACAGAATATCGACCTCAAGGCACAGCTAAAGGTAATTTGTCTTGCACGCTTATCTATGTAACGCGGATGCAGACTTATCAACCCACTCATTAATGCTCATTTAAATGTTAATAGAAATACCAAAATTCGATAAGATTTGGTGACAAAATGTTATAATTATACAAATATAACTGTGAACTAGCTTCTTACTTCGATAAAATAAAAAATAAAAACGGTTTTTCCTTTCTTAAATGATGAATGCTGTTATGAATGTTTTTTTACTTTTATACAGAATCAGCAAAATTCAATCATTTTTATTTTTTCAATGAACAATGTTAGCAGTTATTCCTATTTCGCCTACAACTAAGTGTGTAGTCTGTGGGTTACGAGGAATGGATGCGACAATAGTCCGAGAAGTAAAGATCGAACCTGCAACTTTAGCATTAAAAGTCAGCTTTTCTACGTTTAATTTTATTGATGTATCAATAAAAGTTTCATGTTACTTTTCAGGACTTAGAAGTTCAAAAGCGGCAGCTGATCGATATGTTATCAATGCACGCAGCCTCGTGTGTCAAGAACAACAATTCAAACGCGAGGACGTCGCCTCCAACACCCTACATGATCCGAACTTTCGAATCACCGACAACATTCCCCGTATCCTTCGACACCCACTCGCCGTACATAAGGCCAGAGTCAGCGAACATACTCGCTTCCAGCTACACATGTGCCACACCAATAAACGGAGACTCCATAGATACCATATCTTCACTGGAAACCCCGTATATGACACCACAAAATATTGACGTCGATTACAGCAGACCAGACAGCGTCCTCAGTCTTGCTGCAAATTCCGATGCAAGTTATATTAACACAGATGGTTACTTGCCCAAGGCCACAACAATCTTGGGTACGATGGAACCAGAGGTGGAATACTATGAATCCGAATTAACTTACGTATCCACCCCCCAACAATGCCACAGTTACCCGAGTAACATTCAAGATTCTCAAGCAAAACTCGGCAACAATCTCAACGACGGATGTCTTGTTTAGTGTTTTGGGGGTAATAACGTTATGGGGTCCAAAATAATTTTCAAATGTATACGTATATTTTAGACCTTGAAATTAATGAATGTTTTCATCTCATATAAATTCGCATTCATTTATATATTGATTGGTTATTAAAAGACCTGATGTTATTAGTTATATTTGTTGATATATTAATAGCACATCTTTCTTGATTTGTCTCGCCAGGTCGTCGGAAAGGTAATATTTCGAAACGAAATCGTATGTCTACTGTGTAGAACAACAACGTAGAGTAGTGTGGAGCCTGTAACGTAAAAGTTACGTGCTATAAACAACAACTGAAAAAAAAAGAAAATCGCCTCAACGCGGTATTTGCGATGTCACATCATACTTTTTTTTAAATTTATTGTTAAATTTTTGTCTAGCGTTGTGAAATAATAAATCACCATTACCGATTAACATTCAATAGGACTGTGAAACAGTCGCTAGGTAGGTATATGTA
The DNA here is from genome assembly GCA_023373885.1 of Hestina assimilis. Classification (NCBI taxonomy): domain Eukaryota; kingdom Metazoa; phylum Arthropoda; class Insecta; order Lepidoptera; family Nymphalidae; genus Hestina; species Hestina assimilis. The sequence continues at coordinate 7,579,415 of CM041755.1, read as the reverse complement.
TATTTTTATTTTTAATTTTACTTTAGAATTAAATCTAACATTACCGCATTCGTTATTTTTACGTTAAGTTCTATAATTTTGCTTTGATCTGTACAAAATATTTATCTAAGTTATAGATCTGATTAATTTTATGGTGCAATTGTTGTAATTATCGGTTGTAGATATCCCTGCAATAGCCACCAAGTCTAGTCGCCAATAATGACGCCAAATTAATAAAAAAACATCACATATAACGTATCTTCCAATACAATAAAACTAGAGATACCTCCTGTTAAAAAATTCTTATATTTTATTTTGAAGAGAAATATATTCACAGATTATATCGGGATATTAATATTCCATAATACGTTGTTCGAGTAAAGTTTAGATTTAAGACGCTTTAACTCAAAATAAGACGAGATAATATTAATTGTTATCGATAATAACTTAAGTATAGAAATACAAAAAATGCTTATAATACTACTAATAATAATTACATAATATATTGATATTAAACACTTAGTGTTATTCAAGGGAAAAAAGCAAAGTGCCTGTTTCAATTGGGTACTGATTTATTTGTTTTGGCGTTATTGAAAAAGTGGTAAAAACTTATGTGCAATATAAAAAAATTAAATCGCTATAAATATATGTCGAACATTCTAAAATTTAAATACAAGAGGAAATAATATTAAAATGTTGCAAAAAACCTTACCATTTTTATCTTTATCTGGGGTCCCGGCCTTATTTCGGCCTAATAATGTCTGTTGGAAATCCCAGAAACGTAAATAAAATACTAGAGTGACATGACTTGAATTTCTATATGGGTAGGCCTCTGAATTATGACATTTTGATATAGGGGTCAAAAGGTTCGCATTTCGGTTTTTTAGAGTATAATTGGTAATAATAGCCGAATTTAAGACAACCTAAAATACAATTTATTTCTAATGAAGTCAGACTTATTCTAATAACAGTGCCTTTTACAACCAGTGAAACTAGTCTCTCGGCTGTTAACGTATAACGACATAATAGCCAGTCGCACAAGCATTTATTTTTTATTGTTATTGTGATAATGGAAATAACATTCGTTCAAAATTTGAAATGAAAAAAAAGTATCATTTTGTAAAGGGCAAACGGAAAAGTTTAGAAATGTTTAAAAGTTTTTGTATTTGGATTTAACCTGTATGTTATAGTTTAGAAAGTAGGAACTTATTTCGTTGACCCTTTACAAATATTCGTAGTGTTTTATAAAGATACGTATACATAGTTTGTCAATGTGATTTCTGTTACATGTGTAAATATGACTTTATATTACAAGTATTTTATATTTTGAATAAGTATTTATATTTCAATAACTTTGAAAATTATTGTACTCTCTAGTAATCTTATTTTTAAGATTAACTTTGAAGAGTATTTATGATTCAGTAAGCTGGTTTATTTCTAACGATCTTCCATGTTTGAGATAAGATAAATCGCGATGACTGTGCTATAACTCTTTCTATAGAATTTGTATGAATTAAAATACACCGGGGGCTCAAAACTGCTAATAATAAACGCTTCAACGTCGGTCTCTAACAAAGATATTAACAATTTAAAATCTTTTGATAAAATTTGCAATGATCAGTATTATTTAAAATATATCTTAATTTTAGTTTTTATTTAAGCAGTCGTCATTATGTTTAAAAAGATTATGCCTACATTGTAGTACTATAAAGGTTAAAGGTTGCAAATCGACATTCTCTCAAAAGCAATTGAAGCGTTTTTTAATTACCAGAATTATTAAGACCAAGAATTAAAGATTATAAGTACGTCAAAAATATATCAGGTCATGTTAAACTTATCTTATATTAAGTTATTTTGTGCTATTTTCGTTTACAATTGATTCTACAAATTCTATAAAAAGCCGTAAATGTTTTCCTTATATTAACGGTCTAATTTATATATTAATTACAAAACATAGTATATGTAATATTTTGATATATTTAACTATGTAACATTAAGTAATTATATATTTTAATGACTTTTTTACATAAAACATATAATAATAAAAAATTGTAAAAGTAGCTCTTCCTGTTTCTAAATAGGTATATATTGTTTCTCATCCACAAGTGCCTATTTCTTAATGTTTGACACTAAAAAAGTTGAGGTATACAAAAAATAAATAGATCGAAAAATGAATTATACTTATATATTTAGATATACACTTAAATGTATTCATAATAATGATATTAAATATTTTGATATTTACTATTGAAAAAAAATTAAACAGCTGCTTGGTAATATTGATACTTTTATGTTTTTTAGTTACGAGATAATTTTCGCGGTATATTCTTAAAGCATTTGACTTCCGCAATATGAATATGCGATATTTTTAATTAAAGCCTTGTCTATGTAAAGCTTTTTTAACTCTATAAATAATTTCGAAAAGTCTAATAATTATGAAGTTGTTATAAATAAATTTTATCTGATACTTATTAATATATCTAAGTGTTATATACATCACTTGTACCTGCTTCTTGAATATAAATATTTTGACAATCGAAGCAAAATTACTGTGCTTATCTACTGAAAAATAAATCATATATTGTAGTACTTTGTTTTTTTTTCCTTTAATACCTAAAGTTATACTACTAATGGCTCAAATAAATATCTTGATTTTTATTTTTTTACTACAAACTAGCAAAGATTCTATTTTTTATTAAAACCATGTCATGACCAGTTACAATATTGTTGCCTTAGGTAATGGGTTTAATCTCGAACTTTAATTTAGAATATAATCGTTAATTATGGCTTAATAATTTAAAATAACGCCATGGATTTAGTCTTATCTACAAATTTATAATGACGATGGTGCCCTATATCTCAACTAAAGTCCTAGAATAAATATATTTCCTTTATGGCGTAATTTTTCGAATTTAATACTTTTTAAGTTCAGAAAAATATTGATATTTTAGTGTAACGTAAATGGTAAAAGAATACTAAACATTTTGTCTCATTAAAATATTTATTTAATATCACAAGGATAATTTACATTCATTGTATGAAATAATTCAGAAACAGTACTTGATATAAGTTACGGAATCTGTTTTAATATTTTAAGTTTTTTATCAAATCATAGCATTAATTATTCACTCCTGAGTATTGTTTTACATAACTTCAATTTCACTACCTGGAAATTTAAAATAATAAATAAGACGCAGGAATAAAATTTATTTTATTAATAATATACAAGTTAACATTGGTAGTTAAGCGTTACAAAAAATGAGTGAATGAAGGATTGAATAATAGAATAAAAATATAAATTTTAATAAGCGAGTTATAAAAAATATATAATTCATAAATAGATAAAATTTAAATTTGAGCATACGAAACTAAATACCCTTGGTATTCAAGCATTTTACCAATTTTTTACTCCCCGACCCAAAAAGCCTTGCGTCACGTGTTTATGTGTGTGTCTATCTGTGGTATTGTGACGCGAACCAGTAACTCATTGGATATGATTCAATTACTTATCAAGCGTTAACGATTATTATCATCTGATAATCATGATAACAACCGGGAGGAACAGATTAATGTGCTGCACCGAGGCACGGTGGTGAGACCCACAAGGGGTTCATTAAAAACACCATTCACGCACAAAATACACTTTTATATGGATAAATATTCGCTAGTATTTAATTTCGGATAAAAAGCTCTGACTTTTGTCTCCGATGTGACGCACTACCTACTTTAAAAATTCGCCCATGTAATAAGTGTTTTATGCTAATTTTAAATGTGTAATATTTACGCAAATAATATTCTTATAACAGAAAATGTTAGTAACGGCATGAGTAATTGTGGTTGAAATGAATAATAAATAAAAATATAGCGATAAATGTTAGTACATTATTAAAATATGTTAGTAATTGCGTGTTAATAATATCTAAAAGCTCAACGCCCAAGCCTTTAGCGATGTCATTTTTAGTATAATGTCGGTTAAAAAAAAATCTGCCATCTGGTCACTAAAATACAAAAAATGTGGAAACCTTTCCTTATGCTTCTTTCAAAAATGTGTGAATAGGGTTTTTTTTAAATAATATATCACTAATTTGTTTTCTGTAAAAAAAAACGATAAGTTTAAGAAATGATTTAACGGTTTTTATTAAACTAAATGATAACTCATACTTAAATTAGTAATTATAAATTCTTATGTATGTTTACTAAATGTATCACAGTCATTGATAGCGTAAAAAAGTTTTACTATACTTATTTAACTCATAATGGACTAAAGGGAGCAAACGGACTATTAGTGATTACGTAAATAATATTAGTGACCAGGAGGCAGATATTCGTTAGATACAAAATGGGTCATACGTGTCGAAGCCTGAGTTAGATAGCTCGCTTCTCCGATACACTTCAAACACTGGTGACAAAAGAAATATATTTACTTTAAATATCTATACAAAGTATACATTATATTCAATTATCTAAACTAAATTTGGACTTTAATATTTTATTATTTAAGTAAAATAAGAAAATGGAAAGAAACCATATATCAATAGCAAGCCTTGAACGGTTGAAAAATAATCGGCTGATAAACGTTTAAATAGGTTTATTCGAAATATTAAAAAGCTTTTCGAAAACCGTAACTGAACGACGTTTACCCGACGAAAGCTATTCATAGCCATTTGGTTTTAACCGGTAATTATAAGTTTTACATTACCAACATCGGTTTATTGAACGACACTAGTATTAAATGTTTAAAACAATGAATTGTTGAGATTCGATTTCTTTCTTATTACATTTATATTTAGTCCAAATTTAGGTAAGACATTAAAGAAAAAAAATATTTTTGAATTCAGTATTTATTCAAATATTTTAAAATTTGCGCTAAGCATAAATTTTTAGGAAATGAGAATTATAGTGAAATATGAATGTTAAAGTGGTTTAGAATTATTTTTCTTACCATTTCGCTCGTTTTGACCAATCTTTCGGCGTCCAATGTAAACATTTGGGATCGATTCTTAATAGTTTTTTCTCCATAGCCTTTTCGTGTTGTTGAATTGTTTCCTATTTGAAAAGAAAATATTCATTATATTTCTTTTAATTTTGAAATTAAACAATCGACATAAATTTTTTCTGTAACAATTTTCTTCTAACGGCTATTTTTGTAACGGTCGCAACGTAACTGTTAAGGAACGAATGAATTTGAAAGAAATATATTTAAGAAATATTGATTATAAATTGCTTTTAACCGCAGTTTCAATATACACAGTAACACTTTGAAACAAGTATACAATCGTACTTAGTATGATAGATGAGACATAATATACAAACTTTGTTAGTCAATCAGTAATAATGGCTGAACGGATTTAAATAATAATAAGTAATAACGGTAACATCAACGGATATTTATATCCTGAATCCTCCGGAAACATACACAATGACAAGCACAAATACACCCAGACCGGAAAACATGCCTGTATGGTCAATACAAACATCAGCTCCGAGCGGGAATAGAACCAGCGACCTGGGGCGCTTAAGGCAAGCTCACTACCGCAGCGCAACAAAGTCGTCGATTTTGATGAAATTTGGCACAGATATAGATTGTTATATGGATTAACACATAGGATACTGTTTATACCGGAAAAATGATCAATGTCTTGTTTACTTACAAATGATTCATTTCTCTCTGGAGCTAATTTTAAGGTGAACGCGGACAAAGCCGCGGGCAGATTTTAGTATATTTCAATTTCATGATAGTTTTATAAAGGTGTTGTAATTCGTAATGTCTAGTTAATTAAAACAACACTTACTTGATTGACAGATACGATATACTGTCCTTTATAGTAATTAATGAGATTTAAATTCTGCAACGTACTGATGACGTCCTCCTTCTTAATACTCGTCAACTCGCATATTTCACTATAAGAACAATTATATATGTTACCAGCTGGCTTCTTCTTCTTATCGAGTGGTTAGTAGTTAGGCCAACCTTGTGTCAGAATTGTTCAGGTCGCCCGTAGGCCTCTGACTTGACTTATCGACTGTTGTCAAATTGTCAACAGCCGGGACCGACTTTTTACGTGCCTTCCAAAGCACGGAGACGCTCGGTTGAAATACCACTATGCGATCACCCATCTAGTGACTGACCGCGTCTAAAGTTGCTTAACCTACCGATCGTTTACCGATCAGTAGGTTAAGCAACTACTCAAACTAGAACTAGCTGGCCAGGCAGACGTTGTCATGCCCCAAAAAAAATCTGGGACCCGATAGCAGTGTAGCCTCTACCAGAGTCTAGAAGTGACACCGGTGAAAGTTGTTGATTTACTAATATGGCTATTAAAAATAGGGGTTGATGGTAGAAGGGTGAAAATTTAGAGTTGTATTTATTTTTAATGTCATCATATAAAAAAATAAAAAGTTTTGTTCAAAAAATAAAATAAAAAAATTAGGGTGGACCACCCTTAACATTTAGGGGTATGAAAAATAGATAATAGATAGTATTCTCAGACCTACTGAATATGCATATAAAATTTCATAGAAATCGGTCAAACCGTTTCAGAGGAGTGTGGTAACTAACATTGTGACACGAGAATTTTATATATAAGATATTTTTAATACCATGTTACAATATAGATGAAAGAAATTGTAGTCGGTGATAAAAATACTTATGGGGTTGCGCGCTAGTAGGCTACGACAACCGCTTACCATCAGGTGGGTCGTAAGCTTCCTTGTTAACTTAGTAAAAAATTATTGATTTTTTCCAAGACCATCGTTTAGGTACAAAATAAATTATTTCATAACTAGCATAAATAATAAATAATCGTTACCTACTTTAATAATTAAAATAGTGATGTCATTGGTTATGAATTTGGCGCGCCTTAAATTCTGATCTAAAGATTATGTTACGAATCTATTTTGTAAGATAAAAAATTTAAGTTATTGGTATTGTAATAAAAGAAATAAAATAAACAGACTTCAACGGCCTCATCTTAAAGAAAAATATTAATGCTTCAAACACTTTTTATATTACTGTGAATAAGTAAATAATATAGTTGTTACTTATTTACAAGTAATTGATAAGAAAAATTAAAAAAATTATCTTAATAAATGGGTAAAATTTATCGATGGATACAATTCTTGCTACAATATAAACGCGAAAGTAACTCTGTCTGTCTGTCGCGCCTTCACGCCAGCACTACTTAACCGATTTAATTTAAATTTAGTACATAGATTGTCTAGAGCCTAGAAAAGACCTAGTCTACTTTTTAATGTGATAAAAAGGTTGTAAGGCATTGAAAAGGGGGATGAAAAGTTTTTGAAGACATTTGTAAATGTTTTACCCTCAAGGGTGTAAAATAAAAATAGGGAATAGTGGATGAAAGTTTGTATGGAAATATATGGACGCAAAAAAGCAATACCATGTCAACCCACACGAATGTCATTTCGAGAAAAACGCGTTTGAAAATTTTGAACAGCTTGCTTTATATGATTTTTTTATGTATTGGTCAAGTTTTTGGCAATATCAGATTTATGTAAGTTATTTTACTTATTTTCACAAAAATAAGTATACAAACTGCATATTTCGTATATAATCTAACCCAACACGTTTAACATAATACATAAATTGCATGATTCAAAAATGGCTTTTTTAGAAGCTTTAAAGCTTAAAACCCTTCAAATATTAAAGAAAAATGTTCTTCAGCCATTTACCAAACACTTCTGCATATATAACTCAGTTCTTTCAATTTTGTGGGTTGACATGGTTTTTGCTTATTTGCGTCCATATAAGGTTTATGTGTTTTACACGCGAGCGAAGCCACTGGCAGAAGCTAGTATAATAAGTAGTATAAATAAGCAGAATAGTGTGTGAGCTTGTGCATTATCTCAATAATCTCTATCTCAATTGAGATATTAATAGTATTGGATATTTGATAGGAAACATACACACAACTTCAACCACCAAAATGTCTGTATGGTACACACATTTGCCTTGCAATCGAATTCGCGACCAATGGCGCTAAAGGCCAAAGGTTCTCTAACGCTGAGCCAAAATGTTCGTTAAATATGTAAGTATATTTTTAAAATTTTCAACTAAAAAAAATCATACTTAATAGTAATAATAGGTTTTTCATTTTCGCCGACCGGTTTGATATTTATAAGTATTTCTAATATAGTTTGCGCCCAGTAGCTCCTGTACGAGAGCAGACCAAGATCCGATAGTGGTTTCTCCGGAGAACCAGTCTTGCCTTCAAACTTTGATAATTCGTAACCTGAAAGTGAAAAATATATATATAGTAACTTTTCTTTGTCTCCGTAATTTACCAATCGAAAACGTATTAGACATTGCAAACCGTTTAATTTTTTTATAAAACTTATACGTAGCGGATATATTTGTTTGTGTTATATACATGGACGTAGCGAGGAAGGAGCAATACATACGAGCATACGAGACCACTAAGCCGATGCAGAAGTTAAAAAAAAGCTGGATATTAGTAATGCTTTTTTCAAGACATTACTTATATTGTCATTGTTCCTCTAAATAAGCCCGAAGCTAGCGCTAGGTATGACTAAGATAGTCTAAAGGGGTCAGGATCGAACCTGCAACTATCGCGCTAACGGAGTCGGCCTTTCCACTGTTAAGCTAATAAATTTAATTTAAGGTAAAAGGAAAAGTTGTGTCGACACTTCAAAAGTGGTTAGTATGTCTAGAATTCTCTAATATGCCTCAATAGCTCAACTGTAGAAGGGCCGACTTCGCTCCGTTAACGCGAGAGTCGAGGGTTCGATCCTGACCCCCTCGGGCTATTGTCGTACCCACTCCTAGCGCAAGCTTCGAGCTTATTTGGAGGGCAATAGGAATATTAGTAATGCCTTGACAAAGCATTGCTAATATTCTTTTAAAAAAAAAAAAATATATATATATATATAAATTTTTTTTTCAAGCAAGCTTCGAGCTTATTTGGAGGGGCAATAGGAATATTAGTAATGCCTTGACAAAGCATTGCTAATATTCTTTAAAAAATATATATATATATATATATATTTTTTTATTTTTTTATTTTTTTAAAAGAATATTAGCAATGCTTTGTCTTATATTATTTATATTCTATATTATAGTATAACATATTCGGTATGCATATAATATCTTATACAAAAATGATGCTTTATATGAGATATGAGATCACGTAAGGTAAAAGTAGATTTTAGGGGGGCGTAAATTTCAAATCTAGACGCTAATGAATTTAAACTGCACACAAATCTTTGGTAATGCAAGCGAAGTACCACCGTAATTAGTACCTAGTAGATACGAGACATGATCTTATTGGAAATTTTTGTTTTACCCAATATCTTCCTCATTGATTCACCCAATTTATGTAAATAAAGGTGACACATGATAAATATTTTTGTTTACGATTAGACAGTTCAAAAGAACGCATTATTAAACTGATTACAAATTTATGATAAATTTAAACTAATTACTTATCAAACGACAATAACAATTTACCTACAAACCCATTGGCCTAGTACTTATTAGTTCTAAAAAAATATTACTCATTCCCAACTCCATCTTATTTTCATCATTCAGACGACAACAAGTTGTTTTTAATCAACGAAACGATATAAATATGCAGTTTCTTCTAGAATTATTTAGTTCATTTGCAAAAGCTATTAGGTCTATACGTGCTTTGTTAATTGACAATTATTTATATAAAAATATGGAGAGTTTAACCATTCGTGATGCACTAAGTTTTAGAAACCGTGAAGGTAAAACATACTTCCATAAGTCATGTCAAAGAGACTCGATCTACAATTTGGAGAAGGCAGATGAGTGGCTACGTGGATCTGATTCCGAACTATTAAATATGAAAGATAACGATGGCTTTCAATGCATTCATTACATAGCGGAATCGAATGCTAGCTATGCACCGCAAATGATACACATCGTTCAGAAATTAGGAGCTGACGTGAATGGTCAAGAAGATAATGACGGATACACAGCACTTCACATATGTATCCTGAACAAAAATTATGAATTGGCTGAGTGGCTGTGTAAGACACCGGACATCGATCTAAATATAGAAAGCTATGGAGGGGAGACACCGTATGAGATGGCGTGTCAAATGCGTGACAAACGAATGATGAACATCATTAGTCGGTTTTTAAAGAAAACTGAGCTGTCTACGAGTAATGAATATAGTGATGAACGTGACGAAGATAGAGACAGAGAAAGTGAACCTCATTCTGTCATTTAGTTGTAAGAGTATGACGTCATTATTTTTTGTTTTTCATCGACCATTACAGATGTTAAATTAAACTGATAAATACCTATTTATTGAACAGATTTAGATATTATTTATTCATAAGATAAACATGTCAGTTTGTGATTTGAAGAAACAAGTCGTTTCTCGTAATTGTTTTTTGACCGACTTCAAAAAGGAGGCCTGTTATCAATTTGATTGGTATTTTTAATGTAAAAATAAGTAGGTTATCAATTCGATTTTTATGTATATTCGCCGATTACGCTGATATTATGATCCGATTTACGTGATTCTTCTTTTATTTTAGTTTGATGCGGAATAATTGCCATTTGATCCCATAAAAATTTATCATAGTTTGGTTCAGTAGTTTTTATTTTATGAACATTTTTGTTCACTCTACGTGATGTAATTTTAGTTTGCGTACAGCTTTTTAGTTTTCATTTAGGTTGATTATATATTATTAAATTATCAATCGCAACTAAAAAAATTAGAAAAAAAAATTTTAAAAAATACCGACTTCAAAACTAAGCCTTCTGTGCCGATATTTTACTTAGCACCGACTTCTAAAGAAATTTTTCCTAGATTGTTTTTTTTTTCCTTTTTAGTTTTGAAGTCAGTATTTTTTTTTCTTATTCTCATAATTTATTTCAAAACAAATTTAATATTCTACTTACTAAATTCTATAAGTAGGGTTCCATATCCCTTTCTCTGGTATGGAGGTAGTGTCAATATACAGGCTACATTGTAGTCTTCTGTACTTTCCTTTTCTTTTGAAAAATAACCTACTATGTGAAACCCTGAAACAATAACATTTACATGTAAAAAAGTGATATGTGTCAATTTGGAGTTTACTCTGATACGTATTGTCTTCGAATATGCAATAAGGAAAAAATATATAAATAAATAAACATTACAAACAAACAAACATTCATAAAAAAGCTTTTTGAGTTCATCTATTTGAACGCTTGTATAAATTCCACTTAAAAAATTTCATACCCCGATATTCAAATTTGCATTTTTATATTAAAAAGAACAAATTTATTTACTTAAGAATTTCACTCTTTTTTTATTCTAATTCGAACATTTCACTTTGGGTGGGAGATTGGGTCTCCGGCGCTCCCACTCATCGGACGAAACGCAACAGTAATTTGTTATTTTACGCCGATTTTCTGTGAGAGGGTAGTACTTACCCGATCGAGGCGGCCCAATGATGCTAGGAGGAGCATGGTTCTACTACTAAAAGTAATTAATGTAAATATTACCTCTCGAATCAAATTCCGTCATAACGTAAAACAAAAACGGATCCGTGTCATAGTACAATGTCTTGTGGTCCAAAAACAATTTTGCAAGCAAACAAAGATTCTGTGCGTAGCATTTATTCTTCCTACCGTCTATTTCAAAAAAGGATATGCTTCCTTTTCGATATATTTCGTTACCTGGTGGGTGTTTTAGCTTGCATTTTATCTACAAAAACACAAGATTTAATTTAGAAATAATAATTATTTTAACAGTATATTTGTTTATAATAAATACTTACTAAATGTCTCTCTAAGCATTTTTTACTTTTTCTGTATTTTAGACAAAATTCACATATGTATATACAAGGTAGTTTAACTATTTCCTGAAAAGAGAGGTACAATGTTATTATGCGTAAATTGAAGCCGACGACATTGTGGAGCAGCAGCGGTAGCGAACCTGCCACAAGCGCCACAGATCACGTGTTCGAGTCCTGCTCGGAACAGATATTTGTATTAAACATACAAGCATTTTTTCCGGTCTGGGGTTTGTCCTTGTCATTTTATGTTTCCGGACCTCCGCAACAGGATATAACTATTCTAATTGGGGCTGTTGAGTGTATACAAACTCTACACACTCAACTCAACTTTATTTTTTCAAATTTCATTTAAAAGCTGGTCGCGCGAAGCTTGACAGTTGTGGAACATAGATCGTCTCAATATTTTTGTTTATGTCTGCTACTTGGAGATGGCTGGACTAATTTGGATAATTCTTTTTTTGTTTAACAGTATACTTGATGATCGTATCTTGGAGCAATTTTATCGGTACATCTTGGATTTGAATTTTTTTTTTTGCACGCCTACATACACTCTTTCTTCCACGTCCAGGGTTGGCTGGTAGAGAATGCTTTTAGCATTAAGCCCGCCTTTTGTGCAATAAAGTATAAATAAATAAAATAAATAAATAAATAATTTTTTTTCTGTTTCGATATTTTACTTAACAGCACTACTTTTGTAGATTTTTTTATTCCTTTTTTAATAAATACATTCAGGCGAATGAAAAAATGAAATCTGAGCAGCGAAACAGAGACGATGCGAACCTTTCTTCTACGGGTTTTAAGTTTTGCAACTTTATCCCACTTGACTATACAAGGTAACTCATACCAGCCAGCCAGCAATAATTTATTCTTTAAAAAGAAGTTTTTTTATTGTGATATCATTTAATAAACATATTGCATATTTTTTACAAAAGTTTCAATGTTCCACATCTCCCAAGCGTCACTCATCACTTTTTTAAATGAAATAAAAAAAAAGTTGAGTTGAGTGTGTAGTCTTTTGCTTGATAAGTAAGTCTCTTAATATATGTTACACAAATAAAAAATAAGGTTTTTAAACTAAAACATAATGTTGAAATCGTTTTCTGAAAAGTACAAAACGAGACTTTATTCTTGTCTGACGTTCATATCTAGGTACAACTGTCAACAACAATCAACGAATAGATGGGCCGACTCCGCTCCGTTATCCGTTGCGTATTCGATCCTGAGCTCCTTGGGCTATTGCCGTACCCACTCCTAGAAACACACTCAGACCGGAACACATGCCTGTATGTCAATACAAACATATGCACCGAGCGGGAATCGAACCAGCGACCTGTGGCGCTTAAGGCAGGATCGATACCGATGTGCCATAACATCGCAAATTTTAATAATCTGATATAGAATTTTTGCACTGGCTACTTCAAAACTGTGTAATGGTTGTGGTCGTCAGCAAGTCTGGCCCCTGCATAATTGTGCACTTACCTGCGGATAGGGCGCAAAGTACCAAGGTCGTATCCTGTGCCTGCCCAACTCAATCATCTCGATGTTCTTCATGCGAGTGACGAGGTCGTCGTGCCCGTGTGCCACGAGGCTGCCAGACTGTCGCGGGCGAGCTGTTGGTGTTGCGGTACCGCTGGCGATTGTCTCGCCGCCGTCTAACGATTCTTGCGGTTCCGGCTGGAGAACATTATATAGTATCGAATATCTCTATATAAATATATTTTTGTTCTGTAAGTAAGATTGTCCCTGAATTCTTCCTATGCGGTTGGACAGATTTTGGTTGGTGGTTCAGATTCACAATTGATATATGGCGTTGCAATCTGATTCTATATATACGTATAAAATAAACAGTGACCGAGAAATAGAAAAATTGACAACATTCAGTCTGTCTAATAATGAACAAAATATTTAAGTATTTGTACTTTATTCGGAGAAAAACTTTACCAATAATTTTGAATGCACACCAGCGGAGTCGCGGGAGGCATAGCTAGTTTCATATAGATGTCTTGTTACCTTCACTTCAAAATGTATTGCTGTTTAACAGCAACATTCGACCTTATACTCACATTTTATCAATATTTATTTCTAAAAAAACAATAGAATATACTACCATTTATATTAATCTGTTCTAACAATTCTAACTCACATCATTTTCCGACGAATTGGCCTTCCGTTTCCTATTCATTTTCTTTTGTAACGCAGCGGCCAGAACTGCGCCACCGTTGACGAGCGATGGCGAATCATTAACGAGCGTCGGACTAGCTGGTCGAGAAACTAGCTGGCGGGGCTCTGCTATCGTAACTTAAAACATAGATTCATTATATTTCATGCCTCAATAGCTCAACGGTAGGAGTGACTTGTAATGCGAGAGTTGCAGGGTCTATCCTTCCCCTCCTTTTTTGTTTTCGCTTGAAAAGAATTCGCGAGAAATGCACACCACTGCACGTAGTGTAGAGTACAGAGTACTACGTGCAGTGTTGTGCAAGTTCAATAGGCAGTGGTAATGTGGCCGTCTGTTAGTCAAGCAGTAATACCCACTAAAACTCAGCGGAACTCTAATCGCCATATTGGGACGTCTTGGGGTCGTTGGAGGGGAAACAGGATTAGCATTGCTAATGCTTGAAAAAGTATTGCTAATATTGTTTAAAAATTGTATTATAACTATAATAGAATTTTTTATTATAACTATAATATTAACTCAATATGAGTTAATATTATAGTTATCATACTTCTGTATTAAATAATAATATTAGTATTGTCTTACAAAATAAAATTAAAAAATTAAAAAATATTATTATAAGCAAAATGCCCTTCACGTAACTACCTTCATATTTCTAAATGAAATAATTGTTATACTTAAGTGCCAGAATCCAGTAATTTTTTAAAGTACATCGCATGTTGAATGGTTTCTCATGCTGTGTTGCTATTGAGTAATATGATGTGTAAAAATAACCACTGATCTCTATATTATGTATAGAAGTTACATCAATTAAATATCAAACCTAGAATTAACAAACAAAAAACTCATTCATACACAACATACACAGCATTGAAGTGTGTGTGTGTTAATGTATTACACTCGAACACTCTTAATTAGTGAACTGTAACTACAAAATGTAGTACTGCATCTTCACCGAGTGAAATTGCTCGACTGGTAAAGCTGTAGAAAATAGTACCTATATACATACATATTAGAGAGATCAGTGACAAAATTATTGAAATTTTAAAACAAAAAATGCTGACCCTTTGAAAAGGATAGTCATAGTATTCAGAGGTTAAAATTACAGAGGTTATTAATACATACCAACATATATATACTACGAATAGACCTTTCCATACAGACAAAATGTCAGACTCGCTGGTGTGCCTTTGTAATACCAAAGCAACGGAATAAAGTAAGCCACATGCCAACTTCATTCAGTTCTTTTGCAAGCTTGGGACTACCTTCGTTTTGTTATGTTGGTAAAGAATGTACAAAGGATCAGCAGCAAGCTTTCAACTTTTTGTCTGTATGAATGAAAGATTATGGTAAGACAAATCACACTTTATAATATTATTATTAGAATTAAACATACCAGAAGTTACTTTTGGTGTGGAACCATTGACTGGTGTTTGTACTTTCTCAGGTAATTTTGGTGTCGTTTGAAGGTTCACACTATTCTCTCTACTGCTATTTGCATTCATATTTGTATTAATATTTGTATTGATAATGATATTGCTAATGCTATTTGCGTTGCTATTAGCATTGCTATTTGCATTGCTATTTGCATTGCTATTTGCATTGCTATTTGGATTGCTATTTGCATTGCTATTAGCATTGCTATTTGTAATGGATTTCTGATTTTCATTGCAGACGGTTTCATCTGCAGACAAAATTTCATGATTAAAATCAAATTATATAGGTATATTACATTATTCTTACACATTAAAGGGTCATTACATTTCTGGATTAGGTATAAGTTTTGGAAAACGATGTATTAAGAAATATAATGAATTAAAGTGATTTGTGAATTTCAAACAAATCTACAGTTACTGAATCCATGCAGTAAAATCTATCATAATATATAACTTTGCTTAGGTAACAATACTGCATAAGTCTAAAATTGGCCTTTTAACATATTATACACTTTTGTTCTTTGTTATAGGGACTTATTCCTTATTCTTCTTTGTTATAGGGACAACAGAAGACTTAGTGGGACTCGTACCGACTAAGACCACACAGTATTCTTCACAACATTTGTCAGAACTATGCATGCCCCATTTTTTTTTGACATCATAAACTGAGCATAATATACCTATATTCAGTACACATGCCTGAAGTATTTCAAAGAAGAAAATATTAAATTTTTTCTCTCTCCTGAAAACTTATCAAACCTAACTTACACAGTATTGTTACATAAGCAACAATATGTACACAATTAAACTTACATTTGCATTTGCGTTTTTGATTTTGATTTACATGCTAAGATTTAAAGCAGTGGGATTATGAGAATGTATAAAGACAAATCTTAAATAAGCTCTATTATACAAATATTGATAAATTCATGCATTTACTTTTATATTTTACATAATTTTAAACATTGCTACTCATAAGGTCTAGGTTTACGGTTATTTCTATAGCCTTTTTTTTTAAAGGCTGCAAGGAAGCAGACCATTTGGACCTGTGTCTCTTTAGTAAATCTTTTTAATACACTGAGTATTTAAATAATATTATTTTGGTTACAAAAATAAAATATTGTACAATCATGAAAGATTCCACTAATGGTTATATACATAAAAGTGCAAAATAAAACTAGCATCTAATAGCTAAAACACACATACTAAGAAAAGTAGGCATGATGCCACCTCCCGATCCAATGTGAGTTTTCTTTGGGGTTGTTGTTCCTCCAGTTGCTGTTCCATCTCTTCTTGGAAACTGCACTTTTCTCGTGTCCAACCATGATTCTCCGACCCATTCATCAAGACGCTTATTAACTGAAATAAATATTTTATTCAACTATAGTATATATTATATAAATATTAAATACCTAATTTTATACCTGAATAATGTTACGTTCCAGTGGGATAAACCAAAAAACTAAACTACAAGATTTGAATTTTGATAAGATTTTCTTACGGTCTTATGGAATCCAGGTTAATTATCACTATTCAATCTAATGTTGAATATTTATTATTTCACTGGTGGTAGGTCTTTTGTTGCAAGAGGCGGGCTAGGTAGGTACCACCGCAGTGTCAAATATTCTGCAGCCAAATAGTAGTGCTTAGGCACTACTGTGTTCCGGTTTGAAGGGCACTGTCGCTGAGTGAAATTACTGGGCGGACGAGATTTAAGAACTATTATCTCGAAGTTGGCAACGCGTGAGTGGCTCCTACTAACGGTACTACAAGCGCTCATAGGCTACGGCAACCACTTACCATCAGGTGGGCCGTATGCTTGTTTGCCAACTTCTAACATAAAAAAATAATAATTAAAATGTATAAATATATACCTAAATTGCTATACCAATTTTAAGGAATAGACCATATTTTCTCATTTTTACCAAATTGTGGGTTGAAGCCTTTCTGCTTAAACCACGTCCAATTGTTACAGTCATATTTAAACTATTATATTGTTAATAGACATCCAGATGATGATCTACAAGCTAATTACTTTACCTTTATACCAGCAAATTTTTGTTTACGTTTTTTGTAAATACTTTCAAAAAGCTTTGATGAAAACTTACAGTCGACATAATGCACATAATATCCTCTTTGTCCACGGACTTCTTTGATGCTTATAATTTCAGCGAGAGGCCAATCATCTCCACCTTGCATACGAACTGGTAATCGACATCCTTCAACCAATGATGCCTGAACATAGCATAGTAAACATGGTGTTGACTATCATATTGCCAAAAAATCATTTATTATTTTTGAAAACATACGTACAGCCGAGTCACAAAATGTTGTTATTTCATCCTCATTTTCAGTCATAGTGAAAATATATTTTTTATTATTTTAATTCTATTCTGGTAAATTGTCGAACGATCATCCGTCATCAAACAATTTTGACATTATTAGTTTAGATAGTTGACAGGTTGACAATGTTGTCGTATCATAAAATTTAAATTAGACTGTAAATAGATTATAAGTAGAATATAAATATATGTTATTAACTAGGTA
Organism: Hestina assimilis; assembly: GCA_023373885.1. Lineage (NCBI taxonomy): Eukaryota > Metazoa > Arthropoda > Insecta > Lepidoptera > Nymphalidae > Hestina > Hestina assimilis. The sequence goes on along the minus strand of CM041755.1, from coordinate 7,561,481 downwards.
TCATATGATTATTTATTGTACTATTTGTGTCTTTTTAGGTTAAGGACTATTATATATTCTATTTCACCGGTCAGATACTTATATTAGTTTGTAGTCTTATCCACATTGATCAATCTCCTTCGTGTCGTCTCCATCCTACGTGTGATTGGCGAGATAATAAGTGCCTACAGGACACAACTAAAAGCCAACATTGGAGAAAAAAATAAAAATAAATTCACTAGCAAGCGTTCAAATTCCGCTAGATATAAACTAAACCAAACTTTATAAAATATACATTACGTAGGTATGGCAAGATTTTCTATATTCTCACTGGTTTAGGGGCCATCCCCTTTTACGAAAAGTTTTTGGCTAAATAAAAAAAAAGAGGTACTGAATTGGGATGTATAGATATTTCTTATGTGTGATTGGGTCTAACTTGAAAGAAGTTTATTCCAAAATAGTAACATTTAAATTTCACTAATATCGACTCTACAGTAGTTTTAAAAAAAACTCGAAAGTGATAATATACCATACGAGGGAAAAAAATTGTTTCAGAGAATTTTTTATACACGGTTCCCCATAAGAAAAGTTATATCCTGGAGTGTACAATATAAATACCAGTCAAGTGCGTTGTGCACCAAGCTCAGTTGAAACTAAAGGGTTCCGCAGCTTCGTTATGAAGAATCTTAAGGCCTTTAAAAATAATAACGAATTGAAATCGACCGCAAAATAAGTTGGTAAATTCATAGTAACTATTAAAAGTAAAAAACAAAGTTATGGGAACTCCTTATATATTTCTAAATTTTGTGTGTTTAAATGTGGACGAAAGTTCATGTAGTATCCTACAAGCTCAATTTTTTTTCCTGAATTTTAAATCCCATAGTTCAAAAGTTAGAGGGCGGGGACACGATTTTTATGACTTTAGGAGCTAATATCTTAACAACTACTGGCTTAATGAAAAAATTTAAAATCAAACCTCCTTATCATTTTAAAAGACCTATCCAAAGATATCTCACACGTTGGCATACATTGATTTTTTTTTTTTACTAGTAGTTATTACTATCAGCTTCTAGTGCAGTGTAGCAGCTTGTATGATCTATTATCTATTTATAATAGCTATAGCTATTAACTGTAGATAAAGTATGAGCATGAGAAATTATATCGATAATCGATATTTTTTAAATTGTATCGATTATTGTAAGCGAATAAAAAATATCCATATATCGACGTTTATGATACAAATAATTGTCTTGCTACCTTTCTTTAAAACGCAAAGAACCTGCACTTATACGTCATGTATTTTATATTATTGGTAAAAGAGTTACAAAAAGCAAAACACCCTATCTCTTACCTCCACTAATCCGAGGATTGGCATTTGATGCTAAAAGAATTATAATATTATGTCTAATTAAATAGAAAGTAAATATCGATAAAATAATAAAATCGATACAATAACATATCGATTGTTTAAATCTATGCTTACTATAGCTAGTCACTGAAAAGTTAAAAACTAAAAAAGAGTATTCGGTATTGTAGAATAAAAACATTATAATACTTATTTTAGTTTTTGTCAATTTTATTTTATTGTATATTTCGTGCTAACAAAGAATATTTTTAAGTTTATTTTTTGTAGTTTACTCTAAAAACCGGTACAATTTATGTTGATTATTGTTTATTGCAATAAAATAATCTGCGGAGACTGGATTATTGAACTGGTAACACTATTCCTAACCTCAAATTTTCAGTTTTCTAATTTGAAAATCTGTTTTTATTAATTGTATGCTTTAGAAGCATAAGTACCAATAATTACTGCATATTCTTACATTAAAGTAATTTTTCTATAAACCCATATAAAAATGGCAGCACCAACAATGATGAGTGAAGCTGACCAAATAAAAACGGTATATATCATACAATCTTTCATAAATAAACAATCATTTATAATGATTACAATTAATTTAATTAGCTTATTAAAAACTGTTTGATTTTTTTTCCAGTTTAAAGAGTTTCTGGTCCAGTATAATAAATTGTCGGAACTCTGTTTTAATGACTGCATACATGATTTTACTTCAAGAACTCTCCGACCTTCAGAGGTATTGACTTTTATGTATTACTTTTATTGTAACAAACTCACAACTTTGAGATGCAACCTATATATTTACAAGTTTTATTTACCGGTGATGAAGATACCATGTAGATAGAATACTTTTTCAACCACATACCTATTAAATTATAGTTGATAAAAATTAAAAAGGCATTCATTATACTGAATCTTTACAAAATACCTATGTATTCAAATATATTATACTAACTTTTGCTTCGGGCTCTGCCCACTTGAATAAGTCAGCCTTATTTGAATCAAAACAATTGGTTCCTAAAGTCATCAAGTTATTATTTCAGGACTTTTGCCCTAACTCAGTCATTAGCTACAAAAAAGTAGCCTATGACTCTTAGACACATACACTGGTAGGATAAATTTGTGTATGATGTACCACTAGAGGCTTCCTATACTCTGCATATTTCAGCTTAATTGGTTAGGTACCTGCTCCCACACAGAATATCAACCTAAAGTAGTGTTGTGATTTACTTGAGAAATGGGTAGTAACAGTCTAAACCTTACCCACTTTGTCCTTTACTACCCCTCAATGCACATGCCAACATACGATAATGACCCTGGTGTTACTAGTGATCATAGTTTACCGTACCCACTATTCATAAGGGCAAACTTTAATTATGCTTATTTAGGTACTACCCATTGCAGTATCTGCAAATCATAGTGAATCTGTTTCAGGACAAATGCACAGAGAATTGTATGGAGAAGTATTTACGGACAAATCAGCGTGTTTCCCAAAGGTTCCATGAATTTCAGATGATAGCCAATGAAAATATGATTGCATTAGCTCAGAAGTCTGGTAATGCAAGCTAAAATTTGATTCTATATATTAGTTATATTAAAATATTATATTATTATTAGTGTTTTGGTTGTGTATGTTGACAAATAAAATATTGTTGAACATAATTTGGTATCTTTTAATTATTATTATTCATAATATGATAACATTTTCAAGTTTATTAATATTGCTTTTGCTCAATATCCTGTTTCTTAGACAAAGGGTATTTACTGTACTTGTTCAAGGATGTTCTTGATGTCGCGTCCCAGGACCTCAAACAACTAAGCATTGAATTTAGCTTCATTAGCTTAACATTAGAAGGTCCGACACTTAACGCGAGACTTGCAGGTTCTATACTGAGTCCTTGGGGCTTGGGGTGTTGTTGTTCCCACTTCTCTTAGTTGGAGAGGCAATAGGACTTATTTTTAATATACTCCATGGTAGGACTATTAGTAATGACTTTATTATGCATTTCTAATATTCTATAAAATAAAGGCATAGGACAACCAATTTGTGCTTTAGTACCATATTATTATAAATACAGTCGTTGACAAGCATAAGCGCACGAGTAATGTTGCCAGTGAAATCCTTAAATTTCGGGAAAATTTGGGGCAATATATTTCGCGAGTCTACAATCCTTATATGTGGAATAAAGCTATGTGTGACAAATAGAAATAAAACTTACTACGATAATCAATTTCATTAAATACATGATGTATTAATACATCATGTATTGAGTAGTCACGGCATTCTTCGGCATAGGAGGCATATATAACAAGCATAAATACGCTCGTACGTATAAAACGCTAATTTAAAACTGCTTTATGTATTAAATATTTTGTATAAATTAACGTCCACATTCTGAGATACCATTTTAAAACTGATGGTAAAATCTCGATTATTGATCATCAAATAAAAGATAGTACTAGTGTTGCGCATAATTTAATTACGTTTTTAAGGTTCCGTTTTTTTTTTGCAACAAGTGCTTTTGCTTTCTGAACCACATAGCGTACATGTTGCACTCTTCTTAGGACATGGCTTGCTGCATCTTTGTTCTGGCGGTGAAAAGTCTATAACAAATGAAGTCTTGGAACTTGTGTAATCAAAATGGTAGTCGTTGAACTTTGCCTCCACACTGAATTTTGCACCTGATTTGTCATCGTCATTATCCGTGTTTAAGACATACTTTAACGGAAACGGGCCAGAAGGTGCATTACTCATATTTGAAGGTTTAGTACAAATACTGTACTGGCCACCATGCCTTACAATTCTTATTAAAGGCTGACTACATGCAGGCTTGCAGCATGATGTTGATGAAGGGCAAACTGCTATACATTTCGGTGGCATGCAACATGGCTTTGAACATGGTGATCTAGAGCATGAAGAAGGGCAAGGCGTACATTCGCTCGATTTCATGCAATTATGTTGTTCTATTCTTCGAAGAACTTGGCAGGATATGTGACCTGGCCGCCAGCCGCAGCGTAGCTGAAAAAAGTTTTTATATTAAATAATCGCATATTTTATATGGTAATCATTGGAATGATACTTTAAAATATATTTACTTGATGATCTGGTGCGTCCTTTGCTGTGTACAACCATCCCATATGTTTCGGGATGGGACCAGGTTTGACATCAGCTTTTCGTAAACATCGATGTTTCGGTAGGTCGCAACGACCCAAACAACTGACCGAAGATTTGTTTGCTATAGGAAAAAGATATAAAAAAACTTGTTAAAATTATAACACAATATTGATGCATATGTACATATATGATCACAAGTCGCGATACGGCCTCGTAGTTTTTTTTTTTTGTTCCTGTGAAGTAATCGCTTGGATATACTTCTAGGAATTTGCTGCTCTGCTATTTGATACAGAGTTGTGCCTAAAGTAAATTATTTAAAAACAATGTTTAATTGTATTAGAAGACGTTATGTTAATTACACGTTAGTAAAATTATAAAACGGCAAAATTATATATGTACATGAACTCATATTTACACATTTTTAAATTTTATACTATATATTTATACACACATATATACATACTTATATATATATTCCATTATTATATATATACATAAATACACACATAAACCCACGCATATATACATATATTATTATTATTATTATATATATTTTTTTATTATTATTATTATTATTATTTTTTTTTATTTTTATTTTTATTTATTTTTTTATTTTTTTATTTTTTTATTTATTTATTTATTTATTTTTTTTTATTAGGCGTTATTAGGTATTATTAAATTGTTTTAAATTGTTAACGATTGTGTGTATGTGAGACAAAAAGGATCGAGTGCTTTTATCGTTTTTAACTATGTCGTTTAAATCGAAAGGTTGGATTCCTTGACACAGACAGATCATTTCATGTTTGTATCTGGTTTTTGTGTATTTTGGACAGTGTTTAATAATGTGTTCAATGGTCTGGATGGTTGTTTCGTCACAGGGGCAAGTATTTGTGTCCGTAATTTTAAAACGATGAAGATATTCCTTATGGAAGCCGTGACCGGTAAGCACTTGTGTTAGTGCAAAGGAATGCCCCATTTTTCTGGTAACCTCCTCCAGCTGCTGTAGTGTCGGACACCAGTCCCTTAAAATTTTCCTTTTCGTGTTATCCGTGTAGAATTCGGCATAACATCGTTCTGTCTCTTTGCGTAGAATATATTTGATGCAGCTAATTGGAAATTTTGTATATTCCGGTTGGTTAAGGCTACTGGCAGCTCGTCTCGCTGCTAAGTCAGCAGCCTCGTTTCCTGGTATTCCAGTATGTGACTTTACCCAAACGAAGTGTGGTGTAATTTTGTGTCTATTTAATATTTTATGAATTTCACGGCCTCGTAGTTGGCACCCTAAGAACGGAATTAATTTTGAGGCCAGAGATCGCTGTCCCTTTTTTGCGGCCAGGTCCGCCCTCTCGGTGATTCTGTCAACGCCAATAGTCATTCACATTCAGTTAAGAAATCAATGCATAAATCAGGTTAGGAAAAGCTTACATCGACCCGGCTTACAGCAACACGCCATTTTTTGCTTGGTGACCTGAAATAGAGAATAATTTGACGCACCTGTACTATTGTCATAAATTTTATGGCCTATTATTTATAAATCAACAATATAGTACCTGTTGTGATGTTATGGTAGATTATAAATTTTTACATACGCCATGGTGTCTCTTTCAGTTTTTCTAATTTTCTTACATAGTAAAATATTAATTTGAATAAATAAACTTTGAATATTTTCTTGTGAGCATTCTGAACGTGACAAAGTTTGACAACTTATATTTTTTTAACAATTCAGCATAGCTAACATTTCTTGATGGCCAACATTTTTATACACTCAACAAAGTACTTGTTAACAAAGTACTTTACTGTTAAAAGTACTTAAATTTTCAACAAAATCTGTACAAGCTTCTGTATAATAATATTATAATAACTAGCTTTCCTGTGCCGTAATGCCTTGAAAAGGCGTTGCTAATATTCTTTAATAAAAAAAACAAATATGTTTTCCAAAATTTTATTAATTTTTATTTTCGATTTAAGTACCAAACCTACAAAACAGTCCTATATACCAGCTTCCTGGAAAATTACACAATATCAAATATTTTCCACTGTAGTTTCTAGAATTATGTTTTGTTTAACTCCTCCATTGTATTTCTTAATAATTCTATCTCATAGTTTATAAAAATATCTTTATAATAGATATAAAATAATCATTATAAGACATTTTCAGTCACGTTTATTTTTTTTCCTGTTTTTGTTTTTACTAATTTGTTCTCGGTTCTTACTGGTTATCTGATTGTTTTTTGAACAAAACAACACTGATACCATCAATTTGAATAAATATGTTATCGATAATAAACAAATTGTAAAAACACTTATGACGTCTAAATTATAATACTGATAGCACGGTACATCTGCAGCTGCACTCCTAAACGTAAAGTTTGTATAACGAGCTGCGAATTCAGTCCAATAAATCGCAGTGTTCAAAGGAGTCATTGGACGATCATGCCAGGCCTTTGATACGAGTTTCACTCTTTGCCTGAACCTGTAAAATTTAAATATTTTAAAAAAGATATGAAGTAAAAAATCCAAAATAATTGGATAAAAATTATCTCCAGAATCCACGATTTATCGTTACATATATTAGTATTTTTTAAAAAAAAAAAAGGAAATTTTCGGTTTACAAAAAAGTACTTATTGTATTACCTGAATTGATAACCGGAGGTGGTTTGTTGGTTAAAAAAAAATTCAAACGAGAATTCTTAATATTAGCCAAAAGTCTAAGTCAAACGTCTAAGCCAAAACTCTAAGTTTTGGAATACCTCATAAACTCCATAAGAAGTTACGGACAACAGGTACGGACTTGTACAATAGACAAATAAACCATAATGTTATGGGATCGGATACGTTGCCAGTCTGATAAAATGGAACATGTATTGACTAGACTAGAGTCAATTTTATGGTAATTAGAATTACCATACTAGGTAACCTCAACTAGAAAAAAAACTGAACGGCAAAAAGCACATAAAATGTCATTATGTCATCATAGACTTATTATGTATAGATAAGCCATACCATACGAACAAAACTTCGCTGGTGTTCTTTCGTCAATTCAACAACGATGCAACGAAATTAGTTACAAGCTTGCGACATAATCGAATAAAGTTAGCGTATGACCAACTTCGATTTAAAGCTAATTTTTATTAAAAACGTATACTCACGTTGGATCTAAAACTTTTTTAAAAGCTGCAATCAAGTTTTCTTTCGTGAGGTCTCTGATCTGTAGTTGTATTCCAAGGCCACTCTCTTCGATAGCAGCTGCATTTGATGGCTGGTCACCAGCAACAGGCATAGCTACCACTGGTACTCCGAAGTGTATCGCTTCCGTCGTTCCACCCATACCGGCATGAGATAGGAAAGCTGCTGTCTTGGGGTGACCTGAAAATTTATGAATATAATATTCATTATACCGTTAGTGACTTTGGGCAGTTGATAGTCAATTTAATATATATATATACGGTTGGCAACAAAGCATACGGTCCGCCTGATGGTAAGCAGCCACCGCAACTTATAAATGCAACAGCGTAACATGCGCGCCGCCAACCCAAGGGATAGGAGGAAAGGGATAAGAAAAAAAAAGGAAGGGAACAGAGGTGGTTGGGATATTGGGCCTCCGGCGCACTCACTCATTGCACGAAACGCAGCAGTACCTATTGATACTATGAGTTTACGCTGATTTTCTGTGAGAAGGTCGAGCCAGCCCACTTGTGCTAGGGCAAGGCTATACTACCACTAAAACAGATTAATATTAGCGTATTTTTCAACATCGTATTTAAATTTTATAAAATTGCTTTACTCGTGTTCACCTTTACCATTCCTTGTTTACCTTGATAAAAAAAAAAAATAGATTGAGCAAAAGTTCGTAATATTTGTGAATTAAAAAGTAATTTTTTTACTTCCTATATGACCGTGAAAGTCTAGTCGATTCAAAATCGACAGTTACTAAAATTTAAATTCTTTGAAATATTTAAGGTATATGTTATATCAATAGTAAAAATAAGTTTATTTTTCATAATATTTCTGTAAGACGTTGTGAATTACAAAGTTAAGTTTGCAATCCTTTAATATTAGGTCATCATGTTATCTAAAGTAAATTTTAGTACCTAACTATATTCGTCAGTCATTTTTAAGAAAATAATATAATTACCTAAAATGTCAACTTGTGGCAGCCATTTAGCGAGGTAGAGTTTATTTTTGTCCATAAGTACGGTTTCACTTTCCCATTTCCAAATAAATCTTTGCGGGAGTTCTGCAAGGGCTTCTAAAACCGCGTTTAGTTTGTCAGCTGGCATCGTAGAGCTTTTGATAACTGAACCAAAACTAATGTAAATAACGCCATGCTCTGCTTCTTCGACAAATTTTTTCAAGTCCTTGTAATAATAAAAATATAATGCTAATTCATCTAAATTCATTCTAATATTAAAACTAAATATTTATATTATAAAATATAAATTTAAAAAGACCAAGTTATTTTAAAAAATATTTGTTTGAGAAATAACATTGAAATATCTTATGTTTAACAATAATATGTATGTTGAAACAACTATATTTATATATCAAAAATCTAAATACTTACTCCAGTCAATGGTTGAGCCTCTTTTACGTGGTAACCGCCTACTTCAATAACGTTAGCTGGAAACAATCTTGATCCAGTCAAGATAAAATTGTGATATAGGAGCAAAAATTTTATTTCTTTAGCCAACTCTTCCAAGGGCGGTATATCATCGAAATACCGCGCTAGTGATTGCTGATTACTTCTCTGACTTACAAAATAGTATAGCGTTTTGAAATAAAGATCTAAAACAGTTCTTTCAACTCTTTGAAGCAATGTAGGTTTTGTTCCGCCTTCCAGAAAGTGAAAAGGAACGAATGAAGGGTTGTTAGGAATACCGAATCTGTTGTAATGCCATGGCATCAAGATGTGGGACATAATGCCGACAACAGGTGCCTGGAGCTTGTAAGCTATTCCTAACGCACAGTCACTGTTAAATTGCTCGACTACTATCACGTCAAACTTTGGTTTATTTTTAATTACATTTTGAACATCCTTGTTGGACAACATAGCATCACAATTCTCCTTTCCGGAAGTCGTCAAAAATATCCCGACTTTCAGAATACTTAAATATGATCTATAAAACGGTAAATTATCTTCTATAATTTCACTACTGCCAGCCAAACTAATATCATGATAATTCCTCGGCGGCTTAGCCTCGGGGAAGTGCGATATCACAGTTACATTATGACCTCGTCTAACAAGTTCTTGTAAATACACTCTAAGCACGATGAAATGACTCTTTCCTTGGTACGGAAAAATGCCTAATATATTCAGTGCAATAACATTATAGGGTATTATAAGTAATATAACACATATAATGTAATAATAGTTCATGGTTAGGTCACGTACGAGGCACGGCCGTTCGTCCGTACGATTCAGACCAATGATTTACACTGATCATGATCGTAGTGACTCATGGCAAAAGTTGCAAGACGTGTGTACAACAATCATCTAGTAGTTTCATGGTTATTTATAATTACATTATTATTCGCGGGTTGATGTAATATAGTGTATGAGTTTTAAAAAGCTCATTAAAATTTCGATTCTCAAGTCGAACAATAGATTTAGAACTTAATATACATACCTTCCGCGTTAGAAAGCAAATCTTTAATAATATAATAGTCTAATGTTTATATATATAGATTGATTAGGAATGAAACTGTTTTAAGTAAATAAGATAAAGAATATTTATTTACAAGAATAATAATAAAAATAACTATTTATAATACCAATTACTTATATCACACTATTGAACTGAATCTGTATGTTTATTATGAAGGCATAACAAATATTAAAATTTTTTGGTTTTATTTTTGTTATGTCACTAATTAAGTCCATACTAAATCATGCAACTCATGTTTAATTGTTTTTTTAGTATAAAGATATAATATAACTGAAAATAAGAAACGTTTATATTTAAAAATACTAGTAAAATGCAGGACATACATTGTTTTTACTCATCATTTAAAATTACCGTGTTAAAATTATGTATACCTAGAGTTATCATGCTTATGTAACAATCAATTTTCCCTCTTGATATGGAGTAGTTTGAGTTATTATAATGTATTTATGCATCTATACAATTTTGCTTGTAGCCTTCTTACACTTCAATTGACCTTGAGTTTTTTAGCCCTGCTATGTGTTTCCTGATTACTGCTATATATATAACTAATCAAGAATGATATAAAATATTTTATAGATATAAGAATTGCAACAAGGAAAATAAATAAAACGGATAATACATCTAAGCATAAATATTGATAAAGTGGCACATCCACTACCGGAGGTTTGAAAGTGAAATTCTGATTTCGTGCTGCAAATTCGGTCCAGAAAATCGCACTATCCAATGCTTTTAGAGGTCGGTCATGCCATGCTTTAGACAAGTGTTTTACTTTTTCTCGAAATCTATAAGAAAATAAAATAATTACCAGTCAAGTGCGTTGTGGATCACGCACAGTCGAAACTAAAGGGTTCCGCAGCTTTATGATGAAGAATCTTAAGGGCTTTAAAAATAATAACGAATTAAAATCTAACTCGTCAACCGATCTAACATTCGTAAACCGATCTTCTTCAAAATAAGTGGGGTTGAAATTTGTATTGAAGTTCTACAACCTCAATTTAGTTCAGATTTTGAAATCCCATAGTCAAAAGGTTTTGGGCTCACAATTATTTATTGATTTTAGGAGCTAATAGCTCAACAACTAATGACTTAATGAAAAAAATGATAATCAAACCTTCTTATGATTTTATAAGACTTATCCAATGATACCTCACACGTTTCCACAGGTTGAATTTTTTTTAACCCGCAGTTACATGTGGACGCAAATAAGCAATACCATGTCAACCCACACGAATGTCATTTCGAGAAAAACGCGTTTGAAAATTTTGAACAAATTGCTTTATATGATTTTTTTAATGTATTGGTCAAGTTTTTCGCAATTTCAAGATGTATGTAAGTTATTTTACTTATATTCACAAAAAATAAGTATACAAACTGTATATTTCGTATAATTATAATATAACCCAAAACGTTTAAAATAATATATAAATTGCATGGTTAAAAAATGTCTTTTTTAGAAGTTTTAAAGCTTATAACCCTACAAATAATAAAGAAAAATGTTCTTCAGCCATTCACCAACACTTCTGCATATATAACTCAGTTTTTTCAATTTTGTGGGTTGACATGGTATTGCTTATTTGCGTCCATGTATAGATTGGTACCTTTAATTCTTATATATTTTAAGATTTGATTACTAAATTGTATAGCGGTTCATGGAATACACCTATTTACTAAATTTCGTATAGATAGCGCCAATAGTTTCCGAGTAAAATGACTGTGACATACGGACGGACTGACGGACATGACGAAATTATAAGGGTTTCGTTTTTGTCATTTGACTACGGAACACTAAAAACATAAACTTCTGACATAAAACAGGATGTCTTTACCATTACACTGATGATACTAGTGGCGGTAAGCCTTTCATTGCAAGAGGCCGGCTATACTGTTTTTCGGTCTGAACGATATTTCAGTAAATTACACTGGGCAAATGAGATTTAAGAAGCAAAAATCTCGAGGTTGGCAACGCGTGTTAGACACCTAAGAATTGTGTTGCAAGCGTTCGTAGGCCACGACAACTGCTTACCGTCAGGTGAGTTGTATGCTTGCTTGCCAACTTAGGTAACATAAAGTAAAAGAACTAGCTGCTCTTACCAGCATGTTCGCCCGCATAAAAATAAGATAACCCTCTTTAGCTAACTTGAAATTTAAACAAAAAAAAATCAGCTATTAAGGTTAAGTATCCTCAGATTTATCCATCTGAGCGAGTTTCGAAAATAGCTCTAATGACGAGTCACTTAACATATTAGAGTACCTTGTGTAAGACTACATGATAATGACATTACAGTTTTGTAATAGGTTTAAAGAATATTTCTGGATCTTTCATTTGCGGGTTACATTATATCATCATAACATACATTAAAATATTTATATTAGTGTACTCACGAAGGGTTAAGGACGATCCTAAATTTTTCAAGTAAACTATCTTTAGTTAGACTTTCCAGAGATATTTGAACACCCAGGCCACTTTCTTCTATGGCCGCGGCATTTGTTGGTTGATCTCCATTAATTGGCATGCCTACTTTCGGAACACCATGATATATAGCTTCTGTAGTTCCTAATTGACCACAATGTGAGAAAAAAGCTAGAACTTTCGGATGAGCTGTAAGTGCAAGATCAAAATTATTTCTAAAAAGTTTTACATAATATTCAAATTTGAAAATCAATTTATCCATTTTCTCGGCGTCGAGATGTGACGACCCCATCGCCCGCTGTTGGGATAACCTCTGTCACAGCAGAGATTATTCCACCAGTGCAATCAGTCACACTGGTGGTAGGTTTTTGTTGCAAGAGGCCGGCTAGGTAGGTACCTCCTATGTGTCAAATATTCTACCACCAAATAGTAGTGCTTAGGCATTACTGTGTTCCGGTTTAAAGGACACTGTAGGACAGTGACATTACTGGGCAGAGGAAATTTAAGAACTAATATATATCGAGGTTGGCAACGCATGAGTACTAATGGTCTTGCAAGCGCTCATAGGCTCCGACAACCACTTACCATGATGGGCCGTATCCTTGTTTGCCAACTTGTAACACAAAAAATCCATATAAAAATAACAATCCATATAACAAAACAAATTACAGAAAAATTACGACAAATAATGTAAATATATGCATAGAATATCGATAGGTACTTAGTTAAAATAAAATTTTAAATGTACCTAATCCAGGTGATTAATATTGTTGATAGTAAAAAGTAATTATGTGTTTACCTAATATATCGTTCTGTGGCAGCCATTTAGCTAAATAAATGTTTTTTGGATTGCCTGGTAATTTAGTTTTATTCCATTTCCACACAACACGTTGAGGTAACTCGACTAAAGCACTTATTATATTCTCTAGCATAATTTGTGACATGGAAGATGCTTTTATAATGCTTCCAAAACTAATATAAATAACACCATGCTCAGATTCATCTATAAATTTTTGTAAGTCCTGTAATCACATAAAAAAAATCAATAAACATTCAATATAAAAAAAATAATTAAATAATACAAAAATCGACTGAATTAACAGAAATTCCCACTATTTAGTTACAATCAATAAAAATAGAATATCTAAGTCTTAAGTTACTCTTCTCACATACTTTCCTTACACTGCCATATTGTAACGACCTTTGATAGAATAAACCGATTTTCATGAAACAAAGGCCAATTAATAATTATTTTTATAGCTGGAGGATGTTTGGTCATTTACTAGCTATTTTTTTAAACTTGGTTTAGCAGTGATGCGTGCCAAAACAGACTCACGGACATGCAAATTTCTTTGAATAAAAATGTGAAATGTAGATATAGTTCCTTAAATTTAAGTTGAACCAAAATGGCCGCTTCTGCGCAGGTACAATAATGGACAAAAATATTAGACACAAATATTGGTTTCGTCTTATTCAAATCGATTCTTTATAAAGTGGGAAAACGGAATTAAGTATATAATATAGTTATTATTTCTTTTAAACTCAATTAATTATTTATTATCGTTATTAATTACTTAAATGGAATAAAACAATTAAATAGTCTAGAAAAAGGAACCTATAAATATTAAAAAAAGTTAATGCACATTATAAATAGTGAGACAGACTTCTTCGTATCTTCCGCAGTTTTATTCAGAGAATTAGTTATATTATTCAATTTCTACAAGTACTTTTCCAGACTCCTGGAAGGATGGTCAAGTTATTCCACTGCCCAAGAAAACTAATCCATCGTCCTTTAGTGATTATCGTCCCATCTCAATTCTTCCATTTCTATCCAAAGTCCTCGAACGCCTTGTTTATCAACAAATGAATCCTTTCCTAACCAACAATAACCTTTTAAATCCACATCAATCTGGCTTTCGATCTGGGCACAGTACGGCTACTGCACTAGTTAACATTACTGACGATATTAGACTGGCTATGGATAACCAGGAAGTCACAGTTTTAGTATTGCTGGATTTCAGCAATGCGTTCAATACTGTTGATTTTGATTTATTACTGGCTATCTTACGTTCTCTTAATGTATCTCCATCAGTGATCGACTGGTTTTACAGCTATCTGCATGGCCGCAGACAGCGTGTAAGACTACAGGATTCTTATTCTGACTGGTCTATTATAAATGCCGGTGTACCCCAAGGTGGTGTATTATCACCTCTTCTCTTTTCGATTTTTATTAATTCCATAACTGACCATGTTTCTTCTCTCTACCACTTGTATGCCGACGATTTCCAGATTTACTCTCACTCCAAATTAGCTGATCTACCACAAACGATTCTTACTTTAAATTCTGACCTAAACTAAATTGGAGTAACTCGTTTGGATTGAGAGTAAACCCTTTAAAATGCCAAGCTATTGTTATGGGGAGTCCGAAGCTAATTTCTCGGATAGATTTTTCACTTCTACCTTCTTTAATATTCAATAAAATTGTGATTCCTTATAGTGACAAATTGAAAAATTTAGGTATAACTTTTGATCGAACACTTTCTTGGACGCCTCAGATTAATGAGGTGAGCAAGAGAATGTGTGCCGCAACTGGATGTATTCGAAGACTTCGTAATCTTTTACCAATTCCCACCAAAATTGGGTTAGCACATAGCATCCTTTTACCAATTCTTGATTATGCTGACATTAGTTATCTTGATCTCAGAGAAGATCAATTTAACAAGCTTGAGCGCATTCAAAATCTTTGCATAAGGTACATATTTGGCCTTCGCAAATATGATCACGTCTCTGAGTTTCGCAATAAGCTCAAGTGGCTCCCGATTCACCTTCGCAGGAATACTCACATTCTTTCTCTTCTCTACTGTATACTGTTCAATGCTAATACTCCTTGCTATCTAAAACGACGTTTCGAATTTTTAACAGACACACATGACCGTAAACTGCGGTCAAATGAAACACTCTTGCTTAAAATTCCTTCTCACACATCTTCTTTCTACACAGAATCATTCACGGTTCAAGCTGCTCGGCTGTGGAATTCCTTGCCGTTGAATATAAGACGTGCTCAATCTCTTTTACTTTTAAAAACTTTTGAAAGACTATTACTTATCCTTGTAATTTTTGTATTTCCTTGCCTTTATTGTTTTGTCTGTCGTTTTGTATTATTTATGTACTAGTTTATATAGGTATATATATATATATATATATATTTTATTTATTTATTTATTTATATATGTATGTATGTATGTTAAATCTATGTATTTTATATTTATTTGTCTTATCAATATATAAATGTATTTATTTATTTTATCATTTATAATTATTATATATTATATTATAATTAATTTTAAGCCTTCTCACTGTACACCTCCTCCACCGCTTCTCATGTTCATCTCCTCCATCTAAAGGTTGCCTGGAAGAGATCGCTGACTTAGCGATAAGGCCGCCTTTTGTACATTTTAGAAATTTGTAATTTACTTTTTGTTTATCTTTGTGGTGTGCAAATAAAGTATATTTATTATTATTATTATTATTATTATTATTTTCATTTAAAAAATAAATAGAAACGTCAAATACCATCCTTCTCTCCCGTCTCCTTTAAGATGATTGTGGTCGAGGCATTATCTTGAAATAAATGTTAACACACTTGACAGACCTAATTTAAATTTATATTTTAATTTAATTTTTAATAATTAATTTTTAAAGAACTAAAACAACCGTGAGCGAGTGTACTAAAGGCAGCCCTCTTCATACTGCATATGGTTGAGACCAAAAACGTGTTACTGCGCATGTTTCAACTTACATTTAACAGACTACTAGATATTATAAAAAAATTGTGTAACTAAACAATACATTAAATAAAACGGTTCACACCGACAGTTAAAGAACTCGATAAAATAACGCCAAAAATAAATAGACAATCTCTCGATATCTCGTTTAGTTGTTGTTATAAAATGTTATATACATAACAAAATATTAATTTATTTATCGTATTCCCTATTTTTATTGATAAAAATGAAAAAAATATTCAAAAGAAATAGAAAGAACATTTGAAGTCGAAAAAATTAAACAAACAAAAAATTTCGTCTTTTTATCGAATTCTAAAAGGAATCATTATTCTCCATGGACATCTTATTGGAATAATATATTAAAAGTCACTTTTACAACTGAGACGAATCTAATGACACCTCACATTTAGAAATTTATCAAAGGGTTTAGGCTGTAGAGCGGCACAAAGAACAAGACATACATACGCTCGAAAAACATTACCCCCCTCCGGTAAAAGTAAAATGTTATAAACAAAAAAATATCCATGGGTTGTTAACGGTGTCATATACTAAAGTCTTATAGTCACATACAAAATTAAAATACCTACCTACACATTGAAAGTATTTAATTACTCAATATCTCTATTATAAAAAGCTATTATCATACTATTAATCTTTATAAGATTAAAGGAAAATTAGTATTAAAAAAAAAGCAGTGCATTGCTAATAATATATTTATATCAAAAACTTACATCAGGCAGAGGCTTCGGCTTGGCTACATGGTAACCACCAACTTCAATAACATTAGGTGGCAACAAAGATGATCCGGATAGCATAAAATTTTGATACAGGAGCACCAGTTTTATGTCTTTTGCCAATTCATTTAATGGAGGCATATCAGTTAAATACTCTGATATAATAGATTGCTCTAATGCTCTAGTAAAATAATCATTTATCAGATTTATGTAAATGTACATAATAGATCTTTGAATCCTTTGCATGAAGCTAGGTTTAGTCCCACCTTGCAAGAAATCGAATGTTGTGTATGATGGGTTGTACGGAACACCATATCTGCTGTAATGGCATGGCAATAGCATGTGAGACGTAATTCCTATAACCGGTGCTCCCGAAACGTGCGCAAATGCTAAGCCACAATTACTATTAAATTGTTCCAAAATTATTAAATCAAACTTCCTTTGAGATTCCAACAAATTTTGAACGTTTTCATCTTCAAATAATGTTCTACATGTAAAAGGTCCTCCGAAGCCTTGCAGTAACGTGAGCGAAAGAAAAATAACGAACAGTGATCTGCTTATCGGAATACTGACTGCAACTGATTGGGAGTTTTTCCCTAAGTTTATGTCATGATAATTTGGAATAGGTTCTGTTTGGGGATAGTAAGATATCACTGTTAAATTGTGACCGCGATTTACTAGCTCTCTTAAATAAGGAGAGAAAACGAAAAAATGACTTTTTAGCGGTGACGGGAACACACCTAAAATATTTAACGTTTTCACTTCACTAAAACAAGTTATAGTTAAAATCACTATGATTTTATAAGATAACAACTTTACTTGCATTTTAAAATAATTGACTAATTTTATTTGAACACATTACAACGCTCTTGTTTGAATACGTAGACTGAGGAAAAATATTGAGAGCTATCTACGCTTATTTAGTTGAAACCTCATAATAAAAATATTCAAAAGATAAAGAAAACTTTATTGAGTGCTCTTATCAGCTCTAATTAATACTAAAATTAGTGGGGTTTTCTTTAAACTTGTTTTTCTTCAGCTTGTAATGGAAATAATAAAAAAAACAGCGAAATGTTCACGCATTTTGTTCACATTTGCTACCCTTGGCTTAATCTAACGCGTTCCTTGTGGAGGCGAACACGTTCCATCGAAGCTAAAATAAGTCTTCGTAAATGCATTGAATTTTACTCAGATCATCATATTTGCCTTACTATTTTCAGCATGATTGTGCATTTTGTTTTATGTCTAGAAAAGGCAAAAAGCCATTTAGACCTAAGTTTGTCTAAAGACCTTGATCTAATTTTCAGTGTAAAAATTTTTTCGTTAAGAAAATGTAGTCATATTTACTTTTAATTTGTATTTGTACTTTTTATTTGTATTTTAGCATTAAGTAAGTTTCCTGTATTTTATTCAAGTAATAGATACTTCCATATTAAAAAAAAACACTAAAATGGTTTGATCATATAATGTAACAATTTTCTTAGCTTGTCAATAACCTTCCTTACCAATACTAGTTTCAGGGATGGCCTACTTGGGTTTAACCATTTTTGAATTATAAACTAAATAATAAACGCTACACACTCAACGGCCCCCATTAGGATAGTAATATCCTGTGTCGGGGTCCGGAAACATTCACAATGACAAGGACAAATACACCCAGACCGGAAAATATGCTTGCATGGTCAATACAAACATTATGCTCCGAGCGGGAATCGAACCCGCGACTTGTGGCGTTTAAGGCAGGTTCGCTACCGCTGCGCCACAACGTCGTCAAATTCTTCTATTTTGTCTCTCTAAGTGTATAAATATAGTTTAGCCTTAGTCTGCGCGGGCGCTACCCACTGCCTGACTGACGGGGGGTTCGTGCAGGCTGAGGCCGACGCTAAAGCGGTCACCGTAGCGTAGCCATACGCATTGCCGACCCAAAAAGAGCAAGGAAGAGAAAAGAAATAAAAAGGATGGAATAGAATAGTTTACAGTTTGAGCAACTGGCGCTCGTAGTCATCGAACGAATGGAAAAGTTAATGCAGTAGAAATCCTAACTCACTCTCGATCGTGGAATTAACACACAGAAATGCTAGCTGTTATAACTCATATATCCTGACGAATATTACAAATGTAAAAGTGAGTTTGTTTGTGACGCTTTCACGCCTGCGTGAGAAGCAATTATTTATAAATTGCATTAAAGGAGAGAAAGTCGCGAAAAAAAGTTAGTAAATAAAAATAGTAACATATAATATTATTGATATATAATATATCAAAAATATTGTAATTAATATTCTACTGACTAATTAAATCTATTTATATTTTTGGCCTTGTCATGACTTGGGTGTTATGATAAAACTGGTTTTTAATTTAACAACAGAAACACACACAATCATTAAGTAGATTTAATCGTATAATCGTATCGCATTATTTTATACAAAACAAAATCTAATGACAACAACATAATTTTATATTAAAAGTGAATTTACTAATATATTATTCAGGTTTTGATTTTTTAGATGTTTTAAATTTAGGTTTACTTGAAAACAGTAAAGATAATAATGATTTTAAAATAATAATAAATACTATAAATAAAATTATAAATAATGTGAGTATATCTAAGCATAAATATTGGTACAATGGCACATCTGCGGCAGGAGCTCTGAACGTAAAATTTTTATGCGCAGCAGCAAATTCCGTCCAATAGATTGCTGTGTCCATAGGTGATAATGGTCGGTCATGCCAGGCTTTTGACACCATCTTCACTCGTTCACGGAACCTAGGTTAAAAAATTACATAATTGTTTGTTATGAATAATTGTAAACTAAAACAATATAACTTTTAAAAGGAAAATTCTTATTTCTATCTTCTAAATGCTATATTGGTAAAACAATCGTTACTCATAACCATTACAATTGTCACTCTTTGTACATGCTTACTGTTTGTCAGATAGATTAACCCATACTGTTATTTCAAGGTTGTTCTTAAGGGTTGTAGCGTCTAGTAAAGTAACCAATTAAGCATCACTATTAAACCTGCTGTCTAAGGAAACGTAAACGAAATTTCAGATCAGACTATATTCAGACTATTTTTCCTGATATAAAAAAAAATCTACTCTATATTAAAAGAATAGATTAAATATGAAATGATGAACTTACTTTGGGTCCAATACCGTTTTAAACTTCTCTAAGAGATTATTTTTGGTTAGTTCATTTAGTTGTATTTGAACTCCAAGACCACTTTCTTCGATAGCGGCGGCGTTAGCGGGTTGATCTCCAAACACGGGCATTGCTACGATTGGTACGCCATGGTATATGGCTTCTGTTGTGCCTAGTAATCCACCGTGGGAGTAGAAGGCCAAAACTTTTGGATGGGCTGAAAGTGAGAAAATAAGAAGAGATAAGTTTTTATTTAACGAAGTAGCAGGAATTAGGGATTTTGGATAATCGTTACAATTTCTAAAAATACCAACTAGAAAATAATTATAATATATATTAAAACCTAACGCATCATAATATAAATACATATTTTTTGAGAGATTATTATGTTATATTTATCTTAAAATACTCACGAATAGCTTTCAAAAGTGATTACATCTACAAATAAAAATATAGACAATATGATATAATATTGTTTTATTGAATTACCTAAAATATCATTTTGCGGCAACCACTTTGATAAGAAAACATTTTTAAGGTTGCCAGGTAGAGTATTCTCTTCCCATTTCCATATTACTCTTTGAGGAAGTTCAGATAATGCAGCTGTAATCTTTTCAACCATATCTCTCGGTGCTAACGTCGCTTTTATTACTGATCCAAAACTGATATAGATGACTCCATGTTCAGATTCTTCAATAAATTTCTTCAGGTCCTGATGATTTAAATTTTAGAGGGTCAAAATTACTGTATTGCCTTTTTAAACTTTATTGATTTATATAATTTTACTAAGTTTTTTTTATGAAAGCTAGTTTACGGAAAAATAACTATTTCTTATTATTGTTAAAATATGTTACTTTTCTACGCATTATAATATTAATTATTATTAATTTAATGTTTTCCTATAATTTCCCTCAAATGTATGATAACTGAAATAAACCTACCTTTACCTTACCTTCAAAAATTGTTGTATATTGTGTAAAATACACTGTAATTACCGTACTTAGAATTATTTTTCTATTTTTCGCGCTGTCGCTGTCAGGCTCAGGAGCGTCGTTGGTGCTTATTTTATAAACGTAACTCACGTTACGTGTATTTGAAAAATGTACGCATGTAATACATTTTATCGACGTTGTATTTATTATCTAGTTGAAACTTTTGATTCATGTACTCACATCAGGAAGTGATTTAGGTTTCGCTACATGATATCCATTGACCTCGATTACATTAGAAGGTAGCAAGTTGGAGCCACTTAGCACAAAATTTGTGTAACTCAGTAGGAATTTTATATCTCGGCCCAAATCTTCAAGTGGTGGCATGTCACCAAATTGTTTCGTAAGAGTATTCTGATCTATTCTTTGAGACCAAAGTGTATATATCGACTTGAAATATGCGTCAAATATTGTCCTTTCGACCCTTTGATATAGTGTTGGCTTTGTTCCTCCTTCCAGAAATTCGAATGATACAAATGATGGATTATAGGGAACGCCAAATCTATTGTAGTGCCATGGCATAAGTACGTGGGACGTCATTCCGATAACAGGAGTCCCTAATTTGTAAGCTAATCCGAGTCCACAATCAGTATTAAATTGTTCAGTCACCAAGATATCAAATTTAGCTTTGAACTTCACAAGATTTTGAACGTTCTCATCAGATACCAATCTTCTGCAACTATCCATACCAGTCGATATAAGAAACATGCTGATTTGAAAAATGCTATAGTATGATCTCTTAACTGGAAAAGCATCTTCAAGTACTTGTACCTTATCAGCCAGATTTATGTCATGATAATTCTTCATAGGCTTCTCTCTTGGAAAACATGATATAACTGTCACATTATGGCCTCTAGCCGCTAACTCTTCAAGATAGGTTTGAAATACGAAAAAGTGGCTTTTTCCCTCGTAAGGGAACACTCCTAAAATGTTTAACGAATGCACATGATGCAATTGCGTAAATAATAAAAATAATGGGAATATTAAGAATAAGATCACTCTCATCTTATCGTAATGTAGAGTCTACTCGAGAGTTATTAGTTGACTGACATAATTTCGTATATACCATATTATCTCTGCGTAAAGATATTGTTATCGTGGATAGGCGGCCTATGCATTTTTTCAATATATGTACAAAAATAATTTTGGTAATAATTTTTTATTAGCAGTGCTTAATTAATCAGAACAGAAATTTGTAAGCTAAAAAAACAGCTGATAAATTTGAACTTACTATTTTTATTATAAATATAAATACCATTGCTTAAACGTTTTAAGTTATTAATTTTATCGTCACCGATAATATTAGGAAATAAAAGACATATCGATATGAAGCGCAATTCGGTTAAAGACTAGGTTTTTCTATCCATTACGCCATCTCGACTTTTTACCAAAATTTCACAGACTCGTTGGTGCCCATTCGTATAACTTCAACTCTAGCGCATGCTTCATGTGGTTATGTTGTGCAAATCACGACCGAATATTGAATAAAGTTAGCATGTGACTAACTTCGTTCCATTGTTTTGGTGTTCAATGTACGTCGAAGCATGACCAACGAGTCTTGGCTGTTATTTTGTCTGTATGAAAGTCTGTGCTAAAATGTAATGAACACGATCTCTAAACGTAATATTTATTTTAGCATTGCAAATATATACTATAAATTGTACGTTACAGTATTATTATTGTTATTAATGTCATTATCATTCAACCGTCTGTTACTTTGAGCAGATATTATGATTCTTGTCTCGGAATTATGTATTCATCACAAATCAAAGTGAATTTTACTCTTAATGTATCATGACGCTGATCAGTTTCGCAAGTCATTGTTGATATGTTATCAATAATATTATTGCGCATACGTTACATGCACAATATTACATAATTTTAGTTACGTTACTTTACACTTATCAGCAAATTTTACTTTAACACAGTTTACTTAAAACTGATAATCAAATATGATAACAAATTTTATTTAGATTCTAAAACATACATAACATAGTAAAAATATTTATACTTGTAATAATTAGGTACATTTTTAACAGCATTTTTATTATTCACGATTAAAATATATAAATACAATTTTACATTATACAAAAATATAATTATAACATTTATTAATGTATTTACTGAAGTTTTGATTTATTTGTTCCAACTTTTTTTGTGTGACTGTATTTACTCTTATACCGATGATAGACACATACGATATTTCTTATGAAAAATATAAAAGCCATACTCAAAAGTGCAAAGACCAGGATTATATCTAAACAAAGATATTGATACATAGGTACATCAACTGATGCAGTTTTGAATGTAACATTCGGATAGCGAGCTGCATATTCTATCCAGAAGATGGCTTCTTCTTTTGCTGATTTCGGTCGATCGTGCCACATTTTGGATAATCGTTTTACATTTTCTCTGAACCTGAAAAATATAATCATTGGTGGTAGGTCTTTTGTTGCAAGAGGTCCGCTAGATAGGTACCACCGCAGTGTCAAATATTCTAACGCAAAGCAATAGTGTCTTTGACATTACTGTGATTCGGCTTGAAGGGCACTGTAAGCTAGTGAAATTACTGGGCAAAGAAGATTTAAGAACCAATATCACGAGGTTGTCAACGCGTGAGTGACACTTTCAAATGTGTTCCAAGCGCTCATGGACTACAACAACCGCTTACCATCAGATGAACCGTATGCTTTTTGCTAGCTTAGTAAGATAAAGAAATATATTTTAAATGAATTAATTTTTTTACCGGCGTCGGCATGTGACGACCCCATCGTCCGCTGTTAGGATAACCTCTGTCATAGCAGATATTATTCCACCAGTAAAATCAGTCACACTGGTTGTAGGTCTTTTATTGCAAAAGGTAGGTGTCAAATATTCTGCCGCCAAATAGTAGTGCTTAGGCATTACTGTGTTCGGGTTTGAAGGGCACTGTAGGCTAGTGAAATTACTTACTAATGGTGCTGCAAGTGCTCATAGGCTATGGCAACCACTTACCACCCGTATGCTTGTTTGTCAACTTGTAACATAAAAAAGAAAAAAAATTACATATATGAAATTTTATATTGTAGCTTTAATAAATACTTACTTCGGGTCTAAGACAGTTTTAAATTTTTGTAACAAATTTTCTTCATTTAATTCGTTAACTTGAATTTGAACTCCTAAACCACTTTCTTCTACTGCTGCGGCGGTTCGTGGTTGATCTCCAAATATTGGCATTGCGACCACCGGTACTCCATGATGGATGGCCTCAGTTATTCCGAATAAGCCACAATGATAGAACATTGCTAAAATCTTGGGGTGGGCTAGAAAAATATGAACATATGTGTGCCTATTTAAATTGTTAGATCATTAAGAGAGGTATCAAATTCTTGTCTATCGTACAGCCTATTTTTTTAGCCTATTTTATTACTCTTAAGTAACAAGTAACCTGGTGATCCGTCGTATAGTAAATTTGCGCTACCTTTGGTACCAGTTTTTTCAATATAAATATATGTACATTATCAGTTGGTAATACACATATATTTATATTGAAAAAACTCTAATTACAAACGACCAATACAATTCGAGCTTACCCAAAATATCGTTTTGAGGTAGCCATTTGGAAATATAAACATTTCTTGGATTTCCCGGTAGGTAATTAGCATTCCATTTCCAGATAACTCTTTGGCGAAGTTTTGCTAAAGCTCCTAATATAGCTTCTATTTTTTCAGTAGGAGCCGAAGTAGCGTTTACCACCGTACCAAGACTAACATATATAACGCCATATTCAGATTCATTAATAAATGTTTCTAAGTCCTGCACGTAAAAAAATTATTAAATTTTGGAGTTTAAAAGATATGAATACTTTATACTTCTGACATCATACTTACCCCTGGTAACGGTTTTGGTTCGGCTACATGAAAACCACCAATTTCTTTAACATTTATAGGCCAAATAGTGGGTCCAAAAAACGTAAAATGCTCATTAACAAGCATGAATTTTATGTTGCGCCCTAACTCTTCAAGAGGAGGTGTGTCATCAAAATAACCTTTTATTATATACTGATCTATAGTTTGAGATATAGTTAGTACAACATATTGAAAATATACCATAAATATTGTTCTTTCTATTCTTTGTATTAAATTGGGGTTTATTCCTCCATTAAGCAGCTGGAATGGGGTAAATGACGGGTTGTTTGGTACTCCAAATCGACTAAAGTGATACGGCATTAAGGTACAAGTTGAAATACCGACTACAGGAGCTCCGAGTTTGTGAGCAAGGCCTAGTGCACAGTCACTGTTAAATAGTTCGACAAATACAACATCAAATTTAATTTCGTTTTTCCATAAACTTTGAACATTTTCATCCGATAAGAGGACTTTGCAATTATGTTTTCCTGTCATTACTAAATAAACAGTTATTCCTATTATTTTTAAATAGGAGGGCTCACTAACATCAACCCAATTGTCATACACCTCGGCTTTACCTGCAAGGCTTATGTCATGAAGATTACGCATAGGCTTCTCTTGAGGAAAATATGATATAACTGTTAAATTATGTCCCTTTGCCGACAATTCCTTTAGCAGTGGTACACATCCTAGAAAATGGCTCTTTCCTTGATATGGGAATATAGCAAGTATATTTAATGAATCAGATTGTACTTCTTGTAATAAAACTAATATAACTGACACTACTGAAAACACAATCATCTTGTCGAAGATTTGAATAAGTTTAATACTTTCTTGTAAGTCTACTCAAAATCGTGACTAAATGTTATCAGATACGTAAATTTTAATTGTGTTGGTAGTTAATATATTTAATAACGTTTTATCCAAAAACTAATATATTGATTTATTAGCATAGATAGCAAAATAAATGTTTTTTTAGCACTGAGGACATATTACTCGACATTTAAAAATTATTAAAATTCTAGTTCGTTTTAAGCTTAAAGCTAGAATATAAATTAGGTACATGAGAACAAATCGGATTTGATGATCGCGATCTGTAAAAGTATGGTCAAAAATGGTATGTCAGTCATCAAAATAATGTTTCAAAATTTATCAGCCGATTCAATTGAGAATTTTTATTATTATATTGTATTCAAATTCAGTAGCCTTTTTTGTCTACAGTAGGCACTTGTGTAAAACTAAATAGCAATATGCAGTGAGGCATTTAAGATTAATTTCTTGATGAAATGAAATATAGTAGGTAGGTCATTGATATATAAAAAAACCCAATGCTTTTATATATCAATCAGGTAGGTACGTACGCAACGTAAAATCAAATCTTAATTAATA
Source organism: Hestina assimilis (assembly GCA_023373885.1). Lineage (NCBI taxonomy): Eukaryota > Metazoa > Arthropoda > Insecta > Lepidoptera > Nymphalidae > Hestina > Hestina assimilis. The sequence goes on along the minus strand of CM041755.1, from coordinate 7,535,027 downwards.
GGTTACGGATGTTATTAAATGAAAATTAAAAATAAAGAATCATTGTGAATCAACACAATGACAAAAACTATATTTCATTAGTCCAAAATGCATTTTAAAGTACACGATATTTTGTAAACGAAATACAATAATAAGTTTTTTAGTACCACATGTACCACATCCTTAATTTTAATTAATCTTAAATTAAGTATCAACGCAAAGCTAAAATTAATATTATACATCAGTTCCCAAAGCCCTTAACACACCCACAGTTTCGAACTAGTTCCAGCAGTTCGTAAAGTGCTAGTAATTGCAAAATTTTTTGCTAAGTCAAAATAAAGAACCGCACTCATTAATTTTCCTGAGGTCTTCTCCTTAAACAGTTTCTCTCATAATTAGTCAACATAATTCTTTCGATGTTATTCGAACTTCACTCTTTTCGATTTTCGTTCTTGTGTTGGTACCGTTTCAACAGCAGGCTCGTTCGAACAGCAAGAACAGCAACATACCCTCAGAATAGTATACAGTGCATACATCAAAATGTAGAAAACGAGACCCACGAACGCTAAAACATCTAATTGAACTTGTTGATACCACGGCACTGTTGTAGATGTCGGTACTAGGTTGGGAGTGCCATTATAACGGGCTACGTACTCTATCCAATAGATGGCGCTTTCCAACGGTGACATAGGACGATCATGCCACATCCGAGATACACTTTTAGCGCGTTGTTGCATTCTAAAAAGAACATAGAGTGTTATTTTCATTTGAAGATTTATATATAATTGGAGAGTAGCAATAATGATTATCACACATGAAAATAATGCAATTGTATGATGTTATACGTTGAAATTTTCTAATTTTTAACCTCGCAAATTCCGCTCCATAATTTTATCCATTATTATATGCGAACATTTAAATAAACAGTTATTTTATTGTAATAGCAACTTTTAATATTATAAATTCGAAAATGTGTTTGTTTATTTCACACCTTTAGTGTTGTGACACTTTCAAGCCTAAACGGCTAAAAGCTGGTTATGATTTTTGTTATAGTTATAGATGGGTCAACGGAGACTGATAACCGGCTACTTTTTCGTCGCCAAACTAACTCTTGAAAGGGATGCAAAAGAGGATATTTTTTTGTTGGGAACTAATTATTTCTATGTCGTATTAAAGATGCTTCACTAAACATCGTAATTGACATGGAAATCGCCTAATCAATTATTGTCCTTACCGAAAAGATCGTAAGCGTAACAATATATTTTTGGGCATGTTGTGGCATTTTTTAAAATTTTTGTAGCAAGAGAAATCTTTATTCCAACGTTTCTAACACGATCATAGACCGTGACAAGCATTCGTGAAGTGTTATATCAAAGCTTTCTACTTTCTACAAGTTTATGTGAGAGCCTACTCGTTTCTTAACACGTAACCTGCTACTTTCATGCTTATATCACACTCACTTGTGTGTTAGAGTATTCGAATTATTATTGCGGATAAATAAAGGATAAAAATAAAATATTTATAAATAAACAACAATAAAACCCAAGGTAATAATTAATAAGTTTATGTATTATGTTTGATTTTTGTCCTATTCGACTTGTATTGCATGAAAGTTACTGACTTTTAATATGGACATCCTCTTTTAAAGGTAGCTGCTGACCCACAAGGGTTGCAGCCCCACAGACATCATTAAAATTAATATGCGTGTTCTGACTTTTGCAACCCCAAATTTAACTTTTCAATGGACTATTATGTGTTCCGTAAAGTCATATGATCAACGGATTTTGATCAATGACGATAATCTTATTATTATCATCAATTTCGGTTGCGATGTTTGATAAATTTCTTTTGCTTTTATTGAAATGAATACCACCGATGATTTTTATTTGTACGTGTCGTGTGCTAGTATAATAAATAATATCACTAACCTTGGGTCTAAAATATCGTTAATAGCATCTAAAAGCAGATCTTTTTGCAAATTCTCATAATTTATTATAGTTGCTACACCAGCATCTACCAGGGCAGCAGCATTGCCGAATTGATCACCAAATAATGGTATAGCTAAGACGGGTATGCCGGTATCCAAGGCCTCTATGGTACTAAGTATCCCTGCATGTGAGATGAATGCCTTCACATTATCGTGATCTGAAATAAATAAAGGTACATAGTGAAATATTTTAGGCGTATAAAATTATACTCTTCAGCTTAATCTTCACCCATTGTGTGTAGTACAATTTTATTTTTTTAATCCATGTGATTTTGTGTAATGCGATGATTGACGCTTGAAGACCTAGTTTTTTTATAAAGAATGCTTTTTTCAAGGCATTATTAATATTCCTATTGTCCCTCGAAATAAGCTCGAATTTTGCCCTAGAAGTGGGTACGTCAATAGTCCAAGGAGGTTAGGATCGAGCCCGCAACTTTCGCGTTAACAGAGCGGAGTCAGCCATTCTATGGTTGAGCTATTGAGGCTTCAAAATTTTGCCTCTGACTTTTCTTTCCCCTTCTGTCAACCCTACTTCACTTACAGCTATTGTTACTGTTACTATTACTGTTACCATTTAACACACAGTATGTTTGTTAACCGACTTTTTTTAATATAAAATATAAATACAATTTTTAATTAATTTATTAACGGATGCTTTCGATAGTAATAGTTTATTGTCATCATTTTTCTCTTATCAGAGGCCATTTTCTATTTCAACATACCCAAATGCTTCAAAGTATCAACTTTATTTATGCCACAACTAGAAAAAATGTTATATATTTAAAAATTCTGAGTTTTACGGCAACATTTTCTGAATTACTTAAAGCTTATGTATAATAATAGCTCTTAAGATGAAAATGATTACGGTATTAGAATTCAATACTCACTTAAGATATCATATTGCGGAAACCATCTCATAGTCATAACGTTTCTTGGCAGGTTCTGTAAGCTCGCTCCATCCCATTTGAAGAGTACTCTAAGTGGCAATTTTCTGAACGTTGATACTAGTTCATTTAATTTTTCAATAGGAAGCGTTGAATCTTTGACGGCAGTACCTAGATTTACGTAAATAACGCCGTGCTCTGCTTCATTGATGAACCGCTCAATTTCCTGAAAACATTAAAATGAGTTTGAACATGTTGATTTAAATTTTTCTCGTTTATTAATTTATTAAAAACTAACGTTGAAGTTAATTAAACTAACTAAACTTTTTATATTATATTTTGTAGGTAAATGATGTCATAAACTCGAGCACGACAACGTACATAATAGTAACTCATTTGGTAAATATTTATGATTTTTCCGTGGCCTTGTTTATATCGGCAATGAGTAATAAAAATGAAACGATTATTATCAGATATGTGAAAATAATAGGGACCGAAACCTTAACTTGCTCTCCGAGGTACGGTGGGAGACCTACAACTACAATACCCAGAACGAAGCAAATATTTGTAAGATCAATACAAACAACTACCCAGTGCAGAAACCGAACCTGCGACCATCGAGGCTATAAGCAGCCTCAGTACCATTTCCCCACAAAGTTATCCAATAGATGCAGTACTTTGATTGGTAAATATTTTTCCCAACATAAACATTTGTACATGTTACCTATTAAATTGTTTATTTATCTCGCATCTTTACAATTTGTTATTTTCTTTTATTTTTTATTTAAAACGTATTTTAAATGCAATGCAATTAAAATAATATACATTGTAGATGACTAATCGGTAGGTATATCTTATCAATACACAAACAAAACAATTTATTTTTAGCAAGGATCCAAACATTTATTGCAATTTTCAAACATAATTTTAATATTATATATTATTCAATGATATTTTACTGTATTATTATTATATTTTATTATTTCTGTGGTATAATTTTGTTTTTCAATAACTGTGTTTGACTTACCGTTGGGATAACCTTTGGGGCTCTAATGTGTATTCCGCCAATGTCCACAACATTATCTGGGCGTGGAACACCACCGAAAACTGATTTGTGTGTGTTTACTAACACCAAACTGGCGTTAGATGCGATACTTTCCAACGTCGGGACATTATCTCCTAAATATTTGTACAGGTACACGTGATCCGTTACTTGTGATGCGATATAATACACCCAATTCGTAATGTGGTATAATATAAAACTCTTCACTCGTTCAAAGAACCACGGTTTCTTACCATACGGTAATAGAGATTGAGGAACATATGCAGAGTTAAAATTGATTCCTAATCGATTGTAATGCCACGGATGAAGTGGCTGTGGATTGAAAGCTATGTACGTCGCACTCAAATTTGCCGCCAATGCTAGTCCGCAATCACTATTATAAGATTCCGCTATAACAACATCGAAACGAGGTCGAGTTCTTATCATATGTAGCACCTGATTGTTATTCATAAGCGTCTTGCAATCATCGTTACCGGCTTTAGTAGACACTAATGTTTCAAACGGCACTCGCGAAATTTCATTCACTATAACCGATTCGAACGACAGTCCTTTATACACTTGATTGTCACTGAGTCGTATTTCTCGGTAGGTAGCGGGCGCGTCTGGCAATTGGAAGTGGCTAATAACGGTGACATCGTGGTTTCGATTCGCCAGCTCCCGGAGTAATCCTCGATATGTCAAATAATTGTTACGGTCCAGTGAGGGGAATATACCGAGTATTTTGTAGCTTTGAACCGTGACTATTTGAAATAAGATATAAAATGCGAATATATATTTAGCCATTTCGACGTGCGTTCGTTTTGCGGCGCGGTTCTGTGGGTACTAGGGCGTTAATGGAAGCTTGCGTATCTACCTAATAATAGGTAGATGGTATGAGGTAATCGTACTGCTGACGATTCGATAGTGTCGTAAGAGTCAGAAATATTCGGTGACTACAAGCGGCGTCATTGAACGTGACCTCGATTAACATATAATATATACTTAGAATACATGTAATATGTAGCGTACGGACGACGGCCGGCGAGTGAATGCGTATTCATAACATTTGATTGTATACATATGTATATTAAGTAATTAAATATCATTAAAGTATGTATTTTCTGTTAAATTCTGGGTAAAATGAGTATAATATATATTCAGCCTACGACGATTGTTATCCAACACATATTTACTAAATATTTCTGACTATACCAGTAGTTTGAAAATAGTTATTTGAATAATAATGTTTATAAATAATATATCAATGCATATCTCCGACGAGTTCAAAGTACGCTGGGAATAAATTGACTTCCGTAATTATTACACTATTATAGATAATAGAGAATACAGAAGCTCCGTTAATAAAAGAAAACAGGTATATTTAGATATTTGATATTTTTATTCCAGATATCTAGATTAGATATTATATTATTCGGTTACCCTTCAAAGATAAGATAATGGCAGCAAAATATTATTTCCTAGTTCATTCACTCTTTATCTATAATATTTCGTTACCTTTTCGGTTTTTACCAGCAAAAACTTTAATGAAAATATCCTTCTGTAGGTAATGTAGTTATCAATCATCAGTATGTTTAGATCTACGATATTTAGGCTATACGGATCACGCTAGACGATCAGATACTACTAGACAGGGACATTGCCGCAATAAGACCGAATGGGGAAGATCTGGAGTACTGGCAAGTCCTAAAACTGCAATACGTCAACGGAACACTAGGGTTTGGGAAAACGTCTTTCATAGTAAACCATTTCAAGGTTGAAAGTGAGTTGATAATAACAGAAAAAGAGAGGCAGCCGTTGACAGGAAAAAGATTAGCTGAGTGCATCAAATCGCAAGCGAGAACAAGGCTCCGAACAATAGCCTCCATACTAGAAAATGGCCTAAAAGGACGTTAAAATCGGGAGGTCTCAATGAGACAATATCGTAATGGCAGCACGCATCACGGGCTTTAGCGAGGCTCTCCACATAGGTGATATCAACTAACCGTCTTTCATCGACCGCAATAATCTGTTTAGTCTCCACTATAGCCGTCCCAACTCCGTTGACAAAATCCACAAAGAACTGCTTTGCAAGCACAGAAGTCCAATAGACGTTGTGTATGCCGTAAGTGAAGTTTAGAAAGGCATATACTAGTCCAATCTCAAAGAACGGTTCCTGGTGCTCAGGGCATATAGCGTAAATTCCGAACACCTGGAAAACACGTGTATGTAGCAAATACCCAAACAGAGAAAGGCGTCGGGTATGACACAGGAGTAGGGATCCAGGAATCCATGAAGCTCCCTGAGGTGACGAGCGAGACGACGGTCATCATGCGAATAGAATCCAGATACATAAAGATCTATATAGCAGAATCTTACACGGCGTGGACGCGGTGTCGCTGTCTCTTGATTTTTTTTAAATAATAATTTATTAATTGGACAAATGGTGGTCGAGTTATAAGCGTATGAACAAGCAGAGTAGATATACAGGCAGACGCTAAGTTTTTTTTTAAATTAAAGAACTATTAAATTTATTAGAAGAATTGAAGACGGATGTATAATTTTTAAATATATGTAGTTATTTATAGGAAATAAATTAAATATGAGCAGGAATCAAACCTCTGTGGGATCTGCGGTCATTACCACGCAGATTCCAATAGATTTATTGCACGATTGTCAATTTTAAAACAAATACTATTTCACTTTTAAACTGTTGCTATGTTTAAGATATCAAATCATAACTTAACCATTATTAGTAAAGTAAAAGTCCATGTTTACAATTAAAAGTCCATTAATTTTGTTATAAAAGATAAAATATATGTATGGATTAATCATTCTTATCCAAGCCATTTTGGCATTTTGCAAATAGCATTTAGCAGTGTACATTGTTGAGTTAAATTTTCTATCTAAAAATAATCACAAATCTCACTATCACAAATTACGGGTTTTGTCTTTACTTCGATTTCGGCCGACGGAAGATGTTTTTACCGATATCGTTTTATCATTCCATGACACCTTGAAAATTCTTATCATAGATATTATAATAAAATTACTTCTAGTTTCTGTCGGTTTCATACCATGAATTTTGTGTTTCTCTCAATTCATAAAGAGTGATATTTATAGTTATTACATTTTTATAGCTGTTTATTGCTGTTTAACGATTTTTAGTAATTAATGAATTTTAGGTAGAAATTTCTGTGTAAAAGCAGTGACCCGTTAATTTTAATTGTATAACATTGAAAAATAAAGTACCTATACATAAATTGCTAGGAATATGTTACAAAGAAAATACTAATACTTTCAGCATTTAAATTAGGTTGTTCAATTTTAACATAAAACTATTGTTATAAGAATAATAGAAATAATGGAATCTTTCAAAACCGTTTTGCGAGATATTTTGAGATACAAAATAAATAAAACGTGATTTCAATAAATAACGGATTTATTAGTAAAGTATTACTTTGAATACAGATTTCATTACACAGGCAACACATTTTTTAAATTTTTATTTCAAGAAATTAAATCTGGTACAATTTGAAGTCTCAAGTAATAGCTGTTATGAGCTTAGCACGTGTTTTTAGGTGATTTAATTTCTGCTAGTCCAGCCCATCATTCGCGTAAATTTTGGGTCATCTTATTAGTTTTATCCAGACAAATAAATAATATATAAGTATAATAATAATAAGTTTGGTTTTAGTAGGCTACACCTTACAACATCCTCCTGCGCCAGATTCTTACATTTTTTATTTCTTCCATCTTCCTGTAGTGTAGCCGACCCAAGAGAAGGATGGGAAGAAAAAAGAAGGAAAAGTAAAGAAGGGTGAAATTATAGGCTTCTCGTAGAACGAAACGCAGTAGTACAAATATTGTTACAGTATATACGAGTATATCGTGTTTGAGGGTTGTATGTACCCGTTCGTGCCACACAAGGCTTAGCATCTGAAATCTTACGTATAAATGACATTTTCTATAGAATATATTTAACCCCTCATTTCCTCGAAAAACCTTTTTATTATATAGACCTAATTATTTGAATGTTCACAATATTCAATTCCTTGAATACCATATTAGCGAACATTTGTATTTAAACACATTATGATGAAATACATAAGACTATAGTATCCCGGTTTTCCAAGCGAGAATTTTGCAGACTGGAAACTATTCCCAGGCGGCCAACCGTCACTAATTTACCCTAAAACAATGACCACACAACACATACTAATCATTACTTCAGGCCGTCCCTTCAGCCTTTTGAAATGTTGTATGAAATTGGAAAACAATTTTAATTAAGTTAAATTCATTCTGACTAACCTAGATTATTTTAAAACTACGTTAGACGATTACTATATACTTTAGACGATTTGTTCCTGGAATGATAAGACATAAATTATAATCTAAGTAGGTACTGTAAGATTCAATTCCTTTAAAGTGTTACGTCAATATCACGCACGCACCTCTAGTTATAGAAAAATCGAAACTACTAGAAGTGCATGAAAAATACCTTTTCACATGGCTTGTACAACCGATGGCCGTTGGGACAGAAAGAATTCCGAGTAGCGATCATGTAACGAAAAGCACAGCATGGGTAGAATCCCCACAAGCTGGACTGATGACCTGGTAAAGGTCGAGGGAGTCCGCTGTATGCGTGTGGCGCAGGACCGGTCATTGTGGCATTCTTGGGGCAGGCCTATGTCCAGTAGTAGACGTCTTTCGGCTGATGTGATGATGATGACGATGACCATAAAAATGTATTAATTTTAAGACCTATTTAGTGGTCAATTTAAAAATCCGTAAAATATATAAAAGCTAAAACTATGTATATAGCATGTGCTACACATAATGATATGATATACTTTTACTGTGAACCATAATATTGACAAAAATAGTTAAAGAATCAGAAACAATTTTTCAATTAGCGTTTTCTAAAATGATATTTTTCCAGACATCCTAAGGATATAGGAGACATATTTTGTGTTAAATAAGAACGAGTTAAATAGCTGAGGAGAATATTATGAATTATATATTAAATCAATAAATATAAACAATTACCAATAAAAATAACAGCTCCAAGAAAATCGGAGACTTTGAGAAGTTTTCACTGCGACATATCATGAAAAGTTTAATCGGTGGGTAAATTAAGCTTCTTCGGATTATGTGGAACACAATAATTGAATATAATCAAATAATTGTCATCAGATAAAATTACGTTTTGTCGCCGTCAGGACGCGACAGCTATTCACAGTAAGGCTTCTCTGCAGGGGTGGACATTTTTTAATCGAATTTAAAATAAATTGTATCGAATTTTGTATATTGTTTTCTTTAAAACACAATAATAAAACTTTTTTTTTAAGTATAAGTTGTTTGTTTTTTATAAGTATTTGTTTATATGTAACGAAACAACGGTAACCCTCAATTATAGCTCAGTGGTTAAAAGGGCCGACTCCGCTCCATTAACGCGAGTTGCGGGTTCAATCCTTACCCCTTTGTGCTATTGTTACCACTCCTAGCGCAAGATTCGAGCTTATTTGGAGGGAAAATCGGACTATTATTTTAATTTTATTCTTTATATAAAAAAACTTTTTATGTTTTATTATGAATTGTATGTATTGGCAGCCCTATTAAATGGCACAAAGCCCCACAGAAAGATTACCGTGCTTTATTACCACTTGTTTACATGTTCGGTATACACACCTTTGTCATGTCAATAATGTTAACAAACTCGTATTGTTCGTTATTGTGACAAACATAAAAGCTGGATAATCTATTCGATGGCATAATATAAAAAAGACATCACTCGTGCCAAAAAAATGTTTTTGTATAAAGAAATTGTTTGAACACTGAAAAGATCTCAAGGGCCGCAGCCCCGTCTCTATTATATTCGCATTTGTAAGAGGCATTAGTTCGAAGTCCCGAGCCCTCGACAACATAAAAATGTAATTACAAGTGGGAAGTTCGTGGAGCACTTAAATATAGATTTACCCTTTGAAGAGCGATTTGATAGGGCGAAGGTGTGAGATCCATCATATCTCGATTGTGCCTCCTCTCAATTATTCCCCTTCGGCTGATAACTTCATTCATTTTTCAAGCCCTGTCTGCGGCTGTATTTAGATATCGTTTTATTTCATCTGAAGAAAACCGATTGAGGTTTCGGTCTGTGATAATGTCATTCAGTGAATAATATCATATTGTCGCGTATTGTAGCCTAATGAAATGGTTTACTAGAGGCAAAATGGATATTATATGCCTGTTAACTTGTTCTTATTTTTCCGGGTCCATACTCAATATATCGAATTTGACATGAAATATGCAAGTCCCTTGCTAGATTGCTAGTGATTCGGCCTGTCGGCTTGAACGTAGTTAACCGTGTTATCATTATTTTTTATTGCGATTCAAATGACCAAATCAATCCAATTAAATTCTGACAATAAATCGATTCAAATTTTAGATGAGCATGACGTATAAATATATATGTCATGGTACGAAATAGCGATGTAGCTAAGTTTAGATCGTCATTTGAATCCAGTAAGAGTTAATGGTAAGCCCCCAATTATAAAAGTCAACCGTCTACTTTAGCGTAGCGTGTAAAGCAAAGATATAAAACATATCCGTGTATTTAAAAGTTTCTAAGTATTTAAACACCAACAACTAAGCGATTAGCTTGTCCTATAACTTTACTAACATTCAAGTTAAATTGATATTATTACGATTGTTTTTAGCTTCTTACTAATTATTTTTAATGCAGTCAGGTTTTTGTTCCATTTCATTATTTATTTTACAAATATATGGTACTAGTGTGCCTGCGGCTCGCGTGGACTATAATATGAATATTGTTTAGCTGTTTGCAAGAAAACATAATTGTTTTTCTAAAATTGATCTTTTTTTACTTTGAAATTACAGTTACGATTATTAATCGTTGATACCGATTTATAATAATAAATCTCTTTTTGAATCACTTATTAGAATCTTGTTTAATTGCTTTTTGAAGTCATTACTTCTAGTAAGGAACCTAGAACCAAGAAACATGGAGAAAGCGCCTTAGTCCAACGTGTACTTATTTTGTATTGTGATACTAATATTATTGTTATTTTAAGGCGCTCGATAAAGGAAAAAATAAAAGAAGTCAGCCCACAAATAAAACCACTTTAAACTGTCTTTTATACAGTAAAAATGTAATAAAATGAAAATATACCTTATTGACTGATGATAATTATGCTGATGATAATGTATAATTATATATTTAAAAATTTGGAAATTATAAAATAATTATATCCGCTATTACTAAATTGAACTGTTATTATAATTTTTATTATTTCAATGCCAATAATATTCCAACTCTAAGCTATCACTACCAATATTAATATTTGCAGCGTTCTCGTTGCTGTGCAAACTTGGATTGTATGCATTATTATAGACAATACAACCATATATACGAAGTATGATATATTGTACCTATTGTTTCAGTCTCTCGTTATGCTATAGCCTGAAGCAATGGTTGTTGAAATATCTGATTCAGACCGGACGGTAAGTTAATTGGCCCGATTGGTATTGTAGATTAATTTTGTTTTCAATACACATATTCGCTCAGGGCTGTATTAAGAGACAAAACTAGAACAAATATATACTGCAGAGGTAAACGTTGAAAAGGTGCTTACGTAATTAAGAGGTATATATTTAAAGAAATCTTCTATGTATGTATTATTTAAAGGAGTAGACCTGACTCACATATCTTCTCTTTTTGAATATGTATTACTGTTGGCCCTATTGGCCTTTGCAGAGTCACCGGGTAAGGGGCCGAGTACTGTACCCAGCCGTGAAAAAGAGACCACACTTGCGGGCATCTAGTCGATGGACTCACCCGTCGGTGTGATTATAATGGCCTAACGTGGAAATTATAAAAAGTTAACAAATAATTTTTCAGTATCAAATCAATCAAACTCTTAAAAATGGTTTTACTTTATTGAATATTTATTACATACATACAATATTATATATACTCAGTATAATTATATGTCGCAGGGTCCACTAGATTAGGATCTGCGTGGTTGATGTTTGTGTCTGCTATGATAATTTCATCAAACAGTGCCTCAGTCGCCATAGGCGCTATCTTGAAAAACTACCATCCATGATCCCTCGACTAAAAACGCACATGACAGATACGACGGATGTCAAAAGCAGACAGCTTAACATTGGATGACCCATTTCAAGAAGTCCCTAAGTCCACTTAGGGACTTTATGCACTAATAACACCAAAATAAACAGAATCTCATTATCTATCGTTCAGTCTAATCGGTTAATTTCTAACTTATTTCTACGTCGTACTTTTAAAGATGTTTTATCCTCAAGTTTCAAGAAGTAAGTAGTAGTAAGTAAGTAGTAAGTCTAGTCTCATAAGTCATAAGTCAAATCCATTGTCGCCATCAAAGAGTATAAAAGATATGGAGATGCTATATTCGTCTACAGAAAATTTTAGTCAACAAATATTACATAAAAAGACGAAGAAGTAATAAACATAGAGTTGCGTTATTCATCGTGTGGTTGTGGGAGAAACTCCAAACATTTCCCAGGTCTTGCGACCCGGTTGTAGGTTTAAGGAGACCTCCTTTCTGATATGCATCAACGCTCACCTTGCACTGGCTGTATTCCTCCTCCTCTCTAGCCAAATTTAAAAAGAGCCCGTCAGAGCTGCTTTAGATGCTCATTCTAAAATAGAACTCACTGCAGCTTACTTAACTTTTTTATTTTCTTTACTTGAGCTATTTACTGGGCAACACTAACAATATAAATAAGTCATTTAATAAACATTAAAAATATATGAAGGAAAATATAAAAAATCTTTGTTTGGAATTAGTAATAATGATTATATTTTAAATTGTTTTATAAATATATAAGACTCGATTAATAGAAACTATATGCATTTAACCGATTTTCAGAACATTTTTCATTTCTTGGCAGCCATTTCGAGTCGCATTTTGGCATTGACCTTGATACCCATCATTTCCGTAGTTTTAATCTCTATGATCCCCATAGTTTTTATATAACATAGAATTATGAATTCAATCAAAGAATAGAATTCAGTAGAACTCGTCAACTCTCACAACCGTCATTAACGTCTTTCTCAAAAATCGCAGTCTGTCAGCACGTTTCAGTCGGTGATTGACTCCGTCAAAATAATATTTTTATAATGTAATATCTATATGTATCTATATACACGTATAATGAATTGAGTAGGCTATCCTGTAGCTATTATTATTTCATGTAAGCATTATAATATTTAGGTACTCTTTTTAATCTTTATGAATAAATATAATTAATTTATCATATCAAAATAAATATTGTACAACATTTATTATGATAGTTGAAACTTAAAAACAAGCTATGCACTCTCTAGGTACAGCGGACTTAATTACTTTATAGCTCTATGTAGTTCAAAATGTTAAATCAATGTTCAAAAACCAGTGTTCCTAACTCAGATGTTTTCCCCTAAATTTAGGATGAAAATAAGTGAGTTCGGATTTTAGGGACTTTATATTTTTAGGTATATTTTTCAATCAAATTAAATCAAATATTTTTATTCAACATAAAAAGCATAACACTTATTTGTAGAAAGTCAGATAATACCAAGTAAGGAATATACATATAAAGCCTTATGGTCTGAATTATATTTATCAGCATTGATAAGTAATTATCTGATGATTCTGGAGACACTTATAGACATCGTATGTTAAAAGACGCTTTCGTATTATTTCAGCAGCTTTATGTTATAATATATGCCTAATTGTTGTATTTTGTTTGAGGTATTTCCAAATAGTTGGGCAGTTTCAACGGGTTTTGACAGCAGTTTAAGGGTAAATATTTTTTCCGAGTTGGTATCATCATATCTGTCATGTTTACCTCCCGACGCAAAAAAACGTTGCTTGTGTGTACAATCCATGTCTATGTAGTTGTGCCTACCTGTTTTGCAAACCTAGCCTATAAAGTCCCTAAGTCCATCTATTTTTTTAACAAAGTCACTAAGTCCATCATAAAGTCCCTAAGTCCACGTTTTTTCCGCAACATTTTTCCGATTTTCTTCAACAAATTTGAAAAAGACATATTTATTTTAAGCCTATGGGAAAAAGACTTTAGGACCTACATTTGGATATCACAAATTTATTTCAAAGGCAAAAAAGGCGAAGTAAAACATATTAATGCACTTTTCTCAAAAAGGGAAAAAACGGACTTAGGGACTTCTTGAACTGGACCATTGATTTTAACATACACTACAACCTCTTTCGTCTAAATTTTAACATGGTATTAAAAATAAACTATAACATATATTATGTAATAGCTACTAATATAAGCAAGCCAAATGGAACACTTCACATTAGGCATTAGCAATATCGAAATGTTGAAGTGCTATATTTATTATGTATCACACATAGAAGCATCTAAGTTAAGCATCTAAAGTGCTGTAATTATAACATTAGTGCACAATTTACATCTCAATGATATATTACAGACAAAGTAGGAAATGGAGGAGTGGAATTGGCTGAATTGTCAAAGGCACACGTACAAGGTAGTGTGAATGAATAATAAATAAGATTTCACACAACAAGTTTTCAACAAAACAATCACAAACACCCAGACTTGGACAAATATCGGTTTGACTGTACAAATATTTACCATGAGTTGGATTCAAAATGTCCTCTATATAATCGCTAAGATAGAAGATGCGATTTCAAGTTCTGTATAATTAGTATTGGAAGTATATAATGTAATATACATTATAATTAACATTCAACTGATGGTCGACCTTTTATTGCAAGGGCTCGGCTACGTAGGTACCACCGTAGTGTCGGATTTTCTACCTCAAAGCAGTAGTGTAATTTACATTACTATATTTCGGATTGAAGGACACTATACAAGTATTGTGATATTACTGGGCAAATGAGATTTAAGACAAAGTGTCTCGAGTTTAGTAGCAGTCTACAAATAACGTAATGGCATTGCGACGCTCATAGATTACGGCAACCACTTACCACCGGATGGGCCACATCGCATCACATAAAAAGCTATTTTTAATTAGATAATTTATTTTTAAGCAACTAAATATTTTATTTATTGGCTATTTATCCATGATACAAATGATGTAGTTCTGGCATACGCTGCAGGCAAACCAGCCTCACAGCCGTCACTTGCTACGTACGATGTCGTTCCAATCTGCCGAGTAAAAAAATAAACATCGAAGATGGTCCAACTTCTTTTGAAGAATTAAGAGAATTTTTACTATCTCATTTATAATCCTACCTTAATAACATAATACTTATTATAATACTATATAATTCTACTTTCTTCTTAATTATTATAAGTGTGAAAGTTAGGATCACGCATAAACAGCTTAATGGATTGGGATGAAATTAGACATAGATAGCATATTATCTGAATTCCCAAAAAAATCGGTTCTTGTGGGAATACCAAAAACATGCTACAGGATGTATTCAATTGAAATTCGATATAGACGTGTCGTATGGAATATTATTTACTTAGAATAATTATTTTTTTCTGGAGCTATAATATTATAATTTTAATTACTTACCAAAACCCTAGTTCCATCAATGGTAGTAAACAAAGGACCACCAGAATCTCCTTTGCAAGTTCCTCTACCACCTGCACCACTAGTGCAAATGTTGGAAGCATGGACAAAGTTAGGACCGTAAACAGCAGCACATTCGTTGTTGGTGATAGCAACCAATCTTACAGAGCTAAGGCGCTGAGTAACTGGTATATCAGCACCTGTCAAAGATATGCTTGGTCAAATACATTTAGTTATCAGCAAGATCTTGATATAATGATAAGCTAGGAGTATCTTACCATCCCTTGTTTCGCCGTATCCGGATGCAATAACGTTCCAACCAACGAAGTTGTTAGATAGCTGATTGCCCATTGGAAGAGCAATGGGCTGGATCACGTCTAAAATTAAAATATTATGTTATCAATGCATTCAAAAATCATTTCGTTACTTGGCCTATGGGAGTTTTGAACAACGGAATAACATGGTTTTGGGAAATTTCCTGTTAAGCCCGACCAATATCTGATAAGAGTGTGAAGCAACGTTTTGAATAGTAAAATTCTGAATTTTAATGCAGATTTCATGTAGTATACATTAATATTACATTAATTTAAAATGCACATTGATTTTATTAACAGTTTTATATACCATTTTTAATTGCAACAATCTGTGTGTAATCTTTATACTTACTAGTGAAGGAGACAGAAGGAATGCGGAGAACCGCAATATCATTTGCGGCGTTTCTAGGATTCCAACCAGGGTGAACAGAAATACTAGAAGCGACGACACGATGTCCGCCCGTGAAGATAGTGTTTGATCCAAGGACAACGGTGAAAGAGTTAGCGGACGTAAGGCCATCCATATAGCAATGAGCAGCAGTTACGATGCGAGTATTGGATACGAGGGTACCACCACACATTGAAGTGAGAACCACCAAGATGGTTATAACGAGACCAGCCTGAAAACAAATTAATTTAAAACATTATAAAATATAACAATAAATATATAAAAAAAAAAATTTGATAAAAACATTAGTTACATCTATATCATAAATTTAGAAAAATGTCATCCGATTCAGTAGTCTTGATGAATTGATCATGATAGGAATTGGTCGACTTGACCACGACGTCCCGTATTCTCAAACCTTTTTCCTCATTCCCCATCTCCTACCCTTTTTAAGTGTGGTGCCCCTGGTTTTTCTATTTATATTTCACTATTGTGGTCATTAAATTCAGTAGTTATATAATAATTTTAATTAGGTCTATCAAAAATTAAATTGTTTTCGATTACCTGGAAAGGCACTTCCGAGATGTCAGTGATAGATCCACCAACAATCCTAGAAGGATCATTCGTGATTTGGCCCAATTCTTCAGCTTCCTTTACCCTTCTGGCCTTTGGAATACCAATTCTTCTGTGGTAGTCATACACAGGGGAATCAGCATATTGATTAATTTCTGCAATTGTAGCATTAATGGCCACAAGCAGGACGAATAACACAATTATGGTCTTCATTGTAGTTATTTTGATGGTTATATTTTATGCCCTTTTATATAAGAATAATCTTGTATTATTAAAACTATCGTGAGACATTATTAACTTAATGTAAAAATCTAAACGGCTCACACTAACGTATAATCGGTGTAAGTACCGACTAGTTTCGGACTCATCGGCGGTCCTTCTTCAGGGTGAGTGGGTAACGTTCGCGGTCGCGACCCGTCTCGCACTGCGCGCTTGTGCTCGCATCGCGCGGCTGGACAGGGCGGCGGGCGGGGGATGCGCCGGCGATGGTGGTGAAGCCGGAGAGAACGATGCACTAGTGTCACAATTGGAGTTCACGGGCGCACAGAATGTACTCACAATATCCAATACACACTCATCAACACTTCCGATACTCTTCGGCGTCGCGTTAAGTAGCACCGGTTTCCAAGTGGGTGGCAGGGCCCACCCCTTGTCTCTATTAAAATTAGGACGACGGTCGATTTCTATTGCCTCACGAAATTTGCGCGATACGAAATTCTTTTCGCGGGCCAGTACTTTGACCTTATCGAACCTAATATAATGAGAGGTGCCGGAGTAGACGGCATGCTCTGCCACCGCCGAGGTGTTAACTTGCATCTTGCGAATGCTGCGGATATGTTCAGTGAGCCTGCAGTGATACTGCGTCCTGTTTCTCCAATGTAGCTTTTAGCCGCAATCGCACGGAATTTCATAGACGCCAGGGGCCTCCAGAGGTTCCAGATCCTTCGGTGATCGTAAAAGTCGTGCAATCTGTGTCATGGGGCGGAAAATTGTCCTGATGCTATATCTGCGGCGTAACAGGTGTCCAATCTTATCCGTTACCCCTCGCATGTAAGGTAAATAGGCTGGAACTCGCTCTACGATATGAGGCCGTTGTCTGATGGTCGTGTTTGCTAGACGGTAGCTCTGTCGCCAGTTGTAGCCGTTGCCCTCCAACACCTGCCGCACATGTGTCAATTCCGACTCTAGGAATTGAGGATCGCATAGACGTAGTGCACGGTTGATGAGAGTGCGAGGCACTGCAGACAATTGCGACGGGTGGTGATGGGAATCCGCTCTAAGGTAACGATCAGTATGTGTCGGTTTTCTGAATACTGTATGTACCAAGCTTCCACTTCGGTTCCTGCTTCACAAGTACATCCAAAATGGAGAGTTCCGTCTTTTTCCTCCTCTGTAGTAAATCTTATTTTGGATGTCTTTCATTTAGATGGTCTAATAATTGTCCTACACCTTGCTTCGAGACTATAGCAAACACGTCGTCTACGTATCTCCACCAGTATCTTGGTTTTGATGGCGCACTTTTCAACGCTTCCTGCTCGAAATGCTCCATAAATATGTTGGCCACAACTGGTGCTATTGGTGAGCCCATTGCCACTCCATCCATTTGCAGGTAAAGTCCTCGCCAGAGGAAGTATCCACTGGTAAGGCAAAACTCTATCAATCCCATATACTCAGTAGGTAAGTTGTTTACAATAAGCTGTTGTTTTATTATATCAATAGTTTCCGTTACTGGTATATTAGTGAATAGGGATGACACGTCAAAGCTGACCATTACCTCATTATTTTGGATTTTGACGTTCTGCAATAGACGGGTGAAATGTGTTGAATCTCTTACAAAGCTCGTTGTTTTTCCCGTCACCGTCTGCAGGATACTTGCTAAATGACGTGAACTTTTGTAAGTGGGAGAGTTGATTTGACTCACAATGGGACGTAAAGGCCAGTTTGGTTTGTGTATTTTAGGCAGTCCATATATTTTAGGAGGTGTTGGGTTCAAGGGACGCAACCGTTCTTTTTCTCCATCTGAGATAGAAGATATGAGCTTATTTAGTTTGGCAGTAACACGAGTTGTCGGATTGTAGCTGACCTTTTTATAGGTACTGGTGTCACTTACTAGCTGTGTAACTTTCTGTTCATATTCCATCGTATCTACTATTACAGTTGCATTACCCTTATCTGCCGGTAACACGAGAATATCAGGATTCCTGCGTAAAGATATCAATGCCTGGAACTCTTGTCTTGAGAAGTCTCGGCTTCGGGGTGTTATGTTTGCGTATGATAGCAGATATATCCTGCCTAAGGCATTCCGCTTCCGGTATATTGTGAGTACATTCTGTGCGCCCGTGAACTCCAATTGTGACACTAGTGCATCGTTCTCTCCGGCTTCACCACCATCGCCGGCGCATCCCCCGCCCGCCGCCCTGTCCAGCCGCGCGATGCGAGCACAAGCGCGCAGTGCGAGACGGGTCGCGACCGCGAACGTTACCCACTCACCCTGAAGAAGGACCGCCGATGAGTCCGAAACTAGTCGGTACTTACACCGATTATACGTGAGTGTGAGCCGTTTAGATTTTTACATTAAGAATAATCTTATCTGTGTATGCATAATCATCCACGTTTTCTATTATCTTAGGATAATAAAAATAATTAATGATTAAAATATATTTAAAAAAATCATATTGACAGCAAAGTCTTGAGGACTCCAGTCAACTCGTAGATACGTACCAAAGTTTAGATTTCGATCAAATAAAGAAATTTTCTTTTAGTATTCAGTTAAGAAAAAATAGAAATCCTTGATACAATTAGTAGATATAAGCCTGTTTTTGGCTCCGATTGCGTTTGCTCGAACATTGTTATAATAAATACACGTTAAAGTTATTTATTGCAAAAGTTTCGTTTAAATATTATTATTTTTGCGTTATTAAAATTGTTTAAATTTTTTTAATGGAGATTATTAATAGGTATTCATAATTAACAGGTATTCAGTTACTGATATAAGATTTTAAGTAACCAAATTTAGACTTAAATAATTTCGAGAATTACTTGGAGACAACATTACAAATAGCATCGCGCGAGAAACTGCTTAGAATATCTCTCAAGTGATCTTTAATCTTTTATCGACATTAAGAGATAAGAAAATGAAATAAATAATCTATCTTTATCTCAATATAAAATCTATATTGTAAGGGAAATTATAACGGGTGTCTTAGGAACAGAAATTTAATGTCGTTTCATACCTGATTGTATATATTTTTTTGTATTTAGTTAAACATATTTGGACAAATGGCGGTAAATATTTGGAGTACAAAGCCGGTCATTCTCTCTCTTAGCCACAATATTTAATCAGATATTTGTGGTTCACGGGACAAGGAACGTGTAAAATTTTTACGCAAATCCGTCATCGGGGCCATTTTGTCTTCCTAATCTTTATAAAGAGATGTTTATCTTGTCTCGATGGTCCCGATACACAGACAAACACAACGAATAAAAATAAAAGGCATAAAAAACCAAGGTATAATTGCAACAGCTTCGCTACTGAACCCTAAAATGATCAAAGACGGCAGATAAGATTGTGTATTAAAAGATCATTCGACGTTATCATGATTCATGCTCATATCTGTAGCTATATCACTTTTATTCACTACGTGATGATGCCTGCATGTGCATGATATAACACGGTAAGTTACAAACCCTGGAGATAATAGAGCGACATGGTGATTGCAGATAGCAGTAAGTATACTTACTGCTAGTAGAGTAAAGGTCTGTGAGTTTTTCTATGATATCATATTTAGCATAACATTACCTGCTGCTTTCTGTCCGATATTTTTTTTTTTTTTTTTATGTTAGAAGTTGGCAAACAAGCATACGGCCCAGCTGATGGTAAGTGGCTGCCGCAGCCTATGAGGGCTTGCAGCACCATTAGTAGGTGCCACTCACGTGTTGCTAACCTCGAGATATTAGTTCTTAAATCTCGTTCGCCCAGTAATTTTACTAGCGTACCCTTCATACCGGAAAACAGTAGTGCCTAAACACTACTATTTGGCGGTAGAATATTGGATACTGCGGTGGTACCTACCTAGCCGGCCTCTTGCAACAAAAGACCTACCACCAGTATGACTGATTGCACTGGTGGAATAATCTCTGTTGTGACAGAGGTTATCCCAACAGCGGGCGATGGGGTCGTCACAACCCAACGCCTTTATATTTCACTTAGTAACGACTTCTGAAGAAAATATTCTTTACAAAATATTTAGATTTTGCTTTTAAATTTTGAAGTCAGTATTTTTTTTTAAATATTAGCTTAATATTTTGACCGAAGAAGTACTGCGCTCTGACAGAGAATTGAAGTGAAGTAGAATTATTCGTAGTCTTGATTTTTGTTCAAGTGGCCCAATATGTTACTCTACTTGCCAATTACTTTTTCTTCTCCACCTCACTTACTTCTCGTGCCAATATAAGGTGATAGGTAATGTTGGTGCACTTAAAAGTGAGCTTAGAAATATCCCTTACCTTTGCAATACAAAATAATCACTGAAGAATTTCACTATATTGATTCTTTTAGTTAAATTTGACAGATTTTCTTTAAACATATTTAAATTTATTACCGTTACAAAGCGAGTTAATAGTACACTTTTCTATGTAAAAAGTTAAATGCCCCGTAGTCAGCTAATCTATGATAGTATTCTATAAGAAGTATGGAAATGCGACCAGTAAATAGGTCACGAAGGCATCTTCACAAGCTTTCTAATGTGAGAAGAGTTTTGAACGACTTGCAGGACCCGGGCTGTTACTTGCGGCTATAAGCGCATTGGCATTTGAAATTTTACGAACAATTTAGTAAGTTTGGTTAGATTGGCTTTCGTTTAGTATAATTATACATTGAGTGTGTATTTATTGTTTTTGTTTTCTAATTATACAAGGCAGAGGCTTGAAATTATACATAAAAAAATTACCAGTCAAGTGCGTTGTGGACCACGCACAGTTGAATCTAAAGGGTTCCGCAGCATGGTTATATAATAATATATATGTCGCATACCAGAAGTGAGGTTATTTAAAATAAATATGCAGAACCGCTGAACCTATGTAAGTCATCGGTTCTGCTATGCTTTTAAACACAATAATAGCAATACGCTGCGTATCACATTTTGATTTTAATTATTATGAGATTAAGTAAGGTAATTTGATACTAAATTCACACATATTTAAACAACAAAATTTTAGGAATGAAAAGCAAGTAAAATAATATTACAATTTTTAATAAAAGTGCCATACAGACTACTTACAGAGTTTGTGGCCGAAGAGGCAGGAGCAAAAGTGATTTCACAACACAAATCATTTGCTATATAAAACGTTCAACGGAAGTTGATGTTACAACATATTTTTAAATAATCTCATAACAAAAACAATATTTCAAAATTTCTTCCGTTTTTAATATTTTTTTTTCGAAAATACAATTAAAGGCTACCAGTGACATGATCAAATAATTCGTATTCGCGCCGACATATATAATAATAACTTTATTTCGACCAACAATGGATCATATGTTGTTAGTAATACAAGTATCTTACGCCTATTTGTTAGTAATTTCTAAAACTTATTTAACCTAAGACAGGATTAATTTGTCAGCACGTGAATCCGACAGCAGTGGCTCACATACAAACAACTTCTATTAACAAATGCTCTCAGGACACCACTTGAGCTGGAAAGAATCCTGCGCAACAACGATGTGCACCGCTTTCGCATAGTGGTATAAAAACAGTCCACATACGCCTCGGCAAACATCCCCGATGCACTACAAAAACCAGGCATACCCATTAGCATCCTGAAAGCATTGTTATATTGTACATGCAGGGCGTTGTACTGTTTCCGCGTATAGTCTGCCCACAGGCTGCTAGGGTAAAATGTGGTGCAGTAAGCTCTGAAAAGCGTTATTTTGACTGGCACTGAGCAACGAGCAAACCTGCGAACAATCATAATTGCCCTAACAGACAAAACCCTGCGTTCTCTCTCAATATCTGCATTGTCTTTCAAGACATAGAATACTATATGGCCAAGATATTTAAAGCATTCAACTCTCTTTAGTGGAACCCCGTGTAACTTGATAGCAGGTACAATAGATGGAATCGATTTTCCCCTGGCCTGAAAGACCATGCATTCGCTTTTCTTACAGTTATAGACTAAGCCATGACGTTTGGAATAGTTCTCACAAAGACTTAGCAGTTTTGCTAACCCACAGACAGATGCACTCAGCAGAACCATGTCGTCTGCGTAACTAATGTTATTAAGACAGACTCCGTCAATATGACATCCGCCACGAGTGCTACTGAGCGTCTGTATTAGAGCATTCACATACAGATTAAACAACTTGGGTGAGGTCACGCCACCCTGCCTCACCCCACATTCAAACCTGTAAGACCTTGAGTAGCTCTCTGACCATCGCACAACAGTAACAGTAACCTTTTATACCAAAACTTAAAAATCCAGTTGATCTCTTCAGGCATGCCAGTGAGTTTTAATTTCTGTCATAAGATATCGTAATTAACCAGGTCAAATGCCTTGGATAAATCGAGAAAACAGGCGTAAATGGGTGATCGTAAGGTTATGAAGAATCTTAACGGTTTTAAAAATAATAACGAATTAAAACCGACCGCAAAAATAAGTTGGTAATTTCATAGTAATTATTAAAAGTAATATGAAAAACAAAGTTATGGGAAAAACTTATATATCTCTTAAATTCATAGACCTATCTTCTTCAAACTAAATGTGGATGAAAGTTCATGTGGTATTCTACAAGCTCAAATTTTTCCAGAATTTTAAATCCCATAGTTCAAAAGTTAGAGGGGGACACGATTTTTAAGGTTTAAAGAATATTTATTACCAACTAAGACAAATTTGTCGCTTATGTGATAACATATTTAACAATAAATACTAGTCGTCAGTAGTAGTAGTAGTAGTAGAAGTCGTTGTAATACATAGCTATAACAACACAAATAAAAATAGGTAGTAAAACTTACAACCTATAATGGAAAACTTACAAAACTTTTTATGTTAATTTTAAACGTTAATAATATTAGTTAATATTTATTAAATGTTGAGCTAACAATTTTTAAAGACGTAAAGTGAGCTGGCACTTTTTATAGTTGAGGGTAGTCTGTTATAAAGTCGCGCTCCTTCCGAGGTAATCATTGTTTTACCGTAGTTTGTTCGGTGTCTTGGTATGACGATGTAACTTGCTCGACGACTTCGGCTGTTGACAACATTTTTACATTTTGTGAAAGTTATATCAGTATGAATATTTTTATTAAAAGATTTTCGAATAAATATGCATGTATTATATATATATAATTTTTTAATGTTCATTATTTTAGTATCGTTGTAAATTTTTGTTGTTGGTGTTGAATAATTGTAGTTAAATATAATTTTGATTATTTTATTCTGTAATCTTTGCAGTTTATCTAGTCTTGTTTTCGCTGCACAACCCCAAATTTCGATCAAATATAAGAAGTGCGGTTTTACTAACGTATTATAAATTAAAACTCGTAATTTCTTTGGGATATATTGTGCAACGTTTCTGAGTGTACTGCAAAGCACTATTAATTTATTTTTTATATGGTCTATGTGTATATTCCATGTTAGGCTGGTATCCATATGTAGACCAAGGTATTTTTCCTGACTTTTGTGTTGAAGGGGAACATTATTAATTACTAAAAGAGGGTGGGGAGGTACTGGTTTATTTTTTGCCTTAAATATTATGTAACAGGTTTTTGAAATATTAATTGTTAGCAAGTTGTATTGAAACCAATTATACAGTTTATTCAAGTCATTCTGAGCCTGTAAGATTAAATTATGTATGGACGAACCGAAGTAGAACAGACAAGTGTCGTCAGCGTATAGGGTGAGATGCCCATGCAAACCTAGTTCGACCATATTGTTAATGTAGGCAATAAATTCTAAAGGCCCTAAAATGGACCCCTGAGGAATTCCATAGGTTAAGGGTAGCGCGCTACTTTGTGAACTTGGATTAATCTTAACTACTTGCATTCTTTTTGTCATATAGGACTCATACATTTTTAATGCATTGCCATTGATACCAAAGGTTTCAAATTTTTTTAAAAGTAATTTGTGGCTTACGGTGTCAAAAGCTTTTTTTAAATCTATGAAAACTCCTAAAACTAAATTTTTTCTGTCAATATTGTGTTTTATTTTTGTAACAAGATCAATGGTGGCGGTTAAGGTATTGCATTTGGGCCTAAATCCGTACTGTCGGTGGGAAATTAATTGCATTGAATCGAAGTAATTTTCTAATCTAGAGCGTAAAACATTTTCTAAAATCTTGGATAACACCGGTAATACTGATATAGGTCGGTAATTACCTGGGTCAGTTTTTGGGCCTGATTTATATATCGGAGTAACTTTCGCTACTTTTAGTGAGTCAGGGAATATGCCATCTTTTAATAATTTATTAAAACAGTCTGCTAATTTAACAGATATTATATTTTTTATACATTTTATAGCTTTGGTACTGATCCCGTCAAGCCCTGTACTGCTGTTTGAATGAAGTTTATTAATAATGTTTAAAATTTCTTTTTCGGAGCACAGTTCTAATTGTGATATTGTAGTATTTAGCGTATTAGGTTGTGGTAAAGCCAAAAGGTGGTTATCATGGAAAGATTTTTGAATTTTTTCTGCTAATTGTGGGCCGATATTTGAAAAATAATTATTGAAAGTTTGACAGATACTATTTGGGTCAGTTATTTCTTTGGAATCTATTACTAGTTTTGAAGGAGCGCTACTTTGTTTAATTTTGTTACTAGCTAATGTATTAATCAAATTCCACATTTTCTTTGGTTTACTGATACACTTATTAAATTCCTTACTATAGTATGCCTTTTTTGCTTCACGAATTAATTTGGCTGTTAGTCTTCTTTTTTTGAGAAATTCTTCTTCTATTTTCTTGTTGTTAGGATATTTTTTGTGTTGTATATAAAGAGAGTTTCTTTCATCAATTTTGGCTATTATTTCTTTATTGATCCAGTCGTTTTGTGGCTGATTTTTCATTTTGAGTTTCGTTATTTTGCTGTTATTTATACATTGCTTTATGTGTTTTTCCAACTCATTATAGTCACTGTAAGTACTTTCTGATATTATTTGTTCCGCTGAATCAAGAAGTTTGGTATAATTTATGGCTTCATACTTATAATAAATCTTTGGTGGTGGTTTAATTTTTTTAATTTCCAAATATATTTGTTTATGGTCAGATAGTGACGAGTTGAATAACACCATATGGAAGGAATCATTTTTTAAATTTGTGGTGACATGATCGAGGATAGATTGTTTCGTTGCTCCTTCTCTAGTGCAATATTTCTTATTGATTTTATTAATAATTTTGTGTCCTGATTCTTTTAATAGTTGATTGTACTCTTTCGTCTTTTTGTTTTTAATTAAAAGATCTATATTAAAATCACCAAATACTATTGCCCTTTGTTTGTATTCCAATTGTGATTCGTAGACCTCAATGAAACTGTTGAAATCCGTGTCTCCAGGGTTGTACACAACTCCAACGGTAAGTGCATATTTTTGTAATTGTATCCATAGGTAATTGTTTCCTCCAATATACTTCGACTCTAAGATGCTATGGTTTAAATTGTTGTGAACAAATGCAGATACTCCGCCTCCACGGGAATCAGTTCTATAGTTGTAGTAATGGGTGTAGTCAGGAAGTTGCAGTTGCATTGCTTGAGTTTCTGTACGAATCCATGTTTCCGTTAGGAGAACGACATGTATGGTATTTGGTATTGCTTTTATTATACATTTCAATTCATCAAATTTTCCTTTTTTACGTATACTTCTAGCGTTGAGATAGAGAAATGAAAGGCATGGTTTGCTAGTTTGAAAATTTCGATAATTGTTTAATATTTCGTAGGTATTGGTGTTTGTATTATGGTAACAGGGTTCCTCTTTTATTATAGTTAGTTTTTTGAAATGGTATTTATTATTGAAGGTACTCCATTTACATATTTGATTGTAAGATTGGTCTCGCCGTTGTTTTCACGTCTTTTAAATTCATTTTTCAGGGTTTTAAGATAATTTTGCTGTGTTGGAGTTTGATCGGAGTAGATTCTTAAGCCATCGGGTAGGTTGCTTTTATTTCGCAGTAGTTGTTTAGCTGGTACGGGTGAATCAAAGCACACCTTAATACTGCGGGTTTTGCTCGGGCTATATTTACCAATTCTAAAAATTTTATAGGGTTTCGGAATATCTGCACTTACCGATAACATAATATTTACCACCTTGGCTTCGTCGTTTGATATTCTATCTCCACTCTTTAGGACTTTAGGAGTTAATATCTCAACAACTACTGGCTTAATGAAAAAACTCAAAATCAAACCTCCTTATCATTTTAAAAGAACTATCCAAAGATATCTCACACGTTGCCATACGTTGAAATTTTTTTTCAATCCTCAGTTACATGTATGGTCTGCTACCTTTAATTCATATATATATTTAGATTTTATTACAAAATCCTTGTGCGGTTCATGAAATACACCTAATTAGTAAATTTCGTATAGATAGAGTCAATGGTCTTCGAGTAAAATGACTGTGACATACGGACGGACAGACGGACGGACGGACAGACGGACATGACGAAACTATAAGGGTTCCGTTTTAGCCATTTGGCTACGGAACCCTAAAAATGGGTTGAAATTATATACTGTCGTTGTAAACATTGCAGCCTTTTGGATGTTAAAGTTATAACGCAACAATGTATTTCTATCAAGAAATCATCTACATCATTTTAAAATTTTGTATACATACAAAAATGAATCATAAGACTTTATATACTTTCTTGCGAATTTATGAGTAAAACATACAATTTTTATCTTTTATTATATTTTATTGTAAAACTAAAAAAAAATTGGATAGTGAAAGTACCGCAAATAGTTTGTTATTTAATATTTTTTTTGTCAAACGGCAATTTTCACACCCATTCATTATCAGAGGCTTGTGCAAATTGTTTTACCCTCTTTTATATTGAGGGAAAGCTAATCCAGCGAGGTCGTATTTAATCGACGCTTAACTAGGTCCCCATGTGCAGTGTCTCACGGGTCTTAGACCTTAATCTGGCCTTAATCAAAATGAATCTCTGTGAGACCCTGTCTTTAGTTACATGGTGCGTTAATACAAAATCAATTAATACATTGATGGGATGATTTAATATGAATTGGATTATATGAGTGTTATTGTGCTTATTATATCATTATAATTATAATCTACACGATTTTCGATGTTATATTTATAATGTTTAAATATCTTTATTGAAGCGAATTTGTACAATGATCTTAACGTGTAACACACTGGAAATGTTATTCAGATAGTTGCCTATTTTACAGCCCGTTAGAACATAATGTAATATATAGCTTTTGATGTAAACGACTAAGAGATTTAAACTACTGACCGCAAAAATACCAGCCCATTTATCAGCAGAAAACTAAAAACATAAGAACTATAATAACACACACACTGTCTGTTAAACTTAAACGAGTAGCTGATAAAATAATTACCAGTCAAGTGCGTTGTGGACCACGCACAGTTGAATCTAAAGGGTTCCGCAGCATGGTTATATAATAATAACTTTATTTCGACCAACAATGGATCATATGTTGTTAGTAATACAAGTATCTTACGCCTATTTGTTAGTAATTTCTAAAACTTATTTAACCTAAGACAGGATTAATTTGCCAGCACGTGAATCCGATAGCAGTGATTCACATACAAACAACTTCTATTAACAAATGCTCTCAGGACGCCACTTGAGCTGGAAAGAATCCTGCGCAACAACGATGTGCACCGCTTTCGCATAATGGTATAAAAACAGTCCACATACGCCTCGGCAAACATCCCCGATGCACTAAAAAAACGAGGCATACTCATTAGCATCCTGAAAGCATTGTTATATTGTACACGCAGGGCGTTGTAATGTTTCCGCGTATAGTCTGCCCACAGGCTGCTAGGGTAAAATGTGGTGCAATAAGCTCTGAAAAGCGTTATTTTGACTGGCATTGAGCAACGAGCAAATCTGCGAACAATCATATTTGCCCTAACAGACAAAGCCCTGCGTTCTCTCTCAATATCTGCATTGTCTTTCAAGTCATAGAATACTACATGGCCAAGATATTTAAAGCATTCAACTCTCTTTAGTGGAACCCCGTGTAACTTGATAGCAGGTACAATAGATGGAATCGATTTTCCCCTGGCCTGAAAGACCATGCATTCGCTTTTCTTACAGTTATAGACTAAGCCATGACGTTTGAAATAGTTCTCACAAAGACTTAGCAGTTTTGCTAACCCACAGACAGATGCACTCAGCTGAACCATGTCGTTTGCGTAACTAATGTTATTAAGACAGACTCCGTCAATATGACATCCGACACGAGTGCTACTGAGCGTCTGTATTAGGGCATTCACATACAGATTAAACAACTTGGGTGAGGTCAGGCCACCCTGCCTCACCCCACATTCCAACCTGTAAGACCTTGAGTAGCTCTCTGACCATCGCACAACAGTAATCTGATTTTTATACCAAAACTTAAAAATCCTGTTGATCTCTTCAGGCATGCCAGTGAGTTTTAATTTCTGTCATAAGATATCGTAATTCACCAGGTCAAATGCCTTGGATAAATCGAGAAAACAGGCGTAAATGGGTGATGGTAAGGTTATGAAGAATCTTAACGATTTTAAAAATAATAACGAATTAAAACCGACCGCAAAAATAAGTTGGTAATTTCATAGTAATTATTAAAAGTAATATGAAAAACAAAGTTATGGGAAAAACTTATATATCTCTTCAATTTATAGACCTATCTTCTTCAAACTAAATGTAGATGAAAGTTCATGTGGTACTCTACAAGCTCAAATTTTTCCAGAATTTTAAATCCCATAGTTCAAAAGTTAGAGGGGGACACGATTTTTACGACTTTAGGAGCTAATATCTCAACAACTACTGGCTTAATGAAAAACTCAAAATCAAACCTCCTTATCATTTTAAAAGAACTATCCAAAGATATCTCACACGTTGCCATACGTTGAAATTTTTTTTTCAATCGTCAGTTACATGTATGGACTGCTACCCTTAATTCATATATATATTAAGATTTTATTACAAAATCCTTGTGCGGTTCATGGAATACACCTAATTAGTAACTTTTCGTATAGATAGAGTCAATGGTCTCCGAGTAAAATGACTGTGACATACGGACGGACAGACGGACGGACGGACAGACGGACATGACGAAACTATAAGGGTTCCGTTTTAGCCATTTGGCTACGGAACCCTAAAAAACAAGAGATAAGTTTACGTAAAATAAATAATTGAACCCAAAGTCAACTTGTCAATTATTCTAATTGGTTTTTCAAACACGTATTTCTTCATAGCTCAGACACTTAATTAAATCTTAATAACAATTTTCATTATACAAAAATAGATCCAGGCACAAGTGAGCATTCCCTTAATTACACGGCTCCCCAAAGTAAGATCTCATTTACAAATTAAAATAGAGAATCAAGTTACTATTAATTTTGTCTTTGAATAAGCTGAAAGTTTTCTTAACGAAGCTCATTTAAAGCCGAGTAAATTAAGATTTTTTTCCTACAATTTTTCTAGTACGTCTCGTATTATACGCATAAACGCTGTTAGTTCGCTGGGTGAGGCTAAAAAGCACACCTGGTGTTTACTACTTTAATTACGTTAACCATTAATTCAAGTTGGATAACGGGAGTGACAACAGGGACGGATTACATTTTTTTCTAAAAATATTAGCAATGCTTTTTCAAGTTATTACGAAAACTCGTATTGCCTCCAAATAAGCTAGGAGTGGTGCGACAATAGCCCAAGAGGGGTCAGAAATCAGAAACCGCGACCGTCGCGTTCACGGAGCGGGGTCGGACCTTCTACCGTTGTGCTATTGAGGATTCTATATTTCAATAAGGCTTAAAATCTTAAGATAGTTTGCCTCATTAAGATTTTACAATAGTACTGTCAAGAACCGGGGATTATTTTTGTTGATCACTTTACACCTACAAATTGCCCTATTCGTTTTTTAAATTCTGTACTTATGAAAATTTATGCTACTTCAATATATGTATAAAAATTAACAAAATTAACTTCTCTTCAAATTCTTTTGTTATAACAAAGATCCTTTCCTTTCAACTTAAAAAAATATATTTTCAAGTTACCAAATACGTTTCACACGTTTAATATATAAAAGGCACAAAGTACAGTGCGTCTCATTTCGAGGTTGTTTTTGCAAGTGCTGTGAACTCAACGACCGTGTAATGACCCTTCCTCGTATTATAAAGTCTTTTTACCGCTTTTATGTACAAATTATATCCCTTTGCATACACGTCGAGCATAAAAGTACCTTTTGGTTTATTTTTTAATGTTTTCTTTTTAAGATAATCATAAGAATATGCCTACTTACGGAAAAGGGAAAAATTTCTCGAATAATTTGGCAACTCGAGTTCAAATAGCTCGTTAAGCGCCTTCAAAAATGGTAATTATTGACGTTGGGTTCATTCGGTATGCGGGACTCGATTGGAATCGTAGGGATTTATAAGTAGCGTAAATGTTGCTTAATTTTTAAGTACTTAATGTAGGCAAAAGTTGTTAGGGGACATAAAATGGTAAAGGATAAAAGTTTCCGTTTGCGGTCGTGGCGCGTAATCCGACAGTTTCCCGATGTGAGTCGGAACAGCCCTCTGTGTCGATGGATAGCGGGAACTGGGAAATACATGGAATACTCGTTTAAAAGTTACCGAGTAAAAA
Organism: Hestina assimilis; assembly: GCA_023373885.1. Classification (NCBI taxonomy): domain Eukaryota; kingdom Metazoa; phylum Arthropoda; class Insecta; order Lepidoptera; family Nymphalidae; genus Hestina; species Hestina assimilis. The sequence continues at coordinate 7,503,473 of CM041755.1, read as the reverse complement.
AGAGAAAAAACTTATGACCACACGATCGATGTTAATAGACTTTTCTAAGGAGATTGTTAAGAATTACTTTATAATATCTACATGAACATTGTTACTGTAAAAAATATTATATCTGCTTCTTACCGGTTCACTAGTAATTTTTTTTTATGTCATGACGGTTGGCAAACGAGCATGCAGTGCGCTTGGTGGAAAGCAGTCACTGCAAGTTATAAACGCTAGCGATACTCTAAGTATAGTATGCGCTTTGCCAACTGATATAATTTGATAGAAGAGAAAAAAGGGTACAGAGGGAATGGGAGATTGGGCCTCCTCCGCTCTCATTCATCGCACGAAACGTAACAGTACCTACTGATACTATTACTGTGTACTGTAATGATTTTGTTGATACTTTGAGTTGTAGTCTACGTGGACGATGTCGCGGATTTTATATAGAACATATTGTAATTATAATTTAAAGATTTTTTGTTTGATATACCGAAATATAATTTATATATCGTTACCAAATTAATTAATTATTAATGAAATATTTAGTAAAAATAAAAATGAAATAAAGAAAATACTGGAGTTTTAAAAATACTTTCCATGTTAATGTATTTTCTAATCCTTAAATAAAATAAAATATGAAATTAAAACAAAACCCAACTGCATTAATAATATTTCCTGAAAAGCTCTATAATGACTATTATAATATAAATATTACTTTAATTGTAGTAAAGGTACTGCAGACGGGGACAAGCATTGAAAGAAATCATAATTTTTTTTTATAAATAAACGTTACACACTCACACTCAACGGCCCTATTAAGATAGTAATATCCTGTGTCGGGGGACCGAAAACATTCACAATGACAAGGACCCCCAGATCGAAAAATATAATTGCATGGGCAATACAAACATATAATATAATTATAATGAATAATATATAAAGTATAATATATAATACATAATATATAATACGTAAGATATAATATATAATATACAATATATAACATATAATATATAATAGTTTTGCGCTTCTGAAGTTTAATTATTTTATTAATTGGCGAACACTCACAAAAAAAAAACAAACTTCAGTCATCGATATCTCGAAATGTAAGCAATATATCGAAAAATATTATACATACTTTTCGTTTTATTTTGTTAAGTTCTAAAAGAAACCGTCATCAGATCTTGTCTCTATACGAAACTTTGATATTCCGCTTTGAATATCTTTGCTTCTGCGGAACCCATATTAAAATAATGTACTCTTTGTCACTTTCACAACTGACACGAATCTAATGATACTCCATAAGTCGAAATCCGTCCAAGAGTTTAGCCTGCAGGGCGTCACAAAGAAATAGACATACATATATTCGCTCGAAAAGCATTACCCTCCGGCATTCGGGTAAAATATAGTTGTTGTGATGATGATGATTTCTCAAAATGAAAGAGTAAAACAAAATTACTTCTAATACTGTAACGTCGAAATTCTTCTGACGTTTTATCCCGAGATCAGGGCGGGAGAACACTGAGTTTTATACTCTTGTAACAAATCCACGTCAGGTCACTGGCGATAATCCAAGAGTTTGTGGCCTTTCAGATTGTTTTCAGGATGCATTGCGACTTGCATATTAAGATAACTGCACCATCTCGAGGATGTGGATATTTCGGTCTTAGATACATCCGGTTTACAAGCAATTTTTGCATTAATAGCGTAAGAGGCGTAAACGAGCCTTTACGGCTTATGATAGCAGTCTTTCGTTGTTCATGTAGGACTTTAACGCGATAGATTATTTTAGTCTTGTTTGTCAAGACAAGTTAGTGATTTTTCTATTTAAATTTTTTTTTATGTTACAAGTTGGCCAACAAGCATACGGCCCACCTGATGGTAAGTGGGCGCCGTAGCCTAAGAGCGCTTGCAGCACCATTAGTAGGTGCCACTCACGCGTTGCCAACCTCGAGATATTAGTTTTTAAATATCCTCTGCCCAGTAATTTCACTAGCGTACAGTGCCCTTCAAAACGGAACACAGTAATGCCTAAGCACTACTATTTGGCGGAAGAATATTTGACACTGCGGTGGTACCTATCTAGCCGGCCTCTTGCAATAAAAGACCTACCACCAGTATGACTGATTGCACTGGTGAAATAATCTCTGCTGTGACAGAGGTTATACCAACAGCGGGCGATGGGGTCGTCACATCCCGACGTCGGTAAAATTTAAGATTTCTTTTATACTGTTTTGAGGAAAAAATTGCCTTACTTGTTTCCCTATTTATAATAATTACCTAAGGAAATGTATATCTATGCGTAGCATTACTTAGTATTTGTTGACAGCAATTGTACAGGCTTCGAATGAAAAGCAGCTGCAAGCTGAGTCAATGACCTTTTCACAAGTAGTACTTAATAGTTAATGTTATTTCAAATCAATGTAACTGTTTATATGCTTGCTTGGTGAATAAATGTCTTTATTATAATTATTTAGCTTGAATCTGTTTAAAGATTATAGATTGGATTTGATTAAAGATTACAATCTGATTAAAGATCGGTTTAAAAATGTTACCCATATTAAAGCATTTTCAATTGGTGGAATGTAAGTAGCTGAGTAGTCAATAAGTCAATAGTTAACCTTAGCTGCGTAGCGCCAATCTGCATTTACTCCGATTGAATCGAACGTTTTAAATGAAAATACTTTTACAATAAGGCTTTATCGTCATATGGGTCATTGAATAAAAACTTCGAATGGCTACTTTCATTTTAATTCCGTCCCATTCAATTTCCTATCATAGATTGACTTTTCTGTGTCTGGGTAATTCGATAATGGAAAATGTTTCAATTGAAACAAAGCGATAACAATTTAAAATAATGTAGTTTGTTCCAATTAAAAGAAAAGATATATGTAAATTAATATTATTTTTTTTATGTCATGACGGTTGGCAAACAAGCATACGGTCCGCGTGATGGTAAGCAGTCAACGCAACCTATGAACACTAGCGATACTTGAAGTATCACAAGCGCGTTGCCAACCCGAGGAACAGGAGAATCGGGATGAGAAGGGAAAAAGGAAGGGAACAAAGGGAGTGGGAGATTGAGCCTGCGGTGCCCTTACTCATCGCACGAAACGCAACAGTACGAAAATGATACTGTTATTTGACGCCGATTTTCTATGAGAAGGTAGTATTTACTTACCTAGTCGAGCCGTCCCTTTTGTGCTGAGAGAAGTATGGCTCTACTACCGAAAAAAAATACAATATATATATCTTGATGTAAAGAGACGACGTTGTGGCGCAGCGGTAGCGAACCCGCCCTTAACGCCACAGGTCGTGGGTTCGATTCCCGCTCGGAGCATAATATGTCTGTTTTGACCATGCAAGCATATTTTCCGGTCTGGATGTATTTGACCTTGTCATTGTGAATGTTTCCCGACCCCCGACACAGGATATCACTATCCTAATGGGGTCGTTGAGTGTGTAGCGTTTATTTATTATTAAAAAAAAGAGATACAATATAAATATAAATAAATATGGGAATGAATTTTTGCGTTGTATCGTAAATGCGGCTGCAATTTCGTTGCCAACAAATCGTCCAAGCGTCCTGCAACAAAGGGATAGCACGAAATGTGATTACTCAGGCGGCACTGTTTGCATGTCATGTTGTAGTGAATTACTGGTCGCTAACTGTAACTTTTTCCGGTGTACCTCAACAAAACTGAGTAAAAGTTATGTTGGAACATGTTGGGGAGTCCCTGTTGTACGTTCGCACTCGTAAACACTACCCATGATATGTTTGAAATAGGGTGAGTAGGAATTCCTGCGCCACATGTGTTGTTTGCTAAAAAATGCGAGGTGCTTTTGAAAATCGCTTCAGAGCCTGTCGGGATTACATTCTAGGCTCACAAGTTGGGAGAGCATTTCATTTTAAATTGAGTTCACTTTTGGCAATAAAAGGCCAGCAAAATTTTGCACGTTTTGAAATAGTTTCATTAGATACGAGTGGAATCATCTTGTGTTTTCGAATTTAATATTCGTCCATTCAAAAAAATCAATAGAATATATATAAATATATGAAAAACCATTTATAATATTTGCCACGTTAAAAAAAAAAGAAATCTTAATTTTTAGGGTTCCGTAGCCAAATGGTAAAAACAGAACCCTTATAGTTTCGTCATGTCTGTCCGTCCGTCCGTCCGTCTGTCCGTCTGTCCGTCTGTCCGTCTGTCCGTCTGTCCGTCTGTCCGTCTGTCCGTCTGTCCGTCCGTCCGTCTGTCCGTCTGTCCGTCTGTCCGTCTGTCCGTCTGTCCGTCTGTCCGTCTGTCCGTCTGTCCGTCTGTCCGTCTGTCCGTCTGTCCGTCTGTCCGTCTGTCCGTCTGTCCGTCTGTCCGTCTGTCCGTCTGTCCGTCTGTCCGTCCGTCTGTATGTCACAGTCATTTTACTCGGAGACCATTGACTCTATCTATACGAAATTTACTAAATAGGTGTATTCCATGAACCGCACAACGATTTTCTAATAAAATCTTAATATATATAAGAATTAAGGGTAGCAGTCCATACATGTAACTGAGGATTGGAAAAAAAAAACTCGACGAATATATCGACGACGTACGATATCTCAAACGTTGCCAACGTTTGAGATATCTTTGGATAGGTCTTTTAAAATGATAAGGAGGTTTGATTTTGAGTTTTTTCATTAAGCCAGTAGTTGTTGAAATATTAGCCACTAAAGTCGTAAAAATCGGGTCCCCCCTCTAACTTCTGAACTATGGGATTTAAAATTCTGGAAAAATTTGAGCTTGTAGAATACCACACGAACTTTCATCCACATTTAGTTTGAAGAAGATAGGTCTATAAATTTAAGGGATATATAAGTTTTTCTCATAACTTTGTTTTTCATATTACTTTTAATAATTACTATGATATTACCAACTTATTTTCGCGGTCGGTTTTAATTCGTTATAATTTTTAAACTTTTTAAAGCCGTTAAGATTCTTCATAACCATGCTGCGGAACCCTTTAGTTTCGACTGTGCGTGGTCATTGCGGAAGTGTATCCAAACATACATAAAACAGTTGTATTGACAACTTCACTATTTGAAATCGTACTATATCACATCCCGTCTCATATCTCATCCCATTATAAATATTTGGTTTGTTTGGATGGATGAATGTCTGTTCTTTGTCTCTTTCACGCAAAAGCTACTTGAAAGATTTGTATGAAATTTGGTACACACATAGCTTATTACCTGGATTAATACATACAGTACTTTTCATCCCGGAAAAATGTTGAGCTCTCGTGGGATCATCAAAAAACTGCATATGGCGAGAGGATCCGCGGGCACAGCTAGTTGGTTTAACAATTTCCATAAGTATATTGGTGTAGAAAGAGACATTTATAATGTTAGTCAAGCCGTGCTTCCCTGGTACATGTGGAAAGCTTGACCCGGGACAGAGGTGAGCAGTAAATTCTTTACTCCGCCAACAAATCTACGTCGACGATAGCGGTGTTTTATATGGGTCAGGTCTGAGGACCAAAGTGTGCTCTAAGATAAGTGTCACTCTGCGAATAGTTTGTTTTACTACCACTGAAACATACGGTTTCAAAAAGATGGCTTCATTATATATATTATAATAATAATAAATAAATCCTACAAACTCAACGGCCTCTATTAGGATAGTTATATCCTGCACCGGGGATTCGGAAACATACACAGTGACAAGGACAAACACACCCAGACCCGATAACATGCCTGTATGGTCAATATCTGCTCCGAGCGGGAGTCGAATCAGCGAGTTATGGCGTTTTATCCTTTTACGCAGTCATTTTATTTTAAATATATTCCTTGTAACTTCTACAATGTATTCTAAATATTAACTACAAATCCACTTAATTCAAGGCACAACCGGGAGACCCACAAGGCCAAACGCCCAGACCAAAACATATATTTGTAACAAACATCTGCTTCGAGCGGAAATCGTCCTTTGCATAATGTCAGATTTAATATAAATATGAGAAGTATATGATGTTAGGTGTAATCGCTATGTATTTCTCTAACCCTTAGAGAACTACTTCAATTATTATTATTGTATTATTCTGATCTCGTACCGTGGAAGATATAGCGAAGTTTAACTAAAGTTAAGATTTAAAGGGTCTCTTCTGAAGGGTTATTTTAAAGGGTTGCAAATCAAAGTAATACGTTCGTACTCAATTACGAGTAGGTAGACAGTTTGCGTATTTCTCGAGTGTCTTAAGTATTTGCTGTTGATATAATCACGTATAATTCTATTAAAGATAATTCAATTTGATTTCAAAAGATGCTTAAGGGGTTTTGTTTATTAAAATTTTATTGGAGTTCCGTACCCAACAAAACCCTATTTCTAAGCCTCCGCTGTCCTGCCGTCGGCGTGTCAATCAGCGGACTGTTTCACACACCGTAATAGATAGAGAGTTTCCACAAATTGTGCATTTCTGTTGCAGCGAAATTTCCATAAAATGTGTTGCGACCACAACAACAAATACTAAAAATAAAATAAAATTTAAAAATAAAGGCGGTGCCCATCCAGTTTTGATGATTTTTCATGTATATCATGAAGCGTAATCGCTTGTTTTGACAAATTTAATTTCCTAATTTATAGAGGTCTCCATACAAGAAACTTCATATTTTTGTTCTGCGGTGGTACAGAACCGTTTCTGTGTGAGTCTGACACACATTTCACCCGTTTTTTTCCTTTATATTACAAAGGACACAGACAAGCTTTTGGCCAGTCTGAGTGTTAGCGGTTACCGTAGTCCATGTTCACTTGTTGTGTGCATCAAAGGAATCAATTTGAAAAAAAAAGGTTAAGGGGCAAGACAGGAGAAAGAGGAAGAGGAAAGAGAAGAAGGAAATTGGAAGTGGGAATTTTGTTTAATAATTAATTTTCTTTGAAATAATTACTTTCCCGATTTTACTACCCCGTTTTTCGTGTGTATCTGATGAATCATCATGCGAAAGATTTTTTGTTTTGACATTACAACATGACATGCATTTGGTAATTGAATATAAAAATTTGTCACTTTTTACCACTTGACTTTTTTAAAATGTATTTTTCCCACGCTCGTATAGCACGTAAACGAGTTTTTGCTAATGCTTATAAAGCTTACACCTACGAGTTGAAATCCCTAAAAAATGTCCGCGGCGTTACTTTCGCCCGTTAACAAATCCGGATTAAACACTCGTGTTCGAGGCAAAGCCTTTATTGAAACAATTTTAAAATAAACTTCCTACAAGGTATGTGTGTGTGCAGAATTGATTGTTTTATTTCACATGAAATTAATAAACTCTTGTGAAAATCGATTCGGTCGCAAACAAAACCGTGCCCGAAATAAAACAGCGGATGTTTTCGATCAAACTCAAATTAATTTACGTTTTGTTTTATAAAAGAACATTATTTATAATTTAATGTATATACCAATTCACATTTTTATAATATCAACTTAAATTACAGTGTTATATTTTCGTGAAAATTAAATTTTAATTTATAAATTTAATTTAATTAGACGATGATTGATTTAGACGACGTTGTAGTGCAGCGGTAGCGAACCTGCCTTAAAGTGCTTTAGCGCCGTAGGTCGCAGGTTCGATTCCCGCTCGGAGCAGATGTTTGTATTGACCATTCAGGCATGTTTTTCGGTCTGGGTATGTTTGTCATTGTCATTGTTTATGATTCCTTGTCACAGATTATAATTATCCTAATGGGGGCTGTTGAGTATGTGGTTTTTATTTATTTTATTTCATATTTTCATAAGGACATGAGAGGAAACGATCTTGGTTGTCTTTGGGTACTCGTAACACCAATAGTTTCATAATGTAATGAGTTAGAGGAGGGATGAGAAAAACAAAGGATCGGAAGGAAATTTGGACCTCCGTAACTCACTCATCACACAAAACGCAATAGAAATGACACAGAAGCGTCACGACGATATTCTTTACTATGGTTAATGCAAAGCTCTTTTGCAGTTATATATTATGTACCACTTTATAGGTCTAACCTCATGCATTAAGCACGAAAAGTTTCCAAATAACAAACAGACTAAAAAAAAAATATGGATGTAGATTGGTAGATAATATATTTTTTTTATGTATGAGGGGCAAACGGGCAGGAGGCTTACCTGATGTTAAGTGATCACCGCCGCCCATGAACATCTGCAACACCAGAAGGCATGCAGGCGCGTTGCCGACTTTTAATGTAATCCTAGCTAATATTATCAATGGGAAAGCGAAACGTGAAAAGTGTTTGTAACACTTTTACGCATAGACAGATGAACCAATTATGATATATCTGGACATAGATAAAGATGGACCGATGGAGACTAGTCTAGGTTATATGCTACTATAGACAATGAAAGATTGTATGGCTACCCAATGATTTCCTAATATATATTATATACGCGGCGAAAGACGCCCTAAAAAGCCAGTAATCACTATTTAAAATTCTCAATTTCAATGTTTTTGATATCGGTCTGGTGCAGACGATTCTTTCCCAGCCAACATCAAAAAAAGCCGTTTTGTTGTGTAGTTTTATATTATGTATGTAGACTACATAAAAAACGGCTTTTTAATGTTTGATTATAATTATTTTTTTATTTTTTTGTATGTGTTTTTCAAATATGTTAGTTAGATAGGGTACAATAGGATTGACATGTTCGTCTCGAATAAAAATCCCAAAACAAATAAGGAGAAAAAGAAAAAAAAGCCAGTATTTAATAGGTCAGATCACTAGCAATTTGGAATATAACAGGTGACTTGAAATATAATAGAGCAAGTGTTGTTATTAAAATAGACTCCGTTGGTCCTGGAGTTTCGTTGACCTTTAGGCTCGTTCACTTTGTTATGCGATTCCTTCTCTGTATTCCTCTCATTTAATATGAAACGTGACGTCATTTGAACGCAGTTTATATTCGAGATTGTTTTACGTTGATACTCATATTTTTTTCTCATTCGGTAACCAACGAGGTATTTTCATTTGATTAAGCGTTGGACGAGAAGTGTCATTATGTTTTTAACCGACTTCAAAAAGGAGTAGGTTCTCAATTCATCTTAATATTTTTTTAGGTATGTTACTCGAACACTCCGAGACGGCCGGAACAATTCCGATAATACTTTTTTTATTTGAAATTTCAATTCCATTCTTTCCAGGTATTCTCATTGTATTCTGATCAGAATCTGATGATGGGATCTTGGAGTAATCATCAAATATAACTTGGTGATGTGGAACTTCTGAAGATGATCGCAGGTGGCCACTTAAACCACACAATACTAAGAAACTTTTCATGGATTGCAATACAATTAAGTATAGTAACCATATTAAAGGTTGACCAACTACTATTCGTAGTTAAAAAGTACAAAATAAAAATATAGGTCTTAGAAAAAATATACCGACTTCAAAATAAATAAGTGATTTGTCGGAGAGCGTTGGATATAGAGAATGGAGCCTAATTTCCTACAAATAATGCTCAAAATAATGTTTTTACAAGCCTTAGGTGGTTGAGGAAGGTTGTCTTTTCTATAACAACTACTACCAAAAGTGGCAAAGAAGCAAACGTCCTGCCCAATGGCTTTCCATCATGACCAGGTGACCAAATTAGTTTTTAATATATATTTAAAGGGATGCTTCGCTTTAAAAAAAAAAGATATAATATATATTATAATTTTTGATAACTTAAAACTATTTAAATTATTTGAAGAGAGTTTAAATGAAACTACAAAACCACAAACCCTTCAAAACTATTTTCGGTCAGAGGAAGTAGCTACTTTATGCATAATTTAATAACAGGTCGACCGAAATAACTAATTAAACTTAGCTTTCCAAAATACACTTAATTAAAACACACTAGCTCTGAATATTTAACCAAAGAATAAAGTCGACGTATCTAAAAGTAGAGTAAAATAATTATTTCAGATAAATTATCCTTTATTATAAAAGCGGTTAGCAGAGATTGGCCTAGTTTGAAATGGGCTCGGCGGCCGTACTCATCTTGCAATCACTGTTGCATTTTATTACTTTTCCATTTCCACTGGGGTTTCAATTTCCTTTCTCATAATTAATAGCCTTTCTACGAGTAGCTGACGTTTTCTATTCCCGTGGCGTAGAACTTTGTCGTTCAATTTGCATTCCATCTACGACCTTGTTATGGCGTACTTCTTTTGTTCTATACTCCATTGTCTAAAATAACCACACAATTGATACATATTTTAATTTGAGCTGTTATTGATTATTAAATTTTGTTAAAAATATATTTATTAGTTTTTTATTGAACTACAAGAGATAGGAGGTATAAAGAGGACTAAAATTCAATATTTGGTCCTTTCACTATCTGTTACTAATATTATTAACTTTGTTATTATTTGTATATTAGTTAGTGTCCTGTAATTTATAATTTTTGAGCTGAAATCCATGTATCAGATTATTGTTATAGATCTTTAATGACGCAAGTGGCTACTACCTAAAATTTGCGTAGTTATATTTCGGAAGTTAAATGAGACATAGATGTTTTTATAGCAAATATAGTAATATATAAAACTAGCGGGCCCGGCAGACGTTGTCCTGCCCCGAAAAAATCTGGGACCCGATAGCAGCGCTTTCTACCCGGTGAATGATTTTGATTGACTAATATGGCTATTAAAAAGCAGGGGTTGGTGATAACAAAGTGAAAATTTTGGGTCGTATGTATTTTTCAATGCCTCATAATAAAAAATAAAAATAAAATTTTTATACAAAAATTAAAAATAAAAATTTGGGGTGGATAATTCTTATTACATAGGGGTTTGAAAAATAGATAGTAGCCGATTCTCAGACTTACTGAATATGCATTAAAAATTCATAAGAATCGGTCAAGCCGTTTCGGAGGAGTATGGGAACGAGCATTGTGACACGAGAATTTTATATATTAGATAAATCGCGTATATAAATAATTTATAATTTTTGATTATTTAATTAAAAATGATATTATTCGGAAAAAAATATACATTGTGTAATCGAGTGCTACTAAGGTTCTGTTATATAATGAGGTATATTAATGTCCTTTTTTCTAATATCATCACCATATCTCGATAGCATTTTTGAATTCACCCATGTTTCGATGTCCCAAAAATATAACGGTAAATTTTCTGTTTTATCATATTAAAATCGATTCTATTGAAAAGGTAAATAGCAATATGGGACGCAGCTGCCAATTTATAAAACCAACGATACAGAAGGAAGCAAAAGCTGAAAGACAATGAAATTTTACGGTTTATTTGAAGATTTATGGATCGTAAACATATTGTCCTCATTTTATGACTTGTGATGGAAAACAGGGAAAAGTTTATACATTTTTTTACGATTGGATGTTCTCTCTTCCTCGATGCTAATATTTTATAAGCAAATTTTTCATAAGTCAATTTAATATCTTAAAACGTGCCAAGCTTTATTATTATAAAGAATGTAACAATTAAATTTCTAGTTAAATAATTATATTATTGACTCACCTTACTGACAATCTCCGCCCATGGATATTTACAACACCAGGAAGATTTCAGTTGCATTGCTAACCTTCTAGAAAACCAATTAAGCTTTTTCTGAAGGTTTCCATGTCATTTTGAAAATTCTCGGAATATTTTCTGTGTAACATGCGGTAGAAAAGTGAAGTGAAGGTAAGCTAAATAATAAATATATAATAAATTAAAATTTAGAGAGATTACTTAGATTTGCATAAAAAAAAAACAAAAATGCGCGTGTCGGACTCGCATAGAATATATAAGATTAACTGCATAAAGTATTTATCTAAGCCTAGTTAAGTATCTATAGTTCATAAGATACTAAAGTGGAGTTTATCTTCTAGAGGAAGTAGCATTGATAACTTATATGTGTACTTAAAGTTATATCTCTACATTGGAATCTCTAAAACATTAGTTGAATGTTTTCGTCCTCAATCGTCTCCCCTTCAGGGATGATCCGGTTTTAGAGGAATCGAAAGCGTTCCTAGATCATAAAACATTCATACAGAAAATACGCGAAATGCACACTAAATCGGGAAATAGCTATTCTTAAAATAGTTTTAATTTACTATTTATTGCTACTGAGCAGCCACTCAGTGTTACCGCTTAAAATAAATATCTAGAATGAAATGTAGCTAAAATATATTTTAGTTGAGCTCCAAATTATCGATTGTGGAGTAGGTTTTACGTGACGTAAGAAGTAGTAGATCGACGCAAAAAAATCTAGTAATAAACGTTTTGGATTGTTATGTGTCGATAACAATTATCTTTTCCGAAACCCTTTAATTTCCCTATTAAATTTTTAATGGCGTCGGGATGTGACGACCCCATCGCCCGCTGTTGGGATAACCTCTGTAATGGCGTCGGGATGTGACGACCCCATCGCCCGCTGTTGGGATAACCTCTGTCACAACAGAGGTTATTCCACCAGTGCAATCAGTCACACTGGTGGTAGGTCTTTTGTTGCAAGAGGCCGGCTAGGTAGGTACCACCGCAGTGTCCAATATTCTGCCGCCAAATAGTAGTGCTTAGGCATTACTGTGTTCCGGTTTGAAGGGCACTGTACGCTAGTGAAATTACTGGGCGAACGAGATTTAAGAACTAATATCTCGAGGTTGGCAACGCGCGAGTGGTACCTACTACTGGTGCTGCAAGTGCTCATAGGCTGCGGCAGCCACTTACCATCAGGTGGGCCGTATGCCTGTTTGCCAACTTCTAACATAAAAAAAAAAAAAAAGTTCATTTAGTAATTACCTAAACTAAATATGGTTTATTTAGTTATTACCTAAACTAAATTACGAATTATTATATACATATGTATATTAAAAGGAGCTCCACGACAATTATAATATTAGTCTTATGACTACCAGTTTAGTAACACGTCATTTGTTCACATTGAGTCATGGTTGCCTGTCGTCTTATGTTGATCAGTGTAAACTGTAATCATCTTTCTAAAAGGCTAATTTCCTGTATTCTAAATTTTATAATGTTGATATCAGGTATCATTTGCACACGATCAGTAGGCGTAAATATATATGGGAATTTTTTGAATCCTTCATAAGAAAATTGATAATAATCTCCGAGTCGATGGTTATAGAGGAATTCATTTTATGGAGTGAGACTCACACGTACCGTAATGGAATTTCATAGCTTTGATATTGACACGCGAGGGAACGACGTATTCTCATATCTCATTGCATCTTTCAATAAACGAGCGACGTTGTTGTTAAACTTACGAATTAATAAAATCATTATTGTTACTAATATAAATAAATGATTAATAACTTAAATTAATAAACAAAATAAATAAGTTATATGAGCCCTTACTTAATTCAACTCCGCTTGATCAGAATTTGACTGATTAGAATAATATTTTTGACTGAGTCAACAGAAGTCTTTGAGTCCCATTGGAGTGTGCTGTTACTACTCACACAATATCACCATTTACGTTTCTTGGTATTTGTGTTTCTGTCGACCATAGCTGCTACACCGTTGATTTAAGTCTTACAAAAGTTGGTAAGTAAGAAGGCTAACTAAATTTTTTAGTTTATTTTTTCGTAACGAGAAGGAAAGGTCAAAGATTAATTATCGAATCATGACATAAAAGGCAAAACATTTTATCATATATTTTTTGAATATTTTAGATTAAAAACGAAAATTTAATTCTGGTAAAATATACAATTATTTAAAAAAAAAAAAACCCTTTGCACGCTATAATTGTATAACTTGTTGTAGCTTATAAAGACATCTTTTTTATTATATATATTTAATGAATCCTATTAAGAGTACTCACGTTATGATAAATAAGCAATAACAAACATCAACCATATAAATTTTAGAACAAAGCATGAGTACATTATTATGAGAAAATAGTACTCTAACGAGCATAATAACAAATACAGTATCTTACGTAACATATAGCCGAACAGTAGGCTCTCAAAAATAATAAGTACACGTTTATATCTCGTAATGGGCCTCCATCGCTTTTAACGGTGCTACAAGCATATTATCAATAATTGCTACATCTCGAAAATTTCACGACAACTTCTTAATGAGGCCAAGAATATTCGTACCCGCCAAGTGCTAAAACTTAAAATACGTAGAAACTTTCATTCGACGTCATTAAAAGTTTCGAGGTGGAAGATTTATGCCAATACTAATTAGCTAGACAGACGCTCATGAAAAATGTTTACGTCTCATTTTTTTAAGTTCCAGCATTCATATGAAATTATTATTTTATTCATTGCGCATTTGTTATTTCTGAAAAGAGTAAAGTACTACTAGCATTTTTAGGTTTCCGTAGCAAAATGGCAAAAATGAAACCCTTATAATTTTGGCATGTTCGTCTGTCCGTCCGTCTGTCTGTCACTTTTGAACTATCGAATTTAACACTCTGTAAAAAATTGAGGTTGTGGAACAAAAGAACTTTCAACCACAATTATTTTGAAGGCGATAGGTCTACATAGAGTTTTTGTGATTTGTAATAATAAACATAATTGATTTCTACTTATTCATAACTTAGACACTGTCAAAGGAATAGTAGAGTTTAGTCTAAGCCAAGGCCGCAAAATTTACATTTGGCTAACTTAAGAAAGAATCTTAAATGTGCTAATCTACAAAACCACAATATATAATCTTTTTTCGACGACGTTGTGGCGCAGCGGTGGCGAGCCTGCCTTAGACGCCACAGGTCGCGGGTTCGATTCCCGTAAAAATGTTTGTATTGACCATGCAACCATATTTTCCGGTCTGGGTGTATTTGTCTTTGTCATTGTGAATGTTTCCGGACCCCCGACACAGGATATTAGTATCCTAATGGGGGCCGTTGAATTTGCAGCGTTTATTTATATTTATTATTTTTTATATATTTTATTTTAACAGCAGTAGAGAGCTTTACATAGGAGAGGGATAGTAATAGTCTATTATGAAATAAATAAGATTTTTTTTATCATAAAAAAATTAAAGTAACTCATTGTTTTTTAATATTTAGTTTATTTCTTCTTTAAGATATGATAAAACTACTGAAGTGTATATACATATATTATTTATATAGAGTGCACGTTAGCTGTAAGAAAACAAAGAAATTGTTGGTAGTAGTGCAGAGTCACGTTCGTCTCATAATTCCGGGACGTGCCGGATGCATCCAGGCGTACCGGGACAAAAAGTTTAATTGTTCCTTCTCACTAATGTGTGCTTGTGGCCAAACTGTAAATCCATATATTCATTTATTTTTTATTTTCGCGTCCAACTTGTGTCAACGTAGCGCGAAATACGGGCTGCGTTTGAAAATATATATGCCGTTACATGGAATTAAATGGCCCATTAAAAAAGTCCTTTTCGTGGATGCGGGAAAAACATTATCCATGTTGTTGTTACGTTTTTAATTTTTCTCCTTTTATAGCCTTTTTCGTGCTATTATTATTTGTCAAAATTTGATAATACAGATATTATATAACGAGCGAACGTCACCCACGTAACATGTTTATAAGTCCCATATTTTACAACTGGTAAATAAAAGAAGGTGGTTATCGATTCATTTTTGTTTCTTTTTGAATAAATGATTACAACAAAATAGTTACAACCAAAATTACAATATATTTACTATTCAAGGCTTAGTATATTTACAAATAATTATAACCGTACAAATCATATTCAGGGGAAAAGTGGCAAGAATGCTACCTGCATTTTCCCACTGAATTGCAATTCTGATTTCTTGGGCAAAAGATGAACCAGCCCTCCTGTTCTGTGGTGCGGTGTATTTTTTGTTCCATATAGTATCTAAATAAATAAAATCGAAGTGTCTGTTTGTGATTCCAAATTAACAGATTCACTCAATGTATATGCAAGTTTACACGGTACTTACATAAAAAAAAAATTGTCTGTCTGTCTCACTGTGTGTACCATCTAATCTCTCAAACGGCTGGACCGATTTTAAACGGTACTTTCACAGTCAGATAGCTGTTATAAGGAATAACTTAGGCTACTTTAATTTTTTAAAAATAACTAAGATTCCGTATAATAAAGAAAAATCGGTACAATACGCGCGGCGAGACGGGCGCAGCTAGCATCATATAAATTTTGAAATTATCTTATTATAAGCCGTACTAATATCGAACCGAATGTTTAAAAGTATAAATTACATGCGATATTTGCACTTAGCTTTGTTTAATGTACCTTTGAGTTTAAGCGGTGAAGATTTTATTATAATAATTTCCATAATATGGAAATACATTTGTACTTATATGCTGATTATCTTCACAAAAGAAAGTAATTGAAAATACAACGTTTTTACAACCATTACGTCAATATAATTGCTAAATACCGGTCGTTAGCGGACAACGCCGATTTGATGCAAGAAAACATTTAGCTTCGAGGGTTGTGTGCGACGTGTTGGTGCAAAAACCTTGGGAGATCGACAGCTGACCGCGTTATAATAACAGCAATACTAAATAGCTTAAGGCTGACTACGCACTGGGATTAAAAGCACGCGGCTTTAAACCGCTAGCAAATGCAACACATAGCTTCATAAAAGCTTCTTTAGTAGTAGAGCCATGTTCCTCCCACCACAAATGGGCCAGCTCAACTGGGGAAGTGCTACCCTCTTACAGAAAATCGGCGTAAAGTAAAAGTATAATTTCGTGCGATGAGTGAGAGTCCCGGAGGACCTACCTTTTACCCCCTCTGTTTCCTTCCTTTTTTTCCTTCTCATCCCTGCCCTCCTGTTCTTTGGGCTGCCAACGTGCATGTAATACTTCGAGTATCGCGGTATGTTCATGGGTTGCAGTAACTGCTTATCATCAGGCGAACCGTGTGCTTGTGTGCCAAGCGTCATGAAATAAAAAAAGCGCACGCATTAGCGACTTTTTTCAGTGACGTTTTTAAACATTGACAGTCATTTTAAAAACGTAGCAAAAAATTTAGATTATTATGTGTTCCATAGTACAAGTGTGGTAATAATAAAATTAAGTAAAACTTCACCCGCAGTTCGTGTTTGTATGCTGTTAAATGCGTTCGTAGACGTATAGACGTAACTAAGTGCGTAGACAGTCTAAGCGCTTACTATTATTGTATGTTTGCATTCAATAATATAAAGATTTAATTATTTAAAAATTTTATTACATCAAAATCGGTATGTATTTTATTAAAATGATCTAAAAACCATATTTTGTTTTATCGTAAATATAACTGTTGCGGTGTTGTTTCGCGGTCCGCGTACTACTCGACAAGTATTAATGGCTGAAGCAATTAAAGAAACACAGCAGGTGCAGCGAACTCTGCCAGTAGTGGCACCCTCCGCAAACAAAATAGTGTGGGAGGACGCAGTCCACTACAGAGTAAATATTTTATACATACTTGCAAGTAGTTCGAAAAACATCGTATTTTTAACATTTTTTTTTATTCAAAGAATAATAAGAATTTTAAACAGTACATTCTATATAAACTTTATACTAATTTTACAAGATATAAATACTATTTAACAAATTATTTTATCAGAACGAAGTGGCTTTTACGCGGCTAGCGGTAGGAATTGACAGGACCTCTCAAACTCCGATAGCCACGAGCGGAGCACGCTGCTTTGCAGGTCGCGCACTAGCTAGTACTGCGAGAGACCCCTTACCTGTCACAAGCGCTGAGGACGGCCACAGAGGAGGTTTTAGGGACGTTACCATCTTCTTATGGAATTCCCCAAACTGTAACTAACTTAGTTCCATTTCATTTTTGTGAAAGAGCATCTGCATATTATATGGTAAGTCTATGAGTTGATATGTAGAAATTGTTACAAAGATAGTTATACATACTATATGTAACGATTAATGATATACTAGTATGTCCATGCGTGGGAGTGTCGAACTGGACCACGTAATAACTTTACAAAAATAAATAAAAACACTTATCCCTGTTAGCCGGATACAAGAACCGTATGTCCGATACCTAAGAAAGAAAATAAGTGAACGGAACTAGCTAGCTAATTCAGAGGGATTTTCGATTACTATGTTTACAGTATAACGTAACACTGTTTGTACAAGGAAATAATCTCTTGAAGTGAACTAGAGTTGCACTTTATTTGAACTAAACTATACGTGAATGGAATGCATTTGCAGTCTCTATGCTCTTAGATAACGCTGAGACTTTATTAATATTTACCGACTAAGAATTCTGAGAGGAAAATGTACTGCTGAAATAATGAAAATGAGAATTTTATTTGTTCACCTGTACACTATACAGACTTCATTCGGTTCTGTTGCAAGCTTGTGACTAGCTTCATTTCGTTGTGATTGGGTTCAGTTTACGAAGCAGTTGAGTTAAGGGTCTGATATTTTGTCCCTATGGAAAGGACTGTCTATAAAATATAGTAAGACTAAATGAAAAATGTGATTTTAATATCACAGTATATAACATTTCACTAGCTTTTGCCCGCGGCCTCCACGTGAAAATGGAAAACGTGTGGTTTATTGTATCGATAGTGGCCATCATCATATTGTGTCATAGTCCATTTATTTAGCTGTCTAAATTAGCTCCGAAAAAAATTCATAATCTGTATTGTCCTTATAGGAATTTAAAGAGGTTAATCAAAGATTTATAATTGAACTATAAGTGAAATATGGAGCTTAAACCTTAAAGATTTTGTAACTTGCTGTCTCTTCTTTGAGGTAAATATTTTCCATCAACGTATCGAAATAATGGTCGCGTTTAAGAACATTTTTTTCTAACTGAACCAATTATGCTATGCTTATGAATTATAATATTGATAAAATAGCCCTCAGCTACGATAAATGCAAACATCTGCTTTTATTTTCTTTTATTACCTTTGGTTTATTCATAATCTCAACATTAGACAATCATTGTTAAAGGAAAATTTTCTAATACGCTGTTTCCACGCCATCTTGTAATAATATTTTATTATGTCACTAAATTACGTAAAACATTGTTATAATTTTAAGCGTCACTAAACAATTTTGAGCACATGAATTATATTATTTAAAGATCCTCATTTTCTATTTTCATCTCAATTATTCGTCTGTTTATTTTATAAGCCTTTTTTTTAGCTCAGAGATTTTCAAAGCGAATTGTTTGTTTTTAGAATTACAAAAATATAATTTACGTTAAACTTACATAACTTTTTGAAAAATAATGAGAGAATATTTATGCATAGATGAGCTTTAATTGCTTTCAGCATGAAAAAACTTTAAAGTATCAGTTATTTCACTTATATTCTTTCCATAAGAAGAAATATTGGAGGCAAAAGACATGCCACCCCATTGTTAATTTTTTTGGGCGATCGCTGTGGTGCATTGTTAGTAAACCCGCAGTAAGCGGTATTGGGGGCAGGTTCGATTCCCAAAAAACTGAAAATCTATTTTATAGCACAAACTACTTGATCTTCGTGGTTGATGTTTGTGTATTCCACGATAATTTTACCAATCATTGCATCAGTCGACACAAGCGCTGCCTCGAAAAACGACTATCCATGATCTCTCGAAAAAAAAAAACGCACCATGACAAATACGACGGATGTCAAGAGCCGACAGCTTTACTTTTATGTTACATATCTTCTTTTGAATTTATTGTAACGTAGTATAAAAAAATGGTAATTATTATTCCACACATATGTATAATGGTTCTTTTTCAGAATATTAACGTCAGTATCGCCGTAACAGCGTTAATTGTACACCTTCTAAAAACGACATTGTACGAAGTTAATTTTATCGTGTGGTAAGGCACGCTAACCGGATTTATGTCCCAATCGTGCTTGCCCGCTGTCCCGACAATAAAAACTGGACCTCCGTATAGGTTATATTGAGGAGGTAACCTATTTATGTTATCAGTGTAATGTACGCCAATAAAGGTCCGTGATAAGACTTGTGAGGGTACCCTGCTGCTGTTTTAATATTTATATTACAAGAAGTTTTGTATTTGTAGAATGATTTCTAATGTTTTTTATTTGACTTTAAAATAAGGCCTATATTACTCAATATTTTCTCAGTTAGAGGAGGAGATTTTGATGATTCTTTTTTAATCAGGGTATTTTTTTGGTTTTAGAATATAAGTATATTATAATTTATAAAAGCTAGTTGTTTTTATAACAGTTAAATTATTCGTTTTATTCCGTAAAAACGATTTCAGGTTTTCTCATAAAAAGTACTCTTTATGTTTTATTTGTAAAGAATATTAATATCTCTACTAAATAAAGACTAAGCATTAAATTATTCATTTAGTGCCAGTGTCACTTTTAAAATTATATTATTTTAAAAGATACGAGCGACAAACAAAGGAAAGTAAAATAGTTTTATCGCTAAAGCCTTAACGTGCGTAAAATGGAACATTAAAAAATCCAAACTAAATTCAAACTGAAACATTTTCATATTTTTCTCATGTTGCTCACGAATATTTGTTTGAGAATTTCTCTTTGAACTGAATGTTTCTCTTGTCAGGAATTTCAGGTAGGTAGTTAAGTCATTAAATGCGAAAACAAAAGGGAAAAAAGGATTATGTTAGAAAAGTTTTTATGACTTTAATATTGCATGCTATGAAAATATATAGATTTTTTTTGTACTTAGTGAAGCGAGATTTAATCTTATCAAACGCTCATAGGCGGGCGCGCTCACTGATTGGTAAGCGATCAGTGGGTTAAGCAATTTTAGGCGCGGTCAGTCACTAGATCGGTGAACGCATACTGTTATTTCAAGCGAGCTTCTCAGTGCTTCGAAGGGCACGTAAAAAGCCGGTCCCGGCTGCTATCTATTTGATAACAGTCGATAAGTCAAATCAGACGTTTCAACGGTCGACATGAACAACTCTGACACTATGTCGGCTACTAGCCACTCGATAAGAAGAATCTTATTGTATTGTCCGAGGTATGTTTTTATAGATTTACATATTTCTTAGTCGTAGTAGAGTCTCGCTGTTTTTCGGCAAGAATGCGATATTTCAACTGATGAAGTACTGTCCGGTCACAAAATATCAACGTGAAATAGTAGTATCCGTAGTAAGTAATTATTTTGATGAGTGGCATTCCTCTCTTAATCTTCAGTAGAGGTTTGATTTTGTCAATAAATAACAAATACTTGAATAAAATATTTGGTAAGAACTAATTATTATTCGTCATTGCTATACCCAGTTTTTAAAAACATTCTCTTATGGTATTTTTTTAAAGCAAATAAAAGTAGTAGATTACTTTATGATCGTTAAGATATCTAAAGTTAAATAAAAATGTTCACAAAACTTTTCAATTACATCTCAATTTTATTTAAATGAGGACGTTTCGAACTTCGAGAAGTTTGCTCTGGTCCTATTTGTGAGAAGTCAAGTCAATACAGCAATTGGATTTGGACGAATTAGAATTTTGAAATTGTTGGCTAATCTGTGTAATTCAAAGTTAGGTCGCGTCGGACCGACCTTGTAACGAAGTTAAGCATTTCAAACGGTTTAGTCATTTAGAGTTTTCGATTAAAATTTGTGGCTACTAGACCCTATAATAAAAAAAAGTGAAAATAGCGTATTAATACACCACAAGGTGGGTTAGGCTCTTCTCATTTTAAGAAGCAGGATTAGGCGCTTTATCAACCACTATTGACTAACATATCTGTCTAAGACTTTTTGAATAAGAATTATATAAGAAACGTAGATCTAAGATTAGTAGAGCCATGGTTCTGCTCGATCGGGGATGTACTACTCTGTCACAGGAAGTCGGCGTAAAGTAACAGTATCAGTAAGTTCTGTTGCGTTTCGTGCCATGAATGAGAGTGCTGGAATATGAAACAGTAAGTACAAGGCAATACAGTTATGTACACCTAATGATGGATAAGAAAGATGTCCTCAAATATATTTTTTATCAATTTAGTACAAAATACTAAAATACTATAATCTAACTAATGGGGGGGACCTTTGAGTTTATAGCATTGTTAATTTAATGAAATCAATTAATTTGATTAAAGTAAATGAAATATTTCTTTCAAATGGAAACAGTGCATAATCAATAAGTTTATTTATACTAATGTTATTTTGCCTGAAATAATGTTGGATCTCGCATCCAATACTAATTTGTCGTTAATTTGTGTCCATTGTACAGCGTTAAATCAATGCAATGCATTATGTACGTAATGTGATTATTCTATGCGTTCATTAGTAATACGATTTTATGTTTAATCAATAACAATTAGCACGTGACAGCTAAAGTTGGATTTATGGTTTTAATAATGATTTAGTTCTAGTAAGTATTGACTATTTCTTTAAATCTTCTAGTTTAGCGAAACGAGGTCTCATGTATGTATGATTGTGTGTTTGCTTAAAGGTAACTGTTGAGTCGTTATTCATCCTCAATCCTAAAGAAAAACTTGCATGTATGGCTAATAAAAACATACGCACCCAACGGGAATCGAAACCTAGAACGGTTTAAATTCCGATCGCTTAAAGTTTAAAGCTGGCTCGCTACCGCTACGCTGCTGTGGTCGTTAAAAACGCTGTTTGATAGATTAGGCTCCCAAATTAGTCCTATATACATTTTCTGATAATTTTATCGAGGTCTCCGAAGATAAAGAATGGAATTATTACAATATAAGAGTTAAATATTTGCGATCATTGCATGAATTCCCATTCTTTTGTATATATGCCGTAGAGCTTAAAATTGAAACGTAATAGTACTTAAATTTTTGAAAGGTTTTATTTAGCTTGCCTTTATGTCTTGTGTGTGACAAATCTGAGGAATCAGAAGATGTATCAAACTTTTTTTGGAGTGTCTATAGCTGTTGGTCGTAGTGGCCTCAACAGTTTTACTGTTGTTTTTACGCGGGGCTCAAGTTGAAGCTGTTCCAGGGGCTCCTGCGAGGTCGAATCTAAGCTTGTGACGTCACTGGGAAGTTATATAAGATGCATAAAAGCATATTAAATAATACGAGTGGTTGACTGTTGGTGTAGTACATAATAGAAAAATGGCACGTCCCACGTTGGATGCACTTTTTTTAGATCTGATCGATGTCGTAATTTGATGATGCTATGATCATACGGTCGGCCTGGTGACTAATGGCGATCTATGAATGCATGCGATACTTGAAGTATCACATGCGCGTTGCCAACCCAAGGGATAGAAAAAAAAAGAAAGGAACAGAGGAGATGGGTGATTAGGCCTCCGGCGTCTTCACTGAACGCACAAGACGCAACAGTACCTGCTGATACTGTTACTTTATGCTGATTTTCTGTAAGACGGTAGTACTTCCTCGGTCCATTTAAAACACTTATTTTTACTTTTATTACATAATCTGCATCACTATTACGTTTTTTTACAGCAGCTACAGAAACCATTGAATTTAATTTTTTCACGATTTTTTAATATTTTCAAAACAAAAACAATACGTTAAATATATTCTTCTGTAAACTTCCACTCGTTTCCTTCATAGTATCGATTTTTAGTATACCACTTCAGACTGTTATCCTCAGAACAGTCCCTAGGGAAGACGCTGGATACATGCAATGGACCCCGAATACATTATACCCAGTTATCGGCTTTTATGGTATGCTTGCTTCGTATTTCAATTAATTTTATTACCTGTTTTCTAGATTTATACTATTTAAAATTTCTTATTAAAGGATACGTATAAAAATGTATAATATATTATACATTTTTAATACTTTACTTAAGATTTTACTAATAATGTATATGGTTATAAATTATTTAAATTTTAACGATTAAAAAAATTTAATTTCTTGCCAATCATTTTAATTTTTTTTCTCTCTATATTGCTTTTTCTACTACATCATCTGTGGAAAACTGTTATTGGCTACCCTTAATGTAACTCAAAATTTTAATTCCTAGTATTTAAGCTGTTGTTGTCCTAAATTTAATAAATAAAAGTTTCAATGACACTTTACCAGTTCACAGTCTCAACAGTGGATATAATAGTTAAACAATTACCTTGTACCACATAAGGTATGTCGGACTGTGAACCGGTGAAATGTGACAGCAATGATTTGATTAAATGTGTGTTTTTGTAATGCTTAAAATATTGTACCTATATGCGGTACATAGCTATATTCTACCTTTAGTCTCGAAGGTTGCGGGTTCGATTCCCGCTCGGGCAGATGGTTGTTAAAATTTCTGTTTCGGTGTGGGTGTTTTTCCGTGTGGGTCTTCCCACCGTGCCTCGGAGAGCACGTTAAGCTCTCGGTCCCGGTTGTTATCACATAACATCTGATAATAGTCGTTAACTCTGATAAGTAAACTGCTCTTATCCAATGAGTTACTGGTACGCCCTTAGGGTTGCGGAGGTCAGATGGCAATCGCTCCGTTTAAAAACTAGTAACTTGTTAAATCCGGATAAGAATAATAAGCAGACCCTCGATAAATAAAATACCGGGAATAATGCTAGAAAAAGAAGATGCGGTACGTACCCATAATAAAAACTATTTTCAAAATTGTTGCCTGTCTGTCTATGTTTGTTTCAATTAATCAATGAAATGATTTGATTGACTTTGACGGGTCTAGAGACAGCTTAACTTAATAAAGCAGATTAACTTAACTTACTTTTATTATTGAAATAGAATTAATGTTTAGTACAATACAACAATGAACAATACTTCTGGAGATCACGCAAGCGAAGCCGCTGAGTTAGTTTGTTATATATAAAAACAACAACCGACTTCAACAATAGTGATTGTAGGTAATTAACTATAATACTTTAAGAGCTTTCGATGTGTATCTAAATCCTCATTCAGATCACCATAAAATTTACATGGGACAAGTACGAAAGCATACCCTTTTCAAGGAGAAAGGAATAAATAAAGTTGGTTCCTCCTATTTCAGATTATTTAAAAAAAAGTAAGTTGGTACTTTTTTCTGTTATTGCAATACTTTTAGAAACGCCTTATTTCTTCCTATTCTATTTTCTTATAAGTTTAATGGTATAAAATTTGGAACCTTACACTCTTCGAAGATTTTTTTTTTAAAATAGGAGAGGATTGGCTCTTTTGTTAGCATTCGCCGGTTTGACAGGTAAAGTAATACAGATTATTATTTATCAATTATTAAATATGTATGTGGTAATTAAATAAATAATAAATGAGACGCTCATAGCCGAGTGCACCCGCTGATCGGTAAACGATCGGTAGGCTAAGCAACTTTAGGCGCGGTCAGTCACTAGATGGGTGATCGTATAGTGGTATTTCAACCGAGCGTCTCCGTGCTTCGGAGGGCACGTAAAAGTCGGTCCCGGCTGTTGACAATTAGACAACAGTCGAAAAGTCAAGTCAGAGGCCTACGGGCGACCTGAACAACTCTGACACTAGGTTGACCACTAACCAATCGATAAGAAGAAGAACTAACTAACTTTGAATGCTTTATCTACTTTATATATATATCCGAGTAAAATGAAGCCTCAATAGCTCAACGGTAGCAGAGCTCACTTAGCTCCGTTAACGCGAGAGTCGCGGGTTCGATCCTGACCCCCTAGGGCCATTTTCGTACCCACTCCTAGCGCAAGCTTCGAGCTTATTTGAAGGGGCAATAGGAATATTAGTAATGCCTTGAAAAAGCATTGCTAATATATATATTTTTTTTAATCTAAATGTAACAACGGTTTTTTATAGGAAATCATATAAATATGAATGCAGAATTTAAAATCAAGAAAGACGTTTTAATAACCCAACCCCGTAATTACTTCCGTTAATTTATATGATCTTATACCGTTCAGCGTTTGAGGCTAAACTATTATACAAAAGCAACAAGGACCCAAGGTAATGGTTACATTCTACGCTTACGTAGCTATCAACTCCATGATGTCTTGCTTAATATTATTTCTGCATAAACCGTTTCTCCTGCGGCGTCTCTAGGGATGTCTTGAACACAGACGGACACACGATACGACCTCTAAGTGTCTTTGTTGCAGGTAAAAGCTAGGTAAGAGCTGCAGAATGCGAAGTCGTTTTATTTCTAGCTATACATGTTTTAGTAAGGAAAGTCTTTAGTTATAAATTGTATATTTAAAACACTTTCTCGTATGTAATTAACTAATGAATATATTTGTAGATATCGTTGCGGGTTCGATTCCCGCTCGGAGCAGATGTTTGTATTAATCGTACAGGCATGTTTTCCGGTCTGGTTGTGTTTGTCCTTGTCATTGTGAATGTTTCCGGACCCCCGACACAGGATATAATTATCCTAATGGGGGCCGTTGAGTGTGTAGCGTTTATTTATTATTTATTTATTATCTTATTGTTATATGATCTATGTACATGCCGGGCCATGGTGAAAACTATAGAGATATATAGACATTAACCGAAGGTCGTAGGTTCAAATCCGGGCAAGCTCCTCTGAGTTTTCAAGTGCTTAATTTGTGTTTCAAATTTATCTCGTGCGTAACAGTGAAGGAAAACATTGTGAGAAAACTTGCAAGTCGTGAAAGAAATTCTAAGACATATATGGCTGGTGGTAAGGGTTAAAAAGGTCCGCCTGGTTACCTATTACCGTACGTTGGTGGAAAACTCGTGAAGTGACTGCTCGTCAGCCGCGTTTCGAGGTCAGCCAGCGTATAACCAGTTCTATCCTTATAAAGGTCGGCAATGCATATGCATGCCCTCTGGTGGTGCAGATGTTCATGGCAGCGGTAAGCGCTTAAGCACATCAGTAGTGAATTAAAAAAGAAGCAATGTACAATGCACATCTACCTATCATAAAGCCTGAGCCTCACTACTCTTAATCAATTCTAACTCGTGAGCCAGTGTAACGATTACCGTAATTATTTGTAGTATTCTTATTCTTCCTAACATCATCCTGGTGTACTTATTACCCAGCGTTTGCTTATTACTTTTATGTAGATTTGATGTGTTACTGGTTTTGACACAGAGCCATTGGTATCCGACCTTCGCAACACTAAGGGCGAACCTGTAACTCATTGGATAAGAGCAGATTATCTAACTAGAGTAACGATTCTTGTCAGATGTTATGATAACAACCGCGACCGACAGCTTAACGTGCGTCCGAGGCACGGTGGGGAGACCTACGAGGACAAACGCCCAAACCGAAATAGACATTCGTAGCAAATATCTGCTCCGAGCAGGAATCGAACCAGCGACCGTCGAGGCTCAAAGCAGGCTCACTACAAGCACGCCACAACGGTCTCCAGCTTAATGGTATGAATACGTTATTTAGTTCAGAGAGAAATGTAGTGTATACCAATTCTACCAATTTACTTTCAAATAAATATGAATTTATTTATATAATGTTTCAATAATACGATATTGGATTTATGACCAAGCCAGAAAATGAAAAACTACAGGCGTCTGGTTGTTTGACCTTGCCTTTGGTTAACAACTCAGCTTTGTACCTTTTGTTTAACATGGGTTTCTATGTCTGACTGAAAGACGAATGTTATTTTAATAAAAAAGAAAATGTTTCGTCAGCAAATTGAAACAACTTTTTTTAACAATAATTCTGCTTATAAAATAATATTTCAGTCTATATATTTTCAAGTTCGTTTCTAGGTAGACGCTAGACGCTTGTTATGAAGAATTTATTTGAAACCTTAATTAATATTTTCTTTTTCGTTGCGTTTCAAAACGAATTATGTAGGCATCTATTGATAACAAGCAGTTATTGTTTGTCCTTTTATATTATATTTTAAACCATTAGCATGATTAAAAAAAATTAAGGCTGAATATTTCATTAACGAATCGCTTAATGAAAAATTGAATTCATGCCAAATGACTAAACAGCGGACAAATGGAAGAACTGACTGATGGACATGGCGATACTACATAGGTAAAAAAAACAGAGAATCTATGGCGCGCTGCACGACCTACTATACTTATTTACTGCGAATTAATAATTAATTTATGTATAATTGCCAATTAATAATTAAGATTTTATATATGTACGAAGCCAGCGATTTTCTTATGTTTTTAAAATAAACGGCAGATAAACGTAGTATGTGTTTATTGTTTCGTAACACAATTTCAACTAACTCAATTACTCGATTACAAGCCCTTTTATACTTTTCAAATATCAGTATAATTATCAACTACCCACAAAATATCAGGATAGTTAATAAGCTACCTACAAAGTTATATCTAACATCTAACATATAGAAGCACATACTCTTTGTCGAATCATAATTTCCAATTCATAACACTAGATAAACTTGTAATTATATACTTAGAGGTGACTAACCGATCAAACGCAGGCGTTCTAAGCACATCCTACAAGATACTTACGTTAAGATATCAGACAATGCCCCGTACACTACAATGTCACGAATACAACACAGTCTACGACGGAGGAGACGAAGTACGCTGTTTCACACGTTGCGACGCCCTTATGTCGTTTGGCGAGTCTATCGGTTAGCATGCGCTCAAAGTCTTCCTTACATTATTGATGACGTCCTAAGCCGTCATCGTTGTTGGTATCTATAGGACAGAATCAACTTTGAGTCCCTGCGAGGGCTGTCTTCGTTTCACAGTCAGGTCTCAGTAATCAACCTTTTAATCCAGGGACGCTGTCAAGTAAGTTCAAAATTAATAAAATTCAATTAAGAGATTCAATGGATCAACGTTAGAAGGGCTGACTCCGCTCCGTTAACGCGAGAATAGCGGGTTCGATCCTGACCCTCTTGGGCTATTGTCCTATCCACTCCTTGCGCAAGCTTCGATCTTATTTGGAGGGGCAGTAAGAATAGTAGTAATGCCTTAATATTCTTTAAAAAAAAAATAAACACTATATATTAAGTGTATTTATATCTGTTTTTAAAATTTTAAATTGGTAAAACAAAATTAAAGGCTGAGAGTTGGCAATTGGCAAGTGTTTGTCGCATCGAGCTCAGCCGTGATCTGCAGTCGAATGCAGTGGAATGCACAATGCATACAAAGTTAACTGCGAATCCAGTGAGCTGTGATTTCTCCCTATATCCTCCAGATGGCTACGAGAAGTGACAGAGTGATTTAGCGGAGATACGAATGACGGCACGTACTACGAAGCTATTTATGAAGTTTGAAGTTTGAACTACGGTTGAAGTTTTTATATTATAAAGTAATATTTAAGATAGACAAGGCATATTATAATTTCATTTCTTTTAAACACATTATTCAAATGAAAGCTTTTTGAATATTCAACCGACTTTGAGGTTTTCAAACAAGTCGCATAGAAATGTCATTAAACTTAAGTATTTTGCTTTTTAAATCAGAATAGAGGTCATTGCTAAGTACAGCGTAGACAAAGTAGCCATTTTCTTATTTCAAAAAAATTAAATTATCATTTAACAGACTGTTAATCGTTTTGATAGACAATAACTAATTGTGTTAACCTTGACATAATCATTTTTATCAGACGATTATGATATGACGTCTTACCGATTATTTGATGTGATAAACAAGTTTTAAATACTTTCAATAGTAGCTTGGATGCGATTTCATGCAAATTTTACTAGGAACTCATACTTGTAATGTTGAATGTAAAACTTCTTTGAAAGCCGCCATTAAGTTATATTTCATGAGTAACATAAGCTACTTGCAAAATAGTAAGTTACTTGTCATTTAAGAATACACAAAAATTTACAATTAATTATATTATTTATTTACAAGAAATAATAGAATAAATTAGTATAATACAAATGATGAGAAATGAGACTATTAAGATAAGATACATTGAATACTTAAACTTATTATGAAACATAAATAATAAATAAAGGCTAAACACTAAATCCATTAGGATAGTCATATCTTGTGTCGGGGGTCCGGAAACATGCGCAACGACAAGGACAATCACGCCCAGACCGGTACACATGTCTGTATTGTCAATACAAACATCTAGCTCGAGCGGGAATCGAAGAATTAATATAAATAAATAAATAAACGCTGCACACTCAACGGCCCCCCGAAGGATAGTGATATCTTGTGTCGGGTTCCGGAAACACATACAAAGATAAGGACAAATACACCCAGACCGGGAAATTTGCTTGCATGCTCGATATAAACATATTATGCTCCAGGCGGGAATCGAACCCACGACCTGTGGCGTTTAAGCCAGGTTCGCTACCGCTGCGCCAGAACTTCGTCTAATGTAAGTGACCCTTAATCGAGGTATTAATTTAAAATAAAATAACGTTAAATTATAACAAAAATTACTTGGCAACAAAATAATTCACTAATCTCGATATGTTGCAGAATTATGATGCGTATGATATATTAAATTATTAATACGGCCAGATAATTATCTAGCTGCCGTCAATACTTCAATTGACCTTGATATTTTTGCTCTTTTGTGTGTTTCCTGATGACTGCTATATATAAAACTAACCAAGAATGATATGACAAATTTTAGAGATATGATAGTTGTTGCAAGGATTATGAATGAAACGGATAATACATCTAAGCATAAATATTGATAAAGTGGCACATCGACTACCGGTGGTTTAAAGGTAAAATTCTGATTTCTTGCGGCGAACTCCGTCCAGAAAATTGCACTATCTAGTGCTTTTATTGGTCGATCGTGCCACGCTCTAGATAATTGTTTTACTTTTTCTCGAAACCTAAAAAGATAAGTAGAATAATTAATTGTTTATTTGATGACTTTTAGGATTAACAAATATTTAACACAAATTGCGTGAGATAGCTTGGGGAAGAGCACCACAATCGAAAAAGAGATTTTCGGATTGATTGAAGAAAATATTAATGATACTGCATTCCTAAGAGCCACATTTGAAGAGAGAGAGGAGACGGACCACAATATTTTTGTTTTGCTTTGGGTCCATGTATGAGCAGTATGCAAAAAAAGGACGAAAAAGTGGTCTGCATGTTTAAAAAAAATCAAGGGCGATCTTTGGTGGACTACTCCTTATATAGAACAAGAACGACAGGTTTGATATTAGACCAAAAAAAAACAAATTAAAATGTATTCATTACTTTCAGAGTCTATTGAAGTTTTAATGTAGTCCATTGTAGACTATGACAATACGACACTTTTATAGCTTAAAAACAACCAGACTTAGTACCCTCAAAAATTATTCTTTACTTTCAGAATCTATTATAACTTATATTTTTAGTTCAGTTCAGTTAAAGTTTCGAAGATAGCTCTAATGTGCAGTCACATGCCATACTAGAATCTGGCGTAAGACTACATTATCGTTAAAAACAACAATAATTATGGAGGCTATTCTCAGTTAGTTATCTATGACTACACCATATCACAATTTACCTTAGAATTTTATATTATTATACTCACGAAGGGTTAAGGACAGTTCTAAATTTTTCAAGTAGATTGTCAGTAGTCAGATTTTCTAGAGATATTTGAACACCCAGGCCGCTTTCTTCGATGGCCGCGGCATTTGTTGGTTGATCTCCATAAATTGGCATGCCTACTATTGGAACTCCATGATATATTGCTTCTGTAGTTCCTAATTGACCACAGTGTGAGAAGAAAGCTAGAACGTTGGGATGAGCTGTAAGTTCAAGAACAAAATTAATTATAAAAGTTATGTAATATAATATTATAATTTTATTTGAAATCTATATAGAAATACCCGTGAAAAAACAAGTCAAATAATACAAATATATGCTTAGAACTCGTAGCTAAACATTATAGGTAAGGTCGAAAAAAAAAATTGTGTTTACCTAATATATCATTCTGAGGTAGCCATCTAGCTAAATAAATATTTTGCGGATTCCCAGGTAGTTTATTTTTATTCCACTTCCACACAACACGTTGAGGTAACTTAACTAAAGCGCTGATTATGTTTTCTAACATAACTTGTGACATGGAAGATGCTTTTAAAACAGTTCCAAAACTAATATAAATAACACCATGCTCGGATTCATTTATAAATTTCTGCAAGTCCTGTATATAAATAAATCACATTATTTTATTATTTTACTTAATATCCGTGGATTATCAACGACGTTAAATATAATGTAAAAGTTAATGTATGTTTCATATATACGGGCAGATGTTTGCATTGATCTTACAAATGTCTACCCGGTCTGGGGGTTTGTCCTTATGGGTCTTTCCACCTTGCCTCGGAGAGCACGTTAAGTTTCGGCCTCGTTTGTTATTACATTACCTCAGATAATAATCGTTAACTCTTAATAAGTAAATTACTCTTATCCAATGAGTTACTGGTTCGTCCTTAGGGTTGCGGAGGTCCAATGGCTATCGCTCTGTGTAGTAATAAGCAGACTCTGAGTAAATACTTGTATAATACCGGGCAAAATGCTAAGAAGAAGAAGAAATGTGAAAGCAATATTTTTCAAGATATTTAAGCACTATATATAAGGATATTTAATGCAAAAGTTACAGGTTCGATCTTTATCCCTTGGACTAGTGTGGTACACACTCCTAGCAAAAGATACACAGTAAGTTAGAGGGACTTTTCTTCTAGTCTTTAGTTAGCATTATTACTGACTTGAAAAAGCAATGCATTACTTATAATATTTGTGACAAAAACTTACATCAGGTAGAGGCTTCGGTTTGGCTACATGGTAACCACCAACTTCAATAACATTAGGTGGCAACAAGGACGATCCGGATAACATAAAATTTTGATACAGGAGCACCAATTTTATGTCTTTTGCCAATTCGTTTAATGGAGGAATATCAGTAAAAAAGTCTGATACTATAGATTCCTCTAATGCTCTTGTAAAATAATCATTAATAAGATTTATGTAAATGTACAAAATAGATCTTTGGATCCTTTGTAAGAAGCTAGGTTTAGTTCCACCTTCCAAGAAATCGAATGATGTGTATGATGGGTTATACGGGACACCATACCTGCTATAATGCCACGGCAATAGCGTGTGAGAGGTAATCCCTATTACTGGCGCTCCTAAAACGTGTGCTAATGCTAAACCACAATCACTATTAAATTGTTCCAGAACTATTAAATCAAATTTCGTTTGTGATTCCAATAAGTTTTGAATATTTTCATCTTCAAATAATATTCTACATGTAAGAGGTCCTCCGAAGCCTTGCAGTAATGTAAGAGAAAGAAAAATAACAAACACAGATCTGCTTATCGGATGACTTATTTCAACGGATTGTGAATTCTGTCCCAAGTCTATATCATGATAATTTGGCATGGGTTCTTTTAGAGGATAATAGGATATCACTGTTACATTGTGACCTCGATTAACCAGCTCTCTTATATAAGGAGAAAAAACGAAAAAATGGCTTTTTGCCGGTAATGGAAACACACCTAAAATATTTAATGTCTGCACTTCAGAAAAACAGCTTACAGTTAATAGGATTATGACTTTAACTGAAAACCACTTCACCAACATTATAAATACAAAAAAAGTAGTTTAACACATTACAACGCTGTTGTTTAAATTAGTCGACTGAGTGAAAAATTTACAGTTATCTACACTAATTGAGGCTTAAAATATATAAAGATAAATCACACAAGCAGAAGATAAAAAAATTGATTGTTGTTATCAATTATTTAATTAATAGCAAAATTAGTGGGGGGCTTATGTAAAACTAATATTCTTCACTTACAGAAATTATTGTGAGAATGGTGAAACCTTGGTATTACATTAACTACTTCCGAGGAGTTTGGAGTTTTGGATGTGGCGGAAATGGATACGAATAGAAAATTGAAATATAATATGTCTCAGCTACTCCTTATAATTCCCACTATCAGCTAGTGAAAGTCCCATCATAATAATTCCAACCATAACGGATATTAATCAGAAAAACAGACAAACCAAAAATTATAAAAATAGTTTTTGTTATAGCTATAATACGTGTATATTACAATAATTGTACTTTAATATGCATTTATTATTGTATATTATTTAGTAATTTATAAAGTCAAAATAACATCAAAACGTTTACAGAAATTTGTAATTTTTTAAATCTACATACTGTACTGACGAAGTTTGAAAAAGATATCGCAAAAAATCTTGTTTTTTGAACGATTAAACTAAATACCTGTTATCATATTTGTACTAAGCATAAACATGTCGTCTGATCGATAAATTCTCAGACTTAAGGTTGGGCTCCTAGATTTTGTAGTGTTTATTTATTTGTTTATTCTAATTCTATCTATTTTGATGACCATTTTAGCGCAGCGTCAGCGAACATTTCTTAAAGTATATTGATCTCGAGTTTAATTCCCTCTCGGTGCATATATTTGTATGGAGCAAAGAGGTATGAGTTCCTGTCTGGTTGATTTTCCTTGTGTTTGGTACAAGTTTCTGGAACTGTTGAGTTTGTAGCGTTCAATTAGTTTAATATTAGAATAATGGCTTCCAGTTGTTCTGTGTAGCGTTTATTTATCTTTAACGTTACTGTAAGGCCTGGATGTAATAAAAATTAATTTTCAAAAAAAAGACTGACCTTTTTACGTGTCATTTGTTGAATGTGTAACGAATGTTTCATTACAACTTTCAATTAAAGCAAAGTAAACTTTTGTAATACGAATTTATTTTTAAACTAGCTGCGCCCGCGGCTCCGTTCGCATGGAGTAGCGATTTTTCTTTTTTGCACGGAACCGTTAAATAATGTCGGTTTTATAACATTGGCTATGTGCCTGTAGATTTCCCGTTAAAATGGGTCCAGCCGCTTCAGCCGAGTCTAGACGGAATAAACAAACAGACTTACAAAAATTAAAAAAAGAAATGATTTGTTATATAATTACCATATATACTTTCATAATGTTATGCATTTAGTCACAAGCTATTAATTTGGAATAACAAACAGACACTTCAAATTTATTTATTTGTATAGACTAGTACTGGTTGTAAAAAAAGTCGGTCACATGTTGGCTGCGTACGGTTACTTTTATAAATAATTGAACACTCATTACGAATTTTAGACCAGAATTTATACGTAGAAATACCGAGGCTACTTATTAAATCAGCTGGCGGTTAGCAACTGTGTGCACGTGTTGATTAAAATTACAAATATATTACCTACAAAAATTGTTTCTTATCACCCTACAATTTATTTATACTAGTACTTTTCTTCCGGTATTTTTGCCCAGAGTCTGCTTATAACTCTTATCCTTGACAGGTTTTTTTACACAGAGCGATGACCAACTCATTTGATATGAGCATATTACCAATCAAAAGTTATGAGATGTTATGATAACAACTGGGATTGACTGAGGATGAATGAGGAGTGTAAATATCCGCCCTTAGTTAAAATCAAACCAGAAAGTGATTACATAAGAGCAAATTAACTGTCAAGAGGTAACGATTACTGTCCGATGTTATGGTAACAACCGGGACCGACAGCTTAACGTGCTCTCCGAGGTACGGTGGGGAGGCCCACAGTGACAAATGCCCAGACGGAACAGATATTTGATACAAACATCTGTTCCGAGCGTAAATCGAACCAACGACCATCGAGGCTTAAAGCAGGCTCGCTACTAACACGCCACAACGGTCGTCAATTTATTTATACTATTAGTATATAGTGTTAAGCTCATACGTAGATTTTTCTATCTACAAATGCAAACTTAATTGTTTGGCCAAAGGAAGCCACTAACATAATTCTTAGGCCCACAAAACTTCACCAGTGAGGCTCTATGTCAGGCAACTCGACGCACGAATTTTACTGCTTCGCATACTTAGAAAACTTTACATACTATGAAGGAGTGTCTTTCATCAAACACAAAACTTTGTACACCTATCAAAACTCTAGTTTTACATCATCTAGTTCTCAGACTCTGCAAATGACACTTTAATCAATTTTATGTACATTTTGTTTAAGCAGCAGAGTATTTTCTACAAAGGCAATATTATATTCTATTCCGATTTATTATAATTCTCCCCAAATTATAAACAAAAAACATAAATTGTCTAGTATTTTTTTTGTATATAAAAGTCAGTTAAATTATATTCGGCCTTATCTAATATATAAAAAAATAAGGGCTGTCCACCCCAAATTTTTTTTTTTTGGTTAATATTTTTATTTTTTATTTTTTTATTATGTGGCATTGAAAAATACATACGACCCTAATTTTTCACTATTTTATCGCCAACCCCTGCTTTTTAATAGCCTTATTAGTCAATCAAAAACTTTCACCGGGTAGAGGGCGTTGCTATCGGATCCCAGATTTTTTTCGGGGCAGGACAACGTCTGCCGGGCCCGCTAGTTTAATTATAAAATGTAAGTTATTAGAGATTCATGTATTTTTATTATATTGTATTTTTATTATATATCCCGGCTTCCTTGGGAGGAGAACTGGGTTATGTGGGATTCCATGAAAAGGTGACAAGGGACCCACGGAAACCTCCTTCTTCTCCTGCGTTTGTCAGGTTGCGGGAACTCTCGTAGAACAAAACATAGCAATCCCCATGGACTATTGTCGTAGCAGCAAAAGCGCAAGCTAAAAGCTTATTTAGAGGAGCAATAGGAGTATTCATAACGTCTTGAAAAAGCATTCTTCTTATCGAGTGGTTAGTGGTTAACCTAGGGTCCACGTCGCCTGTAGGCCTCTGACTTGACTTTTCGACTGTTGTCAAATTGATAACAACCGGGACCGACTTTTACGTGCCCTCCGAAGCTCCAGACACGCTCAGTTGAAATACCGCGATCACCCATCTTGTGACTGACCGCGCCTAAAGTTGCTTAACGCAATGATCGTTTACCGATCACTGGGTGCACTCGGCTATGAGCGTCTCGAAAGCATTGGCTAATATTCTTAAAAGAAATAAAAGATGGCATAATAACATAAATATATTTGTAAAATTGTTCGTAGTGTGTTCACGTTCAGTAAATCAACAACATCATTTCAAGAGATTTAAATTGGCCGCCTTTTAAACGTCAATCCGAGACTGTGGTTGTTTTAATAGAATTTCATTTACTACTCTTTTGCTGTCAGCGTTGCAATATTAGTTTACAGGCCAGCCCTACTTTCAACGTCATAGCTTTAAGATACATTGTTTTTTAGGATTACGTAACCAAAAGTACCAATGGAAACTCCGAAGCAACCAATGTACGTACTGTCTGTCAGCGGGCTGTATCTCACGTAAAAAGTAAAGTTAATGTTTTCACAGAATATTATTCCTGTTGCCACTACAACAACAAATGCAAAAAATAAAGTAGGTATAATTTAAAAATAATGTGGTCTATACACAAAAAACTTGATATTTTTCACGTTTTTTTTTGCTGTATCTCATGAACTATAATAGATAAATAATTTTAATATATATATATTATGTATTTCTATGGTCGCTATAATAACAAATTTAATTTCAAAATTTAAGGTTCTCCTACAAGAAACTTGATATTTTTACACTACGGTGGCACGGAACCCTTTTTGTGTGACTCCGACACGCACTTGGCCAGTTTTTACATTTCATTTCGAGCCGGTTCCATTTTAATGCATTTAGATTTCCATTTCCTATTGTAATAAAATTGTTAATAGATAAGTTTCTTTCGAATCTGAAGCTCAAGAATATTTTCTTCTTCACTTAAAATACTGTAACGAGTTAATACTTTTCCGTCGCGAAATATTTCCAGTTTAATTTTCGCTACAAAACAAACTTTTGAAATTTAATTGCCGAGATGGATAATGTATTTAAGTTTCTTCCTTTCTTCATAATAATTGTCTCATTATTTGTAATGATAATTGTTTCAGAATCAATTTGACGACGTTGTGGCTTAGCGGTAGCGAACCTGCCTTAAGCACCACAGGTCGTGGTTTATATTCTCACTCGGGACAGATGTTTGTATTGATCATACAGGCATGTGTTCCGGTCTGGGTGTGTTTGTCCTTGTCCTTGGGCATGTTTTCGGAACCCTGACACACTACTAAAATGTTTAGTGTGAAAACAAATAATAAAAATATGTAGAAATAAATTCCATCAAAATATCTCAGTTGCTATATTTTTATTGCAAAATTGACCGTGGAGGTGCTACAATGTTTTCGCTCTAATTTTTCATTTTAATTGCTAGATTGCCAATTAAAATTGCATACCACATTTATTGCGTTACTACATAACTCAGTTGTCTTATAATTAATTCAAGTTCACACGTGATTTTTACGCAAAACAATGATAGTATTCATCGTATTGGGTTAAATTTTTATGAATACGTTTTGCAACTTACTAGGTAAAATGAGTTAAGCATATTTCTTATTTCATTAATTTCATAGTTTCTTATATTAAAATCTTAATAGTTTTACATAAATAATTAATGCGATAATCCGGGGATATAATAAAGAAATATTTAGATTTCAATCTTCTTCTTCTTACCATTATTCTCGGTATTATACGAGTATTTACCCAAGGTCTACTTCTTACTCTTGTTCGGATCTGACAGGTTACCAGTTTTACACAGACCGATTGGCATCTGACCTCTGTAACCCTAGGAGCGAACCAGCAACTCATTGGATAAGAGCAAATTACCCATCTTAACGATTATGAGATGCTATGTGATAACAATCAGGACCGTCAGCTTAACGTGCTTTCCGAGGTGCGATCAGAAGACCCACGAGGACAAACGGCCAGACCGAAACAGATATTTATAAGATCAATATAAACATCTGGAGCGAATCGAATTCGCAACCGTCGCGGCTATAAAGGTAGTTTCACTACCAGCACTCTACAACGGTGATCAATAATATAGTAAAATGCTGTAGGCATATTTCTTATTTATATTTTACCGATTTATTTATTTCATAGTTTGTTATATTAAAATCATAATTGTTTTACGTAAATAATTAACACGATAATCCGTGTAGGTATAAATAAATATTTAGATTCAAAGCTATGCTTATAACACTAGTGTAATGCAATTTTCACATAGTTTTTTGTTATAATAGTCGAGAAAATTTCAATGCATTGTGAATTGAAATATTTTTGCGTAACATATTGCGAGGCGCAAAACAATACCAGTAACCATTTAATCAACCTATTGGGAATGTTAGTATGACCAATCAGAGGTAAAGGTTAGATTACAAAGGCTACATGGTAACTGTTCCACGCACTTCGAACTCACAATAATTGAGCTATTGAGCAATAAAGCTGCTATCAAAAACTAATCTAACTTATAATGTACACGTATTGTTTTAAAATGAACGGGTTTTTGGGTTGTTGCTGCTTGCTTTCATACAATGTACTTTTGTTCTACAAAACTTTACTATATTTTTCGAAATACTCTTTATATTATACGACGGCGCAGCGGTGGCGAACTTGTCTTGAGCGCCACAGGTCGCGGGTGCGATTCCTGCTCAGAGCAGATGTTTGTATTGACCATACAGGCATGTTTTCCGGTCTGTGTGTTTGTCCTTGTCATTGTGAATGTTTTCGGACTACCAATCCAAGATATAATTATCCTAAATCCGTTGAGTGTATAGCGTTTATTTATTTATTTATAATTCCTGTATTCATTTTTATAAAAATCGAATTTATTGGATACACATGTATATGAAAGTCTGAACGGTTGATATTTGGACTATTTATAAAGGCTGTACCCCGACAGTATCTGATTAAATGTCAGCAATTTTTGTTGACTTCGAAACGATGAATTTTGAAACGTGCTATATAATAAATAGAGTTCTATTTGGCTCGATTTTATATTGTAATATTCTGTACTGGATCGTGTGTAGGTAAATGGAAAGGCGTGGTAGAGCGTTCAGAAATATAATATCCATTATTAGTAGTAAGGTGATCTAGTTGTAGGTTTGCAAGTGCGGTAGAATGCGGACGCCCACGCCTCGAGAACCTTGAACAGCAGGAAGTTGAAAGCAACTTTTATAATGTTTTTTTTTATTTGGCAGCAGTGACAGTCAGTATCTCATATATGGAGATTATTTACTTTTTAATTTTTTACATGTTTGTTAATACATACATAAATGCCTTTTTAATTATTCAAGAATTTGTTTTAAGGACGACATCTGTATAAAGTGACATTTTGTCCAAAACTTTATTTTAGTTATAATCAGCTATTAGCATTGTAAGTTTCGTATGGGTATTGTGAATTATGATTTACGAGAAACGACCTCTCAATTGGATTACGTAATTTTAATCTTAAGCCTAGTTCGGAAACAAAGGAAGTAACTTTGCACTTTACCAGTTTTACAACTGCGGCTGTACTTTAATATTTGTTACATGGGTGTTACGTAACATTTGCTTACGTCAATTTTTATTGTATTGTTGTGTATGTATGAACAATTATTTTTGTATCGAGATATTAATTATGGGTAAAAATAAAACAATAATTACTAATAATTACGATAATAATAAATTTATTTACAAGTATGCAATTATTGTTTCACACGCTTTCCATGTTTCCCGTATCTAACAATGATACTAACAACACTTTGTCCATTAGCACACAATATCACAGCAAACAACAATTAAGAAATGCTTTCGAAGCAAGCGAGCTCGTACCCGCAACTCTACCCTCTGATGACTCGGCAAATTACTAATTGATGCGAGCTTTTTACGTTTCAGGCATTACAATTCGCCGAGTCTCTATTCTCTAAGTAAGATTTATACTTTGTGGAATGAGTAAGTGTAGCCGTCAGGTGCACGGTTCAGACTGAACTTGCCAGGAGGGAAGAACCGAGATGGTGGTGGTGTGGTAGGCTCGTAGTAGTCTTGGTGTGAGGCACGAGGTGCGTTGTACTGTTGGGTTTGAACTCCACTGTATTGCGCCTGTTGGACTCCTGGGTAGATGTTGTTGTTGTTGTTGTTGTATTGTTGCTGAGGTTGGTACTGAGGCTCGGGCTGGTATTGGGGTTGGGGCTGGTATTGTGGCTGGGGCTGGTATTGTTGCTGTGGTTGAGCTTGATATTGTTGTCGTGGAGCTCCTTGGTTTTCGCGTTCGTATAATTCAGGATAATATTGTCCGTCATCTACGTTGGGCTTTCCACCATAGTTACGAGGTGCCACTGGGGCTGAGTACTGCTGAGGAGCACTGTATTGGGGTGCTTTGTAGTCAGGTGAGTTGTAACGGGGATCGGGAGTATATCCAGGGGTAGGAGCAGCAGCTTGAGGTGCGGTGGGTATGTGGTCTCCGCTGGCTTGGAATCCATTTTTACCGGCAACATAGTTCACAGTTTTCCTCTGTCCAGATGGGTCGATGTATGAATAACTTCCTCTTCTGTTGCCATCAGCATCAGTCTCTTCCTTAAAATTTATGCCATCTTCTTGCTGATACGCAGCTCCAAAAGCACCATTGCCGCTGAGGTAACGCGCCTCTTGCACAATGGCAGCTGTTTTTGGATCACCCGCGTATTTCGGAACTCGTCTAGCTCCTTCTTGTTGCTGACACGCGACCGCCGCGATCATAAAGGTAACCAAGAGCCTGTACATTTTGCTCAAAATGTGCACTGCTCGCGTGAAAGTAACAAAGTGTGTACTCGCGGGCGATTGAACTCGTTTTATAAGACAAGTAAAGGCCTTGACGCTTATTGGAAGGGCTTGCGGGTGCGACCACGAGTTTTATTTGTAGGTGACTATAATATATTATCTTTCTGCAATATATCGGATGCAAGTGGACACATCTAGGAAGTAATATTACATTGAAGATTGCTACTGTCGTTGTCCTTAAAAATTTATATGTTCGGAATCGAAATGTCAAGTGGAAGTAAGCTTAAAACATTTTCCTTGAAACCAAAATCAAGATAGGTGGTATATCACTTTATTAGGGACATGGGAAATCCAAATCCGTCATGATTCTTTTGTTTTCTAACACTATTAATGACAGTGTAGTTGAATTAGCACATGATATTAGATTTTCACATAGGATTATTTTAATGTTATGCAAGCTGTTTTGTTAATCGCTACTTTTGGCAATTTTAGATTTTAATTGTTGTTTGCTATAGGGTATTTTAATAGGTGTGAATTTTCAAATAATTGAACGGCCTAATCTCCGTCCGAGTCAGAGTAGTCCGATTTGAAAAATCTTTTTGCTGCGTAAATACCCTTTATATTAAAAAGGGCTTGGAATATGAAATAGGCTTTAATAAAATAAAAAGACACTTAAAGTAAATATTAAATACATTTTGCATGTCGAAATAAATCGATATCACAAATAAAGGTACAATAAAAAAAAGTTATTTAAAAGCAATCTAAAGAAAACGTTCATTTTTAATTTTAATATTTTGTTCGATCATTAAATTCGTGTTCTGTACTTTACTCGAATAATTAGAAATATTTAAAAAGTATGGTTGAATTTCTTTAAATAATCTTAATAGTTAAATGGCACTAAAAGATTGGCGTCCAGACACAATAATATTTTTTCGTATCTGTAAGTTGATGTATAAATGTAGGTTTCTTAAGTATTCATCGTTTTCTTTATTCTTTTTCCTTGATGAATTTCAATTCATTTTTCAAAAATGGTCTTAACTATGAAGGC
This sequence comes from Hestina assimilis, assembly GCA_023373885.1. NCBI lineage: Eukaryota > Metazoa > Arthropoda > Insecta > Lepidoptera > Nymphalidae > Hestina > Hestina assimilis. The sequence continues at coordinate 7,461,195 of CM041755.1, read as the reverse complement.
ATGCTGAATAATTATTGAAATATAAGCAGTAGAGTAATAATGTCTACATACTAGTAGTAGAAAAAATGTGTTGTTGCTACCACGGGGCTAATAAAATGTAACATATTACATGAACATAATATAATTAATATGCGTAATATAATGTGAGAATTAATTTCTGCAAGGGGTCATTCGCAAAGTCATTAGCTCGACTATTATGTTTTTTTTTTCTAGTTTAATAGTCTTAAATGTGGGGCGTATGTGAAATTATAATTTTATTTCCGCATTAGCTACCGTTATATACAATCATTCCCTTTTTAAAAGAATATTAGCATTGTTTTTTCAAGTCATTAGTAATACTCCTATTGCCTCTTCAAATAAGCTCCTAGCTTGCGCTAGGGGTGGGTACAACTATAGCCCAAGGTGTCAGGAACAAAGCTGTAACTCCTAAAACTTTATTTTGGATAAGGTGTTATATAATTTGATTTTTAATCAAGACGATCGCATCGAATGTGGCTCAATATAATAATAGGTTTTGTACCTTTATGTGGGTTGTCTTAATCAACTGTTCTGTTCTTTATCATTAGTGACTTTCATCAAATCTTGAATATTTATAAATACTTATCGGGAATTAACGCGGAAAAATTACCTTTATGGGTGCTTGACGTTTCGGACAGATTGCACTGACCACAACGTGGTCACAAGCAAATGACCAAAAATTTTACGAACTCTTTATAATTTATTATATTTTAATCTCCTCTTTTGTAGGGAGGGAATACAGAGAGTCTAACTCTTCGGTTTAACGACACGTATGTATCACTCTTGCTGTATAAGCTTTATACTCGGTGGTGATTTTTTCTTTACTTAAAGTCCTATTAGAAATAGAAATTTTATTTGTTTAAGATAATGTATAAAAGTATCGATTGTGAGACATCGTTTTATAAATAAGCAGTTAACCAGGTCAGGTGTTACGCGTATTTTGTTACAATTTATTACTTGGTCAAGAAACAGACATGTACGTAGACGGGTTTTATAATATAATTGACTGTGATTTACAATCACTTTCAAATTTTTTCTATGCGAACTATTAAAGGTTTGTAAACGGTTAAAACCTAGTTTGAGTAAATTTTGTTCAAAGGAAAACTTAATTTGTGCGTGTCAGTTAGGTTATGGTAATCTTAACCAAAGCAGACCCAATTCGGACTAAATTTCATACAATTATAATCCGTATACTAAATTAACCACACCTAAGAGGATAAAATCGCGTCCCAAATTTTACAAAGTATAATAATGCCTTTTACGTATATTTGTCTCGGTTATACAATTCGTTGTTTAAGTTTTATGATTATAACAGTACTAATGCCTTACTCCTCCCAGCACTATCCTCTCACAGAAAATCGACGTAATCTTTACGTATCGGTTTCTGTGATAGCGCCGGAATCCTTTCTCCCACTTGCTCTGTTCACTTCTCATCCCTTTCCTCCTATACTTCAGGTTGGCAACGCGCATGTGATACTTCAAGTATAGCAAGTGTTCCTGCGTTGTAGTTGCTTATCATCAGACGGACCGTATGCTGATTTGCCAACCTTCATGACATAAAAAATTAAGATGACTTCAAATTCATTTCCATGCAACTAGTTACTTGAACAAGTTACCATATCGATTAGACATTGGAACATGACAGCCTATGAGCACGTGGATGTTAGCCTTGCTTGCGAATTACTTAGACTAAACGAACTTGAATGATTAAATAATAAAGCAATCGTTTTAAAAACGAATGCTTTTAAAGTAACGTTTTAAGTCAGTAATAGTTTATAGGTTTTCATTTTTTAATTTGGACTAGAAGTAAGAGTACATTGTAACAATCCTTTTTTGGTTACGGGTTTACACCCTAGACTGCATTATTTTAGGGAATTCTTTATTTATTTTTTAACGAGTTTGAGTGTTGAGTGATACTAATAACTGCGGTTTAAACACAAAGGTTTGTATGAAGTTGAGATGCTATATTTTTAATGCGATAGCTATTCACAAATGCATAATATTCTTGTATAATTATAATAAAAGATATGCTACAATACAATGAAAATAACTTAGGGAAACTTAGAAATAATACGATCCTTTGATGCTATTAATTAGAAATTTCATTCTAGACGAATAAATAACTCAAAGGTTAATCATCAAATTACTAACTAAACTTTTCATTAACTTTAAAATTACTTGAATTACTCTGGGGTAACCTTTATAACGTATAAAGTAGTTGGTCTTTGTTTCTTGTTTCTATACATCACTACATAGTATAAAACAAAGTCCCTTTCTCTGTACCTATATCTCTATGTATGCTTAAATCTTTAAAACTGCGCAACGGATTTTGATGCGGTTTTTTTAATAGATAGAATGATTAAAGAGGAAGGTTTATATGTATAATAACATCTATTAAATAGTGGAGAAATACTGTTATTTTTGAGGTTTCTAATGTGTTGTCGTAAATAATCGTGCGGGCCACGGGCAGTAATGAATAAATCAAATCTATGATCGATTTTAACCATTTTTTCAGTGAATGACATAGGCTATATATTTTATACCCGTGCGACGCCGGAGCGGCCCGTTAGTTATATATATGATGAAATTAGTTTGACCGATTATGTTCTTTTCACGACATAATCACTTATCGTCTTCTTCATCTTCTTCCTAGCCATCCCGAAATTTTTGATCAGGGTCTGTTTATTACTCTCCGGATTTGACAGGTTACTATTTTCACCTGAGCGAATGCCACCTGACCTCCACAATCTAAAGGGCGAACAAATTACTCATTGGATTGGATTGCACCGACGGGTGACTCACAAAGACAAACGCCAAGACTGAAACAAATATTTATAACAAACTTCTGCACCGAGCGGGAATCGAACCCGCGACCATCGAGGCTCAAAGCAGGCTCACTACCAGTACGGTACAACGGTCGTCGCATAATCACTTACACGATTACCATAATTATTTTTGATAGAAATGTTACAATTGTTTTTTTTTTAAACCTATTTATTACTTACCGCCATTACGATTTTTAATGAGGCGCCTTTGAAGCAATATAAAAATAATTGGTTCCCTATACAATCTTGCGTTCCCTATTTCACCCCATCAAGTTTAATTTTAATCTCTCCATGGTACCTTTTATATACATACCAAAATTCATCATAATCAGTTCAGTCGTAAAGGCTTGAAAGAGTGACAAGCAAACAAAAAAAAATCACTTTCGCATAATAATATTAGTAGGGTTATAGCTCTTGATATTATTATTAAGGCACTCTTGTTATACGATTTATCTAAAACATAGTCAAGACATGAAAAAGTCACTTATTTCATTGTGTATAAATGAAGTTCTGTCTTCACGATATAGATTTTGTCCGAAAGGTCAGTAGCTGTCCGCGCTCAAGGCCGCGACCGATTCGCTATGCAAGAGCCGACACTGCGGGGTCCGGACAAATTCCTATGTATTGCGTTTAAATTACACATAATACTGCAAGTGTTGTCTGGTTTCCGTGGTTGGTTTTCATGTTATATAGGGTTTTTAATTTGTCAACCAAACTTCTAGCTTTTTATATAAAGCTGAAATTAATTCATAACATATATACTTATTAGTTATTCCTCTAAACAAGCATGTTGCTTATGTTAGGAGTAGGTACAAAATAGCCCAACTGAGTAACGGTTGACTCGAAATCTAAGTAGTTTAGCTTTAAGCTATAGCTTTTAATAAGCTAGTGTGTGCCATTTCTGTTTTTTTCATCTTATACTTGAGTAAATGCATTCACAATATTACCAAAAAATATTCAATTAAATTTACCAAAAATAGCATCTCTTTACTGTTTAAATAATTGCTTTTACATGTTGCGATACTGACTCGATAATGAGTGAGTAAGTTTAATGCAGGATTTCCGTCAGCTAAATACCTTTCATTAAACACTTAATTCTTGGAATTAACAATCACATTTGGGTGAATACTTTATTCAAATTATGAAATTAACAAAGGATACTATGACATGATAAACTTACAAATATTATATTTGTGCTAATAAAATAAAAAGGAAATACAATTGTAATAGAAATAAAACTCGCACTTTTAATGCACAATTTACAGACTTCGGGTGGTGGTCTTGTCTTGTTTCATCCCAAGTCGCACAATATACTTTTCCAAAGTCTTTAGCTCTCGTGACTTAGGCCGGTGTAGTCTGTCAAACCTTTGTAAACATAGATAAAGGGCTTTACTTTCGTTCACATATATGAAGTTAACTACTCCACATATGCTCCATATAATTGCGAATTAATCAAAGAGCAAAAAGAATTATTTTAAAAGCATTACATATATAATAATAAACTGACATTTCTGATATTTATAACCGGAACATCAAAATTTAATATATTAAACTCACATCCATTAGCTTAGTTTATCTTACCTTTGACAAATAATAACGTGAAATACTCAACCGAAATTATCTTAAAATATTCTGCACCCACGTGTCCTGTAATGACGTCATCGTAAGGTATTTCTCCTACGAGCAACTCGTAAAGTAATTACTTCAAGCGAGCAAATTGACCTCTATGATTTTTATCTGGATCACATATTGTCATATAAAAATATTCCTTTATTCCTTTGTTAATCGTGAATTATATGAATAAATGGATAATACACTGAAATCAATTATAAGAAGAAGGTATTTCTTATTTGGAGAAGATGTTGTTCACTATTTCTTCATTCTTAAATATAATTTTACTAATCATTATAAATTTAGCATAACGCTTATAATGACATACTCGTAATGAATCCTAATCCTAATATGTGAAAGTATGTTTGTTTATCTGTTTTTTTATGTCAGAGGGGGCAAACTTGCAGGAGGCTCACCTGATGTTGCCCATGAACATCTGCAACACCAGAAGGCATGCAGGCGCGTTGTGCTGACCTTTAAGGAAAAAATACGCTCTTCTCTTGAAGGTTCCCAAGTCGTATCTGTTCGGAAAGATCGTTGGCGGAAGTTGATTCCACACAGTGGTTGTGCGAGGAAGAAAATGTCTTCTAAATCGCGCTGTTGTGGATTTCAGACATCGAGGTGGTATGGATGGAATTTAGAGTTTTGTCGCGATGTCCGATGATAAAATTCTACCGGCGGGATCAATCCAAACAATTCCTCAGAACATTAACTGTTTTATTGACAAAATTCAAAAATGTCAAGTGGAATAAACTTGACATAAGCAATTTATTTATAATTTTCGGTATCTATACTATACTATTCTAGTCGCATAAAAATCAATACGATCGACTCCAATTCCAAAAAAAATATTTTTCATACATTCAACAAACAAAAAGACAGAAATCTAAATACTGTGTATATCTGGTAGACTAAGTAGATCCTTCTAAAGAGATTTTCCCTTCAACGTATCGACGCGGCCCATATGTATAGTGAGGAAGATAAAAATAAAAACTTACCTAATGGTGTAATTGATGTACCTTTTGTGCTGCTTGGAAACCTTTTTTGTCTTTTTCCTTGGCAACGGCGGCCAAAATCCTAGAATGTTGCCTCCTCTTAAATTAACTTTTTGCGGAGAGATACTCCCGCTCTAAAAGATTTTTTCAGGTGATTTATTGTTATCACTACTATTGTTCGTAAAAAGATAGGAAGTGCTGAGATGTTCACATAAATATGAACTTACTTAAGTATATAATAGTCTTTTGTTACAAATAACTATATAAAAAGATGTACCGTGCTGGTAGTAAGGCTGCTTTGAGCCTCGATGGTCGCGGGTTCGATATCTGCTCGGAGCAGATGTTTGCTCAAATGTCTGTTTCGGTTTGGGCGTTTGTCCTTGTGGTCCTATCATTACTTCGGAGAGCAATCGTTTAAGCTGACTGTGATAGGTAATTTGCTCTTATGTAATGAGTTTCTGGTTCGACCATGGGTTAAACAGTTCAGATGGCAATTACTCAGTGTAAAACTAGTAACCATTCAAATCAGGATAAGAGTATAAGCAGACACGGGTAAAACCGGGACTAATGCTAGGAAGATGTTCTTTTGTTAAAAATATTAATGTTGATTACTGCTTTGCGTTATAACAATAACATTAAGTTTTATAAAAGTTTTAGTTAATTATGAAAAAAATAGCTTTGATATTAATTATATTAAGTAAATTTTTAAATTAAAATTAAATAACTAAAAAACAATTCAAGTTACTCAAATCTAAAATCTAAAAAGAAAATTGCGATTAATTAAACCAGACCATAAAATTTGGTAATGTGGAACGCGACTTTTTAAATATTATTTTAAATACAACATGGAATGACAACATTCAGGTAAGGCTACCGTTATTTTAAGGCTATTTTGTTTATTTAAATATAAAAATTGAATAGGTATTCTTCATTAATTTCTAATTTTAGCTGCTTTAATTAAAGCTGTATAAATCTCAGGGATTCTGTTAAAACTTATCGAAGGATTTATAGACAAGTTCGTGTACACTTGTAACTTCCAGAATATATTATAAATTTAACTTTATAATTTAGACTTAAGCTTCGATTGGAATTGGAAAAGTCCTTTAAACTTCTCTTAATGGATTGTTCTTGCTGAACTACTTGGAAAACATCCAAATTACAATCAAAACTTTCATATATATAAAATGGTTTTAGCTTAAAAAAAAGGAGAACGATAACGTTTCTCTATTTTTACAAGTTCCAAAAAAGAGAGAAAGACTAGAACAGTCTATAATGTTCTCACCCCAAATTATTGTTCAGTTATACTGGTGGTGGGCCTTTTATTTTTTTTAAATAAATAAACCATACACGCCTCTCGCCCCCCATTAGGATATATATATCCTGCGTCGGGGTTCCGGAAACACAAACAATGGTATGGACAAACACACCCAGAAATACATTTGCTTGTATGGTCAATACAAACACCTGTCCCGAGAGGGAATCGAACAGGCGTAGGCCGGATAGGTAGGTACCACCAGTGTCAGATATGATAGTGCAAGGGAGTAGTGTGTTTTGCATTACTGTGTTTCGGTTTGAAGAAAACTATGGTTAGTGAAATTACAGAATTGAATATAATATTTTGTTTTTTTTTTATTTTATTTTATTTTAAAACACTACCAACAGAATTATATGTAGTATGAATAATACAATGTAAAACTTAAGTGCTAAATAAACATACAATTCCAATTATAGGTAGTTATAGCATGCATAATAAGTTAAAACAAGTCGTACGGAAAACATATCTCGAGTAACACGTGAGTGTCACCTTTAAATGAATGATGTTGCATCAGATGGGCCGTAAGCTTGCTTGTCAAGTAAATCCCATAAAAGTTGTTTTATGAGATTTAAAAATTGCATTATTTGAAGGCTTATATATTTCCCATATTCGCTCAATAGTGGGGCAATATTTTAAAACGCTTCATTTTATCGAAATTAATTATTATGATTTAAAATTCCATTTCGTAAACTTTCTCGCATACATCTCCATTGCAAAACAAATAAAATCTAGAACAATAAGAATGAACGAAGTTTTTCATATAAGGCGTAGACAAGTTCATATAAAAGTTAAGTCGTCCCGCCATTGTCTTGTTTGTGTCTCTTCTCAGACTCCAACGGTACGAATGGAGATTAATTTATTACGTCGCAAAGAAAACATTGAAAGCGGAAAGCTCTCTATTAAGACGAGCGGGCGTGGAATGGGACGATTAATTATGATTTCTTTTCACGCCTGCGGACATTGCACAGATGTGGACCTCATTTCGTGTTTTAATGGCAATTGATTGACGGAAATTTTTAATGTCAAACACTGAGAATTTTAATTTTATAACCGCAGATGTGATTCTCGTTTCGTGTTTTATTGGGAACTAATTACTATATTTATTTTATGTTCCCCGACTGTCCTTATGGTAAAAACATATAGACGTGAACTAGCACTATTGCGTTTTTTTCCACGAGTATGAGTAACAGAGACATAGTTACCTTTTCACCATTATTCTTCATCCCAGATCGTAATGCACGGTGTTGCTCTAGCTATTGTTAATTTTTTTTATGTTATAAGTTGGCAAACAAGCATACGGCCCACCTGATGGTAAGTGGTTGCCGTAACCTATGAGCGCTTGCATCACCATTAGTAGGTGCCACTCACTTATTGGTTCTTAAATCTCCTCTGCCCAGTAATTTCACTAGCGTACATCGCCTTTCAAACCGGAACACAGTAATGACTAAGCATTACTATTTGGTGGCAGAATATTTGACACTGCGGTGGTACCTACCTTTTTTTTTTTGTTGACGCAGAGAAATGCATTTACGCACACCACTCCGCCTAGCGTGTTCAGCACGCTAGCGAGTGGTAGTGTAGGACTCGACCACCTGTGAAGCAGGTGGTAATACCCACTAAAACTCTGCGAATCCGTCTACGCCATAATGGGGCGTCATGGGACCGCTTTCGCATACTACCATGACGCCCCGGACGGTGGTACCTACCTAGCCGGCCTCTTGCAACAAAAGACCTACCACCAGTGTGACTGATTGCACTGGTGGAATAATCTCTGCTATGGGTGAGGTTATCCCAACAGCGCGCGATGGGGTCGTCACATCCCGACGCCGGTAAAGGTGAAGGTGTTAGTGAACGGAGCCTATCCGTTAATACTTTAAAAAATACAATAGATTTCAACCTCCATCTTTTTAAGTCGGTTAATAAGAAAGAACGTTCTCTTGTTTATCAACTTTAGTAATAATAAAGAAATTAAAAAAAAATAATTTCTTTATTTTTTGCAATACCTTTCTTGTATTAAAAATAATCGAAATACGGAAAAAATATACATTTCAGGTTTTATTAATTTTAATTTATATATATATATATTGTTGTTTATAAAAAATATATTTTGTTGCAATACACTTTAGAATTTTTGTCTAGTAGAATATTATAATACAGGTAAGCAATACAAGGCAATACAATAGGTAAGTAATACAAGTAACAATCGGTGAATGCCCCACTGTTGGGCAAAGGCTTCTGCTCATAAGGAAAAGGGTTAAGACTACACTGGTCGACTTGGGATAGTGGATATACATGACACAGAATTTCGACAACTTTGTGGCATTGTGGGTAGCGAGTCTGCCTTTAGTCTCGACGGTTGCGGGTACGATTCCCGCTCGGGCAGATGTTTGTTATAAATATCTGCTTCGGTCTGGGCGTTTGTTATTGCGAGTCACCCCACCGTGCCTCGGAGAGCACGTTAAGCTGTCGGTTCCGGTTGCTATCACATAACATAAGATAATAATCATTAACTCTTGATAAGTAATTTGCTCTTATCCAATAAGTTACTGGTTTGACCTTAGGGTTGCGGAGGTCAGATGGCAATTGCTCTGTGTAAAAACTAGTAACCTCTCAAATCCGGATAGCCTGGGTAAATAAAATACCGGAAATAATGCAAGGACGAAGAGGACATGACTCAGAATTTCCTCTGAAACATTCGCATTTCTTTATTATGTTTTCGTAATGCTCGAGAAATTTCGAAATAAATTTAAATCTACAGGCACTTTGAACACGTGACCGTCGCTTGGTTAAGTCTATGTTTGGTATTCATTGATCCAGCTCTTTTATGAATGCCAGCACAAAACATATGATGGCTGTAATACTGTTGATTGAGTACACAAAGTAGCTTTGTGTCACTCAAAATGGACTCCATTGGCTTTGTATGTCAGAATGTCCGATTGTTCAAATTGTTTTCAGTATAAATATAAAAAAGCCCTCGCACTACCGATTTGGTGGAAACCTTTATTACACATGTACAATTTCCGGCTGAAAAACCTTGAAAATCTGTCTACAATATTCGAATCAGTGTTGTGCAACGTACGTTGAACTTGTTTTTTACCAGGTATATACCGAAACCTCAGTCCAATTAATTGATAATTACTTGCGCATTCACTGGCAAAAAATATTATTATTAATGTCTTTTAAATGTCAAAGAACACTTTAATATAATAATAAAATATCTATTATTTTATTTGTAATGTAATGTAGTTGGCATCGGCATGGAAATGATAGAAAAACTGTTGTTTTAATAACAAGTAAATGAGACGAACCATTCTTATCTATAACTAGTAGATCCAGCCGCACGTTACTGTGACAACAAAGGATAAAATTAAATTTTTCCGCCCTTTTCAATAATTACACACACACTGTCTAATGTCTATTGCTGAAAACCGCAAGAAAATACGTTCAGTAGAATTTTCGTTTATCGTGAACAGACAAATATATGCAGCAGGGGATAATGAAGAGTGGGAATTGAGAGTTAACTATGCAAGATCCATCAAAAATTATCTCCATAAAGATTGACAATGCTAAGAACAAGTCTGTGACATAGGTGCTGTCCTTTGAACCGAAAATTCTAAGACGTTATCACTTGATTTCTGTATATGTTTATTTTTTTATATCATGACGTTTAACAAACAAGCATACGGTCCGCTCAATGGTAGGCAGCCACCGCAACCTAAGAACTGCGATGCTTGCGATAGTTGAAGATTTCGTTTGCGTTGCCAACCAAAGGGATTGGAGGGAAGGCATGACAAGGGCAAAAGGAAGGGAACAGAGGGAGTGGGAGATTGGGCCTCCGGTGATCTCTCTACTGATACTGTTACCATGTTTTTCTATGGGAGGGTCTCATACTACCCGGTCTAGCCAGTTCATTTGTGCTGGGAGGAGCACGGTTCTACTACTTCTAAACTCTTGCTTGGTACTCTTTATATCTATTATTTACTTTGCTTTTATTTCACTGAAAATGGATAGATTTTTTCAAATCTAATGTTCAAACAAGAACAAACATTGTAAGTATGTAGACTTTAGCCCGAGGGATAATATAACATTCTCCTAGAAAAATGTTTTTAAAATTTATTTTAGTAAATTTGAAGAGTATTCTATTACTATTATAATATTATATTAAACCAGCTATTGCTAGCCTTGGCCCGATTGAATAACAATTTTAATACGCTTTGAACCACTTTTTGGTGTCGGGAGGAAATCTGCTACCCGGCGTCCTTGGAAGGAGAATCGGGTTATATGGGGTTCCATGACAAGTTTGGAACGTCATGTATACCCACTAAAACCTCCTCGGTGGGTGACCTCAGTGTGGTTGTCAGGTTACGGGAACTCTCTCAGAACAAACCAGGGCCTCCGAACCTCTTTTTTACCCATTCAGTTGTGGTATTTATGAGAGCGTTAAAACACATGTAATGTTATCTTTAATTGTTATTAAACCCGTTTCTCACCGAAAATCCGTCCTTAGTGGTCGTTTACGTTAATAAACACCAGAAAAAAATTCAGCTTTCAAGGTCCAAAGGCTTAAGCTGGATGTTGATATGTCAGTGAATCAGGTATTCTTCTTTTATATACATATATAATAGATTATCTTATTATCCTTTTAGCATATATTAATACCGATACCGAACAATCATTTCTGTTAATTATTATTAGCTTGTTAATTTATCTATGCGTGGATGGATTTTAATTTTACTCGAATTGATAATTTTTATAAGAGGTGCTCTTTCTGATACTGACTTACTAGTGATATTTGCTTAACTAAAAGTACTAAGGTCTAAAACGTGAATTTATTTTTTATTATAAATTACTTGTTTTCTTTTCGTGCGGAAAAAAGGTGAATAAAGTTGTGTTAAATATGCCATATTAATTTCTTTTCAATTATATAATATAAAAACACTAGACCTGCCTTTTATCAAAACGTGTAATTCATACACGTGTTCCTCAAGTTGGTCGCGAGACGTCATCGTCTTATAATTACTTTTCCTTATTATGAACAGCCTTAAGATGAATGCCTCTTAATTACTTATGTATTTAATAAAATATAAAGCAAGTTCTAAACATTTTCCAGGAAGTCCTAACTACATATTCATTTTAATTTCTGCTTCTTTAATTATAAATGGAAATAGATTTTAAAAGATTTTTTTTTCTATAAGACACCAGTCACCCGGAAGCTATTGCCGTCTATGAATAAAGGATATGACTGATGAGATCTTATTTTTAACGTAAAATGCTCTTATATATTCATTACTACAGCTTCTTCATCCTAGCATTATTCCCGGTATTTTATGTACCCAGGGTCTGCTTATTACTCTTATCCGGATTTGACAGGTTACTAGTTTTTACACGGAGCGATTGCCATCTGACCTCCGCAACCCTAAGGGCGAACCAGTAACTCATTGGATAAGAGCAATTTACTTATCAAGAGTTAACGATTATTATCAGATGTTATTGATAATAACCGGGACCGACAGCTTAACGTGCTCTCCGAGGCACGATGGGGAGACCCACGCGAACAAACGCCCAGACCGAGACAGAAATTTCAACAAACATCTGACCGAGCGGGAATCGAACCCGCAACCGTCGAGACCAAAGGCAGACTCGCTACCCACGACGCCACAACGGTGTCATATTCATTACTACAGCTATATTATTATTACTACAGCTTATATTATAAAACTGCTGCTCATTAGGAGCATTAAATTGATACAACCTAGATAGATAGAATAGTCTTTATCCTACACCACTAAAAACGAGTTATATTCAAGAACATAAAAGCTGTATATACATGTACATGTAGGCGATCTTATAGCTAATTAGCGATTTCTTCAAGACAACTTCGGATTTAGGAAAAATAAGTATATTTATATTTTATGCCGGTTGTGCCCATCCAAGTAGTTATTGTTTAGTTGAACAAACAAACGAACAATTGTTTATTATTGTGTTGCTGTTCTACCAACTCACCGTATCGTATCGCACGGCCGCACTTTCTTATTGCTTGGATAACCTATAGATTTCTTCAAGAAATGTACTATCGAATGCAAAAATAATTTTTCAAATTTGACCGTTCCAGGGATTATCTCGTTCAACCAAATAAACTAACAAACAAATTTTAGCTTTATCATATTGGTATAGATATTTTAAGACTGTATTCTCGTCACTTTCTCATTTTGCATATATGATCCCCAAAAGCAATACAGCTAATTGCACAGTCTGTGCAACGGCTGAAGCTAGACATATATTAACAAATGTTTTTTTTTTAAATATTGGAGTACGATGGAATAAGGTGTTAATTGATTTATTACTCTATTTGTGTTGGCAAAGGAAGCAGTTTTTATATTGTTAAATATTGCTTTTATAATCCTTTGAACAAATAAAGAATAGAAAAGCTCGCAGATATAAATTTTACATCTTTTGTCATTGTTTAGTAACTAAGCTACAATTGTCCAATGTCTATTGCTTGATAAGTTCTGGGCCATATCAGAATACATAATATTTTTTTTTATTATCGTCTGTATGCTGTCATCACTTATGTCTGAGAATTTGATTATTCATGTTTAGGCTAACCAAGAAATGTGTACTGAAAACATTTCAATTATATATTTTTTATTATTTGTTACTAATTGTAAGGTCGTAATTGAATTCATATAAAAAATAATAGTCATATTCCGTATTCTATATTGAATAGTCACAAATGAAATAAAAGGGATTTTCTTAGGCGTTAGGTCATGACGACCCTTATCGCTCGCTGTTGGGATAATCTCTGTCACGGCAAAGATTATACCAATAGTGCAATCAGTCACACTGGTGTTAAGTATTTTGTTGCAAGAGGCCGGCTAGGTAGGCACCACCGGAGTGTCAAATATTTTACCGCAAAGCAGTAGTGTCTTTGGCATGACTGTGTTCCGGTTAGAAAGCACTTGTAGGAACCAATATCTAGAGCTTGGCAACGCGTGAGTGGCACATACTAGTGGTGATGCAAGCGCTCATAGACTACGATAACCTCTTACCTTCAGGTGGATCTAATGCTGCCTTGCGTACTTAATAATATAAAAAAGTGTAATATTAAGTTGAAGTGATCGATGCAATCTCTAAAAATGTACATCCTTTATAAATTTACGCCGTAAGGATTTAATCTGAAATCCTATATACAGCCAGCCTTTATTTATCCGCAGTTTACTTGAGACCTTGGCATGCGCAAATACCAAATTGAATTCTGCTTGCAATTCAATCAAAATAAAAATTGCACATCGATTGCAGTTATATCTGTGCATTAGAAATCATGCATTAAATATGAGCAATGTTATTTGACCATACATTTTGTTAATGTTGCTGGAAGTGAAAATTATTAAGACACTGTTGTGCCGCAAATAAATAGAACCAAAAATGAAAAAGAGAACTATAAACTTTATAGCGGGATTTAAATCGATTATCGGTTTGAAAAATATTTTTGTAATGGTAGTACCATTGCGTCTAAGCGGTTATCGTTAACTCGCTAACGAAATTACCTTTTCGTTACACAAGGTTTTATGTTTAAGATTATTTTTTATCAGTTTTATAATAGCTCCAGGTAACTTGTTATTTAAAGTTCGTGCAAATCGCGGATCACACGCGACGACCTTACGTGAAGCAATTTGTCGTATTTAAAATAATGAAATATTCTACACGCGTTTTGACATGAACGGGCTCTGATATATACCTTGAGTCTATATTTTTTATGAAAGTATTTCTGGTTTTAGTATTTGGATTTTTTAAGGGAAATATTTTAATCATCTACAAAATCCCAGCAGAGATCTCATTTCAAAACCAATACCATTTCTTTTCAATCCCCTAATTTCCCGTACCCTCAATTCTTTGGCTCAGTGTCATGGTTGCCATACTGACGGTTTTGGAATTGCGTTTAGACTTATATGACCGCGTACCATCAAACAGGCCATGCGATTTTGCCACCGTAGTGGTTTAAAAGAAAATTTAAGGTCCGATATGTTTAGACTTATTTTATTATTTAAATCTCACCTTTGATGAAGACACACCTACATCCATAGCTAGGCCGCCCTTAAGACGTATTTCAATGAGAGAGATAGCGAATATTGATTTACAACCCTCGATACAGAAATGGAATATTAATTTCGCATAACAATGCTTGCAAACAAATTAAAGTGTGCCAGATGTCTTCCTCAGACGTCTGCTGTTTTCCTTTTATATTTGTCGATTTATTAAAGCGTTTCCGAAAATATTAATTTTTTTGTAAGATTTTTTCCTGTATTTTTGCATAAATGTGATCAGAAGGCGAAGGCAGAAATAAAAGTTTTGTCTTATTTAATATAATGGATAATTTGGGTATCTAAATGTTATTTAATATAATGTTTGTCCTAAGTCTGCCATAATAAGATAATATGTATTGAATGAAGTAATTCAATCTTTTTTTAGCTCTTGCATATGTTATTTTAATAAATTACCATCCACGTGTCATAATACTCATAATTAAAAAATGTCATTTGACTTATATCAATAACACGAATTCGCAAATGTTTTTCACACCCCACAAAATTCAATATAATCATGAAATAACCGTATCACGTAATGAATATTATATTTTAATGTAACGTGCTTGGTTCGCGATACGCAACCCAATTTTAATTATAGGGCTCAAAAAGCTGATACGCGCCGCGGACACGAGAAATAATTACATTATCTCATCGTCGCGTGAGATAAGTAAATATGTATTAACACGTTAAGTAATAATGTATTTACACATGCGAATCGTTCGTGAAGTGTGGGGAAGGTAATAGGATAGCGTTGTAAGGGCCTTATTATACTGGCGAAAGTCCAAAGCGATGCGAGGGCTCAGCGAGCTCGCCGCGAGTTTGCAGCGAGCGGTAGAACCGCGTGCGTGCATCAAACTCGGTACGTATTTAGCCTTTCAGTTGATAAAGGATTCTCTCATATTCTTTGGTCTTGGGGGGATCGCACAGTGCGAGATCGTTGCGTACTCGCAACCAGCTTGTTTGCATTGATTAGTGAATAGTGTGTAAGAAAAGTCTTTGGGGAACAAAAAAGTCCTTATTATTTTCAAAGAACTATTGAAAAATACTTCACATGGCCATCACTGAATTTTTTTTCAGCTCTCAGAGTATGCATGGACCCTTCAATTTATGTATTTTATTTAGCGATTTATTTAGATAGAGCATAAACATAAGTCGAGTAAAATGGCTGTGACATACGAATGAACAGACGGACAGGTCGAAATTATAAAGATTTCTGCCATTTGGCTACGAAGCCCTAAAAAGTGTTAAAGGAAAGTTCAATGTTATGCGTCAGAGAAGTCGTCAAGTAGTGAAAAATGCAATAAACAAATTTACTTTAAGTTAAATATACCCTAGACTCACTCGTTTGTATTCCACAGCGGTTAATATAATAAATATGTAAGCGAAATATACAATATTTATTGCAGGCAGTCACGCACGCGTACACTAAAAGCGAGGCAGTTCAATAACAAAATCTAGTTTGAGCGGAGTGAGCCCGCAAGAGTTTCTAGCGATTTGATTTAATAAAATATTTATGAAAGAATGCAACTGTGAAACTTGGCTGAGAGTACTCTAGGTGGGGTACTCAAGTTATTTTTATGAAGAGTAATAAACGGCTACTTATAATGGAAATAAGTATTAATAATAAATATTGTTTTTGTGAATTTCAAGTTTTGGATGTCTGTGTCTGACTTTAAGTTATTAAGTAACACTTTAAGTTAAAATATTAATATTAAATGTTCATATTATAGTATTTTATAATTCTCAGTGTTGCTTTTTGTTTTACTCTCATGGACTAGGCTTATATATTTTGAGTGTAACAAGCCCGCATCGCCGCGATCTTGTAGTCACTAATTTAATTTATTTTAGTTATTGTGGCTGCTTAATTATTAGCTTGTTGGTCCTGTAATGTGATTTGAGAGCTTTTTACCCTCTACGATTTGAAACGCCGATATCATATTAAAACCCCATCAGGTAACTTAATATCTAATCTAAAAAATAATTACGTAAATCAGACCACAAGCTAAGGGACCATAAACGTAAGCAGATAAAAAACAGAAACATGGAAATAAAATATTATAAAACCGGCGTCGGGATGTGACGACCCCATCGCCCGCTGTTGGGATAATCTCTGTCACAGCAGAGATTATTCCACCAGTGCAATCAGTCACACTGGTGGTAGGTCTCTTGTTGCAAGAGGCCGGCTAGGTAGGTACCACCGCAGTGTCTAATATTCTGCCGCCAAATAGTAGTGTTTAGGCATTACTGTGTTGCGGTTTGAAGGACACTGTACGCTAGTGAAATTACTGGGCAGAGGAGATTTAAGAACCAATATCTCGAGTTTGGCAACGCGTGAGTGGCACCTGCTTATGGTGCTGCAAGCGTTCATAGGCTACGGCACCACTTACTTAGGTGGGCCGTATGCTTGTTTGCCAAATTGTAACATAAAAAAAAAAATATATATATATATATATATATATATATAATATCTATAATTTATAATACATTAACATATGCTAATTTAATTCCCCGTTTAGATTTCGTAAAGAACAATTTAAAACAACTAAGAAAAACTTAAACGAAACAGAATCAAGTGACATAAATTTCGTGGTAGCAAATCCGACGTACTAATGAATTGTTTGCCGACTCAGGACATCGTGTGCCAGTTGGAATGGTGCCTATAATATGAGGCCAACTTCCAGCCAAGATAATCTACTGAACCGAATCTCGACAAATTCTTCCCGTACGAGGATGTAGGGTAAAGAGAAAGAAAATTAACGAATGTTCTGCGTAGATATAAGAGTATTTTAAGGATTCGAAATGGAGCGTTATCTTTGAGTGCAAAATTGTCTGTTTTAAAAATTTTGCACTGACTTTTAGCAGGTATAATGAATTTTAAGAAATATATATCTAGTCCAAACTGTTGTATATTTAGTAGTAGTAGAGCTATACTTCTCCAAGCGCAAATGGGCCGGCTCAACCGGGAAAGTACTACCTTCTCACAGAAAATTGGCGTAAATTCTTCTTCTTCATCCTAGCATTATTCCCGGTATTTTATGTACCCAGAGTCTGCTTATTACTCTTATCCGGATTTGACAGGTTAGTTAGTTTTTACACGGAGCGATTGCCATCTCCGCAACCCTAAGGGCGAACCAGTAACTCATTGGATAAGAGCAATTTACTTATCAAGAGTTAACGATGATTATCAGATGTTATTGAAAATAACCGGGACCGACAGCTTAACGTGCTCTCCGAGGCACGGTGGGGAGACCCACACGGACAAACGCCCAGACCGAGACAGAAATTTTAACAAACATCTGCCCGAGCAGGAATCGAACCCGCAACCGTTGAGACTAAAGGCAGACTCGCTACCCACAACGCCACAACGGTGTCATGCGGCGTGAATTAACGCTATCAATAGATCCTGTTGTATTTCATGCGATGAGTGAGAGCGCCGGAAGTCCAATTTCCCACCCCCTCTGTTCCCTTCCTTTTTTCCCATTTCATTCCTTCTTTCCTAACCCGTGGGTTGGCAACGACTATGTGATACTTTTAGTTTACATTAAGTATCCCAAGCGGCTATAGGTTGCGGTGACTGCTTACCATCAGGACAATCGTATGCTTGCTTGACAACAGTCATGAAATAAAACGTTCTACTTCTACTATTGAACGTACCAAAAAACTATATCTTACAAAGAACCACGTTCTTTTAAATAGAAATTAAACAGTGAAAGAAGCAGCGAAGATTAAAATGAAACCATTATAATTGAACACCAGGCTTAAGGCCGTCAGTGTTAATATTTGTAAATATCGTTTAATAATACTGTCCATTATTTAGATTTGACGTTGTCGGTTAATAAGCACTATTGAAATTGATCGCCCGTTTAGTGCGGCTTACATTGAATCACGTTGTATCGTACCGTTAGAAAGGTAACAAACACTTCCATTCAAAATCCTAGACCGTAAACACTCGTGAATGAAAATGGTGTGTTGGATTTACTCGTTCATCGTTGCATGCAATATCAATGTAGAGATGTTCGTTTTCATAATCGATAAAAGATTAATTATAATAAGATTCTGAGAGGCTCATAGCCGAGTGCGCCCACTGATCGGTAAACGATCTGTAGGTTAAGCAGCTTTAGGCGCGGTCAGTCACTAGATGGGTATATCAACCGAGCGTCTCCGTGCTTCGGAGGGTACGTAAAAAGTCAGAGGCGTATACGGGCGACTTGAACAACTCTGACACTAGGCTGGCCACTAGCCACTCGATAATAAGAAGAAGATAATAAGATTGTTATTAAAAGTTGAAATAAACCGTATTATTTGTAAAATCTTATTTACGTGATTAATTCTACATTTTCAAACTATTGTATACATCATGCACATAATTATTATGTTTGTACCAAAAGTAAATTGCTGTGAAATATTATGTACCAATGGCTTTTTTTGTTTTTCGTGGGTTAGGGACAGAGTGATCTGCGTAATATGTATATAATCAATTCGAACACCAATTTATCACACATTCTATACTATATTGTTGATGTACTATATACGAATAGTTACATAGATGTAATCATAATCAAATATTTTCATAATTATAAACGGTCGGTTTTGTGAGGGGACATAAACGTTTAATTATACTTTTATTATTATAAGTTGCAATGATTTTGTTTTTTATAATGTTTTATATTGTTATGTATTTGTGAATTATAGTTTTAAATTTGTTTTGTCGGATACATCACTATTCTTAAAACTATGGTTGACTTGTACCTCGATAGCTGCATTTGTATAAGCGTGTTAAATTGTTAATTCAATTTGATTACATCGTTTTTTTATAGTTTCGCTTAATGTGTTCGCTTACGCACTCATTTTCAAGTGAGCGGTTTCTGTGTATTTTTAAAAATATTATTTTTGTTTCCACTTGCCTTCGAATATTTATAACTTAAACTTAAATTATATTAAATATTATTATAAATTATACATATAATTATATATGTCTTATATACAGAAGGTGGATAAAGTTTTTCCAGTGTATGTTGTTTTGTTGTGTTACTCTTACGGCTTTCTGGATTTTAACAAATAAAGGTTTTTTATAGTCACATCGTCATCAAATGCGATTATTAGAATGGGAGGGAGAAGTAGTCAATAGCTCACCGAGTTTTTGCTACTTAGTATGTATATAAAATTTTGTAATTAGTCACAAATCCGAAAAGCTAAGTAATTATTATTTATATTATTAACGATGAAATTAATTACTGTTGTTCCTAGCTATTGCACTACCGAAGTAATATATTTTAATATTAACTAGCGACCCGCTCTGGCTTCGCACGGCTATAAAATATAGCCTATGTCATTCACTGAAAAAATTATTAAAATCGATCCAGTAGTTTTGATTTATTCATCACTACCGGTGGCCCGCACGCGTTAAATGTAATTATTTACGACATCACATTAGAAATTAGTAGTCAAACAAAAAGACTATTTAATGGATGTTATTATAGATATAAACCTTCCTCCTCAATCACTCTATCTGTTAAAAAAAACACACCAAAATCCGTTGCGTAGTTTTAAAGATTTAAGCATACATAGGGACAGAGAAAGCGACTTTGTTTTATACTATGTAGTGATTTATCATTAGCGTTTAATTTCTAATAACATATAACTCACTTTTAAGAGGAAAAATTGAAATGCAATAAAGAAATGCTCGACAAATTGTATGAAATTTTATTGTAAAATAAAAAATACCTAGGAGCGTTGTCGAAGCCATGCATCCAGCGTTCGCATTTTACTTGCAAATTGCTTATCCATCGGCATCGGGAAACCTGCCTCATATGCATAATAGTATAAAATAGTTATACACACGTACATTATCATTACAATAACCGACATATTGATTATGGATTCGTCCCCTGCGGGAAATACTATCAAATCTAGCGAGCAATATTTTCTCCGTGTCATAAGTATAAAATGTTATGAAAATGCTTATGTTTTATTTTCGAAACGCAACAATACATTTACACGGATATTATGTGAAAGGGATGTAGTTCTCTGGTCGGTTGGCTGTACACTTTACAACTAAAAGACGATATCCTATCTATATTCTCTATTGAAATATTTCGGTATGACGTTTCTCGTTGCAGCTTAAAATATTTGAAATTTTATCCATTCCATTAGGGAAGGTTTTAAGTTCAAATTTCCTTCTGTCAAGGCGGGCGGGCCGCTTGTCACGTTGTGCGTACAATCGTGAATTTCTTATTCAGTTATTTCTTGAGAAGTGTTTGGGATTTCCTTTTGGAAGTTTTAAGCCGGCAGTAAATTATTACTTCGACAGGTGAGGCCGTAAAGGCAAGATTTACGCTCACCGGCGCTGCGGGTGAGCCACCCCTGATAAGATGTATATTACCCACGGCACTCAGACCTACCGGGATGGACCTCGAAGTTTTACACTTGAACTACCGATAGAAACTTTATAGATAAATTGGCAACTTAACCAACTAAGCTTAACTACGATATAGGTAATGAAGAGCCTAAGTTATGTGCACTTTATTAAATAAATTGCGTTTACTGACATAAATTTAGTGAGAACATTTGGAAGATAAAAATATCGCCGAGATAAAATTCGACATTAAACGTGACGTCATAAAATATACGTACCCGCATCGCAACCGTATGCTCCTATTATTTCGCACAATGAAATTCGTTTAAGACTTGGAGGAGATTCAAATCGCTCAACAGGGCGCTGCCAGTGCAATCTTAATCATTGTTAGCGTTATTACGGGCCAGCTGAGAGCAAGAAGTACTTTAGAGCTATTGAATTTTGTAAACAAGAGATTTTTAGTTAATAGCTTTTTTCTTTCGTATTTCGATACTTAGTTCAAATAATTAGAGTCTGATGTTTATGTCTAGATAAGGTTATTATTATTACTTTTAAAACAAATAATTTACTTCAACTTGTGGGTAATTAGGTATAATGTTTATTAAGGTATTATGTTTTGAGCAGTTCATCTCGAATGCTATAAAACAAAAGCGGGTCTTTATTGCTGTAAAGGTGCCTCGTTAAAATTGTTTTTAAGCGGAGGAAGCCGCGGGCAGAAGCCAGTATAACAATATCTCAAGATAAAACAAAAACAGAGCCTTTCATAATACGTTTAATAATTCACGTTCAAAAAACTTCAATCGATCGGTAGCTCGGATTTTGTCCATATTTGAGTAGCTATCAAATTTCGTAAAAGGTGTTAAAGTAAACTTAGGCGTGGCCGCCTCTAGCACAATCAAAGCAAGTTGTCAACTCGATTACCATAAACAAACGGGAAAGACGGTCCCGTGTTTTAATCACACTATTTTCAAACTCACTTTGTTGCTCCAGAAAAGCAATAACGTCTCGCTAATGATGCAGGAAGCAGATAACAAGTTAGGTTCAGCACAGGACAATAAATTTGAAATAAGTTGCATTACTAGTCTATAATTCTACATCTATATTGAGATCTACATTTGAATTATATAGCCGTTAAGAATTATAAATGTGACAAAAAAAGTGTACAGCTATCGTTATTATCCGCCGTCACGAAAAAGATGGAACTGGGATTTGGATTTATTTATGTTAATAAAACCATTTTTTATAGATGCTAATTATTTTGTAATATACTCGGCATTGTGAATTTAATTTAGTAGTTGAATTGTCTGTTTTAAAGAAGACAATTTTACTAACGAATCCAATGTTCCACGTCGACAATATGCAGGAAACACGGTTTGTCACAAAGGTATAAACATTTGAAATTTAAAAGCTCGTCATGCCACAAACGAATCAAAAATTTTCATATTAAAGTCTCTTTATGACATGAAATATAAGCCGGCATTGCATGTTTAAACTTGAAAGGTGAAGTGGTTTTACTTATAACGGAATATGAAAATCTAATTACAAAGGTTGCTATAATTTAAGTTAGGAAGGGTTCAAAGCGATCTTTTTCGTTTAATAAATGTTTTGACTTAAGGAATATGAATTACGTGGAAAATTCTCAATTGAGAAATTAATTTTATTAAATGAAGAGATTCGCTGTCAACTAAAAGCTACATCAAAGCGAAAAGATTTTATTATTATAAAAGTAAAATTACTTTAATAAATAGCGCTCCCTTCATTTATGAAAAACATATCTATATGAAATAAATACAATTGTCTGTTTGTAATTTGATAATTATAGCCTTTTCCTGAAAGCATATAAAAAATCTTAGTCACCAAAAACCCATATTAACAGGATTTTCACTGGCTGGGATAGCTGGTCTTATAAGGAATACTTAAAAAATAAATAGGGATCTACGACATAAAAAATATAATAATTCTGCGGATCAAGCGAGTGGAGTCGCGGCCAAAACTAGTTATTTATGCTATATTTGTACTGTAAGGGTTTGTTCAAAGAGTGTTAGTGCTGGTAACATAAACCAAAGATATTTCTCCTTCTTTATCTTCCACCTTTCCCTGTCCTCTCCTGAACATGTATCTCTTTTTATTGCACTGATCTCTGATCTGATCTGATATAACGGAATAGATGATTTATATGACGTAGAATGAAATTAAGTGTTTAATATTGATGCAGACCCAGCGCTGCAGGACGAGTGGCTGGGAACTAAACAATACCATTGTAGGGATGCGCTGAAAGAATAAAACTAAAATTAACGGAAGTGATACAAATCTTATCTTCTTCTTCTTATCGATTGGTTAGTGGCCAACCTAGTCAGAGTTGTTCAGGTCGTAGGCCGTAGGCCTTTGACTTGACTTATCGACTGTTGTCTAATTGTCAACAGCCGGGACCGACTTTTTACGTGCCCTCCGAAGCACGGAGACGCTCGGTTAAAATACCACTATGCGATCACCCATCTAGTGACTGACCGCGCCTAAAGTTGCTTAACCTACCGATCGTTTACCGATCAGCGGGTGCACTCAGCTATGAGCGTCTCCGGATTAACGGAAGTGATACAAATCTTATTTATATTAAAGGTAAAATTTATATGATTTTCTTGATTTTCGAAACTAATTTAGTGCTAGTTTATGCTTCAATTTTTAACAACTTCAGTACTATCTATCAGTAGTATCTTCAGTACGGTCTATCTAATTATTTATAGTTAAAGCAGACGACATAGTGGCCTGCGGTAGCGAACCTGTCTTAAGTGCCACAGGTCGAGGGTTCGATTCCTGCCCAGAGCAGATGTTTCTATTGACGTTTTCCGGTCTGGGTGTGTTTGTTCTTGTCACTGTGTATGTTTCCGGACCCCCGACATACGATATAACTATCCTAATGAGGGCCGTTGAGTGTGTTGCGTTTATTTATTGATAATTGCTTTTGCATTTTTTGCAGTACATTCAGAAAGGTATTGTATCTAATCTTTATAAAAGATAATACTTCAACCTTTATCAGTGATTTAAATAAACTTTTCATAAGTTAACAGGAGAGTAAACGAAGTAGGTCGCTTGGTCCCTTCCGCGCGAGGAAATGTTAAAAATTTAATCGTGTATGGAACCGACCGCATTATTGGTAGCGTCATATTGAGTTGACGGGCGCGATCGGTCAGTTGGGGAGGAGGACTTTATTACGTTTGTGTTACGTCACAATAATATCGTTTTTATGTACGGTTATTTCAATAAATAGATTTATACTTTTATGAGTTATGAGTCAAACTCAAAAATTAAATTTATAATTTGGTAATAACGATTTTGTTTAAAGCAGAAAGCTTGTTCTATTCAGATATTGTTGTTAATATATATATATATATATATATATATATATAGATTTATACTTTTATGAGTTATGAGTCAAACTCAAAAATTAAATTTATAATTTGGTAATAACGATTTTGTTTAAAGCAGAAAGCTTGTTCTATTCAGATATTGTTGTTAATATATATATATATATATATATATATATATAGATTTATACTTTTATGAGTTATGAGTCAAACTCAAAAATTAAATTTATAATTTGGTAATAACGATTTTGTTTAAAGCAGAAAGCTTGTTCTATTCAGATATTGTTGTTAATATATATATATATATATATATATGAAAATATTAACCCAAAATCGTCGTTTTTTTTATTACGATTACAACGTGTAGCTTCTTTCATTTTTTAAGTTTCAAAGCTACATTTTACTAATTATAATTAACTTTCTTTGATTATTTTCTATGATACAATAATTACTATAATTAAACTCCGAGATAATTAGTCAATTAGTTTTGTATATATTCTTAATTACGAAAATTTAAATAGCTTAAGAAATGTACGTACCTTTTACTAATGGAGTTTTCCGACAAATTCAGCTAATTCACGGAGCGATATCAACCAGTTCGTTTTAATTTAGAATTTGTTAAGGATCCAATTGTATGCGGGTTGCGCTGGGGGTAGTTCCGACCGCATTATATTGGCATGGCCATATTGGAAGGCTCGCAACGGGTTAAATCGTTGTCCGTTTGATGAAATGCCCTGACCACTGCTCCACTCTTCATTTTCAATGCTTTCAAAATATAAAGGGCTACTCAAACCCGTTTTAATATCACGATTCTTAAGCGGCCTGGCTTTATTTGGACGAGTTTTCTTTGTTTCAAGTACATATTATGAGTTACGTTATCTGCTTACTCCGCTATTTTTGAAGGGACTTTATTATGAATAAAAATTTGTTTGGTTTTACGTCATTTATCATAACGTTAAAAATTTTTAAATAAAAGTCTTATGACACAAAATTTTGTTGGTGTTTCCTAGAATCTTTTTTGTTATTTTAAATAATTAAGAATTTATGATACTTTTTTTTTTTTTATGTTATAAGTTGGCAAACAAGCATACGGCCCACCTGATGGTAAGTGGCTGCCGCAGCCTATGAGCGCTTGCAGCACCATTAGTAGGTGCCACTCACGCGTTGCCAACCTCGAGATATTAGTTCTTAAATCTCGTTCGCCCAGTAATTTCACTAGCGTACAATGCCCTTCAAACCGGAACACAGTAGTGCCTAAACACTACTATTTGGCGGCAGAATATTGGACACTGCGGTGGTACCTACCTAGCCGGCCTCTTGCAACAAAAGATCTACCACCATACTAAACGTGTACTAAAAATTAACAATTATTATTAAATAATAGGTAAAGCTAAAAACAAAATTAGCTTCAAATGATCTTCGAACCTACGAGAACTGTATACCCAGACTGAAACTAATTTCTGTATCGGCACTACTCAACTGGAATCAAATCCATGTAAGGAAAATGTCATCAAAAGTAGACTCACAACAACCTCGACTAATGTGCTGAACCAGACTGATCGTGGTAAAAGTAAACATTTTAGAAATATGGTTGTATATATTCTTAAACACTCTACTCATCCATATTTGATAAGCCTTGTAACATGGGTCTAGTATGTTTGCCTTTCTTCAACTTCAACACACATATATTATACTCACAATCGACGACCCTCACTTTAATCCGATTCTCTCGTGATTTTTGTCTCTTAGAATCCGTTTTATTTAACACCTTGGTAATAGTGATTGACCATCTAAATCTTGTTTTAAATAACTAAAATTTAATATAATAAAAGTATATTTCTAGCTTAATAAATATTATTATAAATTACTACTTCTTAAAAGGACGTTTTTCATTTTAACAAAACAAATACATTTTCAAGTTTGTGTAAATTGGTAATAAAGACCGAACATTAGGACGCGTTCTGAAATATCGTGAGATACTTTAATGTCATGCAAACGAGCCGACAGTGCATCAATTCCTGCTCGAGTTTCTAAACGAGGGAAATAGAACTTTTCGCTTCTCCCGCTAACTTTGAGAAATATTGGGTCCGTTCCAGTTTAATAAAAATTGAGTTGTGACTTATACGTAACGAGGCCAGTGCTACAGGTACGTTCAAGTTTATTTAAAATTATAACTGTGTCACAATAAAATGAATTATGCCTTTATCATACATCAACTCCACCATAATTTAATAAAAGTTAAAGGAAAATTTAACGCTTATTATTGTTTAAGGCATGTTATAACAACTTCGAGGGTCCAGTCGAGGCCTAGCTACAAGTATACGTCAAGACAACTTTAATTGCTAACAAGATCAAACTTTCCAAATTTTGGGCCCGACAAATCGAAATCGCTCTTAGCAAAACAAGTATTAATTTTGTATCGGCGTCCTGACGTTAGGGCGGGCGGCGCGCAGTACGGGGTGGCCCCCGCCTCAACCAGTCGCAGCCGCACCGCCGCCGCGTCACTACGTACCGTACACTCATTCTCACATATCAAAAACCTTCCTTCATTAAAAATCACGTCCCGTCAAAACCATCCCGACACATACGTTCGAGACAACGCAGCGCCCGGCCGTATCACGCGCCCGCTTTCTAAATTACGCTCACTTATTTGAATGTAAACAAATAATTTTCAATATTTACGGTCAGATTATGAGGATGTGATAATTCCCAGTGATAATTATTTCGATTGCATTGAAGTTAAGATGTGGATTGTACTGTAGATGTGGATTTGCAGGCACATTTCTCGTTAGGCAAAATTTTGCGAAAGGTAAGTTTGTTATTGCTTACATTTGTCATTCGTCATGCGGTAATTTACGCAATATTCCTATTTGTTGACATAAATAACTTTAAGATTACCTTATACATGTTTTATTTATTTTATTTTGTTATAGATTTTATTTCATGCATGGTTTCTACACTTTTTTCATTTAATAACTTGTTAAACCTTATAGATTCAAAAACGCTTGTAATTGAGTTTATATTTCATTTATTATATTAGCTAGTAATCAAATCAAAGTATTACTAACTATACCCATTGTGCCTTTTCCTGCAATAGCACTGCCTATTTCGCCAGAGACCACGATATAACCCATGTTTTGACTGCGGGGCCTAGACTTCCCATCAGAGAAATCCAATTTAATGCATCACTTCATGAATTCGCATTACGCAGATACAATTTTGTATAAATATAAAGTAATGTTCTTATTTTTTTATTGCAAAGACGCATGTTTTTGGAAAAGGTAATGTTTTAGGGTTATTGTAAGTCACGTGCTTCGTGAGTTTGAGTAAATGCAGCTTGGGTTTAAGTTCGGCTTTATTGTTTCTTATTGCTATAGAACCCAAATCACTTTTTTCTTTTGTATTATACATTATAGAAATCGGTGAGATACTTTTAGCTTTTATTTACATTGTAGCTTGATTTTCCGACACGTAATTAAACTTAAGGAAAACTTTTATGTTTCAGTACATTCAAGATAACAATTATGATTATTTGTTTTTCTCCGTGATTATTATAATTGATTCACGGTTGAATACATAAACCGTTAACAATTTAGTGTACCGAATGAGGTACATAGCAATTATTTAATTATGAACGGGACGCTGAAGGTGTTAAATCAATAACGACATACAATTTCTTGTATTCATGAGTTATATTCATATCTTTGTGGTACATCAAAATGTACAAAGCATTTTTATTTCATAATTTAACTAACTTCCTATGATGTTATCTGCTTGTATAAGACACCTGTCGTCTCAAGGGTAAAGACAGACTAGCGTACTGAATATTCTTGGCTAATTTTATAAAGTCACACAATTATATTATCAAAAGGAAAACATTATTAAAGTGTCTAGGTTAATTTTATCTTATTAACATTTTACGGCAGTATCGAGATTACTATTATGTTTATTTGAATACCACGTCATATTTTTGTTTATTATATTATAATTTTGTATGATAGGTATATTATATTACGATACAGCGAGATCAGCGGATGAGTCGCGTAATTTGTATAACAGTTATTACTTCCAAATAAAAGTGAAATTGTTGTTTAGTTGAAATATTTTTGTAAAGTATATATTTGGATAGAATTATACAGTAAGTAAGTAAAAGAAAATCGGATTTATAATGTCTTCTAAATTAATGCTCTACGGTTTATACAGTTATCGCGGGTAACTAGCATTTATAGTTTGAGAAGCCGTGCTCCATATATACGAAGTTCTTAATCTGATCTTCACAAAATTTACATGGGACTGCCAAATCAGACCATTGATATTCATCCTGTTTTTCAAATCAGTTAAAAGCAATTGTCGTTTGCTACGAAAGAGATAAGTACCAACATTCGTCGTAGATGTTTACTCGACTGTGTGACGTAAAGGAGGGTAATGCGTTTCCTAATCTATGTATGTATGTTTGTTCCTTAGCGGCGATCCTTAGTGATTCTTACCCTTATCAATTTATATTAATCGTGTGAATGTCACTATAGAGATAAAAGTAATCAAAATTCACCATAGCGATAACTAGAGGCCATATTGTTAAAATGGAAATAAGGCGATGTACCAAACCCCATTTGACATCATTATGTCAAATTGGTACATCGCGGTTTGGTTGAATAGGTATACGTTGTATATAAGTTGCTAATTTTAATAGTAAAAATGATAGGTTAATATTTTCGATATGAATAAATCTTCTTACATGCAAGCCAGGACTACGAAAGTGTCTCAAGTACTCTCACAAAGCCAAGCATGTTGGCACGTTCACTTGATATTATCTGCATGTTCTAGACACCTGCTCTTACAAGGGTAACTTTGACCTAGCTCAGGAGTGCCTAGGGCTATGAAGAAAGTGTTTCAAAGAACTAATTTTGAAACTCGATTTTTATTTTTATAGATTTCATTTTGTGTGTAAATCACATCTATACACATATTTTATTTTTTAAATAATAGGCTTTAAAAAGATTTCTGAAGTTCTTGTAAATAAGCATTAATAATATTTTATGACTTGTTGTTTGACTCTGTCAGAGAAGTTTCCATTCACAGATAATTATGTAGCAGTAATGGCACTGTTGCGTTTTGTTCGACGAGTCACTGGCTTTCAGCACAGGAGCGCCGCTTTTTTCAGATTTCTTTATTCACGTCCTATAACTAATCCCTTAACTCCTAACCCCCACTTTTGTGGCAATGCACTTCGATGCTACTAATGCTACAGATAATATACCATGCCACGATATGCTTTTACCATTAGGCGTAGCGAATGCTTGCCACCTCAGGGGTGTAAAAAAAACCTTCTAATGATCACATAATAATTAAAATTCCATTACTGTTACGTGTGCCTTTAATACCTTGTTAAATATAGGTACATAAAACGATTTGTATGCAGTGATCGCAGGGAAGTAGCTCTTATAATTTGAGAGGCGACGTTCTTTTTATACCAAGACATAGATTAAGATTTATATGAGGTCACCACAACTACAGATCATTCTTTACTGAATAATGCGTAAAAGTACAAAAATTCAAACAAAAAAATACCTTTTGTTGTCAATTAAAGTATACTTATAGATTATTGAATTTGTAAAAGTATTTTTTTATCTTTTTAAATACAGAATACTTTGAATATCATATAACGGAAACATTTTATTATTATAATATCATTTTCAAGGGCTTTTAGAGCTCGTTATTTCAGAATATTATATCAAAGCATAGTCAGACAGTCAAATATAGACGTTTCGTTTATCGACAAAACACCCCGTACGGCGAGCGTTAAGCGCTTTTGCCTCTGCAAATCTTTTTAAATCACAAAAGCCAGTCGTCAAGATCTCATGTCGAAGAGGAAAAGAAAATATCCTGTAGAAATAGCGCAGCTGGTCGGATTTGGCGCGAAGTTCGTGGTAAATCCGAAATGAAAACACGCCCCGCCTTCGATGTAGGCCACCGTGTCTCCCACAAGATAAATTCAAAAAGGATTCCCTCCACACATATTACCAACTCAATAAGGATTAAAACTTCATTTGGAGGCGAAAAGCTTTAAAACTTCCCGATGAACAAGGTTTATCCCCTTACTTTGCACACGTTTATGACGCCACCTGCCGTATGAGTAGGGTGCGGGTAAAAAGTTTACTTCAATTTCTTTTCGAAATATTTATATTAAACAGACTATTGATTTTAGGCATTATTAATGTAAAAAAGCATAACTTCTTTTAGCACGTTTAAAAAAAAAAAAAGTAAAATTCTTCCTTCTCGAAAACTTTCTTATAACAGGTTTAAAGATATTTTTATTTAAGACAGGTACTTATTTAGGCTAAGTATATTAAAGAATAGTAGCATACCTCGATTTAAAACAACTACATCCCGTTCCCGGGGATTTTTTTGGGATACAAAGTCCTATATGGTAATGAAGGATATGGATTATTTGCCAAATTGGACCATTGTGGAGCTTAGGGAGCATAAACTTATAACTTAAATAAAAAAAAATCTTTAATTATAGAGTATGTAATATCCTCTTGTTACTAAGACTAAAAATAAATTGAAATTGCATACATCTATGTACGCACGTTTTGTTTTAATATTCACGTCTTTATCATTAATCACCATTCTCACTGCAAAGTTTTTTTCAAAAAGGCTCTATTTTAAAGAATTTCAAGATAGATTAAAAGTAATGGTTATACACAAAGCATTTGTCCGCATTGTGAGTACTAACTTGTGGTACTAAAGTATGGTGTTCTATTTTGTCTGGGCCACCAGCGCTTTTCCACAAATTAATAATGTTTAAGAAAAGCAAGAAGACTGGTTGTTATATTTTTTAAACCAATTAATGCATATTGCATATATCGTTAAATTTTAAATTTAAATTCATTTTATCTTGAGATGATTTCACCGATATGGATTATCTAGAAATATGCAATTATTTTTTTTAATAAACGCTACACACTCAACGGCCCCCATTAGGATAATTATATCCTGTGTCGGGGTCCGGAAACATTCACAATGACAAGGACAAACACACCCAGACCGGAAAACATGCCGGTACGATTAATACAAACATCTGCTCTGCGCGGGAATCGAACCCGCAACCGTCGAGGCTAAAGGCAGACTCGCTACCCACAACGCCACGACGTTGTCAATTAGGCTTTGCCTTGTCGAAAAAAATAGTAAAATAATAATAATATGTATAAAAAACAATTCAATTGATACAAGAACATAATTATTATTAATAAAAAAACCTACTTCTAAGAAGTTACACCGTTCGTTCTACCATAGTAAAATAATTGTATAGAAAAGTATGTTACTTCAAGTAATATTTTAATCCAATTTTTAAGGAAAGATAAGGTTGTAGACTTCATGATAAAAGCTGACGTGCAAGTGTATTGAAAGGGTGAGGGAACGACATAAATCCAAATAAGCTTAAAAAATTACATAAATATTAATTACCAGCGACCTGACTGGCCCCATAAGGGTGACGGACTGACGGTCTACTACTAATGTATAGGTTTGTACCGATTTAGCTTTCCATGGGTAACTACTGAGTTCTTGTCGGGTCTATAAGTCTAAATACGTAATGAAACATGAAAATACAATTACTATTATCAACCACTAGTGGTAACGGAAAATGTCGAATATCTCTGCATATCCCTACTACTAACTATCTAACTATCATAATCGAATTACGATTAATTGTATTGTAATTTAATACTAGAATATGTACTGAGAACCTTGTCAAACTTAACACCGTAGGCAATTCGATCAAGTAAATTAATAACATCGATTGTAGCCATTATGCGTAACTATAACAATTATAATTTGAATAATTCATGGTCCCTTCAGATTATTAAAATAATGGTTCTGTTTTAAAGATATTATCAAAATAAACCAATGTATTAATGAAATTCAAAATGATAAAACGGCTGACCGTAAGCTTTGGTAATGGCCGCGTCTTCACTCGCGTCAATGTAGTTGTTATACCGGATGACCATCTAATTTTTTTTTCAATAAGATACAACTTTGTCACATGTAGATACGCTACACAATTCTTTTTACTTACATTTTTTTCGCCAGTTTCGAGCTTATTTGGAGGGGCAATAGGAGTATTGTTATAATGCCTTGAAACAGCATTGTTAATATTCTTTAGAAAATATTTAGTATTAGAAAAGCTGTTAGCTTGGAATTACAAACAGACACTTCAATTTTATTTATTTGTATAAAAAGCTGCTGATAATAAAATATATCGATAAATTAGAATGAAACAATATACCTTACGAAAATTCTGATTCTGATATTCTTTAAAAAAAGTATAAAAATATTTAGTATTTACGAATTATTATTGTGTAATTAACACATATTTAACAACACAATAAATGAAACCATAAAACTATAACCTTTTTATTCGTTTTATATAACTCATTGCAACAGAACAATAATCTATAAGAACTACCGTTTACTGAGTTAGTGTAATTAATAGCCATAAACCAAACAGAATATTTAAAAATGACACGTGTTTTTTTTTAAAGCGATACGTTTTGAATGAATGGAGTACTAACAAACGGGCAACAATTAGTGACACGCAAGCAAACTGACATTCATGACTCGTTAGACGACGGGCATTGTTTGCTCTTTGTGCTAAAATGAAATAGAGTTAGTAAATATTGAGCTTTGTTACATAAAATGCAGTAATAGAAAACATTGATTGTACATTTTTTATTGAATTTCAACTTTTGTACTACAGAATTTTCGTAAGGTATATTGTTTCATTGTAATTTATCGATATATTTATAATTTGTTATCAGCAGCTTTCTATACAAATAAATAAAATTGAAGTGTCCGTTTGTAATTTCAAGCTAACAGCTCTTCTATTACTAAATGTTTTTTAAAGAATATTAACATATTAACAATGCTGTTTCAAGGCATTACTAATATTCCTGTTGCCCAAAGATAAACTCGAAGCTTGCGCTAAGAGTGGGTACGACAATATCCCAAGGGAGTCAGAATCGAGCCCGCGACTCTCGCGTTAACGGAGCGAAGTTAGCCGTTTTACCGTTGAGCTTTAGCGGCTGATGAAAGTATATATGGTACGTAAAAAAAATTATGTTATAAGGATTGGTATTGGCTAATTTTATTTTAGAAAAAGAAATAGGGTTTTCTGCAGTAAAGAATAACTTATACAACTCGCGAGCGAAGCCGTGGGCGCAACTAGCATATGATAATTTCAATGATAGCATAGTACAGCCAGCGTTCATCCCCAATTTCTTATCGTCCTTTTTTCTGTGTCCTTCTTCAAGGTCTTATCTATTTTAAAATAAGTCCAATGGCGTGAAAGCGTAACAGAAAACTTACTTTCACGTTTATAGCATTAAAATAAAATTAAAATAAAGCTAAAATTCTGGATTTTTGATTTTCATTATTACTGTCTTTATTATAATCCGTCATTTAGAAAATGTCGTCTGCAATATATCCAAATATTTTTTTAAGGTGATGATGACCCTTAATTATTATAGCACACATTTTAATGAGGTTAGATATTGTAGCTGAAAGGTGAGTAAGCTTTTTCAAGAGTGTTTGAGGGCGTCAAACATTTTAAAAGAGAAAAATTGTATCGCATAATATAATCAAATTCCGTTTTGCTACATTTCGGTATAAGAATTCACGTACTTTTCTTCCTATTCTAAGAAGTTACAAATAAAAACGTACAACAATGAAAGGACTAACCAACTTATCTATGTAAGTAATAAACAGTAAAGTTCTGATGTAATATATCAAATATAATACTAAGAAAAGAAGTTGTCAGTCCATTCGAATGTTGCTATCATTTTTTCTCAGCAAATGAATTTCTTCCTTTGGATTTATTATTCGGCCACGGCTTGCAGACAAAGTTTACTTGCCCTATTCATATTACATACAGTCCGCTTCACATCATATAGAAACGAATAATATAAAGAGTCTTTAGTCGTACTGTTTGCGATAGTTCAAAAGATATTTATAATTATTATTTTTGGAACGAAGTTCCTTAACGCGGTTTACGAGTAGTGCGATTTAGTAGAAATAGTCACGTAACGAAATGCCGTGTGCTGTGTATGTGCAATTGAGTGCGCAGATGGGTGCGCAACTCTCTTTCTCGCTCTACCTCTCTTCTCTTCCTGTCCCTGTCTCTTTTTATCATATAGCCTATTGAAATATACAGATTTCATTTCGAATTACATTCGGAGTTGAAGAAAAAACGTAAAGAGAACTTCGTTCCTGACGGTGTTCCCCGACAGCACAACTTTTTTATTTAAGGGAACAGAGGGGGTGAGAGATGGGGCCTCCGACGGTCTCACTCATCACATGAAACTCAACAGTACTGATATTGTTACTTTACGCTGATTTCCTGTGAGAAGGTAGTTCCCCGGTCGAGCCGGCCCATTTGAGGTGGGAGGACATAGGTTCTTTTGCTACTAATTTGTATGGTGGTTAACTTATAAAGTTTAAGTTTTGTAGCTCCAAAAAGGGTGAACTGTCTTTTTAAATAATTAAGAATCTTGTTAAGTATGATTAAAAAAAAGCAACTGAAAGATTATTATTAGCTATTTACTAGTTGATAATGGATCGTAGATTTTTTAAATTTTCATTTCAGTTATGACACTTGTATGTGTTTGTAACAATTAAGGTTACAGTTGTATGCGAAATGAATGGTTTCCCATACTAAAGCTCATCTCCTACTTTACCCTTCTTAGGTTTTGTTTTATTGTAAAAAAAAAAGACACTTTTCCAGATCTCATGTATTCTTATACCATAATTCATCTAAATTGCAGTGCAGCGGGTTAGTCGTGAAAATGTAACTCTATTTGCAGATTTATAATATTATATTAACATTAAAATACTACTTATTAATTTATATTAATAAAGTCTGGAAGTCTGGGTTCAAATATTTCATGGTCAAATAAACTTTTTAAAATTACACAGATGTTAAATTGACCAGTGGACGCGGCTGCAGGGCGCTATTTATATAAATTAATTGATTCTATTTTTTATTCGTTTTATTACATGAGCAAAATTTTCATTTCTAGAGAAAGTCTAAGCTATAAGCTGTATTTTAAAAACCTTAGGGTGGTTTTGGACTAGCGTTTTTTTTTCGAGCGTATACGGTCGTTACGGCATACGATTGTTCACGCGCATTTCATTTCACGCTTTAAAAACCGAATGCATAGATGGTCTTATTCCAGTGTACAGACGTTTACAGTCGAAACGGTGCGGTGGTGGCGAGTGTCAGTAGCATATTTACAGCTCTTTATATTACGTGCTCATATAAGCTTATAAGCGCGTCAGCGCTCGTACGAGTTGCGCGTGTGGTAAAAAGCGTGCCTATACGCACCTATACGTGTTTTGAGCGAGCCTGCTTTGAGCATTGACGGCTCGGGTCCGATTCCCGCTCGGAGCACAAGTTTGTTATAAATATCTGTTTCGCTCTGGGCGCTTGTCCTAGTGGGTGTCTCCACCGTGCCTCGGAGAGCACGTCAAACTGATGGTCCCGATTGTTCATATCGATCGATCATAACATCTCATAATAATAGATTACTCTTGATTGGTAATTTGCTCCTATCCAATGAGTTCAGATGGCAATCGCTTTTGTGTAAAAACTAGTAACCCGTCAAATCCGGATAAGAGTACAAACATACATAAAGATATATAAGAAAATAAATACTAGGTATTATACTAGAAAGAAGAAGAAGAGTTAGAAGTTCTTTAAATAACAAGCTGATACGCTTACATAAAACGTCCTTCGCTTAGTAGGATTCCATAATCTGTTAGACCTATAATAAAAAATGTCAATGTCATTGATAATTATAATAATTATTTCTCGATTATATAAATAAACATCAACATAATTATTTTAAAAGAAGGCTGGAGCAATGTGCGTTTTTAATGGTTGCATCAAATATTTCTTCATAACATATGAAACCTTTTCCTTACGCGTATACTTTATTTTCTCGTGTTGTACATAAAAAGGTTTCAGAAATATGAATTATTTGAATAGCATATTCCCTTAACGTCAGCAATCACTTTTATTAATGTAAGAAATGGCGTCTTTTGAAGTTATTTTATCGAAGTTAGATGAATGAAATTAGAATTTAGGACTAATTTAACTTTCCTTTCACGAAACTTTGTCAATCTTTTGGTTACTATTTCGTAAAGATGGCCCTCTGATCTCGACCTAAAATCACAGTTCCTCACTTTGAAACCGAATAACTTTTCTTATCAAGGATCTACTCAAAAAGTGTTTATAGAGTAATTAAAATACTTTTAACTTAGAGTTAAGAAAAACTTTAAGAAATGTATTCAATTACTAAAAAAACAGGTCTGAAAATGACGGTTATCGTGAGTGGCACTTGAAACAAACGGCGTTATCAAATCAGTGCACCGAGTTTAAGTGCCGGTGAAATAGAGGGGGCACTTATTGCCAGCACTCCCCGTCCCCTCCCTGAAATCTGGGGTGACAAATTAAAAAATATGCCCGAATCGACGAAACGTTTTTAGCGCGTTTGGGATTTTTTCCGTAAAGAGTTTACATTCCTATGAAAGGCTGCACTGTTATTAAAAAATAATTACTTGAGTTTATTAGACGAGGGAACAGATTTTTGACTATTGAACTACTGAAGGAAGTTGTTAGGATTTTGTCAGGTTTTATTGTGTATGTTATAATTTTGTGATCAAGGCAGCCATATTGTTTCTGCATGCCTGAGGCTTTATATTTAGTCGATCTGCATACTATTTTAAATTATGGAGACTTATAAATGTTGTATAGATAAAATGAATTGAATTGAGAAAACATTGAAACCTTAATAGCTCAACGGTAAAAGGGCCGATTCCGTTTACGCAAGAGTTGCAGCTTTGATCCAGCCTCTGACTGATGGGATATTGTCGTGCCCATTCCTAACTCAATCTACGAGCTTATTTAGACGGGCAAAAGGAATAGACTTGCAAAAGAATTGCTATATATTCAAAAAAAATTAAATTCGATTTACTCGGTCTCAGGACAAAACTGAAAAATTCGGTTGAATCCTTGTAAAAGGTTTGCCTAAACTAAAACGATAGGTTTGAGTCACTAAAAGCAAGATTTGATAAAAACACGAGTATGGTTTTGATCAATATGTAGGTCAAGTTCTACAAGAATAGCAAGCGAAAGGGTGAATAAAAATACGTTATATTTTCCTCAATATATATGTTACACGTTTGACAGTTACTTTAGTATATTATTTTCCCTTAACTTGTTAATATTTCTTTGAGCAAGAAATATATGTTGTTATTTTCCGACAAGGATTTTTTTCCGAATTGATAATGCTTTAATGTGATATTACGGTTCGCTTTCTATTTATTAATCATGCTTTTATCTTTGTATCAATTTTTAATTTTAATCAATTTTCAATGTGGCTTTTTCATAATTCCATTGAGAGTTCGATAATGTATTAAGGGCAAGTTTTAAATGATGAATATATGAATAAATTAACTTTGAGTATCTTATAAAATAAAAATTCTATTGGAACCGCAAGAAAATTACGTCGAAAACAGTTTTTGTTTGGTCTTAAATTTTTATTCCCTATAATAATTCGCGGAGAGTGTAACATAAATGTTCGTACGAGCTACATGAAAAGACACTTCATAGAAATCACATCACGTACGTTTAGTTTTATTGTAGGCTCAGTTTATCTCCATCGAGGGCTGCGTACATTCCTGGTAAATGACCTCAGTAAAACCAACTTAGATTGCTTTTTTACTACCACTGAGAACTTCACTCGAAGATTTGTACATAGAAAGTTATCGCAGCAAGTTGCTTTTCATGAAATTGTCTGTATCACGTATCGGGATTGATTTGAATTAAATCTTTTTCTGCGTCTCAATAATAAACTAGATATTAACCGCAGATTCTCCCTGATGGATTTTTTTTTCTTTCTGATTTCTACTTGCTCTTATCCCATGCTTAGTAGGGTCGGCATAAAACGTCTTCTTCTTCCATTTTTTTCTATCATTCGTCATCTCTAAACTCATTCCCTTGCTAGGCATATCCTCTTCCACACATTTCGTTTATTTTTTTACGGATTTCTTTGACAATATTAATAATAAATAAATAAACGCTACACACTCAACGGCCCCCATTAGGATAGTGATATCCTGTGTCGGGGTCCGGAAACATTCACAATGACAAGGACAAATACACCCAGACCGGAAAATATGATTGCATGGTCAATACAAACATATTATGCTCCGAGCGGGAATCGAACCCGCGACCTGTGGCGTTTAAGGCAGGTTCGCTACCGCAGCGCCACAACGTCGTCAATATTATTATTTCACTCTAACAGTAAACATAAACATAATTGATTTATTTCATGCGGTTTTCTCTCTGATAATGTCTGAAAAAGTTATTTTACTCAAGGAGCTTGAATATTTATAAATGTTTAATAGTGAAGTAGTGAAGCTGATCACAAGCGTTTATTAAACTAGGACATTCTAATTATGGAATATCGTTTCAGAATAGAAAATGAATAATTAATATTCTATTGAAGTTTATTAAAATAGATGATTAAAAGTCAATTTACCCGTCCCAGAGACTACACAGCTTGATCGATACTCGTTAATTAAATTTTTTGTTACATATTCATTATATTACAATTTCAGGCGCCAGTTTAATTTTAACTTTTTAAAAAAGTTCTTCCGAGATACATATTTTATCGTTTCGATCGCGTGAATGTGGAAAATGTATTTTTAA
The DNA here is from genome assembly GCA_023373885.1 of Hestina assimilis. Lineage (NCBI taxonomy): Eukaryota > Metazoa > Arthropoda > Insecta > Lepidoptera > Nymphalidae > Hestina > Hestina assimilis. Next base: position 7,421,857 of record CM041755.1, on the reverse strand, counting down.
ATCTTAACTCTTCAACTAAAAGGTAAAAGCATTATTAATTATGCTGATAGCGCATTGTTTCTACTTTTTCTATTGTCTGTTTTTAAAGTTTAAGTTGTTGTTGTTAAGTTTATTGAAATTGTTAGATTTTTAATAAAATCTAATAATTTGTCTAAAATGTATATGCATTGTAAACCGGAAAAGAAATAACTGCATCTGTGAAGAAAAAATATTTCTTATACTTTAATTTTTGAAAATATACAAAACTTAAGCTCAGTTTTCAAGTCAAATAAAATGCGATATGTAGTAAGTAAAAAGAAAGCTTACACAGATTGCAGATCGGTATTTGGCGTTTTTTTATGTGACTAAGTTGGCAAGCAGGCATACGACTCACTTGATGGTAAGCAGTTGTCGTAGCCTATGAGCGCTTGCAACGCCATACAGTTGTATGTGTCACTCAAGCGTTGCCTTGAGATATTGTTTCTTAAATCTCCAATGCCCAGTAATTTCAATAGCTACAGTGCGTTTCAAACCGAAACACTATATATTTTATTTACGGTAAAATTGACACTGCGGTGGTACCTACCTAGCCGGCCTCTTGCCGTAAAAGGCCGTAGCCAAAAACGGAACCCTTATAATTTCGTCATGTCGGTGCGTCTGTCCATCCGGTTGTTACAGTAATTCTATTATTTATTCATCGTTATAATTATTTGACCAAACATTTTTGATCGTTTCAATCTGTATAATTTTTATTAATATGCGAAGAGAAAACTTCGGATATCTTTTTGAGAATATTTGAAAATGTTAATATTTACGCATATTTTTATTTTATTTTATTTTTATTTATAATATATAATATATAATAATACATTACAAATTCATTACATACATTAAAAAGAACGTCGACTATTTGACATGGCTGCTATATGTTTTTTTTTGTATTAAATTCAATAAATCGTTGTCACAGCAACGCATAGCCGTGTCTACCAGTTCACAACAGAGAGATAGTAGATTTCTTTCAATTATTATGTTCACAGAGAATATTCATTAAAAGGTATTTGGTAGACCGTAAGTGAATTATTCCCATAGCATTATGCCGAGCTAATAGAACTGGTAAAGCGTATATCCAGTTTTTTTTTCATGACGCTGCTACTCGTAGCTGAAGCGTTTGAATATTTTATGTTCGATAATAATTTATTACATGATTTATTTTTCACTATAGTCGTGAATCTCAAAGGCAGTGATTCGCCTCAGCTTATGATATGAATATTACGTGATAATAATTGCTAGAAAGTGGTTGTGAGATGTTCTTCTAATAACTAATAGCGATTGCTGTTGCCGGAACGAATGGTTCGGTTTATACCAACGTGGTATACCCCCTTCAATTCCATTCCTTTCTTGCCCCCTGATGCATTTTATTCTAACTACCTTAAGTGGCAAACCACGGTTATGTCACTGGTGCTACAGTGAAAGAGGTTACTGTAATGGTTTTCAATCAGGTAGATCGTGCGCTTACCTGTTACTGTGATGTTATTAAAAAAATAATCGAAATCTGTATTTAATTAATATTGCATACGTACTAGGTTAAGAAGGTTCAAGCTGCTAATAACATTTAGAAGTAAGGCATAACAATATATAAAAATGATGTTTATTACATTTTTATGATCTTTTTAATATTCAGTTAAAATAATAAATATAAAGAAAATTGTTAATAAAAGTAAAAACAGTAATGGGCCTTGACATTTTCTCATTTATTTGCGAGACAAGATTCCCAAAGTATACAGCGTTTTTAATAGCGGTCTTTACTCGAAAACGGCCTAACGAATACAGTCAATCTCTTAAACGTAAATCTTCGCCGGAGTCATAATTCAAGTTTATTGAGTTCCCAAACTTTCGGGCCCTCAAGCGTCGACTGCTTATATATCAAGAAATTTTACTAATATTATCTTACCCGAGATTAAAATATGAAATTTGGCAAGTTTTCTGTCTTGAAAAATTGTTTGCTTTTGTTAAATCATCTTTCATGAGAATATTTTGCATATTTTTTGGATAACTACAATTTTCAAGAACAAAAACGTTATATCTTTTTTTTAAATGGACTTTAAAAAGAAGGAGTTTATACATTCGTCAAATATTTATGTATAATGACACAGCGATCACAACGCAGCTTCTGCGTCGCTGAACAGAGTTTATTGATTCCAATATTTAATTATTGGTAGGATCGGCATAAATTAACAGTATCAGTAGGCACCGTTGCGTTTCGTGCGATGAATGAGAGCGCCAGAACCCAAATCTCCCACCCGTCTGTTCCTTTCTTTTTCTATTCCCATTCTTTCCTTCCTATACCTTGGGTTGGCATTTGATTTAGACGTTTACTCGGAGATTATTAGTGAATCTATTCGAAATATAGTAAATTGGTGTTTTTTTATGAACCGCGATACATATGTAATAACGTGTGGTATCTTTTCAAATAAAAAGAACATCTTTTAAAAAGTGTTTTTACTCTACAAAATGTTAAAGAAAACAGCATTTTTTCTATAACCATCAACCTATCAGACATTTGAGTATATTTTGTGTACGATTACAGCCTTTTATTGCAAATGATATTATTATGAAAATACTTTTTTTTTTTTTTTTTATGTAAGAGGGGCAAACGGGCAGGAGGCTCACCTGATGTTAAGTGATCACCGCCGCCCATGAACATCTGCAACACCAGAAAGCATGCAGGCGCGTTGCCGACCTTTAAGGAAAGAATAGGCTCTTCTCTTGAAGGTTCCCAAGTCGTATCGGTTCGGAAAGACCGCCGGCGGAAGTTGATTCCACAGAGTGGTTGTGCGAGGAAGAAAATGTTATACTATTAAAGCTATTTTTTTTTGTAAAATAGATCTCTTTAAGACCAATTACTATCAGTTTGCTTTTAACCAACACGATATGTTTACCATTCGGGCAAAGGTCACCATTAGCGGAGTCAACAAAATGTGAATTTGGCCGTCACCTTCTGTGATGCGTCTAAAAATAGTCAATCCGGAAGTCCCAAGCTTTTCGCGAGTTTAATTACTCACCTAAATCATTTCATTTTGTAGAATCACTTATTAATAAAAAAATATGAGTAGTAGAGCCATACCCTCTCACAGAATATCGGCATAATGTAACAATATTGTTGCGTTTCGTGCGACGAGTGAGAGCAGCGGAGGCCCAATCTCCCACGCCCTCTTTTCCCTTTCTTCTTGCCTTCTCATCCTTTCCTCTTATCCCTTCGGTTGGCAAAGCGCTGTGATACTTAGTATCGTAAGCGTTCATAGGAGTATGTTGCGGTGACTATTTACCATCAGGCGGATCGTATGCTTGCTTGCCAGCCGTCGTGATATAAAAAAAACCAGTGTCGTGGAACGGTGGAATTTTATAATTAAGAAAATCAAAGTAAGAAATTATATAATATAATTAAATCAAATATTTCGTTGCGTCTGTTTTGAAAGCCACTTCTTTAATTTAGCTGTTTATTTATCTTTGTTGATAAATTAATCCATCGTTCATTTGTAGTCTAATGGAATTCAACAAAACAAATTTAATATTTAATTGAATTTCATACAAATAGAACAAATTTAAAATAGGTACCTAAAAATCAATTTGACAACAAGAGGCTGAGAACGAGAATCGTCCTCATTCTTTAGATTTGCCTCCATTGTTATTCAAATTATGAATTAACAGCCCATTCAAGTCACTTCCAATTTTCTTATAACATTGCTTTGACTTTAATAAAAACATTGAACTTTCTACTTAACCAAAATTTGATTATAATCCTTAATGTCCTTAATAGACTATACCATGACTATTGATAATTATTTATAAACGTATGGTCATTGAAATTGAAACTGAAATTGTTTAAGAAAAATGAACCTTCGCGTTCTCGGCTATCGTGTTCATGATGGAAGGTGATAGGAGGACTGGATTATTTTTCGCCCAAAATATCGTGATTGCGATGCAGTCGGGAAATGCAACTAGCATTCTTTTCACCATTCACCATTTATACAGTTGTAATTATTGGTTAATATAGTTCGTATTTAATGCTCTCGTAGAGAATATCGCATTATCGGAGGACTTAAACGCTTTGTCCTTTCCCTTTTACATATAATTTCTCTCCTATTTTTTATTTAAATGATTTATTTCGGTATGGTAATTCTTAAAACAAGGAAATTTTGGTCGCATAACAAAATCCTCTAACACTTAAATAAATTATGACGTATATTTTCAAAGCGTTCAAGACTATTTTACTTCACTATTTTATCCGGAGACACGTACTTTACTACCAAGTGCATTTCCTTACAAAATTTCCTTGGAGACTCGACACTGTAACGTTATATCTTTAACGGCACTACAGCTGTGAAATGCAGGATTTTTTGTTATTTTATTAACGATTTACATTTCATGTTTTGGAAGTGTTATACTGCATACTTTTTTAATGATTTCAAGCTCTTATCTTGACAAATTCATCGCAATAAAATATGTTGCATCTACTGTGACTTAAATTCAAAGATGGTCATGGCATAAAATAATGTCGACGGACACTTCAATAATTTTTTAATATTATTTAATACATTTTGTTTATGCTAAGCGATTACCGCAGCTCATGTGACATCTGCAAAACCAGAGAACATTCACTTCACAAGTTTTTCACCAACGTACCATGGTAGCTAGCAAAGGCGAGCCTTTTAAGCCCAACCACAAGCATATTATACATGTCTTAGAATTTCTTCCACGACACTTTTTTATGTCACAACAATGGCAACATGACAGTTCGCCTTATTGGTAGCGGCCGGCGTGGCGTGGAAGCTTGCAATAGGTACTATTAGCATCACAAGCGTATTGTCGACCCAAAGTAAGGAATGGACAGAGAAAGAAAATAAACAGAAAGGATAAGAAGGGATTTAGGTCTCCCACTCGTCAAACCAAATGTGTCCAATAGTGCGGGTACTATACAGCGGATACTTTACGTTGATATTCTGTTGGCGGAGAAAAAGTAGTCTTCCCCAGTCTAGCCGCACTTTCAAAATAAAATAAATTTAATTTAATTAAAACATTGAAGAAGAACACAAAATACTTCTTAAGTAACTGATGTTTACGAGACCAACTTTATGTGCAAAATTTAGTATATTAAATATAAAAAATAATATTGTAAGATAGATAGATAAGCCAGAATATAATGTTGTGTTTCAACAAAACAAGCTGAGTATTGAGATCTTTACAAGAAATAAGCAGTTTAAAAACGCTGCAAATGTATAGGCGAGATGAAGGGCAAGGCGGTCAGTCATGCAAGCAATATTCAAAGAGGCCTCAACGTTTTTCATCCATTTTTCCCGGAACATCTTATGCTGGAACTTTATGAATATTTCAGACGGATCAATTATTAAAATGATTTACTACTCCCAGACCCGTTGTATAAACGGAACGGGTGTGTGCGAAGGTTGTATTTACGAAATGAAAAAGTGTAAGATTTTTTTGTGAGTATAGTTCAAAGAAACGTTATACAAGCTGTGAATAATTAATATCGTGATTATTGAACGAAACCCTTTTTATATTAAGAGTAATTTAGAATATTTTTATTTGATTTCGAAAAAGAAGAAAGTTCTATTTCTGACCCTTTTACTCGACTGCCGAAGGCGGGTAATGTTTTTTCAACGTGTCGTCTTATTCTTTGCGCTGCTATATAGCCTACATTCTTTAATGGATTTCAACATATGTGATGCCATGTTCATCTCATTTGTTACAATGACTTAAAGTATACTGTTTCAATGTGGTATCCGTGAGAAAAAATATTCACCAAGCAATATTGCAGTTCGAATAATGCGAAAAGCTGATGACGGTTCCTTAAAGAACTCGACAAAGTAAGATGAACAATAAAATTTTCTGATATAATATTGCTTAGCTTTGGCTACTGATATTTGAAGTTTGATTTTTTCACTCCAAATGTTTATTTTTTTTCCCATTTGTAATCTCTTAATTTTTCAGAAATCACTTAATACATCTGGATTTATTTAATACGTTATTCTTGTAAACTGCTCCCTCATTACTAAGGATCTTGACTCGTTTTGGATTTGATGAGCTGTCTTTATCGGCTACGGTCCTACGGCCTCGTGATCTTCGACTCCAACAGTGATATTCAGATGTTCGGGAATTTAGTCTGAAAAGCATTAACGACTACGATCTCTAAGTTTTTGCCGTTTGCCTGTTACCATCAGACGTTGTAGGTTGTCCGTATATCTTCTTGCAAAATGAGCAAAGAACGACAGAATGCACTTTAAGGAAATTGCAGACAAGCGCTGATTATTTTTATTTTTAAGTTGTTTTAGAACTGAGAAGTTTGTGCGGTGGCTTGTCCATGGTATTACGCAGCATACGACCAAAAATTGTAATGTCCTGTAATCGCTTGTGACCCACATTGCAATTATTGTTTTTTTTTTTTTTTTTTTTTTTTGTTAGAAGTTTGCAAACAAGCATACGGCCCACCTGATGGTAAGTGGCTGCCGCAGCCTATGAGCGCTTGCAGCACAATTAGTAGGTGCCACTCACGCGTTGCCAACCTCGAGATATTAGTTCTTAAATCTCGTTCGCCCAGTAATTTCACTGGCGTACAATGCCCTTCATACCGGAACACAGTAGTGCCTAAACACTACTATTTGGCGGCAGAATATTGGACACTGCGGTGGTACCTACCTAGCCGGCCCCCGCAACAAAAGACCTACCACCAGTGTGACTGATTGCACTGGTGGAATAATCTCTGTTGTGACAGAGGTTATACCAACAGCGGGCGATGGGGTCGTCACATCCCGACGCCGTTAAAACCGCCGTTTGTTTAACTACTACGTCTACTTTCTAGTCAGCAAATCTGTTAAACTTAATTGCATTTGTCTTAGGCCATCAGCAATTATAGCACAATCGTTGTCTATATTTTTTTCAGCAAGTTGCCTTCTTTGAATATAGGCATGCTAGACTTCAAAATGGTCACATATGAATTTGATGATATTTTCCTGAGAAAATCCGAGCATTCAACAATTTAAAGTCTATGAGCTAACTAACCGTGATGATGCGTTTAAATGTTGCGGTTAAATTTGGTTACTGTTTTATAACAATCAAAAAGATGATCCTTAAAAACAATATTTTTAATTTAGTCACTTACAAAGAAAGTATAAATAATATGACGTCGTGCTTTATAATTGTATTCTATGATATTTTATTAATATGTGACTTTATTCGTTTCAGGTATAAACTATGAAAGTGGCGTATGAAGGTAAGCTTTTGTTTGAAGACTAATAAACTCCAAAAAGGCTAATTCTGTAACAACATGTTTGTGGCCTAAATAAATTGGATACTTTAACGGTAATTAATATTAGCATTAAATTTTAATTCAATAAAGCGTACCATAATATTTTAGTAATTAACTTTATACATCACATATTCACTCAGCTCGCTTTATAATAAACTATGACCCATATAACCTAATGACTTTATTGTAGCTAATAACATAAAACCATTCCGTTATTTGGGTCATGAAAACTAACATTGACAGACATTATACACCATACCCCTTTATTACCATTAACGTCAGCCGACTGTTATATGCCTTATTTGGCTGTTTTTATATAAGTGAATTCAAACAAGTAATTATATGTCTCGTTTCAGTTGAGAGACATGTGTTCAAATAATACCTTTTTTATATGACGGTTGGTAAGCAAGCTTAATTTTGACGATGATGGTAAGCAGTCAACGCAATCTATGAACGCTTGTAATACTTCAAGTATCACATGCGTTTGTCAACCCGAGGCATAGGTTGGAAGGATGAGAAGGAAAAAATAAAGAAACAGGGGGAGTGGGAGATTGGGGATCCGGCGTTATCATTCATCGCATTAAACGCAATAGTACTGATATTGCTACTTACTTTAAATAGAAGAATATTAATAGAATCGAGTAAGACACTAGCCATTGGCTTTTTACTCGTGGACTAGATGGTTAAAATCCTTTAAAAAAATTATTTTCACACATTTTAATTCATAATTAAATTATTGTGTACTTATTCCTCATATGTCTATTTTATTTAAATAGCACGTTCACTTAATATCTAAGCATAGGTTGAACATGTATTCAATGCTTGTACCGTTTGTGTTCGCTCGTCCGTACCATACGATAAGCGATGAAAAGATCTACGCCGGACACTCTATTCATGTATATCATTGAGTGCCTGAGAGGTAACCGTGTAGAAAACCGGAGAACGACACAATATGACGTGATTCATACGAATCTGTTCCTATTACGTAGACTTAAAGTTTATTATTGCGATTCGCAGGTTTATAAGGTATATAGTTTTATATATGTTTATGTGAATGTAGCAGAGATTTGTGCACTGCGGATGATTTTTGTTTAATATTCAGTAGTTTATTTTAGTTATTATAGTGTTTTGTGTGTTTATTCATAAATAATGAATTGGAAATAAAAAAGGTAGACTCTCAACTTTCTTCGTATCACAAAAATGGGAAATAGCGTCGCTATACATAATCAAATCTCTGTTGAACACCTATGTTCAGGATAGTCTGTATTCACCGGTATTAAGTACTGTCACCATTTTCTTCTTAGCGTTTCGATGGCAAAATACATATATTATTGTGGCACAAAACGAAGCCACATTGACTGCGTTGTTAGAAGCCGCCATGAAGTACAGGCTCGAGAGCGCGCAGGGCACAATTTGAAGTGGGACATGGTTTGAGTTACCTTATAAACAACCCCAAATTTGACCATCTTTGAGTCTTCACCCATATTGACCTTGCTTCGACGAACCTGAGTACGCAGTGCGTACAGCGACTTCAATTTTTTGAAGTAAAACTTCTTTAGAATCGTTGTGATTTCAAACCGGATGCAACGGAAAAACGACAGGTAAGAGACACAAATACAAAAATGTGCAGGAATGAATGAGACAGAAATATACATACTATGTATTTTATATTATATATATTCATCTCAATCCTTTGTGGATTTACTGAAGACAGACAGACCGACCCACCGACGGACGGACGGACGGACAGACAGATTAAGCCTTTACTCGCTGACTAATTTTAGCTAAAGAAGTTTTACTCCAATCGTGTGGTCTAAAGCACACTGTACTTTTTTTATTACATTTGCTGCAAGTTTCTACCATTGATGAGTATATAAATCAGGGAAAGATGAACGGAATATTTACACGTAATATCTGTGTCTATTAAGAGTAATTGTTTATAAAAAAATATTTAGATTTGTGCATAGAAACTTTCAAAAGAAACAAACCAAACAAATCATGTATATTTGTACCTCAAATTCTGCCCTCTAAAATAATATACCCTTTTGTACATTCACAATTTCACGCAATTGTCCGAACTCCCTCGTCCGTGGCGTGATAAAATGTTGAAAAGATGATATATAGCTGGATGGACAACGGTCTAACTAGATGCGGAAGAGAATAGACTTTATATCAATGTTTATTTGCCCTTTTAACCAAAAGAACCGACATTTGTCACTTTAAATACTGACTCTTTTGTTTTAACGTTGCTAAATACAATACTTTTGGAAAAAGAATTCTTGCTGAAAAGAGTTGTTTCGTCAGTACATTAAGACATAAAAGCGCATAATTCCATCATAATGGATGCTGTTACAGTTGGTTATATATTGGTCTAATTATACTTTTTTTTAAAGCCGTAAATATGATTTTTCCATTTTGCATTGAATACAGCGGTATCATTTATGTCTACGCTCGTTTCTGGCTAAGAGCATTGAGTTAGCATCACTAATAAATGAAGTATATAAAATACTCAACATACTTACTCATAGGCCTTATATTGCAAGAGGTCTACTAAGTTGATACCACCGCAGTGCCCAGTATTCTACCCCAAAGCAGTAGTGTGTTTGGCATTACTTACTCTTTTCAAATACGAATTTAATCAATTACATCAGTCAAATTTTACATTTAATTTTTATATACATTCATGTTCAACGAACATTAATTCCATGCCTCAATATTTGCAATATTATCATTTAACCAACAATATTTCTCGGCTTTATATAGTAAACAATAAACGCAAAATACTTAAGGGCCCACATTAGGATAGTTATATACTGTGTCGGGGGTGCGGAAATATACCCAAAGACAAGGACAAACACACTCAGACCCAAGCACAAGTCTGCATGGTTAATACAAACATCTTCCCCAAGCGGGAATCGTACCCACGACCTGTGGTGCTTAAGGCAGCTTCGCTACCGCTGCGCTACAACGTCGTCAGTAAAACAATGTTTTTTGATTTAAATATCAAGAGGCAAAATACAGTTAAAAATTTTCTGCTTATAAATTTATTTCACACTGAGGCAGTTGTAGACTCGTTAAAATACATCCATTATAAAAGTTTTCAAATGGAAATTAAAAATTAGTTTTGATGAAGTGTTTCAACAAGTCAGCAATGCAGCGTTGCAGTGAATTAATGCATTTATAATACTGACAATCAAATTATAAAATCCTTTTGAACATAATTCAAATTTGTTGTATGATTATACAAATGAAATCATATTATTCGTATGATTAAATCCAATTTATAATATTGACATTGGTAAAGTTTATTCAAGTAAAAATTTTTGTGAATAACCGCTATTGAAGCATTCAGTAGTATCGATATCAATATTATGATGGGTCAATGTATGGAGTTCTTTTTATTTTATATCTACATATTGCTGCACATTTTTATTATTTTTATAAATAATCTTACTTTGTAAAATTCTAATTCAAATCGATTTAATTTTACCTTTCTTTTCACGGTTTTTCATCGATGAAAAAGATACAAGCCATCAGGATTACGTGTCAACGAAGTGAAACTTCTTAATTAGATATACAATCTTTAGCTATCTTTTTCCTCCTTTATACGTCACTAGCGCCCCGTTTCGGATTCGCACGGGTATAGATTATATAGCCTACGTCATTCACTGAACAAATTATTAAAATCGATCCAGAAGCTTTGATTTATTCATTACTGCCCGTGGCCCACACGTTTATTTACGACATCACATTAGAAACCTCAAAAATAACAGTATTTCTCCACTATTTAATGGATGTAATTATACATATAAACCTTCCTCTTCAATCACTTCATCTATCCGCATCAAAATCCGTTGCGTAGTTTTAAAGATTTAAGCATACATAGGGATATAGGGACAGAGAAAGCGACTTTGTTTTATACTATGTAGTGATGTCTACCTTCTTCTTCTTCTTCGTAGCATTATTCCTGGTAGTATACCAGTATTTGCCCAGGTCTTATTACTCTTATCCAGATTTGACAGGTTACTAGTTTTTACACAGAGCGATTGGCATCTGACCTCCGAAACCCTAAAGGCGAACCAGTAACTCTTAGGATAAGAGCAAATTACTTATCACGAGTTAACGATTGTTATCAAATGTTATTTGGTAACAATCGTTACCGACAGCTTACCGTGCTATCCAAGGCACGGAGGGAAGACCCTGTAAGGACAAACGCTCAGACCGAAACAGACATTTGTAAGATCAATACAAACATCTTCCCGAGCAGGAATCGAAACCGCACCGTGACTAAAGGCAGACTCGCTACTACCACGCCACAACGTTGTCTAACGTTATATCTCTCACATGTAATTAAATGTATTTAAAAGTGACCCCATCCTTGAATGGACTCTCAATTCTTGTCCAATTATCGGATCACCGCCTACGAAGTTTCAGTTTCATAAAAACGCAATAAATATTTTAGCAGATTTAGTCATAAATATAGAAATTTAATTCTGGTAATTTCTGAATGAAATTAAATACATAATAATAATAATAATAATAATAACTCTTTATTGGACACAAACATATGTTACAAATAAGAAGGATTACCCAGACTTCTGCACTAGCAGGGCTGTGTTGCAGAAGCCAGTTTCTTCCCCTTAATATCATCATCATTACATTTTTATGCCCTTAGGAATTAATCATTTTGACTAAATAATAATTAAACGTTAACAAAAAGAAAAAAAATAAATTAACCTTCCTAGAAACTATTTGCTATTTATTTAATTAATATTTATATGGTAAGAGTGTGTGTGTGTGGGTTATGCGTGGGTGTGTTTAGTGTGTGTAGTGTTAGTGTATGTGAGGGTGAGTGTGTGTATTAGCATGTATACATATTTTTATTTAAGTGTTATTAACAGATTTTCTGTATCATCGTACTCCAGCAATTTCAACCAGGTAAGCACTTTTTTAAATTCGTAATTATTTAATGCAGTCGTTTTAAACTGAGTATTAAATTTATTGTAAATAGTAGGAGCATAGAATTCGTAATGCTTTTGTCCAAATTTGGTTCTTTAGGGGCCACTGAAATCTTATGGTTCTTTTATTATTTATAGGTAAATATGGAACACATTTTTTGTGATATTTATTCAAAATTTCATTAATATATATTTTTCTTACACTTAGTACACCAGCTTGTTCATATAACGCTGTTGTGGGATGCCTATAAGGCAAGGAAAGAGTTACTTTTAAAATAGCGCGTTGAGCTCTTTCTAATTGCAATAATATTGTTTTACTAGCGCCACCCCATGCACATATGCAATATCTAATAAGGCATTCGCAGAGTGCTTGATAGGTTTGAATTAATAGTTTCTTATCACAGATTATGCGTAAGCTTTTAAATATGAACATCAGCTTTCTAACTCTTGCTGATAACGATGTAATGTGCAGGTTCCAGCTAAGCCGATCGTCTACTAAGACTCCTAGGTATTTCACGGAATCTACTCTGGTAAGTATAACACAATTACAGGTGGATTTGTCAACGTTCCGGTTACAAGGGTATGTATGCATTTTGAGTTTAAAATTGGACGATGGTCTACCCGAAGCTGTTTTACTAAAGCATATATAACTGGTCTTTTCAGTATTCAGTGAAAGCAAGCTGTCCTCAAGCCAAGCTGAGACCTTAGCAAGGCCATCTTCAGCTGTTCCGAACACTGTGCTCCAGTTATCCCCATGGAACATCAGAACGGTGTCATCGGCAAACATAGTTATTTCGATATTTGACAGAGCAGCAACATTGCATAGCTGATTGACGTAAATTAGAAATAATATAGGACCGAGGGTGCTACCCTGTGGGATGCCGAATTTGCAAATTGACTCATTACTCATGATATCTGCTACTTTTACACATTGTGTTCTGCCCGAAAGATAATCTGTGAACCATTTCAAAACTACACCTCTCAAGCCAATATTTTCTATACGTGACAAAAGTATTGGAACCGACACGGTGTCAAAAGCCTTTTGAAGATCTAAGAAGACTCCTATACACTTATCACCTCTATCCAGGTACGATACTATTATTTTGGAAGTTAATGTTAACACAGCGTCTTCCGTCGATTTTCTTTTTCTAAACCGAATTGATGTTTGCTAAGCAATTCATTATTTTCTAGGTAACTTATTACTCTTTTACTAACAACTTTTTCTAATACCTTAGATAACACAGAAAGTAAAGAAATTGGTCGGTAGTTTGATGGTTCCGTCTTATCACCAGACTTATGTATCGGGCGGACAACTGCTTTTTTAAAAACTGTCGGAAATATACCTGTTTCTAGACTAAGGTTGCATAGATAGGCAATGGGCTCGGCAAGAGATGAAATATTTTGCTTCAGAATTTTTGATGTAATAGTGTCCCAGCCTGGTGCACTGTGCAATTTAAGTCCTGCAACAATATCTTTTATTTCATAATCATCCGTAGGTGCAAAAGACATGGAATGGGGTGGTGAATAATTACTTCCCGCTTGACGTGCCAGGTCTAGCTCGCATGAACTCATTTTATCAAGTATTCGTTTAGCCAACTTATCTCCTATCGAGGTAAAATAGTCATTTACCTTGTTGAGAGCTTCATTGGGAGTATCATTATATACTTTGATTAAATCATCCTGGGGTTCCTTATTATAATAAATGTCGCAGATTTCTTTTATAACATGCCAGGTTTGTTTGGTGTTGCCCTTGTATAAATTAAGCTTATCTTGGTAATACCTCTTCTTAAGATTTTTTATTATGTAATTACATATATTTCTATAACTTATGTATTTTCGTTGTTTTTCAATGTCGTACGGTGACCTTTTTGCTTTAGTATGTAGCCTGTCTCTTTTGCGTATACATTTAACGATTCCTTTGGTAATCCAGGGTTTCAGCGGTTTCAGCCTATTAGAAATTTTTAAAATATCAGTATTAATAGCTATGGTATTTATTAATGTTTTAACTAGCAATTCTGACGCCAGATTTGTATCATTATGTATCGTGTAAAGTTCTGACCAGTTCATCTTGGTAATCATTTCATTAATTTTACTGTAATTAATTTTTATTTTATCGTATTCAGTAAGTTTCTTTATCACATTAGATTTATTTATGAATAATAATATTGGGGAGTGATCTGTAAGTTTTTGTTCAAATACTATAGTTTTACAAAATGAAGTGCACTTTATCATAATGTGATCAATACAGGTATTGATTCTCGTGGGTTTGTTAATGCCTTGTTTTAATCCGTGTAGTGCCATTAAGTTTAAATAATCCTGTGCTGAACTTGATAGGTTATCTGGCATTATATTTATGTTTATGTCCCCAACAAGAATAACGCTTTTAGTCCGTATGTTACATAATACACTATCTAATGAGTCTAAATAAGTGTTAGTATTTCTAAAACTGGGGGTCGGTATGAGCAAATGATAGTATAGTCAGGTTTAATGGAGACAACAAGACAATTTCCCTCACGAAATTCAGGCTCATAGACACTGACCTTTATCACGCTCCGAACATACACCACTACTCCATCATTTTGATTGTAGCTTATTTTTGACCAATACATGTTAAAATTCTGCATAGTCGGTGGTGGATTATTCATATTAGTCCAGCATTCCGTAAGTACTATAATGTCAACAGGAATATTTATAGCGGTGATAAAAGCTAAAAAAAGATCAAAGTTACTATTAATACTTCTAATATTTAACGTAATAACTGTTAATGGGTCACTATTCTCGCTATAATTTAGTACTTGTGAGCAATAAGCAGTGTTGTTTAAAGAAACACAATGTATCTGGTTAGATGCATCCACCTCCGAAGCAATACAGTTCTTGTTAATATTGAATTTTAAGTTTATTACTTCCTGTCACTAGAATTGTCTCATTTGTAAATTTAATGTATTTCAATATTAAAATGTGTATACCCCACAGTATTATTCTATGTTTTTTATTGAAAACGAGATGCATGTCACATTTATAACTTTTCTGTGCTTTTATTTTATTGTTATTGTGATTTAGTCTGTATGACAAATATTTATATATAAGGTTGTAAAGACGGATGCCGTGTGTTGTATTACATATATGTGTATATGTTGTATAATAGCATAGTGTTTTTATGAATGTATATTGTATTATGCTGTGTGTTCTTAAATTGCTCTCATCTGGATTTTGAGTGTATGTAACTATTAAAATATGTATCCCCATCACAATTACAACATGTTCATTATATAAAAAGAAATTTATACAAAATTTATAACTTTTCTGTGTTGTTATTTTAATTTTAATATGATATAGACTGTATACAAAATATTTATTTGGCGTGGACGTGTGAATACGGGTGCAATGTTTTGTATTACGTGGAAAGATATATGTTGTATAATATTCTGTTCTTAGATTAGTGTTATCTGCATATACCATGGATTTAACTTTTAAAATGTGTATTCCTCTCATTCTTATTAGATATTGTTTATATAAAAAGAAATAAATGCAATATTTATAAATTTTCTGTGCTTTTATTTTATTTAAGCTGTATAACAAGTATTTAAATATGAACATGCAAGTAAGGGTGCAGTGTGTTGTATTGCGTATATAGATAAATGTTATATGACAGAATAGTGTGGTAATATATGTATAGTGTATTAAGTTGTGTAATGTAACAGAATAATAGCATATAATTTCCAAGGGACTTAATGTAATAAAATAATATGGTTGATACAGGCAATAATCAAAAACATGCAAAAACAGAGATTTTACAAAATACAAACGTAGTCACAGTGACGCTCTAAGTTCATCTAGATCACTATCGGTAATTACGCGAATTTGAGGATCTTGTTCACGTCTGCGAAGGCAGATTATGCCGGGACGTCCAGCAGAATTTGAAGTCGTGTGCTTTTTTGAAATTGTCTTGCCATATAGTAAAGTCGCTGCGTTTTTAGTTAATGTTTCCGAAATATAAACAGGTTGGACTGGAGAACATAAGTTTAAGTGCGATGTATTGAGTTTATCTTTAATTCCCTTCAACTTATTAAATTTCTTGACGCTTGAAATAATTTTGTCCTTAATAATGACGGTATTCAAGTCTATTCTTATTGGGTTAGTGGTACCTTTAGATTTTATTCTATAAATATCCCGAATATCTGAATGGTCTATACTAATATTAAGTGTCTTGCTCATACTCATAACCATATTACACAAGTGATCTTTCGTCTCGTTATTTGATTTAGGAACGTTTTTAATATCAATAACTGTCGCTCGAGATCTCCGTTCTAGTTGTTCGATTTGCTCCTCCAACTGGTGTATATATTTTTTATCCTCCTTACGCTCTGATTCCAAGTGAGATATACGCGACAAGAAGTCATCATATCTAAGCTAACTTCTACACTTTATTTTTAAGTTCAATATTTTGTTGTAAAATATCATTCATGATACATTGTAAAGAGTAGCATTAAATGTTAGCGTACCTACATAATGGGGACGCTTGACACTAATATCCAGTGACCTGAGAGCTTGCTTAAAGTTTAATACAAGCAGACTGCTGTGTCGATGCTTGGATTATTTTATATATATATTTTTTAAATAGACAAGAAAATTTTAAAACCAGTGTAGCGATTGGATGACTGCAACACGACGTAACTCGATGGAAAGACAAGAATGTCACAATCTCGCATCAAGCTACAGCGACACCTACAGGGTATACTACGCAACGATATAGACGACCAATGATCCTAAATCGCGCTATCGGAGTTTCCTACGCTCGTCACCTTATATACAACTTCCCAACGTAAGTCGTTGGGCTTCGGCCCCAGGCTTCGGCCCGCCAGGCAATAACATCCGGCCTGGACGAAGGATCCTATCGTTGTGTTGGGATACATTTCAAACGTCATACCTCCAAACCAGTAATTTGTAGATCGTAGAAGTTCACGATTAGAATAATCCTTTGATATTACCTAAGCCTCATTGGTGACAGCAATCCTCAGAGTCTTATTATCGTACTTGTTACATGATTTAGTACATTGCTCGAACTTATAAGATCTGAATATAATATACTAGTGACCACGAAATAGAATAAAATAAATGTCAAAGTTTGTTTTCTTAACAAGTATAGTGTCGGAAACAGGTGACATTGGGATAGACTGATCTCTAAACATAGTATTTGTCCAATATAGGAGGACAAACTCCTTTCACACACTCTGTATACTCGAACGTAAGATCAATTAATTTATTTATAGAATCAACATTGATATAAAGTATAAAGTGTTTGATTTTGGCAAATGCAAAAATTGGTCGACCAAGACAGACGTGGTAGTTAGGAGTGAAAATATAAAATGATGAAGTACCCACAGCGCAAGTATGCGTGCAAAGAATGGACAAGATTTTGTTTAATATACTTTTGAAGGCATTTGCTGCCTTATACAACCACTATGTAATCGGCCGTCGCTTTCGGTTCCCTTTTCAATAAATAATACCTTCTGCAACGATTGGATGACTTAATAATAGAATTGCTAGAGATAGTAAGTCACGTCAACTTATTCTTAATCCATTTAATAAGAGTATAAATTTCAGAGCAACCTAAAAGAAAAACATCATAAGTTAATGAAATATAATGAAAAAAACATTGCGGGAAAAAACAGAGGTTGTAAGATCATCATAATGTCTTTTGTTTGATTGCTGAGATAAACGAGGGCACGCCTCAAGCACTATCGCTCGAATTTCTCCAGGGAACTTTCTATAAATATTGGAGACTACGTCAGCGGCCCGTCGGTGTTACAAAAACGTCTTGAGGCTTCTACTGTCTCAATTTCGAATTACACGACATATGAAATTTAAGCCTAAAGTATTTATATTAAAGATAAAAATTAATAACATATTTTGTGTTCAAGAAGTTCTTAAGAACAATCGAATGAATACGATTGATTTAATCGTTATGTTTGAAATTTTAAACCGTATTGAAAATGGAGGATGTTTTAATTTGGGACCAATGTTTTATTTGTATTTGTGTTGTGTATATTTTCAGATTTAAAAAAGACATATAAATTTTATGAAATATCATCTTAATACTAAACTAAAAAAAAGAGATACTTTTAGCGCCGGCTGCTGTTTTCGACATTACCCATTTTCGTTGTTATAGATTCAGCCGATATGAGATTCACTTTGATTATAATATTATTTACTGCGTTTACTTACGCCTTCTTATAAGATTTTGATGTTAGCATCTTTTTTGGAATTGTGACACATATGACAGCAATATTAAGTATTAATAATAGCGGTTCATTAAGTACACCTATTTAATAAAATTCGTGTAGAAAGATCCAAAAGTTTCCGAGTAAAATGACTGTGTTTATTTAATATGAAGAGACTAAAATAAATACATTTATAAAGCGATTCAGGATACAATCCGTTTGACCATTAAATTGAAGTGTACTAAAAGAAGGATAACAAAAAAATACGAAGACAAACTTACGTAAAAACTTTATTACATCGTAAGAAATAAATGGTAGGCAATTGACATTGCCGACGCCCGCTAGGTGGCCAATATTTCGCAAACTTTTTTACTGTTTTATAGCTGAAAATTGAGGAATAGCTTAAGTTTTTCTTTTTTTTAGGGAACAATAAACATTTTGTCCCCCGTTTTATGTGAGATGTATTTGTTTTTAGTCATTTTATAACATCAAGTACTTCTTCTTCGTATCCTTATGACGGAGGGTCGTGGTCGTCAAGTACTGTTTTTTTTTTACTAGGGTCTTCCAGGTATATCTATTTTGGGAAAGTCGAATCGATTCGTATATATTCGTTTTACACGCTTGACCCACGATGTCAGTCCATCGAGAGGGCACTCTACCTCTGCTTCCTTTTCCAACGTAAATGTTAAATAAATGTTAAATACATAGGCGTATATAAACAGACAGATGTATTAAATATACATACATACATAGTGAATATTAATAGCCGAGTGAATGAACATAGGTCTAATTTCCGCAAGAGTAGATTCTGCCATAAATAATTATGTAATTTAACTTTTATATACGATTATTTGTAATTTTTGTAATCTTATAATTATTTCAATTCATCGATTGTATTTTTTTACAGAACTATAAGATATTTTATATCGTGAATTAAAAAGAATAATACATACACAAAAACTACTTTTTTAAATATCAAATATGTTTTGATAATGGACAAATATTTCGTTAAATATTTTGAAATAATGAAGATACGTAATCTTGAGTAAATTTTGCCACAGAAAATCTACACACCTAAACTAACGATAAGCGTTAAACTAAGCGATAGAACATTATACAATATGTAAATTTAATCTCATCTCAACAATGAGAACAACTATTTAGCATCGAGGTGACACTATTTCTTAACTTATCCTATATATTTTAACACGAAATTCTAGAATTCTAGTTTGTAACTTACACTGACTAATGTATCCAACAAAACTTTGTAATATACCTAGCTAACTTTTTTGACTTTATCTATCTGATATAATTTCGTATTTACTATTTAAAAATAATCCTACATATGGCTTATAGAAATAAGTGCAAAATTAATAGCTTAACAATATCTGGATTGTAAAGTATAGAAAACCGTATAAAAATTAATGTCAAACCGAATATACTGATTCTTGATTCTTTCATAAGACAGTTAAAATAAAAACGTCAAATCATAACCGTATTTATTTAAAAAAATAAAATAAAATAAATACGGTTATGATTTGACGTTTTTATTTTAACTGTCGTATGAAAGAATTTAAATTTTTCCAATGATATGCCTGATTTTAAAAACAACAGCTAATTTTATGCACTTATGGCGCAGTATACGAAAACCATTGAATTTTTATAATTCTGATAGTAGAAATTAACCCTAATACTTTGCAGATTTTCATTCTTCTTTAGGTCTTTTTATTACAAAACCAAGAACTACGAGATCACTATGTTAACATTTATAAAGAAAAATATCACCAAAAATTCTTTCAAAAGTAGGAAAGAAAAAGCATAAAATATTTAAAAAAAAACAATCAGTCAAGAACCTCCTTTTAAAAGGAGGAGAATCAATTGGTGATGTTTTTATACAAAATTCATATCAAAGCGAACTTTCTAAATGTTACAGACATGGATACATAATAGGAACGTAATTTATGTTCAATGGCCGATGTGAAGTTCCGATAGTATATTATGCAATCTTTCGTTGCAATCTCGATTGTAGATCACAGTGCTCAATAGATACCCTCTTTAATTTATTACTGAAGCGTTGAAGGGCGGTGACTTACAGCTTCCTTTGCTACGCTTGCGTCAATTTACATGTTAGGGACGTTTGATCGATCTCTCAACTTTGCTTTTTACCTCTCAATACTAAACTTTTTATTACGTTAAAGTGTTATTTATTCCACATCCATTTTGAGTACGCTGAATTTACGATGTTTGGTTTTATAGTATTGTAATTGTGCTGAAATAAAACAACTGACGAATAAAATGTCACTTTATAAAGTTTATATTGCATTTTTGGGAACAATGATGCATAAAAGACTGAAAATGTCAAACAGAACATCAAAAGAGTTACACGTAATCCCGTGTTCAAAATGTCCACGTTCACTGTAAAAATATTCGAGCTTTAAAAAGCGCTGCGCATACAAATATTTGTCACTAATGAATCATGCTCTGATTGAGCGGAAAACAAGACCAAAAGCCGCTAATTATAAAGACTCGAACGTATAGGATCAAAGCCGAAATACGTTTATAGAGTTTTAATGTTCGCAATCGGCTTGCGTGCTTACATCAATTTGTGGTGCCTTATCAGAGAAGCTAATGTTCAGTGTAATACTGCTTCCGACATGAAAACTGGTCTGAACTTATTGTTAAATAACTTTTTAAATACTGCAACGGCTTTATGTGTAAAAGAAAATAAAAAGAAGTTGATAATTTTTTTTGTTATCTAACTAATTTGGCGAGCAAGCATGGGGTTCACCTAATGCTAAGCGTTTGCCGTAACCTATGAGCGCTTTCACCACTTAGCAGGTACCTCACGCGTTGTCAATCTTAAGATATTGGTTCTTAAAACTCCTTTTGCCCAGTAATTTCACTAGCTAAACAATCCTTCAAACCGAAATACAGTAATGTTAACAACACTACTGCGGTTGAATATCTGACACTGCGGTGGTCTATCCTCTTGAATTAAAAGGCCTAACCATTATTCAAATAATATCATAGTAGGTGAACAAATAAGAGAGGTTATAGGTTATAGTCATATATGGAAACAAGATATTGCTATTCATGCCCGATAACAAATAATGCTCGGATTGCACGTTCATATTTTTTCCCTTTAATCCAACGCGATGTTCGTGCCGGCAATAATATTCAAAGAGCGATATTTTAGAGTTAGCAGGTGTGCGAATCAGAAATAGTCCCGTCAGCAAACAGAACGCGGCCCATTATTATAGTTGCGTAGCTCGCGTTAGTTTTCGAGTATCGCCATCTTGACATATCGATGTGGGGCACGAAGAAGCGGTTTTTCATTGATTCAGTGGCACATCTGGCGACGAAACGCCTCGGGCTTTCCATTCTGATGACCTGACTTGACATTTTTATTACTTGCCATATTTCCTGCGGCCTCCAAGGCATTCCCCTCTTATAGAAGCTACAATGAAATATGGCCGTGAAAGTAGGATACAATATTATAAGTTTTCGCGTCTGTAGCTATATCAAATTTAATTACTCTTAGAAATTTCTTTTTATAGCTATCAATTTAAAAATCAGGTCCATGGATTTGAATAGAAAAGCATATCAGTGCATCGTGTGGTAAAATAAATAATTCATGATTCTAATTAAGAACTCTTTGTGGGTCATCAAGGACTCATCAACATTCATCATCATTTATTATTCACACATAATATCGTAACAAGAGTAAATCCTTAGCTTTTTTCCTGTAACTATAAATACATGAAAGACAAATAATTACCAGTCAACTGCGTTGCGGACCACGCACAGTCGAAACTAAAGGGTTCCGCAGCTTTATGATGAAGAATCTTAAGGGCATTAAAAATAATAATGAATAAAAATCGACTGCAAAAATAAGTTGATAATTTCATAGTAATTATTAAAAGTAATATGAAAAACAAAGTTATGGTAAAAACTTATATATCTCAAAAAATTGTAAACCAATCTTCTTCAAAATAAATGTGGTTGAAATTTTTATTGAAGTTCTATAACCTCAATTTTTTCCAGATTTTTAAATCCCATAGTTCAAAAGTTGGACACAATTTTTATGACTTTAGGAGTTAATATCTCACCAACTACCGAGTTAATGAAAAAAATGCCAATAAAATCTCGTTATGATTTTATAAGACCTATCCAATGATACCTCACACGTTTCTATACGTTGAATTTTTTTTTTCAACCCGTAGTTACATGTACTGTCTGGTACCCTTAATTTTTATATATTTTAGTATTTGATTGCAAAATTGTGTAATGGTTAACGGAAAACACCTATTTACTAAATTTCGTATGGATAGCGCCAAAAGCTTCCGAGTAAAAAGACTGTGACATACGGACGGACGGACAGACGGACGGAAAATATAGATACAATAATTATGTTGTTTAATCTGAGATCTGCCCTCGCTTCACTTTTGTCCTTGGATTACTAGGAGATTTAATGAAACTTACATTTTCACTCACAATACATACAAACCTATATAAATATATAAAAGGACAAGAACTCACTGACATATCCAAACCCTTGCCTAACAAAGCCTAAACCCTTGGAGGTAGAAAGCTGATTTTTTTTTACTGTTGAATGTTGGTTTAAAAACGTAAACGAGTACCAAGTAAAGATTGTTCGAAATTCATCAATTAAAGGGCGTGGAAAAAGGGTTCAAAGTTTGTATGACATGCCCGTCATTCTTATAACGAAAAACTATATAACTTTATTTTTGAAAAACGATATAACTTTATAAACATGTATTTTAACATTTTCTCAATCTCAATTCCTCCCTGAGAGTTTGAAATGAGGGTTTCAAGTTTCTATATTAATTCACGCGGGTAAAGCCATTAGAAGAAGCTAGTATCCTACTAGTATATACAGAAATTCTTTATAAATTCTATCTTAGTAATACTGTACCGTATCAAAGTACTAAGCTTCTTGGAAACTGCTTATAGAATGTACATTATTTATTTATTCTTATCTTACGACGTACTATATTACTTATTTTTTACTAGCATCTGCCCTCGATGTCGTCCACGGTGACCTTAGAATTGGCTCCAGAGAGAAATTAATCATTTCCAACTAAATAACGTCCCATGAGACCAATATATACCGAATTTTAATTGAATATGTTGTGACTGAACCTACCTTACTTTATATATATAATATAGAAATAATATATATTTAAATGAATACTAATTAAAATGCACGAAAATAAATAGCATAAAACTACGAAATTGGCACGTGATATCGTCTAGGCGGTTAGGACCCTTGTTACGTTGTGATCGCAATAACCCGTGTTCTTTTAGAGCATCAGAGGTAACTGGTTCAATTCGACAATGGAAAACAATCATATCTTATTTATTACATATTTTAATTATTTTAATGTAATATGATTATCATAATAAAAATAGCCAATAAAGGCAAAATGGTGAGATAATAAATATATCCCTATACTTTCAACACCTCTTACGAGTAGCTGAAAGTAGTCCGCTCCTCCAATTCTTATATACTTAAACTCTATAGTAAAAATATAAAGAAGAGGGGAGATCGATGGCCCCGCACACGCCACCGACTGTGGGCTCCAACTATAGCTACGAGCCCTCCCGGGTAAGGGGTAAGGGATTATAGTGCGCCTGCGACACACAATTTGATTAATTATATTTATAATTTCTTTATCAAGACATCAGTCTAATCTTTATTTATTTCATATTGTATTTACATAGGCCGAAGCCACGCATAGAAAGGGATCAAGCCCTGATATTTTGTAATGGTATCAATCAAGACCGAAGTCACATAATATTTCATATTCATTTTTGTATGAGAAGGCTAAATGCCATAATAATTGAGGGACAAGCCCTGGTCATTATATATAAGGGAATAAATCCCTGGTTCAGATATGTATTCGAAAATTAAACCGCCAGGCGGCATTCCGTAAGCACAATGCTATAATCGTCAACCTCACCTTAGTGAAGGAAAATTCATCAATAATAATAAATAATAACATTTATAACGTATATTTCTCATATCACTATATATGGTTAATATAGAGTTTATATTGACACCGTTGTGGCGTTGTGGGTAGCGAGTCTGCCTTAAGCCTCGACGGTTGCGGGTTCGATTCCCGCTCGAGCAGATGTTTGTGTCAATCGTACAGGCATGCTTTCCGGTCTGGTTGTGTTTGTCCTTGTCATTGTGAATGTTTCCGGACCCCGACACAGGATATAATTATCCTAATGGGGGCCGTTGAGTGTGTAGCGTTTATTTATTTATTTATATTTATCATATATTTATCATATACTTCACCCTTGTTAAGGTATTTTCATCAATAATGTTATTTATAACGTATATTTCTTTTATCACTATATATGGGTCATATAGTATTTATAATAACCTCACCTTAGTGTAGGCAAATTCATTAATAATTATATTTAAAAATTGATCATAAATCTACACCACACTTACTATAAAAAAGCATACACATAAACGTACACACAAACACACCCATACATAAACACACACAAACGCATACACACGTAAACACAAGGTTTGGATTAGCTTTTATTAACTAGTAATATGAGATAACTTACTTTGTAATACTTTAAATTAATTTAATGGGAAGGAACTGACTTCTGACACACGGGTGACACCAGTTCAGGAGTCAGGGCTACTTTTAATATTTGTATGTATTGGAGAAAATAAAGTATTATTATTATTATTATTATTATTATTATTTATAACGTATATTTCTTTTATAACTATATATGGGTCATATAGTATTGATAATATTCAATTAT
This sequence comes from Hestina assimilis, assembly GCA_023373885.1. Lineage (NCBI taxonomy): Eukaryota > Metazoa > Arthropoda > Insecta > Lepidoptera > Nymphalidae > Hestina > Hestina assimilis. Next base: position 7,396,562 of record CM041755.1, on the reverse strand, counting down.
TTATAATATCACAACCGCAATTCCTTAAAAGTAAGTCCTACCTAACCCTAGCTAATTGTTATTTAAATTATCCTATTGTCGTATAACTAATATTCGTTGGCTTATATCGTATTCGTAATCGCATTGTCTTACAACTAATATTCTTTGGTTTATGTCATTTTCGTATTATAACTTTATATCATAAAAACTATAGCACTTGCTCACGCAAAGTACCCTTTGGCTCAACACTAAAACATACATCCGAATCCAGTTCATTATTTAAGACGTGATAAACACGCATGATAAGAGTTAAGCAGGCCACACTGTCTAATACTAGTTAGCTATCTCGAAGTGAGAAGCAACCAGTTGCCCTAATAGTATGACATGCTACAAAATCAATTATAAAAATCCCTATTGCTAAGCTAAGGGGGTGTCTCTAATAAGAAGACGAGTCTTTTTGCTACAAACGATATATAACATTCCAGCGCCTCAGCAACAAACCGAACTACATCACGGCATCGACCTTAGTCGCACCACCGCAGCAATTCTAATCTGTATCACTGGGGCCGCTTCAGCAATGGACCTGAGGAAACTACTGCATCGATATAAATCGCACCACAGAGTCAACCTCATGTCAACATCACATCAGCAAAGTCAAAGGACCTCACTCGAGGACACTATAGACATGACCAAAATCATATCAGAGCCTCATACTTAAGCATCGGGTCAACTAAGATTAAAAATCCTCGGTCCTCGCTTAAGGACACTATAGACATGACTCAAGTCACATCAGAGCCTCAAACTCAAGTATCGGGTCAACTAAACTCGCCAAAACATTATACACGTATACAGCTGAAATATAATTATTTATTAGTTATGTCGCATAAATTCTTCCCAACGAATACTTTTAAATTTTCATTGAATTCGCTTCTCCTTAGGTTTCAAATAATGCATTAGATTCTGAAACATAAACAATATTAGCGCCGAAGCATTACTTTCGCTATTATATTCACAATTACAATATCACATAATATTATAGAAACAAAGTAAACTTCGTTTCTTAATATATATCAAACATATATACATTAATAATTGACGGACCCACAAACCGTCATTAAATATTTAATTTATAATAATAAATTATATTCAATATATTTCAACGATATAAATTTGCCTTTAACATGTATAGATCATATTATTCATATTAGATCTCTTTGCCAGTAATCATAGACGGACCACCATACCGTCATTATTTAATAATTATTGTATATATATTTAATATATACTTTATATATATATTCTTTGCCATGCATCACCAATCACCATTAATAATATGTATAAAAACCATATACGAAGATCGGAAACCTTAACTAGCATTCTAGCAGCATGGGCGCCCGAACGCACCGCCTTGGTAAACCGTCCAGATATACGCGGGGTAGAGACGTCTGACGGGCACTCACCAAGCATACGCTCGGAGACACCTTCGCCGACACCACACCCCTTATATATGTGAAACAGCTGCAATGACATTCGGCACCTGACTCCGTGAATTTTCATACATTTTCCTTTTTCTATGGAAATTTTCATACAAAATTTTGTAAATTTTTGATTTTGTAAAAATATTATTTTGGGGTATGTCCATATTTAGTATTACGTTGCACATAGTCACGTGGTCGGCAAACGATTTTTAGGTTAAGCAATTTTGGGTGCGGTCAGTAATTGGATAGGTGACCGTCCAAAAATAGGTTCATATTTTAGAAAATATATTGTTTTATAGATTTAAATAAAGTGTTATGTTGAGATCGTCACAATGTCCTGTCCTGTAGCATGATTTTTTATAATCCCACAAGTTTTGCGTGGTTGAGTAAAAATCATGCAATCTTTTAAATTTATTTTATAATAAATACCGTAATGGGTTCCGTACCTCAAAAGGTAAAAAAGGAACCCTTACTCTCGTGTCCGTCTGTCCGTGTGTCGCGTGTTATTTTTCTCAGAAATGGGTCGACCAAGGAAGTTAAAATTTATAACAGATACCTACCTGAGTTCTATAGTCTCTATTAGGTGCATAAAAATCGAGGTCTTGTTAACATGACAAATTTGGATTAGAAAACTTGTAAGTACCAGAATTTACCTTAATTTTCAACTTTTTTATATTAGTAGGAAGTAGGGTATAGAAGTTAATTTCCAAGATAATTGGCGCTGTTTTAAACATTTAAAAGTATTCAACACAGTTCGAGAACAATTTACACTCACAATAAAAATATGGATTCAAAATCAGGAGGAACTAATTCAAAGTTGGTCTCTTGTTTCTACAGAAGAAAAGTTTCAGTAAACAACTGTCAAACTACGCTACGGGTGCTCTTAAAACAAAACACAATTTGTCATGATTGATCAAAGAACTTGGACAAAACAAAGACGTTGTCTAAACAATAACAGCGTTTTCGTTTCTTAAATGTTAATAATTTAAAAGTTTTTTATTGTAGATGGTAAGGACGTTTTTAATAAAGTCAAAAATTAATGGAAGTAATTTTAAAAGTGTTTTAATGTAGATGCTATGGACGTTGTTAATGAAGTCTAAAATTTAAGTAATTGTTAACTGTTTTTGTTCAAATAATTTTAATTATAATAAAATTATTGAAAGCAAATTAATTAATCTCATTTTTTGACGACGTTGGCGTAGCACTTGCGAACCTGCCTTAAGCGCCACAGGTTGCGGGTTCAATTCCCGCTCGGAGCAGATGTTGTTATTGACTATACACGCATGTATTCCGGTCTGGATGTGTTTGTGCTTATCCTGTCTATGTATCCGGGCCCCCTACACAGGATGCGACTATCCTAATGAGGGCCGTTGAGTGTGTAGCTTTTATTTATTTATTATTATTTATTTAAATCTATATCTATACAAATACATAAAATTGAAGTGTTTGTGTGTAATTCCAAATTAACAGCTTTTTACATATAAAAGTATATACGGTACTTACATAAATTCAATGTTTAAAAATCTTGTCTGCCTGTCAGTTCCGGCTAAACTCTGTAATGGATGGACCATAGGGATAAGAATAAGGAGTAGGTTAGGCTACTTTTATTTTATAAAAAGAATTACGGTTCCGTGCAATTCCACCGGTGCAGCTAGTAACAAATAAATAAACGCTACAACCTCAACGGCAGTCAATAGAGGTATCCAAAAGAAGTTCAGAAATATGCCTTTACACAAATACAAACATTGATTCTTTGCCCCAACTTACTATCTTATATTAGAATCCTCAATAGCTCAACGGCAAAGGGCCAACTCCGCTCTGTTAACGCGAGTATTTCGGGTTCGGTCCTGATCCTCTTGGGCTGTTGTCGTACACACTCCTAACGCATGCTACGAGGTTATTTGGAGGGGATAGAAGTATGAGTATTATGATTTTTAAAAGAGCATTGCTAAAAGGCGTCGGGATGTGACGACCCCATCGCCCGCTGTTGGGATAACCTCTGTTACAGCAGAGATTATTCCACCAGTGCAATCAGTCACACTGGTGGTAGGTCTTTTGTTGCAAGAGGCCGGCTAGGTAGGTACCACCGCAGTGTCCAATATTCTGCCGCCAAATAGTAGTGCTTAGGCACTACTATGTTCTGGTTTGAAGGGCATTGTACGCTAGTGAAATTACTGGGCGAACGAGATTTAAGAACTTATATCTCGAGGTTGGCAACGCGTGAGTGGCACCTACTAATGGTGCTGCAAGCGCTCATAGGCTGCGGCAGCCACTTACCATCAGGTGGGCCGTATGCTTGTTTGCCAACTTCTAACATAAAAAAAATCAGGTGAGCCTCCTTCCCGTTTGCCTCCTGTCACATAAAAAAATATATATTCTCTATAAAATAAGCGTTTTGATGTCAATACGCCAGTCACTTACACAACACCAAACTCAGATAGCTTTGTATACTGCCATACTGTTTCACAATTTTTTTGACGTTTATAATTATTGCTTCTGTCAAACAGACTATGTAACGCAAAATAAAGAAATTTGTAGATTTTAAGACAAGCACATTCACAAAACAGAAATACCTACTCTTCAGCTTTATGTGACCGTTGTGGCGTGCTGGTAGTTAGCCTCCTTGAGCTTTAACTGTCGTGGTTTGGATTCCCGCTCAGGGAAAATGTTTGTTATATATATCTGTTTTGGTCTGGGCGTTTGTCCTCATCAGAGACCCGAAAGAATGTGCCTTACCATGCGTCGTTAGCACCTGATAGGTAATTTGCTGTTATCCAATAGTTACCTTTAGGTTGCGCGGGAGTGGATCGCAATCGCTTTGTGTAATTTTAGTAACCTGTCAAGTCAAAGAAGACCCTTCAGCTTTATAATATCTATGCCCATTTTACTTGATATTACTTCAAGCTTTGTTCCTGTACTAAAAGATTAAATTAAAAAAAAGGTTTTAAAATTTACGGTAACTCAAGATTATTATATTAAACTTTTATAAGAGGGTGTCTTTAAAAAAAGGCGAAAAATATTTACATTTTGCGACATCTTCGTTAATAAAAAATTTAAAGAGTTGAATAGGACGGCCCTTTTTAGTTGGTAGTCGGTTTTGGGAATAAACAGCGCGATAAATATTCATGAACGAGGCAAGCTTTCTTGTCATAGACCTTGAGAGCCTGATGGATGGCGTGTCAGGCGCCTTGCTTTACTTATATTAAACAAAAGTACTTCATTTACGAAAACGTATGGGTTATGTTTATTGTTGCCTAAATATATTTATTTTTTATGTGTATGCGTTGTCAAGTAGTGTTTGGTTTATAGATATTTTATGCGAAGGAGACTGACACAAGTGACAAGTATAAATGGACGCAAATAAGCAATACCACGTCAACACACACGAATGTCATTTCGAGAAAAACGCGTTTGAGAATTTTGAACGATTTGCTTTATATGTTTTTTTTTTATATATTGGTCAAGTTTTTGCCAATTTCAAGACGTATGTAAGTTATTTTACTTACTTTCACATAAAATAAGCATACAAACTACATATTTCGTATATAATATAACCCAAAACGTTTAAAATAATACATAATCGGCAGGATTAAAAATGGCTTTTTAAAAGTTTTAAAGCTTAAACCCTACAAATATTAAAAAAAAATGTTCTTCAGCCATTTACCAACACTTCTGCATATATAACTCAGATTTTTCAATTTTGTGGGTTGACATGGTATTGCTTATTTGCGTCCAAATATGGGTAGCGACGTTGCCGAGCATCCTTACCAATATTATAAATAATAGCGAAAGTAATTATGTATCTCTGCCTGTCGTGCCTTCACACCAAAACTGTTGAACCGACTTAAATGAAACTTTGTTACACAGATAGTCTAGAGTCTGATAAAGTACATAGGCTTTTTTTTATTGCGAAAAAAGGGTTGTAAGATGTTCTTCTTCCTTCTGTAAGATGTTGAAAAGAGGGGATGAAAAGTTGTATGGAAATATCGTTCTATAGAAATAGAAGCTTGAAACTTATGTATGAGGCTGTTGATTCGATATAAATATGAAATTATAAGATTGAAAAGGCCACCCCTTCATTGAGGGATTATTTCAGAGTTTGTATTAAAATCGTTATTCACGCAGGTAAAGTCGCTGACAGAAGTTAATTGTATATATAATCAATTTCTGTTTCTCTTACCGGCGTTTCGAGAACTAGACTAAGAAAACCAAGGCTAAGATAACAATATCACGTTGAAATATGGTTGTAAGAGCTCCAACTCCAACTATATTTTTCTTTACATAAGTTTTCGACATTAGCTTAATCTTTCATATATAAAGAAATTTTAATAAAACTACTGTGTAATTTGCACAGTGCAGGATACCACCAAAGTTTTGTTTATTTTGTAACCTTAGCAATAACTGTTTTAAATATTATATAACTTTTGTATTGAATTTTAGCGCAACATTTTTCATCTGAAAAAATTAATATATAACCAACATAAAATCCGTGCACCTTTCAATAGGCACGAGAAAGTCTCAATGTTGTATTACATTCAGCTTCCCATTTGGAAATAAACAAAATTTCCTCGGTGTTGCCAGCGCGCGCTGATTTCCGGTAAGATTGGGGATTCCGTCGATTTCAGTTGCACGCGGCGTCGAACGGAAACTCCTAAATCTAGGAATTTTTCCCTCGGAAATGCCGGCGCCAAGATATAGTTGGGGTATTTTTGGCACATTCATTTCGTACCCTGCTGCGATGTAATGAGAGTTAAATGCTTAACATCGGCTACATCCGTAGCGGGGATGGCATTGGACTGTAGATTGATTTCATACGGACTCGTGCCAAAACGACTTTTTTATGTGCCGCTTTATTACATTTATTTTATTTTATCTGTCAAGCCGTTAAACTTTTCACGCTATTGAAAAAGTTATCCGTGATATATTGAAATAGTGTGCCGCTTAAAATGTTCGGAATATTATTTGCTTTTAAAGGAATTAAAGCGAAATACAGTCAACAATTTTGGAATTTTCCTAATGAAAAGAATACTAATAATAAATGAGGATACGATGTGAATTGGGGAAACAGAAATCGTTTAGAATATTACTTTGCTTTGATTTAGTTAGAAAACATTTTTATGTTACTTTTGGGAGGACAACTTCAAATAATACAGAATTCCATTTCGCTCAATTTTATCTGTCTGTTTCATAGACATAAGTATCTTTGAAGTCAATATGTCTGATAGTGGGAAAGAAATTCTTTGGAAGGACGAACACGGCAATTTCACTAATAGGGTCTGCGATTTCGATAGTGCCCTACAAAAGGGAATTCCTTATAAGATATATGTCAGCAACTCAATAAGTAAACAAATATTTATGTTGTCCATTAGATATGATAGGTAGTTAGATGAGAAATATTGTTAATAATACACTATTCAAGGAGCTTGGGTATTGTTTCAATGTTTATATTTATTGATTGATTTTTACTTCCAATATACGAAATTCAAAACCATAATAAACGGCTTAACTTGCGTTAACATAAAATAATTTGCAATAGTCTTTAATTTCTGCTACATATTTCATAAGCTATTTTTCAAAGTTTGTAATAAAAGTCGTATAGTCTATAGTATATAGTAGTATTGATAAACCGATACAGTATGTCCATCACTAGCTGCGTGGGACATCACTACGGGCGAACTCTCCCGCGCACTTTTCGGTACGGTTGCGCGCGAACGAAGGATATGCATAAGGAGAATGTTCATTGTTCTTCATAAATTGTACTGTTTCTAATAAATAATTGATATTGGACTTACGTGTGAGTGTTTGTGTTTTTTATATACTTAAGAGTATATTAATGTTAAGCTGTCTCTTTTGACAACCAAAGGGAAGGAAGGGGAGGACTTTGACCTAAATAAATTGAATTAATGCAGAAGTGCAACCTAGCAAGCACTTGTCCAATTTTACATCAATACAATAGCTTATTAAAAAGATCTAACAGAGACATATATTTTTATCTATTTATGATTAAATTCAAAGATTTTATCATTGTGTAATTATCAAACTAAATATTATTATATAATGTTATTTCTAAAACTTATTACAATCCTAGTGTTTTGTGCTATACAAAACTTTGAGACAAACGTTATATGTAATTTTTAAGAATGTTAATATCCAAAGCAGTTCAAGATGAAATAAGACAATTCGAAATATCGCCCAGTTTAACGTAAATAGAGGACGTTTCTTTATTTCACATCTGATCAAATTCTCCATTCATTATAGAATAAGCATTGAAATAATATAAAATTAAGATTCTCTTAGCTATAAAGAGGCAAACAATTAACAGTTAACATTAAGTCCATTAAAGCAGGTGTATTATGAAATTCCCGCTAATCAATATACCAGTAAAGAGCTTTGAAGATTTATCGGAACTCTGCGTGTATAACAAAGTTATGTCAAAAACAGTGCATGAAGTAAGCCGGCTTTGTACCTCGAGCGGTTTAATAGAACCGGGGATAGGTTTCGTTTGAAGGTTTAGTAGGTTTCTATTTTATTGTGGGATTCACAATTGCATAGGGTTTGTATGGAGCAAAAAGGACCTGGAGGCTCTATTGTTGTTGTACGAGTTCCTAAAATAGAGAGCGTAATTCTTAAATGTTTGATGTTTGCCGTGTCTTCTAATTCTTCTTCTAAATGTTTGCCAAAGTAAAAAAGCTTAAAAATACTTTATTTAGAAATATGAAATAAAATTGAATAATATGAAACAGAATTTATAAATACTAGCCTAAACTTTAAAATAAATTATTTTTCAAACTGTCACAAATCATGAAAATTGTTCTTGTAAAATTATAAAACCTGTGTCGATTCCTGCCCTACGTAGTAGGGAGCTTACTGCCTGCTGCGTTTGTAGTGTCCATCCATTTATTATATCGAATTATCTTATTATCTCATACGATAGCATTTGTTTGTTTTCCTCTATCTTTTTTAATTTTTTATTCCTACACTTTTTCAGTTTTTTAAATTTTTGTTGTACATTAAAACGAAATATAATAAATAAATCATGAATACAGACGTCTTGTATTTGTTACATACTATATTCATATTTCAGTTTTATAGTTTTGGAGGTTTGTTCTATCAAATCTACAGTCTTTAAAGCTACCAATATTTAATAATCACACCACATTTAAATCGGTTAAGAATTTTTGGAGATACGAGGCTTAACCCCAAAAGCAAACAGATGAATTAACAAATTCCTACGATTCAGAAGTTGATGAAAAACTTAAAGATGGATAATAGCTATAAGAGCTTATAATAGCAATAATTAATAATTTTTTCTTTAATGAAACGACAGTTCTGAAAAAATAATTTTCGGATATACGAAAATATTTGCGGTGGGAATTTTAAACATCGCATCTGCTTAAACGACACATTTTAACAGAGGACTGCCGGCAGAACAATGCCTTCTATGAGGATTCCGCGGGTAAGCTTTGACCAAACCATTTTTGTCATACAATAGTAACCTTTGTGACCAAATGCAAATGATTAAAATAGCTTGTGTGCTAGGTTTGAATAATCATTCATGTAAATGGAATGCCTCGTAACCGACATTACGTAGTTTGCTCTCAATATGAGAGGCAACTCAGGATAAATGGATTAACCGAATTTTGCATTGTTAATGACTTTTAAAATCCATAGTCCAAATTACTTTTCAATAGCGCTGGCAACGAGTTGATGGTTGAAATGTTTTTAAATACAATTGTATTTTGGTATTTGGATTTTGGAATAATGTCTACAAATAAATAAAACTTAAGTGCTTGTAATAAATTAAAATTACTATAATATTTTACTTGATTCTTCTACTCCATTTATCGACTTCATTCTCGACTCTCTGTCTGTTTATTCCGGCAAATCTCTGAAATGGTGGAGTTCATTTTTGATGGAACTTTCACTGGCACGTATTTATAAGGCTAACAAGCTAGCTACGCTGAGATTATCCTAAGTTACTTTACTATGATGGCATAATAGGAAGTGCAAAAAGAAAGGCTACTTTTATTTTAAATGGAGAATTAATAAAAATAAAACAAAACAAAAACACAACCTGTGGGCTATGCAAGCGAAGTCGCGGTCACAACTAGTGTTCCATAAATGCTTCCATATTGATATCTGGCCCGTATTAAAATATCAAATGTAGATTTAAATAGGTAAAAATATAGTTATGACATACTGTTTTTGCTAAAGAAGGTGTAACAATTTTAATTTTAATATGCTATTATGAACAATATTGTTATGTGCCATAGTCTCGTGGCAGTAAAAATAGTACTTGCTTGAGTTCTAATCGCGGAACTTCTTAATCTTAGAAGAAGCAGGGGATTTACTGCTATTCGGTAGGACAGAAGTGGCACAATTGCTCCAAGATCGCGATAGAAGCTATCCACTTGGCAAAATGGCGGAAAGTGATGAGGTCACTGACCTGATTCTTTATCATGATTGCGGGCACAGTTTATTTACGTTATTAATCTTTGAAATGCCACTTTGGTAGTTTGACTGTTAGTTTTCTATTCATAAAATTAATGAATGTAGGGACATATTAAGAGTATTTTTTTCAACTTATTTTGATAATCGTTTTACTTAAACTTAAACTTGTAGTGTGAAAAAGTAATAATAGATTTTGATTATTGATTTAAGCGTTACATAAACGGTTCCTAACTATCGTGACTATCGTACTCAATATAGGACATTTGCAAAGTTTAGGTGAGGTGAGAATGAAAAATAATTAGCAGTCAAGTGCGTTGTGGACCACGCACAGTTGAAACTAAAGGGTTCAGCAGCTTTGTTATGAGGAATCTTAAGGCCTTTAAAAATAATAACGAATTAAAATCGAGTGCCAAAATAAGTTGCTAATTTCATAGTATTTATTAAAAGTTATATCAAACACAAATTTATGGGAAAAACTTATATATCTCTTAAGTTTGTAGACCTATCTTCTTCAAACCAAAAGTGGTTGAAAGTTTTTTGATGTTCTATAAGCTCAAATTTTTCCAGAATTTTAAATCCCAAAGTTCAAAAGTTAGAGGGGCGGACACAATTTTTACGAATTTAGGAACTAATATCTGAACAACTACTGACTTAATGAAAAAAGTAAAAATCAAACTTCTTATCATTTTGAAAGACCTATCCAAAGATATATCACACGTTGACGGACGGACATGACGAAACTATAAGGGATCCATTTTTGCCATTTGGCTACGGAACCCTAAAAACGCTATACACTTCTATCTTCAGATGGCGAAGCAGCCTCGATGGGTGAGACCTATTTATCATGAGAGTTCCCGTAGACTATGAGGATTATCCACGTGACCATACATTCCCCCTGCCACTGCCTCTGTCGCTTGCCGTCGTCGGTGATTGTTCCTCAATACATGAACCAGACACCAAGGCCGTCGCCCAAGGCGCACCACGAAGATCTAATTGGCTTTGCACCCCCACTCATCTTCCTCTAATGTGACTTACCTTTAATGTTATCATTTAACATGACTGTTCTCTCGTTAGACAAAAAGACAAGACTTACACGAAATCGGAATTAACACAGAAATTGGAAACTAACAATGGAATAGTCTTATGTATGACAGTTTTAGTTTTGAATAATGTAGTCACTGGTGGATATGTTCAAATATGTTTGCGTTATTTTGCGATTAAGTGAAATGTGTTAGTTCTTATTTTTAACCAACTTCAAAAAGGATGAGGGTCGCAATTCCTCTCAAAAATTTTTATTTATCTTACTCCGAGATGGCTAGACCAATTTGGACAATTCTTTTTTTGTTTGAAAGGGTAGTTGAAAATGATATCTTGGAGATTTTGAGGAAATCGAATTGGATATTTTTTTTAAGTAGCTTTTTCACTTGCTCCGGAAAAGCACCATTTGGTGAGGAACTTCTGAAGTTGATCACAAGTGGCCATCGAAACCAAATAATACTAATCAATTTTTCGTGGGTTGTCATACAAAATAGTACTTTAATACCGTTGTCTGATTATTATTTGTAACTAAAATGTCTAAATTAAAAAAAAAAATTCTTCGAAGACTGACCGTTGACTTCGGAGATAAAAACCACAAAAATTAATATTAATTTCTATAGAATATTTTCTTCAGAGGTTAGTTCTTTTTGTACCGATACTTTTACTAAGCGCCGACTTATAAAGAAAATGTTCTGTAGATATTAATATTATTTTATTCCTTGATTTTTTGTAGGTCTTCATAGTAATGAAGCATTATGTTTAGTAAGACATAATGCTTGCTTCATTAAATTTTATTATAGTAGTAAAAGTTTATTTGTCTGTTCCATTTTACGAAATTAAGACTAAGTTAATTTACTCTCCACAAAAAGTGTCTGACTACGGACTAGTCATAAAGAACAAACAATTTTCCGAGAGGAATAATAGTAAACAGAATGTACTACCGCCAGAAAGGACATAGGGTACAAAATAAACAGGTCACTATAATGTTAGCTACACTAATATAGTTCCTGCTCCCTGTTCCATTAGTCTTAATTTTGCGTACACTAAACTAGATAGTGTACAACGTAAAGCAAAATGTATGGTGGACGCAAATGAGGAGTACATACTACGTGCCCAAGAATATTGAAATAGACGACGCTATAACTTTGTTTACACGTACATACTTCGTGTGTTTATTATAACAAAGTATAGTTCTTTTTTGATGTTATTAATGGCATTAATAAATAATCTGACCTACCCTTGATAAACACGGGAATAAAACTTACTACTTCAGCACTACTACTACTAGATTTTTTTTTTATAAGTGAACGCCTTTAAACAATAACTAATGTACGTTAAGCTGTAGGTCACGATAGTTATCTTATAACTTCTCACAATAATCGTTCTTTGCCCTTATCCAATAAATTACTGGATCGAACGGTAACGGAGGTCAGATGGCAATCGCTCTGTTTAAAAACTATTAATCGGTCAATTCCGGATAAGATTAATAAGCAGATCCTGGCTAAATAGCATTAATGCTAGAAAGAAGAATTGTGTCAAATCTGATCTCCTGAAACATTCAGCGGACCGCGAGCTCAGAAGCGGACACTCCGAACGCAACCGAGAGTTAGCTCTGGGATGTTAATAATGGCTTAAAGCCGTGAACTAAATGACTGAAGCTTGAAGCCATAGGTATAAAAATACAATGTTAAGGGTTTTAAATCAACAGTTGATAGCTTTTATAGTTTGATTGATTTCGTTAAATATCTTCGTAATCATTGATCAGATCGTCACAAAGTTTTATAATTACAATCACAGAAGCACACCCTATTAAAAAAAGAACCATTAAAACCAGCTCATAAATAGCGAAGTTATTGCATAATATATATAAAAGGTAATACATAATAATCAAATTAATTATTTTGAATCTAAAAATTTTATATTTATTTTATGTTGAAGACCGTAATGTTATATTTAAGCCCAGTGGAAAAATGTTTAATGAAACATTTGGTCCTTTTACGGGTGAATGCATTTCATGAATCGCATATTCTTTAACGTGTAAAGTAAATAATGCTCATTGTTTCGAGATTTCAAAGGAGACGGGGTGGAGTGTGGAACGTGCGAGGACAAACCCTCGGGGGATTTGTGACGCTCAGATTTTTCAATTTTTATTTGCGCCTGTAAGTGCCGATGCCGACACAGCGTTCTGTGGGAATAGCGGACGGATCCACTATTTTTATTCTCGGTACAATCGAAGCCAGTGACACCTGCCTGTTTGCCCTCTGGTTAGAACAATCGGAATGAAGTATCTGACTATGAAATCATGAAATTCACGGCATGTCTCGTAAAATGGAACTGAAAATTTGAAAGAGATTGTGAGGTTTTTTATAGGATATAAAAATATATATGATATAAAAATTATTATTATATACATATGTATGTTGGTAGCAGTTATAAATCAATGAACGGAAATTTGGACGCAAATAAGCTATACCATGTCAACCCACACGAATGTCATTTCGAGAAAAACGCGTCAAGTTTTTGGCAATTTCTAGATTTATGTAAAGTTATTTTACTTATTCTTTAATTTATTCTATTTTATTCTTAAATAATTATACAAACTGCATATTTCGTATATAATATAACCCAAAACGTTTAACATAATACATAAATTGCATGATTAAAAATGGCTTTTAGAAGTTTTACAGCTTAAAACAATACAAATATTAAAGAAAAATGTTCTTCTTTCATTTGCAAACACTTCTGCATATATAACTCAGTTTTTCAATTTTGTGGGTTGACATGGTATTGCTTATTTGCGTCCATTTAAAATATTAGTTATTTATTAAAAGAACTATTATTTACTGTGTATATTGATTGAACAATAGGGTGAAATAATGGCTAAATATATATTATCTCAAAATATCTTTTATTTGTATTATTACTTGATATAGACTTTAAATGAAGCTACCAACGATTCAAAAAGTCGATTCTGCTAAGAAGAATCTGCAAGAAACTCAACAGGTCCTCTTTTAAAATATATTCCTTACACAGCAATCAGGGTTACAATAAAAATACAAGTTAAATACGATGAATTACAAGTAACAAAGTACATATCTTAAGACACTCCAGCAGAGTTACCGCTATTGCAAATATTAAAGTAGTTATCTTAAAACAATCCAGCAGCGTAACCACTGTTGCAAATCATAAATTATTTATACAATATACAATCCACTATGGAAGACTGATATATATATTTTTTGACATCGTTGTGGCGTTGTGGGTAGCGAGTATGCCTTAAGCCTCGACGGTTGCGGGTTCGATTCCCGCTCGGAGCAGATGTTTGTATTATTCGTACAGGCATGTTTTCCGGTCTGGTTGTGTTTGTCCTTGTCATTGTGAATGTTTCCGGACCCCCGACACAGGATATAATTATCCTAATGGGGGCCGTTGAGTGTGTAGCGTTTATTTATTATTATTTATTATATATATATATATTTAATTTAAATAACGCCGGAGGGCAAATCACTCTACTCCACCTGATGGTATGTGGTAAGTCCACACGCGAAGGTGGCTAATATGGTTGCAGAAGGCGAACTGTACGAGTCACCCTCGCCCTGCCTCCGCTCAAGATGCCTCTTGCCTCTCGTTTAAAAACTGTCCTCTCTTACATTGTATAATTCTTTTTATAACCAAGATTGCAAACAAATATGAAGGTAGAAGAATGATAAGTTATACAATACAACAACTTTACACAATATTTGATTCAATTCTATATTTAAAATACTAAATTAAACATACCGAAATAACTAATAAATTATAGAATCTAACAAGTTCAATACGTTGAGAATTACTTCAACTCAAAAGGTTTTAATACATTAATAAAGTTAATAAGGTTAAAGTTTTATCGGGTTTAATTTATTAAAATGTTAGTAAAAAACTAACCAGTTTTACAAGAATAAAAATGAATTAATACGATATGAAAAACTTACGCTTTCGCTTTATACGGTTTTAACCAGTGTTTTATTTAATTATTCAACGCTATTTGTAAGATAATATGAAGGTAATTATACTTTTAATGTAAAATGGCAACGTTTGCTCATATCTCTTTTTACATTTTTATTCGTGCTACTAACTACTTTTACTAATGGTAATAAAATAAAATAACTATATAAATGCTACACACTCAACGGCCCCAATTAAATTGTTATATCTTGTGTCGGGGGTCCGGAAACATTTACAATGATAAGGACAAATACACCCAGACCGGAAAACATGCCTGTATAGTCAATAAGAACATCTGCTCTAAGCGGGAATCGAATCCGCGACCTGTGGCGCTTAAGGCAGGTTCGCTACCACTGCGCCACAACGTTGTCCCAATTATCTCAGCTCATTCATAGTTGCTTATTAAATTTTTTATTCATACCAATATCACGTATAATGTGTAAAAGTCACTAAGTCTTTATCGGTTTTATGTTGATAGTAGATCATTCGATATTTACAGAACGACATAAAATGAAAGCAAAAAGAGGAAAAAATAACAGTTGCGAAAATGATACAGCATATATTATCCACAAAATATTTCACCTTTTAATAATGTTAATTTATTAATTCAAAAAAGAAACTAAACAATTATCTGTTCTTAGAAGGCTAAGCCGAAATCTGTTGTGGTTTCTGACTTAGAGTTTCTGAAGGATAAATTAGGATTGTACCAATTATGTAAATTGTCTATGCACTCGCTTAGCACAAATGGTTCATTTCAAGTGACGCGTGGCGTTATGGCGAAGCACTTAAAGCTTAAGCTAACTCACTTAGAATAACTATATTTACTAATACGCATTTTGTTACGTATCGCTTTTGAGATATTGGTACTATTAATTAGTGTCTGTCGATATTTTATAAAATATATTTCGGGGAGAGTGCTCAGGAACTATTTAACATGGTTCCCCGTCACCTTTTTACTACAGAAATGCGAGACATCGCAAGTGTCTGCACCCATATATAGCTGACGTACCCAAGACTTGTACGAAACGCTTTGCTTTCTCGTTTTTGATACGTACCGCTAAGGTCTGGAATACCCTCCCGACCTCTGTCTTCCCCACCACCTACAGTGTAGGTGCCTTCAAACCAAGAGTGAATTGGCATTTTCTAGGTAAGCGCGCTCCACCTTAGGCTGTGTCAACATTTAACATCAGCCAAGCGCTAGCCTATATAGTAAAAAAAAGTTTTTGTTAATATTCAATGTATCTCGCTATTTTTATTAATTTTCAGTCTGGATATATCCTAACGAAAACTTCGTAACAATCCATTCAATAGTCTTGTTACGATGCCGTAACAAACATATACAAGAATATTTTCTATGTACAAGCAATACTTTTTTTTTAAAAGTGCTAACAATTTTTTTAAAGGCCCATTACTTTGTTCTCAGGAGTTTAAGTAAAGGTGGTCCTCAGTAACGCAATATTAATGGATAAAGTAATAATAGTATTATTAAACTACTACTAACGACTACGACTAAGTTGCCAAGCAAGCATACGACTCACCTGATGGTAAGCGGCTGTCGTAGCCTCTAGCACCATACTGCTAGTGTTATTTACGCATTGCCAACCTCGAGATATTGGTTTTTAAATCTTCTTTTCCAAGTCATTTCACTAGCTATAGTGTCCTTCAAACTGGAAAACAATATACTTTTTTTTTTCGGAATGTGTATTGCTGTTGGCTCTACTGGCCTTGACAGCGTAATCAGCATACTGCTTTACGGTAGAATAACTGACACTACTGTGGTTCGTAACTAGCTGGCCTTTTGTAATAAAAGTACTACCACCAGCTTTCAAATAATAATAGTAGGATTGTACCTGTTTTTCTTTTTCTAGAATCGGAAAATACAGAAAAATATGTACACCCATCCATACTGAGACATGCCTGTCCACGACCGGGATTCGAATCTTTGAAGCTTAACAGGCAGGCTTGGTACAACTGCATCACAACGGTCGACTATTATTATAAAATTAGTGATTACATACGGAGATAGAACACAATATAGGCATAATTAAATGTAAATATACTTTGACTTTAAATTCTAAAGTCAACTCTCTTCTTCTTACGTTCTGTTCGACAGACCGCTGACAGACAGACGGACGCCGAAAACTTTTTTTTTGTAAGAATATACTCTTTGATTGATATTCTTTGAGTATTGAACCCTGAAAATTGAACCCCTTAGGTTTGTTAATTAGTCTCCTCGGGTAAAATTTTAGAGCCAAGGCCAGAATCTGACTTACAATTGACAAATTTTACGCTTTGTGCTTTGAATTAAAGGGTTTTTTCAAAACAACAAGAACATTGTAAGTATTTTGTTTATCTGTACAATTTCATTTAAAAAAATAATGAGATTTTTACTCTCAATGTTTATGGATAAATGAACTTAATTTTAGTTAATTAAAAATAATTGCTATTAAATTCAATCACAGCTCGATTTGATTAATTACTCCCAATATAAATTCCTGACGAGAGAAAAATGACAATTTAATTAATTAAGAGCACAGATTTGGTGATAATTAATTGATTATTGAATATTTTATTAATTTGACCACAATAGCTCAACGGTAGAAAGGCCGACTTGGTTAACGCGAGAGTTGCAGGGTCGATCCCGTACCCTTGGACTATTGTCGTACCCGCTCCTAGCGAAGGCTTCGACCTTTTTTGTAGGGGCAATAGGAATATTGGTAATGATATGAAAAACCGTTAGCATAACAATATAAGCTTATTCTTTTGTTAAATAAAGATAATAATATTAATTAATAAATTATTATAAGTCTTTTTTTTTTCGGAACGTGTATTGCTGTTTGCCCTACTGGCCTTGACAGCGTCACCGGGCGGGGGGCCGAGTACAGAGACTCAGCCGTGATAAAGGGTCAGCCCTCACGGGGCTCAAATTTGATTCCGTTCTTAGGGTGCATCCTGCGAAGCCTAACCACGGCTAAGGACGTCATCGGAGATGGTAAGTGATATTATCAGTCAAGTACGTTGTGTACCACGCACAGTCAAAATTAAAGGGTTCCGCAGCTTGATGATGAAGAATCTTAACGACATTAAAAATAACACAATTTTTATCACTTTAGGAGCTTATATCTCAACATATACTGATTTAATGAAAAAAAGCAAATTCAAACCTCCTTATTCTCTCTCGTCATGATATCTCACACGTCATCATACGTGGATTTTTTTTCAACTCTCAGTTACATGTACGGACTGCTACCCTTAATTTTTATATACTTTAGGATTTCATTATAAAATCGTGGTGCGGTTCATAGAATACTAAATTTCGTATAGATAGAGCCAACAGTCTACGAGTAAGACTGTGACATACGGACGATCAGAGAGACATGACCAAACTATATGGGTTCCGTTTTTACCATTTGGCTACGGAACCCTAAAAATAATAAATTCAACAATTAACTCTTCAGCTTTATATGGACGCAAATAAGCAATACCATGTCAACCCACAAAATTGAAAAACTAAGTTATATATGCAGAAGTGTTTGCAAATGGCTGAAGAACATTTTTCTTTAATATTTGTAGGGTTTTAAGCTTTAAAAACTTCTAAAGAAGCCATTTTTTTATCAAGCAATTTATGTATTATGTTAAACGTTTTGGGAATTATTAAATACGAAATATGCAGTTTGTATACTTATTTTTTGTGAAAATAAGTAAAATAACCTACATAAATCTGAAATTGCCAAAAACTTGACCAATACATATAAAAAATCATATAAAGCAAGTTGTTCAAAATTTTCAAACGCGCTTTTCTCGAATGTCATTTCGAGAAAAACGTGTGGGTTGACATGATATTGCTTATTTGCGTCCATATATTGGTATAGTTTAATTCATATTTATGATAATAATGGAATAACTGCGTTGTGATTGATCATGTTCAATTATATCAGATTCAGATGTACGTGTTAAATGAACCATCTATCATGGCTACGGTTTTCAATGAACAGATTAATTAAGCCTTGATCGATATTAAAGCTATAAACCTATTTTAATTACATACTTCAAGCACTCCTTTTTATGTACATTCTATATGCAAAATAGCTGCGCCCGCGCCTAACATGTTTGTCATTTTCCACTTCAACTTAAAATTTAGATTAGTTAAAAAAAACAATAGCAATTTAAGCGCCACATGTCGCGGCTTCGATTCCCGCTCGGAGTAGATGTTTGTATTGACCATACAGGAATCTTCTCCTGTCTGGGTGCATTTGTCCTTGTGTATGTTTCCGGACCCCTGACATAGGATATAGCTATCCTAATAGGTGCCGTTGAGTGTGTAACGTTTGTTTGTTGTTTGTTATAATTATATATATAATTAGTTTTCGAAATGTACGTAAAATACCACAGGTTAAGCTTGTCTTAAAGCCAGTTTATTAATATAATTTTCAAGGTCAAAGATCTAGTAGCTAGATATAGAGCACATGTTAAATGAACTCAAACCAAAACATCAGTACCAAACACCGACAGTATCATAAGTAAGTTTTCCTTTGGGATGCGGCAAAAAAGTGTTGAAATCCGCAAGTAAACTGTCAAGACACGATCGGCAATAATTAGTTGGAGTGTTGAGTGCGAAGGAAGCTGAAGATTGATGGCGAAGGCACAAAGGTTTGTCGGTGATAAATTGCCCAATATTAGGTCATGATTTGGGGCGGGTATTTGCCTATCGACTGCGTTCGACACTATCAGCCTAACAGTTTTTGTGACGATCTGCGGAGTCATATATAAGCCAGAATTCACCTGAAATGAGCACTTAATAATTGATTCTTGGAGTAACGATAGTGTATTGTTTTGATAAAGATAATGGAAATTGTATACTAGTATTTGTTCTAGCAGCTTAGCTAGATTAGCTGAAGGCCAAATTCAAACCCGACGGAGTATTTAAGAGTTCTATTTGTGTTTCGAATTTAAGGATATCTGGATTTGCATAGATGTTTTCTTGTTTTAAAACTAATTCTAAGACTAGTATAATTATCTACAAACTACATCGGAGTTGCGTGGTGGATTATGCTAATCCTTCTTTCGACACCGTTGTGGCGTTGTGGGTAGCGAGTCTGCCTTAAGCCTCGACGGTTGCGGGTTCGATTCCCGCTCGGAGCAGTTGTTTGTATTAATCGTAGAGGCATGTTTTCCGGTCTGGTTGTGTTTGTCCTTGTCATTGTGAATGTTTCCGGACCCCCGACACAGGATATAATTATCCTAATGGGGGCCGTTGAGTGTGTAGCGTTTATTTAGTTTATTTAGTTCTTATTAACAGGAGAGGAGGTTTTAGCCCATCTGTAGGACATTAACACTTACTGTAACTATTTTGTGTTATGGTTTTATTTCATATAAAAATAACAATATCCCAAGTTAATTTAATAATAAAGAAGATTAAGTTACAAATAAGATGTTACCAGAACATTGATTTTAATTGCACCATAAAGGCCTAAATTATTTTAATAAATATCAATTCATAAATACCAATTTCTTAGTTTATAACTAATATCTTAGTTAAAACCTTTTCAAAACCTTTTAAATGAAGATTATTTATCCAAATTTATAGAAGTACGGTGAAATAAATAGATACAGTATTTAGAATAGACATTTCCATCGCAAATCTGCATGTGAGAATTGATCGAATGTACAGTAATTTAAAAGCAGGAGATTAGAGAAAATGGCACTGTAATATTAACAAATTAGAGTTCAAATTTGCCCCTAGGGAGGATGTGGAGCACGTACTTTGGTTATTATGTAAATCAGGTCCCGCGGAAGTGCCACGACGTTACCTAGTTCCCATTACTTGAGAGGCAAATTATGATAAATGAAACAACTATTTGTATTCAAAATTCAGGTGAGTACTTCCTACAGAGAAATGGCAGCTTAAGTATTTATCCTATCATACTAATACACGTGAAGGATTTGAAACATCCATCTTAATTAAGCCTTATAAAATTAAACGTTTTACTGTATAACTATTTAATAATTCTATGCTTCATAGAGTAAATAGAGGTAACGGTTTACACGTATGACATTAAATCTCTTCTAATGAACGTGTATCACAGTAGTCGTTACATAGATTTCTTGTCGAAATAAAAAGAAGCTAAATCTAATACCTTTAAGCGAGCAATTCTTGTATATATTATATTTAATTTTAATTTTTAATTATATAACCTGATTCTCGGAAACATCTCTAACAATTTTGATGAAATTTAATATGCAGTTGGTTTCGGGGCCGATAAATCTATCTATCTATAGCTAGGATTTATTTTTAGAAAATGTCGTATTATCTGTATTTTTCGTTGTTTGAGTCAAGATGTCTCGGATTGTTTTTATCCGTTTTTTTTCAAGTTCCTTCTTTTGTGAGAAAAACTATTACTGGGAGCTCTTTATCAACGCATCTAATTCTTATCTGAGTAGGTATATTTTTCGATTTACCAATATAAAACCGAGCAAAGATTTGTCATCCAGGTCCTAATGGAGAAATAACTAATATTATATCACATGATAAACAAGAGATCGATAACATTGAACTAATGAAGACTTTCAAATCTCGTGATTCTATGCGACTAGAGTAGGTACGACTAAAACTCCATTAACGGAGCACAAGGCTGTTCGTTTGGTATTACAAACAAGCTTCGAAATTTCGGCTAAAGCGCCTCTACCTAGTGACATAGTTTGTGTTTCATCAAGCAATGAAAGCGAGTGAGCGAGCCCATTCAAGAGGCTGGATGCACAAACATCGGCTAGCAATCGAAATAAACTATGAACATAATATATTAATAATATTTTAAAATTATATATTAAAATTAAACTTATATTACATCACCTTAAATTTTTGGTTTGTCTTTAGTATGTCGGATTATTACCGGCCGCGTGGATTTATTTTACTTTGTACTAATTTTATGTATCTATGTTTTCTTTTATGTAAATTTATTTATTTATGTGTTTTTAAATTAAGTTTAAGAACGTGATTCTAATACTCGAAAAATAAAAAAGTTGAAAGTTTCACTTGCATCGTGGTTTCACAAAACTACACATTTTATTAGATTAGATATAAATTTATTTATAAAAGGATAGTATTATTACAATTAGGATTATATTATAATTATATTGACATATTATTTTAATTGAAAAAATATAATATAACCCCCAAGTTTGTTGGTTTGAAGGTAGAAGTTTAATTAAAGCGGCAAAGGTAGAATCAGAATCTTTGAACAAATAAGTGTTATGCTTTTTACGTTGAATATTTGTTTTATATTTTGAGTAATAAATTGTGAATATAATTTCAGTTTAGAAAACAAAAATAAACATAATGAAATTATGTACAAGATAAAATAACTAGTCCTTATACATAAATCATTAGCCAGTTGGTGCCTCCTAAAATACAATATTATTTTATCGAAATATACCAATATATTTTATAATCACATCACGGTTAATCAACGTCTACAACATAGGCAGATCAAATTTTCCACAGCAAATTCTTTCGTTAATATTTTTCCGGGAATATTAGCTTTGATAATACATTTATCCTCTTAAATAATTTTAAGACACGAGGCAAATTGAAAGCGTAGTTCGCTGGATTGTTAGATCAATTACTTTATTGGAAATGATATTGCGTATATTGAATATTAAAATACTTTTATTAAATTAAAGTAAACACATCTGAACGATATTAATATAATTAAATAGTTCTACGGTTTATTCACAACAACAGATCAAACTGGATATTTTTTATAAAGAACATTGGCAATTTTTTCCGAGACATTACTAATAAAACTTATACCGAAAGTCTTAGCTTGGTTGTATCCTAGCGTTGATAAGCGCTGTCTGGTCCTAAAGAACATGTCTGAGTGACTTGCTGAGACGGTAATAGGCTTGAGGAAAGTCCAGAGTTCAGGTTATACTCTGAGTAGTTCATAATTATCTCATCCTGAACCACACAGAATAATTGCACAAAAGCTTGACTACATTAAAGAGAAATTTGACTACAACTAACTACACGGAGGCAAGTAAAATCGCTCGTGCAGCTCGTGCAGTCTTCCTATTAACCTCTCGGTCATCATCGCCGAGTCCTTTTTTACACATCGTGATAATAAATAAAAACACCGGCGTCGGGATGTGACGACCCCATCGCCCGCTGTTGGGATAACCTCTGTCACAGCAGAGATTATTCTACCAGTACAATCAGTGCCACCTAGTGCAACCACCAGTGTGGGTGGTAGGTCTTTTGTTGCAAGAGGCCGGCTAGATAGGTACCACCGCAGTGTCAAATATAATGCCACCAAATAATATTGCTTAGGCATTACTGTGTTCCGGTTTGAAGGGCACTGTACGCTAGTGAAATTACTGGGCAGAAGAGATTTTAGAACCAATATCTCTGGGTTGGCAACGCGTGAGTGGCACTTACTAATGGTTGTACAAACGCTCGTAGGCTACGGCAACCACTTACCATCGGGTGGGCCGTATGCTTGTATGCCAAATTGTAACATAAAAAAAAACTAATATTATTCTTTTTTTTATACACTGTGCCATGCTAGCATAGGCATTACCTAATATATACACATTAGTATAAGTGTGAATAACACTTGCCATTTCCTCAGTGGCTGTTGTTCTGGGTATAAATATATTTCGCGATTTTTCTTGATTCTTACTAATTGGATTGATGGAACGGCCCTCACAAATCTGTCATTCTTAGATAATGAATGAGCGGCCAAAATGAACTTTTGTCCACGAAGATCAACTATTCCGAGAAATGGTGATGTCAGCTAGCGTTTTGTTTTTGGTTAATAAACGTAAGATGAAAACTTTATAGTGAAAATTTTGCTTATTAATAAACTTGCAGTAATAGTAAGTTAAGTCATTGTTTTGGTGAGCAGCCCAACAATCGTAGTGAGCAGGCTTAAGAGTTTTAATTTGAGATTATTTCAAGAAGCACATTCTTATTATTATGTTAATTAGCATTTAAAAGCTTCATAAAAAAGTAAGACAGTAAAACTTAAAATTATTACACTTTTAACATTTTACATTTATGAATAAAATTTAAATAACAATAACAAAAACAGAACAATAATGAGTTAAACTAGCTCTAAAGAAATAAATTTCTTTTTAATAAATAAAAACCTTCCGATCGGGAATCGAACCCACGACAATCGATATTAAAGGCAGTTTCCGTATCATTACTTCAGAATGATTAAAAAAGCAGTTCATATACTTGCTTTCATAACGAATTACTAAATAAGAATTATATGGCTAATATTCAATTTCCATACGAACTTAGTCAAAGAAAATGAACACGCATACAAATTTTCTTATACATATTAAGTTGTTGTGATTCTTTCACGCCGACCGTGATTTCCACTATAACATCTGCATTTCCGCGTAATGTTTTACCTACCAACTTACATAATAAATGAGGGTTCCGTGCCAAAAACGGAAGTAATGGTGTGTACTCAAACCGACATGAAAAAATACTCACGACTACCATTAATTTTCATTTCCTACAATGTCCAAGGATTGCTGTCTTAAGTAAAGCAAGCGGGTATCAGGAAAGACTGATTGTCATTTTATAGGAGCCAGGTCATAAATAGTATTCTCACTATTTTCCAGAAAGGACTGAAAACATTTTTAACATTCAGAAATTTGAGATCAATTCAATGTTATTTCAAGTAAAATTCAAGTTTTCTTGATAGAAAATAATTTATTCCGAACCAAAGCCAGTGAATCTCATTTTATTTGGACCAAATAAAATAATATTTATATAGATTGGCTTCGAATCTGTAAATTTAATTGCTATATTATTACGAATATTAATTTTAACTAAATAAAATATACGCAGTAGAATTTTGATGTTCCATATTTTTATTTCATACTGAAATTATATTCCATTCGGATGAATTGCTTTTTCCATATTTACATAATTATGAATAGTAAAATAACTGTTAAATGTTAAGTTAGGAATCTGCACCCTCATATATTATGTAATGAATTCATAGAATACTAGAATATTTTAAAAGTAAATACTGTTAGAATCGCAGTCATTAAAGGACGCTTGTAGAATTTAATATAAAAATCAAAATGTCTCAGTATAAAAGATATCGCTACTATTATATTAAACTTAAATTAATAATAAAACTATAATAAAAAGATAAGTAAATCGAGATTGCTGCTTCTTACAAATTTCGAGAAAAGGTAAAAGTTCGTTTAATTATTCTAGTTCAGTCACTTCTTATCGCCGAACATTGTCAACTAATTTATTTAATGCTTTTAGAAATAATATGTGATAAGTAAAAAATTAACTATTTTATAAAAAACAATAGGTAATACGGGTAATACGGGTTTGGTTTCGTATACCAAAGTTCCATTTTGTATAAACGGAGCTCCTAATGAAATCTTAAATATATGTATAAATTTATCACGGAAACAATAGAGAATTGCCAATAAGCTTATCTATCTATAAATATCAATAAAATTAACGCGTCAGTTTGTGTGTGGTCATACGTATAAAGTTACGGGAAGAAGTTATATCTAAACAACAAACAAACCTTAGCTTAATATATGCATAATTTCGACACAATTACATTGATATAATGTCACGGCAAATCCTATAATAATATGCGTGGGCTACAATTGAATAATTAGGCAGTGTTTGAAGTACAAACCCAGATAGTATTTGCTCAATAACCCCCAGACGGCATGCTATTCTATATTGTTATACAGTCCACATATGTGACAAGATGACTGAGTACTTCATATAAATTATTCATGTACATTAATACAATTGTGGCTATAATATCTATCCCTTGCATATTGAATAAACATTATAATATGTCCATTAGCACTATCCACGGCTTTACTCGCTTAGACTATCTTATTAAATAATAAATAAACGCTACACACTTAACGGCCCCCATTAGGATATGGATATCCTGTGTCAGGGGCCGGAAACATACACAATGACAAAGACAAATACACCCAGACCGGAAAATATGCTTGCATGGTCAATACAAACATATTATGTTCCGAGCAGGAATCGAACCCACGACCTGTGGCGTTTAAGGCAGGTTTGCTACCGCTGCGCCACAACGTCGTCATTATTGTTGCAAATCTTTATTTTACATAATACTTTTATTCTGTGTTCCTGTCGATTAATTGAAATTTTTATTAGTAATGTATTGGGTAACCTTTTTCTATGGGTATGAAATATGCTACCAGAACCGGCTGTCTGGAGAGGTAAACTGGGCTATTTCTTGTTCTATGACACGATGAAACATCATAGGTACCCATTAATGCCAGATCGACCGACTTCATTGTTTCTATGTAGTTCTAGAATCTGCTTATCATTGTTAGCTCTATTGTTTAATAAGCATATCATATAGCCACCATATATTACATTGATAGTCAAACAAACTTTGACCGTACATTATAAAACTTGCGTAGATAACGTCCTAATTTCTCATTTATCTCTTCTGCAGTTCGTCCATTGTTATTATTAATGTAACTGAAAACATTATAATAGGGGAATATCTATACAAATAAATTGCAATTCCAAATAAACCGCTTCTTACTAAATGTATATTGTGAAAGTATAATACAGTACTTACATAAAAAAATCTGTGTGTTTGATTGCTCTAGCTAATCTCTGAAACTCGATTATAATGGGATTATAATGGGAACTAGCAGATAGCTTATGTTATGAATAACGTAGGCTACCTTTTTTAGAAGTTTTAAAGCTTAAAACATTACAAATCTTAAAGAAAAATGTTCATCAGCCATTTACCAAAACTTCTGCATATATAACTCAGTTTTTTCAAGTTTAGTGTATAGTTTAGTGGATGCGTTCAAAAAGGTGAGATTATGTAGATAAAAAGAATAAAATTTAGAAACTTGATCTTAACATAAGAAAATCGGAAAAAAACATGTATTTTATAATTACATCCATATAGGTAAATCTCGCAACAAGCTTTTATATTTAAGTAATAAATTGACGGGTTGATACAATTTAAATTTTTTTTTTTCGTTTTCGAGTATTTAAATAAAAGCTGGTTTTTAAAAATATTTTTTAACTATTATTTATAATATACAGTCAATTTGTTTAATTATTTTACTTCGTTGATTATAGATTCCTACTCGATTTTTTAAATTATTTTGAAAAGTACTGATAAAAGTGTTTAGGCTTTTTCAGTACTTTCAAGTTAAATACGTAATGACAGTAATATATTTATCTTAACATACATAAGTATTACGTGATTACTTTTATGTGATTAAGCAAAATCCCAATTTTCTAATTGTTATATAAAAAACGAGTGATATTTATATTAAATAATAAAAAAAATCTTAAATAAATCTATTTCGAGGCTTTACCGTTCTTAAAGAAGAGATTTATATTGAATTCTCTAACCTTACTTATAGTTATAGATTTTTTTACACTCTTTTCCCAAAAGCTGACGGATACAATATTTGTTCAATTGAATTTAAAAATACCTACAAGTACAAAAAACAGCCCCAATCACTAGTAGAAGGATCGACTTTGTTAACGCGAGAGTTACCGGTTCCATCCAGCCCCTTTAGGCTATATTCGTACCCATTCTTAGCACAAGGTATAAAGCTTAGTTAGAGGGCAAAAGGAATATTAGTAATGACTTGAAATAGTACTGTCAATTTTCTTGTTAAAAAAATACAAATAAATTATTAATACTTAAACATCTTAAATATTGACATTATTCTTTTTCTGCCTTGTTCCTCTACCTTATAGGTATCTGAAGCCCGTGTTTTATTAAAAATTAGCGGCCCGCTCCGGCTTCGCACGGGTATAAAATATATAGCCTATGTCATTCACTGAAACAATGATTAAAATCGATGCAGTAGTTTTGATTTATTCATTACTGCCCGTGGCCGCACGCGTTAAATGTAATTATTTACGACATCACATTAGAAACCTCAAAAATAACAGTATTTCTCCACTATTTCATGGATGTTATTATACATATAAACCTTCCTCTTCTATCAGTCTATCTATTAAAAAACCGCATCAAACTCCGTTGCGTAGTCTTAAAGATTTAAGCATACATGGGGATATAGGGACAGAGAATGCAACTTTGTTTTATACTGTGTAGTGATTCCGTCAAGACAAACGTTCCAATTTCATTTTGCTATTGACGTTGACTGTCATGAAGTCCCTAAAATGAAGCAATTTTGTTCTCCGCTCTATCTCCCAGATGGATTAATTAATCGGATTAAGTAATTAATTTTAAAAATGTATAATTAATTAAGGAAATAAGTAATATCTTTTTGTTAGCTATAATTGAACTGAAATCCTCTTAGAATTAAAATTGTAACTTTGCATCTTAATAATTTTGACCAATCTCAAATTAGGAGGAGGCTTTGTATTTAAGACATACGTTTTTATAAGTAATTTTATTCCTATAAATTATTTTTCAAAAGCAACTGAACTTATCTGAACTCCAATGACACGAGAGTTGTAGATCATGACCCCTTTCGGCTTTTATTAATAGTTTTTTTTAAGAAACATAAAATAATGATAATGTACAGCCAAGAATTAGTTTAATTACCGGGATACTTTATTGTGTGTAAATATGACACTACTGACTGAACTCGATTTTTGTATTTATTAATACCTACAGACTAATTATTTTTAATACTATTGGAGTGCTTTACTACGAACGCGTCTATATTTTTTTAATTGAGTTAATGAAATGACAAAGATGAAGATTGAGTTACCTAGATGATATAACTTAAACTGTATAATATTATATTATTTCCTTATGCGATGTTTAAATACGAACAACAAAGGATTATTTATTAAGCAACATAAAACCCTTATCTTTCTCAAGCTACACATCACTCTCAACAAAGGGAACTTATTCTCAAAGGAAATTAAAGTCAAGAATTGTATTGTCATCTGCGAGAAAAACAGAAACGAAAACATTGGCAAAGAACCCAGCACTCCATTTATCAGCATGAGGCTTTTTAGGAGAATAAATCGTAGCAATCACTCCCTACAATTATCCTCAATTTTTTTCTGGAGACATCTAATTAGTCTAATGGGCTGAGCCGTTAGAGATAATTAACTTAAATAAAAATGATAGCGGGAGCGAAGTTGGTAAGATTGCCATTAATAAATACAGCTTAATAAATATTAATTTTGTAGCATCGCTTTATTGTTCTCCGTTGAAGCTGTATTCCGAGAAAGCGGTGGAAATTTTACGAAAGCGGTGGTCTAATTAAAGAATTCCTCCATGGTTTATACTTATAGTTTCTAGTTAAAACTGATAGCTTTAAAAGTATGAAAATATGAACGTTATTATTTTAATGTTGTTTATTGTTTGAATTTTTATTCAAATTCTCGTTTAGATGATTATGCTTCAATTAGAATCTAACTTTGACAATTGGAATTTAATTTAATGCCTCAATAGCTCAACGCTTAAAGGGCCGACTCAACTCTGTTAACGCGAGAGTTGCGGTTTCGGTCCTGACCCCCTTTGGGCAGTAGGCGTACCCATTCTTAGTGCAAGGTACGAGCACATTTGGAGGGGCAATAAGAATATCAGTAAGGACTTGAAAAGGAAAAGCAATGCTAAAAATAATTTGCAAAAAAAATTTGCAAAATTATTTTAATATTCTTTAAAAAAAACTTTTAAGAGACTTAAAATTTAAGGTGCCTTTTATAAACATAGGCCACTGTAAATGTTTTTTATGACAAGCTTGTTGCTTGTTTGTCATGTTTGACATATTATAAGTAAAAACTCACATAATATAATAGTAGAAACTTCCACGTTTTGATACTCAAAAGCTCACGAAAAGTAACAAAGCAGCTTTGTAAGGCCCGATAAATCCTTCTTTTTTATAGACAATTATTTTTAATACATTAGTATTAGACACTACATTATTTTAGATATTTAAAGTGCGCATCGTTTCACAATATTATTTTAACCTGTATAGGTTTAAATAATATTTAATTTATTCACTTTCTCAGCTGTTTGAGCATACAAAATTGTTTTGTTTCGGGTATAAATACTTAGACTTGTACCAGCCTACCTATCCCGTTGTGCACATTGATACTTTGACACGTCAGATAGTGTCATTCACACGAGATTATCGTAGCATGCCTGTTTGGGACATCAATCAAAATGTTTGATTCCCGACACGCACTAATGCTGTTATCGAACATGCGACATGTTTGCATTTATGGATCAGATTTGTCTCTTATTTCAGGTCTAGAATTGATTTTTGTACTACATAATATGTTATATTCTAGGTCCATTTTCATAACAAAACAGGTTTGCGGGTGAAATTAATTACGTATTATAGAAAGCAACTATTGCCTAGAAGACGCCTGTATAAGTGTATACTCCTGTTTTAAAGATTTTTTTAACATGACGGTAGTGCTGTTTAAAATACCTAAAAACTTATTCATTGTCACCTAATGCATATATGTCCACTTCGTATATATGTATTATATATTCTTCAGTATGTACATATTTTCTTAATTATAATAAGTCCACTTGCCTTAGTTAATTAAGAATGCCACAATAATTGAAGTAAAAAGTTTCCTCACAATTCGCGGTTTATTACGAATGCAGAACCAGACAATCAATAATAATGAGAGTTAATAAAAACCGTGATTGGACACGCGGCTTCGATAACAATCGAATTAAAATACGGACAAAATGTATAATAAGACCCAGAGAGCCGCATGTATTGTATAGTAATAAGGCTGTAGAATACCATATTAATGTTATTTGTTGTTTAATGACGTTGTGGTGCAGCGGTAGCAAACCTGTCTTAAACACCTCATTTGTGCGATTCCCGCCCGGAGCAGAAGTTTCTATTGACCATAAAGCACAGTATATAACTATCCTAATGGGGGCCGTTTAGTATGCGCTTATTATTATTATTTCGTTGAAAAATGCATGAAATAATGCTTAACGAAATTTCCATTCCAAAACAATGCTGTAAGAGGTAAAAAAATGCCCAATAAAACTTAAACAAAAATAGCATAACATAAATTAAAACGACATCATAACGTATGGGTTTCGCTTCGCTTCAATTTTTCTTATAAAAGCGCTCACGTCCGGGGCCTCGCCAACGAGAGAAAAAAGGTATTGCTATTAGAACCGCATTGCTCGTTCATCAGAGCAATTCCTGCGGTTCAATGGAGGAGCTATATTGCTGATGTAAGTTTTTTTGTTTTAGCACTAATAGAACAATACGTTCGTTACAAAGTATTCGCCTTTAAATATCCAACGATTCAATTCAATTAATCGAGTATAGATTTCAGATTGAGATGTACGAATAAACTCTCAAATAGATAGTCTTTCAACTTGGCACATGTATTTTTGGACGGTTTTAAACACAAAGTTATTTGAATAAGCGCAAAGCTGTATAAAAACTTTTTGCGGCAACTCTTAATGGAAATGTTGGGGCCGAGTACGGGACTATTTTAACGGATTTAACTTGCGGTTTTTATTATTTTTAACATCCCGAAGTTGCAAACACTTTTCGGAGACATGAATTAATTATTCGATTAGATTTGACTTTGACCGCAATTTTTGGTCTCTATAGAAAGCTCCTCTATTAAAGATGCTAAGAATATATCTATATATAGAAGAAAGCCAGACTTACTGACATATCAGTACCCAGCCTAATCCTTAGCCTAAGGCCTTGGACCTAGAAAGCTGATTTTTTTCATAGGTTTCATTCAAGCCTTTGTGTTTTAAACTTTTCTAAAATAATATTATTTTAGAAAAGTTTAAAACACAAAAAAGTTTAAAACACTCTAAATGGTTGAAAAAAGGGTTGAAAGTTTGTATGTGAAGTCCATCGTTTTTATAAATAGAAACATATTTATTATGTGTTTTTTTGGAGAAAAATTAAAGATCAATAAACTCGTGTTTTAACATTTTCTAAAATTCTGCACCTGCAATCAACGAACGAGACGCAATAATAATATTTATACTGCTATTCCAAGTTGAAATTTTTTCTAAGGCTAACACGAACGAACCAGGCCCGTCCCAATAAAAGCAGCAGTTCCCTAAAAGTATTGCGTTAAAAAATTAATGACATAAAACATAGACATAAATATATATTATTTATACATTACCAAGAAAATCCCATTCTTCGTATCATGTAGATAAAAAGATTCAATAATAATTGGGCCAGCTATTGAATACAAATATGCCATAATATAAAACAGTACGCGTTTTTGATACATAGTGGCGTAGTTGCCAATATCGATACTGAAATTATTAGAGCAAGAAAATAAATGTCGGTTTTATTTATAGCATCCTTTTAAAATAATATATGGCCGGCATGTCTGATAGTCTTTGTATAGACACAGATTTGCAACTAATTATAAAAAGAAAAAATAGTCTCAGTCCTCGCAGTTTGTAAACTGTGAATCGTGCGATAACTTAGTCAGTACCTTCAACAGTATGAAGAGGTATGATATTGATTGCATCACTTCAATTCGTATTGACCGGACAGTAAGTACGTTGATATAGACAATCACCTTCAAAATAATTTGTCAGGGACTTCTAAATTGGTAAAGGCGATTTCAATACTAAAAAAAAAACAAATGTTTTGATTGACAATTGCCAACTGATTCGGGTTGGATAGAAGAGTGTGATAGGATATACAGATGGATAATCGGACGGAAATTTATATTTAATATTTTAGGTTAAATTGTATGACCACAATTAAGACTATTATATAGTGTTAAGAGTTCGGAAACACATACAAACATATGGAAAATCAAATTCTGTCTCGAACTAGAGTCAAACACGTGACTATCGGTGTTAAAGGCATTTTTCTTATCAGTATATTCGGTATATAATTTGCACTTTACGAATACACTAAGCTACACATAAAAGCTGCTTCATTTAACTAGTACACTCAATGAAAAAAGGCCTATTCCACAAATAAAAAACATTACAAAATTGACTGGATTTATAGAGCTCAATATAAGCAATACAGTTGGGATCCTTACTTTGTGTTATGATACGAACAGTGCTTCGAAAGATTGATGGAACTATCTGGAACGAGATCGGAGCCAGGTACCATACACCTCGGAAATATTGGCGGCAGTAGTAAAAAGGTTTCATATGCATTGCCTGTTTAGATGTATTCTACTTGCAAACAGAATTCACACGTAGTGTACATGATGTAAGAAAACTCTCACTTATTATTGTTATATTTATTAAATCAAAATTAGTTTCCTTCATCCTTGACAGGTTGATAGGTCCTGTCAAATACGCATAGGAGTATAAGCAGACCCCAGGTTCCTTTTCTTATCAAGTGGTTAGTGGCCAACCTAGTGTTTAGATATGTTCAGGTCGCCCATAAAGGCGTCTGACTTGACTTGTAGACTATTATCAAATTGATTACAACTGAGACCGACTTTTTACGTACCTTCCGAAGCATGGACATCGTTAGTTGCAATTACACTATGCGATCACCCATCTAGTGACTGAACGCGCCCAAAGTCGCTTGCCTTAAAATATCAATAATAATGTATACGTATCTCTTTCTTTGTAATGTATTGAGCTATTATAAAGAACAACCGTCTCTCTAACATGAGACGTGTCAACGCATGGGTTGCACAACTCTACATGTAGTGTGTCACTAAGAGGCTCGTACTCTTTTTAAGAGAACCATTTCTTACCATTATCTCTACTACTTTCTCATGGCTCAATAAGAGCACAAATTTCGACGGTGGCAAATGTTCTGTTGATGATGAAATGATAATAATTACTAAGCCGTGGTGGCAAAACCTACCTGAACTCCTTGAGCAGGAAAGGTCATGTATATAATGTATATGATGTTAATTACAGAATAAATACATATATAATTACCACAACAAACACTTATATGTGATAATCATGAAATATTACTCTATCTATGCCACCAGTGTTATTTGATTACCACAGTTTATATTTAATTTCACTGCATAAACCTAATATTGGATTTCAATTTAGTGCTCGTACGAAGTGATTTATAAAATAATTTTGCAAATAATCCAATTCAAATCAATAATCGGTTTAGTAGCGCGATTCAGGCGGAAGGGAATATATTTGTTTCAAAAACCACCTGAGCGTAATATTGGACAAAACCATGTTATAAAATATACGAAATATCCCAATATCATAAGGATAAATATTATCTTTTTATCTTGAAGAGAACTGAAAACCCGATCTTCAAACTCTTCTGACCCCTTCTTTTTTAAAGTAAGACTTGTCCTTTTCGGTCAGCAGCCCGTCCTATCGCGTCAATCTTAAGAAATCGTAATAACTACACACTATTTGCTTTCCAAGCGTTTATAAGCTTACACACAGGTGGATGGTACGAATGTTTGCCACCGTTTTTATATATGAAAAATTTCCGAGTCTATAATGATTAAAAAAAAACCGTTAAGGTTACATGTATTGTAAATACATAGGTATATGTCTGTATATATAGACAATATGTATATCAAGGCAAGATACACGCGTATGTCACAATGTGTACAATATACAATATGTCAACGTGTATCCTCCCTGATAGCCTATAACAATAGGTACGACATACTGTATTTCTGGATACTTTTATTAATTTTTATTATTGCTTTAACTGTTGTCTTGTATTATGTTTCATTGCCTCCAAGCGATAGCTTGTTCAATTATCCTTGAAACGCTACACCAATTTGAATAGAAACAATTTATAAGTATTGTTTAGAACTGTAGACGAACAGTTTCATTGATACAATTTTTAGAAGCCTCAATAGCTCAACGGTAGAAGGGCCGACTTCGCTCCGTTAACGCGAGAGTCGAGGGTTCGATCCTGACCCTTGGGCTATTGTCGTACCCACTCCTAGCGCAAGCTTCGAGCTTATTTGGAGGGCAATAGGAATATTAGTAATGCCTTGAAAAAGCATTGCTAATATTCTTTTAAAAAAAAAAAAATTTGTTAATAGTTGGCTTTAATATGATATCAATTTCAGATTCAATTTACAATCTCAACTATTTCTGTGTTTAATTATTTAATTCTCGAAACTTGACGTTAATTTGCCTAGTTACGTAATTTTTGAATGACGTAACATATACCTAAGTAGCTTCGTCCAAGGTTTTGCAGTCTGTGTTGCATAAAGGCTTGAGAGGTTGCGACGAGACGGCTTGGACGCAGCGCGAACAGTGGACCAAGCGAACATTTTGTTCGAAACCGAACTTTATTTTCTTTTTATTAAAGACCATGTAAAATTGCCCGTATACGTAGCGCACTACAAGTACAAGATCCCACACTTGTAGCACAAAGCGGATTTTATGGAATCCCGCTTTGCTTTTCGTTGGAACGGCAAAATTGGCATTCATGACATCAGTACTTTTCGAAATATTAAGTAGCTATAGCTTCAATTCGTCTTTATACGTCATCACTTCAAATACACACGTACAAACAGACGATTGGTAATATAAAAAGGAAATTTAGTTTTGCTAACGCAAAACCTTTTAACGAAACCCCAAAAATGAGACGCACACATACACGCGATACTTAACCATATGTCAGCAAGCCATAACTCACGAAAAATAAGTGTTGCAGACGCTTTCTCCCGTTTCCCTTTCCATTACGGCTATACGTAAAACCTTACCGATGGGCTGTGTTAAATAACGAGAGTAAAATCTCCTTTTAATTACACAGTCACGGACAGAGAAAGTCTGTTATAATACAGAGTTCTTTTGATAAGTACTTCAGGCATTGGATACTTTTACAATGTTTATAAGTGAAAAAATTAGGAGCTAGCTTATTACCCGACAATATTTTAATAATACAGATATTAATATCACATGACTTTGACTGCGTGGAAATCTGAAATAAAATTAAATATAATATGTAATAATGACAAACAGATATAAGGAAGAATTCTTGAAAATATAGGTTGGATTTTGGGTATCTAAATCGTCGATGCAATTTAGTACAATATTTTATGGGTTCAATACAGACATTAGTATTGTTGAAAAAGCTAAAAAAGTTTTGAGTATCTGTATTGAAGTTTATTTTTATGAAGTATTTTAATTCACATAAAAAATATTCTTATTAATAAAGCATAGTACTTAGTAAACGAACATTTTTCCGATAAAAATGAGTGGGGATCTTAAATTGCTGGGTCTCAATCAGGATTCAAATGTTGTAATATTTTAATTGTATTGCAAACTTATATTTGAAAAGAGTAGCTATCGAATTTCTTGCCGATTCTTCTCGCTAGAAACAACTTTCCGAACCGGTGGTAGAGCTTGACGTTCAAAAGTACTTACTCAGTCTGCTTGAATAAAAATAATTTTGATTTTAATTTTTGATTGTGTTTTGAGTCTTGAGTTTCGAGTTTGAGTTTTAATTAACTAGTAGGAAACAAGATCATAATATCCAAAATTTATTTCCTTTTAATCTACGGGTTATTCTTGTAAGTTCACGACGGCTTACCGTGTTCGGTAATCTCGTAACACCGTTGGTCGTGGTTGTTTTCATAAGCTGATAATAATCGTTAACTCTTAGCTTGTAAATTATTCAAATCCAAACTGTAGCTCGTAGTGATGTGAAGTTTATATTGCTTTCGCTTTATTCAAAATTTACCAGAGAATAAGTAGATCTAAGACACTCGTAGCCGGTGTCGCTCACTGATCAGTGAACGATCGGTGGATTACTCAACTTTAGGCGCGGTCACTCACTAGATGGGTGATCGTATAGTTTTTTTTGGTGTCGGGAGTTACTAGATACCCGGCGTCTTGGGGAGGAGAACCGGGTTATGTGGGGTTCCACAAGGTGGAAACGTCATGGGGACCCACTAAAACCTCCTCGGTGGCCTACCTCAGTGTGTTTGTCCGGTTACGGGAACTCTCGCAGAACATACCAACGTGACCTGACAATCACGGTGCTCCGATTGGTAGCGGAGCTCAGTCCCGGGGGTCGAGATGGCAAAGCCCCCCAGCGCTGCCCACGCAAGCGTAAGGCAGTCGGGATCACACCGGCTGCCTTCCTCCTCAGGGCCGCTAATCACGGACGCTCAGGCACCCCATTCTGCGCGTCCACGACCCGAGGGCGTGTCCCACTTATACAGCCCCTGGCACAGGGGCTGGCGGGCCAGAACGGCCTGCGGCATCAGGTGGTCGACGCCGCCGCTTTCTTTGTCGATCAGGATCGGCCCTCTCTCGATCTCTCTCAGTCGCCTCCTTCTGGATCATAACGGTCTCACAGAAGGAGACAACGTCCTCCCATGCCGATTCCCTGCCTAGCATCGCCGATACGACTGCTGGCAGGGAGAGGTCTCTTCCGATCTTTTCGACCAGGCCTCTACGCTCCGCGTTCCACGCAGGGCACACCTCGAGGGTGTGCTGTGCGGAATCCTGGTCACCGCCACAATGGTGGCACATCGGCGTCGACTCTCTACCGATCTTGCACAGGTACTCGCCAAAGCACCCGTGTCCGGTTAGCACCTGCGTTAGACGGTAAGTAATTCGTTGCGTGCCTCTGCATCCAAGCTCCGAAGACCGGCAGTATGGCTCCGATGACGCGTTTGCGCGCGTAACGCTCCTCGCGGAGGCGGGCACACCACGTGTAGTATTTCAACTGAGCATCTCCGTGCTTCGGAAGGCACGTAAAAAGTGTTTCCCGGTGTGTCAATTCAAAGGCCTACTACGGGTGACCTGAACAAATCTGACACTAAGTTGGCCACTAACCACTCGAAAAGATGTAGAAACAAAATTTAATTTTTGCTAATATTAAAAGTTACGTAGTTATACTTATAAAATGAATATTGTATTACACTGAATCGCTTAAATTTCCCGTGTGAAATAAGGAATTATCTAATTACCTTTACAAACTTTTTCTTTTCCTCTCAATGAGTTTTTCGGATTAAAAAAGCAAAGGAAAAGAACACCCATACTTTCTTGAAATCTAATCTCCTTTCTTGTATTTCGAAATAATAGGAATAATAATTTTAAATCTATTTCAGCCTAAATCTTCTATGAATAGGTAGTCACTTAGTTCTATCGATAGCGACGAACCTAAAAATATCTATGCACAGAATACATAGTTACTCCAGCTCTAGAACACATAGACTTACTTATTATGGGCAGGCCCTTTCATATAAAAAAAAATGTCGTCAATGCCCCTACGTAAATTCAATACCATCAACGGAACGAAGTTAGTCACACGCTTACTTCATTCTATTAATGATGATTTGGACAACATAACCGATTGAAGTTAACGTCCATACACATTCCTGCTATACCATACCATTTTTGTGGGTGATAAGTGAATTTTTAAATAACATTGCCCTACTATTTAAGTTAAAATCCGATACTGAGCTAGTAGCAGCAATCTTAGTAATTAAAAATGCCTTAAACCATAAATGGCCCTTAACGTGAGTAAACAAGCGAAGAAATGCGTTTAATTAACAAGTTGAAGGAAAACCTTAACATTCATCTCTGAACACTCAAGAATCTTGTTAGAATCGCCCTACATCTCTTATATGTGCCTTAAATGAACATAATTTCCGTATTTTTAATTAATGGTCTTTAGCCTTAATAGCTTAAAGCGAGAGTTGCGGGTTCGATCCTGACCAACTTGGCCTATTGTCGTACCCACTCTTAGCGCGAGCTTCTATTTGAGGGCAACAGGAATATTAGTGATACCTTGAAAAAGGCATTGCTAATATTCTTTAAAAAAAATGGTCTCAATTTTATCATAGTGACTCGTGGTCATGAAGTTAGAGTGATAATACTATATTTACGAGTATTAGCCGGAACAAAAGTATGCATTGCTAATTTCAATAAACTGAATTAATTAAGTCATTTACTCAGATGAGCACAAAATTGTCAACAACACAATGGGAAATCAATTGTGTTTATTGAATCGCAAGTCATGGGGTTAAGCTAATTATAAGGGAAAACCGGCCAAGTGTAAATCGAACTCACGCACTACAGACTCTGTACAACAACAATGACTGTGAAATTCCGGACGTATTTTTTTCGAGATTATAAAACCAAAGGGCGTTACCTTATGTATAAGCCGCCGTTGGATTTATCGTGAGAGCAGCTACTTTATAGTTTTCAAGCCTTGTAATTTACAGGGTAAATAAAAACACACACACAGACAAATGACCACACAGACAGATAGCATTGATTACATATTATGATCCTTGTTTATTGGATGATGTATTTAACCTGATAGACGGCATTGGCCTTTACTGTGCATAAATAAATAAGCGCTGCACATTCAACGGCCCCTATTAAGATAGTTATATCCTGTGTCGGGGGTCCGGAAACACTTACAAAGACAAGGTCAAAAACACCCAGACCGTAAAATATGCTTGCATGGTCAATAGAAACATATTATGCTCCGAGCGGGAATCGAACCCGTGATCTGTGGCGTTTAAGGCAGGTTTGCTGCCGCAGAATGTTGGTTAGTAATAAAATACAAATTGGTTGATTAATTGGGCGTGGTAGAGTGACGATAAACTAAAGGCACCACTTACTTATACAACAGGTATTAGAATAGCTTAAGATTATACACTTTAATATGCTTCGATACAGACCTATGTTTGGTTATCAAGAAAATGAATTCCTAAAGACGAAACATATTTTATAATAATAAGAAAGAGTTAATCTCTACTTACAATCAAACTAAACATTGCGTAAGTCAAAGAAATCCAGCATTGCATCCAACATTGCGTAAGTCAAAATTTTTGAATCAAATCAAATGAAAAAAAAAAATGTTCAGTTATCACGAAAATGAATATTGAGCAGCGGGACTCATTTATATAATAAATCTATGTTTTCTAAATATCTTTACCTAACGCTTATAAATATCTTATAACTAATTTGATCAACTTTAAAGGTATTTTAATATAGTTAAACATAAAATTGTACATTTGAATATCGAAAACTCATTCATAAGTAATAAGCTGAATAACTCTCAACATATCGACAGTTGCGTTCCTTAAAAAATGCTGTTTAGTTAGACGAGGGAGCATGAATAGCTGGCTATATGATGCAAATTTAATGAGCAAGGCTAGGGAAGGCCTTTAAAAATCTACTGACCATTAC
The DNA here is from genome assembly GCA_023373885.1 of Hestina assimilis. Classification (NCBI taxonomy): domain Eukaryota; kingdom Metazoa; phylum Arthropoda; class Insecta; order Lepidoptera; family Nymphalidae; genus Hestina; species Hestina assimilis. The sequence continues at coordinate 7,356,517 of CM041755.1, read as the reverse complement.
AAGACAAGGACCGTCTGAATGCACCGTCCACACTTTTGAATGCTAAACGCTGCCTCGCTAGTCGAGTGCTTGTTCGAGAGGATTTGTGATTTTACCTTGTTTTGTATTTGTACCGATTTAATATTAATTTTAGATAATATTTAATATTGAGTTGTAGAACCTCACTAATTTCGGCCGGACTGACGGTCCCCATTATGATAGTGATATCCTGTGTCGGTGTTCCGGAAACATACACAAAGTCAAGGACAAACACACCCAGACCCATCGTGTAAACAGATGTATGGTTTATACAAACGTTTACTCCAAGCGGAAACCAAAACCACGAACTGTGTCGCTTAAGGCAGGTTGCGTTTCGTCTGATGAATGAACTTTTAAAAAAAACTTACTTTTTATGTATTACTAGCGGCCCGCTCCGGCTTCGCACGGGTTTAAAATATATATAGTCTATGTCATTCACTGAAAAAATGATTAAAATCGATCCAGTAGTATTGGTTTATTTATTACTGCCCGTGGCCCGCACGCGTTAAATGTAATTATTTACGACATCACATTAGAAACCCCAAAAATAACAGTTTCTTTTTTTTCTCCACTATTTAATGGATGTTATTATATATATAAACCTTCCTCTTCAATTACTCTATCTATTAAAAAAACCGCATTAAAATCCGCTTTAGCACTATAGAAGCGAATAATAAAATAAATAACGACCTCAAGTTAGTGTATTTTTGAGATTCCTATTTTGATATTAAAAGTTTTAGTATAGAATTCTATTGCGATGCACTTAAGTGCAGGTCATGTCAAGATAGTTAATTGTCTGTAACTTCCTATTAACCTAATATATTGATTAACATTGAATCGCTGGTAGGATGTCATGCGATGTCAGGAATGTTAGGAAATTGCGATGCAGCTCAGTTTAGGTCGTCATTTGAATTGTAATAAGATTTCATGGTAGATCACCTGGTGAGCCAAGAAGTATTAAGCTAATTAATACTTCTCTAAGATCGTATTTATAATAACTCAATTGAAATAATATTGGAAACACGGAAGCATTCTCACATTATACTAAAAGTATCAAAAAGCGACGGACTTTACACGGATTAGAAATGTATTCCGGGATAAACGAATTCTATTGATAAAATGCCATTTATAAACCTCTTTACGAGAACAGATTGCAATTTTAATGAGATCAACCTCGGCTAAGAGGAAAGCTTTCTTTTTAAAACCAAACGGAGGTTCAAAGGACTTACGGTGGATTTCTTTGACTTACACAATGTTTTGTTTGAATGTAAGTAGATATTAACTCTTTCTTATTATTATAAAATATGCTTTGTCTTTAGGAATTAATTTTCTTGATAACTGAACTCAATGCGTTATAAGATTTTTACCTAGAAGGAAATTTAAATAAGTTACTCGTATTTCCTTCAAATATACAGATAAATTTCTTCTATATGCTAAAAAGTGACAAAACGTCATGAAATAATTACTTCTATTTAGGTTTGATTTTTAATAGATTATGTCTATATTTATATTAATTCCAGTACAACACTACCATTTTCCGTCTTATGGGACTTTATTTATGAAGAAAATCTACAATTTATGTTATACATTTCTCGATGTCCACTTATTGGTCATTGAATACAAAAATATGAGGAAAGGTTAAGTATTTATGTTTATTACTGTCAAGCACCTTCGAAAACATCTTCAAAGAAACCCATAAATTAAATGAGCCACGAAAATTCCTTTGATACTAACTTTTTATAAACAAGTTCTCTTACTTTTTATGAAATATAAAAAGGAAGACAGAGTTCGATTGAATAAACTCGGCTTATTATATTTTCAATGCTGGCCTAAGAAAATATAGTTACGTTATTTTTAATCAAACCTAATATGATATAAATCATTATTTTTTTATGCCATGACGGTTGGCAAACAAGCATACGGTCCGCCTGATGGTAAGCAGATACCGTAACCTATCAACGCTTGCGATTGCAAGCCCATATTGGATTGGTGGGATAAGGGAAGGGATAAGAAGGGAAATGAGAAGAGGAAGGAAGGGGAAAGAGGGGGTGGGAGATTGGGCTTCCAGCTCTGTCACGTATCGCGCGAAACCGAACAATACCCTTTACGCCGATTTTCTGTGAAAGGGTAGTACTTCCTAGGTCGAGCCGGCCCATTTATGCTAGGAGAAGCATGGCTCTACTACTACTAATAAGGCTATTTTATATAGATATATTGTTGAATAAAATATAGCACAATCCTATGTGCTTATAATTATAAGCGTGAACATAGTTATAAGTACATTTACCATACTACAACTTAAGGAAACAAGGACGATACATACGCTTAAGTAAACCGTTAAGCTCTCACTGAGACTTTTAGGAACTTCCGAAATAACTACCGTCATCCGCTGCTAGATATGTTAATTGTGTTAAATCCCGGGCTCTGAAAATCTAGGTACCTTTTACCAACTATTTCCAGCCAATGTATTGTTACTGTAGATTGCAACTAGTTAGCTGCGCCACAGTTCTCTACCAACTACTAGCGGTTTACATTCAATTCCAGTTAAATTGCGTTAGCAACGCGACTGTTTCACAAAAGCGAGTATTGACTTTTGCCGGCGATACGGTGATAATGTGTTTATGAAGATACTATTGATGTTTCGACGTTTCAATATTTTCAGTAAATGTTGCTAGAATAATTGGAGACTTACAATGTTTTTAAAATTATAATTAGAAGATATGTCAAATATAATTAATCAAAGCAAAAGCAGTAATAACTGATAAAATAACTCGTAAACTTTATTGGAGTTCCGTAGCCAAATGGCAAAAATGGAAGTCTCGTTATGACGGTCTGTAAGTCTGTCCATCCGTATGTCACAGTCATTTATCTCGGTTTCTATTAGCATGTAACTGAGGGTTGAAAAAAAAATTTCAGCGCATGGCAACGTAGAGGTTCCTTTGAATAAGTCTTTAGAAATAATAACAAAATAAAACCTTCATTTTGATCTTTTTGAGTCAGTAGTTGTGGAGATATTAGCTCCTAATGTCATAAAAATTGTATAGGGGGGAACTTTTGAACTATGGGATATAAAATTCTGGAAAAATTTGAGATTGTAGAACATCAAAAATATTTACAACATAAATATTTCTAGGATAATTATTATTAACACCTCTCAGTTTTATACTTCTCAACGCTTAACATTATTATACAAAATGTTGGTAGTTAAGTTAAGCGATTTTCGCAGCATTTTCGCTGTAAGCCGTTATAACTGAATACTCCTGCATCGTGAACTTTGTCGACTAGCATATTGCGAAACTTAAAATATTTCTTTAACCTAGTTATGAAGTTAGAGGCTACGGGTCGACGACAACTTTTAAATGCAAAAGAATTTGAAATTGGTTCATAAAAATCCTAGCACGGGATTTTATCCTTACTAGAAAAATGAAAAATTAAATGTAATGAATTCATGTTTTTAGGACACTTTATTTAATTAATTATACATTAAATAAATATTTATTATAATTTTTGTTATAATTAAACAAATTCTTTGCCCTTGACTTCATTCGTGTGAAGTTGTATTTTCGGTTATACTGAAGGGATCTGAATAAAACCTATTTTTAGTTAAACCTCAATCAATCAAAGGACGATTACCGCTTCATAATCCAGTTAGTATTTTTTGCGCAATACCATAACAGACAGAAAGGCGCAAATCTAAAAATAATAATTTATCTTAGAGCAGCGGCTTCTAAATTATATTTGTTACAAGCTCGGATTAATTTATATATGATTGTATTGTTTCTATTTCATTGACCTAAAAGGGTGACCAAGCCCAAACACGTCAAGTAATCAGTCTTGCGTACTGTCGCGAATCTGATAGTAGGTAATCTAATTTATAAGCCCTAAAATCGACCTAAAATATTACTTACATTTAATAATATATATTTATTTCAAGTGTTCATTCAATCTAGAGCTATCAAACAATTTCCCTTCACTTTTCAATTATATTCTGTGAATGTTGAAAGTATTTATTTAATTGTCAATTCAATTTATTTGTCTGTTTTTCATATGGATTCTGACACCATAATATTCTCTTCTTCTTCTTCTTACCTAAGGGTAAGGGATAAGTCCCACGCTAAGTGAGATCGGCACAGCACGTCTTCTTCGATTCTGTTCTATATTCTGTCTTCTTATCGACCACTTCTTATCGACGCATACCCTCTTCCACGCTGTCCGTCCAATTCTTTTTCGGGCGTCTTTTCATCGCATTACATTTTGGCCATATGACTTTCTTCTCGCATAACATTTCCATACCTGGATAAAACTGTTTATTTTCTTAGTCGCTGACGATATTTTCAAACTTCCCCTTATATTAAATCTGTTATCTGACATCGCAATATTAATATGCTAATAAACTTTGTTGGCCATACATAAACAGAACGTATCAGATGCGCTTTATCATACATTACTTCCTCCATTTATTACCACTCACGAGAATACCATTACTATATATTCACTGTCATTTATATCTAAAGTAAACATCATAGCGGCCAAGCCGTAAACCTCATATCTGTTGCATACGAAATTATGGCAATTTTATGCCTCTCCATCTCTGAACTAGGACTGGCACCTCGTAAAGTCTGTTCTTGATGTTCACTAGCAAATTCAATTTAATATAGCTTTTACGACATCACTCTGCATAAGTGTAGATGCATCGTGTATGTTACCGGAGCGGTATTGAATTATTGCGGTTAACTGGCTTATCGTCTTAGTTGCTCTTGCTTAGAGTATCTACTGAAATTCAATTAAGAATATTTATTTTATATTATAATTTTTTCTTACAGAAAAAGGCCGTGTTTCGGACCTCCAACACAGGATATTACTATCCTGACGGTTCATTAAGTGTGTAGCGTTTATTTATATACAATACTGTCCAACTTCTTAAAAACCTTTTATAAATAAGAATATTTTGTTATAACAAACCTCTCTCGAATGCCGATAATCATAGTTGCGATTTTCGTTTTTTCGTTTTGTTTTCGTTCGCTCAAATGCCCGCCTGGTGAGCTACCACAGTACGTTGATGAAAAACTCGTGTTGTCATTCCTCGTCAGCGGCGTTTGACCTCGGTCAACGCACCTGCACGCCTTTTAGTGTTTCAGATGTTCAGGAGCGGCGATAATCACTTATCATCAGAAGAACCTCGTGTTCATTTGGCACCTCTAAAATATAAAAAGACGTTTCAGCCATGTCAGACTCTCCACTAAACTTTGGACAGGATGATAAGCTGGTGATGCTAGCTCTTCCATCGTTATCATCCTAGAATAAATCCCGGTAGCGTTCGGAGCGTGCGCTTTGGAGCCCGGGGTCTGCTTTCCCACATTTTTGTCTCCACTCCATACGGTCTTCAGCATTCTTAATAGAAAGACCATTGAGAGCCATATCATCCCGCCCGAAGTCAATGCAGCACTTCTTGGGCCTACCCCTTCTACTTGGATCTGGCGAAGACAGCAAGGTAAGATATTTGTTCACCACAAGCTGGTGATCCTAGTTATTGTAATATAAATATCTGATAGTTATTAAAGTAGTTAAAAAAAGAAGCTCACTTAATTTAAATATAGTTTTATCGATACGAGTAACATTGCTCGTGAGAAGCACAATGAAGTATGGGATAATTGTGGTCTGTTCCGCACCGCTGTGCTTATTAGCAATACACGATAGTAGAAAATCGTTGCAAATGCAATGAAGAGACTTACTGAGTTTTATTTCATTAATGGCCACTGCCCTGAGATTTTCTCTCGGAGAAACCTATTAAAAAGAGAGTTGTGTTTACAGCCAACTTAACAGATAAAACTTGGGAGTTTTACCTATTATAATAATTTCTAAAATATAATATTAGGTAATCAAAAACACTATTAGTAAAATATCTTTTTACTTTTTAAAGTTTTAAGCAAGTGTTCCACCGAGTTCAATGTTCATTTGAATCATCATTCGTTACCACGGTACGGTTTTTTTTAATATCCACACTTGTTAAACCTTTAAAAGCATTTAATGTTAGTTATTATGACGAATTATGTTTCTTTTTATCTCATCCAAGCTCTAACACTCCTATAATCACAGTGTTAATAACTGCGTCGGACCCGGTATGAAATTATCAGAGCGGGCTTGGCATTCGTGCGGTCAAAACCTTTTCATTGCTGTGACATGTGCGACAAATTTTATCTGCCTTTCAGTATTCTGGGTTTATCTAAACCATTATTTGCATACGCTGCATTCATTTTTTAATGTTCTGTTAAAATATTTTTCGTTTTATAATTAAATTTTTACACAAATAATAACTATATTGATATACATGTTCTTGCAGTTTTATAAATCCAAGTAATACTGTAAATGTAAAAGTTTGTACATTAGGATTTTATATGCATAAATAGTGGCCTGCTCCGGCTTCGCACGGGTATAAAATATATAGCCTATGTCATTCACTGAAGAAAGTACTTAAATCGATCCATTAGTTTTGATTTATTTATTACTGCCCGTGGCCCGCACGCGTTAAATGTAATTATTTTCGACATCACATTAGAAACCTCAAAAATAACATTTTTTTCTCCACTATTTAATAGATGATATTATACATATAAACCTTCATCTCCAATCGCTCTATCTATAAAAAAACCGCATCAAAATCCTTTGCGTAGTTTTAAAGACTTACGCATACATATGGAGAGAAAGCGACTTTGTTTTATACTACATAATTCAGCACTAATATAGCCTATCATCTAGATTAACATTGAGGATATTATACATATGAAAATGTGAGGTTTAGTATTAAAAATCAAACTTAGCGGCATGCCCGCTTAAAATTTGACTAAACATGTCTTATAAAAAAATACTTTGAGACCGGCACAACTAATGCTGACAACATTAATGAGAGCGAAGCCACTGGTACTATTAGTAACAAATAAAAAAAAGCGTTTCACAAATTTCCGTCCAACGAAGAATGTAAGATCCTGAATTTCCTTTTGAACGTTGTAAAAATTCGGTAAAAAAAGAGAAAAGTTTTGATCACTTTTACACAGAGACATTTTTGCAATATGGCCCTCGTTCACAAACTTCAGAGGTGACCCGGTCAAAGGAGGTGAAAGAATAAAGAAGTTTTCTTTGCCCCTTATCATTTTCAAGATATATCGCATGAGTTACGTTACGGAAAGTGAAATTGTTTTAAAAGAAACAGGTGACGAGCCGTGACGTTTTTTCATATTGAATATTTTTCAAAGTATCTCATTTTTTCAGGAGCAGGAAAAAATGGAACTAAATTTATATTTCATTTGTCCTTCATATTGATATATTTTCCTGTATAAATACAGGCCTTATATTGCTGCCTATCGATGCTAAAATGTCAACTTAATTCAAGATGACTCATCGTCATCGTGTATAAATTCGAACCACATGTCTCAAGTTCAAATCATTGTAACACAAATAATGAATATAATAATAAACGCACACACTCAACGGCCCCTATTAAGATAATTTTATCCTGTGTTGGGGATCCGGAAACATACACAATGACAAGAACAAGCCCACCCACTGGAAAACATGCCTATGCAGGCATAAAGACCATACGGTCAATACAAACATTTGCTCCGAGCAAGAATCGAACCCGCGACGTGTGGCGCTTAAGGCAGGTTCGCTATCGCTGCGCCACAACATAGTCGTAACGAAATACCTATACAGTATTTGCAGCCCCTAATTTTTGCTATCTGCTTAGTATCAAACTTGCAGACTGTAGTCACGACTATATTATAACGACGCTCACAATAAAAATTAAGTTTATATATTTCTGTTTCTTTCTATATTACGAACACTGCAAATTTGCCTACGCTTCTAGATTTTTAGCACTAAATACCATGAAAGTAGGTCAGGCGCTAGCGTTGAATTAAGCGAACATCTGATACCTTTTTTTAAGAACAAGTGCGACGCAAAATAATAATGTCGTATATAAAATTCGCTTGGGAAAAATAAAATACTTTTGAATATCTTAATTAATACAATTTACAAATGTATTGTTATGTAATTCTATTTGTTGGAAATTATATAATTAAAATGGTGGTGTATAAGCTTATGATGTAGTAGTTTCAAAGATTTAATTTTTTTAATTATTTAATTGTATTACGTTGCCACCAAAGGATAGGAGTAGGATGGGAGGGAGAAGAAGGAAATTCTTCTTTTCTACAAACGAATGGTCTTTTTATGTGACTAATAAAGCAAGCAATACCCTCCTAATAGTAAGTGGTTGTCGTAACCTATGAAGCACTTGCAAAACCATATTTTGTAGGTGCCACTAACGCGTTGTCAACCTCAGAATATTCGCTCTTAAATCTTCTTAAAGCTTTGGAGTAGAATATCTGGCACTGCGGTAGTACGTACCCAGTCTTTTACAATAAAAGGCTCACAACCACTGAAATACCACTTTAAAGAATGTCTTTCTTTATCTTTAAAAACCATAATTTATTGTTATATTTAAATCATCCTTTCACTCAACATTTTCAAAATTCCAAATAGATTGAAGAGAGCTAAAAATAGTACAGAAAAATTAAGAATTCTTCATTTATGTACTATGATAGAGCCTTAAAGTTTTTGACATGATTCTATTATTTATGGGAAAACTCAAATTATATCGTTATCAAATACAGTTGAGAGAACTTGTGAAAATTATCATCCAACCGCATAGGAATCTCAGAATATCGCATATCCCTTCTGTTTATGTACGAGAACTTCCAAGGCTTAAGATATTATTGAAACTGTATTCGTAGTTCTAGATTCTGAGACTTAACTTATACTTAAGGATATTAGTGAAAATTACTTCAAACTCTGCAATGCAGCTCTTAGAGAGGCGTGTACTGTAATTAGTAAAGCGTTTTAGTGCTTCATACTGTTGGAATTTCTGAACAATATCTAAGTTTTATTTTATTACGAGCAAATTGCACACCTACTTCCTATTAAGGAGTAACGTAGAACTATTAAGCTTAGTGGATATACCGAAACCTGTGAATAAAATTCAACTTAAATGCTTGCTAAACAATTAGGTGAAGCGCACTTCTAGCACGGCAAATGTTTGTGAAACACTTGAACTAGTTTTCGATATTATTTTCATTTCAAACATGAGATAATACATTTAATTAAAATTGTTCTAGAAAAAATTTTCATTTTTACAATTACGAATCGTTCTTTATGTTATATATCTGTGTAATTTTCTCTTAAAATATAATCTCTTACGTCAATATTATTAAATCAACCCACTAATCGTAATGAAAAGCAAATTAAATATTTGCTTGAGCTCAATGAGCTTAGATTATATTATAATGGTTAATCTAGTCGTAGTACTTTTTTAATAAAGACGACGTTGTGGCATGTTTGCAAACCTGCCTTAAATGCCACAGGTCGCGGGATTGATTCTCGTTCGGGGCAGATATTTGTATTGAACATACAAACATGTGTTCCGGTCTGGGCGTGTTTGTGCTTGTCATTGTCTGTGATTTTCCAGACCCCAGACAGACTAATACTATCCTAATGAGGACCGTTGAAAACGTGTATAGTGTTTATTTATTTCTATAAATCATGTCATGTCAAAGGACTGTCGTTGCCACTGGTTGTAAAAAGAACGTTAAATATTAACACAAACATTATACGTTAATCGAATGCGATAGGCTATTCCCAACTGTGATCAGAAATTATAAGGGATAAGTTATATTTTTATTAAATTTTGAAAATGCTTATAACCAGATATTTTTAGTAAGTTATCAGTCTGTTATCGACTAGTCCATTACGTCGATAAATAGTTTAATTGACAATACTTTTACAACATTGACTTGGGAATTATAGGACGCATTTCATTATTCGCGCCAGGAGTATTGTTGCGTCTTCAACTGCATTTGTTATTCAAGTTTTGTGTAGTTGGAAGACTAATGATTAAGTCGCAAAGAATATTATAAAACGTTCTTTGACAACACTTTGTCTTTGATCACAAAATAATTAAGATAACAAAATAATTTCAAAACTAATTAAATTATTAAATAAAACCAAAAAAACTGTCATTAAAAATACTTACTAAAATGCGAAAAATAAGCGTAATAAAATAAATTATTAAATTAAACAAAAAACCCAATTAATGCAATAATAATTCCTAAAAAGGTAAAAACAAGCTCTATCTCAATTGTTGGTGCTTAAATAGAAACATAGAAATGAAATGTGTTTTATTTATTTGCTTGTGGCTCACGTTTTATAGGAATTACCTACAGAAAAATAACCGCAACATTATTCAATGACCATAACTTGTACTATTATAATTACCACTTACATTTATAAAATTCAAAAAGTTATCTACTATTACAGTAAACGAATAATGCCGCAATACTGAATAATATTTAAAATATTTTTATGCTCTAAATAATCTGTGAATACCGTGAATAGCATTTATCGCATCAAAATTAAATTCCAATTACAATAATTACATTTATCAATAAATATCTGGAAATAGCACAATATGACTTTATTCGGATGTGTCACATTGTTATTTACCAGTGGCACGTTCCAATTTGGGAACAAATTACAAAGCGATGGTAATATGTTGTAATCAGCGTTCGAATCAGGTATTTAATCAAAGGGAATCAATGATTGTCCGGACCGATTGTGCGTGTTGATTGTCAGTAGTATTCTGTACGTTACCTGGCTTCGTTACTGTTCTACGTGTTGTTCAATGCTTTATGTTACGATATGATCCTAATTGATCAATTAGTAAGAATAGAAAATGGCAAATTTTAGTAGTAGCCATGCTTGTCCCAGCACAAATGAGAATCTGACCAAGAAAAGTACCTGGCAACTACCCTCTCACAGAAAATCGGCGTAAAGACACAGTATCAGTAGATACTATTGCGTTTCTTGCGATGAATAAAAGCACTAGACCATCAATTTCACACACTCTTTGTCTCTTCTATCCTATCCCTTGGGTTGGCGACGCACATGTGACAAGTATCGCGAGCCTTCATTGGTTGCGGTGTATGCTTACCATCAGGCAGACCGTAGGCTCGTTTACCAACCGTCATGAAATAAAAATTGACCATCATAAGATTTAAGCTTCATACTATTTTAAGGGTGAACTCATAAGCAATAGTCATTAAAACGAATCATCAAAATCGTTTGACAATTGGATGGTTACACAAAATTCCCTTTTAATCAGAACTGCCTTTTTGCCTTAGTGAATAATGAAAACAACTAGTGATCTCCGAAAGAAGATTGAAGTTTCACGTATAGATTTTAAACCACACCCAGTGTTTAAATTAAAGAAACCTCATGTCATCTTCGTTCTACTATCGAATATTAAGGAGGAAACAGATGGGAAGATAGGGGTTAAGGTTTTAGCCGTAAGCACTCACACATATCAAATAAAAAATACGAAAACCATTTCATGTTGGGATTTTGCAAGTGCGTAGATTTCCCAGTCTAGCCGACCCATTATATTCTAAAATAGCAAAGCTCTACTACTAAAGACTACTGACAAAGATATGTGTACTGTAATTTAAACATACGCACTGTCTTTGTATAACTTCCCAGAGACAAAATTCTTCGTTACAAAGTTTCAGTATCTTGAAGTTTCACCAGCATTCATCACGAAAACACCTCGCATAGCTAAATTTTCACCTACCGCTTTCATATAATAATTCTAATAGTATAATCTCTGAAAGCAAATGACACCGTTGTGCCGTTGTGGGTAGCGAGTCTGCCTTTAGTCTCGACGGATGCGGTTTCGATTCCCGCTCGTGTAGATGTTGTGTTAAAATTTCTGTCTCGGTCTGGGCGTTTGTTCGTGGATCTCCCCACCGTGCTTCGGAGAGCACGTTAAGCTGTCAGTCCCGATTGTTATCACTTAACATCTGATAGTAATCGTAAACTCTTGATAAGTAAATTGCTCTTATCCAATGAGTTACCGGTTCGCCCTTAGGGTTGTGGAGGTCAGGTGGCAATCGCTCCGTGTAAAATCTAGTAAGCTATCAAATCCGGATAAGAGTAATAAGCAGACTTGAGTAAAATAAAATACCAAGAATAATGCTAGGACAAAGAAGAATCTCTAAAAGTTTTATGTAAAGTAACTTTGAAGATTAGTAGATATTTGTGATAAGTAAGCTAATTATGATTTAGTATAAGATTCATAACATTATCAATTTTGAACTAAGCAACATTACTCTTCAAGTTTTAAAAATGACGTCATTTTAGTTTTATAAGAATACTAGTTTCAGCCAGCGCCTTCGCCCATGTGAATAACGATTTTAATACAAAATTTGACCTCCATTTTACACTTGAGAGGTGGAATTTCAGAAAACGTTATAAGACATACGTTTCATACTACTAGTTTCAAAAATGATAGACATCCAATACAAACTTTCAATCCCTTTCTGAGCTCTGTAATGGTCGAATTTTGAAAAATTCTTTTAATGGCTCGTTAACGTATTATAAACAACACCTGTGAAAAACATAAACTTAGTGTCCAAGGTTTTAGGCTGGGCGTTGAGATTATGTCAGTTAGGTTTTCTCCTTTTAAATGTTTGGACTTCTTTCTCTAAAAGGAGTATTTATCGTTTTTATTTATATACAACTAGCGGCCCGCTCTGGCTTCGCACGGGTATAAAATATATAGTCTAAGTCATTGACTGAAAAAATGATCAAAATCGATCCAGTAGTTTTGATTTATCATTACTGCCCGTGGCTCGTACGATTATTTACAAAATCACGTTGCGTAGTTTTACAAGATTTAAGCATACATAGAGATATAGGAACAGAGAAAGCGACTTTGTTTTATACTATGTAGTGACATGTACACTATAATATGTATATATACATCTTTAAATTAAACTAAAATAAATGTTTATACAATCCTTCTGTCGAAATTTAATTCTATTTTACGTGCTCCTTAAGAAGTATGTGCTGTCTTTGTATTCCGAGATCAAGCTTCATTAAAGTAAATTGGATTGCAAGTGAATTTTAAAAATTAAATGAATGAGAATTTTTACTGCTACTTTCACACAGAAGCGATTCGCAATTCATGTACTTTCTTAGGTTTCCATACCCAAAAAGAGGTGCCAATGGAATCCTATTCCTAAGCCTCCGCTGTCCGTTCGTCCGTCCTTCCGTTCATCTGTCAGAAGGCTGTATCTAACGAGTCGTAATTGTTAGAGAGCCATGGATCTATAATATATAAATAAACGCTAATGCGAACATTACATAAATAATAAACGCTTCACACTCAACGGCACCATTAGGATCGTTATATCCTTTTTTTTTTTTTTTAATCAATTTTTATTTAAGGACTTATATCCTGTGACGAGGGTCCGGAAATATACACAAGGACAAGAACAAGCACACACAGACCGTAACATATGTGTATTCAATCAATACGAACATTTGTTCCAAGCGGGAATCGAAACCTCGACATGTGGGGGTTTAGGCAGGTTCGCCTCCTTTGCGGCACAACGTCGTCAAGTGGCAAAGACACTGCTTTACGGTACAACATCAGACACTTCGGTGCAAGCTACCTAGCCGGCCTCTTGTAATAAAAGTATACCACTAGTATATAAGTATAAATTATACACTTTTAAGTATTATAACAATATCCTTAAAGCTAGATCAGAAACAGTCGAGTAAAAACAACTACAAGAAAGCTATTGCAACATTTTAATCCTCTGTCTTTGAGTATAAATGAGAAATTGTAGGAAAAAATATTCAATGCTGCCGGCTTACTGTCATTCCTTATCCTCTTTGTTAAAGCCCTCTCAAGTACCTTTCCTTATCCGAATTTACCTTCTTAATTGCAATACACCGCTGAACATTGTATCGTTTAAAAAGTTGGCCTCACCGTATTTTTATTTTTCCTGAAACGTTCTGATGCTATTAATAATTAATTGTTTATTTGCGTAGCTTTTCCTCGTCTATTTTTTAAGAACTTCTCGAGAAATGAATATTAATTCAATTTTCATTTCATCAATCTCAAAGGTAAGAACTTGATACTGTTTTCGAAATGTTCCTTCAAATATTTACATTTGTAAATAAACATTGAAATGGGAGATGTCTTCTAAATTAATTTGCAACCCTATAAATGTAAAAGGGATACGTACACCTCAATTTAATATTACAATATATTTGGAGCGTATATATGTATGGAAATTACGAGTAAATTTTGGTGAAAAATAAATAAACAGGCATGCACACCTTACCATTTTGATCGTTGAATTATTCATGATGTCTCACGCGAGCCCACCTGAGCGAGGGTAGACGCGCGAACTCTCCAAACACAACTAGTATCATTGCTTGGGGGAACAAAACGAAATGGGTAAGCCAGTGTCTCGACTTAGAGGCCAAATAAAAAAATTATGAATTTTATTACTGTATTTTCTCAAACCACTACAGAGGTATTCTTGCGAAAATGAGGTCGACTCAAGCTTATAATAATACTGGCAGTTTTAATCAAAAATATAATTCAGAAACTTTGATTGGTTGAGACGACTGAGATTATACATTTATGTCATAAGAATTCATAATTAATGTGATAAAAATATTGATTAAATTTCACTTTATGTTTATGTGTAAAATTCTGAATTGAAAATAATAAAATGGCAAGCGTGTACCGTTTGCTACCTACACCTAACGAATTTTACACTGAATTACAAGAAAGGACAGACCTTGCTGAAAGTAGGCGTTACAAAAGATTTCTCGCGGTGCTTTTCTTACAACGAATGACACGGGGATATTTGATAAGAAAACATATTGCTTGGTTGAGTAAGAACGCAACTACAATACAATGTGCCTTTAGAATACATAGAGCTCGCAAAGCATACCGCGCAGCCTTGAGGAGAGCAGTTGGAAGCAAACATGCGAGATATTACGCAAAAGCAGCAATGACAATACAGGTGCATATCATACTCAGACTTACTATATACTGTAAATAGACCATATAGACAAATTGTCAAAAAATCGCTGGTGCATTCCTTAAGTTAGACATAAGCTTGCAACAAAACCTTATGAAGTTCGGTTTCGTTGGTGTTGAAATTGTGAAGGAACATCAGCAATTTTTTGGACATTTTGTCAGTATTGAAAGACCTGTTTATAATATATACAATCCAAAAAAATATATTCTGGTAAAAATATATTAAATAATCATTAATTTAATATATTTTTGTAGGCCATTTGGCGAGGACATTATTCCAGACGAACTAAATTCTGTTATCGGTCATATAGAAAATGGCTTGCAACTGTAACTGAACGAGGTGAAAGAAGAGCAGCAGAAGCTGCTGAATTTGGTATTAGAAGCAGAGCTGATGACTTGCGAATCTTAGAAGAAGAAGCAAGACAATGGCTCGCATTTGTTGTATTTAAATTACACCACTTGTTGAGAACATTTGTTTGTGCTGGCGTTTACTCACAACCTGAGACTTCAGAATTGTCTGAATTTGAGAAGCTTCTTAAATCAATTCACTATAACGAGTACATGAAAAGACTTAAAAGGAAATATAACGAATTTGTTAGAAAATTTCGTCCAAGATTTTCAAATAAGAGACTCTTCCCTATCATTGGCGATGGTGCTGATTACTGGTATTTATCATTACCGGAAATGTATGATTTAACGTCAGCGCCCTCAAAAAAAGTAGACACGAGGCATCTAGCTGCACATCATGGATCTATACATAAAAAACCGTTTCTTTGGAAAAAGGTGAGACCGTATTTAGATGAAGGTAGAGGACCATTTACGATTCGCAGGTTATCGAGACCTTCATCACCACCTCCACCTGCTCCAACACCTGATGTAAATGAGACACCTCACAAGGATCCTCGCTTTCATCTTTACGTTAAGTACTACACTCCACAGCCCGATCTTTTTGATTATGTCAATTACAACATCAACATATTGTTAGCTAGAAAATGCTCAATTCAAAATATAGACAAAGAAGTCTAAGTCTTTTTTCAAGCCACAATGTGCTCGTTAATTTTCGCATTGATATCACAATGGACTGTTTTGGAACACTTGGTGGAAAGCATGTTGAGTTTTTCTTTTCTTGTTCGGAAATCCGTAATCAGGCTGCTGAGTTTGGAAGGGTCGCCCGGATGTTGCGAGCCGCGAGCCTTTTGTTGTTAAGCTTTTGTTGTTCTGAATTTTACACTTGTAATTTATTTGAGGAAACGCCTCGGTGAGAAAGAAATTACATTAAACTCTCTGAGGCAAATGTGTTTTGTAAATTAACATCTTGTCTATGTAGGTTTTATGGTTGAGTTTTCTTTTATTATTCGAATTTATTTGCATGTCGAGCGAAATTTTTTACAGCATTTAATCACCTCACTGAGTTTGTACGCCAATAAGGAAAATGCTTGAAAGAAATTGAGCGTTTTTATTTTTTATTGTGAGAAATAATTAAATGCTGTAAAAATAAGAAAAATAAATATGTTTCAGCAATTTAAATTAGTAATTTATAAAATTGACAGTACTCTTAAAACAGAAAACCAAATATACAACTTTTAATCAATTACTTTTAATTTTATTCGTATTGAAAGCTATTAAGATAAACCATCAACTAACCATTACATTAATATATAATGAAAATATTACCTAAAAGCCTTTATTAAAATAGTTCGGGTTCAATAACAAAAAATAATATCAATTGTTTATCTAACAACTAACTGAAGTAACAGTATCAGTACGTGCTGTTGCGTTTCGTGCGATGAGTGACAGCGCCGGAGGCCCAATCTCCCACCCTCTTTGTTCCCTTCCTTTTTTCCCTTCTGATCCATCCATCATTATCAATGCGTATGTGATACTTCAAGTATCGAGCGCGATCACAGGTTCGGTTGACTGCTTACCATCAGGCGAACCATATACTTGTTTGCCAACCGCCATGAAAACAAAATTATATTCATTATTTTGCAGCCCATATTGTGTTAAAATCTTTTAAAATTACTGTATTTACAACAGTACAAATAAGCTGTCGCACCAAGCACCTCTAAATAATATGTTTAACACCGCACGTCTTAGAACTCATTTGTCTAACAATGCCTGTTTGACTCGGCAAATTTATTAGGGTCAGAATAATTCAGCTTGTGGGTTTCTGAACCGGCTCCTTATTGCTACGTCTTAGGGGGTAACCATTTGTTAGATGTATAATGGTTGACCCACTTTGCGTACCTATGTGCTACGTCGTCGAAATTGGGTGTGATTTGTAAAGCAACAAGACAATACAAGACTTCATGATTGGACTTCATATATCATTGGCCTTTATTTAGGCCTTTGTTTCAAGGTCGTGATAAACTACTTACTTAGACCCACTCCGCCTTTAGCTCGCGAATTTGTGCGTCAACTGAAACTGTCAGGCTCAGTGAGGGTGTTTGGAACATGAATAATGTATGGGGTAAATTTGCAAGTGTTTCAATTTACACCCGACGCCACTCCGCGCCCGTTCATACGCACCCGAGTACCGTTGAAGTGCAAAAAGAAAACAAAGAGAGGTACAAAATAAGGACAACAGACGGTCAAATTAGCACGTAGTTAGTTTATATCGTATATTTAAATTTTTGAAATGTTTTTCTACAATCTGTGTTGAGTGGTACGTATCTTTGGGAGTAATTACATTAATAGTAAAACAGGCTTTGTATTTTTATTTAAAGACAGCTAATTTCATTCGCTGTTCTTTCAGATGAGTTACAACTATTTTAAATGAATAACACGCATATTGCATTTAGGTAAAGCTTATCTATTAGTAGAGCCAGCACACTTGGTATGGCCGAGGAAGTACTACACTCAGAAAATCAGTGAAAAGTAACAGTATCAGTACGGTTGCGTTTCATGCGATGAGTAAGACCGCCGGAGGACCAATCTCCCATCCCTTCTGTTCTATGTAGGTACTATAGGTTGCAGTGACCGCTTACCGTTCGGTGGACCAAGATAATAAGATATTATGCTTGTTTGCCAAACCTCATGACACAATAAAAAAATTTATTTCCTTAAATATTTCCGGAAAAATTACAGTAAGTAGTTAGTTTGTTTTACCAAGGCCATATAAGCACAATGTATGAAAGCGTATTGAAAGGTGGTAAAGCCAATAGTGGGTACCTCAGGGGAGCCGTCTTTCGTTCCAAAGCTTTGAAAACTACTTACGAGGGTTTAATTTCATTCCTTCGAACGCTTACTAGTGTCCAGTCTTTCTTGTAAAAGTTTTCTTTGTTTTGTAATTTCGAAAGTAATGTTTTGTGCAATTTAGCTTTTATTTAACTGACAAATATATGAAATGCTAAATATACAATAATAATCACCTATTACTACTACTACTTACTACAATTATAATATTTTTTACTCAATAATAAGCCGTTAAGCGAGTGCTAAACTCACATTTTTATAATTTTTCTTAATCACAGAAAACATTAATTATTTATTGCAACGTCATTTACGATACATTGATCAGTTTGATAAAACACTATTCCTGAAGAAATTCAAGCGTAATTATAAACCCTTTTTCGAGGAAAAAATCCCTTACATTCCACCAATTTCTTCACGAAGCCGAAACAATTCTCAGCAGAAGTTCCCAATCGATCGGGCGGCGTCCGTGATCTGTATGAAAAATGCGAAGCGAGCGGTGGTACGCAGTAATTAGTGAAGCTGGGACCTCCAAGCGCGCTAACTTATGAGTGTGTTGATTATTTTCTATAAAGGTTAATATTATGAAGGCTTACAATATATCCATCTGAAAGGTTAGGTAAATTTTATCTTTGTAATTATTGTGAACTTCGTAATCTTTTTTCCATGGCTATGCCGTTATTATGAAGATTTTTTTTACCTAGCAATTCGTACTTCAATAACGGTACTCCCTCATATCATAGATTTATCTTGCAAACTGTAAGCTAATACGTAAAGCACGTGGTCGGCACGGAACGACAAGACACGAGTCACGACAACAGCGACGGGACAAGAAAACTAAGTCTAAGAATACTTGTATGTTAACAAATATAGTATCGGCGTGAACACATAGAGAACAAATAAATATGTACTTTATACTGTGCTATATTATACGAGTATATTATATTTTACCCGTTTCAATAATAAAGATTGATACATATAATTAAGTAGATTCAATTATTTTTAATGTCAATTCGATATTGAAATGTTCAAGCAGATATTAGATCACTTGCAGCAACAGTAAACGATTCAAATGAAGCTGAATCAAATTAAAATAAACCAAAACCTCAAATAAGTTAGTGAATTAGATTCAAACATTTATCATCCAGAAACGATTGAATGTCAACATTTCAAAATCAAATTCGTGGAGTGGTTTTTAATTGAAATCTGTAACTGCATGCGAAATAACAATTTTGATGAGCACTCCAAAAGCCGTGTAACAGTGTTTTAGCTCAGTAAAAACTTTCTATTTTTTGTTCAAATAATTCATCGAATTTTTTCAAGAGTGTTCAGTACAGGATTTCATTTGCTTTACGCTTATCTAGCAAAAACGCCGCGCTCATAAAGCTGTATGCAGTGTTATCAAATTTTACGGCAAATACATCAATTTCCATCAATTTCCCGTTATAAAAATAAAAGCTATTAAAGTCATAAATAAATAAATAAACGTTCCACACTCAACGGTCCCCATTAGGATTGTAATATCCTGTGTCGGGGGTCCGGAAACTTTCACTATGACAACGACAAATACACCCAGACCGGAAAATATGCTTGCATGGTCAATACAAACATATTATGCTCCGAGCGGGAATCGAACCCGCGACCTGTGGCGTTTAAGGTAGGTTCGCTACCGCTGCGCCACAACGTCGTCAAATATTTATTATAACATTGAATTATTTCTTTTGGTACAATTTTAATAGGTTTATTGAGCGCTCGGAGCGCTGCCTCCATCTCCGATGACTTCAGTAGCCGTGGTTCGGCTTCGCAGGAGGCACCCTAAAGACGGAATCAAAGGAATCAAATTTAAGCCCCCGTGAGGGCTGCCCCTTTATCATGGCTGAGTCTCTGTACTCGCCCCCACGCTCGGTGACGCTGTCAAGGCCAGTAGGGCCAATAGCAATACCCATTCCGAAAAAAAAAAGGTTTATTGAAAAGAAAGTATGTATTCTATTCTATTAATTTTCAATGATTTTGTTATGAAATTTTTGTTACGAAATCTTCGAAAACATAACTTTCAAAACGGAACTGTTAAATGAATAATAATAATAACACAAAATTAACTCCGCCGATAGTTTTTTTTAAACAATTTTAATAGTAGGTATTTTTAAAAATAGGGAAAATTAAATTTCAAATTAAAGGAAATAGCTAGCAAAAGCAGTCGTTCATTCTTCTGATTAAATTCAAAATAGGTCCCAAGCTACCGCAGCGCCGCCTGACTATGACAGGGCTCACTGCTCACATTTAATTTGTGGTCACTATGATCTTGAATACAATACTTTGATTACAAATTTATAAATATAATGTTACATTAAAATCATGGAACAAGAAATTAAATTAAAAATATGGAATAACAAAATACAATTTGATTGATTCATTGATGTTTTTGCAATTTTATCTCAAATTAAATTTTTAACATACAATTATTATAAAATCATTTTCAATCTTCATTCAAGAAGAAATTTCAATAAGGTTTACCATCAAACACTTTGTTAGTTAGTATATCTGAGCCATAACTAGAGAGTTACCTTTTTCATGTGTTAAATATTTACAAGACTGAGTAACTTTAACACAATAAGTTTTCTTCTTCTTTTAAATATGTTAATACAATAAATAAAACAAAACCTTGTGAAATACCTAACTAAGGAAAATCGGTGTTACCGATTCGAGTGTTAACTATTTCATATAAACTACCATGAATATTAGAAAACATCACGTTGCATTTCCGAATAAGTAAAACGTAAAATAGCTAGAATGTCGTTTATAGTGGGAGTAGCTTGAAAGGTTTTACCTGCCGGCGCTTTGTGGTGAAGTGTAAAAACGAACTTTGAAACCCCGTTTACATATCTTTGACGTGGGTTGAAATGAGTGTATTCTAAACAACAATAATAAATTTTTAGTTAAAAAAAGTTGATCTTTTATAAGTTAGTATTTTTTAATTTATTTATTAAATTATGAATAAACTAGCATTTGCCCGCGGCTTCGTTCGTGTGAATAACGTTTTGTAATAAGGCACCATTTTTATATAAGCTATGTGTGCAGCAAATTTCATCCAAATTCTAATCCGTGTAGTTTTTGCATGAACGACTAATAAATATCCATCCATTTATCCATCCAAACTATTAATATAGATAGAAAAAGACTGGGAGTTTAGTTCTTTGTATCTCTTCTTTATATAAAAAGCTTCAATTATTATCACGATATTATACAACAAAATCTTCACAATAAGTAACATCATAATCATCAAAATAATTTAAAGATTTCAGATTTCTTGTGTAGACTTCGTACAAAATTAAGTTTTTATTAACTTATTGAATTATTATATTAATACTTATCGAAATAAAAGAAGTATATGAACTTTTTTCTATATAATCTAAAGGTTATGATTGCTTTAATGTAATGAGAATACTAAAATAAATGTAAGCCTAATTTAATTTGCGAAGCAATATTATCCCAACTGGCTTGTGTACTATAGGAAAAATCATTTTTTTTGTTACGTTGACGACGTTGTATCGCAGCGGTAGCAAACCCGTATTAAGCGCCATTGATCGCGGGTTTGATTCCCACTCGGAGCAGATGTTTGTATTAACCATACAGGAATGTGTTCCGGTCTGGGTGTATTTGTCCTTGCCCGTGTGTGTGTTTCGGGAACCTCGACACGGGACGTTATTATCCTAATGGCCCCCATTAATGAATGAGCTAGTTGAGTGTGTAGCGTTTATTATTATTAGTATTATTTCACTGGTGGTAGGTCTTTTGTTGCAAGAGGCCGGCTAGGTAGGTACCACCGCAGTGTCCAATATTCTGCCGCCAAATAGTAGTGCTTAGGCACTACTGTGTTCCGGTTTGAAGGGCATTGTACGCTAGTGAAATTACTGGGCGAACGAGATTTAGGAACTAATATCTCGAGGTTGGCAACGCGCGAGTGGCACCTACTAATGGTGCTGCAAGCACTCATAGGCTGCGGCAGCCACTTACCATCAGGTGGGCCGTATGCTCGTTTGCCAACTTCTAACATAAAAAAAAAAAAAAAAAAAAAAAAAAAAATTAAAAATTGGTTTCATCATCAGGCGAAGGACGTCCACTGCTGGAAATAGGCCTCCCATAGAGTGCCACAATGACCGGTCCTGCGCCGCCAACATACGCATTAAAATAAAATTAAACAATAAAGTCCCACATGAGAAACTTGTGTAATTTTCACGTTCTATGGTAAATATAGCTACTTACTTATGTTGGTCTTATATATTCTATGTTGGTATAAAACCCTTTATGTGCATGCCCAACATGCACTGGGTCGGTTTATTATTGTCACTGTGATAAAATCCTACGTAGAGTTTTCATATATCTGCGTAGACGCTCTACGATTGAAAGCACTATCATGCTACAAGGAACTCTAATAAAATTAAGGAGAACTGTTTAAGGGCTAAGCATCATTAACTGAGTATTTGTATTTGTAGTTAAAGAGGCTACGAAAGAAATAATTCTGTGAAAATTGCGGTTTCTGAGATACTGCCCGCTGACAAACGGATGGATCCGTTAGCATCCTTTAGGTACAGAACCCTTAAAAACTGATAATAATTATTATGGTGCTAACGTACATACGTACATGATATGTTATATGGACGCAAATAAGCAATACCATGTCAACCCACACGAATGTCATTTCGAGAAAAACGAGTTTGAAAATTTTGAACAACTTGCTTTATATGATTTTTTTATGTATTGGGCAAGTTTTTGGTAATTTCAAGTGGTATGTAAGTTATTTTACTTATTTTCGCATAAAATAAGCATACAAACTGCATATATCGTATATAATATAACCCAAAACGTTTAAAATAATACATAAATTGCATGATTAATGGCTTTTTTTAAAGTTTTAAAGCTTAAAACCCTATAAATATTATAGAAAAATGTTCTTCAGCCATTTACCAACACTTCTGCATATATAACTCAGTTTTTTCAATTTTGTGGGTTGACATGGTATTGCTTATTTGCGTCCATATAATATGTTAATATTAAATGAACTATGACGCCAACATATTTATTAGGAACGCTCCCCTTCTCATTTAGTCATAATACAATGGACCCCAATTGTCATAATAGCCACAATTAGAGTATTGTTAAAGATAATAGCACCTGCAGTAATCGTTGGTAGCGTCAGAGAAAAAAACGTTTATATATTTTAGATTATATAACATAAAATACGAATTATTTATATATATAGAAAAGGAGATGAACTAACTCATTGAAATATCAACGCCCAGCCTACAAAAAGGGGGTTGAAAGTTAGTTGAAAATCCATCATTTTTTAAACTATATGTATGAAACTTTGTTTTTAGCCGAAAAGATTCAGATAAAGAAACGCGTATTTTTACGTTTTCCAATAGTACCCCTGTATAGATGAAAAGGGGGTTGAAAATTTGTTTGGAATTGTCCGTCATTTTTGAAACCAGAAGCATAAAACTTTGTTTATGGAAAACAATTAAAGGTTTTAGCATTTTCTAAAATTCCACCGCTGCAGGGTTGAAATGGTTATATTCATCCAAGTATCATGCTAAAAAGATTATGATGAAATTTAAAAAGAATTAAAAAAACAACAAAATTATCAAAGTTCGAGCTCACAAAAATTTCATTCCGTATTATTTCACTCCTAAGAATGGTATTTTTTGTTGAAATTTAAATACGACCTAACGAGTCGCGTACCCTCCAACTGAAAAACAATTTTCCAAATCGATTCATTTTCAGAATTCTGAAACAATTATAAAAGAAATAGAACTGAATTGAGACCGTCCATATTTTTTTGAAGTCACTAAAAGTACAATATTATTTTAGAGGACGTAGAACAATTATTGATGTTTATTAATACATCGGATTCACGGGTCATATTATGTAAAATCCCATAATCAAATATAAATCATATCGATTTCTATACAACCAATATGTTTCTCGCTTATCAGAATGACAAGATGAGTGTTCCATTTTAATATCAACGTATTCAGGTCATCTTAATATATCGGGATAGGTTATTAGAAGCGGAATATCTGACATTGTATTAATGCCATGTCTCATTCGTCGACAGCCGTTATTAATGGTTCGTGTAATTATCTTCAAAACATATCCTATTAAACAACAGAACCGTTTACACACTCTCTCGAACATTTTTTTCTGAATATCAGATATGTTATCATTTCTAGCAACAAATCGGTAGGTTTTCGAGCGTATTTATGTGTGGAGAGTACGACATGTTAAACGTCCCTCCAACACCAAGAGAGGATCCTCCGACCAGGCGGTTGATATTGCCTGGCAAAGCGAAGCCCAACGACTTCCGTTGGAAAGTTGTATACATAGGTTACGAGCGTAGAAAACTATGGTATCGCGATTTAGGATCGTAAAGATCATTGGTCGTCAATATAGTTGCGTAGTATGCCATGTAGGCGTCGCTGTAACTTGATTAGAGATGTGACAATCTTGTCTTTCTATCGCGGTACGCCATGTTGCATGTAGATGTCGCTAGATAATATGTACATAATATGTCTATTTCTTTGTGATGCTATACAGCCTAGATCTTTTGACGGATTTCATCATATAAGGTGGCATTAGATTCGTCTCAGTTGTGAAAGTGATATAGAGTATTTATTTCAGTGGGAAAAAAATATTCCTTAAGAAATTTTGCAATTTTTATAACGCCCAAATCTGATGATGGTTCCTTGTAGAACTTTAGATTATTTATATTTTCGATATTTGCTTGGTTTTCGAGAAATCGATGTTTAAAATTAGATTTTTTCCATTGCAATTTTTATCTCCTTTTATTAAATCCGGTAATTTGTTTCATTTAATAGTTTAAGCCCACAATAGAATTTTCTCTACTATTTTTAAATGTTAGATAATATAATTCTGCGATACAATGATGACGGAGTATTAAGAAGCGGTCCGTACACTTCGTTGCCACTATATAAAGTTACATGATTTTTCAAAGAATATTAGCAATGTATTTTTATTTTATTCCTATTCCCCTCCAAATAAGCTCGTAGCTTGCGCTAGGAGTGGGTATGGAGGGTTTTAGGGAGGAGGTTAAGGGAGCAGAGTCGGCCCTTCTACCGTTGGGCTATTCAGGCTTATTTATATCTATTGTTTAATTTTAATTTATAGTTTAATTCTCAACTCTCTAGAGTTAATATAATTTGCATTATCGTAAATTATTTACGTTCTTAGTCTGTTATGTGTTTTGCTTAAACAATCGAACGTTACGTGTTAATATAAACGAGCTCTGAGATTCTAAATGCGTATTAAAACATACGATTCATCATCATTAAAACTTTGACACGTTAATGAAAGACTCTCGAGGGCGTCATGTGTTCTGAGAAGATATCATTGTTTATAGTTTATTTCAAAACTAAATCATTTAATTATTGTTTGTTTATTTAATTAAAGTTTTTTACGTATTATTGATTGTTTGTAATACCAGTGGAAGTTTATAAGGCGAAATTATTATAGCACTGGTGGCTTTAAATTTCTTTTACTACAAGGATATTTTACAATACAATACATAAATCTGCTCTTTTAAAATTAAAGTGACAAATTCAATAACTTAAAGAAAATAATTTTTATATTCTTCTTCTTATCGAGTGGTTAGTGGTTAACCTAATGTCAGAGTTTTTATTTATTTATTTATTATTACAAAAAATACTTTTCAAACTTAACCTAAACCTTAACAAAGTTAAATAAAATTTGGTATCGTTACAATCTCATACATCATTTAGCTGAAGATAAAAGGAAGATCGATAAATACCAGTAACAATAACAGTAATACAGTTAATAATAAAAAACAAAGGTCGTAGTAGAAGGTAACGAAATATTTACTTTCTAGGTGCGGTTTGAGCGCTTGGTATTTTAATAAATTTATATGTTTTCAGTTTATGAGTAGGCCTCTGACTTGTCTTTTCGACTATTATCAAATTGATAGCAGTCGGGACCGAGTTTTTACGTGCCTTCCGAAGCACGGAGACGCTCAGTTGAAATACCACTATGCGATCACCCATCTAGCGACTGACCACGTCTAAAGTTGCTTAACCCACCGATCGTTTACCGACCAATGAGAGTACCCGGCTATGAGCGTCTCATTTTAATATAATATCATTAATTACAATTTTAACAGAAGTAAAGTCTTGCTGTCATAGACCTACTACTATGGACAGAAATTCCATGGGGAGAAAATGTAAAAAAACTTGCTGGTGCTCGTTCGTAAATTCAACAAAAACCCAAAGCGAAGTTAATCAAAGCTTGCAAGAGGTAAGCGTGTGACTAATTTCGTTCCGTATTGTCGTAATTACAATAAAAAATAAACAAACCCATTTTTAAAAAGCTTTAATAAATACAGTGTAATGTGAAACGTTTTTTACACAGATTACCGTAATATTTTCACCGCATATTAAATATTGTCGTTCTATCCGTAAATCTTACACGATGTCATACTAAACAAAGCGTCATAATTCACACACATGAATACAATAGGGCAGGACGGCGTAGCGTGACGCTAGTACCGAAAATATATAGGATGGTAACGAAATCTCGTGACACTGTAAATCTGAAAAGTGATATAAAATTAATTTATTTTGTTTACATAAAAAACATCCACTTTTATTACGCCACGATTTTTAACATGAAGTCCATGAATTATGATATGAACTCCCAGATATATAGAACGGAACTCCGAAAGTATAAGAGCTTCATTAGTTAATTACAGACAGTATAGTAGTATAATTATATGGTATACAATTAAATACTTTATAATATATTATAGCATAATATTGTATATACTATGATACTATAATTAACCTTCAGACTGGACAATTAAGTCCATATACACAGTGCAGTCTATCTTATGAAGGATACTATTTTATTTAGTTTTGTAGTATACTCTCCTATTTAAGATTTTGACTGTTTTCCCAGCACAATTAGACCGGTCGACCGGGGAAGTAATACTCTGTCAAAGAAAATCGGCATGACGTAGCAGAACGTTTCATGCGATTTGCGAAAGCCTCAGAAGCCCATTCTCCCATCCCCCCTCAACATTTTTCCTTTTTCTCTTCTCTTCCGTTTCTTCCTATCCTTCGGGTGGGCTACCCACGTGTGATACTTCAAGTATCGCAAGCGCTCATAGTTTGTGGTGACTGCTTAGCATCAAGCGACCCGAATGCTTGTTTACCAACCGTCACGAAATAAAAAAAAAAAAACAATTTTGAACTCTAAATTTTTAAGACCTTTACTATGTGTAGTCGGACGCTCATTCGAAAAAAAAAAAAGTGCATGGAGTCCCTCCGCGTGGAAGAAGTGAAACTTCCTAATGTGGAAATGAAAATAGGAAAGCGTAGAAATTGATTTTTAGTGAAATCATATTGTTTCTTTAAGACAAACTTTATTAAAATTGCTTACAATTCATAATTGATCGCATCTTTTAATTGTCATTTTCGAGTGGAGGAATATCCAAATCTATAATAACACTGTTTACTTCGCTGCATAGCAAGAATACCACGCGCATGTGCTTGGGATCTACCGACTTACTCTCTTTCTCTCTCCTACTTTCTACCTTTGTGTATCTTTCTATCTCTCTCCCTCGTACGTTAAACGTTTAACGCAACGTTGTTGGAAGTCGCATTAGAAGTTTCACTTCAAACACTTCAAAACTAAAAATACTTAAGAGAAGCTGCGAGCGACTTCCGTAGTTACACAAAAACAGCGTAGTATGGGAGAAAAGTTGACACATGCAAACCTTGTGTCCGGTCCCCATGGGACGTCATTTGTCACTGTCACTCAGACGCGCCCGGTGCAAATCGACTCGAAGCTTATAACTAAATTCGTTTATAATGCAAGCGTTAAAGGCTTAACTTGAAAAAACAGCGCTTTGATACCTTCTAATAATTCGACACTTAGCAAAACGGTACACATTCAGCTTATGAATGGATTCTAAAGGACGTTTTATTTGTATACATTTTTGTTCGTACTTAAGTTTATGATAATGTAGTTAAATATGTTTTCTTTCATTTCTAAGGATAATAACATTCTCTTCAGTTTAGATAAAAGATTTTGTTTTATTACGAAATTCATTTTTCATCTTACAGAACGTGCTTTTTATTTGGAGAAGTTGTTAAATTTGAAACTTTTAATATTCGAGAAGAGCTAACATCTTTTATTTCTTGAAATTTTTGCTACATCAATCTTGGTTGCGAGCAAGGTTCATTCTTAGAGTTGCTCTTTATTAAATTTACCCTGCTTGTATCGGGCGGGTCGTTGTCACGTCTGAAACAGCTTAATTTCAAGTGATGTCAAATATACGTAGGCTTTAATTTCGCTATGCGAAATTAAATTTTAAAAAGAATTTTCCTAATGAAGTGTTCAAGAATATGAGAAAAATAATTATAAGAGTAAACACGCGAATATAACTCTTACTAATATAATAAATGCGAAAGTAACTGTGTCTCTCTGTCTGCCGCGTTTTCACGCCAAAACTGCTGAGCACTGACATAGACTACTTTTTATTGCGAAAAAAGGTTGTAAGGGGTTACAAAAGGGGGATGAAAAGTTGTATTACTGTATCGTAATTTTTAGAGGCAGAAGCTTGTAACTCATTTTAAAGCTGTTGATTTGATATACATCATTATGACATTCAAAGTTTTGAAAAGAGGGATGGTTCGGAATTTTTATTAAAATCGTTATTCACGCGGGCTAAGTTACTGGTATAAACTAGTATTTTTATACATCAAAAGTAATACAAATTACGATAATTGTATTTTTCCTTTTAATTAATTGCCTTGTAAGGACGATTATTCTTACTTGATAGGATTACCGACTATACGGAAGTCAGATAGCAATCTATGTAAAAACAAGGAACTTGTCACGTCATGTGGATTAGAGTAATGAAGATACACTGATAGATCGGATAGATTCTTATCATTAATTCATTAATTCATTAGAATCATTTTCTTTTTTCGTTCTACTGGTTACGTGAAACAATCATGTCAATCTTATTACTTTGTTAAAACTGTAACCCTATTATGAATGTATATTAAAGATAGGTACTAAAAATTAATAAAAGGAGAATTGGAACCGAGTTCCTTTTGGTATATCTTTTTGTATATAAATAATTACTATGATCATATTAATCAACTAACTTTATAGAAAGAAAAACAGAGATATACATATTTCCCTATGTACATACCTACTTGGTCTTTATACTAGAGGTCAACTTAAACTGGACGGTTGAATAAATATATGAAAATGTCGATTGCTACCATTTTAAAGAAAGACCTCTTTGTACTATCTATTTATACGAGTATGTTTAAAAAGTATCGGAAAAAAATCTTATTACACTTTTTCGGTTTCGAAAAAAATTATTAGGGTTGACTATTTCGACTATTTAGTCCGTTTGTTATAACATCACGTAAAAACTTTAGAACTGTACGGTGTACACAACTGTACATGCGGACAAAGCTGCAGCGAAAGTAGCTAGTAAGTTTCATAAGGAAAAATTCCTTTTATATTTAAGTGTCTTTTCGGTTAAAATGTTTTTATAGGGACCCTAGTCTTGATATGCAGATTACAGGTACGTGATCTGAAAGTCTATGTGGACCTGCGGGTGACAAGCCGATTAGTGGCTTATGTGGGGTCATTCTTGGAAATTTATACTCTTATGTAACAGGGAATATAGATTTCATCCCGTGATTCATTAGCATAATCCTTTGTAAACTATGTTCTTTTTTACTAAGTATAACCTTTAGCCACTACTTAAGCTTCTATTCAATGAGCTACTTGCTCCCCCTTAGGGTTGCGGAGCAAAGGTCAAATGGCAATCGTTCTGTGTAAAAGCTAGTATATTAAATCAGAATAAAAATTAAAAGCAGACTCTGGGTGATGCCGAAAATAATACTACGAAGGAGAAGATCCGTAAGCTAATACATAACAGAATAGTCTTTTTCCCGAGGATATAACTTGTTATAGATGACAGTATTTTGTTTGAATATTTAGTGGAATCGTCAGTGAATAATTTAAATATGCATATTAGAAATAAGCTAGAAAATAAATCGTAGTATGCCAGCTCATCTCAGTAGAATCAAATTTCCAAACCAGTTGGCATTTGATGATACAAAAATATGACTACTACTACATAACAGAATAATCTTTTTCCCGAGGACGTAACTTGTTATAGATGACAGTATTTTGTTTGAATATTTAGTGGAATCGTCAGTGAATAATTTAAATATGCATATTAGAAATAAGCTAGAAAATAAATCGTAGTATGCCAGCTCATCTCAGTAGAATCAAATTTCCAAACCAGTTGGCATTTGATGATACAAAAATATGACTACTACTACATAACAGAATAATCTTTTTCCCGAGGACGTAACTTGTTATAGATGACAGTATTTTGTTTGAATATTTAGTGGAATCGTCAGTGAATAATTTAAACATGCATATTAGAAATAAGCTAGAAAATAAATCGTAGTATGCCAGCTCATCTCAGTAGAATCAAATTTCCAAACCAGTTGGCATTTGATGATACAAAAATATTACTACTACTACATAACAGAATAATCTTTTTCCCGAGGACGTAACTTGTTATAAATGACAGTATTTTGTTTGAATATTTAGTGGAATCGTCAGTGAATAATTTAAATATGCATATTAGAAATAAGCTAGAAAATAAATCGTAGTATGCCAGCTCATCTCAGTAGAATCAAATTTCCGAACCAGTTGGCATTTGATGATACAAAAATATTACTACTACTACATAACAGAATAATCTTTTTCCCGAGGACGTAACTTGTTATAGATGACAGTATTTTGTTTGAATATTTAGTGGAATCGTCAGTAAATAATTTAAATATGTATATTAGAAATAAGCTAGAGAATAAATCGTAGTATACCAGCTCATCTCAGTAGAATCCAATTTCCAAACCAGTTGGCATTTGATGATACAAAAATATTACTACTACTAGAGTAAAAACATTATTAACTGTAACCAAAGAATATAATTATACTGTTGCTGTAATTGCAATTAATAACAAATATTTCGGATGCATTGTTATAGAGTTAGTTATTCTTATTAGTTTCCCATAATATACAAACTTTTTAAACTACGGTTCTTAGCGGCTAGCACTAAATATAAATCCCTTAAGTTGGCCCGTTATTCTAATAAAAACTTTGAAGAACTAGAATTTGATTTATTAATTAAACAATAATTAACTGTTATTGAAAATAAATGAATAATAAAATAGGCTATATTGTATGGTGACAGAAATTAATTGAAATCTATGACGCGAAGCGAGTGCCGCGCCATCTGTTCGAAGGTTTAATTAAGGAGGTAAATGTAGCTAGGGTTGTAAAGCTATGAAATATAGTTCGCTATCTAGTACACACATTATTTATAAAGACATATCGTTAATTCAAGGAAATTCAAACTATATCATAAAATATTGTATACGAACTTCTGTCACCGGCTTCGCCCGCGTAAATAGCGATTTGAATAAAAACTTTAAACCCCATTTCGCCCCTTTACATTTTAAAAACAAAAGCGGTAAAAAATATAGTTTTCTAGGTCCAAGGATTTAAGGCTGAGAGTTGATATGTCAGTCAGGTCTTCTCCTTTTATATATTATATAGATGATCTACAATTTCAGATTGAAGATATTTTTTTTAAGACAAAATTGTTCTTCTCTGCCGTATTTATCGCACTAAAAAGCACCATATCAGGTTATACTGCATTCTTAACCTGTGTATCTGTTGTGGCAAAGTTATTAATACAGTCTTAGTCTTGAGCTATCACACCGATGTCGATAAATTTTTGCAGAGGGCCTTAATACTCTAAAGTACCAACAAACTGTTCATCAGTCACATAATAATGTATATGACGGTGTGTAATAATATATATGACAGCTTATATAATTATACTTTTATCATGCGGATTAAGAAAACATAAGCACGTAATGTAGGGTAGCTTGCTGTTTAGCGGCGATATTCTGCAGTCCTTTAAGTAATTAAAGTCCGTTCATGCTAAAAAAATGAGCCCTACTAACTCGAATCTTTCGTGTTTCTTGATCCCGCAGCACATAAATACTATTCTAATGGGAAGCTACTATAAATATTGTTATTATGATATTGTGCTAAGTTATAGGTAAAAAAATAATAAAGTGGCAGCCCTAACTGCAATAGCACCCGGATTCGACTGAAAGTTGTTGATTGATGACGTGAATACGGATTACATGCGTATTGCTCGGGTCGGAATTGTCGACAAATTAGCTATCAATTTTATCCTGCCGCTGGTATCGTTGAACTTTATAATGTTAAATGTAAATAAATTACATTAACTCATAATATAATATGCCTACATAACAAATAGCTTTTTAAAGAGTATGTTCTACAAAGAGACATTTGAAAAACTTTAATTTGACACGTATTGTACCATAACAATATTTTAACTAAATCGTTTTCTAACTGTCAGAAAACAAAAATAATATTGGGTTGCTAAAAAGCCAAACTTCAGCATTGTTCACTAATATAAACGAATTCCGTAAACACTATTAATTAAAAAGTTTGCGGAAAAGAGTTCCTTTATTCTACCGCTCGTAGGCAGGCGGATATTGTAAGGAGGAGGAAAAAACGAGTGACTCAAAATTAGGGCTTCTGTTGCTTACACAGCGATATTTTGAACACGCATCAAGAGCAAATTTCCAATTGTTACAAATATATTTTTATGTGACTTGTTGGTAAGAAAGCAAATGGCCCACCTGATGGTAAACGCTTGCTGTAGCCTATCAACGCTTGTAACACCATCTTTTGTTCTCACTTACGCGTTGCCAACCCCAAGCTATAAGATCTAAAATCTCCTTTGCCCAGTAATTTCACTAGCTACACTTCCATTTAACTGAAAACTTATGCACCATCAACATCCTCTGCAAACTTTATAAACAATAATAATCTATATAAATAATGAATTTATAAATAAAACTTGAAATAAAAAATCTTTTAGTATTTTATTCAATTTTAGTTCATACTAAAGCTACTTCCAATAGAGACTTAAATTTAGGTCATGGCAATTTAGTCATTTAATCGTTGTTTTTAATCTCTCTAGTTCAAATTATACTTGCTCACTTGGTTATATGATGCTATTTTGAACAAAAACTTATATGATGCTATTTTATATTATTTTGTATAAAACTTTGTTAAAATATAAATTTATTTCAATTTAAATATGTATATCTAATCGTGAAGATGATATAGAATTAAGGACCTACACTAAGTGTTTTTACTAACAGTAAGCGGTTACAGAAACCTTTTTTGTTTTAGCCGAGGAAAAATTTTGCACTCATATACCAGGTCTTCCAGCACCTCCCCGGTTAAAAGAGCCATCCTTGTGGTTAGGAGGTAAGATGATTTTACCCCGGGGTTACTAAAAATCCACCCTTATCATCTCTTACTGACGGGTAAAACGATTATTGCTGACACCCTGACTGCCGTCTTATTCTAGGCGTTATGATTGATGGCTCTCGCTCTGACTCTTTCCATTTTCTATTGCAAATTTTATGCTTTCCAGGCTGATTGCATGTTTACCACCTTTGTAAAAAAACGCAACAGCGCTGATACTGCCACTTGACGCCAATGTTCATCTGATTTAAGGGGGTTTTCTCGGTTGTCTATTCGAAGCATTCGTGTTGAAAACAAAGCATTACTTCATACAGTAAAGTTGTATTTTATAATGTATTTTCAATTACAAACAATATTTGCATTACATTATGTAACTCTCAATTTATATATAATTTGATTTATACGCTACCAAATACCTAGAACATATACTCGCAGTATAGCAGTTAGAAAAAATTACAATAACATTGTCATTCTAATTGTCACCAGAATATATTATTCCCAAATTCTACGGTTTCAGGAGTTCATACAGTCACCGATGCAAATTCTGAAGATCATAACTCATGCTAGGAAGCGAGCTTGGCGTAAATTATCGTCATGATTCTAGATGTGACCCACGACGCATGACTGGTTACTGATATCGAGAGCTCTTATGTTTCCGATAGACAAATGACTATCTGCCTCTGATAGGTATTTCGGTGACGGCATGTGCTTTAGCGAAATACCGATTACTTTTGAAATATTTATGACCTCGCCTTTATGCGGCCTGAATTTATGATGACCGGAATGTTCTATTATAGTTATTTTATGTAGTAGCTGTTGGGTTTTATTTACTCGAGACAATGAATTGATTTCAAGTTTGTGTTTCAATGTTTGCGTAATCTCGTCGAGTGCTACGAAATTATTCAATACTGGCAACAGATTAAAAATATGTTGAAAAAACTGTATTTTCTACTATATCTGCGTTGAAAAAGAATAATGTATACTTTTATCCTCATCCAACTGACATTTCTTTTTATTTTCCAACAGGCTTATATGATATCAAAATAATTACCAGTCAAGTGCGTTGTGGACCACGCACAGTTGAAACTAAAGGGTTCCGCAGCTTGATAATTAATAGGACGACGTTGTGGCGCAGCGGTAGCGAACCTGCCTTAAAACGCCACAGGTCGCGGGTTCGATTCCCGCTCGGAGCATAATATGTTTGTATTGGCCATGCAAGCATATTTTCCGGTCTGGGTGTATTTGTCCATGTCATTGTGAATGTTTCCGGACCCCCGACACAGGATATTACTATCCTAATGGGGGCCGTTGAGTGTGCAGCGTTAAAAAAAAAAAAAAATAATGAAGAATCTTGAGGGCTTTAAAAATATAACTAATACAAACCGACCGCAAAAGAAGTTGGTAATTTCATATTAATTATTAAAATTAATATGAAAAACAAAGATAAAGGAACAGCTTATATATCTTTAATATTTGTAAAACTATCTTCTTCAAACCAAATGTGGTTGAAATTTCATTTGATGTCCTGCAAGCTCAGATTTTTGTAGAATTTTAAATCCCATAGTTCACGAGTTAGAGGGGACACAATTTTTATGACTTTAGGAGCTAATATCTCAACAACAACCTACTTAATGATAAAAGTCAAAATCAAACCTCCTTATCATTTTAAGGACCTATCCAGAAATATCTGACACGTTGACATACGTTGAAATTTTTTTTTCAACCCTCAGTTACATGTATGGACTGCTACCCTTAATTCTTACATATTTTAAGATTTCATTATAAAATCTTTGTGCGGTTCATAGAACACACCTATTTAGCAAATTTCGTATAGATAGAGCCTCCGAGTAAAATGACTGTGACATAAGGACGGCAGGACGGACAGACGGACAGACGGACGGACGGACAGGCGGACATGACGAAACTATAAGGGTTCCGTTTTTGCCATTTGGCTACGGAACCCTAAAAATAAATGTTAAAACAAGCTTATCTCGCATTCACAAGAAAAAATTATATGCAAAAAGATCATTTTGAAAATTGGTAAAAAAAAATGTACTAAGAAAAGCACACAATTTCATTATAATATTGGCATTCTTATTGGCAGAAGGGCCGACTCCAGAGGCGAGAGTTGTAAGTTCTATCCTGACGACTTTCCTCTACGACTATAATATTTTGACGACGTGGTAGCGCAGTGGTAGCGAACCTGTCTTAAGCCCCACAGGTCGCAGGACAGCGAACCTGCCTTAAGCGCCACAGGTCGCGGGTTCGTTTCCCGCTCGGAGCAGATGTTTTTATTGACCATACAGGCATGCTTTCCGGTCTGGGTGTGTTTGTCCTTGTCATTGTGTATGTTTCCGGACCCCCGACACAGGATGTATCTGCCCTAATGGGGTCGTTGAGTGTGGATCGTAAAAAAATTTAAAATAATATAATATGAATATTGTCGTTACATATGCATGCATTTCATATAATTCGAAAATTATATACTGGAAGAATTACACTTACCGTAGTCACCATGTAAGAAATAAAATATTTATTTACGATGTGCTATGTGCTATGCAGGCCATGCGTCACAAGAACGTCATTAAGCGTGTTAGGTAATGGCGACGTGGCCTAGATGCATCGTTCTCGTTCTGCAACAAAAAGTCGACATAAATTCATGACAAATCAAAAACATTGTTACGTGACTTCGCCATGTTCTCAAAACATTACTAACTCACATAAGGACGCAAATAAGCAATACCATGTCAACCCACACGAATGTCATTTCGAGAAAAACGCATTTGAAAATTTTGAACAACTTGCTTTATATGAATTTTTTTAATGTATTGGTCAAGTTTTTGGCAATTTCAAGATATATGTAAGTTATTTTACTTATTTTCACAAAAAATAAGCATACAAACTGCATATTTCGTATATAATATAACCCAAAACGTTTAACATAATACATAAATTAATAATTATAATAAAATAATTAAAAATGGCTTTTTAGAAGTTTTAAAGCTTAAAAGTTAAAACCCTATAAATATTAAAGAAAAATGTTCTTTAGCCATTTACCAACACTTCTGCATATATAACTCAGTTTTTTCAATTTTGTGGGTTGACATGGTATTGATTATTTGCGTCCATATATGATGTCATAAAAAATATTAAGGGTATGGGTATTCTTATAAAATATCAAAACTATTGATTTTCTTATTTTAATAATAAAACGAATGATTCTTCTTTATATTCAAACGAAAATATTATTTATTAACACTAAAAGTTCACGCCAAGAATTCATAAATATTCACAAAAAACAACACTTACTAAGTTTTCTCTCGAGATTATTACTCACAAAAATTCATATAACTTTTCCTATAATAAAATCTTAGACATTTATAATTAGATTATTTAAACAAACCGTCAAGAGAGTTTCATTAACCACTTCAAACAAGGGGATTTATACAACAAGACGAAGACAGCGTTCAGGGCCAAAATTAAAAGTTACTAGCGTATAGTACGAGTGTATAAATAATTACGTATATATAACAATAATTGTGTGCCCAACAATAATATTATTTTATTTCATAGTATTTGAAATCTATTGTCGAAAGGTTTAAAAGGAAAACCTCAATAGGTCAACGGTAGAAGGGCCGACTTCGCTTTGTTAAAGCCGCATCGCGGGTTCGATCCTGACCCCCTTGGGATAGTGTCGTACCCACTCCTAGCGCAAGCTTCGAGTTTATTTTGAGGGGCAATAGGAGTATTAGAAATGCCTTGAAAAAGCATTGCTAATATTCTTTAAAAGAAAAAACAGTAAAAAAAACTCGTATCAAAATAGTATAGTAGCATGTAAAAGAAAAAAAAATCAAAACATACCTTATTAAAAAAAAATTTGCCTAAATATCTCTAAGTTTTAGTGACTCATTTTTTTGAGATCTTCCACCCTCTGTTCCTTTCTCCAAATTTTCAGTCATGGCTGGAGGGACAATCTTTACGACTTCAGAAACGAATATTTCGCCTGTTGGTATTATTGATTTATTATTGATTTATTTTCAGTTAGTCAAATCAGTAATTTCTATTTATACAAAAACTAATCTTTATGAATTAGTTGTGATTATGACTACGGGTATTTAAGCTGCGTATCTGTCATATTTAGTCTTAGTCAGTTATCGTAACTCGAAGCTGAACGTTATACCTTCCTAGTGTTAATTAAAAGGAATAAAGAGAAATAATACAAGTGAAGTGTATTTCGTTTTCTTTCACATCCATAACCCTACAGGTTATGGGCCCAGAAAACTTCAAAGTTATACAAAATAAATATTTTATAAAAGGTGATAAAAGTGTTTGTGGACTACCTACATTTTGAATATGGAGAATTTAAAAATGAAGAGAAACATTTCACCGTTTAACGGTGAAAAATACAGCGTATGGAAATTTAGAATACGTGCACTACTAAATGAAATGGATGTTTTAAAAGTGATTGATGAAGAACCGCCTATTGTATTGTACAAGGATTGGGAGAAAAATGATCGGATAGCGAAGAGTATTATAGTTGAATATCTTTCGGACTCTTATCTTAGTTTTGCTAAAGAAGAAAGCTCAGCTCGACAAATTTTGAGAAGTCTTGATGCAATATATGAGCGCAAAAGCCTTGCTACCCAATTAGCATTGCGTAAGAAATTGTTGGGATTAAAGTTACAGGGCGATACACCATTAATAAGACATTTTACTGTATTCGATGATTTAATTACTGAATTGTCAGCAGCGGGAGCGAATTTGGAAGAAACAGATAAAGTCTCACATTTATTACTTACCCTTCCAAATACCTACGATGGTGTTATAACTGCTATTGAAACTTTGTCAGAAGACAATTTAACATTATCATTTGTTAAAACTAGATTGTTGGATCATGAAGTTAAATTAAGAAATGAAGGATGTGATACAAGTAAACAAATTCTACAGCTAGAAAATAAAACCGAAAATTATAAAAGAAGAAAATTTGAACACAGGAATCAATTAAATAATTATAAACAAAATAATAGAATGAAAAGGAAGACATGTTTTGAAAAATGTCATTATTGTGGACGAAAGGGTCATGTGAAAAAAGACTGTTATTATTATAAAAGGTCAAATCAACGGAAAAATACACGGACAGTTCAAGCAGTTGAATTATCTTCTGAATCAACATCACAAACAAATAATAATTCATCGGGTTTTGCATTTATGATGGGACAGCAATTCTTTGGGGAAAGTGTACATGACAATAAAATTATATTTTTATTAGACTCCGGCGCATCGGATCATATCATCAACAGGGATGATCTGTTCCTTAAGTATACGAATTTACATTCACCTGTCAAATTATCTATTGCTAAACACAATGAATATATTTCAGCTACTAAGCGAGGAAGTATCGACGTTGTAAGTGACATGGGTGTTCAAGGGGTCTTGGAGGACGTGCTCTTCTGCCGCAAAGTTCCGTATAACTTATTATCCGTTTCAAAGATGCAACAAGCTGGACTGACCGTGGTGTTTGATCGAGAAGGTGCCCAAATACTAAAGGGAGGTAAAACCATAATACGGGGTAAGTGTATGAACAATTTAATTGCTATAGAGTTTGGGATACCTAAACATTGTCAGTCGATTTCTAAATTGCGTAATAGCAAACATTATGAATTATGGCATCAGCGTTTAGGCCATATAAGTAAAAATAAATTTTTACAATTAAAAGGCAATAACATGGTTGATGATTTAAATCAAATAGAATCTATAGTTCCGAATGACAGCCTGTGCGAGGCTTGTATTAACGGAAAACAGTCGCGGTTACCATTTAATAAGACTAAAGATAAAGATTACGTTAATCGACCATTGTTCATAGTTCATACGGATGTCTGTGGGCCTACAAAAATTATTTTGTGTTATTTGTTGATCAATTTACTCATTACTGCGTTACTTACCTGATTACGTATAAATCTGATGTATTCTCAGTTTTTAAAGATTTTGTAGCAAAAAGTGAATCAAAGTTCAATTATAAATTAGTTAACCTTTATAGTGATAACGGTAGGGAATATTTATCTACCGAAATGAAAAAGTTTTGTGTAGAAAAAGGTATTACTTATCACTTGACTGTACCGCGAACTCCTCAACAGAATGGTGTTTCAGAACGTATGGTTAGAACTATAACCGAAAAGGCTCGTACTATATTAAATGGTGCTAAGTTAGACAAAGTATTTTGGGGTAATGCAGTTTTAACTGCTGTGTATTTAATTAATATAACACCAACTAAAGCCTTAAAACGCCCTCTTACACCATTCGAGTTGTGGCATAGTAAGAAACCTACTATTAAATATTTAAAAGTTTTTGGTTCTACTGTTCATGTCCATAATAAAACCAGTACATCAAAGTTTGATGA
This sequence comes from Hestina assimilis, assembly GCA_023373885.1. Classification (NCBI taxonomy): domain Eukaryota; kingdom Metazoa; phylum Arthropoda; class Insecta; order Lepidoptera; family Nymphalidae; genus Hestina; species Hestina assimilis. The sequence continues at coordinate 7,316,510 of CM041755.1, read as the reverse complement.
AAAGTCTTGGAAAGGAATACTGGTGGGCTATGAACCAAGTGGGTATAGAGTGTGGAATGTAGAATGCGAAAAATATTTTACAGTAAGGGACGTCATTATTGATGAGACCACTTATATGCAAACCAGGCCTATTTTAAAGCCTGAAAGGAATAATAATGAATATTCCTGTGAAAAAGCTGATACATCTAAATCAGTGTCATTAAGGTCTCGAGAGAGTAGTAACTCGAAATCAGATACTGGTAAATCTGATGATATATGTAAAAGTCCCGCAAAATTTCGCAAAATTAGTAATGAGATATCAATTTCACAATTAGAGAGTAATAGAGGTCAAAACGCAGATAACTTAGTTGAGTTAAGGAGGAGTGATAGACTTAAAAGAAAATCCCATATATCTTATGATGAAACTGATAATGATTATTTAATATTTGCTCAGTCTCTTTCATTGAATGTACCTATTTCATAAAGTGAAATAAAATCTCGTGATGATTGCATTTTGTGGGAAAATGCAATCAAAGAAGAATTAAATTCACTTTTAATCAATAACACATGGACTTTGGTTCCAAAACCAATAAATAAAAATATTATAGATTGTAAATGGGTTTTCACTATAAAGAATGATGAGTTTGGGAAACCTGTCGGGTATAAAGCCCGTTTAGTTGTGAGGGGTTTCACTCAACAGTACCCTTATGATTATAATGAAACTTTTGCACCGGTGCTAGAATAGCTAGTTTTCGATTTATTGTTGCGTTTGCAAACCAATTTGATTTATTTATTCATCACTTAGATGTTAAAACGGCCTTTTTAAATGGTAAACTAAGTGAGGAAATATATATGAATATACCGAAAGGTATAATAGGTAAAGATAGTTACGTGTGTAAATTGAATAAAGCGTTATACGGGCTTAAACAAGCGGCTAGATGTTGGTTTCAAGTTTTTGAACAGTCTCTTAAGGAAAAAGGTTTTCAAAATTCATCAGTTGACAGGTGTATATATATGTTAAATAATGGCTGTGTGAGCAAAAATGTTTATTTAGTGTTGTATGTGGATGACGTAGTAATAGCTTGTGGGAATATTAGTATAATGAATGAAATAAAATGTTATTTAATGAATAGGTTTCAAATGACAGATTTGAAACAAATAAGTTATTTCTCGGTATTAAAATCAGCAGGCAAACTGATATAATAACATTAGATCAAAGTTCGTATATTAAATCAATTTTAAATAAATTTATATGCGAGATTGTAAGCCCATAAGTACTCCTTTAGAACATAAGCTAGATTATACAGCGTTGAGTTCGGATGATGCATATAATGCACCATGTAGAAATCTTATAGGCAACTTAATGTACCTTATGTTGTGTACTCTTCCTGACCTAAGTACATGTGTCAACATATTAAGTAGATACACTAATAAAAATAATATGGCATTGTGGAAGTGTCTGAAAAGAGTACTAAGATATTTAAAGGGCACAATTGACTTAAAATTAACATACCGAAAGTGTAATCATTATGATAATGTCTTAAGTGGATATGTAGATTCTGATTGGGGTGGCAGTGATAGTAGTGATAGAAAAAGCACTACAGGTTACTTGTTCAAGTTATTTGATCAATGTACGATTACTTGGAATACAAAGAGGCAAGCATCTGTAGCAACTTCTTCTACAGAAACCGAATATATGGCTTTGTATGAAGCGGTTAAAGAGACATTATGGCTAAAGTCTCTAGCTAAAAGTATTAGTTTATGTATTACAAGCCCAATAACAATTTATGAAGATAATAATGGGTGTATAAGCATTGCCAGTAATCCAACTAGTCATAAAAGATCAAAACACATTGATATAAAATATCATTTTTCTCGAGAACAAGTTGAAAGAAATATAATTAAATTAAATTATATTCCCACAGGTCAGCAATTAGCAGATGCACTGACTAAGCCACTTCCGACGGTCTCCTTTCAACAGTTGAGATCGAGAATGGGTTTGGAATAACAATTTTTATTTATTAATTGTTAATTATTTTTGACATTTTTGTGATTACCATTTTGTTTATATGGTCTGGTCAGGTTTTCCTGGGTTTTCCTGATCCCTAGCAACAAATGTTGGACCATAATGATTGTAACACTCCCAGGGAAGCATTAGGAAGGTTTAATGATCTAATATAATAAATAATTTTATCATACCGATTAATTTTTGAGGGGGCGTGTTGGTATTATTGATTTATTATTGATTTATTTTCAGTTAGTCAAATCAGTAATTTCTATTTATACAAAAACTAATCTTTATGAATTAGTTGTGATTATGACTACGGGTATTTAAGCTGCGTATCTGTCATATTTAGTCTGTCAGTTATCGTAACTCGAAGCTGAACGTTATACCTTCCTAGTGTTAATTAAAAGGAATAAAGAGAAATAATACAAGTGAAGTGTATTTCGTTTTCTTTCACATCCATAACCCTACATCGCCAATTATTAACCCAAATAAAAAGTATTTTTGAACTGAAAGGACTTAATTGAGACATACCTAAGGATACTATTATGTGCATTGAGTATATTTTCATCGTTTCGCTATTTATGAAAAGCCCATATTTTCGTTACTTATAATATCTCAATAACTATAAGAAATAATAACAAATTCTTAAAATACAACTCTAGCTTGGAAATTGTATATAAAACAACGACACGGCGAACACAGTGAGTTTTATATACATCGTTTTTGTCTTTTAGCTACCGAACCTTAAATACTGATACTGGTACGACTATTTATTTATTTATTTAATAGATCCATTTAACGCTCTACACATTCGAATAAAAAAAAAAAAATAATAATAATAAACCATTTTGGACGACGAAAACGATAGAATAAACTTTAATTATAACTGGTGGTAGGCCTTTAATTGCAACGAGCCCGCTAGGTAAGTACATACCTAGACAGGACACTGTAGCTAGTAGGGCAAAGGAGATTTAGGGACACCAATGATTGTGGTTGCAAGTGCTCATAGGGTACGACGACCGCTTTCCGTGGGTCTTACATTACCGCGTGGGTCGTATGCTTGTTTGCCAACTAAGTAACATAAAAAAATATCCTTAGTTTTTAAAGTTCGTTATAATTAATGACTTTTTACGGAAACAATCTCATCAGCAGAATATAAAATTTTCAAATTTTCCCATGTTACGAAAAACTACCGTAATAAAACTCGCTCTGTGCAAGGAACAAAATATAGCGGAACATTATTTTAAAAGTAAACTTTGACTAAAGCTTAGGTGCAATATAGAAGCTAGAATCTGTTAGTTTCACAAAGAAAAACTTTTCAACTACGAACATTTACAACTTCGATATCGAAATATATTATGCATTTTATACTCTGATGTTTCGCTGCCTTAAATATAAAGCTAGTTCGTAAATAGTTTTAAATGGAAATATTATAGGAGGGTAAACAAGGAATAGATGCGCCTTGGAAAAGTTAGATTTATATTTTTACCATGAAATCACGTCGCTTAGCGAAACTAACATAATCGCGCGCGTAAACATCCTTGAATTCGAATAAAAAAAATTAAATTGTGAAATAAAACTTAGAATCATTTATTATTTTTATTTAGTTATATAAACTTTATTCAATTTTAAAATAGTATTTATTATATATTTTTCAAAAATATGAAAATGAATGTAAAGCTATGCCTAAAAATGATCCTTATTTTGAGAAATAAGAAGTTCTATATACACTTTCAGATGCGGATGTTTTATCTTCATGATTTACCTTATAACTAAATCATAGGACCTTTTATACATCGGAGAGTAAAGCAATTAACTCAACTGGAACAGAGTAAAACTAATGCTCACTTAAATTTGATAACAGATATTGATTAAAAGCATATCTATAATAAATGAAAAGCACTTCACTGAATTAGTGAAGTTGGAAAATCCCCTCCATCCATTAACAAGAAGGACAGTTCTGATAAACTACGTAATCCTAAATGAGTGTACGACATTTTACCTTCATCACGCGTAACGAAGACAAATTTAAGCTCACCTATTCGGGAGACCGGGATTACAGACTGCGAGGATGTTTAGACCTGATTATTCGTACGAAGGTTCCATATTTATATGAGAACTCTTATAAAGGGAGATGCATACCTAACTTTAGTAACTTTTTTAATAGGCTACCCTAGGTATAAACGTTCTGTTTTTTAAGATCCGCATGCATATAATATTATATTGGAATTTAAACAATAATTAATAGTCTGTAATGAATATAAAATATTTTATTTATTTAAATTGTGTTAGGGTTTTTATTTTTGTGGAAGATCGAGCATACGGACTAATGGATCACCTAAAAACGATCATCTCAGCCCATGGACATTTAAGGGATTGCATTTGCGTTACCGGCTTACGTTGTTGCTTGTTGTTGCTTGTAACTTGCCCACTTCTGTATATTTTAATTGTTTTTTTACATGGTATTAAATAAAACTTATACTGAAATATAAATTTCTATTTTCTTAATCCCTAGTATCAATTAAGGCAGACTAACGGAAACAAAATATACAGTGGTAGGAATTACGATTAATATAATTTTAAAAGAAAACGATCCAAATGTTTTTATCTATTGCTTATCTTATTTCTCTCAAGTTTCTTCGTCTATATGAACCAACTTTTGCTTTCGCATGTATTTTCAACGGCAAAATACCAATATTTTAATTAATATTCCAAATTCAAACTACATCGCTCAATCGTCGAACGAGCGGTTGTTTTTTTTTTTAATCTGCGTCCATCTTTATATGTACATAGTCAATTGCTCGTAAATTGCGTATGTTAGCAGGCATTTTACACTAAATAGCTAATGGTGGGCGTATGTTAGGCTCGCAACATGAGCGTAGTTAAATGAAAATTGTACGCCGTAAACGCGGTGAAAGGCCCATGTATTTTTAAGAGATATACTCATCTCATACATTCGTGAATATACATTTTGTTGGGAGTATTAGCGTGAGCGGCTTTTGAACTAGTATTTAAATATAAAAACTGAGTAAAGTGATGTTCTCGTTAAGTTCTGGAGTTATAGAGTATGATTGTTTTATGTACTTACCTATAAAACTAGTTCGCTATATGAAATTTATTCATAGATAAGGAAAATTTTTTTAAAAAAATTCAAATGTATGGCAATACCAATAAAATAATTGAGTTGGATGCCAAGGTCCGTTGCAGTAACTTAATTTTTTTTTAATGTAAGAAGTTTCAAACGGGCAGGAGGCTTACCTAAAGTGATCACCGCGGCCCATGAACATCTGTAACACCAGAAGGCATGCAGGTGCGTTGTCGACCTTAAAAGAACGAATAGACTCTTCTCTTGAAGGTTCCCAGGTCGTATCGCTTTGGAAGTTAGTTCGCCGTTGGAAGTTAGTTCCACAAAGTCGTTGTGCGCGGAAGAAAATGTCTTCTAAATCAAGCTGTTGTAGATTTCCAGACATCGAGGTGGTACGGATAGCTTAAATGATAAGTCAATAAGGTAGTTTATAAAATTTGGAATCATACGTGATCGATGTTGTGGCGCAGTGGTACCGAACCTGCCTTAAGCGCCACAAGTCGCGGGTTCGCTTCCCGCTCTGAGCAGATGTTTGTATTGACCACACAGGCATATTTTCCGGTCTTGGTGTGTTTGTCATTGTGAGGTGTCCGGAACCCCGACACAGAGTGTCACTATCCTAATGGGAGCTGTTGAGTGTATAGCGTTTATTTATTTATTTATTTATAAGATATTATGAATAATTGCAAATGTGTAGCTTTATTTCTCTTTCAAAAATAGTTCGTTTATTAACAGAATGGACAAGCTGCATTGTCTTTTTCTAAACTACTAGACTTAACTGAACTGAATAATGTAATTGTAATTTATAAAATATAGTTATATAAATGACATAGATATGCAATGATTAAATAAAATATTAAAAGGAATATTAGTGTTGTTTTATTACAAAATATTTTCCAACTCAAAACAAACTTTTATTTCTATAAAATACCAACACTTACTACGAATAATACCTTTAATGGTTACAAAATATTAACATAATAAATACTTATTATCTAAGCCAGCGTTAAGGGTGCTTTATAAATATAATGTTTGTTATTTTACACGGTATAGTAAAGGTTGTCCTAAGCAAACATCTAAGTGGGCAGCTTTCAGTGAATGCAAATATGAATCTCGATCACATTTACATTTACCAAAATCTGACAAAACTTACGTCAGTTTTCTGTTATTTGAACAGTTTAAAGCCATTTTTTTTCTTTCGTTATAGCTTTTTTCATGTTTTTCTTTCATGCATTGACTATCATTTTCAAGGTGATTTTATATAATTAATTTTAATAAACAAAGCTATTCAGAAACATAAACTTATTTCTTTCTGGCCCCCGACACAGGATGTCACTATCCTAATGGAGGCCGTTGAGTGTGTAACTTTTATTTATTTATTTATTTATTTATAATCTCTTTCTACTTCTACTGTATCTGTCTACTTGGAAAATCAGGAGTTTGCATATGATATGTACTCGTGTATATGAGGTTTTTGGTAATAAAATCTACCAAATCAAAAAAATGAAGGAACTATTATTAGGTAAAGGTCAAACACAACGATAAATTGATAAGATCAGGTATTTAATCAGATTAACAAATGAAATGAAAAAGGCAAAACAGACTGTTAAATATTTATAATTTTAAAAATCGGTTTATAAATTATTGAATGAATTCTGAAGGAAAAAACTTTAATCATTTATTAACAAAATTTTGCCCATCAAAAATTTCATCCCCTATTTTTTTATGTTTCACTTTGTCTTGAAATTTGGTTAAAAAAATCTGCAGTTATATAATTATCGAGTTTTAAAAGTAATTATACCAAAAATATTTCAATGTTTTTTTTTTCATAAATTGATAATGTATTATCTATTTTAATTTTATTTATGATGTAATTTGAACCCGGATATTTAATGAAATAGCTTCTTTAATATTAAAATCAAAATTCCATATATTTTTATGAGACTTGTTCTTAGTTATGTACTCTTTGAAATGCAAAAGTTAAGAACGTCAAAATAATCAATAGCATTATGAAAGTACCTTTACAAAAAAAATTCGGGCAGCGCCATCTACATCGACTTTGTTCTGATGGCATTGAAGTTCGACATGTTTTCACTAGATGTCGCTAGCGCTCAAATGAAACAACAATTTACTTTCACAACCCTCCGCTAGATGGCAGGAAACTTAGCTTAGTTTACTTTTACCTTTTTACTAGCTATTACTTTTAAGAATTTTTGAATTTACATAACATATAAGAATTTACATAACAGATAAGATAAATATAATTATAAGCCAAATTAAATCACAATTATTTTTCATTCTATTAGTTTCACTAATTTATATTTTAAAATTTGATATTAAATATAAGCATCGTTTATTTTCTAACTTTGTTAAGGTTTTTCTATGAAATCAAATAAAAATGTAGTTAAAGCTAAATTACTGGAATGCGTATCGCTTAAATAAACATCAAAAATCGTGTAATAAACAACGAAGCGACTTTTGTGAAAACAGCAATTACGTAGATAAGTTCGCTTCACTGAGTTTGTTTCGAAAAACTGCTTTTTGAATGCTTTGCGTGCAATTTGTAGGCCGGGGAACGGTCGCGATAAATCAAATGAGTTCAGTGATTCGGTACAAGTTAATCCCGGGTGTTCGAAGTTACTCAAATTTGTTATACTTTGTAGGTTTTATTTGGTTATTACGTACAATTTAATTATTCATTTTTCGAGACTTTAGATTATCTTACTGTCATTAAAGATTTTTAAAACTGTATTATGTATTTATCAGCTAGAGGTTAAACAGTAGAGTTAAGAAGATAAAGCTGGTACATTTTTACAAGCATAAGGGAAATTCTCATTGTCTTATGAGATAAGAGATCGTTTGATGATTTATTAACTAATTATTTATTTATTTAATACCACCATATGACACTGCTCTAGGTGTTGCGAATTTTCCAAATTCTTTTAAATCTTAGGTTAAAAAATATTTAAAATTCATTTTGTTATATAGTGTATATGGTAGATGTTACATATTCTACATGCGAAAACATGAAGACTGTAATAAGAAGTTTTTTGTTTGTTTTCTAAATAAAATAAATATTTAGAAAACAAACAAAAAACGTATTTGAAGAAAATGTTTGTATAGTTTATCAGTCCAATCAGTGAATTTTTTATGTTACTAAGTTGGCAAGCAAGCATACGGCCCACGTGATGGTAAGCAGTAGCCTATCAGCGCTTGCAACGCCATAAGTAGGTGACACTCACGCGTTGCCAACCTCCAGATATTGTTTCTTAAATCTCCTTTACCCAGTAATTCCACTAGCCTACAATGCCCTTCAGACCGGAACAAAGTAATGTCAAAGACACGACTACTGCAGAATATTCGACAGTTCGGTGGTACCTACCTAGCCGGCCTCTTGCAACAAGACCTAACACCAGTGTGATTGATTGCACTAGTGGAATAATCTCTGCTGTGACAGAGATTAGCCCAACAGTGGGTGATGGGGTCGTCACATCCTGACGCCTAAACGGTACTTTACGGTATCATAGCAATTAATTTTTTATTGTCAGAGGCGGCCAACGAGCTGCAGACCCATCTAAGCGATTATCGCCACCAATGAACGTTTTCAACACCAGAAGACATGCATGTTTATTGTCGACCTTTAAGATGCAATTGGTTATACGCTGTTTGAGCTCAAAATGTGGCTGAAGAGCAGTGAATTCACGAGTTTTTCACCAATGTAATAAGTTAGCTAACCCAGCCGGCATTTAAGCCCTATCACTAGCAATTATATAGAACTTGAAAACTTACAAGTAAAACAAAGAGCTGAACATCGTTTACTTATATTTGCAATTCAACGAGTCTTGAAGTTTGAAATTAGTTTGGGACAGTTTTATCTTTCGTTAATAATATTTAGGAGTCAAAATGAGACTCTAAATTAGCTACTTAACTATGAAATATAATAATAAATTTTTGAAAAATGAAGTTAAATATAAAAATAGCGACATGATGAAGATAAGTAAACCTATATAGGTTTATTTAATTTTTTATTTATGTATTACTAGCTGCCCCGAACTTTGGCCGCTATGATCTTTGAATTGGCTCTATAGAGAAATGAAACATTAGTTAGTAAATATTTCATCCAAATCCTAATAGCCGTTTTTGAGTGATTTAGTAACAAACATCTAAATATTCTAAGACAAACTTACATTTATTTTATAGGAGATTCGAAAACAATACAGTAATAGATCAATTGGGTAATGATTTTTTTTTGCTGAAATACTACATATCTTTGTCCTAGCATTATTTACCCAGGGTCTGCTTATTACTCTTATCCAAATTTGATACGTTAATAGTTTTTACACGGAGCGATTGCCACCACGAGGATAAGAGCAATTTATAAAGAGTTAACCATGTTATCAGATGTTATGTGATGACAACCGGGTCCGACAGCTTAGCGTACTCATTCTTCTCCGAGGCACGCTGGGGAAACCCACACGGACGAACACCCAGACCGAAACAGAAATTCTAACAAACATCTACCCGAGCGGGAATCGAACCCGCAACCGTCGAGACAAACGGCAGACTCGCTACCCACAATGCCACAACTAAAATACTACATAATATTGTATTAAAAAGTGAACTAATCATTCATTTTTATGGAGGTATTCAGATACTTTTTATGGAGGTATCATTAAAGCTTAAACAAACAAAATACCAATATTGATTTCAGCTATATTCACATTTGATTCAATCATCGGTTACGATGAATGCCTTGAACGCTCTTTGCATTCAGCGTCTGCAAGCAGATGAGACCAGCCTTCCGCTATTGTTGTTCGATTCAGTTTGCATTCCGGCCCGAACCTGGCAATTAGATCCTCCTATTATTGGTACAAGCTTTCTGCTTGATATTGTTTTGATTCCTTGTGTATTGAAAGGCTTTTGAGGCTGGAATTAGATCCCTTACAGTTTCACTATTTGGTATAGAGCATCTTCAGTTTTGATATTAGGTACATACCTACTTTAATAGCTTTTATTGTTAATTATGTATATTTTTTAAATTGTATAATAACTTTACAATAATTTAACATTTATATGAAGTCGCATATAATAAGAAAATTATATTTAAAACCTGATGCGCCCGCGGCTGCGTTCGCGTGCTGTACAAATTTTTCTTTATTGGCTGAACTCATATTCTTTTTCTAAAATAAAATCATCCTAAGTTACTTCTTATAACATCAGCTATCCAGTGAAAGTACCGTTAAAATCTATCCAGCCATTTTAGAGATTAAGACAGACATACAAAAAAATTAAAAATTGTTTTTTTTATGTGAGTACCGTATATACTTTAAATCCATATGGCATTTAATACAAAGTTGATACATTGGAATTACAAACAGACATTTCAATTTAATTTTTTATATACATGTATTTTTCTAAAAGTTCGGTACCTAAGTAATAAGCTAGTAAAAACCGTAACTTTGAGTTTTAAAATCTATAACATATTATAATATCTAGTTTGTTACATAAGAAGATGAACACAAACTCAAATTGTAATTTATTCTACCTAATTTTATATATACATTTTTTTTTTATCTTCAATAAAGATATTCTTATTTAGCTTCATTAAAATATAATTTATCAGATGAATCGACAGAAACTATTAAAGCTCGGAAAAACATATTTATAATAATGATACTCATCTCACCCAGTAAAAGAAAACGAATTCAAACCATTTCATATAATATAATAAATATTATATGAGCATATAAACTGTGCAATTCACAGACATTAAATAATTAGCAGTCAAGTGCGTTGTGGACCACGCACAGTTGAAACTAAAGGGTTCCGCAGCTTGGTTATGAAGAATCTCAAGGCCTTTAAAAATAATAACAAATTAAAATCGACTGCAAAAGTAAGTTGGTAATTTCATAGTAATTATTAAAAGTTATATGAAAAACTAAGTTATTGAAAAAATTTATACATCTCGTAAATTTGTAGACCTATCTTCTTCAAACCAAATGTGGTTGAAATTTTATTTGATGTCCTACAAGCTCAAATTTTTCCAGAATTTTAAATCCCATAGTTCAAAAGTTAGTGGGGGGGACACGATTTTTATGACTTTAGAAGCTAATATCTCAACAACTACTGACTTAATGAAAAAAGCGAAATAAAACCTCAACCTATAATCCAAAATTTCCCATAGTTTAAAAGTTAAAGTCCCCCCCGGACACAATTTTTACGTCTTTAGGAGCTAATATCACAACAACTACGGACTAAATGAAAAAAGTCAAAATCAAACCTCGTTATCATTTTGAAAGACCTATCCAAGGATATCTCACACGTTGACATACGTTGAATTTTTTTTCAACACTCAGTTACATGTATGGACTGCTACCCTTAATTCTTATATATTTTAAGATTTCATTAAAGAATCGTTGTGAGGTTCATAAAATACACCTACCTAGTAAATTTCGTATAGATAGAGCCAATGGTCTCCGAGTAAAATGACTGTGACATACGGACGGACGGACGGGCAGACGGACAAACGGACGGACGGACAGACGGACATGATGAAACTATAAGGGTTCCGTTTTTCCCATTTGGCTACGGAACCCTAAAAAGATATTTGTGCAAACTAAATACGAAAGCAAACACTTTGTCAGAATACAAATAAAACATTTTAGATTGGTCGGCAAATACGAAATCGTATTACACGAGTATATCATGATACGTGCCGTTTTAGGTTTTAAGTGTAAAATGATAAAAACGCAAATTCTAACACCGTGTTCCATATGTCTGAGTTTACTTTACGTTTTTCGATATCCAGAATGACAAATCCTAGAAATGTCATCGAGCATAAGTGCCTCAAATTCGTTAAACAAAACAAAGTATAATATAATTATTTTTGTTCGTAACATTTTTAAGCGTTATTTCTTTTTTTTATAATTTGATGATTTTTTTTCCATCATTACACAAAATGATATCGGTTCATTGGTATAACGATATGGTTGTATCTACAGCTACGTGTGATGTGGCAAAGAAAAATTGTTTTGCACACAATATGTATTTGTATAAGCTTAATCTCATGATCGCGGTTTCTATGATTATATTTGGTTGTATTTTTCAATATGATAAGAGTTACTTATATTATTTTCTTTGTTTTATTTAATTTACATATATTATCTTTAGTAATAAGTTAAAGAATTTAACATACATTGATCGTCCTGTGGTTATTATGACGTGCCTACGTAACCTGTGCGTGTACCACTTCCCTGATCTTCTGTTCCGAATTCAATTATGCAAAGCCACCATTTGTTAACAGATTTTAGGTAATTCAGGAAACGTCGACTCGATTTATGCTAATCAGCTTAGTGTCCGTTATTTATTGTGCTACATGCTTACAAACATTTCACGGTATAATGTGCCATTTCAGTGATAACGTTATTTCAAGCAATTAATTGCAGAACTCGCTACTGTTATGATTTAAGCGGAATTAATTCGGTTCAAGTGTTTTTGTTTTACGGTTATTTTGTGTTAATTCACTGCAAATGGTTAGCATTAAAGCGTACTAAAACTGCTCAAACCGTAGCACTGTCCTTTGTTAAATATAAATGGCGTTTAAACAATAACTGTTTAAAGATGTCACTTGCATAGAAAATTAAAATTTTATCGTTTCCAATTCATTTTTATTAAATATATATAACAATAAATAAATGTTTTTACTGACTTATACCTTTGGTTAGTTAGAATATTTTTTGTCACCTATTCCTTGAGTTTGCAACGCGTAACTTCAAACGTAAGCGCAAGCGTTCATAGAGCGCGGTGAATGTTTTCCATCAGACGGACCGTAAGCTGGTTTGCCAACCATCATGACATAGAAAACATATTTCTCATTATATTATCGTAGGTGACAATATTATATAGCTGTCTTAGTAATTGACATGTCTAGTTAGTTGATATAAATAACAGTTTTGAACTCTATTTGATTTCTACTAAATTAAATTTTAAAGTTTTCTTAGTTATTTTATAGAAAATCTTTTTAAGGAAAAAAATTTTAAGTAATCAATTTTACCACGAACCAATTAACTATATTCTAATATCCTTAGTTTACGTGTATCGTTTAAGGCATGTTCTAAAAACCTAAACCATTCCCTGCGGTTTCATAACGTCACGACCCAGCAGGTCGACGGCTGGCCGACGCCACAATAGTGAACAATTTTCTGATTGTCATCAACCCTGAAATGATTACCGTTGACACGCCAGTTATATTTCCATTTGTTACGTACCTCGAAACTAATATCCCGAGTGCATTACTTATTTACAAACAAACATATTTTAATTCAAGGGTGGCGTGGTTTTTTTACCTTATCAATGTAAATTAAAATAATTACTTTCTGAATATAACAGTTGAAGCATCCGTTAGCGATGATGTAATATCTATTATTGTTGTCGTGAATTGGTATATACAGCAGTAAATACAGCAATTATCATCAGCTTATATTAACACGATAACTGCTTTGCATTAGGCACATTTTTTAACACCTTTCCTCTTAAGTCTAATAAAAATATAATATTCGAAGTTCTACGTTCTAAAATCATAGCAATTACTATTAGGACCAATAGATTTCAATTTAAATTAAAAAATAATTGAAATTTTATAATGTGGATATAAAATATCTACATAAAAACCTTCTTTTTCTCCTTACGACCCACCTGCTGATAAGCGGTACTCGTAGCCTATGAGACCGTAAAACATCATTCATTTGAGTCAGTTACGCGTTGCCAACCTCGAGATATTGGTTCTTAAATCTCTTTTTTCCAGTAACACCAGCTACAGTGTCAAAATGAAGTTGAAAAGCTTTGTGGTAGAATATCTGACACTGTAGTGGTAGACACCTATCCTGCCTCTCGCAATAAAAGGCCTACCAACAGTAAAACATTTGTATTGATGAAGTACTAAAATAGCTAGAAAATGTAAGTGCTAATATGCCTAATAAATAATTCAATATTGTTCGTTTCAGATGCTATCCGGGTTTAAAGTGTCAAGATAGGTAAGTGTTATTCACATAACAATATGCTTTGTGCCATATATGATATCCTTGGGCAATAATTACGACGGTTGTGTTTATAATTTAAACACATTCGTGTCCCATACCCTACAATTCTGAACGTTTGTATTGAAAGTTTTACATGAAACTCTAATTGTAATGGAAATGTTTCTGATAAAATTTTCACGGAATAAATTCTATAGTGGTGGTGGTGGAAAAATAGTAATAATTTGATATATCTTTTTCCTATCAAAATTAATTTATTATGATTACGTGAGTATTAGTATTTAATCTAATCAAGATAGCTACGGCCTGAGTGATGTTAGGACGTTGACGGGGTAGAAACCTGCTACCAGATACCCGGCTTCCTAGAAAGGAGTACTGGGTTATGTGGGATTCCTTGAAAAGGTTGTATAGGTATGGGATAGAACTCAGTGCGCATGACTGATTACGGGGTCTCTCACAGAACGAGCCATTGCACGAACTGCCAGGAAAAGTTCCTCGCTCCAAGCTGGTAGTGCTATACTATGCTACGCTTACAAGTAATATCAGAGACATCATTTAGCATTTGCACTTGGGATCAGGCATATAATGGTAGAGAAAGAGAAAGAGTTTCCGGCGCTTATACTCAGTCCAAAAAACGTAACAGTGCGTCAATACCTCACCTCAATACTCTGTTATTTTTGGAGTTTACTCCTTAAGAATCGAATTTCATATAAGGCGCCCGGTATTAAAAAAGTATGAAGAGTGTAATTTATCCATGGGTAAAACAAAAGATACATATTATTATTATTTAATTTTAGTACTTTTATGTGTCGGTCGTGCACCTTACATACACACTGTTTTATTTACAACAAATTTAATATAAGCTCGAGAATTCTTACAAATATTGGGTTGTTAAGATTTTACGTGAACAACAATATTATTTTCAGTTAAATTATCTAGAGAATTATCCCTAGATAATTTAAAGATAATATTCTAACCTATTAAGGTTAGAGTATTATATTTAGTCTTTGAGATATTGAAAATAATACCTACGTCTTATACCTGAGGTAAAATCTCAATTTAATACACCTGAGATTATTTTAAGCGTTCCCAAAGGTTGGGAAGATCTACATAACGAACTGTCTAGACCTGTACCACACAATATGTTTTCCAGCCGAAAGTATTATTTTTAGTCCAGAAAATTTCTAAAATTTACCGAAAATTTAATTTTGTAATTTTTTATTCGAATAAATGCAATAAATGACTACGTTACTTTAATTTTTTTATCTTATATAATGGCTTTCGTCACTTTCGGTCCCCTTAGATGTGTCATGTACTTTTAAAGGTTGGCTGGTAGAGAACGCAGTAGCTTTAAGCCCGCCGTATGTTTTCAAAGCATAAAAGTATCAATAAAAAATAGAACACATTGAAATTCTAATTCTAAGTGAACTAACACGTAACCAACTCGAACAGAGCTCAGACAACGCTAGTACTTTTTTAAAAACTAGTTGCACCCGCGGCTACTACGCTCGCGTGGTGAACCGATTTTTCTTTATTGCATGGACACTAATTATTTTTCTAAAATAAAAGTAGCCTCATTTACTTTTTATATATCTTTTATATATCAGCTATCTTACAGTGACAGTCCTGTTAAAATCTGTCCAGCCGTTTCAGAGATTAACCGTAACAGACAGACATATTTTCAAAACTTGATTTTAATTAAGTACCGTATATACTTTCATATGCATTCAATGAAAAGCTGTTGATTTGGAACTACAAACAGACAATTTTATTATTCATTATTATTATTCGATGAACATTTTTATAAACCGCATAATAACTTAAAAAATACTGTCTAACAATAATTATAACCTGAACCTCACAAAGGAAATACACAATACACCTGTACAATTCCATCGTATTTCACAATTATTACCTTTAATTACGAACCATGTTATGACACTAATTTACCATTAATTGTTCCTGACTGTCTTTGTGAAAGGAAAGCCTAAAGGAAAACTGTTAACAGGGCTCTTACACGAACACATTATAAGAAACAATGTAGATCTATCGATTTGTATTTAAGCAATACACTCCAAGTTTATAGCAAATACTTTTTCTCTGAAGGAGGCAACATAAGTCCTACATAAATATATTATATTTAGAACAATGCCATTTATTAGACTGCATAAAATGAGTAAATCTTTTAAAAGTACCTGAATGCAGTTTTACAATAGGATCCCAGAAAGCGTTCTTTTTATTAATAAATAAAAAAGGTCAAGAAACGTTTGTGAGGTAAAGGTTATATTACAAAATTAGTGAATACCTTGAGGACACCACACCTTGGGAATAAGACAGTCACTCAAGGCTTTTCAGTGAACATAATATGTAAAGAACAAAAGTAGTACATATGCACAGGGCTTACTTAAATTGCTCTGAAACTTAATTAATAATATTAATTAACCTTAATGTATGAAATATAATGAATATTTTATTCAACGTCTTGTAATTAGTAAGAAATTAATTAGTTAATTATATTTTCTTTGATTGAAATATCAAAGCATATCACATTGACATAATTTAATTTTTTTAGTATGCTTATATAAAAATACTACATTCAATACATTATTTATTTATTTATTATTTATTTATTCACAATGTATGCAAAAGGCTAGCTCCATGCTAAAAACATTTTCTACCAGTTTGTTTGCATCATAGAAATATTAGGGCACGTAAAAAGTAGGTCCCGGTTTTTGTCAATTTGAAAGTCGTTAAGTCACACTGGTGGTAGGTCTTTTGTTGCAAGAGGCCGGCTAGGTAGGTACCACCGCAGTGTCCAATATTCTGCCGCCAAATAGTAGTGTTTAGGCATTACTGTGTTCCGGTTTGAAGGGCACTGTACGCTAGTGAAATTACTGGGCGAACGAGATTTAAGAACTAATATGTGTGAGTGGCACCTACTAATGGTGCTGCAAGCGCTCATAGGCTGCGGCAGCCACTTACCATCAGGTGGGCCGTATGCTTGTTTGCCAACTTCTAACATAAAAAAGTCAAGTCAGAGGCCTAAGGGCGAACTGAACAACTCTGATACTAGGTTGGCCACTAACCACTCGATAAGAAGAAGAAGAATAGAAATATTAGATACAGGACTTGATTACTCTATGGTTTGCATGTATATTTGTTATTTGACATGTGTCGCGTCTGTTTGCGTCTCTGTATTTTTCTTAATTAATTTATTTCAATATTTTACACTCTTTGCCTATTGTACATTCAAATTGGATTTAAGCACACACACACACTGTAACTATCTGTAAATCCTGTGTCGCTAAACTTTATTATATTTTTATACGAACATTTTCAGTAAAACTGTGGATTAGTGTCAATTAGTTTTTAAGCTGTTTCACGGTTCATAAAATTTTCCTTTCAATTTAAATATCTTCCAATTTTTATGTAAGACAAATTTATTTACAACCAAAGTGTAAGCATAATTTACAATTCAAAATTTACTATATTTATAAATAATTTATATTTATGGTCTATATTACGAAAACTATTTTAATGTAAATATTTATCAAAAACAAGGTTCGTAGTGAATTCTATAACATAAGTACCATCCAATAAGTCTACAAACCAAATTCTTTGACCTTACCCCTGAACGATTTTTACTTTAAAATCCTGCGATTGCTTTGAAAGGATCCTCTTGAATCGGCACTTAGTGAAAATGTTTGAATTTAGTGCAATTTGGGAGAGGATTTGACCAGATCGACGTACCTTAATCCGCTTTAATAGGAAATTGTACACGATAATTTTAAAGATCAGTTAAAAGAAATCGTATGAAAATGTACCTACTATAAATAAAATATATTATATATGTCGGAGTTGGATGTTAAGCGAGCTTTTCTTTAATAATTTTACTGATATTTGTTCATTTTAAATCATAAATTAACTTAATTTGATTTGTTATCACCTTTTAATATTGTATAAGTTTTTATTAAGTTGTTATAATACTGGCCATATCGAGTAGAGGGAAACCTCTAGTGGGGTCGAGACACCATCTGAACGCTGTCAGTGGGAATGAGAAAAGAAACAAAAGTTATGTTGTTTTACGGGAATAAGATATATTGAAAACTTGTGGTTGGATCGAGTTGGATCACTCTTAGATTATTGGGAGGTGAAGTCAGATCGGTGCGCCGAACCCACTGCTCGAATATATGATATGATACTATGATTTGTTAAAAGGAGTAAATCAACAATAAATATTGTACAGCTTGTTTTGTGCTTGCATTTTACCCACACGACGCCCACAAGAGTTGTAACCACTGATGACGATGTCTATGAGAATATAAATATAATTTGGCCTCAGATATTTTAGTATTCGGATTTTTAGGGATGACTCTGCTCTACCTGATAGATAGAAGAAGAGTCCAAACACAGAGGCGGCTACTACTATACTAGCCGCCCATACTCTGCTTATACGCAGTATGCAACCTGTACGCTGGTTGACGAGAAGTCACTTCACGAGCATTTCACAAACATATCGTAGTAACAAACAACCCAACAAGCCCAACAAGCACTTATTTAAGCCCTACCTTTAGCAAAAAGGTACTAAAGATTTAATGCATCAATTAAAGACTATTTTGATGAACCTTCCCTAAGCGTCATCATCATCATCATCATTGGCCTTTTCCGTCTACTGCTGGACATAGCCCTAAGCTTTACGTCACTGAGCACGGTCCTTGGCCACTCTCATCCATCTCTTGCCGGCCACCTTGAGAAGATCATCGCAACACATAGTCAGAGGACGTCCAACGCTACGTTTGCCTTAAGCGTAGGTGATTGCAAATTTAAATTAAGGTCTGGTTGTACTTTGTATTGCCAAGTGTTTTTAGTTATTTCTCGCGTGATTAAAATCAATTGCAGATATTATTAACTTGATGGACAAAAAGCAAAGCATAACAGCAAACGAGCTCCAATTTTATGGATGAAAGTGTTTGTAATTTTTCTGTCAAATACAGTAACTAGAGCTATGTTCGTGACTACACTACTCAAGTCGAAAAGCTATGAGATCGATTTAGAAAGCGTAAGACATTTATAAAGCAATTAAAAGTACAAAACCACAGAATACTTTATAATAAAACAGAATATAGTACGTCAATTTATTATTGAATTGTTTATAAACTGCCGGTAATAGTTCTAACGACATACACCCCAGTTTCACTTCCAAGAATTTAATAACGTTTCAAATTGGCGAAATAATAAACTGGCACGTCAGTGACAGGAAATGCAATCACGTCAGCTATGTGGGCGTAATTAAACATAAAGCTGGTTCCAAAGGCTTACCTGTATCGCATTGTGATTTATTTTGACAATTTTATGAGTTCCTTTGGCTATTTAATAGCAATAAAGATTAATATGGCCGCTGAATTATTATTATAAATACTATAAATAGCTTTCGATATCGTAACTCACTGGTGTATTTTAACTGGATTTATATGATACATTTATGGAAAAGTGTAATGCTCAAGAGGACTTTTAACATAATTTATTATTAAGATAGAAAGAAAATTTTAAACTAATGGGAGTTTTAAAGAAAACTACTACCGTCTTCAGCCGTGATGAAAGTGATGACGGGCGGATTAGCTTTTGTATGTTATTAGTTGGCAAATAAGCACACGGCCCACCTGATGATAAGCGGTTACCGTAGCATATGAGCGCTTGCAACACCATTAGTAGATACCACTCGCACGTTGCCAACCTCGAGATATCGGTTCTTAATTCTCCTTTGGCCAGTAATTTCACTAGCTTTCAAACCGAAACACAGTAATGCCAAAGACACTACTGCTTTGCTTTGTATGACACTGCGGTGATACCTTGCCTCTTGCAACAAAAGACCTACCACCAGAGTGATTGATTGCACTGGTGGAACAATCTCTGCTGTGACAGAGATTATCCCAACAGCGGGTGATGGGGTCGTCACGTCCCGACGCCTATAATATATAAGAAGTGTCTTGTACTTTTGGAGACTTTATAAAGTTTAGTCCCGTTCAGTGATGACTAAGATCAGTAAAGAAACAGCAATAAACATAATATTAACCCATTCACTGTGCAGACAGTGGACACAATCGTTAAATTATGGCCTTGACTTACATGTAGATCACTGCACAGCTAAGATGTTAAAAAAATCTGTAACAGATGATCAATTCATGCAATACGGTAAGATTTCACCCTCACGAAGAAAAGCTTTCAAAATTGCTTGACAGTGATGGTATCTTGTAGCAAAATAAACAAATATTTCCACGAACTAATCTTTTTTTAGAAGAAGAGTTAATAGACAATTAATGTAGTCTGTGACATTATCCACACAACAATAGGAATTAATTAACAAAACATAATTAAAAACAAATTAACTTGTTATTAGGTAAATTTAATCAGTTGTTTCATAAATTAACTATTGTATAACATCGTGGTCTGATTAAAGCTATGCTTGATTGCTTTTGTTAACAATCATTATAAATTAACTATTGAATTAATCAAATAAAATTTATACTATATATCAAATATTTGAAACATATTTAACTGATATTGAACTAAAATTCATTAGTAGTAGAGCCATGCCTTTCATAGCGTCATTCTTTAAAGGATGTGACGACCCCATCGCCCGCTGTTGGGATAACCTCTGTCACAACAGAGATTATTCCACCAGTGCAATCAGTCACACTGGTGGTAGGTCTTTTGTTGCAAGAGGCCGGCTAGGTAGGTACCACCGCAGTGTCCAATATTCTGCCGCCAAATAGTAGTGCTTAGGCACTACTGTGTTCCAGTTTGAAGGGCATTGTACGCTAGTGAAATTACTGGGCGAACGAGATTTAAGAACTAGTATCTCGAGGTTGGCAACGCGTGAGTGGCACCTACTAATGGTGCTGCAAGCGCTCATAGGCTGCGGCAGCCACTTACCATCAGGTGGGCCGCATGCTTGTTTGCCAACTTCTAACATAAAAAAAAAAAAAAAAAAGATAGCACAAATAGGCCGGCTCGACCGGGAAGAAAACCCTCTCACAGAAAATCGGCGTAAAGTAACTACCTGAGTAACGAGAGAAATATTAATATTGTGCTGGAGGCCCAATCTCCTATCCCTCTGTATCCTTCCTTCTTTTTTTCCCTTCTCATCCCTTCCCATTTCCATCGTTCATAGGTTGCGGTGTTTGTTTACCATAAGGCGGCGTATGCTTGTTGCGCAACTGAAATGAAAAAAAAAATCTGATAAACACAGTTTCAACTCCTTCATGGAGATATAACACTAATATAAGATCTTTCTTATATATTATATAAAAAAAAGAAAGCTTTCTTTCGATAGCGGATCATATAAGACGCTAACTTCTTTCGGTTATGTTGTGCAAATCAAAACCAAATATAGAAAGAGGTTCGCGTGTGACTAATTTCGTCCCGTTGCATTGGTGTTGTAAAGGGCACCAACAAGTCTATCAGTTTCTTTTTTTTTTTAAAGACATTAAGTCTTTATATTGGCCCGATTATAATACTAGAACCATTAAAAGCGTCTTGCCGAACTAAGAGAAAGAGTTACAAGAAAAGACAGATAAAAGAGAAGCAGAAAAGGTGAAATGAAACGCAATGGAACAAATAATGTTAATTCACGTCAATATTTTGTGAAAGGATAGTATTTCTCTGATCGAGTCTGTCATTTCATCCTGAACACGACAAGTTTATAACTTCCTACTAATATTATAAACTTGAAGGTTTGTAAGAATGGATATTTGTTACTCTTTCACGCAAAAACTTCAGGACGGATTTGGATGAAATTTATCGTACTGATAGCTCAATATCTGGATTAACATAATATAGGATACTTTTATCTTGGAAATAAGTGGAGCTGCAAACATAGCTAGTAATTTTTTTAAATTTGTTTTAAGTTAAAATTATAAAAGAAAAAGCTATTTAAATATGTTCATCAAAATATGACTTTAGTTAAAACAAACCATTTCAAAGAAAAACTTTATTCAATCATCAATAAGCCAATCATTTATATTTCAAACTAGCGGCCCGCTCTGGCTTCGCACGGGTATAAAATATATAGCCTATGTCATTCACTGAAAAAATTATTAAAATCGATCCAGTAGGTTTGATGTATTCATTACTGCCCGTGGCCCGCACGCGTTAAATGTAATTATTTACGACATCACATTAGAAACCTCAAAAAAAAAAATTTTTTTCTCCACTATTTTTATACATATAAACCTTCCTCTTCAATCACTGTATCTATTTAAAAAAACCGCACCAAAATCCGTTGCGTAGGTTTAAAGATTTAACCATACATAGGGACAGAGAAAGCGACTTTGTTTTATACTATGTAATGATGCTAATATAAAGTAAGTGAGAAAACTCTCTGTTATTTTAGTCTCTTTTTAGAAGAACTCATAAAATAAAATAATAAATATATTAAGATGTTTAATTTTATAAAATGTAATAACGTAAAACATTTCTGAGTGAAAACATTATTTAAATCAAAATTACTTAAATGTATTAATATAAGGAATAATCACTCCCTACAGCCATAAAGTGTTTGAAATAATTACAAAGAGAAATTAACTGTCATTAAGTGTCCTTTGACGACAGCTTTTCTTTTATAATGTCTCTATTATAATTATAATATCCCTTTGTTTTATTCTTGACAAAGAGTGTTTTAAGTATTTAATATTTATAATTTACTTCTATGTCGATTTTTTTTTATGTTAAAGTTGGCAAACAAGCATACGGCCCACCTGATGGTAAGTGGCTGCCGCAGTCTATGAGCGCTTGCAGCACCATTAGTAGGTGCCACTCACGCGTTGCCAACCTCGAGATATTAGTTCTTAAATCTCGTTCGCCCAGTAATTTCAGTAGCGTACAATGCCCTTCAAACCGGAACACAGTAGTGCCTAAGCACTACTATTTGGGGGCAGAATATTGGACACTGCGGTGGTACCTACCTAGCCGGCCTCTTGCAACAAAAGACCTACCACCAGTGTAAATCTTATTACTTATAATTAAATAAATAAACGCTGCACACTCAAATGCGGCCCCCATTAGGATAGTGATATCCTGTGTTGGGGGTCCGGAAACACATACAAGAACAAGGATAAATACCCAGACCGGAAAATATGCTTGTATGGTCAATACAAACATATTATCCTCCGAGTGGAAATCGTTTAAGGCAGATTCGCTACCGTTGCGCCACAGCGTTGTCTACAATTTATACTAATATATGAATATAATCTACCTGGTTAGGGATTTCATTAATTAGTTTTGTTTTTAAGTATGTAGGTAGGTTTTAGGTAGGTAGTATTGTATTAGTCACCTTTAGTAACGTTTTCACCAAAGACACATTACGACAAAATAATATGTGCAACTGCAGCGAAGCTAAAAGGAAGGTTGTACTTTTGACTAATAGATGGACGCAAATAAGCAATACCATGTCAACCCACACGAATGTCATTTCGAGAAAAAAAATTTTGAACAACTTGCTTTATATGATTTTTTTATGTATTGGTTAAGTTTTTGGCAATTTCAGATTTATGTAAGTTTTATATATTTTCACAAACAATAAGTATACTAACTGCATATTTAGTATATAATATAAACCAAAACGTTAAAAATAATACTTAAATTGCATGATTAAAAATTGCTTTTTAGAAGTTTTATAGCTTAAAACCCTACAAATATTAAAGAAAAAGGTTTTTCAGCCAACACTTCTGCATACACAACTCAGTCTTTCAATTTTGTGGGTTGACATGGTATTGCTTATTTGCGTCCAGATATGTATGTGGGTGGGTATGTAAGGAGGTATGTTGGTACGTATGAAAATGACTATTCCCTTATATATACGGAATGTCTCTTAACGCAGAGCCATACTTCTTCCAGTACAAATAGCCCGGCTCGAACGTGGTAAAACTATCCTCTTACAGAAAATCGACGTAAAGTAACAGTACTGTTGCGTATCGTGTAATGAGTGAGAGTGCCGGAGGCCCAATCTCCCATCCTTTCTCATTCCTTTTCCTTGGGTTGACAATGCGCATGTGATACTTCAAATATCACAAGCGTTCATAAGTTGCGGTGACAGCTTACCATTAGACGACTGTATGCTTGTTTGCGAATCGTCATGAAATAAAAAAATAAAACAACTATAAATACATTCTAGTGATATATTTCAGTATAGAAAAGGCTTGTAGTCAACATTGGACAACTTTTAACATCCCGACATTAATGGACCATCAGACGCTATTACAGCTGTACTCAGACGCCGCGTTACGACTTCTTTATTATTATTCGTATCTAAACGACGTGTGTTGTAGAATTTTCAATTACGCTATGGTAATGTTTCCGACACCTTCTTTTAGATCATTCTGATGGTTTTTAAACGAAGATTCTCTCTTCAATAAGACTTCGTCTCTTAAAAAATATTATAATATATATGAATTGTTAAATACAGCTTATTAAACAAACAAACAAAACACAACGCTACACACTTGTAGGCATATATTAGGATAGTCATATCCTGAGTCAGGGTATTTAAAGAAATAGGTACTTAAATTTAAGTTTTTACTTTATAAAATCCTCCGATTATAATTATAAGATATTATAAGTATCAAATAAGATTTTAATCCTAAAGCCTAAAATTGAACCCGGTGGTTCGAAAACGTAGACCTTTTAAGGTCGGCTCACATCCGAACAACCTCTTCTGAGCTGAGCTTTAATTTGTATTTTAAATTTATCTCTTGCTTAGCGGTGAAGAAAAACGTCGTGAGGAAACCTGTATGTCGAGGTCAGCCAGCGTATAACCCTTTTGATATTTCCGAAATGGTGGCAACGCTGAAATTGCAGCTGTTCATGGGCATTGGTAATGGCTTAACAGCAAGTTAGCATCTTGTCCGTTTGCCTTCTTTTGAATAAAAAAAGGTGTGTGTGTGATTCACACACGATAGAAGTGAAACTTCAGTAAATCGACAAAAGAATGAGATGAATATACATAATATAAAATAGTATATATATATATATATCTGTCTCATTCTTTGCCGGCTTCATCCTGCACATTTTTGAATTTGTGTCCCTTACCTGTCATTCTTCCGTTGCATCCGGTTTGAAATCACAACGATTCTAAAGAAGTTTCACTTCAAAAAGACATCGGTTGTTCAAATAATCTAAAAATAGGGTAAGAATCATGTCCCAATACGTTGTTTTATATTAACATATAACCGCGTAACTTAAGGTAAATAATGTCACACTAACAGAAAATAATACATCACGTAATGCGTTAAAGAAAATAGTAATATCTCTAATTTAATGAATACGGCGTTAATTAATACCATCCATTAAGATCAAGCTGAGCGCTCTATCGCTAACGCAATTAGTTTCGGCACTGAGACACTACGACACTGACACTTAACCTTTAGCAAAACACGCTCTGTACTCTGTAATAAGATTATATCTTTACAACATTATAATTGGCACTCTTTGCACGGCGCTTTCGCTGGAGTGAACTTTGATCTTATAAGTTCTTCGCTTTTTTTTAGCTTAGAGACATTCAAGAAAAAATATAATTTAAATATAATTGTCCTGTTTATATCCTTTCATTATTCCCTGTAATAACATCTTCATCCTAGCATTTTTCCCGGTATTTTTATGTACTCAGGGTCTGATTATTACTCTTATCCGGATTTGACATGTTACTAGTTTTTACACAGAGCGATTACCATCTGACCTCGGCAACCCTAAGGGCGAACCAGTAACTCATAGGATAAGAGCAATTTACTTATCAAGAGTTAACGATTATTATTAGATGTTATTGATAATAACCGGGACCGACAGCTTAACGTGCTCTCCGAGGGACGGTGGGGGGACCAACACGGACAAACGCCCAGACCGAGAGAGAAATTTTAACAAAAATCTGCCCGAGCGGGAATCGAACCCGCAACCGTCGAGACTAAAGGCAGACTCGCTACCCACAAGGCCACAACGGTGTCGAACGAGTACAGTAACATATGTAACTTTATTATTAGTGGTATAATAAAGTAACAAAATATCTTGCAAGCAAATATACGGTCTACTTGTGGGAAAGCAGTTATAATGATGTACATCCTTATTTACACTACTTTAGATGAGGGATAGGTATTATAATAGAATATACGAAAAAAGAGGATTGGTAGTTTGGACCTTTAATCTTATTTCAATGAATCGAACGAAACGCAACAGTACGGACACTGTGGCACATTAAAAAGTAAAATATGATTATTTTTCTGTCACTTTTGTAATAAAACAAGAATAATAATTGGACGCAAAAAAGCAATACCATATCAACCCACACGAATGTCATTTCGAGAAAACTGCGTTTGAAAATTTTGAACAACTTGCTTTATATGATTTTTTTATGTATTGGTCAAGTTTTTGGCAATTTCAAGACGTATGTAAGTTATTTTACTTATTTTCACATAAAATAAGCATACAAACTGCATATTTCGTATATAATATAACCCAAAACGTTTAAAATAATACATAAATGGCATTATTAAAAAATGGCTTTTTTAGAAGTTTTTAAGCTTTAAAGCTTAAAACCCTACAAATATTAAAGAAAAATGTTCTGCAGCCATTTACCAACGCTTCTGCATACATAACTCAGTTTTTTCAATTTTGTGGGTTGACATGGTTTTGCTTATTTGCGTCCAATTATACCATTATTATTCATAAGTAAATGGCAATTTTTATAATTCTGTGTTTTTGAAAGCAAGGGACAGGAGGGAAGTGATATTACGGGAAATAAGGAAGGGAACACAGGGGGTCAGAGATTTGGATCACAGTGCCCACTCATCGCACGAAACTCAACAGTACTGATACTGTTACTGTACGCCGATTTTGTGTAAAAGTGTTGTACCCGGTTGAGTTGGTCCATTTTTCTTCGGAGGACCATGGCTCTCCTACTAAAAATTTACAAGGGTAATAATATCACAAAGTAGGAGAAGATATTATTAATATCATATTCTATCGAAAATCTTATAAAATTATTATATCGGATACGATGTTCTAGAAAATATATACTTCGCAGATTTGACGAGACGCCTTGTATTAATTAATACCGTCCATTAGCATCGCTTGCTGAGCGCTCTATCGCAAACGCAATTAGTTGCGACACTGACACTGCTACACTACGACACCGCGACACTGACGTTCAACCTAAAGTAAACGCTATTCCATTAGAGTTTTATGAAAAATCTTATTAAATCTGTCAAACTAAAATTATACTAGGTATTAAAAATCTCTCCTAGAAAAAAAAGGAAATTTTACCCAAACGAGACCAACTCACGACTAAAGTTTTTAAGCTAATGCATTTTTATTTTATTTAAAATAAAATTACTATACAATTTTGTGTAAAAAAAACGGTTGTTTACTTTCTTATACGTATTTAAGCCTTTTATGGGTAAATTGAATTTAATGCTTTTATAACATTGAATTCGACAAGAGCCTTTAAAAGTAACTTTGGCGACGTTCTCTTAAGTTCAAGCGAGCAAAATGGTATTAGGCTTTGCGTCGGCTCAATGATTCGCGACGTTCTGATATCAGAAGACCTTAGCCCTAAAAGTTTGTGCACATTATATGCGACCGTTTATTTTATTTAAATCTTCATTTCTATGTAAAATGAGTGAATTATTTAGCCGATAAATTTAAGTAACTAGTAATAACTAAAGGACACAAACGCAAGTACTAGTCATCTTGTAATGTGTAATAAAATTCTGATCCTTTACCAAGGTTGATTTGAAATTCCTTACTTACTGACTTGTGAGCCTTTTACGTTCCTAACGGCTGGATCTACTGATTCGGCTCCGATCACACTGGCACAAGCCCCAAGACGCTAACGGAGACTACAAGGGCCAGCATTGATAGACAACAAAAAAACCTATACCATATCAGCTGTTATGAAAAAACACATAACAATGGCGCAAAATATGATTTGTTTATGTAATTTTTAATGATTAATTTTTAACCGGAACGAACGTTTTTGTAATCACTATCAGTGGAAACAAACTCTAACGCAAATTATTAGAGCAACT
Organism: Hestina assimilis; assembly: GCA_023373885.1. Classification (NCBI taxonomy): domain Eukaryota; kingdom Metazoa; phylum Arthropoda; class Insecta; order Lepidoptera; family Nymphalidae; genus Hestina; species Hestina assimilis. Next base: position 7,288,331 of record CM041755.1, on the reverse strand, counting down.
CTAACCTCCCTTTTCTTACCGTCCGGCTTCGCTCCGTGAACTCTCAATAGATTCATTAGGACTCTAACGAGATCTTCCAAAGACAATTACGAATGCTTTGTTTCTCGAAATGCGATTTATGTTCTTTATAACAATATTTCAACATCGTTTGAACCAACACGACACTTATCTATACAATCCTTAATTTGTTTTGATGTAAAAATTAAATTATGTATTTTTATTATTTTTTAAATACCCTTTTGATAGTGAGCTATTATTTTCTTATATTCAAAAGGAAAATAATACGAATAAGAATCAGTATTAAAGAATTAGTGGCAAATCGTTTGGAAGTGTCGACTTGACGCCGACAAAATTGTGAATCCGAGGAACGATATTTTTCAAACCAACTGCAGCCGCGCGATAAGAACCTACGAAAATGTGACCGAATTTCAATCAAATTTATGACTTATTATAATGATTATAGGTACGTTATCTGCGCGTCGCATAAAATTTGCGATTTGACTGAAAAGGTGTACTCTACCGTAACAAATTCGTCGGCAATCGTAAGGTGGCGATAACGATTCGGAAAATTAATCTCGGAGTAAAAACGTTTTGAGGGGAGTTGATTCGGATATTCAGTAATAAATGTAAAAATAATGACGAAATTACTCGTGCAGTGACTCGATAGGAAATCGTATATTAATAAAATAAAGAACCCAAATTTCAAAGTTTTTAACTTTACTAAATGCTTGTTGCTGTTTTCGTTAAAAACTTATAAGTATATATATTAATTCTTTATTGTACATCTTACAAAAAAAAATTAAATGTCACGGTCTATAATTTGCTCTTTATAATATCCACTTTTCATTATCTCAAATGCCAGTGAACGATGATGCCTCTGCTGTGGATAAGTGCCATGGTGAGCGACAAGCCAGGACTACGCTTGTTTGCCATGCATTTTAATAACGATAATATTATCCCTCATAAGAAGTGTATTTAAGACATCCGGAAAACATCGCGCATGAGAAATGTCCCCGGTGCAACTTATAACATGGTAATTAGTAATCGAAAATAAATCACGATATAAAAATGAAACACGAAATCATTCCCAGATGTAATAAGTTATTATAACACTTAGTGAAAGTCACCGAATGAAATCTTTGTTCTTTGCCACCCTGGGGAGTTGCCGGACCGCTCGCAGCGATTGAAATTTAAAATATTGTACCCTTTGCCATTATGCGAGCTTATTCACCCTTGAAATATCCCCGGGGGCGTCAGGTACAACGATTGGGGAAAATATTTTACACTTGTTACTAAGGATGTCGCTTTCAAGTTTACTTTTACGCGATCCTAATCGTTATGCTAATCCCAACTTAATTCCAACGATTTAAAGTTGAAAATTCATCCGACATATGAATAATTTCACTGAGTATTTATGAAAAGCACTTAATTAGTGTGTCGAGAATGAAAAATTGTTATTGAAACCGAGTTGATTGAACTGGCGTTTCATAACTATGTCATTTTGGATGCGACGTTAATGAAAACGCGATTAATCACCGCCCATATCTCATCAACGCTTTTAGTAAATGGTACCCGACTCTGCAGTTTATTTACACGGGTATAACATTTTGTTTACGCGTTATAGGATATGTCTATGCCTACTTTGATTTCAAACACCATCATTGAAAAAGGTGTTAGAATCTTATTCTTCAAATCTGATACTGTTGGCTCAAGAATTACTTATTTATTGAATTTATATCTATTGTAAGATTTTTATTCACAGTGCACAAAATATATATTAATCAGTATTCTAGTATATATATTATAAATATTTGACTCACAACGTCTGAATAGTAAAATTTGTAACATTTAAATGATTGTAGAAAAGAATTTCATTGTAATAAAATTTTCTATTCATTTGCAATACGACACCACATAAATATACATTTAGCTTTTCGAATTTAATTTATATGAAATACTAGCGGCCCGTTTCGGCTTCACACGGGTATAAAATATATAGCCTATGTCATTCACTGAAAAAATGATTAAAATGGATCCAGTAGTTTTGATTTATTCATTATTGCCCGTGGCCCGCACGCGTTAAATGTAATTATTTACGACATCACATTAGAAACCTCAAAAATATTTTTTTTCCTCCACTATTTAATTCTTCTTCTTCCTATGGCGCTACAACCCTTTGTGGGTCTTGGCCTCCTCCACGACGGTTCGCCACTTCGCTCCTGTCCCTCGCCTTTGTCCTCCAAGCTGTCCATCTGCCTATTGCTCTCAGATCTTCTTCAACGCAATCCTTCCATCGTTTCCTGGGTCGCCCTTTTGGTCTCACTATTTAATGGATGTTATTATTCATATAAACCTTCCTCTTCAATCACTCTATCTATTAAAAAAACCGCGTCAAAATCCGTTGCGTAATTTTAAAGATTTAAGCATAAATAAGGATATAGGGACAGAGAAAGCGATTTTGTTTTATACTATGTAGTGATAATTACAAAGTGTAGTGGAAATATCACTTCAGAGCTACTATTTTCATTTATTCAATTATCTTTCGCAAAAGCATGCCGATGAAAGGCTATTAACGAAGTTTTATCCATAATTTCATTTCGCGTTATTCCGTTATAACTTCATTTTAACGCAATAGATATAGAACTGACGACGCTTACTAAATGCAATAATCGCAAAAATAATTAAGCAAATAACTTCACTCATTAGTCAGCACCAAATCTATAATAATAGGTGTAGATAGAGAACGGTCCGCCCGCATTACTGCGTATTACGTTCAGTTCAGTGAGCGGAAGGCCAACGTTTACTTGATAAAATAAATTTGAACAAAACAAACGCATTCGTTGCGGCAATATGAATCCTCTCTGAAGTTGTGCTAAGCGGCATGGAAGTGGAAAAATGGTAGCCGGGTACGAGCTAATATGAGAATGTTCTGCATACCTGCTGATGAGCTTATGTCGCATATCGTTTGCCCGCATTCCTTTATCGGTTTTATTACATTTTTAAACCCATTCAGAAATCAAGGTTGCAAGTACGTGATATCGCTTGTTTAGTTTTTGCTGGTGGTAGGGCTTAAATGCCAACCTGGTTAACTATCACCGTACGTTGGTAAAAAAACTCGTGAAGCGACTGCTCGTCAGCCAAGTTTCGAGGTTAGCTGGCGTATAATTAGTTGCACCTTGATAACGCACCTGCATGCCCTCTTATGTTGCAGATGTTAGTAGGCGGTGATAATCGCTTAGCATCAGCTGAGCCTTCTGCCCGTTTGCGTCTAACTTAAAAAAAAAACACAACTAATAAGATTTATCAGTCTCAAAGGCTATATTTTAGAACCTATGTACATATTACTGTAGAGAAATTAGTCTTTCAGTCTTTTAGCTCACCGTTTAACAGGCACAGATTTTACTATTGTGTTAAAGCTAAACAACACAAAGTATAACAATTTTAATTATTTCATAACAATATATTTACTATTTGAAAAAACAAAAATCCTCGTAAATCAATTCAACGGACGATAAAAATTCAGCATCAGTGCCCCAAAAATCGCATGCCGAAAATTCAGAGCACTGGATATCAAAAGTTTCATATCAACGTCCATTCGACGGACATGTTAATTAACAGGAATATGAAAACGTTCAAGACATACCGCAATTGGAAATCACAAACTCCGTACAATTTGAACTGACTTAATTCGAGCCGAATTGAAGTGTCAAGCGTAACTAGAGACGGGGTCGCTCGAATTAGGGCGGCTTCAGAACAGCGTTTTTTTGCGAGCATGTACGGTCGTTTGGTCATACGTGCTTACACGGGCGTCTCAATTAACGCTTCTAAAAGCCGAACGCGCGTACAAGGGTTTATTCCGGCATGTACGCTGGTAGCGGTGGTGGTGAGTGCTATTCAAATAAATATTACACCAGCTTACGAGTTATGACCTTTTAAGCACGTCAAAGCTAGTAGGACTTATACGCGCTCTTCGAAAAATGGTCTTATAAGCTCGTGGAAAACGCTGGTCTGAAACTACCCTTAGAATTCTCTCACATGAATCGGAAGCGTTTGAAGTTTAGTTGTATTTTTAAAATATGAAAATGTACAAAGATAAAGTTGTATAAAGTATTGATAACTCTATTAAAGTAGAAAGTAATTTGAATACTAGGGCATCTAATATTTGATACTATATTATATAGGGTATTTCATGTATGATGTTAAATTTTGGAACTAAAACTTCTTAGACGGCATTTCGATATAATGAGAATTGAGTTTGAAATATCAAAGACACGTCACGTTTAAGCACGTTTCATTATTTATAGAAAGAAGAAGAAAGATTACTTGTACAATGATATGTTTTTGAATAAAATAATTTTCATTAAAAATTTTTAAAGTGAGTACTTATCTAAATAATAGTGTGATAAAATATCAATATTAAATACGCTCTATGATTTATTGAAAAATCACATAGATTAGTAAAATATCGAACGCTGTGTGCAATGGTGTATTCTGAAAGCGCCTATCGGTACCAACTTGCGTTGGGATGGGGTGGCCATTCGTTAGTCTAACTCTTTTGGTAAAACGACCCCTGGATAAGCCGGCTATGTTAACATTCTTTTCAATAATGAGAAGGGGGAATGTGAGCTCTGTGTCTTGTTTATTGGATTTTTTGTTGCATCTACATATGAATAGAAACTGCAATCTGTTGGACGTACGAACCTATTGAGACATTGTTTGCTTGTTAAATATTTAGCTGAGTACTTATATAAATAATAATATGATTAGTTATTAATTAAAAATTCTATACAATATAAAATTTTAGTATTCGTTTACTAAAATGAAATAAAATCTTGTGAGTAATTATTATTATTGCCTTTATCGTCACAGGTCGCTGGTTTGATTCCCGCTAAGAGCTGATGTTTGTATTGAACATACAGGCATGTTTTCCGGTCTGGGTGTGTTTCTCTTTGTCCTATCCTGTGTCCTATAACTACCCTAATGGAGGCCGTTGAGTCTGTAGAATTTATTATTATTATTTATTCATTTAGTAGTAGAAATTTCATTTTGTAACAAATTATTCATCATATTCTTATTGTTTTTTTCTTACTATTTCTTCGCTATTATACTATACGCTTTACGTTACTAGTTTTTAGAAAGAATTTTAATTTTTGCCTTTTTACTGAATTATTGGTTATAAGCAGTTAGCTATAAATATTGTAATGTGGGAAGAGGAAAGGGAAATCCTCGACACCCCGTAAAGATGTTTGTATGATTAATACAAACATCTGTACCGAGAGGAAATCGTACCCGCGACCAGCATAATAGCACACCTACTAGTATTAGTCAATACGATAAGAATAAATGATCTTTGTTAAATAAAAGTATGTCAACTCAATGGTTTTGCTGTCCTTAAACACACACCTACTTTAAAGTTTTCAAAAGTAACACGCGTGTTGGTCGCTTTAATAAGTGCCGCGCATGATAAATCGGATCAAGTGCGAGCTAGTACGAGGACGTTTTGTCTCTTTTATTCTCGCCTGAAACTTTATTACCCCTCTTTGTCTCTCTGTTTAGGGTTGCGGATTTAATACATCGCTTGCGGAGTAGAAAACTTAATGAAAGCGTAGATGTAGTGTGGATCATTATCGACGGCTTTGCTTGAAGATAAAAAGGCTTAGGCTATGAAAACGTATGCCGCTTGTGACGATCTCAACATTACACTTTGTTTAAATCTCTAAAACAATGTATTTTCTATAATATGAACCTATTTATGGACGGTCACCCATCCATTTACTGACCGCACCCAAAGTTGCTTAACCTAAAAATCGTTTGCCGACCACGTGACTATGTGCAACGTAATACTAAGTATGGACATACCCCGAAAATAATATTTTTACAAAATCAAAAATTTATAAAATTTTGTATGAAAATTTCCATAGAAAAAGGAAAATGTATGGAAATTCACGGAGTCAGGTGCCGAATGTCATTGCAGCTGTTTCACATATATAGGGGTGTGGTGTCGGCGAAGGTGTCTCCGAGCGTATGCTTTGTGAGTGCCCGTCTGACGTCTCTACCCCAGCGTATATGTGGACGATTTACCAAGACGGTGCGTTCGGGCGGCCATGCTGCTAGAATGCTAGTTAAGGTTTCCGATCTTCGTATATGGTTTTTATACATATTATTAATGGTGATTGGTGATGCATGGCAAAGAATATATATAAAGTATATATTAAAGATATATACAATAATTAATAAATAATGACGGTATGGTGGTCCGTCTATGATTACTGGCAAAGAGATCTAATATGAATAATATGATCTATACATGTTAAAGGCAAATTTATATCATTGAAATATTTTTAATATAATTTATTATTATAAATTAAATATTTAATGACGGTTTGTGGGTCCGTCAATTATGAATGTATATATGTTTGATATATATTAAGAAACGAAGTTTACTTCGTTTCTGTAATATTATGTGATATTGTAATTGTGAATATAATAGTGAAAGTAATGCTTCGGCGCAGATATTGTTTATGTTTCAGAATCTAATGGATTATTTGAAACCTAAGAAGAAGCGAATTCAATGAAGATTTAAAGTATGCGTTGGGAAGAATTTATGCGTCATAACTAATAAATAATTATATTTCAGCTGTATACGTGTATAATGTTTTGGCGAGTTGTAGTTGACCCGATACTTGAGTTTGAGGCTCTGATGTGACCTGAGTCATGTCTATAGTGTCCTTAAGCGAGGCCCGAGGATTTTTAATCTTAGTTGACCCGATGCTTAAGTATGAGGCTCCGATATGATTTTGGTCATGTCTATAGTGTCCTCGAGTGAGGTCCTTTGACTTTGCTGATGTGATGCTGACATGAGGTTGACTCTGCGGTGCGATTTATATCGATGCAGTAGTTTCCTCAGGTCCATTAAGTTGAAGGCCCCAGTGATACAGATTAGAATTGCTGCGGTGGTGCGACTTAGGTCGATGCCGTGATGTAGTTTGATTTGTTGCTGAGGCGCTGAAATGTTATACATCGTTTGTAGCAAAATGACTCGTCTTCTTATTAGAGACGCCCCTTAGCTTAGCAATAGGGATTTTTATAATTGACATTGTAGCATGTCATACTATTAGGGCAACTGGTTGCTTCTCACTTCGAGATAGCTAACTAGTATTAGACAGTGTGGCCTGCTTAACTCTTATCATGCGTGTTTATCACGTCTTAAATAATGAACTGGATTCGGATGTATGTTTGAGTATTAAGCCAAAGGGTACTTTGCGTGAGCAAGTGCTATAGTTTTTATGATATAAGGCTATAATACGGAAATGACATAAACCAAAGAATATTAGTTGTAAGACAATGCGATTACGAATACGATATAAACCAACGAATATTAATTATAAGACAATGCGATAATTTAAATAACAATTAGGTAGGGTTAGGTAGGACTAGTTTTAGTTATGAATTGCGGTTAGATATTATAAAGAATTGAATATTATCAATACTATATGACCCATATATAGTGATAAAAGAAATATACGTTATAAATATAATTAATCAAATTGTGTGTCGCAGGCGCACTATAAATAGCCTATCCCTTACCCGGGAGGGCTCGTAGCTATGGTTGGAGCCCACAGTCGGTGTGTGCGGGCCATCGATCTCCTCTTCTTTATATTTTTACTATAGAGTTTAAGTATATAAGAATTGAGGAGCGGACTACTTTCAGCTACTCGTAAGAGGTGTTGAAAGTATAGGGATATATTTATTATCTCACCATTTTGCCTTTATTGGTTTATATAAATATTTTTATTTTGATATTCATATTACACTAATATAATTAAACCATATAATAAATAAGATATTATTGTTTTCCATTGTCGAATTGAACCTGTTGCCTCTGATGCTCTAAAAGAACACGGGTCATTACGATCACAACGTAACAAGGGTCCTAGCCGCTAGACGATACACGTGCCAATTTCGTAGTTTTATGCTATTTACTTTCGTGCATTTTAATTAGTATTTATTTAAATATATTTTATTTCTATATTAGATATATAATGTAAGGTAGGTTCAGTCACAATTTGGTGCCGTAGTGCCCAGGATGGTGCTATTATTATAATATTAAATGAAAAATAAGTAATATTTTGATTTTTTGAGCTTATAAAAGATTATCATTCTGATAGTTATATCAAAATTACACAATTAAGGCATTTCTATCACTGTAAATGATGTATATTGTGTTTACCTTCAAATAAATAGTGACTATTTGGAGTCTGCAACAAGGATAGTCAATACGGCTGAGTATTTAATTTATAATTAGTAGGCAAAAGCCTACAATTTGCTGTCCGTGAAATGGAAAGAGTTTGAAGAAGTATATTGGTTCAATGTGGCAATGGAGGCAGTGATGCGTAGTAATGAATTGTTTAAGATTATTGGAAGTATGACGTCTGGGGGTTGTAAATTCTAATAGTTATTATATCTGAGGGTTGTTGTGAGTTTTGAGTTTTGTAGTTTTGGGGTTGATTAATCTGGGGGTTGTAATTAAATGTAAGATTCAATACTAAGGAATATGTTGGTAGATATTTGTATTGCTAATGAATTAAATTGATCTGTTTGACTTCGTGCTTTTTATAATCTTGATAAATAGTTTTAATTGGCATTAAGATTGGTTTTCCCTAGTTTGTAAATTCTATTCCGACAAGCTTCATAGAATTTAGGGGGTTGAATGTGACGATCTCAACATTACACTTTGTTTAAATCTCTAAAACAATGTATTTTCTATAATATGAACCTATTTATGGACGGTCACCCATCCATTTACTGACCGCACCCAAAGTTGCTTAACCTAAAAATCGTTTGCCGACCACGTGACTATGTGCAACGTAATACTAAGTATGGACATACCCCGAAAATAATATTTTTACAAAATCAAAAATTTATAAAATTTTGTATGAAAATTTCCATAGAAAAAGGAAAATGTATGGAAATTCACGGAGTCAGGTGCCGAATGTCATTGCAGCTGTTTCACATATATAAGGGGTGTGGTGTCGGCGAAGGTGTCTCCGAGCGTATGCTTTGTGAGTGCCCGTCTGACGTCTCTACCCCCGCGTATATGTGGACGATTTACCAAGACGGTGCGTTCGGGCGGCCATGCTGCTAGAATGCTAGTTAAGGTTTCCGATCTTCGTATATGGTTTTTATACATATTATTAATGGTGATTGGTGATGCATGGCAAAGAATATATATAAAGTATATATTAAAGATATATACAATAATTAATAAATAATGACGGTATGGTGGTCCGTCTATGATTACTGGCAAAGAGATCTAATATGAATAATATGATCTATACATGTTAAAGGCAAATTTATATCATTGAAATATTTTTAATATAATTTATTATTATAAATTAAATATTTAATGACGGTTTGTGGGTCCGTCAATTATGAATGTATATATGTTTGATATATATTAAGAAACGAAGTTTACTTCGTTTCTGTAATATTATGTGATATTGTAATTGTGAATATAATAGTGAAAGTAATGCTTCGGCGCAGATATTGTTTATGTTTCAGAATCTAATGGATTATTTGAAACCTAGAAGAAGCGAATTCAATGAAGATTTAAAAGAATGCGTTGGGAAGAATTTATGCGTCATAACTAATAAATAATTATATTTCAGCTGTATACGTGTATAATGTTTTGGCGAGTTGTAGTTGACCCGATACTTGAGTTTGAGGCTCTGATGTGACCTGAGTCATGTCTATAGTGTCCTTAAGCGAGGCCCGAGTATTTTTAATCTTAGTTGACCCGATGCTTAAGTATGAGGCTCCGATATGATTTTGGTCATGTCTATAGTGTCCTCGAGTGAGGTCCTTTGACTTTGCTGATGTGATGCTGACATGAGGTTGACTCTGCGGTGCGATTTATATCGATGCAGTAGTTTCCTCCAGGTCCATTGCTGAAAGCGGCCCCAGTGATACAGATTAGAATTGCTGCGGTGGTGCGACTTAGGTCGATGCCGTGATGTAGTTTGATTTGTTGCTGAGGCGCTGAAATGTTATACATCGTTTGTAGCAAAATGACTCGTCTTCTTATTAGAGACGCCCCCTTAGCTTAGCAATAGGGATTTTTATAATTGACATTGTAGCATGTCATACTATTAGGGCAACTGGTTGCTTCTCACTTCGAGATAGCTAACTAGTATTAGACAGTGTGGCCTGCTTAACTCTTATCATGCGTGTTTATCACGTCTTAAATAATGAACTGGATTCGGATGTATGTTTGAGTATTAAGCCAAAGGGTACTTTGCGTGAGCAAGTGCTATAGTTTTTATGATATAAGGCTATAATACGGAAATGACATAAACCAAAGAATATTAGTTGTAAGACAATGCGATTACGAATACGATATAAACCAACGAATATTAATTATAAGACAATGCGATAATTTAAATAACAATTAGGTAGGGTTAGGTAGGACTAGTTTTAAGGAATTGCGGTTGTGATATTATAAAGAATTGAATATTATCAATACTATATGACCCATATATAGTGATAAAAGAAATATACGTTATAAATATAATTATTAATGAATTTGCCTACACTACGGTGAGGTTATTATAAATACTATATTACACATATATAGTGATAAAAGAAATATACGCTATAAATAGCATTATTGATGAAAATACCTTAACAAAGGTGAAGTTTATGATAAATATAAACTCTATATTAACCACATATAGTGGTATGACAAATATACGTTATAAATGATATTATTTATTATTATTGATGAATTTTACTTCACTAAGGTGAGGTTGACGATTATAGCATTGTGCTTACGGAATGCCGCCTGGCAGTTTAATGTTCGAATACATATCTGAACCAGGGATTTATTCCCTTATATATAATGACCAGGGCTTGTCCTCAATTATTATGGCGTTTAGCCTTCTCATACAAAGACGAATAAGAAATATAATGCGACTTCGGTCTTAATCGATACTATTACAAAATATCAGGGCTTGATCCCTTTCTATGCTATGAAAATAAGAACAATATAAAAGAATAAATCTTGCGTCCCGATAACGAAATCACTATAAATATAAATTATCAGGACTACGTCCTTTTACGTTATTACAATCAAATTGTGTGTCGCAGGCGCACTATAAATAGCTTCATCCCTTACCCGGGAGGGCTCGTAGCTATGGTTGGAGCCCTACAGTCGGTGGCGTGTGCGGGGCCATCGATCTCCCCCTCTTCTTTATATTTTTACTATAGAGTTTAAGTATATAAGAATTGTAGGAGCGGACTACTTTCAGCTACTCGTAAGAGGTGTTGAAAGTATAGGGATATATTTATTATCTCACCATTTTGCCTTTATTGGTTTATATAAATATTTTTATTTTGATATTCATATTACACTAATATAATTAAACCATATAATAAATAAGATATTATTGTTTTCCATTGTCGAATTGAACCTGTTGCCTCTGATGCTCTAAAAGAACACGGGTCATTACGATCACAACGTAACAAGGGTCCTGGCCGCTAGACGATACACGTGCCAATTTCGTAGTTTTATGCTATTTACTTTCGTGCATTTTAATTAGTATTTATTTAAATATATTTTATTTCTATATTAGATATATAATGTAAGGTAGGTTCAGTCACACGCTTTAGGGTTAAACCACGCATGACGGAACAGTTTCAACTATCGCGCTCTTAATGAATGTTTCGAGGTAGATTTGGGCTTGATTCTACTCAATGAAAAACACGACTATGAGATAAACGTATTGAATGAAATATTCAGAAAACAACATGTAGAAGTATGTAGTTTACAGAAATTGAATTTTTTTCATTACTATTGAATATGCACAATACCATAAATGTTTCTTAAAGTTTCCTATTTGTTCTACATTCGTAGCAATCGTATTCAAGCAACATTACCCGATAAAATAACACTTCGCACAAGACATTAATCTGCCAAAATCAGACCCCCGTACCTAACGTAGCGAGCCAAGCAAAATAGTGTGCGTGCATCGAAATACTTCAAAGGATATCCTGTATAGAAGATATCGCGTAATATAGCATTCGAGAGTATACATAATAAGAGTATGACGAGGTAAGTATATAGTAAGCATGTAATACAGCTTGGGTCAAGTCAGTCTGACCCATATTATTGAGTAGCGCTATAAATCCAATGTACGGTCAACTTTAGGAGAACAGCTCGATACAAGTATTAATCTACTACTAATGTGTTGCCCGCATTTGGACTGAAACACGTATTGATGACTGCACTCTGTCTATGTCGACTGGCTATTACATCAATAGTACTTTGATCACGTTTCTAATGTAACCTTTTAAACGGAAGGGTTCTTTGGAATTTAATTTAGGGTGATGCGATCAAAATGAGAAGATAAACTGTTTTGTTTCCTTGAGTACGGATATTAATAGCGATTCGTTTTAAACTGACCACTGGATTGGCACTGATTAATATAACTGCCTACAGTTGCAACGAAAACAGGATCATAAATGAATTCATAATGATTTTCCTTGTAGTAAAATCTGAACAAATTAATTCTTCAGAATTAAGATTAGTTTGTATTTTTTAAAATATTTTTACCACGGAAACACGTGATCACGAAAACTATTTTTTATTGGAAAGGGTATACTTTCAGATTGATCTTATTTTTTCTTATCGAGGTCCCCAAATAATAAACAGCACCCTACAAAAATTTAAAACCTTTAAATAACCCGCGCTCACTTAACAGTTTACGGCTTGAAGTTGGCTAGTGTTTTTATAAAAAAAATTGTTTTTTACTTTTTATCAGTCGACTTTATATTGTTCAATATAAACAATAGACTTTCTTTATACTTGGAATTAAAATTCCAAGTTTAGCCAACACACTGCTTCCAACATACTCTATGTTACATCAAAATTATCTACGTAACAAAGTACTGAGTACATTATGATCCACTTACTACTGTTATATATGCATCTATTGAACAACAAAACATCACCAATAGCTATAACTACATAGTTTGCAATTCAAAACAAAACGGAGTATATCCAAAATTCAAACTAAGGTTTCGATGCACTTGGCCGGCGTTACTATACCAACAGTGCCCATTAAAGTAGAGCATGTGTGCGGAACTAATTCACGTACGGTGGCCCTACATAAACTTTTGTTTTGCCATAATCCTTATTATAATAGACATAAAGATTGTTACTATATCGCGTGCTGCCCTGTGTACTGGTTTCTCTCTGCCCGTGTCACGTGGTTCACGCTCTCCGAGCATATTGTATTGTAGCGTGAACTCGACCCGTGATTCGGACTTCATTTTGATAAAGAAATTTTAGTTAATTAATTTTACATACAAAGAAACGTACGCTTAGTTTTATAATTCATTATTAAAATATACAATTAAAGGAGCAAGATATTCAAACGAATTTAAACTTTTTATAACACTTGAATTTCCTCTATGACAAATATTAATTCTGATACATTACGATATTAGAAAAAAAAAATTAAGACGGGATAGGGCATTGGTTAAAAAACTTATACTTAAACTGGAGGTCGCGAGTTCAAATCCGGGCAAGAACCTGTTAGTTTTTAAAAGATTAATTTGTTTTTAAAATTTATCATAAGTTGGTGAAAGACTCGAAAAGTAGCTACTCGTCAGCCGTGTTTCGAGGTCAGCTAACGTATCACTAGTTGGATCTTAAAGGCCGGCAAGGCATCTGCAAGCCCTCTGGTGTTGCAGATGTTCATGGGCTGCAGAAATCGCTTATAGTATCAGATGAGCCTACTGTCCATTTAACATTAATATCATTCTAACAAAAATATCAAAAATACCGAACGAATACATTGTAATTTTTTTAATTAACTGTACAATAGAGATTTACCGTTTGTCCTAACGATATTCAACTATGTGGTTAATAAGCAGATATTACGTACCAAGTTTCCTGCTTCAATTATATAATGAGTGTGCTTCATAATAAACTTAAGTCATTAAAAATTATCTCATAACCCTTTTAGAAGGTTTTGCGCCTATAATCCGCACTTAGAAAGTACCAGGTGGGTTTCGGAAAAGTTTAAATGACAATAATTACTTGTACCTTATAATTACCGCCAATTCATATTTCAAAGACAATTTATAATAAATTTAAAGAAAATTACGAAAGGTTAGGACATAATTATTTTCAGCTCATGCATAAATAGCTCAATCAAAGAAAATATATATTATAGAAAATAAAATAAAATTGATGATTAAAGATGATGAAAAAGAAGAATCATTTAAAAAAGTATCAAATTTCCAAAATAGCAAAAAAATATTTAAATTATTTAGGAATAAAAATAAACATTAAAAACTAAAACTATGTTTTATTTGTTTAAGAAATCTTTATAATATCTATATGATACTTATGTACGTGGTGTGCTGGCATCCTAAATGACTGGACTGATGTTAACGGTTTTTGGCGTGATTTTTAGTGGCTCCCTAGATAGCTTGGATTATAAATGGACCAAGTAGCACTGCGATAAGATTCTAATTTTTTTAACGCAAGACAACGCTGTAGACGTATAATTTACTGCTAGGCCACTTCCAATGCAATTGAGAATTGATTGTTGTTTTTTTCTTCGTGTTTTGTGGCATTAGTTTAAAATAGCCTAAGATACTTTGCTATTGTTGACGACGTTGTGGCGCAGCGGTAGCGAACCTGTCTTAAACGCCACAGGTCGCGGGTTCGATTCCCGCTCGGAGCATAATATGTTTGTATTGACCATGCAAGCATATTTTCCGGTCTGGGTGTATTTGTCCTTGTCATTGTGAATGTTTCCGGACCCCCGACACAGGATATTACTATCCTAATGGGGGCCGTTGAGTGTGCAGCGTTTATTTATTTATTGTTTTTCCAGTTTACCAATTTTTCAATACAAATAGTTAAAGTTTTTAATTAATTCAACTCCTAATATCACACCCAAAATACGCTAGTACAACTATTTACTAATAATCATTAATTACAAATAAGTTCTATTATTAAACAGCATAGGTTGTCTGATTAAGACTATTTAATTTTGTTGTAACCTCATTAGTCTGAAGATCCATATTAGTATTTCGTTAATCTGTTAAACTATACGGTCGATTTAAGCTGCCACATTTATAGCATCAGACACAACATATTAACGTAAACAATTCCAGGTGTCGCCGTGTGTTAAATTTTTTTGTGAGTAAGTTGGCAAGCAACCATCGGATGGCAAGCGGTTCTGGTGGCTACCAGCTGGTGACCTCACCGGCTGGTGAGCACGTGCAAAACCATTTATTTTCAGGTGTCACTCACGCGTTGCCAACTTCGAGGTATTTGTTCTTGAATCTCCTATACCCAGTAATTTAACTAGCTACTGTATTGTACAAACCAAAACACAGTACACTCCATTTTATATTATATTATATTACGCCATTTATTAAATGGTTTTGTTACAAATTACAATTACAATTTATATCTGTAAACAGTGAGATGCCTGTTTTAAAGCCAATTCTGTTTTAATAAATCTGAGTTTTTAAACCACTTCCAAATTAAATTAGTATCAACTTCTAGAATTAAAGATATTATTATTATAAGATGTTTTCAAAACTAATAAAATCAAAAAAATTATACATTACAATGAAGGCCAGTAAGAAACCTAAACTGTCTAAATTTATGTAAATAATTAATAACTTTATTACCAGACTAATAAAGAAAAGAAAATTTAAGGTTCATTTATTTATAATTTTCGGAAGTAGTATTTCTTAATTCAACATTCAACATTACATCGCGGTGTATCACACAAACAACATAACCTCAATCACACATAACTAATAACATCTCGTGCAATCTTGTTTATTAATACCTTAACCCAAACAGACCCTAATCTCATGAAAACATTTATGGACCGAGTTCTATCTACTTACGTATGTATTCGAGTTAAGAGGTAGCGACAAATAGCTCCCCATCAATAGGGAGTAAGTAGTTTTCTTTACAAATGTCCCGGGAGCACAACACGTAGCTATTACTAGTAGACAATTTACTGCGAACCTTTCTTTCTTTAGGTATCACCAATCTCCAAATTACTTCTTATTAAAGGAATGTTAAGTCTGTGCTACTCCTATGGGATGTATTTTTTTGAATTAAAGTTAATAACGGGCGATCATAACTTCTTTAAATAAGGTTTGTTTATGCTTTTTGTGAATTTTATGACTGTAGTAGGTGAAATTATTGCTGGATTGTGCCATAGATATAATTGAGCTTAAATCTTTAATATAATTAAATAATTAAACTATTTTAGATATTATAATTTTGCTAACATCAATTTCAAATGTACTCACAATTTGTCTGATTAAACAGTTCGATAGCTAAAATGAAATAAATGAATATCATTATTATGCTATTTAAAAGTAGGAAATAATGGTTTTTATGTACAAACAAGATGGTTTAATTTAAAATTTCACGTACAGTGTATAAAATTAAATATATAATCAGAATCCAAGAGATTGCTAAGAATAACCTTTCTATCTCTCAATCTTTAAGTTAATTAGGGTAAAACAAGCGGAAAAAGCATTCAAAGAAATTGGCCGGCTAATTCGAAAAATGTCCCCAGTTACGGGGAAAATTTAATTAATAACTGTAGCAGTTAGAAAAGGTCCTTTCTATGGGTAGTCAAAATTAATATCAAAGTAAGAAATCAGTACTCTGACCTTTAACATTTCTAATGCTTATTTTGTTTTTTAACTTTATTTTATTTTAAGTCCTTATCATACAAAAACAATTACAAGGGCATTTGAGAAGATATTACCGGAATTTTATCGTTCTTTATTTATTAACTGTTTGGTAAGACAACAGGCTTGATCCGCTTAACCCTGATATTTATACCCAGGGTGATAGTTTCTTTCTACATTTCTGTAGTCACTGATTAGACCACCATTAATTTTAATTTTTTTTTTTTAATGTTAGAGGGGCAAAGGGGCAGAAGTCTCACCTGTTTCTAAGCAATTACCAAGGTCCGTGAACATTTGCAACACCAGATACAGGTGCGTTGCCGAACTTTTAAGATGCCACCGGTTATACTCTGGCTTACCACGAAACGCAGTTGACGAGCAGTCACTTCACGAGTTTTTCACCAATGTACGATTGTAGCTAGCCAGGTAGACTTTAAAGCCCGACCACAAGAAACCACCACTAGGATTTGCAGATATACAATACATGTTTTTTACGTCATACTCGTTTCCTCACGATGGTTTTCTTCACAATACTATTGAATAAATAAGGAAGTATACTCTATCTAAAAAAAAATATAGGCGTAGGCATCCCGTATCATGCTCTCTCACTCACTAATTTTTAAGTTGGTTAGTGAATAATGTTTGATTGTAACTTACATTATTATTATATTGCATTGTATAGTGTAAAGTTGTATATTGAAATAAGGCCTAATAGTAAATATTTAAAAACCTTGACAGTTGTTCAGGAAAGTTTTACGACGCCTTTGAATAAATAATTACGTTCGTAGGAACCGACAGACAATTTCACATAAAGCTTCTGTCAACTTAAAAACAAAGTAGTTTTACATCAGCATTAAATTTCACTTCGAACTTTGGTCTTTTATTAGACATTTCATAAAATTTTCCAACTGATTTGTATATTAAAATTTTGTTGTTTAATTATTTGTATCCTTTGAACATTGTTCCGGAATAATTCAAAAAAACAGAGTAGCTTTCAAGACGATAACTGTTTTTAATTTTTCAACTTTTAAATAACACGTGCAACTAATGAACTATGGGGAGTAAAAGTTATAAGTTTGCTTTCCGTTTTTTGTACACATACATTCTTATATATGGTACTTCCAAAGGAAAATTCCAATTGATATTTCGTTTTTATTCAGTGGTAAAGTATTTCTTTGGAAACACTTTAAATTATTCAGCTGATGATATGCTGCTTTTAGTTTCATTTATGTTTATCTTCGTGCCGTTGAAATAAATAGACACAAATTTAATGAATATTAAAAGACCATTTCACTTCCGCCATGATGATGAAAATTTGTTTATTAATACAATTAACTTTCAACGTATCGGACTTTGTACTTAGAGGTATTTAAAAATTTAGCGCCCGAGCCTCGCTTCGCCCTACGAGACTTCACTCTTAATTATTACTTTGGGAAAATTAAGACTGTCGTTTAGCGCAGAGTGCCCGACTAAAGGTTGCGCCATCCATTTATCTAAATGTATTTTATCTCGCCGGGGGCGCTATCGAACTATGGAGTTGTCGTGTACTGTGTACGTTTGTTACCCTTTGGAGGGTTGGAAATGCGATACTTTGATAAGATCGCTTCCTCACCTCCTTAAGACATCTTAAAACTGAAATTGAGTGTGACGCTAGCATTGAAATGATACACCACTACAAACCTATTGCTTTAACTTATGAGTATAAATAGATATTATTTTTACGCCTTAATAACTAGATGGTTAAACGGTCGACTCTGTTCCGTTGACGCGAGAGTTGCGGGTTCGAGCCTGACCCCTTGGGCTGTTGTCGTAACTACTCCTAACGCAAGCTACAAGCTTATTTGTAGGGGGAATAAGAGTACTAGTCATGTTATAAAAAAACATTGCTATTATTAAAAAATATAAAGATAATAGCTTTAAAAAAAAAAAACAAAAAAAAAATGAGCAAAATTTTTTATATATTTATTTTAGTTTCTTTGACGTAACATGATTTATATTAAGTAAGTTACAGTGTAACCAATATCATTTATATCACAAGGTAGAATTTAATTATCCTTTATAATTGCTCTATGAGTCCCCTGTTCTCTATGCGTCTCAAAGTAATGACGCGTACTAGTCTACGTTAAGTACATTACCTATTGTAAGTGTTCTTTGAGGTGCCTACTCTGTCGCAGATCTGACGCTTTTACTCTAATTATGAGCCTTTCCTCTTACATTCATGTCTCATATAATATAGGAAAGCGGGTTGCTATGCTATATTCTGCTTGGAAATTGTACTTTTATTACTCAACATTATAAAATATAACATAGGGGTTAGGAATACGTGATTAAAATGAAGTTAGGAACATCAAAACGTTTTCTTGATGGAATTATTGTTCACAATATTATCCCTTATTACAAAAAAAAATACTATTTTAAAAATAAACATTTGACGTGACGTAATCACGTAAAAGTTAAAACATAATCATCCATCAATTAAATTTAATATATTAATCAATGACAAAATAAAAATGACAAGACACGACATAGATGATAGAGGCATAAGATTTAATGAGCTAAGGTCCATATTCCATTAGCCACCAGCATAATATTATTTTTATAACATATATACTATTACAATGAGGACCGTTGTGGTGTGTTGGTAGCGAGCCTGCTTTGAGTCGCGACGTTCGCGGGCTCGATTCTCGCTTGGAACAGATGTTTGCTATAAATATCTGTTTCAATCTGAGCGTTTATTCTTGTGGGTCTCCCGACTGTGCGTCAGAGAGCACGAAACCGGTCAAATCCGGATAAGAGTTTATACTCTTCTTATGCAGACCCTGGTGAAATGCCAGGAATAATACTAGGAAGAAGAAGAAGACATACTATTACTAATATTGTATGACTTAAATTAAAATTAATTATCAATTACAGAAATATTTATAAAAATAATCATTTGCATTGCATCTAAATCTGTTTTTAATATTATAATTTTGTTCACTACGATAAAATGTCAAAGGTCCAAAAAACAATTCCCAAAATAAATGGTTAACCAATTTAGTAAAGATTTCATTTGCAGTGTAGATTTGTGGTCGGTTCTCATTTACATTAATGTTGTAAATAGCAAATTTTAATCCACTAGTTAAGAGGATAATTGGTAACGCGTGGTTTGCGAAACTGTAATTATTTTCAAACATAGAATGGTCATTTACTTTGGACAAACGTATAAATACATTTGCTTATTACTCATAATAATTTTGAGTTAATATAACTCGACGCAACAAATTTTATATATTTTTACCGTGTTAAAGATTTAGAATGTACTTTGAAAGGTCCGCTTTTGCCGTGCAGTTATATGGATTTTTGTGTATATGAATGTATGTGTACTTTCAAAGTTTAAGTAATTGATTTCTTTATGAGTACGTATTGACTAAATTTGTTTTAGTACTAGTGGGCCCGGCAGACGTTGACCTGTCCCGAAAAAAATCTGGGATCCGGTAGCATTTCTACCCGAGTATGGAAGAGACACCGGCGAAAGTTAGTGATTTACTAATATGGCTTTTAAAAATACGGGTCGATGGTAGAAGAGTGAAAATTTAGGGTTGTATGTATTTTTTAATGCCACGTCATATAAAAACAAAAATAAAAAAATTTATTAAAAAAATAAAATAAAAAAATTTGGGGTGAACCACCCTTAACATTTAGGGTTATGAAAAATAGATAGTAGCCGATTCTCAGACCTATTGAATATGCATATAAAATTTCATAAAAATCGGTCAAACCGTTTCGGAGGAGTATGGTAACTAACATTGTGACATGAGAATTTTATATATATGATAAAAATTCCATATATACGATGTCACAGTTTGGTTCAACTGGTTTAGTAATAATAACAAGAACTTAGAAAAATACTCGAGTTTTCATTACTGTATGAGTTAAAAGGGAATATTCGACTTGCTCATTTATTGAGCAACCCCGATACGAATAGATTAGCGCTGCATCTTTAATTAAACTCATTTTATTGCAAACCCTCTATAATTAATTGGGGTTGGGGGTAGTATAATTTAAGACACCTTTTACTTAATTAATGAAAATAATTGCATTGAGTTTCTCGATATTTTTCGAGTGGTTTTAATATGGAATATTTGTATGTTCGAGTGTTTTGAATATGGAGTATATAAATTGTTAAAATTCTATTTTTTTAAGACATCAAAAGGGAAGAAGTTATCAAATCGTCGATTTTGTCGATTACACCAAAACGGGTGGACCGATTTTGATTTAATTTTATTTGAGATTTGAAATTTGGTTAGGATCTGTTGCCCATCAACTTGTAGAAATAGAAGGCACTCATGAAATTTTTGGGTACGCTTATTGCGATTTCGATATTTTTTTGAAGTACCTTATCCTTTAGCTCCTAGTAATGATTACAGATCGCCACCGAAACTACAAAATACTAATAAATATTTCACGAGTTGTGATACGATTAGGTACTTTAATTTTGTTGCCTAACTATTATTCGTAACTTAATAGTATTATACAAAATAATTATATATTATTATGAAGTCGGTGCCTTTTGTGTCGATATTTCACCTAGCACCGACTACGAAGAGAACTTTCTCAAAGAAATATTATTTATTTTTGCTTTTTTGCTTTCAAGAGCGTAATGAGAGCGTCCTCCGTTTTCTGTATTCGGTTAAAAAAGAAATTGCTATTATTTTATACAATAATGATCGTAGTCATTTATTACCAGCATGACTATGGTGACCTGTCGTCGTAGTCCACAAACTCTTGTAACCCAAACGTCACATAGCCATTGTTCATTTCTTTGTTAGGATTAGCGTTACTGATACACAGCACACCACAGCATAACACAGATCATCTTTAGTTGCTATACCTGTTCACTCTATAGGAACACAAAAGGATACTGTAATTCGGTAGTCTTCTGTAAGATGAAGTTAAAAAGTAATTATATGTTGCTATGTTTTGTTGAAAAATTACAATTTTTTTACAATAGAAAAATGAAATTCAGTTGATATTTTCCATGATTTGAGACGAAACCAATAAAATACAAGCATGTCGAGAACCTCTTTGTTTGAAACAGCCAAGGTCTTTGACTGAGAAAAATAGCCTGTAACTAAAAAGTAATTTACGAAAAAGGTGACTTTAAATTAAATGCAAATTAGATTTTTCTTCGCTGTAAGTAAAAGAATATCATATTGGTGTCATTTAATTCCCCGTCTGTCTGGGATATTCTTTAATACGACGGGATTATACGTGTTATATGAAAGAAAATATAAATCTAACAAACTTAGCGCTGTGTAAGAATAATGCGGCTTTATTTGATTATCTCGTATTTTTATACAGCTCGTATGTTTCTTTCAACGCATAAAATAATATTCTCAAACACGTTTTCAGTATACAAACAGTAAATAATAAAATCCTATTTTTGTCGTTGTAATATAGGTTCAATAACATTAAGAGCTTATCTATTGAATAAATATTTGTGCTCCGCGTTTTATTCAAACAATATCATAGTGAGAAATATTAAAAAGAGAAATAAGCCTTTTGTTTTTATTACAGAATTGAATCTCTAAATATATATAAAATAAGAAACGTGTCTTGGGACAGACGAAGTTCTTTATCTGTTATCCAAATTTTAATAATAACTATTAATTATTATTAAAAAATAACTAAATGAAAAGAAAAACTGGGATGGATAATTCCGTAAGTACCTGTGACGGTCTTTCTACTAGAGATCTACTTAAACTAGACAGAAGCAAAATTTATATGAAGCTGTCGATTTCTACTGTTTCAAAAGACCTCTGGTGATGAAAAAAAATCTTGATACACTCTTTTCGGTCTAGCTCCCATCCACTCAGAGCGGTAATGCACAGTAAGGACCTTCGTTCGAAAAATAAAATTATAATCATTTTGCATAATAGAATATAATTCCACACATATATATGGGGTATTTTACCTCTGTCTTATATCTATAATTATCGTTAGCTAAGGTAGGAAAATGTGCCTTTTTCCTCTTTTCCACGTCTAGGAGGAAACCAAGCAAGTATGATTTCACTGTTTTCTTCCTATATGATAAGCAAAAAAGTTAAACCTAGACTTTAAAGGAATTTAAAAAAGATTAAAGGTTCGTCTTTATATACTAAACTTACTTCTAAAATAGTCCGAGTCTAACAATCGCAGCTTACACCAATGGTATTTTTAACGATAACGAAAAGCGATAATTTTAGTACAAATACTTGACTACTAAGCGGGATTTCACGGTTCGACTATAAAACCCAAAGCAGGTGTTAATGTCCAAACATTAATTTCTGCTCTTTTACAGCGAGCCTTCCTCTCGAAAGCCCGTTTTTTTATTGCTCCAAGACGTAACTCGATTGCGCTCAAACAATAAAGAAAGGCCTCACAAAACTGACCACTCGTAAAAATCTCTGAAATTGCTTTTAAAGAGAACCTGTACAAATGTAACATTTAGGTTATTAGGAAATGTATAAGATGGCTTTTTATTTCACATATAAAATGAAATGCTGTAACTTTTAGTCTTCTTTATAATTTTCTTTTAAATAGATATGTAAGAGGGGTTTACTTTTGGACACTTTTAGGAATTTACTACAAAACATTGTTTTTAAAAAAATCTATGTATTGCTAAGAAATAATTAGTAGCATACAGTCATGAGTAATATATTGTAAAAAAACATGTATGAAAAGACAGAAGTGAGAATTTTTACTTTTTCTAATGTAAATAGTGGTCAAGTAGGTAAATAATGTCTTGTGAGCTTTCGTAGAATAACTTATTAGAATAACAAAAAAAAAAAAAAAAACATTTTGTCTTCTTATTATGCTTATATGTACAGAACATGCTACTTAAAATGTATGGAAATATAAAAAATCAATATCCCCATAACTGGTCCTCTGAAATCCATTTATACTCTATCCATAAATAATCCTCCGGTGACTTTATTTATTTCTCTAGAAGGAAGATCAAATAGCCTTTGTCCTCCCCTTTTTACTTATTCAAACAAAATTACATATGCCAGCTTCTGAATCGCCATCGCCCGAAATTTTACGCGCTAGAGATAGTGTCATGAATATAAATCTATCGTAAAGACACCAAGGAGAGACCAGCCGAGTTTACGGCATAGCTCACTTTGCATTCTTTGTACAACGGCCCTTTACGGTCGCTTTATGGACTCAGGTCCTTTGCATAAAGCCTCAGCACTGGTCCCAATGTAATGGGATGGACGCTTACGAGAACTGGATCATTTTCACACTTTCGTTTTAGCGGCCCTCATCATTAAGTGCTACGTGCAGCATTTTAAATGCATTATATAAACAACAAAATTTTAAACATATATTTTTTTAATCTTATAATTAGATGTTAGTAAGGATCTACATTTTTCTAATGAACATGATAAAAGTGTTATTTTAAACGCCGAAAATACTTAGCGCCTGCAGGGATCTCTGTTAACTATTAATCCCATTTTCTTTTGCTGGAGATAACGAAACTCATTTAAGATATCTCGCGAACGCCTTTCAGCCGTTTTGGGGTGCAGCCGTCGACCGGACAGAGTTGGTATTGGAGTCGTGTCGCGTTTCATGTTAAATTAATTATATGAAGGAAATTACAATGATTTTATATTCTTTCATTATATTATCTCATATAAAAATAGGACTTAATAAATACAAGAATGTAATGTAAAAGATAATAATAACAACATTGAACTTAAGTTTTGATCTTTAAAAGATGAAACTTTTTCAAACGGTAAGGTCGTAGAAATGTTTAAAGTAGTTAGTTTTACTTACCAAGCATGTGTCGCCTCCTTGCCTCTATACATGTTCCACCCAAACTGTCACTACTACATATATACGCAGAGCACGTTGATATCGCAAGTTTTATATTACATTGCTATATGCGCATAGACCGCTACAGATATTTAATAGCTTATATAGCAATGGTAAGCAAAGTAAATGAACGTCACTAACGCATGCTCCCATAACATAATTTCGGCGTCAAGGTCACGTGGATATCCAATTTCTAGTACCAGTAGTATTAACTAAGATTTTTATGAAATGTAACAAGAAATAAAATTACAATACGCCATACTTTTCTATGTTCCTTAATACCTTCGTATTTCGTCTCGGAGACCAAAGGTTTCTCTTTATGTCTAATAAAATTTTCTTCAAAGTATTCTTAATTGAAAATTCAAATTTATGCATAAGCTCTGATTGTAGCATTGTGAGGTGCCGGCTACGGACGTTTACAAGAGCAACGAGATAGATGCCTTTGAGAATTATGCGAGATTATGTTGAGGATGGTAATAAGTTAATTTTTATATTACCACGCCTTGAAATGAAATTTTTAACAGGTAAGAATGTCGCCCGACACCTTGGAAAGGTCCGTAATTAAATTTCGCTTTTGCTTTAGATCGTTTTATTACGTTAAAATGTTTTGATTACGCCTTTTTATTACAAACTACGGCAAAGAATACATGAAATAAATGATATAAAAAAGCTGGCTACGCAGTTCTCCATATACCTAATAGCCTTTATGAAAGTTCGTATAAGATAACCAGCGTACATCAAAGTAATGAATTAGTAAATGTACATAAGGTTTTATTCATTACTTTTAGGACATTATTATACTTAAAATGTGTATATTAGTTAAAATAATTTTATCCAACATGCTTAATTGTCTTAAATATATTGTTTAAGTTTGTTTATAACATAGTTTTTACTAGGAGTACGCTAGTTATGCCGGCTCACAGCAGCGGCTTGAAACTTTAAGGTGTAAAACTCTTAACCAACAAGAATTACCTTCCTCTTAAGAAATCTTCCAATTTTAGCCGTAAAAAAAAGTTATTATTATAATAAAATAAAAAACATGCACATGTTGCCTTCAACATCATAATGTAAACATGTTTCCCAATGACTGAGTCTTCACACTTTTATTGTAGTAAAATTAAAATCACATTGATGTGACGAAAACATACTTTAACAACTTTGCAAATCATAAACAAAAAAGTTATAAAAACATATTGACAACTCTCATTTCCATTATAACTAACTGATCCCTATTTAAATATAAGGAATCTTCAGTTGAAATCTACGAGGTGAGAGCAATCGTGTATACTAAATAACGTTTTGTCAAATGATAATTCCGTAAAATATCTGTTTCAATTGGGGCGTCACAATCGGGATACGCGCCCTCCTGACATAAATAATCACCCGACATTTACTTCAGTACGGAAGTTTGATAAGACTTCTCTATCTGTATAGGTACATTGGTATTATAACGAAAATAATCGCAATGTTGTATTAAAGTCGTTTAATGGTGCTTAAATAATAAAAAAAAGAAAATGAAATCACATCAATTATTTGACACATGAGTTTTATTTTTCGGCCAATAAAAATACTTAAAGCATAGAGCTTGATTATAAAATGCAACAGTACGGATACTGTTACGTCGCGTACTCTGAGACCTCGACAATCTGTGGTATGAGGCTGTGATCCATATCATTAACAGGAAAGTTCTGCTGTTATTGGATATTGGCTTTTATATTACTGGTGGTAGGTCTTTTGTTGCAAGAGGCTGGCTAGGTAGGTACCACCACAGTGTCAAATATTCTGCCGCCAAATAGCAGTGCTTAGGCACTACTGTGTTCCGGTTTGAAGGGCACTGTACGCTAGTGAAATTACTGGGCGGACGAGATTTAAGAACTAATATCTCGAGGTTGGCAACGCGTGAGTGGCACCTACTAATCTTGCTGCAAGCGCTCATAGGCTACGGCAACTACTTACCATCAGGTGGACCGTATGCTTGTTTGCCAACTTCTAACATAAAAAAATTAGCTTTTTCATTCATTTATCATCATCAGCGGCTTCGCCCGCGTGTTCTACGCTTCATTGTTTAGTTAAACAAACAATATTAAACTATATAACTTATTGCTCGGCTTATTTAGCCTAAATCCTGTCTCAAGAAATGCAAAAATCAAATCCAAAAATATTTTTTCAATCTGACCAGTAGTTCCTAAGATTAGCGCGTTCAACCCAACAACCTCGTTAGCTTTATAATATTGGTATACTTATCAAATTAATTGGAATTACTTAAATACATCGAAATGCATTTTTTTATTTGTACGTTAGATATTTAAATAAATAGGCAACTTAAAAATATATTAATTCATAAGTTTTCCAAAGAATGAGGCATTCTATAAATATTGTATAGTGATCGAAAACTTAAATGCAGTTTAAATTATTACCGTTTATTTCGACGATTTAAAATCTAAATTTTATGTAAATGACTGTTTATTTATTATTTTATATCGTTAATTTTAGATGTCCGCAGCGGTTCTCTTATGAAAGCTAAAATAATTTCATAAAAGCGTTATATCTTTGCCGGGTCACGTAAGAGGGCGCTTCGGGGGAAAATTACATTTTGTTTGGCCACGTTCACGGAGACATGGGACAACTCAGTTAACGAGTGTTCAGGATTCTCCGTAATTCTTTCATATCTCTCCGGCAGAGATAAGAGAGTTGGGAAATATTTTAAATCGGTAACTGGGTTATTGTTTTGCGGTCTTTTCGATATTGAATAAAACATTTTTCTATTGTTTTGCTTAACAAAAGTTTGAGAGGATT
This sequence comes from Hestina assimilis, assembly GCA_023373885.1. Taxonomy (NCBI): domain Eukaryota; kingdom Metazoa; phylum Arthropoda; class Insecta; order Lepidoptera; family Nymphalidae; genus Hestina; species Hestina assimilis. Next base: position 7,260,953 of record CM041755.1, on the reverse strand, counting down.
AGAATTACATTGTTATTGTGCGTATAAGCCGGACTGGATAAAATTTGCTGTAAAAGTCTTTTACTTTTTATTTTATAGTTATTAATTTTTTTATATCATAGGGGCAAACGGGCGGGTTGCCTGATGTTATCACCGCCGCATATGAACATCTACAACACCAGAGGGCATGCAGGTGCGTTGCCGACCTTTGAAAAAGGAATAGTCTATTCTCTTGAAGCTTCCAAAGTCGTATTGGGTCTGAAAGACCACCGTCGGATGATGTTTCCACAGAGTGGTTGTGCGAGGAAGGAAATGCCTTCTAAATCGCGAAGCGGTAGAATAGAATTTGGCATTTTTGCGCAATGTTCGTTGATGAAATTCTACTGACAGGATTAATCCAAACAATTTCTTAGAACATTTTGTGATAGAAGCGGTAGAAGATGCAGAGCGATCCAATATTTCTACGCAGTATCATCAGTAGAAGTATATAGTAAATACCGCTCAAAATACATACATAAATCGAAACAAATTGACATCAATCTCATTAAAGATCGATAAAAATAAAATATCTTTATTTTTGCTGCTGCTATTCACAAAGCCTATTTGAAAATAATGTATTTTAATAGTTATAGATATACTGTGATGTGATGTTACACAAAAAGCTTGCTGCTGACTTGAGACGAATTTGCTAACGCAGCTCTACGTGACCGCCAGCCAGATAACCGCTACTATTATATATTTTTCCTATCAAAATCTATATAGTTGCTGATCTACAAAGAGAAAATAGATATATATTTTTTAAAGAATATTAGCAATGCCTTTTTCTTCAAGCCATTACTAATACCGCTATTAGTCCTCCAAATAAGCTCGTAGCTTCAGTATTTAGGCTTCAATTTTATAACTATGGAAACTTGTATATATTTTTATAGTAGCAAAAGTGGCAAGCAATCTGATATAGGTTGAAAAGAGAAAGAAAATCTGATATAAAAACACATAGACACAAGACAGAGAATAAAATGGCGTTGGGGTTTGCCACACTTACATGTTTCAATCAAATCGCAATAATACAAAGCAAGCATCATCCAATGGCCTAGTAAAACGTCTTCTTTATTTTATCCTAATCTATACAAATTAATAAAATTAAATTCTCTGTTTGCAATTCCAAATTAACAGCTTTACACTAAATGCATATGAAAATGGCTGACAGATAGCTGATGTTATAAGATGTACCTTAGGCTACTTTTATTTTGGTAAAAGAATAAGGGTTCCGTGCAGTAAAGAACAATCCGTGCACCACGCGAGCGAAGCCATGGGTGCAGCTAGTAAATAATAAATATCGAAATAGTTCTCCCTGTCCTTTCTTTATTTAAAGTACTTTTTACACGGAAATAGTTAGGGATCTTTCGTAAACCGCGATGAGGTCGCTTATACTTAAATTAATTTGGATGTAAATACTCAGGTCAAGCCCATTTTATCATGAGTTATCATAAAGAGGGTAGTATCTTACAATTTCTTGTTTTAATTTGAAGCCGTAAATAACAATTTGATCAATTTACTCCATATAATTTCTGTTGCGTGCAGAAGTTTTTATTACAATTTTATTGTTATTTAGGCGTGTTTGTTCCTTGTTTCAGATTAGATCGCCGTTTTAAAAGCAGCCGAGCGGTATGAGTTTCTGAATTTACCCTTGTTAATGTTAAGAAAATGTAATTGAAATTTCCCTTTGCCGGTGCAGAATTTATATGAAAAGTTTCAATGCATGTATGTTCTACGATAAAGTTTCGGGTCCAGTCCATCAACTGGCGTAATGACAAAATCCCTACGTACGTCTGGCAGATACGTTTGCGAAATGTGAAACAAAACTAGCGGCCGGGGAAAGTTTCCGGAGGGAAATTCGAGTCAACGTGATGGTAGCCCTAAACTATGAGCGTTAAGAAACTTTTACGAGCGGCCTAGCCGTTTAACCGCGAGTCAAGAGCTAATCCCACTAGCCGGCTACAACTACGGCGCACCTGAGACTGCCTTTTTATTTCTCTTTCACATTTCCACCTAATTTTAGCCCGCCGCAAAGGCTGTTGAGGTGGGCTGAACTTTGTCGGGCGTCATAAATTTATTTAACGGCCCGAAGGCAATAAGAGGTGGAGTGTAAAAAGAAAAATACGATACCAACGTGCCTAGCCGTTATTGCAATTAAACAGAGGAAGTAAATCTTTCAATACGAGCGCAGGCGTTCGCCTCCCGTTTCCTGCTTTAATTTATCGCTTTGTTTTAGTCAGTAGCGCATCCCATTGACGGATTGCGATTGTATTTGATTAAAAAAGATTAGATGTTTTCAATCGTTAGTCCTTGACAAAGGTGTACGCTATTTATTAAATCGTACACCTCAATATCTTCCTGTGTTTATTATATTCTGGTATACAATAACATTTGTTAAGTACGATAGGACTGAGAAAATTCAAGATCGCACATTGTACATTTAAGCATTACTCGCAAGGCCGTCGATGGACAACATACAATTGAGTGTTATTTAATTGAGTGTGAAACACGATTTCACATTTTATAAAGACAAGCCTGTTTAGTAGCTTGAGTGAATTGACTTTAAATGTTGTCATTTTTATTAAGTTACATTATCAAAAAGTATAATAAAGTAAAGAGCAAACGTATAATAAAGTAAAATCGAATTCATTTGTTTCACTAAAACTGTTACTTTATATGATGGTATAACAAGAAAAGGAAACATTTATTTTAAAGCTGTATATTAATTAATCCTTTTCATTACCTTCCTTGAACCGGTGAAGCTAGCGATTACCAGTTTTTGATACTCCATTTCGGTAAGCCTCGTGAGTAAATCGCGCAATTTCGCGGCAACAGGAAAATGAAGGGACGAGTGTTAAATTCAAATTGCTTAATGGTTCGCAAGCAAGCATTTCATTTTCCATTCGAATTGTTGCGTAATTTAGAGCTGCGTGCGCGCGTAAACGATGCGAGCTCGCTTTTGTTTGCTAAGCTTCAAATACAGTTCCTTATGGAAGTACTTGGAATGAATTAATATTTAAAACCGTCTAAGCAATTCCATATTCCAATACATATTTATCGCAAACCACTTTCGAAATTTTACATACTCCTTGCTGCTAAGCTTCTACCATATTCCCAAAACTCGTCAAACATCCGAAGGTTAGGTCTAATAACGTAAATTGGCGTTACGTTGAGTTCCAACTTTTAATTCCGAGTGATAAAAATAAAAAGAAAAATAGTAAATTTGTTGTTCTTTTATTTATTTCAATAATATGATTTATGATACATTAGACATTGGTAAGTAAAGCCAACTCAAGGTTGGCCCCAGAGGGTTGACCTGGAACATTTCGGAAATTACAGTTCTACAATATAATTATCACGAGCAGTACATATTTATTATACTCTTTCGTATGTAGCTATTTATCACTGAGTGTAACCATATTTTTCCAAGACCTTTCTAACTTTTATTTTATCACAAGCGGCCCGCTCCGTCTTCGCACGGGTATAAAATATATAGCCTATGTTATTCACTGAAAAAATGATTAAAATCGATCCAGTAGTTTTGACTTATTCATTACTGCCCGTGGCCCGCACGCGTTAAATGTAATTATTTACGACATCACATTAGAAACCTAAAAACTTTTTTTATTTTTTCTCCATTATTTTTATACATATAAACCTTCCTCTTCAATCACTCTATCTATTAAAAAAACGCATCAAAATCCGATGCGTAGTTTTAAAGATTTAAGCATACATAGGGACCGAGAAAGAGACTTTGTTTTATATTATGTAGTGATTTAAAACATGTTATAGCGAAGATAAATTTAATTTCCATAAAACCTGGTTTATAGAATAATGTAATGAAATAACACAACACTAACATTTGACCTGCATTACTAATAGTCCACAACCATAGAATTACTATAAAGCAAATCATCCTCATCAAAGGCAACGCGCATGTGATACTAGTCTTACAAAAATTCATGTACAATGCCATATGCTATTCCAACTATAAAATCGTCGTTGACATTAAAATAATTACAGTCATCAATAAAATCTGAACCGAAATATAGAAGCTCGATCGCAATTATTAGCTGTTATTAGGAGGGGTGTATAAACACAACTATTTCAATTAACCGAATGTACGCGTCGAAGTATACAACAAAAAGTGTTTAAATATTCATAACCTGTGGTATTGATTTCACTGTGATTAGGGTTATCACGTGACGAGAAAATATTGAAACTTCATGAAATATTCAATGCTATTTTTCATGTGACACTTGAAAATCGAACCAAATCCTTGTACTAAAAACATCTATGAAGTTTTCAAGTGCTTATTACAATTGACAGCCCTAACTAAGTCTGTGTCTACACCCTACTGAAAGATGTTATCGGTCACCGCACCCATATCATTACAGGCGATGATACAGTGTATCCGTGTCCTTACAGCAAACACTATTATTATGTTGATCTTGCGACTTCGAGTTATTTTTAAAGTTGCTGGTTACATGCAGTGCTTGCATTTCGACTTAAGGTTTAGTTTGTTGGATAATTTTAAACTGTATAACTTAAACTTCAATGGATTATTAAAATTAAAAATATTTTTCTGACTATTATTCGTACGCATTTAGTGTATTTACTATTTAACATAACAAAGATTAATTTGAAACTAGTCTTTTTCTGCGTGTTCGCGTGGTTCAACAGTAAATCAAAAATAATCAAACTTTGAAGGAGTTATACTACGCAGACATTTTTTTTTTTCAAAAACATATCTATATATACAACCATATACTACGGATGAGGAAATTGCAATGTAGCAACCATTTGTTAGTTATTGACATACTAAAAAAAGTAATAAGTCTTTGAGCTCTATATGTCGCATTTTTAATAGAAATTTGCATATTTTATATAGTAAAACAAGAAAAAAGCTATCGCTTTACCTAGCCGGTAAATCCTGTTCTTATAAAAATAACGTGAAAAATATTTTATATCCTCCTCGTTGCTTGAGATTAAGCTGCTAAATAATTAACAAGTTTTAATAACTTTCTTCACAAAAATAAAAACACGGGTTCTGAAGCGAGTTATTACGTTGAAATGAAAGTAGGTGCTGGACTACTTTCTTTTATTACGAGGTGTAATAAGTCGTACTTCAAAGTACTAAGAAATCGCCTCTATTTAGAAATAAAACTTTTAATAAGATTAAATTTGCTCACAAGCATTTAGAGATATTTGTAGTGTTTACAGTTTTCTAAATATTTCTTGATATACAAAGTTCAATATGATTCTTTCATTGCCATTGAACGACCAAAATGTGGGTGCAAAATAAAAACAGCGTAAAAAAATTTAAAGTTGATGGCCTTAAATTTTGAATGCCAAAAATGACAATGTATTGTTTTTAACACTTTTAATTAATAAAGCACTTAACTTGTTTTCAAGTTAAATTTAAATGAAATTTTTGTTTATATTTTTAGGCTCCCCCGAAAACCAGCGCTGTCACTTGTCGTTGATCAATGTTGATATTTGATCTTTTTATATGTGGTTGTGTTGTGTTTGTTGTAATTATCTAGATACGGAAATGTATGTATAGCGGTTAAAAATATTTTCTTTCTTTCAATTATTAAAAAAAACAATTGCAGCTGCTTTAGTTATTTCTTTGATATTTAAAACAAAATTAAAAATATATTATTTTACCATTAATAGTGATCGTTTCTAATTCAAAGTTTCAAATTCCTTCCAAATTTTTTTTTCAGATGGTAAAATACTCTTCCATCGAATATTTTCTCACCATTTTCTCAATAGCTCAACGGTGGAAGGGCCGACTTCGCTCCGTTAACGCGAGAGTCGAGGGTTCGATCCCAACCACCTTGGGCTATTGTCGTACCCACTCCTAGCGCAAGCATCGAGCAATAAGAATATTAGTAATGCGTTGAAAAAGCATTGCTAATATTCTTAAAATAAAAATAATAATAATAATAATAAATGAATAAAAATAAATAAATTTTATTTCAATTACCATTCTTGCAACACATATGGTTCCTGTGCATTTCATTTTTGTCTATCCATCCCCCGGAAAAGAAATTATTCATTACAATTACCCGACCCGACCCGACTTCGGTCACATAAGCATTATTTTGGTGTGGCACGACGTTTTTCCTTCCGAGATAACAGTAATAATTTTCATTTCCTTATTATCTCAGATTAGCTATGAATAGAAAATTAGATGAGAAATCTATCTAAATCAATATAAAACATTATTGCATTATTACGATCGACCGTTTCTTAATGTAATCAACACAACACAATTATCGCAGTAATTATAACACTATCTCATATCAGTATAATCGAATAGCCACGTCCGATTTCCTGGACTCAATTATATGGAATCGAACTGGTTAATGCTTGACATGTACAAAGCCTGATTCCATTTATACAGCTATTACTTGATTGTCTTTATCAAATTCTAATTAAGATAATTCTCTGATTGTACTCGCATAATGCGTTTCATCAGATTTAATTAACACAGCGGGATGGTGATTGATAACGTAATTCTATTAACATACTTTTGTAATTAGTTTCTTTCTGTGTTTATTTATGTATATATATTTATATAATTATGACGACCACTGTGGCTTGCTGGTACAGATGTTTGCTGTAAATATTTTTTTCGGTCTCAGCGTTTGTTCTTCTGGGTCTCCCCAACGTGGATCGGAAAGCGAGTTAAGCCGTCAGTCCTGGTTAGGATCATAAAGTCTGATATTATTTGTTGATTCTTGATAGGTAAGTAGCTCTTATCCAATGAGTTACTGTTTCGCCCTTAGGATTGTAGAGGTCAGATGGCAATCGCTCTGTGTAAAAACTAGTACTCGTCAAATCTGGATAAGAGTATAAACAGACCCTGGGTAAAAAGTGGGAACAATGCTAAATAGAAGATATATAATTGAATGAAAAAAAAAATGTAGTACATAAATATATTAAATTCAAATTAAAGGCATGTGTTACACGTTAAAAACTAGTGTCAAAAGTCCACTTCTGCATTCTGTATGCATAGCACCTTCGTCGTCAACAAAACAAAAGTTCAGTATTCTTATACAAATTATAACGGACACCTCATAATGGTAAGTCAGTCTACCAAAATCATTGTAAAAATCGAAAAAAAATTGTGGCAGGAAAACTGCATTTATAAAATCTATAAAATGCGTAAACAGTAAAGTGCCTTTTTCTTCTCTATTTTTGAAATTAATTTTCAATAGTGATTATGATCTATTATGGAAAATTTAATACAATTACTTATAAAATTGTAAAATCATCCTTTACCTCGTTAAAATTTAAAGTCTTTTTAAGAGTAAAATCACCCCGCATAGTACATAAATATTTAATTTTAAAAACTTATAGAAATTTTAAAGGCGTCGGGATGTGACGACCCCATCGCCCGCTGTTGGGATAACCTGTGTCACAACAGAGATTATTCCACCAGTGCAATCAGTCACACTGGTGGTAGGTCTTTTGTTGCAAGAGGCCGGCTAGGTAGGTACCACCGCAGTGTCCAATATTCTGTTGCCAAATAGTAGTGCTTAGGCACTACTGTGTTCCGGTTTGAAGGGCATTGTACGCTATTGAAATTACTGGGCGAACGAGATTTAAGAACTAATATCTCGAGGTTGGCAACGCGTGAGTGGCACCTACTAATGGTGCTGCAAGCGCTCATAGGCTGCGGCAGCCGCTTACCATCAAGTGGGCCGTATGCTTGTTCGCCAACTTCTAACATAAAAAAAAAGAAAAAAAAAGAATCCAAAACGTATTTTCAAATTTCATACTATTTGTAAAGGCACCACATTTTGATCACACACACTATGAAATTTAATGCAATTTATCAATTTGTAGAATCGATAAAGAGAATATACAACATATATGACACAGCGTGATATGACGTAAACTTATAGAATTATATTATGCAAATTAACGATATAATGTTCACGTGTGCATATGCAAATCTCGAAGCACAGGTGTCTGGTGTTTATCCAACTGATTTAATAACTGGGCTCATCGTGAATCGAATCAGAATTGTATGCAGAATATCAATGCTCAGCAACGCATTAGTGGAATAGACAGAAAGCAAATAACGGAGGGTCGTATTTGAGAAGAGTAATTGTGGAATACATTACGGCTTTTATATAAACCACAAATTGTATTATTGAACTAAGAAAGTAAGCAACGTTATTAATCGTATAATTTCAGTTAAATAATCACATAATATAAACTAAGAATATTAATCTATTTCCGTAGTAGATACATATTTTCATTTTAAATTAATTTATCAAAGCCGAAGTTTTTTTACCATGAGACCAATATTAACAGCGTTTTTTACATATTTTTATATTACCCCTTAGGATAGATTTCCTTTTACTCCTTATACCTCCTATGAGAGGACAAGGAAAGGAGTCTGGGCCTTTGGCGCTCAAACTCCTGCGTAGAATGTCCATAAAAAAGAAAAACAGCAAAGCTCTACTACTACTAATCTACTACTACTATTATATAATTATATATACAACTTGGAAATAAGATACTTTGTAGAGATTTACCTATCCTAAATATCAGATACATTTATGATTATAATTGGATTGGATGCATTTTTGAAAGTTTTAACATAATCACATTCGTTAAATCTATAGCTTATCAACGCATAGAAGACAAACATACGAACGTTCATTTTTAGTTATTTATAGTGTAGTGACAAAAATACAAATATTTAATAAAATTCCAGACCGACTAAAGTCATTACGAAATAATTTATTTAAGACACACGTAAAAAGACTTTTGACTAGAAAATGCTATTACAGTTTAAATGACTTTTTAAATGATGACATTGAATGAATATATTATATCTTTATTAAATTTTATTTTCTTAGATTATTATCTGACATTGAATTATTTGAATTGTGTATATTTTTTTTGTATTTAATAACAGTATAGCATTGCCATTTCATTGATTAAAAAACAAAAAAAAAATGTGGTGCCCCTTCTGAAGTTATTGCACGCCAAGAAGGCAAAACATGATGATCTAAAAATTAATAATTTCTTGTAAAACCTTGTGTACTCATGTTTTAGCAAATAAATATTATTATTATTATTATTATTAAAATACTTCATAAACAGATGGCCACATATTAAGGAAAGCATAAACTTAAAAATATACGTGTCATTTCCTTTCCTATCTAGTTCCGACTTCCGCCCTGTTTTCGCGAGTCGCTACATCAAAACTGATAAGGGAAGGGTGAATGCACGAGTGCGTCCAGGTACTTCGGTAGTGATGAGCCATTGTCTGTTTATTTTTCCTATTCTGATTTTATTTTTGTTTTTTTCGCAAATAAGCAATACCATGTCAAGCCACAAAATTGAAAAAACTTAGTTTTATATGCAGAAGTGTTGGTAAATGGCTGAAGAATATTTTTATTTAATATTTGTAGGGTTTTAAGCTTTAAAACTTCTACAAAAGCCATTTTTAGCCAGGCAGGTTCGCTACCACAACGTCGTCGTTTTATACTTATTTTTTGTGAAAATAAGTAAAATAACTTCCGTAAATCTGAAATTGCCAAAAACTTGACCAATACATTAAAAAAATATAAAGCAAGTTGTTCAAAATTTTTAAATGCGTTTTTCTCGAAATGACATTCATGTGGGTTCACATGGTATTGCTTATTTGCGTCCATTTAACCACCGATATTTGTAACGCATCTGCCTTAAATCCTAAATGCCTAATAGAGGCCGTTAAGTGTGTAACATTTATTTAATGTTAATTAGTTTTGTGTCTTCTACTGAAATTAAATTGTAATAATTGAAGTATGTATAACAAGTTTGATAATTGAAGATAATCACGTTTTGCTAAGTCTATGTTAATAATTATGTTATTAACTTTTATATGTATAATTACATATCATAATTATAAGTAATATATAATTGTACTCTCTTGTAGGTTTAAAAGAAGTCGGTGCCATAAGTGGCGGTGTTTTACTTAGCACCAAATCCGAGCTAAGTAATTTTTTTTTCAAAAATACCTTCAATATTCTAACAGCTCTCATTCCCTTCTTCCAATTACAAGAAAAAAAATATGATGAATGATATTTTTTTGTAAACAAATTTTTAACATAGGTATAGTTAATCCGAAGTTGAATTTGAAAATCGATTCGTCTCATCACTACACTAGGGGGAGGGTGATGAAGCCTCCGCACGGTTCAGGAATACCAACGTGATTAATGGATTCCGAGCGCACGGTAATGATAATGACCGCCCGCGACTGAATCATCGGAATCAATGCTGAGCAATCTAAAGTCCACTCCACGATCTGAATGCGGTAATGAGTGATGTTTGATATGTTTAGTTTGTTATAGCATTGTTAAAATAATTAAAAATGATAAACAATATTTGACTCAATGTTTCAAATTGTTTTATCATTATTTCTGGAACCATTTTAGAATGTTAAGTTCAGAAGTATTGCAATTTAAACTACTTACTTTTAAATTTTATTATAAACACCGCCAATGATTCGTTATTTTCTTTGTATTCAAAAAGCTTCCCCTTAAACGTAAATATCCCTTGTTATGGAAATATATGACTTTTTTATATTTTATCACAAATACGTCTGACCGCGCGTGAAAATAAAATAAATTCACATATTCCCTTGTTTTGAAATTTATCTCCGTGCATAGTCGGTTGCATTTGAAAAAAGGTCATTTTCATATCTGACTATACACAGTGAAGGGTCGGAAAGAGCTTGAGTGAGTCAGTAAGAGCTAAAATCGCAATTTAAAAACAAAATACGTGTACAATATTAAGGTTATTATAAGACTAAGTAGCAACAAAACAATATATCGAATAATAAGCATACGATCCGCATGAGGATACTTGATATATCACTTGCGCGTTTCCAACCCTAGGAGGGAAGGAATGAAAAGGAAAAAAGAAAGGAAACAGAGAGTTACGAGATTGGGCATCCGGGGCTTTCCTCATCGCACGAAATGCAACAGTACTAAACAGACTATTACTTTACGTCAATTTTTCACAGCATGGCTCTACTTTTACTTTAACTTTTTTACTTTGCCTTGAAAGGTTTTACATTTGCTCGTATAGAAAATAATATATTTTGTATATAATTTTAAATTTAAAGATCTTGCAAATATCATTAGTAAGATATACCTATTAACTAACGGACAATATACGAGTTGTTCATTAATCACGCCGCTTGACCATAATGGCTAAATGGATGGATAACGCTTTGTGTAAGTGCTCCAAGCCACATTTTTAACACTGTAATAAATGTTTATTTACACTACCTTCACGTACTACGTTACCAACTTCAATTTATATTAATGTATTAAGCCTGAAGATATTCTTTAACTGAATGAAATATACTACGTTAGATAGTCTGTTTATTCAAAGGTAAATGCTAGGCTCTATAACATCACACGATCCCTACAAACGGAGCATGGACAAAAGCATCCATCAATTTGACAAACGTAGGCAAGTAAATCAACACAGATGGGTCCACACAACAAATGATTATAGTATCAAAATTTCCTATTTGTAAAAAGCAGACAATAAAAAATAGTACTATCCTATCCAAATTCAGGACGAATCAAATTCAAAAACACAAGAAAAATGAACAATAAATGCTAAAAACCAATCTTTGGTAGCTATAAGACTTATAATAAAACGGAAAGTATAATTTCGCTAACCACGGTAAGGTTACATACCTTATTATATACATTAAAATTTACGAACGGAGAACGTAACGCGGCATCCATTCCATACTCCATAAGTCAGCTAGGTGGGATAAGCCGTAAGTAAATCATCGAGCTATGAATGCGCTGAGGACGAGAACTGCTGATAACGGTTAAATATGGCGAACGTTCGCAATGGACTTAATATACTGAGTCCTGATGCTGTTAAAATGCAGATTCATTTCATTGGTAACATGGCAATGCTTTCCATAGAATGGCACGAGTTTTATCTGGGGAAATCATTTTAATTAGTATTTTTAAATATATTATTATAAGCTAATTTACAACTCATTGCTTTATGCAAAAATAAATGAAGTCTCAGCTGCGGCTATAACCCAACATCTTAAATATAAACGAACAATTTGAGGCAATGTAATAAAAGTTTCATTTAAAGACAAAAATAAACAAATATAAAAAAATTAATAAATGAAGACCAAAATGGACAGGCAAGCGATGCATGCGAACAAACATACTAAAAACATATATACATAAAATAGTAAAATATTAAAATAAATAAAGTTATAATAAGTTATTATTAAAAAAATAAGGACACTGCCTTTCCGTATGCAGTTTGCGCCATATCATAAAAAAAAAAATTATATCCTGTGTCGCGAGTCCGAAACCAGGTCCAAACACAAGAACTACCAACCACCCAAGCTCAAATAAAGTTAACACGCGACTATCAAAAATTGAAACAACGCTACGAATAGTCGTAATCAATAGTCGTCGTATGTAAAAGAAAACAGATCTAATATATATCTGACACTAAACAATGAACAATTGAATTACATTTCCATCCATATCGTACCATACTCAATATCCAAACACGATTAACGGTAAATAAATGTCGTATTGATAAATCGGCTCGCCGCGCTAACTGCTAAATAGCGTGTGAACAATAACCCTGACAACAATGTATTATAGCTACCGTTGCACTTGTGACTTCTGCATGTCTAATGACGTTTTTTCGATTTAATTTTTACTGCCTTTTAAAAATAGTAAGGTAATATATCCGACGTGTATGTTCTAGGTATGATCCAAACATCGCTGAGTTAAATTTGATTAGTTTAACATATTAAGATAGGTTGGTCTAACATAAGTTTTGTTATGATAGTACCTGATACTATACTATTATAAATAATGGAACTCGTAAAGTATAAAAGCTACCTAATGATAATTACATATAACCAGATTTTACTTTTAAACTAGTAATAATTGTAGTAGATTTTTTAAAGTATCTTAAATCATTTAAAGAGTTATTAATTTCTGTAACTTCTACAAAATATTAAGAGCCCCTCTCAATTCCACTGACCGGGATAGTAAAGCTTCTTTTAAAAGGTATGCCATCTTTTTCGAAAATTCACAACGAGAACGAAAGAGAAAAAAAATACAAAACAGAAATTTATGAATGTAAAACAAGGAACCTTGTCTTCGTATGTATCTATGGTGTATGAGAAACATTGACTATCGTGATGATCAGGGTCTTGCAGGACGTGCATTTAGTCAGTGAGCAACTTTTACTTAGATGAATACTAGCCTGTCTCCCATCTTAATCAGAGGGTTCAGCCGGGAGACATGATAGTGTATAGATGAGGTATATTGTTGGATAGTAAGCAAAGTCCAATAAGTCACTATACAAATAATTTAAGAAACTAAATAAACAAAACAAGATACAAATATAATTAATATCATATTCCATTGAAACTTGGTAAGGCATAGGAGTAATTACGAAACTAATAATAATCACGATCAAAAGTGGTAAATGAAAGAAGTTTCAAAGTATAACAAAACTACATTTCGGTTAATATATTGTTTGTAATGGACAAGTTTTCGTATTAGCTGGGTTGCTGTTTATAGCCCGTTTGCATGCGACTGAGAACTATCATGTTGAAACGATTTAACATAAGGGAACACAGTTTTGGTACACTTTGCTTTACGGTATTCAAAACTATATAAAATTTTATCTTTTTTTATATACCAAAAAGGTGGCAAACAAGCATACGGCACGTTTGACTGTAAGCGGTACGGTGACCGCTTACAATTACAATTCCAGTTTGTATTGACTATACAGGCATGTTTTCCTGACTGGGTGTATTTGTCCTTGTCATTGTGTATATTTCTGGACTCTCGACACAGGATATAATTATCATAATGGGGCCACTGAGTTTGTAACGTTTAAAAAAATTATAATTTTATGCATTTTACCTAACACTTATACTGGCTACTTAGATATTATATTTATGATTCTCACCTGACGAAACCTATTATTATAAGATAAAAGAAGAGTTTCCAACTTAATTTCTCTCATCTCTCATTTATCGAATACACATAATACTATTTTTTCGTTTAGATTTAACGGTACGAAGTCCCTTGTTTTGAATACACATTTTGATCAGGACTGGAAAAATATTCGATAAAGGCTACTATATTTTTGTTTTCGCTAGTAAAAGGAAAATATTGAAAAGTTATCTTTTACATTGTTGCAGAGAACTGGTTTGGAAAGCAATTCTAAATAAAAATTTTCAGATATGTAAAGTCGATTTTGCATACGAAAACCATTAAAGCCTAGTTTTTGCAAATGTTATAGTATTTTTACTTTTCTAATATAATCTTTAATACGCGTTACAAGTTAAACTATAATTTTAAATAATTCTATCTATAAGAAGACCTGCCTGACATATCAAAGTCCAGGTCGAACAGGTGTTGTTTCTACAACGTAAACGAGCACTGAGAAAGGATTTTTCGAAATTTAAATATTTTAAAAAGCCTTATGGGGGTCAAAGAAGTTGAAAGTTTGTATGGAAGTCCGTTATTTTAAAAATTACAAGCATCAAACATTGTTTTAGCGAACAATTAAAGATAAAGAAACAAATCTTTTGATCTTAATATTTTCTAAAATTTCATCCCAGAGGCAACGGCGGTTTGCATTTAAATCATTATTCACGTAGACGGAGCCGCTGGGAGAACCTAGTCATCGTTAAATTAAGAAACACAAAATCAATATTGCCATAAGAACTCTTTAATCAAAGAGGGTATTCCTATATACCTATAAATTTCTATTTCGATATAAGTACAGAGAATTACTACCAAAAACAAACTAACGACCACCAAAAATGTAAAAGAAATTATTTTCCGTATACTTTCGTGCATCACGATTCGAAACCAATAACTGTTTTCATATCATCGCCCGCAATCGCAGGGGTCGGTTGCGTGAACATTTCAGCCGAGTATCATACACGTAACTCACTTTCATTATGTTGATGCACTTTAACCTGTGTGTCCATTGGATAAATATCTCCAAGTAGCACGAATTTATAAATAGGATATTATTAATTTTTTGACAGATATTTTACTCTTTTTGTCAATCGCGTAAGGCTTAGCCAGCGTTTGCGATTTCATTTACCGTAATAGAGCCATGCACAAAAGGGCCGGCTCGACTGGGGAAGTACCACCCTCTCACAGAAAATCGGCGTAAAGTAACAGTATCAGTAGATACTGTTGCGCTTCGTGCGATGAGTGAAGTGAGTGAGTGAGTGAGTAGGCCCAATCGACCACCCCTGTTCTCTTCCTTTTTCTCTTCTCATCCCTTCCCTCCTGTTCCTTGGGTCGGCAACGCGCTTGTTATACTTCAAGTGTCGCAAGAGTTCATAAGCGTACGGCTACTGCTTACTATCAGGCGGACCGTATGCCTGTTTGCCAACCGTCATGATATAAAGAAAACGCACAATAATATTTTTGTTACAAATTATCACATTACAATTCCTTGAATTTTTTGGCTTTTATAAATATAAACCTTCCTCTTGAATCACTATATCTATTACTAAAAACTGCGCTAAAATCCGTTGAATAGGTTAAAAGATCTAAAGGAACAGACAGCGGAAGTAACTTAATTTTATACTATGGTAAAATTACATAATAGTATTGCTGTGAGTACATATCGATAAAGTATACAATATATAATACGAATGCTTTAATTCTAGACCTACTTCATTATAGTATTTCATAGACTATTTTTCATAGACCTAAATAGGGCTACTATTAAAGTTATACCTAGTGCATAAATGAAATCTTTTTGTGAGGGCTGTCCCTTTATCACGGCTGAGTCTCTGTACTCGCCCCCCCGCCCGGTAACGCTGTCAAGGCCAGTAGGGCCAACAGTAATACACATTCCGAAAAAAAAATAGTGCATAAATAATTTAATATCAGTCTGCGAACAGATGAGTATTTTATATAGTAGCGCATACGGTGTGTAGTCAGTTTAATATTTCTTTATTACCTTATGCAGTTTAATCATTTAATAAGCTTGCTATTATTATATTATGTTGCGATAATTTCAGTCACTATATAAGATTTCATTATAATAATTTATAAAATACAGTTAGTAATTTGATTAACAATGTTTTCATGACAACTTAAGTTGTAGAATAGGGCATGTTAGGAATTAAAATGACATACTCATTATTTCTTAATCATAAAGAACATACTATTAACAATTCAATGTTAACTATATTTACGAATAATTACAATTCTACAATCATGTCTACGGCGATTGGTGGTGGCAAGAATGTTAGCTGCATATAACTAAGTCCCAAGCCCGATTCTTTGGGGTAAAACTGATCCAGCCTTTCTATCATCTATAAAGGCAATGAGACTTTGTAAGATATTTTAAAAATTGCTAAGCACTAACGCTCCATGGCTCAAGTGTGTCCACTGCAAACGGCACAATTATGAAATTTGGAATAATTTAATTTTTTACATATATTTAGCTTAATCAAAAACACATTTATAAATTAGGAATCTATTTGAACCTGTTAGGTCAAACGTGTCTGTCTCCCGACATTAGGCCTATTAATGTATCCCTCCATCCCAGAGGCCGCTAAGCTGTTAGCTCGTTGTCGATTATTTAGCGATTACCAAAATAGGAGCTTGCGGTGGGCGCAATTTAATTTATCGACGTCGGTGGTATGTTATGTACATCACTATTGACTACCGGATGCTCTGCAAACTGATAGGTACTCTCCGCATTGCCTATATTTGCCATACCCTCTGGATATTAGATCATGGTAACGTTTTAATTAAGTGATTGCGTCCGATCATAAACAAATTCGCCAATGTTTACTACGAACTAAATTATATTTGGGTGTTTGTGGTTATAATTACATTACGTTAATCAATACTTAATTCAAATGAGGCGAAATCGAAAATGGAAGTAATTAAAATATATGTATTTAATGAATGATTTATAACTGCCATTGAAGTTTGGGAATAATAACAATAACTGTTACCTAATTACGTAAATACAAACAATAATTAATGTATGATTTATAATTAATTTTACGAAGCGGATAATTTAATTGCAAAATTATTTCAGTAAATTTTGTTACAATAATTATTATTTATATGATAATAAATTTTATAATGGTTTATTCCTTCATCTTCTATACGTTTCTGTATCGTGCGTAAGATGTGCGCGCACGAAAAGATTTCTATCAAAAAAGGTTGTTATTTTGAAGCACGTGAACTTAGAATGAATAGGCATAGCTAGTGGTATAAATAAACACAACACAATATAAATATTGAATACCATTCGCGTGGCCTTACGTATAAACGCCTTGAGGGAGAATAAATAATAATAAATAAACTCAACGGCCCCCATTAGGATAGTAATATCCTGTGTGGGGGTTCCGGAAACACACATCATGACAAGGACACCCAGAGCGGAACTCATGCCTGTATATGTGTATAGTCAATACAAATATTTGCTCCGAGCGGTGATTAAACCCGTGACGGTACCACGATAAGACCCGGTTCGGTACCACTGCGCAACAACGTCAACCAATTAAATTAATTCGGTCCTAAAATGTTCTTGTAATTAGCAATCTTTTTACTACTTTTATGTTCTCTTCATTTTTTTAAGCTCGATGCAATTTCTAATCTTTTTTTGTTTTTTTTAATATTTAAAGTATTACTGTCTATTGACTTATTTTTTTATTTAGTTAGTTCTTGCTTATATGTATTACTCCGTGCTACCATTCCGAACTATAAAATCTTTGTGTTTATTGTTGTTTTAATTATCTATCTAAGGAGACTTTTTATAACAATATGACGACGTTGAGGCTCAGCGGTAGCGAAATTCCCTTAAGCACCACAGGTTGCAGGTTCGATTCCCTCTCGGAGCAGATGTTTGTGTTGAACATGTAGGCACGTTTTCCGTCTGGGTGTGTTTGTCCTTGTCTTTGTGAATATTTCCAGGATATAACTACCCTTAAGGGGGCCGTTGAGTGTGTAGCGGGTAACGTACACTTACATCGAAAAAAAAATTCAAATGGTAAACCCTCTCAGTCCGCTTTTTAGAAGTCGCTGTATAAATAAATCTGCACACTGCTAGCATATGCCAACCGATTCAATCTTAATCCGACTGGCTTATTCAAGCACGTTAACAAGTATGTACATTGTTTGTTCAAATAAAGAAAAGCGCAAACCCTTCAAGTGTATCAGCGTATCACTAATATCGCGAGTTTCGAATCGATTGCGCGGACGCGGCAACCCCTTATCTCGGCTGTGCGCACGTGTGAATCTCGTTCAATTTTAATTTCATGCTCAAACAATGACGTTATCGAGCCGGCTATTATTTTGTATCACCGAGGGTTGAGTTCATCTAAACCGGCCCGATAAGCTCTCAGCTCTTTGTCGTCTTCTACGATCATAGCTAATTCGAGATCGTGGATACGTTCGGGACTACTCAATGGGTACTTTTAATTTGTCATTAGAATATCGGGTTGTTTATAGGAAGGTACGTTATCTAGTTCCCTTGTTCAGTTTATCTATTCTCGGCTTTCACATGTTTAATTAAAACGTCTCGGCCGCTGTTTGTGAAGCAATATAATTTTCAGACGGATCAAGTCTTCTTGTTTAAATATTTAAATCCAAAAGAGATTGTATAATTATAATATTATTTGCAGAATTGTACATTGATTGATATAATCGTTATGAACAAACATAATTTTTTTTTTTTTTTTTTGCTTTTAATGACGTGTCCTTTAATTATTTAAAGACACTTTATTGATACTAAGATCTAGCCTAGAAAGACTAATAAGTAATTTAAATCTAACATAAATTGCTAAGTAGAGTAAAACTAAGAATGTGTCCATCAACAGTTTTCTTACTGTCTCTATTAAGGAGAAGGCACTTTGTTCTTGCATCTTTATATATAGTTTAAGCATAATATGATTTTGATAATTTGATTTGTTATGATATTTTTTTTTAATATTTTTCTATCGCTTTACAAAAGAGGTCGTACTGCGATTAATTAACAGTACATTACGCACATAGGCAGAAAAGAAGGACATTCTTAAAGGTGGATTATTAAATAGATGACAATCGCGACGTGGTGCGTATACAATTTTTTTCCTACGATGAAAAGTTCGCTTTTAGTCCCTGTTACGAGAGATAAACATATGGTTGCTAGGTTACCGGGAGGTAAAGTGAGTTTATGATTGCTGGGTTACCAGGAGGTAAGGTCCTCGTACCAGGGACTAAAAGCGAACTTTTCATCAAGGTAAGAAAAAATTAGTAGTGGTAAAAATTAGTGGTTTAATATATAAATAAATAATAAGTAATTTGACGACCTTGTGGCGCAGCGGTAGCGAACCTGCCTTAAGTGCCACATTTTTTTCGGCGTCGGGATGTGACGACCCCATCGCCCGCTGTTGGGATAACCTCTGTCATAGCAGAGATTATTCCACCAGTGCAATCAGTCACACTGGTGATAGGTATTTTGTTGCAAGAGGCCGGCTAGGTAGGTACCACCGCAGTATCAAATATTCTGCCGCCAAATAGTAGTGCTTAGGCACTACTGTGTTCCGGTTTGAAGTGCACTGTACGCTAGTGAAATTACTGGGCGGACGAGATTTAAGAACGAATATCTCGAGGTTGGCAACGCGTGAGTGGCACCTACTAATGGTGCTGCAAGCGCTCATAAACTACGGCAACCACTTACCATCATGTGGGCCGTATGCTTGTTTGCCAAGTTCTCACATAAAAAAAAAGGTCGCGGGTTCGATTACCGCTCGGAGCAGATGTTTGTATAAGCCATACAGGCATGTTTTCCGGTCTGGGTGTGTTTGTCCTTGTCATTGTGTATGTTTCTGGACCCCGACACAGGATATAACTATCCTAATGGGGGCCGTTGAGTCTGTAGCGTTTATTATATTATTATTAAATAGAATAAAAATATGAAAATAGCTATATAGGCGTCTATCCATTTATCGTATCTCTAAGCAAAGAGATAAAGATATAGGTTCCAGTCAAGGACTTCTCGAAATTTTACAGTGTAGAAAACTGCAAAAATAAGCTTAATTAATGAATTAATTTTTATATACCTATTTTAGGACCTCACTACAAATTTTTGTAGCGGTTTATAGATTACACGTATTTTCTAAATATCTTATAGATAGGGCCAATAGTCTCCGAGTAAAATGACTGTGACGTACGGATGGACTGACGGACAAGCGGACATGATGAAATTATAGGGATTCCATTCTTGCCATTTGGCTACGAAACCCTAAAAACGAATACACAATTATACCTAATATGTATATTCTCCATGAACGAGTATGAGCTATAAGAGGAACTAGGGAGTAAGGTAGGGAGAGTAGAAGAGGACATAATATTAAATCAGTAAGCGTTTTGATAACCGTGCACATAAAGGGTTGGATAGCCAATATACGCTAGTTTGGCCCATGAATACATCTCATTTAGATTTAAAGTTAAATGTGATACCGTATAAACTGTTATGAGTTATTATGTAAATGTGCTTGATAAACAAATTAAAAAAGCTATTCGAATAATTGAAAGAAAAATACGCAATAAAAAAATATGCGTAAGAACGTTTAAATAAATCACTTTCAGATCTATTACGGGCGCATAAATAATAAATATTAAAACAGTTATAATGGTAGTAATAGCGTTGAAGTTACAGTACTTAATATTACGATTGGTGATTAAGATTCATTTGATTTAAAGTCTGTCCCTTACCTTTCTTTCTACCACTGACGTTGACTCACTGGCTACAATGAAAATATGCCGTAATATTTAATGAAAATTTATATAAAATTATAAGCAAGGGTTAAAGCGCCGATTTCGTTCTGTTAACGCTAGAGTTGCGGATTCGATCCTGACCTCTTGGGCTTCTTGTAAGCGCAATCTACGAGCTTATTTGGAGGGGCAATAGGAGTGCTAGCAATGACTTGAAAAAGTATTGCTTTATTATATTCTTTAAAAAAAAATAGCCAATTTTATCGAAACTAGACAGAGATTAAAGTAACCAAAAATTTAGAAAACAATTTTACCTCGTCATCTGAAACCGATTAAAAATGTAATTATAAAACTATATTCATTTAATAATTAAAACCGAAGACACGAGAATCAACAAAGGCAAAATTTTAATAGACAAAATATTCTATCAAATGTCAAAGAACCCTTTATTTGAAATTGAAACAATCAAACCGGGATAAATTTTTAGTTGGCACACGTAAATCATGTTTGATTTCAATTAACTGTCCAGACGCTGTAGATGAATACCAAGCTTTCTATTTTCCGCAATAATGTGAAAATATTGCACCGCCGTCTGCAGAGTAAATTTAAATGTGAAGTCTTTTTGTAAACATTCTATTTACCGAATATCAGACAGTTGTGTACAATTGTGTGTAGTCCCAGAGGTATTGAACATTTGGAATCAATAATGAAAGTAGTATTGGGTAGCTTTTTGTCGAACGTCTACCTCTTTTAGTGTTAATCTTGATTTCTTTGTTATATTTTAAGTATTTTTTAGTATCAAAAAAGCTTAGTGACTTGTTTGATGGTGAGAAATTAGCATAGCCTGTATTTATCAGCGACGTCAAGGGCACCACCGTGATTTAAGTAAGCACCTAAAGTAAGTAGTGGAAGACGAACGAACGATAGAAACGGAAAAAGAAAGGATCAGAACATTGCATCTGAGCCTCCACTCACAGTCACTGACCAAAGTGCAGTAGTACACCGCTTCTCACGTCGATATTCTGATATAACTTAGTACTCTCCCATCAATACATGCTCATGGTGAAAACAGCTACTTAGACCAGGGGCTCCCGAAGTGAGCGTTGCGACGCCCTTGGACGTCGTGAAGACGTTTTAAGGGCGTCGCGATATCGTGTTCATTAACCTTCTTTTTAACATTTAAAAATATTTTTATAAGATATAAATAGATATAATCTTCTATTTCATATAGACAAACATTTTATTTAACACAAATAGGGACTAAAATTTTCTAAAGTAAGGGCTAAAGTCTGATTAACTTTTTCTACTTTATTCTCTCATAATATAGACATTATTAATGGATTTAAATAATTTCAAATATTAGTTTCAGGCTGGTACCAAATATTATAACGATATTATGTTTTTCAAAGATAGAGGAAATGGTAAAATATCCTATAACTAAATATAAATGGGCCCAATATCTGAATTGTGTTTGTGACCTTGGCAATAGAGATTGGCAAGCATGCAACCCACCTGATAGTAAGCGGTTGTGTTGTCGTAGCCTGTGAACGCTTGCAACACCATTCAATTAATAGGTGTCACTCACGCGTTCCAAACCTCAAGCTATAGGTTCATAATTATCTTAACCTAGTAATTTCACTAGCTACAGCATCTTTCAAACCCAAATACATTAAATGTATACTACTAATAGACAGGACATAGCGAACAAAATCTTAAACCAATACTTATGTCCTAGTGGACAAAAGTTGCTCAGTCTAGGATGGCACGCCTGCCTGTCAAGTTGTTTTTGTGTTCGCTCTATAAACCATAAGAACATCATTTTCCGAAAAATATGCTGAGTTGTGCACTATGCTACTGCAAATCTCGTTATGGTTAAAAGTGAGGACCTAACTTAGATTTTAAATTTTCGTTAATATTTTTTATATTTAGTCAGTAAGTTGATTAAAATTCAATATTTTTCATAAAAAAGTTCTAGAACATCTGAAAGATTATGATATACATCACAATATCTGACAGAAAAATTATGGACGAAAACTTTTTATTAATCTAATTTAACCCAATAAATTATTAGTTGTATAAAATTACATTTACTTTGTTGGGTAAAGGTGACATTGATAGCTTAAACTTTAATTATTAGTTTATCAATATCGTATTTCAAGAGTCTAGACGAATACAGCTAATTGAAGATCAGTACATTTCAGATACACCTGAATATCAGTCGGGATAAACGTAGTCCAAGACATATAACTTTTATGTTGAATTTGATTTTTTATCATTATAGGGTACACCAACGTTGTAATGGCGTAACTTCTAATAAGAAAACTTGTAATAGACCGTTTGAAGTTGGATCCCGGGAATGTTATTGGACTAATGTAGTCAAAGCGATGGTTCTATAATAACGCTAAGAAGAACGTTATTGTGCTCACGCTTTAAATAATTAGATAAAACTTTATTCGACGTCTTCTTATACTCAAATCAAGGCAAGGGGTGTACCATGAACTTTTAAGTAACAAATGTATTGCGATGCAATTCAATTCAGGTACTAAATCGTTTTACTACCAGATTCATCGTTCACATAGTATATGATACCATGACGTATATACATACATATATCATGTATACATATACATGGTACGAACTAGCGATGCACCTCAGTTTAGGTCGTTTTCACAATAAGATTTCATGGTAGTTTGTATTATTAATACCATTACTTTAATACTTGTTTATGTGTAACCCAGTTCGTTATACGTAAGATCGTTTTACCTTAAAATTATTTATTTTATGAATATTAGCAATGCATTTTCAAATCATTACTAATATTCCTATTGACCGTCTAACTGTGTCAACTCTCTGTCTGTGGCTTATTAAAGTAAATTAAATCCGATAATGCCAGTTAATGATATGATTATTTTTTTATATATTTTTACCATACCTCCATTAATAATAAAATTACAGATCAATTTCATATGTTCCTTTTGAAAATGTATGATATGATAACAGAGCATAATTAATTTCAAACGAGTTGAAAATCTCTTGTTTACTCGACTGTATCAGGAAGTTATGTTATACGAGTGTATGTGTCTAATTATTTGATACTCTGTAGCCAAAACGGCTTTGTAGAAAATGTTATATAGAGTAATGGTAAATTCATTTTAACCGAGTGTAATCAATTTTTAAAAATTAAGTACCAGGACACGTACGAAGTGTGTGTATTAAATTAAATATAGCTATTGTATAGTTAACGTAAAAGATATACGTTAACTATAAATAGCTGTCACATTTGTCACATCACGAGCCGCATAATGTTGCATCAGGTAAAAACGACTAGACTTAAAAGTATCACTACGTATAATAAAACAAAACGCCTCGTCATGTCACGTCACGTGTGTCTGTTAGCGATGAACTCAAAAACTACTGAACGGATTTTCATACGGTTTCCACTATAGATAGAGATTCGTGAGGAAGACTTAAAGTTATAGGTTTATATAAATTAGTTGACATATACCGTTACTTGTTGAAAATGTCTGAAAAGATCAAGCCGAATCCTTTGTTGCTACAGCAACCGGCGTTCCCAGTTCCCGGTTCCCGGGTCTACTAGTTTCAAATAATAGCCATCATCAATATTTCTCATTATATTTACATATAAAATTTAATGGCACAGACAACAAAATAAGCCCCTTTATGTAAATAAGTAGCAGGACCCAGAGCATTGCAACTCAGTTATCAGCTCCGCCCACTGATGGAAATTCTTGTTTACATTATCTCAATTAAGTCTACGTTTTGTTTGTTCATCCGCTACCGAAAACAGCACTTTGAAAATTTTGTTTGTACCGTAATAAACAACAACTCCAAACACGTTAAACAATCGTACAAAATCGACGCGATAAATCCAACCGATGAGTTTCCGATATTAATTATAATAATATTTTGTGGAATAATTATTAATTTATAATCCGTGATATTTAAATGTGCGGTTTTTAATTGATTTGACCTTACGCTTATTTACGTAAGTATGATTAAATGTGTATTATAAATTGCGTTGTAGTTTATACTCTTAATTGATAATTAATATTTCATAACTAATGAAGAGATTACCATTATATTTTTGTATTAAATTAAACTCAAATTAACTAAGCAAAATTTTTTGTTTTCTCTGTAGCAAAATTATTAAGATCCTTTAAGTCGTTTACACATGAAGCTATTGTATTTATGTCTTAACGATAAAACAATATTATACCTCACCTTAATTACATATCAAGAATTATGAAGACTAAAAGTTTGACTTGTATTCTTTTCACTCATAAATAAATTTAAAAACTTTAACTTTATTGGATCATTAGAATAGGATTATATAATTCCCTTTAAATTTGGAGTCGATGGTATTTCTAAGTGCTATCTATGCAATAGTGGAATCTAGATAAGACAACGCTGGCAGTGGCAAGCGTTAATTGAAATCAAACAGAGATTAGACGCGATCGTGGTTGGTGCACATTGCATTTAATATATAATATTATCAATAAGATGCATTTGACTTTAATTTGCGTTTTATAATTATTTTTCTAAAATCGAATGACTTGATAAACGTTTCTATTTATATTAATACAAGTAATATTATATTATATTTTATTTAGAAAGTTTTAGTTACAATACTTAGATAACTACATAAAATATGTATATTATGGCTTATAATAATATATTAAATCTGGAAAATAATCTACATCTAAATCTACTTTAAAGCGAGTTTCATTGTCACAAAAAAATGATATAAAAAATAAATGGCACTAAATTTTTTGTATAATTTAGTAGCACAACCCTCGCACAATCTAGTCGTGTTTCAAACTTTATAAATTTTTCAATCCGTGAATCATATAGATCGCTACGCAGCGAGCGATAATTAAAATCAAACAGAGTTCATCCACTTGATCACAATGGAAACTTAGCATGTTCTGGAACTTTCGATTGCACTTCGTGATTCTTTGTCGCATTTCTATAATAGATTAATACGAGTATATTTCCTCAAAGATATATATGAAATTTAAATGAAAAGCCTTTTGTTTTCGGTATGAATGAACCTTGTAGTAGAAGTAGAGCCATGATCCTCCCAGCACAAATGGGCTGCCTCAACCGAGGAGTACTTCCTCTGGCGAAAAATCGGGTAAATTAAATTCAGTAATTAATATCAATTATTGGTACTGTTGCGTTTCGTGCGGTGTGACAGCGCTGGAGGCCCAATCTCCCACCCCCTCTGTTCTCCCTTCTCAATCATAACCTCGTATCCATCGGATTGGCAACGTGCATGTGATACTTCAAGTATCGCAAGCGTTCATAAGTTTTTTTTTATGTTACAAGTTGGCAAGCAAGTTTACGGCCTATCTGATGGGAAGCGGTTGCCGTAGCCTATGAGCGCGCGCAATACCATTAGTAGATGCCACTCACGCGTTGCCAACCTCTAGATATTGGTTCTTGACTCTCTTTTGCTTAGTCGATTCACTAGCCTACATTACCTTTCGAATCGGAACACTGTAATGCCTAAGCACTACTATTTGGCGGTAGAATATTTGACACTGCGGTGGTACCTAGCTTCTTGCATCAAAAGACCTACCACCAGTGTGACTGATTGCACTAGTAGAATAATCTCTGCTGTGACAGATATTATCCCAACAGCGGGCGATGGAGTCGTCACGTCACAACGCCGGTTGCTATGACTGCTCACCATCAGGAAGACCGTGCTTGTTTGGCAACCGTAATGAAAAAAAAAGATCAATATAAAGGTAAAATATCGATGGTACATAAATTAAAATGAGCTAAGAATAACCAATTACAGTACCCTTACAATATTTCCAACGATTTTCGTCCCTTTACGATCATTTACATTCGTTACAAGCCGAAATTTAATATCGCTACGTGCACTCAAGTCATTAAGCGGAATTAAAACAAAATAAATTCAATTTTGCCATAAGTTTAAAGCGAGTTTCGAGAAATGTTTCGTTATTTTATTATACCAAGTAATTCAAGGCGCAACCTTTAAAGGCAAATTCTCTTGAAATTTATCTAAAAATAAACGGTAACAACCATTGCCCTTCCATACTAACATAACTATAAACTAAGGACCCTTGCATACAGAAAAAGTGTCCAAAGGTTCCCTGGTATTTCTTCGTAATGAAAACTTCGTACTTAATGAAAAAAGTCAAAATCAAACCTCTTTATCAATTTGAAAGACCTATCTCCAAAGATAACTCACAAATTGCCCTACGTTGGATTTTTTTTTAACCCTCAGTTACATTTATGGACAGCTACCCTTAATTTTTATATATTTTAAGATTTCATTACAAAATCTTGTAGCAGTTCATGAAATATACGTGTATTTTTTTACTAAATTTCGTATAGATAGAGCCAATAGTCTCCAAGTAAAATGACTGTGATATACAGACGAACAGACGTACGGACGGACAGACGGTAATGGTGAAAGTATGAAGTTTCCGTTTTTGCCATTTGACATTTGGCCCATTCACTACACATTCATCACTAATTATATTATACGAATATTTAAATTTATAACCTCTTAACCAACCATAACATATATAAATATGTTTTTTTTAAATAATAATAATAAAAAAATATATTTATATATGCAGCAGTAGCTGAATTTATTACGCAGTCGTAACTCAAATAAGTGAATTCGCTTTTATGTAGGAAAAACTTAGGAAACTCTGAAATTGGTTGAAACCGAACAATGGATCTTCAACAATGCCGGTCACGTTTTGTCGCCTTAAAAATACGACGCTTAAATCCATAAAGTACTCCCAGTATTACTATTCCTTTTAAGCAGTTCCTTTCAACATCACAATATTATAATATTAGATTTTTTCTTATTAGAAGTCCACGAGCTATTTGATTATTTCGCTTTCTAGAACTATAAAGTTTTATCTTCAAGTGCACTGAAGCGAATATTCACTAGCTTTCATTGAAATAGCAATATTAATTTCTAAACTCCTTTAAGTTTATTCTTGACTTGATAAAATCTTATTATATTGTAAATATCAATTTATTTTAACTACATCTTATTGCTAGAACAAAAACGCTAAGCTTAGCTTAATGTAGCTTTACTTTTCAAATAAAAAAATTGATATAATTATCATATTCTGCCGATCATTCTTAAATATTCTGTTAATATTTAAATTGTGTGTGATAATAATAATGGTAGTAAAATAATTACCTGAATAATGTATGAAACAAAAGGCAATATTTAGAACTGCGAATATAAGATATATTTATTGAATATGGCTATTGACAAGTACCTGCATTTGTGACTGCAAAAGATTTTTATTATTTGTTTAACTCCCATAATTATCAATCAGACCTCGTTTCGCTTGATCAAACAAGACAAAAACATTGAAAAATCACGATCTTATTTTAATAAACAAATAATTGCTAACAATGTTAAAGTTTGTTGAATCTTGATACTCAGTGCAAACATGCCAAGCCCAAATTAAGAATCTCGACGATTTTTTAAAAATCATTTTTATGTTTGAATACTGCAGTCAACTAAAATACCAGCCTATTTTAATAAATATACATATTTACAGTTCTTATGTAAAATTACTAAGATTAATAATTTCCATGAAACAATTATAACTAAAACTTTTGGTATAGTCATTATCTTATTGTAATTCTTTAATTATTTATCAGCGTTAATTCATTAGACGGTGTTTTGAATATTAGAATCGTGAACCCTGGAGACTGAAGCAAATGGATGCATCCCGAATGTATGGATCTGAACCCATTAGTATGATAACGCCTACGTCCGTTAAACTTATTAACGCGGTTTTGTTAGTTTCAATGATGGTCTGTTGGGATATCAATGTAAAACCTCTGTGTTTTTTTCAACATTATGGTGTGTCGGTGTTTAAAACATTAATATGATTTGATTGAAATTGTCAGATAATTAAGGTTTGATTTGATTACTTTAATAGAATACTACATACAACTACAACTGTTCTTTATAAATCAGCAAATGTTTCATAGAATAGTGACTTTAAGGTGTCTTCTAAATGGTAATAATATGATAAATCTAGTGGTAATAGGTCGTAACAAAATGTGTTCTCAAATATTATATGATAACTTGAGCTTGGTACAGTTGTGGCGTTGTGGGTAGCAGGTCTGCGTTTAGTCTCGATGGTTGCGGGTTCGATTCTCGCTCGGGCAGATGTTTGTTAAATTTCTGTCTCGGTCTGGGCGTTTGTCTGTGGGTCTCCCCACCGTGCCTCGGAGAGCACGTTAAGCTGTCGGTGCCGGTTGTTATCACATAACATCTGATAATAATCTTTAACTCTTGATAAGTAAATTGCTCTTATCCAATGAGTTACTGGTTCACCCTTAAGGTTGCGGAGGTCAGATGGTTTTTAAACGCTCTGTGTAAAAACTAGTAACCCGTCAAATCCAGATAAGAGTAATAAGCAGACCCTGGGTACAAAATAAAATACCAGGAATAATGCTATGACGAAGAACTTGAGTTTGGTAATGCTTAAACAATTTTAGATTAACTCATTTCGTTAGTTTAAGTGCACTAGTTAGCTAATCTAATATTATAATTGAGCAATCAAAACTATTAATCAACATGTAAGAACAAATTCTCAATATTATTAATACATTACAAAAATTTAACACGACTGACGATAGCTACACATCGTATTGTTAACTGTAATCAGATTCACTTAGTTGTTACTTATATCTCGGCTACAATTAAAAAGAATATAATAATGCCTCATTTGTAAAAACATTGAGCTATTGATTCTATAGAACGTAACAAAGAAATATAAATATCACATACGCAATACAAACAAATACTACTTTACCTAATTACGCTCCCTCTCAGACAGTGGGGTCTATTACCCATCCATCCATCCATTAAATAATGATAATAATAGATCAAATAATTGTGGCCATATACATTATACATACGTAGTTCATAAAATACAACAATGAACTGCTACATATAAATACAGTAGATGAATAAATTATTAGAATTATCATCAGTTTTGTTCAAATCTTACCTACACCATAAATCACATACTTTATTCAAACTCTACTAAATAATCCGAAAGCATCATTGTTCTTACTAACATTACGTAAATAGGAAACCGTACCCGAAAATCCGAGTAATCTCATTAATCATCTTTGATATTCAATACATTGACACGCGGGCAGCCATTACGGAATTCCGTGGATTTTATGATGTTTCAATTTCTATAGACATGGGCGGGAATTATTGGAATAACAACGCTTAGGCATTCGGATATGCAGACGACCGTCGGTATGCGATTCTATTGATTGCTCGTTCAGCTCCGTTTATTCACGGGGAGATTACGGTTTCAGTTATTTGATTTTGTTAAACATCGATAATAGTTTGTTACCCGACTTATATAAAGGAAGGATCTGAATTCTGGTAATTATTTCTGTTCATAAATAATATAAATAAGCGCAACACACTCAACGGCCCCCACTAAGATTATATATTATATCGTTCATATGTGTTGGTGGGTTGGAAACATACACAATGACGAGGACAAACACACCCAGGCCGGAAAACATGCCTGTATATTAAATACAAATATCTGCTCCGAGTCGGAATCGAACCCGTGGCCTGTGGCGTTTAAGGCAGGTTCGCTACAGTTGCACCACAATGTCTACGAAGTTGATACTTTCGCTAGATAAGATATCGTTTCGGGCTGTACGTTCGTAATCATCTGATTATGATTTCGGAAGTAAAAAATAAAGTTTCTCAAACTAAGGGTTGGAGTAAGATTTTAAAGAAAGTAGCAGTAATGCTTACTCGGAATCAATTGATTGGTAAAAATTGAAGTCAGACAGACTTTAAAAGCTGTCATAATTATATTTAAATTTTAATTTTAATTATGTATACATTTTGAGATTACGTTTATTAAGATTTGCAATGAAAAATGTGAAAAATAAAATCCTTGACTCTATAGTAGTAAAGTCTTTGATTTATTGTATCTATATGCTTAAATAATTTCTCAACTTTTCCCTACCAAGCTTATTTCACACTGTTCGCACATGGCGGTGTATCTCATCAGATTTCTCGAGAGTACTGCGAAAAATATACCCCAAAACAATAGGATTTAAACAAATATCATTTTTATAAGAAAAAATATATTTACTTTTACATCAAACGAGTTTTTCCGTCCATGAAAATACTTTCTCAGTAAATTCCTTTGTGTTAAAGAAATTGTAGGTTAAATAATACTTAGAATTTTTATATCACATTATTAATATACCTTTGATAACCGCTGTGGCGTAGTGGTAATATCTATCTTGAACTTCGATGATCACAAGTTCAATTTCCGCTTGATGCAAATGTTTGTAAATTTTATGTGTGTTTTCCTTGTGGTTCTCTCCACCATACATCACTTAAAGTTATTGTTCCCGGCTGTTATCACTTTATATCTGATAATAATCGTTACCACTTAGAAGGCAACTTACTCTTACTCTAAAAGTCACTGGTTAATATTTAAAGGGCTTAGAAGGTTATATGACAATCACTAATAGCAAGTAATCTGTCAAATATGAAATACTAAGCTGATTTTCTTTGACGTATAAATAAATCATGATAATCTTTTATCAAATGAAATCCAGAATTAAATTTAGAAATATGAAAACAGTAAAAGCTTAAAACTTACAACAACAAAAATTTTCGTATTTTTTCGTCAAACCACATCACTAATCCCGTAACATTTCCTTTTACACGTACAGAATTTTCCTATCGAAAAAATATATAAAGTTACCTTATCAAATGACCGTGGTTATATCGAAAGTGTGAAAGCATGTAAAAAAGTGTGGTCTCTGAAAGGGGAATCTCGCATGACAGACGTTGCCGCAGGCTCTACCTGTTACCCTTACAGGGGTCGGAATTAGGCCATCAGGCTGAAAAATCGATGCCTACCTTCTAGATTCACGAGCACATGAACTGAATATAAAATGAATCTATTACTTATAAGCTCGTGTTTAAGATTATTTAATAGTTGTATTCATACGATTGCTAATAAATAATTTAATTAAATCATATTTTTCATAAAGAGTTGTCGCTAGAATTGATATTAATATAAGTAATTTATTATATTGAGAAAATATATATAAATTACTTAACTTTTCAAGACAAGATTTAAATGTAATTGGTGTTTTAATATGATTCCAATTGAATTTTCAATTAATTTCTTTGATATCCAGTTACAACTTATAACTAAAACCATCTCAAAGTCAAAGTTCGTTTGCCAACTAATTTGCCTTTAAGCATTCCCCGACACCTTGACTATTAAAAATGTAAATTGTTCATAAAATTCTTGAACATTATTCACAATTTAAATTCTTCGTATAAGTATGGCTTATAGTTTTAGAATTTTCTCATAATATAGCGGTAGCATGTCGTTCAGGTCACATAGTCGGTGTCTCCATATTTCATACTTGGACGCGGAATGTCTGGCATGCGAAGGCTGCACGTTAAGTGTTGGTCAGCGTCAGGCATTTCTGACTAGCTTCATTACTATTTCATCATGCAAACTTATACGAAATTGAGGGATACGAGCAACGTTTGAACGATCGAGCAATTGAATATGCTATATTTACGTTGAGTTATAAATGAAATGGAAATAATTATATATCTATGTTTTCTTACAATATATTACAAAGGTGCAAACAAGAGCCTAGTTTAAATGGTCACTGCCTATAGATGCCAGCATGAAAATTTCCACTAGCAAGTTATCGACCTAAGAACAACTAGAACCGGAAACGGTGGAGAAGTCTTAAATGTTGGTCTCATCTCTAAATCAATCACCAAATTGCAATAGTATGCTATATTGCTGCTTCACGACAATAAGGGTGTTACTAAATATGTTTAGAAAAATTGCTACGATAAAAACCTTGCAATATTCGATAACGTATAGCCATAACCTACTATAACAAGAACTCTATTTGATTTAATTGTGACGCGACACTACAATTAATATTTACACATGCTGGCGTCTATTGTGGAGTTTTTTTTACAAGAGTGTGAAAAAGAAGGCTCTGTTGTTCAAAGGTGCGAACCGAGTCTCATATTACCAATAGACAAAACGGTCCAACAGCAAAAACAACCACGGACCGCGAGATATATGTTAGCATGTATGGTGAGCCATTTTGATTTCAACGTCACGGCTGCAAGATTCAATTTTGTAAGACAAACGACACAGATTGGTCGTATTACGTTCCGTAAATATACTTTATACTTGAAGACTCAGAATAGACAAAAGTCACCCTGTTGTGGTCGGGTTTTCATTTAATTTTAGACTTTATTATGAAGCACGAAGATTGATGTTCAAAATTTATTAAATTTTCACTTCCATTGGAAAATGTCATCGCTACAGAAATAGGCGTAAGTGAACGCGTCAAAGTGTAAAATGAGGGGTTTTGCGCCGTGTCAGTGAAAGTCATTAGGAATGGAATGGATGAAAATTGCGTGCATACTTACCTCTCTAAGTTAATATGAATAACGTGACGAAATGAAAATCATCCAGAGTTTTTCGCATTTAATATTCGGCATAATTCTTCCAATACCCAATCCAGTTCTATTTTAAATATGACTTCTATATATTGAGATAAAGATACTGGCCCAAACAATAGTGTAGTGCTATCAATGATACTAAAATCGACATGCGGGCTTAATCAATTGTAGTGGGTTGATGTGTAAATTCAAAACGATACACAGTGCATGGTATACGAATAGCACTATGCTGGGTAAATCAAAGACAACAATGCCTACGGATTGTACACGCGGTGAGCACTTCGCGCCGTTCTCGCTACTTTGTGGATTGAAGCGAAGCCGCCTAAGGAAACAGTTCCTATAATTAAACTTTACCGTTCGCAAAAACTAAGATTGAATATTTCTTATTATTATTTAAATCGGTGGCCAAATGACTTTACTCGGCCTGATGGTTAGTGCTTTTATAGTACCTGTCAGCGGGCTGAGTCTCATGAACCGTAATATGTGGAGAGTTGAAATTTTCACAAAATATGTATTTTTATGATTTGATTATATAAAATAAAATTAAAAAATTTGGAGGGTCCCCATACAAGAAACTTGATATTTTTAACCTACGGTAGTACGAAACTCTATATGTGCGAGTCCAACGCGTACTTTTTGTATGTATGGTAAATAGTACTGTTTTCCTAACAGTACAAAGACAAAAAGCTCATTAAATGGTAGGGAGTTTTGCTCCTTATTTTCACGACTACGTCTTTACGTTCTACATATTCACCTGTAGATTGAAAAGTGTTAGTAATACCTCTTCCAATAATTGCCATCCTTTAAAATAATCTCTTTACATATTATTTTGACAACCTGTTTAGTTCTGGTCAGTTTTTGTTTCAATATATGTGAAAAAAAAATGTTTGAAAGCTGATGCTAACAATGTGGTCCATTTCTGATAATGGCATCCATGACCAAAGACTATAATCTTACAAGTCTTAAATTTGCATTAATCATTAAGTACTATCATTCGTAACTAAAAAATCAGTATCACTACATAGTATAAAACAAAGTCGCTTTCTCTGTCCCTATGTATGCTTCAATCTTTAAAACTACGCAACGGATTTTGATGCGGTTTTTTAATAGATAGAGTAATTGAAGAAGAAGGTTTATATGTATAATAACATCCATTAATTTCTGATCAGAAAAAAAAAAATTGAGGTTTCTAATGTGATGTCGTAAATAATTACATTTAACGCGTGCGGGCCACGGGCAGTAATGAATAAATCAAAACTGGATCGATTTTAATAATTTTTTCAGTGAATGATGGCTATATATTTTATACCCGTGCGAAGCCGGAGCGGGCCCCTAGTGTAAAATAAAATAATTTTTAGAAAAAATACCAACTTCCACACTGAAAGGAAAAAACAATTCTACAACAGAAACCGGTGCTACATGTGGCTATATTTATACTTAGCTCCGACTTCTATTGCCGAAAATAGTTTTTTTTTTATTAGTTTTGAAGGCGGTATTTTCATAACGCAATTTGTATTTGAAAAATGAAAGTTACCAGTAATGAAATATATTTAGAAAAACTTCGACTGTAGTCCTTACGCTACCTTGTGTAGGTAAAGTCACTTTGATATCAGTAGCAGGCTCGACAGATTCCTTTGTACAAAGGCTCACGTCCAGAACACTTACGTTTAAACACTGCAGCTTTTGTATTGCATTTTTAATAATATCTAACTTGGTCACATTTTCAGTAGTACCTGGATGACCGAGCTTTGCTCGGTATTTTTTTTTTTCTTTTGTTAAATAGTGTTTTTTGGAAAGTAATAGTTTTTCGCACAAAAGGAGGAACTTGAAATAAATGGAAAAAAATATTTGGGCTGCAGACATCTGGACTCCAATCGGGGCTTACATTGCCTGAAAACACGAATAATATAATTACATGATACAATTTCATGAAAATCGTTGGAGTCGAGTTATATATACAAGAAATGCTCGTTTAAAGGAATTAGACTATACAAGCAATCTGCAATTTAAAATAATGAGATATTATTACTTTGTCGATCTTTTTTAAAAGTTGATTCAAACAATCGGAAAATTGTGCCTTTTCTATTGGTCCTCCTCCCCTTGTGTCGGCATCCATGCGATACTACAGTTTTTGCAAGCACCTATAGGCTAAGTTGATCACTTAGAGCGCTTTCAAAGTAGCGTTCTATACAAACGTATAAGATCGTTTTTCGAAGCGCGTATAAGCGCGCCATTCACCGTACGAGAATTGACGCACCGAATAAGCGTGTTATAGTTGTAGTCAGAGTGGTAGGCCTTTTATTACGCGAGGTCGGCTAGGTACCACCGCAGTGTAAATTATTCTACCGTAAAGTAGTATACTTTGTTTCGACTTGAACAACACTGTACCCAGTAAAATTATTGAGCAAAGCAGATCTAAGCACCAATTTGTCGAGGTTGCCAATGCCCGAGTGACATTTACAAATGAATGGTGTTGCAAGCTCATAGGCTATGATAACCACTTATCATCAGGTGGGCCTTATGCTTGCTTGCCAACTGAGTCTCATAAATAAAATTCTTCACGAACACTTAATTCAGGTATAAGTGTATTCATTTACTTAAATTTATATTTTAAATTCTTTTAGTGTCGTCTTCACACTTTTAAAGTCTCGTTAAAACTTAGGTATAAAAGCAACAAAAACTGTTTTATAACTTCAAATTTTTACCTCAAAGGCTTTAGATTTAGAACCTTGTATATTATTTGTACGGTTATAACACTATACCTACTCTATAATGTAATTGCTTTGAAATTTTCTTAGAAATTTAGTTTAATTTGAAATATAAAAGAACTCTTTCTGAGAGCGATAAAGTGAACTTATAGAAAAGAAAAAGAAAAAGCCAGTTAAGAAAGAAACGCTGTGGCCGCTCACTTATAAGCTGTTGGTTTTCAATTACTTGATTTCTATTAAAAAAACCACTTATTTAAATAAAAAATATTAAATTATTTTTATGATAACTTTATTCTGGTTTTTATATTCTCATCTACACTAGATGCACTCTCTTATACAAGTATGCTATAAACGAGTTAAATAACCAAAAAAGCTGTATCAAAACAGCAATTTCAGAAAACAAAATTTCCAAATGGTTACACATTAAAATGTATATGAAATTTTAACGTAGTCGTTGATAGACACAAAATGATTATCATTTTGGAACACAAACAGTATACAATGAGAAAATTTAACTACCGTCTTGATTATCTCCTTATTCGTCTTCACAATACAGCATCTAAGACAATGTCCTGTTCATAAAATGCTATATAGGCTCTTGGGACGGCGTCATTAAAATAAGACATAGCCGAAGAGCCAGTATTGTCCTCCACCTTATTCCCGACCGTCTATAATTTTGATAATAATAGTCTAGAAAATATTCCTTTGTCTTAAAGACTACCAGTCGTGATCCTCGTTCGATTATTTTCAGAGAATTCCGTTATATGCCTTCATTGAGTCTCGTTTTCCATTATTGCGTCAATAAGCAAACCGTCCTCTGCATCTGATAGCTTGCCGTTACTATCAGAAATATCCGTAAATAAATCCTTTAATTTTGTTAGGATATTCATAATTAGCCTTAATTATTTGGATTCTTGGCGAAATTACATTAGGCTTTTAACGATAATTCACAGGTAACGATGTAACGCATTGCGGCGACCAAGCACTCTTAAACTATTATTAAAGACCCCGACAAGGGCGTAATTGCGTTTTTCACACCCCACTAAAAGCCATTTCACTAATTTGCAGGTTACGGTTGGAAAATTTTAATTCGAAAATAAAATCATGCTAGAATAGTTTTAAGTGGAGGTAATTTTTCACTTATACCACGTGAATTACATATTTAAAATTTTCTTTGGATTTCATTTTTTTATTATTTTATTGACGGTTGGCAAACAAGCATGATGATAAGCAGGCACTGTAAGCTATGAATGCTTTCGATACTTAAAGTATCACATGCGCGTTGCCAACCGAAGGGATGGAAAAGATGAGAATGGTAAAAATAAGGGAACAGTGGTGGTGGGATCATCGCACTCAAATGTAGTGGGAAATGCAAAAGTACTCTGTTGATTACCGCCGAATTTCTGTACGAGGGTAGTACTACCTCGGTCGAGCCGACCCATTTGCGCTGGTAAAAGCATGGCTCTACTACTTACTACTCATTTCAATTGAAAGCGATAAAACGAGGTCGCACTATAATCATAAAATATTGAATCTCAAAATATTATTTTACCAGTATGAATATTTTATACTTTAAATCAAATAAAAGGGTAAATCAATAAGACGACGCATTTGAATAGCGATTATTAATTAAACTATTTTGCTTTAAAGTCAAATATGAAAGTCAACTGAATGTCTTTTGAAGGTTGTGTTGTAACAAAACCTGAGATATATTAAATTTATATGGTCCTATATGTTTTCAAAGATTTTTGGTCACATAATATTAATATATTTTAATTATATCAAATAGACGACGTGACGTCAATTTTGTAATATACTGAATTTTAATTTATATTATTTATATTTTTCAAAAAGTGTTATAATATAGTAAATAAGTTTTAATACCGATACCTTATATCGATTTAGCTTTATGGAACGGAAACCTAATTAGTTTTCCAAAATAAAAGTAGTGAGAGTCCCGTTAAAATCGGTCCAGGCTTTTCTGAGATTAACTGGAACAAAAAGACAGACAGACCAAAATTTACCGTACCGTAGATGCCTTATATACTCATTTAGTGAAAAGCGGTTAATTTGAATTACAAACCGACAATTTTATTTATTTGTATACATAAAAATATAAACAAATACTTAAATGGCAATCTTACTTAAAGTTTTAAAAGTTACGATTGAGGTCTCCATCTGTGTAATATAAACCTCTATTTTGTCCCAATCTACTAACTTTTTCGATAACCATAAGGAACAAAAAGTGTTCTTCGTTCTCTATTGCGTGAGTCCTAACAGCAAAAGGCAACTCTCAAAGTTCAAACTAATCTTGACCAACTTTCAGAAGAGGCTACTACGCAAATAACTTCTGGAAAAATATAGGTTGAAGGCATTAAACTACGCGGGAAACTTTGTAGGGCTTTACTTTATAGTACATCTGGTACTGTATAAACATTTTTGTTGTGGAATTGTTTTTAAGTTTTAAATCATAAAGATACAGATTTTAGTACTATATTCATATTTTAATTGGTTAGGTTATCGTTTACCAGATCCAATATAATTTTTCATGTTTCTGGACGGTTGTCTCCTCCAAAGACAAAAACCAAAGACAGCGGCAGTGAACCTGCCTTAAGCGTTCCAGGTTCAAATCCCGCTCGGAGCAGATGTTTGTACTGGCCATACGGGCAAATGTTCCGGTCTGGGTGTATTTGTCCTTGTCCTTGTGTATTTTTCCGGACCTCCGACAAAGGATAAAACTATCCTAATGGGGGTCGTTGAGTGTGTAGTATACCTAATATAATTCTAGAGTAACAGCTTTAGTTATCTTTGATAGCTTCCAATTTCATACAATTTTAGTGACAATATCATGCGCTTATTAAAACGTAAATAAAACTATATTTACACTAGGCTTGGCAAACAAAGGAAGTAAAAAATATGTCAGAAGCCTGGCAAAGAGATTTTCATTTTATGAACGACATTAAAGTGTATAGAATATCGCAAAGAAATATAAAAATATAGGTAGGCCTGAAGCCATTTGCAAGCAGTTTATTAAGCCAAGCCAACAAATAGTGAAATTTAAATAAAGAAGCTCCGCTAGGATCAATTACGTTTTTAAAAGACGGCAGCCCTTTTATAATATTTTTAGAGCTTTTCATTAAAAAATTTCTTCAAAGGGACGGGAGCTTGTCTCATTATTGCATAGGATTTGAGAAACTGCGACGAACGACGAAATTCAGACGTTCTACCTGAAGCGAATTTCAAGTTTATTCACTGAATTTTAATTAATTTGGATTAGCAGCAGTGCGTTATTTTTAGTACATTAGATAAAGCTGGACTAAATAGACCCTAGATTTATAGCAGTTTTTTTTTTATAAACGTTGCACACTCAACTTCTACAACCTCAACGGCCCCCATTAGGATTGTAATATCCTGTGTCGGGGGTCCGGAAACATTCACAATGACAAGGACAAATACACCCAGACCGGAAAATATGCTTGCATGGTCAATACAAACATATTATGTTCCGAGCGGGAATCGAACCCGCGACCTGTGGCGTTTAAGGCAGGTTCGCTACCACTGCGCCACAACGTCGTCAAAGTTAGTTAGTTTATATAAATTATTCAAATACCAATATTAATCCGGTAGACCTGATACTCAACTGCATTCATATAATATGTATATATAACCTACGTATGAACAAATGTATACAATATACATACTTATAATAGGGTACATTTGTGAAATGAGAAACGGTGATGATAGTGTTAAATAAGTGTATTTCATTTAGTGAATATAAAAATATTACGATTAGGAAACATCTTAACACTCCTTCTTGATATTTCAGACCACGATTGCAGAAGTAATTGAAACGCCTACTCTTTCGTTTGAGACGGTATTGGTAATAATTTAGGGAAGTCTGCAACATTATTTGACAAAATTCTGTATCTAGAATATAGTTCTAATCAACTTCCTTAAAGAAAATTGTTTATTTATTAATTAATTATTCATTGTTTTTGTTTATGTTAGAAGTTGGCAAACAAGCATACGGCCCACCTGATGGTAAGTGGCAGCCTATGAGCGCTT
The DNA here is from genome assembly GCA_023373885.1 of Hestina assimilis. Lineage (NCBI taxonomy): Eukaryota > Metazoa > Arthropoda > Insecta > Lepidoptera > Nymphalidae > Hestina > Hestina assimilis. Next base: position 7,220,823 of record CM041755.1, on the reverse strand, counting down.
GCAGCACCATTAGTAGGTGCCACTCACGCGTTGCCAACCTCGAGATATTAGTTCTTAAATCTCGTTCGCCCAGTAATTTCACTAGCGTACAATGCCTTTCAAACTGGAACACAGTAGTGCCTAAGCACTACTATTTGGCGGCAGAATATTGGACACTGCGGTGGTACCTACCTAGCCGGCCTCTTGCAACAAAAGACCTACCACCAGTGTGACTGATTGTACTGGTGGAATAATCTCTGTTGTGACAGAGGTTATCCCAACAGCGGGCGATGGGGTCGTCACATCCCGACGCCTTTATGTTTTTACCACAAGAAGCACAAGTCTTCTTGATTCAGTAGATTTTTTGGATGTTATACTATAGTTTTGCCGTTTTTGTTTTACTTGTGCCTTTTATGTAGAGGTATCAGATATTCTATTAGAAATCAGTAGCGGGTTTTGCATTACCGTGTTATGCAAGAGGCCGACTAGATAGGTACCACCGCAGTCCGATATTCTACCGTAAAGGTTTCCATTACTCTGTTTCGGTTTGAGCGACAGTGACTAACGAAATTACTGGGCAAAGAAGATTTAGGAACCAAAATCTTGAGGTTAGCAACGTGTTAGTGACACTTAAAAAACAACTAGTGTTGCAAGTGATAAAAGGCAACCGCTTACCATCAGGTGGGTCGTATGTTTATTTAGGTGCATAAAAAATATTATTTTTACATTTGATGGGTTTCCTTTCAATATGAATTTCACAGTGATCTGTTTAAGAACTCTGGAGATAAAAAGAACGTAGCCCCTAAAAGTACAAGTGCTCAGTATAGTCAAATTACTTTTATTGCTTGGTTTATTAAAATTTTTAAACGATTCAATTTAATATTAATGGGATTGATTATATGAGATTGTAAAATATTTATTTAAAGGTTTTAATAAGATTTTTTTCAATTTGTATGTTAATATTCATACTTGAGCATGGATTTTTCAAACGTCCTCAAAGAGCGAAGAGGGGACAAGACAATAAGGTTAAAATGGCTACGTAAAATCGGACCGTCGGACAAACGAGTGATCCAATAGGGGCTACTTTTTGCTTTCAAAGACTAAAAATGCAGATTTCTCCATCACTCTGGTTGTTAGGAAGACTGGCTCAAAGGATTGAACGTAATTATTACTGCCTAAATGTCTATGTGATTACTCGAATGAAAATTCTGATGATTGTGTAGCTTCAAGCGATACGGTTTTAGCTCGTCATCACATATATAATGTCGAGGTTTTTGCCTTTGTTAATCTTTTTTAATCGCTGTTGTACTGTATGTATTATATTGTATTATAGCACACCGATAAAGTTTACTATATACATACTTAAGTAAGTCAGGCATTTCCATCAGAATATTTAAGAATTTTAATCGAATTTATGCAAATTCTTTTGCCTAGAATGAACTCATTCCACCTTAAAACTTTTTGAAATGAAAATCAAGTTTGGTAAATTTTTTAGAAGCTTTATGTACCAAATCTTATAATATTGAAAAGGAGCGAACGGATTTGCGAAGTTGAACTTTTTCAGTTATTATTCATAAATGCAAATCCGAAAATTTCAGATACAGATATTTTCAAGTAAAGGATTGGGTGGAAATTAAAAATGGAATTTCGTTTTATCTCTGTAATAAAGATTTATTTGATCATAACATTCCTTTCCGCCTTTATTTAATAATAGCCAAAATATTTTATAGGTAAAACATAAAATCACATTTCCTAAGAAGTTATTTTATACTGGACTTGCATGAACAAAGATTATTATTAATGAGGTACCTTTATTACAAAAGTCGTGATTGGTTTTTTTATTATTGGTTTTTCCAAAAAAGTAGACGATGCCATTCTCTAAACTTAACTTTAGAGACACAGACAAAATTACTTTTTCATTTATAAAATTAATCTGGATTTGCCATCAAAAATTACAATGTATTTTATTGTTTCAGATTTGGAAATGTATAAGACGTAGATGATATATGAAGATGGACGACGTTACACAATCCATACGAAGTATGACTTTGATATGGATCCTCTCAGGGCTCATAGCAGTGGATGCCGTCAAAGTTGTCATAGAGCCTTTACCAAAAGGTAAGTTAGTTATTTTATTACTAAGAATAAATTGCTCGAAGCAAATCTACTTAATGACTTAATATTACGCCTGGAGTATAAAGTTATAGTACTTATCTAAATTGATTCCTTTAAAAATTAAAGAGATGGTATTTGACACGTAAGATTATAGAATATTAATTACGTAGCACCAAGAAAAACGTAGATCCTATAAAAGTTAGCCCTAACTAACTTGACTAAAAAAAGTAACTTTTCGACCTGTCGCTCACAGCAAGGTAAACAAAATCTGGCGTCCGTTCTTAATTTACTTTTTTTGACTTGAAGCACGTTGGACGTGCGCCGAACTTCCTCCCCCTGACTTCGTTTTAGTTTCGTTTAATTTCCTATCTCTCTGTCGTGACGTTTATTACGGACGCGCACTCACACCGACATGCTTTTGTTCAGGCGTTGCCACCACAAATAACCAAACCGAAATTTTTATTCGCGGCTCCTCATCTCTCTTCGGTCGCTTTATTGTATTCGCATTAATTTCGCAGTTCACAGCTGCAAGTAACGCTGATTTCTAAGGAGTTTTTTATCTGCCGCCAATGTTCTTTCTTTTGAAAGTGAGAGCTCCTATTAATATTAATTAAAAGTTTGAATAATTGAATAGATTCGGAATTGTTCCCGTTGTTGGGTTTCTCTCGGATTGAGTCGCGGCAATAATTAAAACTTGAGAGGAAATTGGGTTCGAGTCTATTATTTAATATCTGTTCAAAACAGTTTTTGTCAACTTTCGTCTTTATATTATTTGATATGAAGATTAATTTTTATCTTACAAAGTAAATTAATTAGTAGCCTACCTTACTTACAGCACTTAAACGTAGTCTGAGTTCAGTAGTATCTGTAGCGTTTAAGAAATCAAAGTAATACAAGAATGAATGCGGATGAAATGGACGTTTGAAGATCGCATTCTACCTTTTTATGGCATGACTGATTGGCAAACAAGCATACGGTGCGCCTGATGGTAAGCTGTTACCGCAACCTATGAAGGTTTGCGATACTTGAGATATATCATTTTTTGTTTCGGAGTGTCGATTGCTGTTGGCCCTAGTGGCCTTGACAGCGTCACCGGTGATGGAACGGGTCAGGAGACCTCGGATGATAAAAATTGTCGGCGTGCGCAGAGCTCAAGTTGAATCCGTCTCAAGGTCCTTCAGTCCTTCCTGCGAGCTCGAGCATAGTCTTGGGACGTCATGGAGCGGTAGAGATATCTCATGCGCGTTGCTAACCTACGGGATAGAAGAGAAGAGATGCAAAGGGAAAAAGAAGCGAACAGAGGGTTGGAAACTTAGCCTCCGGCGCTCTCAGTCATCGCACGATACACATCAGTACTGATACGATTATATTACGCCGATTGTGAGAGGATAGTATTTACATGGTCGCGCTGGACCATTTATGCTGGCTGGACTACTTCTAAGCTACCTATCAAATGAAACTCAATAGTACTTAACTTACTAAGTAACGTCTATATTCTGTAAGAGAGTAGTACTCCAGTCGAGTCAACTCATTAATTCCGAAAACCAGACACTACTACTATAAATGACAGCTATGTTACCCGTGCATAAATGAGTAGCATTAATAAAACTTGCAATGTAAGTCACGAACTTAAAACAGATGCAATTAAGAGCTTGCCGACGGCATAGTAACGAACGCATTCTTTTATTACTCAAATAAATATAGCCATGAAAATTATTACATTATTCTTTACTTGAAGAGCAATTCATAATCTAAAAAATATATTTTATAAAGTAAATATAAAAAGCTAAAAGTAGGGTATTTTATCGTTAAATTTGTAGTGGGCGGGGCAAGTCCGACAAAATCCTCATGTACTTGTGTACTACATGACCTTAGTGTTAATGCTTGATTTATGGCTTCTGCTACTCACGTGGCAGTAGAGCGAACTGATAGTAAATATAGTGTTAGAAATGCCATCATTCTCATTTTATATGTAGCGATATTTTTGTGGTTAAAGTTTATAATATAATCAGGGGATTATGCGTTATTTAAATTTTTTTTTTTTTCGGAGTGTGTATTGCTGTTGGCCATGACAGCGTCACCGGGCGGGGGGGCCGAGTACAGAGACTCAGCCGACCGTTATTTAAGTTGCAATCAATTCTTTATACCAGAAAAGGGGCTAGCAAGCATACAGCTCGCCTGATAGAAATTAATAACTCTAGCTTATCTACCTATAGATATTTGCACCAGTAGTATCATAATTGGGTTGTCAATTGAAATAGCAAGAAAAAATACCACTTTTTGAAGAGGTAATACTTGGTTTTTAATTATATCGAACGAAACTCACCCGTGTGGAATTATAAGTTGTCTTTCTAGTATTACTATTATTTTAGCTGGATTTAATATACATAAATTTTACTATTGTCATAAGTTCTCACTTTAAATGTTATATAATTTCAATTTAATCTTTATGCAGATTAGTTCAATAAACAAATGGACATAATTAAATTTTATTTATATAAATGAATATTACACTTTTTATGACCAAAAACATTATATAAAGAATGGATGTAGAAAGCGTATCAGGAACATGCCACTTCTATCGTTGTTTTTTTCTATGTCGTGATAGTAATCGCATTAACTTTTATATACTTAAAATGCCCTACATTTAGGTTTACAAATGGCTTAGGTAGGCTTACGAGTATTAGGGTTATCTTCTGTTAATTATTAACATATTAATGGGTTTGAAGTATAAAACCGTAGGTTGAACGACTTTTAAACCAATTAATCAACTTGAAAGAAAACTTTGATTGAATTATCATACAATTTTATTAATAGGCAATAACACCCACTTTTGACAACCGTTACGGTATAGTGGTAGCGATTCTGCCTTAAGCGCTACTAATCACAGATTTGTTTACCGCTCTAATATAAGTCGTACTTCTTAGAGCTGATGCTGCAGTATTTGATAACTTACGGTGAAGAAAATTTCGCCCGGCCGTATCTATTCTATATAAATAGATGATTAAAGGCAAAAAACAACGTGGTTATATACCACAGGTGCAAAGCATCGCTTTTTTTTAAGAAAAAGGATTAAGATTATAACCCATCACGCTGCTTCGTTTAAATCTGAATTCGTAATATTCGGCCAAAGCATACATTTTTGATCCACTGACCCGTATGTATGTAAAACACGATTGCGCAAACGGTAAACTTAAATATTTTAAAATTTAAAAAACGTAATTATTTTAACGAAAAAGCATTTCAAAATAATGAAGGCAATTATTTGTTTTTGAAACCTACATATCAAAAACATTGCTCTAGTTTAATAAAATATAGGACCACTTTTCGCAACTGCATTCAAAGCAGATATATCAACAAAACGAATGGTAGGAATTGCCACATGAACTTGTTCCACACATCAACATGCCTACCGAATAGGGCAGTAGATCTACGGGTGCCAATTAAAAGTATAGATGGTAACATGTTGGCGACAAATGGTGTGCACTCATACGTTGGACATTCGGTGGCCGTTATTTGCCAGCCGCATCCGCACCAGATAGTGAACTGCGAATTTAGTTTTAAAGCGGTTTGTTTTATACTATCTATAAACGCAGCTTTATTTTACACAATCCTCAAATCTAATTCTTACACAATTACAATGTAGATGCTGTAAAGTTCTTATACATTGAAAAGTTGAACTCCATTTCAAAGACGGTCTTTGATCAGATTATAAAAAATCTGCATTAAATTGAATTATTTAAATCGACAACTATTATTCTTTACATATTATTAAAATCGATAACACACAAGAAGACATACACCTGATTTCCAAACGAAAGCCTTTTTAGGTCCATTAAAAAAACTTTTATTCGTAACTTTGGTAGTTACGTCAAACAAAGCTTTATACTATATTTTCGTAATTTTTAAGAGTTCCGAATAGGTGCCAACGTATATCTAAAGGCTCCGCTGTACATTCGTTTGTCCGTCTGTCAGCGGACTGTTTCTCACGAATATGATAGATAGAGAATTTAAATCTTCATAGAATATGTATTTCTGTCGCTACAGCATTAAATACTTAAAACGTAATAAAATTTAATATCAGTTGCCTTTGTAAAAAACTTGATATTTTTGACGTTATTTTCTGTATATCATGAACTTTAATATTATATTAGTAAGTCTTTACTGCCGGTTTTCAATTTTATTTTTCATTCGTTATTCACCCTAGTGACATTAAATTGGCCTAGCTCAGTATTGATCAATCAATCCCGACATGTTCTTCTATAGATACATATAATTCAAGTACGTCTATTACACGTATATTCTTTTCTAGCTGAAGTAGTATAGAACATAACTTCAGCTAGAAAATAAGCATTCATGTAATAATATAGTAAACTTATAATGTTATAGTGAACATAAACATTCTTACATAAAAGTGAAATCTGTAGAAGTCGCTTATAAAAATAATCAGAACGATCTATCTAAATTATACAAATCCGTCTCGGGACAGTTATACAAATAATAGCTTAATTATATATTCAATAAATGGCATATTAAATTAGTATTTTGTGACGATCCAAAATTACAAGACGAACACTTTGCATATATTATATATTAATACAGTATATATATGTATATATTAAAACATATCTATATCACGTGTATTAATATATATTAATCACATCGATACTTCATATTTAATACTGCATTCATATTTACCATAATAATAATAATAACTGTATATTCAAAATTTAGTTTTAAAGGAAAATATACAATGTTTTATCAAAACCGCAGATGTACGTGATAAACCACTGGCTGAACGCCTTATTACACGAGAACTTTGTCTCTTACGGTGACATAAAATTGCCTGCCATTTGGCTAGAAGTCGGCATGCAAGCAAATAACGCCGCCTATATGTCACTTATCCTCTCATGAGACGCTCATAGCCGAGTGCACCCACGAATCGGTAAACGATCGTTAGGTTGAGCAACTTTAGGCGCGGTCAGTCGCTAGATGGGTGATCGCATAGTGGTATTTCAACCGAGCGTCTCCGTGCTTCGGAGGGCACGTAAAAAGTCGGTCCCGTCTGTTAACAATTTGACAACAGTCGATAAGTCAAGTCGGAGGCCTCCGGGCGACGTGAACAACTGCGACATTAGGTTGCCCACTAACGAGTCAAGTGATAAGAAGAAGAATCCTCTCAATGATAGGAAAGAATAAAGATTGTAATACTACTTCTCCTTTTTAGCCATATATTTGTTTTCTAGCGTCTCTTAGCATACGTTAAATAAGGTACTTGTTTTTTTTTCATATTGAGTAAAGATAGAATCAGGAATTTTTCTACACGGCTGTTCGAATTGTTGCAATTTTTTCACAACTTATGTAAATGTATTTACTTTATAAATTATAAATATAGCGGCCCAAATCGCCATCTTATCTCCCCATCCTTCTCATCATCTCAACTGACAACGCAACTTTTCATCAAGTATGATTGTTTGATCTTTTAGTGATATATTAATAATTTTATAATAATTAAATTAATATAAACGCGTTGTAAAAAGTAGTAAGTAACGAAAGATAATAACAAATTTAATATTTAAATTATAGCTCACAAAAGGCTCTACTTAACTTTTACGATAGGGTTTGATTTGAACTGTTTAATTGTGCTCGACATTCACCAAGCTTCGCGTTCACATTTCGGTTACATTGTTTCAAATTTATATTGGGTCCCCTCATAAAAGATACAGCCACTTGACTTTTGCCCAAACTAATTTGCCCGCAAAGACAGAAATTACAAAGTTCTCATCTAGAATTTTACTCTCGCAACAATATTGCGAATTCATTTAAGCAACTTGGAAAAGCAACTTTTATATGTCTTTTTCTAATTAATATTTTTATTCATGTACTTTATTCTTCTAAAGTTTAATTATTCATTATCTTGTCTACGTAATTATTATCTATCTAATATAATTTATGTATTCACACTAAAACTGCGTACATTTCTTTTAAACTCACGATCGTAAAAACATATTTGATTTTATAACATTTTTTACGTTTTATTCTGTTTTGATAGGCTTTATATAAAATCACCCTAAACATTAGGGTGACTTTTAAAATGTTCGTTTGTTTGCAAGCACTTTGTTGTTTGTGAGGTCGCCGTGGGGAAAGTTTGACGCTGAAACAAATGACGGGCATTATACGGCCGATTGACTGACTAGAAAAACTGTACGGATACTACTAGTAAGTCTTCAAGATTCGTGCAGTATGTAGGACTGTAGATTTATACCGGTTTGTTATTACATATGATATAACTGTGCATTATGGTCATATTTTTAGCTTATCCTTCATGTGGATTCTAAATTATAAACAGCTAAATATATTTATAACAACATCATTCCATTGTTGCTTTAAATCAAAATATTATCATAGATAATATATTGTTCGCTGTATTAGTCTGTCAGCTGTTTAACAGGAGTAATCATATCAGTGCGTTGATAATGAAATTATATATAATTTCTTAAATAATTTATATAAATCAATTAAATATGATACATCCAATCTTTCCTCTTTAAGAGAAACTATATATACTTATGTATGCTTATTATTAGCTTCTGCGTGCTACTTCACCCGCGTGGACCAAAATTTGTTGAAATCTATAACGCAAAAGCAAACTAGCTGAAAATTTTGACGACGTTGTGGCGCAGCGGTAGCGAACCTGCCTTAAACGCCACAGGTCACGGGTTCGATTCCCGCTCGGAGCATAATATGTTTGTATTGACCATGCAAGCATATTTTCCGGTCTGGGTGTATTTGTCCTTGTCATTGTGAATGTTTCCGGACCCCCGACACAGGATATTACTATCCTAATGGGGGCCGTTGAGTGTGCATCGTTTATTTATTTGTTTATTTAAATGCAAATTCTCCTCCAATATTAGTTGAGATATATAAATAAAACAGAATAGAATACAACGGTGTCATGGCCGGGCAATTTCTATAGGAATAGTGTTGCTTGATACCATTTCACTTTTATCCAAGAGTCGGAAACAAAAACGTCCTCAAGGAAATGAGGGAAAAATCCACTTTGCGGCAGAAAGTACCGTCTCTCGTGGGACGCCACAAGCTGCGATGATTAACGTTCTTTACAAGAATAACTGTTATTCTCTGTCGAAAACAATACGCGAAATTGTATCGCATGTCCATACTTTATTGCGGCGTTTAGCTAATAAGTTACATTCTTTGTTCTTGTAAAAGTACTCATGTAATGAGTTTTTTCAGACTGATAAGACTTATTTATACTAATAAATTAAATTGAAGTTTTTCTTTGTAATTCCAAAGTAACAGCATTTGACTGCATACTGTCAGTATTTACGGTAGGTACTTAAATTTTTTTTTCTCTGTATGTCTTTTGTTTCCGCTAATCTCTAAAACAGTTGGACCGATTTTAACGGGACTTTCACTAAGCTGTAAAGAGTTATAAGACTTATGCTACTTTCTCCATAGTCAAACATAATTAGGGTTCCTTGCAATAAAGTAAAATCGGTACACCACTCGAATGAAACCGCGGGCGCAGCTAGTAACGTATAAAAACTTTCTGTACACCCAAATATCTTCAAAGCTAATTTCATCTTATTCTCTAAAATAAATTTGAACATTACCCTCCTTCGGCAGTCTGGTAAAAAGATATTTTACGAGCACGAAATAATATAATAAATTTAAATTTCAAGAATCATTAGTCCAAAAAAAATTATGTTCGTATCATTTTCACATTTGCCTGATACTTTTCAAAAGGGCTAGACTTATCTCCAAAATGCTGATAAGAATTTTTATTATAACGTTTCGCGAATTCAATTCAGTTCAAAAAATAACAAACAAAAACCTTTTAAAATAAAAAGTCGGAGTAAAAAGAAATATATCCTTAACACCGCGATTTTGCATCACAAAAAACAAAGGAAATTAGCCGTCAAACTTCTAACGCAAGAGATCAAGTGGAGCCAATAGGAAGAGATCTCATTTCAACCCCAAATACGTTTCCGATATTCAATATACGCTTCAAACAGGATCACATGAAAGTCGTATTGATAGACCGTAATATACAATAGGTATAAAGAATAACGCATTTAAAGATACCATATGCAAACAACAAAAAAACATCGTGTTGTTATTCTTTGATCATAAATAACTATTACTTTGTATGTTTCGAAGAAACTGTTTCATCGAAACTACGTCTTTATATGAGTCCATTCAATCAATTCAGTTCAATCAAACCACCACCCGCTTCGTTTGGATTACATTTTAAAGACTGTTATTAAATAAACTATAATAGCTATACATTTCTAAAGATATAAACTTCCTTTAATAAAATATAGAGATTGTACGAATCAATTTTAAAATGTAACCTCTAGACTAAGTTTCGTCCCACAATTTAACTCATGTGATTTGTGTTTAAATAAGAATACTAATTTTAAAAAAAGAATACTAGATTCCTTAGAGTAGAGTGAGTTTAGAATCCTTGGTAGACCTTCTAATATGCGGAAAAAGAATCAGTGGAAGCCGCTTAAAGCAAGTACAAACTCGTTTCAGGTATTTAGGAGAGATCTATATCCTTCAATGAATATCTATATGTTACAAAGCATATGACGTTGACAATAGTGATGGTGATAAATTGATGAACACTCTATAAATAATTTGCATTGTCGATATTATGTAAAAAATATAAAGTGACTACTCAAACGGGTGATTTTTATTTATTCATTTTTAATCAAACTAAGGCCGCAGAACTTCCCCGAAACACAGGCACATTTGTTTACTTAAATGAAGCTTTATATATGTACCTCTTATTGAAACATGGCCGTTTTCGGAAATATAATATTCCAGTGTACATTGAAATATTATCAGTTGTAGAGAAGACTTATGAAACGGCCTACTTCGCAAGAATTCAAATTTTCGAGTAGGTAATGAAAGAGGATATTATATTAGCGAATTAGCCTCTTTAGGATTTCTTAGCATTAGGGATAATATGAATAAAGAATGTTTATTAAATAAAGCTCAGAATTTATTCGCGTGGAATTAAATATTGGTGTTAATTTTGTAATATGATTTTATTGTTTTACAAAATAAAATATATTAATAATTTAGTTTATTTATAAACTACATATTCATTCTCGAACAAAATAAATTATATGAAATAAAAACATTCATCCCATACATATAAAACCTCAGTCAGTAACAAAAATTACATACATACATACATAGTATTACAAGATACCCTCACCATTCAACTGCACGTAATTCACATACTAGTAACGAATTCTGGTCAGCACATCCTGACCTTTCAATATAATACTAAACGAAACCGTCTGCGTGGAAAAAAAGAAGTCAATTACCCTTGTTTACGCACAAAATAAAGTTTTTTCTCTCATTGGCTCCGAGATAAGGCAAGACAGAGATTAAGCTCGGGACGTGTTTGCAGTGGGTCCGCCCCATGTAAACGATGCTAAATACGAATAAAAAAAATATCATTTGGCATAGCGTAATGGGCTCTGAAGAAAGGTTGCTTTACGAGTTCTTATTTGGCGTCTTGTAATGAGTTTTGTAACGAGAGGGGTCCTGCAACATCGCTTTGAAGTTAACGCGCGATCTCGAGATGTTAATATCGTTGAAAATCTGATTTCTTTCGGCGTTGAAGGTAATCGCTGAAACACGAGCTTCTGAATTGAATCAAAAATTGACAATCAATTTATGTAAACACTACCTTCTAAAACAAACATATCATTTACAAAACAGGTATATTAAATAAATATAAATTTTTAAAAAATCTAATAGAATTTGGTGTGATATCACAATGAATTTAATATATTTTTATAGTGTCATTGAAATTAGTGCAATGTTATAATGATTTATTCTATGTATTAATCGGAATGAAATATAGAGATAATAGTCTGACTTCTATGATAATTTAGTGTATGAAATACATTCTAACAAAACGAGGTTACGAAACCAAAATTTTAGAAATTATTCCATCAAATTCATTATAAAACATACACGACCATAAAACCGGGCCTAGCACTAAAGAGCAAAGCCTACCGGGGTTAAAACTAAATAATGCTATTATTCTATCTTATGTTTCTGTAACCCTGTCACTTTGAATTTCGCTAGAAGTGATCCTCGTTACCTCCTTCTACGTTGGCAATGTTTTCTCTACTTTACGAGTTACCCTAAAACCGAAAGCAACCTTTTCTCTCTTCGAATATTTTTGTTTTGTATGTCCATGGAATAAAGAATACAGTTTTATATATGAGAATTTTTACAACTCTCTCGAAGATTTTCATTACGTTGAAAACTATAAAGAATTTACTATGAGTATATCATTTATTGAATTCGTACGTAAACAAATATAGACTATAAAAAATTATAAAAAACGTGTTACAATTTGGACCTTATTTAGAAAACGCTTTTTAAATAACCTTCAGTTGGTGCCAAAATTTAAATAATTACAAGCTTTTCAATGAGATAGAATTTTAAATGATAATGAAAGTATTTTAATTACATTTCACGTTTATGTTATCAAAAGATACCTAACAAGCGAATACTACCTGAAGAAAGCAGCTACTTTAACTAAGGTTAGTTACTCAAATAATGAAGCTGAAATTTACTGTACGTACATAAAAAAAGTTAAAATTTTTAGTTGAGCCCCCGTGGGGTCTATCTCTTCAGGTTTCACGGCCAAGTCTCTGTATTCGGCCTCTCCGCTCTGTGACGCTGTCAAGGCCAGGAGGCCCAGCTGTTAGGTCTAATAATATCCAATATATTAGAATTGTGTAAAAGTAATAAATATAAAAGATTTTTGACGAAATATAAGCAGATCTAGCCTACTCCATTGCTGTAAAAACATTAACACAAAACCGATATGTCAGATTATATTATAAGAGTACAACACTAAGATCGTGAAAAATACAAGGACAGCAACATATCACGTAGGAACACGTTTCAGTGGTCGAGGTATACGATATGATCCCTGGTCTCAAGGGATCCGAACCCTAATTGGACGTGGGCTGCTATAGAATCGCTCGCCGATTATTTAATCTATAATACTAGTACCTTATATTAATAGTATAGTCTAGACGATTTAAGAAACTTGAGTGTGTACTGTTTATTTATATTATTATTATTTATTATATTTATTTTTATAATAATAAAATATAACAAAAACAAATTTCAAAAACCAAAGCCTATATCGTTAACTAATTCAATCTAAATAAGCCGACGTCGGGATGTGACGACCCCATCGCCCGCTGTTGGGATAACCTCTGTCAGAGCAGAGATTATTCCACCAGTGCAATCAGTCACACTGGTGGTAGGTCTTTTGTTGCAAGAGGCCGGCTAAGTAGGTAGCACCGCAGTGTCAAATATTCTGCCGCCAAATAGTAGTGCTTAAGCATTGCTGTGTTCCGATTTGAAGGGCATTGTACGCTAGTGAAAACTGGCCAGAGGAAATTTAAGAACTAATATCTCGAGGTTGGCTACGCGTAAGTGGCACCTACTGATGGTGCTGCTAGCGCTCATAGGCTACGGCAACCACTTACCATCATGTGGGCCGTATGCTTGTTTGCCAACTTGTAACATAAAAAAGCGTCGATATTCGGCAAAAAAAGATCGACACTAAAGTATTTGAATGAGTAGAATATGTTACCGTACAACTGCCAAGTTTCAGGCATAGTTATACATGAGATTTCACCACTTTTTGTAGTAAAACTGCTTTGTGAGACTTGGACTTTTTTTACATTTTATGTTTCTGATGGGATATCATATCTTTTTGTAGAAAGTCCTACCTTATTTCTACCTACTTCTTGAATTTAAACGTATATTATCTACTGTAAATGTTACTTTGTAATCCTGTACATTTTTATAGCATAGAAGCCTCAATAGTTCAACGGCAGAAGGGCCGACTTCACTCCGTTAATGCGAAAGTCATGGGTTCGATCCTCACCAATACGTATAATCAATATAATAGGAGTGGGTACTAGTCCTGGGGATAGCCCTTGGGCTATTGTCGTACCCACTCCTAGCGCAAGCTTTGATCTTATTTGGAGGGGCAATAGGAATATTAGTAATGCCCTGTAAAAAGCATTGCTAATATTCTTTATATAAATATATATATATATATATATATATAGGATTACAAAGTTATTTATGCAGTTGGTGTATCTAGAAAACTAGACCAGAACTACAAAATATTTTAGTTTTTCCTTGATTTATTTATACTAATTATATTCTAAATTTGAAGCTTCCATTTCGGCTAGAAGTGCCTTAGAGTTTTGATGACAGGTCAGTCAGTGAGTAACAAAATTAACTTAAACTACATTTTCAAATTGAATTAAATTTAAAATATAGCGTGTTTATATAATGCCTGCTTGGTTACTGAAAAATCAGTCTTTTAGTTTTATCCACAACGAAGTTATAGGGGGTCGAAAATGACCTAAATTGCTTCGAGAAAAGGATAATACGGCCGTGTCGCTTTTTTGCTCGACTTGGTGGGGCACTACCGTGCCCCAGATAAGTAAATTTTGATGTGATATAATAATATAATAACAATATGAAATTCTATTCAAGGCGTATGAAGCTGCGCGATACAGCAAGTAAATGGTACAAATGAGATCTTTTTATGTACTTACTTTTACAACCCAATTGCTGCCAACGTTTATTCATTCGCTTGTATCAAAATAAAAACAGTTATATGGGTCAAGGTCTCTGTATTCACAGAAATAAAAACACAAATTAAACCCTATGGGAAAAATTACTAAGTTAATTTTGGGTACGGCCATAAGTAATAGGAATGTGGTAAGTAACTTTTAGTCTGCAAGTTTACGATTACTCCCGACGATACGATAAGAAGAAAGGGGTGCCTTTTTAGGCAGTGGATTCGATACCCGCTTTTGATAGATCTATATGTTTTTATGATATATCAAAATATGATGATAGAAAAAAGACTTTAATCATGTAAGTCATGCAAAAACAATTTGGAGGCAGTGATAAATTTTTCAGGCTTTCACACATCGATAGTGATTCATAAGGAAAATTTTATGGTATCATTTGTCAAGGTTTTATGTAAATTGTCAAAAATATTTTTGTTTTACTTTTTATTATTTGAAAATATCGAAATCCGAAATAATGCCACAGCAACTAGTGACCAGCTCTGCTACTAATAAATGTACAGTATAAAAGTCCTTTCCCATATATTAATGCTCAAATTGAAAAACATTAAAATAAAAAAGTGTGTGTGTACTTATGTATACGCGTTAGAAGTTATACTTCTTTGGCGTAACAAGATAAAAATCTTTTCAAAAATTTTATTTTTCGCCTTATTCTACGTTTGTAGACACGTAAACGTAAACGTAAACGACACTAACAATAGAAAAAGGTATTTAATACATTGAAAGTTTTATTATAACGCATTATCTAGTTAAATAAAGTTTATTTAAATATCACAAATAATCTGTAAAAATGATCTGTCAATGTCAAAATAAACGTCACCTTCACAAAAAATTTGACTATAGCTAACTTCAGGGTGTCGGTTTTTTGTGACGGTGTGCGCGCGTATCGTAAAAATTTACTCTCATCATTTTTCCCTAACGCGCCAAAAGAAGTATAACTTCAAAAACAAATATTGCATTAAACATAAAAAGCATATTACTTATTTTTTGAAAGTCAGATTCTATCACCGGCTCCAAAATTAAACCTCTACCTGAGAAAAGTTCTTTGATTCGTTGTGACTTCTGTTCTAAATAAAAACGACGTTTATAACTGGAGCCTTACATAAACAACATTTCATTTCCGAGTTAAAAATGTGCTATAAAGTAAGACGTCATGAGTGCAGCATTATTTCAAAAGAAATGAAAACAAGCGAGGTGTCGGTAAACGCTCATCTCTGCCTTTTGAAACATTGCTTAGAAATTCCATGCGTTATTTTTAAGATATTCTGGCCTGCTTTTAGTCTTTATATGACAGTGGAAACTAGGGTAAGTAAAATAATGTACACTATGCTCTTTGTACAGAATTTCGTGTCCATATGGATGACCCATATGTAGCTCTACTTTATGCTATGATACTTTTTATCCCGGAAAATGTAAGGTTCCCGTAGGATTATCGGAAAATGTGCTACAGTACGTATAAAATTGAAATTCGTTATAGATGTGTTAAATGGAACATTATGTACTTAATTTGAATGATTCATTTCTGCCAATTCTAAAGTCAGAGCGGATGAAGTCGCTGGCAGATGCTTGTTTTTGAATATTTTACTGTACACAATGGTTTTTTATTAAAATTATTTATTGTCTAGGTCTAATTATTACTATTTTCACTTTGTTTATTTACTATCATAAATATGTATACAAAATTATATGCATTGTCTTATAATTTGCACAATTACGTATAAATAATAATTTGTACATGAGATTTTTTTCTGATTGTTAAATTTTTTCGCTTTCAAAGAGAGCTGAAAAAAACACTAATTTATTTTATACTTTAAAATAATAATAACAAAAAATCAGCTTAAAAAAATGAAAAATTTTAATAATAAATAAATATGAATACATTATTTACTTATACTTAGTTACTCATGATAACTATTTAAAATATAAAATTCTAGCTGTAAATAATCTGCTAAGCTTCTGCATGGGGCTTCGCATGCGTCTAGTTTTATGAAAAAAAAATAATGATAAATCGAAAACTTGGAAAAACTTTCATTCCCTATCCACTTGTAAATGATATTTATTACTAGGTCAATTAATTTCGAGACAGACAAAAAAAATGTTTTCCCTATGTCTTAGTGTTTATGACATAGAGCTTAGCAAAGATATCATTCAGATATCATTTACACACCTCTAAATTATCCAAAAAGTATTTCTCTACTAAATTTCTAGATCAACTGGCTGTATGTCAGTCGGTCATTACATTCTTATAGTAATAATAGGTGACCTATTATTACTATAAGAATGTAATGACCGACTACGTAAAACTATATATATATTCTAGACAATTACTCTTGAATAATAACAGCAACTAGTTACGCTTATCATGTAACTCGATCTTATTGTGTCTTAGTAGGTTGGTCTGACATAAGGAATATAAGCAATAAGCAAGGGACGATTTGTTTGCGGGGAGTTAATCTTGCATCACGACTATTAGCCTCCCGTCAGCCGTCTGTCCCAGTCAATTGTACGGGACAAATGAGTTTTCATATCTGTCCCACTAACACTACTAGTATATTAGAGCAAGGTCTACGTTATTAACTGTTTTCGAGACGTGAGGAGTTTCTATACATTCAGCAGTAATGAGACATCATATTCATAATCTAATATATTTTTATCTGTTGTTTTTCTAAATAGTATTGTGAATTATAGTAGTATTAAGTAGGATTAAAAATATAAGATTTTTATAAATGTTTTTTTTGGGTAAAATTAAATTTTCCCAATTCGGAAAAATTGTTATATGTATCTCAAATAAAATTGAACATATTTTGTTATGATAATTTTTTTCTTTTTCGTGGGTATATCTAATATAGTTTCATTAGCTCACTTTTAGTTTGATATAGCCTAACTAAGTAGTTAGAATAACTAATAAGAATAACTAATATCAAGTTTTATTGATGATCAAATCAACGACTAAACAGTAACATATCAACTGTCTCTGAAACCTCGCTTCGTTCGTTAAATAATTATTTATAAGACTTTAATCAACGGCAGAAGACCAGAAGACACTGGGTAAATACCGGGACATGATGTTAGGAAGAAGACTATTTATAACAATTAATTTATTTTATGGCGTAGAAACCTATTTATAAGAAACCTATGGTAGGTCTTTTATTTCACTGGTGGTAGGTCTTTTGTTGCAAGAGGCCGGCTAGGTAGGTACCACCGCAGTGTCCAATATTCTGCCGCCAAATAGTAGTGTTTAGGCACTACTGTGTTCCGGTTTGAAGGGCACTGTACGCTAGTGAAATTACAGGGCGAACGAGATTTAAGAACTAATATCTCGAGGTTGGCAACGCGTGAGTGGCACCTACTAATGGTGCTGCAAGCGCTCATAGGCTGCGGCAGCCACTTACCATCAGGTGGGCCGTATGCTTGCTTGCCAACTTCTAACATAAAAAAAAAAAAAAAAAAAAAAAAAAAAATTTTCAAGTTTCTTTAAAGATAAAAATTTGCCGGATATATCAATTACAAAAGACGTTTTAACGTCCGTTTCTTTCTCTAAGTCTATAACCCATCACCTTTACAAACTTCTACGCCTTGGCAAATTTTATAGCAGAAATACAAAAGCGCTACACCACCCTTAAAACATGAACAGAGACTTACGATGAATAAGCAATGTGACTAACAGACGATTGTTCTAGTACATTCAACTTGAAGTCAATTGTGGCATCGGATTAACTACTCGGTGCGAACCAACGAAACTCCGCCGACGATATCATTTCGCTGTAATATTCAATTTAACTTTGACACTTTGCTCATCCTACAAAACCCCAGCCTTTTGCGTTAGGAATTATAAATGACAGAATTTCGTGAAATACTTTGATTTCTTTTTTATTTAAGTCACGGGTGAAGTATTTAATCCAAATCAATTCAGATGATCCCATTTTCAATAACTGAATTCAGTATTTTTACCTTAATTTACGTAACAATAACTTCATATTACTTCATTTTAATCTCGTCAAAGAAAAACTCGTCATGGTACTTTAATTTTTACTACATATAGGTACCTAAGTGTAAATTGTCACAAGATTACTAGCCATATAAATATTTATAATTTTGCCACAATATAACATACTATTTTTCAATGATAAATTTTGCATAAAATCGCCAACAAACATATCTTGGTTTTTTTTTTTTTTTAATAACGCTGGAGGGTAAATGACTCTACTCCGCCTGATGGTAGGTGGAAGTGGAGACCACACGCTAAGGTGGCTAATACGGTTGCAGAAGGCGAACTGTACTAGCCATCCTCGCCCTGCCTACCCGCAAGGTGCCTCTTCACGCCTCGTTTGAAGGACCCCAGGTTGTAAGAATGAAACACGTTGAATTGCAACAGCTTAAAAATTGTCTGGAACAAATCCTATCTAAACGATATAACTTGCGATGTTTATATTTTAATTTGAAATAGTCTTTGTTTTCGATGTTTAATTTTATTTGCTTTTATATATCTATATCTTAATTTTTATGTAAAGTGTAAAAGTTATTTACTTTTACCAATATAAAGTATAAGATCCGTAAAAATATTCATTTAAAAGCGACAATGCAGATACATATATTATAGTTCGCAAGAAATACGACGTTAATAAAATAGATGTTCAATAAATTTTCACTCCACGTCCCTAACTCCTTCAAGAATTACCATAAACTTATGCAGACATCTAATACTAACTCGTAACTAGTTATTCCTAAAGTGTAACAAGTCTTTAGACTGCCTTACAATAGAAAAGCTTAGCGTAATCGATTTCATACGTTTTGTTGTTAATTTATTAGAATTTTAACTTATACTTCGGTAATTTTAACGTAAAATAATAAAACCTTTCCTAGGTTTTATTAAGAAGAAGCCAAAAAACGAAGACGAGAAATTATATGAGTATTTATGATATAAATTTGTAAGTGATGTGATCATACGACCGAGATAATTTAGAATATAATTAGTGTTCAGTGTATAAATAAAGGAAAAATTAAAATATTTTGTAATTTGGCTCCAGTTTCCTAGATACACCAACTGTATAAATAACTTTGTAATCTCATATAAATGTATAGGATTACAAAGTTAGATTTGCAGTCAGATACGTACTTACATAATTTTCAACCTCTTATAACTTCGTTGTTGCTAAAACTAAAGGCCTGAATTTTCAGTAACCAATTAGGCATTGTATGAACACGGTGTATATCAAATTTCATTCAATTTGAAAAAGTAGTTTAAGAATTATAACTAGTCAAAGATTTCTTAATTTTGTTATGCATTGGCTGACCGTCATCAAAACTCTAAGGCACTTCTAGGAGACATGGAAGCTTCAAATTTAGAATATAATTAGTTTTTAGTGTATAAGTAAAGGAAATTTAAAATATTTTGTAATTTTGGTCCAGTTTACTAGATACACCAACTGCATAAATAACTTTGTAATCTTATATAAATGTATAGGATTACAAAGTTACATTTGTAGTTAGATAGGTACTTCGATAATTTTCCACCTCTTATAACTTCGTTGTGGCTAAAACTAAAAGCTTGAATTTTCAGTAACCAAACAGGCATTGTATAAACACGGTATATTTCAAATTTCATGCAATTTCAAAGTGCAGTTTAAGAATTATAACTAGTCAAAATTTCTTAATTTTGTTACTCGCTGACTGACCGGTCATCAAAACTCTAAGGCACTTCTAGCACACATGGAAGCTTCAAATTTAGAGTATAATTAGTGTTTAGTGTATAAATCAAGGAAAAACTAAAATATTTTATAATTTCGGTTCAGTTTTCTTGATACACCAACTGCATAAATAACTTTGTAATCCTATATAAATGTATAAAATTACAAAGTTACATTTACAGTTAACCAATCAGTGTACCTGTATAGTATACACATAATATAATGGAATAATAGGTGTAGGTGGGTACCTAGATAATATACGATGACATTCAAGAAGTGGGTAGAAAAAAGTGGGGACTTTCTACAAAAAGACATGAGATCCCATTAAAAACATAAAATGTATGTATTTACGATACTAAAGTATTTGTATGAGTAGAATAAGTTGCCGTACAACTGCCAAGTTTCAGGCGTAGTTATACATGAGATCTCACCCCTTTTTGTAGTAGAAGAAGTGCTTTGCGAGGCTTGGGAAATTTTTTACATTTTATGTTTTTAATGGGATAAAATTGTCTATCTATCTTTGCGGTGATTTCTTTGATAATATTAATTATTGAAAAATAATTCCTTATTGTATTTACATGAATAAGATTTATTTTCAATTCTCATATTATACTCAATAAAAACAGTTTTTTCTTATTGACTGGCTAGATTACAATCTTTTATTAATAGATTTTATATATATTTGATAGAAACGTTTTGTGGATAAGATATGGGTATTAATTTGCTATTTAAGAGTTAATAAAAACTTAATATCGCTCACGAGAAAAACCAGCAAAGAGTACTGTTTATACTTTTACCCTTTGACCAAGCTCTAGTGTGTCTGACAGGCAATTTTCTCTATAACTTTGTAAAATTTTAATAAATGCAGAAAATACTCTAATATAAAACTTTAAAATGAAAGAGTGCTTTCAAATGATATTCTATATAATTACTAGCATCTGCCCTCGGCTTCGTCGGTGACGAACTTTGAATTGGGTCCAGAGAAATGAAACATTTGTAGGTAAAAAAATATTCTAAAAGACACATCCAACGTTCAAGTGAATACGTCCCGTCCTGTACTAGGTTTCTTTACAATCCCACAGGAACCTTCCATGTTTTCGGGATAAAAAGTATGGTATGTGTTAATCGATATAACAAGCTGTCTTTGCATGAAATTTTATCCAATTCCTTTAGCCGTTTTCGCGTGAATGAGTAACAAATATCCAAACATATAAACTGTCACATTTGTTATATTAGTAGGATTAATCCGACTATTTGAAGGGTTTTTATTCCAATTATGTATTGCTGTTGCTGCCAACAGCAATGCAAAATGCTGTCAATACAGCGTCACCGGATGGGGACACATATGCTGTGTGTGAGGACGGAGGATTTTGTGTTTTTGAATTTGTGTGTATGTCTAATTCTTCGCTTAACTCTAAAGCCTATAGTGGTATGTTGGACGATAGCAAAAAGTAGTCCGTATAAGCTAAATATTACGTTAAAATGAATGCTTTGGATAAATAATATTCCATTTTCATTTTCATCCCGGAAACATCTTAAATTCATGTCGGATTATCAAATAAAATTACCAGTCATGTGCGTTGTGAACCACACACAGTTGAACGGTTCCGCAGCTTGGTTATGAAGAATCTTACGGCCTTTAAAAATAATGACGAATTAAAATCGACCGCAAAACTAAGATGGTAATTTCATAGTAATATGAAAAACAAAGATAGGGGAACAGCTTGTATATCTCTACAATTTGTAGACCTATTTTCTTCAAGCCATATGTTGTTGAAATTTCATTTGATGTCCTACAAGCTCAAATTTTTCCAGAGCTTAAATCCCATAGTTCAAAAGTTAGAGGGGGCACAATTTTTATAACTTTAGGAGCTAATATCTCAACAACTACTGACTTAAAGAAAAAATTCAAAATCAAACCTCCTTATCCTTTTGAAAGACCTATCCAAAGATATCTCACAAGTTGACATACGTTGAAATTTTTTTTTCAACACTTAGTTACATGTATGGACTGCCACACTTAATTCTTATATTATTTAAGATTTTATTACAGAATCGTTGTGCGGTTTACAGAATACACCTATTTAGTAAATTTCTTATAGATAGAGCCAATGGTCTCCATGGTCTCCAAGTAAAATGACTGTGACATACGGATGAACGGACGAACAGACAGACCTGACGAAACTATAAGGTATCCGTTTTTGCCATTTGGCTACGGAACCCTAAAAACGAACTACAAGGTGATGAAATAGGGGATGAAAGTTTGTATCGGGAAACATTTAGTTTTATTGGACTCGAGGTGCCACATTACTAAACATTATTCATGCGGGCGAAGCCGCGGGATACTATAAGATACTAGTGATTTCATATCAAAAACCTTTGTAATTTATTCTATTGCCATTTATCGGGTCTGTTTCTTAATAGAGGTTAACTTGCACGATAAACATTCAAGATAAGGTAACATTTTGACCGCTGAAAGAAAAAAGCGAGCTTTGAATCGAAAATCAAGTAATTTTCTTTAAGACCCATAACGTTAAAAATGAAAAGTTTTTTATACCTTTCTTTAATGAATATGGTTTTAATGGCTATAAAAATATATATTCTAAATGAACTCGCACCGAAGTCGTTTCGGGAATCCATTTACGAAAGTTATAATTTTGAACATAAAAGCAGTGAGGTTTAATCATTAAATAGTTTTCTAAAGTAATTTACATTTTCGGTTTTTATCAAATATACTAACGACGTTATTAAAAATATAACACAGTATATTATGTAGGCACGGTTCAGATTAAAAATCTTTACTTACGATTTGACTTACATCTCTCTCAATTTATATCTAAAAATTCACTTTACAAAGATTTGTTGTGTTTCAAGAAAACGTAGAAATATGTTAAACATCAAACTGCAGTAGCTTTAGAAACATAATCTTAAAATCCTCTCCATAATAAGAAAATAAGCCTTTATTAAGATTAGAAGAAGTATATTAACAGCCTCTTTCACAGTAATAAAAAAATGTAATTTTAAGACCCGTAAAAGAAAATGTTATTAAGAAATACATCTAACAAAAAGAAGACTTTTGAAGACTTTATAATATGTATGTATTTCTTTATCTTTTTGACGACGTTGTGGGGCAGCGGTAGCGAACCTGCCTTAAACGCCAAAGGTCGCGGGTTCGATTCCCGCTCGGAGCATAATATGTTTGTATTGACCATGCAAGCATATTTTCCGGTCTGGGTGTATTTGTCCTTGTTGAAACAATCACATTGATTGTTTCCGGACCCCGACGCAGGACATTACTATCCTAATCGGGGCCGTTGAGTGTGCAACGTTTATTTAATTTATTTATTTATTTTAAGTTTTACGTTGAATTGCTTTAAGAAAGTTTGCATTTCATAGATAAAATTTAAGAGACATTTGCTAATAAGTAGTGGAGCAGCTGGGACTTTATTAATAAGTTGTTTAATGCACAAAAAATATACAAAACAATGATTAAATGACCATTTGATTCAAAGATTCAGTATTCTTTTTTATTTATACTAAACATAAAACAATTAAATTCATTAAAAGATATATCAGGCTATTCTATATTTGAACTGATATCATACAATTCATACAGTAGAAGAAATATATCATCTATAATGTCTTAAGCCTCAGATATCGAACAGAATCCGATGTACGACAGTTTTGGTTTCGTGATTTCATTGCTATTAGGGCGTCCGAGTCGTCCCACGTTTATTGTCCAAGATACGAGTGGATTTGTGGAAGCAATTTCCTTTATACATTTTGTTTTGTCCTTTTCGTACAGTTTGATGGTCCACTTCGTGAGTTGTAGCTTGACTTCGATTTAACGAAACTCTCTCAATCGAAACGATACGCATCTCTACCGTGACCTGCGAATAGAAAGGAAAAAAATGTAATTATTTAAACCGATCACGTAGCTGGGATTGAACGAAAACTAATTTAGCACTAGAGACCGTTTCACAAAAATTAAACATTGTTTTAATTTTGTTACTTTTAGTTTTGGTTGGCCTATCTACTTGGATTGCATTACTAATGAAACTCATATAAAGGTAGGAAGTGAAAATGCACAATACAGACGTAAAATACCTTTGGACCGCTATGCCTATAAAGATTTTTTTGGAGTCACCCAATCAGGGAATACTTAAAGATTCATGTTGTTCATCTACTTCAACATTACGTTCTTTTCAAGAATGGAATATGTAGTAGAGTTAAAGTACTTCGCCTCTTTTTAAGCCAAATAAACATGACATCGTCATTCAAACGGACACCGTGTGCGAGGGTCTTAGGTTTGTCGCCTCGACCTCTCCTTTATCCGTCAAGTTTTTGTCACTTCTCCATTCACCCTAGCCTACATTTGTTGGAAATGTCGGTCCCGCCGAACACATTTTCTTTAGTTATACATACGCACTCGGGTTCTAGCTAACACAATAGTTTATATTCTGGGCACCATTGAAATAAAACAGTTTTAATAAATGGAAGTTCTATAAATATGTTCGTAGCAAAGTAAATCGCGTACCAATGTATCAATGGAAATAAAGTGAGCACAGAACGATACCATTTGAGGAATCAATCAAAGCTGATCGTTCGCACAATCAGCGTGCGTGGACCGGACGAGCTAATCAAACTAATGGCCGCTGGAGGGCCGCTCGATTGGGCCGGAGCCGATGCCGCAACAAATCACAACAATAACAATGACGCCTGATTGATTACACCTACCGATTCAGACGTTACACCTGATATACTTTTTAAGATTGATTTAGATTACATGAATGTGTCAAACATTTGATACGATTATATAAACGCAAGTGATTAAAGGGAAATCATTAATATTTTATCAATACACTAATACATATTTATGACTTGTTTTTTATACGTTTAACAAAGTCCTATAATCAGCTTTGGCAAACAATGGCGAAGTTATTAAAAACTCTCTTTTAAAATACTTCAGTTGCTGAAAATTATTTTTAACTACTTACTAAGCGTCGACGTCAGGTAAGCGTCAAGTTAGCGTCAAGTCACAGGCAGACTACGATGCTAGGACGTTGCTACGTTTGGACATTTATTAAGTAGGAAATACGAATTTCGAACTACAAATTGAAGTTGTTGTATTACACGAATTGAAGTTGTTCAACGAATGCTACTATTAATAGATTACAGTTTATCAGAATGACGTTCGATTCACTATCTACATTTCTATGAAGTCAAACTTGATAAACTACTCGTACATACCTCCAACGCAATATATGGGAAGTTGCACAGTTGCTGAACAGACAAGCTTTCACAACAATAGAAATATCTTTTAGTATTCACCTGTCGAGGCAATAATTCCATCGCGCTTTCCATGCGGACGTGCATTTGGTGCGACATCCAGGCAGACTTTTGCGGGTACAATACAAAAGTACTCATCTTTTTGGCCAGCCGACGTAAAATCTAAATCAATGGTTAGCTCGACTCACTTTTGTTATTGCGACCATTATGTAACAGTCTCACATCGCAGCTAGCTATTTTGACCACATGGAAACCAGACTCCACGCTCGACCATTAGAAGCCTGGTACATAAAAATTCATAGAAATACGTGAATAATGCGATAGTGCTATCTGCAACGCCCGAGCAGCCTTACATTTTCCCGGTTTTCTCGCAGTCTAAATTCATGGACGTTTTATAGTATAGCTATAAAATTGAACGTTCTCATCGTTTTCATTTCTGAGTGAAATATGTTTAATTTCCTAAACAGAAAACCAAAAGTCAATAAAATGTAACATAAATTTCATAAGGTAGCCATAAAGAAACAACCGCAAGTATTATAAGAAATATGAAGGATAATCGTGCATGTATGCACTGGACCGATACAAAGGATGTAGAAAGTTTAGAAATGACGTCGCTAGAATATTTTTCTAGTCGATCTCAAAGACAGGTAGCATTACGTCATCTGTCGTATCTTACGTCGCAGCATCTACAAAATAAACGAAGAGCTGCTTATTGTATCACTGACAGCAAAGCCGTGGTTCACCATTGTGCGAGCTGCTTCCAAGAAATATAATAGCGACTTACTTGATCCTGAGACGCAACAATGCGTCTTCATTATTTCGCTCTTATAGAGACACGAGGCCTCTTTTCACTCCATTTCGACGGACGAGCGACTGGTTATGCCAAAACAATTGACTTGAGTACAGGGAGGCTACAACTGACAAATCATAATAAAATGTTTTCATTTATTTATTCTCATTCTTAAAATACAATTTAAACCGTGCTCCAATGTTTTTGACAATAACGATATCCAAATCACAGCTTTACCTTAGACCAAAATACTTGTCAATAGATCGAAGGGTATTTTCTCTTTGAACTCAATAATAACTATTTAGATGAACCCTCTTACCGTAGTAAGAGTAGGGTTTAATACATTTTACCATATCTATCACGCACGTAACAATTTGCGTCTGGATTTTTATACAAATCAGACATCTCGACATTGCCGGGATCCGAAAAGTTAATGAAGTGTATCGCGAACACTTTACCCGTGTCAAACTGTCAGGAACACGTCATATTTCACATGTGTATTTTTGTGTTTTAAACGCCACGTCGGTTCCGATAAGACCACGGCAACTTGATCAGGCTTAGAAAACTTCACACGTAGATTTTTCAAATAGCGAGTCTTTATTTGCAGCTGTCACTTATCGTGGGGAATGAGAGAGGTCGAAGGAAGAGGTGTAAACATAATACTAATTCGTGGGTTTGTTACGTGGAAACATATTGTATGTTGTGATACGGTGTCGTGATGCGTTAACATCAGACCGCCGGGGCTCCGGTTTCGCAGAAGTGTTTCGCTTAACGCTCTCTGATACCCGCAACGGAATTTTTTCGACAAAAAATTATGTTCCACACGAGAATCATGCTGTGATGTATTATTTTCACTTCTCTTTTATTGTTTTATTTTTAAAAGTCTGACGTTTCAATTAATAGCACTTTATTTCACAAAGTAAGTAACTATCTTAACTATCACAAGAACCTAATATCGTTGTAAAAGTCACTCATCAAAAAATTTCGCCACAGAGCGGAGTGTAAGTGCGACACAGAACGAGTTCTAATTACCGAAAAAGCAAAAAGCCAAAATAGAGCAGACATCTTCATAGTGTAAGGGTGCTTCTTACAAAAAGTAGTTGCCGCTAAGGCATATCCACATGGAGATTGTAAAGCGGCCAAAATTTGAAACGCGTGTTACACAGACCTTGCACCGCTACCTGCTACTTTGTGACATCTTGATCTAGGGCTGCTACTAGTACAATATTCCTCGTAGAAGTCATTTACGTGATATTAATTTAAAGTTCACTTGCATTTCAAACATTTGAATCTGTTAAAAATATATTTTACTTTAATTCTAAAATATATTTTATTTGATTTTAATTATAACCGAACAGATATATTTCGAAACAGATGAAAAAAAATTAAATTTATAATTTACTTATGTCAAGGCCAATGCCAATTTTAATTAATACTAAACCTAATACTACTTAAGTGGAGAAAGTACTGATTGGCCCGGTCAAGCTGACAATCTGAAAATTATTCTTTTACTGATTCAGAAATGTATTAATATTCATTGAAATAATTTAACTAATCTAATTTCAGTATTTAGTGCATTTAAGCACTCAATAATTTTGTTACTCAAACTCAACTCAAATTAATTTATTTTCAGTAACATGTACACAATATTTTATTTTAAATTTTAAAAATATTTTTGTTAAAAATATAACATCTAATTTTAATTATTTTTTGAGTATTTTTTTAATTGCTATTTTGCTTAAGTCGATAAGCTTTAAAATTGACATGTGTAAAAAATAGGAAAAGACTTAATTGTTTTAAACTACTTGTCTATTCGTTTAGTAATAAACAGTTATCGAAGTAATTAGCATAAGTATCCGGTGACAGCCCTAAGAGCTTCATCTGCCACTTGAACGATCGAAAGGTACGACGGCGCGCCGGTATCAGGAAGGAATGTATAGTGGGTGACTTGAACAGTTCCTGTCCCATTCTCACTCAACCGGCTTCGCCTGAGCTAAATTTATGCGCCATCTCACTCATACACACCAACATTTTCAATACTTACCTGCGTGAAATGATATACATCTGTTCGACAGCGTAGTCTCTCTCAGACTCCCTAGCTGGAATGGATTGTTGATATTGCCGTCTCTTTCTAGTTTCATGAACAGGGGGTAGACAGTGTACGCACGCATTTGTGTTGGTGTACGTTTATTTAGTGAACTTGGAAGCTCGCTCTCGTGTTTGTGCATAGGGTGTCGGTCGTGGCTGTGTGCGTAAGTTGTAGAGGCGCGACATAGCTTTGCCGTCTCCATGACTTAAAAGTTTTGTATGGAATTGAAACCAACGAGCTAGTTCTGCGCCGGCCGGCACGCTAGATGGACGCGTGTGTCGTATTCGCGCCAAACTTCTCCGTAACTCCTCGATTTCATAAAACTTATACTATGAAATGTTTTAATAAATGATAAATTATTGCGTTTCACTTCGTGACTTTCTAATTTACAATAGAAAATAAAGTGACTTCTTTATTTAAAGACGCTGTGTGATGTTTTTTTTTTTTTGTGTAACTGCAACGTGTTTGGTTCAACGGACTGAGAAGGTTGGTCACGAAATTCTTGGATAGATAATGTAATAATAAATCAGTCTAAAACTCCAGCGTTAGTCCATTTGGGATTTTATTTTGGTATAAATTAATTATTAGACATATACACCAACCAAAACATTCAAAAATTACATTACATTAATACCACATAAACTTCTTTCCCAATTGTATTTCTATAAAATTTAAATAATCTATCAATTATAGCAAATATCGAAAATACCGGCTGAAATAAAATATAGATGTTCTGTTAACTCCAATAAATATAACTGCAAGTGCTATTACGCCAAAAACAGCTTAATATTTTTATACTAAAAATGAAATGAGAAATATTAAAAAATTAATTTAAAATCTTTTGAATTCTTAGTTTTGCCTTCTTTAAACCAGAACCGACGGGTTGAACAACCTATGGTAAAAATAGATTTTATACAGAAAGTACACACAAAACATAAGTAAACATGGGTCCCCAACAAATGTTTTGCCTTCTTATAATTGCTATTTAAACATGTGTATTTTAAAAATCAATAAACAAACTTATATTATTAACAAAATTAATATAAGTACATATTTTCATTTTCAACCTTTTCAATAACAAGACTAGATCTTTTCTGGTGTTAGGCCCGTTATTGCAAGAGGCCGACTAGATATAGGTAACACCAGTGTCAGATATTCTCCGGCAAAGCAGTAGTGTGTTTTGAATTACTGCTTTTCGGTTTTAAGGATACTGTAATCACTCTCAACAAAATAAATCATTATCTTCAATCACCTTAAAGCATAAGCAAATAACCAGAAAATGAAATAGTACATACAATATACAGGTATATATAGAAATTTTGGCTGTGACAGGATGTATTTGTGCTAGAAATAAAACTATTAGCTAAAATTGTAAGATCTGTATTGTTTAGAATGAATAGAAGAACTCCATTTATCTCAGAATAAGTATATTTTATTTGTTTTCTTAACACAATAGCCAGGAAGCCGAGTCGAGATCATTGTAATGTTAATTATATTCTAAGAAGCAATAAATTTTAAAAAAGTTTCAAACTTCAACTCATCGTTTTTATTTAAATCGAAATTACAAACGAGTAAGTAATGATGACGGCAACAACGTTAATTTATTAATGAATCAGCAAAATCGACGAAGCAATTTCTGCTTTAAAAGGAATGATTTTAATTTATTTAATGCCTAATACAAACGAAAAACTCTTTTAAAACGTGTGTAATTTTATTAAAGCCAATCTTAAAATCTAAGAAGCCTGCTGCAATAATATAAAACTAAAGCTTAAAGCTTAAAGGATGCGTAATCCAAAAAGGTATGAAATAAACTATTTTTACGTTTTTTAAATCTTTATTTAAGGAGCTTTGTCAGCTTGACTATGCCGCTTCATTAGACCTTCATTCACAATACACTAACACTATCATAGCTAAGATATCAACCATATTATACACTAATTATACACTTTCTGAAATGGCTACCATTTCAGAAAGTGTATAGTTATGCAAAACACTATTGCAGGCTCCAATATTTTTAAACCACTACATTTTCTAATTAACTTAAATCTATAGTCTTCATACCGGACACATTCCATCACTATATAGAAAACATTTTCTCTATTTTTACGTTAATCAATTAAATACCCTCTAAAATAACGATGGTCACAATAATTAAGACATCAGTGACTCATCACAAAATCGTAAACAATAACTTCTAAAACCGGCTAAAAATAATAAACAACCGGTAACGCCCCCAAACCGTAAGTATTACCCATGTGTATATCCTTGTCCGAAACAATTGATATCAATATTTGTATCAATAATGCAGAGCACACGTTTACGTGTATACACTACGTGGTTGGAATCCAGTGGACCCTTAACCAGAATGC
The DNA here is from genome assembly GCA_023373885.1 of Hestina assimilis. Taxonomy (NCBI): domain Eukaryota; kingdom Metazoa; phylum Arthropoda; class Insecta; order Lepidoptera; family Nymphalidae; genus Hestina; species Hestina assimilis. The sequence continues at coordinate 7,189,816 of CM041755.1, read as the reverse complement.
GGACGCAACATTTATTGTAACTATTGGTAATGCTTTCTGGCAGAATTCTTATATCCCTTCAGGGAACCGTTCCGGGAGATATTTATAAATTTGTGCTTAAGTAACTTACTTAATTCGACGAGCTATACAAAATTCTTTAGAAAAAAAGATAAGACAATTCCAATTATCCACGATTTCGTTAATTACTTAATTTCGTAGAATTGGTAATGATAGAAAATAACTTCAATTCGAAAAAAAAAATAATATCTGTATTAGTTTTCTTTATAATTACTTAAGGGTATAATTAAATCAATAATTTATCTCAATTAATTGATGTTTTATAATTAGGTATTTACTATTTTATTTAGTTAATTAAATATTAGTAAATCATTTTATCATCTTAATAAAAAATATTACATCGTGCACAAAATCATATATGATATATTAACATATATTAATAATATATAATATTCGTTTAAGTAAAGCTTTCATGTGCTAATACCAATCAAAGCAAAGAAGCGTCTCTAACCTAAACAAACTAACTGTCATGGACATTTTCATACATATTACACAAATATAAGATCACATCCCGTTCGAAACGTGTGATTATTTGGAAGACTATTAAGCGTGTTGGTGAGCTTGCCTTAGCCTCAACGGTCGCAGGTTCGATTGCCACACTGGCCAGATGTTTGTATTAATTATTAATTTTGTAAATTTCGCTAGATAAGAGAGCCCAGCTTTAGCCCTTAAAAGATTATGCCATAAGTAAAACTGCCTTATAAATAATTGTACTGTTATATTTCTAACCGAAATAGTCATCATATAGAGATGGTAAAAATGATGCATAAAGAAATAATAAAATAAAAATTCAGAAACCTCCACCCGGTATAGTAGTGATGAATTTTGAACTCTAAACAAATATTGCTCCCAATAACATAACCGAAAGTCAGGCTTAAATATATATACATTACAAGACCACAGATTAAGAAAATGAGTATTTTCCTTTTCTGTGAAAAGAAAGTAAAACATTGGCCTCTTTCGGCAGTGAAAAAAATTATAACTTATTAAAAAACCTTTACCGTCCTATTAGTACAACACTAATTCTGAAATAAAAGTGATACTACCTTAATTTACTTAATAATTATTCTTTACTAGCTTAAGACACTATCTATTAATCAATATTTATTCAGTGTGGCGTATAAGGAGCTTCTCTTCAGTAGGAGGAGGTTTAGAATATTCAAGAGATTCAGGAGTATTCAGAGCTCTGATTATGAAAATAAAGAGATTATTAATTTACTTTATTTGATACCTAAACCATACTACCACAAAGATATACACAAAAGTCATTTAATGAAATAATTTTAAAATGGACGACTGAAAAGAGTTAAGAACAAAAAATATTTACATTTTTATATAAGTACGTAGTTCCATTACATCTTGGGAATCATTATCATATGATTTAATAAAATTAGCCTATAGAAATCGTTTATATAATCAAGTACACAAGTAGTGTTGAGTTTCAAAATACTATTTGGGCAGTTTATTTTAAAAAATTTGACCTGAATGAGAAAATTCAACTAGTACTAATCACTATTAAACAATACTATTAAAAAAGCAAAGCAATTATCGAATACAAAATTGAACAATAATTCAACCAGCATTTTGTCTCCCACTTACTATATAACATTAAAGCAATATAGTGCATCCATTACCAACGTAATTAAATAGTCAAACATTAATAATCAATTGTTGCTATTTGTACGTTCGTTACGAGCCTTTGAATCTTGAGCATTTCTTGGGACTGCGGTCGAGGAACCAAGGCGCTGTTAGCATTTAATTGATTCTGTATCCGGAAACTAATTAGAATTTTGGTTTATATAACGGAACAATATTAATAAGTTATAATCTGGGCTAAGGGTAGGCTAAGTAAAGTTCGTCTTACTAAATAGATGTAGTTTTTGTGTTAAATGTCTAAATAATCATCAGTAAATCCTTTACAATAATTGGGTTTTATTACAAGTACAAAATATATACAACACCGTTGTGGCGTTGTGGGTAGCTAGTCTGCCTTAAGCCTCGACGGTTGCTGGTTCGATTCCCGCTCGGAGCAGATGTTTGTATTACTCGTACAGGTATGTTTTCCGGTCTGGTTGTGTTTGTCCTTGTCATTGTGAATGTTTCCGGAACCCCGACACAGGATATAATTATCCTAATGGGGGCCGTTGAGTGTGTAGCGTTTATTATTATTTATTATTATTATATCTCTTAGGATTTCCATAGCAAATAATATTAGTAATATAAGATAATCTCCTTTTTCTTCATAGTATTTTCCCACAATTAATTAATGAAGGGGTTAGCTGAATACTGTAATTCAGAGTAGGTTGCAATTTATTCATGAAGGACGATTGTCATCTGACCTCTGTAACCCTTACAGGTAGACTCTAATACTTAAAACTTTGGATTTAAATTAATTGCTCGACAATGAGTTAACTAATAATGTACCTCCGATGATATAATATTCAGAACTCACACACTATCGTGCTCTCTGAGGCACGGTGGAGAAACCCATAAGGACAGTCTAGTCCAAAAAACCTGTTCGTAAGTTTAATACAAATACACAGGAAACAATCCAGCCACAATTTTATTAGAAACGATGACACCTTCGTTTACATGATAAAGCCCCTCTTATTTTACTTAGCTAGCCCCCTGTCACTATCGGCTAACCGATATTTATTCAGTATCCCGCTAAGGAGCTTATAATTCAACGCTCTAACATTATTGTATTAATAATTCAAAGAGAAGATCCGTTCCGAACCGTATCTCCTCTGGGCAGCCAATTAGCCTTCCTGGATTTCAACGTTTTCCTAAGTAATTTTAGAATAAAATTAATAGATTTATTCGAAATGTAAATTAGGGTCCCTTTTTAATTACAAGTTAGATCTCAGTTATAGAAGCTTATTTTAACATCTGATCTTAATGAATTAGCATCTTGTCTATTGTATGTTACCATTATTGACCAATATTTTAAACATTTTTGAATTTTCTAAGTACTCAATGATAAATAGTGAAATAAAAATATACTTCATATGAAATATAATATATTATTATGACTTATTAACAAGTACACCAAACGATATGAAATTTAATTTCCATAATAATTCTACGTAGTAAAGATGATTGGTATTTATATTTACAATAATCCGTACAGTTGAAATATTCAAGGTATCTGTGCCGGGCAATGGGAAATACAAAAGCAATATGCAGAAAGCAAGCTATTTGTGGTATGGAACGGTTTTAGAAATGCCAATTAATGTATGGTTTGTTGAATTATTTTATTTTGCAATCCATGTAGTTTATCATTCCTTTGTTAATTAAATTATCAATAATTTAAGAGAAGTTAAATACAAACTATTATGTTTAAAAAATAAATAAAATATAATAAGTTAAAACATACTTTAGTTTTAATGGCGTTATGCGTTATCCACTTTTTTAAATACAACATATTGCATGTTTTAAGATCAGCAATCAAGAGCATAAAATGAGCAAAACTTTTATGTTTCGATGTAATTACTAATTACATTTTAGTATGTTCCGTAAGTACTAATAATAATTTTAAAAAAAAATTAAGTAATATTTAATAATATCATGTCAAAAACAACAACCCGTTTTCATAAGTAACATTAGAAATAATACAATAATAAAGTAATAATGAGTAAATTAAAACGCGAAGAAGTATAGGTTACGGATCGAAGATGTGTCGGCAGATATTTTTGTGAGGTTTAATGACGTGACATGGATACGTGCTGCGGAGGAAACATCGAGTATTGTGTTACGGGGCTCAGTGGTCTTTATCGACGCGAAATTTCATTATACTCATACCCCTGTTCCACCTACCATTCAATTGAACACCTTCGCACAATCGGAAGGGCTGCCTCAATGGGTTGTCGGATGAAATTTCTTAAGATTCTTCGCTCATAATGAGAGAAGCCTGTCGTGCAATGGGCAGTAACGGTGTAATTGTCGAACGAAACGAGATCGACAGATACAAAGGGAGATTAAAATCCGCTTAATGAACTCGTATAAAGTAATGTTGCTATTAGGATTTTTGGCTCTGGAATCGTTTTCAAGTCTCGCTTAAAGTTTTAATTTTTAATTTCGCCTTTATTAATTTCGGCCGAGCATTAAATTTAAGACATTTCATTTGACATTCTGTTGTAATTTAGTTTTATCAAAGATCTTGAACTTTAATCAAACTAATAAGCATTTAAAAACTTTGATAAGAAGATATCTTATAATTAGTTTTATATACTTTAAGATTTCTTAAAACCAAACGACAAAAGATATAAAATATGAGGTACCAAGCATAATATATTAACGGCCGTTTTCAATAACCTATCTATCGCTAGTTTAAGCTACTAAAGATAAACAAATCTATCGTTTTGTCCTTACTTGCTTTTCAATAACCCACTCAAGATAAGTGTTTCCTACCGATGCTATGTATCTATCGTTGAGAGGTCGGATAACCTACTAAGGATAGGAACGGTCATACAAATCGTCCTTACTTGCTTTTCAATATAAGTTTTTCTTACTCTCCGATAGACAGAGAACGTCATCTTACTTATCGGTCATAATCGGCCGATAATAGGACGGATAGCCTGACTTTCGACGCTATTATAATAAAAATATTTATTTTTGTTATGGGATTTTTTAGCAGTGATGATAGCGATATGGAATTATTTCAAATTAAAATCGATTGTGATGAAGACAGCGATAGTAATCCCGGAAACATACCGTTGCAGAAGATATTAATTTCCAGCCCGTCTTCAGGATTATTATTATTACCAAGCCACGACTGGACCTGATGGTAGACTCGGAAAGTATGAAAGCGAGCTGTGTCTTGTGTTGGCGGAAGTGAAGATAAGTTAAATGTACTTTTTGTCACTGCCTTGGCATAATAATAGCAGACAGATGTTCTTTTGTTCCCTAATGGTCACTTGGGTATTTTCTACCTGCACAGTATTCTCGGTAACGGCCATCCGATATAAAATTATTTTAAAAGTCAATAATTGTAAAATTATGTAATGGAGTGGAAAAGAGTCAATAATTAATTATTAATAATATTGCAAAATTAATAATTAAAAAAATTGTAATAACAAAAAAAAACAATAACTGATGACTCATTATTAGTACACACGTATATGAATAGTTAAGAGAACTAAAAAATAGTACTCACTTCGGAGCGCTGTAAAACCTTAGCTATTGACTTAATGAAAAATGTGGCGATACTTAACCAAGAAAAAATATATATAATAAAAATATATATTTTAAAACAAATATATAATAAAATAAATGATAAAAAAACTTTTTTTATTTTGAGATTCGCATTGTTTGGTGCAAGGAACGAAACGTTTCAAGTGGCTTGGATAGACGGGAGGAAAAAAGTTATCCCTAGTTGACTACAGATAGATAGCACTTATCCTTTATTGTGAAACGTAGGTTAGGGATAGATAATATCCTGTCGGTAACCGGCGATATCAATCTATCCGTAATCTCAGATAGGTTATTGAAAACGGCCGTAAGTATACTTGTAGGGAATTCATAATGAAGACATCATTACTAAACCGGTTTCAATACTTGGAATTGTCGGAACAGCGTTCGTTGGAGACTTGTCGTGGAACGTATTACTCAGAAGAATATTGTGTAAGAACTTACAAGATGTCAGTTAAAACTTAGTTATTAATTACAACGTTTATTATTAAAACTATATCTTTTATGATGCAGTTACACAAATACTTCAAATTTTATTATGAAATGAGGATAATTGTACGTACCTACTTTAAAATACATGATTCAAAATTCCACAATCCAACAGATATAATATATTCTATGCTAAAGCAATATCGAGCTAAAAATAAATCATCAATCCTCAATTTTCAAGTGTACACTTCACACGTCATTTTGATCCTATTGGATAAAAACAGAATGTGAAAAACATCACGCCCTTTGGTACTCACGTAAAAGGGGAGATTTTAAATTTTATGTACTCCCAAGGCAAGAATCTACCAATAATTTAGATAATCATTCACACCACACAAACCGACATCATTAATCATACCGAATGAAATGAATTTTGAATCCCTTCATACGTGATCTAAAACGATATTAAAATGGAAAATTTATTTTAATATTAAAATTTAGGTATAAATAAAATAATAATAATAATCATTTAATTTTGTTTGTTTCTAATTAAACTTGCCTTTATTGACTATATACTTTGTATACCATTATCGGTGGTTATAAATCCAATTCATATGGTTGCAACCTCTAGCACAGGATACTACTATACTATACTTAAAGGGTCTTGGGGTATGTAGCGTATATTTATGTATCTTTATTATTTTTATATTATAAATTAGTTTTATTTGTTATTCTCTATTGATTTTATTCAATATGTTATTACTAATACTATATTAATATAATATAATTTTAAAGACATCGTGTTTATTACTTTCCACCTAATCGCGTGTCTTACACTGATAACCTACTCCACCCCTTTCAGAATCCCTTTTTTGAAGCTTATCTATTTAATTCATCGCAGGACTCTTTCAGACCCTGACCGCATTCAAGATATCGTCCACATGACGAAGGGCCCAAAGATTCGGGTTAAATTTACCAGAAGACATTTATTTATTCACTGATACCCATGATTACGATCTCTTTGGATAACTGTTTAACGATGAATGATTATATTTTAATATCATAATGGATTAGCTATAGTGGGAACCTTTGAAATTTATTCATTCATAATGGGTAATTTAGTTTTGTTTATATGGTTTTGTTGTATCGCGGTTTCCATTACACGAGGTGGGTTTAAAACTATCGCTGATCGTAATGGTCGCAGAGACCATTATCCAACCCCACAACACAATTTTTACAATGTAAACTCGAAAGCAAAATTGTCATTTTTTATTTCATAATGGGCTTGCATTGTTGCAGTTTTTTATACCATTATTTACATTATTGGTTTCATGGCGTTTGCGTTTTTGGCTATAATTGCTTCAACGTCTGCTTGTTTGGTAACTGTATTGTTGTATCCAATTTATTTTGATTAATCGATTTTTTACAAACGAACGATATCGTTAGTACTAATCGTCGGATGTTATAACTTATAATATAAGTTGACTATTTGAAAAGCTATAGGCAGTTTTCAAACCGGTAGTTTCACAATTTGAAAACCTATAGGCAGTTTCAATATCAAATTTTGTTACCGAGATCAGTATCAATCGATCTGTAGATCGCATTTTTGGATTGATTATAATCTATAGGGATTTCAAACGCATTTTCAATATCCTATAATAAGTTAATAAGCTGTAGTATATTGACATATACTGACCATAAATATTCGATGCCAATAGTTAAATTATCATATTATTTGTATGGGACCATTTCGGGCTTCGACCTAATAGGTATAATGTGATTAAACCATACCTACATATCGGCTACGCCGTTTCTTATAAAGCTGTGAACATACATAAACATACCTGACTTTGCTTTGGTTTATAATTTTAATGTTAAATATTAATTAAAAAATAGCCAAGATGACTCGGCGAAGTCTTCTAGCTGCCAATTAAAATCTAAGCAAAATTGTGCCATTATACATTAGCTCGAACAAAAAAACAAAAAGAGACATGCTAAAAAGAATATATTTAATTTTTTTCCAAATTTTTATATAATAAAAATGTAAAGTTGTTGCATCACAAGAATATTATTTACAAGAATATTAATATTTCTATATCCAAACATTTCTTTAAAACTTTTTATTAAACTTATAATATATAGATAAAGCTAAATTATAACTTAGAAATATTTTAGAACAATTTTCTTATTAAGTAAAAATTTTAACCGTCGCGCGTCGCTAAGTTTCAGCATCTTTAGGCCTAAAAATGGCACAACAATCAACGGTTTATTTTATTAATTTTTTGCTACATGGACTTCTAACGCTGGAGTTTTATTCTGAATATTATTTTTTTATTACTTTTTTGTTTTATTCATTTTCATAATTTAAATTTTTCTTTTCAGAATTATAAAAAATGAATTCGACCCGTTAATTTTCAATTACTGTGTAAGTGTTGTGTTTTAAAGTGACTGTGATAAGATGCGGACTATGAGGGTCATAGGTTCAGCTCTACGTTGGTTTGCGTTCCTAGTGATCGGTGTAGAGTGGCAGGTTCATTCCCAGGCAGTGCAACAGACATCTGAAGTGGACAGTTCTTATAACTTTTACTATGAACAACCGTGTTGTACCGGACCAGTGCTTAAGAGCAAATACCACGTCAGACACAAGAGAGGTGAGTTATATTTGTTAGTTATGCTCTTTTATGAAATGGAATGTTTTATTCCAAGATGGTAAAGTAAATCATTCTGTAATCTTTAGGTCATAATATCCTTAACCAAGTTTTAAGAGTTTCACTCGATTCCCAGAAGGCTTCTTTGCGAATCATGATTCATGATATAGCATAAAACAACAACATGCAAGACTTTACGCGTGTGTGCGTATCCTTTTACATGTGTTCTAAACATTATCACTAACACATGCAAAAACCGCGACGCTTTCAAGGGTACGTAATGTAAAGTGAGATGGATATATGATTTTGCAATATGTGAGGTGAAACAAAATAATGCTTTTGTTTCATTGCCCTCCCCAATGTCGGGAGATTTTAATACAGTTGTAGTTAATGTTTCTTTATGACCTTTGATTTCCTGGAGAAGAACTAAGAACAACTTAATCATTTAACCGATCTAAATTTGTACCATATAAGATGTATTTAGTAAAAGAGTTCTTTAAATGAAAAAAAAATTGTATCATTCTATTCTTATATTAATACAAAAGATACAATCTTTATAGATTCATTGAAGAATATTTACATAACACACATACATATTAAAATTCAGCAATGACATCATGAAATCAATGAAAATCATAATGATATGTTATAAATAAAGGTTGCCTGTAAGAGATCACTTTAAGTGATAAGGCCGCCCTTGTACCATCTTTGTCAAATTAATATATGTATTATGTTGTATTTTCTCTTGTGTGTACAATAAAGAATTTAAACAAATAAATAAATAATGTAATCAGAAAAAACTTGTAGAAAAAATTAAATTTATATTTATACTGTAGATATCTTAGTAGAAATATTCAAATTTCTACTAAGATGTCTACAGTATATTCCGTTTTCTATAAAGTGAAAGAGAAACTATGAAGAAAGTTCTTCTAACATTATTCCAATGTCTACCCAGGGTCATACTCTTTATCCTGATTACTAGTTTTTACACAGAGCGATTAACATCTGACCTCCGCAACGCAAAAGGTAACTCATTGCATAAAGCAAATATTAAGAAAGTTATTTATTACCATTAATAATGAAAATCTAAAGTAACCTTTTACTGCAACTGTCATTTTTATATATAAACTAGCGGCCCGCTCCGGCTTCGCACGGGTATAAAATATATAGCCTATGATGTCATTAACTGAAAAAATTATTAAAATCTATCCAGTAGTTTTGATTTATTCATTACTGCCCGTGGCCCGCACGCGTTAGATGTAATTATTTACGACATCACATTAGAAACCTCAAAAATAACAGTTTTTCTCCACTATTTAATGGATGTTATTATACATATATACCTTCTTCTTCAATCACTCTATCTATTAAAAATAACCGCATCAAAATCCGTTGCGTCGTTTCAAAGATTTAAGCATACATAGGGACAGAGAAAGCGACTTTTATTTTATACTATGTATTGAAGTTTCACATCGCTATAACTAAATAATGCACGTCTTGAACTAAGTTTTATGAGTATGTTTTGCCTCGTATAATATAAATTCAGTTTTCCCTGGCCAGTCTAGAACGTGGTCATCTAAGCCGCAATATTAATGTGCAATTTACCGCCTCCATTAAACTGTGGCTTAAAACAGTTCGCTTAGAGCTTAATGAATGTGGAAACTTGAATCATTAAGCCTCGTCACACTTAATGAAAATCCACTAATGCTATACTCAGGTTTAAACATGTCAGATATTCGATTAACATTTGATAGATAATTTTCTTAAAAACAGTCAAAACGGTAGAATAAGGATACTACGTTCTAAATCATTACAAACGTAATGAAAGTACCATTCCTCTAAACGTGTAAAGTATGTGACCAACAAAATCTATTGAAGATTGCACAGAGATATCACGCCCACCAATTACGTGTGACGCTGAAAATTATTATTGAAAAATAAATTGGACATTTAATTTTTGAGTTATATATTATATATGAATTTAAAATATTCCCCCTCGGTCCAGATTATAATGAGAAAAGCGATCGGCACAGCAAACTCGGGGTGTTTAACTCAAATGTCATCAGAAGTGTCAATCATGGAGATTTCCGAATAGCAAAACCGATTATCGGGCATATTAAGTCTGTTATTGTTATCGACAGCGGAGCTCCGACCAACCGACCGTGAAGTAGATTAGGGACATCATCTAATGCCATATTTCTGGCGTCAGCTGCACGCATCGCATGCATGCCTCTAGCGGGCACATTTTTTACATAATTCCTTATAAATCTCTACTTTAGAGAACACTTATTCAAGGCGGTTGAATTTTTATTAAACAGCCCATTTCATGCAAACTGTAAAAATAATTTACAAAAAGAAGATATAATTTGAGTAAAACGTTGGGGATAATAGTGCGATGTTGCTAATTACAAGGGTGGAAGTTTTGTACCATAAGAACGGTCGGTTCGAAACGGACGAATAAGTTTTAGATGATTCTTTGCTACCCTAAGCGAGAGGTTGGCCAAATAATGGACGTTGTCTATCATTAACAACAGCAATGTTTCGTAAAAGTGGTCTCTTGTACCGTACATTTACAAATATATAGGACCGTCTCTTGTCAGCATATTGTGAAAAAGGATTAACAACATAAGAACTTCTCACAAATAATATTTTCATCTATAATCTTTTGAAGTCTATCTATTCTATATAAGTTGTTTAGAACCTAATAATATAGAATTTTCTTAATTAGTGGGACTACTAGTTACTTTTCCAATATTTTACTATAAACCACATTATGTATTGGATTGTACTCATATCATATTTTGTAATTACTTTTATATTTAAATTCTTATATTTAAAATTATATTTAAATTATAATAATTATTAGCAATCATTAATTAGCTCAAAAACGAAAAACTAAAGCGGTTTGTTTATGTTGTAAAGTTATTCAAGGAAGCCGGATCGGAGGCAAATGTCCATGCAAGTGGAGAGCAAATAAAAAGTGTATAGAAAGATTTGAAAGAAAGGACTCACTCGGCCTGGCAAAGTGGAAAGGGTAAAAAAGAAATACAATGAGCAAAGGAGCGAACAGCGCACAACGTCCGGCGTAGTCAAAACTTGAAGCGCAAGTTGCTTTGACCGCTGACCAGATCTCACTCGAACTGCCCAACTCGCTAAATAATGTTCAACAAGATGGAATATCCGTTAGCATTTTAATTTACAAACAGCAAACGCTTGAGAGCAAAGTTGAACTACGAAATTCGGTCATGGAGTATGTTCGTAGTTTTATTTTAATTTATAGTAACATAACGACCAACAAAAAGTGGTTAAGTTTTGATGATTATATTGCGGTTAGGTTACAAATAACTACTTACTCAGACCACATGGTAAAGACATTGTTACTAAGAGTATGTATTGTCATTATCACTCAGTAAATTACTTCAGTACTTACTTAGGTGATGACAGAAGTTCTTCACATTTACGTATTTGTCACATCAATTTATATAACATACCTAATATCTATTTTTATGGCTCTAATTTGGCAAGCAAGCATACGTCCCGCCTGATGATAATCGGTTGCCGTATCGTACAAGCAACTGCAATACCATATGAGTGACACTTACGCGTTGTCAACGGCGAGAAAACAATAAAAAAATGTTCTTTAATCTTTTTTGGCCAGTAATTTCACTAGTTACAGTGTTCCGAAACACAGTAGGTATTACAAAATACACTACTGCTTTACAGTAGAATATCTGACACTGTGGTATCTAGCCGGCCTCTTCCAATAAAAGGCCTACCACGACTAATATAATATTTAACTAACTATAATGTTGATACATTTTAATTGGTTGAAAATGTATATTTTTTAATCGTATCTACAATCTTAACCCATCTAATGGAACAATTTAAGGAGATAGACGACATTTGAATCCAAAGGGAGATGACATTACTTATTTTAGACATTCGTACCACAAAACATTTTGTTTGAAATTTGGTCACGTATGTACGTAAGAAGGGTGTCCCATATCGTATCTTGTAGGCATTGCGATTGTCCATTGTATTCTCAGGAGACAAAGGGTTGAGGACGCTGGGAGGAAGCTTACCTTCGTCAAACCGCTTTTTGGAATCAAACGTTCAGGTATTCGCGACTGATCAACCCACTTTATCTCAGCTGCTTTCACGCTCCAGCGAATATGCTGAATCATTCTGTTCGTTGTAAGTATTCGTGCAAAAATACTTATCTATTTTTTTATCTATGTCTAATATGAGCATTAATTATTTTGTCGCAAAAAAAAAAAAACGTTCATCATTACTGCCACATATAATTATTTCAGTCAGAAAACTATCAAATTCCCAAAATCAAAGCAATTATTAAAAAACGACAGTAATGAGTTAAACTGTACAAAATTTTCACAGTATATTTATAAATAGGTGTACTCATAGTCTAAAATAGGAACAAACTTAGACAGATTTACAAGTAATAGTTAGCCGTATTCTTTTCAATTTTCCACCTCCTCGAACAAAATGCTCTTATTCAAAGTGGAAGTAAACCTTTTTCTTTTCTCTTGTTGGAATGCTGGAAACAAGTTTACCATGAAAATATTTGAATGGACAAATATAAACATTATTTTCGATATTTCAATAGAAATATTATTGTAATCGTGTTTTCTTGCTGAAAGCTATATTTTTGGATGAAGAATTTACCAATACTAACATTGTTGGCTCCGTTCAACTGGACAACTTTTAATCAACTAATGTACATTTACAATTAACATAACGTACACACGCCAAAACGCATTAGTGTATAATTTTATTCTTTGACCAAACTTCATATTTTTAATTATTACTACAAATACCTCACTCAGGGTACGAGTACACCAAAAATATGAATCTAGTCTGAGGTGCTCTCAAAAAAAAGGCATTTATTTAAATTAGGGATTAGCATTAAAAATATATGTATTTTACATTTAAGTGACAACAATTTTTAATCAAAAATATTTATCATAAGAATTATTAAAGTATTGAATAAATTATAACTATTTTCTTCATCAGGTAACCATTTCGTTGATTGCGTCCACAATGGGATTTATTAAGTACACGCTACAATAACACGCGGATGTTCAGATAATTTCGGATTATGCGAAATATTATCGTGAAACAATTAACGAAATTGTTTTAAATTTGCAACGGAAACATAACCGTATGATCGAATCACAATTTGTCACATTAAACGCGCTTTAAAACGGTTATTGATAACAAATTGAATTCGATCATCTCCCCATTTCCCAATGATAATAATTGTCAATATGAACTTTAATTAAGTAGCCTTTTAAATAAACTACCACTCCAAAATGAATATAATAAATTAGAAAATGTAAAAAATTAAAACTTATTTCAGCTAAAACGTAGTAGTATTAGTAGAGCCATGCATTTCCCAACACTGGGCCAGCTCGACCGGGAAAGTACTACCCTCTCACAGAAAATTGTGTGTGTGAGAGCGCCAGAGACATCAAGTATCGGCCGCGTTCATAGTTTGCGATCTTGTTTGCCAACCGCCATGAAATAAAAAAAAAAGAACCCAAATTTGAATGTATTAAAAATAGCAGTGAATCAGCTCTTTAGTTTTGTTGAGATTCGTTCTCTCTTGATTTTTTGTTCAGATAACACAGATTCTATTAGCTATGAATGAATAAAGATAGTTTTGATTCCAAAATAATGTTAGGTGTCTGTGAGATTATTAAAAAGCTACATTAAGGCAAGCGGAGCTGTGGGTTAAACTAGTCTTAAACATAGTAAAGGACTAATAAAAAACCTATAAAAATGTAAATTTATTTATATTTACTGATACTTAAACTTGCTAAAGCACTTGAAGCTCTCAAATAGGCTGAGTATTAGATTAAAGTCATCTTTTATGAAATTAATCCTCGCATCCTTAGTTACGTTGCCGCGGCATATAAATTAAATTTTGTTCAGCACTCTATCCCCTTTAGACCTTGAGCCGTCCACATTAACTTTATAACGCGGTGCTTTGTTCACTTTAAAACAATTGTGGTTGCAAAGAGTTCCACAAATACCAGTCGTAAAATACTCATCACTGACTACACTGTCTACTTCGACTGTTGTTGAAAGGCATCAAAATTCTTCCCGTCTGGAAAATTTCATCCTTTGTACTCAGAATGGCCGAACGCCGAAGCCGAACAAGTTACTTAATCTCTGTTCTATCCCGTTCATGTTCCGTTCATCAATACTTTTAGAACTTTAGCGAATTTAGCAACCGTGCAACCTTACCGTGTGACGTATTTCGTTGTTCCAAAATAAATTGAAATTTAACTAATTTTCTCCCATCAATATTATGTAATTATAATCTATTACTTTGTTCACAATCCAGGATAATCTTACAATACAACTTATGTTTTAAACAAAAATGAAACTAACTCTTCCCGTTGGTCTGTACGCTTCTCAAAGGCTTCTCAAAATGTATCGACTTTTTTGATTACATTATATTTCATCTTATTGAACATTTGCTGATTATGTTGCAAGTTGGTGACGCTAACTTCATTCGGTTATGTTTGCAAGCTTGTGACTAACTTCGTTTCTTTGCGTCAATGTTGAATTTACAAAGGAGACCCCCGATTATTTCACATGTTTGTAACATTTTATTTTTATGGGAAGGCCTGTTCATATAATAAGTCTATGGTTGATAAATATACCTTTTTAAATTTAATTTAAACAGTACAATAAAATGCATTATTTTAAAATTTCCATGTGTAATTTATTCTTTATCTGTAATTCTGCAAAAGAATAAAGTTTATGAAGATCTTTGTGAAAATGAACAATACACTCAACAGTTTCACAACGTTGGCTTAGTGGCATTTGCAATGTTAATTTTATTCCGCTTTAGACAACGCAACGTTTTAAAAAAACACTTTGAGTGTAGTCTCCTACTCTTTTACATTTAAAAGGTGCTTTTGAAATTAATCTCCTTTTGCAAAATGCATCATATCATAGCAATGTATAAGAATTACTTACTGAATTTTAGTTGAAAAATATTATGGTGTAGCTTTAATAGACCTATTGTTAAATAAAATTAAGGTGCTCATAGCCGTGTGAGCTCACCGATCGGTAAATGATTGGTGAGTTAAGCAACTTTAGGCGCGGGCAGTCACTAGATGATAATCGCATAGAAGTATTTCAACTGAGCGTCTCCGTGTTTCGGAGGGCACGTAAAAAGTCGGTCTCCGCTGATATCAATTTGATAATAGTCGATATATTAAGTCAGAGGCCTATACGACTGACCTGAAGAACTCTGACACTAAATTGGCTGCTAGCCACTCGATAAGAAGAAGAAGGTTATTAAAAGTAATAATAATATATCATGATTTGGACATAAAATATCACAGCTATTTTTTTAAGTGTACATTTAATTGCTACACAAATGACAGGGACTGGTTAAAAAAAAGTCAAAGATATCTAAAAATTTCTATTTGTACACGTGCAATGCCGCGGCAAAAGTCATGTATATATAAATGGCCTCTACAACAAAATATGTACAATTTATACGTAATGTAGATAAATTATTAGTTGAACACAAGTAAACAAATAATTTATTTGAAAAAGGGTTTGTTCAATAAAATTTTACAATTTGTACGGTCTACATTATAGTTTCAGAAAATATAAACAAGAACTAAAATTTAATGGGCTTAATATATTCTACTAACTCTATACTTAAATATTATGTTATTTTGCCTACCAACAAAATTTACGTTATTTACATAATATTATTCTAGATGACTATATTCTTTTTATAATTAAGTGTGCAAAAATATTTAATTAAATTTATACATTTCTGTTTTCAGTGCCTTGTTTTAATTACGCTTTTAATTTCAACTGCGTTAATTTAAATACAAACATTAGATTATATTTTAATAAATACATTAATATTTATTCGGAGGTATCAATCTTGATTTTTTAACAAAATTATCATTATGTAGACATCTTTTCTTGAGAACAATATCATGGTTATTCCTGTACATGTGCTGGTTTTATTATAATTGTCCTTTGGAGTACGCTAAAATGCTGCTAAAATTCAATGTAAAAGAGCCATTCGTTCAAAATACTTTTATTGCAGCTGTCTTCTCAGTTATAATAATAATCATAATCCTTTATTGCGGTGGCGTGTGTCTCAAATTCTCTCGCTAAGAGCGTATACTTCGATCAATACGTTCATTTTGTTTATTCGAATGCATTTCATCGAGGTAATTCGATCCGACTGAATCGACGTTCTTTTGTTTTGGCACTTATACGCCTTTAATATATTTTTTGCCGTAATCCAACACTCAGACGTTCGTGTTACTATTGACACTTCGTACCAAAACATAAAAGCGATTAAAAAATCGCTTTATTCAGAACTTTATTGTTATAATTCGATTGAAATCCATTCTAAACGAATGATCGATGAATGAATGAATGAATCGATATCGTTGTTTATTTATTGCGCAACGAACAACATTGTTTCTATCTGTGACATTTTATTACGTTCGATTTTCGAAAGAATAAATCGTTCAACAGATACAAATTAAAAATATGTTGTATCGAAACGCGGTTTGAATATGAATGACATTTATAATAGGCAATTTCGTTTCGTCGAAACCTGTCTCCCTAAAAGATATCGTCAACCATGTATTTCATTCAATCCGCGAAACAAAATTGATCCACAACATTAAGCGTACATTTACGATCATGATATAAATTGCCTGATATCACCGCTATAAAACAAACCGCAGGATTACCGATTTAAATTCGTCGATAGCAAAGCAGTTAAAGGGGGCCTTTATAAATTAACGATACCAATTTCCCTAATGACATTGTAAAAGGAAAGTTTACGATTAACGTATACAGTATACATAACATATACAATACATATACATTGTATTGTATCGTTATTTGAAGTTTCGTGACATTCCGTTTTATAGTGCTGCGTACAAATAACTAAATCAGTTGTCAAATATTAAATTACTCAAATGTATTAGGTTTTATAAATGAAATAGTATTGCCCGTAAATGTATTCGCGTGGACGTACACACTTAATGCTTTTGGACACTTATTTTTAGGATACTCAAACGGTAAAACGGTACTCTATTACTAAGACTCCGCCTTCTGTCCGTCTGTCACCAGGTATATCAAGAACCGTGATAGTTAGAAAGTTGCAATTTTCAAAGATGATTTATTTCTATGGCCGCTATTACAACAAATACAAATATAACAAAAAGTACTAAAACTTACCTAGATTATATTTATAGTCTGATAAACATTAAGACAAAGGGACGACTTTTTAATAAAATAGAATATAGAAATATCGAAACGTACCTCTTTTAAATATCTAATAATCTAATAGAAAAAAAAACATTTCCTTTCCTATTAATAAGTTGAGAGATCTTCCTTCATTGGTTTTTAAATATGAATATCAATATAAAATATTAATCACAAATCAATTTCCTACAATGCGAAGCCTTATACCAACCTTTATAACAGCGTTATCTTTTATTATTCCGAGCGATTAATACGTACAGACAGACCCTTCACAATCTGTTAATTGTAACATTGTAGGGAATTCATCCAATCAGATTACATAGGCCAAAATAATACGCCGGCGTCTCAAAATTAATTATACACCGTCTTTATCAGGTGCTCGCCTCGGGACGTTCTGAACTACAACGATCATTCGAACATTTTGTTTTAACATCCGTCTAACGCTGTTAGACTGGAAATTTTCTCTTTGTATCTATACAATAAATCTATATATATAAAGCTATTACTGTTCGTTAGTCTTACGAAAACTCGAGAACGGCTGGAGCGATATCGGTATGGTAAACTCAGGTCACTTCAAATTAAAGAACGTAATATTTTTATGTATTAAAACTTAAATATTAATAAAAATAACTCAGCTAATAACTTAACACTGCATTATTAATAATAATTAATGTTGTAAATCCTAAGGTGGTATGAAGTTTGCCGGATCAGCTAGTAAATAAATAAATAAACGCTACACACTCAACGGTCCCTATTAGGATAGTGATATCCTATGTCGGAGGTCCGGAAACATATACAATGACTTCCGGTCTGGGTCTTTGTCCTTGTCTTTGTGTCAAAATCTGCTCCGAGCGGGAATCGAACCCGCGATCTGTAGTGCTGAATGCAGATTCGCTACCATTGCGCCACAATGTCGTCAAATACAGTATACAGTAAGTCTATGTATGAAATGTTTAAATTAGGGTCCGACCGAAACTGGTTTTCCAGCCGAAACCGAAACCGAAACCGAACTTTCGGCTCTCCTCTCAGTTTCCCTGGGCCGAAACCGAAACCGAAACCGAAACTTTTAAAAATTACGTTTTTTACTGAAATTTGAGTTTCAAGTATTTTTAACATTTATTTGCATATATACGTAGTCAACTAATTAGCAACGGAAAATAATTGGGTTAAAAATATTTTACAAGTTTAATTTTATGAAATAATGTGCGTTATAAAGTATACTGTTTAATGGTGTGTACTTTATCGAAGCTAAGAATATTTTATGGTAGTTTATAAAAAAAAAATATTATTAGTAAAAGAAATCTCTCGCATCGAAATTGACCATCTAATTAGGGACAGCAAGAGTTAGTGTTTTACTTGCGATTTTTAAAAAATAAACCTGAAATACAAAGGCGGAAAGCCTTTGTGTTTTTATATGGCGTCATTCTTTATTTTATAGTTTTGATTTCTAAAATTAATATCACAATTTATTACTTAAACATGGGTCACTTATTTAAGTTATGAAACGATCAAGCGAAAACAATTTTATCTCAATATAGATATCAAGGTATGTAGCCATACCCTAAAATAGCTTATCATTTGATTTGCTCCAAAAGTATGGTTTTTAACGCTGTGCAATATTTTCAAACCTATAAATCTACTGAAACTGTCTACCTAGAAAGAAATTTAGATCGCAGACTGGTAATAGCTTTATAAAAAGTTCCCTTTGTGGGCTCTGTAATTATTAAAAGAGAAATATTTGGACTAGAACTTAGTGGCGAAGTTACATGGGCGCTTTAACACGAAAACTATTCAAAATATACTTCACTGTTCATTAAATGATTTCTAGCCGGTGAACTACTATCAGGTTTAGATTGGCCTGCCAAAGCCTAGAATTGAATTCTTTGCAACATTTGCGGTACAACATACTGGAAATTTAAACGAACTCTAGTAGTTCCAAAGACGCCTGGAAGAACTTCACTAACGAAACTTGTCATTATTTGATCGAGTCGATGCCGCGCCAATGTCGATATGGCTATAGCTAATAATCAAGTTTTATTCTATAAAAAATTAAATAAAACTTGAAAAACTTGAAAAATTTAAAATATTTTCCTTTTAGATGAATTTAATAATAAATTATGAAGCCTCAATAGCTCAACGGTAGAAGGGCCGACTTCGCTCCGTTAACGCGAGATTCGAGATGAGAGTCCTAGCGCAAGCTTCGAGCTTATTTGGAGGGGCAATAGGAATATTAGTAATACCTTGAAAAAGCATTGCTAATATTCTTTAAAAAAAAAATGTACATTTTTCTGCTTTCATTATTTGTAATGTTTTCTTAAGTGTCCCTAATTATTTGTCCAGAGATATATTAGACCGAAGGAGAAGTAAAGTTGAATTTTAATTATTGCTGTTTTTAATTACAATCCATTCCAAAATTTAATAATTCTATTAAGAAAACATTGGTTAAATGATCAAAACTGATCAACATTAAAAAACGTAATGAAGACTTCATGTAAACTGAAATTACGGAAAATATAAATAAATGTTACTCTTATTATACCAATGTCCCTAATTAGTTGACCACACACTTTATATAATATAGACAGTTAAATAGAATAAATAAATAAAATAAAAACTAAAAATTCATTCAAGTCGTAATCATATTTTTTGTCATGAATAAACAGCACTTACTATTCTTAAAAAAAGAAACAACTTGTAGTTAGATATACTAGGTACATAACTAACTACTAATACGTTGTGTTCACAATATTTTAAAGATCAATCTAATACTTGTTTCTGGCGATTTTTTGGCCGCGTTAGCGAGCGGTCACGAATTGGCTGCGAAGTTTACCGAACAACGCACGAAAACTCACGAACACTCGAGTTTCGGCGAGGCCGAAAGTTTCGGCTATATTTTGGCCGAAACCGAAACTAAAGCCGAAACTAGATTTTTGGCCGAAACTGGCCGAAACCGAAACCGAAACCGAAATTTCGGTCGGTCACTAGTTTAAATACAAAAATATTTTGAAACATATTTTCATTTCTTTATTTGTCGCGTATTAAGATAGTCGCTTTTATTAAAAGATGACATTTTCCAGTAATTAGATAATATAAATTGTATCTAAATGTAGCATTTTAACTTTATAAATAATTTAATTTGCTTAGGGACGATTTTTCATTCGCCAAATAATTTTTAATTGAGCAATAAATTTTATGTTTTGACAGTTTTCATATTGGATATCTGTCAAAACGTCAAAATTTATTCGATAGTTATAAAATATCATTCTATTGAAAAATTCGAGTCTTAAATTAAACACCAACAAATTAATTTTAAATTTCGACTTTGTCTTTGCCAAATAATAAGAAATTAAGAAAGCTTGAACCTTAGGATACATACTCTAACTCTAAAGTGACCTAACTTTAATTTCGTAATTATATTATAATACTAGAAATGTAGTAGGTAATTATTATTATTATTTTTTATGTAAGAGGGGGTAAACGGGCAGGAGGCTCACCTAATGTTAAGCGGTCACCGCCGCCCATGAACATCTACAACACCAGAAGGCATGCAGGTGTGTTGCTGACCTTTAAGGAAAGAATACGCTCTTCTCTTGAAGGTTCCCAAGTCGTATCGGTTCGGAAAGACCACCGTCGGAAGCTGATTCCACAGAGTGGTTGTGCGAGGAAGAAAAAACAATTTTATTATTTTGTAAACAATAAAAATAATTCAAAATTAATTCATTTTCTAAACGAAACGTGAACATTTTCAAATGTACAATTATACCCTTGTTATTTTGCGAATGGATATTTTATCGAATTATTTCGTAAAGCAACATTTCTATCCGGTAATGATGGAAATGAATCCCAATCCTTCATTAAATTAAGGCCGTCCCCCGATACAAATAGGTAACGACTTCACCCGCTGCTGCGTCTAAATTATATTACTTTATTGTTATACTTTTTTACTTTGTTCCCCGAACTAACGTAATTGGCTTGGGATCACGCTACTATAACTATAAACTGTGTTATTGGTTTGGCTTTGTAAGGCTATTTCCCATTGTATGTTTTAAGTTCCCAATCGACTATTAACTCCGTCAATAGTTTTGACATATGTGAAAGTAGTTAATTTAATTTGTTTCTATTATAGAACACTTTTTAATCTCATTTTTGACTTATTTTCACTTTTTTTGTTGCGCTTCAATTACCGCTTGGGCAGATGTTTGTATTGATCTTAGAACGATCTGTTTCGGTCTGGGCGTTTGTCCTTGTGAGGCTCCCCGCCGTGCCTCGGAGAGCCCGTTAAGCTGTCCCGGTTGTTATCACTTAACTTTTGATAATAATCGTCGTCAGATGGCCATCGCTCTGTGTAAAAACTAGTAACCGGTCACATCCGGATAAGAGTAATAAGCAGACCCTGGGTACATAAAATACCGGGAAAAATGCTAGGAAAAAGATCATTTATAAAAAGATTATTATTAAATGTGAAATGTTGTTGAGTTGTCTTTTTTGTTTAGTATAAACAAACTTGAAAACTTTATGTTTTTATTTAGTTAAAAAGCTTTAATACTTTTGTGTTAATAATAAATGTCCCGGCTTATACATTGACATCGCGTTGAAACCACTGAAGCTAATTACATTTTTATTCAGTAGATTTCGCTCCTGACGTAAGTTCCCATTATAAGATTTTTTAGAATATTCTTTCATTACTCCTAAAGTATGAAATAAAATGTGTTATTTTGTATTAAAACTCTCACTTGGCTTTTAGTTGGAAACTAAAAACAGCACTTTTTAAAGATTTAATAAGAGGGAACGACGAAAAATTGTTTGTTACTTTCGTTGTTTACAATTATGAAAATTAAATAATCTTTCAATGCTTAGTGATTGACAGAACAATAGAACCAAACAATGAAAATTTCAACAAAATACATGTAAACTAAAAATAAAAAATAAATCTAGTTCAGATATTTCTATATATTCTATCTCAATGTGCAATCGAAAATAGCTAATCGAACGGGTTGTAAGATTTTTTTACAGAATAGATTAGCATTTTTCAACGAACAATTTTCTTTATTACGTTTGGAGTTAGGTAGTTCTTAAATTGGAACATTATTTCGTTTGTACACAGAAAAATATAATAAGCATGTTTTTTACAGAAACTAAGTTCTAATAAGAATCATGATATTCATAAAAAACCAATTTTTCTTTTAATGGAAATATAGCAAAGCTTTTGTTCACGTCTGTACGTGGCGACTAGACGTCTGTTTTCGAAGCCAATATCACGTAGGCACTCAGGTCATGCGTACATTCAGAACGATCGAGAACACTTCGATCCCACTCGATACGAATCGGAATCGCGATTGATATCGGCCATCGAGTACCACTGAAACAATGACCCCCTCTATCACGCCGCTGTTGACACCGGATTAGTGGACTCACGATTCACGCCAGAACCTAACCTATAGATATCAAACCTACGTATTGTTTATTACAATACTATTAAGCATACCCTTTGGTCGGTTGTCTTTATTATATAATAATATATAGTATATTTATATTATCTTCAACTTCGAATTATATTTTGCATTAACTTAACATCACTACATAGTATAAAGAAAAGTCGCTTTCTCTGTCCCTATATCCCAATGCATGCTTAAATCTTTAAAACTACGCAACGGATTTTGATGTGGTTTTCTTTAATAGATAGATTGATTGAAGAGGAAGGTTTAGTGGAGAAATACCGTAATTTTTGAGGTTTCTAATGTGATATCCTAAATAATTACATTTTTTCCGCTTACATTGCAACAAACGCAGGCTGAACCTTACGAGACTTATCAAAATAACAGTAATGAATCAATCAAAACTACTGGATCGATGTTAATCATTTTTTCAGTGGATGACATAGCCTATATATTTTATACCCGTGCGAAGCCGGAGCGGGCCGCTACTTTCTGATATAATCGTTTAAAGAACATGGTTTATCTTGGAAAGAATCTTTTTGGTAATCATATCATCTTCATTAATTTATTAGATTACCAACAAGATATAATTATACTACCATGTGACGGGATACATTGTAATCAAAAATATTAACTAATTGTTCTAAATCATAGGTGAATCGACATTAAGAAGCATATAGGTGACAACAACTCTCGAATAAATATAAAAGAAAAACTTATTTCAATAGTAGAATATATACTAAGTTATCCAATCATTATGATGAAATAATAAACAAAAATCAATTTATATAATATATCTACCAAAAACAAGCTTAAAATAATATTTTTATCATTTTCTTGATGCGCCATTTTGCATAGACACAAGTGATAATGAAATTTAAAAATACATTTTCGGACTTCTAGGGCTACTAGCGTATTAGCAAGAAAAGAAGAATTACTTGCATATACATTTTGTTCTTATAGTTTGAGAAATTGTGTTCTTATTGCCTTCGTTATTTTATCGTGAAATCCCACTTCAATATCACCTCGCGATGAATACAGAACCTATTCCTCTTTCAAAGTTGATTAAAATCAAGATAAATAAAGGGAATGCAAATTAAAATAATATTTTTCCTTAAAGTAAAAACAACTATACGATCTCTCTATAAGCTTTTAACCCGTCAAAACGGCGTTTTGAAGCGAGTTCTGGCGTAAAAAATCTCAATAACTTAGTAGGCTTAAACAAGCTCTTTTGAATCATTAAAACCCCGGTTCAGAATAACCTCAAGTAGAACAAACGACCTGCAAGGAACCTCAGAAGTAAGAGGATTTTGGTTGAAGTAGTTACTCGTTTTAAAAAATCCACTTTGTAATGGAAAATGCATTAACTCCTGCTTAACTTAATGAAGAGCAATATATAAGCTTAACTATAGTAATTAATATTATTTGGCTTTTACAATCATTTTGTTATGGTCTGTAAAATAAATTAGTTTGTGCTATAGCGCTCAATTCTTCTATAGTACTTCTGTAAATATTTTGTCTCCTTTAGGTGTACGAAGTTATATTACAGGTGACTGATATTAATAAAATAAATGGGATAGTCATAGACTTATTTTATACTATAGACATGCCTTGACAGACACTATGTCACTATGACTTGCTGGTGCTCCTTCGCAAATTCAACACCAACGCAACGACACAACGTCACACGCTAACTTTATTCGATTATTGAAGACGTTGTGGCGCAGGGGTAGCGAACCTGTCTCAAGCGCCACAGGGTTCGATTCCTGCTCAGAACAGATCAGATATTTGTATTGACCATACAGGCATGTGTTCCGGTCTGGCTGTGTTTGTCCTTGTCGTTGTGTATGTTTCTGAACCCCCGACACAGGATATCACTATCCTAATGAGAGTTGAGTTTGTATTTCAGTGTGTAGAGTTTATTTTTTAAATATTAAAACTATAATTTTCATTCGTTAAATAGTATAAGCGTAACATGGAACACAACGAATTACGAAATCGATTAGTAATCGTTATCAGCGTTCGGACAAATTGTTTAGGACTTTAGATAACCGCGCGTCCAGTTAGCCTCGCCGAATTAACATGATTGCAATTGACAGGCACTCTAGTTATCGGGACTCTATTACGCGTTTATCAAAGGCGTGAATAGCAAAGCGTTGTATTTGAACATAAATACTATCGTGAAGCTTTAATTGATAACGATGTCACACGCTATGTTGGAAAATAAAGGCATATATCGGTAGCTCGATTTGAGTCTAGTCTACGTGCTTCTCCTAGGTTCATTATTTTTCAGAACCTGCTAAATGAAGAGTAAAAGCCTCAATAGCTCAACGGGTGAAGGGCCGACTCCGCTCCGTTAACGCGAGAGTTGCGATTCCTGACTCCTTTGGACTATTGTTGTACCCACTTCTAGCGCAAGCTACGAGCTTATTTGGAGAGCAATAGGAGTATTAGTAGTAACTTAAAAAAGCATGATGCATTTTTATGAAATTTTGTCGTTGTTGTGCTTATGTTTTTGTTTTTCGAAACCCCGACACAAAGAATATCTATGTCTAGTCTTTAAAGATTATTTATTTATCTGTTTTGAAAATAAAATATTCAATATTCGTGTTTTAATGAATCACATTACACCAGGCCATCGTCAGTAAACCTAAAATTATCTGATATACGAAAATTTATGCATAGACTAACTTTTCTTCTTCAGTCAAATGTTTGTAATCTTGAAAATATTAGATTTCTCCTTATTTTATATCTAATCCATATACAAGAACAATAGGACGCTAAGAAGTACTTTATATGCGAGGTTGCTTACACTTATTGCTCCGAAATCAATTTGGATTGAACTTCACACACAGATAAGCCATAACCTATAACTGATACTTTGATTATTTATATATATATATATATATATATATATATATATTCCCGGGATCAGAATCAACGGCGGTAAAATTTTGGATCACATTTAGTTAATAATAATACATGTCAGAACTTATAATTCTGAACTAAGCCGCGCTTAAAAAGTAATATATAAAATAATTGTATGATAATTTTAATCTATTAACAATTTTCGCAATACCCATAATTTTTCGCTAAAGATATTAAAATGTGAATGGCAATAAACCTGTCTCCTAAACCAATCCTATTTAATCCACTTTTATAAACGTTTCTTTTATCTGCCATTTCAAGTATCTTAATGTAAATACAATTTCTTATTCAAAAGAAAAGAAAGAAAAAACAGAGCAACCGCTGTAGTCAATTACGAAGCTTAAAAATATCGCTGGCATTATTCCTCGTATTTAAAAACTAAGGGTTACCAATCCTTTAAACCGCTAAAAACAACTCAAGATTCTTTCGAATTAAACCTGCTAAATCTGTATTTTTTGCAAGCGGATTGCCACTCCGCTAAACTCGAATATTTTAGGTATTTCGTTAATATCCCAATCCTCCTTTTTAACTCGGACTTAGGCAGCGGTATTCACCGTTAACAGTTTCATGATTAATGACTGAAAACTCTTTGATGGCTTTTTAATTAGAGCTAAAATAGGGGTGTAATACCGGCGCGAGCGGCCGTCGGAAGGTTGTTGCGGCCACCGCTATATTTCATAGAGGGTGCGGCGGCTTCGAATTTGTAAGGCTAATAAATTGCGGAATACCTAGGCCTTATTGGCTCAACGGTGAACATCTCGAGCAGCAGTGGATTATATTCGTAAGTTCCCGAATCTTTTATTTCTATAAATGTCATCAAAAAGTAAAATGCTAAGCGTTTTCTTGCCTTTATGCGATCTACATAAGAGCGTTTACTTATCTGTAACACAGGAATGGTATTTCTAACTTTGCATTACAAATTTATTTCCTCGAGCCCCAAGGCTCGCCTTTCAGATTATTCCCATTCTTCGGTGAAAATAGCGATTAATATTCAATATGAACAGCCTATTTGAGTGATTGTTTCAGGAGCTGGGTATAAAGATCGGGATCAGCTTTGTTTGTCGGCACTTTCTAAATGGTAAAATAATCGTTCCGACTTTAATAAAATATCAATCTTAAAGTTTAGATTAATATTTGATCTTTCAACGTTTTTGTTAAAGCAATGGAAGGTAAATGAAATTATTAATTCTTATACTACATTTATATTTGTATAATATAAAACAATAACAAAAGTCGATCATTAAGTTTATTAGTTGTAGAGCCTTGCTATTTACAACATCAATGGAACGGATCGGACCCGAAAAATACTAGCGTTTCATAAAAAATTTAGTTTACGAAGAAGAATCCATATATCCATCGCGTTTCTTTCGGTGAGTGTGTGCAGAAGACCTAAACTCCCATCCTCTGTAATCCTCCCTTTTTCTTTCACTCATCCTCGTAGCCACACAACGGTAAAGTATGACATTATTAGTGAACATCGTCTACTATGGAAACTGCCTTTCCTTAGTCTGTTCAAAAGTTTGTAATCACTTTAATCGTATAAAAACTCGTGTTTCACTTATCGTTGTTGAACTTAATAGCAAGTGACGATTTTTCGCGAAAGAGCCTTCCCCAAAAATTTGTTCCCTTTACCTTAAACGTCGGCGCGTCGAAAACAATGACTTGCGAGAACGTACTAAGCAGCCACTCTGAGCAATTAGGAAAAACAAAACAGTTTTATACGCCCGCCTTACGTCAAGTAGCAAATTCTTTCCCAATTTTGTTGCTTCGTCATCCTTAATTTTCATAAACAAAGCAACTCGTGAGCTTTATTTTATTTGTCAAACGAAAAGAAATGATTTCAAGTTCTGGGGAAATATTTTATGATAAACGTGTACAATAAGTATTTAACTAATTTGTATATTTAACCATAATATCTGCGTTATTTACGTTGTATATGATATTAAACTGGATTTCGTTAAAAAATAAAATATAGCCTCTAAAGAAAATCTTTAAAAATCTGCATAACTACAAATATTAAAACGAAAATTATAAAAATATAACTTGATAAAATTAATCGCAAACGAGACAAGAACATAGTCAAATTAGCAATATAAATTTTAATATTAAAGTTCCCTCTTAAATTATTTAAATGTTATAATTATTCGTTGAATATTACAAATGTAAAATTAGTACAGTTTTACAAGACGGCGTTAACGAAATCCTGGAACAATGTAAAAAGTTACGCTGCCTGCAATGGCCTCAGCTGCGCCGGGGAACTGTTCGTAATATATGGTTGTTATTAGCGAACAAAGTTTTAATTTCACTCTAATCCGAATGTAATATATTACTTGTTTTACTTATTTAAACAAAATTATAAGAATACTGTTTTTGGAATTATTTATAGGTGTTTTACTTTACGGCTTTAAATGATAAAACTTTTAAATTGGTTTCTTTCTGTTTGCATTAATAACGAACGAACGAACGATGTAAGTTATTGTTGTCGTATGTTAATTAAATAGCTCTATCCATAATTTAAAGACAAAAATTATATTAAATTAACTACTTAACTGGTCACCCATCCATATGCCGATCGCGCCTGTATCTACTTAACCGATCACCCATCCATATACAGACCGCCTCTAATGCCGCTTAACTCACTGATCGTTTACCAGCTATGAGCTAAACCGGCTATGAGTGTCTCTTAATTTTATTTACATTAACAACTATTACAAAA
Source organism: Hestina assimilis (assembly GCA_023373885.1). Classification (NCBI taxonomy): domain Eukaryota; kingdom Metazoa; phylum Arthropoda; class Insecta; order Lepidoptera; family Nymphalidae; genus Hestina; species Hestina assimilis. Next base: position 7,161,125 of record CM041755.1, on the reverse strand, counting down.
CGAACCACGGGATCTAATATTTTTCTAATAATCTTACAAATATAACCAAACATAACCAAAATACAAAAATTAGCCGTTGAGCTGGTTAGCCATTAGCCTATTAGCCAAACTAGGCTAGGTTAGCCAGCTAAGCCGACTAAATGGCCGGCTAGTTAGCTAAGCTAATCGAGCTAGCCGGCTAAATTAGCTTACATGATCAGCTAGCTAGCTAGCTAATTTAGCTAACTTTTTAGCTGGCTTGGCCGGCTTAATTATACAGCCCTAGTAGTTATAGTAAACATTTTGTTTTTTATTGTTTTGTTAATGACGATTCTAAATTAAATACGATATATATTATCATTTCTGCTACATCTATGCCTAACAGTCATATTTAACGTCATATCTTATTCATTCATTCGTTCATAAATTCATTTATTCAGCAGATGACATAATATTATAGCAAATTATCTATCTTTTATTCACTGGTAATTTCTTTATCGTTTTATTAGTTGGCATTCTTTCCCCTCGAATAATTCGCAGGTCACATATATTAATGGATCTATTTCGCGTCGATTGTTCCTCGTTCTAATAAAAACGGCTGTTTTAGAACAAAGGACGGATTCGTATATATATTGCTGTTTGCTTTATGTAATACATAGAATGTATCATGAAAGTAAGTCGTTAATAGTTCTAGAATGTTCTGATGTGTAGGCACATAAAGTTTTTTTTTCGCTTAATGTCAATAACAAATCATTTTTATTTCTGTGATTTCGACCTGAAATTGAAAATTTTAAAATGAGTAATTTAGAAAAATCAAATGATAATCAAAAGATATAAAATTAATAGATTAGATAGAATTGTTTTAGATAGATAGATTTTTTCAAATCAAAATATCGTCTCTATATTCACTACTCCAACCACAAAGTAATATTCTTTATACACTCAATATACCACAAAATCTAGACATTTAAGATATCACCATTTTTAAAAACTAAGTAATAGTTATGTAAAAGTTCACGCCTCGGGCGCATACAACTACATGATATATATTATTTGTTAACTATTCTTGTCAATATTTGACCTTTCTGCTTTTAATCCGCTAAAGTCAACAAAGAACATACTAAACCGGTCCTCGTTCAGATATTACGGGTACAGCAATTAAACTCGCATTAGCCTATAAAATATGAATCGGTCGCACTCCGAGGCGCTAAGCAATTTGCCTAAGCTGCTTGCAAAATGTTTTCCTTTAGTAAACTCAAACAAAACAATTTCTCGGAGTCAGCATCGTCCATTCGGCATCCGGGAGTAAGTTTAACTCCAAACAATAGTTAAAGGAACAAAGAAAGTTAGACTCTGCGGTCGGACCGTGTGTGAATCGACAGTCGTCCGTTTGCTTTACGCTTTAGCTCTATAACTAATGTAAACAGAGGTCAGTATCATACTATATAGAGACAAAAACTTTTTTTCAATACATAAATCTAGAATAAAATAATAAATTATGATCACAATCATTAGACACGATGTTCAGAAATCCAAAAAAAGCACTTTTTGCTATTGCAAAATATAAAGTTTATATTGTATAAACACATTATCTCAAATTCTATTAGTGCAGTCTTATACATAGTTTTCAATCATCAATCAATTTACTTCTTATTTTATATTTTGGTCGTTCTTCTTCTTATCAAGTGGAAGCTTGGAGACTCTCAAACTTACACCCACTTAAACTGTTGAAATACCACTATGGGCCACCCATCTATTGTGTGACCGCGCCTAAAGCTTCCTAACCCACCGATTTACCGATCAGTGAGTGCACCTGGCTACAAACGTCTCTTGCTGACATCGCTCTGGTAGACATTTTTAAACTCATTTATTATGCCTATTGACGACGTTGTGGCGCAGCGGTAGCGAACCTGTCTTAAACGCCACAGGTCGCGGGTTCGATTCCCGCTCGGAGCATAATATGTTTGTATTGACCATACAGGCATATTTTCCGGTCTGGGTGTATTTGTCCTTGTCATTGTGAATGTTTCCGGACCCCCGACACAGGATATTACTATCCTAATGGGGGCCGTTAAGTGTGCAACGTTTATTATTTATTATTTATATTATTTACTTTTATCTATACTTCTCTTTAGTGGCTCTGTTTACTTTTAAATAACAATAATATACGTACATAAGAAAATGAAATATTCTACATTTCCTGACTACCGCTCCGATTTAATAATAGCGAATAAGATCGTAGACAATTAACATTTTATACTAGATTAGGTTTTATGTATACTGACTTTAAAGTATAAAATATAATTTTGAATTTTAGGCCCATACGACGATGTTCGTTCTGAAAAAGCTCGTTATCATCAACACGGATTGTCACGTCTTGGACTCTGTTCGAATCAAATTGATATTCGTCACACTGTTATTAGCTTCGTTCTGGATGCTACCCTTGGGGTACAATCGAACTCCAGGGACATGTTAACAGTTAACTAAATTTATAATATATCTTATATATTATTCGTACACCCATAGAAGTAGTAAAAGCCATAAGGCTTATTTTTAATTGGCATAAATAAACCATAACCATAATCAAGGTATATAACTTTAAACATTAAATAAAGAAAAATCTAGACAGAACTAATCTAATCTAAATCTAATAAAATAAAATTGTCGCTTTTTTAATAAACTAATATAAGAAATAACCATTGATGTATTATGTGATATATTATAAGACCGTTTTATATTCAAATAGTATGGAAAATTGGTTTGGCAAAAACACAAAGAATATTCTACTCACAAAACCAGAATGTATGTAGGAAATGCCATTAGAGTTTTCACTTGGGTCGATCTTGGTTGGTGATTTATTTGCGGGTATGAGGCGTGAAGCAAATGAACTGCAGGCACACGGAGATATACGAGCTCCTGCTAACTAGGGGGAGATCACGAGCTAGAATTGTAGGTGTAACTTTAACAGCGACTATAATGTGATAACTTAGAACAAATGGCAAGACAACTCGTTTACAAAGTTACTGTTATTTGGTTAATAAGGGAAACGCGAGATACTTTTATTGCGGGAAGTTTAAAAGCAAAAGGTACTTAATTTATAGAGGTAATGTATTTATATTTTATTTAATATTTGACAATAAATCATAAAATCTACGAAATCCTAACTTTCAGAATTTTAAAATATATATTTCACTGAAAACATTTTAAAACTTTTTTCTATAATAGGTTAGTTAGGTCAAAAACATAACCCTAAGCAAAAAAAAATCATCATAATCCGTTCATAATCGACAAAATTATCGTATGCCACACAAAAACTCACATTTGCTTGAATTGATAACCATTCTTATTTTTAAGTAAAATAAATAAAACAATATAAAATTGTAACCGGCTTATGAAAACAAATAAATCACGCACTAATACGATAAAACACCAGCATAAGCTTGAAAGTGCATTTGTGTAAATCAAAACCAATTATCGGGTAAAGAACTGTGCGTCTGCAAATCGGCTTGCGGTTGAGGAGTCATGCCAAATTCCGCTTCCCAACTGTCATTGCTAACGATTAGTCAAGCTGTTAAGTGCTACTTTCCACTTGTTTTTCTCTTCACAGTCGGTAGCTGTAATTTATGCGACTTTACAGTTTCACTGCGAAATTTGCAATCGGCGGGTATCCCGGCAAAACCGAAGGTTTATTTATGGAGGTGGAGCTAGAGCTGAAAGTTTTGCGGGTGCAGTAAACCTTTTTTGTTTGCTCCTACTTACTGAGGAATTAATCCTCTTGCGTGTTTCCTGTTCTTGTTTTGTAATCAATATGCTTTTACCAAAACGATACCATTCGCTGCCATCACGAGCTAAACTTAGTAATTGTTTTCATTAATTTTTAGTTTACTAGCTCTTACTAAGTTTCTAAATGAAATTTTATCCATGGTTGAGATTTTAACAGCAAATATTTTTCTATTAATACATTTTACTTCCAAATCTTACTGAATTCATCTTTGTTTTATTTACTAAACAAAGGGACATTGTTAGACAATCTAACAAGTGTATAACGAAAATCTTTTATTTGAGGAAGTTAGACCGTAAGTTAGTTGTACAATCTCGTATAGACTTGTGTACACTTCTTAAACAGAGCCCGCGTTCCTTACACAAACTTTATAAGGAAAGTCAACATCGAGCCGAGGTGACAAAGGTGAAAAGTCTCCGAAGAAATAACCTTAACAAATAAAAGGTTCAAGACTATTAACGGATTGTAAAAAGAAACTTACAACAAATATCCGTTTTAATATTTCCAATAATTTCTAAATATAATAAATTAAATGATTGTCATTAAAATTTATAATTTTCAATTGTTATAAAATTGAAAAATATAATTCAAAGGTTTTTTAATACAAATGTGACAAACAAGGATGCTTAATAGAAGGCAGTATTAATTGCACATAGGCTTACGAATACTGCCTTTTTTACCGATTAAGTTAACTCAATCGTGCTTTCAGCCCACGAACCTCATGCTAAGTTCAACGTAAGATAGGAATAAGATTGAGGAGGAAGAGGAGAAAGGGTGAATAGGTGTGCGAAACGACAAAACATGGTAACTCATTATTTATGTGTGTGACTGTCTGTTAGTGGGCTGTATCTCAAAAACCGTAAAGGTTGAAATCTTTACAGAATGTATATTTCTGTCGCCGCTAAAATTTTAAAATAAAAGTGGTCCCTAAACAAGAAACTTGACATTTTTGACGGTTTTTGCTATATCTCATGAAATATAATAGAAATTATAGTAACAAATAATAATACAAAAATAATACAAAAATTTAATTTCAAAATTAAAGAAGATCGCCATAAGAAAAGTCCACCAAGCTACTTGATATTTTTGTTCTATGATGATACCCCTTTTTTATGTGTCCGATACATATGTTCTTGGCCAGTTTGTTTTTAATAATATTTCTCAAGTTTATTACTATATCTGAAAAGGGTTTATCAAATAAATTGTATCTATCTAGTGTCCCTTGTTTCGCTTTGTTTATTTTGTGTATTGACAAGCAATCGGTAGCTAAAAGAACCAGGCAAACAGCAGAAGTGGGCGTCTCCGTGATTGCTCAAGGCAGCGCCAATGTTTGCTTATCTGCCTTTGCCTTTGATTAGCTCCTTCAGATTTATAAAAGATATACTGAAACAGGTCAAATAAAACTTATTCGTTTAAACCTAAAACGTTTGCAGTTGAAAATCACTTGTCATATGAAAATCTTTAAAATACTCTAATTCGTCGTCAATAATTCGGATGATTTAAAATTTACTTTATTTAAAAGTAGTCTTCACTAAAGTACTTTTTATGGTATTTTCAAGTATAATACATAATTTAAAAAAATATGTTATATTTTATTTTATATATTTTTTTCTTATTTATAATATTTTAATTTTTATTGTGTGATTGATAACTAGTAATAGTTATAGAAGTTGTACCCTACTAGGTACGTATTTATTATACGGTAATAGTAAAATATTATTACTTTTGACGCTTGGACAGAACACTAGTACTAACACAAGTTTGTGACCAACCCAAACACAGATACAAGTATTGAGTAAGAATACTGCTACTTTACGCTAATAAAATATGTATGGATTTTTTCCACATCGACACAACCCTTTTTCTTCTAAATATAAAATTATTTAGCTTTATTTACAAATTTCAAGTCAGTATTGTATGTATATGACTTTAATCCAGGGCTCTCGTCAAAACCAAAGTCACTGTCAAGAGCTGAGTGACTCGTTGCAGTACTCGTTTCCGCCCTTTGATTTATAACCAACCGCCCTCGACGGCTTCACTCAGAACACTTAAAACGATTCAGTATTTAAATACATTTTTTGCGTCACAGTATAGTGTGAAACTTAAACGCTTACTTGTAAAGTGAAATGGAAGGTAGCTTTGAAATGAATTCAACATAAAAACTACACTATTTAAAAAAAAATAGAGAGAAAAGTTGGTTTTGTTCAGTATAATTCCTTTACCTGACCTACTGAACCGATTAAAACATTCTTCAACTGAAAGAGGTTTTTCTACACCGATTAAAAAATCGTTTTAAGACCTGATTAAATTTGTTTATGTTTTCAATTTTTATTTTCCTGTAAAATATTAACTTATTAATGGTAAGGTAACCACAATGGTCAGTAGCAGTTAGGTACTATAATTCGTTTCAAATAAGAATACTGAAAAATACACCATCTTGAACCGGAATGGTCAACAACTTTTAGTACAATGTGCAAAAAAGTCAACGAACGAATTAACGAATAATATATGAATGCTATATAGTAATAAGTTAATTACACTAATCAATCGACGAAAATTTATATTTTTTATAACAGCTATTCTCAGTTTTGGCCGAAAATCATTGATATTAAAAATAGTCAATGTTTGTATTGGAGATATTTTGAAATTTATTTATTTTATTTTGAATTTTACTGATATGTATCTATAATTTTACTGATATATATTTTAATTAAATTATGCTATGTAACAATTTGAAATTAATTAACATTATATAAATAAATAAAAAAACACTTATCTATTTATTTTAACATAATTATTATGTATGGTTTATTGTGCTGACGTTACTTTTACTTTGTTGTCAGAATGAATTTAGCCACGAGTCCAGTCCTATTCTCATTTGAAACGCACTATACTGATGATGTGACAGTAGCAAGCTATAATTTTAATATAGCTTTTTGTTGAATATCCATATTTAAGAATGATGCAATTAGTAAACAGATAACATTTATGTCGTCTACAAATTTCGCAATAAATCTCGAACAATATTTGATTGGTTTTACATGAGCACCCTCGTGTTTTTGTACCGGCCGCCACCGCCGCCGGCTCTATTTTGTTTCTGTCATCACAATATGATTGCTATAATTACAATTTATTTCCATGTCCTTGTTTAGTTAGGATGTTATCAAAACATGTTCACGACAATGATTGGCCATTTGACGTTTTGTTAAAAGTAGGTATTATTTATTTCCGACAAGTATTTATTTCTGTTGTGACAAAAGTATCCCTTTCTCTTTAACGATTGCATGACCACAAATGTTAAGCATAATATCGATTAGAAGGAAATGCCATATTTTTATTTAAAATAACATAATGCATTACACTTGATAAAGATAAAATTTCTACTACCAGCTCTAAAAATCTTAAGAATAATCTCAGGGATTAGTACAGAAAAAAGAAACAAAATGGCCGCCGATCATTTCAGGGGTCATTATTTATACGTATCACGACTATATTTGTACTTGATACACAAAAATCGTAAGAGCTCAGACCCTCCCATCTCTCAAAGGCAACAATTAAAACAATAAGTGGCAAGGGAGAAGTACAGAGTACCGCATGTAGACGCTTAATCATATGGCATTTATTGTGTTAATAATAAAGTTCAAAATGATACACCATAGCGATTGATGGTACAGTGTAACTACTGAGTGGAAGCAAACGACGTCCCTAAAGCCATCGTTTCAGTACTCAGAGAAAAAGTCTTGGGTAGGTAAATTATGTTTCGGCACGTCTCTCCATAAATGCAATTTAAACTTGATGATTATATTACTTTCTTTAAATTTGTGTATTATATATGAAAAGTGTCACAATGGGTAAATGACCCACGCTGAAAAAGATTTCTCCCTTTATGATTAAAAGAAAATGAATATAAAAGGGCTCCAGATTAATGAGTCTATGGAGTGTGGGTTAAAATAGTGCCTACGCTCATTAAGTAGATCGTTAAAGTCATTCAAGTTATCCTTACCTTACCCTTGGTTGTTAGCAGACTTGTATGCAACAGTTCTCTTTTTAAGTGTACAAAGACTCACCTTTCTTAACGTAGATACATAAAAGTACTACACAAAAAGCTAAAGCAAATATGTGTTTGCTATGTAGCTATCTCAATGTAAACAAACAGAACTCCATCCTATAAACAGTTTTTGTTAAACACTACAGAATAAAAATTCACAGACACTTTTGAGTTGAAAGTAATTTTGAAAGTCCTACATATATTTGAACCACTTACAGTCGTTCCACCGACTAACATGCCGGTCGAATTTCGTATCGGGGAGAGTCAACAACAAAAGTTTCTCGTATGTACACCTCACTTCTAAAACAATGAATGCAATGTATGTAAAACGAAGGGGGTGTCGCCACACGATAGTTCTCATGACGGCCTACCGATGCGGAAGGAAGCCGCTCTCGAGTTTTTTCAAAATGGCCGCCTGTCAGATGTCAGTCTGACGCGTAAAACAAGAAAAAACAAGATGGCTGCTTGCGTAAAAAGGGTTAACTTAAGTTGTTTATACAATAGTAATAATTTATATATAAAATTTTCTTTACATTAAAATTATAAAAATATTTAACTAAGTAAATCTTCTTATTAAACACTGCCACGTCAGCAAATATAATTCTATAATAAAAATAAATAAATATAAAACTTTTTAATACTAATTACAATTTCTCAAAAATGCCATTGGTCTCTAGATTCTCCAAGCAAGCTATGATTAAAATGGCTCATATTATATATTTGTTACGATTATATAAATCTCAGCAAGCTTATTGTATTCAATATCTTTGCTAAAAGTGTTAGTCACACGCTAACTTTATTCGATTTCGTTGCAAACTCATGACGATAAATTCATTCGAATATGCTGCAAGCTTGTAACTAGCTTCGTTTCATTGCATTAGTGTCGTTATATATCACAAAACTATCCAAATGCCTGCTAATTAAAAACAAAAAATCCTATTTTTGTAAGGCCTACGTAATTCCTACTATTAAGACGTTGCGTCTTTATTACACCTTATTTCCTAAAATCTATTAATACGTTTAAATAACCAAATATAAGTAAATAAACAGACACTCCTTCTTGGGAAGTCGGGAAAACAAGTGTTCGGATATCAAAAATTTGGGATAATACAATATAAATCAAAATAATGTTCGCACTTACAAAACTGACCTTTCACTTTTGACCGCAATACGTTGCCCGAAATATAACATCAAAACGATCTTTTTCTGTTAAATATATGTAAGTGAAGGAGCTCTTAAGTAACGGGCTGGGCAATATGAAACAGGCCGATGTGAGAATCGCACTCCAAAGGGCCCGTCTCAGATGTCACTAAGAGAGGCCATTCGCGGGCCCGACCACACCCCCACTCGACTCGCACATAAGCCTACGCGGCCCGCTTTATTTATTATGTACAGCCATTAACGCCACTGCCATCATGGCGGCGTTTTTCAATTTTTAATTTCCCTCTTACACCGCAACAGCGACACTCGACAAATAGCCCAAATTGACACTCAAGCTTGTAACTCATTCCGTCGTACTGCTTACTGACGTAAATGATCCTATTTCACTCAATTATTCAATTAAGTTTTCCTCGAAAAAAAGTTGTATCGTTTTTCCTATATTTATATAGGTGCTTGTAAAACCACCTAAGTGAAACCTACCCTGTTGTCAAGGGCTACATGTACTAACAAATTCGGTGATTCGTTATATTAAACTTAACATGGCTTCGTTTTGTCTACACCCTAAATACTACCCGAAAAGTCTTTTGTAAGTCTTCTAAGGCGGGACACCAAAATGGCTGACACTTAATTTAGCAGCTTCTTTCACTAATCATATTACTGATTAAACATAAATTTAATTTAAAACATACATATACAACTTAAGATTAGTCCGGGAACTTTGTGGGTGCCATTAAACTCACGTCCGTAGCAGCAACAATTTTGATGACAGCTAACGTCTATTACTAGTTGGGAAGAGAATAAATTTAAAGCTTAGCTTACAAGTATGAACAAAGAAGCTATAAGTATATAAAATATTGCAACCCGTTTTGAATGCATAAAATATATTCGTCATCTATTTGCTTCTCGCTCAGGGGAGATTTTTATATTGAACCATACAAGCATGTGCATGAATGGCCATGCTTGTGTTTGTGTGTGTTTCCGGACACCCGAACCAAGATATTACTATCCTAATCGAGACTGTTTAGCGTGTAGCGTTTACAAATCAATCTTCAAACTATTGTGGTATTATTTACGCGTCTAATAATATCTACACTTACCCTTACCGTAGTGGAAATCGAGGAGATAATACGACCACGGTCGAGCCACAACTATCCGGCTTGTCCGTCCGTGCGAGGCGGTCTCTTGGCGCAAGTTCCGACTACTGATTCCCCAAATTTATTTCATTAAATTTAATTCTAAACTCTAAGGGCCGGCTGGGAATTCGGTCAGAAGCAAACGAGTTAAAGTTCACGAGTACCTCGGCAAATTAATCTTAAGGGAGTTTCGATGTTATCCTCTTCCTGGCCTTCGAGTTGGTACATAGTCCGTCTGACGCTTTAAATTAACAAACCTACGCCAGTAATTAAGCGGAAGGTGTGCTTCAAATTGAGTTTAAGGAACAAAAATTCAATTAAACTCAATTCTATTAATGCAATATTTTTACCACTAATGAAATAAATTTTCACTAAACAAATTATTTTGAGCATACAATAATAGAAAGAGAATAATAATTTTACTGGTGGGAGGCCTTTTATTGTAAAAGACCGGCTAAGTGCACTGTAGTGTCAGTATCTTATGTCAGTAGTGTTTTATAGTAATAAAATAAAAAACACACTACTGCTTTGTGACATATATTTTTAAACCAAAATTAAAAGGTAGCTCGTAGCTAGTGAAATTACTGGAAAAAAAACTTAAGATCTGATATCTCGAGATTAGCAACGCTTGAGTGACTCCTACAAATGAATGGTGTAACAAGCGCTCAAAGGCTACTAATCCGCTCATCATCAGGTGCGCCGTATGCTTGCTTGCCAACTTATTCCCATAAAAAATAACAATACAATGTAATAATTATAATGCTTTTGATTTTTGTTTCAGGTAAATATCCAAGCCAGTCAGTGATAGAGGGTATCATTGTACGTAAGTTAATAGTCCGTAATATCTGAAAATTTCTTCAATTAAAAAAAAAATTAACAATCTTAATAAAAACAAACTCGGTAAGCGTATAGTCGAAAATCACAAATATGTAAATTAAATCCAGTTGCATGTCCCATGTTTAAGTAAGCAACTTAATATCGTGTAGGAAAGCTGGAATACCTGAAACATTTTCCGGACAGTCGCGTGGAAATCTCTTTAAACATACATCTGTGCTAGCGAGGAGCTCGAGCGTTTCTGCCAAATCGAGTCAAGTCGAAACTTTATAATTAACACAGTTAAATATCCATTAAAATTCGTCAAATGAGTCGCCTCTTCATTTGCATATTTTGCAACACGGGTCGAGTTTTGGCGCGGTTAATTTCGTGGAAGTCCCTAAGCGCTCGTATGTTTTCCTTTACTCACTAGTCCACGGTATGAAATTAAATGTTTATTAATTACGGAAACTTAAGAATTGCACACATGGGTGAGTTCACAATGGCATATAATAGTTTTAGGCTGCATGTGCTTACTAAATGGTTAACAGTAATGCGAAACCCCAGCTGAGCCATTGCTATAAACATGTCATAAATTAAATAATAACACCAATTAGATCGGACTTGTCCCGTGTAATTAATTGTTGGGATCCGAAGCGATTATAAGGTATTAATATAATGCTAAGGTATAAACTAGTTAAAATATACAGGTATGTAGCAGCTGTCGTCATTATAATTGTAAATATTTGTTAGATACGTTCAGGCGAGATAAGCGAAATGCATTAGATATACGAGTAATTTATCCTCTATATAAAGAATGGCAGACGTAAACAAATGCATCGGTAAATGGCATCGCAGAAGTCATTTTCTCAATGCACAACCGCCACGGAATGCTCGTCTGTCAATCATTGGCCCTATAGATAGCATAAAATATTTACAAGCATAATTCTGAGTGGCCGCGAATCCATTATGTGGGCTTTTATAAATGCCCGCCCTATCGTATTGCGGTAGGGTGTTTTAAAGGCCAGCTTACACACTAGTCGGAAATAAAATACTCGTATGTATGAAATACAGACCACTGTCAATCAAATGGACTTTTCATTCGATCATATCCAATATCTGAACTGGCCCTAACAAGAAAGCCTTTACTCGAATCGTTACTTATTGATGAGCCGTGGTCTAGACGCGTTGACTTTTCTTTTTCCTGAGTCACCTAACACGAACTTATTAATTATGCCATTGAACAGGAATTGAAATTGGTATTTTAATAATTGCTTTAGGATTCTAACCTTTTATTTTAGAATCGGAATTACGATACGACTGAAAAAGTTTGCTGAATACTTGCCAGTATATCAAAGAACACGATTTGTAAAGTATTAATTACCTTAAAATATATTTTCACGTAGATATTATTTTATATGTAATCTGAATTTCGATGAAAAATAATAAAAAGTCGCGAAAATCTGAAATTGTGCAGTGTCACAATCAAAATCAAGACGTCCCTTGGCAGCTGGTAAGCCTGAGCGCCCAACCATTCCGTCATTGATCATTGTCAAAACTTAATTGATGTTTGACAAAGTGATGTCACCGCTTATTTGGGTAGCTGGAGAAGCTTTTAAGAATAATTAATGTACCAATGAACTTCGGAAGATTTAAATTTGTCAACCATTATGAGCCATTACTCGGAAGATTTTTGGGAACTGATTACGTTAGAATTAAGAAAGAGACTACTGACTGACTAACTAATTGTTTTCGTTTGTAAAGAATGAATATTTTTCGGATAACATAATTGATTTCATATTATTATAGTACGTTAATGAATTGAAAGAGTTCTTATATTAGATATTTCAAATGCGCCCCATTTGTGAGACATCTATAAAATTGAAATACGACAGCACACAACAGAAATAGTTGAACAGAATCGTCATATAGCCTGCAGCGAGCTAAATTAAGAAATGAAAAATGTCAATGGAGATTGATAAAAGCTATCAGCGATATTGAACTAAAGCATAAAATTTTCTATTAGATTCACACAATAATTCTCTTTAAAATCTATTAAATATACACAAATAGCATTCACGCAGTAATAGCTATATTTAGCTTAGTTTCTATGAAATATAATACTTTAATAATATTTCGTAGAAACTAAACTAAATATTTATTTCACTAGAGACCGAAATGATGTTTGATAAATATAATATCTTAGAAATAAAATTTTTATTAATGTATTACAATAATAAAAACTCTTATAAAGATTTAAAAAATATGGACTAGCGTTCACCAAGATAAAATTAATTTCATTTATTCTATACATGTATATCACAGATCGCTAAAGACTCGCTAAAGGGCCGATATCGAAATAAAAAATATTACTAAATATTTTCCAAACTAAAATACTTTTTATTTTAAAATTGACGATTTAGACGGTTACTGTTATATTAGATCTATTATTGAATATATGGCTCTATTTAGTGGATCACTTAAATCTAAATTGATTTGACAAAAAATTAAAAGGTACGAATGTACATAAATATAATAATACAAACTAAAGATTTGATGTTAATATTAATTAAACGCTAAAGTGACGTTAATTCTTGTCATTTATCTGAAATTCACAATCTCCACGATATTGTTCGTCTCGACTAAAATATGATTATAAAAGTCGGTAAACTTATTTTTCTTCCCATTATCAAGTTGACGTTTTACTTATCATCGAGCGACAGTTTGAGTTTTGACTCTGAAATTGGTGAGATCGCTTTTAATTTACAAGTTTAATCTTTTTTTATATATATATAAACGCCGGAGGGCAAATAACTCCACTCCACCTGATGGTAAGTGAAAGTGGAGTACACACGCGAAGGTGGCTAATATGGTTGCAGAAGGCGAACTGTACTAGCCATCCTAATCTTTTTTGATATCTGACTAACATATAACTTTTTTTTAAATTCCGTACGTTAAAAAATATGACTATTTGTCTACCATATCTGTTCCTGTATCATGTAAGTTTTTCTCATAGGCTCAGTATCTTGTGGCATAAAGAATATATAAATATTTTTGACGCGCACATCGCTAATTTTTTTTTGTTAATTATTACAATTATGATCAAAGAGCCAGTTTGATACTATGTATTTTAAAAAAGTTTATATTATTGTGTTGTTTATAAGGAATCAATATTTTATTACAGTTTGTGAAATCATCTATAAAATTGTGCATTTTGCTTTTTCGATTCGATTGTTACAAACGAATACAGTTGACTTTTAGCGAATAAATTATAAATATTTAAAGTTATATTCACTTTTTTTTATTATTTGGAACAACGAACACAGACAGTTTGTACAGAGGACATATATTAATAACATAAAAAGTACAAAATATTAGATTGTGTACAATCCACACTTTTTACGAGACATCATGTTTTACAATATAAAACGTCATTTATGAACTAAGATCAAATACAAAATATTATTTTTCTTATATCTTATAACCTTATCTATGGTCAAATATACGAATGCAGACATGGAAGAAACTTTATACTAATATCCTTAAATAAGCAGAAATCCCATCGTACCTTTAAAGGGCTATTTTCAATTTTCATGTAAGACCGCGAAAAGCTTGCTTTATCCCTAAAATCCTTCACCCCTAATCTAAAAGTTGGGTCTTTGCGAGCAAATGTCGCGATATCAGCGCTCCTCAGAGTAAATAACGAGTTGAAAAATGACAGTAATAACTATAGGGATAATGAGTAGGGCGGGAATGCCCTTAGGAATACATGGGGTGCTTTAGTACACCAAATGTTCCGTTGCACCCGCGAGGTAAACAATCCTCGCCGTTACCTCGTAGGATTTGAGCTTAAAATGTGAATTTAAATTCATTTTTCTATCACATGACATGAATGCAATCCGACAGTTGACTGGTTAATTTGCATCGCCGCTAATATTTTACTGTATTTAGATTTTTTAAAACCTAATTACATACAATTCGCAATTTTACTCTCGTAGATTCCGATATAAATCAATCTTATGTCTTAATCCAAGGTAGTGTGTAATTTTTTAAAAATTGGTTTGGCCATAATGGAGTTCATACATTTCCATACAAATAAATAAATAAACGCTACACACTCAACGGCCCCCATTAGGATAATTATATCCTGTGTCGGGGGTCCGGAAACATTCACAATGACAAGGACAAACACAACCAGACCGGAAAACATGCCTGTATGATTAATACAAACATCTGCTCCGAGCGGGAATCGAACCCGCAACCGTCGAGGCTTAAGGCAGACTCGCTACCCACAACGCCCTCTCTCAAAATCTCTACGATTTGTATTTAGAAAAATATTTTCTTAGGTCGTAATAACATCTTGACGCAAAAAAATTATGTCACCTACATAATTTTTGCGTGAATATATAAAAATGAAGAAACCTACTAGAATATGTATTTTAAATCGTAAGAATCTCGTCGCAGCTGATACTCTTTTTATAATATTTATCATATCTATACAGTACATTGTCGATGAGACACGTTCAAGGAATCCTTATCGAAGCGCCTCATTTCCACACAATCCTGTGCACCGCACCGTCCTACGTCGAATCGCGCTTTTTAAAGCTGAGACGAGGGGCGTATTATTAAAACTCATGTGGTCCTATTAGCAGCATCTCAGATTGCCTGAGTTGCCAGCATCTTGCGAATAATGACGCAATATACGCGTCTCTGTGTAATGGCATCATTCCATAGCGTCTCCGGAGCATGTCATTACAAAAGTCACCATGACTACGCGGTACTCACTGAGATGAGATTTGCAAATGATAATGAGCACTCCTTGTTGAATAATACGTATCGTTCCTTTTTTATAATACAAAATTTGTTTGGTTGTAAATTTTAACATTTCTAACACATCGCGGAAGTACAGTTGTGATGAAAATTGTAACTCTTATTTTATAACGGAACTTGGGACATATTTTTGTTTGAAATAAATTAAGATGGCGAAATACAAAATTACGGCTCTCTTGACACTAAACACTTATCTTAACTTAGAAATCTGACAACCTTTTTAGTATAATATCTTACACTTAAACAATATAAACAAATTAAAGAAATTTAAAACATATTATATTTCTTAACTTATACAGTTCATGAAACATTATTTCTCAGTAATTAACAAAGTTGAATATGCCGTTAAAATTAAGAGAAAAAAATAACAAAAACCATTGCAAAATTTACTTCTATTCACGGACAGTACAAGTTTACGGAGACACGAAAAACCCAATTAAAATTTGTTTGCGAATGGCTGAGTAAACGGAGCAAAAATTGCTACAACGCAAATAAAGACTAGGTAAGCTTCTTCTCAATTTAGGTTCATAATAAGATATTCATAAAGATGTTCCCGTGAAACGACAAAAGAAGGAGACAGGCTTGCTTTTCAACTATAATGTTAAATTACAAGTACCCGAGCGACTTTACCACGAACGCACTAACAATGGAAATCTTGACGTCAAATTCAGCTACTTTACGACATATAATATTGTAAGCAAAATGTTTCAAGAACATTATTAACGAAGCTCGTTTAAATTGTTTTGTAAAAATGTTTCTTCCTGTTATTAAGTTAACAATTAACTTAGGAGGCGTTTAATTAAAAATATTTTACGAGTTTTCGTAACCTATTTAAATATTCGGTAAGTAATATGTATAAGACAATGTTAAATGTATCAGCTTAGTTTGAAGAAACAACGGTACCAACGATGGAAAATATTCAGATATATCGACTTCATTTAATCCTCCCCCTCATGAAGCTAGCGACATGAAAATCTACTCATTTGTCTGATCTCCCCATAATCTGACCCTGTCTGACAAACATATCAAATATCAAATGAAATATTTTGATTAAATCCAACTTACCTTTATAAAAATTTTATGCAAGAAAAATTAATATCTAAAAGGGTAGTTACATATATGGCATAATGAATTATTATATATAATTATTGCAGTCAAGTTGGTTTAAGGTTAAAAATTAACTTCAATACTTTTACTGGTCCGAGGGTTTATCACATGCCGTGGACGGCGGACTAGCGCTTCAGCTTGCCACTTAGACGGCTTACCTCATCTACCCGGATCACTTGGTACAGAACCCCCGCGACGTAATAATATAATCGCAAGGAAGCTTTATTTTATACTCCCCAAACCCCCTTGGTCTGCAGATGTATGGCAGTTATAAGTCAGGCGAATTAATCCCTATCACTTGACAATAAAATGGAAGTAACATCTCGAGAAGTTAATAGAAATTTATTATCGTCGAGGGAGACAGATTTGTGATGAATTTTTATGTCAAAACTGAGAGCGTTGCTTGTTTTACCGTCTTTTGTTATTGGAATTCAACTTTCTCGTATGTGTAACTAACAACATATTTTTATTTATATAATTTACTTTTATGTGTATAAAATAAAATATAAAAGTAAATATATTTATCGACAAATGAATACAGTAAACTTAATAAAAAGCTCTATACTGCGAGTACTTTTTATGGAATTCGTTAAGAAACCATTACTATTTCTAAACATCAAATACACAAATGTGTCTGCATACTAAGGCCTGCTTATCTTAAATTTGTTCTATATCGTAAAAAGCTTTTTGCCTATTGTCTAGCTTCATGAATATTTCATTTATCACGACAAGAACAACCGTTTTCGTAACACGCTAGACATAAAATTTGTAACGTCCTTCTTCTAGTATGAATAAGGGATTTATTTACAAAATAAAAGTAAAACAATTTAATAAATAAATTTCAATGGACTCAAATAATCTTAATTCAGTTTTAATCTCATCAAACGTAAGTTCAGTCAAATAATTTTCCGCTATTCCGCCTCCTTATTGCAGGCTGAACCGTGGACCACATTTCAAACAAATTGAAAATCAATTTAACGAAGGGGTCTTCATGGAATAGACAGGCGACGTCAAGAAGAAACAGACCTCTTAGTAACCGAGGGTAGAAATAGGAAAATACATCACCTTAAAGCGAGTAGGGAAGATTCATATCAGGCAGGAAATTCGACTCGCGTCCCGGTTCTCAGCTTAGTGGATTTTTTAAGGAAACGAACCCACCTACTTTTGCTTTCACGTATGGAGTACTGATTCATGAGTTTTATCTTCCATGAAATGTGAGGCTGTGAATTTATTGAATGCTACCGACATGTCGACGGGTTGAAATTAACGATTGTGTTCTATAAAAACTGCCCCGTTTTTGTGATAGTTTGGCCATGAAAATAATCATTAACTTATAATACATGTTTTAAGAGTAAAATTTAAAAAACCAACAAGTCTAAAATCATCGTAAATTTTTCCTCATAAAAAATGCACGCGAAGAATGCAATCCGGCGGTGAATAATACACCCGAACGTAACTTAATTTTCTGCATAAAAATTGGCATTCTTTTGTAACATTTGTTGATTCACGCACCCCATCGCGATACGAGCGATTATTATTTCGTTCGAAAACCCATCAAAAGTTACAATTGAAAAGTTAAAGTATTCCGGGCGGGACGCTAAGCCTCCCTCAGTATCTACAAATGAGATTGCTGTTGAAATATTCTTTTGTGCACACAACCGCCGTCTCACTCTGATACTACACTTAATTACTATAGCGAACTATTAACATTTTTATAACTTACAAAAAGAAACAGAACCTCGAAATTTTATAACACATTTTCTTCAAAACGTGACGCAAAAGTATCAGAGCATTTTACGACCGAAACTCCATACCGGAGCATAAAAGTACACCTGAATATGTTTTACAGAGCGAAGTTTTGAAAACCCTTAAAATCGATAGGATACTCAACTAGGAACTTATCTCGTTCCAAGCTGCATTCCAAAACAATTTTATTAAACTTTTCTCCCGCCTCGGCTATTGTGGGAGCGGGCGAGATTCGATGCAATACCCTTACTCGAATTTTTCCCTCAATTTTTTTTTCTAAAACAAATTACCCCTCGCGAGCGCACCTTAAAACACGAAAGCACCGGCCTGAATAATTAATACAATGGAAGGTTAAATTCGTCCAAGTGTCAACTTTCCCCTAACTTTTTAAAATACGACACCATCAAAAGTGCGGTCTGCGTCACCGTTGTCTAGACTTTTTATCCTACTGGGGGTGGTTTATTTAATTTTGCTTATTTTATTGGAAATGACAATGATTTAGAAAAACTTTTCTAGCAGAGTGTCGAAGCGGGCGTTGTTTTGAAGTTTTTTTCCGTGTAGGGTACGACGTTTGATCCTGATTGACAAATTTATCCCTCCCGAGTAAATAACATTCACAGTACTGTTTGCCTAGAGATATTTAAGCCTCTAAGCAAATCTCGAGAAGTTAGGGTGAATTCATAATATATAACAAAATACAGGAAAATACAGCAAAATTCAATATCTACTCCGTATTATTAATCCTCGTACAAAACTACACGATATCATATATTAATATCTTTATTAAAATAGACAAAACATGATGCTGAATATAAACTCTCAATTTCAGTTTACAAATTAATTGAATTAATCTAGAATTGTATTGTACTCTTCACTATCATAATTAGAAATGCAGTCACGTGACCTATACCCGATACGATTTTCATGGTTCGATTATAAGTACACTGTTTTTTTATACTTTGGCGTAAGCAATGCCCTTTAAAGCCCGACAATAATTTCCCCGGGGAGATTTCGTTGGCCTTTGACAGGGGTGTTCCTGGACAGTAAGGGTGACTCAGGGTAAGAACTTGGCAAAAGGTATACTAGGGTCACTCCTACCCGTTTATTGTTCCTTGACGTTTATGGTCACCGAAAGGGCGCAAACAAAGGTCAAAACCTTCGGACCCCGAAAGGTAATTTTGCAGCAATTAATATTGCAGAAAAGGTCTACGGTTCCATTAAATTCGAAGCTTATCAGATGAGCGAATCGATTTTCAATAACTTTTATAGATTTCACTGAACAAAGGATGAATTTTTCACGTTAATTAAAATTTTATAGAGGTAACAAAACGTGTAGATCGACGGGTTTAGTTTTTATTGTCTATTACCGCCTTTGTGATGCGCAGGTAACAATCAACGTTTATGTATTTAAATGGACGTTCTAAAGCTATCGTACAAACAATCCGATGAAAAAAATAACGATAAATATTTTTGAAAAAAAAATTTGTGATCATGTAAAATGACTCCAAAATCTTTCACATTTTTTTCAAAATAAACCGAAGCATAGCTCTTTTTCTAACACCAGTATTATCACAAGCGACCACAAGGAAAGAAAGAAAGAGAGAGGAAGTTGAAGAAAAAGAGATAGATAAAAAGAGCGTAAGAGTTTAGATTTATGAACCTTTGACGTTATTTAGATTAGATTTATATCTATTCATTTATTTCATAATCAAGAATATTTAAATATATTGTGAAAATAATTATAATTTTAATTTGTAAATATATTGCAATATTTGATGTCAATAAATGTTTCAAATTATTACATTTATTATTAAAGTATACTCGCAATATTCATATATCATATTTGAAAACTAAATGAAAAATCTAATAAAGACTATTACTTTTATTCTACTCTTGTCTCGTTATAGAAGAAGCACAATGTTTGTAGATCACGATTGCAATATTTAACCACATGTATGAAATGCAAATACAATTTAAAAGTTTGCATATACTCGCACTGAAACTAAGAACACGCCTACACTCGGCTCGCTTTATGTTATAAACTTATACAATTTTAATTTAAATATGCACAAACGGAAATAAGCTAAAGTATGTTATGGCATCCTTGTTCATTTCAAACTTAATACTAGTTTAAACAGTAAGAATTATGTTCTACAGTAGTTGTTATTAAAAGTTGGTGTATAAGCCCATACAAACCTACTTTAAGTTCGAGATATAAATTGTTTCCTGGCATAGTTCTTTAAAACTTAAATTAGTATCTCATTTACTGTCTACAAAACTTTACACAACAATATTTTTTCCTTTATTGTCTTGTGACGTTATTGTGTTTAATCTTGAATAAAAATTGCATTTACTAAAAGATTCCATAGTATACGTAGATGCTTAAAATTCAATTTCTTATTAATTTAAAAATTTTACTAAACTTCTAAAATATTTTTTATACAAAAATGGACATCTCGAAAGTTCGCTCCGATTACGTTCGCGTAAAGTGTCTGATACAATGTACAGGATTAATATTCGCATAACGTCAAAGAATGAGTCTGGGCCAATGTAAAACAAACTTCCCTAGGACGAAGCGTAAAATAAGGATTCATAATTCAAATCGAAAAAACTTTCCCGGGCTCGGTAATTTTTCCCATCTTATAGCAAGTTTCGCCCGAGGGGTCGCGAGTCTTGGCTCGAAGAAATCTAAGCGAAGGTTTACATTTTTAGCCTTTCGCCGTGTCCTCCTCTCCACTTTATATCGTCTTTTGATTACTCTCTCAACAAGTTATGCATATTGTAAGACTCTTCGGCGTCGCTGGTTAGAGGAATTTCGGTGTCTCTTTTATTCAACGTCTTTTCGGCGTTGATGACACATTTTTCATACCTTTTATCTCGGTTCTGTCTTTATTATGAATGAATTTTGTTACGACTGATGGCGTTGTTTCACATTTTTTATCTCGCCTCAAACCTACATGAAACGTTATTATTTCTCTTATAATATTTTGAGACTCATGAATAGGATTAAGTAAAGCATATTACAGAAAAACGGGTCACAAAACAATTTACGTAATGTGTATATCTGTATGTGATGATTTTTGGTAAATATTTTTTATACCTAAAAGCATTCACTCATTACGTGTAAAGCAGTGCCACCATTCTATGCTCCGTTAATTCCCCTTAAGAACGAAACACCCTAATTGTTATCGGGGACCCGTAAACCGTGTTTCTAATGCGCCTAATGTATTTTTGGACATTCTGCAGCTTGCCCACGGCCATTTTTCTGTTAGTATGGACCCAATGCATTTCCTCCGTTCCCCTAATGCTGGGTAACTGTATTATCATCGAATATGTTCCCAATTTCCATTGTCCGTCTATGCATGAGAGTGGCAAAGCAAATGCAATGACCATAAATAATAGAAATGTATTTATTTAATTTATTTTTGTATAACATAAAATGATAAGTACAACTGTAATGAAAAATTTTGTTATATTACCGTACTTAATACACTTTCCTAAGCCACCAAGAAAAAACATTCTTTTATATAGAACTTTTATGTAGACGTGCTGTCAAATTCAATAATGTGTCTATAACTCCACACAAGAGTCAGTTCTCGTAAATTATTTTCCTATAAACGTAGCAAAGCGGTAAATTAGATTTTATTTTATTTCTTAAACAATTTGCGGCCGGACACAGACAAAGGGCACACAGTTCGATGCCGGTCAGCAATTCCACGGTTTATGCGGGCACGTTTATTACTTACCTATACGTTTGCGTGTATTCCAAGGACATCCCTAACAAATTTCATTTATCGATAGAGTAATAAGTGTTTTGATAACTTAAATATTTAAAATGTACCATTATTTTGAACTCAAAAATATTGCAAGCGTAAGCATATATTAAATACCAAATTTCCAATACATTCACTTTATTCATATACATTCACATATTAGAAGTGATACGAGTATATTATTCTTTTGCAAGTTGGGTAGCTAAGATTAAAGTGAGCATAATACATTACCTAAAAGTACATTATTAAATTTTAACTAAAAGTTTTTTTTTAAAATCATCATAAATGATCTAACTATCGTATTAATTAAAGAATTATCGACATCGATTTGGTCTGGTCAGTCCCGCTCCATCCCTATTAACGTGGTTAGTTCAAAATGACCACCGGACCCTAATCGCCAGGAGAACAAAAGCCGCGACCTTGTTAATAATTCCGCCGTTGAAGCTCAAAATAACTAAAATATATTGGAGCTTTAAAAGTAGTTACGTAAATTTAAAAGATAAATTTGAATGTATTATATAAAATTGTACTCATTATCTTTATATATATATATATATATATTAAATAAGTTCCACATAATTTGTAAATAGTATTCTTCCAATAAAATTCAAAAAATAAAAACTAATATTACATAAATATTGATGCTGAGTTGAGGGTAATCAGTCACCGCAACCTCCATAGGTTCACTTGCGATACTTGAAGTATCACAAGCGCGTTCCCAACCTAAGGAATAGGAGGGAAGGGATAAGAAGCGATAAAAGCAAGAAAACAAAGAGGGTGGGAGGTTGGGCCTCCGGCACTCTCACTCATCGTGCCGAAGACAACAGTACTGTTACTTTATGCCAACTTTCTTTTAGACTACTACTACATATATTTAGAAATAAAAATTTTAATAAAGCGTTTACAATACTAATAATAATTATTATTCATTGTTAATATGTATATTCAAAGTTTTCAAAAATTAAAGTAAATAAAAATATAATAATTATCGATATCGATTAAATTTATAGTCAATTACAGCACCTCACTAATAGATAACGCGGTAAGTTCGCAATGACCACTGGACCCCTGCGAGCCGGACAATGGCCATGTTCTTGTTCGCATTAAAACGCAGTTAAACGTTCTTTATTGTTTTATCCGTAGCAATAAATGTCCACGACTCCTGGGAAATGTAAGTGCGATTCGATTTCGCTACCTAAGGTCATTAAAGTCGCCCTTTATTACCGAAATTTGCTGCACTTAAATTACGAGTTCCGGTTTATTAAAGAAACAATAAGAATAACGGAAATATATTATAACATCACAATAAAATAAACTGTCCATTTATAAAAATCTATTGGTAAATTGCATTCCAAATTGAAATTGGTTGGGGATCGAAATTTTCTCATGATCCAAAGGCCTCGAGAAAATTCTAAAACCAAACCAAAGTTGAACGGATCAAACGATAGGTACATAAATAAACAGCCATTGGAAACTTCGACCCCTTCTCATACTTGATTGAACTAAATCCCGTTATCCCTTTCCTCGAGGGCTAAAGAGTACTTGGAACGTTTACAGTATTCAATGAACGAAAATCACAGCAACGGAATGGGCCACTACTATGTCATTCTTGTCATATGAATCGAAGATGTATCGATGTGTCATATAAACAAAGGTATACTGAGCGACCACGAAGCCATTAGACGCACCCCAATTCGACGTTATAAAAGATTCAGTAAGTAAAACGGGAAAAACACAAAATCAGATTGTCTCAAAATCACACGAGTGACAGAGTAACGCGACATGGCCCGCGCATCAATAATTCAAGCGCCGGGGTCGCGAAATGGTATATACTTTTTCAAGGAACTGATCTTTTTGTTGATGTATCAAAGTTGCTTTTTTTAGTATGAAAACTTCATTATTTCGATTTTTTTTAAATAAAATTACAAAAAATATATAAATCTCTATACCCTAAACATAACTAGTATTAGTACAAACATGGTCCTCCATGTGCCGGCCCAGCACAAATGGGCCCGGTCGACCCGGGAAGTACTAACCTATCACAGAAAACTGGCGTTAAGTAATAGTACTGTTGCGTTTCGTTCGACGGGTATGAAGACAGGAGGCCCAATCTCCCACTTCTTCCGTTCCCTTCCTTTTTTCCCTTCTCATAGCTTTCCTACTATTCCATGGGTTGGCAAAGCGCATGATACTTCAAGTATCACAAGCGTTTATATGTTGCGGTGACTGACTACAATCAGGCAGCCCGTATGCTAGTTTACCAAATATCATGACTTAAAAAAAATTAACATATTAAACATACTAATACATTATATGTACCTACTTAAACGCAAGTAAGTTATGGAATTGTAAAATACACACTTTTTATATATGTATTATGTAAAATAAAGCAATTTCACTTTATTAATTGAATTAGAATTTATTTTGAAGTGTACAATACACTTATATGAATGGCGTTACCATGTAATTCGCTTCGATAATTACAATCGAGAATAGAATCGTGGCGACGACCAGTAATTGCTTAATTGAGCTATAGCACGTTCTCGAAATTGGCACCCGTTCATACTTCAATAATTATCGGCGGCAAAGTTTTGCACCTCTGAATGAAGGTTTTAGTCATTACTGCAGCGGAGAACCGAAGTTGCCCATGCATTCGATTTCAATTGAAACTTTGATATCCGACAAAAATAATAGTTCTTAATAATCTATAAAGTTTGCAAATGGCTAACTCATGCTACTTCTTCAATCTAACTTTTCTCAATTTCAAATGCATCATAATATATACAAAATAGGTAATTTGCAAAAAGTTTGGGGAACAATTATGAATTATGCATAAAAAAGGCCTTAGTCAGCAGTTATGCTGTTGGTCTCAAATGCCTTACCGAAGCTGCATTTAATGTTCTAAAACATTCCCCTATGAGGGAACCAAACTTTTCCTAATTAATTGTAAGATTTTAATCATGGTACTGGCGCAACGAAATTATTATGGACCGTTTAATTTCCTTGCCCTACGCCCTTCGGCATCTTACTAATGTGTTATAGCGAAATTTTAATCAAGGGCGTGTGGAAATTATTAAATTATGCAAGCTGTCATATGCACTCCAGGAATATAAATCTCTTCCGTTTGTTTAGGTAATACCTTCTAGCCGTAATTTAGCTAGGAACTGTAATAAAATTATAGCTCCGCTCTGTAACACGCCCAGATGGTGTAGCTAATGTCTTATAATACGGTTACCTAAATAGCTTTTGGTTAGAGCAGTTTAGAAAATATGATAAAACTTTATGAAATAATGTCAAGACAATATATATTTTTATAAGGGAGTTTATTGTACATGTTTTATTATTACATCAATAGTGTGCGTCTGTTTTGTCGTGATAACGTAGGTACGTTACTTATGGAATTAAAACGTAATTTATTTAAACGGTAAATTTCGTTTTTTACTAAGTTATTCAATTTTGAATAGAATTGTTATTTTGGACCGAGTTTAGTTTAGTTTCTTTGACACGAATCGGCACTTTAGTCGTTTGCCAAATGAAATAAGTGTAGGAGCTTAGAGCGACGACAATAAAGTTCGCTTACATGTTTGCGTAGTTTCTCTACGAATAAACTTTACGAAAGCTTTGCTTCGAGGTCGCAACCAAAACATCTGAGTGCAAAAATAAAATCAAATTATGTCTGATCTTGGGGAATGAATTGCGTCGAATTGGACTCGTGTTGGGCCAGATCAAATAATTTTCGCGAAAATGAACCCGGGGTATATTTAATTAACTCAACCTCCCCTATTAAAGTGCACAAGAATTCCCCGGTTAAACAACATTAGCATTCGTCAGGAATTTAATTCGTGCGAATGAAAAATGTTTATTTAAACTTTTTCACGTTTATTCTATTCTCCCTACCGCATGTACATACGTGCCACGAAAGAGAAAGCAATTAATTTTATTGGATTTTCTTTTCGCTACAAAAGTTTTAATTACTGCGGAGCGGGAGGTGTGTGGACCAGTGCTTTATGAAGCCGCGCTTCCTCGTTTGGTTCCCTTTCCAACACAAATTATTTGTTGCGGTCACATTATCCCGGATATTCGTTGTCTGCCTTGTAAATTTGTCGATTGCGCTTTACATAATTTAGCTCCGAGAATACACGATACTTACTCTAACAGAAATAGGAACACTTATTACATTTATATAACGAATACCAGCGATGGAATATTCGCAGTATTGCTCTACCCTTCATACGGTATTCTGTATTTAATTAACCAAATAGTGGAAACAAACAACCGCAGGAACGTGATCGAAGTTAGGATCGTCGGTAGCAGCTTGCGCGTATAGAAATTAAGGTGGCCGAATCTGAGCTCATCAAACATTAAGCCCTTACCTGAGCCCACTAAATAAATAACATGGGCAAATGAAAAACACCCACGTCCCACTAGGATCGAACGGTGAGAATTGGAAGGAGGACGATAATAAATATGCATAGCGCGTCTATTCCACATCCTCTGTGATTAGTAGGTACGTGGGGGCGCGCGACTGATACGGCTAGGTGAGTGATAGCGAGGGGGCAAAGGAACTAAGGTACCCCCTAGCTAATAATGGAACGTGTCTCTCTCTATTGTATCGGCGGAATTTCTTGGATATTGCCAATAAAGGGTGTTCACGTGTGCGTACTTTTGTTTCTGTCATTGCGCGTGTCACACACGGCTGCGTCTAATAATATTGTCTTTATTGGAGGGATATATGCTTACTCTAATATTTACATTCTCGTTTATTATCACAACCAGGATGTTATTAAAACAGAAATAATAGATTATTATTAGGATAACAATACATTAAATAAGTATATATTTTGTATTTTTTAAAATGAAATAGTGTTGTTCTAAATATCTTCACTGTATAGACTACAGAAATAGTCCAACTGCTTGAGACAATAATATATATTTTTTATAGGACGATTACAATGCCGACAAAATTTGGTAACCAAAATAAAGACTCAAATATGTAAATGTTTTCAAATTCATTTTTATGCCTCCAATAACATTATATCAATCTTAAATCTTAGTGGTTCAAATTAAAAACTCATACTGCAAGCAATTAAAACGGGATTACACACACAATCACAACACTTGTAACGTATGCATTCACCACAGATTATATTTATTGTTATTGCACGCAGATTGCACGAGAGGCGTTCCCATAATCGAATTAGGAGCCCGACACAGTCCTAAACAAATTTCAATTTCCAATTATGAGTCCAGGAGAGTCCGTTCATCCCTCGAGAAGGCTGTGACTTATTGCGTGCCCAGTTTGGCGACGGTAACGTATTCTGAATAATTGTGCCCAGTACAGAGACCGATTGAATTTGGCCCCCAGAGGCATAATGAATACGTACGATATGAACTTCGTCTATGCGTTATTATGTACGAACATAATAACAGTTCAGGATACATAAGTTTTAATATTTTGATGATTAAAGTAATGTCAAGATAATATAAAGAAACACAAGTTCGGTTGTACCATTACCAGCCTTTGTTCGCGACTCCGTCTGATTTTATATTGTACTAGAGAGAAATCAAATTATCTTTCCGATGGCACTGAAAGATTTTAATGGAACGTAAGTTGCTACTCACCTTTTTGTTTTGTTGCTTGAGTACAGTAAAACCGTATGTTATTTAATTAATATAAATTCCATTGAGAAGTTTTTACGTAATGCCATCAAACTATCTTCAACCGCCTAGTGACAGACATGTGTTCTACATACAAAAACCACTCTGTGGAATCAACTTCCGCCGGCGGTCTTTCCGAACCGATACGACTTGGGAACCTTCAAGAGACGAGCCTATTCTTTCCTTAAAGGTCGGCAACGCGCCTGCATGCCTTCTGGTGTTGCAGATGTTCATGGGCGGCGGTGATTGCTTAACATCAGGTGAGCCTCCTGCCCGTTTGTCCCCTCTTACATAAAAAAAAAAAAAAAAAAAGATGTTTTATTTAATATAATGAAATGTATTTATAACATACTATCTGTACATTTTAACTTTCTGCACTCCTTCATTTACTCCTAGCGGGGAGTATACTGAAAAAGGGGTACAAAGAATTCTCTTCACGTTATCTATATTTATTAGATTTAAAAGGTACTTTCGTGAATGATATTAATTAGTATTTTTTTTTATTTATTTATTTATTTTATTTTAGGAAGACTATCGGTCACAAATATGATAAAGTAACAATAATAGCAAACATTGTAAGCCATTAATATGTCTCCACATGTAGTATCATACTAATACCTTTTAAAGTTATAAACTTAACTTAACTTATATAGTTACAAAGTTGCATCACTGCGCCAAAATAAAATTAGTTACTTAATTACAAAAAAAAATTGACTCAATTTTCTCCTTATTGTTTTTGTTTAGTTTCATTAAAAGAGAGGTCCTAAACATTTGCAATGTCACTAGTCTTATTGATTCCATATGGCAATAAAAGAATCGGGGCTACCTTAGCTTCCCCATATTCTTTTATCGGTTCAATGAGCGTAAATTGCAATAGGATTCCAGTCTATGGATAGACCCGAATTATTCTTTACGACATCAAGGAGGTGCAAAAATTACCTGAGCTCGTTCACAACAGTACCTTAATTTCAATGAAAATATAAGGGAAAGGTTTTCTCTTTCCATTCGAATGGAGATAATCCTAATAAATCAGTATTATTGTATTATTGAAATGTAAGGATAGTTTGTTCCGCTTCTATGAAAGGTGTAGGTGGGATTGTCGTCAGACGAGCGTGAACAAGCTTTAGAAAACGCTTTATTGGACACTATTTTGTAATAATTACCACGGAACTCGATGGATCGAAATAAAACATAGCATTGTGTGGACATTAAATGAAACCCTATCTACGTAGCTCTTCAATTTAAAATGTATTTAGGTTGTATGTAGTAGGTGTATTGAAATGGATTTTGAACACCTGACTTAGTTTCATAACCCCATCCAAACACTCACCGCAACCTATGAACATATTTTAAGTACCACATACGAGATGGGAGGGAAGGGATGAAAAGGGAAAAAAGAAAGAGACAGGAGATTGGGATTTTCTGTGAGAGCGTAGTACTACCCAGGTCAAGTCAGGCTATTTGTTTTGGGAGGAGCATGACTCTATTACTATAAGTAAACTCTTCGTATTTTTTATTAACATGAATCTTTTATCCTGTACAAAGGTGTAGCTTCCCGGCGTCGAGATTTAATTTTTTAATTGAATATGAACTAAATTTGTTATAATTGCCTTTGGTAATGTTTATAATTATAATGTATCTCCATTAAAAATAGAAGATTCTCGTAAGTCTAACCAGAAAGAAAACGCGTAGGTTGTAAAAATATAATTATATATAAACCGTTTGACAAAATAGGTTAATTTAATATAAATTTGAGTGTAAATTTATTTTTCCACTTTGTTGAAGTATAGCGTGATTGGTGTAGAAAAATACACCATCGTGTCTACTAGACTGGAAGACGATCCTGTGATTGAAGTTTACTCAATTCACTGCGTTTGCTTAAGATTTTATGTAAATTATTTTGGAGCGCTGAGGCTCCAGTAAAAATACACGTTATAAATTTAAAAATCACCCTTAAATGTTTTCACCCATTATGTATCGATAAATTTTCAGTTTGATTTTTAAATTGTATTTTATTTTATATTGCGAAATCTATAAAACAAATTATTGGATTTAAATTATTTACTTGTAAAATTATTTATACATTATAAATAATTTACATAAAAATAGTTTTTTTTAACTAGTTACGCCCTGCGACCATTCCCTTCTAGATCCCTGTGATTAATCGAGAAACAAATTCAGTGTAATATCGAGTACTATAATATAGGGTATCGAGTACTATAACTTGGTTCAAATTTCTCCAAAAATTATCTGCGGCTAACGTGTCCAAAATAAAATACAAAAATTATAATTAATTAATTATATGTTTAGATCTTTTAAAAATTCTTTACATTAATAACTAACTGTGCCGATGGATTTACCGGCGAGAATAACTATTTTAAATTAGACACCTTTAATGCAACCGAAAATATGAAATTTTTTCGCTTTTAAGACTTAGTCTATGCTATGTCTCCTTTCACATAGTTAATTCCATCTGTGTAGCAAATCAAAACTGGTTTTGATGACGGTTCAGTGGTTTAGGCGTGAAAGCCGCATATTATATTCTATAGTAGGAAAGTAGGGATTTAATAAACACGTGGCAGCATCGGCAACACACCGGGTGAAAGACAAACAGTATCATTATTGAAAATATCCCCGATCGACACGGCGGTATCAATAAACGTGACACAACGCGATAAGTGGCGCGTGCTCGCCCGAGATAGTTCGCGATTACCCGTTCAAACGCCGCCAATACATCCGATTACAAAAGTAGCAAACAGCACAGAGTTAACAACAAAATTGTGAACATTAAAAAGAATAAAATAATAAAAATCACTACGGCAAACATACCTTAAGTCAGTTTGTGTGTAAGTGACATTTTCACGGCTAAGCCACTCAACAAATTATGATGAATCATTACATAGTATAAAACAAAGTCACTTTCTCTGTCCCTATGTATGCTTAAATCTTTAAAACTACACAACGGATTTTAATGCGGTTTTTTAAATAGATAGAGTGATTGAAGAGGAAGGTTTATATGTAAAATAACATTCATTAAATAGTGGAGAAATACTGTTATTTTTGAGGTTTCTAATGTGATGTCATAAATAATTACATTTAACGCGTTCGGGCCACGGGCAGTAGGTAATGAATAAATCAAAACTACTGGATCGATTTTAATATTTTTTCAGTGAATGACATAGGCTATATATTTTATACCCATGCGAAGCCGGAGCGGGCCGCTTGTATACTGATATAAATGTGACCATGGAGACGGTCCTAGACTATTTCTGGTCACGAAAACGAAACTGGTGAAATATGGGATGAAAATTCTTATGGGACCCAATTTCTTGTATATTGCATTAAACGTTGACTATTATGGCCTGATACTAGATTTTTAAGCCCATATTTCCTGAGATCATATCATATGGCATTGTTTCGTCTGTGTCGGCATATTATGTACGATGTACATATATATTAAACAGACAAAACTGGTATAGTACCACGAAATAATCTATAAAAAATAAAACAAGTATACTTATAAAGTTTACCTAAAGTTAAAATAATTGTTTAAATATTCATACCTATAAAAATAAATTCAGTGCATTTAAGTCTAAACACGCATTCTCGTAAACCTTAAATGTAGCATTACATTACATTAAAGATAGATTGTGTAAATAGCATAAGTATTAAGCAAATATGTGTCGGAGTTCATTGGATTTTGCTTGATGCTGAGCGTCGAGTGCAGGAAAAGTAAATACCTCATTTAAAATTGTAATACAAAATCGGTTTTAACCGACTTCGAATTAGGCTCTGAATTCGGTTGTATTTTTATAAAACGATTGGTTCTTTTATTTTTATATATGGATATACTTCCATATTAGATATTGATCACATATAAATTTTATGATTATCCGATCAAGGATATATTGAACGGAGGTCTCAAAATGAGCATTTTGTTTTTGTGTTCCTACGTTTTAAATCTTAGTTGTTTTAAGTCGTATTTTAAAAACAATAATGTTCGCTATAACTGATTCTACGCTGGCATTTTTTATATAAAAATATGACGCACCACAATTTTTTATTACATAAAGAGTAAACATCAAACAAAAAATAGTATTAAGTTTCGAAAATTTCTGCTTCTTAAAACCATTAGCAGAGTAAAGAAAATCTGCAATGTCAGGGGATTGAAAATCAAACAATGCTTTCGAAATATAATACTGTACCTTATTAAGACACAAATGTAGCATTAGGGAAAAATAAAAGTAAAATGTAAGGCGCGATACGTCGTATCGCTGGCGGAGGAAAAACGAAACAAAATGTTTTCCGAGAATAGCGTAAGGGGGTAATGCTTGTAATAAAATTTTATACACCTTAATATTTTACCGAACGATGAGTTGAGGCGTGTGTGAAATTATGTAGCTCCAGCGCGGTGCCAAATTTACAACTTCTCCCCGAGGTGTGAATGTATGGTAAGTGTGTTTCGGTGTATGGAAACAACTGATATTTCTATAAGATATTTATAGTATAAAACTAAACATCTAAACTACAAATAGTGTAGCTTACATATTTAATTTAAGTAAATTACATAACGACATTTACATTTTGTTTAAGTTTATCATTTACGGCATGAATGGTGTATTCCATTTATTTCGTAGAGTATAAATGGAGGCTCAATCCCCCCCCCTCTCTACCCTTTCCTAACCCTCCTCCGTCACCTCTTTTCTTACCTCTTATTTCGCGTAACAACACACGGTGACGCTCTTGGTGTTTCCTAGGTTGCGGTATTGGTTATTAATCAGGTAGGCCATATGTATCTTTTACATAAATATAGTCTATTAAAATAACGTTAATTTTAATTTATGTTAAGTTTATTTCTTTTAAATTCAATTGAATTAACGCCTATGGAGCCATCACAGCGCGTTGTGTAAACAGGCTTCCCGAAGGCAGCTTACCTCAACACGGAGACACCGTTTTTCCAGCGAGATAATTTATGTAAATGAAATTCACATTACCCTGTTTCCTATTCGAAGCCGTGTACGCGCCCTGACATGTTTTCATAGCACGTTTATTGCCGTGTTTTGTCTTTATTATCTTGTCTTCCCTGTCACTACTTTCAGCCGGTGTCAGCAAAACACTGTATTTCATACTTTTTTGCTACTCTTCGTGAACAAGCACGCACACTATAACGCTACTAGCTAAAAGCCCTTTGATGTACATATCGTACACTAACATCACAGTACATAATTATAATTATTTTTAATTTAATGAAATCTAAAATAACATTTTTAAAGTTTTTCTGTAAACGAAAGCTGTAAAACCTCGCGTAAAGTATATGAAGATTGAAAAAGTTAATCAACTCTACAAAGCCGTTGCAGATTCTCGAAATCTGTTCTTATATCCTTGGATAAAGAAACACTCGAAACACTGCGGCACTTTTTCTAAACTATTACCATGGATACCCTAATAAAGGTTCTAAAGTTTTAAGAGCGTTTTTGGTAAAAATGCGGTGTCGCAAAAGTTTTCTTTATTAGTTTCCCCCTTTAATCCGAACAGGCGTGTCCCAATGTCTTTATGGCGAATTTTCAATCTGAGTCTGGGCGGAAGCCAATAAGAAATCAACTATTTGTTCCCTGATTCCCTAGCATCGGTTCGAAGGGAGTCTCGCTTCTTTACGACTTCTTTTACGATTGGAGGTGCATTCGGAATTAGTCCGCGCAAACGGGAGAGCGTTTTCGTGTCTGCGAAGATGAATGGTAAAAGGATTAGAATGGATAACAGACTGAATTCCTTCCTTATGGTTAAAATATCAAACTTCTTATCGGTTGTAAGAAAAATTCAATATCGCTATTACAACCTCTTCCACACATTTTCGCCATCTGACGAAGAAAATGAAATAAGCAAAAATCTATCATAAATGCATTTGTCGTATCCGACTGATTTTTATTTTTTATTTGTATAATTTGTTTTTTTTGTGAATCCAAAATTAACTGAAAACATAGTCAAGTCAAAAACACTAAGGTATATGTCAACAGCTTAAGAGGTTGGTATGAATAATAATTGTGCGCGTACCTTAATAAACAGTGTAGGGTGGAACTCATGTAATCTCTCAGTTTCTTAGCTCTTTATTGTATTACGACGTATTAAATAACAAAATGTAGCGCCACTCGCTTCGTCTTGTAATTAATATTCAGTACTAATTAAATTATCAAAGGTGAAGTAACGTTCTAAATTCAGGATGACCTTCAAATTTAAGGCACAGGCATTTACTTATATTACAATTAAATAAATTATTATACCTTCTTATTATTCTTTTACGTCCTTACTACATCTACACGCATTACAATGCAACGCAATAAAAAGGCAAGATTGTCATAGTCCCGCAACACACAATCGGAGTCCTAGCGACATCTACAATTCTGAATCGCGCAAATAAATAATAAATAAACGCTACACACTCAACGGCCCCTATTAGGATATTGATATTCTGTGTCGGGGGTCTGGAAACATACACAATGACAAGGACAAATACACCCAGACCAGAAAATATGCTTGCATGGTCTATACAAACATATTATACTCCGAGCGGGAATCGAACCCGCGACCTGTGGGGTTTAAGGCAGGTTCGCTACCGCAGCGCCACAACGTCATCAAAAAATTATTATGTTTGTATAATTATCCAACGTAAACCATTATGCCGCGGCTTGCCAAACAATATAACCCGCCTAGTCGGAGGAGGTGCCTCGTCCTCCCTTTGTGTTAGAGGAACATCATACCTGGTTCCTCCACAACTTTAAGTAACGAAAACTAGTTTCTTCTGTTTAAATCACTTACTTTCGTCGACCAATAAAGTTCTTATTAATAATATGTGGAATTTCCCGATTATTACTTACTTACTGACTCCGCTGGCTCAGTGGCCCAAAATTGTGTCATGGCCTCCGAAATCAGAGATTTCCAGCTTTTTCCGTCCTGTGCTACGTCTTGCCAATTATGGACTTGAAGATCATGCAAGTCACCTTCAACTGTATCCTTCTTGCTTATACCTAGGAAGATCCACTGGACGTTTACCAGTAACTCACTCTTTGTATGCTCCATTTGTTGCCCGATCATTCACCATCCTTTCACCATGACCCAGCCAACGACGTCTGTTAGCCTTTATTGGCTGTGCCACCATAATTTTCAGATGCTACATGCCCAACATAATTTTATTAATATTTATAATATTAATATTTTTATATGAATTTAACGTGTAATGTAATTTTTAATAAGAGTATTAAGTAACACTTAAAAATCTTTACTTTATTACTTTGTTCATAACATCATAAGGATGAGTCGTGTAGCGCTGTTTTAAGTCTCCGTTTATACACTATTACGATACGGATGAAATTGCTTGCTTTCATTTTATGACACTTTTAATCGCTACTAAGTTTCATTGACCTTCACCCCAACCGTATCAAGAGATTGTGGGTCCTCCGAGTTTATATCACAGGGACTGCGCAATAACGATTATTTTAATATCAGTCGGAAAATTACGACTATGGTACAAGAGTACATTATACCGGGTCTTAAAGTTGTTCGTGCATAGTTGTAGTTCTAGAGACCAAAACCTAGGCAATAGAGCCATGTTCCTCCCACCACAAATTTGCCGGCTCAACTAGGGAAGTACTACCTTCTTACAGAAAAGTAGCGTAAAGTAACAGTAAACAGGTAGTGTTGCGTTTCGATGGGGGAGAGCGTCGGATGCCCAATCTCCCACCCCCTGTGTTCCTTTTCTCTTTTCCCTTGTCACCCCTTCTCTCCTTTTCTTTGGGTTGGCAACGAGCATTTGATACTTCAAGTATCGCAAGCCTTTATAGGTTGCAGTTACCATCAGGCGGACCATATACTTGTTTGCCAACCGTCATGAAATATAAAAACCTTATCCCTGTTTATTTCTTTTCTTCACGTATTTTTTCTTGTCCTACCCTTATATTTTATGCTCTAGTGTTACTGGTAAACTAAATGTAACTTTTTTCGATTGGTAATTTAAATAAAAAGTTATAAAATAATAAATCGAATCAAGCTTTTCATAAGAAATTATTTTACCGTCCTTTTTTGTCGCACTTGCTATTAAATTTAATTGATATACTCAAATACATAGTAATATAAATGAAATACAATTTAACTTTATACCTACAATCACTCATACTTAGTTCTTTGTTAAGCGTCTCTTGTACAAATGGTCTCAATTGTTATGAAAGTAAAGTATAAAGGGACACTCGCTCTAGTCCACAGTTCTAGTCATTGTTTCGGGCTTGAACAACAAAATGTTTATCTTTCAAGCGAAAACTGAACAGTTTTATACGAAAGCTTCAAATAGTTGTTTTAAAAATATTTAAGCAACGCTTTGTTATAAAATAAACACAATTAAAAATATATTTTCAATAAAAAAATGCGTTGTTTTATGTTTTAGCGTAAGGTTTTTTAATGCCTGAAGTCTGAGCCATATCCTTGAATCTAATTTTTTATCACTTTGTTTAAAAAATACAGACTTCATTAAATTTTATAAAAAATATAATGTTTCAGCTTTGACCGTGCTCACGTTTTAACATAATTACTTACCTGTAATAAATATAAGTAATACATGTTTACTCTCAACAGCCCCCCTATAGCATACTACACACAAACAACCGAAGATAATGTGTGAAAAGCTATATTCTGATTCATTTATAAATTAATAAAATAGATATATAATAAAATACAGTTAAACATTATTATATAATAATTTAAAGTAATAATAAAATTATGTAATACCTATTAATAACCGACGACATTGTTCGATAGATGCACTGCAAGAAGTAGGTTTTACTTTTATCCGCCTATTTATCCTTTATTCACTTATTCTTGTCTTCTAATATATAAAATTCTCGTGTCACAATGTTCGTTCCCATACTCCTCCGAAACGGTTTGACCGATTTTGATGAAATTTTGTTTGCGTACCGGGTAGGTATGAGAATCGGTCAACATCTATTTTTTATACCCCTAAGGGATAAGGGTGGTCGACTCCTAATTTTTATTTTTCATTTTTTGGACAAAAATTTTTATTTTTATTTTTTTATAATGTGGTATTAAAAATACATATAACTCTAAATTTTCACCCTACAACCATCAACCCTCATTTTTTAATAGCGATATTAGTAATTCAATAATTTTCACCGGTCACAATTTTCCAGTGTCACTTCTTTTCACAATTATACTCAGCTGGGGGCACTGCTATCTGGTCCCACATTTTTTTTTTTCAAGGCAAGACAACGTCTGCCGGGCCCGCTAGTTTCTCTATAAATTATCTATAACAAAGAACGTGTAAAGTAAGAAATGTTTAGCATACATCGCTCGTCACGTTCTATGAACGTGGAAGATATTCAATATTGACAGCATAAAATCGATGCAAAGCGCTTCAACATCTATGCAGTCGCTACATTACATCGACGCGTGTCGCGATTAATTCGCTTAACTCACTTCGACTTGCCGTCTGAGTAACGGTGTATTCAAGAAGATCGTGACTGAAATCTCATATTATAAGCAAGTTAATTTAGTTC
Source organism: Hestina assimilis (assembly GCA_023373885.1). Classification (NCBI taxonomy): domain Eukaryota; kingdom Metazoa; phylum Arthropoda; class Insecta; order Lepidoptera; family Nymphalidae; genus Hestina; species Hestina assimilis. The sequence goes on along the minus strand of CM041755.1, from coordinate 7,123,539 downwards.
TGCGGTAGTCGTAGACGGCGCGCGAATGCTAGGAGTCATTAGTTATATTAATGTTACTTTGGAATAGAAAATTCATTTCACTTAGAAGTAATAGGGTAATATTAAAATAATATATCTTTTTAATATTTCAGTCATTTTTTAATATTGTATTAACGTTACATTTTCGGAAATATTCTTAATTAAATTATAATAAAATTGCCGTATTTGTAATTAATTCAAATTAATTAAGCCTCAATAGCTCAACGGTAGAAGGGCCGACTCTGCTCAGTTAACGCGAGATGCGGGTTCAATCCTTGGGCTATTTTCGCACCTACGAGCTTATTTCGAGGGGCAATAAGAATATTAGTAATGTCTTGAAAAAGAAAAAAACATAAAAACGCAATTTTTAAAAATAAAAATAGGATAATCTCATGAAGAATCCATGACAAACATTAATATGAATCATAAAAAGATGAGAACACTACACACCCACGATATTTAATTTAGACTTTGGCGTGTTATTGTTAAAGGCAGAAGCGATAACACCGAACACAAACACCGCGGGGCACGTTCTAAATTAATCCAATCCACGAAGTAGGTATTACAGGGCTAATGGGGCAAAGTTTTCATGTAAGCCAATTGTGCCTTTAATCTAATCGCTGTCGTGTACTGCGATATCGGTACCGTAACAATTGTCAAATGAAAAATACGAGGATTTCCTGTCGATTCTAATCGCTTTGTAATTCATCAAAGTCGCCTTCAAAAGTCTACAGTTGAAGATTAATCTTTTTAGTAATAAAGCTTAGCTGTTTTCAGCATGAATTGGTCGGCTTGATTACAACAATAAATACACTAAACTTTAAAAATTAAGGTGTTCCCCATACAAGGAACTTGATATTTTGACGTTTTTTGCTTAAGTTAATCTTATATGGACACAAACACAATACCATGTCAACTCACAAAATTGAAAAACTGAGTTATATATGCAGAAGTGTTGGTAAATGGCTAAAGAACATTTTTAAGCTTTAAAACTTCTAAAAAAGCCATTTTTTAATCATGTAATTTATGTATAATGTTAAACGTGTTGGGTTATATTATATACGAAATATGCAGTTTGTATTCTTATTTTTTGTGAAAATAAGTAAAATATCTTACATAAATCTGAAATTGCCAAAAACTTGACCAATACATTAAAAAAATCATATAAAGCAAGTTGTTCAAAATTTTCAAACGCGTTTTTCTCGAAATGACATTCGTGTGGGTTGACATGGTATTGCTTATTTGCATCCATATATTCTAAGGTGGTACGGAACACCTTAGAATATATACACCGACACTTACTTGGCCAGTTTTAATAATTTTATTTTATACCTATTATAAGTATTTAACTAGAACTACTCCAAACTTATATTACAATGTAGTCAATAGTAAGAGTTTTCAGCTACGAGTATAAATAAATACTCAGCAGACATTGTAAGGAACGTAACAACAACAGCAGTGTCAACTAAACTTATCCTTAGTCAATTTATAAAACAATTTGAATGAAACATGCTACATTGTACATAGCTTTTCTGAGAAACTATAAACGTTCATAATATAATAAATAGCAGGAGTTTGCCTAAACTATCCTTGACCAAAATAGTTTAGCACGATAGCATCTCAGAACGTGCGTTGTATAACTTTCTTCGCCTCCAGCTGCGAGCTTGACCCCATCCCACTTGACCAGTTGACCAGCGCCACCGGAATCATGCGATAAAACAATTACCCCGACCAAGTTCGAAACACGAAAATTCACAAATCGGAAGGCCAAAATTATATTATAATTTAAAAAAAAAAACCAGCTCGTATACATTACAGATAAAATCTACTCTATTCCGTAAATAAAAGGATTGTGTTAATTGTTTATAAAATAGCCATAGCCTTATTATATATGGACTGGCCCTTCTATAATAACAAAATGTCAAATGGTTCGCTGGTTTCTCTTTCGTTAATTCGCACTAACGCATGAAATGAAGTTAGTTATAAGCTTGCAATATATTCGAATGAAGTTAGCGTCCAAGCTTGCAACAAAATCGAATGAAGTTAGTGTGTGACTAACTTAGTTTCGTTGAATTTACGAAAGAGCACCAGATAATCTTTGGACATTTTTTTTCTGTATTTTATAGCCTTTCTTTAGGTTATAGTAAGTCAATGTTAATAGTTTAATTTTCTTTCTTGACTTTTCAAAGGTTCATTTTAAGGTGCTTATGATGATGAAATACAAGCCTGCTTGATGTTGCTTGTCTTCAACTTAGTGATCAACCGTACTGATGGAGTTTTCCACACTTTATAACACTGAGCTTTTTCACAGTTTCGCTATGTATAAGAGCTTAGAGAAAAATCAACAACACAGGTCGATCGTTGTCTTCGAGACTTTATCCTCAACAAGTAGTACATATCAAGAGGTGTAGTAATTTACTACCCACAAAACATAAAACATAAGAATAATCTTATTTGGTTTTCGTCAACAGTAGAATTTCTCAAATATTTGGGTAAATAACATGACTAAACACATTGGTTATGTTTTCCTGTCACTGGTTAAACGGTTCGCGTGTCGACAAGGCTCATTGGAATCTTGATATGGTTTGGCCCCCGATAATTATACTCCGAATCCTAGGCATTTCTTTGTTAGAGCAATGAATAAATAAACTATGTTTATGCAAATCAGTTGACGATTAGATTGAAAAGATTGAAGTGGTGAAATAACATGGCTTATTTTAAAATAAACAAGCAAATTAATTGGATTATAAAAATATATTATTTGAAAGTTCATGTCACCTAAAATCTAGGTCCTGACATAATTATCAAATCTTGATATTAAAATGCCTACCAGTAATTAATGAAATAATTAAATTCAGGCGTATAAAGTTTTAGTGATTAATTGGGTTCCTAATTAGGAGTGTCTCTAGAACTCTTGCATGTGACATTAAAACTAAGTATATAACAATGAATATTCAAAGGAATAAAAAATACTTATTTATGAAAAATTAAAAAGTGAAATCTTAATTTCATAGAAAACTTGTAATTTTCAATGACGATTAAGAAAACCAGTAAATATAAACCCATTTTCACATTGCAAAAATAAACAAAATTGAAATATGTTTGCTGTGTGTAATAACGCAAACTATAAATTCCGAGTTCAAAATACAATGTAACTTTTATAAAACAACAAAGTTTAACGTAATCTACACGTAAGGAGATTGAGTGATGAAATATGTATCGACACAATACCTATATGATTATATATATACTTTAAGAGATAGGGCGTCGTCTCATAACAGAAATACGGTAACTTTAAATCGTGATAGTGTCATACTTAAAATATTTCATGCAATACCTAACCTAGCATATTTTCTTGAGAATTTTAATATAATTTGTAATACTTTTGTTATACACATTTCGTAAATTAAAGAATACTGTTTGAATTAAACTAACAAATACTAACTTTGAATAGATATACATAGTTGTCCCCAAAAGTTTAAACGGGAAATATTTTCTCTGACTTTCAAATGGCTTCCAATTTTGATTTGTTTTTCTATTCACTATAAGTGGCAAACAAGCATTCACACTTCCTGGTGGTAAATTGGGCTTAATACAAACTAGTAATAAAATGGGTAGAGGATTCTTGTTGAACAGCTGTAGCAAACCTGCCTTAAGCTGCATTGGTCGCGGCTTCGATTCATGCTCGAAACATATGTTTGTATTGACCATACAGGCATGTGATCCGGTCTGGGTGGGTGTGCTTGTATTTGTATGTGTTTCAGGACACATGATAATACTATACTAATGGTGACCGTTCCGACCGACCGATCTACCGCCAGGAATTTATTACTGCTTTCGTGTCTACGTCATGCGATAATTTTGCCAAATGCACGCTGACTTTAAGCATTACTTTTAATTTAATAGGGTGTAACTGAATTATTAGATATAATGTTAAGTTAGAAAATAATCCATACAATTACAATAGCTATAATTGTTATTAAAGTTGAGGATATTTTATATGATCAGATTACATTTTTAATCTGAAAACTTTACATAAATGATTATTAAGAATATCGAACTACAATGTTTGATTCCTTGTGACGCACGAATTGTGACTGTTTTTCTTTTATATTTTCGGTAAAGTTGAGAAGACATCGCGTTCTTTCAAAATAATACATGTACAAATATCACGTCGTGTTTCTCGGTGAAATAAAATATCAGACAGCGCGCATATGCAAATTCTTGATACAAGCTTGTCGTCCCAGCGCAGCGGCGCGGCGTCGCGAGCAGCAATACCGATGCCTGATTTGCACCTGCTCAATTCCCTACCCAATGCTCTACCTGTTCTAACTTCATTTGCTGTGAAACATTGTCACTTTATCGGAACTGTTAATCGAAGTTCCGCCCTGTATAGAAATATGCACTGTATATTGGATTTTACGCTGCACATTGTGTTCTACAGAAAAAACTAACCCTATATTAATTAGATAAAGCAGTAAAATTTTAAAAGAAAATACTTTAATCGGTGCTGCTTATCTGAGACGGGCTAAAGGGAGGAATTAAGAAAAGAATGGGGTCGTCAGCTTAAGTTGGGAATTTGTGCCTTCTAATCCTCACACCCATCGAACATAATTTTGCGTTTCGTACGAAAATGGGAGCGCCAGAGGCCCAAACAGAGGTGAGTGTTTACTCACTCTTTCTCATTCTTTCCTTTTATTTCCCTTCCCTGCCCCTCTTCCATCGCTATTCCAACTTTGTGGTATAAAAAAATTTGCATAATGCATTATATAATTTTACTCGTAATATAATTTTATGCTGTTCGGTTTTTGTAGCTAACCAAAAAAATAAGCCTATATTAAATGTACTTAACGCTATTTTTTTAATTGACAGTTACTTGTATCTATAGAGATAATAAATAGTTAAAACGAAAAATAAAAACACCGTTTTTCTACAACGCTTTCAATTATTTACACCGTTTCGTTTCAAATATTCACAGTAATAAAACGTACAAGTGTGAAGAACGAGTCATGACTTTAATTCCTTTATTCAACACAAAATGCAGACTTGTGCTGTATAAAAGACAGCGACGGCTGGCTTCGTGAAAAATGTATTCCATATAGAGGCGTCGGACAAGCGAATAGGTGAACGTATTGAAAAGTCTTCCGCGCGAGTTGGTCTCACTCGTCAGGCAAGATGTTTTGGTTTTTAAACTGCTCGGTTTTGCACGAAGGAGAATTGCTGCTCTTAATATACACTCTTTATAGAGCTGTTAGGATGGTGTATTTCTTAAACTAACAATGTTTTACACCGTTTGTTTATTATGTATACATAAATAAAATTACTTGCACCGATCTTTATATGTATTAAAGTATTCAAATTTCGAGGACGACGTTGTTGTTCGTCAAACGTTTTTAGTAAATGTAGATGATATTTTTTTTCGTCTTTGTGCACACTCATTATATTACATATTTATTCATTTTAATCAAATAATAGCTTTAATATATGGTTCATTTAAATCCTGAAAAAACATACCCTCATAATAGTACCCTATGTTTTAATCCAGGTAACAATCTATATCTGTGCTAAAAGTCAACAAAAGTTTTTGCGTGGTTGAGTAACAAACAGCCAAAGATAGAAATTTTCACATCAAAAGCTATATTTTATAAAACGTATAGTTATTTTACACAACGATATATGTTACCTATATCTTCTTCCAACGTAAAAGACCATCAGGAGTAAACTATTGAGTGTTTGATGCGTGACTTCATCACCTTAACCTCCCTTACGTGTCTATTATTATACAACCTTAATAATGGATAAGCGTGAAATAATTGCCTGAATTATATCAAGCCAAAATTTGTATCATTTTTATCAGCTCAATAAAAATATGATTTATATACGATTAGTATAGAGTATCGATTCTTTGAAATATTAAAATGGCGTAAATTATACATGAGTTCCACCTTTATTCTTTGATCTGACATGTCATTGAAGATTGACAACGCATGCTAAACTTAATACCACTAATACGATAATAATTTTATCAACGACTACAAAGAAAGTAGGAACATATATTATATCCGTTTATATTTACAGATACACAGGTATATTGTTATACACAAATACGAACGTTAAGCTTATAACACCTATATTTTGGGGTCGTGGGCTAGAAAAGGAAAAATAGGTTGAGAAATATTTAGATACTGAATACTATTTGAATTTTTTTTCGTTCCTTATTCGTTCCGTATTTTCTTGCTTTGTGTTTTATGAAAGTTGGTTAAAAATATGTAATATTAAAGATTCATTCATATGAAGCAAATAATTGTACATAAACTACAATATTTACTCACTAGAGTGTAAATTCATAGAAATATTTCGTTCTTTTCAGATCATGTACGAGAATTCTCCTGCGGCACACTCTACTATAGAACCTTCTTTGTGGATTCCAAACGAGACGCGCTCTACGTCGGCGCGATGTAAGTTTTATATTTTAAAATTTTACATAAATATTATACCTGATATAATATAAGGTATTTTACAGACCAGCGTTTTATATAAGAGAACGAGCATTAACACGCGTATACGCGCGTAATATTAAACACTGATACCGGTACGATCGTATCCGACGGAATACGCCCCTTTACGCGCGTTCGGCTTTCTGGAACGCGAAATATGAGTGTATATCGAAACGACCGTACACGCTCGAAAATAAAAACACTGAAAACGCGGATGAGATATTTTAAATAAATAACAAGCAATATAGAAAAAATAGCTAACTGATTTTACGCTTAAAATAATGATTTAATTTTCCATTATTAAAATTACTATATTAACAAAAAACTGCGTATAGACAAAAATATCCTTCAATGAATTCCATATTTTAAGTTTAATATAAAATATAAATATACATGACAATAAGTCGATTGTGTGGAAAACTACGATCGTAATAATACGCTGTATCGCATTTTCAGCAATAAAACGTTTTTTTGATATACATTTGATTGCGGCATCACGCAAACTTGTAACTTTGTTCAACGTAGTCATTTTTAACAATAAAACAATATTGCATGTTTATTCCAACCGTTAGAGCGAAGTGGTAGAGAAGTTACCTTAAACGCCGATTATCGCGTGTACGATTCCAGCTCGAGCCAGTTTGTATTGACTATACAGATGGATACGATTGGTGCTTGTATTTAGTGTGTATTCCAGGACCCTGATGATAATATCCTGTATATTACTAATGGGGTTGTTGAGTAACTAATTTTTATATTACACTAGCTTTTAACCGCGGCTTAACTCGCGAGAATAACGATGTTTAATGAACACAAAAAACTTTTTATACAATTGAATTAATTATTTATTTTATAAATAATAAAAATACTAATTTTTAATTAGTCTAGCTAGCTACTGGAGCTAAACACACGTTAAAAAAATTCTATCGATGTGGACCTAACGTTGAAACGCACATAATTAGCGTAATCTTTAATCAATAAATGTTTCGAGTTTCAGAAATTAGTTTTAGTTAGGATTATTTCAATAATTTTATTAATTAATCTACTGACAGTTCTATCATTAACATGTCATTGTTTTACTAATATATTTATGTTTTTTATCACAGGGACCGACTTTATCGACTTAACATGAACAATATCAGCGCATCACATTGTGATGTAAGTATATAATAATTCGATATAGTAACAAAAATATTTTATCAATTTTATATTATATATATTATAAAAAATTATATTTGTTCACAGAGAGATTCTATAAACTTGGAACCGAGCAACGTTGCCCAATGTGTCTCCAAAGGAAAATCTGAAGTAAGAAGCTTTGATTATAATTAATATTTATATATTAATATTATAGAATTATAAAAATTAGAACAAATATCATAAAAAAACAGTCAAGTTCGATTCTGATCCGCGTACTATGGATCCCATATATATAGGTTTATTGCATTGGACCTATCCCAGTACTGTGTATTTTGATTTATTTACCGTGCATTTGATTGAGCAATAACTACGTGTATTTTGTAAAAAAAAAATCAACTGGTGAAACAACAGAATTAACTGATGAAACTGGTCGCCTCAGATTATGGCTACTACAAATCCAAAATTTTCTAATTAATCTTACTGAAGAAACGTTTAGCAGACATTTGACAACATATTTTTAAAATTCTATACCGTGGTTACTAAAATTCATTAATGAATCAGTAAAAAATACTGACCTCGAAATATCTACCTAAAATTGTGAATGTTACAAAAATGTAACAACAATTTCAAACAATGTTGTTATCTTAATTCTAAAACCGAAGAAATAAAACACTAGGGATCTTGTTACATGATAAATTTAGCGCACTTAACCGTAGAGAAATAGCCATTATTACCTCATTAAATCAATTGAAACTCCTTTGTTCCGCGCAAAATTGCACACAACTACCACTATTTCCATCAGGGATTAATCCCATTTTTAACTGAGCGGCGGGTGGCGGCATATTTCATAGCGGGAAGCTCAAAGCAACGTTCCACTCGCTATATTCAGGTCGTTAATTTTGATTTACAATCGCGGCGTAAAAGCAATATTTGTTTTAATACCCCGTCTCCGAAGATCGGGTGATTGCTGCGAGTTACCGCATTGCACGATCCACTAATTCGATAATGCCCAAGACGCGAGATTTACACGCTCCACTGAACTACTGTTTTAGGGTTCGTCTGTAATTGATCTAACTAGTGATTTACTTTTGCTATTTCCGTGGCATTTTTATTCGATATATTTATTTCAAAAGCTTAAGTAGTCAATTCATTTAAGACTTTAATTTTTAACGTACGTAATTAGAAAATAGTTCTCAAGTGATACGTAAAATTTTTGTTGGTGGTGATTCGTAAAATTTTTGTTGGTGGTGGTAAAATTTGGTTGTATAATAGATTTTTAATAGATTTTGCGTTTTGTGATACGTAAAATTTTTGTTGGTGGTGGTAAAATTTGGTTGTATAATAGATTTTTAATAAAAAGTAATTTCCAATAGCTTTACTAACCCGACTTCCTTATAAATATAAAGTAAAGAATAAGTTCTACTATTAGTAATATTAAAAATTGAAACTATTTGTATTCTAAACGTAAGAAAGATTTTCAATAAGAATCCCCCACTGAACCAAATATTGCGGGAAATCGGCCAGCAAGTAAAAGATCAAACTATAGCAATAGTTGCGGATATAAGGCAATAGACCACATGCTACCATCCCAACTCTTATTAGAAAGAAAAAAGTAAATTTGTTTTATTAGTATTAAATAGGGCTATAAAAAAGAAATATCTCAGAGTCTATCACCCCTATCGTGGGAAGAACGACTACTCGTGAAAGCTATAATCAAAGTTTCTCGCTGTAGACGAGTTTTCCTTTCTCTAAACACGATGTCGTAACACGAAAAAGGTTGGAAAAACCCCGTCGGCGATATTCTGTAAGCGGCCACGGAACCGACTCGCTTTACCGTTTCAAATTTATCCTTTGTTACACTAATTGTAAAATATTAAGTTATTTTTATATTTATTTGTTTAACACAGTTAATTTGTAATTGGGAAAATATATATGTTTGATTGTTGACTTTTAATGACGGAGTACAGATAGCTTGAATCTTAAAGGACATTTAAGGATTTTAATCAGTTACACGTGGAAGAAGTTTCATGCAAAATTTTCTTCTATTAACGCAATATTCGTTTTCTGATTTATTAAATTTCAGGCGCGTCCTGTCCTGGTTTCAATATAAATAAAAATGAAATGTCTTAGATGTAACAAAAGCTGTTAAAATAATAAAAATTTACATAGAATAAAAGGTGACTTATATATACGTCACGAAGAGAATATAAGAAGAGTCGTTAGCAATGCTAATCAGCCGTCCGTATGTCAGTTCCCAGAAGCTATTTGGTTTTAAAAAAATTAGTACAATTTAGTGCGAAAACCATTTGTTAAAAAAATACGAGGTACAGTAAAGCTCGCCGTAAATCTACTTACATACAAAGTGGCGAATAATTAACGAAATGGACCAATCGAAAGCATTAGTTCCGAGTGAAGTTATGCGAGAGCCAGTCTAAGTGCCGTTAAAAGAAACTTAGACGTGAGCCTGATTGTTCTCCTGCTTAATTCTGATTGTTTCCGAGCGCAAAACACTTCTGTTCACGTCAGTACAACGGCTGAAACGTTCTAAGTATATTAATCCAATAATTACTTTAGAACAATCTCTAGCAAAGTTACCTCTGCGAGGCCGAATAAGAGAGTGTGGCACAAGTTTTTACGAGGAAACTAAGAACTTTTGCTAATTGTTTATTTTCACGCGCCTATTGTACAGAGAAAGTCGAGAGATGGATTAAGACAAACCGCAAAAGTTCAAACGAGCAGGAAAATGAAAATAAGGTCATATGTTTTAAATATAATCAGTATTAAGTTATTTCAGCATTAATACGATGTTTTAACATAACAAAAAAGTTTAGACTAGAAAAGTGCATCTGTGTATGATAAATCAAGCTACGTGACAGTCCGTCTGGGCCAAAAAGCGTTTGGGATATTTCTATTCCTTCCTGTATTTCGTAAATTTCAAAATCTGACAGAATATCCGTACAATAGTCGTGCTGGTGGACGGCTCTCGTCGTGACGTAGAGAAAATTAGTTTCAATCTCTCGTCCCGCCACAGTTACCGCAGGCCCTATAGTTACAACTTTCTATATTGCCTTTCACAATGTGTCAAAACAACTGACAATTTTAAATACCTTTTGTTTTTCGTAAATTTCCAATTTTAAAATCATTTAATATATTTAAAACCTGTTGACTTCATCTGTCAATTAGAATGACATATTTAAAATTATGTTACTTACTCTGTGGTTATATATATATATAGCTCATGATAAAATAAAGAAACAATAAAAAATTATATAAGATATTCACGTTTCTGTTGAACAAATACTATAATTAAAGTTATAAACACAAACACAGAGCAATCGTTCATTGTGAGTCGCGTTTTATTCACTAAAGCGGTCATCGCATATCCCTGTCGTACGGAATATTAATGTCCCGTTCAATATTTATGTTGAACGCAAATTTGCATAATCACAGCCAGTGAACACTCACACACTTGCCCGTATTACTATTATTTCGATAAAATTTTCGATGCACCCAATATGTATTTCCTTCATTGCAGTTCATTTATTTATCGTATCGGCTAACCAATTATCCGTATTGCGCCAATTTTGATTGAAACGTAAGAGAATGAGTGAATTAACTATAGTAATTAGCCTCGATTCTGATTTATGCAATGGCTTCAATGGCTCTTTAACTGAATGGGCTGGCGCTTAGTAGTTTGCATCATAACCAATACATTTTATATATTCACAAAACTAAAATAGATTTATTCATTTATTTGATATCACTTACGAATATTTACAGAAATAGCCGAAATGGTCCACTGTGTAGAAATTTTAAGTGGCCCATAAACCTTCAATATTATTGTACAATATTATCATTTAAAAGGCGTCGGGATGTGACGACCCCATCGCCCGCTGTTGGAATAACCTCTGTCACAACAGAGATTATTCCACCAGTGCAATCAGTCACACTGGTGGTAGGTCTTTTGTTGCAAGAGGCCGGCTAGGTAGGTACCACCGCAGTGTCCAATATTCTGCCGCCAAATAGTAGTGCTTAGGCACTACTGTGTTCCGGTTTGAAGGGTATTGTACGCTAGTGAAATTACTGGGCGAACGAGATTTAAGAACTAATATCTCGAGGTTGGCAACGCGTGAGTGGCACCTACTAATGGTGCTGCAAGCGCTCATAGGCTACGGCAACCACTTACCATCAGGTGGGCCTTATGCTTGTTTGCCAACTTCTAACATAAAAAAAAAATCACGCAACTAAATTTAGGTACGCATAAACCTTCAAGTTCAATCATTGCACAATGTTTCCTTAACCTTTAAGTTCAATCATTGCACTTATATATTTTAACCAAAGGTTCAGTATATAGTTCGGTGGACTCTCGTACGGTGAAGAAAAACATCGTTAGTAGACTTGCACGTTTTGGAAGAAATTCTGAGATATGATGACATATAACAGAGAAACAGCCATTGTAACAACGTAAAATATCATATCCAAAACCTTCTCAAAAACATAGAGTTATAGATGGACGCAAATAAGCAATACCATGTCAACCCACACGAATGTCATTTCGAGAAAAACGCGTTTGAAAATTTTGAACAACTTGCTTTATATGATTTTTTTAATATATTGGTCAAGTTTTTGGCAATTTCAAGATGTATGTAAGTTATTTTACTTATTTTCACATAAAATAAGCATACAAACTGCATATTTCGTATATAATATAATCCAAAACGATTAAAATAATACATAAATGGCATGATTAAAAAATGGCTTTTTAGAAGTTTTAAAGCTTAAAACCCTACAAATATTAAAGAAAAATGTTCTTCAGCCATTTACCAACACTTCTGCATATATAACTCAGTTTTTTCAATTTTGTGGGTTGACATGGTATTGCTTATTTGCGTCCAGATGATTACCATCCAGTGGGTACTTATCGGGCTGTTACTTTACTACTAGCTTATTTTTAACTATTCGCTAACATCTGTGTTGTAATATAAGGAACTAGACATAGAAACTTTAACTCTCCAAAAAACGTATTTGAAAAATTTCTTGAAACTTGACATTAAAAAATAAGTGTTTTGATTATAAATTTTATGAATAATCTTTAAATTATTTGCTTTTCTTAGCTAATATAGTGTTCTGTTACAGCATTTCGACTGCCGAAACCACGTGAGAGTAATTCAGCCGATGGGCGATGGGTCAAGACTCTACGTCTGTGGAACAAACGCTCACAGTCCAAAAGACTTCGTACTATATGTAAGTTATTATTATACATTAAACTGAATTATTTCTACCTGCCACTATCCGTGACTTCACTCGCTTGGGCTATAATTACCTGTATCTTACTATTGATTTCACAACAATTACTACTACTATACTCTTAAACTCGAACTAACTATTAAACACTACCCGCAGCACGTAAAAGCGCAATAAAAAATTAATAATGTGGCTGTCTTTGCATAGATTGACCGCAAAACTGCTGCTTAGCCTGTAAGTTTAAGTTTTACCGTAATAAATGAGTCTAAGTACTGATTTAGTATAGCTATTTTTATTTAATCTTATAATTATAAATGCATTAGTTAATCTATTAAACTAGCGTTGGCAGCAAAATTCGTTTAATTGAATGGACGATACACAGGCATTAACTTAAAGCCATCTATCTCGTGCCGGATATCTTGGCACTAGACCATTACGGGACTATTATTATCTTTAGAACCACTTCAAGTTATCCCAACATGAGCTTTGGAAGCGAGCCAGAGACGCAACAGTTCCTACAGTCTCAGCATGTGTTACATAAACAAAACACGATACTACATATCGTTTATTGCACGTTTTTACACGAGTCGTACTTAAGCCTCGATTCGTCGTGAAAATGCACCCGCATCATATAGCGGCAGCTTCGCGCCAGAAACCGCGACAAATTTCACGGATACTGATTTCAAATGACGCCGTAAGATGAACAGATTTTTCCTCCACGACGAAGTTTCTAACCGAACGACTCCGTAAAGCCGGTATCCAATGACAATTTTACGTGCAAACGTATATATACCATAAACATTTTAAACTGAAAATTTCCATTCCATATAATATTTATGTCGAAACGTCGAATATATTACCGGGAATGACCACTCCGGATCTCCCCGAGTGCGGCGGGGCGTTAAGTCGAGAATTTTTATGAAATTATTTTTAAAGTCATAAAAAGCTTTTCACAATAGATATCGAAAGCAGGCCGCAATAAATTTGCTTTTCTCTGTTCACCTCTCACTTTCTCTGCTCTTGACTTTCATATAATTTTATGATGTATCGGCGGTCGTTTTGACCCTTCACACGTTTTATCGCGTTTCAGGCCGAACGAATGGCGGTTTTTACGATCATTTTGCAAATTTTCATTTTTAAAGTATGAATACGATAACAGGATATTACGAGCCGCGAAAGTGCATCCTTTTTGCAATGTTGACTCTCCTGAGACCGAGTGATAACGGACATAATGCTTAAATTATCCACAATATTCCATGAATGTAGTTAAGGCGTAGGGATGTGACGACCCCATCGCCCGCTGTTGGGATAACCTCTGTCACAACAGAGATTATTGCACCAGTGCAATCAGTCACACTGGTGGTAGGTCTTTTTGTTGCAAGAGGCCGGCTAGGTAGGTACCACCGCAGTGTCCAATATTCTGCCGCCAAATAGTAGTGTTCAGGCACTACTGTGTTCCGGTTTGAAGGGCATTGTACGCTAGTGAAATTACTGGGCGAACGAGATTTAAGAACTAATATCTCGAGGTTGGCAACGCGTGAGTGGCACCTACTAATGGTGCTGCAAGCGCTCATAGGCTGCGGCAGCCACTTACCATCAGGTGGGCCGTATGCTTGTTTGTCAACTTCTAACATTAAAAAAAAAAAAAAAAAAATGAATATTATATTTTTCATTACCTATTTGTTTTCTTTTAATTTAAAATTAATATAGTTTATGTAAAAATCAATCTTACTTTGAGTATAATAATATACAACTGGGTAGGTACTTATTGCACGAACATAAATACCTACGATATATCTAAAACGATAAATCGTATTAAAAGTCGGAAACCCAACGCAGTGTGGCTGAAATTGAAAATATATTAGGTTTGTGGGGAAGGAAACATTGAATGCGAATGTTGATACTTGCCCGCCGGTCCATTGCACAGTGTAAAGTGCTAATAGAGAGAAAACGTAATTTATTCAACGTAATTGCCTTAATATTAATTTTAAATAAATAAAAATAAACAACGATTTCATTACTAAATATTTTATATGAACTTTTAATAAACGCAAATAGTATGTATATATAATTTTAATATGTGCATTAAAAGTCGCAGCATCGTAATTTGCATTTCCATTATACATAATTTAATTTTTAATCTCCCGATGTTGTTGTGAATTATTTTCAATTATTCTCGAATGACATATTAGAAACAGTAAGGCAAAAATATTGCAGTATAATCTGTGGTTTGAGTAATGCGCTCCCTCCCTCGCTAGGGTAAGGGCACGTCAGTTTCAAAAATTGAGTGAAATCACATGTACGCAATTGATAGGGCTATATCGGTGACGCACTCGCAACACTAGCCGCATACTGTGGGAAAATTATTTAAAGTCAAGCATCACCCAGCATAAATTCTCAGAACAAACTAGAATAATAAGAACCATTATATAACCATTATTTTTTGCATACATACTAAATCAATGTTTTGTCATAAACAAAGTATTCTAATGTATATTAAAAACCGTTATGCGGTAATTTTGCTTAAGAAAGATAGAAAAAAAAATGTCAAAATATCATTTCTTATCAGGAAACCCTCTTTATTCTCAAATTGTATGTTACTTTTGGTATTTGTTGCTGTACCGGCAACAGAAATACACATTCAACTGAACAGGTGAAAATTCAACTCTCTATCTATTACGTTCTTGAGATACAGGTTGCTAACAGACAAACACCGGAGGCTTGTAATTGTGTTCCGTTGGCACTCTTCGAGGAAGGAACCCTAAAAAGCAGGTTGAAACAAAAAAAAAGATATTGCTTATTTTAACTTTCAAATAGCTATCACAGTTTTTCTGGAGAGTCTTAAGTGTGCACGGAGCCTTACTGCAACCATCAATTTATATCTATTCTGTTACAAATGGCGGTTTTTCGATCGGAGGGACATCGGAAACAAATGACAGCCGCGATTGCATTCCAACCGCTTGATGTTTATTGTTTTATTTTCGTGTTCGTGCTATGATAAAAATACTATTTTACAATAAATACCTCCTCAGCCATAAAACATGATATTCTTTTTAAAGTAAAAACTTCCTCAGCAGCGTTGATCTATTTTAAATAGAGGCTAGAATTCGCGTCACCGACATGCTTCGTGTGACGTGTTACGTCAGACATACATAGACATATTATAAATCCAAATTAGTTTTGTTATGTTATATATCAAGTTAAGCGTCACAGTTTACGGGTTTGATTCCCACTCGGATTAGTTGTTTGTATTGACCATACATGCATGTGTTCCGGTCTGGGTGTGTTTGTCCTTCTCCTTGTGTATGTTTCCGGACCCTAGACATATGATACATAATTATCCTAATGGGGGCCGTTGAGTGTGAAGCCTTTATTTATTTATTAAATTATATTACGTCATACTTGTCGAATGAACCGCAAAAGTATAAGGTTAATACTTCTTTGATCGAGGTGACATTTTTAAACCAATAAAGGAAAGCTCTGTTACTACTAAATTTAACGTAGCTAAACAAACGCTGTTGGGATAGCCTCTGTCACAGCAGAGATTATTCCAGCAGTGCAATCAGTCGCACTGGTGGTAGGTCTTTTGTTGCAAGAGGCCGGCTAGGTAGGTACCACCGCAGTGTCAAATATTCTGCCGCCAAATAGTAATGCTTAGGCATTACTGTGTTCCGGTTTGAAGGGCACTGCACGCTAGTGAAATTACTGGGCAGAGGCGATTTAAGAACCAATATCTCGAGGTTGGCAACGCGTGAGTGCCACCTACTAATGGTGCTGCAACCGCTCATAGGCTACGGCAACCACTTAGCATCAGGTGGGTGGGTGGTATGCTTGTTTGCCAACTTGTAACATAAAAAAAGTATAATACATGTATATGAAACCTTATTTAATGTTTTTTTCTCCAAAGTGTAACAAATTGCATGAATCGTACTGCCGTCGGATTGAATGAATTCCTAAGCAATTTGGAATCAAAATACCGACAATGTTGCTTTATAAAAGAGGGTGAAAAAACAATGAAATGCAATCGTTATCCTGAAAAGATTAGTCACTGTGAGTAATAAAACGAAAGTGATTCGAAACAAACAAAGGTATCGTTTGTTACCTTTAGTAACCTATTCACATATTTACGGCACGATATTTGTAACAAAAAAATTGATATTTACATATGACTTTAATTCAATTTGATGTATCGCCCATTAAGCCTTTGGCCTCGAAGGTTGCGGGTTTAATTCCCGCTCGGGTCAGATTTTTATAATCTTGCAAATACCTTCTTCGGTTTGCCCGTGCCTCGGAGAGCTCTTTCAGCTGGCATGTAAATAATAATTGTTAACTCTTTAAAGACAATTTGCTTTTACCAATTGATAAATCCTTAGCGTTGCCACTGCAAATGCATTTAGATGGCAATCGCTTTGTGTAGTAATACCAATACTACAAGTAGTAATATCACAATGAATACGAAATAGGATGAGTGTAATAAGGAGACCCTGAGAAAATACCAGGAATAATGCTAGGAAGAAATACTACTACTAAAAACAAAATGTTAGTATAAACAAAATATTTTAAGCATAATAAATTAACTGGTGGTAGGTCTTTTGTTGCAAGAGGCCGGCTAGGTAGGGTACCACCGCAGTGTCCAATATTCTGCCGCCAAATAGTAGTGCTTAGGCACTACTGTGTTCCAGTTTGAAGGGCATTGTACGCTAGTGAAATTACTGGGCGAACGAGATTTAGAACTAATATCTCGAGGTTGGCAACGCGCGAGTGGCACCTACCAATGGTGCTGCAAGCGCTCATAGGCTGCGGCATCCACTTACCATCAGGTGGGCCGTATGCTTGTTTGCCAACTTCTAACATAAAAAAAAAAAAAAAAAAAAAAAAAAAAAAAAAAAAAAAAAAAAATGTTATGTTGTATCACATACGTGTAAAAGACGGATAATTTATTCATTATTCTATTAGCAATGCATTGACAATGGACATCATACCGCTAATATTGTACGACTATTTATAGGCAGAGATACCCCAAGCCGTAGGCCTATGTTTTTATCTTATAAATAAAAATTACACTTATAATTACACATCACGTACTATCATATTAATAAATTCGTCGTCTCGGCTCGATCGTATGTGAACGGGCTCTTACTCCGTATAACAATAGGACAATTTGTATAGCTAGCAGATTTAAAACACATCGCATTCATCTTGTTCGAATAAAATGCGATAAGCCCCGCTTATTGATTGTTCCCATTTAAATTGAAATCGTTAAATCTGTTGCTCGTCACCCGACTGAAATAAAAGTAATAAAGGTGTGGTCTTGTTATGTGAAAATATTAAAACGATGATTGATGTTCAATAAAAGAAATATAAATTGAACTAAAAGGACGCATTGATTAATATAAAAACGATATTAATAAGTATTTCGATTTTCATTAAGTAATTGGAAAATTGAAAACGAATGGCTTTAATGTTATGGTAAAATACGTATTTTAGCATGATTTAAGCTTGAATATTTTTAGGGCTCCGAGGCCAAATGGCAAATAATGGAACCCTTATAATTCCGTCATATCCGTCTGTCCGTCTGTTCGTGCGTATGGCATAGTCATTTTACTCGGACATTATTGGTTCTAT
Organism: Hestina assimilis; assembly: GCA_023373885.1. Lineage (NCBI taxonomy): Eukaryota > Metazoa > Arthropoda > Insecta > Lepidoptera > Nymphalidae > Hestina > Hestina assimilis. The sequence continues at coordinate 7,105,018 of CM041755.1, read as the reverse complement.
CTTTACGAAATTTGAAACATCAAAATAACTTAACCACATTAATTTTGAAGAAGATAGGTCTACAAATATATATAAGGTTATTCGCATAACTTTGTTTTTATATTACTTTTAATAACAACTTTGAAATAACCAACTAATTTTTGCGGTCGATTTTAATTCATTTATATATATAGTGCTTTAGATTCATCATCGAGCTGCGGAACCCTTTCGTCTCAACTGTGTGGTCCACAACGCACTTGACTGGTAATTACCGAGAAACCTAGATGGCCCAATGTATCGAAAACGTAGACTCTAACCGAAGGTCGCGGGTTCAAATCCGGGCAAGAGCTTTCAAGTGCTTAATTTGTGTTACAAATTTATCTCTCTCTGGCTTAACGGTGAAGGAAAACGTGTGGAAACCTGCATGTCGTTGAAGAAATTTTAAGACATGTATATGTTGATGGTGGGGCTTAAAAATGTCCGCCTGGTTAGGTACCATCGTACGTTGGTGAAAAATTCGTGAAGTGACTGCTCGTCAGCCGCGTTTCGAGGTCAGCCAGCGTATAACCAGTTGTATCCTAAAAAAGATCGGCAACGCATCTGCATTTTGCCCTCTGGTGTTGCAGATGTTTAGAGGCGGCGGTAATCGTTTACATCAGGTGAGCTTCCTGCCCATTTGTCCCGTCTCACTTAAAAAAAAATTATATATTTCAATTGGCTGTGGCTATCTGCAAGCTTAGTGTCATACGCCGCCGTCATTACCGCAATTATATCAAGTGTAGGCTGCGACGCCGCCGCCGCCGCCGCCACGCCGAGAGCACTCTACAAAATCACTTTATAAGCCATATAGTGCATTCAGCTCGCACGCAGATGCTCTCATATAAACATTTTTCTACTAGAATTTACGCCAGCCGTTAAACTTAATACGAACTACGTCTAAAACAGTAACATACAGACGTTATACTCAAACATTCGTTTTCTCTCATTAAGATTCTAGTAGGTGGATAGCAAACATGAGTTTATGAAGGAAACTTGCCTCGGAACTCGTACACTTGTTTTCTTACGGCTGCAAATGCTTCGTTTTGAAGTAAGCAATGTTGATATGCGAAACACGGGGCAAACTTTCTGCGGGAGCACAGCAAATTGAAGTCTTGCCGAACATCGGTTATGACAAATAATGTTCGCTTTTAAAGTTAGTTATGTAAAGATTTTGAAAACTTTCACAGACAACGTGAATGTAAAGAAAGGGTTTTAATCAAAAAAGTTACTTAATTTAACTACATATATATTATATTGTTACTGAAAAAAGTTAAATTACCCTCTATTATGTTATGTAGTTTTCTTTATTTTACTGTTTTTCTTATTTTTTTATTTTTATTTTATTCTCGATTTCTTGATGATTTTTTTATTAACTTTTTTTTTTTATTTTATTGATTTTTTATTAATGTTTTTATAACTTTTTGTTATTTTTATTTTATTCTCGATTTCTTGATGATTTTTTTCTTCGGTCTTAGTTATTTTTAATCGTTCTTAAAATTTGTAAAAGTTGTCAGTTATTTTTAATTGTAAGCTCATATAGTTTTTTATTTCAAGTTTGATATTTCTTATATAAGTAATTTTTTAATGTTTTGAGAAATAAAGATGAAAAATAAAGAACACAAACGCTACACATCTAAATTTCCTTACTTTTAACATTATACTTATAAAACAATACAACGCGATAACGCCTCCTTAACCCTTGCTTTCATGATTAAACACACCGGAAATATTTCGATACCTCGTGTACATATATGTATATGTATGTTTACGGTTACCAAGTACAATCCAAACTCATATTTCACGTGACAACGTAGCACAGGTGCAGTATCTATCCCATTCAGAATTAGGAGCCAATATCGTCTGTTGTTACATTCATTGCACGTTGTTTTGTGATAACGCCACATAACAGTACTATTGTAAAAGCCTCAATACCTTTGAAATGAAAATTGTAGACCAATTACATGTTACCGTCTGATCTTCGATCAACATTTGTGTCTTTTCATTACCAGAAAAGGTTTTAAATTTTATTTGTATCATTTAAAAAAGCGTATTATTATCTACCATCTGTGCTAATAATATAATACCTACTAATGGTGATGCAAGCGTTCATAGGCTACGGCAACCACTTACCATCACGGGGCCGTATGCTTGTTTGCCAACTTCTAACATGAAAATAAAAAAATCTGTGCCATTTAATTTGTTCCACTCTTTCTTCTATATTAATATTGTTGACTAAATATTTTGTTCAAATCTAAGTGTAAATATATTGTAAATAAGCGTTAGGGTCTTGAGTTAAACGGTCAGACTATGCTATCAAAAACCACGTTAATAAAGAGTTAACTAGCTATATATTATTACCAGCTTTTGCCAGTGGCTTCCCTAGTATGAATAACTATTTTAATAAAAACTTTCAACCCACGTTTCAACCATTCAGGGTGAAGTTTTAGAAAATGTAAAAACACATGTATAAAACACGTGTTTCTCTATTTTTAATTGTTTGCCAAAAAAGAAAGTTTCTTGTTTCCAGTTTCAAAAAATTAAAGAAAGGAAAATTATTTATTAAGTACCAGATAAGAACAATTATTATAACTTTTCTAAGTTATAATACTATACAATAGTTATATTAACTAGGCTTTAGTTAGAACAGTACCAAAAAGGTCTCCACTCAGCGTATATAATAATAGAAAAACATAATTATTACATTACAACACGTCATAAATTAATATAACGGCACAGTGCAACAGTGTGGAAATTAAATAAATTTAATGGTTTGTATAAAGTATAAATGACGGACTTCCATACAAAGTACCAACCAACCCCTTTTTCACGAATTCCGTTCTTAGTTCCCGTTTAAGTTTTTAAAACAACACCAGTCCAAAAAATCATCTTTCTAGGTCCAAGAGTTCAGGAAATAATTAATACGATATTCGATTGTATTTAACGCATATAATATGCTAATTTATAACCATCATTAGCACCAATACTTTACATACGAAAGTTCGTTTCGATCTCATTATCTGATAGTGACAGAGTTGCCAAAACTTTACCCGCGGCATCCTGTAATTTAAAGATCCTTTGTATTTGAATGCCACCCCAATACAATAGCTCGCAACAACTTAATAACACACGCATATAGTTTCCATAACTAATTACTGGCTTCATATGGTTACATCAAAGAAGGTCTTAAAACGATTTCAAATTTAAACGTTGAAACTAATTGAAGCGCCTTTTTAAGTTTATGAAAATTTGAAAATTAATTGCTTTGCTATAAATGAATAACTTAACAATTAATTATTTTAAAATAAATTGGCTTGTAGACTTGATGAAAATAAATCGCACAACTTTGGAAGATAGTTAAATATAGACGACCAATTTTATAGCCGTCTTGAAAGTATATCAAAGTGTATATCAATATCTATATCGAAATTACTTTTAAGTATGCCATTGCTGAATTAAGTTGTCTTATCGAAGGCAATTATTAGCAGTATGAATAAAAATTATAGGAGGATAAAATATACTTATAAATACATATTAATGAAAGGGTTTATTTAAGGGAATTTCTTAAAATCATACTTTCTTGAATTTGACTAGACTCTCAACTCTTCTCTGTAACTACCAAGAACTGCACAAAACATTTTAATCTCTAGAATCTCTCTAAAGTAAAATGTGGGTAGAGTAATAAAATAAGCTTCCAATTAAAACCTATCCTATATATTTTGAGCACGTATCCGAGTTGATGCAGAAGATCCAATACAGGATCACTACACACACCTGAGTTCGCTTGCTTCACTTTATACGACCCTAAAGTTTTTACTGTTTTAGCTGAAAAATGTTATGTTTCTCTTTACTTAACATTGTTTTTAAAATTTATATTAGTATTGTATTTTCTTTATCGTAAAATAAGTTAATTGCTTCACTTTCTATTATGTTTTTTGGTAAATATATTAATAGTCTTGAAAATATACGTTTTATAAATATACATAAACTACTTAATTTGTATAGACTCTTCAGGCTATCTATTTATATCTATGCAAGCAAAAACTCTAGTAAGAATAACATAAATTTCCGTCGTAAAAACATGCAAATCCCTTTTACAAAGTTTCACTCAATGTGTAATAATTGCCGGAGCGGACGATTCCTTTCTGGAGCTTGAAGATGCTAATTTTGTAAACAAACAAAGCAAAGGCCTAATGAAGGTTGCGGGTCTGTCCACAACTTTCTTATTCTACGAGGGAAGGCCCCGAGCTCTTCCGTCCGATTCATTGAGTTGTTTACTCTGGACTTACGCTCACTTAGTAGAAGAAAATAATGATTCACCATAAATAAAATACCTCTGCTTTATGCAATTTAATTTGATTTGTAATTTACATTCTCTGTATTATTTGCGTACTCAATATTAATGGTTCAAAACTTCCTATTCATTCTATAATCGATATAAAGATTTTCAAAAATTTCAGCATCAATACTGTCACGGTGTATCCTTACTCCTTTATATTATTTGAACTATTTTGTTAGAAAAATACGAATGTCTACAAAACACATCGGTTACCCGACTTAAGAACTGAAAGTAAAGAATAAGGAAAGGCCATTGTGCCCGAGGCGTCCGTCGGGGGCACGTCCTCGCACGGCTAATTTAATCCTCGGCTTATTGAAATAAAAACGACATAGGTTTTCGACAGGTGCCGCGGGCTAAGCGAGGGACGGAGGAGAAGGCGGGTCACAGGTGCCTCCGATGGTCGCAGCGTCGTTAAAATTTACATAAAGTCTCAATCCACCGCGACGGGGCTCGCTGGCCACCCCACGTTTATGCTACATTTAGTAATTTTATGATAATTTCGAAAACCGTACCGCCACCCATCGCATTATCCTAATAGAGGACTTCGGTGGAAAACGCCTATACGATGTTGAAAATATTCGAGCTCCTTTCAAATAATAAGTTTCGGTCAATAAATCGCGTCGGACGTGAAACGGACGTGAATTTTTTGGAAAAATTAGTCGCAGATGTGTTTTCGAGTACAGCCAGTTGGAGGGTGGAACGCTAGACGCATAAATCCCACTAGTGAGGTGTTTTTATTTGCATTGCAGTTGATTAATAGAGCAGAAAATCGAAATGTATAAAAACATTAAAAATATACATATACTTTTACATCCTATACTTTTTCATCTTCAATTTAAATATAATTTATACAAATGTTTATGAAACAGCTTTTAGCGCCCACTTCGCTCAAGGAGAGAACAATTTGGATGCGAATAAAAATAAACGAAGTTGTTTTCTTGCAGTCAAACCTGACGCACCTGCCTCGTCACGAGTACGTGCCGGGCATCGGCATGGGCGTCGCCAAGTGTCCGTACGATCCGGCTGACAACTCCACCGCCTTGTGGGTGGAAAAAGGCAATCCTGGCTCTCTGCCCGCTTTGTACTCGGGAACTAACGCCGAGTTCACTAAAGCAGACACCGTGATCTTCAGAACTGACCTGCATAACTTGACGACCGGCCGTCGGGAATTTTCTTTTAAGAGGACTTTGAAATACGACTCCAAATGGTTGGACAGTGAGTAAACAATTTTATTATTTTATACTTGACTTACTTATAGTTGAAAATTTTAACACCAGATTTTCCTCTCGTTTATGAATTAATGCAATCAATGTTACTAGTCAAATCAATGCACAAATAACAGCTTCGCTTGTCTAATTATTATACAAACAACATATGATACGCGCAATCATTGTCCTAGAAAGCTTGATGTATGAATTCGTTAATCAGTGAATCGCTGATCAGCAATCAGCTGTAGTTTGCTGGTAATGATTAGAAACAATTGTTACAAATTATCGGCGCTTACAGGAATTAGACTGGAATCGGCCTGTTCGCAACTAAACAATGAAAATTAAACTGTTTTCGCTCTAACGAGCTGTAATGTGCCCCAATCTTTGGCCGTTAATTTGGGGTGGCGCAGTTACGAAAATGGAAATCTGCGACAAATTTTCTTTCCCCACTAATTTCACTTTACTAATAAATTTTCTTTATACTAAACTAACTTCTGCCAGCGGCTTCGCCCGCGTGAATTTATTTCATTTATTTATTTATACCAAAGCCAAATAAATACACAATCACCAAACTATATGGAACTCTGACTTCTAAACTAGGCTTAGCCTGTATCATAGAAGTCAGCGCTCTTCACAAATTTGAGTGTTAGATTTAGTTTATATTTAAAAAAAAATAATAATAAAAATAAAAGATACAATACGAGGAGAAAAGTAAAAAAAACAAAAAAATATTCAAAATTAGTAAAATGGCAACACATGATAAGAATATATAAAATCTTAATAATGTATAGTTGTGAAGTATATATGGATATAGCGGGTAAGTGAGGCCCACGAGGAGGAGTGAGTGTGTGTTTGTGTGTGTGTGTGTGTGTGTTTGTGTGTGTGTTGTATGTGTGTGTGTATGTCTGAGTTTATTTGTAAATATATTATTTCCTTATACATAATATATCTTCAGTCTCTTGGTAGTTTAAGGTAAGTAACCACTTTTTAAGTATAATTTTACATGTTCTTTTAGGTAATAAGTGTACATTATTTATTTTGTTTACTTTATTATATAATATTGTGCTTATAACAAAATATTGTTTTTTAGCAAGGGCAGTTCGATGCGGGGTGATCTTACAAACAGAATGAGATTTACGTTTATTAAACATATTATAGTCCACTGGAGTCTCTTTATGTATTCTTAAAATAACATTAAGAATGTATAATTGTCTTACTGTGAGGTTTTGAGTTTCTTTATATAGAGTGGTTGTGGGATGTCTAAAATGTTTAAAGTACATAACTTTCAGTATTGATCTTTGCGCTCTTTCTATGTGTATAAGGCTTGATTTATTTGCAGCTCCCCAAACTGGTATACAATACTCTATTAGAGATTTGCACAACGAGCAATACACCATATAAATAATTTTTACGTCAGCTATATGCCTGATATTTTTAAATATATAAATTAGTTTTCTTACCCTATTGGTGAGATTAGAGATATGGATATTCCAGTTCAATGAACTATCAATATGAACTCCTAAATATTTTATATGATTAGTTCTTTCAATTTCTAAGCATAAGCAATTACTATTATTTGCTGACCCGCAAGTGTGTATTTTAATTGTGTACGTATTAGGAGGTAGTAAGTTTTGTTTTGGAGCAAAAGTAATAAATTTTGTTTTGGTAGCGTTAAGGGTCAAAAGATTAGAAGATAAATGCTGAGATATGATTTTGAGTGTGTTTTCGAATTTAGTTTAGTTTCTTCCCAAGTCTGTCCGTGAACAATGAGAGCAGTATCGTCAGCATATGAAATGATCCTACAGTTGGGCAGTGACAAAGTGCAGAGATCATTAACATATATTTGAAATAATGTAGGGCCTAAAATACTGCCTTGAGGTATTCCAAAATATAGATTTTTGTATTTACTATAAGAGTTACCGATCTTAACACTTTGACGACGATTCGTTAGGTAATCCCTGAAAATATCCAATGCCAAGCCTCTCACACCAAGATTTTCCATTTTGTTTACAAGGATGGGGATGGAGACAGTGTCAAAGGCTTTAGAAAGGTCTAGGAAAATTGCCAAAGATTTAGATTTTTCATCTATTTTTCTCGCAATAGCATCAGTCAGAGATATGACAGCATCTTCTGTCGATTTCCCGATACGAAATCCAAATTGATTTTTAGCTATTAAGCGTTTGGATTCAAGATATTTGACTAAGCAAGAGTTAAGAACTTTTTCAAAGATTTTCGAAAGTGCGGGAAGGACTGATATAGGCCTATAATTATTGAGACTATCTCCATCCCCGCCCTTGCAAATTGGATGAACAACTGCCTTTTTTAGTAAGTCTGGGAATTTACCTGCTTGAATAGAAGAATTACATATATGCGTGATAACGGGAGCTAATGTAGTTTTGCAAGATTTGATAATCGACATTGGTATATCATCCCAGCCAGTTGAACAATCTCTGCGAAGACTAGTAATTATTGATTCAATTTCAGCCGAATCAACATCAACTAAAGCAAAAGAGTTGCTAGGTCTACAAGTTGGGTTAGTATTTGGGGGCATAGAAGAAGAAGGGAGTTTACTTAAATTTTTTTCGGCTAAATTACTACCAATATTGATAAAGTAATCATTAACTTTATCAATTGGACAGTTTTCATTAGAAGACAAATTGAGTAAATTTGTAGGGGGTTTTGAACTGGGCCGTAAATTACATATTCTTTTAATGACCTCCCAGGTATCTTTTTGGTTATTCTGGTTCTTTAATAAAAGTTCTCTTTCATAATTACGTTTCAGTTTTTTTATTATGTCGTTACAAAAATTTCTGTATCTATTATATGTCACTTTAATAACTGAATTGGTGGGGTCTTTCTTACATTTACTGTGCATTCTATCGCGATTTCGGATACATTTTAATAGTCCTGGTGTTATCCATGGCTTAATATTTCTCTGCCGTCTGGGGATCGTAAGAGATGTAGTATGTGACTTTATTACACTCGACAAAATATCAATAAGCTTCTGTGTAGCAGCATTTGGATCGATAATTTCCAAAACACTAGTAAATTTTGTATTATTAAATAACGATTTAAACACAAAACAAAGTTACTTTCGCATTCATAATATTAGTAAGGATTTAATAATAATAAGATCGTATTCAGTTGCTTATTTTTTAGTCAAATATAACATTTAAAAGTGTTTTAATATAAAACAATGTTGCAATCACGTATCGTTCACAAAGCAACATCATCTAACAAAATAATGCGAGCGACCGATTTTAGGCCCATATTTGTGGTAAAGCGCTATTGTATATTAATGCCATTCTGATCCTAACGCTTCGATCAAGCAAATAGAATTCACCTAGCCTAATTTACGTCTATTGTTTCGAAACTGGATATTTCTGAAAATGCTCTATAAGGCAAATACTATACATTATATGCAGATATTATTTTTTAAATATAATATAATATAAAGGTAAAATATTATTGCTAATTAATTGATATACTATGACTACACGTAGTAAAACTACATACATAAATATTCATTTATTAAGTTTTATCACCAAAATCGAAAGAAATGTCTGTATCAATTCAAACATCCAAGCTTCGAGTTGTAATCGAATCCACAATCTTAATTTAAGACAGTTTCATCACTACTGTGACACAATGGCCTTATATTACTTTAATAAATATTCGCCCCACAACGACTTTTAAATATTAATATCTGAATATCTTTTCATTAACAAATAGCTCGGTTTTATCGGCTCTATTAATTGCGATCAAATAATAATTTATTGCGGCATAAATTTCAAAGGATCGAATCCTTATTAAATTTTAATCCTGCTTTAGCTATATTAAACAGGAGATAATCTCACCTATGGAAACAATACAATATGAATAAGGACACGTATAGCACGGCGGTGGTGTCGTGTGTCTTTAATCCTTAACACGCGGCGATTTCATTTCGGCTTCAACAAATGAGCACGTATTAATGCGAGCTGCGAACGCCTCGTATATGACATAATTGACACACGGCTTCATCTAATATTTATTGCATATCACATGGAATAACAGCAATTTGATACTATAGTATTAACATGGGAACGGCAGCTACGCTCCACTGCGAAATATATAAAATTTATGTTTGTAATTTAAACCATAACATAATGTAGTTGTTAAATATAATGCCATTGACAAACCTTTCGGGCATTTTAATATTTATTAAAATGGCTAAAACGTTGGCGCACTTTCTAAATTCTTTATGTATTTCATTACTTTCGAGGTAAAATAATTCATGCATTTTTGTTTTTATTTATTACCCTATTCAATGACGCTTGTGGCGGGCAACGTTCATTTTACGTGTTGTAAAATTATAATAACTAACTCTTTAAAGTTGGAAAGCAATTATTAAAGACTTTTTCTTTTTCTTAGAACCAAACTTCGTGGGCTCATTCGACGTCGGCGAATACGTTCTGTTCTTCTTCCGTGAGACAGCTGTGGAGTATATCAACTGTGGCAAGGCGGTGTATTCGAGAGTAGCGCGGGTCTGCAAGAGGGACACTGGAGGGAAGAACATCCTTAGCCAGAATTGGGCCACTTACTTAAAAGCTCGTCTCAACTGCAGCATACCTGGAGAATTTCCATTTTACTTCAACGAAATACGTAAGTATAATTAGCAAAATATCATACCATAACGGCAGACAAAGTTTCTATATTTTATATCAGATAAAACAAAAATTTGTCACATAAAAAGAATAGCAGTTTCATCTGATGTCTCAAATGGAAGTACTACAATAGTCTTAAATAACGTTTTCAAAAATTGAATTATTTATCATATTCATATTAAACTCTTGATGCAAGTTATATAACAAAGAGAAGCATTGGAAAGATTTCTAAACATTGTACACTTCCAAATATATATTTTATTTTCCAACACAAAGCAAATATTCTATCCTCACGGGAGCTACGAGGAGCTAAATATTGTAGCAATTTTCTCTACCTCTTCAAAGTACAAACTGTATATCCAGACTGACTTACCGAAGTTCGAGAACTAACTCCGAGGCTGCATCTTGATCCCAAACATGCAAACAGTCACCGTCAATCTCGAATAAACATTTCACTTCGATTTAATAGTGCATAGGAAGATTTGAAACGACAAAAGTCTAGCCAATTCCTCTCGAAGCCGGGTTTTGCGACTGCTCTCATATAATATTAACGTTTACCGTTCGAGCTTCACCACGGTTTTTCACGCGCCCCTATTGCATTCCTGCATAACTTATAAGTACGTAATAGGTATGTTTGACTGTATGCTGTGTACATTTACGTTTAAGGGTGATTAGATTCGTAAGCAAACTTCGTGTAATCTGGTTTCCCTTTGATTAAGCCTACATTTATGCTTGTAACTGTTGAAGTTATGGGAAAAGCGAATCATATATTAAATGTTTAAAAAACTGTTAAAACCTAAATAATCCTATTTATACGTTATTTTATGTTTTCGTGATATCTAGCCTAATTAATATGAGGTAAATATTATAACATTTAACCTAACATGTGTTTCATACGTCGCGTATTTAAATAATAAGGCCGAGAGTAATGTATTTATAGTCGGCACGCGTCGAGCTTTCGTTTGACAACTGTTTCGTGTTTTGTTTGTAAATTATGTGCTTGCTTTTTCCCCAAAACATCGTTTTACGCCTTTCCCAAATTTAATACAAGCCTTATTTATGATCTGACTAAACCCACGTCTTAAGGCTGTTGTTTTAAAATATTTTATGAAGAAAAATATAAACGAGTGCTATATTAAATGTCATAGTTATATTAGTTTTGATAGTAAAGCGAATTTTAGTAAGTGGATTGACGGTTATAATTGGCTAACATAGTTTAATATTGTGGCAACGTCTGGTGACATGGAGATATAAAGTTCAGAACCACAATTACTGTAATTTAATAGCGAACTCGGAGAAGTTTTGACAACTGTGCATAGATTAGGTTGGTATTAACACTGATAATTTGAATTATTTGAACGCCATTTTGCTGATATATGACAGTATTATTGTGTGATCATTTGATAAAATGTCTAAGCGTATGTATAATGTCTATCGCTATAATTTATTAAAAATACTAAAACAACAATTCTAGTCAATTTAAAACGTAAGCGAAAAGTAAGCACAAGCTCAAAAGTAAGCGAAAGCTTTACGAGTATTAACTAATAAAAAAACGATTCGTATAAATCACTTTTTGTTTATTTCAACCAACGATAAGTTTCATAAAAAAACTTAATAATAATATATGAAACAAAAAGGGAATAACGAAACAAAACTATGTAAGTAAATTTTGTTACCTGGTATTATGTTCATATTACACTAAGCAGTATAACTAGAGTTAGATATAGAATAATTATAGTTGGAGTTCTTAGGAGAGGCGTTAAAAGCGTACACTTATAGCTGAAACATTAACTTTATATGGTTCACATGAATATTTTATACGTTATATTTTAGGAAGGCTTACGTACACATTTCAGTAATAAGCTTTTAAAATAAAAATAATTTAAAATATTATTTAAACTGAATTATTAACTAAATATTTTATATAAATATTCATATATACTTTACATATTTTGTATTCAACAGCACCGAATTCTGGAAGCATTCTATAACTTGCATCACGGCTTCTCCTCTTACCTGTCTCATTTTTGTGGCAACACGTGGTAATGCTTCTGGTCGTACTAGTACCACAGGCTTTGCCAACTGGTTTCCATCAGGCAGACCGTAAACTTGCCTTAAAAGTAGTACTAGAGACTCTCACCTGACAGTTTTCACCGTGCGTTGTTCTCGAAGATGACGACGAAGACGATGGGTAGGGAATAAGGGAGGAAAAGGAATAGGATAAAATGTGGCCCCTGGTCAAGCTGGCCCATTAATGCCTAAACCAGCAAAGCTCTACTTGAGTCAAAAATACACATTTTTTTATATACAGAAAGCATCTACAAAGTACCAGGGGACGACAGCCGTTTTTACGGCGTGTTCACAACAGCGTCAACCGGGTTGATGGGTTCAGCGATCTGCACTTTCACGATTGGAGACATCCAGAAAGCGTTCGAAGGGAAATTCAAGGAGCAAGCCACATCCAGCTCAGCTTGGTTGCCAGTCATCAGTAGCAAAGTGCCCGAACCGAGACCGGGCACTTGCGTCAATGATACATCATCTCTGCCTGATACAGTGCTCAATTTTATAAGGTATTTACAGCTTATTTTTATATATTGCAGTACATTTTACAAACTCTGTTGTTATAATTACCACAAATCGAATGTAGTTACCGCAATATAAACAAAAATAATATTTTAATTGCGACTTTGTCCACCCTGACTACACCTTAATATAATAAAGGGTATCGTTTTTTTCACATGAAATTTCATCAAGATCAATTTAACTATTTTGTCGTGAAAAGGCGGTCAACTTGTATCAGCTTAAAAATATAAAATGTTTATAATCCCTCCTTACTCAAGTACGTTACTGCCGTAAGAACTAATCAAAACCTGTAAATCTCTAACGCTGCCGCTGCAATAAAAGTTTAGGATTAAAATTGTCTCATTTTGAACATGTAGCGAGCTAGTCTTTCCTGGTTGCCGCCCTCATTGAAATCCACAGGCACTTTTATCTAGCAACACGTCCTGTTAATTATCCGACGCTCTCGCCCCGGAGTGTTCAATTATTTTTTTCCCACTTTTACACAATCCTCAACGTTGAGATTTTAGCACTTCACCTGAACCAGTCGGGCGAAAATAATACATAGAAATTTTTATCCTAGCTAGATTGAAATTTTTTAATTAAATGAAGTATGATGTCGGCGTTGAAGTAACTGCTGTTATCTGTGATGGCGGCACGTCACAAGTGTCAGCATTGCTCTTAGGCTTTGGTTCCATTGTTGTCGCAATGTTTCCTTTCTGATAGCGTGTAACGTTTAGTTCTCAGACTTCTTATTTATTGGATTATGTTTTACCTACTATGTGATCTACTTACTGACTTATCTGACGTTTTAAAATGTATAATTTGTATGTCATTACTTTTAAATATAATACAATTTTAATTAAAATTTAAAGAATATTTTTGTATATGTAAAAATTTGGTTTAAAAATTCATGAATCTATCATTTTTCATAGGTCTCATCCCTGATGGACAGTGCAGTGTCACACGAACACGAAAAACCTATCTACTATAAGCGCGACCTGTTCTTCACGCGCCTGGTCGTGGACAGAGTGAAGGTGGACATGTTGGGACACCAACTCGACTACACAGTATACTACGCAGGCACAAGTAAGTAAAATATAACTATCTGTTTCACACACGATATATATTTCTTTTGATAATAAATTTGGCGATCTTAATTTGTAATCCATTAATCTATTCTCAAGAGTGCTCGTCTATAAATTGAGTACATTACATCTCCCATTTTGCTGTCATGTACAAAGTTGCTTTAATTATTCATAATATGAACATAAATTCAACGCTAAGGTAATAAATATGCAATGAAGCTATATATTGTGTAGATTCGACAGTAGCAAACATCATATAGTAAAACACCGTAAATATGATTGACGTAATTTAATAATATTGATAGATAAGGGTTCAAGTACCGAAGCGAAGTCTTGCATCTTAAACAGCGTGAAAATCTATAAAGATTTATATTGATGTACTTTACTAACACAGGCTATAAATATAGATGTATTTCAATTTGTAGCTTGTTTTAATATTCAAATTTTATAAAATTAAGCCATAAAAAAATCCCGAAAAATATAAGTGTCACTACGGTGGGAAATAAATTATCGACCCTGTTCTGAGAACAATCAGTGAGACCCGAACTAGGGCGACACCGGGAACAATCACGAGAGGACATAAAATTTCATAAAAGCGCACGAATTAAAAATGCCTGCGTACTGGGAATTAAAAAGTAGCGGCGAGCGAAAGTGACACAAAGGCCATAATTCGTCTCGCCCTGACGGCTGGACGTTCCGATTCTCGTCCGAATGCCATCACTACCCGGCGCATATTCGGAAACAAAACAGGAGGCTTTACTCTAAAACATGGAAAACCGATTATACGTTCATTGTTTTTACCCAAATAGCGTGTGAAACACCTACTCTTTAACGCTTTTTGTCAACTCTCAATTTATTAACTTTTAAAAGCTTGCACTAAAGCTTTTAAGCTGTATGCCCGTTTGGCTAGTTCTCTGGCATGGCAAAGAGAGAATTTCACTTTTAGCGCTTTAAAAATCCTGTTTCGGTCTTGTATTGTTCTTTTCACACCTGTGTATTTCGCGACTTCGAAGCCTTCTCTACTGTAATGTAAATTACAACAGCGCGGCGGCAACGTTTTATATTTTGTTCGCTTGTAAAACATTTATTCAACAAAATACGGTATTGTTATTGTGATTTAAAATAATTTCCAAACGGTAAACCTGCATAATGTTAGCAAACCAGACCTCAATCGTACCATAGCTACATATACTCGAATATCCGACGTACATAACCACATTTTCGTAGTCGTTTGGTGCAACGTAGAGCGCTCGCAGGTCGGCGTAGACCGCAGAGACCTCACGTCACATTTTCAACGCCATATAAATTCGAACCGGTCTGAACAACACCTACAAGTGGTAATTTTCGGCTATGTTGTTGCAATTTTCACCAATTTTCCTCGAAATCGTTCCCAAACGAACAGCCCTACCGTGAGACTACGGAATGGATTAAGCTCACGTAGATATCTAACGAAGGGGGAGTTCGTTTACGGAACAACTTTTACGAAAGGAGAGCTACGTTTGAGTTGGCGTTTGAAATGCTTGTGTGCGGAATATTAAATTGTTTAAGCGTTACCTTTGACGTTCCCTCTCGTGCTTTAGCCACGTACCGTAATAATTACTCTAAGTTAATCTGCATAATGTAACTTTGTTTCTGTGTTCGATAGTGGAGCCAAGCCACTTACAACTATTAGCACATTATGATTGACGATACACATATCCGAAATATACCGCACTCATACAAATCAAGTCATCAGGGTTACAAGTAAAATACTTATACTTCTACTCAAAGTTTAAACTAATAGAAAATAATGTATCACTATAATCGTAAATCGCAGTTCTCGTTCCCGTAGTACGCACGCTATTATTTACAGTCGAGTGCCGAATAAGTTGGACGAAATTCCGACATCACAAAGAGCTCGAGGAAACTGTAAAAAAAGGACAGCTTACTCTTTCAATAAAGAGTTCGCTTGTACCGTGGCGTCTGCCACAATATTACTTTCCCGCTTAGCCCATTTCGTGTGCTTACCGCGTTATATTATGCATTAAACTGCACTGAAATCGGCGTGGTACCGCTGCAAAGTTGTAGCGGCGCTCGAGGTGCCGGCAGACAATGAGAAATGAGTGTATGATGCCCCGCAATGCGGGCCCGTCTCGCTTCTTTCCATTTGTTTTATCGCGCCTAAATCACTGTTGCCACAAAATTTCAAGACACTTTCCAGGTTTAATGAAAGTTTGACAGCAACTGTCATGTACACGACCCCCTTTTTGTCAATGGAAGGGAACCGAGGTATCAAAGACGCTAAGAGTATTTAGAAGTTAACAAAGTTAATTAAATTCCACGAGTTGACGTCAACGCCGACACTCTTTAGTATCAAGAGTGCCTTTGTAGACAAACACAATATTTACGTTAACATATCGCATTCAGACAGTTGTTAACGAAACTCGTAGTTCCAAAACTTAATTACAACGTATCAAAACATAAAAAGAAAGTTGTCTATACTATACGGTATATACGGAGGTCTGCGGTTTGGTTTACCAAAAACAGGGAAATCAAATAGTAGGCAGCTCGCCCTAAGCTTTGACGTCACATGCGTGATACGGGGGCTATTAAAAACGATTTAAAATTCACAGTCGGCTTTACGCTCGAGTCACCACTGGAAATATGATAGCCATTTGATAATATCATTACACTCGAAGTCGCAAACGCCAATCCTTTGATGGTCCGAAATTCAGTTTTCATATATCGAAGATTTTATTGCTCGAATTTCGGCAAAGATATGAACCGCTCCATGACGGCATGTTATAATTTAACATTCAAATTTATGTACGCTTGGATCGGTAATTTGCAATCTACTTACCATATACGAGTACATAATATTTAGCTGTACGATACGATATCGCTTTTATAAGTATCGGAAACCCATTTTGCTGAGTACATGAAGTCCAAGTTTGGCGATAAACATGAAATGCGATTTGGGTAAAGTGATTTCTTGAGGTAGTAAAATTATTGCATCCTTTCATATCGTATATTAAGCTCCTTGGTAGTAATTGAGAAAATATTCTTCCTTGGTAGTAATTAAAAGTGTAATATTTTCTACGATATATACTTTATCTTGGGAATAATAATAATAATCAATTCAGTGAACAACGCGAAGTTAATCAGCCCTCCCGCTCGGTGACGCCGTCAGGGCCAGTAAGGCCATCAGCAATACACATTTCCGAATTGCTAATATTATTCATAAAAGAGGAAGCATATTTAATAATTATATAATAGTCTGATTGCAAGATAAAAGTTCTGTATAAAACTTAAATGAATCAAAGACTAATTCTGTCCTGCGAATAGAACTTAACAGCCTATACAAAAAAACGACTTCAAATTTACACAAACACAAACAATTAGTATGTTCATAATCAGTATTCAAATCGCGTCCAGTGGGAATAAACATTGATTTTTTTATACCCCAAAACTGGAGGGGAGGCCGTGGTCGTCGGGATCAGGAATACTAATGCGTTCACTTTTGAACGCTTATTCGCGCCCCGCTAAAGGCGCTCAACGTTTTTTGCATAAAACATCTCATCAAAGGATTGCTAAGGTCCCACAGTATATTGAATATCAAAAGGTGTACGGGCGAGAAAGTTTTGGGGTGGCGCGGTCGCGGCATCCCTAATGCTGGCTACCGAGAACCGTCTTTAAAAATACACCTTTGGAACGTGTTTAGAATAATCGTTCGTTTATTATAAAACACGAAATAACAAGTACACAGCTTTCCCCCTTCTAAAATATTTATTAAATTAAGAAAAACCATATTCGTCAACGTACTTTGCATAATTTAACAATTAAAAATAGATTTACTGTTCATTCACTTGGATACAGGTTTACACAAATATCATAGACCTACCAGTACTACTATGGTCAGGCCTTTCCCTACAACAATAAAATAACAATGACTCGCTTGTGCTCCTCCGTAAATTTAACACCAACGCAACAAAACGAAGTAAGTCACATATTCAGATAATTTCATTCGATTATGTTGCAACCAGAGTGGGTGATCTACCTCGACAAAATGGACTGATGACCTGGTAAAGGTCGCGGAAGTCCGCTTGATGCAGGCGGCGCAGGACCAGTCGTTGTGGCCTATGTCCAGCAGTGGACGTGTTTCGGCTGAAATGATAATGATGATTATATTGCTACCTTGTCACCTTGGGTTGATGCTAAATTTCCCAAGTAGGATTAAAAATAAATATCTTCTTCCTAGCATTTTAATTAAAATTTTTAAAAAAATAAGAGAAATTTTAAATTCGTCACAGTAAATTATTCATATCGATCGATTCATAAACAGTATAAAATTGGTCAAAGGGCTCAGTCGATCACATAAAATTTCTAACGACAAATCTCATAAAAGTCGCTGGAAAGCTCGTAGGCAAACGTTAGAAGCCGCGTTTCTCGATTTACGGCGCCTATAAAATACATATTGCAATTCGTGATAAAAAGTCCGCACGAATTTGTCGATATCAATCGCGGAATTTATATGACTCTTAAACAATATAAACAATATTGAACGTTTTATATTATATTATTTATGTATCATATAAATATTTTTAATCTTCAAGGGTTATTTATAATTTCGGATCTAAAGATAGGTTAATGTCGATCCGTGGTGTGAACGTGAACAATAGACTTTATAAAAATCAGTTATAGCTGTACCAAAACAGTTAATTACATTGAATTTATTATTCATTCAAAATAACCTAAATTACATATGGCTTGCATTTATTGAATACAAGAAACGAAAAATACGCTTTAATAAGTGACGAAAACAACAATACTAATGTATTGTAGTTTTCGTCTATACAAGGTTAAAGAATATACATATATTACGAAAAATATTCGTAATTTAATAAAATTCTACGTACTTGAATTGCCGTTAAATAAGTTTTAACATAATTTAAAAGAAATCACCTTATAGAAATATCCTTATAAAAATGTACTCATTAGAATATTGAAGATTTTTCATTTCTTTAATTGAAACAAAATTTGTGGCCTTTGTTTTCGATAGAATTATTTCAATATGATTGCTAGACGATCAAAATACGAATAATAGCGATATAATAATAGTCTATATTAATAAAGATGATAATTTTATTTGATTGTTTTTTTCTTGAACACAGCTCTGTTACACGCTTTTGTCAATGATTTATTAAGTTTAATAAAACAAATTACACAACAAATTGGTCCAAGTGACGCATTAAATGCATTACGTTTTAATGTATCGACAAATAAATCAAGATTTTTTCTTTCCCGCCTTAAAATGTTTATCAACATACATTACTTTCTGATGTTGAACGATAAAAATACACGAGGCTCTCAGTGAAACGTGAAAAAGTCGATAGGTAAAACCGACACGACGCGAAAGGTGGATTTAAGGGAAAACCTATCCAATTGGCTACTGGAGAATCTATAGGTTAAGCAGGGACTTTTTATGAAAACCAATAAAGATGTTAGAGCTACTTTGTGTTTGGGAATTTATACCACTTCGAGGAATAAAACTTATATTGTTCGAGGATCGCAAAAGTTTTCACTTAAGGTCCGTTGGAGCGAAATCTTTATTGGATTGCTGGATTATTTCTTTGAACCTTTATTGAAGGTTCCTTGATCATTGGCTAGGAAAATATGAAAACATAATTATCTGCACCAACCCTTACCTTACTTTGATACGACTTTAATTTTATTGAATCCAGTGATATTTTATTGAATTCCGTCTGAGGAAACGTGCTCAAGAAACGATACGATACTTAAGACGTTTTTATATATTGAATACAAAAATATATTAAATCATTTTCTCCCGTTGTTATTAAAAAAAGCTTTTAGATATATTATGTGTTTTGGAGCAAGAAAGGTAGGCCGTATCTTATTCTTATTACGTTGGCAATCAGGCACGCACGTGTGTATTAAAAAAGGTACAATTTTCTTATTAAGCTGATAGTATATTTCTCATTTGACGTGGCCCTAAAGAGTTTACGGTGAGACGTGCTCAATGTTACACCTATTCCTTAAGGAATCCCCGATCACAACCAATATGGGAATGTTTAATTATTTTGCTAGTCCCGACTGTGATCAGAATTAATGATTATAAGTAAGGGAGTTTATAAGCCTGAACGTTAGATGGATTAGATATATTTAATATCGATGTTACAATCAAATTAATTTTCCTTGTATGCTTACACTGTGAGGCGAATATTAAATTACCGCTTCGTTCTTTCTGTGTAATAAATAATCTCGTTAACTTAGTAATTTGGCTTTTATACTTAATTAAAATGTACTAATCTTCGTAATAATTAATATGCTTATATGAAAAGTTTTGAGAATGTTTAAAATTATTTTAATATATAGTCTATAAATCTAAATATTATGTTACTTCGATATTGATAATCATTTTGGAGTAATGGTAGCCGTGTTTTTAATTCTCGCACGAGGTAGATAATTCTTTTGAAAACAAGGACATTTTATTTCGGTCTGTATGTTTCAGCACACTCGACGCAAGATATGTCAAGATATGATATGCTAATAACGCCACCTGCCAACCAAAAATTAAGATTAATATTGATATAGTTAATATTGAATTGTAAATATGTTGTAATATAGGTTGTAATTAACATATAATAAATATACTATAGAAAAGAGAAAAAATCTTTAAAATTTCATGTAATACAACAATTTTAACCTCTAGTTAAAAAATAATTTTATTTCCAGTTCGCTGCCACACTTTATATTATAGCTTCAGGAACAGAACACGTCAACCGCAGAGTATCAAACTAAATTAACTTTTTAAAGCCATTTACATCATTTTAACTTTTGATGCTCCTGTAATTATTACAAAAATTTAAGTTAAAATTAATTTAAGTATTAATTAATTTAGTCCAGGCCCAAACCTTTGTCTTTTTTCTGTCCAAAATTTCATCTGAGATGACGTGGTGTTTCTAGTAAATATATGCTACACTGGTCACTTTTAGTTTTTTATTATTGGGTATACTTATGTGGGCTCATGCGGATCAAGTCGTTTCATCAAAATCATCCAATATTGAACAGTTGATAGTACATACCTATAGGAATTAAGTAAATATTACTTTTACACTATATAACCCTGAACGGACTTGGCTCCGACTTCTGACAGACGGTTTCAAACTAGTGTTTTTTTAAGCGTAAGCATTTGTCATACGCGCTTACACGCGCGCTTTATTTCGTACTTCAAACAGCCGAACACACGCACACGGGCTTATTGCGGCGTGTATCAGTAGCATATTATTCAAAAATTGCTACGCGTTTATGCGAGATTAATGCACGCTTATACGCGCTAATATGCTCGTAAAAAATCTCAACCCTCAGACTTATAGATTAGACTAGATCAGTATTTATTGTAGGTTGAAACTTTTGAAAAAAGAAGAAAAGCACCCTGTCAACGTATTAAATCTTAAAACATGTAATGGGGTTGCTATAAACAGATCCAACTCCCACCTCCAACCCTATAACACCTCGTATTTATCAACAAATACTCTAAATGCTTTTCCTTGTACTCTATTATCGCATCAACTTGATCTTCACATGAAGCAAACCTAATACATTATGCGACGAACATCAATGAAAGTTCTATGTATGTAAAGTAGGTACTTAACAAACTTACAACTAAATTTGAAAGCCTCCTCGAGCCTACTCAGACATTTATTGGGAGAATACATTATCGTATTCTGTCAATCAAAAATCATGTGTATGTAAAATAAAGTTGTTTTATTCATCAATGATATCTAATATTTTTGGGTTTTATACAACATACTTTATTTTGTGGCTTTGCACGTATACTATTAAAAAATTAGACATCTTAATTTTTTATTTACAAAGATAATAAATAACCCAAGACACTCAGTGTCCTGAATTTCAAGTGCCTTGTCAATTGTCAGTGTCTTGTCAAGAGTGACGCTCATAGCCTGGTGCGCTCACTGGTCGGTAAACGATCGGTGGGTTAAGCAACGTTAGGCGCGGTCAGTCACTAGATGGGAGGTCGCGTGATCGCTATTTCAATTTAGCATCTCCGTGGTTTGGACGGCACGTAAAAAGTGGGTCCCGGCTGCTATCAATTTGATAATTGTCGAAAATTCTTTACGGGCAGCCTGAACAACTCTGACAATATTAGTTTGGCCACTAACCACTGGATAAGATAAGAAGGATGTCTGCGAGTATACGATCACCATATCATAGACGTATCATAGTAGTGTAGAAGCCTATAGGCAGATGCTCTTACTGATCGGTAAACGATCAGTCGGTTAAGCAACTTTAGTGCGCGATCAGTCAATAGATGGGTGACCGCAGACTAGTATTTAAACTAAACGTTTCCGTGTTTCGGAGAGCTCGTAAAACATCGATCCCGGATTATGTAAATTCGATAATAGTCGATAAATCAAGTCGACTTGAATAATTCTGACACTATAAAAAGAAGAAGTCCATAACCTTTGCAACAATATTAATGTCGCATGCACAACCCCCAAACAAGGAGTAGGAAGATAGGGGAAAAATATGGGAGCTAATAAGGTGCGCCTCCGAACAAAACAATGCAGTACCATTTAAGAGTAATATTATCGTAACAGCGTATGTTTTTGTTAATTTTTCATAGAAAATGCCGATATTTAAAAAGTCATATATAACATGCTACATAAATTCTTAAAAACATTCATTTCAATACTGAAAAATTTCTTTTAATAAACCTTTCTTTGTAAACCTCATTTTCGGTCGTTTAAAAACACTAAAACAGGCTCATTTAATATTAATTTCAGGCTTATTCCGCAGTTATGGCGGTGATTAGGGTTGAGCTATGATTAGATCTATACACCGCTGGCTAGCGAAGGCCAAATATTAAGGTATCGGGTAATTACCTTCTATGGCACGTTTACGTTGGCACAATTGCCCTGAATATGTTTCTCATTATCCTTTATTATACCTCCGATGCTAATCACACTGCTTCAGTTGCTTCTGAAACGACTGTAATTGAATCGCGAACGTGTTTTGACTTTGATGAGAGAAAAATATTATTTTGTCATAATAATATATCGCACACTGAGTATTAAGGTTTTATTTTATAATCAAAATTACAATAACTTAATCAAAGGAGCTTTATATATATTTTTTAAATTCTATTAATAGTGGCAAACAAGTATATGGCCTGCCTTATAGAAAGCAGTTCTGTACGTTGCATCGTCTGATCAAGTACAGGAGCTTAAGGAAAGGGAAAAAGGGTTAGTGTTTGGGATTCTGTCGCTCAGATTTATCAAACGAAACGTAAACAGTAGGATTACTGCTACTTCACGACAATATTGTGTACTAGCTATTGGCAGCTGTTTCGCCGGAGTAAACTGTTCTTGTTGTTATTTAATGAGGCACCTTTAACACAGTTGAAATTATTTTTAATGATACAAAATTTTATCCCCACAACCATGATCAGGGCCCATCTCAATACAAAAATTCGTCATAATCACTTTTCTTTTCATCATAATTAATAACTTAGCAATTAGGGTGAAGGTGTAAAGTACATGACCGGTTGAGTCGACCCATTCATTAAATATTAATATCATTAATAGAAATTAAAACTCGAAAACTTTAACACTTAATTAAACCTTAAGCTATAATCTGTTAATAAGCGCTCTAAGAACAATAATCCACAATGACTCAACCGGACGACGCATGTTTAAATATTCTCTTTACTCTTCTAAAGTGATCTAGCTGATGCTCGCAAAGCCACACACAGTACAGATTTAATTATAATTATCTTACCAATGAAATTATTATTGTGGTGATTTAAATCTAATACCTTTAAACGAGCAATTTTCATGAAATTTGGAATGCAGGGGCTTAGGGGCGATAGGTCTAGGTAGGTTTAATTTTTAGAAAATGTTGTTTTATCCGTGATTTCAGGCAATGAAAACCCTAGTTCGAGTCGAGATGTCTCCAATCCGATTATTTTTTCCTTTTTCAAGCAACTTATTTTGTGAATAAAACCTATTATTATCCAAAAAAACACAATTAACTAAGAAAATACTTTGTTCAATCATCCAGGTACTGAATTATAAAGTCAACTGTTACTTTATTAATATATCTATTCTATTATTATAAATGAGAAGATGGCTCTTTCAGTCAGTATGTCCTTAACTTCTCACGGCTTATAATCCGATTTTAATAAATAATAAATAAACACTACACACAGGGCCTCCATTAGGATAGTGATATCTTGTGTCGGGTGTCGGGAAACATGCACAAGAACAAGGACAAACACAACCAACCGAAACACATGCCTATATGGTTAATACAAACATCTGCTTCGAGCGGCAATCCAACTCGCGACCGCCACAGCGTCGTAAAGATTTAATGCTACAAGTTTCCGAGGACCTTCGTTAATTTTTTTTATACATATGAAGTCGCCGGAAATTGGTAGTTCATATATAAAAGCCTTATTTCAGAAATGTATTATACATTTTACTTACGATGTCAAGGACGCAAACTTCATTAAAAAGAAACATTTTTAGTTCTTTATATAGGAATATAATTTTAGTTATAAACACCAGAAATGTATAATTAATATTCAAGAATATTTTATTATAATCAAAAATTCTTAACATATAAACTATTCCAACAGTTAAGTCCATTAGAGTTCAATAATTGCCTATGCGAATAGCAATTACATCCGCCAAACATTTTGGGAATAGAATTTCTATATGTTAACTTCATACAGTATTCAGGTAACATAATTACTAGAGCTTGTTCACGTCAATCACACGTGGAAAGCCTCCGGAAAACTAATACGACGTCGAAGCATTACTGATTTTGCTTCAATATAAATGAGATTTCTATCACGTAATCTGACTTACGCATTTAACCTATTTAAAGATTCATGTCAACCTTTATATATATTAAATTATTTTTAATGCTACAAAATAAACTGTACGAGAATAATATTGTGTTTCAATTATAAAATAGTACGTACGTTGTTACTTTTTTCTTTAAATTAAAAAGGGTAGGACGTATTACTCATTAAAATTTTTGCTTGGCGATAGGTACTAATTAATTTCATAAACTTAAAGAAAATATGTTTGTTCTGAAATGAAAAAAGCGGTATGCGGCTAACACATTTTTCTTATAAAGTTACATTAATTACTAGCGGCCCTATATATATATAGCCTATGTCATTCACTGAAAAAAGGATTAAAATCAATCCATTAGTTCTGATTTATTCATTAGTGCCTGTGGCCCGCACGCGTTAAATGTAATTATTTACGACATCACATTAGAAACCACAAAAATTTTTTATTTTTTTCTCCAGTATTTTCATACACATAAACCTTCCTCTCCAATCACTCTATCTATTAATAAGAACCGCATCAAAATCCGCTGCGTAGTTTTAAAGATTTAAGCATACATAGGGACAGAGAAAGCTACTTTGTTTTATACTATGTAGTGATAATAAGAACTAAAATACTAATGGACAATATCGTTTTGCTACTTGTGATTGTGTGTGTGTTTTTTTTAATGTGTATTGCTGTTGGTCCTACCTTCAGGTCAGGAGAGCGTCACCGGGTGGGAGGTTATTGTGTGTATACAAACATTTTTCTTTACAGATACCGTATCTGTAAAGAAAAATCTCTTAAATATGAGGCATATTTCTATATCTTAATCAGTTGAAATATATTGCTTACTAAATAAAAAGGAAATAAAACGTGAGGAGCTTCAAAATATAAAACATTTTTATGTCAATGTAACCCTAATAGTTTTTGAGACTTAAACAAATTTAGTTTCGGTACAAAATAGTATATTTTTCGCTTACTTCAGAGAAAAGTATTAGTACATAAGGAATAAAACTAAATAATATAGAATTAGTCTATGTCCCACATGTTCAGCAGATAATCAGCGTATTATGCTTCAATATGAACCGTAATACAATTACTGATTTATAGAACAGCGACTATAACTTAACGAACACAACAACAATGGGGCTTTGCGATTCAATGTGAACGACACCGTCGTAGGGTTGCCGACTTCGACTTGAGAAAGGATCTTTGAATTTCAGTAATTGAATTCTGTTTTTGATTTGAAAACAATTCATCTTTGTAATGAATGTACGCTTGTAAATGAATAACCAATACAAATAAAATTATTTAATTTTAGTTCAGGTAATTACTAAATTATTTATTATATTATTAATTAAGTTTTTAATCAGGTTTTATAGTTAGACTTGTAATAACTCAAGTGGAATTTCACATTATTGACCGATAGAATTTAACGATGACAGTTTTAAGTCAAATACTTGCAGGTTTCAGGTTAATATTTACGTTTAGAACGCATGTACTTTAATGTTATATGGTGAGTGTGGCAAGCACGTTCAGGCCACCTGATGGTAAGCGGTCACTAGAGCCTTTATAGTATAATTTAACTTACAACACCCGCTTAAACAAGGGGTACGAAGGAGGAGTAGAATGAAATAGGATGGATCCAGGACAAAGAAGGATGAGATCTTGAACGGCACTCACTTTCTTCTAAATGTGTATTTCTATTGCTTCTACTGGCCTTGACAGCGTCACCGATCGAGGACGGGCTGAGTACCAAAACCCAGAAAAACAACGAACCCCAACAGTAAGAATACTGTGACCTTACTTAGATACCCCGTGTCAGAGTAGTATGTCGCTCTCCCTTAAATAAAGAACATGTCAATACTCATTTGCACTTGGATCAATCATAAAACTTTATAGAAATAAGAACAATTTAGAATGTTCATAAAGCTCTGACCAATAATATCAAGAAAATAAAACAGGCGTTTGTATTGATCTTACAAATATCTGTTTCGGTCTGAGCGTTTGTCTTTGTGGGTCTCATCACCGTGCCTCGGAGAGCACGTTAAGCTGTCGGTCCCGGTTGTTATCACATAACACTTGATAAGTAAATTGCACTTATCCAATGAGTTACTGGTTCGCCCTTAGGGTTGCGGAGGTCAGATGGCAATCGCTCTGTTTAAAAACTAGTAACCTGTCAAATCCGAACAAAAGTAATAAGCAGACCTTTAGCATAATACCGGGAATAATGCTAGGAAGAAGAATGAAATGTTATATTTTCGACAACTAATGTATCCTCTTCATATAATTTACTTGTGTTAAGTAACCAAGTCCTAACTTAACATTTCCAAGTTGATCACCCTAAGTGTGACACGTACCCACTATATTACTGTACGTAACTGTGTTAGGTAATTTCGGTACATGTCTAATCCAATTAGCTATTATGATTCGTGGGCTGAATATTAATTTGATGGTCGTTTTGTAAGGATACATCGTACGACCATATTGAAACTATAGACCTCACACTTACACCGATCACGTATTCAACTCAATTGTATTTATATCCGCTATTAGTTGATATAATTAACGAAAGAATGTACGTTTTTCACAAAATCTTTTTTGATTCGTGAAATGAAACAAAATCTTTTTGTAATTCGTGAAATATCGTTAATCATAGACATAGAACTTGTGTCTAAGACAAGCAAGCGTAGAACTTGTGTGAGCAATTACTATTTTGACCGAATTTATGCTATTAAGTTCGATAATTTCAGTTTGCGGTGCGTTGTGGTTTAATTTAAACCATTGTTTAGTAGCAACAGACCAAAAATTGCGATTGGTTCGTTGCATGCCTCGTTTAATGGCTAGTGGTTTGTTAATGTTAAACGTTTCAATGACTGATTCTAAGTAATCGAAAACTTTATAGCGATATTTATGCACGCGATGCGCCACGCCTGTTCGACTGTCTGCTGTTTTTATTACAATCTTTGGAACAAAATAAAATAATTATATACATAGAGACATTTTAATCATCATTAAAATAAATTAATTATTTAAGCGTATTCTAGAAATGGAAACAATTAAAAGTAACAAATTATTTTGCTCCGAAAATGTTTGAATTCAAACGAGTAAGAAAGGGCAAAGGGCATAATATATACAATAAACAGCCGCCTTGCAGACCTCGCTAATTGATCCCCGAACGAAAATGTAACGAACCATTGTGATTTCTCTTATGGCTAGACGCTGCCTCCACAATTACACAACCTAATTACAAGGGAGAAAACGAGTTTATAGGATAAATAAAATAGATGCTATTATTATATATGTTTTTATCTTTAAGGTAAATAGCATCCAAAGGAAAAGGTATTTTAAAATTCTAAACATTTTCACATATAAGCTTGACAAATATAAGCGTGAAAGACCAAACATCGCGTCAAGAATTTCGATGTGGCAAGCAGTTCTCCGCTCCATACATACCTTACACGTGATATTTCAGAAGGCTTGATTCCATATTTTATTCCTAGGTTTTATATATCGTTGGGTCAATTCTTCAAAATAAAAAGTTAATAACTATTATAGCTAGTTCATCGTCGTGCATTTTTGGACCGCTTTTGTCCTTTCTCAAACCTCGTTCATTCGCAGAGAAGTTCGTAAAAGTTTAAACGTTGTAATTATTATTTTTTTGATATTATTCTTTTAAAAAAAGTCGATAGAGATAAGGCATAAAAGATATTTTTTTTTTTTTTTTTATGTTAGAAGTTGGCAAACAAGCATACGGCCCACCTGATGGTAAGTGGATGCCGTAGCCTATAAGCGCTTGCAGCACCATTAGTAGGTGCCACTCACGCGTTGCCAACCTCGAGATATTAGTTCTTAAATCTCGTTCGCCCAGTAATTTCACTAGCGTACAATGCCCTTCAAACCGGAACACAGTAGTGCCTGAGCACTACTATTTGGCGGCAGAATATTGGACACTGCGGTGGTACCTACCTAGCCGGCCTCTTGCAACAAAAGACCTACCACCAGTGTGACATATTTTAACAATAAAAGATTATTTTTAATAATTATAATTGATGAAACTATGCTGAGGCATGTAGCATTCTTTACAGCTCTGCGCTGGGCTTCCTTGGGCTGCTGCCCTGATCGTACTTGTCATCAAGAAGCGTTCCTGCGACAAAGATAAAAAACTCATATTTTATACAGATTACATAAACGGTTGCAACCGTCAATGCTTATTTGTATGTGTCAGATCTCACAGATTCTTTTAGTACCCAACGTAGGTAGGTAGTTGTTTAATCGTACTTCGGTGATTGACGAGTTTCTACTCTAAATAAATCGTTTACCATCTACAAAGTCTAAAATATAACGAATGAAATAGAAACGAATCCATAACATTTAATTCTGCAAAGGCATATGAAAGTCCAATATATTTATGATTGTTACAGATGAAGGGAAAATTCATAAAATCGTACAGTGGACTCGGAACGGCGACAGCCAGTCAGCTTTACTTGACATCTTCGACGTAACTCCCGGCGAACCAATTCAGGTATGTGAAGAATAAATTGCATTTTAACACCCGCTTTTCACGTATGAACGTGATGAAAATTGAAGCTGAAAATTTAACATTGATGATGAAAATATTTTCAAGTGCTGCTACTCCGACAGGCACTCATATTTTTTTATTGCTTTAACTGTATAAACTTTATTTAAGGTATTTTCATATTGATTGTATAACATGCTGTTGGAGTTCCAAAACAATGGCGTAAAACTGTTTTACATCAATGTATAGCTTAATAATCCATACGTAAATAACTAAGTGTACATGGCACTAATATTGCAGTAATTAGTAGTTTTTAACAGTTCTGAAATTCCTCCGTAAACTGGACTCAATAAAACTTCATCCTATATATGTCTTGGATGATATTTAAAAACATAGACGTATTTTCTCCAATAGTAGCTAAACTAAAATTGTACTTTTAATTGTCATAAATCTAAAAATTACTATTTACGTGATAACGTTTGGTGTAGTAATTTATACTCCTCAGTATTATACTCTTCAGTAATAATTTGTTGAACTCTTGACTATACTAATAACAATTCCTCTGAGCGACAATTCACCTACTTATGAAAAGGATCATGCTTTTAAAAAAAATTGTTTTGATATTTATCATAAAATCATTCCAATAAGGCGATGGCGATATCCCGCGTACATGGATCACTCTACGCAGCATCGGATAGAAGAGTGCTACAGCTACGCTTAGCGTTGTGCGCGCGCCGCTACGACGCCTGCGTGCGTTGCGCACGCGATCCGTACTGCGGATGGGACAGAGACGGCGGTGTTTGCAGGGAATATATGCCAGGGTTTGTAAATTAATTTATTTTTAATTACTTTTCATGTATTCAAAGTAAGGTATGCTAATTTGGGAAGATTTAACACGTTAATTACTTTGAACATAATTGCCTGACCTTCACAAGGTGAACTAATAATAATGAAACATTGGATTTAAATATTCTTTGTTAAAGATATAAAAAATACTACATATTACTACATATTACTTATACTAAAAATACTACAGATAACTGATGCTATGATTGAATCTTTGCTAGAAACATAGCTTGTTGAGATTGCTTCATTCCCGGACAGTGATTAGTAAAATAAAAATTATTAATCATCGTCATCATCATCGAATCGCATCAATTTATCAACTTTTAGATCTTATTTATTTTGTCGATTCGAGTTGTAAAATCAAAAAAAAATCTATTCGAGTTAACGATTTTATGAATCGATTCACTGTATGGTTTTACTTAGTTTGAATAAATAATGTTCATATTATCACTGATCGTGGCCAAAGAAATTATTACTATATTTGGCCTCAAAATGTATAGTATTCTGTAACATATTATGTAAAACATCATGCATAACGTTTTTATTTTATTATCTTTAAAATAAAACTTTAATAAAGTATTAAAATTATTCAGTGAAATGATGCAATTTAAAGATTAGAATCGAAGTATTCAATACAATAATTCTATTATCAGAATTAACTCAACAATATTGATAATAGTCCAATTAACATACATAAAGCAACGAGAATCAATAAACCTTATCCGATTCACGCGAATGTCGGTGCATCGCCTTCACTATCACTATGTGGAATTTAATAACACGATACATGCTATTAACTAATCAAACAAAGCCTTGAAGCCTCCTGAATAGCTCAACGGTAGAAGGGCCGACTTCGCTCCGTTAACGCGAGAGTCGAGGGTTCGATCCTGACCCTTGGGCTATTGTCGTACCCACTCCTAGCGCAAGCTTCGAGCTTATTTGGAGGGCAATAGGAATATTAGTAATGCCTTGAAAAAGCATTGCTAATATTCTTTAAAAATTAAAAAAATGCTTTAGACGAGCTTCGGTTGTCAATAAACGGGAACTGTCATAAACACAATCTCTTTACTGTATCTAGTTTAATAACATTATGTAGTATTAGAGCCATACTTCTCGCAGTACAAATGGGCCGATCGATCGGGAAGTACTGCCCTATCACAGAAAATCGGCGAAAAGTAATGGAGTGAAATCTCCCATCCCCTCTGCTCTCTTCCTTCTCTCCCTTCTCATACTTTCCCTCCTATCCTTTGGGTTAGCAACGGGCATGTGATACTTCAAGTAGCAAGCATTCATTGCGATTACTGCTTACTATCAAGCGGATTTGCTTGCCAACCGTCATGAAATAAAAAATAAAAATTATATAATTAGAATAATACTCCAAATATTTTTTTATTTGAGTAATTTAAGTGGAACGTGGAACGAATATGACTAAGCAGAATGATAATATTTGTTATCAATTAATATTTTAATCAATCACCGATTTTTTTAACGGCTCATCGATACAAATAAATAAAATTGTGATGTCTGTTTGTAATTCCAAATTAACAGCTTTTACTAAAAGCATATGTAAATATATACGGTACTTACATAAAAAAATAATTTTAAAAAATTTTGTCTGTCCGTCTGCATGCTCCGACTAATCTCTGAAACGGCTGAACCAATTTTAAGGGGACTTTCACTGGTAAATAACTAATGTTATAAGGAGTAAGTAGTTAGGCTACTTTTATTTTAGAAAAAGAATTAGGGTTTCGTGCAATAAAGAAAAGTCGGTACACCACGCGAGCGAAACCACGGACACAATTAGTATTTTATATTTTCTGCTTCTGTGATTATTTTCTTATAGAAAGCCCAAAATAATATTGTCTCCTAGGTTTGCCAAACCCCTTTCCTCTCCTTGTGTATATAAAAACTTTTTGATATTATTTCACAAGCATTTACACGTTCGCAACACTCACGAGTGTTGTGTGCCGCTTACTAGGCCGCCTATCATGCGGATAGTACGCTTATTTTCCATCTTTATGGCATAAGAAATTAATAGAATCCGGTATACCACTATGTTATCCATAAAAAAACAACATTATACTTTAATTATTATCAAAATGTCCAGACGGAATCAAAAACAAAGCGAAACCTTTATCGATAAATGTAGATTAATGTTATTTTCACATTGTCGTCTGTTTTATAAATATTTTGCCTCGTGCATATAAAATTTATATGAAATTTTTGCGTTGGAAGCGTTGCATTAAAATAAATTCCATGAAAAATCAACAACTGATCGCCTAGAGTAAACGAAAACAATACGATTACTATTATACTCTAAAAAGATTCGTTCTTTATCGCCAACATTTTCGACCGACTCATCACAAAATTTGTATAGGTGGTACGTTTATATAAGAGAATAGCGGTTAATATAATAAAAGATAATAAATATTAAATATAAAAAAAAATAAATGCTACAGACTCAACCCCCATTAGAATAGTAGCATCCTGTTGTGGACTGGAAAAATACACAGATACCACCACAAACACCCAGATTGGAACATATGCCTGAATGGTCAATACAAACGTCTGTCCCGAGTCGGAATCGAACACCGCTAAACCGGTTGTCCGATCTTCATACTGATTCCGATTCGAAAATTTAAGAATACTGTAAACTGTTTTGAAAAAAATAAGGAATTAATCGACTGAAAATATATGCAATATCTAAAAGAATCAAAATTTAACCTTTCATATTTTGTCAGGTTAATCCAAGATGTAGCAAACGAAACAGCAGATATCTGCGACTCCTCGATCGCGCGCAAGATCGTTTCAGCTACTTGGGGACAGAGCCTACACTTGGGCAGTTTCGTCAAAATGCCAGAAGTGCTGCAACCAAGAGCCGTCACGTGGTTTCACTATTCGAGGGAAAAGGGAAGACATCCGATCACATTCAAGTTAGTAAATCATTGAAAATGTATTTTTGAACGAGATGTGTCTTATTTGTTTTATAATTGCATTAAAATATTAATGCCAAATTAATACTTATATATTGAGTAATAGCATCGAATCGATGCAATCATTTAAGTCAATGCAAAAAGTACCGAATGGATAATTAATCATTGTCCACACGAACTGAGCACGCGTGTAACAACGTCAATTAAAGTATATACAAATCTACCGCTATCGCACTTCCTCGCTAATTAAAATGCCAAGGGAAATCCGAGATTCCGTGTAATTCCTAGTCCTTTACGTTTTCAAGCGAGGGTTTATTTCGTTAGTCGCGCTGTAATTATTTCTAAAAACATAGATAATGGGATATCGAATTCGTTGAGGTTAAATGTGAAAAGGATTAAAGAATTAAATTATTTGAGGATTTCAGTTTCTATTTGTTATAGAAGGTTGGGCCATTAATCATCCAACAGAATATATATTTTAGTTACATCCTTATAATTTTTATTTAATGATCAATTATTATTAGAAAAACCTAAGGCAATATCGTACAGTATTAATGGTTGTTTAATGCTCAGAAAGATAATTATTAAGACGGGTAGAGACATAATTAGACTATATCCTTATTGCAACAAAATATGGGACGTGATACAGTGTCTCTATGTTAAGTAAAAGTTGTTCTAAAAGTTAGAGTGGGTTACAACATGTATGATATATTTATTTACAACCGTTTTAGTAAAGTTTAAATTAGTATATAAAATATTTCTTTTCCGAAATCCGCATATATGTATACGATTTAAGCTTGAAAACGCATAAAATACACAACAAACACAATAACAAGTGTCCAAACTTAATACGATGTCTGTATGACCAATACAAACTTGTAACGATGTGCCGCCGCATCAAATTTCTCTTCAAGATAATCTTGGCTTGTTAATACACGAAGTATGAAGCTGAATTATATCATAAGCAGAAAAATAAGTTAATATCTTCACTTGCAGCAAACCAGAAAAATACATAGAGACGTCAGAGCACGGGCTTCTTATAATATCGGTGACTGAGGCGGACGCGGGCCGCTACGACTGCTGGCTCGGTGGCTCACTGCTTTGTTCCTATAACATCACCGTTGACACGCACAGGTAATGTGAAATAAATTTTTGACCGACAGTAATTAAGTTAACAAATGTAATTGAAGAGCCACGAAAAACGCTGAATAAGTAGTATAACCTCGTTTACTCTAAATTTTGTTCCTCTAATTAAATATTTTATATTGATTTATTGATTTTGAAGTAATCTTCAGCTATTAAATAAAACTTAACTTTAATGTGAAGAATTTAAATGATTATCGTCTAAAATGTACAAAGCAAAAAAAAGTTATCTTTACACAAACAAATTAACAACAAATTAATTACAAACAGATAGGTGTATCATCATTGTATTGTTGTATAGCGCGAGCAACACGTATTTAATTAATTACCTTTTTCAGATGTTCTCCGCCAGAGAAAAGTAATGAATACCAGAAAATCTATTCCAATTGGTGTCACGAATTTGAAAAATATAAGACAGCTATGAAGACTTGGGAAAGAAAACAAGAGGTATGTTCCAACACTTCTTAATATCAAATGAAAGTCTTGTAGTCTGATTCAGTATAATATGTATACTAGAGTAGAACTCCTACCTGCATATAATAGAGAAAATTTATACGAATTAATGAATGACTCATGAATTTGTATAAATTACGTAAATAAATAGTTCTGATCTGTATTAAAAACGTAACTAATCTTACTAAGACATATATCCATATAAATCCCAGACACTGAACCTTTAGCCACAAGCAGATAATGTATTCCGTGTCATGGCTCCTATCAGTACGAATAGGGCATCAAATACGAAAGAATTGCCCTTATAGAATTTCTCTTATTAGACTATCGATTACATATAGATAGTATTAAAACATTATATTTTAATACTCCGTAACCTTATAATGCTAATTTGTTTTCCAGCAATGCTCGAGACAGAACGACTCAAATCAGAACACGCATCCAAACGAGATAGTGTGATAGCTTCTAAACATCGCCTATCTCATGTTTCAATCTGTCAACTACTACGCCGGAGCTATACCAATACCCTACGTCTCAGCTGGACTAAGGTACTTCAATATATTCTAGTGAAAGATTATAATGAATTTAATGACCACAGTACCCCAATAATACAAAGACTGGCTTAGTGAAAGCATAGTATTAGTTGCAATGTAAAAAGAATCTCCTGGTTATATGTCCTGTGTATATGCAATAAAATGATTAAAGTGCCCCAAAAAGCATATTTGAAATACACAAATACTGATAATAATGAACGTCAAAAAAGCCTTCAAAATGGTGAGCCAAATACCCTCTGAATATATACAATAAATGAAATCGGGAAAAAGGAGTAAACAACCTGCGCCATAATTTACATAAAAAAGAAAACAGGACAAAATCGTACCTTAAAGTACCGCACAGTTTCTGCAAAATCACGGATTAAAAGCTCAAGGAACAGTGAAAGTAGTAATTTTAGTGTTTTGTAGTAGCTCAAAAAACTAAGTGTAACAATTCAGTGATACGACAACTATTTATTTACTCGTGTCCTTGGGAAGCATTAGGTGATTACAAGCTCAAAATAGTGAACCTAGTGCCCCATAGTTATAAACTGAGAAGTGACAGTACCAAGAGAACATGAGAAGGCGATTGGACAAAAAGTATAATATGGACCTGATTTAAAATTACGGAACGTTTCCTAGCGTTGTGCGTTGGTTTGTTGGAATATATAATGTAAAAAGGTTTTATCCAAAACGTATATATGTAAGCTTCTTTCGTTGAATAATTAGAATTTGTTAGTGATGATGGAATTAATTTTTGAATATAAATAATTTGTAGAGCGCATTTAATTATCTATAAGCCGTATTTGTAGTGAGCGAGTGATATATCATAATTATTTACCGTATTTATTCCATGTAATTTCCTATTCCGCTTGCAATTTGCATATTATTTACCTTTTAAATGAATGTTCCCGAGCGGTAATTAACCGTTAGATGTCACTATTAGTGCTGTAAAATATATTCAATAATTTTGAAACCTTAGTGCGTATGTTCAATAAAATAAATTATTAATTCATCGAAAACTTCAATACAAAACTACGTACATATGTGTATGAAATGTGTCCCAATTCACATTTTTTTACAATGATCAAAATTTTACAAAAGTAGTATTTTTCTATGTATTATGGAACCGATGTATCTTGATCCGAGTTGTAATTAAGTTAGTTAGCAAATGATCAAGACAGGTTAGATCTCGCTAATGGCTGAATAATACGTTTCGCCGCTTCGTATTATCAAATCTCCGAGGGTTGTGGCTCGCCTCATTATTTTCCCCTTTTCGTGTAAATAGTTACTTATTCCTTTACTAATGTAAGTGTACTATAGGATGCACGTCCCTAAATGTAATGAATATTATTTAAGCCTGTGATACATAAGAAATTCGTTTAGGTGATATAATTTTTAAGTGTCTACTCAAACTTACACTGGTATTATAATTTTAAAAAATATATTTTATTTATAATCGAAATTATCACAAATGTTTAGATTGTAAGTGCGTCTTAAACCAAGTTTCTATTGACAAAATCAATTCTACATACCTATATACTCACAGATATAGTGTAGTTTTCAATAAATACCACAATCCTTTGCCACTGCCATATAAATCTAGATGTATAATTATAATGGATTATATTATATAAGTGACATAATATAACAGTATATGGATTTAAAAAAAAGTGTAATCCATAATACTCATGGCCCATAAAATTAAAATAGACAACGGTCTAACCGTATTCGTCGACGTAATAAAACAGCAATAATTTTTAATAAAATAAGCTTGCTCATTTAAGAAGTATGTACGCTTACATATATGTAACAAAAGCCTAAAAAACGTCATATCTCGTATGATAGAAAATGGGTATATAAATTCATTAACAAGACTAAAGATTTTGCCGAAACCGAATAATTTTAGAAGATAAGGCATTGCAAAAATATCTAAATCTGAAACATCATATCCATAATTCTGAAACTGAATGTACCTTTTGGAATCTTACATATGTTTTAGCGTACATATTTACGTAATATTTATTCATATATAAAAAATACTAGCGTAACGTAGCGATTGTTTAGGGAATACTCTGCATATTTTTGTACAAAAAAATAATCTAAATGTGTTTAGATATAGTTTATAAGTAATCTCTGTCACTGTATCATTATCATTGGTACCTTGAAACATAAATTGTTACGTTTACACTTACGCGCTTACTTACATTGACTTACAACATGAAGTAGCAGTATCAGTACTGTTGCATTTCGTTCAATGACTCTTTCTCCTTCTCTTCCCTTCGTAACATATCATATGATACTACTGGCAATGCAAACGTTTATAGACTTGTTGACCACCGCATTAAAAATAAATTAAAAACATTGATCTTTTTGAATTTAGAAACCGCATATTCGCAACTACAGAAATAATTTATCTAATCTAGAATAGAATATGTTTGTTAATATAGAAGTAATGTAACAAAAGCGAGTAACTGTAAACGAAACCGTTCGACTTCATATCATTTTTACCACGTAAGAGCTTGTGTCATATTGTACTTACGTCATCAATTTCTATTTATAACGCAGTTGAACAGAATATACAAAACGAATTGCATTTTTATAAAATCATAAAGATATATTTTCTAGTATTTTATTGAAACACATCAGCGTATCAGCTGTGTTCACTGTAGTACAATACTTTTGTTCACTATTATGTAATTTAGACACTTCATTTATTCAGATCTTAGTCAAATGAAACCAAAACCGGCCATTTTATACTAATATATCGATGTATTCATTTATAAAAAAAAAGTCTTTTATTCTATAGATAAATCAAAAAGCTCAACTAATAAAATATTCACTTACATATTTATTCCGCCGTTTAATAAAATTATTGTAAACTTAGGTGCTTATAATTACAATTGTTTCTGCAAATACGTATATTTTCTGTCATATCATGATGTAAATACATGAATCGAAATAGTTAATAACATAGGAGTAATTATCTGAGCTTTGTCGTTTATTAATAAATTATGTATTACTTAAGATAATGTACTTAAGTATTTTAGTTATTACGAAATTAAGGATATCCCAAACTTCGGGATTATCTTGCGCAATAATTATAGCTAAATAACTTACTTATGTCTGTATTATTGAAATAGTTCTGTAAATTTCACATGTTACTACTACGTAAGTTAAATTTCAAATGTAGTCTTAAGATTTTATATAATAAATCTATGAAATGTATCTTGCAGTTTGTCTGAGTTTTATTTATTTATATTAAGTATCTTTCATCAACATTCTTTCATGTCTCAATATCATCATCGTATTGATGTCATACGTAAATAAGCGTACGATCCGCCATAACACTAGTAATATATGCAGTTTGTTGCTAAACCAAGGCGTAGAAAAAGGTAATAAAGTAGCAAGAAAAGAAAAGATGTGTAGGAGGAAGGACTTCTAGGCACATATATGTATATATTGAGAGATTTTAATTCCTCTTCGAAACGGGAGGTGGAAATTTGGGCCCTCAGAGTGACTATCTGTGAGATTTTAGTACGTACCTAGTCAAACTCATTTCACTTGAGTCATGCCCACAATAACAATGCTACAAAAATGATAGGCTATAAAAATGCTATATTAATTTTTAAAGATATATTACTCTGAAATATGTCTCGAATCTTCTTTATATCAAAATATTTTTACATTTTTTTCACATAAAGCCTTCACCCTATTTCAAATTCACAACACATTTTTCCAATGAACCATTTATTATCACAACACAAGTGTATTTAAGAATGAAAGAACACAAGAAAAACGTTATAGAGACGTAAAAGAGGAGATGTTTAAAATAGTGTCAATTCATCAAGTCGCATACCGGGTTGACATTTTCGTCATAACAACGGTGGGGGCGCACCCCACGGACGAGGGTCTATAAAAAGTGAGGGCACGTAATTATATAGTGCCACTAAACTAATTTCACGATACATTGCCTACGAAATCTGTGCTTGGCACCGCCTCGCCTGCCAACGAAATGTGATTTCGCCTTCGGACGCCTGATTACTATTGTTATATGCTATTTGGTATGAATTACTAATAAAGCACACGATGTTTAGGCGAATAACTCACATTGGTAGCGACGTTGGCTGTTATTATTTCGTGTTGAAAATTATATGGCAAAATATATACATAGTAATGAAATTACGTTCAATGATTTTCAAGTCATGTGCTTGCAGTTGTTTATATATAATACTAATGGTTTATTTTATATTTTTCAACGGATATACAATTTAGATTTAGAAGACATTTTCTTCCTCGCACAACCACACTGTGGAATCAACTTCCACCGGCGGTCTTTCTGAACCCATACGACTTGGGAACCTTCAAGAGAAGAGCGTATTCTTTCCTTAAAGGTCGGCAACACACCTGCATGTCTTCTGGTGTTGCAGATGTTCATGGGCGGCGGTGATCACTTAACATCAGGTGAGCGTCCTGCCCGTTTTCCTCCTCTCACATTAAAAATAAATTGAAAAAAGATTTACAAATATAAATTTCAGCATGATATGAAATATACAAACCAGAAGTATTACATCCGTGGCCTATTAAGTATTAAAACAAAAACGGTTTATCTCTAGTTTCTACATGATCTTTTCCTTCATCATAAAACCGTGATAACCTTATTTAATGACTTAGTGTAGTGAATATGCAATAAAAAATGCTGCAACAAAAAAAATAAACACAGTAAATATCATTAAATCCTCGCATGTGAATAGTTTGTCTCAGGATGCGGCCCGAAGATTAGATTGCAGATCATAACCGGCTCAAAGTTATCGTATTTCTCATACAAGTTTTACTAACGTATGACTATTACACGTAACGAACTGCATATTGCCAGGAGTTGTAGTACGTCGTAACTTATATTACAGTTGGTAACTTATTATGTTCTTTTAACTTCTTGATAATTCAAGAGGGTTATTAGTGCTGACGAAGCCATAGAGTAATAAACATTGCGAATACATTGCTACTTTTCAGTTTGTTAGAAGATGTTTTAGTTGAATAGGTCTGAATGGGTAGAATATAATTTATTATTGCACTATATTTTAATTTCTTTCGGTAAAATTACAATTCATCCTCAAAATTAATACATTTGAAAACTACCAAAAACATAAATTTAAAGTGGTTGAAAAAT
The DNA here is from genome assembly GCA_023373885.1 of Hestina assimilis. Classification (NCBI taxonomy): domain Eukaryota; kingdom Metazoa; phylum Arthropoda; class Insecta; order Lepidoptera; family Nymphalidae; genus Hestina; species Hestina assimilis. The sequence goes on along the minus strand of CM041755.1, from coordinate 7,064,704 downwards.
CTGACCACAAACATAATTATCAGGGCGAATCAGTAACTCATTGGATAAGAATGCCTGCCAATATTCAAGATAATAATTAGCTATTTTGTATAAGTAAAGAGTGGGGGTACCAAAGTCCAGACTACAATAAATATCATGACCATTGACATTAAAAGCACTACTCAACTTAAAATTACACAAACATTTCAAATAAAAGAGTGTATAAATTAATACAGTTTTAAATCCGCGATTTAACGTTAAAATATTAAAATAAGGAATACATTAGATTATAGTATGGAATATGGAACTATATTAAGTGCTCTATATCAAATCGCTGTGATCAATTGATCAATGGATGTGAGGCGTGTAATCTTATATTTCATGGCGCGCCCGCTGCGGACTTCATCTCCATTAAATAATTACTTGCAACGGAAAGTAAGCGCAGAGCTTAGTGGCTAGTGATTTTACGCTAAATGCGTTTAAAACTAGGGTGCCTTCTAATTGTTGCACAAACTCTAGGATAGAGGAACGACATGATTCTACACAACTTTATATCATATATCACACAGTTTTTCATAGATTCAATCAGATTTCAAATTATATTTTATTGACCATACAGATATTTGTATAAACGCAAATTACCCAGACAGGAAGTCTGTGTAATTTAGACAAATGATATTACTATCATAATGGCAACGTTGAGTGTATAGCGTTTATTATGTAGTTATATTACATAATATATTATTATATAATTTTTTTTTCAAGAAATTTAGAGATATATAATGAAACTGCTCAAAGCATAAGTTAATTTGCGACTCTAATAAGAGTATACGGTAGGAAGCATCTCTATTAGAGTCTAAGGTAGGAAGTATTGAATATGTCAATTGATATATTCAATACTTTTTTCCCCTAAAACATATATTTATATCTTCTGTAAGATTAAAAAAATGAAGCCAATTACGAAATTTGTTCTTCTAACATTTTACCGGCAAAGCCAGCGAGGGTCTTGAGATCTTTATTGGAAATTACTTCCGGCCAATATGTCGCCAGACAAGGGTCCATGTCTTATAGACACATTCGACATGATGAAGGACTTAACAACTTTCTCTTCAAGATTAAAAATATTCGGCAACAAACTTTCACATTATATTATATCACAATAACTCTTTCAAATATAAAACCGTAACAATAGACATAAAAAACTTCAATTAAAAGCTGAAAACAGAACATGTATTTTGAAAGTTGTGTTAGTTTTTTTGGAAGAAAAGGGTTAGTCAAATCTGAGCAGCTTCTCAATAATTGTCGCAACCCTAAGGAACAGCAGGCTCCGTAGACTGCAATGCGGTCAGGTCAGGCGTGTAATCCTTTATTACAACGCGGGATGTACCACCGTGCTGTGGTGTCCCACTCTCGTAAGCGCATTATCCGAATTAACAATTAGTCATGCCTACGTCTGCCGAAGTTTGCACAAATTTACATAACAATAAAGCCCTTTTCGTTATGGCGATTTTTAAAATTAATTGGATTGCGAACCGTAGAAAATTTGTATTCCCCTCGCTGTATTCCATAATTTTGTGGTCAGTTCGAAACTCTGGTAAATGTTGATTTTGATAAAAACACGAGAGCATAATAAATTACCGCTATTACCCTGATTGCGACAAATAATACATAGCATTCATTTACTTTATTTGGTATTTTAAACACACGCAGAGAGTACTTTTTTCTTTTAAACTCAACAATAGATTTTAAATCAGCTTATCATGTATATTTTACGCCTATATACCTTTAACCAAGCAGAGGAAATATAGGCTTCGTCGTAAGGACAAGATTAAGAAATATTAAACAAACTTTTAGAATTGTTATCGTTTTGTAACCCTTCTTTATTCTAGTATTTTTGCGGGTACTGCTTTTCGGTTTTAGTTTATGTGAAGCGTTTTATATGAGCATTTTGTAGTTTTTTGGAGACGCGCTTTTCGCCACACGCGCAACTCGTACGAGTGTTGACGCGCTTAGAAGCTAAATTTTATTTGAATAATATGCTACTGACACGCGCCATCTCCGGTGCGAGCACTCTGGAATAAGTAGGCGTAGTTCGAGTAGGCGCGTTCGGCTTTTTTGGAAACGGGAAATGAAGCGCGCGGCTAAGCACGTAAGTCAAAACGACTGGTAAAATAAGCTGGTCTGCAGTCACCCGAAAACTAATCCTTCCTTCTGAGCAGCAAACCGCTGCACCGATTATGACTAATTTTGGCAAAGGTATAGAGGACACCAAGTAAAAGTTATAGGCTACTTTTTATCGGAGAAATATAATTTGAAGCGAGCAAATTAGGGGATAAAATTTATGCTTTTATGAGTAACTAATCATTTATATATTTCACTAAAGGTACGTTATTAACAATCTTTCGGTGAAACACCGGGAGGAAGCTAGTATAATATAAATAATATACGATTCATCTTCACTTTACAAAATCATAAAAATACCTACATTCGTGACATAAATAAATAAACGTTACACACTCAACGGCCCACATTAGGATAGTTATATCCTGTGTCAGGGAACCGGAAACATACACAATGAGAGGGAAAAACACACCCAGACCGGAAAACATGCCAAATATAAACATCTGCTCCGAGCAGAAATCGAACCCACGACCTGTGGCGCTGAAAGCAGGTTCGCATCCACCACGCCACAACGTCGCATATATATGAAATTTGCATTTACATATTATAATATATGCAAAAAAGGTTCCATAGACATACATGAAATTTCTACACAAAACAAATAAAGACATCAAAATATAACTACATAGAATTGAATCACTGAAACGATTGCTAGCCGATTCTACACCCACCATTCAAATGGGTACAGATAAAAGCGCAAAACTAAATCGAAAATCGAATGAACAAGAACAATACTAAGCTTAAATCGTCCCATTGTGAACAACGAACCGACACATCATGAAGAATGGAGTCATTTGCCTCTAACAATATTAAAGCTTTGACCCTTATACCATCAGTTTTTGTTTGTTAATCTACAGAAAAGGGCGTAACTCATTTTGTCAACACGTAATTTAATTACACTTGAACCCCTGCTACAAGTCGTCGGTCTGACTCTGGGCCAGGACCGGACATAGGTTCATGTAATCAGTTTAATCCGGTAATTGAGTGATGTGTATGCAGATGACGCTACGTTCTGAATCAGAATACTTCAAACTATATATATATATATATATATATATATATATATATATATATATATATATATATAAATATATATATATAAATATATATATAAATATATATATATATATATATATATATATATATATATATATATATATATATATATATATTTATATTTATATATAGTATATATATATATATATATATATATATATAAATCAATGTGGTTGTAGTAATGTGTTATATATCTGTATGAAATAAAATATTATTTCATTTTATAATAATAATAATAATAATAATTTATTTCAATCAACGTAGATCATAACATAACACGTACAAAAATCCTATCTAATAATAATAATAATACCTAATAATAATATAATAAATTATTTTATAATTTAATAGTAATAATATGATTGCCCGCCTGATGGTAGTTATCAACATAACATACAACTAAAGCACCGCTATTTAAATTCTCATTTTTAGGATTCCTGAAACAGACCTTACAATTAGGATGTTATCCTTTATGTCTGGCTAAGCTTAAAATGCAGTCGTTCCAACAATAGGTGACGCCGGGTACACGTTAAGAAATGCTTAAAATGCAATTTTACAAGAGGACTTTTATTTATGACCCCCAAAAATGTAAAATGCAAAAGTTTTATTGCGGGGCCATATAAAAATACGAAGAACAAACAATATACCTTGTATCTGCAGATGGGGGACGTCCGACCGTATTTATCCGCGCGCGATGCATCAAAGGGGACCCTTAAATTTATTTTTAAGAAACAGAACCCAGGTAAGTCATCATATCTTTTAGAAAAAATTTTAGTAAGACAATGTGTATTTTAAAAACAGAGACAAACACGATCTGTGTGTTCAAGATCTTAATTTTAACTAATATTGTAAATAGAGCCATTTAAAAGACCCTTTGAAATGAATTGAAGATTCGAATCACTGATAAATTTGATTATTCCTCTCGACAAAGAGATTTCATTTTGATAAATCAACGCTTATTGTTATAGAGATTTGTATGTTTATTCTTCACCCTTTGTGTTAAAAGAAATACATAAGTGTAAAATAAATTAATATCAATAAAAAAATGAATGAAATAAATTCTTAACGAAAATTCTCTCAAAAATGTATACGCTTACAAAATATTTTAGAGCATCAACAAGCTGACGTGTTTTTATATTGTACATAATAATGAATTCGTTAAGACAGACTTGGCTGTCTTCTTGGATAGCTTGTACAAAGGCAGGTATACACAATATGACGGGTAATTTGCCTCCTTTATGTAAAGTGATAGCAACATTATTCTCGCGGCGCGAAGCTAAGTGGTGAAAAATATGAAATATTTAAGATGCAAGATTTTATAATAAGGATCGCCGAGATTACACCTTAATCTCATCTATTTTTAATGCAGCGGCTGGAAGTGAGACATTTTTATTGCCCCCGAGCTTCTAGATTAGTTTTGTTCTGTGAATTTGATGCATATACAATGAGCTCGATTATTCAACGCCCCGCGCAACTTGCTTAGTATTGTAATATGAATATGAAATGCCACATGTCGGCATGACTCTTCACTTTGAGTGGGAAAATATTCTGTAACTTTTTACAAGCATTTTTATTGATAATAAAATATTATAGTAAATTATTTATTTACTATCAGTATAACAACATAATTTATTATTTACAATTCAATCATTTACATTCATTTACATTTAAAAAATTTAACTAACTCTATTTACAAATTATTACAATTTTACAAATTATGTCCATCGATATTATGGCAAGAATGGATGCAGCTATGTAGCATTTCCTCGCTGAGCAGTAATTCTGATATTTTAGCCGAAAAATGAAATAGTCCTACTGTCTTTTAAAAATTGCTTAGCACTAATGCTCCAAGTGTTTCTACTACTATATAATACATAAACCTAATTCTAAACCAAAATCACACCTAATCGAGTAAATATATTTAAAACTACACGTAAAGCTGCTTGCTATTGGTAAATAAAAAAAAACAATTCGTAACAATGCGGTCGCAAATATATGGTCGTAATATTTCACAAATTGCTTTCCTAAACTTATCCATTTCAATTTAGCCACACAATTTAAGTACAGTCGAGCGTTTTGCGAAGTTGAATTTGAAATGTGAAGAACAAATCGGACTCGAGACAGTGACATTCTGTATCGAATCCGAATACAAAAGTGCGAATATGAACATGTGCAAAAAATATCTCGTATATGCATTTGGGAATTTCGCGTGACAGAGAATTTAATACGAGGGGAGTCTAATATTAAACCTCGGGGACCCATCACTTTTAATATCTGGCCGGCGTCCTGGAGGACTTTTAAATTATTTACCAAATGGAAAGGTAATGGTCGAGGAAGAGTGCGAATGAAGGTATGCAAATTTTATAAACATGTATTGTTGCCCATAAAAACCTGTTAGCCCCACACTGGAGTAATGAAAGATGAGAATTCGTCAAAATTTTCGAAACACGTAATTACGAGCCGACGGGAGTGAATTTCGTCGTACTTTGTTATAATGAATCACGGACTTTGGTTCAACAACGGTCGTTTAATTCACTCGTACGATGTTTAGCAGTTGGATATTAACTAAGTTGCTTTTATGAGGGAATTTTTACGTTACTTTAAAACTCATATTATTTTTGAGTTATTCTTCTTTTTAACAAATTTGTACAATCATTTGACATATATTTATAAATTAGCATATAGGCTCCTACATCATATCATCATATCATCATCATCATATCATCATCATCATATCATCATCAGTTCATCATATTTTTATACATATACAATCTGTATATGTATGTGCCTTTTATTTTTATTATGTTATTATTTTTACCGTCGTATTTTTATTTTTTTGTTCTAGTTATTTTTTTTTTCTAACTTAAGCTTTATTTTGTACCTACTAATCAACACATCGTGCTGGCAGCATTTGTACAGGCTTTGACTGAAAAGCAGCTGTAAGCTGAGTCAATGGCCTTATCACAAGCAGTACTTAATGGTAAATGCTAGTTCGAATCAATGTAATACTTTATAATTATGCTTACTTGGTAAATAAATGTCTTGTTGAGTTTGTAGCGTTTAGTTATTTAAAAAAAAAATCGTTCGAGGAAAGAACCGTGATGAAACATCGCATGTCTTGATAGAAATTCTGACGAAATCAACAATCCGCTGTGGAGCAGCGTGGTGGTAGGTTGTAAACTAACCATACATTTTAACACCAGACATTAATAGGTTGTTACTGTATCGTTCTTATTACATTTTGTATTCAACAGCTGCTGTTATAATTGGATCTAGAATTCAATCAAAAACGTACATTCGACAGTGTGATGGCGACTGGGGATCAATGGAGAAAAATTACTATTAATCCTACACGTGTCTGCGTTTAGGGTGAAGGGTTGAACGAGTCACGGACCATAAACAGTCACGCTCAGTGGCGAAGTAATGACGACTCGTGGTCCGCGTCGCGACGCGCTAACATATATAATACGATATGTGGGATGAATAACACTATCACTATAAATAAAAGTCACTTACTGTTATAATGTTTATATTCGAGTCCACATTTTTATCAGAAGTATACAGATAATCACACAATAGTTTTACAGTATATTAGCATACAAGCATAAAGAATATAGCACAAGAAGGCACATTAATTTATGAAGAGGAGAAGAAAATATAGCAGGAAAATATGCAAAAACTCTTAAGCGTATATATATCGAATGTCATGCGTAAACAAAGGAATGCTCGCACGGGGCATGCGCTTTCGCACGGGGCCTAAGATGCTGCTGCCTGTGCCATTAAGAATGTGGACGAGATTATTCCACATCACTCCCCCGCTGAGACCGTTACTACGGGCGATAGTATTGTGGAAAGTGAACTCTTCTACCTGACCGTGTAGTTTTTATACTAGGTTGCTCGTCGTTTACTATATTGCTGTCTGACTTAATAGTGTAAGCTGGCTTGAGGCGATCAATAGACACAGTTATTTTCTTATTTTTAACTAATATCTGAAAAGTCTTTTTTCCTCTCTTAATAACTTGGTACGGTCCAGTGTAAGGAGGTTGCAAGCTTGTACGTAAAGCGTCATGACGTAAAAATACTTGGTTTGCGGTTTCTAAATCCTTGAAAATAAAATATTTTTTGGAGTGTGGTGAGCTGCAGGTACGGGACTAATTTGAGCGGCGAATGACTTTAATCTTGAGATGTAATCGGATATATCCGTTACGCTGCTACGGTTATTGTCTTCAAAAAATTGACCAGGTAAACGGAGAGGTTCACCGTAAAGCAATTCAGCAGCAGATGATTTAAGGTCTTCCTTATATGCACTGCGTATACCTAATAATACAAGAGGTAGATATTCAGTCCAGTATTGATTTGTGTGGCACATAATCGCTGCTTTAAGCTGTCTATGAAGTCGCTCAATGATTCCGTTAGCACTAGGATGATAAGCGGTGGTCATTTTGTGCTGAGATCCCGTCAGTAAAGCGAGTGACTTGAATAGGCTGGACTCAAATTGTCTACCACGGTCCGTGGTTATACTAAGTGGACAACCAAACCTCGAGATCCATCCTGTTAGAAGGGCTTTGGCCGTGGATTCTGCTGTTATATCAGTGAGTGGTATTGCTTCAGGCCATCGCGAAAATCTATCAATGGCTGTGAGGCAATACTTGTATCCGTTAGAGTAAGGCAAGGGGCCAATAAGGTCTATATGTATGTGGAGAAATCTGGCTGTAGGTAAGGCGAATGAGCATAATGGTGATGAAACATGCCTTGTCACTTTTGCTTGTTGACAGGAAAGGCACGCTCGACTCCATTCGCGACAATCTTTTTTGATTCCGGGCCAAACAAAACGCTGCGTTACCAACTTAATGGTTGCGTTAGCACTGGGATGGCTGAGTGCGTGCATTGATTCAAAAGCTTGCTGTCTCATTGATTTCACAATATAAGGTCTAGGTAATTGAGTATTTACGTCGCAAAATATCTTTATTTTAGAACCGGGCATACGGATCTCTTTTAAATTTAGAGAGCTTCCTCAGTTAATAAAGTATATAATTCTGGGTCAGACTGCTGCTCTTTCGCTAAAGCTTCAAAATCTACTCCTGCTGAGATATCGTTAATCCTGGAGAGAGTGTCAGCCACCATGTTATCCTTACCGGAAATGTGACGGATATCCGTGGAAAACTGTGAGATATAATCCAGGTATCTAAATTGTCTGGGAGAACATTTGTCGCGGTTGTTCTGGAAAGCGTGTGTTAGCGGGCGATGGTCTGTAAAGATTGTAAATACTCTAGCTTCTAGCATGTGACGGAAATATTGAATAGATTTGTAGATGGCCAAAAGTTCTCTATCGTAAGGACTGTACTTGATTTGAGTAGGCGATAGCTTACGAGAGAAGAATGCCAAAGGCTCCCAAAAATTACCACGCATCTGCTGTAATACTCCACCAATAGCGGTACTCGACGCATCGGTTACTAAGGCTAGTTTGGCATTGGAGTCTGGATGCGCTAACAAAGCTGCTTTCGCTAGTCCGTCCTTACAATTATCGAATGCCTGATGTTGTGCCTCGTCTAACAATATTGGCGTAGAACCTTTACTGGATCCTTTAAGCATCTCGTTCAACGGAGCTTGCAACTCTGCAGAGTGAGGTATAAAACGGTGGTAGAAGTTGTACATACCGAGAAATCTCCGCAGCTCTTTGATAGTTTTCGGCACGGGAAAATTCTTAATTACCTCTATTCTCTCGTCAAGAGGTCGGATCCCATCTGCGGACACAGCGTAGCCAAGAAAGGTTACATGGGATGCGCCGAGGACGCATTTTGAAATGTTCAGCAGCACTCCATACTGGTTAAGTCTTCTGAAAACTTCATGAAGGTGACGTTCATGCTCTTCTGGGTTGCGAGAGAAAATAAGAATATCGTCTAGATAACCGTAACAGAAATCTAAGCCCCTGATGACTTCGTCAATAAATCTTTGAAAGGTTTGTGCCGCGTTTCTGAGTCCGAATGTCATCATTGGGAATTCGTATAAACCAAATGGTGTTACTATGGCTGTTTTGCATATATCGCTTTCATAGACTGGTATTTGGTTATATGCTTTAACAAGGTCAAGTTTGGAGAAAACTGTACATCCAAAAAGGTTTAGATTGAAATCGTGTATGTGTTTTATAGGGTACTTATCTGGTACTGTTCTTGCATTGAGAGCTCGATAATCGCCGCATGGCCGCCATCCGTTGTCCTTTTTTGGTGCCAGGTGAAGAGCTGACGACCAAGGGCTATCGGATGGGCGTGCTGTACCATTCTTGATCATCTCGTTAAACTCTTGTTTGGCGATCTGTAACTTATCAGGTGGTAGGCGGCGGGGTCTGCTAGAAATTGGAGGACCAGGAGTAGTTTTTATATAATGAACTGTATTGTGCATACAATCTCTAGGGTTACCAGCAGGTCTTATAATATTAGGATACATTTTTAAAATAGCTTGATATTTATTGTCACTGTAGTAGCTAGTTTTGATAGACGAAACGCTTTCATTAGGCTTTACAGGAACAGCGTCAGTGGCTAATGAAGTTGTGTTGTCTATAAGTTTATGGTGTCTACAATCAACTAAAATGTTATAGTGAGAAAGGAAGTCTATACCTATGATGGCTTTAGTAACATCAGCTATTACAAATCTCCATGAGAAATCTCGACGCAGACCGAGATCGAGAGATAAATGTGCGAAACCATATGTTGATATTTCCGAACCATTTTGCTGCAAAGGGCTATACCCACTCTTGTGTCGTTTATCCCTTAGCCGCGGAGCGTGGGAGAAGACGCACAGGTCTGATCCCGTATCTACGAGGAACTGCATTTTCGTCTTGCGGTCTGTTACGAAGAGGCGGCCAGAGGAGGTAGGACAGGCGCTGGCCGCTACTGACGGCTGTCCTCGGAGTTTACCGCGTTAAAACTACATGGGCTCGTACATTTATTTGATTTTGTGCCAAATCTTTTATGGTACCAGCAAATACGTGGACGAGAAGACGAACGCTGTCTGGATATGCTTCTGCGATGACTAAAAGATCGTGTTCGTGAACGTGATCTCGAGATGTTCGAAGTAAGTGCAGCAACTTGTCGTGTCAAATCCGCCATGCTCTTCATCATGGCTTCTAAAATTGCTGGATTAGTGGAATCTCGATAAGTCATGCTGGTACTGGCAACTTGTGGTGTATTGTGTGCAATTTCATGAACCTTGTCTGCCAAGTCTGCAATTTTTGTAAGTGGTGAGTCAGTCTGAGTAGCAATTACTGTTTGAACGTGCTGTGGAAGTCGACTTGACCATAGCGTGCGCATAAATTCGTCAGATATCGCCGATCCTGCCAAGCTTTGAAGATGACGTAAAAATTGCGATGGCTTACGGTCGCCGAGCTCTTCGTGCATCAGCAGTTGTTGCACTTTCTTCTCCTGGCTTGCTGATAAACGCTTTATTAGTTCCGACTTTAAGGTTTCGTATTTATTATCTTTAGGCAGGCATTTAATAAGATCTAATACTTCCGCTGCATATTGATTACCCAGCTGTGATATGACGTAATAAAATCTAGTCGTATCAGCTGTTATGTTTGCGACTATAAATTGCGCTTCTAGTTGGGCGAACCAAACATCTGGACGATCAGGCCAAAATTCGGGTACTTTTACACCAACTTTGCACAATTCTGCAGTTGTGTCGCTTTGTGACATTTTAGCGCTCTTCATTTGCTTTTGTGCGATCTTGTCAATGATTGTAAAATGTTCCGATTTTTAACGGCTTTATCGCTTGTATACGTTGTATGAATATGAATTGTCCTCGTCGTGGTCACCAATATGTGGGATGAATAACACTATCACTATAAATAAAAGTCACTTACTGTTATAATGTTTATATTCGAGTCCACATTTTTATCAGAAGTATACAGATAATCACACAATAGTTTTACAGTATATTAGCATACAAGCATAAAGAATATAGCACAAGAAGGCACATTAATTTATGAAGAGGAGAAGAAAATATAGCAGGAAAATATGCAAAAACTCTTAAGCGTATATATATCGAATGTCATGCGTAAACAAAGGAATGCTCGCACGGGGCATGCGCTTTCGCACGGGGCCTAAGATGCTGCTGCCTGTGCCATTAAGAATGTGGACGAGATTATTCCACAGATACATAATATATATGATATAGGATTAAGTTGACTAGTGCACGAAATTTACCGGTTTTAGAAAATCTGGCCTAAAATATCATTAATATTTGTTTGTTTTCAAGAACTAATTATTTTACTAAGGATTTCTAGAACCTTTACTAATATATAAGGCTCACAATTAGATCACAAAAGTCTGTCGATGTAAACGCCTTGCTTATCAAGGTTTGGATATTTGATTTGGTGTAGAAGTTATCGTCGAACATACACACAAATAATACCGCTATTCTGTCCAAGTAGATTCACACTCCAATTTGCTCGGTTCAATACTAAAAAAACCATTAAAAATGTTTATCTGCAACGTTGCTATAGTAATTCACTAATCAATCACTATTAAAAACTATCCGTATTTATCGCTTTATATTATTACAAAATTTATAATATCAACGAAGAATCAATAAGACTACAAACATGTAAATCTAATCTTTTAATTACCTAGAAAGACTTAAAATACATATGAAAAACCCACCGGATACACATCAGGTGATGATAATATGAACGGATAGATTTGGCATTAATAATATTTTCGTATATAACATATATATGAAAATATTGGTTATTTGTATTTTTTACGACGTTGTGGCGCAGCGGTAGCGAACCTGCCTTAAACGCCACAGGTCGCGGGTTCGATTCCCGCTCGGAGCATGTATGTTTGTATTAACCATGCAAGCATATTTTCCGGTCTGGGTGTATTTGTCCTTGTCATTGTGAATGTTTCCGGACCCCCGACACAGGATATTACTATCCTAATGGGGGCCGTTGAGTGTGCAGCGTTTATTATTTATTATTTATTATTTATTTTATTATACCAAAACAGTGACAAAGGCGGATGCTTGTACGGCCAGTAGCCCGCCTAATGGTACGTCATCGTAGCCTTCAGACGCATGCAGTACCAGAAGTTTAACAAGTTTCAAACGGCAACATTCTACTATACATGGAACTTCCATAACTTTTGAATTTTTGGTATTCTGTGCCCATAGGATGCCAACGGTTACTCTGCCTCTGCGTTTCGTCCGTCCGTCTGTCATCGGTCTGTATCACACGATAGGTAGTTTTGCAGAGAGCTAGTGAGTTAAAATTTTCAAAAAATGTGTATTTCTGTTGCCGCTACCACAATAAATACTTAAAATTGAATAAATTAAAAAAAGGAAAAATCAATTTTTCATACTTTTTGTTGTATCTCATGAACTGTAATAGATAAATTGTTGAAATTTGTGTAAGTTGTGTATTTCTATAGCCTATAATAACAAATATAAAAACAAATTAACTTTTAAAATTAAACCAAAACCCACACAAGAAACTTGATATTTTTATTCCGCGTGGGTACGGAACCCTGTATGTAAGATTCCGACACCCTAATGACCGCTTTTTTTAATATTCTGTGGTCCCCTCTATATAAAAATATACATTAAAAAGATTACCAGCATAAATGGCATAGTTACCAACACAGATTCTAATTGAAGATGTCTCAACTCTACTTTTTTTCTTCCAGATTATTAATAATTTCGTTCCATTTTCATTGCGTCTTTGAAACATATCCCCGCAAAACACTCAAGATTCTTCCCGCTTTTTATAGATTATTCAAATGGAACCTTAACTTCTTTCTTACGTCAAATCATAAAACGAATCTTCATGAATATAATATGCGCCTTCTTGTACGCTGTCAAATTTTACATAAAAGTATGAAATTGTTGCGATTTTATTTCTAACCTTCTACTTAATGTTACTCATGCCCTTACAGGTTTAGTGGTATACCTAATAATAATTATTATATAACTAAACTATTACGTTAAAAAGAAACAATTCTAAGTCGCATATTTTTAAAATCTTTTAATATTAAATAAAATAATCATATTCTAAAGACTGATAATAATTATCACAACATAAAACAAGTGAGCGTTTGCGTGATCATCGATTTTCAGATTGTGACTGATTGTTTTTTTTTTAAGTAATCCGCTATATGAATTTAAGTTTGCCAAGTGTGTTAAGTTCTCATTTTGTGCTCGTTATGTCTATTGCTACACGTTATATTATATTCATCAATGCCTTCATTAATTAAAAATTTTGACTAAACGATTATCTCTCTCATTCTCTATAATTTTTTGACATAAAAAGTTCTATAGAACAGCTACAGTTTGGTTTTTATTCTTGAGCCATAAAAAGTATATAAACAGTCTGTAAAACAGATTTACTGTTATGTTATAAATTATTAACAAAACCGCAATATAAAATTCTTGATTTTAAATTGGAAAATTTAAATCAGTTTTCAATATTTCAAACGTAACCCCTAAAAAGTCAGCAATAGGGTGAATGAAATAAAAACAAGGAGTGGATTGGTGTACGTAATTCGATTATCATACATTGTACATCTTGTATGGAGTTCGTTAATCAGCGAACGAGGGTTACATTTTGTTTTCAATGCACAGATTTAGTGAGTACCGACGAATGGGATACTCATTCCGAAATAATTTAATATAAGTACAATGTATTTCAAATCAAATTGGACGACAACAAAATTGAGCAATTTATTTTGTATTTAAAAATTTGACATAAAATAATAAATGTAATTTAAATTGGGAAAAAGTAAGACATGTACTTTATTATACTAATAATTTTGCGTTTTCCTCAAAACGCCTTTTCGTTACCTTCTTAAAAGTCGTGGGCCAAAACCGCCAACCCTTAAGGTCTCGTACCATCGTTGAGTAAACATTATTAGGTCATTATTTCGTTGCTTCACAATCTCTAACGGATTGGCGAAGCGATGACTCATATGATAAATTGTTTATATTGATAAAGTAAATATCTATATATGTTTTAGGATTTGTGATGTTTGATAAAGAAAAAGAAAAAAAAATCACAACAAATTTCATATTATTAGTTAATGATTTAAACAATTCTTAATGATATTGGACAAATATAGGGTTTTTGTAAAAACACGAGTCGCTCTAGTATCATTGATTTCCTTAACTGTTCCTAGTTTTATTCTTTGATCTTTGAATTATTATATCATAGTATTAATTAAATAACTCTACGACAATAATAAAGAATATAAGTTAAATATTACTTAGCACGGTATAACTAAGGTAAGGTAAATATAAAATGCAAAATTTCTATGCCGCTTGATATGTTGAATTGAATTGAAGTTAACAAACGTAAATAATGTTAACAATGCATTTAAGTATCTTTTAGCAGCTTAGTGTCAATCAAGATTTAAATCATAGGGGATAGTTGCTAAGTGAAACGTCATCAGAAATCCATTTAAAAAATTTATTTGTGATTAAACTTTAGTGTAAAAATTAGGAAATGTATGAAAATAAATACAATATTTTCGTTTTTAATCAGTTTTTTTTTTTAAGAAATACATAGACCAATTATGTCTACAGATTTTAAAATTATTTTGATGAGAAATTATACAGAATATTAAAAATATTATATCCAAAAAAATACAGCTCCAATTTTACTGAATTGAAGACTGATCATTGACTTATTAAATTCTTAAAACAACACATTTATAAAAAAAAAGTAAACAGTAATATCCGTACTTTCACGGCATTGCAAATTATCAGCAGTAATATGTAATGTCGAGAAATTACGATTCATGTGACAAAGGTACAATTGTCAGTACAAAATGCCTGAGATTCAGGTGTCTATACACTTGAATTGTTTCCAATGGTGCATATGTGATCGGATTATGGTTAAAGCAAGGAGACATGAAGCCACAGTTATATAATATCCGCATGGATTGTGACCGCTCATCCGCTGTCAAAGAGGATTAGTGCGTTTAAATACCAATAGTATAATTATTAGTTTCTAATTATTATTTCCTAGATAGATTATAGGTAACTAGGCTTCTGACAGCGGCTTCGCACGCGTGAATAACGGTTTTTAATACAAACTCTGATCAGACAATATTACAAACTTTTGAATGCCATATTTATTTATATCGAATGAACAGCCTAATAAATAAGTTTCAAGCTTCTAGCTCTAAAAATGATGATACTTTTATACAACTTTTCATTCCCGCTTTCAACCCTTTACAACACTTTTTTCACATTAAAAAGTAGCCTATGTCCTTTCTCAAGCTCTAGACTACCTGTGTACCAAATTTTATCTATTATTTACATCGGTTCAGTAGTTTTAGAAAGCGCGACAGACAGATAGACAGACAGAAAAAGAGAAAAAGAGACAAAGCTCAGCTCAATAGAATGTAATATTTATTTTTGTTGTGGTGTTTTTCATTCTTGTAAACAGTCCCCCAGTTAAGTATTGGGTGCCTTGCGCGTATTGAGTTATCTGTAGGTATAGTTTATTTTAGTCATATATTCTATACAAATACTCTATACTCTGTTTATGTATTTTATATTTTGTTTGTCTGTATATTTTCGCAATTTAACCACTGCATCTAATATAGATGAAATAAGACAAAAAGAAAGATTTTGTCTTAATGAAGGATATATTTAAAAAAAAGAATATATAACTTGATCAAAAATAAATAGATTTTGGGACCAATGGGCTGTAGTACAAAAACTTAAAAACAAATCTGAAATAAAATGTCATTTAATAATTTAATATTCCCAATTTAGTGAACTTGTGAACCAATTTGGTAACAAACATTTGCCAATATACCAATGTTTGTTACCAAAGCTACGAATAAAACTACGTATTTTCTTATAATGTTTTCTTAATTATGACTTTGGTATTACATCCAGCATTCCATGATTATGTTAGACGCAGGCATGCATTGTACGGGATGCGTTTCAGACAGGTGTTTGGTTACGATTGTGGTTTGTACGCGATGTTCGCCGCTGACCGCACATGCCACACGACTATCTCTTGGCTTGACTATATTACGACTAGAGGACGACACGATAAAACGAATATATTATATAAATTAAGACTTATAATAAAACAAAAGCATCTAGTGGTATCGTTTAGGCATCGGTTTCATAGTACGATAAGTTTTCATTGTAAAAGTTAATGAATAAAAAAAAAACAAATGTTAATTAAAAAATATAGGCAGTATTTAAAATTTGTCATGTCACTTCTTGTTAAGGTTTAAAGATAATTTTTAATGACTAGGCATTCATAATTTATTATATATATATTCACAATCTCTTCGTATACTAAATAAATATAATACTAATATTATATTTTTGCAGACAATAAAGGTGGCAAAAAGGCTGCCTAATAGTTAGATGCTGGCAAAACCAGTAGCATAACAAGTGTGCATTGCCGACCCCAGAGGTGGAAAGTCTAAAAGGTAGAAAAAGAAAGGAATGAAAAAGTACTGCTACTTAGGTTAGTTCCCCCGGTCGAGTCAGCCTAAAACTTAACTTAACTTAAAACAGCCTAAAATTTCCGGAAGAAATACACACAAGAAGATATCTAACCATATCGTATCTGAATCGTCACGTATTGTTGAAATGGGATATTCATAGCACGCCGGACATTCTGAATCAATGCCATTAGGCGATTCACACAACATTAGTCCGAGAATAGAAACTGTTCGTTACGCTTACTCCAATTGAAGCTTTTACACTAACCGATTATTCTTTACGCTGCGAACGAAGCTATTATCTGCAATATTACCGCTATTAGTGTGTTTTTAGACAAATATTTTTTTGAGAATAATGACACCCGTAAACAATCATCAATCAATGGTCAAATATTTATGTAGCTAGAAGCGAATTCACATTCTACAATTTATTCATAAACTGCCAAACTCTTAATCTATATTTAGATTCGTCGTAGTGATATATAAGTTTTACACAAAATACTTATTTGGCGAGGAGAGTGTAAGCAAAGGCGACAATAAAATTTGCAGGATTAAGCAAAATGTGAAAGTGATTGCAATAAAGCAGAGCGAGTAAAACAAATTGCGATACACACACATAACATTAAAAGCTCCTTACATTTCCTACATTTCGAGTGCGGTATTAAAAAGCATTTGGGAATGTTTGCTAATTCTCGGCAGAAAAGAACAATCGCGGCGCGTGAGTGCTATGTGTGGTGCATTACTGGAGTCGTGTGGTGCAAGTCACGTGATTCCGACTGTTTATTTATTTTTTTCAATTAAATTCAACCAACATGGTTAATTTGATTCAAACTCAAATTAGGGTACTCCTTAGTTTAAACTGTTATTGCACTTGCTTATTTATCGTCAAAACAAAAATCTTAAAATCGTTATGGAACGTTTATAATGGCATATCTTTTAACTAAAATTATATATATATTTTTTTTATTATTTATATCATAAGTTTGTGTTAATTTAGCAATAATATATAGCATTAATACTAAATTAATAATTATGCAATAATTAATATGTAATAATTATATTGAGAAAAGCATAACAATCAGGAGTCCCTCAGGGCTCCGTACTAGCTCCCGTCCTATTTTCTCTTTATATAAATGACATTCCGAGACCGACCAAAATTGTTCATCTAGCACTCTTCGCGGATGACACCGCTCTTTACACGACCTCTGTATCAGCTTCCGCCCTTACCAGGCGTCTCCAATCTGCAGCCGATGCCCTAGGAAAATGGTTTAAATCTTGGAGGATTGAAGTCAATCCCGAGAAAAGCGTAGGTGTCCTTTTTAAAAAACCCCGCATTAGGACTTACTGGCGATCCGGTCCACCTGGAGTTATCACCTTGTTCGATCATCCCATCCCATGGAAAGATAAAACCAAATATCTAGGCGTTATACTCGACAACAGACTCACCTTTGAAGCTCATATCCGCAAGGCACGTGATAAAGCAGCGTTCGTTTTGGGAAGATTGTATGCGATGTTGGGCAGGCGGAGTAAACTGTCCCTTAGAAATAAGGTGACATTATACAAAGCCTGTATACGTCCCATACTGACCTACGCGAGCCCTGTTTTTCACACGTCCACGCCAGAAGAATTAATCAATTACAAATAATTCAGAACCGTTTCTTACGCATGGCCTCGGGCTGTCCGTGGTATGTTCGCAACGTAGATCTCCATAGAGACTTTGAAATCGATTCGATCCCCAAACATTTGAAGCGCTTATCGCAAAACTATTTCGATCAAACTACTTTCCATCCAAATCCTTTGATTAGATATGCTTGTATCTACACAGACCGATGTAACCAACCGACAAAAGTAAGGCGTCCTAAGTACGTCCTGCAAGACCCTGACGATAGGATTACATTAGAAAATGCCCTTACACAGCACAGACACGCACACAACACCGTCCACGCCGGCGAGGACGAGGTCCTTTGTTTTGCACGTCGCGTCGCGCTCACACCGTCGGGTGAGTCTATCGTATAGAATGCGCTCGGGGCGCTGCCTCCATCTCCGATGACGTCCTTAGCCGTGGTTCGGCTGCGCAGGAGGCACCCTAAGGACGGAATCAAATTTGAGCCCCGTGAGGGCTGTCCCTTTATCACGGCTGAGTCTCAGTACTCGGCCCCCCGCCCGGTGACGCTGTCAAGGCCAGTAGGGCCAACAGCAATACACATTCGGAAAAAAAAAAAAAAGCATAACATTTTTATACGTACTGAAAAGCTTATCAATAACATTCTGTAACAAAGAATAGTACAGGATAAAAATTGTAACAACAACACATATATTTAAACCAAAATTCAAATGCATAAAGTATGTTAAAATGTGAGAAAAAATTTAATTTCGTTGGTAATTATTACTTCAATGTTAAACATCTAATAGTCGGCTTAGTTACAATTGAAGTAACTAATTGTAATATCCAATTATCACATATATTAATTACAATGGGGTACCTGTATAGAGATTAAAGAAAAAAAACTAAACACGCCAACAGCACATAACTTGGATTGAACAATTACTAGGCAGAGATTAGGGAGAAGCGACCAGTAGATATACAAAACACGAGCCAGGCTTTCCACTACGGCATTGTCCATTATTAACTTCCTGTATACACCTGCATTTAAAGACGGCCATCTTTTATTTTATTCTTTCCTCTCAGTATTGCTGCGTTTACAAACGGTAACGTTGCGCTTCGAATTTCCCTCTAAGTGCACGCTAAAGCCAAAGCTCTAATAATACGTACTTGACTTGTATACGGTAAGTGTACACGAACACAAAGCAGCTTAGTTCATCTGTCGAAAATACAATAAAATCTCAAACATATTTTTCTTCAAATTTCTGATAAAATATTGTTATCATTAATTTATTGAATTAAAATTCATCTTTTACAGAATTTTCATAATTTATACTTATATGACATCTAGTATTTAAAAATTCGTTAGATTAGATACGACGTTGATTTTATATTTAAAAATTAAAAATCTATATACAAGGTGGACGGATGACCTGGTAAAGGTCGCAGGACTCCGCTGGATGCAGGTGGCGCAGGACCGGTCATTGTGGCACTCTTTGGGGCAGGCCTATGTCCAGCAGTGGACGTCGTTCGGCTGACATGATGATGATGATATATACAAGTATGAAATATTATTTTAAGCTGAATTCAAAAATGGAAGAAGTTATCAATTGGGTTGTGTTATTTATGTTATTTAAGAAGTTCGTCATTTATTAATACAAAAATGTCATACTTGGAATGATATACCTTCTATTGGGCCTGTTTGAAGCGGGTGTTTTTTTTTCGAATCGAACCAATAAGCAAGAAAAGTAAATAATTTTGTCGCAATTTAAATCCTTTTAAACTGCAATATTATAATTAAATAGATGTATACATATCAAAATCACTTAAATCTGATAGTGACAGTGAATCAAAGGGGAATGTCATTCCCCTTCTCCGTGTCTGACGTTTATCTGATGGACCGTGGACAGCGTCATCGCGATGTTTACTGTGAAGATAAGCGTGACCAATTTGAGGAGGACGCATCACCGGATATGACAAGAAGTGCTAAGTTGTGTGTATACACATACTAAGTATATATAAAAGGGGTTGCTTTGACCGTTGCTTCAACAAATATCAGGTTTCATTTGTGTTGTATACCTACCTACTAATTAAAACCGAGGTAAAACTCTTTTATACAGCTGAATAGTTTTCCAACGTACTACTATAGAAGTATACAATCAATTGCAATAATTATATACATTGAAATACCAAATTAAATTCCCCAATTTTTTAACTTGAAGTCCTCGACTTTTAATGTCGATGGTTGTGGGTTAAGTTCCCACTTGGAACAGTTTATATGAACCATACAAATATTTGCTCTGTTGTTATGTTTTCGGACCTCCAACACAAGATATAACCATATATTATTTATTTAAATATTCAATCAAAAAATCACAAAACAAGATTTGTATATTGAAGGTTACTGTTAGATATTCTAAAAATGTATACTTTCTCTATTAGCACAGCTATTTATCTAAATAAAACTTAACTTCGACTACGATTGCATTTCATGTACCAACGTCTTAGAAACTTCTCCCTCGGCCATCGCATTGACCTAGGTCGGCCTCCTTAGCCATTACTCATTGAAAACTATTCCGCTCTAAGTGGTTACCCGGGTAGTGACCAGTCATGCGATAACTGCATCAACATCCTTGCGGGTGGGGGACATTTTGAATTTCGTATGTCGGATGTCGTTCCGGCGCGAACTAAATGCAATGTTGTGATGATTCTTTATATTTGAAATTCGTCCCTTAGTTGGGTTTAACTTTTTATTGTCATTGAACAGGATGAATTATTATCACCACCGACGGCTTCGCTGGCATTAATATAGTCGCTATAACGGACGACCGTCAACGACCAAAAAAAGTTATTTTACTATTCCATAACACGTCCCGTAGTTCCATACCACCA
This sequence comes from Hestina assimilis, assembly GCA_023373885.1. Taxonomy (NCBI): domain Eukaryota; kingdom Metazoa; phylum Arthropoda; class Insecta; order Lepidoptera; family Nymphalidae; genus Hestina; species Hestina assimilis. The sequence continues at coordinate 7,043,530 of CM041755.1, read as the reverse complement.
GAACCATTTTTTTATTGATAAAAGTATCCTACAAATATATAACTTAATCCAGCTTATAAACTATATTATGTTTTCCAAATCTTATACAAATAAGCTTGATGTGTTTTTGCATGACAGTGTAATGTGTAACGTATTTCCAAAAAAAAACAAAGTTTCACGTTGATTATAATACTTACTATAAACTATAAATAGGTATTTTTAATTTCATGTTTTTCTCCATTGGTACATTGTCCCATACTATACTGAAGATTTTTGTCTATTCAGCGAGGAAATACAGCTTCATGGCAACATCGCGTGGACATGATCTGCATAGTAATTATTTCTAAATAATAATTTAAATTGTATATAATTCGTAATATTTGTTGTCAATAAAAATAAATCACAACCAAAAAGTAATACCAACCCAAAACTAAAATATCATTGTATCGTAGACGAATTTTGCCTCCACGGAGTCTATTATTTACCTAAGTTTTTACCTAAGTTAAAGACTCGAGATACAAACTAAGTTCGCCAAAGTAAGCAAGTAACAGAGAACGTCAAAACAATTTATCATCATTCATTAGTACCCCTCCGATATATCAAGCGCGTGTCTCCTGTGACCGGATTTGCAAAGGGTTTAAGTTCAAGGGATCCATTGCTTTACTTATAATGCTTAAAGACTTTGTCTATGATAAGATGAACGTAATTATTAAGAAGAAGTATTAGTAATAAGAAACTGTTGTCCATATTAGTTATATTAATCAAAACATAACCTTTTAACGAGGCATGAAGAAGCACCTTGCCGGTAGGCAGGACAGTTTGCCTTCTGCAACGTTATACGCTACACACTCAACGGCCCCTATTACGATAGTTATATCCTGTGTCGAGAGTCCAGATACATACACAAAGACACGGACAAATACACCAAGACTGGAAACGTGCCTGTAAATTTTTACTCTACTACCACTTACCATCAGATGGAGTAAAGTCATTTTCCCAACAATGTAGATTTTTTAAAAAAGCTAGAGCTTATTACATAATTAAAATGTCATAAATTATTAAATCAAATTCCACACATTAACATAGAACGCAAGTCGATATGCCTGTGTAGTTTAACTTCGCTAATGGGTCTGGCTTTGAACCATTATAGATGAGCCGAAAAGCATTATTCCTATGGGATGAGGGCTGAAAAATAAATTTTCTGTTACTACATATTTAATAATAAGTATTTTAATCTTTATTCATGCTGTATAAAATGATAATGTTACAAAGGCTACATAAAAATTGCCGTGTTAAGTGAATAAACTATTTAAATAATGTTTGAAACGATTTTTTTCCATTTCAGATTCCATGTTTTCCATTTCGGCGCCATAGGTCTACTGCTAATCTTTTTCAATACTTACTAATGAAAAAATTCACAGCATACATTGAAAGATAAAACAGGAGTGTTAGTTTTTCTCACACTGATAGAACACAACCATATACATAGATGCTCCGGTGTCACGTCGAGATTTGAGGAAACTTAATACTTCCTTGGTCGACCTGCAAATTCATGCCAAAAACAAGCAAGGCTGTACATAAAAAGGACACTACATATTTGGTAACATGCATTTTATCATGCCTTGTTTTGAAATATGCGTTATCTAACAATTACAAGTTTTAAAATTTTGTCGTGGTCGTTTAACCCTTTTTAAGCCTTGGTTAAGTGTTTTATTTTTGTTCCGTTGACTGTATTTTTAATAGATCACCAACATTTAAAGTATTACAAATAATATCTGGGAACGAATTTAAAAAAATATATAAAATATTATTCATTTCATATACATCGAAGTCTTTTACTAATGTTATTTAGATAATTGAAATAATTATTCAACGTTACTAAGATAAAAATTCTGAAATGAATCTGGATCCTATTTACATTACAAAAATTAATAGTTAATAATTCGTAGATAAAATCTATTATAAAATATTTCATTTCACAAAAACAATGCTTAAATGCTGTGCAAGTTGAGGGAGTCTGATATAAAACGTGTTCATGCACGTAAAGTACTCGTAGCACGCCATCTACCGTGTATAATGTGAAGCAAATTGTTTACAACAACCCAGTTTCCTATGGAAACTATTTAATTCAGTTGCCGTCGAAACTAAGTTGCCGAGACAAGTGGAAGCACTCACGGGAGACCAGAGTTCTGTACCCCTCTTGGAACTGATTTACCTATATTATAACAAAATTATTAAGAAATTAGGTTTGTTAACGTTATATGTATGCATAATAAACTTACGACTTACTAATGATTTGTCATTGTATATCTGCAGCCATAGAGTAATAAAGTCTATTGAATATATAGTTCTATACCTGCAACTAATTATATGAAATATTTTTATATTTAAACAGCTAAAATAGCGCTTTATTAAAAATTTAAACATTTTATATTAAGCTCTTTGGACAATGAACATTAAATTCAATAAAATAAAAAAGTTATAAAATAAAATCGCAGACGCGAAAAGCAGAAGGGGCGCCGGGCGCTCGATTGATGTTTTCAACTGTCGCGTGATGCTAAATCCGGATGAATACTTAACCGGCCGGACATTTAGGCCTTGTATCCACTGTTTACTTTAGCAAGCTATATCTCATTTGTTATCGTCAAAAAATTCAATTAAAATGCACAGTTACCTGAATAATTATTATTGTATTCATTTGATTAGTTGTACTGTCATTATTAATTATGTATATCAGCATTCGTGTATCCTAAATTAAAATTTAGTATTATAATAGGCTAAGGCTGTAACTAAATATAAAAATTATTGCAATTATGTAAGCTTAATAACATAATAATCGTAAAGATTGAGTTAGTCAATTAAAATATTTCAAAAAGCCGAGATGACCACAAATGTAGCCATTCGGTTATGAGTTTTCAAATACTTAATTTGTGTTTCAAATTTAACGGTGAAGGAAAACATCGTGAGGAAACCTGCATGTCACGAATAAAATTTAAGACATGTTTGTATGTATATGCTGGTGGGCTTAAAAGGTCCGCTTTGCTAGCTATCAGCGTACGTTGGTGAAAAACTCGTAAAGTGACAGCTCGTCAGCCGCGTTTCAATGTCAGCCAGCGTATAACCATTTGTATCCTAAAGGCCGGCAACGCATCTGCATGTCCTCTGGTGTTGTAAATGTTCATGGGCGGCGGTAATCGCTTAAAATCAGGTGAGCCTCCGGCCGTTTGCCCTCTCTGATATAAAAAAAAATAGAGGTATATGACGATATAACTTATGGTAGGTGGACGATGAGTTTTAACCGACACGTAATTGCAGTAACAAGGGTGCTCTAACGTTATTTAGTCCAGCGACTTTAAATGTCCACGGTCGTGTCACGTTCGTTACATTTAATTATAATTATTTTTCAATTATTTTTGCAACGTTACCAACGTCCCTACTCCCTAGCGTTACGTTAAAAGATTTTTTAAAATAAATTAGCATCGTTTTGTGCTGCAGTTAACACATTATTAAATTACGGACAAAGTTACTATTTAATTTAAGAAATTTCAACATTTTACTAGTATAGCCCATTAAAATTGAAAGTTAATCAAATTTTTGGGATCGGGATTGTTTTACGATATTATCTTTAAAATTTTCTTGACAATTGACAATATCTATAAAAACACAACGCTTTTCCTTAAAAAATACGAAGAAAAAATTGATGTTTTTCTTTTCTGTCCATAAGAAAATTGAAAATATTTTTTTACTGGTGTGGTATGTCAAAATTGTCAACGTAATATCGTTGTCTGACTCAATTATCCCTTGAGCCGTCAGTCACATGGCGTGGGATCGATACAGTTATGTGTAAACTATGGGTAAGCCCGGGTTCACGTCGCGATAATCTTTGCATCGACAACGCCAGCACGCACACGATAACGATCCTATCGTATCTGTGATACAATATCGTTGTTCAAATCACTTGAATTAAGCGTTACTTATATTGTTTTTATCGCAATCTTTTATAATAATAATAATAATAATAATAATTTATTTCAATCAACGTAGATCATAACATAACTAGTACAAAAATCCTATCTAATAATAATAATACCTAAAAATAATATAATAAATTATTTTATAATTTAAAAGCAATAATAATAATAATAATAGCAATAATATATGTTAAAAGTGATTGAATTATATGAAAATAAAAATATTGAAAAAAGTAAAATTTTAAAATACCAATTTATTTAATGAGCTTCAAAAAGTAAATAATATACAATGTAGTAATTTATTTTGAAAAAATACTTAGAAATTACCTATTTGATTCAATCACAATTAACAAATATCAAAAGCTTTATATATTATGTTACTTATGTAGTCAATAAATGAATCCTATTACAATTATTCATATATTCACAATCAAACCGGGCTGAAAACATCTTTAGGATGCTGTTAGAGCTGCCCTGAACTCTGTTTATGAGGGATGTACATCTCTTTCTTATAGTAGTATAAAAACAGTCAACACGAGCCTCCGCAAACATTCCCGAAGCACTACAAAACCTGGGCATCCCCATCAGCATCCTAAAAGCATTATTGTATTGTACTCTTATAGCACTGTATTGCCTTTGAGTATAATCAACCCAGAGATTGCTTGTATAAAAAGATGTACAATAAGCTTTAAAAAGCATCACCTTGACTTCTTTGGAACATTTTAAAAATCTGTTGACGATCATGTTAGCTCTCACAGATAACGCTCTGCGTTCTCGCTCAATATCAGCGTTATCTTTGAGATCAGAAGTTACCACGTGTCCAAGATATTTAAATTTAGTGACTAATTTTAATGGTGAGCCTTTTAGTTTTATTTGTGGTATATTGGTGTAACATTTATTTTTGACCCCAAAGACCATAGCTTCACTTTTAGATACATTATATTTTAAGCCATGATGAGCAGCGTAATTTTCTAAGTCATAATGAGTTTCTGCAAGCCACATATAGAGGCACTCAATAACACCATATCATCAGCATAACTAATATTGTTAACGCATACACCGTCTATATGACAACCGACATGGGTACTGCTAAGCTCCTCTATAAGAGCGTTAATATAGAGGTTGAATAGCTTAGGAGAGGTCAGTCCTCCCTGCCTTACCCCGCATTCCAGCCTGTAAGGGTCCGATAATTCTCCTGCCCATCTCACTACATTTAACTGATTTTGATACCAAAATTTAAAAATATTTATTAATTGAACCGGTAATTTAATGTCATTTAATTTTTGCCATAACATGTCATAATGTACTAGATCAAAGGCCTTGGTCAAATCCAAATAACACGCATAAATATCTGTTTTTCGATCCATATAATATTTAACAGTTTGTTTAAGACTTAAAATCGCACTTTCTGTCGATAAACCTTTTTTGAAACCAAATTGATTATCGTGTAAATTTAAATATTTATCTAACTGGGAATTAAGCAGACTGTCAAATACTTTAGTGAGGATGGTCGCCAGAGAGATAGGCCGGTAATTGTTTTTATTGCTTATATCTCCTGTCTTATTTTTAACAATTGGCACCACCACAGTCTTCATCATGTCCGATGGCAAGTAAGAGTGACAAACACAGAATGTGTAGAACATAGCGAGCACTCTTGGTAGATGCGGACCAGCATACTGAAGGTGTTCAATACTTAGACTATCATGACCAGGTGACTTACCTTCCGACATGGATTTAATGACATTTTTCACATGTTTAGCAGTGAATGTAAGGCACAAATCCTGATCATGTGATTTCAAGTTCTTAACGTCTTCCCAATGTGGTGGCCCCAATGACGAAGTTACAATAAAATTAGTTTTAAAAAGGTCTGCAATATCTTTATTATCACTTATGCCTTCAATGCTCACAGGAAGGCTCTGCTTGCTATTGAGTTTATTGGTTGCTTTCCAAAAATTTTTAAAGTCACGCTTAGCATGATGCTGTGTTATAATATCTAACTTAACTTGTTCTTTTTCTTTTGACACCATTTTAAGCGCGATTTAAATATCTTCCTGCTCTCTCGCATTTCATCAAAGACTAGCCCAAATGATGGCTTACCACATCGTAACCAATACTTAAATTTAGATTGAGCTACCCTATGAGCATCTTTGACATGTTTGTTCCAGCCCGTGACGTGTTTTTGCTGTTTCTTTTTATCGTACTCAGTCACATAACTAACAGTGGCAGATTTTGTTAAGATATTAGTTATATCCCTATATAGTGTATCTATAATATATTTATGATTATTAATATTACATCTACAATATTTACTACATTCACGAAACTGTTCTGGAAAATCAATAAATTTCAAATTTTTATGACATTCTGTATTAAATACATTTATTTGTTCGGGTTTCCTAACACCCCATATTACCTTATTTCTTAAGTGTTTGTTATTATTTAGTACGGTTGGTTTAACGAAATGAATTTTGCATTCTATTACTAAAGGGAAATGGTCTGACCACATAACACCATATTTTACATAAACATCTATAATCGAATCCATGGCCGCTTTGGTGACAAGACAATGATCTAACCATCTCTTTGATCCATAAACTTCACTTACAAAGGTGTATGTACCTAAATGTAATCCTAACTTATCTACATCTGTACACAACCAGTCTTGTTCGTCACAAAAACACATCATCTCATTATAAAATAATTCACCCGGATGAGCGTTAAAATCTCCCAATATATAAACCGATTCTGTGTTGCTATTGTTTATAATTGCATTCACCCTGCTTAAACAATCCGTAAAATCCGCTAAATTATCCAATTTGTCCGTAGGCATATATACACTGAATACCAAAAATGACCTTTGATTTATCATTATTTTTATCGCGCAAATTCGCGGATTATCACATTCAACAACTGACACACTTTTAAATATATTTTTATTCCATAACAACGCAACCCCTCCGTGCGGCCGACCGCTTACCATACCCGCGGCCGTGTCCACTGCAGACGTTCCCGTATACTCGAAGTTACTGTCGATGGTGCTAAGAAATGATACGTCATCTGGATACAACCATGTCTCTTATAATGCAATTATGTGTGATGTCTTACCCAATTGTCGTATACATTCAATAGATCGTTTTACATTTTTGCAATTGAAAGAGACCAAATTAAATAAAGAAAATGAATTGTAATTCGTATTATCCATAGTAATTTCCAGTAGTGCCGATCTCTTTAGTTCCTGTTGTAAGGTTGTTCTCAGAAGTCCGATGCTTAAAATGCACAAAACGACGGAAAATAATGCCCTTTGGCCACAACGAGTCATTGAGAAACATTGCAAGCCTTTGTTTTGACACAAAAAATTTATAAGCTTTGTAATCTTTTTCTTTTTTAATTGAGATCTTCTCCAGTCCAATTTTCTCTTTAGTTTTAGTGTATATATAATCAATTATATTCTGTTCAGTCGTATCTTGGTGCACATTAGTGATAAAAATCGGAACTTTAGCTTCTGCAGCCTTAAAATTTCCTTCATTTTCACTTGCACAGCCCATTTTGCCTCGATAACGATAAAAAGACTTAGGTTTTCTATGCATCACAATATTCCATTCGCCCTCGCTATCTTCTTTGGCATTTGACTCTTTCAGAGTTCTATTAATCGCTGTTTTAAGCTCATCATGGTAGTTATGGGTGTTCGGTGTTGAAAGTGGAGTTAATGATGGTGGTGGTGGTGGTGGTGGTGGTGGTGGTGGTGGTGGTGGTGGCGGCGGTGGTGTTGTTGTCATCACCGTCTCCTCTAATAACAACGGCGCTACTTTGCGTGCATATGTACTTGATTTACTATTGATTCTCTGATATATTGATGATGAACATTCACTTTGTACAGGTGATGATGTACAACTAGCATAGTTATTACCAAGGTCAGGTATGTGTTCCCTGTCGATGTAGCCACCTCGTTTAGTATTTATGTTCGATTCGAAATGATTCTGAATATATTGATTACTTTCTGATGTTGGTAGTGTTTTTAAAATTTCCATTTTCACATTATCCAGCTGTTCGTTAGTTACATATTTTGTTTTAATATCTTTTATTTCTGTCTGTAAGAGTACCAAATCCTTGAGCAGTTTCGTAACGTCTAGGTGATCGAAAGTTACTGGAGGAAGTTTTTCTAAATCGCGTGCAACAAATACTGGTAATAGCTCTGTATTCGTACCTTTATATAATGATATTATGTCCGCCAAATCACGATCTTCTTTACCCGATTTTTTACGGTTTATCTTGCGTTTTTCTGTTGGTAATGATTCAAACAGCAGCGATTTCGATCGTTTAATCTCGACATCACTAAAATTTGATTTGCAAATTCGAGTCAATGAAACTTCATCAATCACTGATATTTTATTCTGAACGTAAGCTAATAATTCATCTATCACAACATTGCAAGAATTGCATTTCACTATCGACGACATATTTATTTTATATTTTATTTATAAATTATTTCTCCACAAAAAATAAACAGCCATCATCGCTGTTGCCTAGCAACCAATCCAAAATTTACAAAATTATTAATAATTTATGCAATTTACAAAATTAGTAAATAAAATGTTTTTAATTTGTCTAAAAGAGTATTACCAAAAAGTTGCAGCAATTTTAAAAGGATTATTATTCCGAAATTTAACATAACCAAATTTATAGGCAAAGTGCTTTCTGATTAAACTCATAAAAGTGTAATGGAAGAGGTAAAAGAATTGAATCCCTTAATGGACATCCTTTTAACACATTAACACGTTTAAATTTCATAAAGTGGGGATGGCGGCAAACCATCGTTATACAGAAAATATACGAAACCCAAGCGAAAACCGATGTGTATTTGATCTGAAATTTGTTCGACCGTATATAGATTTTTATACGAGTTTTAAAACAAAAGTTTAGAAATTCAATATAGTTAGTCCATTTTTTTTATAACAAACTGTGATTGGTCGCTTTCAGCGGATTCTTCTTCGCTTTACAATCCTTTTTCGCTTTTAGAAGATTTGTATAGGTATTGAATATTTTGCATTGAAACTATGCTTTTTCCAATATCACAAAATAAAAAAATTTTACCTCGAAAGAATCATATTATCCATTTAAATTTTTGTCCATTTTTAAACTAAGTTATTTCAAAATACTTATTTCTAAATCTAACATAGTAATATATGCATCGAAACGTTGCTACATGAGATAAGGTGTTTATCAAAATGAGTATTAAAAATAGTAATCGATTTCTTAATCTCATTGAACCTATTGACACATTTGTGTGAATATTAGTTTATAATATTACAGTGAGTCAATATTCCTATCTATCTATACAATACAATACAGTCTATATTTTTTGATGTGTAAAAAATGTACGGGTATTACCAGTTATCAACAATTGCAATTTTATCTTATCATTCTATTTAACTGCCTTACGATTAGTATAATATTTATTGAAGTCTCCAAACAGAAACAACTCACTAATTCAAGCCAATGCTACTATACAGAAGTTTGCCGAAAACCGGATTCCGTTAATCCAAGCCACATAACCTATATGTTCTATCATTGAAGAGCCTTCGTGTATGTACTGAACTTGTATCACATTGCGTTGATCCTCACAGCCTCTTGAGCCTTGACATCACGCAGTCGTAGTCAGCTCGAGTTGATATCGAGTATCGTGAAATCCATGCAAGTATCGAGTGAAACTCTCAGTGCTATACGAGCGCATACTTGGAAGACCGAAATTCGATTAATACTTAAGCGCACCACTACTCACTCGATTTCGAGTTGACTGGAATTCGACGAAATCCGGTGCATTTGGGTGTTTATAGGTACACTACAGAGGCTTTACTTCTAAGCAGTTTAAAGTTTCTATAATGAAATAATCATAACACTTAAAAAATTTCCAAAGTTTTTACCAATTACAAAACTATCGATATGGTTAAAGCAAGCAACAATACACATTAAGTACCGTCTGAGGATTCGATTACGAAGTTCTCGCATATTTTTCGATTAAAATAAGCGACGGTGGTGTAGTGTAAACAAAATGATCGTAAGCGCACTAGTTAACACTCGGGTTGGTAATCGGTTCCATTGGGGCACGGGCCGACGCCGACGAACAGCTACGCCAATTAGAATCAGCACGTAACCCGGCGTCATCACTGCCACATTGCCAAGTCTGACGCATAAAACGAACTAAAGAACGTTGTTTAAGTTTTTTTTTTTTCAATAATTAGTAACCGATTTCAAAAGTTACGGTTGCATTTTTATTTAATGTTTGTTACCACGGAACTTAAAACGGAAAGGCTATCTAATCAAAGGCTAAGCGAAACTATATTTAATCATTAATCTCTTCCAGATTGGTCCCATATAAATACTTTGTGATGATCTGACCAAGGAGTTTCATTCTACATCTTCAAGATAACAGAAAGTTTAAAATATAAGAGCAAATAATCTAAGATCATCGTTATTGTGTACCTTTATTGTTTAGAACTATATTTTAATGTGATAGGTCGGTTGAACTCTGTTGAAATGTTATTTAAGCAGTAAGCAATAATTATAATCCAAAAATAAAGTAATATTTACACAGTTATAAAATAATATTTCTTACTGAGTCCGAGCTAAAAGAGGCCGGCTAGATAGGTACCGCCGCAGTATTAGACATTCTACCGCAAAACAGTAGTGTAGTTTCGTTATTGAGTAGTTGTATGTTCCGGTTTTAAGGACTCTGTAGCTAGTTTCCCGGCGTCGGGATGTGAAGACCCCATCGCCCGCTGTTGGGATAACCTCTGTCACAGCAGAGATTATTCCACCAGTGCAATCAGTCACACTGGTGGTAGGTCTTTTGTTGCAAGAGGCTGGCTAGGTAGGTACCACCGCAGTGTCAAATATTCTGCCGCCAAATAGTAGTGCTTAGGCATTTCTGTGTTCCGCTTTAAAGGGCACTGTACGCTAGTGAAATTACTGGGCAGAGGAAATTTAAGAACCAATATCTCGAGGTTGGCAACGCGTGAGTGGCACCTACTAATGGCGTTGCAAGCGCCCAAAAGGCTACGGCAACCACTTACCATCAGGTGGGCCGTATGCTTGTTTGCCAACTTGTAACATTAAAAATAAATAAAAATAAAACGATCTACGACATTTTAGCCCTGCGAGTCCGGCTAAATTTTTATCGAATAAATTAGTCATACCAGAGCGTGAATTTAATTAGCGCGATAATTGGCGCACACGTTGGCACGTTTTAATCACCAAGTAAGCAATGTACTGCCCTATTAAAACTCTCGCATGCTTAAAGAAAGCTCCTTACTTATTGAAATTTTTACAACTATTTTGAAAACAAAATTCTATGAAATTAAATCCATTCATAGAACTCATCAAATCTTTTTCCATAATAAGCTTGCTGATATAAATAAATAATGATTCATAGTTATTTATATAAAAACTTATAAGTAGCATATATAAAAAGAAGGGACGCCTTCCAGATGGCAAAAAAATGTAAAATATTTTAGTAACAAATACAAATTAAACATATACAGCTCGTAGAAGTACAATTCAAGATAGTCGTACCTAATTGAAATCAATAGTAAAACCATTTGAGGATTTTATAGTGAAATATATTCTTATTAATGTATTCTGTCCGAATAATCAATAAAACGGGAGAGCACTGAACACTGAACAGTGCTGGTCGCTCTTTAAAAAATCATCGATACACAACTCTGCACTTCTACTACATGAATATCGTAACGACCAGTCTTTATCCCAACTTAGGCAGGTTATCCACTATATGATTTATATTTTTATGGCAAATATATTAAAAAATACATAACCTTTAGCTGTAAGTCTACGCTATATTATAAGTTTTGCTTAATAAGGAAAGAATCTAAATGTAACAATATATTTTATAGAGCAATCTTCTTATCTAGTCAATGGTTCAATATTACGTTTAATTGAATGGGTCCTAAAAAGTTGCCATTGCAATAGCGTCTTCAGTTGTTTTTTATAAGTTTCACCCTATAAAAACTTTATAGGTGAAGAAAATCCATTTCAACCTAAATTTGTCGATTTTTCACGCGAGAAAAAACGTAGTCATTTTTACTGTTAATTTATTGTAGTTTCCTGTATTTTACTCTCAAAATTAAGAAAAACTAAACTTGATTTTTGACTTTCAAAAAATTAAAGTTGATTTTTACCTTAGCTTATTAATCCTTTATTTTTAAATTTGAGTCCCCGCGTGGATTGTCCCTTTTTCATGGATGTGACGGTGACGGTGTCAAGGCTAATAGGGCCAACAGCAATACAATCCTTTATGCGCCAGTGTAAATTATATTAGAATAAAATTAATTAGACCCATAGCATCAGAATTATACTACACACTAAGCTACTTCAAAATTTGATCAATATCCAAATTTATAGTGTTGTCCAAAATATCTTTAAAGAAAAATGATGTATCGATAACGTAATAGTTTATAGCTTTACAATTTTGCACTACACTAGACTAGGTTTCGTCAACATGTTCGCCTATGCTTTATAAGGCAGCCTCAGCCGGTGCCAATCAAGGCTCATTGTATTTTCGTCATTCAGAGATATTGGACATCAGACTAAACATTACCACGGGACTAACATGTAATAGGCTTATATTATGGTCGATTTTAGACGCAATGTAAGTAAATCCATACATGTATGATGTAATGCATGTTCGAATGTATGGATAATATTATTGACCTTACACAACTCAAAAATCATAAGTTATCGTTTATTTAATTTAATAAACATATTTATTAATTAATTTTAGTTGCCCAGAGACTACATTTCAAAACTCATTACTTAAAATATGTACTGTGCAATATACATACATTAAATAATACAATTTGCAATGAACGTCGCGCATCGCTCAGTAACACGAGATTAACATAAATTAATATCATATAATTGTAATACCAAAATTATACTGCCAAATAACTTAGACCTCTTAGTATTCCATAGGGTCTAAGTTACCGATTAGTCGGTTAGAATGTTTGAGAGATCACGTTATGAAGACAATCAAGCGACTCAAGTTCTAAATGGTGTTTTGATTGACACTCCCTCGTGTGAATTATACAAGACTGAACCATTGTTTGTCTGGCGCGTCGTGGATAGCAATAATTTCAAATAAGCTATTTTGAATTTAGCCTTGCATAAACATTAGTAGGTATTTCGAGTTTCTTTTTTTTTTTAAATTTTGTTTTATCTATCAGTTAACGCTTTAATAGAGTCTTCTTTAGTATAGAGGTACCGGACCAGCTTTCTTAATAAACAAGCCAAAATCTTTTTTATGAGGAAATAAAATATATTTTACTAGTATGCAAAAGATATTCTTAAATAATGAACTTTCGAAATAATTCAGTATTTCTCTTCTTAACCGATTTTGATGAATGTAAGGAGGATATTTTAGAAAACTAATAGGTAAGTAAAATAATTAAACACATTTATTCTGTTACTTATGTTTCAATTTTATACATGACCTTATCTTTGAAAAATGTGTAAAATTAATAATTTAATCAGATAAAAATTTCATTAGTTATAATGACGACTATATTTAATCTGTGGATTAATTTAATTTATTAACTTAAACTGAATTGAAATTGTGAAATTATTATCTCTTTTTACCTACTTATTTTTTTATAAGTAAATAAGAAAATTAAATTTACGTAATCAACAATATTACGCAATGTTTATTACAATGCGTCCGACAAGTTTCTGTTTTTTAATTGAGAAATGCTTGTAATATTTTTCATTGATTTATAAAGGAAAAGTAATTAATTTTCATTAACGCTATTCTTTTTTTTTTACTTCTAAATTAAAATATCTACTATTTTTAAATAATTAAAAACTTGTTATAATTAATTATTGAAATAAATATATTAATTAATAAATTTACATTGCCGCTCGCCCAAAATGTTACCTAGCTCAGATGTCAAAAGTTTTGCATGGAAAATTGTATTTAACTCGTTGACTTATTATCAAATAAGGACTGGACCTTCCATACACATATCAATAGTAACACGCAAACTACATTCAATTATGTTGCAAGGTTGTGAATACCTTTTTTTTAAGGAATATTGGCAATGCTCTTTCAGGGCAAAGTTGCCTCTCTAAATAAGCTATTGTCGTATCAACTCCTAGCGCCAGGTCAAAGCTGACAATACAATAGCCCAAGGGGTTCAGAATCGAACGCTCGACTCTCGCGTTATCGAAGTAGAGTCGGCCCTTCTACCGTTGAACTATTGAGGCTTCAACTTGGTTTCGTTGCGTCGATGTTGAATTTACAAAGGAGCACCATGGAGACTTTGTAATTTTTTGTATGAAACGGCATATCCATATAATATAATAGGTCTATGATTTAACTTGTCAGTGAGTCTTATGCAAATGCAGATGAAACAGAAGTATCTATGTATTAGAAAATATGCACACTATTTGATGTTTCATGTAATTGTAAGTTAAACAACAACAGTTTTATCTTACCTTAAATTCAGATAAAATTATAGATAAACAATATTGATGCAAGTATTTAAAGAATTGTACGAACGATATAAATATAAACATTTTGATATTTATAAAAAACATATTGCTAAAATAATTTCTGTTTCACGAGACCTAAGTGGAATGTTATATTTCGTGTTATCATTTTATTTACCAATCAATAAAATTTATCAATTTTATCTCTTTGTTTTTTGTTTAATCATAATAATTATCTAAAAGTGCTTAAGTATAAAAAGGATGTTTAATTACTCGGGGAAAATAATTAGCCGTTACAATGATGAAGCTGGTTGTGATTCTTGCGTCTTTGCTGGTCTTCGTATCAGCAAAATCAATGCAGCAAGACTACTTTAGCTATAACACGGCCTATGGATATTTAACTAAGTATGGTATCCCTGAAGCGGAAAGAATCCAGAAGGCAGAAGAGGAATACCTAAGGAATCCCTCAAGAATCGTTGGTGGTTCCCCAGCTGAACTTGGACAATTCAAATATCAGGTATGTTTTATATAAATGTGACCAAAGCAATTCCAGGAAAGTGTTTTTCTAAAATTATTAGAAGGCCATAAACTCTATTAAAGCATACTAGAGGGAATCTCTTACCCCATACTTTTTGAATAATAGCTAATTACGCCGGTCATCCCATATATTATTTTCTGTTGCTCAGATGTAAGTATTTTTCTCGTGGCTGTTAAAGTTTTATACTTTGATTATATTTTATATAGTGTTATAATTATTTCGTCCATTTCAAAATAGGGAGGGAGTTCTCAATTGTGTATGATTGAATGATCATTTAAATAACATTATGCGGTATTTGGCCTTTTTAAAACAATTCTTTAAAGCTTCAATTCTTAAAGAATAGATTACAGTATTTTTTTTCAAACAGTCCTATCCAGTCTACTTTAAAAAGCCTATGGTAGATTTTACTTATGATAAGATATAGATTACTTATGATTTGATATTTTACTATCATTCAGAAAGTTTATTAAAATTTTTACAATTAGCGAAGTGCTCATTTGGCAAAACTGGAAGCCATTAATTCAAGAATTGAATTTAAATTAGAGATTTTTATAACTAACACACAGTATAACTTTTACTTTACGTCTTCTAGTTTTTTAATCATTAATATTAAAAAAAAATATATTGTGTAATCCTATATTGGTTTTGGTTACAATAGATAAGATACTTTATATAATAAATTATGTATGTAAACTGTTATATTACGATATAAAATATAAAATAATAAAATAATTAACCAATTGAATGCCAAAGCTGTCAGACCACAATCGGTGGCCACCATACTAATGATCTTCTATCAGTTTATAGAAGGATCTTGAGAGATACGCAATATTACGTATACATAACATTGCGTACTTGGCACATCAATTATTTACAGTCTATGCCTTTTGTCTTTCACAATCCCGCCAATTTATAAATCGTGACCTCCTCTTGACTTTTAGTAAATATTTAGTAGACAAAGACTGATGAACTGAAATAACGTTTTTTAACAGGCCGGTTTGATTAGCGACATCGTCGGCATTACTGGCAGAGGTGTGTGCGGAGCATCACTCGTAACGGCTAATCGTCTCCTCACTGCTGCTCATTGTTGGTTCGATGGCAGGAATCAGGCCTGGAGGCTTACTGTTGTGCTTGGTTCTACCCTCCTATTCAGCGGTGGTACCAGGCTGTTTGCTACTGATGTCCTCATGCACCCTCAATGGTTCCCTCTTCTTATTAGGAACGACATAGCTATTATCAAGTTAGATAGCGCCGTTGCACTATCCGGTATGTTATGCTTATAACTTACACACGTAAATAAAGTTTTAATTTTGTTTGTTTGATAGAGAATACAATTAATATATTTATAGCACAATCAATTTTTTTTCTTAAGAAGTGTTTTGTTTTAGACACTATCGCCCCAATTGCTTTGCCGGCTACATCTGAAGCCAATCAGAACTTTGTGGGTGTACAGGCTACTGCTTCTGGTTTTGGATTAACACAGGATGGTAAGTAATAGAAAATATAATTTCTTAATTCCCAAAGATATTAAGTATATACTTTTCCACAATAAGTAAAACCTATATAACAATATATACAAATAATAAAACATGTGTTGAAAAAACCTTTTCTTACTATCCAATGCTATTAGACCCATTTTTTTTAAAACCATGTTGGCAAATAATTGAAAGAGTCTAATAGTCTATAGCCGCTTGGAGCCCAAATAGTATCAGAATTGGGTTGCTGTCCCAAAGCTTTAAAGATTAGAGGAAGAAAAAGGAAAAGGTAAAGAAAAGGGATTTTGGGCTTTTAGTACCAATGATCATTCCAGTACAAATACTCCTTCACGTCGATGTTTTGTGTTCCATACCTAAATATACTACCTAAACCGCATATAACTTATTATTTTCAGGTGGCAGTATTTCCAACGATCAATTCTTGAGCCATGTCACCATGGAAGTGATTTCTAACCTTTTATGTGGTTTGGCTTTCCCTGTGTTACAACCTTCGAATATTTGTACAAGAACCACTGGTGGAACTAGTACATGCAGAGGAGACTCAGGTGGCCCTCTCGTTACTGAGAGCAATGGCAGAACTATCTTGGTGAGCGACTTTCAACGCAACACATTTATTTATTTATCCAATATAAATCGTTCTTTTTTTGCTATGACAAAATCTATAAAGCACTATACTATTATAAAAAATACTGAAATCAATTATGACCTAAATAAAAAATCGCCAGTATTACAAGGAGAACTTGTTAAAGTCAGTGCACAGTTGCACAGTAAAAAATAATCAGTAGACGCTACATTTTGCATGAGTAAAGTTACTCTAGCACGTATGGTTCGTTGGCGCTAGTAGACTTCATGTGTAGACGTTATGTTACATCTAAAAAACAAAATGTAAATTATTATAACAAATCATATATGTACAAATTATGTTTTTATTATATTTATTTATCAAGAGAAACAAAACAATACATGTTCGTGTTCATAATTTGCCTTTTTTCATTCTAGATCGGTATTACTTCATTTGGATCAGCTTTGGGCTGCCAAGTTGGCTTCCCTGCGGCTTTCGTCAGAGTTACGTCATACCTTGACTTCATTAACGCCAACATTTAAATTACGAAATATATTAAAAAATAAGCTTTAATAAAACGCTTTGAAAACTACAAATATGGATTTTATTTCTTCAATTATTTATAAAACTATTATATAATTTTATAATCAATTTAATTGGTATAAAATTTAATTTCATACACACACACAAATTATTTTATTGCAATTCGAAAACTTAAATGCAGTTGGGACTTGCAGTTAGTACGTACCGATTTTATCATCTAGGTCAGAGGTACCCAAAATTTTTATCTCGTAGACCACGTTCCCTATTTTTCGGGCTTAGATAGACTTATTTTAGGTAGATTTTGGTAGTCCCTTCTTGGGTAATATTACATTTCATAAAATTCATCAACTTCAAATGTCTTGATTGTAACTTTTATTTCTAACTATAGTAAAATTGCAGTAAAGTAAGGACAAGTAAAGACAAGGTTAGTCTTTTGCCTTGGTACTGAAACTACTATTAAAAATCATTAATCCTTATGTTAACATGACATTCAAGACATTAAAAATATGACTATTGTCTAAATTAATAAAGACAAAAATATGACTATTGTCTAAATTAATAAAGACATATTGTACTAAAAGCCAACATTGGAGGAAAAAAAGACATATTGTTCTGTATATCGTTAGTTAGATCGTTACTTACATCAGTATATTCTGGGACAAAGGTCAAACATACACAAATAAATAGATATTTTTCAATATAAATCAAATCAAATCAAATCAATCTGCCTGGTGCTAGAAATGAATCCACGACTATCGGTGTTTAAAGCAGTCGTCGTGAAATGTCGTAGTCATAAAAAAAAAGTTTTTAATTTACTAAAACAGGAGCAGAGGGCTTTTTGTCAGAATTGTCGTGTATTGGAACATGAAAAATACAAAATTTAAGGTAAAAAAAGATAATATTATGAGTGTTAATACAGTTATTTAATAACTTATTAAAACATAATCTTATTCAACAACAATCAAAATGTTTAGGTCATGACGGTTGACAAAGAAGTAATGTACCGCCTGACAATAAGCAGTCACCGTAACTTCCCACGAAAAGCAACAGTACTGATACTGACACTTGACACCGATTTTCTGAGTAGTAGTGAGGAGGGTAGTCTTTTCCTGGTGGAGCCGAAACATTGTTGCTGGGAAGAGCGTGGCTTACTACCATTAAAATATATCCGTCCAATATTTGGTCCATCAAAATAGACTTCAGTTTAGCACACAAACACTCCATATATATCTTAATCATCTATGTACACATTTAAGGTAGCCATATATAAAAAAACATATTGATAATTAATAATCTGTGACCACAAGGATTCTAGTTTGACAGTACATTCAGCATGACGGCGTAATATTTTGACAATCGAAATATTGTCTGGGACGACTAAACATAACGCTTTGTTTCAATAAATAGTGAGAATAAAAATGGAAGAAATTGGTATTATTCTACCTGAAAAGGTATAAAATTAATTATAATATTTACATTGTGTACGTGTTATAGTTATGCTTACATTACAAATTGTTTTTTTAATTATTTTTATAGGATGACCAAGTCACCGATACCAAAGGACTCGCATTTTCCGGACCGCAATCATTTGATGAATTGGAATCTGAAGATTTATACACAAAATATAAGGTACAATCACTATTTAAAAAAGCTACATCTAGTTATAGCTATTTTATTACATTACATTCTTGAGTACGTATTAAAAACGTTTTTATGTACCATGTTTGTATATTATTATAATATTTGACTTACAATTCATTTGAACATAGAAAGTATATAATATTAATATACTATTTTCATCCACCACAAATAACATTTAATCATACAAATAAAAATTGTATCACAGAAATTACAACGTATGCTAGAGTTCTTGGAAGTGCAAGAAGAATATATAAAAGATGAACAAAGGAATTTGAAGAAGGAATACCTTCATGCCCAAGAAGAGGTTAAAAGGATTCAATCAGTTCCACTAGTTATTGGACAGTTCCTGGAGGCAGTTGATCAGAATACTGGAATTGGTGAGAAAAAATAAAAAATTCATTTAATTATAATAGTTATAAATATATGTAATAGATATTTATCCACAAACAATCTAAAACAAATAGCTTAATTTTCATATCGGTTTGAAATAATGTTTTTAATATTTAGTTATAACAGTTAAAAAAATTTGTTAAATTTTTAAAAAGTTGTTGATCTGACCTTATATAGGTAATGCTTTATTAAATTATTTGTCATACCTATATTAAAACCTGGTGTGCATTGTAAAGTTTATTTTATTTTATAGCTTATTAATTTTGTTGTGGTGCAATAAATAGAGCTTGTCTTAAATATTAATTCTTTTTTACATAGAAAAGATATTTGTATTAATTATAAAGGCATGTGTTCCAGTCTCAGAAATTTTGCTTGAGTGTATTTCTGGACCCCTGATATCAGACATAACTATCCTAATAAGTGCTGTTGAGTGTGTAATGTTTATATTTTACTAATATTTTTTTATTTGTTACAGTTGGTAGCACAACAGGCTCAAACTACTATGTCCGCATCCTGTCTACAATAGATAGGGAACTTTTAAAGCCATCAGCTTCTGTAGCTCTGCATAAGCATTCTAACGCTCTGGTTGATGTCTTACCTCCTGAGGCAGATAGCTCTATTTCTATGTTGCAAGCAGGTTTGTCTTCTTTCTCAAATATTGCTGCAGTTAATCCCCTTTTATAATAACAAATTTAAATGATACTTTGATAATAACAAATCACAATATCTAAAACTATACCTAAATAACTAACCTACCTAAAGCACCACAGGTTGTGGGTTTGATTCCTGCTCGGAGCAAATGTTTGTATTGACCATATTGGCATGTTTTTCTCATGTCTGGGTGTGTTTATCCTTTTTCTCTCTTCTTCATTCTAATGCAGGACTTTGAGTGTGTAGTGTTTATAAGTATAACAACTAACACAGACACTGTGTGGCCTTTTTCATATTATTTATTTCAGAAAAGCAACTCTTGACATTAAATTATAAATATCTTTTATATGAAATAGAAGATTATAAACATGTAATTATCATATAATTAAATTATTCCAGATGAGAAACCAGATGTTCAGTATTCTGACATTGGAGGTATGGACACACAGAAGCAGGAAATCCGTGAGGCTGTAGAACTGCCGCTGACGCATGTAGAATTATATAGACAGATTGGTATTGAACCACCCCGGGGTGTGCTTATGTATGGTCCTCCAGGATGTGGTAAGACCATGTTGGCAAAGGCTGTTGCTCATCATACTACAGGTAATAGTTATTTTTATTTAAAAAATATAACTGGCCAATGTCTTAATTACCATAAATAATTATAAAAATCATCGCTTTCATGCTATCAGCTGCCTTCGGTGAATAAAGTTAATTTATGTTTTAAAATTTAGAAGTTTTTGGGAGTTTAATTAAATTATCATTTGTCTAGACTGTAGTTTATTAAGGAATTTAGAGAAGCTGTTGTTCAAGCTGAGGAATAATATTCTGTAAATTGAGATCAGAGGAAAGGTATTTACAGAATATTAGAGTTTAAAAATAATTTTTGATTGTGAGTAATTAAATCGTTTTTATTAAGTTGGAGTCGTCTTTGATGATCTGATAAAGTTATTAGTATACAAAAAGCTAAATTCTCAAAAAAAATTAAAACTACATATTAAACAAAATAAAAGTAATAAAAAACACCACAGTTCGTCCTCATTTATTGAAGTCGGTTAAAAATGACTTTTGACATTTGGTCAACAAACTTCTGACATTGGAATACATTCCTGAAGAATATTAGCGGCAAAATGTGAACTATTTCATTTTATTTTTAGCCGCATTCATTCGTGTAGTGGGATCCGAATTTGTTCAGAAGTATTTGGGGGAGGGACCGCGTATGGTGCGTGACGTGTTCCGTCTCGCGAAGGAGAACAGCCCCGCTATTATTTTCATTGATGAAATTGACGCCATCGCCACAAAGAGGTATATGATATGAAATATACATAAAGAAATATAAATAGCACTTGTGTAACTTAATGTGTATATAGAATAATATAAACTTACTAGCGGGCCCGGCAGACGTTGTCCTGCCCCGAAAAAATCTGGGACCCGACAGCAGCGCCCTCTACCCGGTGAAAGTTTTTGATTGACTAATAAGGCTATTAAAAAGCAGGAGTTGGTGATAAAAAAGTGAAAATTTAGGGTCGTATGTATTTTTCAATGCCACATAATAAAAAAATAAAAATAAAAATTTTACCCAAAAATAAAAATAAAATTTTGGGGTGGACAGCCCTTATCACTGAGGGGTTTGAAAAATAGATAGTAGCCGATTCTCAGATTTACTGAATATGTATAAAAAATTCATAAGAATCGGTCAAGCCGTTTCGGAGGAGTATGGGAACGAACATTGTGACACGAGAATTTTATATATTAAATTAAGAAATAAATACTAAGAAAAGTAATCTTATTTTCCAGATTCGATGCTCAAACTGGTGCTGACAGGGAGGTTCAGAGAATCTTACTGGAATTGCTTAACCAAATGGATGGTTTTGACCAAACGACAAATGTCAAAGTAATATTTGAATTTTAAAGTTATAATACTAGCGGTCCCCGCGAACCCTCTCGCGTCATTGTAGTTTCTTGATAATCCTACAGGAACCTATTTTTCTGGGTTAAAATGTATTCTATGTGTTGATCCTGTTAATAAGCCGTCTGTGGATTAAATTTCATCCAAATTCGTTCAAGTTTTTGCATGAAAAGGCTAAAAAACTTACTCTTCTCTCATACTCAGCAGTCCTTAGTCACACTGATCTTAGAATTGCAATAACTTTTGATAGAGTAAACTGTTTTAAAATTTTAATGAAAGAAATTGATACTTGGGAATATGCTTTATTATTTTCCTGCTTACTTTTTGGTTAAAACTTTCTAGTTTAGCAGTGATGCGTCAACAAACAAACAGACAGAAAGCCATTTCTAAAAATGATAACAATCTATTTACCTAATCACTTGCCTAATGCAAGATTTTTTTTTTAAATAAGTGGTATTTTAGGTTATCATGGCAACCAATCGTGCTGATACTTTGGATCCTGCCCTACTTAGACCTGGACGTCTCGACAGGAAGATAGAATTCCCTCTACCTGATAGGTAAGAGTTTTATTTCTTTAATTTATACAATTAATTTTTTATAATATTTTGATTTGGTATTTTAACTAAATTGGTTATATGTGGCCTTAGTGTTTTACTCTATTTCTTTTAAATAAATTTTTTTTCAGGCGTCAAAAACGTCTAATATTCTCAACTATCACGGCGAAGATGAACCTCTCGGAGGAAGTGGACCTGGAGGAGTTCGTGGCGCGTCCGGAGCGCGTGTCCGGCGCAGACATTAACGCGATCTGCCAGGAGGCCGGCATGCACGCCGTCAGGGAGAACAGGTATACTACATATGTTTATCTATACATATAAAAGAAGACCTGACTGACAAACGCCCAGCCTAAATAAACCCTTGGACCTAGACAGCTGGAATTTTTACAGGTGTTGTTTTTAAAATCAGCACTAAGAAAGGGTTTTTCGAAATTCAAATTTTTGTGGGTGTGAAAAGGGGTTTGAGAAAAGGAAGTCCATTTTTGAAACCAGAAGCATGAAAATTATTTTTGGCTAAAAATGAAACATAAAGAAATATATTGTTTTAACATTTTCTAAAATTCCATCCCTTATGTGTTAGAATGCGGGTTCAAAGTTTGTAATAAAATCGTTAATAAATCGAAACAGAAGCTATATATATATATCTGAAAAGCCAAAGACTAGCTTCTGCCAGGGGTTTCGATTAATTATATATGTATATATAATTTATGAAAATAAAAAATATATATAGGTTATAGGTATATAGTAAAGTTCTTTATTAAAATTCGTTAAATATTTAAAGTTCGTTAAATATTTTGAGTGCTTTGGTTAAGACTATGACATAATTATATAAATTAAAAGAAATAATAATAAAATAAATCTTAGAGAACTTGATAATTTTAATATATTACGCTTGTTTTAGATACATCGTGCTGCCCAAGGACTTTGAAAAGGGTTATAAGAATAATATCAAGAAAGATGAAAGCGAATATGAATTCTACAAATAAGTATTTTAAAGTTACATTCTGATCTATGTTATTGAGATAAAAATTAAAATGTATGTACGGATGTCTTTTGTTTTAATTGAAATTCGTTTTTTCCAAAACGTAAATTAAGCATATATTGTTGTAATTATTTAAATTCTTAGTTCTATTCGTCACATAAAAATTCCCTGCCGTGCGGCGCGGTGCCATCAATCAAATATCAACCTATGGAAAAACATTTAATCTGCCATTTATTATAACAATATAATAAGAACAGAGTTTTCGCGTGGTAGTCCAAATTCAACCATAATTATTATTATTCAAAGTCTCCAATTTGTTTTTATTGATAACTCAACCTAGTCAATAGCAAACAATAATAAATCCCATAAACAGAATAGAAAAAGGTGCTAAACTATTGTCGGCGTGATTAGGTGTGGGAAGAAAAGCAAAATTAAACGAATATAGTTTTCAAAATCTATATTTCATAACAATTCTTATTTAACAATGTGATAATACAATATATTTGGCATATACATTAAGAAAATTGATGCACATAATTATGTGAATAATTTGTCACTTGAGAATGAAAGTTGTGATGAAATAATACAAAACACTGCTACTAAAACATGAATATAATATGATGTATAAAAACAATCACAAAACTTGAAAGTAATGGGAGGTGAGATAGTCGTGAGCTTAAAAACTACAACTAATTTTTATTTTTCATCTCTTGGGTATATAATATTATAGGGAACCGTGGGAACGTACTCATACTACGTGACCCGTTCAGTGAAGGAGAGTCAGTCTTCAAAATACCACTCATGGCCACATGCGCATGTTACAATATTTTATTCAATTGTAAATATAGGTCTGTCCTTGACGTCACGCAGCAAGCGCCGTACTAATGAAGACGATGATGAGCCAAATTATTGTTTTTTTTTAATTTCTGTTTGCAAAAATCGTTTGAAACCATATTCATGAATTATTACGACTAGTGGGAGAAAGGGGTCTTAGCATATTCTACGGGTGGTTACCGAAGGATGCTAAAAATTGTAAAAAAAAAATGGGTCACGTAGCATGGGTATATTCCTATATTATATGGGAATAATGGAATAAATTACATTAATAATATTATGAAAGAAAAGCAGTTTCCATTCTTATATTACACTGCGTCTAAAAATAAAATGGCTAGTTTACAATACAATGTAAAAGTTTATGGAAAAAAATATAATTTAAATAATCACATGTATATATTCACACTTGTCAATAATATTAAATAGTTAAATTAGTACAATAGCTGCAATCGGTGCATGGGACGTCATATATTCGATTAATCACACTAAGATTACAATATTAAATAACAAACAACAGGTGCAATATGTGCTTATAATGTAATGTTTAGGCTATTTTTAAGGCACTTAATCTAAATAAGGCAATAAATCGTTGAAACCGATATAATACACTTTAAATGTATTAATGAATCTTTCTTGATAAAACTAGGTTAAATAAAGGAAGGGATATTGATAAGCTAAGAAAAGTAATGTCGATATGACTAAAATTATGCTATATATTTTTATTTTCTAATTTTTTGAGTAATATACAGTTCATTAATCTAACGCTACTATATATCAATACTAAAAATTACTAAGTATTCTCCACGAGAAAAATCGACACTTAAAACGGTCAAAATGGTTTTTGACATGACATGAGCACATTTTGTAGCAGTTTAATTTTTTGAATATGTGTGACGATAAAAGAAAAATTTCCAAAAAAGAAAAAAACCATTTTGACCTTAGTTTTTCTTGAAAGAAATTATTGCAGTGTGTGTAGCGTTACCGGAGCACACAACGTACATTTAAATAATGAAAAATATTTAAAAATATATATAGTTAATATTTTTTGTCATATTGGGGATACTTTTATTAGCTTATTGATACCCCTCCTTTGTCTTGAGGATCGAAATACGTCTGATCCATATGGATTACGTAAACACATATGTGTTTACGTAATCAAAGTAGTAATAATACACCATTAAAGTTTATAAAATTGATTTCTCATTAATAAAAGTGTGATTTCAGAGAAATATTACAATTTTATTTTAATAAAAATGATTTATTTCATTTAATAATCGAGGCGGATCCAAACTGATTAAAAGGAGTATGCCACATTTAAGTACACTTAGAATATAAAACATAATAATTTCTAAATCTAGCTGTTTAACGCTTATCATAAAATGTATTTAATTGGGACATTATAAGCAGATTTTTAGAATGCCTCTCGATATAAGTCTAAATTTAAATAACAAAAAATAATCTACAATAGCATGATTTCGATCGTACGGGATTTTGTGACTTATATACATTTTTCAGATTCTATTATCTAGCAAACGGAACACTATTACAAACCTCCGTCCGTCCGTCTGTTAGCGACCTGTGTGAAGAACAACTAATCACCATTTTATAATTTCTTCATTAATCAGAACATAATTATGTTCTTTTTTTAGATAAGTTTTGTTCCATTTTAGAAAATATAATTTTCAATAATGTTTGATATAAAAATGTTAATTGCATATGGAATGTTTTATAAAAGTTTTGAGTCAAACAATGCTTAAGCATTGTATTTTGATTAATATTATTACCTCTAAATAAAACACCGATTAAAGTTAAATTGTTAATATTGTAAATATAATTTAGAAATAAATTTAAAAATGTTTTTTAAAAAAGTAGAATGATTATGATTATCTTTTTGTAATTATCTTTTGTAAGTATAAATAAAATGTATATACATTTTATTTATACTAATTATAAGCCAACGTTATCATGATTTCGAAGTTAGCTCACATTATTTCATTTAATTATTGACACTGCTAATTCAAGTTCAAGCCTTTTTTGTATTTACATAAACACCTCTATATGTTTTTTGCCCTAAGACAGGGCGTTTAATTTTCAGGTGAAGTTGTTACAAAAGATGGATGCGAATATGACTTTTATAAATATTAGCATAAGTATCAAATTAAAATGATTTAAGTGCGATCAAAACAACTAAATCAATATGTATACTAAGTTATTACTAACTAGTCAACATTGACTATCAGCTGAGGACTGGTACACACAGAAAAAATGTCCCAAGATTCGCTGATGCTTCTTCGTAAATTCAACACTAAACGCAACGAAGCGTTAGAGGCCCAATCTCCCACCATCTCTGTCCCTTCCCTTTTTCTCATTCTCTCCCTCTATCGCTTGGGTTGGCAACGTCAATGTAATAAATCAAGTATCGCAAGCATTCATAGGCTGCGGTGCCTGCTTACCATCAGGCAGACCGTATGCTTGTTTGCCAACTGTCATGAAAAACAAAACGAAACGAAGTTAGTCACACGCTAACGTTATTCGATTATGTTGCAAGCTTATGACGCTAACTTCTTTCGATGCTGTCGCCAGCTTGCGACTAACTTAGTTTCGTTGCGTCGAAGTGGGATTAACGATGCAGCACCAGCGATTCTGACATTTTGTTTATATGGAAGAGCTTCTCTATATAATTAGTCTATGCTAGTAAGTAACTATTTAGAGTTTATTGGAGAATGTATGTTTGAACAGTATAAGTCTCAGTTACAATTTACCTGTCTAGTTTAAAGCATAATAATTGCAAAAGTATTTTACAGAGTACATTTTGCAAAATAGAAAATTCCGTCCCTGAACACTTTCGTTTGGGACAGATCACATAAAATCTTCACATTAAGTACTAAACTTTTATCAGTATAGTAAAATTTATGTTATTAATAAAATTATAACAGAAATTTTATTAATTATTGGAATGTAATATACATAATGAACTATCTAATTTTAAATATAAGCAATTAAATAATTTCATTCCCAAAACACCATTTTAAACATTAATTTATACAATTCAACATCAGGTATATAGATATCAAATAAGTACTGAATTTAGCCAATTTTAGTTGGACACAATAATACTGATACAATATATTTTTAATTAGGCACGGATCCTGGCACTATATTAAGTTATAATCATGTATACCCTAATTTTATATAGTTTTGATTAAAATTACAATAAATTTAATGAGTACTTATTAACTTAACTTGTAAAATGTAATATAGTCATAGACTTACTATATACTATGGACAGGCCCATCAATCAGATAAAATATCAGAATCACTGGTTATGGGAACGAAGTTAGTCACACGCTAACTTCATTCGTTTATGTTGCAAGCTTGTGGCTAATTTCGTTTCGTTGCATTGGTGTTGAGTTTACGACGGAGCATCAGCAATTCATTAACATTCTGTCTGCATGGAAAAGCCTGTTCATAGTATATAGTATTTACATTAATATAGTCGAAAAAATGGACGGGGTGAAATGATACGTTTATAACTAACATTAAAGACAATAATTTAACTTTACAAACAACCAAGATATTGCTATTAAGCAATAATAAAAGGAAAAAACTCGGAGACTCTTAACATGTATAAGGAATGATAAGTATTTAGAGAGGTAGAATGATTTTCACTGGTTTTAGAGAGATATCGAGGTGATTTCATTTTTTATTTATTTTTAGGGTTCTGCACCCAAAGGGTTCCACCGGAACACTATTACTAAGCCTGCACAGTCCATCCGTCCGTCTGTCAGTGGGCTCTAATCTAACAAATCGTAACAGGTAGAGTTGAAATTTTTACAGAATAAGTATTTCTGTTTCTGCTACAACAACAAAAATGGTGGTACGGAACCCTTTATGTGCGAGTCCAACACGCAGTTGGCCAGTTTTTTTGGAATGATATTTTCCATGTCATGTCATTCTGTTCATTTTAAATGTTTAACGATTTTTTAAAATAACATATGATACATATAGTTTCCATGTTAGCTTCTTCATTTCATATTGAGATAACCATTATTGAGCTTTACCAAATCGATGAAAACAAATTATCCATTTACCTGCAATAAATAGAAATAAAAACATTAACAAATCATTTATTGCTAATAAACTCTAATGACATTCAACAATGACGAGACTGAACAATTGATAAATAATTAACTAACCATAACTCTACACACACACGCGCAACACCCCCATACATACGCATCTATCCATACATACACGCACGCATATGTTGACTCTGTTATAGTCTCGGTGAAAGGGCGGGGCACCCAGTAATACAAATCTTACATAGTACAGAGGTCCTTGAATCAAGTTAGTAATAATTTAATAACCAAAAAATAAATAAACCAACAAAAATTTAAAAAAAGTCAACCAATAAAAGTATTTTTATTTTTATTGTTATAATTATATAAAGAAAAAATCATACCCTCTATGAATGTCTGCGCAATATTAAGCTTAGCTCACGGTTTTTATCTATTGTAAAACAAGCTGTTAAGTGAAGTTTGACGCCTATATGGGCGTCCTGATCAACTCTGACATTAGTTTAGCTACTAAAAACAGAATCATATAAGAACATAAACAATTTGAATACCTACAAAATATGTGAATACGATTCGAAAATAATTTGCGAAGGGAATCCTCCGGTTTCCACAGGTCCATATGAATACATATCCGGCTCGAAGGACCATACAAAGGTGTACATTTTATGTATATTCGCACTTTTAGATTGTTAAGGAAAAGTATGTTTCATTTATAGTATATTTATTAAACTGAAATCTAATGTATGATGAAACCACACACACTGCCCTTTTCACAACTTGGTCTTAGTACTAGTGTACCTTCGTCTGTTATGCTTTCACGCCTAAACCACAGCAGCGATTTTGATGAAATTTGGTAGAGACCATGGCAAAGCTTACTTTACTAGATTACTTTTAATTGCATATAGCGCGCACTCCAGGAACGACAGCAGGTCCGCCGGGCAGCGCGCCGCGCCGCGCGGCCGCGGGGGAGGCATGTCCCGGATGCGACGCGTCGCTTGTCGGAGTACGTACCGCTCGTGTCAGTCGGGCCGCGGCATGAGCGGCACGAGCAACGCGGGCGGGCCGGCGCGCCGCAGGAAGGGGTGGTGCAGCAGGCGCGCGGCCGCGTGGCGCTGCGCCGGGTCGCGCACCAGCGCGCACTCCAGGAACGACAGCAGGTCCGCCGGGCAGCGCGCCGCGCCGCGCGGCCGCGGTGGAGGCATGTCCCGGATGCGACGCATCGCCTGCGGATTATTACATATTAGGGTTCCGTAACCAACTTACTAACTTTAACTTTTGGAACTAAGTTCCTTAACGCGGCCAACGGGAAGTGCGATTTAGTAATCGTCACGTAACGAAATACCATATGCTGTGTATGTGTACGTTTGAGTGTCGAGCCTACTACAAGCAAAGGAACACACGAGTAAGTGAGTGCACAGTCGGGTGCGCAACTCTCTCTCTCTCTTTCTGTCCCTGTCTCTTTTTATCATATAAAAACTATAATATATATAAACTATTGAAATATATAGATTTCATTTCGAATTACATTCGGAGTTGAAGAAAAAACGCCACCCCCAACCGCTAACTTATTTTCGTGGTCGATTTTAATTGGTGCATATTTAAAGTTCTAAAGATTCTTCACCATAAAGCTGCGGAACACTAGTTTCCACTGTGCGTGGTTCACCACCATAACGATCATAATAAATTATAACAATCAAATAGCACAGACTCATTGGTCAAATCAAATAGTGAGCACTCATTACCAGATCAAATAGCGTACGCGCATTGATCCAATCAAATAGCACGGGCTCATTGGTCAAATCAAATAGTGAGCACTCATTACCAGATCAAATAGCGTACGCGCATTGATCCAATCAAATAGCACGGGCTCATTGGTCAAATCAAATAGTTTTCTCGAAATCACTTGGTGCGTGAAGATAGTTGTAATACATGTAACATTTGACGACGTTGTGGCGCAGTGGTAGCGAACCTGCCTTAAGCGCCACAGGTCGCGGGTTCCATTCTCTCTCGGAGCAGATGTTTGTATTGATCATACAGATATGTTTTCCGGTCTCGGTGTGGTTGTCCTTGTCATTGTGTATGTTTCCAGAATTATGTTGGGGACATAGGATATAACTATTCTAATGGGAGCCGTTGAGTGTATAGCGTTTATTTATTTATTTATTATTAATTTACTAATTTAAACAATATGGTTATGTAATATAAAAATATTTTCATACTTGTAGCGGTGGTTCATTAAAGAATGGTGGTTCACCATCAACCATCTCTATCAGCATTATGCCCAAAGACCAAATGTCGACTTCGGGACCATATGGCAATCTTAGTACCACTTCAGGAGACATCCAATACGGCGTTCCAACTAATGATTTACGTTTTGGTAATTCCTGAAATATACAAAACATTCATTGAAATATATTTGAGTATTATTGAGAATTTATAAGTAGTATTTTAAAAAATTACAACAAGAATAATACCTGCGATACTTGAGCACAGAAACCAAAGTCAGACAGCTTGACTCTACCATCAGCGGTCATGAGTATTGAATCTGATTTAATGTCCCGATGAATCACACCTTGGCCGTGCAAGAACGCCAATGCCTGTAATAATTATATTAAAAATAATTACTATTATAAAGTAAATTCATAATTAATTCTATGTCAGTAGATTAATGCTACAGTAGTAGAGCCATGCTTCTCTCAGCATAAAAGGGGCGGCTCGACCTGGGAAGTACTACCCTCTCACAGAAAATCGGCGTCAAGTAACAGTATCATTAGGTACTGTTGCGTTTCGTGCGACGAGTGAGATCGTCGGAGGCCTTATCTCTCATCCTCTCTGTTTCCCTCCTTTTTTTTTCCTTCTCATTCCGTCCCTCCTCTTCCTTGGGTTGGCAACGCGCTTGTGATATTTCAAGTATCGCAAGCGCGTTGCGTTCATAGGTTGCAGTGACTGCTTATCAGGCGAACCATATGTTGTTTGCCAACCTACATGATATAAAAAGAAAAGTATAAAAACTGAAGTAAATACCTTTAAGCATTGTTTGCACACTGTTGCTATCTGTTCCGGGTCCATCCTCGCTCGGGTCACGATTTGTGTGAGAGATGCTCCCGCCATATATTCCATAACGACCCACAGCTCGTCACCCACCAAGTAAGACGCATGCATCTCCACTATATTCGGATGTGGATAATCACGCATTATAACCTGTTATACAAAAAAATGGTTTATATTTAAGACTATATTTTTAAAATAATATTAACCAACTTCAATCTTTAGCACAGTCTATTCTTTATCTCAAAAGTTCGATCACGAAAAAACTTACGTATCCTATATAATTATATATAATAATGGTAACTATTTCTTTCGAATGTTTAAAAATAGCGAAAATTTAAAACCCAAAAAAAAATACAGATGAATGATGAAATTTACCTATTTATTATATTTATATTATATAATATTTATTTGAACTAAAAAATACATATGAGAAGTCAAATTCAAGAGTACTGAAAATCTTATAAATAAAATGAAACATACTCAACGTATACGTATAGTTACTCTATGTCAGAATCTTGATTGCCGTTGAATTGTTGACCAATTAATAAAGATAAAAATTTTACCAAAAATAAAATTATACTCACAACTTCATTAAACAGCAGTTCTCTTCGATGTTGATTCTTAAGATTCATCATCTTGACAGCGACCCTTCGCCTCGTCCTTGTGTCGGTGGCGGCGCACACAACTCCCGTGCTACCTTTGCCGATTTTACTGAAGCCGGTCAGCGTCTCGCGGGGATCACCTTCACTTACGACAAGCCGCAACGCTGCTCGGAACTATGGAACATTACCAAACAAAGATATTACTAAAATTGGGTCAAATTGAATAATATATTACTTACGCTATTGTTTCAAGTTTATTGTTAAGTCTGAACTATGCATTATTAAGTGTGAAAAAGCTAAGTATTGTGTTATGCGCTACAAATATATTATTCCTCTCGAGCTTAAATCAATTGGTCACCAAATTGTACTGAAAAATGTGTCGGGCTCGCAAATAAAGGGTTCTGTACTACCATAGAGTATATAATATTAATATAGTACATTATAACCAGAGGTTTTTTTTGGCACGGCTTGGCCCCAAAGAAAATTTCCAAATTTTCTTTCAAATACAAATTTCCTTTCGACAATTACGGAGAAATTGCCATACAAACAACAAAAATTAAGAATTTGAAATGCTTTGTGTAAAAATTATCTGACAAATTTCGATAATTTGCGTGCCCCTAAAAAATAAGTGACAATAAAACCTCTAGTAATAATAATGGTAGTAATAATGCATTTATCTGTTACAGTTCATGAAATGCAGCAAAAAACACGTAAAACATAAAGTTTCTTTAATGGGGACATCATTTTTTATAACATTAATTAAAAAAGGTAAAAAAATGTTACTGAAGTGTTTTGCTTTTATCTACATTACAGATAACAACTAATAATGTTTATACTAACGGAAATAAAAGGTTTAATATAAATGTATGAAATATAAGTCAGATGTGGTCAAAATCTAAAAAGGCATATTTTTATTCTCGTCACACGCTATCGAAGAAGCAACGAGGTCACGTGCTACATCCCGGAGCCATTTTCTATAAAGGAGTTTTTAGGACGATGTCTCAAAGAGAATGTCAAGTGTTTTTGTCCTAGATTATGTACCTTAATCCAAAGACATCAAAATATAATACTGTATTACGTATGTTTCTATGGCAGTATAATAGATAAGTAAAACAAATGAAAGAAAAATATTAATATGATATTATATTAACACTACAATTTTATTATTCTGTTGGCAGCGACCCTGCCTTAAGTCTCGACTGTCGCGGGTTAGATTTCCACTCGGGGCGGATAATTTGGGCGTTTATCCTTATAGGTCTCTCTACCGTGCTTCGGAGAGCACGTTAAGGTGTCGGTCCCGGTTGTTATCATAACATCTGATAGTAATTGTTTAAATAACTCTTGTTGGATAATTTAATTTGCTCTTGACCAATGAGTTACTGGTTCGCCCTTAGGGTTGCGGAGGTCACATGGTAATCGCTCTATGTAAAAACTAATAACCTGTGAAATCAGGATAAGATTAATAGGCAGATCCTGAGCAAATGCGGGATTAATTAATGCTGGGAGAAGAAGACAATTTTATTGTTCCAACCTTTTTTGAGACTACAATGCCAAGTGTCTGTACAATGCTAAGTAACTTTTTCTTTAAAGATAATATAAGAAGAGCTACTGAAAGGTCAAGCAGATCACATAATGACACAGTTAAATGATAAATTACTGTAAGAACTATACTATATCATGTGTAATATATGTTTTAATGTGAACAGTTATTAATGATATCATTTTGGGACAATGTTATCTTTATTACTTTGTGATATCTGATTGAAAAATATTTTAACTGTCGTCAATTATATGATAAATAAAATCATATCAAATTTTTAATTCATATCAATTAACAACACAAAAATATTATTTCTTACGGTTTTCCAATTAAAACTTATATATCAAGGATGTTATGGTGCAGCGGTAGCGAACCTGCCTTAAGCGCCACAGGTTATAACTATCCTAATGGGGCCGTTGAGTGTTTAGCGTTTATTTATTTCTTATGGTTTTCAAAACTTTTATATTTTTATCACTATAGCACATTAAAATATAATTATGAAATATTATATGTACCTGTTCATGTGTTAGACGCAATTCGTGTTTCGATTCTGTAATAGGCACGTGTGGCGCAACCGGTGGTCCAGGCTGCTGGTGTCTTACCGTAGGGGGATATGAATCACCTTAAAAAATATTAAGATTTTATTGACAATATTACTCCACCTTAATTTTTTATTTAGCAAAATAATATAATAAGTTCCCTTATCCTTTATAAGTAGAAAACATTAATAATTCTATAATTGTTAGTTTTTAGTTTTTAGTTTCACTACATTCTGCCATACATAAACTAAACTATGTGAAAATGTAATGACTGAACAATGACAGCGTCGTGGTGCAGCAGTAGCGATCCTACCTTAAGTGGTCACAGGAGCTATGCAATGTTTGAATGGACCATACTGTTGCATGATTTCTGGTCTGTTTATCCTTGTCATTGTGTATGTTTCCGGACCCCGACACAGGGTATGACTAGCCTAATGGGGGCCGTTGAGTGTGTAGTGTTTATATATGTATAGAATTAAACACTTAGGTTTTTATTATAGCCTTATTATTATAATAAACAGCCAAAAAACATATCCAACTCGAAATGTTATTATACATCATCATTATTTATAAACAGTTTAAGGTGAGTCATGTAAAATAATTTGCATATTATTAAGGTGAAGCGAAGATTACAAGATTTATTTTGATTACATTGGAATGATGATTAATAATATTGTATGAACTAATTTAGCACCAATACTTAAAAAAAAAAAGTGTAGGTTGTCTTTGTATATTTTGTTTAGATGTAGTTTGAAATAGATTAATTTGAAGTATTAATATAATGACACCGTTGTGGCACGTTTTTAGAGAATCTGCCTTTAGCTGTAATGATTGCTGGTTCGATTTCCACTTTTTTGTATTGAATTTACTAATATCTATTTCCATCTGAGCGTTTGTTCTTGTGGGTCTCCCCACCGTGTGTCGAAGACCATGTTAAGCTGTTGGTCCGGCTGTTATCATAACATTTGATAGTCCTGTCAAATCCAGATAAGAGTAATTTAACTAGCTAGTGTGTTGCAAACCAAAACACATGTACACTTCGGTGGTACCTACCTAGCCGGACACGCGCAATAACGGGACCAGTGAACTTAAATATGATTGGTTGATTGATGCAACTTACCAACATTATTGTTTCCATTCATGCCGTGCTGCACTCCTTGTACCATTTGAGGTTGAGGGTGATTATGTTGATATGGAACATTGGCATTTTGAATATTTTGGTATGTCATAGCTGCAAGCTGATTGTCATTTATTTCTGTAACTGGTCTCACAGTCGCTTCATGTGAATGTGACCATTCAACGGGTGAATCAGAGATTGGCTTGTTCAAGGCATAATTACTTTGCTCTCGTCTTAAAGTTGGGAACTGCTGAGGTGCAAGTGGAACAGGGGGTGACTCTTCTGGTACAGATGGAGGTATGTTTGGTTGATTACGCAAATCTCTCCTTATTCTTGGTGGGCTTGTACTTCGTAGTGAATTTGATCTAGCGACATTCGAAGTTTTTGGCAATACAACCCCATTTGGTTGTGGCTGTGTTGTAGGATTTGTAGATACAGGTCTCGATATAGCAGCAACAGATGAAGATCGATGTTCACCTCTTACTATAGTCTTTAAATCTAAAATCTCGGTGGGAGTAATCTCTGAGGGATCTACTAGAGGCAATGGCCTATTTGTAGATTTTAATATCTAGAATGGAAAATAATAACGTTTTATATAAATTATATTTGTACATTAAATTTAGACCAATTTGGTTATCATGTGTGATGTTGAGAAAATTAGTGGTATATTTTTTCTTATAACTTTATGTACACTATTTTTAGCAACAACAAAACTTAGGTATACCTGATTATTGCCAACCAGGGAAGCCCACTGTAAAGGTAGCCCTACAAATTTTCCTTCCCTTTTATCAAAACCTGTATGTACTCGATGCTCAAAATTACTTGGTGGTGAAATAAGTGGCTTCTTCTTTTTCTTGGAAAACATAATGCAAGTAAATTGTCTGAAAAAAAATCACATGTAAATATAATTTGATTGTAAATGTTCAAATATAAAGTTTTATTGAATGAATGTGATTTCAGACACCCAGTTTTTAACTAAGAAACGACAGAAAGTAAATGACAACTATAACATCGAAAGGAAAGTAATGTTAAGAACCAAGAATACGATAATTGAATAATAAATGTATTATAATTCTTTATGCACAATATAGAAAGTTCAATAAAAAAACAAAAGTAAATTCACACCACAAGTTACCTTGCACTCAACCAAACACACCTTGTTAATTTAATTTCACTTCCATGGAATTCTTTGAAGCCATGCCCAATTCACGATTTAACCAAATAAATGAAATGTTTATACCTAAAATGATTACTTTTTGAAAACTTTCCGTAAATAATCCTTGGTAAGCACACAAATTGCTTAATATTTATATTTTTGTTTTATATACACATCACTTCACCCAAATGAATACCATACAAAACTATTCGTAAAGTATGCACTCAAGAACAGCATATTAAAAATATCGTAAATTCCATTTCTTTATCAGTGGTGCCATCACATTAGTTTAAAAAAAAATTCTTCACAATGACAACGTTATTGATAGTGCGGTAAGCCTTATACACTATTTTGTATCTATAGTCGAACTAATGAAAGCTTTTTTACAGATTTTTGTATCTGTGTAAACTTCCAGTGTTGAGTTCTTTGTTCGTTATAGTGTAAGGTTCGTTAATTTGTTTTCTTTGTTGAATCAAAAAAAAAAAATTAACCATTAATTAAGTTAGTTAACACCAACTATCTTTTTTTAACTTTTTGTTTTGTTTCTGTTTATTTTATTTTATTTTACGATTTATTGACCATTTATCAATCGAAAAATTTTTAAGATCCATAGTTGATGACGCAGGTATAGAATGATATCTTTTGTGTATGGTTCGTGCCTTATTGGCTATTATATATGGACGCAATACCATGTCAACCCACAAAATTGAAAAAACTGAGTTATATATGCAGAAGTGTTGGTAAATGGCTGAAGAACATTTTTCTTTAATATGTGTAGGGTTTCAAGTTTTAAAACTTCTAAAAAAGCCATTTTTAATCATGCAATTTATGTATTATGTGAAACGTTTTGGGTTATATTATATACGAAATATACAGTTTGTATACTTGTTTTTTTTGTGAAAACAAGTAAAATAACTTACATAAATCAGAAATTGCCAAAAGCTTGACCAATACATTAAAAAATCATATCAAGCAAGTTGTTCAAAATTTTCAAACGCGTTTTTCTCGAAATGACATTCGTGTGGGTTGACAGAGTATTGCTTTTATGCGTCCATATAGCTTTTATTATTATTTTTATAGAAATTTTATTGTCTCTAAATATATGGAGGATACATATAAAGGATAAATTGAGTCTCTATATATCGTGAAGTGAGAGTTAGTGTTTATGATTGGAAAGCTATCGAATTCATTAGGTACTAAATAATACCATGGTAAGGAATACTATTGTAATTTCTTATCTCCATTCTTATTCTTGTCTTCGCACGTTCCTAATAATATATGTTTAGCACATGCACTATTTATTTGTTTAATTTTTACAAATTTCATTAAAATATAGGTTACAGTATCGTAAAAAAATAGATAGTGTACACACAGACTTAGTCTATCATACACTATCTATTGTTCAATATATCTATTATACCGTTAACTGCTCTGTGCGCAGAACCACAGAGTATATAAGTACACAGAACTGACATATACATACAATTCTTGGGGTAAATTTGTAAATAAATAATTATAATAATATATTTACAAAATAATATATAAAGCCATAAAAGTGTGTATTCAAAAATGAAAGAAAAACGTCATAAAAAAAGCACAAAAATCTTCAAAAATGAAACCCGTGATATGAAGAAAACTAACAGAAAACATAGCGTAAGTATTATTGCAATAGTAATGATAATAAAGCCAAGCTGCTTTCGCAGAAAGCCACCTGCTGCACAGCAAATCTTTTTAGAAGTACTATTGCACTGATAAATTTTGCGAAATTAACAATTTATTTAACAATAAATGTATGTTTAGTCTTCAGAAAGATCTGACTCTTCATCTGAATGGGTGGAAAAGGAAATGAGTTCAAAAAAAGATGATAATAATCGTGAAGAATGGATGTCAATGACTGGAGTCTTGAAAACATTTACAAAAGACGATGCGAGACAAGGACAAAATCTAAAAGAAAAGAAACATATTGATTCTTATAATCCAGCTACGAGCAGCAGAGAACTCAATCCTTACTGGAAAGATGGAGGCAGTGGCGTTCCACAAACAGCAGAAAGTTTCAAACGTTCAAAACAATTTCAGAGACCATCGGATGATGACGATTTTTATTCACGATCCAGTTCAAACATTACACAAGAAAGCAGTAGTGGAAGTTCAAAAAAATATTCAACAAAATCACTTAATTGGCGTAAAGATTCAAAAGATAGACGAGACCACCATAAAGAAGAAAAGACTATAAGCATATCAAGTGAAGCTACTGCCAGTAACAACTTCGATAAAATAAATTCTGAATCATTGAAATATGCTACTAAAGAAAAAGATACTTTATATCTTTCTGATGAAAAAATGAATAAACTTGCTGCTAAGATTGTTAAGGCTGAAATAATGGGTGATAACAAAGCTGTGGAAGAGTTAAAGGCAAAGCTAGAAGCAGCAAGAGAATACAGAAAGAATAATCCTAAAGTGGGCAATATGGAAGAACATGAAGATGACAGAATTATTTTAATGTCTACAACTAGTACTGGAAGTACTAGACCTCTTGTAAAGCATGCAGGTGATCCTCGTAGTAAGGGTGGCAAGCGTAAAGCTGAAACTCATGACTCCAGTGGAAGAGTAAAATACTTCGGAAATGATGATAAATATGATTTAGCACAAATGGTGAGTAAAAATGACAAAATGGAACCGTTTTTAAAATAGTTGACAATATTTATATTCTTATTTCCCTTCTAAGGCTGCTATCTTATTAGAGTTTGATTAGTGTATGTGTTCCTTAGACACTTAATCAGTGTCAGGGTACTCTCCGTTACCAATGCATTACCCAGGATTCAATTCAAAATAAATAATGCTTGTTTTGTAACATTTATTTAATATAGTGGTCTAAGTATGCAGCTTGAGCTAAGAGTGGGCACATGAATAGCCAATATAGAGACTCATACTACTCTAATAATTATTATTAACACTTACTGTTTTATACTTTCAGTTTCAACAAGAAAAGTATGGTTCTAATTATGATGAAGATGCTGAATTGGCCCGAATCGCAAGCAAAAGCAAAAATCCCAATGATGATCTTGAAGATATATTTTTGGATGATATATCAAAGAACAGTAACCTATCTAAAGAAAGTGAAAAAGAGAAGCATCGAGCCATCAATCAGAGTATGAAACTGGAGAGATCTTTAGAGGGCTGCAACTATTGCTTTGACTCTAAAAATATGTTAAAACATCTAATTGTCAGTTGTGGTAATAAAATATATATGGCACTACCTGCTACAAAATCCCTTGTAAAAGGTCACTGTATTTTAAGTACTATACAACACTCAACATGTGTGACTGGATTGGATGAAGATATTTGGGAAGAAATACTGGTTATTATTATTTTTAATACTTTTGTTGTGGAGTACCTTATTACCAGTGACATAAGGACACTTCGAAATCACTTAACTTCGTAACACATACATTCTAAAAAGTTGTATTCTCAAAAAATCGTAAATAATGTTCCTGCTACTTGAAAGCCCTGTTTTGTCATTAAATTGAGGTTGATCTGATTAAAATCTCACTTAGAGCCAGCAGGAGTTTCAATCAAAATTTGTAACACTATATGAAGAGTGAATGTGATTTTAATTTTTATTGTTTCAGAATTATAGAAATATTATTACTCAGTTTTTTAACTCACAAAACAAAGATGTGGTCTTTTATGAAACTGCAACTAGACTACACAGATATCCGCACATGGTAATAAATTGTGTTCCCTTACCAAGAGATGTTGGAGACATGGCTTCTATTTATTTTAAGAAAGCCTTGTTAGAATGTGAGGCCGAGTGGTCTATGAATAAGAAAGTTGTTGACTTGAAGGGAAAAAATATTAGAAAGGGTATTCCAAAAGGTTTGCCATATTTCTGGATAGATTTTGGGATGGATCCTGGTTTTGCCCATGTAATAGAAGATCAGCAGCTGTTTCCAAAAACATTTGCAGAGGTAAATCAGAAATATATAATTAAATTCATAACATAGATGCTATAAAAGTGGGCACAGATAGTAAATAATTAGTGATATTATTATGACTGATTGCAACAATATGCATATTTAAATTTCTAAAATTGATACTTAAGGGAGTTGGGTTGCAAAAATTTCTATTATTATAATTGTATATGACGAAGGAGGAACCTGACTAGGGTTTTTAAAAATGGTGACGTCAGCATCGCTGACGTCACATGTATTACTATTCTCACTACTCATAATTTAAGTTAATGTAAATTGGTTTAATCTTTTAATTTTGAAATAAAATAAACTAATATCGTAATAAAACTTATAATGCTTTTTAACAATTTATTGAAACTATTTTAAATGTAAGATAATTCCGAAAGGAAACTAAACTATTACAGTAAATAAATTGGACTTACTCACGGATCGCAACAAACACGTCCGTACGGGCCGGGCGCGCTGCAACGAGTGTCCTGACTTTTCGTTGTGTTCTCTCGTTGCCTCGCCTACCCTCAATATTTATTACACAGTGTGGAAATCAAAACATTGTAATTGTTAAACTTATTACTACAGTATTTCTTAAATTAAACAATGTTAGACTTATGATAAATTAACAATAATTATTTAAACATTTTTAATGAACAATTCAATTTTGTAAGATAATAATTCAAGAGATGGTAAAATGACTGCATTTGAAACAAAACACTAACGGAATAATAAATCAATTGATGAACTTAAATAAACAATTTCCTAAATAAAAACAATCATTTTAGTTTTAAAAATTTGTAAATATTGATTGATGTAAGTTTTCATGCAGATAAATTAATAACACGCTCGCAATAATTATATGAGTATGCTTTCGCGCCGATACGGCCATTCTGATAGGCAGTGCGCGCTCTGCACTAGCCTGTATCTGAAAATAAAGAAATTTGATTTAAGATAGGTATCTGTTTAACAGAACCCCTATCAATGATGAAATGTTGATGAATAATTAATTAAATATGGATTGGATGATATTCAGAAATAGTAACTTCTTGTGAGAAGTTTATTTTATTATTATTCTTATATTTTTTTTTTTTGATTTGTTGTACTTCTTTCTGAGCCAACAAATTATTCTATAATGACATTGATGCTGTGCTCTGGGCGGTCCTGTTCGCCGTGGTACACAGAGGTCAAGGATAATAGGTAAAGGTCGATGCTGTGCTCTAGGTCTTATTATTTTGACCGTGGTACACAGAGGCTCTGAAAGTAAAATGTAACGGTACTTGTGCACCACTTAATGTTTAAACCTTGAATGAACTATTTATATTCATCCAAATATTAAT
Source organism: Hestina assimilis (assembly GCA_023373885.1). Lineage (NCBI taxonomy): Eukaryota > Metazoa > Arthropoda > Insecta > Lepidoptera > Nymphalidae > Hestina > Hestina assimilis. Next base: position 7,001,603 of record CM041755.1, on the reverse strand, counting down.
TTGTGATCATTCGACTTTATTAATTAGTAAATTAAATATAAAAATATAACAGCTCACCATTGTGAATTGCAGCAGTTTTGCGACTCTGACATCGGATCGGATATAACATGTTGTGGTTCTAATGGTAAGTCATTTTGCATTGATGGTTCTTCTGTGGATATGTCAGAGGTCTCTGCTTGCGCCGATACGGTTTGTTGCAGCCCGGGTTGCGGTGCTCGGCGAAGTTGATCATGGGCGACTTTACGTGGTCGTCCTCTGCCAACTACTTTCTTGACGAGGTATCGGTCGTTGTCCAGAATGCTGCATACTTCGTACGGCTCGCTATATTTTAAATCTAAACAGGTTTGATTACGTGGATTATTTTTAATTAACACGTACTCACCCTTTTGAAAGGGGTGAATTTTAGCTTTATTTTTGTCGTATCTTTGCTTCTCTTTTTCGGCAGCACTTTGCATTCTCTGTACGACATGTTGGTAAAGTTTCTCGATGTCAATAGTTTGCTCTTTAAAATCAACCATTGTAAGAAGTTCTGGTGGTACACAGTGCTTACGACGGGTAATCAAGGTCAAGGGTGGAACACCTGTTGTACTCTGTGGTGTGCAGTTAACAGCCAACTGTAGGCTGTCTAGCATTGTCGGCCAGTCGTCGGTGTTGTAGTTATTTATCATCACTAGACCGTTTTTTAAGGTTGAGACAACGCGTTCTACCTGACCATTTGCTCGGCTGATGCCTGGGGATGTGGTGTGAATATTTATACCGACCTGATCGCAGTACAGTTTAAATTCCCCTAGGAATTCCCGACCGCCATCCACAATTACTTGAGTAGGGGATCCGAATAAGTATACCAAACGTTTTAATGCTGCCAAGGTGCTGTGGGGACTTTTATCAGTAGTGTAGTAAAACAAAACATATTTTGTAAAAGCGTCAATTATTATAATGACGTACTCATGATTATGAGTTGTGCCTAACTTTCCCGTAGTATCCATATGCACTACTTGAAATGCAGCTGTAGGCTTTTGGATGGGGTGAAGTTGTACTTGAGTGGCTCCAGAATGGCCTTTTGAGGTCTTACACACGATGCAGTTGTCTACGAAGGTTCTGATAATACTCGACATTTTATCAAACCAGTACGAGTCTTTAACCTTTTTGCAGGGTTTTCCCAGCCAGGGTGCTTCAGAGCAGTATGGTAAGTGTTGATCAAACTCCATTGAAAAGCCTGCGGTACGACAACTGCTTTCTGTGGCCCCAAAATAGGATCTAGCCACTCTTTAAATAAAATACCCTCTTCTTCAAGCCTATAACCACTCACCGGCTCATTGCGTGTGAGGGAGTCTATCACTGGACGTAATTTCTCATCCCGCCGTTGCTCAACTTTTAACCATTCCAAATCTCGTGTCATAATATTAACTTGCAACGTACCTGGATTTCGACTGAAAAAGTCTGCGTGCTGGATGTGTTCACCTTTTCTATATTCTATTTCAAAATCGTAATTTTGAAGGAATGCCCACCATCTATATACTCTGGGAAGTAGCTCCTTTTTATGTTTGGATGCTTTTAGTGCATTACAATCCGTAATTACCTTAAACTTCCTTCCGTATAAATACTGCTTAAAATATTTTATTGCTCTTACGACGGCGAGAGTTTCGAGCTCGTACGAGTGATATCGGCTCTCACATTCAGTCGTCCGCATACTCATATAGGCAACAGCATGACGACGTCCATCAATCAATTGTACTAGAATAGCGCCGTAGCCAAGGCTACTAGCATCAGTGTATAACTCAGTTGGTGCACTTTCCTGAAATATAGAAAGCACAGGAGCAGACGTGAGATGTTCAATAATAATATTACGAGCTTGCTCATGGCGCTCGTTCCATTCCCAACGTGCGCCTTTCTTTGTCAATCCATATAATGGTAACATAATGCGAGAGAAATTGGGGATGAAACGGCGAAAATATCCCGCGAGACCGTTAAACTGACGAACTTGTTTAACATTAGTGGGAACTGGTGATTTCACCAGTGCCTCAACCTTACGAGGGCTTGGTCGAACTTGACCATCCGAAATAATATTACCTAGGTATTCAATTGATCGCTTGAAGAATGAAGACTTCTCTACATTAATCGAGAAACCTGCATTCTGCAGAGCGATCAAAATCTTTTCTATGTTAGATAAGCCTTCACTAAAGTTTGTACATTTATTAAGAACGTCGTCTACATAGACTTGAGCAATACCCTCATTAAGAAGTGATTGTAATGCCCTGTTGATGCATCTTTGATATACCGAACAGGCATTGCTCAAGCCAAAAGGCATAGTTAAATATTCATATAACCCGTCTGGTGTTACGAATGCGGTTTTTCAATAGAGTTTCTGCTATTGGGATCTGGTGAAAACCAGCGGCCATGTCAAATGAATTATAGTAGTAACCATTAACTAATTGATCAATTTGATCAGAGATTAGCGGGAGAGGGTAGTGGTCTCTAAGAGTATTCGAGTTCAGTTCGCGGTAGTCTACACATAATCTATCATCACCGTTTTTCTTTTTCACTAATATGATCGGACTAGAATATGGTGATCTACTTTCTTGAATAATCTTATGATCGAGTAATTCTTTAATTATTTTTCTTACTTTTTCGCGTTCTATCGGACTTAATCGGTATGGTCTACGCTCAACATATTTATCTGGATTTTCAATCTTATTTCAGGCTCTCCAGTTTTAACTCTACTTGTGGGAAAGCCATGTATGAATAAATGAACATATTTGTTAAGTAAAGCTCTCAGTTGTTCTAGTTCAAACTCTTCAGTGAGATCACAGTTTAATTTATCGAATACCGCATGACTTGCTTTTATATGCATTACAGTCGGTTGATGTAATAATTTAGCTCCGTTAGCCGTTACTAAGACACTTAAGGACGTATTACTAACCAAATCCATACCCACTAAAACGTTTGAATTTAACTCATAGTCCGAAACTACACAAAAAGTGATTTCTACACTAACCCCGTCTATTTCACATACAGTTTTAAACTCATCAAAAGATAAAACCGGGGAATGACCAATGCCGCGTAAGTAATTAATACCATAAATTCTCCGACCCGGTAATTTTGCAGCGACCGACTCACACATAACTGAGCATTCGGCCCCGCTATCAAATATTGCATTAATGGAAAAATCACCGATTACTAAATGCATTGAAGTTTTCAGCTTGCCTACGCAATTGACATTTGATACGACTGTCTGTTCACGCTTAAAACAATTTTCATAAGTGTGACCGATTTTCATGCAAAACGTGCAAGTTGGTCTGTTTGGATTTGAAGTAGTCGGTATGTTTTTATTTTGATGTATATTTTTATCCGGTGTTGGTTGATTTACAGATGATTTAAAATAACAATCACGTGCTATATGATTATTTCTTTTACAAATTTTACAGAAAAGTGATATTTGGGAATTATTAAATCTCGTACGCTTATTTGTTGGCTGGAAACTTACCTCATTATGGGGTCGCTTCTTGACTCTGATTGAAGAAGCCACAGAAATAAGCTCGGGTACCGATTTGGCCCGTGCATTCATCAGTTCAATGCGCAGCCTTTCATCATTTATGCACCCAATAACTGCTTCAACGGCATCATCACTATTTAGCTTACCTTTAGTTACACGTTGCCAGAGAACCCATGCTTGTGACAGAAACTCCGCTATATCTTTTGTGTGGTCATAGGAATGTTCTCTAAATTTCACAATATCCCGTGAATACCTGTTTTCCGGTTCGAAGGTCGTAATAAGGTTTTCTTGCAATTCCTGCCATGAGCTCGTTGAAACTAACCAGTTATCAGCCCACAGTTTTGCACGGCCCTGTAATAAGCTGCCTGTCTTCATGCGTATATCGTAATCATCTAAGTTATATTTTTGGATCGCCATAGATATATGCTGACACCATTCTCGGACGCCTACATTACTGTCTGGATCAAACGAGGGTAGGAAGATATCACTAATTTTTACCTTTTCAGTTTGTTGAGTAATTATTCTTTCAGACATCTGCCGCATGGTCTTCATCATTTGTAAGAAAAATTCTGGAGGAATATTATTCATATTTATTTGATTACTTACAGTTTCTGATGAAGTACCTGAGGTACCTGGATGTCCGGCAGAAGTGGGAGGGCATCCCACTTCTGATGACGAAGGAGGAACCTGACTAGGGTTTTTAAAAATGGTGACGTCAGCATCGCTGACGTCACATGTATTACTATCCTCACTACTCATAATTTAAGTTAATGTAAATTGGTTTAATCTTTTAATTTTGAAATAAAATAAACTAATATCGTAATAAAACTTATAATGCTTTTTAACAATTTATTGAAACTATTTTAAATGTAGATAATTCCGAAAAGGAAACTAAACTATTACAGTAAATAAATTGGACTTACTCACGGATCGCAACAAACACGTCCGTACGGGCCGGGCGCTGCAACGAGAGTGTCCTGACTTTTCGTTGTGTTCTCTCGTTGCCTCGCCTACCCTCAATATTTATTACACAGTGTGGAAATCAAAACATTGTAATTGTTAAACTTATTACTACAGTATTTCTTAAATTAAACAATGTTAGACTTATGATAAATTAACAATAATTATTTAAACATTTTTAATGAACAATTCAATTTGTAAAGATAATAATTCAAGAGATGGTAAAATGACTGCATTTGAAACAAAACACTAACGGAATAATAAATCAATTGATGAACTTAAATAAACAATTTCCTAAATAAAAACAATCATTTTAGTTTTAAACATTTGTAAATATTGATTGATGTAAGTTTTCATGCAGATAAATTAATAACACGCTCGCAATAATTATATGAGTATGCTTTCGCGCCGATATATATGATCAGAAAATATTGCAGAAGTTCCCGATAGAGATAATTGTACCATAAGAAACATTTATCATATTGCTGCATTATCAAATCACAGTGCTTCGAATTTGCAAAATGCAGAGTTCTGAATGTTTGTCTCTTCGAATTTCAGTGTTTGCAGGACGATTGTTGAACATTAGCCCCAGAGGCAGACGTGGGCAAATGATTTAATACCCCTGTGCTGTAATACAAAAACATGGCAATGTGACATTGACTGACTGGACCAAATCATTTTGTATTGATCTAAACTTTAATCCATATCAATGTGAAACATGTGCAAATCATTTACAGAAATACTTGCCGGCTCCCTAAATATTACAATATGTCAATGTAATTATAAATAATGTAACTTTGCAAAACATAATAATTATGTATATTGTACAAAATCTTATAGTATACTTTTAGTATATAAATTTTGTATATTTTCAGGAAATTATTGGTGGTATGTTGGATTTGGATCATAGTTTGTGGATGAATCGTCAAAAGGAATATGGAGATGTTCAGAGGAAGAAAGTCATAGATTTCATGAAAGATTGGAAGCCTTTTGAACAATCATTTAAACAACAAAATTAGAAATAATTAACATGTTGTAAATATTATGTATTAAGATAAGATGATAATATAATGAGCTTTTAACTCTCAATTTATGTAACATAATTAATTATTGATTTACAGTTTTAAATGATGATATGTACACTTTCTGATACTTGTATGTTAAGGTTAAACCACATAGGAAATGGGAATAAAGTAAATCAAAAACTAGACTGTTTGTCAAAAATGTATTTATATTTATTTCCCATCTTGGTCTTCTTTCATCATTTCTTCTATTAATCTTTGTCTCTCTGCAGCTTGCCTCATTTTTGTTAAAACCATAGATTCATAATCTCGATCTGATACCAAGGAACTTATATGTTTAGAATTTTTTGGTATTAATATAGGTCTTTCATTCAGCCATTTCAATGTGAGAGGATTTTCTGGCAGACCTGAAACATTACAATTTTTAATTTGAAAATATACTGGGCTTCATTTTTCTCTAAAAATTTGCAAAATAAAATTGGGAAAAAATGCAATTTGAAAAAAAAAAAAACACCTTTTGACAAACCCAAAATATTCAACAGATTATATAAGAAACAACTGTTATACTTTGTGATTGAATATAAACATACTTTTTTACGTTGTAGCAATAGAAAATGAAGTTTAGTCTCTTAACACACCCTTCTGACCTTACAGGTCACAAATAAGTTAATAATTTATAATCTAACCTTTTTCAAATTCAACTGCCATTTCAGCAGCCTCTTTAGATGAAAATTCCACCAATGCACTGCCTTTCTTTTTTGGTGAAATGATTAATGCTGTAATATTTCCATATTTTTTAAGAAACTTTTTTAAGTTTGTATCATTATAACCTCCATTGTCAGGATCAGTTTTATCTGCTTTCCAACTTATTTTAATTCTATTTAAACTGGAATCCCATACAGGTTCACTAAGATTGTTCCTTGTCTTCTGTATTTCTTCTCTCATTTTCTGTTGTTCCTCTTGTAAGAGTCTACTTCCTTCTTTCTGCAACCTCTGGATTTCAGCAGCAAGCTTTTGTTCATCAGTTAAATTTACTTTTGAAGATGATACTGCTTCCCGTTCACGCCTTTCTAAATCCTCTTTGAGTTTTTGCCGTTTACTATCTAATTCTTGATGTCGCAATTTTGCTGCTGCTTTAGCCCTTAATACCTTATCATAAGCTAATCGTGCTGCTTTATCAGTCAATATCTCCAACGCCCGAGATAATTCATGAAAGGTTTCTGCAGCTTTTGGATTGTCAGGGTTTTTGTCTGGATGGCACTGTAATGCCTTTTTACGATATGCTTTTTTAATCTGTAAGTAAAAAAAATAATATGGAAATTATTAAATTCAATAGATTTCATTACAAAAAGATTTATACATACTACTAAAAACTAAAATAATGAAATATTGCAGTAAAATTACCTCTGATTCTGTAGCTGTAATCTGAAGGTCGAGTAGTCCATATAGATCTAAATCTTCAATATTTGTCTTAGACATTTTGAGTTAAAATAAAAAATATGAATTAAAAATGATACAATATGGTAAAGGTGAGTGAGAAACTTTTTTCAGACAATGTATGACTATCATAGATTATTATAATATCATTAGCACACTGAATTACTATCTTCAGTCATCAATTAAAAAATTACAAATAATAAGCCGAACCAATTGTTATTGTTTTAGGTCTGTTTACGAATATGAAACGATACTCCAATGACTATGCTAGACCTCTGACTCTGAGAGCTCCAGCAAAATAACACCAAATACTAATAATTATAAAATACTTATAAAAATATTTTTTAACAATTTTTTATTACAGGGCTTTGAAGTTTAAGGCTCTGACAATTGACATAAAGTCATAGACAAATCGAAACGGCATTTGACAATTTAGTTTTTTTTTCTCTCTCCTTTTCTAGACAGGAGTATTTGCTATTTGGCTTCCTAGTTTGTGCATCCACCAGTTTAAAGTTTTTATTGTTTATTGACGATGATTTTATTTTATTTATCTACTTATGTTGTGTAAAATAATAAATTGGAATTTGGAATAGGATAAATAAAGTATATAATTTATAGTCATATTTATAATTTACTAACGGGCCCGGCAGACGTTGTCCTGCCTCGAAAAAACCTGGGACCCGATAGCAGCGCCCTCTACCCGGTGAAAGTTTTTGATTGACAAATAAGGCTATTAAAAAGCAGGAGTTGGTGATAAAAAAGTGAAAATTTAGGGTCGTATGTATTTTTCAATGCCACATAATAAAAAATAAAAATTTTACCAAAAAAAAAAAAAAATTTTGGAGTGGACACCCCTTATCACTGAGGGGTTTGAAAAATAGATAGTAGCCGATTGTCATACTTACTGAATATGCATAAAAAATTCATAAGAATCGGTCAAGCCATTTCGGAGGAGTATGGGAACGAACATTGTGACACGAGAATTTTATATATTAGATAATTCCCAGCCAATTCATAAGAATTTTCGTGTTTAAACACGTATTTTCGTCGATTTATGCCATATAGACGCGCTATAGATAGACGAGATATCTAGATATCGTAATCCTTTTTTAAAAACTTCTAATTTTCGATTCTCATTTGCCTATGTCTCTGACTCCATGTTGGTTGTTGATGGATTGTTGTGATTTTTGACATGTGATTGTGACAATTTATTTGAATTGACATCTTACCATTTTCATGTGGGATTTGAGAAATTGAGAAAAACTATTTTTCTAATTTTATTATTTTCTTACGTCTTGTCGCAATATGATTCGAAGATGTTTATGTAAGTATGAAGTTTCTTATTCTTACATATTCTTATTATTATTTATTATATGAAGTGTATTATATGAAGTTTCTTATTCTTACATATTATTATTATTTATTATTATTATTCACAACAAATATGATTTTAGTTCTTCCTATGAGGAACGGAATTACGTTCTGCCGCAGAAGTTCAACAGTCTCTCAGCCTGAACAATTGGAGACAATACAGGAACGTAAGTATATTTCAAATTAAAATAATAGAGGCAAATGAAAACACCACCATTAAAGTTAGTAAAGGCTTTAATCAATCAATAAATCAATATTATATCACATATACTAAACTTCATGAAACTTATGAAAAAAGTTTAAAGAATATAAAGAATTATTTCATTTCAGAAAAAACTCCACTCAATCTTCCTTCAGATAAAACACCAGGAATAAGTCCGCTTGATCACCCAGACTATTTCCAAGTTCATAACCTTTTCTCGGTCAAGGATTTATTTGATGCAAGAGTCCATTTCGGTCATAAAGAAGGATCTCTCAATGAATTTATGATGCCATATATTTATGGTTCAAGACAGGACCATTTAATTTTTGATTTAGATATGACTGCAGAACATTTGCGCAAGGCTCTTAATTTCACAGCACATATTGCATACAGAGGTGGAATTATTTGCTTTTTTAATCGAAATGCGCTCAATGCTCATTTAGTGGAGAAAACAGCAAAAGAATGTGGAGAATATGCTCATACAAGATTTTGGAGAGGAGGTATTTTCACAAATGCAAATCACCAGTTTGGTGCTATCACAAGATTACCAGACCTATGTATATTTTTGAACACCCAGAATAATATTCTCAACCAACACACGGCAGTCAGAGACTGTGCAAAAATGCTTATACCTACTATTGGAATTGTAGATTCGAATTGTAATCCTAATTTAATAACATACCCTGTACCTGGTAACGACGACACACCAATAGCTATAGAATTATATTGTAATCTATTTAAAACTGCCATTCTGAGAGGGAAAGAGGCAAGGATGAAATTTTTACAAGAAAACAATTAGTGGTAGCTGTTTTATTAATCATTTACTGTATAATTTAGATTACAAAATTTATTTGTTTCATAAACAATAACAATAGACAATATTATTTAACAAATATATATTTTATTTTACATGAGCCCTACTGAATTAATTACATTTTAAACTATTTTACATAAATATAAAAAGATATACAACCACAGATTCCTACTCTTAATCTGTGTATACAATTTATTTCTTAATAAATATAAGAATTTTATTAAAGCAATTTTTTATGAAAGGTATAAAAACAATCTTATATTTGGAATAATTTTTAGCCCAATAGAACTTTTCTCATTAAATGAGGAGGCGCATTGCTATCAACTTCACGGCTTTCCCAGCTGCCAGTAATGCATTTAGAACTGCAGAGGTATTGTAGAAGGGGAATCCGATATCTACCACAGAAGTCGACAAACTTAATATGTTCCACACGATTGTCGAAGAACACACCTAAAAATATTTCAATTGTGTTAGTTCATAATTAAAATTTATATTTGGTAGAATAATCCAGAATTTAGATGGATAAATTAATATTGAATAATTTTTAAAGGCAGTTGCATTATTACATTTATTAAAAATGCGGTTGTAGAGTAATTAAAATTTAATAATTGCATTTGTATAAAAATATCTTTGTTTCCAAAGTTGGTCTATTAGTTGCATTTCCTGAGTACTGAAAATTAATTTTTCATATATTTCTTAAAGTATATAAATCAAAACTGTATCTTAACCGGATTTGAAAAATAGGAGAGAGAATTTATCCACCCGTTTCCTGTCAGCAGAAGGAAATAAACGGTGATAAAAAAAAGTTCAATAAATACCTTTGCATTTTGGGTTGACGCAGCATTGGGCCGAAGTCAAATACTTCATCAAAGTTTTAGGAATATCACCAGGTTGTATAGTAATTTCGTGAAGTTTAATGGCACGGGCTGCGAGCTCCAGTAAAGATGGTGGCTGCAAGGTCATGTCTCTAACAAATCGCACTACGAGAGGATTATCACGAAGACTTAACTGTAAAAAACATTTTCAAAATTATTTTGCAGCCTATTTATTTTTTAAAAGGTTGGAAAGTAATAAAATAAATCTTTAATTTCTGAAATCAAATATAAAAAAATCGTTAAATTTTAAAATAATCGGTAAAATAGAATGTCGGTAGGTATCTGTATTTTTCAATGAATTATTTTAATGCTTATTTATTTATTTAGATTCGATATATTTACTATAAACTCGGACACACAAGATTTTTTTGTTTTCTACAAAACTCCAAAAATCAATAATTATTGACAGGTCCCTATTTAAATCTGTACAAAGCCATATTCAAAAATATGTTTGCAAATATATTTCTTTTCCTTACTTCGGTACATATTGAGTTAGTGCGAATCGGGATTGAAAAATTGATAATTTCCTGCTCGCCCCCCTTATATAAATACATAGTTGTATAAAGCAACGTTGTAAGGCACAGAAGTATTGATCCGTAGAACAAAAATAAAACTGAACCCGTGAACCGCAAGATAAATACCTTGAATTAGTGTTTGCTTGATATGATAAGAAAATGACTACGCAACTTTTGGCTATAATTATAATTGTAAATAATATTAAAGTGGTTGATTTCGGCTATATTGCGACTTAATTTTTTTAATTAAGTAAGTTTTTTTATGGTGCAAACGGGCAAGAGCCTCAACTGATGTTCAGTGCTTATTGCCGACCTTTAAAATGCAACCGGTTATAAGCTAGCTGTCCTCGAAATTCAGCTGACGAGCAGTCACATCACGAGATTTCACCAACTTTCGATGCTAGCTAACCAGGCGATCATTTAAGCCTAACCACCATTAAGCTTTAAGATTGGCGCATATACATGTCTTATAATTTCTTTTTAGACATGCATGTTATCAATTTATTAAAACATATATAAACTTGAAAACTCGCAGGTGCTAGCCTCATTTGAACACTTTAATTCTTCGTTTTCTATGCATTAAATCGTTTTGGATTTTAAATATATACTTATCATTGTATAGATATAACTATTATATGAAATATAACTCACCTCAGTCAAACATTTTAATTTTATTATTTGTGTTGGTAGAGTCTTTAATTTATTCTTATGTATTAACAACGATCTAAGCTGCTTGAGGTTCGCGATACTAGCCGGTAATTGTTCAATTTGGTTGTTGCTCAGGACTAAGGCTTGTAACGATGTTAAAGCTCCCACCGATTCAGGAACTTCAGTTATTTGGTTGGCACCTATTGATAATATTTGCAAGCTGCAAAAAAAAAACAATATATTTTAAACAATTTAAAATTGTTTGATTAGATATTGTTATTACTATCTTAATCTATAGTCCGCGGCCTTACCCGCCTGAATAACGAATTTAATGAGGCTCCTTTTATGCAATATCAAAATAAATGGTTCCTTATAAAACTCATCCCTTTTTATTAGGTGAAAACCTCCATCAAGTTTTGTTTTCGCGATAAAAGGAGGTCCATGGTTATATTACTATTATATCTAAGTTCAATGCGGGTTGTCAATAATATAATAATTGGTAAAACATGTCTTAGAATTCAGGTTTTTGTTAAAATAATTTTCAAATCATGTTGGTTAACACATAGCTGCTTGCGCAGATCTGAACCAATGGCCTTTGGTTAAAATCTACGTATTCTAAGCACTGGGTCGTCTTGACTTTCATATTTAGATACAATGAATACAGAATAAAATTATAAATACAAATTTCTTACTAAATAATCTTTGCATGTTTCATACTTTGTTATGTAGGATAAGTGTGAATTGTGAACATAATATTAACCGTAATAAAATGCCCCTCGGTTGTTTTGATTGGTTGAGGCGATAATGTATCAAAATACAAAGTGGGACAAATGAACGAATCATTATAGCCAATTTATAGAAAATGCTTCAAATTCTAGGCGTTTTGTCCGGTTTTGGGTGTTTTGTGGAACGGTGTCTGTTATAATAAAAAACTACATTTTACTATAACGCGACTATCGCCCGCATGGATTATTCACCAATAAAAATATACTATTTTCAAACTATTTCCGAGGTCAAATACTTAAATCATTATATCTATTTTCCTTTTTATATTCATTCCATACCTAATTTAAAAAACAAAAACGTATAATTATACGTACTAAGTAGTTTAATATCTGCATAATATCTTTTAAATAAAAGATTTCGCTATACGGTACATATATACACATAACTGAAATTGTGCGATAGGTGAGTATTATTAAACTGTTTAAAAACATTGATTATACAAAGTATGATAACAATATATAAATATTTAACTACGTACAGAGTACACGTAACGTATATTAATAGTAAATACATATTATCATAAAATCCAATTTAACTACTATATAGTATATACTATATAGGATTCTAAAAGAATTACAGTATCAATTCTACACACTCAAAGACCTCCATTTATTACTGAGTCGGGAGTCCGGAAACAAACACAAGCTCAACCTCCCCGATCGGAACGTGTCTGCATAGACATTGATAGACAGCTGCTAATGTCTTCTTCTTTTTCCTCGTATTATTCCCGGTATTTTACCAAGGATCTGGTATACGATACTTTTATCCGCATTGGACGGGTTACTAGTTTTTACACAGAGCGATTTCTATTTTACTTCCGTAAATCTATGGGGGAACTAGTATCTCTTTGGATAAGAGCAAATTATGTAACAGGAGTTAACGATTTTTGTCAGATGTTATGTTAACAACGGGACCGACAGCTGAACGTGCTGCCAGGGACGGTGGGAAAACCCACAAAGACGAACAAAGATCAATACAAACATCTGCTCCTAGCTGGGATCAAACCCGCAACCGTCAAGGATCAAGGATCAGGCTCGCTACCAACACGCCACGACAGTGTCTAACTATCGTCGTCGTCGTCAACTAATGGATGACCCAAATATTAAAAGCATACAGATACACAAAGTTCAAAGAATTTTTTTTAAAGGATTACACATATTAACAATACAAGATCTGGAATTCAAAGCTTTCCTAAAAGGGCCTACTCTGCCGGAGTTCAGTCGTCAGGTCGTCACGCTTTATCGGTCTTACTCAGAAAATAAAATAATTAATTCCGAAAAACTTGCTTTGTCATTTTGATAGCATTAAGTAAATGTTTATGTTTACAAATAGATAATAATAATCATCATTAGTAGCTGTAGTTGAAGCTTTACTACAACTTTAACGTAATATAGATAGCACCACTGAATACTATTACTATATATGTATTAAAATTTATGGTAAATAAGTGGGTACGAAAACTTAGGTAGGTAGGTAGGTCCTTATTGAACCTGCAACATTCGCATCTTACAAGTCATCATACATGTCGCCTCTTTAAGCATTAACCTATTGAGGTTAGTAATTTATGTTTTTTTACCTTCAAAATAGATTGTATTGAAGAATTCATGGAAAATTATTAGAAAAAAATTTAATTTCATTTCATAGAAAATTAATGAAAATCTGCTCAGTAATTTTCATCCAAGTAAATGAAATTGAGTATTTTGCTTTTGTGAGACTTTTCAATGGTATATACGGCCAATAAAATTATAAGAAATAATAAAAAATGAGCAAAAATGCAGACTTCATACCTACTAAAAAGGACAAAAATAAATATTTTCTGCAACATACGTCGGTGCATTCCAAATTTAATTTTAGCCAAATTTATTGTGCCATTATTTTACTTAGCACCGATTTATTATATATTATTTACTTAGCACTGATATTATGAAGAAAATATTTATTTTTTGTATTTTAATTTCATTTTAAATACATTTTTAAGATTATACGTATTAAATATAATTATATATAAAATATTTTATACTCGTATAATATCTCTCCAGCATTTATTACTCAATGTTTAAAAATACATTATCTAACAATAAAATATAATTATTAAAATGACTATATCACAACTATACAATATATTATACAAGCAAAGAGATAAAAAAACACTCACTTTGGAAAACATAATTATCATACGAGTGATTTTCTTTGTTAAGTATATTTTATTACGAAAATAATGTATTGCAAATATATAAAAAAAATTGAAGTCATTATATTAAATGTCGGATTGAAAAACTGCGGAGTATTTAACACTATGTGTTATAATTCTGTCCTATTTCAAAGTAAATCAACACAAAACGGGTTTTGTAATTTTTTGAATTTTTCTATGTTTACGATTCCTGTTGGACTACAGAGTCCAATAATTTTAAGTTTGATTTTTTTTTCTGATTGTGTATTTCTGTAGGCCCTACTGGCCTTGACAGCATCACAAGGCGATGGAAGTTTGAATGGTATTTGTAAAATTTACTGAAAAAAAAGTTTAACTTGGTTTTGCAATAAATAAAAATGTACCTACATTTTTCAAAAATGTCTAAATATCGTTTCCTATACAATATAAATATAACAATCAATTTCATAAAAGGCGAGGCATAGTATAAAATTAACCTTTGTGTTTCATAAAACAAATGGATAAAGATGCCATTGTCTTGCCACAAAGGGTTGTATTTTGTAAATATTTTATTAACTAACAATAATATCTATCTGACATAGATGATCCAGTTTTTAAATATTATCATAATGTTGTATAATAACTCAAAACATACTATGCATTATTATCTATACTTATATTATACATAATATACTTAAACATATTATATAGACATAACGCACTCACACTACGATTCAAAGTAGTAGGTATTAGTTATAACAACGACGATCATTAATGTCTCTACAGAAATGATAACGTTATCTTAAGAAGACATAGCGAACAATTAGGCAGTCTCAAAACAGCAAATAAATACATACACATATTTATTATATATTTATTGGTGATATTTTTATTACTTTATTTAAATATTAATTATATTAAAATAAAAAAGATTCGATATCTTACTAATATTATAAATTTGAAAGTTTGTATTGTATGTAAAGATTGGCTGTTGTTTAGTACTCAATCACGCAAATGGATTTGGATAAAATTTAGCACATTTTTAGATAGTTTATTATATGGAAAAATATTTCCCGGTTCCTGTGGGATTATCAAAAAATATTACGTTGTGTATAGATGTTTCTTATAGATAATTTATTTATAAAGTTTTAGTTCTCTGTTGAGCAGTAGTAATAATATAAAATAAAAATTAAAACGGTAAAGACTGAGTTTATAATTATTTGAAACTCTAGAGAGAATATGAACGTCGAATTCAGAAATGTTTTCAACTCTACCCTTATTTTTCGGAGAAAGAAAGACACCTAATTTTTTAATAAGTTTTAAATTTAAACATTTTTATTATATTGTTAATAAAGAAAACCCGCAAAAAGTTGGAAGCAACACAGAATCTTTTCTGGTTGTCTATTCGCCCGAATTTAGTTCTTTTGTTTGTACCACATAATATAATAACTGATAGTCCTGTCTATTTCTATATCAAAATTCATTAAATTTGTTATTAACATTAGTCTGGATTCCATAAGAATCCATTCTATTCTATTTTGAAATTTAAATCTTGTAGTTCGCTTTTGTTTTTTTGAACCTAATATTCTTCTGGGATAAAATGCATCATAGCTTCATAAGTGTTAATCCAGATAACAACTATATCTGTGCCTTATTTCATCCAAATCTGTTCAGACGTTTTGGCGTGATTGTCTGATTGAGTAACAAACATACAACATTTCACATTATATTAAATAGGACAAGAATTAATCCCTTTATTACATTACTACATTACTTACAGTTTAATTTATTAAGGTATTTCATGGAATGTGTGGGCCTCGAAGTGAACACTCTGATCTGAACGCGACCAGGATTAACGATAAGATGATGATTACGAAGGGCTTTTTGTATGGATAAGAGTTTAATCTCGCAGATCTTAAAAATGTGTAGTTAGCAATGTGGTAAGACATAAAGAAAAGAATTTTACTTTAGTGAATCCTTACTTATTAGGGTAGAACATTAAACATATCTTAAAAACTACCCAACATCGATAATTTTAACCGTTACAATAATAGACGCTGTAAAGATTGGAAAATTGTCGAAAGATAAAAATGCAAACAAAGCTTTTGTACATTCCACACTACTCTACGCGAGCCCTATTTCCTCGCTTGTCGATACCAAATAAACTTTCTTTTACAAAACATTAAAAACAATTCCCCCATTAGACATAATTATTTGCAACAAGGAATGCAAGGGTTTATGCCCAATTGCCCAAACTTGTATTTTATGCCATAGAGGTGAACTCGATCTAAGCAAACGGGGTTAGGAATAATAAAGTGGTGCGTAAACCAAGATGCCCTTCCTAAATAACAAGAGCGTCTCTAAGAGACATGAAGCATTAAGCAGCGCATCGTCAGTGCAATCTTACCCAACCTCGAGGATTGGTTTAACAGAAAAAATGTAAGCGTCACGTTTAGGTTGACGTAGTTGCTTTGGTGCATGTCATTTTAGAATTGGACGCGAGACGACGCCGCGAGGTCATCATTCTGGAGTGGTACAAGACAACGTTCAACATACCGAACAGTAAACCGCATGGAGATTTCAGCAATGCAATGCTTAGTTTATCAAATCGAGAGAGATCTTTCTCCACCAATAGTTATAGCGGCTATGTTGACAAATGATTTTTTTTAAGTCAGTGGTTTCCATTTATTTCCGATGACAGTCTAAGCCCTCTAAGCGGTCTTGCAGTTGGCACTAGGATGGAATCAACTTTTTTTCTTTTTCCATTGTAGCGTCAATATATTTCACAAAAAATTGATATCAAGGTTTTCGGATGCTAATCGTGTGGCGTGATAATCCAAGTCTGTGTGCTCACAACCCTTGTGGCTTTTCCGTTATCTTGTAAAAGTTGTGCATATTGTTTTACGCTCTATTATAATTTTTAGTAGCTTTTTGGCCTAAAAATTGTAATCGCATTTTTTGTTACAAATTAAATCTTCTACAACTTTGGTCCTATAACATTTTAGCGTAGAATCAAGAATAAAAAAGAAAAACGAAAAGGCTACATCAAAATTTGGAAAAAATGAAAAAATTTTAGGCGTTACAACTTTCTACTTGTCATTTTCGCCAAATGCCTTAAACGAAAGTATATACGGTACTTGTGTAAAAAAAAATTGTGTCTGACTGTCTTCTTGTTCCAGCTAATCTCTGAAACGGTTGAATGGGACTTTCACTGGCAGATGTTATAAGAAGTAACTGAGGCTACTTATATTTTAAAAAAGAATTAGGGTTCCGTGCAGTAAAAAAAATCGTGAACGCGCGAGCAGAAGCGCGGATGTAGCTATTTCATATAAAATGGGCGGCAAATTTGACGAAGCCTACAGCCGCAAGTTACAATGACTGTTATAACTATAATAAATTAGTGTATTTTTATGTCTGAATCATGTTATTTTTTTGTTATTCATTGTGTTTATCTTTCTAGATTGCAACATAACATTACTTATATACCAACCTGTTCAGTTTCCATATATCCTTTGCTATATTGACGATGCTATTACCACCTAAATAAAGATATTTAAGCGATGTCAATTGTAATACTTGTTCTGGAAAGAAGTTTAACTTATTCCCACTAAGATTTAGTTCTCTTAGAGTATTTTTCGTTGTAAAGAAGCACTTTGGTAAGGATTCATTGGTTAATTCGTTATGTTTGGCTATCAGGGATGTAAGTGGGCAATATTTGAATACATCAGGAAGCGTATTCAGCCTATTGTTGCTGATATCTAAAATCTTTAAGTTGCTAAACTTGTTAATAGCTTCGGGTAGAGACTTGATCCGATTGCTGTATAAGAGACATATTTCGTAATTATCTGCACAATCCTTTTCGTCAATTATGCTCTTCAATTCAGACGATATAGTTCTACAGTCCAATGATCGGTTCGAGAGGTCGAGAGTTTTTTGTTCTCTAGTGTCACTATCGCAACTGTCGGATGTGTAGCACTCCATATTGGCCGGTGGTAAAGGCAGACACTTAAAATTAATATTTTATATTATATTTTGAAGTCTATAAACATGTTCTAACAGTACTGTGAACTAAAGACGAGCGAGAAGCGACTAGCCCGTCTTGCGGCGCACGCGCAACTGATGTGACTTAGTGAATTTTACCAACGTCTTGTGAAACAGCGTGATGCTGTTTGCACACATACATAAGATATCAATATGCACGCAACACAGAGCGATAAGAGTATTTTAATATACTACGTAGTATGTAGTACCACTTAGCAACATATTGTGATTTTTCATTTTTATCCATGTGAAATTAAAGGATTCCTGCATAAACAATATAAGTTATATAAAAACTAAAAAGTATTATAAAATATTTATATTTACGGCAAAAATTGATCAAAAACGCATTATAATATTATATATACTGATTACTGAAAGCAGTCTGTTGAAATTTCACCGAGAAAAAACGATCTATTGAGACATGGGCTTTTCTAATGGCGTCTGACACTTCATTCGTTTCACTCTTTACGCTATCTGTCTCGCTCTCTTAATATAAATAATATTTATTTTAATTTTTATCGTCAGTACTCAGTAATCACCACAGAGCAAATAAGTAAGAGACTGGAGTCCCATAGATTCAATATGACCATCGTGAATAGTCAGCCTAAAGAATCGCTCTCTTACCAACTATCAAAAAACAATCAATTCTACCAACATTACAATAAAGCAGTGATTAGTGACGTGCCATGACGATAAAAAATTATCGATATCGATGAATATTCCATCGATAGTGATGTACGCTTAGCTTTTCAAAACTTTTTTGGGATTATTTATTACTGATTTTGTTGTAGTGGTTATTGTTTAATAAGAAATTAAGGTCGTTATTTTAATTTCAATTTACCACTAAAACAAAATCAGTAATAAATTGAGATATTGTTATGTTGAGAAATAAATCTGTCCCGAATGAGCAAAATTTTATTGAAATAGAATTGGTAAAATATTTTAATAGATATAACTGTTTTATCATTTCATCTCATCTGATTAGGGTGGAGCATTGAGCAACAGAGATGGTATAGCATTCTTTTTTTAAATCAGTCCTTAAAATGTTTACCACTCATAAACTTATTTTAGTGTAATCTACGCAGTTGGTAAGTGTGCCAAATGTTTCTTTCCCTGTTACTTTTACCCACTCTCTGCATCTGGAAACAAAAGTATATAATGTTAATGTAATGCAGCTTGTGAGCTAGCATTTTTGCCACCATCGCTGTGGACAAAATTTGTAGTTTTAATTATTTGTAAATATTGTTAGTATTAAAATGTACAATGTTATATTGGTTGTAAACAAATGTTAATTTATGTATTGATACAATTACATAAATAAATAAATAAACATTACACACTCAAAATTATTTTATAACATTATATTGTATGATTGCGCCATTTTTCTAAAAAGATGTTGGTTTTATTAGATAATCATCTGCTATATAAACTGACACCTACCATAATATAATAAACTTCTATCACCATTGAAATTCTTAAGTATTTATTCTATAAGTATTCTTTAGTATGTCTTAAAATACATTAGTTCAGTACAATGATTGTAAGAATAATAAAACTATTTAAAATTTCTGTATTATGTTATCCAGACATTATGATGAATATGTAGAAAATAAAACAAGGGATTTTATTTAATCTTTCATTTTAAATTTAAGTTATTAATAAACCTTTGAATTCAGGGAATAATTTCAAATGCTAGCTCAAAAATTTAATGCAAAAGTAACATTTTTGTATTAGGTATAATGTAACGTAGGACCCTAAAATATTTAAATTTCTCTTATAATAAAATGAGTAAATTTTTCGTTACATAATAATGTGCTATTTATTGTAATTAAATAATAATGAAATATGAATAGAGCTAGTTAATTGCTTTCAGTAACAAAGTTATATGAATTGTTTTAAAAATAGATTAGGTCATAACGAAATTTGTATACGACAAACTTACCGAGATTTTCTTCAATGAATATGGAAAATTATCAAAATTTCCTTTACAATCACTTCTTGAAAATCTTTTCGTCACAAGCCCATACACATTTTGTTTCTCTTTACACTTTCTACTAGCCATGATTGTTTATTTTACAATGCATGGTTAATAATACATATTAGACGATATATATATAAACTATAAATAATAAATGAGGATAATAACTTCGTTATTTTATCGCAAACTAGTAGGACACAATTTGTACAAAAAATTAGCAAAACAAGATGGAGAATTGGAGATAAAATAAATATTTACTCATAATAAAAGAGCCGAAAGAGCGAGTAAGATAGCGTAAAGAGTGAAACGAAAGAAAAAGTAGAAGTCATTACGACTTTCCTTAGGCAAGGACCAATAGCAATCGCTCATTTTTTCTCGTTGATCTTTCAGTAGACTGGTAATCACAATCAGTTCAATTCTCCATCTTGTTTTTGCTGACTTGCTGTTGTTATGAAATATAAATTGTGTTCTACTAGTTTGTGATAAAAATAAGAAGTTATTATGTGTCCATATGTGTCTTTTAATTGCTATTTATTTCTTATATAATATATTATTACGTTTGTAATGTAAAATAAACAAACATGGTTAATGGAAAATGTGAAACATGTAGGCTTGAGACGTAAAGAAAAGATTTTCAAGAAGGTATTTTATGAAATAATATGATTAATGATTATTTCACATTTTAATTGAAAAAAGTTCGGTAAGTTTTCTGTATACAAAATATCATTATGCCCTAACCTAACCTATCTAAGAAAATAATTAAGTAGCTCTATTACATATTTCATTATTATTTAATTCATTGAAGATTTTATTATTTAACGAAAATCACAAAACTCATAATAACTTAATTTTTATATAGGTATTAGACATCTTAAATTTGTGACCTGGCATTATAGATTATTAATTAAATTCAAAGGCTTATCAAAAACATAAATTTAAAAAGTTATCTTAAATAAAATCCTTTGCTTTGTTTTATACATATTGAACATCATCTCTCGATAACATATAAGTTTCAAATAGTTCTAATATTACATTAATTACTTACATTAATTTTACTATTATTAAAACATAAAATACTTATAAATGGTAATAGTAATTTATTATATTATGATATATGTGTCTGTATAGTAGATGATTTTTAATAAAAACAACATCTTTTAGGAAAAACGCTGCAACCGTAGAAAATAAGGTTTAACTATAAAAATACAATAATCAATGCTTTTTTTCCAGAAGCAGAGAGTGCACCAAAATAAGTTAATGTGTATTAAACATTTTAAAGACTGATTTTTAAAAAAGAGTGCTAAACCATATCTGTTACTCAATGCTCCACCATAATCAGATATCAAAGGGTTACAGATGAGATTATGGCAGAATTGCCAATTTATATTATACCTAAATCTCTTTGAATTAAACATATAGTTTCTTGAATTTAAAGAAAGGCTATATATAACAAAAAGGTGAACATTTATTTGAAAATACCTTCTATACTTTGATATAACTTTCATATTAAACATTTATAATTAAATAATTTCCCTTTTGATATGTAACCAAATTTGACAAATAAAGATATAATAAGAATATGTAAGATATATAATAAGCAAATTATGATACAACTGTTCGACTTTTTTTCTGTTAATTTTGTTAGTCTTCACTCAGTCATGATAAAAAGAAGAGGTATCAAAGGCTTACAGAGAAAAATATATAATAATGTATCATATGTAGTTCCTCTTTTTTATTATTTACAGTAAGGTGTTTTATTACATTTTTCCCTTTTCTTTCAGATTCCAGAAATCAATGGATAAAAGAGAGTTTCAATTAGATCTCATGATATATACACATTTGTATAAATATAATCGCAAAATATTTTGTTGTAATCCATATCAATTCTTAGTTATCTTGAGACTATTGTTACATTTTCGTCTAATTCTATTTTAATAAAATTATGGTTTGATTCGATTCGATTTATTTATCAACATAACAATTTGTTACTGATTTTGGTTTAGTGGTAAATTGAAAACAAAATAACAACCTAAATTTTTATACATATTAACCACTACCAAAAATCAGTAATAAATAATAATCCAGTAACCCTAAAATACAATAACAGCTGAGGGAACATCACTATCGATGTATTATTTATCGATATATTTTATCGACATAGCACGTCACTAGTGTGCTATATTATAATGTTGGTAGAATTGAATGTTTTTTTAATAGTTGGTAAGAGAGCGTTCCACAAGAATTTATATTTTACTATGGTCACCTCAATCTATGGGAGTTAAGTCTCTTACTTATATGCTCTGTGACTGAAAGAAGAGTCGTTATGTAATTAAATTAGACGTGAAAGTATTATACATTTTATAATCTGTTTTAGAAAAGTACGAAACGCTTAAAGAAGTCATAGACATAGAAGTCTAAGGACAAATGTCTCTAATTTCATGAAATTGGTAAAAGTTGAAGACTGTATTAGTGTCATCAGCGAATTAACTGGAACTAAAAAAAATTAAATTGCGCATGCGCGAGCAAAAGTATGAATAGGGATGGAAATATATTGGAAATATACATAGCAAAACCGACAACCAACAATTTGACAATTTCTATTATAAGTATTTAGTAATTAGAATTGTGAAATATAAAGATAATAGATATGGACTATATATGTAGGCATACACTTAGATCAATACTAAGATTTGTACCTGTACAGTAATATAATTTTAATTATGAAAAATCATTGATCTCTATATCAATGTCAACAACTTAAAATAAAGAGTAAAAATTATGTTGACTTGTGTGTTTTGTAAAACAAAATATATTAAGTTACCCAATTTTTTTTTTTTAAGGTAAGTAGGTAAGTAGTAAGTGTAAGTGTAAGTAGGTAAGTTTTAATATAAACGTGCATACGTTTTGAGATAATATTAAAACACTTAGTTTCTACATTAATTTTGGAAGTTTTTCTTCTATTGTTTTTTAGGCGTTTTAGATCTGTAACTACTATTTAAAATATAATACTAAAATATTCTGAAATATTTCACAGCTGTCCGTTATTGTTCCTAGTGTTGCGAAAATAACTGTTCTTTTAGTTATCTGTGCTTGAGTGAAAATAACCGTTCTTTTGGTTAAATAATAATATGTGTCGGAGTACCATCAAGATTTTAAGCCGCATTCGTATGATGGTGTTATTTAGTTTCCGGTCAATTTGTTGTGGCACTTAAATTTTAGCCACTTTCTGTCCCTTTACGCTATATAGACGAGCCATCTAAACTTCATGACTAGGTAATGGCGAAACGACTATGAGTTTGCTACTGTAGCTGAGCTGCCATTATTAAAGACTAGGTAGTACTTATACTAATATTTTATTGAACCACTAAGGCAATTTAAAAAATATTAAAAATTGTAATGCCCATTTTAAATAAGATTAAGCTTGGTAGTTACTGTCAAAATTATTACTATAAAATTAAATATTTTTTCCATAAGAAATAAATAAATTTAACACGTTTAATTTTCAATGATACAGTAATAAACATTAAATTTAAAAAAAGTATATCATTTATTGTGTTATAAAAATAAGAAACATAACATACTGCGTCTAAAGGAATGTTTATCATTACGTCACTGATCGAAGATCCGAGTACGATCCGAGCGAAGGGCGAAATTAGCCGAATGAACGAGCGAGCATAAAGTCTGTGAAGTCTAATGAAACTAAAAATTTGTCGTTCACTTTATTGATGTAAAATTTAAAAATCTAACAAAATGATCTTGTAAAACCTCATTAAGACAATATTCCCATAATTTTAACACTTTCGTAGTGATATAGTTTTGACTATTGAATCCTTAACTTTGTATTTCGTCGGCAAAGTGAGAGAGTTCAGTGCGAGTGCAAGCAAGGGTGGTAACGAGAAATGTGAAGTAGTATCTATGAAGTTCAGGATTCGGCCGTTTATTTTATACCTATAATAATGAGCGGACGCCCTAGGACCACGTCATTCGCCGAGGGCAGCAAATCCGTTCGAAAGACATTCGACAATCAACAACCGAAACCATTAGGAGGCGTAAAAATTAGCAGTGAGTAGCACCTAACCATTCTTTGTCGGCCATCGTGATTTCTTAGGCTGTGACGTTTCTCTGTACTGACACTTTACTAAGGCTAGTCTTAAAATCAACGTATATTTCATTTAATCTGAATGTCTTAAATGAAATCGATATCGATGTCTGAATATCCTCATCATTTCACTGTATAAAATGGCTACAGCCTTTGGATTAGCTTTGCCACATAAGCCTTGGGTTGTTAGGTGACAGATATCACGTCAAAATAATATTCAAGCTTATAATAATGGGATTATCTTTGGAATACGTCATATTTTCAAGCCCTCATCTTTAAGTATATAATTTAATAAATTTTAAATAACGTTATATTTTCATGTACTCTTATAATTTTAATAGTTTTGAGGTTACTTTTTAATGACGTAATTAAAGATTTGACCACTAATTTATATATTTTTAGCACTTTTACGTATTATATATAGAGTATGTGTTACATGTTGGCAGTGTTTCTGTTACCATATTTTTAGTAAACTTAGTTTCCTCATTTAGTTTTTTTTTTTAATTTTCATCTTGGCAAAGCATTTTTATCATTTATTTTCAGTGGTATATTATGTTAGAAGCATGCACTATCATCCACTAAAGTTATATTAGGAGTGACTAATACACTTATTTTATGCATGCTATGTATTGAATATTACATAAAAGACATCAGTCATCTAAAAAAATAACATTTCTATTTATATTAATAAATATCTATTTTATTAGAAATAATATTCAATGTGTAATATGCCAGCTATTACATCCCAATGGCCAGCTGTCTTGTACTTTAGTGGGCTAAATAACTGGATAGAAAATCTAATATATTGAAATTCGTTTAAATTGATGGATATACATACTAGCACGACCAAATATGTAAATGAAATTAATTTTACCTTTATAACATTACCACGATTTCCAGCACTTCTTTTTGTCAATTATAATCATCATCAATATATTAATTATAGATATAATAAAAAGAACTAAGATTTGTATCAGTAAAATTATTTTAGTTCCTAGCCACTTAGTCTGTGTCACTGGGACTGCTTCAATATTAATTATTTCGTTTTCCATTATAAAGATGCTCTATCCCATTATATAGACAAGAGTGATTAAAAGGGAAAAATAAAATTTGGGACTGTTTAGTTTTTTTTTGTTTAACTAAAGTTTTTTGATTTTTAGTAGGTAAAATATAGATTTAAACCTATATAAAGATATCAATTTCATTTTATTCAAAATACTCACAATTAATCACTTTAACAATATAATATATAAATAGCTTTTATTATTTTTGTTTAATTATAGCAATATGATATATTGTAATTATTACTCATTAAATTATAGTTATATGTTATTATTAAAAACGAGAATTTGTTTTATATAAAATATTTTATAAAGTTCATGGCAAGGCTGCTGGTTGCACAAAACTAATATAAAAATTTTGCAATAAATGGTGAGCTAAGGTATTAATTCATTTAACATTTTCATTTTCATGTCAGCTTATACTAGACAAAACATTTTGATTGCCATTGCGTCAGATAAAAAATTATGCTCATTTAAGTATACATACAGTAGTAACAGGAGTTAAAATAAACATTAATACTTAATAACCTATTAACACATTGTTATAAATTAATTAGGCCAGTGTTCTCTGATTACATCTTTAATAATTAT
The DNA here is from genome assembly GCA_023373885.1 of Hestina assimilis. Classification (NCBI taxonomy): domain Eukaryota; kingdom Metazoa; phylum Arthropoda; class Insecta; order Lepidoptera; family Nymphalidae; genus Hestina; species Hestina assimilis. The sequence continues at coordinate 6,975,561 of CM041755.1, read as the reverse complement.
TATAGCACATTAATGACTAATAGTAACTATATAATATAATATATAGATATTTAAAAAATTTCGTTCAGAACATAGCTTACTGAGACTACATTAGCTAAATTATTCATATCTGTAAAAAACTTCTAGTTCGGTACATTTGGAAAAACTATTATCCTATCCAAATTGAAAATATAAAAGTGTAACATATTATTAATCACTAGCTTCACCATTGTGATCAACGATTTTAATACAAACTTTGAACCCCATTTCACCCCTTCAGGGGAGGAATTTTAGAAAATGTTAAAACATGTGTTTCTTTTTCTTTACCTTTAATTGTTTGCCTAAAATCAATCAAGCTTCTAGTTTCAAAAATGACTTTTTCCTATACAAACTTTTTATCCCTTATTCACCCCCTTAAGGGTTGAACTTCGAAAAATCTTTTCTTAGTGCTCATTTACCTTTAAAAACAACACCTATGAAAAAATACAGCCTATGTCCAAGGGTTTAGGCTGGGCGTTTATATTTTATTATACAAAGCTTCTTGATTATTGATTACATTTTCACTGGCACAATTTTTTGTGTCTGAGTATTCCATTTCACATCATCTTTAAACCAATCTGTCTTTCTTTTTGTTTGCTTGTTCTGACTTATTTCTGAATCGGCTGGACAGATTTTATCAGGATTTTCACTGGCAGATAGCTGATCTTGTACAAGTAAATCAGTAACTTGAGACTACTTTTATTCTAAAAAAAGAATTAGGGTTCCACATGATAAAAAAATCATCAAGTCGAATTCACACTTAGGGTTCCCTACCACCTTTGAATAATATGTATGTATCAAGTTTCTTGTCCCTTTCATTTTAAAATTTTATTTTATTTGTTGTTATAGCAGCAGAAAGCCTTAGACACACAGACGGCGATACATTGGAGGCTACTTAGCCTTACCTACTAGGTACTTACCTAGGTAGTAGGGTTCTTAAAAAAGTAAAAATAAATTCTGTTCATCTTGCGAGTAGAGTCTGCTTGCCCACACATAGCTAGTAAATATATAAAATTTTAAAAGCCAAGGTACAGCTGCAGTTGATTATAATTATTTTAAAACTAAGAATTAAATTTTTTTAATGCTTTTAGATTTCCGCTTTTATGACATTTACTGTGTTAATTGAAATAAATAGGAACTTTCTTTTGTCTGCAAGAAAATTATCAGCCTCACCTGTACCTACATAAACGCCCCTATTGTTATACTAAATAGATTTAGGGCGATTACACACCAACTTTATGTAACGCGTATAAGTTTTCGAAGCGCGTCTTATACTACATGCGTTGACGCTCTTGATAGCTCGTATAGGAGCATTAATATAAAGCACTATAAATAATTAAATATTCTACTGAAACTGGTCACCAGTTCGAGCGTACACGTCTGAATACGCGCCCATGTATCCGCGTTCAATTTTTTGAAACGCGAAATGGAGCATTCTGTGCGTATGCTGAAACGACTGTATTCGGTAAAAAAAAACGCCTTTAAAAATTTTAGGAAAATACGGGAATTAAAACTTAATTAATATCATAAGTTAGCATTTTAATTATGCAATAATTTCGTAGTAACAGTGTTCGAGTTTTAATGTTGAAAGCTTTTGTTCTAAAAACGTGTGTATCATTTTTTATTATTAAATAGGAGGTACAAGTTACAAAAAAAATGCGAAAAACCTTTATGAATTTTTGAGATCAATTTTATGAAATTTTAGAAGTAATCGGCAAATTAAATAGTATTCAAAACAATATATAACGTTAAAACATTAAAATTAGTGTAAGCGTATAAAGTAATGCACAGAAAACGAGAATCTGTTATTTGTTCAATGATGAGTCCTAATAATTACTTTTTTTAGCTCTTTCATAGTTAACTGTTAAATGAGGAACATTTTAAAAACGCCAACGGTTTTTCCTGTTACTATTAGCGTTGGGTTTATTCTGTTCTTGTTGGTCTACGTTCTAACTTCGCGTTTGGACTTTACTACCACTTACCATCAGGTAAAGTAGAGTCATTTGTCATACGAAAATACGAGTCATACGAAAAAATCATAGCTTATATTTTCTGTCGACCGAATTTAGAAATTTGTAATGAAATATATTCGAAAACATCAGCCTCAAATTTCCTTATTTTTTGTTGTTTGATTCTATTTGTTTACTTATAATTCGTAAAGTATAAAATTTCAATAAAACTTTTCTATGTAAGAAATCTTTAGCAGAATCTCCATTTTAATCTATATATTTTTAAGGAAAATCAGTCAGTCATCAGTCGGTTTTACATAAATAGAAAAATTCATTACCTTGGTTATTATTTTCCCTTGTAAAAAGAAATTCTTCTGACTGAATCAGAATTGTACGATTACAAAGGTCTGCATAATTTCAGTTACTAACAGATTTAGATGAGAATTTGTTTAATATTTTCGTTCCGTGTTTGTTTGGTTGTGGTCTTCAACTTTGTATTGGATTCGTCTTTTGATACTTTAAACACTTCTAAATTTTAGTTCAGACATTCGTATGTTAACATACATTAAATGAGTATTTTACAAGTAAATTTATACAGCACCTAAAGTCCCGTAAGAATTAACCACCGCGTGGGGCGCGAGGTTTGCATTTTTGATAAAGTTGCAACGCAGCCTTGGCGCAACAATTCATGGCTTACTAATGAGGCCGCAGTTTTTGTTGAACGCGTTTTGATGTAACATGTTCTTAAATTTGAAATAAAAACAAAAGTGACATTTATTATCATAACGTAATCTTTAAATGATTAAAAACTCAAGCATCAACAACTTTATTTATCTATTCTTATATTAATAACTACTTCCTTAAACAGGAGAACGTAATTTCTTTGTATAAATTATTTAATTAATTGATCTGTCTCCAACTTTTGTAATAGACCTTAAACCAATAGATAAAGTGCATACATTTTTGATTTCGTTTTCATTTTATACATAAAGTAATATGTTTTATTGCTCCCTTTATTAACCTCTTGTATTAGACCTTTTAGGATTATTTTATAGTTTTTAGGATGATTAAAATTTAACGAGAGATTGGTTTTATAATAAAATAAATGTAACAAGTCTGTTAATTAACCTTTTTAAATGCAAAATCTTGTTCAAATAAAAAAACAAATACTTTTATTGAAATCATATCATCACCTATTGCTTCGTTGTTTATATATAACATCGAAGTAAGACAGTAGCCGAAACCATTGTTTAGATATTAGTCGATTTCAGATCAGAAATCGATCATTGTTTATTTCTAATAGTGGTTAGTACAACCACTTGTCAATGTTATCAGGTTCGTTATCAGCAAGTGTCGGCGATCTTGCTATCTCTCGGTCGAGGCAAGAGCGTTCCATCCTGTCATTCGCGTCATAACCGTGCCAATGGACTCTCGGTTTTTGCCTTTCGCTAACTCGGCCGTTGAAAACTTTTGCGTCGCAGACGTGGTCGCTACGGTCGCTTGTGCAAATCGCTTAGTTATTCGTTAGTTCATTTAGTATTTGTATGCTTTTTAAATAATGCACTTGTGTATAGTTACTTTGATTTCTCAGTGAAGTGACGTGTATCTGTTTAAGCTAACCATATTGTTACTAATTAACAGTGATTGAACATGGTTAAATACCTTGTGTGTGCTAGTGGTTTTATGTTGCGTGGAAGCTATCAAATTTGTGGTAATAATGTTGCGTCGTCGTGGTACTTACACAGTGAATGCTGAATCTGGTTTGCGTCATGGACCCACAAAGTCTACGGAGCTAGCCACTGTTATACCTAAAATATTTGGTACGTTAAAATTACCATAAATACGTATAATATGAATATAATTAATAAATGAAGTAATTTTAAACTAGTCGATCATCCGATAATATTGTTATCTTAGTTCTTTATAGATGTAATTTTCGTAACTAAACTTCGGTGTTAGAGATTTTAATATTATTTAGAATGTAGTACCGTGCAGTGAAATATAAATTATTTGATATATTTACAGTACTGTTTGGGCTTTACGTTAGTCAGTCAACTAACAGCTAATTAATCGTACTTTAAAAGTATTGTTTTTATATAATGTAATGACGATACGTCCAATTATATAAAGTGATGCAAAATAATCTATGAGGATCATATGTATCATTCAATTACGTTACAACAGTGTTCCGACAAACGCGATAAACTCATAGTCATCACAGTTTTATAACTGCAATTCGGAATATATATGATACGTACTTTGACATGTGATAAGATCTGATATACTGTGAATACCGTATAAGATAAAAAAAAGTTTACCTATTCAATAATTCACCGTTGCACGGCCAACGAGCGCGTATTTAAAATGGTTGACATAATTACTCGCCCTCATAGTGTAACGTTAGCCAGTAACGATCATAAATAGACCTCGTAACACGCTATTTGAACAAATTGTCGTATATAAAAATAAAAAAAATGGTTTTATATATACTATAGAGAGATTATTATTAAATAATAGTATTTTTAAGGATACTTACGAACTTTTACTATATTATTAACCTGCTATAAAAATTCTAACCCCGATCTAGGCTTGTGGTTTTTTTTATCCCATATGAGTCTCCTATCGTTCAAAGTTAACGTCGTTGTTATAAGAACAACGTGAAAATATCGGTTAATGATATTGATTCGCTATGTAGAAAACAGTTAGACTTGGATTCACGTGATTAGAGTGATAAATGGACGCAAATAAGCAATACCATTTTAACCCACAAAATTGAAAAAAAGGAGTTATATATGCAGAAGTGTTGGTAAATGGCTGAAGAACATTTTTCTTTAATATTTGTAGAGTTTTAAGCTTTAAAACCTCTAAAAAAGCCATTTTTTAATCATGCAATTTACGTATTATGTTAAACGTTTTGGGTTATATTATATACGAAATATGCAGTTTGTATACTTATTTTTGTGAAAATAAGTAAAATAACTTACATAAATCTGAAATTGCCAAAAACTTGACCAATACATTAAAAAAATCATATAAAGCAAGTAGTTCAAAACTTTCAAACGCGTTTTTCTCGAAATGGCATTGGTGTGGGTTGACATGGTATTGCTTTTCGCGTCCAAATATACCCTAACGAAAAGTGCCAATAAAATACTATAGAGAAGATTTTTGTTTTATTTCACTTTTAACGATATGCTAATTATACAAATCGTAAACATCGTAAGCAATTGAATAGAATAAAAATAGTCTTAAAACGCAATTTTTTAACAAAAGACACTTATTTACATATCAAATACGTGTCCACGCCTTTTAAAACGTATTGTAGCGAGAATCCAAGTTCAAGTACCATTCATGGTTGAAGAATCTTTCGAAGCACCATCCCAAGAGGGGTTAAAGTACCAAATAGATGAAAATTCTAAAGTTATTAATTTGTGTCATAATAATGTTACGAGAAACTTCAATAAAACAATATATTCATAATGAAAAAAATGATCTAAATCTATAGCTAGTTGAGCAAAGCTATGACAAAACCTATAATTAAAAATAATCATCGATTTAATAGTTTAGACCTATAAAATATTAATTTTATAACTGGACAATTTTACCAATTAAAATTTTTAATTATAAAGATCTTTGAAACTGAAAAAACCGACCTACCTACTGGAAATCTATTGAAATTAAAAAGGCTAAAATGTGAAATGTAATTTTTACATTGAATACATTGAAAAGAAAATATTATTGACACAAAAATGCGTAAACCACCAGCGTCACGAAGTGTTTATTTGAAATATTTCAATAGTCACCTTTGTGTATTTTGCGAGTGCTCTGAACGCAAAAAAATCTTAAAAGTCACACATTATCTTACGATATTGTACTTTTTTTGCGTTTCTTCGTCATCGAAATGATGGGCAGGTATGTCTTGAGTTGGATTTTTGCCTAAATTATTTAAAAACGTTTGCTTTTGTAGATTTTTTTTCCACAATCTCAAAAACCTTTCAAGCAAAATTAATAATTCAGAATTTAATTCGAACCACGTTTTAAACTACCTCGAAGTAATACCGCCATATTTCCGTTGGGAAAATCCTTGTTTCCCCATACAGTATTGATTTAGTCTAACTCTTTAGCGCAAGTGATGTTTTTAATTAGACTTGATACGAGTATAAACTTAGATAATATATAGATACAATTGTAAGACATTGACTATCATTATAACTTTGCTGAATACTTAACGATATGATAATCTCATCACATGCTTCCATTGTACAAAGTTATGGTTGATAAGTAAAAATTTAGATTATTGCAAACATTTAGAATAAAGTATTACAAGTCTATGAGATCGCATTTACAGTATTTTAGATGACAAGGCATAATTATGCCTGGATGTTTTTTTCTCTAGAAAGACATTGTATTATTCAGTGATGATCTTAATTAAAATTTTATGCAATAACATTTGAGATGTGACAAGTCGCTTAGTAACAAATAGTGCATTTTCTGACGTACGGGATGCGTCAGAGATTGTGTGACCGGTTTCTCTATTATGCGCGGTTAGTGTTGCGACAACGTCGCCTTGGCAATGTTATAAAGAGACTAGCGTATGCCACGCAGCCTACACCGGGTATCACCTTTCATTAACAATGGATGCGCCACGGAGTGAGACTAGGAAATTAACTTGTCTTGTTACAAATTGTAACTTCTTTTTTATCATATTATTTTACCTTTTACTACTACTAAAAGTGATTTTTTCAATGAAAGAAAATATATTGAAAATCGTCATTCGTCAGAGGGCAACTATTTTTTATATTAATATCCATAAAGTTTTTGTTACTAGCTATTAGATTGTAAGAAGTAAAACATAAACAGGGGGCGAAAAAATATAAAATAGCCAAGTAACCGCTATGAATACTGCGTAACCACGGATAAATCAATATATATAGCTAGAAAGCGAAAGCGTAACGAATACAAGATTCTCGTGTATTCTCGCGTATAGAGAATCCTTATAACTTCGCCGAAACTTTTAATCCAATTGACTTATGTTTTAACCACCACTTTAGAGTCTTGATTGCCAGGTAAACTATGTTGCGTACACAGAAAAAACGATCTTACTTAATATATAATTAAGGAAATTTAGCAGTTAGAAAATGACTTTGTATTGTGATCCACTAAATGAAAAGTAATATGATACTATTGATGTAAATTTTACTTTACCCAAATTAATAATAAATCTTAGGCAGTTATGATACGCTGACAAAAATTTCAAAATCATTTGTATTAAATGCGTTAGAGACCAAGGAGAGTCTAATAAAGGAATACTTTTCTAATTATCAATATCTTTCTTTAATGTCGTGGCACGTTTTAATGAGTGATGACGTGGTGCTGTACTATTTTGAGGGATAAAATGAAAAGTCTCTGATATGATGATCTATACACGACAATATTAGAAGTAATATACATTGGTTCATAGTGTAACACAGATGATTATGAATTTTTGGCAACGAAATTAATTAACGGAATTACAAATGCATGTAACAGAATTGAAAAAGATATCACAAATAAGAAAGAATATTATAAACTGCGATTATCGTCGTTTTATAACTGATGCTATCAAATATCGTCAGATTAAATTGATCATATAATATGGGTCCAAATTTAAAGTACACGTTATAGAGCATTAAGCCGTGTACGCCGCTGTCGCAGATTGTGATTCTGGATAAAACAATTTCTTCCATTACTTTCAGTGACGTAACAATATATGTGACCATCACAGTGTCCACTCACTGCTGCAGATTAAAAAGTTTCAAATTAGAGTGGCAGACGTCCAGAAACCAGGTGAAACTGAGGCTATGAAACCAGGTGGCCCGGTTTTCCTTATCGATTGCTCCTCCGAGAATTCATGCATGGAAACTTTTCTCAGATATGTCTTTAGAAGTGTTCCTCTTCATTAACTATCGAAGATATGCAACGTCTTCCGTTCCTGGATGCTAAAAAAATTGTGTGCTAAAAATTTTGTGAAAGACTACCTTATCATATTCAATAGGTCTCCGATATTTCCCTCTTAAATGTGTCCCTGATGGACAGGAGTCTCATATTTTTTTTGTCTTTGTAAAGACTGATCTCCAAAAACGCATTCATCCATAAGGTTACCAATGAAAAGTCACGGTCATAGACAGTGTTTCAATCTATATTCTCCATAAATTTGAAAAATGATGGCCACAATCTAAAATTATGGAATTTGATCTTTTTATTTTTACCATAACAAAAGTACATGGTATATGAGTATACCAAGTAATAATCATAAACTTCTAAAAAATGTTTGCTTCTAAAATATGTTTGTTTTCGATCCGGTAGATTTTTAATCTCGTGAATTATTGCGGTACGAAGTGTTAGAAAGAACAACTCCACTCGGTTTATATTGTTCCTAAATAAGAAAACTTTTATTGTAACACGAAACTTTCGTAACTATTTTGGGTACACAATTACCAATACAGTTTCTTTGTACTTTAAATGAGATGAAGATAAATAATATTCGAAATTAAGAAACCTTTGATAATAATATATAGGTATATTTATTATTCATAATTATATATGTCATAGTGATGTAATCTGTCGCCTAAAACCCGTACAAAGTTATTCCCTAAGCCATACGTAGGATTCATGAGCGAGTGTGGTTTACACTACTAGGTAATCATGTCGTGCTATTTATATGCCCTATTACATTATTATTATATTTCACAAAAATACAATATATTTTTTTTATAAAACAGTATATTTTTTTATATTACAAATCTTTTACAATTCTATGCACATCTGCAAGACAACCTGAATGAATGTTGATATTTATAACATATGCAGCTGGTAACATAAAATATATTGAGCGATAAAAGACGACATCTCCTTCTACTTTGGTTAGTTTTGGTAAGAATAAATATTTTGTCACCATCCATAAACCACAAAGTATTTTTTATGTAATAAGAATATTAGCTAAGCAATGCTTTTGAAGTCATTACTAATATTTTTACTTTCCCCCCAAAACTCAGAAGCTTGTACTAAGTTAGAGTATGCCCGTGGGGTTTAGGTTCGAACCTGCAATTCTCACGTTAATAGAGTCGACTGTACAACATCAATTTTTATTGTTGTCAAAACATTATTTAATTAATATCAGAACCAGTGATTGAATTATTTCAGTTAAAAGCGGTTTAACTTTGTTGATATATTTTTTTAACGCTTTGTGAAAAATATGTGACGTCTCGTGACTAAATTATCAGCGATGGCATAAAGAGACGAACACGCACTCATGCTTTGTTATACTGATCAAACCCGAGACGAATATATTACACATTATCATAATATGACGTCTAACTGAATATTACAGTTTTTTGTGTTGATTTGCATTCTGTTGATTTAAGTTTATATTCATTGCGTATCTTTTACAATTTTATTTGGTCCACTGTGCCTTTAAATTCTAGTAATAACTAACAGTAGCAATGTACTAATCAAAATACAAGTATACTTACATAGTTTGAATAGCTTGTTGTCGTATGACTTTAGCCAGGGCCGAGTTTAACACGGAGGGGCGGGGTGTCACACTGTTTACCGGCAGTTTGTTACGGCGCGCGCTCGCGTGCGATACTCTACCACACTGGAGTGCCCCAGTGGTCCAGTATGCTTAGACACTTTAAGAGTTTCCGACGGGCCTCCGACAATGGCCCTGCGGCCCGTTGGCGAAATGGCTGCTCGCTCCGAACCGTCACTGCTAGGCTTACTTGACAACGATAGAAGCGGCCAATTGAGTCGTGCGCGTGTTCGCCTTTCTACTTTTTGTAAGAAGTTGCGGCGTAGCATCAGTGAGTTTTGTTCTGAGCGCTAAAAGCAAATGTGTTAGAATCAATGTCTTAGTTCATAATCTTACCTGTATCATCACATTCATCATTTACTGTATCATACATGTATGTCCATTTCAATGTTCTAATGTTGCTTTTGTATTTTGCCGCGGCACGCAGGCGACGTGGATACCCCTAAAAAGGTCGAGCTGGCTTCGGATAAGAAAGCAGCCGCCTCGCATCGTAAGTGCTAGAAATGTGGCGCACAAATTAGATCGGCTATAGTTTTTAGCTTTATCACGATTTCATGACACTTTTAATTTATATTTTAATCGCATCATTCATAGGTAATAATTCTCCACGGAATTATCTGAAATTCTGAAATTTTAGCTACCTACCGATTTGAGGATTTTTACCTGAATTCAACTTAATGACATCTCATCTCATACTAGGTTTTTGGTTATGTGTTAGTGTGTCTGTTTTTTGTAGATACTTTTATATTGGCTGTTGTTTTTAATTAATTTAGATTTTATCCGTATCTTCTAGGATATTCAATCTTTTAGATAATAAATCCTTCTTTTAAATGGTATATTCTCGTTACTCATGACTTTTGTACTTCATCAAATGTGTAAAACTAATTGAAGTTTCTTTTTTGATTTATTTGAAGTTGTCAACAGAGTCGGGTAGTTAGTAATTAATTAGAAATATGTGTAGTACAAGACTAGTATAAAAATCTTAAACATTGACGCAATTTTAGTATGTATATAGTAAAATGAAGGAATAAAAACAAGATGAATAAAATAAACTAGAAGAGGAGAATAAATAAACTAGTTACGACAATTAAACCACCCGCCACAAATGGATCTGTTCTTATTTCTTACAATAATTTTTTTGCATGCCTTTTCTCTATTTATATTCTCTATATCTATTCTGTATTATAGTTTACTAGCTCCTGCCCAGGGCTTTGCCTGCGTTAATAACGATTTTTAATGAAGTGTCTTTAATGCAATATAGATAATTAGCTCCCCATACAAACTTTCATTCCCATAAAATTTTGTTTTTGCGACCAAAATAGCCTATAACCTTCTGGGCCCCATCTATATCTATACCAATATTCATCTTATTCGGTTAAGCCGTTGAGCGTGAAAGTGTCCCAAACAAACAAATTTATTAGGGCATTTGGACGCAAATAAGCAATACCATGTCAACCCACACGAATGTCATTTCGAGAAAAACGCGTTTGAAAATTTTGAACAACTTGCTTTATAAGTTTTTGACAATTCCAGATTTATGTAAGTTATTTTACATATTTTCACAAAAAATAAGTATACAAACTGCATATTTCGTATATATAATATAACCCAAAACGTTTAAAATAATACATAAATTGCATGATTAAAAATGGCTTTTTAGAAGTTTTAAAGCTTAAAACCCTACAAATATTAAAGAAAAATGTTCTTCAGCCATTTACCAACACTTCTGCATATATAACTCAGTTTTTTCAATTTTGTGGGTTGACATGGTATTGCTTATTTGCATCCATTTATAATATTATTTAGGTTTAATCTATCAAAACAAAACTCATTCTTTATTTATACTAGGTACTTAATATTAACTATATATATCATCCCAAAGAACAATTGGCAACTTACGCAGATATGAGTATAGTAGATTCATATATTCTCCGGGAACCAGATGTAACAGGTTAAAAGGGGTTTACATAGTAATACAAGAGTGGTCGTGCTATCTATCTTACAGATAAATACGTTCTGTATTTATTACTACATACGCCATGTATACTTTATCGCTCAATATACGGTCAATAGGCTTGTTTCAACACACAGGACACTCGTTGTACCATTTTTATAGAAAAAAAATCCCATTTTATTGTGTAAAAGTTTGAAAAGTTTACGGTTTAAAAAAATATTTCGATTTTTAGGGTTTCTTACCGAATTGGTGAAAAAAGGTTCCTAATAATTTCATCATGTCCTTCGGATCATCTTCGGTGCGTTCATCTTCAAAGATGAAATTTCGAAGGTATTCTAAAAATGTGACAATACAAAATATAAAAGAAAAATCTCTCTATAGACATGGCAACGAGTTAAAAAAATATCCACTGAACATGGAGTTTTGGGGTATTTTTACGAAAGTCCAAATTGATTTTTGAATTAAGACAAAAGCTGTGAGTTATTGAACTTATGGTTCAAAACTTCTTATTTTTTAACTATTGGATAAAAAATTGCGAAGATTTGATATGTCGATTATTTATTTTGAGGCTAATGACAATATAATATAACTATCATCTTTCAGTGGCTTCGTCCACATAAATAACGATTTCAATACAACCTTTGACCCCCATTTTATCCCTTAAGGGTTCGAATTTTAGAAAATGCAAAAACACGTATTTCTTAATCTTTAAATATTCGCCGAATAACAAAGTTTAACATCTAGCTTCAAAAATGATAACCTAACACAAAGTCTCATACGTTAAGTTTCAAAAATGACAGACTTTCAAACCACCATTTTACCCGCTTAAGTGTTAAATTGCGAAAAATCCTTTATTAGTGCGGGGTTAAGTTCTAAAAATAGCACCTGTGAACAAAATTCAGCTTTGTAGGTCCAAGAGTTTAGGCTGGTCTAAATGCCTAGTTTTAGGCAAGTCAGTCAAGTCTCTCCTTTTTAATTTTCAGTCTTTTGCATTTAAGTGTATTAATAAACGGATATACGTTTTAATTAAATAATAATATTAAATATTATATTTTCTTTTACGGTTGTGTTTTAAGCTTAAAACAATAAGTAGTCTAAAGGCATAATAAAATACCAAGTCTATTAAGTCTATATTTGTTTTTTTTTAATGCGTATTTTCGTCGATTCTGGCTCGTTAACTTGAGGGTATAGTATCCATCAAAGTCAAATTGAAAGCCTCCGCAGCCACACCCTTAGCAACTTACTGACGCAAGCCCAAGTGTTCTACACCCTTGTTTATCATCATGTTTATCTAATGAAGTTTATCCGCTTTATAGCTATTGTGAAAGATTATATTGTATCTTTTGTCAATAAAATGGTGAAATTTTGTCAATAAAATGGTGAACTTTTGTCAATAAATTAAACCGACACTCGGTTTAATCAAATTGTTATAATGCCTCTTATATGTTTCCTGCCATTGAGTGTAGAGAGCGTGCCTTGGTTTTAACAATGAAATCATAAAGTAACTAACGCTATCTAAAAACCCTATGATTAAGTATTCATTTGACACAATATTGAAATAACTCATTTTAATTATCGAAGTTAAAAAAAAGCATTTCATCCAGATTTAAAGGTTTACCTATTAGCTCACCTTCTAAAAATTAGTATGAATATCAATAACAATATGAATATCAATAACATTTTCATAATGGCTATTGTCTTACCCACTCTTAGCGCAATCTTCGAGCTTATTTATGGGGGCAATAGGAATATTAGTAATACCTTGAAAAAGCAATGCTTATAATCTTTAAAAAAAAATGAGGTAGGAATAAAGAGCAGAAAACAAAAACCTACTTTAGTCATAGTAATAATGTAAATGTCGGCCATTGGGTGCCGACAATTTGCAGCCCCATTAAATTTGTTGTGACAACGTTCCGACGATTTGCCCATCCGTGCCGTGCTATATATGGCTTGCAAATTAATAGCGCGATCTAGACTTCCCGTATTTTATCTCCTTTTTATTAAATTTACTATTTGCAAAGACAAGTTTATTTGTTAATTAAGTTAGTTTGTTTTTGGGGCTTATAAGTGGATTGACATTAATGATAATTGGATTACAACACCAAGTTCACAGTTCAGAGGTTCCTTACTAATTTAATTATCTCATGATTTTGTAAAATAAAAAATAACGAGCGTGCCTTATCAAACACTTAATGTTTTATACATAATAATTTTCTTCTAAACGTTAATATTCTGGGCGATTATTCCGTGAATAGAACAATTTTTGTTCATTAGGCCTATGGTGATTTCTATCAACTACTAGTTTCAGCCCGTGGCTTCGCCGGCGTGAATATATCACTGTTCCGGAATAAAGTTGAGGAACCTTTAATGCTATATAGATATAATTTAATTGGTGCCCCATATAATCTTTCGTAATACAACTCTTCTCCTTACATAATTCAAATAATGAATGATGATACAGTCATTATCATGCACCATCTGATAGTAATTGTTACTGCGTCTTGGTACACAGTTTACTTTACTCCAATGTGTTACCGATTATGTGAAGGTCAGTCGGTAATACCTAGATCACTGTAAAAACTCAATAACCAATTTCGGTCTTTCAGCTGACAAAAATCGACTACAATGCATAAGCTTATGCAAAGCGAACTATTTCGGTTTTGATATTATCTACGATCATTGTATGCCATGACACATGAGATAATGCCTCGCTACGTTTAAAAAAGGTCAGTTTTTGGCACAAAAATATTTAAAATAGACCTAAAGAATATCTTTAGCTCAGGTTATCGATTAGATATTTTCGTTTCTATTAAATTGATCACTGTTCCGTGAACATGAGTGAATTAAACCACCACGACAACGCTGCTATATTGAAATGGAAAGTTATTTACAGCGTTTCGGTTTTTTTTTGCGAAGAGAATTTTTGGAATAAAGCTACACTATTTGGTTTTTTTTTCTATTACATTTTAACAAACGTTTATCTCCAGATTGATAGCTATAAAAGATAATAGCGACTGCTAATTATATTTTGTTCGTGCAACTTGCATTTATTTTGTCATTTATTTCTTTCGCGATATTTCTTTGTAAAACAAAAAGATTGTTTAAAGCAAATAACACGTAAATTATGAACTTCCTCTCTATAAATAACAATGCTTTAAAAATTGCATCGCCTTACATTTTTGCCTTTGTTATTGAAATTATCTTACGCATTGGTTCGTACGGATACAATATCGTCGATGAACCGATAATGTCAAATAAAATGAATGTAAGGTTTTTTTAAAGCTAACTTTAAATTTATTTTCATAATACTACTATACCGAGTTCCATATAAGGTAGCTGAGGTGATATGTGTTAGGTGACTTTGGCAAGTCTAAAATATTAATTCTCGGTGGCTTGTTTCCTGTCAATGTTTTTAAAATGATTTCAATACTGTAATGTTTTTATTAAAATTTTGGCGTGATTGAAAATTTACTTTTATTTTTATATAAAAAATATGGACAAAATCTTGTATCTTCAAACCAGTGTTCACAATAATAATTGCGATATTAACTTTGAAGGTAATTTAATGTAATGATTACTACATTTTACTCTTTATTACATCATCGTAAAATACAGTTGATTGATAGGAAGTTATTCTGTCTTTTAATTATTAAGATTGGTTCAGTTTTGAAAAGGTAACATATAGACAGAAAAAGTTACTTATAATAAACAATATTGGTATTATTTTTAGTTTCTATGATTTGAAATAATGAAATAAACCATATATGAGGAGTGGTGACTCACGGAGACACTTAATTATTTTCCGAAAATGAACACAATCTATATTTATTCATACTTATCTAATGCAAATGTTTTTTTAAATATTTAAAATTTTCAATATTGTCAAATGATAACATAGTATAATTAGTATTGCTTTGACAAGAATGGTAATTGCGGTAATTATAACTTCCCATAGTTACGCGAGGTTTCCTCGTAGATAACAAATACTAAGCATTGTTTTCAGTTCTCTCTTATCAAATAACTTGAACTATGTAAAAGTATTTGGATCGAAATTTCACTCTACAATTAGTGTTTGCAAATTTTATTCGTCATATTTTAAATGTGTTATATCATACGTCATTCTATATCACTCGAGATTAATAATTGACTTTCACACTTATCTTTTTATGTAATTTTCTTATCTATTCGTTTGCGAGTATTATGTGATTAAATAATTTCTTTTATATATTAAACTCGATATTTTGGTCATCCTATTAATAAACCGCAAAATCAAAACTCCGCATAAAATATAAGACAGTTAGTGAATGAAATTTTCAAGACACATAAAATAATTATTTATAAAACATTCGCCATTGTTATTTATAATGTGTGTTTATTTCCAGGCAAGGACGGCTCGAAGGTGACGACTGTGGTGGCGACGCCGGGGCAAGGCCCCGACAGGCCACAGGAGGTGAGCTATGCGGACATGAAGCTCATTGGTAACGGCAGCTTCGGCGTCGTCTACCAGGCAAAGCTGTGTGACACTGGCGAGCTCATCGCCATCAAGAAGGTGCTCCAGGACAAAAGGTTTAAGGTAAGTCGTGATTGTGTCATTAAAACAAGTTATGAGTAAGTTGTTACGAGTAACGTAGTTATTTAATATTAGTTGCGCATTTCGATTTTATCCGTAAAGATTTCGTTACTGGGGAAAAAATACCAGCCAAGTAAGTGCATGTTGGACTTGAAAAGAGTTTCGTACCACCGAATTTCTTACCAAGAATAAAAAAATCAAATGTTATTTTTGGGTCTCCGTTTATTTTTAAATTTTACTTTATTAATAATTTTAATTAATATTTGTTGGAGCCGCAACAGAAATACACGTTCTGTTAAAATTTCAACTCTACCTATTTTGGTTCCTGAAATACGGCTCAGCCCACTGACAGAAGGACGGATAGCGGAGGCTTAGTAATAGGGTTCCATTAGGTACGGAACTCTAAAAAAGTTATTATCTGAGCGAAAAATTTCATCTAAATTGGTCCAAGCATTGTGGAAATAAGCATACAAAAATCCTCCTTTGATTTTATCACAATATTCATATACAATTATACAAATTGTATTATGAGTCATGTAATTCTAGCTCGTACATATATTAGTAATGCGTTCCAATTTTTATTTGTTACCTTGTAAAATAGATTTCTTATTGATTTACAGAACCGAGAGCTGCAAATCATGCGACGATTGGAGCATTGTAATATCGTCAAGTTGAAATACTTCTTTTACTCTAGTGGAGAAAAGGTAATTCTGTACAGACAAATATATTATACATTTATATAACAAGTACTGATATTTGTTTGAATTTAGTTCTATAAATACCATTATTTATGTTATATATCATGTGATGCTAATAGTTCATTTAATGAGAGTATGTAATTTGTATGTTTTATTTGGGGAAAGGTGGCAGTGCCCGACGCAGTTAGCTCTCTGCTAAACGCAATGCAGTCTCTAGAAGTCGCAGTATGTCTAATGAACAAATAAGATTTTTAAGCTAGTGTGCTAACGCACATATAGGTCCTTTAAAAAAAAATGGCAAAGGTTACCGATGTACATATTTCTTTGATACATATCACACTGTTTGAATTTGTATTTTTCCTAAAATGTCGGTCGGTGACCTACGAAGCCTTGTGCGGTTGTGTGTTGATGCAACTTCATGATCGAAAGCGAGTTTTAATCACGTCATCAGCCATGAGCTTTTGTTTGATATCGATTCAGGCTCGAAACCACCATTATCACGATCATCTATCCAAACGAGTCTGTTTTGTGACCATCGAAATGTATTTTTTTTTAAACTTGAGTTCTGCTTGAGTTTTGTTTTTTTTTGTTTTGAAATAGATAACTTTCATTGCCATTTTTGCACTTGCTTTAATACGAGAAATATTACAAGCGTATTTGGAAAATTAGCCACTTCATCGAAAAGATAAATGAAACTAAAATTCGTATACTACACATAGAACAAGCAATTGGTAACAATAACTCAACATACTTGACTGCCACCCTACATTTTATTAATAGCCGTGGACGTAATACTTAACTTTTAAAAGCTATCTTACATTAAGCCGTTTAGGGGCAAGAGGGTAGAGAAATAGACAAATATTTGAAAAACTTCACCCTTAAGAGCAGTCGGGTTAGAAAATTAATCATATTACAAATTGTGACTCAATCGGGATATCAGAAGCAGCTAATCGCTTAACTTATAACATCTGTCAATAGTGTGTTGCAATGGGTACTTATATGTAAATTTAGCATTGCGAACTTTCGCACCGCGTTACAGGAGGCGTGGGTAGTACTCACTTATATACTTAGATACACTCGATTCTCATATTACGAAACATTTTAGCTTATTTTGTATATAATAGTAGCAATGAGACATGTGAATAGAATTGCGTTATTACCTTGTTTATTAGTTAAATCGTGAGAACTAAAAATTAATTTGTGCGTACGGAAATCTGAGTGAGTTAGCTTATAATATTACTTGTGAATATCCGAAACAATTTTTTTGCATGTTAACAAACGCTTATATAATCTACAAATTAACTGGTTAACGTCCATTTTCTTTTTTTTTACTTTTTCCGTACATTTTAGGTAACATAATATAATATTATACTTACATAAAAATTACTTTGCTATATTGAAATTGTTATCATTTCAAAGATCCACTGATGACGATTGATAACGATTAAATTTTTGATACAAAATCTAAGGTTCAGTAACATGAAAAATCAAAAAATGATAGTTTTATTATATTGTACTATTATTATTATATTGTAGTTTTAGTGTATGTGGGTATAACATTTGGCCTCGCGCGATAACTTATTTATACCGTTTTGTTCTAATTGCTTGGAAAAGATAATGATATTATATTTTATTACCGAAAAGATTTCGCGGTATTTACTTCCTTACAACGTATTCGTGGTGTAATCAAAGTATCAAAATAATGTAATATCACAAGTCACGTTATTAGTTCAAGGGGAGGACAGTCAATCCTTAGTTTTTTTTAAGTATACACGTTAAACCTTTGGACGTGAGCCAATTTAGTCAGTTATTATCTACACTCTAACTCGTTTTTTCGAATAAACATGTCTGTTTTGTTAAAAAAAATAGAATCCTATCTTTTAAGATAATATTATACTGAGTAAAAAACAAAACTAGAAAAATGTTTTTTCTTGATCCTTTGATATGTTAATGTTTTTATGTTTCACGCGTGAAATATTATGGTGTATTTTTCTGTCAGTTAGATTAAATTATTAAATATAATAATCGTGCTTCTGAAGTATAAAAGAATATATGAATGGAGTAACGCTACTCGACGCGACATGATGACCCTAACAAATAATACTATAAAAGATTAATAAGTTTGTACAAATAAATGAAACACAAACATTTTAGCTCGATAAAAAGGTTTCATTTTATTTATTATTATATTACTTTTAGCAAATACTCATCTTTTTAAATATAGCTAGCCTGATCATAAAAATAACTGCCAAGTGAAATTCTATTGAATAATAACTAAAGTTTAGAATCATATATTCAGTATGGAATTATATTTATATAGCTCTTTAACAATAAAATAAATACTATTTTAAACTAAATAATAGTAATATCACATATATTTAAAACGATTAGCGCATTGTTATTGAATATATTTTCGAATATAAAAGTGAACTTATATGACCTTGCTAGTATTGGTTAAAAATGTTGTAAATATCACAATAATTAGACTCATTTAAGGCCGTTAACATGCTAGCGTTTGTCGGGAGTGTGCGTTCCTCCGACGCTTGATCAACATCCGCGTAGCGCGCAACGCGCTTTCGCGTCGCGCAACCTCCCTAGGTTTTATTCTGTAAAGAATATATGCAAAATTTTCTATCACACTTTTTGTTTATGTTATGTAATTATCATGACATGTACGCTGCGTACGCGCATCACGGACACTGAGCGTCGGAGGAACGCGCACTCGACAAACGCTAGCATGATAGCAGCCTTACATAACATTATTTTAATGAACATACTGATCGATATCGGAAACACCCATAGCTTACTAACTATACGTTTTTATGTATTTTTTAGGATTTTTTCAATTATATTATTTTGAATATACTTGTGCCCTGAGGAAATTATTTTCTTTACTTTTATATTTTTAAAGCTGACATTTCATACTATTTTATTGTATTATTTTTGTGCTTATCAAACTAAGAAATACTTGAAAAGAGGTCTTAATTATTTCCTCAAAGATATCTACATCCATATTTCTACATTATAAATGTATTTAGACTTAGTTGCTAAATCCGAAAAATAATAAAGGTCACATAACAAGAATAAAGTATAAGATTAATCGAAAAAAGAAAAACAAAATAATAATATATTGATATTTGTCTCCAGAAAGATGAAGTGTACCTGAATTTGGTGCTGGAGTATATACCGGAAACTGTGTATAAAGTTGCACGTCATTACTCCAAAGACGAACAAACCATACCAATTAGTTTTATAAAGGTAAGGTGATAATTACAGGTAAAACGCATTCAACATTTTTAAACGTAATTGGATTAAAATATTAATTTCATTAAATCTTAAATACTAATGTTGACGTTGTTGAAATTTTTAATTTTTTGCAATGGTTCTTGTGAGACAGGAAATGAAGCTAGACTGCTAATTTGACCTGATATATAATTTTGCCAATCTTGTCTTTATGTTAATATTAAAACGTTTTTAATTAGTAGGGTAATGAACTCATCAAAATTGAAATTTAAATTGTCCTAGCGTTAAATCGCTCTCGACATTCTTATGACGTCTTAGAACGTCATAGTCTTCAAGACATGAAATTACTATTATTGTAAATATATTAAAATGTGTTAAATATTATTGTGACTTTTTAACCAATGCCAGAGTAGTAACCTTCTATTTTTTTAAGTTTTTCGATTCATTTCGATACAACTAATTTATTCCAGGTCGAATCGCGATCTTTTTATTGTTTTGTGTCAAACGTTTCGGCAGGGTTGCACCTACTGTTTGCACATCGGAATAAATTAAGTTTTAACCTTGTTTGTAACCGAATTCAAGAAAGAAGTTTTAAATTTGGAGGTTTTTTCTTCATATTACGCACTATGTTGGTCGATTTTAAAGCGATTCTAATTAGTATTTTTTATTGGATAAGATATGGCGAAAAGGTGTTTGTACTTATGGGGATACAGAACAGAACTGTTTTAAATTATTGTTCAATTTGTGCTCTTATGACGTACACGATTGAAGTTCGTTACGGACACTACATTGATTGTCAAACATTTTTTTGTCGTCGGAAAGTTATCATGAATGACTCTCTGTTACGAAAGCTCCAGAGAGCGGTCGGATTCTTGCCTACTTAAACTGCATAGAGTTTATAAATAAATAAATAAACGCTGCACACTCAACGGCCCCCATTAAGGTAGTGGTATCCTGTGTATGTGTATCTGGAAACGAGGACAAGAAAAAATACACCCAGACCGGACAATATGCTTGCATGGTCAATACAAACATATTATGCTCCGAGCGGGAATCGAACCCGCGATCTGCGGCGTTTAGGGCGGGTTCGATAAAGCTGCGCCACAACGTCCTCGTCATCGTCGTCGTCGTTTATTCATCACGATCAGTTCCATATTCTTCCGCGGTTCCGACGTGGAAGATCCTCTGTTCGAGGATACCATCGGGGCTTACACGTTGTTGTACGTGTTCCAGCTGTACATGTACCAATTGTTCCGGAGCCTTGCGTACATCCACTCGCTGGGCATCTGCCACCGAGACATCAAGCCGCAGAACCTGCTGCTGGACCCGAAGACGGGTGTTCTGAAGCTGTGCGACTTCGGCTCCGCCAAGCACCTCGTGCGCGGCGAGCCGAACGTGTCCTATATCTGCTCGCGGTACTACCGTGCGCCCGAGCTCATCTTCGGCGCCATCGACTATACTACGAAAATTGGTAAGATCACACAAAAACTCATTTTTATTTAATTTTCGCTACCCTTTTAGTTGGGAAGACCTTCAATTCAAAAGCACTGACAGCCTATCATAGTTTTTTAAAATTTGATATCGTTACTGCCGTCCATGTTCATATTTTGTCATATGCCCTACTTTCCAAATAAGAAATAAAAAGTATTTTTTAAATAATTGGTAGCACTTTTTTATTTTTTTATCGTGATGGTTGCCAACAAGCATACGGTAAGTATCACATGCGCGTTTTGAAGATAGTTGAAGTATCACATGTGACGACCCCATCGCCTGCTGCTGAGATAACCTCTGTCAGAGCAGAGATTATTCCATCAGTGCAATCAGTTACACTGGTGGTAGGTCTTTTGTTGCAAGAGGCCGGCTAGGTAGGTCCCACCGCAGTGTCAAATATTCTGCCGCCAAATAGTAGTGCTTAGGCATTACTGTGTTCCGGTTTGAAGGACACTGTACGCTAGTGAAATTACTGGGCGGACAAGATTTAAGAACTAATATCTCGAGGTTGGCAACGCGTGAGTGGCACCTACTAATGGTGCTGCAAGCGCTCATAGGCTACGGTATCCACTTACCATCGAGTGGGCCGTATGCTTGTTTGCCAAGTTCTAACATAAAAAAAAGTAGGGAAGGGATGAGAAGGAAAAAGGAAGAGAGAATCTCCCAGATTAGGGCTCCGGCACTCACTCATCGGACAAAACGCAACTGATTGATATTTTTACTTTACGCCGTACTTTATCTAGTAATAAAAGCAAAGAAACTCAGTAGGTTTAATAATTGCAGACGTGTGGAGCGCGGGCTGCGTGGTCGCGGAGCTGCTGCTGGGACAGCCGATATTCCCGGGAGACTCCGGCGTAGACCAGCTCGTTGAAATTATCAAGGTCTGTATCTTATATATCGATATCAAATAAATCTTTCAAATTATGAGAATTTTGATTTGAATTTTTCAATATTTGTAATGTAGGTGTGTCTTCACGCTCCTGTTGTCTGTAGTAGTATTTTTTCGTTTCTTTTTTGTATTGCGTTGAACTTTAATTCTTTTTCTAAAATCAAAGTAGCCTGCGTAACTCCTTATAACATCTGTACCTGCCAGTGAAAGTCAAAATTTGCCGAATCGTTTCGGATATTAGTCGGAACAAACAGACAGAACGATAGACAGACAAAAATGACATCTAAATTTTATTGATTTGCATAGATTATTTATGTTTTTTCTTATTTTAACAGGTCCTAGGTACTCCAACTCGAGAACAGATACGCGAAATGAATCCTAACTACACAGAATTCAAGTTTCCACAAATCAAAAGTCATCCATGGGCAAAGGTAAATAGTAAAACCCTTTTCAACAATAACTATATAGAAAAACAAAATATTTACTTAATAAAATATCAATTGATTTTTTATTATAATATTATTGATAAAAAAATATTTAGTAGACATCTTGTATCTATCATATTATATAACATAGTGGCTAAATATATTATAAAAATTATGGGGCAATAATAGATTATTGACAATGGTTGAATGTCTGATACACTGATCTCTATATTAAGGTTAGAATACACTATGACAAATTATGGAATTCAAATGAAAAGCCAAAATGCGTCACCGCAGAATGACTATGTATCCAATTTTGTTCACAAGGTGTAATAGAGCCATTTACAGAATTAATGCGCCAGTTCGGGGAATTACTGTCTTTTGTATTACTAACTTCTAAAAAAAAGACCGTAGAAAAACAAACTACAAAAAACTGCGCTTTGCGTAGTTCATAAGAAAAGATACGGTCGAGCGAACTAATTTCTTTTCCTGCTAACAACTACGACATACAGACAGACATACTGTTGGGATAACCTCTGTCACAACAGAGATTATTCCACCAGTGCAATCAGTCACACTGGTGGTAGGTCTTTTGTTGCAAGAGGCCGACTAGGTAGGTACCACCGCAGTGTCCAATATTCTGCCGCCAAATAGTAGTGCTTAGGCACTACTGTGTTCCGGTTTGAAGGGCATTGTACGCTAGTGAAATTACTGGGCGAACGAGATTTAAGAACTAATATCTCGAGGTTGGCAACGCGTGAGTGGCACCTACTAATGGTGCTGCAAGCGCTCATAGGCTGCGGCAGCCACTTACCATCAGGTGGGCCGTATGCTTGTTTGCCAACTTCTAACATAAAAAAAAATACATTATTTTTTCTGATTATTTATTGCTGTTGGCTCTACTGGCCTTAACAGCGTCACCGGGCGGTGTACATTAATCACACTTCAAGTATCCCATGCGCGTTTATCTGCTTACCATCAGGCGTGTTTGCTGATCGTCATGAAATATAAAATAAAAATTTTCCAAAATGTTGTGAGTAATCAATTTGAACTCCACAATAGTTATAAGCAGAGGTATAAACTGCGTTGATTAGAGTATTTAATAATGTATAGTAAACAAGACTTGAAAACTCTTTACCACATGTTTCTTACCAACTTTACACACTTCACTTGGCACTTAGATACTAATTCAGTACCAAACATTTAAGGCAATCTTAAAATTATAAGATTTTACAGAAAATATTATAAACAGAGTTAGACTCCCACTATGGCTAATGTTCCATGTGGGCCTGGTGATGTATGAGCCATTGCTTGAAAGGCACATAGATATCCTCTATCTATAATATAGGGATCAGTGTTCTGATGATAACGCTCCCATGGTTGCAGTACATGTTGGAGAGAATGACGATGCCCAAGTCTGCCACTGACCACCAGCGCCTCCGAGTAAGATTACGTTCTATAAACGAACTAAGTGCCTCCATTATATTAGGACAAATTATTTTTGCAAGGAGATTATTGACACTCGATAAGCCAATGAGTTCTTTATCAAGTTAAGATTTTAATATCGAGTTTCACCATTACAAGTTAATATGTTTTTTTTTTAAATTCTGGTGTTGATGTGCTTATGATAACCGGTGCTTCGAATTTGCTTTATTTATTCTTGTAAAAAAATAAAATAAAAACCGGTTTGAATCGAAGTAAAGGAAAAATCCGTAGTAGATTTTGTTGGTGTTTTATTAATTAAATTTTTATGATTTTAATGTTTAAGCTTATATTATGATGCTTGCGTATTAAATGTTGGTTTTAACCAAAATTTATATGTATCGTAAATCGATGTACTTAGTCATGTTTGAAGTGTTTTCGTAAAACGAGCTCCTTTCTTCTTTCTAGCATTATTGCTGGTATTCCCAGAGTCTGCTTATTACTTTTATCCGAATTTGACAGGCTACAATTTTTTACTCAGAGCGATTGCCATCTGACCTCTAACCAGTAACTAATTGGTTAAGAGCAAATTACCTATCTAGTGTTAACGATTATTATCAGATGTTATGTGATAACAACCAGGAACGACAGCTGAATGTGCTCTCCGAGGCACGGTGGGGTGACCCACAAGGACAAACGCCCAAACCAAAACAGATGTTTTTAAGATGAATGCAAACATCCGCACCGAGTGGAAATCGAATCCACGACCGTTGACGCTAATGGCAGCTTCGTTAAGACGCCAAAATGATGTTATATCTAAAGTAATTTTAAATTCACTTTAATTTTTTTTGCATAGTTTAGCATTTTTAATGAAGGCACTTAGTATTTTTTTATTCGCATTGTGTTTATTTTTTTAATTGAGTATTAAGTATAATAATAAAACGTAATAAAAATACAGCGTAACATTTGTGATCGTAATGCGAATAAACTTGTCGGTCGGTTCACAACTACAGCCTTCGTTCGGCATGAGTTAACTAGAGGTCACGACTAATTGGTTGATTATAAAATTTAACTCATATTTTCGTATTGTTTGTTGGTGTTCAGTGTGCATACTTGACTATGAGTGCAGTGTTTTATTTACAAACTTGCTGTATCAGTCATCATGGGCGTGCGGATACTTTAGATTATCGTCAGGATATAATTAAAAGAAAAAAAAAGAAAATACTGACTTCAATAGCCTAACCCTCGGTTTCTCGTACGTTGATCAAATTCATGTCAACTTTACATACCAAATATAGAACGCCCATTGGTTAAAGATAATCGATGATCAACAGACAACCAATGAGCGTTTAGTATTTGTTATGTTAAGTTGTTATGCTAACATGAGTTTGATCAACGTTCGAGATACCGGGGGGGTAAGTTTTAAGCCATGTATGTATACGCAGAAAGTCACAAGGAAAATGTAACTGTTTTGAATTAAAACAAAACAGATATTATGTGTCAGATAATACGCAATTCTTTCACGGGGGTGACATTTTTTCCAGTTATTTTTATTTAAAAATCAAACTACTAAACCGATTTTAATGTAATTTCTATGGCAACAATCTGAAAATATTTCCTTTAAAATAACAAAGAATTTTCAAAATCGTTTTTTTTATTTTTTTATTTTATTTTAAAACACTACCAACAGAATTATTATGATGGAGTTCTGGGTTATAATATAAAACTTACATCTTTTTTTAAGCCTGTTGCAAATACACTTACGCCGCCCATGACTATCAATACGTGGACAGAGTCTGAAACGGCACTTCACTTTCATTTTGCACAAACATAATATGGCTACTCGTTTTATAATCTAACTATTAACATTGTAAATAGTTTTCGCTATGATCACCTTTCTGCTTCATATATTACATTTCCATAATTTGATATGTGTGGATATTTTTTTCTATTTGAGTAGCTGTTTCTTAAGATAGTTTTTGGCAAAACTAATGACGATAATTTTAAATGTTTATCAAGGTTTGGAGATTGAGAGTAGCATACAAACATAAAAAATATACATATGTATGTATATAGGTATAGACTATAGTTATTTTTTACAAGCCATGCCTTATGTATATTTGCCACAATTGTTTATATAAAAAAGATATAGATCCTGACTCCTTTTGTTTTAAATCAGACTGACAAGACTCAAGGGAACTTTTGCAATACAATATAGTACAATATAGATATAACAGTGTTAAGAAGATATACTATAAAAATACTAAGGGGAAGTAAGTGTTCATAGAAACAATTTGAAAAGATGAAGTATATTTGCATTTATGTTTCGCAATACAGCAAAGGAAAGTATGATTAATAAATAATAGGTATTATTTATATACATTATTGTCGAGAGATTTTTTTTCATCCAAGAAATATCAATAAATAAAATATTTGAGGGTGCATCCATTAATTACATCGCCGAATCGCACCCAATCTCATGGTGAATGGGATTGACTCGGCAAATAACACGTATTTTTTTAATAAATCAAACGCAATCGGGCACAGATTAACGTATGTATTTACCCTACATAATTACATACACTAAGATGTATTCTTATACATTATGAAATATATTGTGGGGGACGGTCGAGCCAAATGTCATCACCGTCTCACCAACGTGCTGTCGAAAGTTTCGGAAATCATAATTGATGGACGCATCCTAACGATATATATACTCTAGAAGGTATATCTGTATGTGAGTGTGTGCGTGTTGGGGTCGCAGGTGTTCCGCGCGTGCACGCCGCCCGACGCGATCTCGCTGGTGTCGCGGCTGCTGGAGTACACGCCGGGCGCGCGGCTGTCGCCGCTGCAGGCGTGCGCGCACAGCTTCTTCGACGAGCTGCGCGAGCCCAACGCGCGCCTGCCCAACGGCCGCCCGCTGCCGCCGCTCTTCAACTTCACCGACTACGAGCTCACCATCCAGCCCTCGCTCAACGATTTCCTCAAGCCGCGCGCCGCCGCCGCCCCGCTCGCCTCCGACGCGCAGACCGCAGCCCCGCACGCCGCTCCGCCCGCCGACCACGACGCGATAGGTACTACCAGCGTCTGACTTTAAAACTGATCCACCACTTCGCAAGAAGTGA
This sequence comes from Hestina assimilis, assembly GCA_023373885.1. Classification (NCBI taxonomy): domain Eukaryota; kingdom Metazoa; phylum Arthropoda; class Insecta; order Lepidoptera; family Nymphalidae; genus Hestina; species Hestina assimilis. The sequence continues at coordinate 6,948,210 of CM041755.1, read as the reverse complement.
TGACATATGAACTGTTATTTAATAAATAAATAAGAAACGTGTTAAGCCGCTATCATATTGGCGTTTGTCGAGCGTGCGCGCTCACCCGACGCTCGATCGGCACGCAGCGCGCTAATCGACAAACGCCAGTAGGACGGCGCCTGTGCTCAGCTACGGTGTGTTCGCAGGCGAGACGGCGGCGCACGGGGCGAGCGGGCCGAGCGGCTCGCCGGGCGCGTCGTAGAGGCGGCGCGCCCCCGCCCCGCGCGCGCCGCGCCCCGCCCCGCGTCGAGAGTCGCTCGTATGCTATTTAGTGATAGTACTTTTCGTGTTGGCCATCGGGAAAAATTTAATGCATAATAGGTGTTTTCGGCGAGTAATCGTGTGATACTGTAGTGTAATTGTCGATAAAGCTTGAGCTGTCGTAGTCGGTAAGAAGGGTAAATCCACTGTAGATTCTAAACCGTCGCGATGTGATTACTTTGTACTTTTGTAAGCTCAAATTCCTTCCTCGTGTACATACCTCGACGCTGCGTTTCGACTATCGTCAACCGACAGATCGACATCCGGGCGATTTGTATATTGCCATTTGTTAAATCGTGTAATATTTTAATTTTTATCATCCTTACCCTGAAAGGTCAGCGATTTAGAGAATATTTTATCCCACGTATACAAAGAGTAGTCACATGCTTGTTTCACGTAAATCACCTATTAAGGTAGCCACATGATTAGCGTGGATCGTAACTTCGCTTGGGCCGTGTAATCAGTAGGAAACTTTCAGTAGCGCATTAGAATATTTACTACGGGAACGTATTCCTGACTTGCGATACAGCGTACGCCTGGTGTTGCATATTTCAATTATTAACTTATCAGATTGAGCATTTTTTTTGCAAATAAAAAAAGCATACTTGTAAATTTTTATAACTAGCGTAAACTGATCTCTCAAGATAATTTTAATATTTAATAAATATTTCAAAATATTATGTATTTGTATAAACAATTCAAATTATATAAAATTTTAGATTTATTACTACATTATAAATATTTGTTTATTCGAGCAACTTTACATTAGACATTTTTTATTGCAGTGTACGTCACCTTCTTATCCAGCGCTGAATAAATGTAATGTATGTAATAAGCACTCTTGGTGTCCTATTGTAACGTCATAGTTTTTTCGATAATATTGTATTCTATATTCAATAAATAATATTAATTCTACCTATGTAAAAAAATATCATTGAGAACACATTAATGGTAGTCATTTATAAAAACAATGTTTAAATAATGAAATTCATTGTCATAGTTTTAAGTATTTTAGCTATTTCATTTTGCACTTCGAGTTGGCGTACAGTTATTAGGTAAAGGTATTAAAAAGTCTCTAAATATAGAGTGACAAAAAAAATCTTTTATTAATGGTTTTAATGTAGCCTAAATAAAATTAACTATCGGTGTAAAGTTATTTGCACCAAAACTTATATGAGCACCTACACAGGTTAGGCAGCTGGAAGGCTTGACGAGTTACAGCGGTATAGTTTGAACTACGTCACAACAACTACACATTTTCTTAAGTATGGATTAATAACGTAATTAAATATTTAAATAACACATGTATAGCGTGCCAAGCTATTACAAAATCATCCCGATAACGGTAATTATAAATTTTGCCCTGGTTTACGTATATAATATACGCTCGTATTATTACATATTTTTATGTACTAATTACTTATAAATTTTTAGTATTTTAAGATATATATTGCGCTCGGCGCACGATTTCAAATCACACATAGTGGAGCTTAGTTGTCGTCCCTGCGGCTATTAATTTGCTGACACACCTTTATAATTCGTGTAAATATATTATAATTATTATCTTTATGGTATGACTCTGATAACGTTAATCGGTAGAGAGCGGAAACGCACTCGCTCTTACTGTTCGCGCGGTCTCTGCGCCTGACGTCACGGCGCGCGAAGCTATTATGTTCGAGCTGAGGAGACCGTATGAATTCAGTAAGGCAATACGATAATTTAGATACGCATATTTTATTAAGTCTATCTAATATGAATTTTGTAATCGACGTTGCTTCTAAAGACCCTCTGTGTAAAAAGTTAAGACATACTAGTGACCTGAATGTTTGGAGCGATGTTATTGGAAAGTCTTAATCCCACTGAATTCTCACTTTCACGATTTGCGTGCACATATACTAAATGAGAGGTTTCCGTAAATACATTACTTCGAAATGGGGTTGAATTATATAAATTATTTAAAGTAAAAAAGAGTTTTCTTATTGCTAGTACTGTAATATTAAATTTAATAGTGAGTGAAATTTGTATTTTGTTTTAATTTGTTTTACTGAATTTGAATACATCGTAACACCCATATCGTTGTTAGTTATGAATGAAAATAACATAATTATAAAAGTAAATATTAAATGAATAGTAAACATGGCTTTTTATTTTATATATAAATTAGATATAATCCCTATTAGTTTTTAGTTTTATAATGATAACAGATAACATGAGGACTCAAATAGTCATGAATCTTTTATTTTTGTTTACCAAATTGCGTAAGATAATAAAAATAATATTTGGAAATCGACAAAAAAAGGTAGTAAGTTTTGATTTTTTTTTCAAACTTCTGTCATATTTTTAATAAATATATAAACCGTTTTTTAAAGACGTAATACAGATAAACTAACAAACAATTTTTATGTTGATGGACATAGACTTGTTTAGTTGCTATATCAAAACCTTAAATTGGGGTTAAGCATTTCTAGACTGTTATAAGGTAGTTATAAGGTATATAGGCATTTGTTTAAAATTAACATGTAGAAAGGTATGAATAGATGGGCTGGGATCTAATCAAGCACTACCTTCATACAGAAATTTGTAGAAAATTACCACTTTTACTGTAAGATTGTGAGCGCCGAAGACATAACCTTCTAAAAATTGGAGGGCCTTTTATTCCTTCTTGGTAAATGACTTGAAACTAAAACCCGCTACCCAACCTTGCTTCCCACGGTTGTTCAGTATGTCACGCGTAGGCCGTATAACTATAGAATGTCTATAAATGTGAAAAAATAACGTATCAATCTAAATAGCAAGGAGCGTGCCGGCCTACCGCCAGTTTCTACGGTGCCGACAGAGCCCTATTCCTAAGCCTCCGCTGTCCGCCTGTCAGCGAGCTGTATCTGACGAACCGTAGGTAATAGAATGGAATTTTTCGACAATATATTTCTTTAAAAGCAAAAGGAGTTTTACATTTTTGCTGTATCTTATGAACTTTAATAGATGAATAATTTTGATGGACATAGATTGTGCATTTCTATGGCCTATATATGTCGGCTATAATGACAACTAAAAAAATCCAATTGAATTTCCACATGAAATGTCCACATACCAGAAACTGGATACATTGTTTTATGATGGTATGGAACCCTTAATGTGCGGAGTCTGATCACATGTCCGCATTGGCCGTTTTTTTAGTAGTATTAGATATCACAAAATCCTACTCTCTATTTCCACTTATCCTCAGGTGGGGTGCAGTGTTTTGCTACCCGGACAAAAAAAAAAAGATATATAGAAATACATCCTTATATCAATGGTCCAGTTCAAGAAATCTCTAAGTCCGTTTTTTCCCTTTTGAGAAAAGTGCATTAATATGTTTTACTTCGCCATTTTTTACCTTTGAAATAAATTTGTGATATCCAAATGTAGGTCCTAAAGTCTTTTTCCCATAGTCTTAAAATAAATATGTCTTTTTCAAATTTGTTGAAGAAAATCGGAAAAATGTTGCGGAAAAAACGTGGACTTAGGGACTTTATGATGGACTTAGTGACTTTCTTAAATAAATAGATGGACTTAGGGACTTATTAGGCTTTTTTGCAAAACAGGTAGGCACAACTACATAGACATGGATTGTACACACAAGCAACGTTTTTTGCGTCGGGAGGTAAACATGACAGATATGATGATACCAACTCGGAAAAAATATTTACCCTTAAACTGCTGTCAAAACCCTTTGAAACCGCTCAACTATTTGGAAATATCACAAACAAAATACAACAATTAGGCATATATTATAACATAAAGCTCCTGAAATAATATGAAAGCGTCTTTTAACATACGATGTCTATAAGTGTCTCCAGAATCATCCAGATAATTACTTATCAATGCTGATAGATATAATTCAGACCATAAGGCTTTATTTTTTTTTTTTTTTTTATGTTAGAAGTTGGCAAACAAGCATACGGCCCACCTGTTGGTAAGTGGCTGCCGCAGCCTATGAGCGCTTGCAGCACCATTAGTAGGTGCCACTCACGCGTTGCCAACCTCAAGATATTAGTTCTTAAATCTCGTTCGTTCGTTATATGTATATTCCTTACTTGGTATTATCTGACTTTCTACAAATAAGTGTTATGTTTTTATGTTGAATAAAAATATTTGATTTAATTTGAATGAAAAATATATCTAAAAATATAAAGACCCTAAAATCCGAACTCACTTATTTTCATCCTAAACTTAGGGAAAACATCTGAGTTGAGAACACTGGTTTTTGAACATTGATTTAACATTTTGAACTACATAGAGCTATAAAGTAATTAATTCCGCTGTACCTAGAGAGTGCATAGCTTGTTTTTAAGTTTCAACTATCATAATAAATATTGTACAATATTTATTATGATATGATAAATTAATTATATTTATTCATTAAGATTAAAAAGGGCACCTAAATATTATCATGCTTACATGAAATAATAATAGCTACGGTATAGCCTACTCAATTCATTATACGTGTATATAGATACATATAGATATTACTTTATAAAAATATTATTTTAACGGAGACAACCACCGACTGAAACGTGCTGACAGACTGCGATTTTTGAGAAAGACGTTCATGACGGTTGTGAGAGTTGACGAGTTTTACTGAATTCTATTCTTTGATTGAATTCATAATTCTATGTTGTATAAAAACTATGGGGATCATAGAGATTAAAACTACGGAAATGATAACTAACTCGAAATAATGGGTATCAAGGTCAATGCCAAAATATGACTCGAAATGGCTGCCAAGAAATGAAAAATGTTCTGAAAATCGGTTAAATGCATATAGTTTCTATTAATCGAATCTTATACATTTATAAAACAATTTAAAATATAATCATTATTACAAATTCCAAACAAAAGATTTTATTATATTTTCCTTCATATATTTTTAATGTTTATTAAATGACTTATTTATATTGTTAGTGTTGCCCAGTTATTTACTCAATTAAAGAAAATAAAATGAAATAGTTAAGTAAGCTGCAGTGAGTTCTATTTTAGAATGAGCATCTAAAGCAGCTCTGACGGGCTCTTTTTAAATTTGGCTAGAGAGGAGGAGGAATGCAGGCAGTGCAAGGTGACCGTTGATGCATATCAGAAAAGAGGTCTTCTTAAACCTACAACCGGGTCGCAAGACATGGGAAATGCTTGGAGTTTCTCCCACAACCACACGATGAATAACGCAACTCTATGTTTATTACTTCTTCGTCTTTTTATGCAATATTTGTTGATTAAAATTTTCTGTAGACGAATATAGCATCTCCATATCTTTTATAGTCTTTGATGGCGACGATGGATTTGACTTATGACTTATGAAACTGATGAGACTAGACTAGACTTGTGGACTTAGGTACTTCTTAAAACTTGAGGATAAAACATCTTTAAAAGTACGACGTAGAAATAAGTTAGAAATTAACCGATTAGACTGAACGATAGATAATGAGATTCTGTTTATTTTGGTGTTATTAGTGCATAAAGTCCCTAAGTGGACTTAAGGACTTCTTGAAATGGGTCATCCATATATATATCTGTTTAATCTATGTGTTGACTATGGTTTAAGTTATCAGATGGATTATGGATGTCACTATTGACATATGACATCTGTCACCTCAATGAGAATTGCATATTTTTGTTTTAGTTATTATGAAGTGGTTTAAAAATGGTTTCTGTTGTTATTTAAAGGATTGAGCCATGACATAAATCTATATATTTGGTCTTTTTACTTATTGTCAGCGTCAGTAGAAGAAGATACCACCATAAAAATGCATGAGGCTTACGAAGTATATCACTTATTGAACGCTACAGTGCAGATAGAAGCAATCGCTGCTTTTGGTGAAAACTCCGAAATAAAATTTCATAAATTTATGTTGCTTATTTAAATAACTTTCTAAAACATTATTTTTTTAGATGAAAATCTCTTATTGGGAACAAGGCAAGGACATTTGCTTATGTACTCATTATCATCAAACAATGGTAATCAAAAACATGAACTACAGCTACTTCGGTATTGCAAAAACTTCAGTAAAAAACCAATCCAGCAAATTGAAGTCATTCCAGGTTACATCAACTTACAGTTAATCTGGTCTTGCAATTACTTTACCCTCTAATTTGTGAATATTAAACTATTGTGATTTCTTTCTAGAGGACAATTTACTTCTTTGCCTTACTGACAATGTTTTGTCATCTTATGATATAAACGGAGTAAACTTTCCATTAGTAAAGACATTCTCTGAAACTAAAGGAGCTTCACTATTTGCATTAGATAATAAGGTATTTTTATTAATTCATTTGGTTTTTTTTAACTCTAATCAATATTTAATTCATTGTCTTTGCTACTATACAAGAACAATTTGCTAAAATGCATTTTAGTTGTAGTTTTTAGAATAATGATCTAGTTAAAATAGTTAAACAATATGCCACAATGACCCACATTGGGTCACAAGACAGGTAAATAAAAAGTTTATATTTAATTTATAAGTAATAAAGCACTGCTATTGTACAAGTACATATTATCTAAGTAATAGATGGGCATATATAATTATTGACAATCATTGTGTCGTTTTGGTGGTGGGCCAGCCTCTAAGCCTAATAAGCTGTTGGTGCTGGATGTTATCATAACATCTGATAATAATTTTTAGCCTATGGAACCTCAGAGGTATCGCATGCATGTTGCCGACCCCTTCCAATGAGTTACTGCTTGACACTTACTGTAGTGTAAGTCAGATGGCATTCACTCTTTGTAAAAACTAATAAACTGTCAAATCCTGATATGAGTAATAAGCAGGCCCTGGGCAAAATACCGGGATGATGCTAGGAAGAAGAAGATGCATATATAATTATTAATAATGAAACATTTTGTTATAACAATTATTTTTAAATTTCAGTCCGCTACATCTTTGACTGGTGAATCAAATTCATTAGTACAACTATGTGTAGCAGTGAGAAGAAAGCTGCAGCTGTACTATGGAAAAAATAGAGAATTCAAGAAACATCTCTTTGAGTTCAATATTCCAGATGTGCCAAAAGTGATGGCATGGGGCCAACAGTATTTATGTGTTGGGTTTAAGGGAGAGTACACATTCTTTGATGTAAGTCGATAATCTAATATTATTTTGTATTAACTCTAGATGTATAATAATAGTTTTACTTTAATAGTTCTTAATTTTTCTAAAATAATTTTTAACATTGCTACTGGTGCAATATAATATGATGATATTATAATGAAGTGTGGAAGCATAATGAATTGATACTCATTTTGTAATTTGTAAGTATGTCTTCTTTGTTGACTGTTGTGTGTCTTTTTCACTAATTAAATTTTATATCCTATGAGCAAAAATTTACTTGTCTTATAAATCCCAGTTAACAACTAAGACTAAAAAATATACTGGCCATGCAACTGAGAGGGAAATGGGATGAATGATTGGATTAGATTGTGCATTGTGATTGTTGACACCGTTGTGGTGTTGTGGATAGCGAGTCTGCCTTTAGTCTCGACGGTTGCGGGTTCGAATCTGGCTCGGGCTGATGTTTGTTAAAATTTCTGTCTCGGTCTGGGCGTTCGTCCGTGTGGGTCTCCCTACCGTGCCTCGGAGAGCACGTTAAGCTGCCGGTCCCGGTTATTATGAATAACATCTGATAATAATCGTTAACTCTTGATAAGTAAATTGCCCTTATCCAATGAGTTACTGGTTTGCCCTTAGGGTTGCGGAGGTCAGATGGCAATCGCTCCGTGTAAAAACTAGTAACCTGTCAAATCCGGATAAGAGTAATAAGCAGACCCTGAGTACATAAAATACCGGGAATAATGTTGGGATGAAGAAGATTGGATTAGATTGTGTGATAGATTGTGAATACAAGTGAAAGTTAATAATGGCTAAAATTGGATGCATAATTACTAATTAAATTGAAAGGAATAACAAAAATTATTGTTTTAGTTGACATCAAGAAAACCTAAAGAATTATTTCCTACAAGCAGCTCTAAATCATTAGAACCGACAATAGCAAAACATTCTGACACATCATTTCTTCTTGGTCGTGACAACACGTCTGTACTCGTGGAAGAAAAGAAAGAAAAAGATAAAGAAGCTCAGGATATTGAGATTAAAAATACAATAAAATGGAAAGAAGCTCCAATAGCAGTTGGTAAGAAATTTTTATTCATGCATTTATAGCATAAGAATGTTTGTATACCATCATTGACAATTAAAAAAATAATAACAAAAATCGAATGCCATATTTATATAATTTAATAATTTCGGATTCCAGTCCACAAAGTTGAGATATTTCTTCTAGTGATAAGACAATAACCTGCGTGTCATGAGAATAACAGTCAGTTTATCCTGAGTATTGCTGATATAATATATAAGCAATGTAGATTATTATGAATATATGTATATTATACATATATACACAACTACAACATACTTTTATGTTCTGTATAGTTTTCATACAGCTAAAGTTAAAATGGAATATCATGTTATTAACTGACTTCAAATTTCAAGCTTCAGAATTGTATAAGAACAATCTGATACAATGTCAAAAAGACTTAAGAACAAATCTCATAATTATTTCTTTATCTCATTTGTAATTAATATAGAATATTATTTAAAAATGCTTCTTTCAATAATTAAAAATGTGTTTCAGTGTGGGATGAACCATTTGTACTGGGTTTAATGCAGGACCAAGTTGTTGTGCAGACTGTCGAACCGTCACAATTCATACAAACTCTTCCTGATCTAAATAAAGCAAGACTGATGTATAGGTATGGATATATTTTGTACTTCATTTCGTTTTCATCTAAAGTTATTATTAATCATTTTGTTACTGTAGACATATCAACAATTATTTTTTATTTTTTAAGAAGACAATTGGACACAAATATGTTAAAGTAAGCAGTACAAGAAAATATTGTAAGCTATTTATATGTCTCCACATGTAGTATAATATATTATTAATACCTTTTACAGTTATATACTTAACTACATTATTCTATTTACAACTGCACTAAAATAAAATTAGTTACTTATTTAATAAAAAATATTCAATTTACTCCTTATTTTTACTAAGCTGTCATTGAAAATACCAACATCAGACTTTACTAAAAAGGGGTTTTTGCGATACTTGCTTGCTGCTTGTGGAGACTTATTAAAACCGGATATAAATGATTCAGTACATCAATGAGTGTTTGAAAAACATTCAACAATAAAAATTGAAATTCATACTGTAAATGTTTTTACTAATGTGCATAATAATTATGAATTTAAAGATTGTTTTTAGATTTTTAAAAAGTTAATTAGGAAATTAGGGTAAGACATAAACAACCTCTCCTTAGTTTTAACGATGGCTCATAATGTCGTTAACTAGCGAAGGTTAAGAATGTGTCCCAAAAACGTTCTCCAAATATATGACTAATATAAATCGAAAAGTTATTATTTATCATGATTAACAATTTCAGATGTAAGCGTGGTCTGATATTCGTGTCGTCCGTGGGTCAGGTGTGGTGCTTGAGCTCAGTGGACATCACCAAGCAGAGGCAGGCGTTATTAAAGAATAAGCAGTTCCAATTAGCAATAGACTTAATGGTAAGATACTAAATAATAAAATAATTAAATGATATCTTTCTATCAGTAGTGAATTGTATTGGTACATATTCAACTAATTGAACAACAGAATCATCAGTTAGCTCACCCGAATCATATCTTGTAGACATAAAAAATTACATATCGGAGCGTTGAGTTTTCGGCTGTTAAAGAACTCAGGAGTATTGTGAGCGTATATGGGTACTCGTATAATTCAGTATGTAGTCGGCTTATTTCTTCGGCTGTCGATTAACACGTGCGTTGATAACAAGATTTGGAAGCGCGGACAGGTTGTGTAATATGCGTTATTGTATTTCGGTTTGAAGGGACTTGTAATTTTTTTTTTTTCGGAATGTGTATTGCTGTTGGCCCTACTGGCCTTGACAGCGTCACCGGGCGGGAGGGCCGAGTATAGAGACTCAGCCGTGATAAAGGAGCAGCCCTCACGGGGGCTCAAATTTGATTCCGTTCTTAGCGTGCCTCCTGCGAGGGACTTGTAACTAGTGAAATCACTGGGCATGGGAGATTTAAGAACCAATATCTCCAGGTTGACAACTCGTGAGAGGCTACGACAACCGCTTACTATCGGGTACCATAAAGATTACATCCCTAATCCTCTAATATTTGAAAATGTGAATTTAAAAGTGAACGCAACGCCAGTGGCAGTATTAAACTTTCAGCCATTTTAGGCCGGCTCTACTAGAGAAGTACAGCTGTTACTCTTGTCACCGACATGAAGTTACATGTTATTTTAATGACGTCGTGGCGCAGCGGTAGCTAACCTACCGTAAAAGTCGCGGGTACGGTTCCCGCTCGGAGCAGATGTTTGCATTGACCATGCAGTCAAATGTTTCGGTCTGGATTTGTTTGTCCTTGTTCTTGTATGTGTTTCCGACCTTCGATATATGGTGTCACTATACTAATGGCGACCGTTGAGTGGGTAGCATTTATTTATTTATTTATGTACTTGTTATTTTTCGTTTAATGAGTCTGAAAGTCGGGAGACAAAGGTTTTGTTCCGTTCATCTATTTTCTCCCTTCTATCTTAGGTGGAAACGAATGTTCTTCTTCTTCTTCCTATGGCGCTACAACCCTTTGTGGGTCTTGGCCTCCTTCACGATGGTTCGCCACTCCGCTCTGTCCCTCGCCTTTGTCCTCCAAGCTGTCCATCTGCCTATTGCTCTCAGATCTTCTTCAACGCAATCTTTCCATCGTTTTCTGGGCCGTCCTTTTGGTCTCTTTTGCTGGGGTATCCACTTTAGTATCGCTTTAGCTGCTCTATTGCCATCCATCCTTTCCAAATGTCCTGCCTGAGCCGCTGTGACTTACAGAACTTCACGATGGTTTCCTTGTTCATAGGCTGTTCCAGCTCATGATTCATCCGAACGATGAAAGGTCCGAATCCGATGAGGAAACGAATGTTATTACTATGAAATTTTTTGTTAATGTTTTCGTATATTGATGCTTTCTTGTGTTGTAACTTTTTTGTCACCTGTGTGGTATAAAATAACATAGCTATATTTAAATCTATGTAATTATATTTAAATTATAATTAAAGTAACTATAGACTATCCTGTAACTTATATTATTGTAATAATATTTCGTACGCAGGAATGACATCCTCATTCAACAGTTTTTATCCTTGTCTTGCTTTTCCTTAACATTTATATATATTTGTATTATCAAATATTATTACCTTGAATTAGTCGGTGCTTTGTATTAGTGCAAATAGTGTCAAAGCAAAAGTCTGTTTCAGTCCAGGGGTAAAATACAGCATTAATTTAATATATATTCTGTATATCTTTTAAACGCGTTTAGGAAATATTTTAAATGATTGAAATTATATTTCAGATTAAAATAAACAAAGCTATATTTTTAATTAGCGATAATATTAATTAATATTTAAATCATTAATTTTATCGTTATTTTAATGTGTGGTGATTTTATTTATTTTTAACATTAAACGGTAAACAGTAATCGGATTGAGTTGTTTCGGTTAAACATTAAAATGTTTCATTTTAAAGGAAAGAAACGGCAGGCCACTATAATTAAACTTTTGAATGTAAGTAAATTAATGCTGTATTTTTTATAACAGAAAGTTTCGAATCAAAGCTCAAATCAAACATGAGCTTCAGGTTGTCCCTTCGTTCGTATCTCAAAAAGGAGGATCGGAATGATACAATAACTCTTTTAGTTCGGGTAAGTTAACCAACTTCAAAAGACACTGAATTACGGACTTAGCTCTCACCCACCCACGCACGCACCACCAGCATAATAAAATAGGACTGTTTATTTTAGTTTTTTACAGCGTGACTCTATTAAGGCAGTATGCATATATTCTAAGCATTTAAGTATGAAAAAATAGTGCACAAACCCTTAATCTCAATTTTGGCTCAATGATTTTTTATGATTTTGGGTTTAATATCTCAGAACTCCATAATTTCAACCGATTCTGAAATTTCTTTTATCTCAGGTTCGTCCAGCAGAAATTTCATAGTAATCGGTTTAGTGATTTGGTTGTTAAAGCAAAATATCTGGAAGAATTTGTCACACGAGTAACGAAATGGTGTAATTTGCTTTCCTAAAAAAATTTTAGTTAAGAGTATTTTAAATTTTAGTTAAGAATATGCGTATCTCATCTCGATATTCGAAACTTTTTCAAACGCTTTAGGCTTGGGCGTAGCCAGGATTTCGTCTAGGGGAGGGCAAAATTTTAGCGCTCAGAGCGGGGCATAAATTAGTTAAAACGTTCATGATACCTTATATTTGTGTATTTCTCAGTTTTTAGCAATTTCCAGCGGGAGGGCAACTGCCTCTACTTGCTCCTACTTCACTACACCCATTAGGTAAGGTACTTACATTTGTTGAGGTTAATCCAGTTTCCTTTTTCACACAGAATTTATCAGAATGTTCACCGGAAGAGAAGAAGCAAACGATACATTCCATTCAGATGCTGTATGCAGTCGAGTTATTCGCCACCAAACAATACTCGCAGTCGATGAAAGAGTTTATAAAATTAAACACCGATCCTATCGATGTCATCAAACTATTTCCCGAACTCGATAACAAGCCCGGTTCCGATGACAGTGAGAAATTAAAAGGAAAAGATCTAGAAAACGCTTTGAATGCTTTGATACAATATTTAGTTGATTTAAGATCGATAGTTAAGAAAAATAAAGCGGAACCATCGCTACAAAGAAATGTAGCTCAACAGCTAGAGTTAATCGATACGACCCTTCTGAAGTGCTATTTACAGGTATAAAATAATATATCGATAACAATTATTACTCACTGCAGTTTGTATAATATTATTTATAAGGGTTACTAGCTTCTACCAGCGGCTTCGGACCCTTTTTGAACCCCCCTGTTACAAACTTTGAATGTCATATTTATTTATAATCGAATCAACAACTTATAAAGCAATTTCGAGCTTCTAGCTCTAAAAATGACGATACATCCATACAACTTTTCATCCCCCTTTTCAACCTCTTACAACCTTTCTTCCCATTAAATACTTACATAGTAGTAGTATGTTCTTTCTCAGAATCTAGACTATCTGTGTACCAAATTTCATTTAAATCGGTTCAGTAGTTTTGACGTGAAAGCGCAACAGGCAGAGAGACAGAGTTGCTTTCGCATTTATAATTTTAAGTAAGGATTAGTAACGATGAAATCCAAATTTAGGACGTTGTGGCGCAGCGCCCCACGGGGCAGATGTTCATATTAACCTTTTCCGGTCTGGGTGTGCTTGTTCTTGTGGACTCCAGGCGCAGGATATTCTACGCTATCCTTGGGGGACGTAGAGTGTGCAGAGTTTATTATTATTTTTATAAAGTGATTTATATATATTATAATTAACATTTATTTTTCCATTTAAATAAATAATAATAAACAAGTCTAATTTCAGACGAACGATGCCTTTGTAGCTTCTCTTCTTCGTCTAAACAACTGTCGCCTCGAGGAGGCGGAGCGCACACTGTTGGAGTACGGAAAGCACAGCGAACTCATAATACTGTACCAGACTAAAGGCCAGCATATGAAAGCGCTTCAGCTGCTGAGGGAACAGGCCAAGCAGCCAGATTCCACTCTCAAAGGATATCAAAGAACAAAGAACTATTTGCAACAGTTAGGTATGTGTGCTTAGTATAGTTCCCTCAATTTAAGTTGACACCAAAATGGCGGCTTCTGCGCAGGTACAATCTTGGGCAAAAATGTTAAACAAAAATGTTGATTTCGTTTCATTTAAACAGATTTTTATAAAGCGGTAAGCAGAATTAAGTATATAATATAGTAATTATATCTTCCAAATTCAATTCCTTATTTATTCATTAACATTATTAATTACTTAGATAGAATAAAACAAATAAATAGTATAGAAACAAGGTATATAAAAATAATAATTGATGTATATTTTTAATCACTGTCACTTATTGGGAAATAAGCAAAATAATTTATATTTTAATTTAATTTTTAATAATTTATTTTTGAAGAACTAAAACAACAGTGAGCGAGTGTACCAAACGATTCGAATGTCGCCGCGTTACTATATCCGCATCCGGTTGAGACGATATGAGGCACAAAACTGTGTTACTGCGCATAGTGTAACTTATATTGAGGGAGTCAAATCGAATTTTAAGTATGGACGTTAAAAATGAACGTTACTTGTTTTTTAGGGTTTTGTATCCAAAGGGAATCGACCCTATTACGGAACCCTATTACAAAGCTTCCGCTGTCCACTCGTCTATCAGCCGCTGTATCTCACAAACCGTATGATATAGAGTGGTAAAATTTTCACAGAATATGTATTTCTGTTTCCACTACAACAGTACAATTAAAAATAAAATAGAATTTAAAAATTAAAGGGCCAAGAAACTTGATATTTTTTGCTATATCTCTTATACTATATATTCTACGGTGGTACGGAACCTTTTATTAGTGAGTCCGACACGCACTTGGACGGTTTTTTAAATTGTTTTGGAAGCACAATATTTTATATATCATATATTATTATACTGATTGATAATTTAAATATGAAAGAAATGTTGTTCATTAGTACAAAGAACTTTAGCAAAAATACTTCTATAATTAAAAAAAATATTTGTTGTTCAAAATAAAATAAATTTGATTATAGGTGGCGAACATCTTAATTTAATATTCAAATTCTCCGACTGGATTTTGGAAGAACACCCCGAAGAGGGCTTGAAAATATTTACAGAGGACAAAACCAAAGTTGAAGATCTACCCCGCGCTAAAGTCCTGGACTTCTTGCTGAGGGATCACGAATCACTATCGATACCTTACTTGGAACACGTCATACACACGTGGAACGATACAAACCCTGTATTCCACGACGCTCTCATAAGTCTGTATAGAGACAAGATTATTGGTAAGAAAGGTACTTCAACGGAAGAGGAGATACAACACATAAAGTCTAAACTGTTGGCGTTTCTTGAGAAATCGACGTTTTACACCCCAGAAAGGGTGATATTACATTTTCCAAACGATATGCTCTTCGAAGAGAGGGCTGTTATATTGGGGAAACTTGGCCGACACGAACAGGCATTGGCCATTTATGTTCAGATTCTTGGTAATTATTTTTTTGTTTTAATAAATAAATACTACACTCAACGGCCCCATTAGGATACTTAAATCCTGTGTAAAAACACACCCAGACCGGAACTCTTGCTTGTATGGTCAATACAAACATTTGCTCCGAGTGGGAATCGAAACCGAGACCTATGGCGCTTAAGGCAGGTTCACTACCGCTGCGCCACAATTTCTATTATAATGTTAATATTCTTAAGAAATTTGATTTTACGAAGAATTAAGTTGCGTTACTGATTAGAAGCTATAATGTGAATAAATTATATATACCTTACAAATGGAATATTTGTAATATTAAACTATTATGTAAAATTAAACGGCTATAACTTAAGTTAAATAATGTCTCACAGTAGTTTTAATAATTTAATCCCTCTAATTATTATACATAGCCTATTTAATTTTTATACATAGCCTAGCATACTGGCAAGATTAAAAAAAATGGTACTTTAATATAACAACCCTTTGAAATAATTTCACATGGTAAATTTTTTACCTAATATTATTTTTTTTTGCAATTTGTGTTGATCCAATTATTGTACTAAACATTAATTAAATATTTTTTTAACCACTGTATTATGAAATTATATGTGTAAATTTAGATAACTGACCTACATACATAATTTGTATGTTTTTTAATATCTTTATTTGTTCATTATTTATTTTTTAATTTATATTTTTTATTGTAATTATTTTTTTTTTTTATCGCATTACAGCTTTTATTTGGAGTTAACCTTAAGATCTTCGTTATTTAAGGAGGTTCCCCATTGAACACGTTATTATACTTAAGAATTAAATGTTTTATAAATTATTTCCAGGTGATGTCGACAGAGCCATTAGATATTGTGAAAATGTAGATGAGAGCGTTACTGATAAAAACGTAGACGTTTATGTGATATTGATGAGGATACTGTTGAACCCGGAACAGAGCACTTCGTTGATAGGGCCGTTGTCCAATGTTCAGAGACACCCGAACTCTATGGTGGCCGACTTGGAGACGGCTCTGAGTATATTGGAGAAGCACGCCGATAAAATATCGCCCATAAAGGTTTGTAATTACGTTATATGTAAAACATTTATATAAAGATTTATAAATGGACGCAAATAAGCAATACCATGTCAACCCATAAAATTGAAAAAACTGAGTTATATATGCAGAAGTGTTGGTAAATGGGCTGAAGAACATTTTTCTTTAACATTTGTAGAGTTTTAAGCTTTAAAACTTCTAAAAAGCCATTTTTAATCATGCTATTTATGTATTATGTTAGAAATTTTATATTATATACGAAATATGCGGTTTGTATACTTAATTTTTGTGAAAATAAGTAAAATAACTTACATAAATCTGAAATTGGCAAAAACTTGACCAATACATAAAAAAATTCATATAAAGCAAGTTGTTCGAAATTTTCAAACGCGTTTTTCTCGAAATGACATTCGTGTGGGTCAACCCACACATGGTATTGCTTATTTGCATCCAAATATGTTTTGAAGGTCTTATGAGCTTTTTTAATCGAAACTTTGTCGAATATTTCACCGAAAGTTGTGGAATTTTTAAATATTTTTGTTGAAAGTTTTAGTTATATTGATGGACGTCCAATGAACATATTTAGAAAATACCAAAAATCTATCTAGTATCTATATAGGTCTATCTAGTAGAGAGACCGTCATAGGTACTTACGGAAATATATACATATTTGTTTTTCTTCCATATAGTTGGTTTATGCAATGATATGTTCATAATAGTTATTTCCTTTAAAAGAAGAAGATATAGAGTAACATCGTTCCAACCGGGTATCCATAAGACACGTGTCTCTTTTTAGGGTTCCCTAGCCAAATGATAAAGAAGATTTATTTTAACTTTTTTGATTGAGTTAGTAGTTTTTTTATAAATTCCTCCCCTTCTAACTTTTGAGCTACGAGATTTAAAAATTTTGGAAAAATTTGAATTTGTAGAACATCAAAAGAACTTTAAACCATATTTATTTTGAAGAATATAGTTCTACAAATTTTAGTGACATATAAGTTTTTCCCATAACTTTGTTTTTCATATTAATTTTAATGATTACTATGAAATTACCAAGTTACATTTGCGGTCGATTTTAATTCGCTAATATTTAAAGTTTCAAAGATTTTTCAATACCAAGCTGCGGAACCCTTTAGTTCCCACTGTGTGTGGTCCTCAACGCACTCGACTGGTATATAAGTATACGAGTGTGTGGTAGGCACTGGCGGTGTTGCCGGACAGCGTGCCCCTCGCGCGGCTGCAGAGCTTCCTCGCGAGCGCTCTGCAGCGACAGCTCACCGCCAAGCGACGCACGCAGCTGCTCAAGGGACTGCTCTACGCGGAGCATTTACAGGTGACGAGATAGGGATTCCATTAGCAGCAGACCCATGCTCCCAGCACAAATGGGTCGGCTCGACCGGGGAAGTACTACCCTCCTACAGACAATTGGCATAAAGAAACAATATCATGACGATCAATGAGTAAGAGCGCCGGACGCCCAATCTCCCACCCCTCTGTTCTCTTCTCATCCCTTCCTTCCTATGCCTTGAGTTGGTAACGCGCATTTGATATTTCAAGTATTGCAAGCGTTCATAGATTGCGGAAATTGTTTACCGTCAAGCGGGCCGTATACTTGTTAGTCATGATATAAAAAAAATCATAGACAGGCTCTTAAGACAATATATTGCAATTGACAATTGTTACGAGATTGATGCTATGTTGACACTTCAATAATTCAATTGAATCGATTGTCAATTATTAGTATGTTATTAACGAAAATTAATAGAACATTCGATTGACACACAAATTTATCTTTGTTTCGTTTCTTAGGGTTTGTTTATGATTTTTATTTGACATTTTTTTATGCAATAAACTTACCACCTAAACACGCCTCTTAAGGGCGAATAGTATCAAAAACAATCCTGCCTGATCCCTTTTCGCCACAATTTTGTACCCTTTTACGTTTATTTATTAATACCCTTAATGTTACAGGTGCAAGAAATGAAACAAGCTCACGAATCGAAGCGCATAGTCATATACGATTACAACGTGTGCCCTGTCTGTAAGAAGCGCTTCGTCAACCAGAGCGCCTTCGTGCGATATCCCGACGGGGACATAGTTCATTACTCCTGTAGGTTCGACAAGTACTGGCATAAATAAATATTATATTTAGACATGTTCAACGAAATCGTATCTAATTTATTCTTTTAGTGATAATGTATTATTTTAAGCTATTCTAATTTTTTTTTAAAAGTAGTGTTGATTGGAAATGAGACAACCCGTAAAAATGTATAAATATATAAACTTCTAATTATATTATACATATATTCTAATTTTCCAATTTGTTTTTATTTTTATAATGTATATATTGCTAAATGAAATCTTTATTAATCACTATTGAAATAGTCACGAAATCGTTTTGGTGCAAAAATTTTCAGCACAGAGTCAAACCTTTCATAAGTTTCAAAATTGCTGATCAAGTTACAAATCCGAGTCCTCGTCGCTTAAGACATTATATAAATAATAATTGGGTTGTATCTGTGCTTCGGAGGGAATCTAAAGTTCGGGTCCGACTTGTATCTTCAAATCGATAAGTCAAGTTAGAAGATGATATAAATTTTTATTAAAAAACCTGTTCGTTAGTGTCGCTAAAGCTTAAGTACGGCTAGACTGATTGGGCTAATTTTGGTTTTGAAATATTTCTGTCAGTCTACGGAAAGAAAAATTGGAAATATTGCGAGAAAAATAGTAAAAACAACAATTTTATTTTTCTATACAAACTGCCAACACAAACATTTCATTTCCGTCCGGTCATCGTCGATGCGAAGTTCAACAGGCCCTCTAGTATATTTTAGGGAAGTTAAAAGGTTTAATCACTTTTATTTGAATTCTAGTTGGTAATTTTTTGTCAAGTAATGTTACATTTAATTACTTTTGTCAGATGCGTCCGTATTTAAAATGCTGTTTTTGCAGTTTTCCTTTTAAAGAGCCAATAATATATATTTTTGATCTTAATTATTTTATTACTAAGTTCCAATATTTTAACATAAGAAAAAATGTATAAATAACATATAATATAATTTTTATGTTTACGCTAATATATCACCAATAGCTTTATTAAATAAACAATGTATAAATAAATAATGTACTCAAAATACATTTGGTAAACAAAAAACTTGTTTTACTTACCCCATCTCAATAAAATCAAATTGCATCATATTTTTAATAAGTAAAATCAAGAAAATATGTTACTAGCTGTAATTTTACATAATATTGCTTAATTTAAAAATTGAAAACAAAGTGTATATAATAAAACGAAACTATAAAAGCTCACAAACGGCCTTAGATTCAGAGGGTACCAAACGGCAAAATAATTTTTTTTTTCTGAATGTGTATTGCTGTTGGCCCTACTGGCCGTGACAGCGTCACCAGGCAGGGGGCCGAGTACTGAGACTCAGCCGTGATAAAGGGACAGCCCTCACGGGGTTCAAATTTGATTCCGTCCTTAGGGTGCCTCCTGCGAAGCCGAACCACGGCTAAGGACGTCATAATAAACACTACACTCAACGGCCCAAAGTAGGATAGTGATATCCTGTGTCGGGAGTCCAGAAATATACACAATACAAACATTTGTTCCGAGACGAGTGGGAGTCAAAGCCGCGACCTGTGGCGCTTTAGGCAGGTTTGCTACCGCTGCGCCATAACGTTGTAAATAAAAATAAAATTATTGTTTTTATAGGATTCATAATTCGTTACAAACTTCTTCGGTTTGTCCGAACTGCTTTAATTATATCCGGTATTTATTCTGCAGATTTGATAGGTAGGATAATTTGACAGTTTTGACGACGTTGTGGCGCAGCGGTAGCGCACCTGCCTTAAACGCCACAGGTCGCGGGTTCGATTCCCGGTCGGAGCATAATATGCTTGTATTGACCATGCAAGCATATTTTCTGGACTGGGTGTGTTTGTCCTTGTATGTGTTTTCGGAACCCCGAAACAGGATATTAGCAACCCGGCAGCGTTTATTTATTTATTTAACACAAAAGGAATGCCATCTGACCTCCGGAACCCTAAGAGAGGTGCAGAGTTAACGATTATTATCAGATTTTATGGGGACTGACAACTTAACGTGCTCTCAGCGGCACAGTGGGGAGACCCAAAAGGACAACGCCCATACCGAAATAAATTTGTAAAGTCATTCATTCAAATAAATTTGTAAAGTCAGTCAAACATTTGCCCAAACCCACGTCAGCCGAAGCTATAGGCAGGCTCGCTACCAACACGCAACAACAGTCGTTCATCATTCGTTACAATAATATGTTAAAATAATTTTGGTCCATACATTTTTGATAAATAAATAAACGAATGAACGCTACACATTCAAAGGCCCCATTAGAGTAGTAATATGTAGTAATAGTAGTAATATTCTGTGTAAGGGATCGGGAAACACAAACACAACCTTTTTCGCACAACGGAACATGCTTGTAGGGTCAATACAAACATCCAACCTACCACAATTGGCGTTTGAGGCAAGTTCGCTTCGCAATCAGATTACATAATTATATTTTGGGTTTATATATTATGCAAATTATTATTTAAAGCATTTAATGAGTGCTTTATATTACAATCAATCTTCTATTTTATTTAAATTCATAATATATTTTATTAAATTAATAAAACAAACATATTTTATGTCGTCCTTACAATTTTTTTAAGTAAATTTTTAAAGGCATTGACAATAAATTTATATTTTAGCCTATTATGTTATTCCTTATCGGAATGCAGATGACCTGCAAGAAGAGCTTTGAGATGTCTACCAAGAAAACTTCAACGGCGTTACTAAAATCGAATAGGTCCATTAATGTAGGAATAATTTATCAGTGTGTTAATTGTAGAATGAGTGAGTGGGCGTGACGCGTGTCCGCATGACGCAACGTCGTCGGCGCCTGGTAGAACGCGGGCCGGCTCTCGCGCCGCTCAGCTGCACGCCTCTGTGGCCCAATGGATAAGGCATCGGCCTCCTAAGCCGAGGATTGTGGGTTCGAGTCCCACCAGAGGTAATGTTTCACTTTTATATAAAAAAATTGATTCCCGCTGCACGAATCTCAGGTAACAGGGTCGTTACAATTCTTTCAACCATATGAATGTTTACATTTTGTTTTGGTGTATTTATTTTAATTTGAAATTTATTCATCAACATTAAAATGTATAAATCTGTAAGCCTACCAAAACTATTACAACTTTTAAAACTTTATACTGCAATTCATAGCAATTTGATGTGTCTTGCCTATTATTGAAAATTGCCAAACTTATCAAAACGATTTTTTTCTTTTAGAAAATTATTCAATTACGTGATGCTGATGTATAAGCGTACTTTCCAGACTTGAAAATAATTTCGAATAAACTAAATATTACCTAAGCAAAATTCAAAATTACAATTATCATATCCATTTACCAACCTGTCATTCCAGGATTGACAATAGCACGTTTCGCCATCTGAAACAGATAAAGCTATCTGCTGTAATATTGGAGTTGGTTCGAGTTGTCGTATTATAAAAGTCCCGTATCGTTGGGGAAAGCTGCTAGATATGATAACGATATAATTTTATTGATAACGTTCGGTGAGGCATCGATCAGTCGATATGATCGCCTGCAGTTTGTCGTACGAAACTGACCGTTCAATAAATAATTAACGCTTCTTATCGACAGAGATTTGAGGTAGTAAACGGATTATGTTGTTGATAAATGAATTATCAAAATATTAAATTAATTTAGAAGTAAATATAAGTTTAAGTTTTCGCGTTGTGCGTGGTCATATAATGAGAATGATGGGTGACGGCGAGATGGGTTACGGTGACTACTACGCTTACGACAATAGCTGGTCTCTCATACCCCCGGACTACGGTGCTGATCCGAGCTGTCCGTACAGACAACCACAGGTCGAAGAGGACTATCGTTATGGGACTTATGCGTAAGCTATTTACTTTTACATATTTTCAATAAACTAATCACTGCTCGCAGATTCATTCACGATAGAACAGTTTGTGGTTTTACGGTTATATGTACGGCTCCAAGGAAGGCTTTTGTCTTCGCAGTATGATAAAATATGTCGGTACCAGTCTTCGAGATTAATCATAGGCTTTTTAAGAAACAAGAAATTTCATCAAAACTGCTAAATAAAATCTAAGTCACATAGTTATCCAAACTTTTATTGTAAATATAACACACACATACACAAAATGTGACACACTTTTGTTGCAGCAGAATACATACATTTGTTTGTGTTACACCGTATCGTAGAGAATTAGTAATTTATACTTAAAGCAGGAACTCTTACAATTTTAAGGTTATTGCGCTAGCAACATTTGATAGTTGAGACTCAACCGTGAGTTCACACTAGCCTGAAATTAAAATGCCAAAGAAAGAATGAAGGGGTAGTTATGTGGGCCTCCGAGGCTCACACTCATTGAATAAAATCTAGGTATATACATATATAATGCGCTTTTTCTTTGTGCATCAATCACGTAAACACTACTGAACAAATTTTAATGAATTTGAGTATAGATGTAGATAGAACCTTAGAGAAGGACAGAGGCTACTTTTTTACCCCGACGGTGGCAAAAAGTTTATAGCTCGCCTGATAGGTAGCGAATACCGAAGCCTATGTACTCTTGCAAAACCAAAGGCATTACATGCGTGTTGACTCTTTAAAAACTTCTGTAAGCATACTGTAGCCCGTTGAGAAAACCTTGACAGGAAGTTCATTTCATAGGCGGAACATACGTGGCGGGAAGATTATGAAAGATTTGTAAGGGATGAAATAGGGGATAAAAATTTTATGTGGAACAAATATTTTCGATGCAATACATTCACGCCGGCGAAGCAGTGGAAAAAAGCTAGGGCAAAATATATGACGAATACTGCAACTTTACATCGGTTTAGTGTGGAGTCATAATTATTATGTCCGTGGTTGACCACGGGAATATAAGTAGGCCGGCTCGAGCCGGCCTACTTATATTTAAAACAACAAGGCAAGGCCTACAAAATTTTACAAAACTATACATACGTAGTATTACAGTATAAGTGACTAGAAAATTGTGATAATTTTAAAGCTAACCTATAAATGGTTCGCTGTTCCAGGCGAGTGCACTGAAATTGACTATAAGCACGACGTACGTACTTTATTGCACACTGCCGCTTCTCCACTTTATATTCCATAACTTTCATTGATATTTACATAAAATATTATATACATTTGTTTTTTGCACATTTTTATTTCTATTGTTTGAATTATAATAATAAATATTAGTAATGTATTAATTACTATCTGTGACCGCGACTCCACTTGTCACCTTGTAGTTTTTTGATAATCCCATGGGAACCATCGCTCGACAATGAAAAAAGATTCCTATAATATGTTAATCTGTGTAATCAGCTACCTTTGTGGCAAATTGCATTAACATTGGCGAAGCTGTTTCTGAGATTATCGTGTACGAATACAAACTATTAATGAGTTCTATTGCGTTTATGATAGTATTTTTTAAATTATATATATAAAGGCGTCGATAAGTTAAAGTTTTAATAATAGTATAGAATAGATATTATGTAGTTTCAAAATAAATGTTTCTAAATGCTTAGTACTAAATCATTTGTTATGCATTTGCCACCGGAATTAAATTTATAAGTACCTATTGATGTGTACATCATTTACAGGAAGTCTTAGTCATATATTTTACAATTCGATAAAGAATATTATTATCGATTTCAAAAGCCTCATAGTATACTTGTATAATACGATATCTTAATATTTAATTATAAATTATTGACGACGCTTCGGCACAGTGATAGCGAACCTGCCTTAAGCGCCACAGGTCGCAGGTTCGATATCAGCTCGGAGTAGATGTTTATATTGACCATATAGGCATGTTTTTCGGTCTGGTTGTGTTTGCCATTGTCATTGTTATTAATATCTATACAATAATGGTCTTTGTGTGTGTAGCGTTTATTAAAAAAAATCTAAATTCCCAAAATATTGAATATCATGTATTAAAACACTTTTTCGGTTGGTTAGCGTTCGTTGCGTGTTCTACGCCAATCGTCCCAGTGGCAGTGAATCGTAGTGAGTACCATCGAACTCGTAATCCGTCAGCTGTGTCTTCTCCCATGCCTTCGTGGAGCCCTTAATTGGTTTGGAAGCCCTCTTCGCGGCTTGCCGTGCTTGCGACCATTTAAGCCAAATAGGTCTAACCAGATTGCCATAACAAAATATTCGTGACATCTCATCGACTTTTACTCTCGCTTATTGTAGCGAAGTTTTCGTTATTTGAAAACTTTGTACGCCATAAATTTCCTTTAAGTAGGATAGGTGCTGACTGACTGATGTTACATCCGATGTGTTCTTGTCACGATTTTAGCAAATGCTAAATTCATTAAGCGTTTGTCGGCTTAATAAGCCACTTTGACCTTGATTTGACAGTCGTTGTCTTTAGTAATTGAGGCATTATGTACAAAACTGTCATGTAATTTGTTTTGTCGGGCGGTATTGTAGCAAAGAAGTAATGACAGCGAGTAAGTCTGGTCATGGGGTAGTTTTTTCTCGCGGTAAACGGCGCTTGGTACGAATCGCGCGGGGGGCACGATACAATATAATATACCATCTAAACTTTTACACAAATTACTTTCCTATCGTGTCGGCTATCAGCCCCTATTATTTTAACATTACCATTGCAAATATGAAATGATCGTCTCTTCTAATTTAGCGTCTAATGATACCTTTTGACGTCTATCCATGGCATTCCATAAAATATACATCAATTTAATACTTAATTTCCATTAACCTTTATATTTTCTTGATTATCAATAAGTATATATTAAATAATAAAGTGGAAATGAATCCAATAAATCATTAAAGTATAATAATAAGTAATCAAGTACCGCTTTAACAAACGTTCTTTGAACACCTGGTCGAATAGAATAAATAATAATTTTTAGTAACAAGGTCATTAGTTATAGTCATTTATTCTCAATCTCTAATATATACCGAACAAACAACATTTAGAATTGATTTTGTCGTTCTACGCAACGAAATTCAAGTTATTGAAAAAATACTATCTACTTTAAGTCTCCATTGTAAGAGATTAGTCAAGGTGGATTAAAGAATTGTTCTTTAAGTTGTTTTACTATCTAGTGCCCATTCAGATCATCACAAAAATTATACCAAATCATTCCGGTGCTCTGAACCACGGTTCTAAGCTATACAACATAACGCTACAACCCGTAATATTGTTACTGTAGCTTTTTCTTGAGTGCATGGAATCGTCAATCAATGTGGCTCTTTTTTTTAAGCTTTAGGTAACTACGCAAATCGACACCGGTGCGGCGTGGCACGGTGGCTGGGTATGAAACAGGCATCAGGCAGGCAGGCATTAGTATAAAAGCTACTTACTCAGAAATATAATATAACGAGAAAAATTAATAAATAAGGGAAAAATAAATCTATCAATTATACATTGTAACGAATACCAAACATGTTGTTTTTACTGATAGATTATTCTATTTAGTGTGCTTCACCAGTTTCGTGAGTCAATTTAGTCAGAGCGAGTTTCGGAAAGCTAATGTATTGAAATGACTCGAACACTCAGTACTTTTCTTTTATTTCTTTTATGTCTAGCATTTTAGAGTTGGATGTCGTATTTCTTTATTGTCTTCGTCGATTCACTTAGTTTATTTTATTTTCATAGATATTCATATTTATAAGAATAATATATTCTTTTATTTTAGGTAAGTTTTTAAGTAAAATAATATGGTAAGTAGTAGAAGAATATTATTGTTTTCAGCTGGGATGAGTAGCAGGGACGTGGTGATTTTGTTTTCAAAGTCATTCCACTCCTACTAATCATCCCAGGTTACAAAGTAGGTACAGTGATAACATTTGTGTAGTTTAGGTAACTGTTATTAATCAGGCAGAGTACATCGCCTACTAATAAGTGTTTTACTTAGCTCTACGAAATCAAATAGTAAAAAAGTAATAGTTTCACAGAATACTAATGCTTGTTAATTTTAAAATAACGGTATCCATTTCGATACAATTAATTTAATTTATTCAAATTCAAATCGCGATCATACGCTTATTATTAATTTGGCCCGACGTTTTCATACAGTTGACCCGTCACGGTAAAAAGTCATTGTTATAGAAGTGATTTGACATGTATATTACATGCGTTAAAATAAGGAATTTGTTAAGATAGAAAAATACAACTGTGTTTTCTTTTCTGTACCTATTTTTACTATTCAATTACTTTAATTCATAAAGACTTATAAGAGTTATAACAATTCTCATCTCATTCACACAACTGTTTCTTTGCAACATTGTTTTTTTTGCTAAGGTTACTTTATAATATAAAAAAGATCATTTATAAATATGGATAATGAAATAGTTGTAACAGTAAGCATCTGATGATGATATCGGAGGGCGCAAGCACCTGCCGCCCGCCCCTCACAAATCTGGCCCTCGCAGCTTACCTCACTACAGTATAGGTAAAATATTCATACAGCATTATTATTTTACTATTTTACGTGGAATATTTTTGTAATGATTTAAATTAAATTATTTTAAAAGATTATTTTATAGAATAATTAATTGAACGGAAACAATTGCAAATTATTTTATTTCATTATTGTTGTTGTTGAAAATTAATGAAATTAAGTGAAAATTCATGAATTAATAAAGGCATTATTCTAATTTTAAATAAGTAGTTGAGTTATACATATATTAAAATAATTGCGGGTCGTTTATAAAGTACAGAATAATCGTATGTTTCAACATATACACTGAACATCAAAACGCCGATCAAAAACGATGGGTAGATATTTTAAAAACCCATTCTCAATAAGTCAATTAAACATTTTACATCGGTGCGCTGCACGCCACTTAGGGGTTGGTCCCAATATAAATAATTGCCTTTTGTTATTGTTGCCTTTTAGCGCATCGAGCATTTAATGCGCATCGATTATTGAAATTACTCTTTAAATTCATTCTTTTATTACGCTTACGATTACATGTAGCAAAGTTATGATTAATTAAATCGTCTTAAATTTTCTTAAATGGTACTGTGTAAAATATGGAGCGTTGTGGCTTGTTGGTAGCGAACTGGCTTTAGTCTCGACGGTCTCGGGATCGATTTCCGCTGGGGCGGATGTTTGTATCGATCTTATAAATATCTATCTCGGTCTGGGCGTTAAGCTGTCGGACTTGCTTGTTATCATAGCATCCGGTAATAATCGTTAACTCTTAATAGATAATTGGTTGCTGTTATCCAAGGGGTTACTGGTGCGCCCTTAGGGTTGCAGAGGTCAGATGGCAATTTATCTGTGTAAAAACTAGTAACCTGTTAAATCCGGATAAGAGTACTAAGCAGGCCCTGGTTAAATACCGGGATGATGCTAGGGAGAAAAAGGTATTGTGTAAAATATAAGATGCAGTATAACTTTGATATTTTGACATGAAAGAACCGGCTGCAAGCGGCGGGCCACTATCCAGTAATAAAATATCAACTTGAAATACTATAGTCCGCATTATAGTGCTTCGTATAAGTGGGAGTGCCGGAGGTCCAAACTCGGGCCGTATCGGTCCTTTGCCATATTTTGTTCCACCTCACCCCCTATCTTAGTAAGGCACGATGGTTATCGTAAACATAGGTTACGTTACCCACCTTCAACATGTCAGCGCGTGTCTGTTTGCTTGTTTGTAAATCGATAATATAGTCGATATTTATTTTTCAAGTATCAATTTTATTATATTATTAGCACCAAAAGCAAAAATAGCTTATGATATTTTTATGTGATGGTATATTACACAAAGGTTGGCAGATATTTAATAATCGATTTAAGGGTAAGTCACCTGCAAAATCTCGATATTAACAGGCTCATTAAAAAAAAAGAGAAAACGTTACGAAGACAATATTTTACATTGTATGCATTATTGAAAATATTTATTTTAACTTGGCCCTCAGTTTATTATTATGTTAAACAATTCTTATTATAATAAAGAAATCTCAACATATGGAAGAGATTATGAACACCTGGGCCAGCAACCTTAAAACCTTTGAATGGTACTTAAACAATAAGTACCTTTAAGACACTGTGGTTGCAACATAAAGATCGGGAAAGCAAAAACTGACTATGCTTGTATTTTGTATGGACTTTTTAAATTATTTATTTAAGCATCAATAAAGAAATTGTACATACTCTTTTACATTATAATTATACTTTTATATCGTTCAAATAGCTAAATCAATTAATTTATATTATGAGAAAATATTAGCTAAAAATAATAGCAAATCTTTAATAGTCAATATAAATTTTAATAGTCATAATCTTCCCAGCTCAAACCGCTTGATCGGAAAGACTGTCTTTGTATATATATAATACTTAAATTAAATGTATAAATTCTATATAAAAGTTGAGGAGAAGAAAATGCTTACATTAATTATTTTTGAACATTGCTTTGAAATAGCTATTCATTCTATTTATTAAAATCACAGGTGTAACGTATTATTTTTTTTAATGAACTCCTCTAACAATTGGTCATCATAGGGTTGACAAGTTATTTCCTATTTATTATCCTTTTTAAGTGATGTATTGTTTTAACTCATGGCTGCACACCTGCGAACGCTAATCCGATTCTATTAAGTACATAAATGATAAACAGATGTCCGCTGGCTTTTGATGAAATTGTTATTAATCTATTCCAATATCATACAAAAGTAAAATATGCGTATTTATATTTAATTTATTAAATTATCGAAACATTAATAAAAATAGATTCACTATTAGATAGCTACAACCCTTTAGATGTAGGCTCTCTCTACTGTGTAGCATAGGCTTTATTCGCGCGTGCGAATTCTCGGGTAAAAGCTATAAGTAAGAAAGAAGTTTAAAACGACTGCTTGTATAATGGTTATTGTCAATTTATTGGTTGATATAATTTAATAGAAAATCGTTTATCTTATTTAAAAAAATTGAGGTGGTAACAATAGTTAAAGATTAATATTTTTCTTTTATTTTACTTTTTTTATATAACCAATTAAAATATTTTTTCAAATGAAAGTGGAAATTTTATTTACTATTGGCAAACAAATAAAAAAATGAATCTACATGCAAAATTATATTTATTACAGACAAAATTAAAACAATAATAAAATTAATCTCTTTTTTAAAATGGGCTTTATAAACTCTTGGTTGTGTTGCTTTGCCTTACAAAGACTATTTTTGTCTAAATGATAGGTAATATGGCAGACTCTACAATACCTGTAAGTAAAATCAGAAATTGGAAGCAATTAATTTAAGAACTGAATTGAATTGAAAACCAATAATAAAGAAAATTTGAATAAAATATATATATTCTCTTATATTTAATTTTATAATTATTTATAATATTATTATTTATAATATATTCTCTATATAATTATTTATAATATTATTATTTATAATATATAATATTATTTATAATATATTCTCTTATATTTAATTTTATTTATCTTTCCGTTACCTTTTTAATTTGAGTATAGAACCAGTTTACATAAATTGGTTCATTAAAGAGCAACAATACTAACAGGAACAAACTTAAAAGAGAAACAATGCATCAGCGCACACGTGCAAGTCATAAACTGATAACTGCGGGTTTTGTACCTGTTCACGGAACTCCGTAGTAAGACTATATTGTTTTTCGAGTGACATTGTGCTAAGTACTAGCACATGTGCGAATTTGCTTTATTCTAAGGGTCTTGTTTTTCTTACCTTTAAAATTGTGATTACAAAAAACCCTAGGCCTGCCTACGGTATCTCTTTACGCGTTTCCAGAGTTAATATAACTTATGTCGATACATGTTGGACAAAAATAAACAGCCATTTATTATGTTCCCATCAAATTGTAATAGAAAAAGCTTATAAAAAATCAACATGAGCTTATGTCGACTTATTAAAAACACTCTAAACGAAAATCGTTATCCGGGCATTTAGAGCGGCGTCCATAACGAACCTGGCTCAACAATGGGCTTAACGCGCGCACTCATTACAAAAGCAACATAACGTAACGTGCTACGTTGAAAGCTTCTCTATTCAAAAGTATACTCCAGTTTTTTTGTTGGGAAGGCTTCGGGAACGCTGCGATTGGCTGGATTACGACCCGCCCAGTCGAGCGAGACCTGTGATTGGCGGAGGTTAGTGGAGCACCCTCAAACTAAGCTGAGTAGGCTGTCGAAGTACGAGGGCGGTGCGGGGTGTTCTTCACCCCGAGGACCACTCGAGGGTTGTTTAGTGCGGACGCAGCGTCGCGAGGCGCAGCACGTGTTCACGCGGGTGTTTCGTGTCAGTTTCCAAGATTATTCCGAAAGCGAATTCTCCCGGTCGGGAGATGAAGTGCGAGGAGGGCGAGAGCGCGCGCTCGCCACCACCGCTACTGCCTCCGGCTTCTTTGTTAGCATGGAGCCCTATATTGCTACCGCCATGGGGACCTGCCTTTCTACCAGCTCTCTACCCGGCGGCCTTTCGGTCCGCTTTTCCCGGGTAAGATCCGTGATTTTGAAAGTGAATGTATAAAATTAGTGTAAAATTTATTTGGCTTTTTAAAGTGATATCCGCGCGGAGATTCGCGCTGAAACAAATTAAAGTAGAAAGAAAAAGTCATGTAAGATTGAAATTTTTCAGTGGCCAATTTAAGATTCTTAGTTTTCGAACTGTGCTATGTGACAGTTTCTTTTATTCCCAGTGAGAGCTTGTTAATAGTTGTGTTTACAACCTGCTAAAGGCTCTTATAGAGCCGCCCTTTCATCGCGTCACGTACGAAACCCAGGAACATTTCACAGCTACATGTAATTTTGACATTTTAATAGACACTGCTTGATCCTTGTTGAATGTGCAGTCGGTTCTTTTATACCGGTCACGTTTTCTGGAGAGGTTCTCACTTAACAATGTACAGTTGAAATGGATTTTCTGTTTTCTCTTTTTATTATAATATCCTTCAATTATAAAGTACCTATTGCTTATTGTTTGTTAGGATAACATTTATACTCTGATTTATATTGGAAATACATATTATTAATGTACATTAAAATACATTACATTTTGGCAACGCATTCTCGACCCCCTTGGTGTTGTGGATGTTCATGGGCGATAGTTGCCACTTACCATCAGGTGGAGCTATCTGCTCGTTTGCCCCTATATGATATAAAAAAAAATTAAGTACGGCTTACGTAATGTCGCTTAGTATTTTATATAATTAGCATTTCTTCTTTTCTAATGTAAAATGCAACAAAATTAAAGTTATTTATTTTTAACTAATATATATATAATATTCATAATACAATAATTTAATGTCACAATTAACTATAGTTTTGCAGTTAGCGCGTTTAAGTCTTTCTAAGTGCAATTAACGAATTCCTCTCATATGTGTGTAATCTAAAATTAACTTACATATTTTGATATAAATATACCGTTGATTTTTGTATTTTCTTCTACGATACATTTATTTGTACTATATATCTCTATTGCACTATGATATTAAGGCTTCAATGAATTTCAGTTTATTTGCATTTTCACATTTCATTATTTTCAAAGAAAATTTTAAAATATTTAAGATTAAAAATGGTTATTAAATTTCACAATAACAAATCCTATTATAATAATTATTAGTAGATTCTGATATAAATACCATTGTTGCAGGTTGTTAGACAGTATGAAGATGCCGGGTCAGCGACCGGGTTTCCAGATTTCAGACATTCTCGGTTTAAATGAAGCTAAAGGTCTGGAAGCACCAGCTCAGGGTGCGCTAAGCTCATTAGAGCTGCCATCATACGCCCCTCCGCAGCACACTTACTCGCATGAGCTGCTACGACACCATCAACCCTGGCTGTCCTTGAATCAACATGATGCTACTGGTAAGTCATTCAAAAAAAAATTAAAATCCTTCCGAAATAAATAATACACTATTGTAACCTGTCGGTATTTTGTTGTAAAATGTCTTCTTACTTTTTATAGAATTTAAGTAGTAGTGTTTTTTGTTGTAAAACTAATTGTAGCATATTCAATATATTTCAAGATACTATCACGACTATATTGACAGTGCTTTTAGTGGAGAGCAACTTTAGATAATGATGCTTAGCGGGATTTTATGACAGCTTTTCATTAAACAAGTATGGCAATATCATACGAAAGCAAAACTCAACAAGTAGCTCTTGTAAAGTCAATTTAGTAAACTGTTTGCTCAACTTGAAACCACCAATATATTAAATATATTTTTATATCATGAACTGCTTATCACAAATGTACACCTTACAGATATCACGGTAAACTATAAAGGAAATTATTTTAACTTGTCTTTACGAAATGACATTTTTATCCGATGATAGCAGATAAAAGGTGTCATTATGTAAAATGTATGTGTTTGGAAAAATCCAACAAAATAGTACGACCTGTTTTGTTAAATTTATTAGTCTGATTAAACCATCTCTCCATAATATAAATAATGAATTACAGTTATCAAAATATAAATATATTTTTGCGATAAAATGTCAATTTGGATATCTTCATATTTATCATTCTCAATGAAGACAAGTACCTAGACGAATTATCATACACAAATATATTGACCCACTCGAAAATAATAGGTGTTCGGTAGTCGGCGTCGAGAGGGCGAGATTATTTTTTGAAATGCTCCTCCAATCGAGTGCCTTCAGCCGCTAATCTGTGGTTGTCATTAATTATGTTTATCGCTTATCTAATATTTCGGCACTCGTCGTTACATTTGATTGCTTGTTGAAAAATACTAATCCTAGATATCACGATTGGGGAAATTAAATATAACCGGTGGCGGACAACCGAGGCATGTGCGCAATTATTTAACTTCCTCGATTTGTTAGATAAACGATTTTTCTATAATTTAATAATTTATTTTTATGAGTTTAATTAACTTAAGATGATATTATATATATTAATCGGGCATATATATATATATATATATATATATCACAATCGGACTAGATCGTTACTAAACTATAACTTTTGTTTCCATAATAGCCACAATTATTTTTTTCAAAATTGGTGTAACTAGTTAGCTCTGTCCAAACTTTTCTCTATTTTTTTAATATAAAATGACGTAGCCTATGTATTTAAATTAATTATCAAGATCAAAGCCGTGCCCCCAAAATTGATAAAATTTCATCGACTTACTTTCGAAAAGGTCACAAACACACAGACACACAGGACTACTTTCATATTTATAATACTAATAAAGATGTATGAATTTATGAAACCCCGTTACAATTTTACTGTACGGAATACTTATAAGATTTTAGATGACTGAAATCCACAGAATATTATTTTAAAGTCTCCTAAATTTACAATAAATATATAAAAAAAATCGTAGCAAATGATAGTTTTAGCAAATATCTTTTAAATGGGGTGCATTATGTCACGCCCTAAGATCGGGGGCTAACTGATTGTTTAACTTTAGAGGGGTGCGATGCGGAACGAATTTGTCACCAATAGAGAATCGGGAGGCAGCTGGCTATCAATTACAGTGTTTGCGGCTGTTAGGGATGCTATTCGTTCATTATTTGATGACAGTTATAGATTCTATTGTTGTTCTCGTAATGGCTGTTGGTTTGTGAATTGTGAAATTACCCCAATTATATTTTTTGTTTTAATTCTCCTGCTATTATTCAAAGAAATCTTAAGCGATGTTCATAAAAGCATTACAGAGGCATAAGTAATATAAGTTTCAACGGTCAAACTATTAGACGGCTTCTTCAAGATATAGGATCCGATTTCTACAAAATCGTACTACGAACGATTTGCATATAAAATAATAAAACCGTTTTTTTTGTTAAGCATTAATATTTGAAGAGAATTATATATTTTTACGAGTACATACGTTACTCTACCCAATAAAGTTACACTTATCACCATCCCGAGATGCTTAGTAGTAAGAACAAAAGAACAGCTGCCTAT
Source organism: Hestina assimilis (assembly GCA_023373885.1). NCBI lineage: Eukaryota > Metazoa > Arthropoda > Insecta > Lepidoptera > Nymphalidae > Hestina > Hestina assimilis. Next base: position 6,913,719 of record CM041755.1, on the reverse strand, counting down.
ACGTGGGTGTCTCCCTACTCTCCCCACTGCTACCACGCCCAGCCTCCTCCCGCCTCCAGATACATCCGTGTGAAACTGAGCCCGATATGTGAGGGGAAAACGGGGAACAAATGAACAATGCTTTATTTGCGGTGATTTTTTCTTGTCCCATTATTCTTTTGCGAACAATCTCTAGTTGGAGTTAAATAGAGCGACCCTAACAGATTAAGTGGAGATTTAGATGTGAGTGTTGTATTAGAATTACGTTGTACGTTGGTTTACTACAAGTATTTGATGTGTGACATTTCATAAAGTAGTTAGTAGCAAAAAATAAAATCTCAACATAAAAAGTAAAAATTATGGAATATAAAATACCGCTTAGTACCGCGATATAGTATAATGATTTTAGTACAAACTTTGAACCTCATTTCACCTCTTTCAGGGGTGGCATTTTAGATAATGTTAAAACATGTGTCTCTATCTTTATTTGTTCGCCTAAAAACAAAGTTTTACGCTTCTAGTTTAAAAAATGCCGGACTTCCACACAAACTTTCAACCCCTTATTCACCCACCCGCCCTTATAATTAAGGATTGAATTTCGAAAAATCATTTCTTCGTGCTTGTTTACGTGAAAAATACAGCTTTCTAGACTGGACGTTGATATGTCCGTCAGGTTTTCCCCTTTACCGTGTAGATAATGTTAAATACTTTCCAAAAAAATTCAAATAGGTTTTTTTGTTATAGGTGTAATTGGTCAACAAGCTAGTCCAGACAGTACATCTCGTGCATCTGAGCTGTCATATGTTGGCCCAGCGGCAGCCTCTCCAACCGTCACCGACAACCGCCACGAACAAGAATATGATCACGACCACGATAATATCCACGACCACAGCTTAGAACATGATGACGATAACGATCACGATCAACCACCAAATACAGGCTCCGATCCCAGTCTTTCACACAAGAAACGCAAGCGTCGCGTGCTTTTCTCAAAGGCTCAAACCTATGAATTAGAAAGACGGTTCAGGCAACAGAGGTATCTATCGGCACCGGAAAGAGAGCATTTGGCCAGCTTAATACGCTTAACACCGACGCAAGTGAAGATTTGGTTCCAAAACCACAGATACAAAACTAAACGTGCTGTCCAAGAAAAAGGTGCCCATGATTTGAACATTGGCGGCTTGAACTCTCCGAGACGTGTAGCAGTTCCAGTACTGGTTAAGGATGGTAGACCATGTATTGGAAAGCCTGATGGTTTACCTTCACTTGGAATGTCTCTACCCCCATATCAGCCAATGCACCATCAGCCTCCGGTGACGGGGCACGCACCTCAGCCGAGTGGATGTTGGTGGTGAAAACAAGTTTTATTAAATAAGAAGTGGTTAACTAGTCTTTGTAGCCGTATGCGAAGGCTTTGCAATATTTAATGACCATTCTTGCTTCCAGCGATGTATTTTGTTATTGTGAATACATTTGTTCGTATATGTGGAGATTCAGTATGTGCCAATGGCATGCTTATCTATCTGACGCATGCAATCGGTTTACAGCAAACTGATAAGTGTGAAGGTAACATAGAAACAGAATATTAGCATTGGTCTCGTTAAATAATTTTGCAAACTTATCGCGAAAATTTATAAATTATTAAGTTAATGTAAAATATTTTAATTTTTGTATAGATCCAAATAATTATAAACGACTAATTTTGAATATCATCTCGAATACTAACAATATAAAGATTTACTTTATTATGTTGAAAAATAGAGGTAGTGGTTCCTATTTTACTACGTTACAATGCTATGAAATGAGTACAGAATTTAATTTTCAACATTTAAGTTAACATATTTTAAGTAATTTCCTTTTAAATTTAAACAGTAATTTTGAAATTTTATTCTCAAAAAGTAAAATGAAAGACCTGAAAAGATAGAATTTTATTTTAGTTTCATTTAGTGATAAAGAAACATTCCATTTATTCGTTTGTGAATTAATGTCAAAATACAAAAATAACTATATTATAAGATATAATTATGAAATTGACCAGATTTTATCAGATTGCAATATTTAGATATAAGTTTCAGTATTATCATAGTCGAATACGTCTAGTGAATAGTTATTTATGTATATTCCAAAATAAATATATTTATGAATTAATTGCATAGTTTAAACGTAATTTAGAGTTTAGAAAATGTATATTATGTACATAAATGATTTACGATTTTTCTACATAAGATTTTTTCTTTATACGAACCTTGTCATTTTTAACATATTATAGTTTATATAATTCTTCTTTTTACTGAGACATTCCGAAAAAGATTTCAAAACACGTATTCTTTAAAGACCTTATTTATGCCACTTATCAAATTTGTAAAAATGTTAAAAATAAATAGATTATGTGAATATTAAATAGATTGACGATATAATTATTGTTTTATTACCCATGTTAATGCTAATGAAAATTAGTAGCGATGTTCTTTGTACACAAAAATATAGCCAAAGTTACTCAGAACTAGGGTAACTCATTATTATTACAAATTTATCCCTACATAAAATAAAAATGTACGCATCATAATACGACAAAGTATTTCAGTTTAATTATTAATTATAATATTCTAAATCTTAAACAAGATTATTAGGTGAAGTCATGTATATCTCTCATAAAAACTAATAGTCCCCTTAAAGATTTTAGACTTATAATGACGATATGTACTATTTCGATATCAATATAATAGTATCAGTACATATTATGATATTTGTATTGCCAAAAGTGTCTAAAATGTTTATGGAAATATAGAGCATTCTGTAGACTCAATTATTTACTCAATAATACAGTATGAAATTTATTTTTCTCTTTTGTATTCTCGTAGTAACAAAGAAATGTTATCTAATATTTAAATAAATAATAATTGAAGTAGATGAGAATTTCCTAGACTTTACTTTTCAAATAATTTGTTATTACAAATGTTAAGGTAGCACATAATCAGATTTCACTATGCCCGTATATATAATAAACGTATGAAGAGTAACGCTTATAAACACCTTAAATTTAACTTCTACTATAATACTATAAGTTATTGAGAGTTTAATGATACGCATGCAGAGGTGTTTATGATATAGTGACCACTGTTTACCCGTCAAATATTTGCGGCACCGTCATTTATCTAATCACGGCTGCCGATAGCTCGCGACCCGATTACTGACATACTTGTTACGATATGTTTTCTTTACACCTGCTCTATTTTATTACATAGATACCTCTAATTTATACTTGCTTGATATTAAAACTACTACTTCTACTCTCGTACAGAATGACCTGAAGTAGCTTTATTATGTGTTTCGTTCTATAAAAGAGAGAGAGCCCGAGGTCGAAATAAAAACTACCTTATTCTTTATGTTTCTTTTTTCTACTTTCTCCCTACTTCTCATTTCAGGTCATACTGTCATAACATAGACTACGGTAACCGCTTCCCATCAAGAGGGCTATAACCTTGTGATATACCTTAGATAAATAAAAATATTGCTGTGGTTTTTAGTATTATGTACTTATGTTATACATATACATAATATATACATACATAGCCTTATTATTTTTAGAATGAAATGGCAGGTTCAAACTGGGATGTACTACCCTCTCTTCCAGTATATCGATGTGTAGTAGCGTTATCCGTACGGATGCGTTTTGTTCTATAAGAATGAGAGCTGGAGGTGTTAATCAACACTCTTGTCTTATTTTTTTTCTATTCACTCCAATTAACCCTTCATCACAGGCGGCAATGCATGGTGACGCCTGACCTTGGTTCTGCATGTGAATATTGGCTACGGTGACCACTTACTGTTAGTTGGGCAAAAAGGCTATCCGCAGTCTTAGTTTAAAAAAATCTAGTTTTTATATTACATTATACTTTTCGGAAATCTAAAATAAAATCAGCTATTTAAATTTTCAGCATTATATTAAAATTGTAATTCGGCAATCAGTTAAGATTCAGAATAAAAATACTTAACAACATAATCGACATTATGATTTTGTAGTTTATTAGAAGGAAGTATGAACTATAATCATTGTATAAGAAATAAATAATTTACGAAGGTGCGTTTTACCTCTTGTATAAGCGATTGTGTTCCGAGGAACTGTCTACCATGTTGCTTACGGCTGCTTTCTCCATCAACAGGATGTTCATCCTCATATATTAAAATCTAAATGTAAACTTTTTGGCTAGGTTTTCCCAATAGACTACAATAATTTCTAAAGCGTCGGTAACACGCATGTGATACCACCAATGTTGCATGTGCTCGTAGGCTACCGTGGTCATGATATAAAGAGAAAAAATTAATAAAATCTGAACGCAATAGAAAATTATATTTTAAGCAAAAATATTTCTTTTTATCTTGTAGTTTAAGCGATTACTTAATTGATTTACGCGATTAATTTTATCTTAATAAGAAGTTTGTGATTTGAGCGGAAAGCGATTCTTTTTCTCAGTTTTTTAGTTTCCATATGTCGAAAAAAGATTAAAACAAGTTAATACATTTTCACATTTCTGCCTCTATCATTCTTAGCAAAATGGCATTATTAAATGAATTCGCTTTGTCAAATCACTTCGAAAAATAAAAACAGAAAAAAATCTTATTTGCTTTTTCTCAACATAAGCACACAGTTGAACAGTATTTTCAAAAAATCCACGTCTATTATTTGAAAGGAGTGTACATTTCTGATAAATACCTACATTAACAAAGAGCTAACGCCTCCGTGCATTGATTGAGAACACATCTCACAAAGCGATGTCGCCGTTTATTAAATAAATAATAACCCCAGCACAAAGGGCTCGCTGTCGGTAGTTCGACAATAGTCAAACAAACTGAGAATTATTTTTGATGAATTCTCAAAACGCCTTCGATTCTGTAGCAGCAAAGGCCCAATAGAGAAGTGTCGGAGCGACGGTTAAGCCGATTAGCTCGATACACAACAAATACAACCATTCGGGTCCTGACTGCTGATTTTGACACATGTGTGTTCACTATTCAATATAAGGACTTACAATGAAATCTTTTAAAGTATACAAATTGAGGTAATCATAACCATTGACTGATATTGCAAGATTAAACACAATTCCATAGCTACGACAAAAGTTTATCTTGCTCAAAGAGTGCTAAACTATACTGATAATTTAATTTGTCTTCACTTAAACAAAAAATATCACCCTTTACTTTGTCTTCTATATTGCAAGGCCAGACCACGATACTTGGTAGTTATGGTAAGGTCTAACAATAAATGTTTTGTAATGACATTACCATCCAGCTCCAGCAGCATCGCCACCATTTACGATTTCATGGTTAACTGTTATTAAGTCATGTTCATAGGCTAGGTGTACTGACCCATGTGTTCCATCTGAGGTGTAAGAGTGATGGAAGGAGGAAAAATTAAAAGGAGGGAGACCATGGAAGTTTGAGCCTTTAACATATGCGAATAGTTCTGCTCATTAATTTCGATATTCTGCAAGGAGGCAATACACCACAATCAAGCCGCGTGGCTTCTTAAGCAACTTATAGACAAATTTTAGAGTTCCGTAGCCGAATGACAAAAACGGAACCCTTATAGTTTCGTCATGTCCGTCTGTCCGTCTATCGGTCCGTCCGTATGTCAGTGTACAGTATGTACAGTCTATCTATACGAAATTTACTAAAGACGTGTATTCTATGAACCGCACAACGATTCTGTAATGAAATTTTAAAATATAAAAGAATTAAGGGTAGCAGTCCATACATGTAACTGAATATTGAAAAAAAAATTTCAACGTATGTCAACGTGTAAGATTTGGATAGATCTTTCAAAATGATAAGGAGGTTCGATTTTGACTTTTTCATTAAGTCAGTAGTTGTTGAGATATTAGCACCTAAATTCATAAAAATTGTGTCGCCCCCTCTAACTTTTGAACTATGGGTTTTAAAATTCTGGAAAAATTTGAGCTTGTAGGACATCAAATAAAATTTTAACCACATTTGGTTTAAAGAAGATAGGTCTACAAATTTAGGAGATATATAAGTTTTTCCCATAACTTTGTTTTCCATATAACTTTTAATATTTACTTCGAAATTACCAACTTATTTTTGCAGTCGATTTTAATTCGTTATAATTTTTAAAGGCCTTAAGATTCTTCATAACCAAGCTGCGGAACCCTTTAGTTTCAACTGTGCGTGGTCTACAACGCACTTGACTGCTAATTTTTTCATTTATTTTGTAAAGTATACATAAATAAAACCAACCCGAATTCAAAATCACACCTCACACCGTCATAGAGATATTGCTGAGTTATAATTTGTAATAATAAATAATTGATGTAAAGATAATGTATAAACTAGATAGATTTTCCATGACTTTCATTTTAATTACATTACCGCTTGTCATCGAGAAAACGATGTTTTAGTTTAGTTGGTTGGACACTAACTTGTCATTCACTACTAGGGGAGTATATATTGAAGCTTTGTTCGTGGTCAAGGAAACAACATCTAAACAGAAGACATTAAGGTACAAAATCGCGTGTTGCTTAATGCTTATAAGAGACAATATTGTTGATGTAAGCGCAATATCGTTATGATGGACGAGCGGTTGTCCGGTCAGCGTGCAATCGAGTTGAAACGCGATAAGGTCGTTGATGCACTACACTTCACACCTTGATAGTTCGCTTATTTCTTGATCTAATCATAAAATTCATTATCTAAAACTACAATATAGTAAATATATCATAATTATTAATTACATACAAAAAGAAGGATTTTAATGCTTATAATTTAATTTATAAAATAGAGTAACAAGTCATTTAATTTTTTTAAATTTTAAATAACAATTTATTGCATTATAATGTTGTATATTTATACGGGATTCGGAATCAAATAAACAAGCACCCTGTTGCTTTTACCGTATCTAGTTTATAATGAATCATTTATGAACTGCACAAATTGCATTTTCACCATTAACATGGATCGTAACTAATCCAATAAGTAAATCAAACTCATCAAGCATAGTACTAGGCTTGAAGAACATTGTAAGAGCTTAGGCGGCACGCGCGGCGCCCATTTTGTGGCTAACCCGCCCTCACCCGTCGGCTTTATAGCCGTCGCTAATAAACACGTTATGTACCTAACGAATATTAATAACTCAGTTCCCTGCGATGATTTTCGCTTTGAAAATTGCCTGTTGACGTGCCTCCAACGAGTGTAGTGTGAGTGGTTAAGGTTCTATATATTATTATTGAAAATATTCATATCACAGCCTCAAAATATACAGTATATAACCCAGTAATGTTAGAAATATTCCTATTAAAATTGTTCTAAATAACACATTTATTACAAATATTTAATTTAAAATGGTTGACGCTTTATTGATTCGTGTTTTTATGCAGTACAGATGACGATCGTTATGACGAGCTGGTAGTGAGCTTTGACGTTCGACGGCTGCGGGTTCGATTCCCGCTCGGAGCATATGTTTGTTATAAATGTCTGTTTCGGTCTGGGCGTTTGTTCTTATGGGTCTCCCCACCGTGCCTCGAAGAGCATGTTAAGCTGTCGGTCCAGATTGTTATCTAAACATCTGATAATAATCATAAAGTCTTGATAGGTAATTTGCTCTTGATGTGAGTTACTGGTTCATACTTTGGGTTGCGGAGGTCAGATGGCAATCGTTCTGTGTAAAAACTAGTAACCCGTCCAATCAGGATAAGCGTATAAGGTAAATACCGGAAATAATGCGAAGAAGGAGAAGAGTTATGTAGAACAGATGGATCAAAGTGTATTTTTGCCTACACTAAATGCATTTCATTGTATTATTGACATCTATATAGTCGAATCCTAATAGCTTTTTAAAATATTATTGAATGTTCACACAGTTTATCCGGTTACAGTTCTAAAATAGTAAATATGAAAAAACCTTTTATTTTTATCTGTATGTATACAACAATCTAAAAATTTGAAAATGAACTGTCAACCATTACATAACAACTAGAAACTACATTCACGGTAGAAAATATTTTTTCTATAAAAATGATATAATACTGCGTCGATTTTGACTTCCTTTTGTATACTAGAGATTAAATGAATGTCTTTAACACCTGAGGTTTACGAGGCAAACGCCAGAATATTATCATTGTGCCGCGAAAATACCGTTACTATCCGGCGTTCGCAGAAAAATGTTTTAGTTTTTCTATTTGTATCGCAAGTCCCATTTTTCACGTGCCAGCTACAACGCACAGACATAAAGGTTTACGACAGGCCGTCATATTTATGGCGCTGGTATTGTGATATATTTTTTTTGTTGTTCGCATTAGGTTTTATCTGACTTTCCGCTAAATCAAGTAGCTACTGGCCGGTGTCAGGAAATACCCTCGTATATATCATCGTTGGCGGATGCGAGCATTTTGGGGTTACATCTCGATTCCGTAGGGCTAGGCTGCGTTTATCCATTTGTTTTATCGAATAAACGAACTGGTGATTCTTGTTAGTATTGAAATGAAAAACAAATTACATATACATTTATAATATACAAATTAAATAAAATGTATTTTACAGGGCTTAAGTAATTCATAATTATGTAGTTCATGCAAATATTATAAAATAATTAAGTGATTATTAAGAGTATTAAAAATCACATTGATAATTATCTAAGTTTTTTTCAGTTTATAGAATAGTCATAACGATGTTATTGATATATTAGTAGAGACTAAAAACTAGATACTTAATTGAGTTCAGTAAAGATTTATCGGATAAAAAAGTTATGTCCTAGTTATAAGAAGAACTTGTCAGTTCCATGAATCTTATCTGACTTAAAAAATTATCTTGTCAGCGAGGGTTCGAGAAGTTCGATTAAGTTGTCTAGCGCCCTTTTTAGCAAAAAAGGAAATTGAATAGTCCGGAGCGGAAATATTACAGAGTAACGGCATTTCCGCACGATAAATCGCCGCCCAATCAAAGGAAATTCCGCGCTAGATCGTCGTATATCTCTATTAATGCTATACTTTATTTTATTGGGCTTTTTATCGGCACTATTATCAATGCTTTGTCTAATTGTGTTGTGTATACTTCTTTAGTAGTAATTTATTGCCTTCTATTGAATGCTTTCGAAAAGATTAATTCTGTTTAAAAAATACTTGTTTTTCTAATACGGTTATAGTTTTGTTGTCCCAAAAACTACAAAGAAATCTCTTACGATCAAATAACAATGAAAACGTATAATTTATTTAGTATTAATGTAAATTTGTTTATGAATTACAATAAAAAACAAACATTTTATTGTTATATATTAGCGGGAAATGAAAGAAAATGATAATCTATAGTATATTCTAGAAGGTAAATGTAATAACCCGTGAGGTGGCCCGTTACCTGTCGTCTGTCGTTATCAGCAGGGGCGGCTAAATCAGAAAATCGATATGAAGCGAGCACGTTTATTACGAGTCGCTTGTCCGTTCCATTTAAAAGTTTCAGACTTGCTACTTGTTCCATTATGGAACTTTAATAGTTTCTACTTTAACGTAAGTAAATAGAAATAAAGAAAACAAATAATACATTATATTCATTATCTTTATTACTAAGAAAAACGCAATGAAATATGAAATCTAACTACTAAATATACATAAATAATTTATATCTATTAACTATCATTGTGTTTGTAACGCTTTTAATTGAATTAACAAACCTATAGGCCAATTAGTTTTGTCTCTTACGCTCTTATCGTGCTTATCTCTTCTTCCCCCTTACTGTGACAGGAAGAACGGAATTGAGACGTCAATGTTCACTCGTTTCCGGCTGTGTGTGCAATAATTGCGTCCCGCTGATTGTTGTGAAAGAGCTGTCAAACATCAATTAATGATCCACAGATTATAATTACTGCCCACCAACGTATATTGACAATTTATTGACCCACAGCTGACCATAATTCAGCCAAGCTGGCATTTGGGAAAATTGTCTCAATTTGCTATTTTTTATAGCTACGAAATTTTGGCACGGGTATATTCTTATAATTTGAAGTACTGAGTACACTGTTGAAGTAAATGCTCGTATTTTATTAAGCTTCTAGTCGACCACCGTGTTGGGTGCGTGATTCAGCAGGCGGCTAATGGTCATTTGGTTTGTTGGGACATGATTAATTACCTTTATCAAAACTCGACCAAATCAGCCCAGCTGATGGCTCAATGATGAGAGTTACTACTTTTGTATATATAGAGTTATGATATATTAGACAGAGCTTTGCAGTTAAAGTCAAGAAAATATATAGTTATAGAAGAAAAAGAGTTTTAACACAGATCACAGAAAGAACATAAAAATTGCATCAATATAATTATATTTATCAACATGTTTTATTTACTGTTAATACAATTTCTTGTATATGTACACATAATTTGTTAGTACAATAAATAAAAATATTTATGTACCTAGTTATTTATTATCTGGCCAGGAGATGCTGTGGCTGCTGCAGGATTTATTGAATTGTAGAACATGAAAGCATGAAAGATATGTTTTTAACATTGACAATTTGCATATAAGCAGTCGATGCTCCATTTAATTCAATTACAGGTATTTATTTATAACATACATATTAACTTTCTGCACTATTTCTTCATATAATCCTTATTTGTGCTAAAGTTAACCCTTCTCCTCCATTAATTTTAAAAGGGGCCTGAAATTTTGTCTTCTAATTTTAATTAACTTATTATACATTAAATGAAACAAAAGTGAAATAATCTAAATTTTTATTTCACGACTTGGCTCTTGATTTCAAGCTTCAACGCTCTTCAACGCTCTTCTATTCTATTAATGATTCATCATTCGTTCAAATGTTTCGTAATAAATCGTCTACATCCTTTATTTTTATTTATTTTTACAGCCTACCATTGTTACCATGCTTAAGGATACCAGGGATTAATGGAACTTTTGAAAAAGCAAAATATTAGTAATTATCAAAAATATCTAATGACGATAAAACTGAGACGGTGAACCATTTTATTTACAATTTGAAGGTATACTTAGAAATAAATTTGGGTAATAATTATATAAATTACTATTTATATAATTATTACCCAAATTGCTTGTAATAATAAAAGTTAAAAAAAAATATTCGATTGACTACAATTTGTTTTCCAACTGACCCGTAAACTCGGAAATTAGATAACAGCGGGGTGTCCGTCCGCTGACAAAAGCAAGCACTGGACTTTATAATAATACTTAGTAAATTCGTCCATACTCGCGAAACAGGATGAAATAAATTTAAACTTTGGGTAAAAACATTCATTTTTAATAAATAAATCATTTCGATGCACCTATCAACACATAAATAAACTGTATTACGTTAATCCTCAAGCTATTCATTGCCGATGATTCTTTGAAATTCGGAAGCCGAACTGAAGGGCTTTTAAAGACATCTATGCGTGGGTTTTGCTTATAATTGGCTGCATTATATCGACCACCGGAAAGAAGACCCACGTCAGGGCATCGCGCCTTAAAAGGATTTGTAATCGCATCTTACGAGAGAATATTTGTCGCTTCCATTATATTCAAGCAGACAGTGTGTCGCCAAAGTCTCATGATATTGAAATTTTAATGAATTATACGATATATGTTGTTACTTAAGTTTAAACTATGGGGTTATAGTATTATCTTAGTATCTGTATTAGTAATCATAGTTGTTTTTACATTTTAATAGGCAAGCGTTTACAAGGCGAAGTAGTTTATAATTTTGCGTAGATATATAGTTTTGATAAGAAATACTGATTTTATCTACATTGTGAAGTACTTTTACAGTATTTAATGATAATAAACAATATTGATAACAACGATTTAATATCTATCTATTGGTATTGTTCGATAACATTAAGTATCGCAATGATTGGTACCTAATTGGTAATAATATTGATTAGAGCGCAGATATTTCACGCTATGACAATGATATACGTACAACTACCAAGAAAACGCTATATTTATATGTAATCTAGAACATTCTTTAATCTAATAAAATAATAACAATTATTATATTAATGAAATTTACATCAGAAAAAAAAACAATGACTCATAGTTTTTATCTATGAAATCACGGATTAATACAATGAAACTTTTTGATTATGTTTTGTGTTATTTGTACCAGATTATTTCACCAGCTTAATCTAGAATTGAAAATATACAATTGAGATTGTTCGGTTGAAACTGCATCATATGAAATCTATAAAACAGAAATCCTTTTATTTGTTAACTAAAACAACATAAAGGTATGCATCGGTATAAAATGCCTTGTCATGATTTAATACTTTTTTATATTACGCCCAAATTCGCCTTCAACGTATTCTCCAGAGGCGTTCAATTGTATAATTTGTTATTACAGCAGAATCGTGGCGGGTAACATTAGCAAATCTCTTTCTTTGATAACTATAACCGTGGTAAGGTTATTTGAAGTAAGTTTTATGCAATGTGATGCGTGAAATTGATTGGGTCCAGTTATTGATGAAACGGAAGTTTCTGCCCAATCGTTCATTCATGAGCTTCCTTCATTCATGTTCGTTCTACAACTGTAGTATTGTAGTATGGGCCACTCGCAGGTAGTTTTTTGTTTACTACGCTGTCCGTGTAATATTTTCTCATTCATAATTTTTTTTGCATTGGTCCATTGATTCCTTTGGTGCTATGGATTAGTCAGTGAGAGTACTTTATTTTATCTCTGGCTCTTACAAATAATTATGAGCTGTATTATTTAAAGTGAACTGGAAAAATATGTACGAAATTAAATTCAAAAATACTTTACTGTCTGTTGGCACAGGACTTTAACAATAATTTTCGTAACTTCAAAGCCGTAAACCTTAATCTGTTGTCGTTACAGTCCTAGTTGGAGGAGAAATAAGAATATTGATTAATAATTGATTGGAAAAATGAATTAAAAGCATTGCTTTTGATTTAAAAGCATTGATTTTTTTAATAAGAAGCCGAAAAGAAGCTTATTTATAACTCCTAGAGACTACGAAGCGAAGGTGGATCGCTAATCTGTATTTAGAATATTGAATCATCAAAGCTTTTGATTAAACATTAATAGTATTCAAAGCAAAATTGCAACTACTTCGTGTTTAAAAGATCTCACAACGTCAAAGTTAGCACGATTGTTTTTGAATTCAATGACTCTTTCAACAGGCAAAATGAATAATTTCTTGGCTATTGAAGGGGATCAAAAGCCGGACACTCTAAAGAATATTTCAATGGACATCTATTTAGTGCTACGAGTGTTTTATAACGCAAAAAATCTTAAGTCAGGTAATGTCCGGATGCGAATGCGTTGGCGACTCAGTTCCCACGATGTAGCCACAGTTATTACTGTTTATGAACTGACTTTAACACTTATTCCTTTTGTTTGAAACACAAGAACGCTTGTAAGACAATATCAGTTGAGATGGGATAGTAACTATATTGACTTGTGGGTATATTGGCTGCTCTCTAGTTTGACACATAATTATTAAGATATTTCATTAAAAAAAACTCGGTCACCTTATGATGTCAATATAGAAAACCTACAAAATGAAAATAAAAAGATCAATTTTTAATACAAAAAGATAACAATAAAAGTAAAGTAGTAAAACAAAAACGTTTCATTATTTATGCCAATAAATTATCTTGTTATTAATCTACAATCTATTAATAATTCAATTAAAACGATTTAGTCCTAAGTCCTAACAATGAGTAAGTATTGTAAACCATCATCAGAACATCTCCTATATATTTTTAATGGCAAAATTCTAACTTAGAATTTTGATTGTTCCGATATCCGTACGGAAACGTCCGGTAAGAGCGGATAAACTATAGTGTTGTGGTCGGCTGTTTATACTAACTGCACCACAATGTGAATGAATGAACTGACCACCCAGAGAGCCAGCGTAGTGGCCCTCATCAATGTGCAGTCGCAAGAAAGTATTTTATCCTTTATTTATTTTAATACCTCGTATTTTTCCTCGAATCGAAAACAAATCGTTAAAGAAAGAGCTCTTTTGTAATCTACCCAATCAAAATACGTCGTTGTGCTTTATATAATGTTGATAAATTTCAGAATGCAACTTGTAATCCCTTTCAGTACAATATAATAATGATTTTATGGCGTTTGTTTGCCAGAAACTATTCCGTCGATGAGGGAAATCTGTAACTTTATGTAGGTAGATGCTTGATATAAATAAAGCAGAACATCATAAAATATGTAATTACAAAATTGTTACTTGTCTTAACAGCTACGGTGAGCTGAATAGCAAATGGCGAGCCGTGTGCCAACATTCATCGACCTTCGCCTTAATACACGCTGTTCCCGTTTATTGACGGTCAATTTATTTTTAAGCTACACAATTATCTTGCATGCCAATGGAAAGCATTTTATAAAATTCAAATTTCTTTATCTATTTCTTTCAATTGAAATCTTTTAAGAAATCGTATTAATTTTCAACGTCAGTTTTTAGTCTGAACATTTTACTATCTTTGACGTCTTAATATATTCTGGTAGAGGAGCCCACGATGCTAAATGGGGATTTACTCGAGCGTTGTAGAGACCTATTGGGATGCAAAGCTTAGATGATAAGAAGAAAAAAATGTTATATGATATATACCTTTACATCGGTGGGGAAGGCGGCTATAGATTTTTAAATATGTAAAAAAAACTGTTGCATGGACATCCTCGAGCGCGTCAGATATTGATAGCATCAATGCCCTACGTATTTTTAATAATGTACGTATGTTAATCTGATCGTTTGCATGATGCGGGTGGTTGTATTTAAGGGTTGAAAATGAAAAAAAAAAAATTAATCGAGCGCGTCAGATTTTCTAAGGGAGTGTTAAGTGCACCAAAAAAAGCTCTCATTCACTAATCTGACGATTTCGATGGGGCGCAAACTGGCGGTCATTTTCATAATGTGCAAAAAAATTCGCCATTTTGAAATACTCAAGCGCGTCAGATTAAGATATATGTGGTTCATTTTTATGTTCTAAACATACTGTCTCATAATCTGACGATTATCTAGAGGGATTCGGCTGATCTGACAAAAAAATTAGAAAAACGGTTCACCTTAAAGGCCATCCCTGCAACTTCCCGCTAATTCCATTCCTGGGCGCTTAAAATTGTACTTATGATATTTTTGAGCTCAAAATATAATTTATGTAATATTTTGAGCTCCCTGAGTTCAAAGAACTAATATTAAAATTTTTAATTTTTCTTAGTGGGAAGTCAAAAAATTTTTTTCTATTCTTTTAAATCATTAAACTTAATTAATTGAAAAGATCAGGAAATAGCATGCAATTAAATAAGTGTTTTTTTAGTAGAATAAATGTATTTATAAAAAAATTACTTAAAAAAAGCTTAAAATAGTTTAATATTTTATATTTATTTGATTAATTAATCATCATCTTCATCCGAGGCATTATCTCGAAATAAATGTTAACACACTTGACAAAACTAATTTATATTTTAATTTATTTTTTAATAATTTATTATTAAAGAGCTAAAACAACCGTGAGCGAGTGTACCTGCCCCCTTCATACCGCATACGGTTGAGACCCAAAAACGTGTTACTGCGCAGGGTTCAAGTTACATTTAACAGACTATACCACGTGTCTTTATGATCAGCTGTGATGGCGTCATGGCAGCAGAAACCAGAGTGGGGACGGAGTGAGAGAGTAATAGATAGAGAAAGAGTGAGAGAGGAATAGAAACGCGGAGAAGGAAATGTAGGCATCACGCAACTGCACGCATTTAACTTTATCGACGAATTTTTGTGATTTCGGCTTGCGGAAATCGTCAGATTATATATTTTTCATTATTCTTGAATTATTTCCTTCAAAATAAAAAAATTTAGCTACGCTCGAGAATGTCGAGATCACGTTTTTTTACAACTTTTTGCCATCCCCTTTTTTACGTCACTCTCAAATTGTCAGATTAGTGGAATATACACTTTTTAGGATGTAATTAACTCACCCTACCTTAATCTGACGCGCTCGAGAATTTCTGATGGTCAATTTTTTTACTAATCTGATCCTGTATCCTTTACGGGCGGCCTTATATATGGGCCTCATGTTTTGTGGAGGTACTTAACCGGGTACAAGGTATCCCCTGTATATTAATCTGACGCGCTTTAGTAAATCCCGAAATCCCCGCTTGGGCTCCCCTACTATTCTGAGCTCCGACGATTATTTCAAGTCAACTGAAAGGGTTCTACGGAGAAAGTTAATAATTAAAATATAATTTTTGCAACACTTTTTCTTTACATCTTTTCTTTATCATAATACACATGTGGTGTTTAATGGCGTATTCATATGTACCTACAATACTTTCTCGTATCTGAACCTACGTCATTAAACGCGTTACTTGCATCCATTTATCACACCTTTAATTCCAGCCCACATTATGCCATTGTAGACAAGCGTTATTCTGTAAACGCTGCTTATTATAGAAGCTTACTTTGTATAAAAATATGTGCTCGAGTATAAAGGTAAACATTGATTTTTTCAACTACCTAGAGAGAATACATGTTTGGGATGCCACTGACAGACGGACAAAAGGACAATGAGGGATGCATCTTGAATGGCGACCGCACACTCTGCGCATGAGCACCTACCGAACGCTCTTCAATAAACTTACAAATAACAGAAATTACTTTAAAAAATACAGGAAAATTAAAAAAAATCTATTAATCATCTTTACTGTCTGTGCTATGTTATAAATAAAGATTCCTTGAGTAACGCGAGGTATTTTAAATATGAAATGCTATAGTGTAAATCGTATGGATTGAAATTCAGCATTATTTTCTCGCTTTTTGGGGATAATGCATAAAAACCTCCTCACTGAGAAAGCGCATATTTGTTTCGAAAACATTCTTTAACCTATTTATTTACTAAGATACGGATCAGCAGTTACAGTAAAACTCTAGAAAGTAAATTCTGTCAATTAATAAAAAAAAAAAAACATGTAACCTTTATAAAATTATTATGAAAGTCGAAAGAAAAATCAAAACATAATTAAAAGAAAAAATATTGCTTGTTCATTTAAGGATACCAATCAATTAGAAATTTATAAAAACGGATGTATTTTCATAATTAAAATTCTAGGTTAATACGAAAATAGAATTATGAATCTATACCAAGGATATTGAAATAAATAAATTCAAGCAGATGCGGTTAGCTCTAAAGATCACACCCACTTCTAAATGATGACTTCTCCGCCTCTATTTCTTCTACAACGCTACGGTACAAATGGTTTAAAAAAATCTCTTCAATTCTTGTAATATTTTATTTGCCTTGGTATTCAAAAGAAAAGTTACAGCAAAAGCTGTGATTCTATTTATGCGGTGCAAAAAAGCAATGTTAAATTTGCTTGATTAAATTACGAAATTATATGAAAATTATTTTCTCGTCAACATAATACCTAACTCCTTATAGTGAATAACAAAAGGATAGATATAAAATTATATGGCAACTTATGTACTATTCACCCCTTACTGAAAGAAAAGGCTGTCGTCGCTATTACTTAGCAAATCACGAACTGGCAGTACATGGAAAACAAATACATAAAACTACGCAAAACATCATTATGCAATTGAATACAATTTTGGAAAGTTGTTGTATCTCTTCGATCTCTGTCAATAAAGGCCACCTTGATCAATCCAGAGTAAGCATTTGTCAGATTCTAAGTTGCTTCCTATTTGCGTTTTGAATTTGTCTTTAGCTTTACGATGACGGTGATCCATGGATGTTTTATGGATGAAATTTTGAAATATCAAATCTAATCAAAATTTACCAATCTGCAGTGGATCTGTGTAGTGGATAAGCTTTTAATCATTTCCGTCACAGGAATTTAGGAGGCCTTTAGCCTGCAGTGGGAAATTAACAGTTTGTGACTTACTTTGTCGATATACAGCCCTCAATTTTGTTTTTCAAATTTGCAATAATAAATATAGTCAGGTAATGCAAAATATTTTACTAAGATTTGAGAATTAACAAAAATCATTATGGAAAAAGAAGAAAAAAAAATGTTAAAATATATTTGCAAAGGAACCATCTTTTTTCTTCACTTATACTGCGCACTGATCTTACAAATCCCTGAAAATCTGTCTCGAGTAAATTGAAATTGGAGAGAGACAGATAGCTTCACGAGATCAGATATTACAGTAAGAGTGAAAAGGATGAAAGATTGGGTGTGAGAGCTCAATAACGAGGCAGCCAAGGGTTAGTTGTTTCTCTTGGCTGATACTCGGTGCGAGGTGGCAAGGCAATATGCGAAGATTTATGTACCACCCTATGTAAAGGGAATACTTACGACGACGTCTTGCGATGCAACTTATTTCCATTGTCGCTGCTTGCCTTCCATATAATGTTTGCACCTTGTTATTAGATCTATATTGATGAAAACATATTATGCTAGTGTTTATATTAGTTGTAGCTGTTAAAGTTTTATGCATAAATTACTGAGACAAGCATTTTTACAGTTAATGAAATGTTGCGATGTTTACTCAAGTTTGCTGTTTAATCAATACATTACAGCAATACCAAAATGTAGATATTATTTTGGTAATGTTATCAAGAGAATTGGGGCTATGTATTCGATGTATTAATTCCTTCCTTTAAATTCTGGAAAATTCGATGTTCTACCTTTATCCAATAAATATTTTATTAGAAGCGAATGACGTAATGTCTGTGAATGCTCTTTCTAGTCCTGAAATAATTGTATTTCTCTACTCTTCTTTATATTTATTTTAATTACTTCATAATTTTGTTTTTGTTAGAAATTTTTGAAGTGTAACCTTCTTAAGTCGCATTGAGTGATTTTTGGTAGGAGTACTTATGGGTTCCCATCACCGATGACCTCGACATGCTTATGACGTATCCACGTTGAATTATTCATTATAGAGGCCAAACGTATGTATTCACGTCACCGACATGCTTTATGAAAATTTTCGCACTTTAAGTTAGTAATTGCGGTTCAATAATTTTTGTATATCTATTATAATGGAGAAAATAAGGAAAAGAGTAATGAAAATTAGTATTTAGCATTTTGGATTAATATGGAAAATACATATTTTACATTTTATTGCAATCCTCAGTGAGTTTTGTATAGTTTGAGATTTGTAATTTTTAATATATAATAAATAATACATAAAAGCGTTAAATAAAATTAAGTTAATGAATCTCACTCAGCAAACAATTTGTACGTAAAGATATTTATAATTACTTTCTTCACATATGTTACATAAGTCAAATTAAGATTGCTGGTAGAATGTTGTTAAACCCTAAACTAAATTATTTACAGCTATTAAAGACTTTTAAAATAGCGCGATAAACTACTACTGATATAAAAGTAATGACTAAAATTTCACTCTAGGTAGTAATTACAATGGAAAGCACTTAATTTTTATGATTGCGTTCAACCAGTCAAAGGGCTGTCTTCCTAATGAGGATAGATGGTGTGGTTATTGCGCCTATAATATTGTATCTGCCTTCAACATGAGGGAGTGTGCCGTTACATAGTCATATCATGTATATAACATGTTTTATGTGAGCAAAATTGCTTGTTATATTAGCTACACTTTTTATGACTCTACATACCTGATGGTAAGTGGTAGTCTTAGCCTATGAGTGTTTGCAACATCATACATTTGTGGGTGCCATTCAGGCGTTGTCAACCTTAAATCTCTTTTGCCCTGTAATTTCACTAGCTACAGTGTCATTCAAACTGAACTCAGTAAGGATTATAAAAGTGAGTATAAATTGACATTTTGAAATAAAATAAAAATTAAACGCTACACACTTATCTGCCACTCATTAGTATTAGTCACACATTTGAGTCACAGGACTACTAAAGTATAAAATTAAAAAAGATTCTTAAAAGTAACATTCATGCGAGAACTTAAATAATAATATCATTATTCAAATTAGTGAAATTACTGGGCGAACGAGATTTAAGAACTAATATCTCGAGGTTGGCAACGCGTGAGTGGCACTTACTAATGGTGCTGCAAGCGCTCATAGGCTGCGGCAGCCACTTACCATCAGGTGGGCCGTATGCTTGCTTGCCAACTTCTAACATAAAAAAATAAAATATTATATACATTTTATTTTATTTTTCTTTTTTTTTTTTTTGTAAAAATAATAATTGTCCTTTCCATCTAACTACTTCAAAAACAAATTACAGTCACACATAAATAATAATACAAAATTAAATATTATTTCTTAAATGCAGATAAATGGCTTTATTAAAATATAATATTACTGTAGTTTTCAATCGTTTTAAAAATCTGTAGGGAGCAATGAGAGGACTCCCTCCTACTTAATCTGAAAGTATCACTAACAAATTTAATATTTACTCTCTGTGACTTATCCTTATAAATCGTCGACAATATTAAAACCGCCATTACATTTTGATTGTCGTGTTGCCGACGCCCCTGTACCATTTGATAGTAGCGTGAGTAACAAGCGGATAGATGTTTTGATTAAAATTAACTTTTTTGCATGCCATAAATGTAATTCTTTGGTAAATGATAAATTAATTATTTGAATTATAGTGAGGAGTCATCTAAGTAATTAAAAAATGGGAAGGGATATTTCTTATATCACTAAATCCACAAATTGATAAAACAATTCAGAAATATAATTTAAAGGTATAAAGGTGTTTTAGAGGTTCATTCAATGATTTTTAATAATAAGTATGTTATTATTTGGTTTTAAAGGAATTTTTGTGGAATTTGAATCGCTCAAGCCTTTAACTTGATCCTTTTCATAGAGTGCTAGTACCCTCATGGCATGCGTATCCATGCACGGATTTAAGATAATCCCAATCTATGTCCAGCCCTCCGAGTGAGCGCTTATATTGACTTGTATTACTTGCTAACTTTATTAAAATTTTATGCCTATTATTTGCTACTAAATTTATTATTTATTATGTGAACAAATACTGATATATGAAGCATGGTAACTCGGGATCATGGGACTCTACCAAAAGTAATGGAAACTTTAATGTAAACAAATATTTTAAAAATGAAAAATTCTTTTTTTTTTTTTATGTTAGAAGTTGGCAAACAAGCATACGGCCCACCTGATGGTAAGTGGCTGCCGCAGCCTATGAGCACTTGTAGCACCATTAGTAGGTGCCACTCGCGCGTTGCCAACCTCGAGATATTAGTTCTTAAATCTCGTTCGCCCAGTAATTTCACTAGCGTACAATGCCCTTCAAACTGGAACACAGTAGTGCCTAAGCACTACTTTTTGGCGGCAGAATATTGGACACTGCGGTGGTACCTACCTAGCCGGCCTCTTGCACCAAAGACCTACCACCAGTGTGACTGATTGCACTGGTGGAATAATCTCTGTTGTGACAGAGGTTATCCCAACAGCGGGCGATGGGGTCGTCACATCCCGACGCCTAGTATATATATATATATATATATATATATATATACTAGGCGTCGGGATATATATATATATATATATATATATATATATATATAATGAAATGTGATATTATATAAAATGAAATACTTTAAAATTTTTATTACAGGAATGCAAGCCATTGTAACGGTTTTTGCTTTCTCGTTCCTGATACGCACCGCATAGGTCTGGAATGCCCTGCCGACCTCCGTTTTCCTCACAACCTACAATGAGAATGAGAGACCTAGAGTGTATAGACATCTTCTAGGCAAGCGCGCTCTACCTTAGACTATATCAACACTTGACACATCATGTGTGATAACAGTCAAGCGCTGGCCTATACTTTAAAAAAACGCTTAAGTTTACCATTTAAGAATACTTAAATTGAGCTAAATCGATTATGTAAATGGACACAGCTAAACGAACTTTACATAGATACTAAGCATTCTCTATCAGTTAATGTTTGGACTAAGCAGATGATATAATTTTGGATGTTCGAAATTCAAAAATTCTGGACTATGGATTGTGTAGGTTTTCTTTGAAATAAGTATCAAAATACTGAACAGTTGTTCTGATCAGATTCAGAACAACATTTGAAAATTAAACAATAAACAGAGCTCGCGACAATGACGATCTAATTAAGCGAATAAAGGGTGACACCGCAAAGCTGCTGTGATGGATGTTTTTAATAAACGTCCAACGTCCTTTTTGTATTGAAATTCAAATTTAAGCAACTTGATGTTTTATAGTTTTTTACTTATCAAGTCGTTATGATTAAACAACTCTACATATAACCAAGTTAAATTTACAAATTCTTCTTAGTTTCGTACTTTAAAACTGTGACCTACACTTTCATATTATCTCAAAATTAAGTAGTCAGTGATTATAGTATTTTCTACCGTTACGGTTGGCAAACAAGTATACGGTCTGCCTGGTGGTAAGCAGTCACCGCAACCTATGAACACTTGCGATACTTTCTTTTTTTTTTTGAGCTAAAAGATACTTGAAGTATCACATGCGTGTTGCCAACCAAAGGGATAGGAGGGAAGGATGAGGAGGGAAAAAGGAAGGGAACAGAGGGAATGGGAGATTGAGCCTCCAGCACTCTTACTCGAAATGCGTTATATCTTAGAACTATGTTAAAGAATCCTTTTTAAACAATACAGTATTGAAAATATTTAATAATACTAAATTGTGGAGTTAATAATAATACGAAAGGATAATATAGTCAGTATCTCTAAAATCAGATGTCCGATCAAAATAACTCGGGTGTTAAGTAAGATGTAGCAGCAGGGCTCAGAGGGAGCGCCGGAGGGTGAGGATATTGCCTAATCATTCCCTTCACACCCTACTAACAGTTGTTTTAGCATTCATCGCTTTATATCGCACCCCGAAAGATTGATTCCCCATTGTTAGACGCTTACTTAAAAAGATTTTACGGTTGTGCTAGTGTGTAATTTGATTTGCGGTGCTATTTATTAAAAATTGTTGTTTTTAGTTTGAACATATAGAATATATTTGTAAGATATCTATTGACTGTGCAAGTAGGAGAGCCATCTTCCCAGCACAAATGGGCCGGATTGACAGAAAATTGGTGTAGAGTAACAGTAGCAGTACTGTTGCGTTTCTTGGTATGAGTGAGAGCACCGGAGGCCAAATCTCCCACCCCAACTGTTCCCTTGCTTTTCGCCTTCCCTCCTATCCCTAAGGTTGATTCAAGTAGCGTTCATAGATTGTGGTGACTGCTTCACATCAGGTAGACACAGACATAAAAAAAATCTGTACGGCACGTATAAATTATTATGGTAAATTCATTTAATTTTTGACCGTAAACATCATTTTACATAAGAATGCCTTAAGTTTAATAACAATTTCTCTATTATATTTACTCCAAGTAATATCAACTTTTCAATCTTACTGATGTAATTGGATTGCGAGTTTAACTATCCGTAAAACAATCCGAAAATCAGGAAAGTAGCAACAGCCGTGAATACCGGCCGTGTTTTCGGGCTATTAATTTTGACAAAGCGCTGGTGGGACCCGAGAAAAGGGTTGCCGTGATCGCGGTCTAGCACATGTTATGACAGCTATGCATAATATTTACCAAATCGTTCTGGTGGAACATCGAAAATTGTTTTTTTAACAAAGAAATTAGGAAAGGTTGTAGATCCGTTAAATATCCGAAAAACCCTAGCCTTCATATCTATAGTGAACAATCCGTTGTTCCGAGTTGTGCAAGGATATCTGCAAATATCGGAAGGAATTCACCTAGAGACCCCAAGACATTCATCACTGGCTCAATAAAGTACAACAATCGAATAACAAGCCATAGAGCGTTCTTCCTATTATGTGATGTAATTTTATCAAAAATATCGTACATTACAATGGGATGTCGCGCCGACAAAAGTCGGAAGAGCGGATGCGATTCGCGTCGACTCACCGCCGACAAACGTAATGCGGTGATTTTTTACGCAATCTGTAACAAAGAATATGTATTGGTAGTTCGTAGCGCAAGGATGTTTCCACCCACAATTCAACGTGGGTCATTGCTCATTACTAACAATCGGATACGACACCAACAACTTTCGGAACTTTTAAGCCACTTGTACCTCGGATGTAGTCAAAAGTCATTAGTTATTGTCGTGTATACACAGGTGTTGAATAGATTCAAATTCTTTTGTAGCGAATTTTGTACAATAATCGTACAAATTGAGATCTTTAATATATTTTTTAGTGTATTCATTGATTTATAATATTTACAACATAGTACTTCACACATACGTACCATTTATAGGGCTAAACTTAGAATAACTTTAATGGTAGAGCTGACCAATTAATTTATTGTACCATTAAGTCGAAGCGACTTTGTTGACACACACGGCGTCACTGCTGCCATTATAGCAGTTTTACTGTTATCGTGTATCGTATATCGCCTATCAGCCGCGTACGGTGTAATTAGCAGGCAATGGTAAACTGACTTGTAACTGCGGCGTTAAATTGACCCTTCTCTAAATTAGTAATGTTTTACAAAACAGACCATCCATTGCGTAGCAGGTATACTAAATATTAAGAATAATACAATCAAACTATCGTTGTATATTGCTTTATTATAGTCATTCTATGGAATCGTTTAATATATACTTACAGGATACGACAGACAAAAGTTACAATCGTTACGGCAATAGAAGATCATGTGATACAATGATTGGTTGACCCGATATTACCATTTGTATAACGTCATGTCAATTTTAGGTTTATTGATTAACTGTTATTGTGCCCTAAACCTTCCTTACATTATAATTATTAGTAAATTTTCAAATCATTTCGCAAATCATTGCGATTCGCAATGAACTAAATTAGCTGAGAAAAAATAAACATAAATTTTCAACTTTTTGTAATTATAATATTAAAATATTTATGATTAATTTAATAAAAAAAATATATAAGTAACTATTTGAACAATGATTGTGTAATGCTTTAGTCGGCGGCCAGTCTTCAAGGGTTACGCCCTTTGCTGACCGACAAACACACAATGACATGCCCGTCTTTTCTCTTGTCGAGGAAGGAAGTCGATAGTTTTTATTCAATTAGTACTGCAAGACGGCGTTTTTCAAAGATACAAACATTCGTTTTTTTTTTGCTAGTTTTCTTGAATGAAGCAAGATAAATTATAAGCCTGTAGAGTGTACAGATATGCAAAAAAAATGGGATAGTGAAGAATTTGAATATAATGTATGTAAAATAATCAACGCCTTATTTCTGATTCAACAAAAGCAGGAAAAATTCTCATGACAAAACCCCCAATTTAATTTTTGTTTTTAAGTAGTTTTTATTTTTATTTTATTTTATTTTATTTTTTTATGTTAGAAGTTGGCAAACAAGCATACGGCCCACCTGATGGTAAGTGGCTGCCGCAGCCTATGAGCGCTTGCAGCACCATTAGTAGGTGCCACTCGCACGTTGCCAACCTCGAGATATTAGTTCTTAAATCTCGTTCGCCCAGTAATTTCACTAGCGTATTTTATGCTAGGCTTTTGTTTGATAATAATAAGAAAGAGCTTTGTTGACTAAAATATAGATGGACGCAAATAAGCAATACCATGTCAGCCCACAAAATTTAAAAAACTTAGTTATATATGCAGATGCAGTTGGTAAATGGCTGAAGAACATTTTTCTTTAATATTTGTAGGGTTTTAAGTTTTAAAACTTCTAAAAAGCCATTTTTTAATCATGCAATTTATGTATTATGTTAAACGTTTTGGCTTATATTATATACGAAATATGCAGTTTGTATACTTATTTTTGTTAAAATAAGTAAAATAACTTACATAAATCTAAAATTTGCCAAAAACTTGACCAATACATAAAAAAATTCATATAAAGCAAGTAGTTCAAAATTTTCAAACGCGTTTTTTCTCGAAATGACATTCATGTGGGTTGACATGGTATTGCTTATTTGCGTCCAGATATTCCTAATTTAGTTCGGACACGGCTATAATCGCAGATTTTTTTTATTTTCATAGATAACAAGAATTTTCGTAGATGACAGGAAATTTGAGTATCTCAAAAAATATACATTTCCGTTCTTCTGAATATATTTATAGAGTATATTTTTATTCTTATTTTGTTATATTTTATAATTAAATTTTTTCCATCTTTCTTCCATCTACCTATAAATTTCTTATATAATTTCATCGAGTTTTAATTTAGAATTACCTTCAATTTTAATTTAGCAAAATGAAATCATTCCTTATTAAAATATGTTCATTTTCAAATCCACGCTAAAGCGATGTCGACTGTCACTTCAAAGGTTATGAAGGAAATTACTCACCGCAGGCTGACTAGTGAGGCTTAATAAATGCTGAAGGAAACCTTATTTAATGGTCGTTACTAAGTTAGACTTTGCAAAAATAGTAACTGTCAAGACAGAACGATTAGAAATTTATTAAGAAAAAATTTTTTTTTATCATTAGTTACTTCATGTTAATTTGCTAAAGTTAATATTAAAAACATATTTTTATGATATTATTAAACAGCGGGGAAATGCAGCTAGCATTCTTGCCACCATTCGCCGTAATTAATTTGTAAATATTTTACCAATATTATAACAATATATAGTTAATAAAGGTCCTCAAAACCTCATTCTGCTGTTAATGTCCCACTGCTGGGCCGCCTCTTTTCTTAAGGATTTAGAGTTTACTCCACGCGGCTCCACTGCGGATTTGTACATATGTCAGAATTGGTTGATACATATCTCAGAGTTTCTACCAAGACACGGAGATTTCCTCAAAACGATTTCCTTCACTTAGCTTATTATACGACTACTATGTACAATGTACATATAAAAATGTTATCTCGGATTTTGTACTTAGCTTTAATATTATTGACCATTTGATGGGAACTATTACACCATAAACAGAAGAAATATTGTAAAAAAATAAAGCTTTGAATATGTTTAGTCGTTTATTAAAATGTTCTGAATCACAAGAGTTGGTTTGATACGTGAATAGTTAATTGTTTGTGAGTAACACGCTAACTACTGCGCTGTCGCATCGACTTTAAGTGAAAGACGGAGGCAAAATACAGTAATTACACGCTTCTGTGTAGTATTTACGTATATAGTAAAACAGAAATATGTACATTAAGAAGTGCCCAGCTGGTTACCCGCAGCCTTTCTCGAGTAGATTAACTAATTAAAGGAACATGTTAATAACAGATTTAAGAAATACTTTTTACTTGAAAATGAGTTCTTCGTTTCTTGTCTCTTTATCTATATTGAATACCCATTATGAAAAATTCAAATGGTTTATTTATCGCTACGGCTTACATATTTATATACGACTTATATAATTTGAATTATTTTTTATTTTTACCAAAAAAACTAATTTTTCCAAACTTACTAGGGAACTACCATAGCCTATTGAGTATACACAGATATTTGCAACAATAAGGAATGTTCATATTTATAAATACTTTTCGGAAATAAGTCCCAAGCAGTCTGCTTGTGACCATACTCAGTGCAACCTGACCGAAACGTTAAGCAGCGATAAAGGTAATTTTTACGCGTTAATTCCCCAAGGGTATTTATAAATTAATATGAATATGAAACGCGATAGCTTAAAATTTAATAAGGTATGTTACATTCATGTTACCTAACCAAGGGATAAACAAGGAAGAAGGAAGGGGACAAGGTGAGAGTCACCACCCCTGACTTATTAAACGAAACGCAACGGTTAGAATACTGCTACTTCACGTCGATTTTCTGTTAGAGCATAGACTTTTGCTAGCCAAGCCGAGTGTTTTTAACAAAAACGGCAAGGCTCTACCACCCCCCAAATAACTTATTGAATCCTCATTATTAATACTAAAGGGAGTTATAATGCGAAAGGAGATTTGTTAAAAAGAGATTTTAATTAACTTTACATAATTGAATGGACTTATAATACAAGTTTCATGTTATTGATACATAGTTTAACTGGCAATATATCATTACATGTTACACTAAAAATTATCATCCATTTATTGCCATTGTCAATCCCGAATTCTGGTTCTTTAAAAAACACAATGATAACAATTTGTCATCGAAACATTTTGTAACAGCACCTGGTCTCCACGCGACCCCGTAACTATTTAGCTTCTTCCTATTGACACGATTCGCAACGCATCGACTTTTTCATATGATTGTTTAATATATATTATGTGATCTTCTAAAGCTATTTAAGTAGTTCTTTAAACATGCAGATGCAAGGAGGCGGGTCGAATGCAAGCTGTATCTACCCTTACAGTTTATGTGTATTGTAATAATAGTTTCAAAAAATATTTACAATGTGAAGAACTGAAAACTTTGCACTGAATTAAGCTTAAGATAATTTCAGTAATCAGTATTTCTGTAGTTATTTATAGCTCTATCGCTAAGTTAAAGCTATAATAATTATTCTTGTCTAAAGTATTAAGAAGAACGTTTGGTCTAATTTTCAAAAAATCATAATGGCAAAGTTGGTTTGTTTGGGCGCTATATACTTAATAAGAAAAAATTTGATGTACACGGAGAAAGCTGCATGCAGAATCTAATAAACAATAAATATATAACAATGTATAAATGCTTTATTGTGATTTCGTATTTTTGTCACTTTCAAACAACAATGCTAAATAGAGAACGAAAGAAAGAAATAAAGAAAAACTTTATTGCAACATCAACAAATCAAGAAATTAAATTAAATTAAAACATGATCAATTTATCCTAACATGTCTCTTATGATAAGAAATTTTTAACTCAAAAAGTCGTTAAGCTGTAAACAATGAATCAAAATAATTTTTCGTATTGCAACCCGGTCGACTGTGGCGCCGGCAACATTCGCGGTCGACGAATCGACTTCCTGTGCACCGTTTCCCGACGGAATGGATCGCTTCCGATGGGTATTTGTCATCTCTAAATCAGAGTACTATGGAGAGGGTTACGGAAAATATTTTTAAAGGAAAACATTTTTAAACCATATTTTTGCTTTGCCAGTTTGAATTTATAGATGATTTTAACTATGTGCTTCTATAAAATTTGGCTGTATTTGTAAGTTCATAGAGTATGAAAATATTTTAAAAAATGTTTGCTTTTCTTTTTTAAAACAGTGCGGCTAAAAATATAGAAATTAAAAATAATAATTTTTAAATCAGTAAGTTATTTCGATGTTTGGCAAATTTAATAAAAATTATAAAATACAACATATTATTACTTTACAACAAAGTCGATGCCATAGTTTTCGATATCAGCTAATTCATATCGCGGTGTAGCAATCCGTTTGCGAACAACAAACAAGCCGTTAGTGTATCTTCTTCTGCTCTGAAAAAATAAGGGAAACACCCTTACGCTTTTATCGTCTACTTAATGATCCTCAGATAAATCAATTTATTATAGTTTAACTCGTTATAACATTAGTTATTTCTTTATTATTAGAATATTTTTAAAAAAGAAACGAGATTCTAACGATTTGCATTTTACATTGAGTTAGAGTAAATTATAAATCTATCTCGCTCTTGAAAAGCTTATGTAAAATCTGCTGTTAATACGAACATGCTAAATAGAGAACGAAACTAAACTGTCTGATCATTATTTATTCTGATCATTTTATCAAATATTTTTAAATGCATTTCAATATCACAGTAAAAGTTTATTTTTATGTTGGTAAGTATAATTATTGAAGTATCTACATCCATAATTCATACATATCGACATTGAACTAATAAACTTATAAATAGTATTTTAGTAGTATCTGTAATTAGTTGTACTTATTTGATTTTTTGTATAAATTATTTATATCCCACCAAAAAGAATCTATGATCATAGTGTTGATAAGTGAAATGTTAGGTAATCCAGGGCGTGGGTGTCGCGTAATTGTGTGAACTGATTGCGTAATTAGCGCGACGAGTCACTGAGGGCGCGGGAATCAGACACCCTATGTTTTTTAACACCCGTGGGAGTCATTAATTACTAATGTTTGTATAATTTACCTTATGAAAATATTGTTTTTATTTACAGTCCATAAAAACTTTATTAAATAAAGTTACGTAACGTAAGATTCTGTTGTAACTAATAATATAGTATTATTGAAACAAAATCAAAACAAAAAAATAAAAAATATATTTTTAATATATGTAGTTATATTTTGTAGTTTCCGTAACCAATTCATAAATGTTAGCAATAGGTCCAGCAATAAAAAACTAAAAGTATGTTATGGTACATTGTAATGAAGTACATGAAAAGATTTTAAGCACCTTTGGCTAGCTAAGAAGTTATTGTAAGCAAAACAAAGTGAGTGCATCAATTTATTTCAATTTACACGAATGTATTGTTTCGACGGGTGCGGGCGGCGTTCCCGCGCTTCCGGACGTTGCTTCCGACACGAGTGCGACGCGTGCCGCCATCTTTGAATTATACACTACAGCGATTGCCGTTTGTTGCCAGAAAGAAAAACAATCGCCGCTCTGATGAAAAAATTCAACCTATTTTCAACTTTTATATGCTAACAATAAGTTTTATTTTTGCGTTTTTGAATTTGACTACTTGTGTCGTAGTTGGGTTTGTCGTTTCGGTGATTGTTTTATCTGGAGCATTAATGTTGTTTAATAATTATCTGGAAAATCGTGCCGTGTATCGAATATTATATCGGACGACCGCCAATTAAAGTAATTTAAAAAAAAAAAGACACGATATGTCACTTATCATACCTACTGTACATTAAGTTAATTTAACTATCAACTTTATTCCATCCCATCCATTTTTCAAAACATACACACACCTCATATTTTAAAAATAAAAAAAAAACAAATTAACATTTCTTACAATTCATATGAATGAGTTAACCTTAATTTTTAACGATGATTATTGACTGATAAAATTCTAGCATATTTGTATATCGGAAATTTTATCATTCAATTCTACTATACTAACCAATCGTTAAAAAGTCCAAGTAAAATAAAAGTCGTAGGATATAGTCAAAGGAAACCAAGTTATTGTCATCACATTACACACACAAAAGCTATCATTTAAAATATATCATAACTGAAATACATTACTTTAGAAAGTACACACAGTAAAGTAATAATTACAAATCACGTGTAGAATATTGTTCAACACTACCTTGTATTTATTACAAACGTCAAAAACAAATAATTTGCCCAGCAATAAAGTAATTAAATCGGCCATTACCGTAACAAATAAAGTAAACATCAATGTGAGAACGCGGTGATGCGTTTGCTCACCGGAGCTGGGTCTGTCGTGTTCACAACAAACATTTGCTATAACGCGCCCTCTGTACACTCCATCGGTTATATTTGTCCGCTAACGGCATGTCACTCTACTATTAATGAATTGAAACTTTATTCAATCTACTATAGAATTTCAAGAATAAATATTTTATGCTAATTGGAGTATTACATATTATGAAACCTAAATATCTTGGTGAGTGAAATATCGCACTTGCTTCAAGACCCAAGTTAATTCAATCATTTGTCCAGTGTTTAAAATTTTTAGTATCAAAGTTTTATTTAAACTAAACTTCAATGTACATGTAAAAGCACAGTTTACCTTAAAGAGAATAAAAGTGTTCATAACTAAATACTTACTTATCGATTGGTTAGTGGTCAACCTAGTGTCAGAGTTGTTCAGGTCGCCCGTAGGCCTCTGACTTGACTTATCGACTGTTGTCTAATTGTCAACAGCCGGGACCGACTTTTACGTGCCCTCCGAAGCACGGAGACGCTCGGTTGAAATACCACTATGCGATCACCCATCTAGTGACTGACCGCGCCTAAAGTTGCTTAACCTACCGATCGTTTACCAATCAGCGGGTGCACTCGGCTATGAGCGTCTCAACTAACCAAATAACTAAATGAATTAGTTTCATGAAAGTGAAATATCTATTTAATGTTATAAATTCAATTCGGTGAAACAAAAGTTTTAGACTCCTTGGTATCTTTACGATTCAGTAGTGAAACGAAAATAGAATAAGAACTTTTCTGTTTATCGAACAACTTGTCCAACGGGAAGTGCTCCCAAAAATATTGAGTGAAGCTCGCATGCAGCGGAGAGCATTACTGTAAAAGTTTTGTGTAACAATGTGTAATGTTGCCATTTCTATGCGCAAAAGTCCCGTCCGGAAGCGGTGGAGCTCACGTCGTTGCTGAGGGAATCGCGCAACTTTCCTATTGTGGCGCCATCTACAGCTGTCCCATACACTGACGTGCTTCCGGCTTCTCTTCAAAACATCTCAAGCTGTCAACTCGTGAACGGATGCCTTGGAGTTTCCTTGAGGGTCTTTTTATTCATTCAATTGTTGAAAAGATTTATCTGTTACATAAGTTTGTTACAAACCAAAAGTACACATATTCATCCTTAAGCAAACTGAAAAAATGAAAAATTTCTTAATATCTCTTTTACGTACAGTAAATTTTACCTTAGAAGAATATAGATAAAATCTTTGAAGCGTCGTATAACGCATCGTTTTCACTGTCTGTGCGTGGGCGGGCACTATTCGTAGCAAGGCCGTACGATATAGTATTACATTTTTAATGACTAATATTATCTGAGCTTTGAGATTGCTAGTAATCTCTCCTTAGGCTTCTGTAAGAGTTAGTAGTGAGAGAAGAGGTAAGGGTCTTTGGATACTGGCGGTCATTCACGATCGCTTTCGTTGTGTATTGTCTTCCTACGCAAATCGACACACGTCACCAGTTACTAGATCAACTATATCTCTTATGTTATGTCTTATCCGGCTTCTCAGGGTACGGAAAATATCTAGTAAGGTTTGATTTTCGCAAATATTGCAAGATAAAGCTTTTCTTGTAATTGAAAATCTTTAGTACGTTTATTTTTACTGAAAGTTAAAGAGGATTCCATTTAAAATAAACAGAAATACATTTTTAAAGACTCGTTCGAAATTTAAATAAAAAAAAATCAGATAAGATCATACGTAGACACTAAGATAAAAATTCTAACTAGAAGTTATTAATTAGACACTTTACTTTTGGTAGTTATTATTAAATATTTTTGTATTTTTATAAGAAAATGTAGGTAGATAGAACGCGTACTTTATCGCTAACATTGTTTATTTTGAGTATAATAAGTATTATTAATAGAAAAGACTCGGTAAAATCATACTACTACAACAACGGCGAATGATTACTACTTTATTATATATGTAATTTCAACTATTGCTCGAGCTTATGTACGCTGTCACAATCCCAACAATTTAGGATCCCAATATGCTTCAGAAACTGTTACAAACCGTGTTGGAATTTGTCGTTTTTTCGGGCTCTCTTATGAATCTCTCCAAGCATATTCGATCTCGTAGAGACATTACAAACATGAGATTATCAATGCCTACTGAATACCACTGACCTTTCTTATAAGGGCATATTTAGAGCACCTTTGTATGTATAGAGGCTTTATGTATTTTTTATAAATCAAAAGTTTCAGATTTTTATTTTTGACTACTGAATCTCGCAAAGTTTTTAAAGCACTGCTCAGCACAATTGGATTCGGAGATTTATTCTACATAATTGCACTGGTGCGGCTCGATCGTACATCTGAGGCATAAACCTGGTTTGAGTTTGAAGACCTGGTTGGTGCGGGACATGAGAATGAAGATTTTCGATAACGTTTGTCATCATGTGATGTTTATTAGTTGACGTCCGTCTCAAGTATTTTTTTGGTATTGCGGACTTAGCCAATTACCAACTGGCTACTGGATTTCTTCTATTTCATATTGAGTGGTAGTGTCAGAGTTGTTCAGGTCGCTTGTATAGGCCTCTGACTTAACTTTTTGATTATTATCAAATTGATCCGGAACCGACTTTCTACGTGCCCTCCGCACGGCAGTTTAAATACCACTATGTGATCACCCATCTAGTGAATGACCGCGCCTAAAGCTCGTAACCCATTGACTGTCACGATAGTAACAGTACAACAGTTATCTTAACGTAACGATGAAATTAAAAATTAATTTAATTTTAAAATTAAAAGTTTTCCAGTGAACTACATGTAGGGAACCTACATATAAAATATTAAGTGTTAAATTATGCCATAAGAAAAGCTTCTCTATCATATTATCTGTTTATAAACGTGTTTGTAGTGCTAAAATTAGAATATAGTCGACTATTCATTGTTGGTTACATTTTAAATACGTCCATAGTCGACATGGCTAGCTCTGGTTATCATCATCGCTATTCTTGTATGTGAATCTTTAATATTACAATTTATTTTACTTTGTTACAAAGTTAAGACATATTTATTACGAATATCTAATATTTGTATAGCATTGCAATTTCACCAACACTTTTTTTTATGTTAAAAGTTGGCACACAAGCATACGGCCCACCTGATGGTATGTGGTTGCCGCAGCCTATGAGCGCTTGCAGCGCCATTAGTAGGTGCTACTCACGCGTTGCCAACTCCGAGATATTGGATCACTTGATTAATTTCACTAGCGTGCAGTACCCTTCAAACCGAACACAACCGAACACAGTAATGCCCAAGCACTACTATTTGACACTGCGGTGGTACCTACCTAGCTGGCCTCTTGCAACAAAAGACCTACCACCAGTGTGACTGATTGCACTGGTGCAATAATCTCTGCTGTGACATAGGTTATCCCAACAGCGGGCGATGGGGTCGTCACATCTCGACGCCGATAATAGGAAGTAATGTAATCTAAATCAAACGCTATCGATAAGCAATTTCATTGTTTGCATTTTGCATGAGTTGTGTGAGATGACTAGTATATAATGTAGTATATTATTACTTTTATAACAGAAAATAAAATATTAAAAACTTTCGTACTCTCGTTAATCGTAATTTTTGGCTCGTAAAGTTTTCCATAAATACATTTGCTTTATAATTTTTTAATCAAGATTTCTTGCAATGATTTATACAGTTCTACGTAATCCAAATGACGCAGATCCGGTATCATCCCGTCATTGCTATTCTCATATACCATTAGCATTGCCATGTTTCCCATACCATATAAATAAATAACTAAACGCTACACATTCAACGGCGCCCATTAGGATAGTTATATCCTGTGTCGGAGGTCCGGACATGTTACGGACAAACACACTGAGAAATATGCCTGTACGGGCAATATTAACATCTTCTCCGAGCTGGAATCGAACTCGCGACCTGTAGAGCTTAAGGTTGATTCGCTACCCCTGCGCCGAAACGTCGTCGAATATAAAAACATTATTTTTAATTGAAATTCAATGTGTAGGTTACAAGGTTTCACTTATTAGAAATTTATAGTAAATAAATCCTATATCGGTCCTATAACACGTTTATCACTTATCAATCAAAACTTATTGGATTATTACGACGACCGTTCTGGCGTTTTGGTAGCTAGCCTTCTGTTGGTCGCGGGTTCGATTCCCACTCGGGGCGCATATTTGTATTGATCTTATAAATTTTGGAGGGCCCATCGTGCCTCACACCTTAAGCTGTCGGTCGCGGTTGTTATCATAACATCTGATAATCAATCGATCAATCAATCAATCAATCAATCAATCACTCGTACTCTCGATAGGTAACTGGCTCCTATCTAATGATTTACTGGTCTTTAGGGTTGTGGAGGTCAGATCACTCTGTTTAAAAACTATTAACCTCTCAAATTCGGATAAGAGTAATAAGCAGATCCTAGGCAGAATACCGGGATTAATGCTAGGAAGAACTTATTGGATTATTACTAAACTCTACTTTAATAACTAGAATTAAATATTCCATATTTACCACGCTTTTGAATTTCTAAAACAACGTATGTTTACTTAATTAATACTATCAACATGATTAAGACAAATAAATATAATTTAAGTTATTCAATAATCTCCAATAAGCTATGGGTTTATAATGAGATTTTATTCTAGTTGGGAACAAATCCTCATTTCTTATTAAATATGGTTGCCTTACTATATGCCTCTCGTGACGGTCTTGTATGATGCGCAGCGTTTCTGTAAAACGTAAACAAACTATACAAATTCGTTTTCTTTCATTGATGTCTTTTTAGCCATTTCCCATGGCATGTAAAATTTATTCAATACGAGTGAAAGACGACTTAACTTTCATAAAGCGGATTATAACTCGATTATTAATCATATGAAAGAACTGGACTGGAACAAATTATTAGAATTCGATGATGTAAATATGATGGTAAAAGAGTTTTATGATGAATTGCAGATGGTCATTTCAAAATATGTTCCATCCCAATTAAATAGGAGTAACAAATACCCGCCTTGGATAAGTCGTAATATCGTTAAAAGAATTCGTGAAAAAAATAAAAAATTAAAGCATTTCAAAAATACAAAAATCCCTAGACGCAATAGAATCAAAATTACTTAGTAAACGCTGTGATAAACTAATTCATGATGCTTATAATAAATATAACCACGATGTTGAAAATAAAATTCACGACAATCCGAAAGTATTTTGGACGTACCTTAAAAGTAAGCGAAGCCCAACTAGTGCATATCCGGCTCATATGAGCGATGAATCGAAAACATCCTCTGATGGTTCAGAAATCTGTGACATATTTGCGAGATATTTTGCCTCTGTCTATGAAGACACTAAAAGTAACTGTAATCTAAATTTCTTTTATCTTAGTAAATACCTAACCAATGAACTCATAAATAATGATAATTTTTCTAGATTAGAGATAAGTTTAATAGATGTAGAAAATAAGCTATCACAACTGAACGTAGCAAAGGGCTCTGGACCTGATAACATTCCGCCAATATTTGTGAAACGATGTGTTTCCATGCTTAAGCTTACCTTTGTCCTTAATATATAATGCCTCCCTAAGGACGGACGATTTCTCTTTACATGGAAAAGGCAAAAGTAGTTCCCATACATAAAGGTGATGATCGACAATATGTACACAACTACAGACCAATCAGTATACTCTCAGTTTTCGCCAAGACGTTCGAATGTATTGTTTGTCCTTATATCCAAAATCACTTTAAAAATTTTGTTTCCATTCACCAACATGGATTCCTGCCAGGTAGATCTACCACAACGAACCTAGTTAGTTATACATCCTCCTTATCAGAAGCTATTGACTCGCAAAAACAAGTTGACGTGATTTATACAGACTTTAAAAAAGCATTTGATAAAGTACCACATAATATTTTAACAAAAAAATTGACCGTTTACGGATTTTTCTGGCCTGCTGCACTGGCTTACATCTTACTTGCATGAACGTAGTTTTTACGTAGTAGTAAATGGATATAACTCCGAAACACTAAATATCAGCTCAGGGGTACCTCAGGGTTCACATCTGGGACCAATTTTATTCAATATATTTGTTAATGACATTGCTGCATGTTTTCAGCACTCTACACCATACATGTATGCCGATGACTTAAAATTTTTAAGAACTATCTCCTCAGAATATGACTCCACACTTTTACAATATGACCTAAACAGTGTGATAGATTGGTGTGATATGAATGGCATGCAGCTCAATTGTAACAAATGTCAACATATAAAGTTCTCTCGAAAAAATGTTCTTATACCTACCCAATACGATTTATATGGTCAAATGCTTGATGAGGTTAAGGTAGTAAAAGATTTAGGAATAATGCTTGACAGCAAGCTAACCTTCCAGGAGCATATTAACCAAACCGTCAAAAAATGTGCACAAATGCTAGGTTTTATAATCAGAAACAGTCGAGTCTTTAAGCAAATAAAGACGAAAATCCTTTTATACAATAGTCTAGTTCGCAGTCATCTAGAATATTGCAGTGTAGTGTGTGGCGACCACATTACGCATCTCACTATTTAAGGCTAGAGCGAATACAAAAACGCTTTATTTGGCATTTGGCGTACACAGCAAGGGTCAACAAATCCATCGTTTCCTATAAGAACAAATTAAAGTATTTCAGAATATTGGCCCTAGAAAAAAGAAGAGATTTACTTGACCTTATGTTTCTGTACAAATTGGTTAATAACCACATTGATTGTCCTACTTTGCTAGAGAAAATTAATTTTAGAGTACCCCATAATTACCCACGAAAACGTGTTAACCTTTTACTGCCACCTGTAAGAAGAACCGTATTCGGAGCCAATTGCACTATACCTAGATTGTGTAAGAAGTATAATGAGCTTTGTGGATCGGTTGATATCACAATAAATAAACCAAACAATTTTCGTAGGTCGGTTTTGAAAGTATTGATGCCTAACTAAGTCTAATACCATGAGGAAAACGCAATTACATCTCTGTAACTCGTTATGGATGATTTTATTTTACTTATTTTGATTTTGATTAAATTTTAATGGTGAAATTTATTTATGACTTTGACATTGATTTAATAATTATATTTGTTTTTGACTGTAATTTAATTTAATTTTAACTGTTTTAATTATATTTTTATCTTGCTTTTAATTTTTGACTTTTGCTCTAATTTTAAACAGATTTTTAATTTTAATTTTGATTTTTGTTTAATGTTAAGTTTATTATTGATTTTAAATTATTTTGTTTTAATTGTAAAAAAGGTTTTTAAGTGATAGCTGTTTATATAATTACTTAATCTATATGTATTCTTAACTCAATTAAATGAATTTAGTCTTCCTTTATTATTAAGACATCTATTCTCGAGATATTATATATGATATGGTATGCTGTGTTTGCTTTTAAATGTTTTGTGCATAGATTATAAGTCTCTAAGTGTATGAATAATAAATTTAAATACTATGTATCAAACGCTAGCAAACCAAATAAATAAATAAATAAATCAAGTACAATAAAACTGTGCTAACATAGAATAAATAACAAACATTTGTATTAAAACATCACCTTTTGATTTTCATCAATACGTAATTTTTTTTTAATAAATGCTGCACAATCAACGGCCCCCATTAAGATAGTGACATGTGGGGGGTCCGGAAACACATACAAGGACAAGGACAAATACACCCAGACCGGAAAATATGCTTGCATGGTCAATACAAACATATTATGCTCCGAGAGGGAATCGAACCCGCGACCTGAGGCGCTTGAGGCAGGTTAGCTACAGCTGCGCCACAACGTCGTCATTCCAATCAAAAATCATTTTTTTTTTTTTTATGAAGTAGACTTTTAAAATATTTTTATTTTTGAATCGTCAAGCGCTACCACTGGTTCGGAAAGCAGATATATTTTAAGCGTTCTAAAATTCGATGAATGATAAATTTAGTGTAATAAATGAGCTCAATTTTAAAGATACAATTTGTCATGAAAAAGGAAAGTACTCACCCATTTTTCGACTGTTCCTCGGCAAGCCTAAAAGAACTATTCTGAGAAGAGAAGGCGTCGGGATGTGACGACCCCATCGCCCGCTGTTGGGATAACCTCTGTCACAGCAGAGATTATTCCACCAGTGCAATCAGTCACACTGGTGGTAGGTCTTTGTTGCAAGAGGCCGGCTAGGTAGGTACCACCGCAGTGTCCAATATTCTGCCGCCAAATAGTAGTGCTTAGGCACTACTGTGTTCCGGTTTGAAGGGCATTGTACGCTAGTGAAATTACTGGGCGAACGAGATTTAAGAACTAATATCTCGAGGTTAGCAAAGCGCGAGTGGCACCTACTAATGGTGCTGCAAGCGCTCATAGGCTGCGGCAGCCACTTACCATCAGGTGGGCCGTATGCTTGTTTGCCAACTTCTAACATAAAAAAAAAAAAAAAAAAAAAGAATAAGAAGCTGTACAAGAAAGCTTAAAAGTTTTCTAAAAAATTTAGTATCAATCACTGTTAATTAATGAGGTATAACTTATTCACTACACTTCTTAGTTTTCCATTTATTTAAGTATTCCAAGGTTATTCTGATTAAGTTTCGTGACGTGACGCGAATTAAACAAAAATCACTAAAGGTATATGCCGATATTCTATGACAATGTATAAATGCTTGTTAATCATTATAGTACTTGGTATTTGGCCTTTTGGTTGGAAACACAAAATTTATTCAGCGTTTCAATGAGTTTGCTAGAAAGTTTCATTCTAATACAATTTCCTATAACTCTTTTATACTAAGAAAATTACTTGCTGTTAGACATCTCCTACGTTTAATTTTAAAAATAAGGTTTAGTTTAATTGACATCCAAGGAATTTATGAAGGCTTTATGAAAGCAAAGTAAAGCTGTTATTAGTGTAATATTTATTAGCCAATATACATCTAATTAAGAAAAAATACCGAAACCGCTTTTTAAGAATCATCATAATATTTTAAAGTAGCAGTCGTAGTAAATCCACGTAGAGTTAAGGTGATTCAAAAGTTTATTTTAAAACGAGACGCTGGATTTTGTCATTGAATGAAGTTTAGTAATAAACTATTTATAGTTTCTAGTTCCAGAAAACGTAAATATATTCTAATAATATATTTTATATAAATAAAAGAGTTTCTAGTGACTTCATTCCCATTTTACATAACATTACCAAAATGAAAAACATTTAACCATATATAACTAAATAATATTAAAAGGGAAAATTACATGATTAATTGTTCCACTTTTTAAGGAATAAAAGCATTATTTCACAAAGCGTAGACGTAGAGTTTGCGTTTATTTGCTTTATTTTTATAAATAAAATACCAATGTCTGTCGTATTACCAGTTTTTATCTAACTTGAAAGGACTCAAATAAGCAGAAATTGACTTTCTTACTGGTTTTACTTTAGCATATATGTGGTAAGCTACGCCAAATTAAGTGACACCTGAAATCAAATATTTACCTGACTCATCTGTGCTAACTTTATTTTGACAATCTTGACGAAGAATAAAACATATTAATAACCTATGAGTAAACAACAGGTAAAACAAATTATTCCGTTTGATCTAAATTGAAAACAAAATCATGTTCGTAACTTTTTCTTATGTATATATTATTTAGGTAATATTCATCCTACACAATTATGTTCCATAATTTTAAATATAGCTTTGTAAAATATGGTGACACTTTTAATGGTGCTCGAATTATTTTAAGACCGACAACAAAGTCGATAAAGAGACGTGAATAACGTCTCTCTAAGGATGAGGTAATGCAATTATGCTTTAATAATTCTAATCACTCGAGTCTTACGATATATATTTTTTAATTTTATTACGCTTAGCAAACAAGCATGCGATCTTGCAGTATCACTTGAGGGTAATAAATAAATAAAAATACTAATAAGGCTCTACTATTATATGAAATGCTTTTTCACATTGAATAGTACTAAATTCTTATTCTTATTCGCAATTTCATTGTAATTTTATATTTTAAGATCCAAGTTCTAATTCCACCGTATTCTCATAAATATCCTAAAAAATACTTATAAGAGAAATGACTTAATATTTTGGTAGAAAAATAAAACAAATTTCTATGGTGTATAAGCTTTAAATATTGAGGTAGGCATGTATGAGGAAAGGTATGGATGGATAAGGATGTAGGAGAGAAGGTATGTCATGGATTTAACTATCAACTTGTAATAGTATGTAATTTTATATAATTGATAATAATTGAAAAGATACTAACCTAGAGCTTCTAATAACATAGAAATTAAAATTTTAATTTGAATCTCGCTTGTTTATTTGGCAAACGAAACATAGTAGTCAGACTCGATTTATCTCTAATTATAATTTATTGTTATATTAATTATAGGTTGTTGTGACGGAGAGAAAGGTGTTTGTATTCAATATTCAACAAACTAGTCGTGTAAAATCGGTAGCATCTCGCAATTATGATATTGATAGGTACCGTGCCTTTGATTTTACTGGAGGAATTGGAGCCCTTTTTCGTTTTATTCTTTCTCCTATTACCCTTTACAGGTGAAAATGCACCATGATGGTGTTTTACAGAATTAAAAAGGTTTTACGGTTATTATTATAATAAAATACTATGCTATAATTATATTATTAAAATATATATGTAATAAAATATTATGTTTACAATAAATACGTTAAGTTAAAAATGGCTATGTGAATGGGTTGCGATATGAAAAGTTTGAAAATCAGCTTCTTTGCATTACATAATTAGAAATTAATAACCATAGGCAGAGGTAGCTGTGAATGTAGTTCTTGGCATTTAAAGTAAGTTGTTGAGGTTGTCCCAACACGCTACAGTTGAAAAAATTTTAAGCGCTCACCATCACGCTGGCTTTACATTTGTTTGCCTCCATCGTGGTATAAAATAAATGCTTATGTACAGCTGAGAGAAAAACATTGACTTGTGAAAAGTTTAATAAAGTTTAAAAAACATCATGATACCTTTTAGGGTCATGAGTCCATCGATAAGAATACTAAACTCGCAGTCGGTATGAGATCAACTTTTTTCAGACGCGCAATCCTATAAGTCTTTACTACGTTTTTATCTGACTTTAGCAAATGATCTAAAATTAAACGAATAATTCCAGAGAGTATAAAAAGATATGTGAATTTTTACATAAAACTTCTAGATATTAAAGGGATATCTAATATGGACGTATAAGACGAAGATAAATATAGGAAAATTAAATAAATGTATTCTAGTAAATAAAAGCTTTATTACAACGAGGAAAAGCCTTGTAATTTTCCAATCTCTTGGGACTTCGGGGTAGAAACATAACAATAGGTATATAAAACATTATTATATAGAATTGCAACTTCAAGTAAAATTTCAAATCAATCCATCGAATACTTATCGAGTTCTGCGGACACAAACATACGGATACTAATTTTTTACGTATATAAAGATATTACAAATTAATTTCGATCGTTAACAATAATAAAAACATTTCTCAGATACGTATTACAATGTTTAACATTTACACTGAAAGGTTATTTTTAAATTCTGTTGATAACAAGCCAGAATTATATAAAACGTGATTTAAAAGAAACGTAGGATGTATGGCGTCATATTCACATTATAAACATCATAGATTAAAACATCGCAGTATCCGCTAAAGACTGCCAGAGGGCATATCAATTACTAAAGGCATTATAATTGGTTGGAATATTGACAGTGGACGTCGATGCTGTAAATAGTAGGTAATTAATTATTCTAAAATAATTGTTGACACGTGTCTGTCTTTACTCATGGGACTCAATGCTCTAATAATATAGATTTCAATGGATATGTTTATCTTCACTGCCATTCGTATAAGATATAGAGGAAAATCACAGGCTGTAAAACTTTTATATTTTCCCATAGAACTTTAGCAGTCTTTGAGCTTGTTTGTTATGATCATGAAAAAAAAAATCATGATGGAACCGTCATTTTATAAGGTTTTATCATTTAATGTAATATAAATAGATATTATCTTAAACATTTAAAAGTTTATTTTTTTTCGGAGTATCTTTACTGTTGGCCCTAGTGGACTGACAGTGTCACCGTTTCAGGAGACCACAGCCGATGCTATCTTCTCGGTCTTGCAGGACGCGCTTGGGATGCCCGACTCTTGTTGGTATGTCATCTCTACGATATATGGTGACATGTCTGGCGAGAGGGTTGGGATGAGATATATAGGGGTTTCTCGAAAAAGTTCTTTGAAAGCTTTTTCATGTATTTAGAAATCGACTCGAGTTCGAAGTCTCTGTGGAGATGTACTCGTGCTCGTGTATCACTCGTGCTCGTGTATGTGTGACAGCCCGTGGCAATGCACAGAAACCCATTCCGAATAGCTTGTAATTTCACTAATTGCGAAGAACTGACGTGCGCGAAAACGGGGCTCACGTAATATGGAACGAACGACGGTTTTGTAAGCCGTTCGCTTATTTCTAATCGACATTTTACTCCACCCACCTATCATCATATCGATCCTTCCGAGCACGAAGGCGGGTCTGTTCCTAACTTTGGAAATTTGGGACTGGAAATTTATCTTAGTGTTAAGCGTGACGCCTAGGTAGGCCTAGGTAGGTAGGCCTTCATCTTCCAAGGAATGGGTTGGCCGAAGAGCTTCCAGTAGCTTCTGATATTTAAGAGTACTTAGCAGAATCCTAAACAAAATAAAATTATAATAATTTAATTATATAATAATTAATGACAAATTTTAAATTTTTGCGTATGGAAAACAAGAAATTTATTACCAAAGGTAGCGCAGAAAATGATTCGCACTATCACTAATGTTGCGTTTCGTTCGATGACAGAAAGCACCACACCTTCCTTTTCTCGAGTACTGCATGCATGCTTGTAACTTTTTATGCTATAAAAATCCATACGGCTTTACATCAAATGG
Source organism: Hestina assimilis (assembly GCA_023373885.1). Lineage (NCBI taxonomy): Eukaryota > Metazoa > Arthropoda > Insecta > Lepidoptera > Nymphalidae > Hestina > Hestina assimilis. Next base: position 6,869,643 of record CM041755.1, on the reverse strand, counting down.
AACGTGGCCTACGTTATTTGCCATTATGACAGTGAAAATAGCGACAAAAATCAATCAATGTGGAAAACTGCAAACCTGCTTAAGTCCGTCTTGAAGGAACGCTGGCTTAGTGTACCTATGAAACAGATATTATGAAACAAATCGTCTAGAAATATTATTAGTCACTTTGTTAAATAGTATTATCAAAACAATGCAAATATTATATTTGTATGCAATATATTATAGGGTATAGACTTTACATATCATAGTATAAACTTCTCAAGATTTTAAATGTTTGAAAGGTCTTGATTTAGCTTATGCGTATTCTTGAGCAATGCTTATTATAATACGACTATGTGCGGTTTCTTCTTCATTGACATCATCAAAGCTCTGTAAAATGTTTTATAGACCATAATATCAACAGAAACACAATATGCTTCTAATAATACTCAAGATGTTTTAGAGGTCATTCTATATTGACAGGTTCGACCTTGCGACGTCTAACGAAATTAGCAAAAAACAAATCAGTTAAAATTTTTTTCAAGCAACATAAATATCGTTGTATTCTAGCATAAAATATTTATTAATTTCGTATAAAAATTATTTTAATCAGCTTCATTTTATTAGTATTGTCACGCTACTTCGACTGCGTGAACCTTAGACTTGAGTTGATAGAGAAAATAAAAATGTTTGAAGAGTAAAGAATAAGAGGATGATCTCATACAACTTTATATGTGTGATAACCACTTAGAGTTTACTTAATTTTAATATACCAATTGATACCACTTATTAAGGCATCTCATTCACTATTATAAAAAGTATCCTATTAAGTGAATCCAGGTTTTACATATCTACATAATTTATGTGTACGCAAAATTTTACACAAATCCATTCAGCCGTTTTTGTAATAAATATCCAAACATACCAACTTTTACACTGATTATATTCATAGGGATGAAATTAATTTAATTAAATACAGTGAATGTCGTAATCACTGATACTTTATGTTTATCAACAAAGCGATTATTTTGAATCATCAACCTAAAAAGATGATGCTAAAACGAGAAACCTTTTGACTTTGAATTATTTATACAAATAAATAAAATTGAAGTGTCTGTTTGTGTTTTCAAACTAACAGCTTTCCATTTTAATGCATATGAAAGCTAAATTTTTGTCTGCCTGTTTGTTGCGGCTAATCTCTGAAACCCTTGAACGGATTTTAACGGGACTTTCTCTAGCAGATAGCTAATATTCTAGGAGTAATTTAGACTACTTTTATTTTAGAAAAAAAATAAGAGTTTCGAGCAATAAATAAAAGTCGGTACATAACGAGATCAGAGCCGCGGGTGCAGATAGTTACTAATTAGATAGTTAATAATATTTTAATTTTAATAAGTCGTTTCAATAAGTATATCGTCCAACTGAGTAGTTACATTTTTCGGTATTAAATATTAAAATAATATGTAATTACTTTTTTTTCTCTTGTTATGTGTAAATAAATAAAATGGACAATAAATTTGTATGTAGAGAATAGTAGGAGCATTGAGTTACATAGATCTATAAGATAATAATCATTTAATTCATAATTAATAAGCTGTTCGTATAATCATTCCGAAAGAGTGCATTATAATATTTTATAAAGCTTTTACAAAGGTAATTAAAAAGATAATATTTCTATTTATTTTTGTTAGAAGAAATAATTTGAGTCTTAAAAATTAAATTAATCGCAAAATAGTTGTACAAATTACAAACCAATTTTTCAGTTTTTCGAAATCAATTTTTCAGTATCACGTGTTCTGTGATGCAATTCTTAAATCAATCTAAGCTGTTTTTTTCTATTTCAATTGCAAAAACATTTTGCACATCATAATTTAATGTTTGATATTAAATACATAGTTTAAGTGCGAATTAGGCAGTTTAACATGAAAAGCGAAATGTTTACTGGGCGGCATGGCGCGGCGGGGGCGGCCTGCCCGCCTGGGCGCCGATGCGCGGCTCGGCAGTGCGCGCCCGCCCCGGTCCGACACTCGACGTCGGCTCGTCAGCGACACAACACAGCCGCTTACATTAAACGATCATTATAATAATCGGTAAGATATTAAGTGCTTCTTACCCTAAAAATCGCGAAAGTGTATGCAGCGTCTCCACCATCGACGCTCTTGTGATCTCGCAGTGTATATATCCGTCTCCGTCTAGTTGCGCAATTGTTCTCTTTCTGTAGCCTCCCCCTACCCTGGTAAGCATTTTCGCGGGTGATTAGACCAGTACTACGAGATCTTGACAGGGTAACATAGTGTCTACTGCACGTAAGTTACCTAATGATTTCAATTGTTTATTTATTATGTGTTTAATGATAAGGGAAATTGAAGTTACTTTAATGTAGAGATTTAGTACGATTAAATAAACCTTCGTTTTAATATTTTCTATGCTTTTATTTATTATTTTTGTAATTGATTTTGATGTTTAATTATTATTAAAGTCAAGGAAACATTTTGCTTAGACGAATAATTAAATACTAGTACATTAATATTTTTAATCTACTTTAAATCGTTAACTTTTCTAATAAAAAAAGGATATAAGATGAATGAAAAAAAGTATATAAGGTGTTAATCGCGGCCATAGTTCTAACTAAATTGCATACATCTCGTTATATTTGTAATAAATAGTCAAAAAGACAAGGCGTGTATACGGGTGTGACGTCGCTCCACCTGTCTCGTCGGCGACGGTGCGCGGCATCGGGAATGCTGTGAATCCGATACGAGCGCGCGTCTCGACTATTTTGGGCGGTTCTCATCCGAGCCAAATTTGCAATCTCTACTAATCGACGCGCCTTCAAGTATTTTTGTATCCGTTTCACAATTCTTTTTTTTTTCTTTTCTTTCGTCACTTACGCACTACGTTAAGTAGGTCTAGTTGATATTACGGTGTACTACTTTGTTTGGATGGAAACAATGACTATGTCTTTGGGAACAGGCAATGAAGAACGGCAAAATGGCAATATTTATCCGACATTGGCCTTCATACATGACCTAAATGATAATTTTGTTTTTAGTTTTCATTTTCAAAGTAACGAAAAAAACCGCTTCGTATTCTCTACATTGACTCATGATCAACTGTTACTTTAATTTATTATGAAGATATTTTGTAATTTTCCTTGTTTTTTTTTTAATTTTTAAATATAATTTTTTTTTAATCTAAAGCTGCTTTAAGCTTAAGGAATACTTTTACATACTACAATGTTGTAAAAATCTAATTGCGTTTGATTATATTTTGAATTTGTATTTTTCTGTAAACATAGGTATAGTATAATTTAAAAATATATAGTATATACAAATTATTATCTTAACCATAAACTAAATTTGATTTTCGGAATCACTCAAGCATTTAAATCATAAGGTAACAAGTGCATTCCTAAAGTCTAAAGAGTGCTGCTATCTCTCAAAACGTCCATCGAGGCCCGATCGAAGGTTTGATGAATGGCGCTTCTGCTCCACTAAATATAAACCAATGACGCAAATGCTTTGAGAATTTCATAGCAAACTCTATGAACACGTTAATTTATCGAGAAAGGTCTATGTAGGTGGATAGTTTAGACTAGTGTGAATTATAGCTTAAACGAACTAGCGAGCTATATTTATGACAGCGTTTAGTGCTATAAAAACGAGTTGAACTATAAACAATTAAAATTTAATGAACTAAACTAAGATTATTACATAAATTGTTCCAAATTTCATTCATATAATCATACTCAAAGTAGGTACGTCAAATATGATATAGAACAGTAATAGTTACATAATTAGATTTTGCGACAGGCCGGTGACTTACCCACGTTGAAACTTACAACAAGGTCGTGACAAACTCGAAAATAGCTGAGCGATGATCAAACATTCGTAAAAACGGCCGTTTTCGAGTAATTCTCTACATCAGAGAGTTTGGCTGTCGGCCAAGTCCATGGGCCATTCGAAACGAAGCAGCCACGGAGGTGGCTATTTGCGGACCAGCTACTAACGTCGCATACGTCATTGCTCTATTTACGAAGAACGTTTGCGCTATTGTATTCATTATGTCACCTGGACGACAAAAGATACAAAACCTGTTCATTCTGTAACTCGTAAATCTTATGTTATTTTTACGGATTAAATAAAACAAAGAATAACTAAGTTTTTCTTTACAGAACACGAGCTCGACATAAACCGCCAAAATGTTTAAAAGTCATTTAGAAATGATTGGTAGAAATGAGACGCCATCGAAGAAAGCCAGATTTTGGCAATCCTTCGTGCGCTCTCTAAAAGGTAAATATATTTTATTCACAGTTATGTCATTTTAATATATAATTTCTGTAAAATATTTATAACCCAGGTAATATGTTGAATGTATTAAGATCGTTGGCAAAAAAATCTTGGTAATCAATATATAAATACTGCAATTAAATCTAACTAATAGTAACGGTTAAGAGCAGATGTTTGAACCATACAAACTCTTCTTTACATTAGTCTGGGACCTGTCTACTTGTGTCGGAGTCTCCATGTGAGGGTCACGGTAGAAGACACCGTTCCTCGGAGAAACTGTAAAGTTTCTGACGGTTCCTATCAAAGGATTAAATAGTAATCGTTAACTCTTGATTTACTCTAATCAATGCTCAAATAGATAATAATCTCTCTGAGTAAAAACTTGGGTATGAAAAATTAAGAAAGACAAAGACTAAGCGTTTTTCTGTTGTCAGGATCGGAAGACATCAGAGCCGAGGAGAGATACAGGCCCTCGCGTCGCAGCATATTCCCGGAGCTGTTATCCACCTACCCCTATAGCAAATCAATCTACGATGACCCCATTGGTGCCGCCGAGAGGATCACCGTCCCCGGATACCGCTACCTCCCGGTGCACCGTGAGGTGTATGGATACTCCCCCCGTCCCATCTACGCTCACAACTACCCTCGCTCCATCGAACAGTACAGGCCAAGTTAGTATAATCCTTCATTTAAAACAATCTATAACAAACGCTACTGCAAATATAATAAATAGAGTAGTATTTAAAGCTTGCTTTAATATTTGAAAATATATAAATAAATTGACAACAATAACACACCTTGGTTTTGATGAACACACGTTTAATTTATATTTACTTAAGTTTTATACTTCATCAATTGTATTTATTTTTGCTTTTTAACGTATTTTATTATTACTACAATACATGTACATAGTTCATTTCTTATATTACTAAATTTCGAAAGTGAAAAGCAAGATATTTTTGAAGGACGAGAACACAACATTTCAGACACAAATACACATTTTTGTTCAATGTAAATATTGGCATTGTTATTTTAATTGTTTCAGCAAAAGCCGGAAGCAGCTTAAAATAATTTTTAAGCAATGTTACTAACTATGGACATTAACGTTCATAACTATACAGATGTCATCGAAGAAACGACATAATTAAAAAAAGCAATAGAAATAATAATCAATAACGAGTATAAAACATCACTTGTTAATAATCATCCTTCTGTTAGTTGTATTAAAATCATTATAATGTTGAAATATACAAATTTGTATAATTTTTTTAAAATAAAACTTATGCATTTAATTTATGAAATGGATCCTGTTGAAAGCTCGGAGATTTAATTCATGATCGACATTATTAGTATACATACACCACCACAGACATTTTCGATCCGATATCAAAATATATTTGATTTTATGTAGTTTGTTATTGTAATGTGGAAGTAGATTTTTATTGTTGTCCTTCGCTACGGATCTGTTACATGTCAACAATGTGTAACGTGTGTTACATGTGTCATTAAAATATATTATTCGTCAATGCATTCACAAACACGAGGAAATATCACTATTTTCTAGATATTTGTAAATTGTTATGTTTAAGTTACTGCTTATGTATTTTGTTTAGTATATGTATGCTTGCAAGTTGCGTCATTGTTCATTGCATGTAGTATTTAATAGAAATCACATTTTACACATAACATCCACTCACACTTATAAATATCATAAATATGTATTCGATGTCATTGTTAAATCTTCAAGCATTTCTCAGGTGACCATATTTTTCTTTTAAATTTCCCTCCTACCCTTAATGCACAGACAACAATCTGAAATCATATTGAGTCGATCTACAGAAAAGAGGTGAGTTATATGTAGGAGCTATTACTATCCTAGAGTTTTCATTAAATATTAAAGCTTATGCTATACTCGTAACTATCTAACAGCTACTAATATAATTTGATATCTTTTTTCAAGACTTACCGTATGCCTGTACTCATGTAAGTATATATAATTGTTGAGTGAATCTTTAACTATTTTTAACGTCTCGATCTGCATTTTTAGATCTTGTTTGAATTTCTTGAAAAAGTCCATTTTACAGGATAAGCAACCTCTATCCCTATTATAACTTCATCTGTTTTATTTTTTTATCGATTTAAATTTTTCATAAATTTCGATCCGTTACAATGTAATTCGTTTAACAGTTTACCACGTGCCGAGGCGTATCCGACGAGGCGTTGACCCGTTCGACGCTCACAAGGCGTGGCAGGACCACCTCGACAGACTGGCCGCCATCGATCGCTTGTACCCCTCTCGCTACGGCCTCTACCTGAAGGACCGGGCGTACCCCATCACTGACTTGTCCGCTCCCATCATCGACCCTCTCGAGCCCAAGAGCCTTAAAGGCATCGAATATGAACCCGACTCCAAACCTAAATGGAGAACAGGTAAATACTAAAAAGCTATATAGCACGGTAGATTAAGCTAGTCTAAGAACAGCCAAGATTGGTCCATTCAATATTCGATACAAATAATCAAATGAATGCTAAACACAATATTTCAAACATATGAAAGTTTCGATTGTTTGTGGATTTGCGTCTATTAAGTCTTTTAAGTGTCTCGGAAAGGCTTATTATTTACGAAATTTACGAATGGGCGAAACTGGCTATGCAAGCTGGTCAACGTTATGAACTAGGCAGTGAATGACTCAAAACGTTTGATAGAATTTTTTATGAAAATTTTGTTACATATCTTATTGGGCCATTCCATGTCGAGGTACATCACGTGGATTCAGAATATTGTTAAAGTACATCACTAATTGTGAAATTCAATAAAAATTGAAGATTAGCCTGAAAAAGCTAGCGTTAATTAGCTATTGAAGAATATTTTAAATTTGTTACAAGAGTGCGCTTTTATTATCTGAACAAATTTAAAATATCATAAACATAATCTTAGTTAAGACTTGAAAACATCATGTTTGTCAATTATTTATTCTCGTTTAAATTGTCACATTATCGTATTAAAGTTGAAATAGTAATATAAAACAGTAAATATTTTGTATATATAACTGTTATATTGTGTACGTTATATCAACATCTCATTTAATATGAATTTCAAACAAATCATTGTTAATCAAAGAAACACACCCACACTTAGAATAGGCGTCTAATATTATTATATAATTTTACTGTTACGCCGTACTCTATAAATAGTACAAATAATAATTACATGAACTAACCCATTCATATTTTTATATTAAAATATAAAAGACCAATTCGTGTTTTGATTTTGTAGCATAGAACCTCCCTGTCATTCTCTCTGTATGAATATTTATAGATAATATCTTTAAGAAATTAAATATTTCTTGCATACATAATCTATCATTCGACGACATGTGCATGTACTGCATTGTATATAGCAAACAGCTCGCTGGAATGTTCACTACTAAGTACCAGTCATATCAGTGAACACTACACTCTGTACGAATTAGACATGGAATACCTATTAAAGTAAAAATACCACGCTTGAAGTCTTGGATTTGTTTGCGTGGTATTGACTTTATGAACCTTACCGTGAAGGAGCGTCGCCGGCGAGGCTTTCGGACATATTCAAAAAGGACCCATTTTTTGCGGATGCTGAAAAATGGGCCGATTTTGACCGCTCGCTCCGAGGGAAATCTCCCACACCAGTGAAGCCAAGGATTAGTCCGCCGCGAGACTGTGAGATCGCATTTGATGCCGACGGTAAGGGCAACAGACACCCTCTCTTCTCAAACCCCTTCTTGTTATAACCGTTTTATATTTCAGTACTATTTGAATCCTATTGGAATTTGCCACCGTCTTCACTCCAGCACTTTTAGTCATTAATACTGTAGTTACTGAATGTTCTGATAAAAAAAATATAATTAATCTTATGAATAAGTAATCAAGACGTCCTTATTCATGTCAATTATCTATTGTAATATTGATTTTTGAGTGTATGTGTTCGTTACGTATACGTACATAATTTTGGTAACACACACATGTTTATTGTTCATTATCCACTACCACATTTATCATGTGAAATCACAGCTTCATTTTTTTCTGCACTTATTAACTCATGTTCAAAGCATGTGCAATTGTTTAGTAACAAAATATTTATTAGCTATTTTGTTTTGTATATTTTTCTGTTTCATAACCGAAAATATCGAACAGTATTTTATTTTTATTTTATGTTGTAAATAGAAGACACAATTGCCATGCCTAGAAAATATAAATATATTTTTGAGTTTTGCTAAATAATTAATAATATTGTAGTTATATTTGAATTAACTTAGTTTTGAATAGATCTTAGCTGTAATGAGTTTTTAGGTATTTTCTTCAATGTTCAGTTACAAATGTATTTCAGCTACCTGTTTAACAATTTATAATAACGTTGCTTTAATTCTTACTGTGTAGTGCAGGAGCGATGACGTACTGAAATATCGTGTCTGTTGTCCCGGCAATAATTACTGTAAAATATAGGTGCACCGCTATATAACGCCGGCGGACTGCGACGCAGGCCTTGGGCCGACATTTTCAACCCGAGCCCGTCTTTGCCCATCTCGGCGATCACTCGGGACCCCTTCTGGTACGACTGGCCGGAGCTGAAACCCCTTGCACGATGGGATCGCAGCCCGTCCTACATCCGTGACTCTTACCTCTCGCCCGTCAAACGCACCTTCCTCTGGGACAAGCACCCGATCAGGCCTTTAGGTTAGTGAGATGCTGTTTATACGCAAGAAGCTTTATTATCGAGCTGTACAAATTGGCCTATCTTCTCATTGACACGGCAGCTCTTATCACTATTAAATTTCTACCGAAGCTTTCTAACGAAGCGATTTATGTTAATTAAGATTTTCTGATCGTAACAGATCTAATGGTCTACGACAATTTCACAGTGGATGATTTAAGCAAGACTTTACCCTTCATGCGTAGTCTCTAATACCAGCGTCAGGTATCTCTTCAATGGGTAATAAAGATATATTTATGCAACTTGCATCTATATTTTAGTTCTTGTTTTGTTTGAATGTACCCATTTTTGCGTATGAATATAAATGTACGACGAATTCGACCTAATCATACAGATAAGAGGTATTTTAAATATGCATAAGTGTTTAGTTTCGATTTTTTCCTGTAAATCGTCCTTTTCTATCTGAATTAAATTAAGGAATCTTTTTACTAACCCCATTTTCATCAAATTAACTGACCGTTAAAAATTAATTGTATGAGAATAGTATTAGTGTCTCGATCCATGTATAACAAGTACCTAAGTCTTACATTCTTAGCTTTATAAGCATGAAAGTTTTGAGATAAATTTAATGTTATATAAAAGTATATAAACCAAACTCCCCTAAAATATACTCATTAAATTATTTTAACACATCTGAGGGATAGACACAACTCAATAAAACATTAGGTAATCATGAACAACAAAACTTCGCGTACAATTCACACTGTTAAAAGAAACATTTACACGGTACAATGTAACTCCAGACTACAGTTATACGTTTATTTTATACAAAATCTTAATTCATTCATTTTCTTTTCAGCTGCTGCTTTCTAAAGGACCAGTCATCGATCCCTACTTGTTAAGAAATACTTTACAAAACCTATTGTGAAAATTATTTTATAATGGTTTTACTCTATCAAATATGACTATGTTAAATTAAGTGCTCCTTTTCAAAAAATCCGGTATAAAACTGTTCAAGATCTCAAAGACTGCTATAACATAGTCACTGCCACGGAAATGTACTTTGTTACAACAAATTTGTTTTTATTATAATTATTATTTTTATGTACTTCAAATAAAAAAAAATCAATAAACTAAAAAAAAGCTCTTTGTTATTATTTCTGCTACGTACCTCAGAATAATACATAATATGTGTATACTGATTACCGAACAATACTGAAATATTACGTATCCCTGGTAATCTCAGTATAAGAAGCAACATTAGACCAGAAAAAGATTTCCGTAGTCCATTAATAATTCGAAATAGGTACTTAGTAAGTTCATCTTACAAAATTCTTCATCTATGTGAATAAAAGTAGTTAAAAAAAAACATCGATTACAGCCATGAAAATAAATTTTTCAACTAATTGCTTCGGATTTTAAAAAATTTAACGCACAAAAAGACACAAAATTTACACTGTCGACTAGTTTCGTCTGTATAAAGGTGGTTTCTGACCAGCGTTTTATACATGCGTATAACCTAATTTTTTTTAAGGCGCGTATACTTGCTCGCTTTTTGCCCCACCCAAACGTCGTACGAGCGTTGAAGCACTTATAACAACGAATATGCTCGTATATATATTATATATATATATATATATATTTGAATGACAATGATACTACTGACACTCGCCACCACCGGAATACGGAACGCCTGGGAAAAAAAACGATGATTTATAATCGCCCTTATACTTGAAGGACCTTTTTACCCATTGATGACATAATAAGGAATAAGAAACAGTAATATAGAGGTTTAAATGTGAAATGACCCTAACTTCGTAAACATATGTTTCTATGGTTATAAGTGGACGCAAATAAGCAATACCATGTCAACCCACAAAATTGGAAAAACTGAGTTATATATGCAGAAGTGTTGGTAAACGGCTGAAGAACATTTTTCTTGAGTGTGTAGCGTTTATTTATTTATTTATATTTGTAGGGGTTTAAGCTTTAAAACTTCTAAAAAGCCATTTTTTAATCATGCAATTTATGTATTATGTTAAACGTTTTGGGTTATAACTTATATTATATACGAAATAATTATGCAGTTTGTGTACTTATTTTTTGTGACAATAAGTAAGGTAACTTACATCAATCTGAAATTGCCAAAAACTTGACCAATACATTAAAAAATTCATATAAAGCAAGTTGTTCAAAATGTTCAAACGCGTTTTTCTTTAAAATCAAATTAGTGTGGGTCGACATGGTATTGCGTATTTACGTCCAATTATTATTATTCGATAAAGCTTAAGCTTTTTAAGGTTTCTTTGATTTTACAAATAAGTTTAATAACAAATTCTCCTCTCTATACTTGTATAAAGCATACCAGCCAGTCGCAAGCCAATATATCAGCGAGTCACAAGTTATTGTTGTTGTGTAATAAATCCATATTTCATATATCAAAGTAATCTGCGGTTACGACGATTACTGAACTGAATTATGAAATGTCAAACAAGCTTGACAAATGACGTATAAATGACAACACAAATGACAGTAGCGAGCGTCGTATTTGAATTTAATACGTTATTTAAAAATAAGTGTAAACAACCAGAACGTTATTAATTTATTATATTATTTTAAAAAGTACCACTCGAATTGTGGTTATTTTAAATGCTTTAATTATAATAGTAATGGGTGAAAAAACAGAAAACCAAATGGACGATGCGGATATAAGTAACTCTGAAGTTACTTTTGATAATTTAACTATCTTAAAAGAATTCAGCAATATAGCAAACCTCGTCAGGTATGTTTAGTTTCTTAAAATATTCAGTTAATAAAATTAAAACATTAGGTATCTAATGAGATTAAAGATGCATAATATTGGTTTGATTCCACTGGTATCAATAAAAAAAATTGTTTAATTCTTTAATATTATATCATAATCGTCGGCTCTTTAATATAGGCCATCCGATACAAAAAGTATAAAAGATAAAATATGTGTGTTGATATGATTAAATGTAATGATGTATGTTAAACAATTATTTAGGAAAACATTATGTATTTATCTACATGACTAATTTATTTTAGAAATGAGGATTTTCTTGAAACTGTTCCAAAATCTAAAATAAGAAGAGTGAAATGGGTTCCCATGTTTAATTGCCTAAAACAAGGTATTTTTGATGCAATGGTGCAGGAAATGAGCTCAATGTGGGAATTTGAGAACATGCCCGAAAAATTAGAAATCTTAGAAAAGCAAAAAGAAAAATTCGCAGAAAATAATCTGGAGAAGACAGTTTGGTAAAATTATTTATGTATATTTAACACTGAAACTAATTTAAATAAATTCACAATTTGTTTTTCAACTTGTTAAATTATGATATCAAATGCCTATGTTCAAGGGAGGCATGACTAGCCTGTATTCATGGCTGCATGGAATAAAATAGTCATTAATATAACTAAATGTATCTGTATCAAATGAATATAATGTATTTAAAATTACTGGTTGTACACTTCTTGCAAGAGGGCTGTTAGGTGCAACAGTGTCGGATATTCTACCACAAAGCAGCAGTTTTCCATTACTACATTTCTGTTTGAAGGACACTGTACAAGGGAAATTTTAAAACAAATATATGTTTGTTTGGTATGCAATATGGTATTGCAAGCTGATGTAACCACTTACCATCAGATGACCTGTATGCTTGTTTGCCAATTAAGTTTCAAAAATAAAAATTAATATCCAAAATTATGATTCATATGTTTTTATAAGTATCTTATATTATATAATATTTGTAAACATACTATTTTTGTCTATAATTATTGCTATTACTTATTCAAAATTTTGTAATGGTTATTTTTATACAAGGTATTCAATAATAATTTATTGTTCTATGAACATTATTTTAGGAGACCAAACCATTATGATGTCAAGAGTCAATTAAGAGCTTCAGATGTAGCCAATTTGCGTAAACAAAAGGTGTTTTTGGAATCATTAGCAAAGGAATATGAGGCGAGGGCTAATAGACTGAAAAAAACTGTAACTGCAAAAAGAGGCTATTTAAAAGCATTACAGATGGACATCCAAAAATATCAAAAGAAAAATGATGATATAATTTCTAACATCAATGAAAAATTAGAAAGTCATAAACAAGTAATACAGTTAATGATACCAAATATATCTAATGATCATGATTTGAGTTGGAAAAGGAAAGATTCCACAGTTGATGAATGTGATGGAACAGAATAACACTAGAATATTGATTAAAATTTATATTTCAGAAAATTGTACACAGAGAAAGTACAACAAAATTTTATAATATCTACATAATAAAAACTGAAATTACTCTGAAAACTATTTTTACAGTATAGATGAAAAGAGATTATAATGTTTTAGTAGACAGAAAATCACAAAAATCTAATATGCAACATATAATTATGAATTAGCTAGTAGCATAATTTTTAAATCCACAAATGAGTAGTGATTCTAATTGTGGGATAGCAATGTGAATACTACACTTAGAAATCTATGGAAAATGTGAAGAAATATGAAAAATATTTTGTAATTAAATAACAATCTTTGTTTAATACACAATCTTTTACCTTTTTATCATAAATTTTTTACAATAATTTGTATTCAAAGAAAATAAAACAAAAATAAAGCTCTTATTTTAAATAGTAATATTTATTAATGCATATTATTTGACATTGTTAACATAGCTAAAAAATAAAATTGTACAATGCATATAATTGCATATAATTTTTAATATTTCATATAATTATAATAATATAGCAATTGCACTATTGTTGCGAGGACTACACTGCTTCTACCATCGTTTTAGTGATTTCATTTGATTTCGAGACTTAGTATAATTTTTGAAGTTAAAGCCTCAGTAGGGAGATCACGCCAATCTGCCAATAAATTTAGAACATTTACTTATCTGTTAGAGTAATACTGTGTGCAAAATAAACAATAATTTCACTGGGTATTTCAGCTCACTCCAAATGCGCTGTAACCTGCAATGGAGTACTTAAACTGAAAGAATACTTATTAGCTACACGGCAAAGGTTAATATCATGTCTTAGGCCAGCGTCACAAAACTAAATAAAATAAAATTGGTTATTGAGACGAAAAAGGAGTAACTCAAAAGATTGACGATCGTAGACGATTTGTGTTTTAAAAACATTTTCGTCCAGTAATTTAAATATGAATTTACGTGGGACAAACGAGAATTTTGAATCTGACCAATTTTCGTCGCTTATACCAATACCTATATATAATTTACAATTATAGGCACATTAGTTATAGAATAAACAAAGCAACGGTGCTTTCGATCCACTACAACTTCAAAATTAATATTATGACTCACATCCAATGCCCGCATCTTTAAAGATTTCTTATCATTCTTCTAAATTCAACGAAATAATTTTACTATAATATCAATAAGTCAATAAAACAACGAGGATATGAATGGCTGCCATATGTCAAGGATCGAATAAGCGGGTCAAGAGACATCGCCGAATGGAACTACCAGCAATACTCACAAAACCTCTGTAAACTAAAGTCATAAATTAATATCACTCACAATTAAAGTAAAATTAAAAATAAGAAGGCACAAGCAATAATTGATAAATAATTTTTTAACAACACAGTGTTCGATTCGGCTCTGCCCTATGACCGGATGAAACAATAATAACAATACTCGATACAATTAAATTATTTGTAGCATCCTTCTCACTGTGCAGCACACTGGACTCCGAACGTCAGTTATTTCTTCTTGGGAGGTGATCTCTGGGGCGTAGCTGGTCTGCCGCTGTTGATACCATTGTACTGGTACTTCGCTTTTTTCTCTGACGGTTTCAGTATCTAATCGAAATTATAATATCATTAGAAAACAATTTGGTTGGTTATTTTAACCATTTTCCTAAGTCAACTATAAGAAGCATTATTGTCTTTACTTTAACTGTACTTTTTATTTCTCATTGAATTAGCATGTATGATGGGTAGTATATTACAGATTTTATAAACCAATATAGGAATCCATCAAAACAGTAAACAAAAAAATGCTACACACTAAATGAAATAGAATTATCT
This sequence comes from Hestina assimilis, assembly GCA_023373885.1. Classification (NCBI taxonomy): domain Eukaryota; kingdom Metazoa; phylum Arthropoda; class Insecta; order Lepidoptera; family Nymphalidae; genus Hestina; species Hestina assimilis. Next base: position 6,854,615 of record CM041755.1, on the reverse strand, counting down.
GTGTGGGGGGTCTGGAAACACACACAAGAACAAGCACAAATGCACCCAGGCTAGAACATCTGCCCCGAGTGGGAATTGAATCCGAGGTCTGTGGCGTTTAATGCAAGTACGCTAACTCTGCGCCACGGCAACGGCAATCAAATAAAATAATAATTATTATACCTGAAAAGAGCACATGAGCGTTTCATCTACAGACATCATCCCGCCAGCGTTGTCAAACTCTCCGCAATAGTTCGGCGCCGAGAACAGTGTCACAAGTTGCCGCTTCGCGAAGAACTCATATCCATCTTCAACGACCTACAAAATATCAACATAGTTTATCAATAAATAAACGCTACACACTACGGCACTAATTAGGATAGTTATATCCTGGGGGCTGGAAACATAGACAATGACAAACACACCTAAACCGGAAAACATGCCTGTATGGTCAAAACAAACATATGCTCTGAGCGGAAATCGAACCAGCGACTCTGAAGCGCTTAATGCAGATTCGCTACCGCTATTCGCTACCACAACATCAAAATGAATAAATATACTAAACACACAAATAAACAATTACTTGATTAAAAAAAAACAACTGCTATCCAAGTGCTATCCATAATTAATAAGTGCAATATTTGCAACTTAATTTTATAACTTATTCATTAATATCCGTCAAGTTGTTAATGGATGGCAAAGAACATACATACACTTACTTTAACAGAAGGAAATAATTATTTTATTACGAATGATTACGTCGATTTAGTCACGTATAAATTTAATAAGTTTTGAGACCCACATTAGGAAGACTGGCAAAGATATAACAAATTTTGAAGTGGTGGTTGAAATAATTATAAATAATTAAATGTATACCTGATGAGCTCTACAAATCAAATCCAAATCGTGACGATTTAGAAATTTGCTGACGACGTCCGGTCCAAATGTAAATGATACACCGCGGTCGTTCTCGCCCCATCCTTGAACATCTTTATCTGGATCTGACCACAGCAAATCGCAGAGCAAACCTATATCCAAGTATAAATGTATATAAAGCAAGTCTTAATTGAAATAATGATTTCTTCACTACGAAATTCTATCAGTAAGTCATAAAAATATTTCGAATCAAAGGTGTTAAGACGGATTTTGGGAAATACTTCGTTACCTATATTATTTGATTAGGAATATATTCAGAAAATTGTAATATTTTATTTTCTGCTCCTTTCCTACAGCCAGGTCCCGCTAAAAGTCGAGAACACGTCTTAGCTCTCATAATGCTTCTACGATTTGTAATATTTGGCCCTTTGCCACATTTGCCCAGGCCATGAGAGGTGGTTAAGTACTTGTTATGTTGGCAGTTACTCGTGAGCAGTCATACCATATTGCGGCTCAAAGGAAGCAATTCAACGAAAAGCTGCTGTCCAGAACCGAAAGATGTGCCCTAACAGTCAATCATCACGCTTTGTCAAATATTTTGTGTTCTTCTCCGTGTATCGGATCTGAAGCCTCTTCATCTTCTTGCAGTTGGCTGAACGATAGTGGTAATACAGGTTCCTGGCCTGCGGTTCTAGCCTATTCAATTATATGTCAACTTGGCTAGGCATAGAAATGAATACAACACAACTTTTCATCCCCCCCTTTCAACCCATTAAAACCCTTTTTTCGCAATAAAAAGTGGCATGACCTTTCTCAGGTTCTACTGTCTGTATACCAAATTTCATTTAAATCGGTTAAGTAATTTTGCCGTGAAAGCGCGTCAGACAGACAGACAGACAGATAGAGAGACAGAGTTACTTTCGCATTTATAATATTAGTAAGGATTACACTTAAAAATGTATTGTAACAGAAATAGAGCACATTGAAAGACATGAAAGTTTTCTAATTTTAGTTTTAAAATAAATATACCACACGCGGCGTTAAATATTTGTTTTCAATTTTTTCATATTAACAAGGCAAGCGAAGCGATGCTTCAAAAAATATAAGCACTTTTCTATCCTCTAAGAACAAATAAATGAGAAATGTTTGTAAAGTGTTGAAGTCTGGAATATTTGATTTCTTCCATGAATATTTTAGTACAATAGGCAACACAAGTTGCATCTTTGTCGTCCTTCGTGATTTTGACCCACAATCCACTATTCCACAAATTAGGCGTACTCTTTATATTAACATACTTTAGAAAATTCTAAATTTTATGTGGTTGTAAATTTTCAGATTTTTATGAAAAAAATTATTGCGTGGGGCTAATAATAAGTGACTAAATACATTTTTGCCAATTTTAGAAATGTGTATCGGTCTATCTATTTGCTTGAACTGAATAACTTCATCTTCAAAATGAAAATGATAGACCATATCTCGAGTAACATTTAGTATTTTAATGACAGCATGTGCTAAGTATGACAGAAGAAAAAGTGTTTAACCCTCTTTAAGCAAAAATACTGAACGAAACACATGCCTGTATGGTCAATACAAACAACCCGAGGGGGTATCGAATTCGAAACCTACGACGCTTAAGACAGGTTGGATACCGGTGCACGGTCACACAACGGTCTTTATAAACTTTTATTAAATCCAAGATCAATGCCGATAAAATCGCGGGGTTAAACTACATATTGTATTTATAAGCTAGTTTTATATATTACCTGTATCAGGTACGTCCGTCGGCCTCATTATCCGTCTAATTTGCTCCATACCCTGCAAGTCCGGTGAGAGGCCGCCATGACAGCAGAAAATCTTTTCATCGATAATAGCGGCAATCGGGAGGCAATTGAAACAATCCGTGAACGTCTTCCATAACTTTATATTGTAACGACGTTTGCACTCATCGTAGAATCCTGATAAAAGTTTAAAAAGGTTAAAAACCAGATCAAAGAATTTAAAACTGAATCTGTTATTAGATCCAAGGCTATGACTAACTAAAACTTGTTAGCATTAAACTCGAGGTCGTTTCTTATTTGATCGTAATTTAAGGCGCGTCGTAAAATTGCTTCAAATAATTGTTTTATGTCGAATACTTATTGCATATTGTTACACTAGTCATAAAAAATATCAGTTAGATCATCCAAAAACATGTTTAATAAAATTAATAATGTAATAAAAAAAATATTTTAAAAATGATTATATTTCTTTCAATACGAATTCTATCGAAATCGTATACTGAATATTTTAGTTAGTCATAGCCGAACAGATCCGTTGAAATATTTAACAGCGGTTTACCATAAATACGATTTATACTAGCGCATTCGTGATTGCCTCGTAATAGAAAGAAGTTTTCTGGATACTTGATTTTATAAGCAAGCAAGAGGCATATGGTTTCGAGGGACTGCTTTCCGCGATCCACGTAATCACCCAAAAATAGATAGTTGGCTTCTGGCGGAAAGCCGCCATATTCAAATAGACGCAGCAAGTCTGTGTACTGACCATGTATATCACCTGTAAATAATAAATTAGTAAAATACAACATTAAATACATAAAATGATCCAGAATTAAATTGAATAATGTACTAATCTATAATTTCAATATCTTATGAAACACATACATAAAACATTATGATTTATAAATAGAATCAATTCATACATACTTGTATGAGTAAAACAATGATCTCATCTTTGAATGTTTCATTGTCAATATCTGTATCAATTTAAGATATTTAAGTGCATTATAAAAGATAGTTGCACATACAAAATGTGGAATGTTATGAAGTAATAAAATATTGTTTTTGTTTTAATATTTATTATCATTACATAAAAATAAAAGTGAAAAAAAAAACTTTTTATACTTTCTTATGAGAACAATTAGTATCCTTTTCCCATGTGATTTAAGTTTAGATGGAATCTGTGATAATTTTTGTTAAGACACTACACTACACATATGTAAAAACAACCTTATGCCATACCTGAATATTTCTCTACCTTTTTGCATAAAAAAAGTCAGATGCAAACAAGAATTTAAAAATAAAATATTTTTTAAAGAATATGTGATACTGGCTTACTAATCATTATTCCTGTTATAGAAATGTTATATGAAATATAAATTATTTGAGTAATCATAACATCATTCTGTTTACTTTAAAAATTTACAAGTCTGTGATGATTATTGATTATTGCTATAATACAGTGTACTTGATTTTAAATAGGACAAGCATAATCATTCTCACATTCTATTAAAACCAACCATTATAATCATCATATCATTTAAACACAAATAAATTAAATGGATTTTATAATAATAAACTAATATAATAATTAAATGGATTTTATAATAATAATCCATAAAAAGTGATGAACAATTTTATTAAATATAATAAGCATTAACAGGTTTCGAATTTTCTATTTATTTTACTAGCCCACAATACAAAAGCTAAGCAAAAAAATAAGAAAAAGTGTACACTGCACAGTATGATTTGAAGCATTAAAAATGGGCATTGCCTTTCTATTTCAATATTTGATAGTCTATATTCAAAATGCATGACTAAAATTCCCATGTGCCAGAAATTACCACATTATTGTGTATTCATTTTTTCACTGGTAACTTTTCTACACCTCCTAAAATATTGTGGTTTAAGTCCATGCACTATCCAGTAAAATGAATTAGAAAAATTTTCATAAGTAAAATTATACAGTGCACTGTACAGAAGATAACATAACTAACATAGTTAATTAAATAAGAAATGACAAGCTCTTAGAAAATACCACTAATGAAGTCTTAAACTATGTTAACTCAACTAATCTTGTGGCTTACTAGAGCTATAGTAAATAAATATTATTTATAAAAACTATACAAAAAGTTACCACAAATTTTGAGTGGTGCTTCTAGCTCCAGTAATATCGGTTGCTGTAGGAATATTTCCCGCGATTTGGTGCAGAGACCCCGTACCTCTGACTCCGACATCTGCACTGTTTTTCCAGGGCGGCATCCTCGAACTGTGGCAAAAGATAAATCAAAACTATAGCTGCTAAAAGTTATTTTAAAAATTTTGTATAAGCAACATATAAATGCATGGTAATGAATGCATGGTAATGAATGCAATAGGTGTATGAGACCATAGATTTTCATTTTATTATTGAATAAAGGCTCAAGTACATCAAAGTGAGAGTTATAGCATGTTAGCAAAAGGCATCAGTATTTATTATATAAAGTCATTCCAACTGAATACAGTACACTTTATGTGTATGAGCCTCTAGGAGCACTTTAGACAGAACTTATGCATCACCACATATCTATATACAACAAACACATGAGAACATAACCTTCTAACAATTAACAATTATGATGAAACATGCTAAATATAGCACAACTTATTATATTTGTGTCATACCCGAGGATGGTGAAATCAGGAGATGGTTGGGGAACTTACATGATACTCAAAATCGAGCTTATTATTATGTGATAATTAGATGTAGTATAAAATATATTTTAATAGATGTCTGTGTGCATATTATTTATGAAACATTAAAAATTTACATTGTGTTAGCTCACAACTCTAAAGACAACAGTTTTTCTATAGCGTCTAGTATGCCATGCCTTGTGTAACTCAATGTGTTAAAACAAATGCTCAATATTAATAATGATGTGCTATCATGTACACTAAATTTAGAAACTATAATTTGCAAGTTCAAAATTTTAATTACTATCAATGTCAATTAAAATAGTTGTACATAGTAAAGAACATATGTATTGTTTAATAAGGGTGTGTAAATATTGTGTGATTTGAATAAGGGGAATCCAATGTAAAGATATAAACAAGAGTAATAAAAAATTAAAATTCTAGCTCAGTACGGAAAAAAGAATTTTGGAGGTAACCATACATTCTCCAGAAAAGATGTCTTTGAATTTCCCTTTTCGCCGTGCTGTTTCTTGTTGCAGCCTGTATACTGATGTTACCCATAAAAAGCAGCATGATAAAGTGAAATTAACAAATAAAGTAACATACAATGCGAACAAAGCATAACAATAAGCCCATGGAATTCTTCGATACCAGAATCTGTCATATAATATACTTGAAATACACACATAAGTCGTTCCGGAATCATCAGCGCTTTTACAACACACTTAATTGTTAAGACGAAAATAGCCATCTACAAGGCTTTTGAGCATGAACATTCATACTAGATTCAGATAAGAATTGAGGATAATCGATTTATTTATGAGTTAGACGTTTCTATACCTATACACTCAACGATAATTACGCAACTATAAGCGAAATGTAGATTGAAATATTGATTGCTACAATACTTTAAGAGGTGCGGAATCACAATGTAGTAAAATAAAAACAATTAACTGTACTTTACCTTCTAAAAGTCTGTGAATAAGACTGTCAACATTGAGTTCGTCAGCCATATTTACTACACCACGATTTATTTTATGTCAATTAAAAGTCAAATCTCTAGTTACCTATTATCGAAGCGGCACGTTCGATTACTCGTAACAATTTAGAAATTAAAATAAAAACATAGATAATGCTTACTTTTTAATTTTTTGTCGTCTATTTCATGAGTAATAGGAAATTATGATTGTATAAGGTACAATTGATCAGTCGATACTACAACAAATCGGTGAATAATATTGCACTCGTTTAATAAATTTTTATTAAATACATTTAACAAGACAATATAAAATTAAAAGCTTAGCATTTTAATATGATTATTATTATAAGATTTATAAGGCACCTTTAAGAGTACAATATATTAGTTAAAGCCACAACTCTTTAGTTTGATTTTGTCTTTAAAGTTTAAACTTAATTCTAATTTTACTTAAAATGTATTAAGAATAATTAGATTAGAATTTCAATATCGATCGATCAAATTCAATATATTTAATTTATACTTGATAGTACAATCGCATCAAGTAATCAGGATAAATAATGGGATATATTATGTGTAGAAAAAAATTAAAATTTTTAAATAGTAATGAACATTCTGCTTTGAATAAATCAGTAATTTCTACAATTTCCTTTAAAATGTGTTGATATCAGTTTATTTTAAGGATTTTGTTTTATTTTGCCTGCAAAATAATCTGTCGAAAGACAGTAGATTATACAAGTGAAAACATAGACAAATCATGTTTTGTTTTAAAATTCTATTTTGAAAAGGCAAAATGTCGCTCTTCTGGGTTGTCAAGCTATTTTCTCATCGCAATGTGCCGTTCTGGCGCATAGTATGTATGAAACTGTACAGATTGGCGTGTGCGTTGTATTTTATTTTAGACAAGACTTGACGGCTATTTAAAAAACTCCATGGTTCTTTGTTGGATAACGCTTTAGTAAGGATTCAGTTTTTCGTAAACATCGGGAACAAAACAACGCGAAATATAAATGTATTGGATGGAAAATCACTTATTCAACGCGTGATATACGGTGAATGATCATTACGGAGAGTTGAAAGAATTTTTAACTCCTCTATATTGTTTAGTGATGGAAGAAAAAGTAGAGAGTGAAAACAGTTACAGTGGTGAGAGTAGTAGTAGTTCTTCTTCTGATACTTCTAGTGGAAGCTCGGAATTGGATGAAGAAGTCACAGAAGCAGTACGTATTCTTGGTCACACATTGGAACTACCACAGGAACTCTGTGAAGATTATTCAATTTTCAAAGAGTTCTTTTCAATGAAAACATGGGATTGTTTGGAAGATAAACATAAGGATTATCTAAAAGAGTTACTTCCGACTTTTCCCGAAAATGATGAAGAAGAGAAAGAGACAACAATAAAGATGTTATTTGATTTTGAACCATTCAATTTCAAATCTCCACTTAATATTTTCTTTAGTAATCTGAGGCAAGGTAATTACAGACCTGATATTGCTAGAATGAGGAAGTTTTTGGTGAAAGCTAGAACTAAACAACAAAAGCATAAGGTGAATGATCCATTTTTTATAAACTATTAATAATATGTATTGTATTCAAAGCCTTATAAGAAAGCAATTAGTTATTTCATGTTTTGATATTTACAGACTAAGTCATACTATGCTAAAATGTTGCCGGAAGTGTTGATATCCCGTGAGAGATTGTTAGTAGCCGCAAAAGCTGCACCTCCTGGACCAATACCGTTCCTACCAAGTTTGCCTCCAAAACCATCTCCCAGGAATAATTACAAACCAATGTATTTAAGAGCTAGACAGAGATATTTTGAAGAGTTAGCAGCTATATGGAGTGAAGTGGGAGGAGAGGAATCAGAAGATGAGAATTATCCAGAAGGTCCCCCCGAGAACACATTTAAAAAAAGAAAAACAATGCATTTTGGACAGGTTTGATATTGCATTAGATTATCACTTTGACTAACTTTGAAAACTCAATTCATATTTTTATAAAGATAGAAAAGAAAGTAACCAAGTTGTGAATATAATTATACTAAGATGTATGTAGTAAATGCATATTAATATATTCTTTTATATGAATCATATAAAGTTTATTTATGTAAAAACCTTTTTTATTCACAGTAATTTAATCAACAAAAAATTCAAAATCATTTGTTACAATTTAGTTTGTTCAAAATAATATAAAAAATAATAATAGTAGTAATTTTTTCATAAATTAATAATGAATTATGCTTTATTTTTATTCTTGTATTCATATGTATTTTTTTCAGAGTTGTGATATCAATCTATCAGGCACACTTGGACTTACTGACCCCTCCCATCCAGCATCGTTAGACTGTTTAAAGAATGTCTTGGCAACACATAGAGCAAGGAGGCAGTACAGAGAGGTTTGCCTTTGATTTATTTTAGATGGTTTTAAAATTGATAATTGAATTCAATGAGCACTATAATTAAATTAACAAGCATTTTCATAAATAAGCTTTGATTAAAAACTTATTATATATAAATAAATTGTAAAAATTCTCATTAAAGTGTTATTAATTTTATTTTTGATTATAGTAAGTACTAAATATGTTTTTTATTTATGAAAAAAATGCTGTAAAGTTTATTTTATATGAAGGAAAATATGTCCTAATAAAAAACATAATTACTTAAATTAACTACAAGTGTAAAACCATTAATCATTGGATTCTGTGAAAATGGAAACATAACTTATTTTAGGTATTGTCACACCAATTGTGTGTGAAATTATGACGGTTTAAAATCATAATTATACCCATACAATATGTTTATTATAGAATCATCCAGAACTGAATACAACAGGTATTACATTAGAAGATATAAAGCAAAGAGTTCTCCTGATGAATGGTACAAAGAAACTTATGTTTGGTGGTTCAAAAACAGACTTGCCGCTTCAAAAACTTAAGAAGGGTTCTAAGAAGGAATCTTCTCAAAAACAGAAGGATGCTAAAGCTGCGCTCAAAAAATTCAAAGAGGAGCAAGATGCAGTTGAAAACAAACCTTTGCTTCCAAATATAAAAATTAAATGTGAACGAGAGGAATCGGACTCTGAAAGTTCATCATTTTTGGACCCCATAACAAGTCCAAAGCAAAATAAGAAGTTGTTGGATCATGTTGATATTAAGCAAGAAGTTTCTGACTTAAGGTATACAAAGTTAATGTTTATAAATATATGTGTATTGTTTTATGCTATTCTAAGAATATTGACTTTAAAAATTGTTTATATTTACAAAATTTCTTGATCCAATTATACAAAACAAGTCTTATAGTCAGAGTTTTATACAAATCACTTTTAAAGAACTTTGATTACGTGTAGGAATTACGATGTTAGTTTGACACCCGGTGACGCTGTCAAGGCCAGTAGAGCCAACAGCAACACACATTAAAAAAAAGTTGTTAGTTTCCTATTTTATACTGAAGGTTTCTAAACAAATTGTATTTAAAATATACATAATAGGTGCCTACATATTGATTTCATTTTTGTAATTTTTGTTAAGTTCTATATTGTTGTTTTAATTTTCAGTGTAAATTGTCATGATAATGACTTGGATAGAATAATAAAACAAGAGCCTCCAGATTCAATTCTTTCACTTCAAAATTCTTCTAAGTTAAACCAACCAGTGCCTATTAAGTTAGAAGATCTAGATGGGATTGGTAAGTGATTTCTTTTAAAATATAATAAATAATAAAAACTTAAAAAGTGATATAATAATAGTAGTGATATAATTAAAACGTAAACCATTGGATTACTATATACTATACAGGTCTTTCAAAGCAGACAAAATTTCCTTTGTAAAGATAACGAAATTTGTGCAATGTTGCAAGCTTGTGACTAACTTCATTGCATTGCACTTAGGAAGGAGGACTTAAGTCTATGCATAGAACAGAGCTCGACACCGAGTGTGATAATCTACAGATCTGACCACCTGCGGCCAAATCTTACTACTTTATTGGTGGAGTACTGACATGTAGTATATGTGACAGAACATTACTTCCCATACAAGTAGCTGTCCAGAAAAAATTAAATAAGGCTGGTCAGATGATGATGATGTGATAAAATATATTGTTGTGTTTTATGTAATTATTCTTAATCTTTGGATAACATTTTTAACGGACATTATTTCATTGTGTTTTAACTGCCAGTCATTTTGCATTGTTCAATGAATCAAAGAATAGTTTCTCAATGGCACTTACCATTAAAACACAAATTGTACATTTTTATTTATTATATTATATTTTTAATTTTCAATGTAGTTTGAAGGAACAAGGAACAAGGAAATATTGTCCTTTAATGTTAATAATAATTGTAATTTTATTAATGTCTTAAAAATGATCAAGACAATGAATCAATTAAAGAAGATATTAATGATATTATAATTATTGTAATAGGAAACATGTTAAAAATATAACATACTTTTAGACATGATGGCTCTTCCGGTAGAACTAGCCGACGACTCTGGTGAGGTGCTGCAAGGGGACACATCAAATGAAACGGAGGAGACTCTTCTAGAAGCCGATGAAGCCTTAACAGAAACTACACATGCTAACTTCATGTCACTGGTCCGTGCATTGTTCCCTGCTCGAGCAGCGCACAGAGCCTCTAAACAACAGTTGCATGCTAGATGCGCTGCTGTTATGAGATCTCCCATCGCACCGTTGAATACTTGGTATAATTGTAAGTATTATTTATTAAGCTTTGAAAATATTTTACATAGTAGAAAATTTAAGCTTGACCAAATATGAAATTAGGAAACATACCCATACAACACAACCTATTTTTTAACATCTACCCCCTTCAGTGGCCACTTTTAAAACATGTCAAGACACCCCCCCTATGTTCTCATAGTAATTCATAAGCATGGTTTCAAAAAATTTTTTGCAAAATAAAAATTAACAAAAAAAAATCACAAAAACTCAAAATATTAACTATAAGCGATCAATAGACAATGCCTAAAGCTTTTGTACTTAGTCTCAGTTTATTATGTATTCTAATGAGCGTTATACAAACTTGAGCATTTGTGTTTTACATTTCAGTAGCAGATGATTGGTGTGCGGAATTAAATTCTGCTTTGGATTTCCTCGCTGGAGAGAGAGGGCCGCATCCAGACGACTTTGTTCCATATCTGCAATATATGCCAGACACGCAGGTATAATCTTAATATATGTAAGAATTAAGAGTCACGTTGTTTGTCCATAATGGGCTCCTAAATTACTGAACAGATTTTAATAAAATTTTGCAAACTGTGTACAATTTCATTCAACTTGAAAGATAGGATAATTCATATCTCGATCATATACTAGCAATATTATTTTATTGCGATTTATTTGTTTACAAACAAATAGTCAATGGCAATAAAAGGCCTACAATCGTGACAAAATTTAAAAAAAAGAATGATGAAATTGTGTTTTTTTTTTATATATAATATATTGTGTTTATATTGAAAATTATTTAAAACAACATTTGATCGTCAGATGTATCAGTGGATTGGAGCGGGGAGGGACTGCGACTCCATCCTGGGTCGTATTTGTGAGAGGTGGCTGCGAGCCGCGTCGCCCTCGCCGCCCTCCACTGAACCACCTCCGCCTAGGTAATATAAATCTTTATACTAAACTAACTTTTACACTGTTCGATATTACATTTGATATAATAATGCATAAGTTAAGATACAATAAACTATTGGTAATATAGACTTACTACGACAGTATTGTGGCGTGTCGGTGAGACTGTTCTGGCGTGTTTGTAGCGAGTCTGCCTTTAGCCTCGACGGTTGCGGGTTCGATTCCCGCTCCTGGAAGATGTTTGTATTTATCTTACAAATATCTGTTTTGGGCGTTTGTCGTTGTCCTTCTCATCGTGCCTCGGAGAAAAATTCACCTTAAGCTGTCGGTCCTAGTTGTTATTTATAACATCTGAAAATAATCATTAACTCTTGATAAGTAAATTGTTCATATCCAATCAGTTACTAGTTCGCCCTTGTTGTGGATGTCAGATGGTAATCGCTCTGTGTAAAACTAGTAACCTGTCAAATCCGGATAAGAGTAATAAGCAGACCCTGGGTAAATACTAGTATAGTACCAGGAATAATTCTAGGAAGAAGGAGAGGTAATATAGACTTACTATGTACTATAGAGATGCCCTTTCCTACACGTAGAATGTCAAACTTGGTGCTGTTTTCGTAAATGTAATATCAACGCATCGGAACGAAGTTAGTCACACGCTGGCATTATGTTTTTACAGTGAAGGGATATTAAAAAATTAGAAATTAGAAAGTCATTGACATGTATGTAGCAGCAACTTCGATACAGCCGCATCAGATTATTCAGTTATTAGCAAGGAGCAATACAACCTAACTATTCGATTATGTTGCAAGCCTGTGACTAACTTCGTTTCGTTGCTGATGAATTTACAAAGGTGTAGCAGCGAATCTTTTGACATTTTGTCTTTGCATAAGGTTTGTTATAAAATTTGTTTATTTTAGATATCCAACGTCGTGGCTCGTAAGGCAGCCCACTACAACAGAGTTAGCAGACTTTCGTGCGCAGGAGCGGCGGCGTTACGCTTCTGCTTCGAAACCTTTCACTTACATACAATTTGGGTATGTTATGTTTTTATTTTAAATTAAAGCTATTTTATTGTACACATGAGACAATGAAATAACTCAATTAAAATATATAATTATGTAAATGGTATCTTAACAACAACTTTGTGATTTTTTTAGACGTCAACTTAATTATATTTAAGAAATGTTTAAAAATAGTTTTCGAAAAAAACATTTCGACATAAGTTTGTTTATCTTTCTCGTGACAAAATGTGGTACTTTTACTAATTTATTGTAGTGTTAAGCTAGTGCCCCTATTTTAAGCTCGCCATGCTGCAGTTTGTTTATAAGGCTCTTTTAGTTGTGTTTTAGCATTTTAGAAAAAAATTGAGCTTGTAGCACTCTCAACCACATTTATTTTGGAGAAGATGAGTCAAATTTTAGGAATATATAAAGCTGTGGAACCTTTTAGTTTTGACTGTGCGTGGTCCACAACGCTTTTTTTTTAAAGTTACAAGTTAGCAAACAAGCATTCGGCCCAGCAGATAGTAAGTGGTTGCCGTAGCTTATGAGCGCTTGCAGCACCATTAGTAGGTGCCACTCACGCGTTGCCAACCTCGAGATATTAGTTCTTAAACCTCCTCTGCCTAGTAATTTCACTAGCGTCCAGTGCCCTTTAAACCGGAACACAGTAATGCCTAAGTATTACTACATATTTGGCGGCAGAATATTTGACAGTGCGGTGGTACCTACCTAGCCGTACCAGTGTATATGACAATTGTTATATTGAATAGGTACCGCGCGGCGGTGGGCCCGGCGACGGCGCGGGGCGCGGGCGCGCTGGGCGGCGCGCTGCTGGCGGCGCAGCGGCCGCGCGCCGCCGCCTTCCTGCCGCTGCTGCGCGACGCGCTGGCGCGCCTGCCCAACGGGGAGGGCTCGCGCCGCGACATCGTCACGCTGCTGCGGTCCGTGCACGAGTCTGTTCTAAACTAACACTATATATGGACGGAAATAAGCAATACCATGTCAACCCACACGAATGTCGTTTCGAGAAAATCGCGTTTGAAAATTTTGAACAACTTGCTTTATATGATTTTTTTAATGTATTGGTCAAGTTTTTGGCAATTTCAGATTTATGTAAGTTATTTTATTTGTTTTCACAAAAAATAAGTATACAAACTGCATATTTCGTATATAATATAACCCCAAACGTTTACCATAATATATAAATTGCTTGATAAAAAAATGGCTTTTTAGAAGTTTTAAAGCTTAAAACCCCACAAATATTAAAGAAAAATGTTTTTCAGCCGATTACCAACACTTCTGCATATAGAACTCAGTTTTTTCAATTTTGTGGGTTGACATGGTATTGCTTATTTGCGTCCATATAATACCAGCGGTCCGTTTCGGCCTCGCACGGGTATAAAATATATAGCCTATGTCATTCACTGAAAACATGATTAAAATCGATCCAGTAGTTTTGATTTATTAATATTGCCCGTGGCTCGCACGCGTTAAATGTAATTATTTACGGACATCACATTAGAAACCTCAAAAAAAAAAATTTTTCACTACTATTTAATGGATGTTATTATACATATAAACCTTCCTCTTCAATCACTCTATCTATTAAAAAAACCGCATCAAAATCTGTTGCGTAGTTTTAAAGATTTAGGCATACATAGGGACAGAGAAAGCGACTTTGTTTTATACTATGTAGTGATAATAATATAATAAACGCTGCACACTCAACGGCCCCATTAGGATAGTTATATCCTGTGTCGGGAGGCCGGAAACATACACAATGACAAGGACAAATACACCCAGACCGGAAAATATGCTTGCATGGTTAATACAAACATATTATGCTCCGATCGGGAATCGAACCCCGACCTGTGGCGCAAGACAGGTTCGCTACCGCTACGCCACAACGTCGTCTATATCACATTTTAAATAATCGAAATCTTTCAATCCGTTGCGATTTTCTGTCTATTCTAGTCGAGACATGAAATTAGAGCATAGATAATTCTCATTCAATGAAGTCTAGTTATCTATACTAATGTTTGCTTGATGCATTGAATAAATTCCGAAACTACTGAACCGATTTGAAAAATTCTATCACTGTTGGGATGCTACACTATCCCTGGGTGACATTGGCTATATTACATTTTCAGAAAAACTGGAGATCTTTACTAAAACACAAATAATGTAATGCAAGGTTTAAAAAAAGCTATCTAAATTAGTCTTTACATCGCGCACGCTTTGAAAATGCCACATTATATCAATCCTTATCAAAATCAATAGCTTCATTTCAAGACTGCTTCATATATAGCTTTTAGAATTATTCGGACATTCCATTCGAAAGATATCACGAGTTTAAATGTAAAATTATATTAAAAAAATAAAAGTTCATTAAAACAATTCAAACTTTCTTTATAATTTTCTTATTTTAGTAACCTGACGTGTTTTATAATTTTTAATTTTGAAGTTTTTGTTAAATACCCGTGCGAAGCTGAACCGGGCCGCTAGTTATTAATGAAAATAACAAAATCATGACAACAATTATTTTCTTTCTCATGACCCGCCTAAAGAAAAAACATTAACACACTTACTATTTCTTATTACTTACTTTACTCTCGTCCTCCTCGTCAAACATTCGTTAATGTGCCCCCATTTTATTCAAATTAGGATGTTTTTTTTTTTTTTCAGAATGTCACAATGGATCGTGCCGTGCAACGAGCAAACGCTGTCGAGTGCCGTGGCGAGCGCGCTGGAACGTCTGCTGACCGTCAAGCGGGACCCGATCGTTAAGTTTGACCAGAGGACTGCGCTGTGGACATATCTACACCGACACAAGTTAGTTAATAACATGACGAAACACACAAAAAACCTACATATTACTATCTATCTATCATATAATGATAGCTAAGTTCACACTTTTACTAACTGCAAAATTTTCTGCCAAATAAAAGATCACAGAATATCATTTTGCGCACTATTTCCAATGCTCTTTGGCTTATTACAAGTGAAATCCATACCAACCTAAAAATAACCACAAGAAAGAGATTAGAGCTGCCTCTAAAACATACAATGGCTTGCCTTGCACCCCAATCAATTGCTTGTATTACAGCTGCATAAGAAGGTGTAGTAACATCCTCAAAACATGAGAAGTTTCAATGGAGGGCACGCTCATCACGCCAAACTGCGCTTATAGTCCACCACGTATCCGCTTATAGTCCAAGGACTGATTGCAGATGAAACTAATCACAAAAAAAAAACTAAAGGGTCTACTGTTTGTTCTCATCAAAATGTCGTAGTTTGATCTGTTCCTATCAAAGAGTGAAAGTAGCAGTTGTATTTTAGCTCTGTAATGAAAAGTATTCTAAGTGATTTTATGCATTATAAATTTTAATATACTTGTAGTATGACATTTTACATACAAATTTGGGAGTTGGGAGTAATTTGATTACGAATTCAATTACCTAAATGACAATTAAAAATTAATTTACTTGTTTTTAATATTATAATGATTTCTTTTTCTTTTTTTTAAAGAATATTAGCATTGCTTTTTCAATGCATTAGTAATATTCCTATTACCCCTACAAATAAGCTCTAAGCTTGCGCTAGGAGTGGGTACGACAATAGCCCAAGGGGTCAGGATCGAAACCGACTCACGCGTTATCGGAGCGGAGTCGGCTCTTCTACCGTTGAGCTACTGAGGCTTCAAAAAATTTATTATTCTTGAAAAACCAACAATTGTGTAGTTAGTAGTTTTGTAAGCTAAGCCATTGATTATAAGTTATTAAACATACTCAATCATATTGATAATTAAAATATATGTACTTTAATATATATACTTTAATATATAATATTTTTGTAGGAGTGAAGAAGATTACATCAAAAGAGGACGTAATAAGGCGAATGTATCTGCTCTTACTGCTCACTTACCGCAAATGTCGGTAAGTGTTATTAAATGACTTAATAAGTAATTTTATACCTTACATTGCGTGTTTTCTATGTGCTTGCAGACAAGCATACGCAAGCACACCCACCTGATGGTAAGCGGTTGTCGTAGTCTATGAGCGCTTGCAACACCATACATTTTTAGGTGTCCAGATATTGGTTCTTAAATCACCTTTCACCAGTAATTTCACTAGTTACAATGTAATTCAAAACGAAACAAATTATACTGCTTTACGGCAGAGTAACTGATGCTACGGTACCTAAGAAAAAGAAAGAAAAGCAAAGCTTTTTACTTTTAAAAGAAGAGAAAAGCTTTCTACATTTAATGTTGTTTTTTTTAATTCAGATGGACATGGATGTAAGCAATACTGATGATATACTAGAAAATGCATCAGATAGTGACGTGGACGTCGACGACACCGGGGCACCGTCTTCGATACCACATTTATCGTCCGCTCAGTTGCTGATGCAAGCGACACAATCTACAAACAATAAACCAATCCCAATAAGTAAACCAAAAGGGAAATTGGTACCGACACCACAGAAACCGAAACCGGTTACCCCCAAACAATCACAACCGAAACTCCCATCGTTGGTACAAACGAAACCTCAAACGAAAGTAACCCAAATCAACTCAACCCCAAAACCGACAGTGCCAAAATCATTACCTCAAACGAATCAGAAGCAATCGAGTTTGTTAACGACGAAGACGATGCCGGCGCTAACGAAGCAAACGCCGGCAGCGAAGCAGAGTGTTATACAATCGAAATTAGTGAAGCAAGGTGTGCAATCGCCGAAGCAAACGCAGAACAAACAGAGTATCGTAGTGCAAACTGTGAAGCAAAACGTACCGCCGCTAGTGAAGCAGAACAGTGAATCGATATTAGTGCAAAAGTCGAGTTCCTTACCGTCGATAGTGGTCGCTCCTCAACGGTCGCCGCTCATCAAGCAGAAGTCGTTGAAAGTTGATACGTCACATGCACCCGTAAGTAAATAAAAAACAAACTAGAAACTTTATAACATGTGCACTAATTTCTAAATAGCTCAACGGTAGAACGGCCGACTCCGCTCCGTTAACGCGAGAGTCGCGGGTTCGATGTTGACCCCTTGGGCTATTGTCGTACCCACTCCTAGCGCAAGCTTCGAGAAAATTAGTAATGCCTTGATAAAGCAGTGTTTTAATAAAACAGAAAATGGAGGTGAAATGTAAACTAGTTTTCGTTGAAATTCGGTTGAATACGATTTCTTTGACAGTTACATGCATAATCTTTACTTTTTTAAATATTATGAATGCAAAAAAGTTTGATTGTTTGTTTGTGTTGCTTTAACGCCTAAACCACTGAACCGACGGGCCCATGGAGGCTACTTTTATTTTTTGTTTCTTCCCAGGCCTAGTTTTAATTTAAAATCTGAATTTCAACGAATGAGTGGAATGTTTTATACAATGAATAAAACACTTCATTTAAAAAACAACAATTAGTATTCCAAATTTAATTGGCTTGCTCATTAGTTGTAATTAACTTTTTCATCTTTACTAAAATGTATATTATTTAAAGTTTTAACTAGGTTTATTATATATTCTGTTAAATTTATTTGAATTGTTATTATATTTTAGGTGACGTTGAATATATCCGTTCAACAAACGCCCACAGTCTCCTCTGTGGTGCCCAATGTGACGGCGTCTATACATCAAAATGTTAATCAGTCCGCAAAGGTAATACTTTATTAAGCATAATATTGTTACGGGCTGGGGTTCGGTAATTTGGAAACAAACACCTGATGGCTCTAAACAAGACTTTATTGAGGTCTAGATTAAACAATAGAACTTCACAAACAACAGGTCCAAATCACGGGTCAATCACAGTCCAAAAGAATAGCCGAGGTCACTAATTATCGCACTTGTTCACTGGTATCACTTGTAGTGTCTTCGCTTGTTGCTCAGAACTGAATGAATCAGTCGACGCGCCGGGCCGCTTATATACGCGGACACGGGTTCGAGAGAGCTCCGTCCGCGGAACGCTATTCTACATGTTTCGAGAATACCGAATCTTTCTCGAACCCGCGCGGCGGTAGTAGAAATAAACAAAAGGAGTAGCAAGCGATTTTGAACCTTATGCCCCTGTGATAAGGTTCTCCGTAACACTATGCATATAATAACTTAGTAAGCTAGATTTTTGTATGTGCTTTTGTGCGTGCTAATCTCTGTAATTGCCATGCCGTGGCTATTTTGAATGAAATTAGCACAAAGAATCTATACATAAAATTTACATAATTATAAGAGTACATATAAAAATTAAAGTACACATAAAAAAATGATACTAATTTGATATGTAATTTTACCCGTTTAATTTAAATACTATAACTTTAATACTTCAAGAGAAAGTATTAAGCCAATATGGCGTAGGTAGCCACGGGCTAAGGTTCAACTGCTAAGCAAAGCCGTCTTCTTGTGTTAAGTAGGTTTAAGAACTCATTCCTACTGGCTCTAAAGCGGATCGGCGGATATACACGCCTCAGAAATTCTTACAAGACATGACGTTTTCCTTCATAGTAAAGCTCGTGAAGTATTTGTAACACAATTTAAATCCTAGAAAATTGAAGCCCTGGATTTGAGACTTCGAGCTTCGCTTATAGTTTAGACCATCTCGGCTATGTGTAAGGAACCTATGATACTTGAAGTATCACATGCGCACACGACCTAAGGGATAGGAGGAGGGGTGGGAGATTGGGTGTCCAGTGCTGTCACTCATCGCACGAAACGCTACCGTACTGATACTGTTACTTTACGCCGATTTTCTGTAATAGGGAGTAGTTCCCCGATCGAGCCGGCCCCTTTATGCTGCCTCCCAGCATTTTATTTACTAGGTTTAATTTATTTTAATAATTCGCAGGTGACCAGATCGCTATTAATACGTCCCCCCTCAGTACAAACCGTTTCAACTCCAAATCTCAACGTCTGCACTCCAAGTGCGCAGGTTAGTTGTTGTTTTTAATAAATTAATTTACTCCTCATATTGGTACAGAATTGTTTGTTCTGCCAGTGGTCGCGGGTTCGATTCCCGCTCGAGACTGTTTAATTTGACCAAAGAGAGACATGTGTTCTCGTCTGGGTGGTAGAGCTTGTGCCGTGTTTTACGTGACTCCTGACATAGAATATGACTATTCTTATGGCTAAGTTGCTAAGTTCCTTACGCTTTCCCCTCAGCTTTGATTGTAAGTAGACAAAGAGGAAAAAAATATATAAATTATTAAAAGGCAACAAACAAACTCATACAAACGGTATTGAGGTATATATATATATATATATATACACACACACACACACACACACATTCGTATATAATCATGGCAAAACGCTCGATTCTTACCGCGTAAAATTTTTTTTTCAGGTTACCTCAAACGCGAGACGCGGTGTCGTTAGAGTCATTAGTCCAGCGACGCCTTCATCAGGAAAATCCCTTATATCACCAAGAGCTTTAATGCAACAAAGTAAATTAAAAAAAAAATATATATATATATATATATTTTTTTTTTTTTAAGGGTTTCGCACTGAAAGAGTGCCAACGGAACTCTATTACTAAGTCTTAGCTGTCTGTCTGTCAGTGGGCTGTATCTTTCGAACGATATGTATTTCTGTTGTCGCTACAATAAAAAGTACAATAAAATTAAAAATGTTTTTGTTCTTTGTAGATACAAAGGACATGCATGAGATCATGAACTGTAGTAGATAAACAAACATAATTTTTGTAGATTGCGTATTTTAACAATAAAATTTAAAAATAGAACAAAATTTAATTTCTTCTATTTTTAAATTTTATTGTTAAAATACGCAATTAAATTTCTATGGTTGTACGGAACCGTTTATGTGCGAGTCCGACGCGTACTTGGCCGGTTTTTTTTTACTTAGTATGCAGTCTCAGTTGTAGAAGAAATTAATCCAGAGTCATTATTTTTTACAGGTACAACAACAACAAAAAAACGCCCGTCCATACCAGGAACAACATCAGTTACAACCGTCGCACAGGTATATAAAATAGTCCCTATCTTTTTAGAATAAAAGGTTTTATAAATAACTTGATTTCTTTGTATTACAGTGCACTTCAAGTATGACGAATGTAGTGTCGAGCATACCAACGGTGGTGTCATCATCAGTGGCTACTAGAACGGTGCAGTTAGCTGGTGGCAGGACGGTACAATTGGCTGCAAATCAAACCGTCCATCTACCCAGTGGACAGGCAGTTCAACTATCATCAGGACACACCCTACAGTTATCATCCCTCCAACTACCAACCCACAGTGTCCGTCTACCGAGTGGACAGACCGTCCAACTGGCTTCCCCGCAGACTGTTCAAGCTGTCCGAGCTGTATCGACAAACCAAACGAAGAGCCCAAGTGCAAGAGCTCAAACTACGTCCTCAACGATCAGATCTATCAATCAAATTCCGGTATCAACGGTACAGTTGGCTGGACAAACTGTGCAAATTGGTGGTCAAACTGTACAATTGGCCGGTCAAAGTGTTCAATTGACCGGTCATACGGTGAAGTTACCTAGTGGACAAAGTGTGCAAGTGGCAGGTCAAAGTGTTTTACCGTCCCAGAGTGTTCAATTGCCGAGTGGTCAGACTGTACAGTTAGCGAGTGGTAATGTGCAAACTGTGCAATTAGGTCAGAATGTTCAGTTGAGTGGTCAAACTGTTCAAATGCCGAGTGGACAAAGTGTGCAATTAGGTTCACAGACTGTTCAAATTGGTGGTCAAACTGTGCAATTAGCTGGTGGTCAAACGGTCCAGTTGCCGAGTGGGCAAACCTTACAGTTGTCTAGTGGTCAAACTCTACAGTTAGCCAGTGGACAGACTTTACAGTTAGCGAATCAGCAGACGCCGAAGTCGATATCGCAAGTAGTTAGGACTCAATCCAGTGGTGATAAATCTTCACAGCCTATTGTTGCGAAGTTACTTACTAATGCACAGGTAAGTTATATCGAAAATACATTTATATCGAAAAATACTGTAAAACACGTCATAAACTTAACATTAAGTGATCGCATTCTAATGACAGGGACAAATAAATGAATTAGGCAATATTCAATACGACGAGTGTGTCTAATATGGGTTCTTTTAAATAAATTTTAGGATTACAGAAGTTATTAGAAACTTATATAATAAATTATACTTTCTGAATAATTTTAAGCTAATATTTGGAATTCAAAAGTAAATCTTTATAAATAAATACTAATTTAATTTTTAACAAATCGATCTTATATATTTCTTTTTAACAAATCGATCTTATATACTAGGATTTAAAAATAATAAACGCAACATACTCAACGGCCCCAATTAGGATAGGAATATTCTGTGTCGAAGGTCCGGAAACATACACAATGACAATGACAAATACATCCAGCCCGGAATACGTGCCTGTTTGAACAAGACAAACATCTGTCCTGAGCGAGAATCAAACCCGCGACCTGTGGCGTATAAGGCAGGCTGCGCCACAACGTCGTCAAATTTTGAACAAAGTGGTGCTATATATTTCCGTACTAAAATAAAAAAAGAAGTCTCAATGTATCGTTGTCGCGCGCGCAGACGCAGATGATCTCCCTGGAGGGCGGCGCGGGGCGCGCGCGCGGCGTGCGCGTGCTGGCGCCGCACTCGCGCCTCGCGCGCCCGCTGCTGCTCACGGCCGCCAAGCCGCTGCACAACATCATCCTGCAGGTGAGCCGAGTTGGAACCCACTTGAGCACACGAACATCTTAAACCTTTTTATAAAAATAGACAAATTAAATGGACGCAAATAAGCAATACCATGTCAACCCACACGAATGTCATTTCGAGAAGAAGGTGTTTGAACATTTTGAACAACTTACTTTATATGATTATTTTTTATGTATTGGTCAAGCTTTTGGCAATTTCAGATTTATGTTAGTTATTTTACTTATTTTCACAAAAAATAAGCATACAAACTGCATATTTCGTATATAATATAACCCAAAACGTTTAACATAATAGATAAATCTCATGATTAAAAATGGCTTTTAGAAATTTTAAAGCTTAAAACCCTACAAATATTAAAGAAAAATGTTCTGCAATTTGCAAATACTTCTGCATATATAACTCAGTTTTTTCAATTTTGTGGGTTGACATGGTATTGCTTATTTGAGTCCAAATAGCTCTCTTTTTATGTAAACAAAAATGTTGTAATTTGCCACGCAATCTGTAATGCTGTTTCATTACTTAATCAAATATAAAATCAGTTATTAAAGCCCCACAAGCCAACACCAATTTCACATACCTAATGTGTAAGTCCGTTTTCACAAACCTTGCCGTTTTATGTGTGTGTGACTAATGCACCAAATGATATGGTTGCCACCGTATATTTTTTTACCGATTTCAAAAAGGAGGAGGTTCTCACTCAATTCGATTGTACTTTTTTTGTTTAAATAATATCGACTTCGAAACTAGAAAGCAAATAATAAATGTTTTGTGCTAATGTTTACTTAGTATCGATTGTATTGTAGGAAATACCTATTTTTCGCTTTTAGCATTAGTTATTTTCAAAGAATGACAACATGCTTAATTTAATTCATATCACTACAGACTTATAAAGACTATTACAATAAGATACTTTTGACGTAAGTAAACATATTATCTGCGCCTTTAATATAATACGCCGGGTCAAAATGAATCGCCAATTTTCCCCTTAAAGAGCCGGCGCCAACAGTTTGCGGCTTTAGTATGGTAGCCGGTATAAAGTCATTAGCAATTTCATCTCATGACGTGTTGTCCTTCACCGAGGAAAACTGGACATTGGGTATTGCTATTAGCCTTACTGGCTTTGACAGCGGGTGAGAGTCTTCAGCTTGCTGTCAGAAGTCAATGTAGAAATAGAAGTAATACAGCAATAAATTTTACACTTTAAAAAGCTAGGCATAAGATTATTTAGATTTTTAAAATTTTTCGGTGATTTGTGTTAAAAGGTTATGCATGGACCACGAGTACCTAGTATGCATTCTTGTCCTATGTTGCAACATCCACATACAATTCTATTTGAACCTAATATTTTTGTTGTGTAATTTTCAGCAAAGTGATGGCAGTGCAATTCGAATGACATCGGCTGGTGTAACGTCTACGTCACAAACCATAGTTTTAAGTAATATAGGTATGTAATAATTATCTTTACATAATATTTCCATATTTAAATATGATATTTCCATATATGACGGTTTACAATCATGCCGGTCCGCCTGGTGAAAAGCAGGCGACCTATGAACACTTGCGATACTTGAAGTATCACATCCGCGCTGTCAACCCTAGGGTTAGGAGGGAGGGGATGAGAAGAAAACAAAGGGGGTGAGAGAACACACGAAACGAAACAGTACTGATTTACTTTTAGCCGATTTTGGCTATTTGAAGGTAATAATTTCGCGTCGATTGGGCCCATTTGTGTTGTACGGAGCATCGCTAAATGTTCTTTGGTGAAGGAAAATATATGGGGGAACCTGAAATTCTGTATATCTGCACATCTGCAGTGGAGCGGCATGGTGGATTAATGTCAGTCCTAAATAGGCGGGGCATTTTTGCCCAGCAGTGGGATATTAACAGCCTGTAACATTTTTTATCCTTTAAAATTGGTGTAAAAAAAAAATTAAACCTTTATATCCACAGGAGGACAGGCAGTCACAACGTCAACTACAACAACTCCCGTATTAAAATTACAACAGGTGAATATATAAATTAATGGTTTCATTACCCTTTTAATTTTGTTTATTTACATTTTTCCACTTTAAATATAATAATTACAAAACGATCTATTATATCAATATCGCAGGTGAATCCGATACATCAGGTTAAACTACCGCAGGGAATTAAAATACAGCAGGTGACACAAAAAATACGCATGCAAGAGTATTAGGAATAGATATGGTGTTCTGTGCATGTAGTTTTACTATAGAAATAAAAAAATGCATGTAAATAATCAGGTTGCGGGTTTTATTCAAATACACATTAATTATATTTACAACACTGCTAATAAATACACAATTATTCACAAAATAATTTAGTTTTTAACTATTTTTCAATATAATTTGCACAAGTTTTATACTGATGACAATTATGTTGTTGACAAGGTGGTTTGAATGAATGCTACATAGTATTGAATTTTTAATAACAAAAAGTCTGCAAGAAAGTTATGGCTCCGAAAAAAATCTTTATCTATGACTCAATTCCAATTTCAAATTTCGAAGGCCGTAACGAGTACGTCGCCGGCGACATCTAGCGGAGTGCGCACCGTGCTGATGGACGGACAACAGCTGAAGCTAGTGGGCGGACGACACGTGCTCGCCAGACTACTGAAACCCTCCCATCCACCGCCTTAAAAGTACCTACAGTTTTATTATGCGTTCAAATACAATAAGAGAATAGTCTAAAATTTCTCCTTCCATATTTAAATGTCTATTGTTTTTTGATTGTTTATTCAAAGTGACAGATTATTGTTACAAAAAAGAGGTTATTGTCTATGGTTTCGTTTGACGTCGTATACTTCAAATTATATTTTTATTGTATCCAAGGTTAAATGTTTACTGAGATTTTGTTTTTAATATATGATGAGCTTCGAAATTAAAGGAACATGATATTGACTTTAGACAAATGATTTTTGCTTAATTATATTTGTTATCTTCGATGTTTCGTTTGTGTAATTAATAAAAGATATTTGTACAGTTTTATTTGAGTATTTATATAATATTTTTAAACATAAAGTCAATATCTATTTTCGATTTATGTTTGCAGAAATAACTTTTGTTATTGAGTAGAACGATGATTACCATCGCCAGTAAAAGGTCCATAAAAATATCTGACTGTCTATGATTTATTTACAAAAAGTACTGCTTTCATTCGAAGAATCATCACTTATTACATATATATACAGTTAAAAATTAATTTTATTTTCATTTTAAAAAATAAAAGATAAACTACATGTAAAACAGTCAGAATTTGCAATAGCTTTTTGTCGGTTGAAAGTTTTAATGCAATAAAATAGTTATTGCGTTAAAATAGAAATGAATTATGTTCTGTATTCATTGATTGCTTTTTAAGTTATATGTGAATATAATAACACATGCATAACAAATATTTAATAAATTTCACATTTATGATTAATTGGTCTGTGAAAGGAAAAAGAAATCGTTTGTGACTAATTTTACTACAATAATAAGAAGGATTATCTCATTTAAATTTCATTTATCCCAAAAAAAGGTATTCGATACAGGGTCGAATTTAGGGGAGGGCATCCGGGGCTACAGTCTTCGACCTTCACCAGACCCCACAATCGAGACTTTGAAAACAAACAAACAAAAATCTTCAAACAAAAAAAAAACAAACAAAAATCTTTCAAACGATGAGTTAACACTAGCAAACAACTTTCCCACTTGACTGCTAAAATTTAATTTCAGATATTTTTTAGTTTTAATTATATTTATATTTTATATAATTATGTATGTTTAATTAATGAACTCAACCGAAAAAATAGTCATTTTTGTTGGTACATAATTAGGGGCCTCCACTTCTTTGGTGTCCTAGGGCCTCCAGACCTCTGATGCAGCCCTGTTTCGATATCTTTATTAATTTAAGACTGAAAATGTCTGGTTTATGTGGCACATTTGTCTTGCATCTCGTTTGTAAAGTTAAAACGAGATAATGAATACTAACATTCTGTAAGAGAGGATATCATTATTTAAGTTGTCTTGTATGATTCGGATTGAATCAACTATTGAAACTACCAAAATATTGAAAGTTTATGTTTACAAATTATATTTATAATTTGGGCATTTAAATTACAAAATGTTTTTTTTTTTAATGCGAAATATATGTTAAAATTTTTATACGAAATAGGAGAAGGTCGTTTTTTGATTGATAAAGACAAAATGTAAACTCGTCAAAAAGAAATCTGAAATTAAAAAAAATATTTTGAAGGAATGATTGAATATTATTATTTTTTTTTTGTTAATAAATAACATTATTTTTTTTGTGAAATGACGATCGACGGATCGTTATGTATAAATATTAAATATGCTACAAAACAATAACTTCTATATAATTAGTTATTCTTGTATATTTTGACCGAACGTTGTTGTATATGTCTTTCTAATCTTAGTTTATAGTTTATACTAATGAAAGGAATGAATATATTTTTTATTTATTGTAAAATATCGTCTAAGTTTTGGTTGTAATTATTAGTTTAAGTTAGTTATAGTTAACATTGATATAATGAATTGGTTGCAATATCTGGGATTTTTACTAAAAAATATACGTCAATTAAGAGAAAAATGTTTTTGATTCTGCAGAAAGTTCTGTTATGTTAAAATTTTCAGGTTTTTCATTTAAAGGATATTAACTCTACAATTTCAACCTCAATAGGATAGTTTAAGGGGTCCGGAAACATACAATCAAACAAACAAGCCCAATCCCTCCTTCCTCCCAGACCATTGACAAACGTATATTCCGAGGTGAAATGGAAATTTCACACTTTCCACTTGATTATTAGCCTACTAACTTAACCCAAGTAGTCTTGCCGCTAAAATGCGTCGCGTGCATAGCGTGCGCTGCAGTGGGACAACGGCATATAATCATTAACTTTATTATTTTCTCAAATGATCTGACCGGTTGTTAATTGGGATGTGTTTTTGTCAAAATTTACATTTTCATACTTAATGTTGCTAAAATACTAATAAGAAAAAGAAGAAAAATAAAATCACAAATCGGTGGGAAAACATAATTTATTTAATTATGTACATGGGTGTTTCAGCTTAAAAAATAAACACACTGCTTCAAATAACTATTCAGACACAAAAGCTAACTAACTTATCTATCAATATAATATAGTGTGCGATATACGTTTTGTATGATATAAACTATTGCTAGCGTGATAATGATTGGTGTTTTGTATGCACATCAGGCGCTTAAGACTGATTATTTCCTATCACCTTCGCAATTTATGAGGGCGAGGCTGAAATTCCGCTAGATGTCATCACACAATCAGGTCAATGCAAGCCAAGTTAAACGTTAAAAATATCCTAGTAATTCGTACTATACGCTTTCAATCACCTTTTATAATGCGCACTGCCAGGGAGTGGAATGGTCTTCCGGCGTCTGTATTCCCGAACACATACAACCTGAACTGCGAGTTCACTTCAAGGTGCGAGTACACAAGCTTCTTATGAGTAAGCTCGCTCCACCGTACACCTCCTCTATGCCTCCGCGATCGATGGAGGTCAAGAGTTTACCCATTTTATATTAAAAAAATAAATAAAAAATAATCCTTTGAATTTGTAGAATCTCCGTCATAGCATTTACCCCGGCATTTTGCCAGATTTGTCTGATTACTTGCTTTAGCTAGTGATTCATAGACTTACTACACATTATAAGGACTGAGTTACATATATCAGCACCGATCAGCATTATCTCTATAGAAAATAACTTCTTTGTATGAAGATGCTTACGCATCAATTCTCATTTCAACATCCATTCGCTTTTCGCTTTTTTCTGTTGTAAATGCTTATAAGTGTAACACACGATATAATACGTTACAGTACTAAACAGCCGTCAAAGTGTGCTGAAGGATGCGTACGCATGCTTACAGATGCTGAAACATGCTTAAACATATGCTCATAAGAGTGTCCAAAACCATCCAGCTAAATGCTGGTCCATGCTGATAAATGTAATTCAGGCCTTAACCGGCCATTTCATACAGAAAAATTACATGGACTCGTTGGTGTCCCTTTGTATATTCAATGTCCCTTTGTTATGTTGTACAAATCATAACCGCATTTTGAATGAAGTTAGCTTGTGACTTACTTCGTTCCGTTACGTTGGTGTTGGATTTACGAAGAGGCACCAACGACAGTTAGACAGAATAGTAAATGTTAAGTCATGTTATCTGACCTCTAAACATTTATGTAACTCATTGGATTGGTGTAAATTATCTTCCAAGAGGTTTTATCAGATATTACCAACCAGGACCACCAGTTTAACTTTAATTCCGGTGTTGTAAAAACGTACATGTATAGCATCCAGATCGAAATAATTTCTATAAAAACATTAATTCAAGCGGGAATAGAACCAGCGGTACAGCTACCGTCCCAACGATTGATAACTTTAAACTTCTAGGATATTTATTAATATTTATCTTGGCATTATTTTCGTAATTCGCCCTCATCTTATTTTTCAAAACTTCATATATATTTTCCTACCTATAGTCAACTCCATACACATTCCAGGATACTAACTACTAACATTAATATATTTAAAACACACAAAAGTTACCGAAAATAAATAGTGCCGTTATAAAAATATTTTCAACAAATGACTCCACATCTACTGATCAACGCAATCCTATCAGTCTTATATCTATTTAAAAACATGAAATAATTGATGAATGATGAATTACTGACACATCGAAACAGAAATACCAAGAATGATATTAAAATTTCATCTTAACCTAAACTACACAAAAATAAGTACGCTTATATTGATATACCACAGGAATTCGATAATACTGACGAGCCATACATTCGGAAATTTCAGAGATATGATATACCTACTACTTTTTTTCCTACCATGGTGAAAAGTACGCGTTTAGTCTAATTATTTCCCGGCAAGATGACACTAATCAACTTGCTTTACCTTCCGGCAACCTAGCAACCGTATGTTTATCCCTCGTAACAGAGATTAAAAGCGAACTTTTCATCGTAGGAAAAATAATCGTATACGCACCACGAGAGAAAATTAGGACATTACCACCCGCGATTTAACAATTGTCGCGATATATATATCCGCGGATGAGAATGCCCCTTTTTTCCCCGTAGTGCGTAATGTACTACTACTTTTTTCTTCCTATTGTTTTATGATAATATTACAGTCCGAGTATATATTGTCCATTGAGTTCTAACACATTTTTATGTGAAATATTTTTTCACGTAAATGCACTAAATATGCGTACTTTTTTACATCTGAGTAATCAGGTAGGTATCTGATTTGTTCAGAATAGTTATAAATGAGACATCCTTATATTTTATCCGTGCTGTTTGTAGACTATAATCTAGGAACTCAATGGCTTAACCTAATAATACAATATTAACAGGCTGATGTACCCTGAACGCAGAAGCTGAGAAAAATGTAGATAATTTCAGGAAAAATTGAAATTTCAGCCTTAAATCACGTACGTGTACTAAATACATTGTAGAATTTTACATACGTAACAAAAATAAATTTTAGCAGCTTTGGCATTTGACTTTACCTAAAATACAGTCAAAAATCTAATTGATTATAAAATATTCTTAACTATACAATAATTATATCGTATCTCTGAAAATGCATTGTAACTTTCGTGAATAAAGCCTAGATTAGATAACCTTCAATTATGTACATACAAACAATAGGCACTGAAAGTTTAAAATATCTGTACTTAATAACGTAAATTAAGGTCCTCTTACGGCGTGAAACTACGGTATGGCGGCTAAATCATTACAAGGTGCGAATGCCTTATGTACAATCGAGGTTGATATTATTGAAATTAGCAATTCTTGAAAGCAATTTTCATAATAAATTCCATTATTTTGTTTTATTTATAGTAGATATAGCGTTCATACACTACTCGTATGTCAAATTAAGGCAAAATGCAATCATTTCTAGCGATTCATTCATTAAAGATCTTGAAAGTTTTTTTTTAATAATCCGCTTAGTGATATGGGATTACAATCATTGACTAAGTCCTTATCGTAATAAGTGCAAAAATTGAAAGCTGATCTCAATAAAAGTAATCTTCTAGCCCTTTATATCTCTTCTTCTACAAGTACATGAGGCATTCATTTGTTAAAAGCAATAATAATCAACCATCTCACTCCTCAACCTCTTCCGGGTTCTCAGCAGTCAGTAAATTTGTGTTATCATCGGCTTGTAAGTCCTCAGTTATCTTCTGAAACGAAGGTCAGTGATTAAGCATTTTTTCTAAGCAATAATTTCTTTTTAAACACTAGTCTTAGTCTTAAAAATTCAGCCTTATTACAGAAATATAATATTTATAAGAACTTAATTGAAAGACTTGATTTTCGTAAGTCTTTGAAAATGAAAATGTTTTCTTTTTATTTTCAACATAAAAAACGAAATTACAGAAAAAAAGTTTTTAATGAAAAACATACTGAACTAAACTTCTTAATTATGTGCTCAAAAATAATAAAATACATATCTATCTTTTAGTCAGTAAGTAACATTATCTGCAATTAAATTAAAAGTAAAAATCTAACCCCAAGCTGAGCCGACGCTGTGTTTGTCCTCTTGCGACGCCTTACAGCTAAAGCCAGGAGAAGCACCATTGCGATAGAGGATAATGCAGCCACGAGGAGAGGCAGAAGAAGATTATCTCCAGGCGAGTAGCTCTGTATAAAAATATAATATTAATATAACAATAAAGACAATAGCCAACTTCAATAACAACACAAACAACTTTTTGGAATTTTCATTCTATGTATCATTTAGATGAAAATCAATTTTTATTAATCTTAATCTGTTTAGAAACTGCAAAAATATCGCTCAACATACTACCAATTTCATTGGCTGCTGTATTGTTCAATATTTTTTATTTACATCCTTCAGTAGACTACTATTTATAATTATTTATCTAAAGCTCAACACTTGAAACACTGTTCTATTTAATTAAACAGTATGAGATGGTTTCGAATAGAATATTTTTATAACAATAACATTTTCTTCATTTTCCGAGACTGGCCTCATTAGTGAGATCTTAATTGGAATCAAACGAATGAAAGCAAAGTGTGTATTAAGTTCCTATATTTTTGTTCATTGTAAAAAATTAAAAACTGAACTAAATGCATTTTAATTGCTATTACAAAAGAAATTATAATAATGACGTAGTTGTACTCTGTAAATATTGTTAATCTTGCTATACTTAAGCCTTATGGAATTAGTCGAGTTGGTGTGAAGAGATTGACTGGTTCCCTAGGAACGGAGATATGGGTCGTTTTGTGGAATGCCGTATACGTAAACATATTGACATCGTCTCGTATGAAGGAGACATTATTTTGGGTGTTGATAGTGGGAGGAGACAGTAAAGGCGTTGAATTTAGTAAACAAGATAAGTATTCGTCACTCAATTAAAATTATATACTTATGGCGATTGCAGCGGAACCACTTGTGCTAGGTATCAGTACTTACTTTGAACCTCACTGCCACTTATCATCAGGTGGAGTAAAGTCATTTGCCCACCGTTATGAATTAAAAAAATACTATATAATTTTTCTAC
This sequence comes from Hestina assimilis, assembly GCA_023373885.1. Classification (NCBI taxonomy): domain Eukaryota; kingdom Metazoa; phylum Arthropoda; class Insecta; order Lepidoptera; family Nymphalidae; genus Hestina; species Hestina assimilis. The sequence goes on along the minus strand of CM041755.1, from coordinate 6,822,493 downwards.
GCCTGATTGTTTGCAAATACTAAGTAGTTACATAATTATTAGTGAATGTTTAATCCATTTTGAAAAACTTAGTTGTTTATATATTATTTTATGCGTTTATAATAAATATTTTCTACTTTGAGTCTCTTATAAATTCTTAATATAAGATATTACATTGAGTATTTTTTTTAAATTTAATTACATATAAATTTTGTCAGTAACTTTTGACTCTCAGTTGAACAGATATGTGTTGTTTTAATTACATTTATTTAAAGATTACATATGTCTAAAAATTCTTATTATTTTTTACAATTATTAAACTTGTAGAAAGGAAAACGTGACGGACATTGTATAATGCAAAGGGACAGTTTACGTAACTGGTTGGTCTTTTTACTCGCACTAAAATGAATAAAGTGTTACTTATTATGAAATTTGTGATTATGCAATATCTTAAACCTAATATTTTCATACACAGATTATTTATACGTCATAGTATCGGTAGAACATTACGTACTTACGTTTTTCGTTTTTATTAAAATAACGTTATTAAGAAAGTTATAGACATTTTGATTCATTGTTTAGTGAAATATACATATTTAAAACTAACTTTTTAGTTATATTTTTAAAAAAATAGGAAGGAAAAAGTATTATAATCTGAATTACAAATAAGCAGCGTAATAATTTTAATATAAAGTTAAGTAATTTGGTAGGTCTTTCATAATTCGTGCTACCCAGTTCTTGCATTTGGAATTGGTTACGAGTTTATCGATCACGCAATTCACGCTCACGTAAATATAAACATTACATAAGTTAGCTAACTCGTAATCGTGCTTACCGTCCATTGGAAGTAAGATGACGTATCGACGAATGGCCACCTCGCTCCGTACCAGCCACTGTCAGCCGCTTTCGAAACTATTACTTCGTCCGATTCCGTTCCCGGCGCCGCCGAGTCGGGCTTCAAAGGAGGAAGGGAGAAAACTTCATCCACTTCCAGAGATTCTTTAAACTCCTCATCATCATCTACTGACAAAATTGTATCTTTTAAATCTTTCATAATTGACTTATCGGTTGTTTTTGTCGACTCTGTAGTTATAAGGGCTTGCGTGGTTGTAGGTTTTGTAGTTATTAACACGTCGTCAAATAATTTTGAACTCGATGTCACGGGTTTTTCTGACGGTTTGAAGGCACCGGAATAGTATTTAAAAACATTTCGAAATGTAATCGATTCAGGTGTTACAGTTGGTCTTATAATTATATCTTTTTCCCATGGCTTTATCGACATTGACATGTAATGGTCTAGCAAACGAACGCTACCAGATGGCGTTCCTACAAGAGGAATTTCTTCATTATCCTCGGTCGGGATTGGTTGTATAGTTGTGGAAGATAATGAAAATTTCCACGATCTTAAGGCAGGCATAGTCCACGGTGGTGTAGTAGCTCTTTCACTAATTATTGTTGTTGGAATTTTAGTAGAAGTGGTCGTTGATATTGCCGGCGCTACGCTCGAATCCAATTTTGTAATTACTGTTGATAAAGTCTCAGCTGCAAGTTTTAATTCCTTTTTTCGCGATTTCACGATTTCTCGCCCCGCAGGCGTTAGGGGTGCAGTAGTCATAATTTCATGTTGCTCTTGATGCATTCTTCGAGCGTATAAAGCACCATTAAGAACGTAAAGAGGAACCGATGCAAAAGCTAACGCAATTATAATTCCAACTATAATTGACAAAATATATTTTAAAGCAGATTTTCTTCTAGATCGTCTCACATGAATTGAGGGACTGTAATCACGACCTTTTCCTTTCAATCCACTGTTGTTGAGAACTTCTTCCGTTTGAGGCAGTATGGTATATTGAAGGCTGTTTTCACCGTGTCTCACCGTCTTATACATGATAGTAGTTGAATTCACAAACAGAAACACTACGAAAAATATTTAATTCACGTATATTCTTATCACATACTCGATTTGTAACTAGTGTAAAATAACACCTTTTGGAAAACGTTTCCGTGTTAAGAGATGTTGTGGTCGGTCAGTGCGAGTCATGAGATCTGTTCATACATTGTGCAGCGTCAGTGCTTGGATTGTTTCAAGTGCGGGACGCATGCGCGACAACATTGAGCGACGCGGTCCCCTTCTATCTTTCCGTTGTCGTCGGCTCAACGGCCTCAGCTTTGAGGTTATGACTTGGATGCCGGCATCTATAAATTCTTTATAATACTTATGACAATAACAATAACACGAGACACGGTTTGTCTCATTAGCGATATGGAAGTATTGTCTGTTTTCCTAGGACTAATTATTATAAGCTAACTAGCTTATAATAAATAGAGACAAAAAACCATAACTTTTTTGGCTTATAATAATTATACATTATTGTATTCAACGTGGGCAATTATAGTAGATACCTACCTACCTAATTTTATAAACATTAAATCTGTATTAAAATGTATTTTATTTTGCTTTTAATTTAATTATATAATAATAAAACAACTTAAACATAATTTATTCATATTTATTTATTGACTTCGTATGTTCAAATATCTTCCTCATCGAGAGCTACCCTGTAGTCTCCACTGTACGTGGAGAGTGGTGGGCACCACGGAACTGGCCGGTAATTTTTCAACCGTTTTGAATTTTTCTTTCACGCACAAACAGTCCAATTCAAACATGAGATGATCTAAACGAAGGATCTCAGGCATAGAAAAAGTCTGAACTCGTTGACAGAGGCAATTTAACAAATACGAATACTAATTGCATTTTTGGTGAATATGCTTACTAATAGATCAATATTTGTGAATATATGCTATATATAATATATGAATATATGCTATATATAGTTGACGATAGACGATTTATTACATTTTTGTTTATTAACAGAAAATTAGCTTTCTGAGGCCACAGTCTCTCAATTAATGAAATCATAAAAAACAATCAAATCAAAACGTAAACAAAATAGAACATAAATATTATGTTATTATTTTATTATTTATTATGTTGTTGTGTTCAAATAAATAAATCTATATCTTAGGTGAGCTATTTACGAATTCGTCTTGACTCAAATATTTTTTACGTACTTTTCGGCGAACATTCGGTAATTGGCTGTTATTCGGCAATTGCTTATACACATTTGTTTTCTTTTATGTTACTAAGTTGGTAAGCAAGCATATGCCCCACCTGATGGCAAGTGGTTGCCGTTGCAGCACATGAGCGCTCCTCAAATCTCCTTTGCCCAGTAACTTCACATTATCTATCCCTACAGTGCCCTTCAAACTGAAACACAGTAATGCCAACGACACTACTGCTATGCGGTAGAATATTTGACAATGTGGTGCTACCTACCTAGCCAGTCTCTTGCTACAAAAGACCTACCTACCTACCTACCTACCAGTATGACTGATTGTACTGGTGGAATAATCTCTGCTGTAACAGAGATTATGCCAACAGTGGGCGATGGTGTCGTCACGTCCCAACGCCTGTAATTTTTTTTCTTATTTGTTGCATCATTAGCCTAAATAATAGCTAATTAACTTCGGTGCTTTGATTTTTGGATTTTCACGGTGCATTTAATTTGTTTAACTATAGAGCTAGCGGCCATTATAAATCGGCATTAGCTTCTTCGTTTTTTTTTAAATTCAAATATAAATGTTTTCTTTACAATATCACATTTTCTGTCAATGAGTTAACACGTTAATAGTCCTGTGACTCAATGAGGTATAGCGTATGGCGTTTAATTAGAATAAAACGTAAAACGCTACGCACTCAACGGCCCCCATTATGATAGCTATAGCCTGTGTCGGGGGTCCGGAAGCATACACAATAACAAGGGAAAACACACCCAGACCGGAAAACATTCTTGTATGGTCAATACAAACGCGAGAAAATCTGCTCCGCGTGGGAATCGAACCCGCAGCCTGTGTGCCACTTAAGGCAGGTACGCAATCGCTGCGCAACAACGTTGTGCAATAATAAACTCTACATGTTCTACGTTTAGTATAGTATTTTCCTGTGTTGGGGATCCGGAAACAAACACAAGCATGACCACTCAGATATTAGAACATTACTATCTGTATGTTAGTCTTTATAATTAATTAATCATTAAAGACATCAGCCACGAGTGGGAATTAAACCCGCGATCTTTAAAGACTTCGCGGTGTATAAAGACAGTTAGTGTCGTCGAAGAATATCAAAAATCCGAAAAAATGCTACTTTATAAAGTCTTAATATTTTTCTTTACTCCGAAAGTTAATAGCTAAGTAATCGTGATTCATTTGTGTCGTCCATCTTAAGGCTTCAGAGGGTGAGTCAGGTTTCTCAAAATTGGGTCTGCGCTTTTAGGTACCTGATTAATTTGAGAGCTCCTACTCATCTCTGCGATAATAATTGTATAGTATAAATATTAAATAGACTCTTAAATAATGACCTTCATCATAAGAATAATTGAAACTTATTACTAAGCCATCGCTGTCCGTCCATTCGGCTCTATCTCCGGTCTGACCGTTGTGGCCTGTTCAACAGTCGCGGGTTCGATTCCTGCTCGGATCGGATGTTTGCATTCATCTTACAAACATCTGTCCTTGTGGGTCTCCCCACCGTGCCTCGAAGAGCACGATAAGCTGTCGGTTCCGGTAGCTATCACATAACACTTGATAGTTATCATTAACTCTAGATAGGTAATTTGCTCTTTTCCAATGAGTTATTGGTTCGCCTTTAGTGTTGAGGAGGTCTGATGGCAATCGTTCTGTATAAAAACTGGTAGCCTGTCAAATCCAGATAATAGAAAAAAATATCATACCCTGGGTAAATACAGGGAACATGGAGATGTTACGTCATGTCTTTGCCCATTGGTGGAAGGTGGTCTAAACCTTAAAGATTTATTATAATCCATTGTAGAACTTAGGATTTAAAAGCAACTACTCAAAAACTATATAGGTATGTATAATTATAACCGCGATTAATGTGTAAAAACATTATTATTATGCCCGTGTGTCGAAATTATTTTTTTTTTTTACTTTTTCTTAATTTTGTTTTAACGTGAACTTTTAGCCATGTAACATACGTTAATCTTCTTTATTTTAATAATTATACCTATCTTCTAAACTTTACTCATTATTAATATTCAAATTAATCAATGGTTGGATATAAATAGGTATTGTATTAAAAGAATATTTTTGTAATTTTTACATCTTCAACTGTATGCATAATTATATACATAGGTTTTAAAACATTAGAAGTAGACAGAACTTCGCCGCTGGCAATTCTAATCATTATTAAGGCGGCCATACATTTACCTAGACATCGTTACGATCTATCGTATCGTATCGAATTGTTTAAATCGTCGCAAAACACTTATAAGTATTGTGCATATAACAATTATAACAACGACAAATCGTAACGATATTTTATAACGTGTATGGCAGACTTTGTAAAAAAATCTACAAACAGCATATTAACGAGTTTTTGCGTCCGGTCAAACTGCGAACACACCATACGAATACTAATTCTCTTGACCTTGGACAGAGTCACGTTTCCTTTCGAAATGGGTTCGTGAATGCGATATTTTTAGAATAAAAGTAAAAAGAGTGAAGCGAAACAAAATAAAAGGGTTGGGCGAACGAATCTTCCCACTTTTTGTTGGTCGATCGTCCTTTTCTACTTTGATGAAGCGACGGGTTAGATAAAGGGGCTCGTTTGTTCCGCATCCTCACAAAGCTCCTTAGATTGAACGAATAAGAGAAAAACATTTTTTTTTCTCGACACGGATGATAGCACGAGACCTTAGATACCGAGAGTTGTCAACTGTTGAAAGGTATTTCGGAGGCTAAGTAAACGGATTTAAGAATTCCATTTCATTAATTTGAATACAGTTTAACACTATAGCTCGGCAAATGCCACCTTTTAGATTTAACACAATTATATATATTTTAGTTTCAGTGCTTATTAAATTCATTATGCTCTATAAAACATGTAATTCTACTAAAGCTATAAACGTAGAGGTTTGTTACTCAATCACATAGAAACGGCTGAACGGATTTGGATAAAATTTGGCACATATATAATTTATTACTTGGATTCACACACAGGACTAACACCAGGTAAGACAGGATAAGATACGAATCACAAGATATATGCGTTTAAAATATAAATATATTAGAAAAATCAATTTTAGACTGTCATCAGGCGTAACGACTACTTACATTAACGCGAACGAAGTTGTGAGAGTTTCGAATATACAATAAAAATGTTAGATTTACATTATCGTTAAAATTCAAATATTTAATCCAAAAATCTATTGGAAACTCATACAGTAGGCAATAGGTTAGACTTAAATAGATTTGACCTCAAACAAATAAATATATTTAGATCCCTTTTCTCAAGAGGATAATTATATCTGTTAGGTACAAAAGGGTTACTTGGTAGGGTTTAGTTTAGTACAATGACATGGACAAAGGTGCTATTTTAGTGTGTTTCTGGAACACAGCCAATGTTGCGGGGCGTCGCGTAAATAAACGCACATGACAAACGCACCGTTTTAAGGAATAAAACTCAATAAAGCAGCTGGTAAATATAATGTTTGCGTATTTTCTATTTTCTTACACTCCAAACAGAAAAAAATTCTATCTACAAATTAGCTATTTAATTTTGAAAAATTGTAGCTTAATTCTTTTTTTATTTCCAGGATGTATTATGTAGGAGCATTTTCAGCTGCCCCTCCCTGGACCTTGCCAAATACTGAGAAATGCACCAATACAATGTAACGCAAATGCAATTAAACTAATCACTATTGAAGGAAATAGACATTTTCCATTTCCCCTCTGGACCTGGAATGTTGTCCCCCCTTAGGCCAAATGCTGGCTACGCCCATTAGATGTACCTTTTAAAGTACAGCTTCCTCTGTTTGGAAGTTTCTTCATCGTAAAATCTATGCAACGTTTCATTACCTCTTAGATTCCTCTGTATTGTAGAACGAAGTTGAAGGTAAAAAGCTAGTATTATAACATGTATGCAATATAATTAAATAGGTTTAAGTGGAGATGACATATAGATAATATTATACCAGTTCCTAGTTCCGACAAGTTGTGTCAAACGCAATAAGAAATCGTAGAGGTATACGTATGTAATCATTTCATTAAAATAATACTTATAGAAAAAATATACATGAGGTATAAGGATTGAAATTGAAATAATCATAATTTAATATATTTAGTATCCAAAACATCGAATACAGTAGTTACAATACAAGGCCGACGTGACCCATTGGATAGAAAACGTAGATTTTAAGCGAAAGTGATACACATCCGAGCAAGAAAGCAAGTTTTCTGAATTCATCCCGTGCTTACTGGTAAGAAACATCCTGAGGAAATCTGCATGTCGCTGAAGAAATTCTAAGACACGTATATCTGTAATCCTAGTAGTGGTTCTATGTTGTAGGGCTTAAATATCCACCCGGTTAGCTACCTTGGTGAGAAACTCGTGCTGCTCGTCAGCCGCGTTTCAAGATCAGCCAGCGTATAACTAGTTGTATCTTGTTGGTAGGCAACGATATGGACATGTTATATATGTATGTACATTATGGAATATAGTATGGAATGGACGAAATGGAATATAGTATATAGTGCGGAAAGGCTGTGCTAAGAAAATATCAAAAGATTTGCTGGTGCTCCTTCGTAAATTCGCACTAACGCAACGAAACGAAGTTAGCCACAAGGTCGCAAAATATTCAAATGTAGTTAGCGTCACAAGCTTGCAACATAATCAAATAAAGTAAGAGTGAATTTACGAAGGAGCACCAGCGAATCTTTGGACATTTTTTCTTGGAAGGAAGGGCCGGTCCTTAGTTTATAGTAAGTCAATGGCAGGGTAATGCGGCGGCTAGTGCAGTTCGCCATCTGCAATGTTATTAGCCGCCTCCGCGTTTGGACTCTACTTCCACGGTGGAGTCATCTGTCCCATACGTAATATGTACATTGTAATTTATATCACAAGGTTGTTTGGTTGGATCAGCGTTCATCGTATCCTGTCACCTATATTGTTTCTGTGATTGTGGTGGTTTCAAGACCACTAGGGCCAACCACGGCCAGATTTAGGGGAGGGCAACCGGGGCGACAGTCCAGGGGCCTCCACAAAAGAGTGAAAAAGTTCGGAAAAAATCTTACCTATTCAAATTAATTAGTAAAAACTATTTAACATATTTTTCTTTGATATTTTTTTTCGCTATTTTACCTGTACCTACTAAAATTTAATTTTAGATAATTCTTGCCTGTATGATATTAATCTACTTGGTTGCACAATAAATTTTTATTTGTTGAAAAACGCGACTGAAAAAGTTGTTCATTTTATTTGGAAAATAATTTGGGGCCAGAAGGCCTCCTCTCCTTTGTTGACCCGACGCCTTCAGTCGTCTAAATCCGGCAATATATATTCATAAAAAATATCACCGAGCATTACCAGAGACAGATAAACGATAAGATGACAGACGAAGTGGAAGTATTTCGCCTTAGATCGATCGAAAAAATTCCGAATTTCTATTCCAGAAAGTTAATTATCTGTTATGTGTCCTATTTAAAATTGAATATATAATTATTTAGATAAATCAATTCGTCTATAAATAATAGTATAAAATGAAATATTTTATTGATTATTGATAAACAATTTTTTTGCTATAATTTGTATAAATTATTTATAATTTATCGGTTATAACAACTATTTTTTTTATAAAACAATAATTTATTATGATATAATTATTCTGTTTGCGTTATTTTTATTGTATAATCAATCTGTTTTGATTGCATATCTATCTGGATCTAAATATAAGGATAAATAGGAAATATTTCATAAAATCATTTGTAACTATTTCTTTTAAAGCAATGCTTGAACAACTCAATTGAAATATACTCAACTGATTGAACTCGCACGATTTTTCATGACGAAAGAACACAACATACGATGTACAAATTATTAATTAATTTCAAACATTAATTTTAAAAACTATAATAAGGTATTTAATCACTTATTTTCAGTTCCACACAATTTTTTTTCATAAAAATCTAAAATTTACAAAAGATACGTGAAATTTAGATTTTTATTATTATGAATAGAAGATTTAAAACCGTTGTGTTTTTCAAATTCCTATCGAAATTTCCGTTTTTTTTTTAAAGAATAAATAATTACGACAAAAAGAAAAAGGAAAAATTTAATGTAGGTACGTGAATACAGTACTACAAAACTAAGACTTCAATGGACTAAAATCAGTAAGTATACAGTATATTATACTGTACCTATACAAAATAATACGTCAGATCATATTTAAAATTACATTATCGATGTAGGTCTATAAAGAATATTAAATCAAATAAAAATCTACTCTAAAAAAAGTGACCCATCTATAAAAACTGGCGAGGTTCGTAATAAGAGACTACTATTAGAAACGAGCCACGTGGGGACATGGCGAGTCGCGTTATCTAATTCCTTACCATTGCTTGTGATAACGCTAGTAATCTATATGTCTGTATTCATTTACTAGTTTAAAAAAGGAATATATTATCAATCCCAGCGAATGTTTTTTAGGGTTCCGTAGCCAAATGGCAAAAACGGAATCCTTATAGTTTCGTCATGTCCGTCTGTCCGTCCGTCCGTCTGTCCGTCTATCCGTCCGTCCGTCCGTATGTCACAGTCATTTTACTCGGAGACCATTGACCTTATCTTAACGAATTTTTTTTAATATATCGTACCCATATATTATTTTGTTGTTATTTATTATTTTTACCGGCGTCGGGACGTGACGACCCCATCGCCCGCTGTTGGGATAATCTCTGTCACAGCAGAGATTATTTCAACAGTGCAGTCAGTCACACTGGTCTACCACCAGTCTTTTGTTGCTAGAGGCCAGATAGGTAGGTACCACCGCAGTGTCAAATATTCTACCGCCAAATAGTAGTGCTTAGTCATTACTGTGTTCTGGTTTGAAGGGTGGATGCTAGTGAAATTACTGGGCAAAGGAGATTCAAGAACCAATATCTCGAGTTGGCAACGCGTGAGTGGCACTTACTAATGGTGTTGCGCGCGCTCATAGGCTACGGCAACCGCTTACCATCAGGTGGGCCATATGCTTGCTCGCCAACTTGTAATGTAAAAAAAGAAATATTATGTTGTCGTTTGATTGGGAATGATGGTAGTTCTATATAATTATGTATAAGTTTTGTGATATTCTATTTACTGGAGATAAATAAAAAAAAACTCAAAATATAAAAGCATCAATGTTTTTGTACTTATAAAAACTGTTTTTGTTTTGATATAACATGCAGATAGTAATACAATGAACTCTTTATTTTCTATTCTCAAACTTCAATACTCACATAATATTCTATAAAAAGGTATGTATTGAAGTTAATTATAATTGTATTACATAAATATTATGAATAACTTGGTTGGATTGATTTATTTATTTATACAGGAACATAGTATGAATACTACCTACCCTATAATATACACTAATATAGTATATCTAATTTTATACGTATATTTACTTAATGTTTAGCATAAATTTTATAGCACTACACGTTCCTTTGTAACAAGTATAGAAAAGTTGTAATTCCCCGAAACCTATAGATTTAAATAGCTCAAATTTTTAGCGAAATGATGCTATTTGGCAAAAATTATAGCTATTTTAAAATAACCCCAGCAACCTTGAGGGTTCAAAGAACATCCCGTCATCACTAACGAGTTTTTGCCTAAATAAACACATTCACGCACATATGTTTGGTCACTTATATTAGCGAGATGCTAAAATGATTTATCGTCTGTCCAAAGAACCGAAATCCGCTTTTCTTTACCCATCTACAGAATAATTATGGACATGATACATAAGATCTTATTCATTAAGGAGGACTCTCTCTAGAAAGAAGTCAGAAACGGGGTGCAGTTTCCTTCAAGAGAGAAAGGGGTTCGTTGTCTTTACACACTCACTACCCCTGCAGACGTGAGGACAATCAAAGCTTTATCAACTCGGTTGTTTATATGCTTGTTTTTTATCTCATGTTTCCAAATATCAACGCTCCGAGGGGCTTAGATAAGTAATTTATCTTATCCGCGGAGTCTTGGCCTTAGATAATGAAGGAGCATTTTAGTTATGTATGCTTCTTTATTTATTTAAGAATTCTAATTTTTATAGTGTGTTTTATTTAACCAAATTTATTTACGAATGCAATGACATCGAAAATTTTAAGCATTTGAAGTGGATAATTTTCTATCATTGCTTAGTGATAATTTGATCAGATGTTTCAAGGTGTTTAAAATCTAAGTGGAAGAATCGAAATCCGGTTCACATTGTTATGGCCGTTGATTACTTATAATATAAATGTCAAGGAAGAATATTATGCGGCTGCAAAGCGACTCGCTGACACATTAGTATTGACAGTGATCGTCAATGACTTAAGATGTGTTCCATTGTTTTCGAGTAGTAGATGTTATTTATAATTGGCGTGTGATCGACTGTGACGGCGAGGGTGCATCGTCCGCTCCTGACCCTGTCTGGCCCAATGCCACCACATATCTGCGCTTGGGCATCCAGCCAGCACTCTGAACCTTCCGCATCGTTCTGCAAATTATCTTTTTACAACAAACATACAATTTTTATTGAGTCAACTTTAACTTTATTTGATTAATAAATCAGACTATGACTATGTTATCATAAATGTTATTGCCTTTAAAAAAATTAATGATCGAGTTCATATTTTTGTGAATGTAAATTCTGTAGTCTACAAAATAAATTCTGTTTTGCATTGGAACGTCGAGGTTAACGTCTACATTGATGAATTAGGTATATTATATTTGTTGATGATGACAACATTATTTCCAAGTGACATTGTGATAGCCCTAAAAATGATTGCATTAGACCTTTTTTAAGCGAATAAATCTGAATGATTGTTCGACGAATTGATAGAATCACATCAAACGGCGGTCTCCAATTCATTATCCGCTGTGCTATAATGGATAATTAATTGAGGGATTGTTGGCATTGGCATAGGCTCAGGCCGTTGAACCTCACACGTGTGTACACTGCGTCCACAGTACGCTGCATTTGTGCGTGTAACTCACAAGTCCACACGTTTATCTTTAGTATCTAGTACAAATAAATAGTTCCGTGTCAAAATGGTAATGACTCTTGTGAGGCGATGTGGGGGTTAAAATACATACTTTTTTATTTGATGAGTTTTCTTTTTTGTTTATGATTGATAAGTTATTGAAAGATTGTTAATAATGAGCGTTGAATAAAACACCTGACTTACCAGAACCACAGCTAAATAAAACTGCCCGAGTTTTTAAAGTTGGCAAATTTAAGAGGGCCGAACAATTAAAAGCCGTCTTCAAAAAGAAGGAGGATATCTATTCTACTGAATGTTGTTCTGTTTGTGTGTTTGTTAATCGTTTTTTCTTACTCCCGATGTTACGTTCCCTGATAATGTCCTGACGTCCTGAAGAAATCGAGGAAACTCTTCACATTTTAGAGGCAACCGTATTTTGATAAAAGTATTTTTTTAAATAAATTGTTCATTTGTTCCGAAAAAGCATCATTTGATGAATGGAACTGCTGATGATAACCAAAAATGGACACCAGAACGAATCAATACTAATAAGTATTTCACAGGTTGCGATACAATTATGAACTTTAAAATGGTTGTCGCGATTCGTCGAGAACTCAAATGTGTAAAATATTTTTTCAGAAATGCCTAAAAAGAATTTTTAAGACGTTTACATCTTCCCTTTCGTTGTAAGTATAGTTAAAACCTGTATTTTGTATTTATAGTTTTTAGTTTATATACCTTTATTTCATTATATACCTCGCTTACGTCAGTTTCCACTTTGGTACGTTACTGATGAAAAAAGAACACATAATTATTAAAATGTTGAATGTTCTTGGACGTCCGCCAGGTGATCTTTCAAAATAATCTGCCTTGGACTTGATTTTTGATTTTAAAACACTCGGTGACACAAAATTTAAAGTCAATAGTCTCATTTACGTAAACCTGACTAGACAATTATTATGCGTGAATTTCGTCGAATTTTGACTCAACGAGACTAGACATTAGGAATATTTATGTTGTTTCCGTTTTCTAGATCTATGTGACTCATATATAATTTATTCAGGAATACGTTTAATATCGTATTACAAGATAATGTACCATTTATATAAAAGGAGGAGACCTGACTGACAAACCTTTGCGTATCCCTTTGGACCTAGAAAGCCGCACTTTTTCACAGGTGTTGTATTCAAAATAGTAAACGAGCATTAAAAAAGGGCATTTGAAAATTAATGTTTGAAGGTTTTGAAAGGACTTGAAAATTTGTATGACAGTCCGTCATTTTTGAAACTAGAAGTATTTTTTTTTGGTGAACAATTAAGGAAGAAGAAAGAAAGAAACACCTGTTTTAAATGGGTGAAATCCTGATGTGTTGAAATGGGGTTCAGATAGGAGTTTGTATTAAAATCTTTATTTATGTGGGCGAATCCGCTGGCCGAAGCTTGTAACTATACCGTTGATTGTAATGAATTTATTCGAGGTAAACATCGTCGTGTTACTTCTACGATCACAAAAGCTGTCTGTCATGGCGCGCCTATCAAATTGCGGTTTGTAAACATAGCAGGATAACATACACTTTATAACATTATCTAAATGTGCGAGTACGTCGTTACAGCGACGGTGTAGATTGTGTTAACTAAATGTTATTATTATTGAACGTCGCGTAATATGCATGGTGTAAGATAAAGCTGCGCTCCATATGTGCTCCTGAGCCGTTCCCACGATGCCTCGTCCCCTGCCCCGCGAACACCATGTGGCGACGACCACTAATCGCAGACCCATTCTACTCCCTCAAAATATATCCCGCTATATAATAATAACTGCGAGCGACAAAGCTCTATTTATTCTGGTTCATTTTTACCTCCCGGGTCTTCATATCACATTTAACGCCTAGGGCTTCAGGAGTGACGGCTTGACACTAATTGATAGATGGATAATTGATTAATGAATATTAAGACTTACATGCAATACCGAGGAGCGATGCTAGTTGTTAGTAAAAAATTATAACGGCAAAAGGGGTGAAACATTATTTGAAAATCAAATTTACATACGACGACACGACACGGCATTGAAGGATTACACTCTACGCATGATGATAACAAGAACAGAAGATAAACGTTGTTTATTTATCGTACACTGAACTCCCATGGAAAGTAAATTCCCGAACAATCGAAGCATGTATCCCTCCGGTGTGTGTAGATTTCGCAGATGGCGGACGTGGACCCACAAAAAAGTTGGTTTGATAGGTACCCAATGTACTGTAATGTACGGCTTCGATCAGATTTACGCACGCTACCTGCTTGTGTTTCGTGTCATTTTTCGCAGTTGGTCGTGAAATAATAAAGAACCACTAGAGAAGCCCTTTTTGGCTTGTAAAATGCAGTTATTTTTGCTGCGATGAAGTTAGTTTATTTACTCATTAAGTGGTAGAAGCACATACTTCCATTTTAAATGTTTAAAAAAACAAAATTATAACTTATCTTAAAAGCAATCATCTCTTACTCGATTTAAATGAGTTACATAACTTGACATTCTGAGAACTACTTAGATAGTTAAACAATTTTATTTGGAATTTATGAGGATAAAAATGAGGCTGTTGTTTTATTTTATTTATTATGTTAAATATCTACTTTAATATTATGTAACAAAAATCGAAACAACTTTAGTGTCAACTACCTTTTGCCCGCAGCTTCGCTCTCGTTAATGTTGTCATTCTGGACTAATTATTTTTATTACGTCCAATTCTGTACCTCTGATAATGTGTACGAAAATATTAATTGGTTTAAAGTGTGAAAACGTAACAAAGAAACAAACTTACATATATATATTATTAGATATGGCACGAAAATGAATTTATTAAATTCACCTTTGTGTTTTCATAAAATTAATATTCATTATTTCATTAAAATGAATAGTATTATTTGGGTGAACAGTATTTTATTTATAGACTAATTTTGTGCGTAGACCATTGTCACATTGTAGCGATCAACAAGTTTATTTTAATGCGTGCGCAGTAAAAACTTATTGTGGTAGCAATTATTTTTACAGCCAGTATTTAAATTAATGCCTTATTTACATTTAAATAGTATGAACACTTGCCATTCATTAAATATTTGAATAATTTGTTTGTAACGTTTTTATAACAAAATATGTATCAGCTATAACAGAAAATAATTTTCAGAATATTTTGTGTTAAAGCTAAAAGTGTAATAGCACATCAATTGGCAATATTGTTGTTATTTTACAAACTGGAACTACCATAGATCCACCAATAAGTTCCTCTTCGTTTGACCTCTTTACAAGAAATATGGTTTTCTTGAATTACTACTCGTAGACATACGAGTATATACGCGAACTTTATTCGTTTATGTCGCAAGCTTGTGACTATCTTCATATCGTTGAAATTGTATTTACGATGATGCACCAATGAGTCTTTGGACGTTTTGTCTGTATGGAAGGGCCTGTCTGTAGTATTCCATGGATCAATTGGACCCACCCTTGTATACATCGTAATATAAATTACCTTTGAAAGTATTTAATTTAAGGGATAATTAAGTAGCGAAAGCTCAGACGGCTTTTACACAGTAAACCAAAGGACTATTCGGGGTCAAAGGTTGTTTTTAGACTAGAAATTTTGGCTACATAAATCTTCGTACATACATTTATTCGGGAAGAGAAATTTTTGTATCCCTCTCAAACATATTTAGCATACGCAGGAATTTATGGTTTGGCATTGTTGCACGGAGAAGTGCTGATTTTTTACTATGCAATTATGTTGGCAAGCAAACACATGATGAGAAGTGGTACACCTGATGGGAAGTGGTAATCGTAGCCTATGAGTGCTCGCAACACCATTCATTTGAAAATGTAAATCACGCGTTGCTAACTTTGATATTGGCTCATTTGTCCGGTAATTTCACTAGCTACAGTATTCTTTAAACCGGAACACAGAAGTGTACAAAACACTACTGCTTTATGGTAGAATACATGACACTGAGGTGGTCCGGTGGTACCTAGTCAAGGTTGGCTAACATGTATACGGTCCGCCTGATGGTCACCGTAACATATAAACGATTGCGATACTTGAAGTATCACATGCACATTGCAAGCCCAAAGTATAGGAGGGAAGAAATGAGATGGGAAAACAAGGAAAAGAAAAAAGAAGGTGGCAGATTGGGACTCCGGCACTCGCACTCATCGTGCGAAACGCAACAGTCCTTCCTGAAATTGCCATTACCTCATGCCGATTTTGTGTGAGAGCATAGTACTTCCCATGGAGCCGGCCCATTTGTACTGGAAGGAGCATGGCTCTACTACTACATTATCGAAAAGTCATTTTAAATTTTTTGGACTATTTTACAAGCCGTCTCATTGAATTTCAAATAAAACTATGTAAGTAGTTCTATATACCGCTTCGTATTCCGCAAAAATATGGGCTCTACAAATGGTTAAGATGGGAGTGCACTTTAAAAATTATATTTTTTCTTTTCTCAACTATACTTGCTAATATTATCGTTAGAGCAAAAAAATAAAGACAGGTTGATTGTTTGCTTTGTGTATGGGACGGCACTCGGTACAGTCAGGCCCGAAATATTATACATATGCAGTGAAGTGTGACACCTGACCTAACCCAACACAACAATTGCACTTGTGCTGCTGTGAGGTGACTTCTAGTGATGTACTATAGCAATATACTGTCGATATTTTATCGTTATCCTGGAATACGTTTATCTTCAAATATAGATAAATAATATTTTACGCTTAATCCGTCAATTCTAATTATTATACACTATTTGTCAATTATCATTATTATATAATTATTATAGTCAGATTGACTGTTGTTTTGTAAAATATGTATGATGGTAAGCAGTCACTGCAACCTATGAATTCCTCATAACATATTCATGGTTCTACTCTCTAGACTTTGAAGATTGAATATAATTTCATCAATAACAGTCGTAGTAATTTGATAAAGTATAACAATTATATCTAAGCGTTACAAGGAAGATAAAAATAAATCTTATGCGTTAAAAAAATAAAAACAAGTTATTTAAAAGTAAATAGCAAGTCATTTAATGTTTGTTCGTGCACTCGACACGGCACATCACTAACTTTTTTGTTTCCTAAGTGAGTGGGGTTGACGGGTCGCACAAAAAATGTGTACTCAATGGTGACAACGGAAAAATTTCGAGACCCTTACGGAACAGATTTTTACGTTATTGAATTTCTCGCCCTTACAGAACCTCTTAATGGGCCATAAACAACCTTGCGTAGGCTCAAACTATAAATAACAAATTGACAGCTAAAATTGCGGCGGCCATTACGTCTTTGTTACAAAAAGTGGTTGTCTATGACTGTTAAAATTAATTACCAAGTTCTATATCTGATTATTATTAAAATTTTAAATGTTAATTTTTTTGCAATACTTTAAACAGTGGTTACGATTTTTTATTCTAAAACTTTATGGAGCGTTTCAAAATTTAATAGCTCTGAATTTTAGTACTCTTGCGTTATTATAATTCTACCACGGCACAAGTAGGTTGTTATTGTTGTAGGTTGTTTATATAGTTTTAAACCAACGACCGTTGTGGTGTGTTGGCTGCCTTTACCACCGACGGTCATGGGTTTGATTCCCGCTCGGGACAGATGTTTGAATTGATCTTATAAATATCCGTTTCGGTCTGGTTGTTTTGTCGGTCCTTCCACCATGCCTCGGAGAACATATTAAGCTTCCGGCCCCAGTTGTTATCACATAGCATCTGATAATAATCGTTAACTCTTGATTGGTAATTTGCTCTAATCCGATGAGCTACTGATCCGATGGCAATCGCTCTGTGTAAAAACTAGTAACTTGTCATATCCGGATCAGAGTAATAAGCAGACCCTGGGAAAAATACCGGGATTAATGCTACGAAGAAGAAATTATCTTAAGCTAAATTTTTGTTGATACTGGTTCTCATTCAGCTACCTGAGTTCCGTAGCCCTTTTGAGACGAACCTCTTAAACTTATTTAATAAGACGCAGTGTCTTATATTTATTCATTCAGGTATATAATCTTTTCCTTGTGGCGTTGTGGGTAGCGAGTCTGCCTTTAGTCTCGACGGTTGCGGGTTCGATTCCCGCTCGGGCGGATGCTTGTTAAAATTTCTGTCTCGGTCTGTGGGTGTGGGTCTCCCCACCGTGCCTCGGAGAGCACATTAAGCTGTCGGTCCCGGTTATTATCAATAACATCTGATAATAATCGTTAGCTCTTGATAAGTAAATTGCTCTTATCCAATGAGTTACTGGTTCGCGCTTAGGGTTGCGGAGGTCAGATGGCAATCCCTCCGTGTAAAAACTAGTAACCTGTCAAATCCAGATAAGAGGAATAAGCAGACCCTGGGTACATAAAAATACCGGGAATAATGCTAGGATAAAGAAAAGATAATCTTTTCCTTGTTCATTTAATATTATCTTAAGATATTCTTTTCTAAGAATTATCTGTAGCATTATATATGTTTTAATAAATCTTTTTCCTACATAGTTATTAACACGACCTGCAAACAATGTTGCTAATTTACTATATTATACAGGTTGACAACGTTGTGTCGCAGCGCTAGTGAACCTGCCTTAAGATCCACAGGTCACGGTTCGATTCCTGCTCGGAGTTGATGTTTGTATTGACCATACAGCCATGTGTTCCGTTCTGAATGTGTTGGTGTTTGTAGTTGTGTGTGTGTTTCTGGACCCCCAACGCAGGATATCTCTATCCTAAATGGGGCCGTTGAGTATGTAGCGTTTATTATTATCGGCAACATTAATAATATTATATGAAGCAAGTCGACGATTTTAAATTACAATCGCCTTGATTTGGAAAAAGTATTCCCACTACTTTTACATCACTAAATATTTATGCAATTAAAATTTCATTTATTTCGTGTTTTTCAGTACCTTTGATAAAACATGCAGTCACGCTATTAAATACCATCTATATCGTGAAAAATTCTTACATCACACTAGGGTATCATCATCACATACGTCTATACCGTAAGAGGCAATGGCAAATTCATCAGATGGGGCCCTCCCTCCTTCAAAATAAAGAAGCTCCACCACTGGCATAGTATTTATTTATATCTAAATCACTATGTGAAGTATGCAAGTAATGATACTACAATTACTTGATTTTCTAGTAATCATTAATTCTGAGCATATTGAACTGAAATCATAATTTTGGTTTTGTATCAAATTTTAATAAATGTTAGTCTCCTGTCCTCACGGTCCTCTCTGACCGGCGGGACTTTTCCATCTGGGGACCCGTGGCATTTTGCCGTCTTGCCACCCTATTGTTACACCACTGCATCATATCGAGCATTTTTACAGCCTTTTTTATGTATTACGGTTCTGTGGATTAAGAAAAAATATTTATCTAATCACTATAGTACTTACTCCGTGATCGTGGATAATCGAAAGTTCAGGAAATGACACAGCATTTAATAAGGTAACTTAAAACTACTTTTTATTTTATGTGCAAGTGTAAACTGTCTTAATGCTGTATTTAGGGAAATATCGTATTTCAAAATCTAAATATAATACGTAATTTATATATTACGTATATAAATGTTTATTTTGCCGGGATATACGATATTATAAGCCTCTACACCAGCAATTTTATAAAATATAAGCTATCAAGTCATATTTCGTAAGAACGACAGTAAATAAAATCTTTATTTTGTGAAATGCGATCACGTATTTGCAGGCGGATCTCTTTGATTATACATGTACGTGGGCTGATTTTCTGTACGAATCGGAATCAAATGAATTGTTAGTACATAAAGTGCTTTGGCAAAGTTTTATGTATGATGCAATGACGATGTAATATATTAACTGAGATGGGGTATTCCGTAAATCAATCTGAATTATCAAAATGTCATTCACGTCCATGTACTGAACATTAACACGTTTAAGAGAGGTTTATCTGGCACTAAAGTAGTACTCATATTGTCTTCATTTTCAATTCATTGTAATTTAACTAATAGCATTTTAAACACAACTTTAAGTATCGCATTTATGTATTAAGGTAAATGTCGAAGATACAGGGTAATTTTTTTATCTAAATTGTATATATTTTTGCCGATTGTGATGATCATAAATATATAATTGAAGTAACGTACATATCTCAGGTATCTAAAGCACCGTCTTTGCCAGTAGAATTATTTTGTTGTACAACTCTCGAAAGGATCGTTTCGGTGGATAATTCCAACGATTAATATGCGCTCAGAGCGCTTCTTCAATTCCCGATGGGATCCTTAGCGGTGGTTCCGCTTGATAAGAGTAGGAGGCGTCTTTAAGAAGTCTTATTTTCACAATCGCATCTGAGTGCTCAAGGTAGTATAAATAGTCCAATTTCTTAAAATACATATTGAGGATGTATGTTTATTGAAAATATTAGTTTGAGTTAATTTTTATTTGTATTTTCTCAAATAATTGTAGTTCTTTAATTGTTGTTTTAAAGGCTAGTATGCATAGGCGACAGCCAGGGAAGTAAATTTTAACGGGGTGCTTTAGCAGATCCACACTCATTAAACCGCTAGGACACGGGTACAAGGATACTAAGATTCACCTTATCTATTTTATATTACTGTGCTCCACTACTTACTATACTATGTATCCGAGTTATATTAACATCTGTTTGAAGATTAGAACGACGAAACAGCGAGAATTCTTTTGTTTTATTTCGTAGAAGCGTCAGAGGTCGAGTCTGGCATGTGAAATGGGCGCTGGCGCGGTTTTTGTAAAGCCGAACCCATCGGGCTTACCGAAAACAAATGTTCGCTAGTCATTGTCTCCAATTCTTTGTAAACATATTACATTCTATACATGTATTCTCTAACTATTATTTGTGTTGTGTCAAATGTTTATTTTCATGCACCTAGCTCGGGTAACGCGGTGTCTCGAAAACATGTGTATCTTATGATTTTCTGTATGATGTACAAACACATCTGCATAAATACACATTAAGAGGCGGCGCACGTTTTATAATAAACATACGGCTATAGCCATCTATGTGTATGTAAATGCATGACGTACGTTTTCCAGGAGGTGTACAATGCACTTTTATAGTTCGACAGACGCTCGCACTCACCGCAATAGTGATGTGACATACTCGATGACACTACGTTACAGGTGAAAATGTTTTTTTAAACGAGATTAAATTTCACGAACTCAGAAAACATCATTGCCTACCATAGGCTTACTGGATATGATATGAGATAAAATTATATCCTAATACACAAAAAGTCAAATAATTATTGTCGGACACAGTAACTTTTTTAATCTACTAACTATATAAAATAATTTATAAAAAATAACACAATATAATATTTTAAGATTTAATTTTAATTATATATAAATATTATGAAGGATGACATATTTTATAAAAAATAATTTATGATCAAATTTAAAAACTATCGATAACGATAAAAAAAGAATCGATTTTAAATATCGTACACTAATAAATTAAGAACGACAGCCGGCTGAGACCGCAAATTGTTAGTCCGGTCACGAACTTCCCTAAATGCGTCTCGTAGTATTGTCTCGAGATGGCTCACTGTTAGGACATTGAAGCTTTCTTTTAGAGCTTTAACGACTAGGAGCACAGATTACTACGAAAAGGACTATACTTTGAAAACAAAAAAAAATAAACAATGTTTTTGCCTTTATTTAAAAATTATTAAGTGGAGTAGAATAGATGTATAGTTTAAAAAAAAATTATATATAACAATTTGAAGTTGAAGACCATTGTGGTGCATTGGTAGCGAACCTGGCTGAAAACTGTTAAACACTGATGGCCACGGGTAGAGGCTTCGAGATCGGCTCAGATTTTTTTATTGATCATACAGACTTATATTCCAGTTTGGGTGTTTGTGTGTGTTCCCGGACACAGGTTATTGATATATCAATGGTTTTAGTATATAGTGCTTATTTACTTATAAGATATGTGTATCCATAAAAATGATGATCTTTCATAATAATGAGGCAGTTTTATATGTTTTTTGTGTACATTATATTATAGAAATACGCAAAAAAATAGCAATACGGACAAGAACATTTTTCCACTTATTAGCATTTTGATTGATTAGCCCTATCAGGATGTTGCGTGCTTAAATATACCATTTGTTACAATAATTAAGCTTCTTAGATAATCTTAACAATTTATTTTTTTACATATATTATTATTGGGTGTATAATTTTTTATTTAAATTACGATTCTTTATTATGTGGTAAAAATTAAAGAGAATTTTGTTCATGCTGATATCTAGAGCCAAAAAATAGATGTGTATTACAAATGATAAAATTTAACTAGTAGTACAAGTACCCTTCTTATGATGTTAGAATCTTTGTATTTATATACGTGATGGAGGAAGTGCTATTCAGTTCATTGCTGGTTGAATGTTAAATAAGGTTACTTTTAAAAATTAATCTTCTTGTAATTCAGCCCATATCGAATAGACGAATACATCTAGTGGGTTAGAGAAGCCATCTTGACCTTGTTATTTGATAGGTAGAGAAAATATACTAAAATTTTTCATGTTAGCATTATAAAGCAATCGAAGACTTCTAAAAACTTCTAGATATTTGAGTGTCTGAGGTCCAAACTTGAATCCCGCCTGTTCCATACTTTTCCTTCCTACAAAGAAAATCACTATTTATACCAAGTTAGGTCAAAATTGGCGTATGGCCTTTTAAAAATAAAAAGGAGTAAATGGTGATATATATTTTTTTATCGGTTCAATAGAGTCTGGAAATGCAATTGTTTTTGTGTTTAAGGTTCACGGAAGTTTGCATAAACTTTTTTTTTTGGAAAGGTCAGTTTTAATCGTTCAAAGAAGTTTAATGTACTTGTAGCTCGAGCGGGCGGAACTGCGCTTAGCTCATTAATAATAATCTAACAAAGCGAACTGTATTGGAACTCGTTTAGAGTCGCTACCTTCCTCATGTTGAGACACGAGGTCGGAGTTCTTCCGGGTGACGTCACCAAGAATTAGAGATGATTATTTTGCCATAGTCATTATGTATTTAAAGCGAACGTTTTTTTCACATCGATCTTAGAGATATAATAACTTTTGATCTATGAGTAATTAACAAAAGGTTATAAGATACTTCATTTTGATGGAAGTTAACGTTAGTTATTTTTGGTTCCGTAATATAAATAAAGGAATCTTTTAATATCAATTGTTCTCGAAAACTAAGTAAGCTCCGTCTGCGTTTTCATGACATTTGACATAATAGATCTTGGTGATGCATTCATATAGCGCTCTTCGATAGCTGGTTACATTCATGTCAGAATCAGTTTGGTACTAAAATAAATATATTTAAATTAACATATTGTGTGTAATAGCAACACCTAAACATAGTCTTAATGTAACAATATTCAATTTCTACAATTTTAATTATTTAAATTAAACCGCATTTATTATCCGGAACGTGTGTATATTAGAATATAGTATATATACTTTATATTATGTTATTTAAATGATAGTTCGGAGCCCTAATTTGCAAGTCTTATACACTATTTATTGCTTTTTATTAGGTATTTAAGGAATATTTTTTATTTTCTTCTTTTATATTTCTTTGAATCATTTATCATTCAATTAAAAGCGTTGTACTTTGAATTGGTACTGTGGCAGTTAAAATGCCAGATGTATGTATTGTCACGTTATAGAGAATGAATACATGAAAATAGGCTTTCAGTCTGGTTGCTAGGTTTGTAGTTTACCTTCAGTGCGTAGGAGAGCACGTGAAGTGCTCTTCACTGTCGTTATCACAGAAGATTGATATCACACTTCTCATCAAAAATGGTTTACATCATAAGATAATATATATATGTATCCCTGAATAATGAAAAAGGTGTAGTCTTTAAGTAATTATGTAAATCCCTCCTCCTTTGGGCTTGAATTTTTTTAAAAGATAACTACGCCAGTTTATGTATGAATCGGTTTATGTAAATTATATAAGTGTTATCATTATACATTATGTAAATGTAGCACAATGTAAAATTATAATGACTTGCGTTTCTTTACACATAGATAACTATTTATTAATAAAACATCGTATTGTTAAAATGATTATTCATTCATTCAATCTATACATAAGTACATTACGGATATAGAATTTGCCTTTGACATTTTCTTATTATGTACCTTTCAAATATAATTATTATTATAGCAAACAATAAGTTGTATTTACCCTTACATACTATAAAAGTATTTCAAGATACCAATTTTAAGAAAGCAAGTGAACAACATCAAAATATTATAGTTTTAATGTTAAGTTATGTAAACTAAATCGAAATAAACCCCAAAAACGTAACAAAAATACTGGTGTTTATTGTTTATTTTGAAGACTCTTTTATGCCACGACGGTTGGCAAACAAGCATACGGTCAGCCTGATGGTAAGCTGTTACGGCAACCTAGGAACGCTTGCGATACTTGAAGTATCAAATGCGCGTTGCCAACCCAAGGAATAGGAGGGAACGGATGAGAAAGGAGCAGAAGGAGTCGAAGATTAGGCCTCCGGCGCTCTCACTCATCGCACGAAACGAAACAGTACTGTTACTTTACGCCGATTTGAGACTCAAGAAATTAGATGTAATTTAATCTTTAAAATTACTATAAAACTATTACGACTTAAATGTATATTGTTAGTAGAGACAGGGCAGATAAGAACACCCATTCGACACATCCTTATTCCAAGGACAATTGCCGGCGAATCGACAGCCAAATGCTAATTCATACGCCACGGTGAATACCTTATGTGAACTTATAAAAAAAACATAGAACACTGTAACTAAGAACATTTCCATACTTATAAATTTAAAATCGCCGTAGTCAAATAGACTAATCGCTGTACAAACATTTCTAGAATTTAATATTCATACTAAAACAGTGGTATTTTTCAAGACGCTAATAGCCAGGTGCGCTCATTGGTCTGTAAACGATCTGTGGTTTAAGCAATTTTAGGCAATGTCAGTGAATTGATGGGTGACCGTACAGTTGTATATCAACTGAGCGTCTATGCCTCAGAAGACACGTAACAATTTATTTCTGACTGTTAGCAATTTGATAATACTCGATAAGCCAAGTCAGAGGCCGAACCAGTCAGTAACCGAAATCAGTAACCGAATAATTATGACACTGGGTTGGCCACATGTCAATAAGAAGATAAAAGTGTTAAACAAGCAGGTCCAATGGAAAGGTATATAGGTCATGATCACATTAACACCAGCAGCGTTACAAGGGTAGGAGGCGGAAAAGGGAGAGATCAAGTGCGGTGGGAATTGGGGCCACTGCTCGTACAAAACGCATTAAGCAACAGACCGGATACGGCAACGTCACGACGATTTTCTGTAAGAGGGGAAGACCTATTTACCCAATTTCTGTTTGGTTTTACCACTAAATAAAAAAATAGAATCTTAAATCGGTAATAAATACATTACAGTCATAATACTATAATTCATTCACGCAGTAAGTAGGTACTAGACGTCCATTAATAACACCTGAATTCACTAAACAAAGAAAGCAAATTAAAATCGGATTGTTGGCAACCGCTGTACTCGTATCCGCCAAAAACAAAGCCCTTGACCTTCTTGATCCGAGTTTATGTGACTTAAAAATAAGAGTAGCCGTGAACTCGGTTATGAGCTCTTGAGTACATCGTTGCATATACGAGAGACTCGTTGTCGCAAGCCGGTCGGCCTTCAGTGCTCCACAAGGCTCCTTTGTGTTCCGTACATCAAAGTACGGGCTGTTGTGCATAATGACGTATATGTCATTCAATTTAGGAAGAGTGCTCGTTCAGTGCCTAGAATGGAGATGGGTTTCATTATACCCATGGTACATTATGCTCCTGCACTAAATCTGTTAATGGAATTAATACTCTGTTCGAAGAAATTGTAGTGCCTTCTATAAAATAAATCAGCTTTACTAACGGATCGATTTCAATAGTTATAATACATTTTTGCGTAAACAAGTAGTTTATAATTTGCGTACAAATATAATAAACGTTGAAATAGGACGAGTCAAGTGTTTTGCGTTACCATATTTATATGTATACCACTCGGGCCAATTAATTATGAAAAAGTCCTTTGTCTCTACTTATAAGTCGGTTCTTGGAATCTCAAGGCACCAATTAACTTTTGGAGCGGGATGTTGGAACAGCGGCTCTTTGTTCCTGACGAAAATTTGGCACGTCTTGGCTATTTTCGTAAATCAGATAATATTAACTCATATAGTCCGAATAAGGCGCTTTTTTATAGCGTATGTATATAGGCTAAATTATCTTTACGAACTAGAACGGTTATGATATCCTTGTTCAAAGATAAAGTATCTCATCTCGTTTTATAACTATCTAGAACAGAAAAAAATAAGACGTAAGGTTTCTCAAAGATGTGGCAAATTGGAAATGTTTTTAGTTTTAAGTATCTGCAATTCTTGCATTTTTCGCCTTTACGAGGAGGTATCAAAGAGAGCCGCGAGCGAGAACCAGTTTTTAGTATTCCTTTTATTTAAATAATAGCGCCTAAGGCGAGCTGTCGAGCAGATATTTTTACAATTCTCTAGACGACTAATCGACTAAATTATATGCAAATAGCGTAGGGTTTTTGATGCTTGTTGCTCATTACATACATTGTTGCTGATGCGTGTGTATAAACACGATTTATGCATATAATAAACATAGTCTGTTTACTAACACATTTTTAAACTATAGAATCTTATTACTCGCATTTTTAAAGTTAAAACAATTGATAAACATTTGGCAGCATCGTACAATTCACAGAAACAATTAGTTGCCTATCAAGTTTTTGTCTTGGTTTACACACATTAAAAATGATCACAGCGATCGCTCTATAATTTCATTGTCTTTGTAGAGATTTAAAGACCTCGCGTCATGATATTTTAGGTTTTTTAATCGAATTCATTTGGGGCATGGCCGTTTTAGAATATTTGATCGTTTATTCTTGAACCTTGAAATGTAAATAATATTGTTGAAGATTCATATGAAGTGCAATATTATGTATATTTTTGGAAGAAATAAAAACGATTTACTTAAATTAAAGTGAGCATATTGTTACTATAAATACGTTGGTCGGTAATGAAATCAGCATCGTAAAATATTTCCAATATCGCGTTTGTTTATAAAAGTTTAACGACCCCATTATGCTTTAATCGCGTCGCGACGTGGCCCACGATCGCCAGAAATATCTTATAAATATTTGTTTAGTAGTTGCGAAATAGTTCGATGAAAAGAAACATGACATTATCAAACAATATGGTGCTTCGAGCGATACATATTTGTGAGTTGTTGGATTTTACGACCTGACCCAATTGAAATTGATTGACCTGAAACAATTGAATTGATGTTTTATAAAAGACAGCAAAAAAGGAGGTTCTATTTGTGATGCGTATGTCTTTATTTTTTATGTAGGTACCTATGTCCGACTTCTCGCTAACCGCTTGATCTTTAAGGATGTTTTAAATCATACTGGAGTTAGATCACGAAGAGATTTTATATAAATTCTATCAGAGTCAGGGCCCTCCCCTGATCTCAGGAAAAAAGTATAAGAGCGAATTAGTCGTGATTACTCGACGACCTATTTTTATGTAACTTTTTCTTTTGCGGCTATTTATAATTTTTTTAATTCAATCGTCTCATTACTAAAATTACTAAATGGTTTGCTCACTTGTTTGCCTTTTTTTAACAAACGTCAAAACGTGACTATGAAAAGTTGTTAAAAGAATTAAGTATACTTATTATTAATATTAATTCAATATTATCTTATAAACACAAATTTAGGTTTTTAAGCCCCACAAAATATTCGCAGAACGTGATTCTTTATGTTGAAAGTAAAATTTTAAGATGTATATCGTAAAACAGCTTTTAGCGGATCGCGGTCAAATAAGGTTTTTGTTATTTTATTGAATTAGCACAATTTATTTAAGGACACGTTAATAAACCCTGATGTTTTCTTTGTCGAAGGTAACAAAAATAAAACGAAATGAGAAACAAGCACATGCTAAGTAGTTGCCAAAGGGACGATTTTAGAAGTAATTATTAGATGCCTAAAAAAACTTTGCATTGATAATAATATGCCTATAACAATAAACATTGTAAGTTAGTTTGGTCAATTATAGGGAAGAAAATTGTAGATTTCTAAAAATATTTTTCTCCATTGATACCTTGACATTGATATTTAATGCGTTGATTCTAGCTTGATAGTATTTCTATCATAGTTGAGAAACATGAAACAAGCATGAAAGCATTTAACGCAGCCGTCCACCAGAAAATAGCAGGGGGAGAATAAGAAAGAAAACAAAATGGATATAGGAGAATAAGAAGATTTGGGTCATTTACATCTTAACTTATATTATAAATGCGAAAGTTAGTTCGTTTGTGAAGCTTTCACGCTTTAATCGCTGAACCGATTATGATGAGTTTTGGTATTATATAGATAGAAACGTGGAGACGGTTATAGGCTAGTTGTGGGGTGAAATAGGGTATGCAGGTTTGTATGGAAACATTTATTTCTATTGTAATGAAGGTGACTCAAACAATTGCTATTTACGCGGGCGAACCCGTAAGCAAAAACTATCAATATATACGAACGTGCGAACAAATGTAATATAAATTTATTAAAAAGGATTGGCGAAACCCCATCGCCCGCTGTTGGGATAACCTCTGTCACAGCAGAGATTATTCCACCAGTGCAATCTGTCACACTGGTGGTAGGTTGTAGGTGTCTTTTGTTGCAAGAGGCCGGCTAGGTAGGTACCACTGCAGTGTCATATATTCTGCCGCCAAATAGTAGTGCTTAGGCATTACTGTGTTCCGGTTTGAAGGGCACTGTACGCTAGTGAAATTACTGGGCAGACGAGATTTAAGAACCAATATCTCGAGGTTGGCAACCCGTGAGTGGCACCCACTAATGGTGTTGCAAGCGCTCATAGGCTACGGCAACCACTTACCATCAGGTGGGCCGTATGCTTGTTTGCCAACTTGTACCATAACAAACCGAGAAGTATGTAAAGATAATACCAGTACTGAATACATTATCTGGTTCTGACTGTTGCCTTTTTCGCTATCATAACATTATAGACGTCAGTTGATACGTTAAATATAACCTTTAAAGTATTAGTTATGCAAGTAAATTCGTAATGGTATAGCGTTTTAGTGGCATAGTTAAACGGCTCTTGAAATTCTCTTATGTAACGCTGGTCATAGCGTGACTGACGCCATTTGTATTCAATAAATATTTGACCACATTTCATAGATTGCATCATTATTACACTATAAGAAAATTAACTTTACCAACATTTAACCCGAAGTAAGACCATGTCATCACTAGAGTTCCATAATTTAATGGTTCATATTTGATTGTTTAATTTTTTTTTATTTACAACCAATATTACAACATGTTTACAATTCAATACTTACTGTATTTACAAATAATTAAAACTGTACAAATCATGTTCCCCTTTGTATCGCAATCTGGATTCTTTGGGTGAAAAATGAATCAGCCCTTCTGTCACCCGTGGAAGCAATAAGTCAGGGTGTAATATCTTTTAGAAATTGTTTCGAACTAACGCTCCATGGCCCAAGTGTTTCTACTGCAAACGATACACAGATGTAATTTAGAATGAGCGACGAATACTTACGCCACTTACAGAATTCGGCTTTTCCGCAGCGGCTCCCACTTCTAACACCAACTTCCTGAACTGAAAGTTGGCCCATGTGTCAACGCAAGTGGCGCCCAACAAAGGGCCCGTCCCCTTTCCTAGGGAAACAGCGTTAAATCATCAGGTCTCTTCCCATCTTCTCGACTAATTTCACATGGCATGGATATTCATGGATGGACATGGATTATGAGATATTTGTCGACTTGGTTCGGCCTCGCAAGAGGCATACTGAAGATGGAGTCAACTTTGAGCCCCCACGAGATCTGTCCCTTTTTCACGTTGGCTCTGTAGGTCCAGCAATACACATTCAAACTCAATATGCACCAAGTGCTTAAAGGAAGTTGGTTAACGACAAAATCAGTCGGACATTATCATGCAACTAAAGTTTAGTAAGGCTATTAACACGCTTTTTATCAAGTCAGACAGCTTCATTCGAAGTAATTTGTATGAACTTGGTGTTAGTATTGATGGTTGGTCAGTTGCGTCTGTGTTGTATTGGGACAGTTAATAGAGGCACATGGAAAAACATTTTGGCTCTACATTGCAGGAGAGGCTCTAGGAGCGGATTTAACTTCAAATTCTCCTGGACTTTCACTCTTTTAACGGCCGGGTCTCAGAACTCCGTCTTACATCTAGATGACACTACGAGAAACCTAAAATACAGCAAAGACATCGCTTCGGTCTGTAAACAAATTGACACTCATCCTTCTTAAAACGAAAATTACTTTGATTTCGGCTTAAAATTATAAAATCTTTCGAAATATTAAGGTATGGGATTTACCATAATTATTTTTAACGATAATTTATGACATATAATATAATTGAATCACAAGTTTCGTATAAGGTTAATAGTCAAATAAAAAGTAAATAAGCATCACGTTTATGAATATTTATTGGTATAAAACATTATAATTCTTTTGGGAATTAAAATATGTTTTCGTAATGTTTTCTTGATTAAATTAGACCATTCTGAACGCCGGTACGATTCCCGCTCGAGGTTGAAGTTTCTTGTGACGATTCAAATATGTATTCCGATCTTGTTGTGCTTGTGTTTGTGTGCGTGTTTCCAGGTGCTGATTTTTTTTTGTAAAACAATGCTAATAAGTTGGTAAACAAGCATATGACCCATTTGATGAAAACGAAACCTATGAGCACGTGCAACTCCATACATTTCCAGGTCACGCATTGCCAGTCTTGAGATATTGGTTCTTAAATATTCATTGCCTAGTAATTACATTAGTAACACTGCGGTGGTAACAACCTCTTAGCCGACCTCTTGAAAAAAAGTAGTACGAACCCTAATTCATTCATATGTTTTTAAGGTTCCGTAGCCAATGGCAAAAACGGAACCCTTATAGTTTCGTCATGTCCGTCCGTCCGTCTGTTCGTCTGTCCGTCCGTCCGTATGTCACAGTCATTTTACTCGGAGATCATTGGCTCTATCTATACGAAATTTACTAAGTAGATGCATTCTATGAACCGCACAACGATTCTGTTATGAAATCTTAAAATATATAACAATTAAGGGTAGCAGTCTATACATGTAACTGAGAGTTGAAAAAAAAAAATTCAACGTATGTCAACGTGTGAGATATTTTTGGATAGGTCTTTCAAAATGATAACGAGGATTGATTTTGACTTTTTTCATTAAGTCCGTAGTTGTTGAGATATTAGCTCCTAAAATCATAAAAATTGTGTTCCCCCCTCTAGCTTTTGAACTATGGGATTTAAAATTCTGGAAAAATTTGAGCTTATAGGAAATCAAATAAAATTTCAACCACATTTGGTTTGAAGAAAGGTCTACAAATTTTAGAGATATATAAGTTTTTCCCATAACTTTGTTTTTCATATAACTTTTAATAATTACTATGTAATTACCAAATTATGTTTGCAGTCGATTTTAATTCGTTATTATTTTTAAAGGCCTAAAGATTCTTCATAACCAAGCTGCGGAACCCTTTAGTTTCAACTGTGGGTGGTCCACAACGCACTTGACTGCTAATTATTTATTTTATATATTGATGTTTCGAAATGAGATGGCAGAATATTTCATATTTAAATTATTTATTGATTGAGTCATACTGATATTTAAATTATTCGTCTTACTTCCGTTGTAATGACACTTATGCATAGAATGAACATGTGCTCAGCATACTGTACATTTGCACGATCTTGTGAATCACTATAATGCACTTAATAGACGAAATAATAAGAAAAATATTATGTTACATTGTAGTCAACATCGAAATGGAAACGAGTTTTAATGCGTCTGAATTTTCCCTTATTGTGAAATTTGCATTCCTAAAATATAATAATAAATAAATAATTAGCATACACGATCTCAGGGATATATAAAACAACTATATTTGTTTCATATATTTTTTTTAAAGGAGATAAATATAATTTACAATTTAATACTATCTATATTCACAAATAATTAAACTTTATACCATTTTATAATTTTTATCAAGTCAGTCCTAGTGCACGCTTATTTAATAGAGCAGTAAGAGTACCATTAGTAACGATTTTTTTAAAGTATTGGTAATGCATAAAACTTAAAACTTTAAACTGTAATAGAGCCCAAAATTCTCGCTTTAACGAAATCTGCCTTTATACCGTTTGGTAAAATGATGCTTGGAGTACGAAGACTGTGCTTCAACCTTTTGTGCTGAGAGAAGCATGGCTCTAGTCTGTAGTAGAGCACAAATGGGCCGGCTTGACCGTGAAAGTACCACCCTCTCACAGAAAATCGGCGTCAAGTAACAGTATCATTTGGTACTGTTGCGTTTCGTGCGAGGAGTGAGAGCGCCGGAGGCCCAATCTCTCACCCCCTATGTTCCCTTCCTTTTTTTTCCTTCTCATCCTGTCGTTCCTTGGGTTGGCAACGCGCTCATAATATTTCAAGTATCGCAAGCGTTCCTAGGTTACGGTGACCGCTTATCATCAGGTACGTCGTATGCTTGTTTGCCAACCGTCATGACATAAGAAAAACCATCTTACCATCAAGCAGGCTAAAAACCTATTCTATCTACCTTTGATATCAGAAGTTTACTACTCTCTGCAAAGCAATTTTGAATTAAACACACAAAATTACCGGATGATGGTCTGCCCCATTTAATTGAGATGTTCTGTGATCACATTCTGCTTATTAAATCTATGAAGTTACGATTGTGTGGGGTGGTGGTGATTGTGTGTATTGATATTGTAATTTTAAATTTTTTTTTACTTATAAGGTAGGCAGGCTAGGTAGGTACAACCATTAGTGTCATATTATATTTTACCGCAAAAAAATGTGTACAATTGTTGCATTATTATGTTCCGATTTGAAGGACACTGTAGCTAGTGAAATTACTGGGCAAAGGAGAGTTATTTAGCAACGTGTGAGTGACACGTATAAAATATTGGTGTTGGAAGAACTCTCCATCAGATGGGTCGTATGGCTGCTTAACGACTTGTCGCATAAAAAAAAGTTTTAAATCTACCAGGACCTGACTTATTTTAAATAGGGAAATACATTTTTGATTAAATTTGTTCTTATATGTACATAATACACATACATATACTTACATACTTTTTATTAATGGAAGGAACTCGTCCTGGCACAGTGGCAGCTGATACATCTAATAGGTCATAGGCCGGTAGTCAAGAGTTCCATTCCCGCATGAGTCAGACGTTTGTATTGAACATACGGTTAACTGTATTGGTCTTCATGGTTGTGAATGTGTTTATGTGTATTTCCGGGCCCCTGAATATTTAATTCAAAATGTAATCATTTACGGTAGACAGTGAACAATCTAAAACAAAGTCTGCTAAGTGATTCTGTCTGTATAATTAAGCTAATCTCGAAAAGCACTAATGGCTTTTGATTTAGTTTACATTAGATAATAGGCCATTACTTACAAAAGGTTTTAGCAGAAATTACTTAGAAATTAAGGGATTATTTGATATTAGTTTAAGACGGGAACTTCGTTCCGTGCGTTACAGTTAGTTGCTATAAAAAGTATCAAATGTCATTCTCTAAGGTTCGATCAAACGAGTTATTCTCATACTCAATAACATCAAGATCAGGGGGTTTACCATAAACCTGCATGCCTCTGGTGTTGCAGATGTTCATGAGCGGCGGTGATCGCTCAACATCAGGTGAGCCTCCTGCCCGTTTGCCCGCTGTCACATAAAAA
The DNA here is from genome assembly GCA_023373885.1 of Hestina assimilis. NCBI lineage: Eukaryota > Metazoa > Arthropoda > Insecta > Lepidoptera > Nymphalidae > Hestina > Hestina assimilis. The sequence continues at coordinate 6,788,549 of CM041755.1, read as the reverse complement.
CAACTCTTCTGGGTCGCTATTTCGTACCACGACATAATTATATATTTATACGTCATGGTCATATAAAATCGGAATCGTTTTACGGCCACAATTGAATTGGATTGATTTGGTCGTCAATTGAATCGCAATAAGAGTTCATGGTAGGCCCGCAGTTTAAACTTTTATTTGTAATATAGTGACACACATGTGACATACAGAGCTATTTACGGCTTTATAATATTATTGGAGATGTGGTTTTAGAATAATTTTAAACGGATAACAATAAACATAAATTAATTATACAGCTATTTAATTAATTATTTGACTGTCGAAGTAAACAAATTACATGTTTAAATCAGCGTTGGATGTCGGTGCATCTATAAATAAGTATAATATTAATGTGGTTGTCGAACGTTATGGCATGTTGGTAATCTGCCTTGAGTCTCTACGGTCGCGGGTTCGATTCCCGCTCGGGGTGGATATTTTTATTAATTTTATAAAATATATCTGTCTCGGTCTGGGCGTTTGTCCTTGGTCCTTGTGGGTCTCCCCACAGTGCCTCGGAGAGCACGTTAAGCTGTCGGTCCCGGTTGCTATCACAGCATCTGGTAAAAATCAATAACTCTTGATTGGTAATTTCCTCTTATCCAATAAGTTACTGGTTCGCAGTTCGTTCCTTAAAGTTGCAGAGGTCAGATGGGTATCGCTCTGTGTAAAATGACGCTTCTAATCTAAAAATTATTACATGATATTGCAAAATGGTTATCCCAAATGATAGTGACGTAGCGCGTGAATTTGAATGAATCTGCTATTTCTTTATTTATAAATGCGTAATCAATAATCATCGTGTCACTTTTATCTCATTATATTAAATTAAATATGACTAATCATATTTACAAGTAAGTAAATTTGGTAAAATTTAGTTAATACGTATTTTCAGCATTGGGAATAAAGCTTATCTATTTCTTATGACTTATGGATGATTCATTTGTCGATAAATATTTGAACGTCGTCATTCTTTATTCATTCTTAGAAATAAAACAATTTAACGAGAATTTTAAGTATATTTATTATACAATAACTAGCTTCTACCAGCGGGTTGGCCCGCGTGAATTTTAATACAAACTTTGAACCACCTTATAAACCCTTTAATATTCCACATATTAGAAAATGTTAGAATACGCGTTTCTTTATACGATTACTTAAGGGCTATTATACGAATTAAAAATATTATACAAATAAAAAATAAAGGCTTAAGTTATTGATAATTTATAATTATCGAGATTACTATCTCGATAATTGTGAATTATTGAAGGTGCCAAAAATGCCATTAATATTTTACTGACTAAGACGAAAAGCTATTTAAGAGTTGACAACTGATTATACTACCGTACGTGTGAGCCGGAACACCAATACGGCCTCGTCTGTGCCTTACAGGAAGCTACTGCTTCCGAGCGGAAGTCTGCGACGGGGCGCGTCATTTCCGCAAGCCAGCCGACATTGCTTATCAACGCTGATTATGGGGTATTCAACTTTCGCAGGTCTATCAAGATTGCAAGATTACATGATAAAATGTATGTTTAGGTAAGGACGTTTACGATAAGATACCGTCAAATTAATTTAAAAATGAACAGATATCGTACTCGTATCGTAGGTAGTTCATGCTACCTTTTTCTAAATAGAATTTTATTCATCAATCCGATTTAATAAATATTTTGCGTTAGACAACCGCTTTTATTGAAGAAGGTGACTGGCTGTATAACATAGTGCTCCGATCTATTGGATTGGATACGGCCGAATTCAATATGCGATCTCAATCCATTTTTACCAGTCTTAGATTGCATTTGCGAAAGGGTTCAATAAACTATTTTTAGATTCTAATATCAACCCAAAAATACCATCGCCTATCACAAGGTTTTAGTCCGGATTCGGAAGGTCGGCTCATTTGGATCAATTTAATATTCATTCCTAAGTTTCTGTTATAAAGGTAAAGATCGGAGACCAATTTGAAGATTGAGCTCAACCTTAGATTGATTCCTATCTCAGTTCGAAAATTTGATATTAAAACCTGCCGATAAACGTCGCGAAGATAGGAGTTAATCATCATAAGTGCAGCAGTGGTGCGATGGCGTCGTGAATCGGGGTACGAAACGGGTACCTATTGTAGTTTAAAATTCAAATGTAATTCAGGTGAAATCATAGGGCACAGTTAGTTATCTAGTATATTTCGGATATTAGATATGCACTACTCCTTTTAATTTTAATGTGTTTAATAAAACCAATTTACTCGCCTAAGCTCTAGGTCGAAGGTGATCACAGGTAGCTAGCTCCTAAACTTTGAGGATTTCTTACCTATTTTCTAAACCTGTCGAAATATATAAGACATTAGTCGGTTAAAATAGTTAATACTATAATATTTATTATTTTAATAGTATGTAGTGCTCGGTCAGATTTAAATCCAAGATCGAGCTCCGCCACATTACCAACGATGATTAATACCTACATATTATTTACGTATTATTTTTTAATTGATATATGATTATGCACTTGTAACTATGTTATACAATTGGAATTTTACAAGTAATGGAGACGGAAGCCAGCGTTATTTCCTATCGCCCTCAATCTCGACTATGTAGTCGGAAGAGAAGGGAGTGTTTGTATAAAATTAAATTAATGTTACGAAAGTAACTGAGTATTTTAAAATACATGACAAATCACAAGAAATAAGAAATAATATTATCAAATATTAAGAAATCTTTTTTTTTGTGTCGTAACATCCTTGAATGTAATTTTTTTGTTTATTTCTTATGGAAAGCAGTACATAACTGAGACTGGGCCCTGGACCTACGATCTTTTTAGCACCCGTGGCATCACTGTGTGTGCCACCTAAGATAAATGGTTAGAGAAAAAGAAGAAAGAGGGGGAAATGTAAATGAACTGAGCAGCAGGAGTTTGGGCCTCGGGCGCTTTCATTAAAAGTAACGCAACAATATGAATACTTGTAGGTACTTCACAACTTTGCCACGATAGTTATTTCATTATTTGGAAACGGGGTGGCTTAAATAAGTCTTAATTTAATAAAACGACTTGGAACACCATTATTGTGCATCACTATAGAATCATCATTATAGCGTCTTTTAAACGCATTTATCGTTCATATATGTATATACGTATATAAAACCGTTTTTATCCAACTAAAATCTTATATTGTAATGTTGTTATGCAAAATTTTTCAGAAAATTTCTCATACAACAAGTATCAAATGCAGGAGGTCAAAATACCGTGGAAAAATAATTAACGATGCAAATAGTTTGGTAACTAGCTTGTGGTTATTAGGCGTCCATTCTTGAACTGCGCTTAAATGGTTAAGTTTAATTTCGATGTTGACAAAAAATTATCATTCAACATACATTACATTATTTGTCGTTTTCATTAAATAATCGCTTGTTGTATAGCTTTCAATGTACGTTGTTTTTAGAATGCAGTCAAAGTGGTGTTGTTTCTGTATTGCAGTGGTGTCAAGTGTCGTGGTACAGGGTAAAGGCAGTTGCGTGGGCTCGCAGAACGAGTGCGACCGGTCCCCAGGTGGACTGCGGACAGGCCCGGAATAGTGACTTTTTCAATTAATATTAATTAAAATACATGTAAACCAATTCAATACTTTATAGCACTCGATGGTGCTGGTAGGATTTTAATTTCCTTGTGTTCATTATGCGAACGCTATTAAATAAATGGCACTTGTATGGCTGTAGTTTTATGGTGTTTGTAAAAGAACATATTTGCTTTAGCATTAGTTGGTTAATAAAAACATGGTTTTATTATTAGGCGTGTTAACTTTTTCTTTCTTTTTAATGCTGTGTGAGTATTTTATACGTTTACCTTAATGGGCCTTTTCATCGTATTTTTATGCATATAAAGGTTCAAAATATTTTGTAGCATATTAATATTATTTCCGTTGATATTAAATCGTCTCCCAGCATTTTTCTTTTTAAATATATTTTTACTCATTTAATAGCTTTTCAGTGTCATTTAAATATATGAGTGTGTAACTTCGTTCATTTTATTAATCGTCATTATTTTTTTAATATAACCTTTTTTAATTGTTATAAAATACTGTAAAAATTCACACAATTCTCTACTTCTTCACCCCAGTAAGTAGACTCTCATGATCAATTCGTATCAAAAACCAAACAAATATCCTTTAACTCATATACTAATCAGGACCGTGTCAATTAAAGTATGTATGGTGTACAATACGATCATTATGCAACTCTATTGACTTCTAAGATGTTAATAAGTTAAAATAACATGAATCATAAATTACCGAGAGTCGAGTACGTCCCCGTACAATAACATAAGCGGTTAAGCAGGAAAGTCAAATACGGTTGTTTGCGTAAACACTGGGCATCAGCTGGCTTGCAATATGGACTTGCGATAATCTCAAATCTAACTTATGAAATACAATTGTTTGATAATTAGAGACAAAATTAAACTATTCAACCAGGAAAACAGAATTTAACCAAGCATGATCGAGAATTGGTACTGGTATTCGGAACGCATTTAATTGAGCATAATGATTTTACCCTCATAAAAGACATATATTGAATTAAAGAAAACGAAAGGAGCAATGTATGTAGAGTCTAATATTTTGTCATTAAATAATTATTAGTTTATTTTCAATGCTTGTTTAGTAGCAACATTGACTATAGATGGATTATTTAGAACTTGCACATTGAAGCGAAAACAAGCAAACCTTATTATTAATCCTAATTTTGTATAGATTACAAGCAGTATTTTCAAACTAGTTATCAAACTTTCAGGCGCAAGATTAAATGTCCCACGGGAGACATCTAATAGCCCGGTTTTATGTGACTCAGAACTTCTCTAGGCGGTTACAAATTATGATATTTGAAAAGATAAAACCTATCGCTTCTTCGTTAGAGTTCTAAAAAAATATACGGGTCTGGAAAAAATACAAGCAATCTATCTCATCTATTAAATTGGGATAGCCAGGATCAAGAAATAAAGATATTGTGCTACTCACGACGTGGTCGAAATTAGATTCATAAGCATATTTTCTTTTTGGTAACTTAGTGATATCGTTTATTGCGATAAACTTTTATAAATGGTTTATAAATAGATAAGAAAAACATAGTGCAGTTTTGTCGTTACCAATTTATATATGTACAGATGAGTCTATATAACAGGGTTCTTGCAGTTACGTCAATGCTTGAAAAATTTCGATGTGTTCAAAAAAGATAATTGTGTACCATCAATAGCTTATACACTAATCGATCATCGAAAAACTAGCATTATTTATAAATTTATATTTTCACATATCACCTTGATCGTTAAAATATTTTGACATGCTTATATTTATACGGCGCTGCTTCAATATCTTGTAACAGGAAATTTTCTATCAATTATAATTAATACTAAAGTGTTAATTCCGTTGTTTCGTTGTACTACATTATTTTTATCTCGAATATATAAAATATAAGCAATAAATCTCTCACTATCCGGGTTATTGACAACCGATAAACATATGACATAGTCAAATATATGGATTCATCATCACTACATAGTATAAAACAAAGTCGCTTTCTCTGTCCCTATGTATGCTTAAATCTTTAAAACTACGCAACGGATTATGATGCGGTATTTTTTTAATAGATAGAGTGATTGAAGAGGAGGTTTATATGTATAATAACATCCATTAAATAGTGGAGAAAAAAATAATAATTTTTGAGGTTTCTAATGTGATGTCGTAAATAATTACATTTAACGCGTGCGGGCCACGGGCAGTAATGAATAAATCAAAACTACTGGATCGATTTTAATCATTTTTTCAGTGAATGACATAGGCTATATATTTTATACCCGTGCGAAGCTGGAGCGGGCCGCTAGTGTAAAATAATAAGTAACCTGAATTCCTGTTATCGCGGCTTTTAATCAATTTCTGTAATCGACCGAGGCTATTGACACAATTCTTTGATGGTATTAATTTTCTTTGTTTCTATTATCGTAATGCGATGATTAAATAATTTTTATTTTGATTATAACATAAATGTGTTGATAAGAAGATTTTAAATCATCAAACAAACCTATTTTATATTTTAAAGGCGTCGGGATGTGACGACCCCATCGCCCGCTGTTGGGATAACCTCTGTCACAGCAAAGATTATCCCACCAGTGCAATCAGTCACACTGGTGGTAGGTCTTTTGTTGCAAGAGGCCGGCTAGGTAGGTACCACCGCAGTATCCAATATTCTGCCGCCAAATAGTAGTGTTTAGGCACTACTGTGTTCCGGTTTGAAGGGCATTGTACGCTAGTGAAATTACTGGGCGAACGAGATTTAAGAACTAATATCTCGAGGTTGGCAACGCGTGAGTGGCACCTACTAATGGTGCTGCAAGCGCTCATAGGCTGCGGCAGCCACTTACCATCAGGTGGGCCGTATGCTTGTTTGCCAACTTCTAACATAAAAAAAAAAAAAAATACTAATTGTAACCAAAACTATGTAAGTCGTTGAAGATTATTTATAAATCAAACAGTAAAATATTCAATAATATTTTTGTAAAAATCTTCAATAATTATGATAATTATTAGTTAACTTCAGTTGCCTGCAGTACTCGTAGCTATAAAATTCTAAGCAAGATAGAGTTTCAAGTATTATTTTTGTATAGTCAAACGTAGATATTTAAAATAATTCTATTATAATAGTGAGAAAATATTTAATTTAATATAAAATATGAAAATGTTATATACAAAAATCTAGTAGTTTTTTGTCTCTTATACAGAATGCCACTTGATTAACATTTACGATTAAAGCTTAAAAATTATATTTATAAATATAGCTTATATTTTAATTTTTCAGTTTTCTGGATTAGTGAATTGTGGTAGGTATTTTATTGCAAGAGGCCGGCTACATAGACCGTACCACCGCAGTGTCAGTTATTCTACCGTAACAGTTCACTTTGTTTCATTTTGAAGGACATTGTAGATAGTGAAAAGACTAAGCATAACAATTAAGGGATTTAAGAACCAATATCTTAAGGCTGCAAGCGCTCATAGGCCGTAGCCTATGTCGTAACAAAAGCTAACCATCAGGTGGGTCGTATGCTTGCTTGCCAACTTATTCAATAAAAAAATCGTTTTATATTTGTAGTTACAGGCTATCAAACACGAAAATCTTTTCCAAATTGCACAATTAATTATTAAGATAAATTTGTCTTCACCATTATAATACCAAATCTCATTGTAACTATTAAGGTACCACAATATGCATTAATTATAATTGTCACTATTTCATTGATTACATTTAAAAAAAAGTTTCTTATAACATAGGAATTATTCTCACGCCTCACTATCGGCGTGGTGTAAACGAAATAAAATAAAAACAGGCCAATCAATTTGTAATAAATTAAAATAAATTAACGTAAAAAAGTTTAATTGTCACTTCTTGGAAAACATTAAATATGATATAGCGTAAAAAAAAACATTAGAAAGACCCCCAACCTAATACAACTTCCTATTCACTAATTATATTGTATAGGACGTGATATATTATTATGTTAATGTACTAATTAAGTATGGTAATGTTAATTGTTTATTATTTTTTATTTAACATTTGTAATTGTCTAATTTTTAAAATGGATTCTTTTTCCTGAATGCGTATTCCTGTTAGCCTTGAAAGCATCATCGATCTGAACGCCGATTTCTAAGATCCGGCCGTGGCTCATATTTGAAGTCCGTCCTCAGTATGCCTAGGTAAGACCACTGCTCAAGTTCACAGGGTTGGCTTCACCGGAAAGTTCTACTGCACAGTTGCACATAATATCGACATGAGGTAGTGGTATTTCTACTTTATAGTATGGTTAGGAGTTTAAAAACTTCACCCATTCGTTCCTCTTCCTTACCATCCTCCCTTCGCGCTTGATAACAGAAATTACACATGTTATAAAATAATCATAATATAAGCTTTATTATTTACTAGCATCTGCCCACGACTGCATCCGAGGTAACCTTAAAATTGGCTCCAGAGAGAAATAAATAACTTGTAAGTAATGAAGACAAACAACTTACAGCTATACCGAATTTCAATTGAACATGTCCTGTAGCTTTTCTTGATATTGATAAGCTTACAGGAACCTAACATTTCACCTAGATTAATTACAGTAGGTATTCCAAGTATTAATCCAGTTACTTACTATTTGCGTGATAGAGTATTTCCCAATTATTATATTAGTAGGATTTGACATACCTCTATTTTTATAGTTTACAATGATAAATTCATTGAAATAGGGTAAAGTTTTGGGTCGATTTATTTATTTTTCTAAAGATATAGTTATGGAAAATTACAACAAATTAATCTCCAATGAAATCGAATTTAATTAAAAATGAAAAGCGTAATAAAATGGAATCACATCAGTAATTTATGGATCGAGATTTTATATTTATTACTTTAGGTCATGACAACATCCTTATTGGATAATACGGACGTCACTCAGTTGAAATTTTGTAAGTCATAGCGACACGACATGTCTTGGTGTTACATGGTTGACGTAATCATTAGGAAATGGGGACAAAGTCAAGGTCTAAATTTCACTACATGTGGCCGGTAGGGAAACCCAAACAACGCCTCGTTCGATTTTTATATTGATTACTTAATATTCATAGAGTGTAGGTTTTTGTTTATATTAACGTACATGCATATTTATGTCATACTGGTATGTATGTTTACTGCTTAAATGCGCTCGTAAGTATTTTCTCAATATTTTACATTAGCTGTTATTTAATATGGGCCTGTAAGTTTTTGTTAAATTTTCACGTTTGTGTTTACGTCTTAAGTACCCACTCAACTGCTCATCATAAAATTTTGTATACGCATACGTCAGGAGTATAGACACCTATTATCTATATTTCATATAAAGCACTGTTTCCATGAGATTTAATTTCAATTCTGGCATTCTGACGAAATAAAATGAATACAAACATGCCCGGATGTTCTGTAATCTGTGCTTCAAAAGCCAATGCTACCTTTTCAACGTATGCTAAGTCAAAATTTTAAACAATTCCACTTTACTCTTAAACAATACCTGTCCCTCTGAGAATTTATGTGAGATAACTCACTTGAAACAATAAGGCTATCAGGATTGTCGAATAAGTGATGAAAGCTGTAAGCATCAGTTACATGGTGTAACGATGTTACCAACGCGCTAATAAAATACTACCGACCTCTAAATCAGGAACGAAAGCAAAAACCAATCCCAGTACAACTGATCAGGGCTGCCAAATGTATAAAAAGCCTTTCCCTCAACGTCAATCATCATATTCCTTTGAGACGCTCATAGCCGATTGCACCCGCTGATCGGTAAACGATCGGTAGGCTAAGCAACTTTAGGCGCGGTCAGTCACTAGATGGGTGATCGGATAGTGGTATTTCAACCGAGCGTCTCCGTGCTTCGGAAGGCACGTAAAAATCGGTCCCGGCTGTTGACAATTAGACAACAGTCGATAAGTCAAGTCAGAGGCCTACGGGCGACCTGAACAACTTTGACACTAGGTTGACCACTAACCAATCGATAAGAAGAAGAGGATCATATTCCTAAAATGCCTGCATTTATCACACCATTAAAAAGTAATTCTAATACAAAAACATCCAAAGAAGTTACTATTAATTACTGTTTAACATATTATATCCCTTTTTAAAGTCATTTTCAGTTCATGCTGCTTACAAAGATGTTAATATTTTAGTCCGCATGATCGCACCTAGCAACCCTACCAGTGACAACTAAATAAAGCGATGGATGTACTTGAGAAAAACATACAGACTTAAAGGCTTATTGTTTATTATTTGTTTCAGTATAAATTCAATTGTGAGTAAGCTTGTTCTGCTGGACGAATATAAGAGTCGTTTTTTGGCTCGAGCTCTTTATGTACTTATCGTAAAATAAACAAAAGTCGTGCTAAGATAAATATAACTAATGTATTTAGCTATTGACTATCGAATAATATTTACTATATAATAATGTTTGTATAAGCTGTATGGACATTATTTGACAGCAACCCCAAGCATAATTAATAAAATAATAGCAGAATGAGTACAACAATAAAGCAAATTATGAACGTGAATATCATCGACGTAAAAGATGGCCAAGGCAATATGTTTTGAAATGGTATTAATTTGTAAGTCACATTTTTCTTTCTGACTTCTTAACTCTGTCCTTAGGGTCCCTGTAGGCCGGATAACGGCTTAGAACGTCATCGAAAATATAACTACAATAAACTAATTATACAAGTCAAAGAATAATAGTTGCAGCTCTAAAATACATTTGTCTGAATAAAAATAAATGTAAAATTTCCGAAACGCATCATCAAATTCGTTTTAAAATAAATACTGATAAAGCCACACCTCTGTTGGCCATTCCGGTTTTGACGCGGACATTATTTTGTTACGAGAAATGGCGCCAATTAATTTATCATCTATTACGTTAATAAAGTAAGTTGTTTAAGCTGATAAAGCCGAAATGGCCCAATGAATATAAAACGTAGACTAAGCGAAGGTCGCGGGTTCAAATCCGGGCAAGCTCTTTTAAATTTTGCGTTTTGAAGTCGTCTTGTGCTTTACGGTGAAGGAAAACATCGTGAGGGAACCGGCATTCTTTGGAACTTGGGAGACATGTTGAGACATGTATCCAATCGGCTTTGCCCATCAGTGGGACATTAGCATGTTGTTACTTAAGTTGAACTATAGATTTAAGCTTTTTTCGTAAAAGTATATACATGATATACTATACTTAGTCCGTAATTATCTACGTTTCAAATATGATATTTATGCGCATGGAAGTAAACCAACAGTAGGTGACCCCTTCTCTAAATCCTTAACTATATCTCAAGAAAAGTAATTTTATTCATTACAATTTATCACACTGAAAAAACCTTCAGCCTACTCAGCCTATTGGTACTGTTTTTCAATTGCGAATAAAATTCTGCTTCATTCTTCTCCCGAAGATAGAGAGATCAAGCGCGAATGATTGAAAGCATGACATGCTTATTGTATATTCCTCATTAATATACTTCTGGAAAAGATTTCAAACTAGTTCAGTGATGAACTGGGATATTTTTATTACTGGCCTTGGTATTGTTACTATCGTCTTGATCTTAGTCTTGCGCATTCGGTCTTGAATTTGCTTATATGACCTCATATTAAGTGTATTTTTTTTCTTTTATGTTATAAGTGTATTATTTTATGGCAAACAAGCATACGGCCCATCTGGTGGTAAGTGGTTGCCGTAGCCTATGAGCGCTTGCAGCACCATTAGTAGGTGCCACTCACGCGTTGCCAACCTCGAGATATTGATTCTTAAATCTCGTCTGCCCAGTAATTTCACTAATTATTTAGGTTTTGTAACAAACTTCAAATAATAAGAGGTTCTATGTTCAAGTGTATGTTTTTGTATGATTTCACAAAACTAAGAACAATTTCGTTCATCACTACTTTAAGTCAACCATTTAGCCCAAGACAATAAAATATGGACGAAGATAATAATGTCGTAAAACTCGTCTGGAACATTTCATTAATTATTATTTTACTGCCATTTAAATGTAATAATGAAATGTAAAGAATTCCGCAGCCAATTTCTGATTTGATGATGAAGATTCTTAAAAACTATAAATATTAACAAATTAAAATCGATTTTTTTAATAATTACTGTAATAAAAGTTGGTAATTTCAATAATTATTACAATAATATGAAAAACAAATTTATGGTAAAACTTATCTATATCTTTAAAATTTGTAGACCTGTCTTCTTCAAAATAAATGTGACCTCAAATTTTTCCATAATTTTAAATGTTGTAGTTTATGAACATTAACACAATTTTTTACTTTAAGACCTAATATCTCAACAACTACAGACTCAATCGAAAAAATTAAAATCAAACCTCCATCTTATTTTAAAAGACCTATCCAAAGATACCTTAGACGTTGCCATACGCTGACTTTTCTTATATATTATTAAAAATACACTATTCATGCCAAAATTCTGTACCGGTTCGTAGAATCCACCTAATTACTAAATTTCATAGAGATAGAGCCAATAGTCTCCGAGTAAAATAACTGTGACATACAGACGTACAGACGGATATGACGAAATTGTAAGAGTTCCGTTTTTGTCATTTGACGACGGAACCCTAAAATGCCAATAAAACATTGTTAGCTAAGTAGGTACGATGCAGTAAAGTTTCATTTCTATCATGTAGATTATATTATGAAATATGTATGAGTAATATAATACGCATTAAATTCACAACGTGATTATTATAGTGAATAATATGCTTCTTTTATAACAAACATTTGATACATTGCTTTTTGTAGACCCTTGAGAGATAAGATCAATAACACGTAATCCGCAATGAATTGGACAGTGTATTTACGTATCGGATAATGTACCTATTTAGTAAATAAGAATGTGAGTGAAAAATTAGTGGAAATATTTAGTTTCTAGAAGTACGTCTCAAAAATATAAAGTTTTATAGGGGTATTTGTTGGAAGGTATTCAAGCAATTATATTATTAATGAAGTCTATAATTTTTTCGTATACCTACTTCAATGAATTTTAATTTTTCTTGTTTTATTTAGATTATGTTAAAAATACATCGGGAAATAAAATGTTCGCATATATTGTTAACGTCTATATAAACTATGTATCTTTTCTCAGCCACTATTTCAAAGTTATAAATATGCATATATATTTTCTTTTTTAAAATTTCTATTAATCATAGCACATATTGTTATGTTCTGAATAACTCTATGCATAAGGGTACTGACACACATGCTCATTACGCACGAAAGCAGCATTTATGAGCTATTGCTACTTTGTAGCATGTGTGTCTAAGCGTTGCTAGTAATGAACACGCTTATATCGAGCTTACTCAAAAATCAACAGTCGTTTGATTTTCGAGCATGCTACTTGAGGTGCAGGTGGAAAGGGACGTCTTTCGAGCGCGTCTGAATAGGTTTGCTTATGAGAATTCTAGTAAGTAGTAGGTAGAATCGATTTTATCAATGTGTATGGTGAAAACTAGTATGCTTATTGCTACGTAATCTGAACAGATGCAGAACATATTAGTTTTAAGCATACTTATTAGTATGCTTAAATATGAGCATGTGTGTCAGTACCTTAAGGCGAGTTGCAAAATTTGCCTGAACAAACAATGTGCAATGTGCTACTCAACTTCTGAGCTTATTGCAAATGCAATTTAGTTAGTAATTGTCATGGATAAATATACACTGGTAGGGGCTAGTTTGCATTAATCGAGATCGCCCTTGCCTCAATAAATCATATTAACATGACTCGCTTTGTATAGGATAATTTCTGTTCGTGATTATATTGTTTATACAAGTGGACAGCTTATTAATATGGATAGCCCTAAGAACCTTGTTCGTGTCATTTATTTAGAGTTCCGTAACGAAGTAATTCGATGGGCCCCCTTGTTGGCTTCTTTCCAAGGTACTTAGTTCTTCTCCTGTTGCTTATTGAGACGTATTGCTTAAAATTTAATTTTATACTTATTTATAACAATATCATAAACAGTTAGTATTTGTTTGTTTAAAAGGACAAAGAAAGCACTAACGACTGATGTAAAAAAAAACTGTTCGAGGTAAATAATTTTAAAGTATAAATTGTCCGATTTTAAAAAGTTAGTTATGTGCAAAATTGAAAAACATATTTTACGATACCAATGTCACCACAGCGGTGATACTTTTGGGCTGCCTTATCGAGGGAAGTGCATACTACCCTCACACAGAGTATGGAAACGAGATATTAGTATTGGTATTGGTGCGTTCCATTAGTGGTAGCTCCTAATGTCTGAACACTATGGGTCCGTTCCATGGGGCGTAGCGAGGTAGGAGCAACCCTGGACCTTGTAATACTCAGAAATATAAGATAATAATATATTTAGAACTATTTAAACAATAACTATCTGAGAGAATAGTCATTTTGCCCCCCTCAAGGCTCTAAATTAAGATTTTGCCCTCTCCTGGGCCAAATCCTGGCTACGCCTGTGGCTTGTTCTCCTCCTATCCTTTCCTTCCTAAACTCAAGTGGCAACTCTGTTTGATGTCTCTGATGTTGCAAACTGAGACCATTTTCCTTTGTTAAACGGTTGAGAATGAATATAGACAACGGTAATTTTCCATCAGACATTTATGATATAAAAGATTAGATCCACTAACAGAGTATTGAGACGCAATTAAGTGTAAATTAGGTATTTTGCTAAAATTTTATTACCATCTAAATTGTAGTCTCAATGGAGTGTCAAATGAATTATGTAATATCGGTCGTAGTTGCCTATTAAAATCTACCATGAGTCGTATTATATTGAATGAATCTTTTTTTTTTTTTTTTGCTTTTTGTCCTAATAAATAATTAATCATATAATGACTGTGCAAAACGGTATTCAATTTAATTGTAAGAAACCTTAACTTTGATCAACATTCAGAAACCGACCACGAAATCATAGTAAAAAAAGACGTAAGTACATACATATCTAATATCTAATCATTCATTCAACACCATCGAAACTTCATTGAAATGTTATACATATTTCATAAGCAGAATGGGGCCCCTGTTTCTTTACTTTAATAGTTGTTATAATCTCTGTTACAGCAGAGATTATTCCACCAGTTTAATCAGTCACACTGGTAGGTCTTTTATTCCTAGAGGCCGGCTAGGTAGGTACCACCGCCCCCAACCGCAGAGGTCAAACTCTGCGGTACCCTGGGCTTGTCGTGCCGGGGGCTCAGTAGCCGGGAGTCGATTGTGCAGGTGGCACCTTCGACTGCCCGGTGAAGCTAACAGGGTCAGACGGTACGGGCGTGGGGCGTTTTACGCTAGACCGCGCCTAGGAGGGTGGTGTCGTATGGGTCGCTCCGGTACTTTTCTGCTTATCAGAATGGACTGCGAGCGGCTCCTGCGACACCGGTGGTGTGTTTGACCGGGGCCTTCAGCCTCGGTCAGGCGGTAGAGGAAGAAAACCTCTTTAAAAATAACGGCGGTCGGTCGTAGAGGGAAACAACCTCATTAAAAAGTTAGTCTCGGCAGGGGGAGCCCTAGGACCCAGGGCTCCCTTGGTTGGGTTTGCCGGGGCCTTCCGGTCCCGGTCGGTGTTGAGGATGACAACCTCGTTAAAAAATCACGTATTTGTATTTATGTATTATATGTATTAGTATGTATTTATGGCGGCAGTAGTTGCCGCCCAAGGCGGAGGCCGAAAGGCCTGGCGCGTTCGCGCGTGGAGTTATGTATTTTTATGTAAGTACTAGTATGTATTATTATGTATGTATGGCGGCAGTAGGTTGCCGCCACCGGTGGGCCCTCGGGGCAAGCGCCGGGGCGTCGCGGTGGTATGCTTCGGTGATCCCGCGACGTCCCACTATGGCGCTAGATGGGACCTTGGAGTTTTAGTGGGTAGGGAGCTCGGCTCCGAGTCCACACACCTCCTGCGCCATTGCACCCGTCCCGGCACTCGAGTGCGTAACTGCATTTCTCCAAGTAAAAAAAAAAAAAAAAAAAAAAGGTAGGTACCACCGCAGTGTCAAATCAAATACAAGTAAAGCAGTGGTGTCTTTGGCATTATGTTTTGTTTCGTTTTGAAGGACACTGCAGGCTAGTGAAATTACTAGGCAAATGAGATTTAAGAACCAATATTTCGAGGTTGGCAACGCAAGAGTGATAACTACAACTCGTGTTGCAAACGCTCATATATGCTACGGCAACCGCTTACCATCAGGTGGCCAACTTGGTACCATAAAAATACCATAAAAATACCATTTTTATGTTACGAATTGGCAAACAAGCATACGGCCCACCTGATGGTAAGTGGTACCTATGAGCGCATGCAGCACTATTAGTAGGTGCCACTCACGCGTTGCCAACCTCGAGATATTAGTTCTTAAATCTCTTTTGCCCAGTAATTTTAATATAAATATATTTTTAATTTTTTTAATAGCTAGAAAGCATATGACCCATTTGATGGTAAGCGGTCTACCACCAGGAAAAATAATTTTTAAACTATTACGATAAGAGCAGTATAATATCGACCTGTTTCTATGAAGAAAGTATTCTATGATAATAAGTCATTAAAATTTAGGAATTTTAAAATTCTACTAGCATTTTTGATGTTATATCAGCAGTTCCTAAATATCGAGTAGTTACTAATTACAATATTATAATTAAAAATGACATCGTTAAACTTTGAACTTATTCTGGTCTAATTATCCTAACAATGTTCGTGTAGGTTCTAATTAATGTGCCACTGTCAGATAATTGATTAATTATTAAATTATAAGGAGAGTTAATATAAAGATAAGTTCAATTATCGTCTAGTATAATCAATTCCATATTTTTTATAATGTTGACATTTTCTTGAGTACATGACATCATTAAAGATTCAATATTTTATAGTTCCGTAAAAAAATTATAAATCCTTATTTGTTTATTTTTTTAAGTTCTCTGTTATTTTTAATGTTATTCATTCAATCTCATTTGTTATTGCTATTTTTTATAAAATAGCACTATATCAATATACATACATAAATATAGAACCAGCGTAATGTAAGTCGATTCGCACTTAATCGATTTACTTTTTTTCATTGTATTTTTCTTTTTTACAGCGCACTGGGCGAGGCAGACTTGCGGGCGTTACGGACGGAAAACCAGTTTTAAAAAGAATCAGCGTAGTTTTGCCGCCTCGAACAGAGATATACACATAAGATTATACGTAAATTTATTTTTTACGTCGTGCAATGAGTTCGCGTGTTTAGAATCTTGACGTGAACATTTCGATATCTCATCGATTTTATTCGTCTAATATACGTCTATAAAAACTAAAAGTTTATCACCTTTTCATGTATCCTTAACACTATTAAATATCTTATTTAAATTTTCATAGAACTTTTTTAAAGATATAGCATAAAATTCCGAAATGTATATTTAAAATATCGTTTTATGCATATTAAAACCCGTCTCTATAACGCATTTAATCTAGCAATATTACATTCAATACGTTTTGAGTTATTTACATCAATCGTTCATTCCAAATAAAGAGCATGCATTAAGAACTTTATGAGCGAGATATGCATACCTATTTCCGAGATGCGATCGACCATATTCTAAGAAAATCATTACTTACGTTAAAGTATTATCCCTTTTTTAAAGACTAATTCATGCTTCAGAAAAAACGTGACTAGCGTGCTTTTACGTAATAAGTCTATGTAATTTTATATGCAATAACTAAGTATATGAAGTATTAGTTATGCATTGCGATTGTGTTGCATGACCGATTTATGGCTAGTTCATAGGTGATTGATCCAATATAGTCAGGTACTGTGCAAACTTATAACATATTCTATTTGTAGCTGTTATAATTTTAAACTTTTTTATTATAATTTTATATATAATCGTATAGTTTTTCTGTCACAGCAGAGATTATTCCACCAATGCAATCAGTCACACTGGTGGTAGGTCTTTTGTTGTAATAGGCCAGCTAGGTAGGTACAACCGCAGTGTTGAATATTCTGCCGCCAAATAGTAGTGATTAGGCATTACTGTGTTCCGGTTTGAAGAACACTGTAGGCTAGTGAAATTACTGGGCAGAGTAGAGTTAAGAATTAAAATCTCGTGGTTGGCAACGCGTGGGTGGCACCTACTAATGGTGCTGCAAGTGCTTATAGACTACGGCAACCACTTACCATCATGTGGGCCGTATGCTTGTTTGCCAACTTATAACATAAAAAAAGTTTACGGCTGACTATCATAAAATGCAAGTCGTATATAAATATGTGTAACTTGGTTTGAGTAATACTTTGATAATATTGAAGATAATACCTACATGCATTTTAGATTATTTATATATTATATTTATTAAAACAAAATAAGGTAATTTAAATGAAAATAAATTAGTTAATAATACAAAATTTTATGATGTTAGGTACATCTTTTTATTGGTTTGTCTAGTTAATGATAAAAAAGAATCAAAACATATTAACAAAAAACATTTTTTTACTTTGTTTTGAAGAGAAACGGTGGGAATATAAGCTACGGAACACTGAGTTCGCGTCACGCTCTTGCACGGTTATTATTGTTTGCTACTTGTACGAATCATATACAGCCATAAAACTGTACTGACTTCCTCAACCAGCCTAGGTATTGCAAACTTGATACACAAGGAAGTACGGAATGCGTGCGTTTTCTATAAAATCGTTTACTTACTCGTTTCTATAACCTACCTTTATTAGTTCTTATGTCCAGTTTTCAAATATTTTATTAGATAACTAGCTTCTGCCCGCGATTTTGTATTCATAGAATTAGTATTTCTTATTATTGCACTTACTTTTACCAATAGGAAGATTGATTTATGAGGAAGGCTTCGGAATAATTTATACAAGTTTTGTGTGAATCGGTCGAAATATGACGATAATTTTAGAAAATAACGGTTAATGTCAATCGGAATTCTGTGTTGCCACAGCAACGCGTGGCCGTGTCTGCTAGTTATAATTATTTATTATTTAGTAGTGGTAGTCTTCTTTCTATTTCAGGTGTGAATGGGTCGACCGACCTGAGAATTACTACCCTCACACAGAATAATGACTTGAAGTATCACTTGCACTTTTGTTTTGGACAAGTGTGAACACTGGAAGCTGTTACTGGAGCCCAATATCGCCTACCTTTTCTCCCTCTTTTCGCATTTCGTTTCTATCATCTCAGATGGGAACATTATGTCACATAATATAGGCTGCGGTGTCTGATTTCTCATGATAATAACTGGAATTTTCGACCGTGGATTATTTTAAATTTCGTTATAACACATCATCAAAAAGTAAGAGATAAACGTCCATATTGTGTTTTTGTGCCTATTCCATCGACAAGAATGCGCTCGGAGTGCTGCCACCATTCCTGATGCTGCCATAATTCGTCCTCACAGAATGTACCCTGTGAACGGAATTAACTTTGTGCCCCGCGAGAGCCATCCCTTTTTCCTCGCCGGATCTCAGTACTCGACCACCACACTGTCAAGGTTAGTAGGCCAACAGCAATACACAGTCTGAAAAAGTCTGTCGGATAGAGTTTAACTATAATTGAAACAAAATAAAGTTATTTTATTTACATGATTCTAGAGTTATACATTTAATATGCAGTTTCCTTTATAAAATATTATAATTGTATTACATTTTTTTAAAATAGTTTGCATGGTAATGAACTCCTGTGATCGATACAGGTTTTCCTGTAGTTAATAGTACTAATATAACACGTGTAAACGTAAAGAATTATTTACTTTCATTAAGTAATACTAATACAAAGTTATTTCTCATCAACGGTTATATCAATTATAACCAAAGACCGTTCGGCCGTTTTTGCGTGATTGAGTAGCAAACATGGGCGTAGCGAGGTAGGAGCAAGACAGCCGCCCCACCCTGGATCTTGTTACTAAGAAACGGATATTTTAATAATGGATATTTACTAAGAAATGGATATTAGTATATTTTTACTCCCGATGACGTCCCAAGCCTAGGCTCGACCTCGCAGGAGGGGCCTTGGGACAGATTCAACTTGTGCCCCGCGCGGGCAGTTCATTTCTTACCGGCTGAGGTCTCAAGACCCGGCCCCCCATCGGTGACGCTGTCAAGGCAACTAGGGCCAAAAGTAATAGACACTCAGAAAAAAAAAAAGTATATTTTGAACTGTTTAACCGATAACTATTGGTGAGACTATCATAGAAAATGACTATCATTTTGCCCCCTCCCCTCTGGGTCCTAAATTAAGATTTTGCTCTCCCCTGGGCCAAATCTTGGCTACCACAGGTAACAGACATCCAAACATATAAACTTTCACATTTATAATGGCGTAATTCTTAACAGATTCGATGTTCGTTAATGATGGAACATTAATGAACTGAGAATAGAACTTATCAGTTCATGTTTCACATGCAAAACCCATTTTAGTATTATGTGAAAAAATAAGGAAGCGACTAAAGATTACATATCATGTATTATGATTGCGTTTCAAGGATTTGACTCGTCATTGGATTAAGTGTTTTGCGGTCGCGATTTTTTTTGTCATTTTCAATTTAGGTTTTTCATTAATTTTTTGTTTCATCATAACAAAAAAATTAAGTTTGCATCTCTTAATTTAAGAGTTAGAGAAGAGTAAGAGTGTAAAGTAAAGTGACATCCTGTTAATGTCCCACTGCTGGGCAAAGGCCCAGTCTTCTGTATGTAGGTTTCCTGACTACTTTTTCCTTCACAGTTAGCACGAGATGACTTCAAAACACAAACTAAGAACTTGAAAATTAAGATGTACCTGCCCGTATCTGGACCCGTGATCTTCGGTTAAAGTCTACGACTTCTATTCACTGGGCCATCTAGGCTGTAAAGTATAATTGATATATTTTAATTAATTATGAATTAATAAATATAAATATCACAATTAAATATCATAATTTAAAAAAATGTAAATATCATAATTAAGTAATTTCAATACGAAACATAATAGTTTTAGCTTATTATAATGAATAATAGTCATTGCTTCAATATTATACAGAAGTAAAATTTATTTTGTCTTCAAATTTTTTTGGTATTTCACGAGTAAATAAACAGCTAATGCACTGTCTGTGAAATAAGTCATCTCTAAAGCTA
The DNA here is from genome assembly GCA_023373885.1 of Hestina assimilis. Lineage (NCBI taxonomy): Eukaryota > Metazoa > Arthropoda > Insecta > Lepidoptera > Nymphalidae > Hestina > Hestina assimilis. The sequence continues at coordinate 6,767,868 of CM041755.1, read as the reverse complement.
CAGTGCTTTTAAACATGAGTCACGTAATGCACTTCATTGTAATTGTAAAAATCACGCGATATATTAGTAAGTCTCGACGAACCCTAATTAAATATGGCGACATGCCTATTTTAAACGAGGAAAGGCGCTTTTATATGTTGCGCTCAGAGTTCCTTGAACAGGGACATACATTTTTATATATTATCATGATGCCAAACAATTTAAACAAGCATGCGGCCCGGTTTATGGTAGCAGTTAGCATAACCGATCAGAGGCATTACAAGCGTGTTGCCGTCCTCTTAAAAAAAATCCCCTCTCTTTAAGAGCTCCGTATTGTAGAGCGTTGAAAAACCTCGGCAGGGAGTTAATTCCACAAGCCTCTTGGTTCGCGGAATGCCTCCGTACATCATAACAGCTCTATACGTGTCGCTATAAGTTACAATTTTTGTCGACTAAAACCCTGACGATGGCAAGCGGTGTGAAGGTTTTAAGTATAAGGCATATTGTGAATTTTTACATATCACAATGTAATAGCGACAGAAAACGCATAAGCAAGCGATCTTTTCCCCAGACTATATAAAGTTCAAATTACAAACTACCATTTTTGAAAATTCGACGCTCAAAATGATAATTATATATTTTTAAACGTAAACATTCTAGTGTGATTGTGAAATGATAAAGTCTGCTTATGAATTCACATAAATACGTAAACTTTGCATATTTTAATATTTTATGTTTTCGAATACATTTTCACTCTTATTTCTGTTTCGCTTTGATTACCTTATTGCGTATTATACCAAAAGACAATAGCGTTTTTTCTAATTTCCATAATTTTGTAAGTTTTGATGAAGTAAATAATATTGCGTAGGTTTTTTAATTGAAAACGGCGGGGCATCTATGATTGCCAACACAAAATTGCCATTACTATTTGTCAATACAAATGTTCTAACGCAAAAAGGACAATTTTCCAGAGTCTTTAAGCTTATTTCAAAATTGTAATAATAAGTATGTTTTTATATAGTATTATATTATATTTACTATAAAAGTAAGAACAATAGAGTCGGTTGCGATTACTACCTTAATTCATTGTTGTATTTTAAGTAGACAAGCGTAAAAGATTAAATGATAATGATAAGTTATAGTATTCATCTCTGTAAAAAAGTAACTCCAAATTATATTTTAACAATGCTACGGAAACCCACATATTTTAATAATAATTATAACAATTTAGGTAAATGTTATACGTGCTGCTTGAAGTCATTAAACTTTTTATTTATCGTAACATAAACTTGTTTTAATTTTGAATGGAAAATCTTATTAATTTTTATTTATATTTATACATCAAATTCAAATAACCTTCGTTATAATACTGCTGCAATATATATGATAATTACCTGCTGTTCGAACATAGTGAATTGCGTATTTATTTTGTTTACCAACACTGAATACGAATACGACTTTTTACACATTACAATTCAGCCATTGTTGGAATAAATAACTTGTCGCCTGTATGTCACCTGTCTTACTTTTAAAGGTAACCTGTTCTAGAGGCATACCGCACAAATACTAAATAGTGTGCCTTCTTATTGTTGTTTATTTATAGCAGGATGCTGTTTTTATATACATATATATATTTAATTCTATAACCTTATATAGGTATACTCATCATTACAGGCTAAAATCTTCCATAAATAAATGGTGCGCTGTTGCAAATAAACGTCCGCTCTCAATTTTTTATATATTGGCCGTGGCTATCACAAAATAAATCCCATGGTTGACAAATACAGAATTTCAATTTTTATGTGTATAGCTGTTGGTCCTACTGGCCTTGACAGCGTCACACAGGCGGGAATAACGGGTACTGAGACCCGGCCGTGAAAAAGGTATTTAATGTTCCTCCCAAGAACGTCTAAGAACGTCTTCGGGAATTGAGGCGACACTACGACCGCTAGTCGATGGATTGCTTATCAATTATCAAATATTAAAATCTTATCGTAAAAGTAATCAATAAATAATTTCACAACATAAATTTATACAGCACCTACTTAAACATCAGGTCTCTATAGCCAAAAATAATATGAACGTTAGATATAGAATAGAATAATAGAATTCAAAACTAAGGACAAATTTTTGTCAATTGAATTTTTACTAAGATGATGCAAACAATCGCTGATGCAATCCGTAATATATGGATGCTTGCAAAACCAAAAATGTTGCCCATTCAAAGGAAAAGGTGAGACTTAGGAAAAACAAAAGATAAAAAACAAATACTGATGCTTAAAAGTTCTTCGTATTCCTAGCATTATTCCCGATATTTACCCAGGGTCTGCTTATACTCTTATTCCGACTTGACGGTTACTAGTTTTTACACAGAGCAAGATGGCAATTATCTGACTTCTACAACCAGTAACTCATTTGGATAACACCAAATTATCTATAAACAGTTCAAATGCTGCTGTTTAAAGTATGTGTGTCTACAAACATAATTACGGGAGAGGGCACTATCTCCAGGGCTGAGCCAGCCCATGCTATTACAATGACCGATAATTTTCACATCCCCGAATCAATCGAAACACAGAAGAGGTTTGTAATACTATATACATTATATTATTCTGATATAATAGTGTGAATAGTGACGTATATGTAATTTAAAAATCAACGAAGTTAGCGAAACGTGAAAAATTAATCTCAAAACGAGCGAGCGTATTGTGCAATAAAACAGTTTTTATTGTTAAGAAACAAAAATTTAATTAACGTTGAGTAGACGCAACAACCAATAACGAAATATTTTTAACGAAAAATATTTTTTATACATACCAAATTTAAAATTTAAAGTTGACCAATCAAGCAGAACACAACCTGTTCTCTCTGTTCGTTGTAATAAATTTCGAGTCATCAAAGAGCAGTAGCTCGATAAAAATTTGTTAACTTACTTCCTGCTTTATATCAGGAAAGAAGCCGAAGTGACGTCACCGAATACAATCTCTTTCCTAACTTAAAATATGCAGCTGTGACAGATATACCTATGAAGAATACGGTAGATAAAACAATTTATGTAATCTTAATTAAAATTTATTACGCGTTGCATTTGTATTTAATTTAAATAAGTAAAATCGGTTTTATTTTTAATATGATAAGACACAATTTCTAGGCTGGCATGTTATCTACACAAGTTTCCAATAGCTCAATGGTATGGTATAAGGGTTAACAGCGAACGATAGCGACAGGTTCGATTCAGATCCATTGTTTTAACACTCTGGACTTATTACTGGCATGAACTGGCCTGGACTTAGGGTACATATGTGATACTTGAAGCTTCACATGCGCGTTGCCAAGCCAAGGGATATGAGGGAAGGAACGATAAAAGAGAGGGAGAAAAAGTGTGGGACATTGTTCCTCCGGTGCTCTCACTTTTCTGTGAGAGGGTAGTACTTCCCCGGTCGACCCGGCCGATTTCTGCCGGGAGGAGCTTAACTCTACTAAAGTTACTAATAACTTTTATTAGTTACTGCTAATAAAATAGTAAGTCAATGAATAATACAAATTGTCATCCAATTCGCTAGATTTGTTTTAGATAAATAAATTAACGTATATATTACGTACAATTTACATAAACAATAATACACGAATGCTCATTTAATAGTTTTTGTTAGTTTATAATATATTGTATTTCTATAATCTATAACTACATTTTACCAATGTCAATATAATGAGGTTTGGACCCATAAGCTGTTTTACATTGAATCTAAATACAACAACATTCATTTCGGTATGACTTGTATAAAATAAACAAAGAAATGTTAAAAAACTTACTTTTATAACATAAACGTTTTTGATTTAACAAAAAATATGAAGTGCAGGTTTTTTGTGTGTAAAGTTTATTTTTGTACATGTATTTTTTCGACGTTATGGGTGAAAATACAAAAGCTATCAATTTAAATAGACTTTACGCATTTTGTACTAAAATGTTTCTCTTTTGTTGTTTTCGATATTTTTATTTGTGTGTTTTATTATTAAATGGTTACTTTCGTTAATATTCAAGTCGTTTATTATAAAACGAAAAGTTTTTATTCAGGCTTTGTTAAATTATCCAACTAAACCAATTATATAATATTATTAAAACATACGTTAAAATGGAATTTTAGTCATTTGTAAAATGTAAGCTTTAATTTAGGAAATGTTTTCGAAATTCGACACGAGACAAAATACAGGAGTGGGACCACATTCGAAGCTATTTTTACTCGGCTTTATTACAAATAACATCCGACATACAACACCGTTGAATACATTGTATATAATTCTGAATCCTTTGTTTGAATGACATTCGAAAGTTAATTTAGCTTTAATAACCCAACCTTTCTTTGTTCGAGTTCGATATACCGAGAAGGGACATGCTTACTCAATTCTTCATGATAAACTTGAACTATGTTAGTTTATATATTTGAAACAAAATAAGCGTTATTTGAACAGTTTAGTCTTGCTAGCCCTCGCACAAGTTGGGCGCGTCATTAGCAACATCAGTCTAGCACGAATTTTTTTAGACTCTATATTGTATGTAGTTGCGTTTAAGATGTTTGTATGGAGAATAACTCAAATGTACCACCAAATCGACGGCACTGTATTTTCTTGAATAGTTCATATGGAGTCTCAAAAGTAACTACGGTAGTAGCGTCCAAAATTCAAAATAGAGGTGCCAGGCTTAGTGTAGCTCAGGGCGTTTTCAGACTAGCGTTTTTATTTCGATCGCATATCGTCGTTTCGCTCTTACACGGCGGTTCATTTCGTGCTTCAACAAGCCGAACTTATTCCGGTGTGTAATAAGTTTATGTAGCATATTATTATCGCTTTATATTACGCGCTTATACGAGCTTATATGCGAGTTAGGAGTTATATGCGAGTTAAGAGTTTCATGTGTAGTAAGAGCTGCGCTTATAAGCATTTATACGCGCTTTGAAAAACGAGCTTATATGCTCATATAAAACGCTGGGCTGAAACCACCCCAATAAACAACGCAAGCGAGTTCTTGCTGTTATACTGTAGATTAAATCCCATTCACTTCATGATCATTTAACAGACATACATACACCTACGCGACAGTACGCGTTGCTGGCGTGGCGTTTAAAGCCGTGTTATTGACGTAATGTCTCATTTAGTTATAGAGTACTTTGATCCACTCACCGGCGTCTAACCCGCCTCGTGCGACTGCCATTACTGTTAGTCACATTACATAAGCTTGTTCCTAGTTATACTATAGAGATTACTAAGTCCCAACCTTGAAAGTTAAATTGCAACGTAGCCAATAAACGAGCCCGGTACGAGTTCCAGTACTGTGTTTATGTTAATTTATTTCATTATACGATTAACATATCCACAGTAAAGAACTAATTGGCAATTGTAAGAGCGAATATTCATTTAATAGAAGTATATTTATGTATTATAAGTGGACGTGTTTTTCCTTGATGATTGCTGAGAATGCTCGTTAAGTATACAAGAATGTATTTCGCTACTCTACTTTACTTATTTCTTATGCAATAAGGAAATTAATTCTATTCTTTCAATACACAAGACGGCATATTGACTTGTCATGCAATTAAACTTTAAGCTGTAATATTTCTGTCTTTAAAATGACTGTTATTGACAATATTTTAAATTGTTTAAAGGTTTAATTGAAAATATCATCTCGAAATTCTTTCCGTGTAATTATTTTTGTACATTGTTTTTCATTCATAAGCCTTTATATCGTTTCGTCAGCACAATGATAGTATTATGTTTTTTTTATGTAGGTGTTCATAAGTTGAAAATTATTTTGTCCAAAAAAAAATTTAAATGTAGTTTGGTTTTGCAAAAAATATATTTAGATGCTTATTTATTATGTATATATAAATAGACAATGACAAAACAGTTCAGTACCTCATTCTACCGTCTTTGATTCTCTACCAAATTTGTTTTTATTTTTTTTTATTTAGTATCTATTAACAAGCTTAATTCCTGTCAATAAAAAATGGAATTGCTTGTCAGGTTTTTGTTTACTATTTATTTACCAGAGTTAGTGCTATAAATAAAAGTTTTGATTCAATAATTCGATCACTAGGCGCGCCTGTATGACTAAATAATACAATTTCTACAATAAGTAATCGAGTTGAAATGGGACAAAGCAACATTATCTAATTATTTTATTACAAAACTGCTTTCATGTAACGCTGTTAAAACTTTCGACATTTGATTATGAAACTGACCAAGACTCATTGCTAACTTTAAATAACGGACGAACGAATGCAATGGTAAAATGAAAAGTTGTCTAATTACAACGGGGAATTATAAAAAGGTAATTTCAGAAGTTGATTTGAATCAGTGATGTGTGCTGTCGCAAGCCTTATTCGGTGAGAGGCGGTTGCTCAACTGTTGCCAACGAGGAAGTGATGGTGTTGGTGGGGCAACTAGCAACCGACCTTGGTACGCTTGCTTGCAGCATGGTGACGTTCCGAATAGTTTTTCTTGCTCATCTTTGTCTATCTAATAATTTTGATGACATTAATGACGGAATAGAACAATCAAAATAAAATAAGCAACATTAAATGTTTTATTTTTGAATTGCTTACTTTTATATTATAGTTTCGGAAACATGATCTAAGAAATACTTGTTCATTACATTACAGTCTTAAGTAAGGAAACAAATTATATTTTATACACCTATATTCCAATTAAGAAATATTTTGTTACTATGTATTTGAAATAAAAGTGATTAAAAAGTATTAAAATTATCTACAATAACAATTTTTATTATATATAAAATAACTTCAATAAATTTATTCGATGTATATGGCACAGAACAGAATCATTTTTTAAATGTTAATAGATTAAGCCTCTCAAGACCGTACAGGAAAAGAAAAAACTATAATTTTTAAAGTTATTTTTTAAGCCTACAGGTTTTAAATACAAGTTATTAAATGTTAAATAAAATCTTATAACGAAAAAGAAGTTAAAACAGAGAAGTCTCAATTAAAAACTCATAGTGGGGCATGATTTCACATTTTTGCAATACTTCGCTGTGAATACTATGAAATTAATGTAATACGGCCGTAACGAATTTGAAATTTAGAACATATATATGGTTGCGTTGCCGCTGAATATTTTCAACTGTCATTTATAAATGTCAATTCTGATTTTCATATTCAATTTGAGTAACCTTTACGCATCCAAAATTTAAAAAAAAAACATCTTTAAAACATTGTTTTAATTTTTTCCGGTATGTTTATTGCTGTTAGCTCTAGTGGTTTTGATAGCGACACCTAGCGAAGAGGGCCGAGTACATAGTAAAGAGTACCCGGCCGGCCGTGAAAGAGAGGCAGTCCTCAAGAAGGTACAAATTCGTTCAGACGTTCTGCTTGATTGTGCAGGGTACAAATATCCATAAATAATCCAATTCAATCTAAATGTAAAAACTGTCATATTTATTATATTACAAAATTAAATATTAATATTCAGATTCTACTACCGCCTACAAAATCGAACGTATACCTGAGAAGTGCCGGCGAAACAAACTCAGGGGATCATCTTTTTATGATTTTTTTGTGAAATTAGTTTACACATTATAATCCCTGAAAAGCCTGGAGTGACTGTCTCATTCCCAAGGCGTGCTCAGATTTTAAATCATACTATTTGCAACTGAATAAATTTAAAGTCGATGAGACCGATGTGTAGATAGCCCCATTGGAAAGCCGTGTGCTATCAGAAGTGTGCTATGTGAAGAAAAACATGTTGCGCTTGATTTGAAAATTGTATACAATTTAGTGGCCTAACGAGACTGCACAATAGTGCCGATTGTTGCTTTAGGCTATCTTTGTAATGTCGTATCTTAAATGATCAGAACTCAACTCGTTCTGCGGCTGTGCATGTAAGGAAGAACGCGTATCGACAAAACTCATCTGGCTTAATTAAAAACAGCATTTATATACTTAATACGTACCTTATACATATTGGTACTTTATTACGCTTTATATGGATGTAAACGTGTGCGTTACTGTATATTTTATGTTACGAGATCTTGTTAAAAGTGTAAGCATTTTTAAAGTACCCTCACTTTTTTATTAATTTGTGACCTTGTTTGTTTTTTTTTTCGAATACCGATTACCTAAAAAGGGTAAGACTTTTCGAATATATTTCTCTGTATGTATCTATATGTAGCCTAAATAGCATTTATAACAAAATATGATATCGTTAGTTTATCTTAATCATAATTATCTTCGACTTGCTTTTGAATGTTGTTTATAATAGGGTGGGTGATACTCGTTCATATATTTTCCTACCAAATCGCTTATTTTATCATTAATAATAAAACATAATTATAAACAAAAAGATGATGTAATTATGTAGACATATTGTATTAAGACTTTTTAAAATAAAAACAATTCATAAACTCGTGAACACGATCAATACTTTATTTACACAATCAATATCTCAGTAGAGAGATTACTTAAAAATATTTTTCCTGTTTCGTGTATACACACAGCTTAAGTTATATTCGATTTATATTTGAATTTCCTATCTTTATGGATCCCTAAATAAACTTCAAAGCGAGCCTTATCGAGTTATCGCCGTCAACGCGACACATTAGGCGTTTAGTATTTGCCTTGGGTATTGATAAGTATGCGGGTCCTGGTGATCGATATTCCTTACTCGATGTTTACACTGTTAAGACTGAATAATCTTACGAATTAATGGACAACGTAACTAATTTTAAAACGAATATGCAATGGAAAAAATATGAAATATGCAGTGTATAAAAAATTGAATACAATTTTTTTTTTTATTTTTTTATGTTAGAAGTTGGCAAACAAGCATACGGCCCACCTGATGGTAAGTGGCTGCCGCAGCCTATGAGCGCTTGCAGCACCATTAGTAGGTGCCACTCGCGCGTTGCCAACCTCGAGATATTAGTTCTTAAATCTCGTTCGCCCAGTAATTTCACTAGCGTACAATGCCCTTCAAACTGGAACACAGTAGTGCCTAAGCACTACTATTTGGCGGCAGAATATTGGACACTGCGGTGGTACCTACCTAGCCGGCCTCTTGCAACAAAGACCTACCACCAGTGTGACTGATTGCACTGGTGGAATAATCTCTGTTGTGACAGAGGTTATCCCAACAGCGGGCGATGGGGTCGTCACATCCCGACGCCTTTATAAACTGAATATGTCACATTTATTTATATCAAATCAACAGTTTAAAAAATAAGTTTCAGCTTCTTGCTAAAAAAATGCCGATACAAATTTAAAAAAAAAAAATAGAGCACATTTCATGTTATATAACTAAATTGAACATGGATGAAATCTATACAACGGTTATAATAATTAGGAAATTAAATTGTGTATCAGTGGATTCGAAAGGTCATAGTTTGAAGAAGGTCATTTTTAATAAATAAGTTACATAATTATCGGATATGTAATGATGTAAAGGCAGGCTAGGTCTGGTCTGGGTATTATATTTAATAAAAAATTATAAGAACTGCAAGATACTTCTACCACTTATGAAAATTAGTTGTGATCGTAATTACAAGCTGTTATTTGAGTAATTTTCTTAAATACCTATCCTTGATTAGATCATTATAGTGTTTTTATGGACAGGACATGGATGGGCAACAAAAGTATCGCTTATACGCACAATATATAAATTCAGCCGAACAAATTTTCCTTTTAAGTTTTTAAAAAACATCATTTTCTATGTTCAGAAAACTTCTCTCAATAGGCTTAATAGAAGAATATTAATAATGCCTTGAAAAAGCATTGCTAATAATATTTTTAAAAGAAAAAGTTTTTTTGTATAACTCATACAGTATATGCTTGTTTAACTTAGATATCAATTTAACAGGTCGACTGACTAAAAAAATCTCCAAAAGCTTGAAGGAACAGTTCAATGTGAAAAGCAATAAAAGCAAATACTTTACATGTAAGTAGCAATAAAGGATATTAAAATCTTATGTATTTCTTAAAGTAATAGTACAATGAGTACAATTGTATGAATAAGATTTAACATAATATTCTAACGTTTCCTACTAATTTATTGTTGAAGGCTCAAGCTTCGTACCTTCACTTATTGCCAAGGTGAGCCCTTATGTACAAGATAATTCAATTTTGATTGAAAATATATTCGTATTTGTGAATCGAAATTAAGCACGCTATTCATGTCGATTGCATTGACATTTGAGCTCCTATCACTGACCCAAGATGACTAAGCGGTTATAAGAAAACTTGTTTAACTAAAGATGATGTTGCATGTGTGAAGAAGATGGGTAGATTATTGTAATGAGCGTAAAGGAGATAGTGATATATTGGCTGATCCCTCCTCTTTTTCTTGAGAAGTGAGGACTGAGTAAATCGAAAGTAAAAGTGAACGATTTTCTGTTTTGGAACTTGTTAGACTTATACCTTGATTTCCTTTAATGGACTAGATAATATTGAGGTCGTAATTTATGATAACCGGATTTTGTATTAATAAACTACTTATTAAGATATATAAACTCGGCCAATTTTATAAGTAAACGATATAATACTAGCTCCTGCTCATGGCTGCACTTGCTTGAATAACGATTTTTAATGCGGCTCCTTTAATTCAATATATACAAGTAATTGGTCCCCATACAATCTTTCATTCTCTATTTCGACCCCTTCAAGCCTTATCCTAGTAGCGTTTTTTTTCTGATTGAGTATTGCTGTTGGCCCTACTGACCCGGACAGCGTCACCGGGCGTAAGAAAGAGACAGCCTTCGTGGGGGCTCAAAGTTGATTTCATCCTAAGGGTGCCTTCTGCGAGGCCAAACCACTGCTAAGAACGTCATCGGGAATGGTGGCAGGGCTCCGATCGCAGTCTAGTGGACGGAGTCACCGGACGGTGTGAGCTCGTCCCGACGTATGAAACAAGAGACCGGCGAAGACGGCATTGTGTGTGCTGTAAAAAAGTCTAGTCTACCTGATTTCATCAAAATTGGGTCAGTGGTTTAGTGTTGAAAGCGTAACAGACAGACATCGAGCTTTCTGCCTTTGTATTTATAATAGTACGATTTAACATATTTACAATTTAACATTTTTTTAAAATTCATATATCAAATGTTCGTAAACTTAATAAACATTAGATGATTGAAAATGTTATTGAGTATGAGATTTTATTAAAAAAAGACCAGTTCTTTATTATAACATAATGTAATACAGTTTTGGAGCGTGCGAAGTTTCGGACATGATACTCTTATTTAATAAATTTTTTTTTATATAAACAGTTGTACATTGAAATTAGTTAGGAAAAAAACAAGTTTTGTACTAATAAAAAACTAATCCGTAAGTATATCTTAGAGAAAAACATAACACATATTGATAATATAAAGGATTCGTAATGAGTATTTAATTAAAGTTGAGTGTGTAGCGTAAAAAAATTAGGTACTTTAAACGTACGTACGTTTCTACTATCAATATGTACAAAATATACTTCTATAAGCTTTTTTGTATTTATCTGGTCAGAGACAACTAAGTGTGGTGCCACTTATCGAGATCTAAAAAGAGCTTTAAAAAATATATTTTTAATTTTCTCAAAAATTTGTCGGATCAGCAAATAATATATTATTATATAATTCTTAAAATAACATATTCACACCTAAAATATCTTTATAATGTTCGTTTTTAGCCTGTTATTTTTAAGATGCGACTTTCTTTAAGTCGATGGTTGCAGTTTCGATTACTACTGAGAACATATTTATGGAGGCCATACAGGGTCCTGGCTTATAACAAATTCTCTCATCATAATTGTGAGGTACTTGTTAATAGTCTAACAATAACTCTGATATAATAAGGTATCCAGGGCCGGATATAGAAGTCTGGAGACCCTATGGCGTCAAATTATTTTCCATATAAAGTTTCCATAGTCTCTGTTATTGGGCCCTATTTTGTGGAAGCCAAGGGCAGTAGCCCCGGATGCCCTCCCCTTAGTCCGCCCGTGAAGCTACCTACAAATACAAATTGTTACCTTTGAATTGGGACAGAGGTTAGATGATAATCGCTCTTTATAAAATGTAGTTCTGTCAAATCTGATTTAGGTATTAAATGGACTCAGGGAAAATGTAAAAAAGAAAAAACTTGTTTTGAGTCATTTGGATTTTTAAAGTTAATGCAGAGCTCTTTTTTTAAAATTAATTTTATGTATATTTTGTGGTATTCATTGTACGTGATTGCAATCACGAATGCGTGAAGGAATAGTCTTCGCAATAAAGTCATAATGAATCATTGTAATTATTTAACATTATATTAACATACCGCTTCCCACACTTCGATCTAATTTATTTATTTCATATCTCAACGTTGAAGCTTTTAATTTTAACGATAAATTATTAGTTTGTCACCGTTCCGTAGCCAAATGGCAAAAATGGAGCCCTTACAATTTCATTATATACGTATGTGTCTCCGTATATCACAGTAATTTTATTCGGAGACTTGGTTGTATCTGTACGTAATTTTAAAAATTTACTAAAAATAACCAAATTATTTTTCGGTCGATTTTTTTTTGGTTAGTTAAAGTCCTAAAGATTCTACCTTATAAAGTTGCGGAACTCTTTAGTTTCTACCGTGCGTGGTCTACTACGCATTTGGCCGGTAATTATTTCATTAGCAGCTCAATTCAGATTTTTTGTAAATATACGCAATCATGTTTGTTATAAATATACGCAATCATGTTATAAGTATGCTTCGGGCTTATTTTATTTTTCAGTCACAAGAGCCTCTTAATTTTTTCAGTTCCAAGAAGCACCCGGGTGTGCCGAAGCAAACAACGTTAACGCTCGTATCAACAATCGTGAGTTTGTCATTTGGGCTTTCAACCCAACGGTTCACTCCTTATCGCCAGATAGCCTCGACCTCTTCCCCTGCTACCAATTCCTAATCATTTGCAAATTTAACCTTATTACCTAAGCAATAAGGCGTATGTAATTTGTTAGTACTCGTTATATACCATTATGTATTGTATATGTATACGATATCAACGATACATTGCCAACAAGGAAGCTCAAATATTGGATACGATAATGTGTATAGAAAGACGATTTTATATTATATAAATACTGTCGTTTATTACGTTTGTGCACTAAAGGATTTATTTAGTAAGAATATTATTATCAATAATAAATTATTCCTATTAATATTATAAATGCGAACGTAACTCTGTCTGTTACGCTTTCATGGCATAGAAGGCCTAAGCATTGAACCGATTTCGATGAAATTTGGTTGAAATTGGTTTGACCTTGGGAGAGGAAAAAGGCTAACTTTTATCGCGAAAAAAGTTTCAAGGCAAAGTTGAAATAGGGAATGAATTTCTATTGCAATAAAGTGTACCTAATTAAAAATAGTTAATGAAGCGGGTGAAGCCGCGGGTCAGTATAGATATAAGACCTTTATTGGAAATTATTATTTACTTTTTTAAAGTTTATAAAAACAAATCGTTTAATTTGGTACAAAAACTTTTGGCGTAAGCATTCTTTGTGTTTACTGCGTCATGAAACTGCGTTGTTTATTATAAATGTAAACAATAAGTATGGAAATCTTATCAAAATCTATCATTTATCCTTGATTGCGTATTGTAAACGGTGCTTAGGTATTTCATTGGGAGTGGCAACCAGAAGTGCAAATTTATCGCGTCAAGCGCTTAGCTACGCCTTCATATTTTAAACTGCCTTATATATAAAAGTGTTGCTAGAACATTTTGCGAGTCATAAAATATTTTAGAATGCTGACTTCAACAACAATGGAACTTGTTTAATGGTACTTGCGAATTTCTAGCTATCAGTTGTCGTAAAATGACTCCAGATTCTAAAATCACCTAAGAACCTTAGTTAATACAAAGTAATTTCAAAAGATGACGTTTTGGCGCAGCGGTAGCGAACCTGCCTTAAGTGCCACGGATCACGGGTTCGATTCCCTCTCGGAGCAGATGTTTGTATTTACAATACAGGCATGTTATCCGGTCTGGTGTGTTTGTCCGTGTAATTGTGTATGTTTCCAAATCCTCTTTCCAATAGTCTTTCCTACAATCCGAAATATCTCGGCAAAAGCTTCATCGATATCTGACAGTGATGTACAACCCTAGCAAGTACGTTGTATAAAATTAATTTATAATTATAACCAGTCAGTCACAACGAGGCGGAAAGATCAATACGGGGTCTGACTGATTAATTCTATTCTAGATCTATAAATGCTTGACTTATATTGATAGTATTTTTGGTTTGAATTGCGGAACTGTTCTTTAATAGTATGTAGTATGTATTTTTTTATAAATATACAAAAATAACTCTTGAATATTAAATTATCTTCGTATTATTTTATATCGATTTTGGATTATTGGTTTGATTTCCGATAACAATATTACGCATATTGTTTTGGCTTTATTAAAATGAACTGCATTTCGCAAAATAAAACTAAGCTTTGAATTTTTTAATAATATTATATTATAAACATAAAATAATCATTATTCGTGTATTAATAAGAAATAAATATTTGCTTTACATTCATATATTAGTATTTTATTCAAAATGTATATTAATAAGTATATTAAATATTTATATTACTTGTAGAACCAAATTGTTTTTAAATATGAATACTTTGCTTATAAACAAATATATAATCATTGAACAAGAAATTTGAAGTCGTTTATAATATTTACATTTTTTCTCTTAAATTACATATAAATTTAAACCAGTTTCGTTTAAATTTATTCAAAGTTAACCACCATTTTCCCTATCCTAATTTTAAAAGTTTTGCAAGTATTCGGGAAATCGGTCTTCTATATGAATCCTTAGATTCTCTAACCGACTCTAAAACCTGATTTTTGGTCCTTTTATAGCTTTTTTCATGTGATTAAGTTGGCAAGCAAGCATACGACCCACCTGACGGTAAGCGGTTGTCGTATGCTTGCTTGCTATGAGCGCTTGCAGCACCATACATTTGTAGGTGTTATTCACACGTTGCCAACATCGAGATATTGGTTCTAACTTTAAATCTACACAATATACACATATACTGCTTTACGATAGAATAACGGTCACTGCGGTGGTAAGTACCTACCTAGCGGGCTTCGCCCAATAAAAGGCCTACCAATAACAGCTTTGGTTTTAAGCTTAAATCAATGCTACTTTTATTTAAATCTTTTCAATATAATAACTGAAACTGAACTGAAAAATAGCTCGATTTTTCTTTGCTCCAAAATTCGTATGAAGTCGACACGAAATAACATAAAATTTAGTATAATTGTCCGGTAATAAAAATACCGCATCCGTAACATCGCTTATATCGCTAGCTCAGTAAAATGCCGCACGACGAAGTTATCGCTTGCCTACACAAACACTCAGTCGCTTCAAAATGCTTTGTTAGACTCCATCGTACCACTAATAACTCGTCACACTATTAATTTCATACACATTCAGACATGGATTACAGCACATTTTATACTTATATAATTTATGTTATAATAAGCATGATAAGAAATAATATATAAGCAATAAACGCTATATACTCAACGGCCTCCATAAGCATTGTGTCCTGTGTTGGGGGTCCGGAAATACACACAAGGACTAGCGCAAACACACTCAGATCGGAACACATGCATGTATGGTCAATACAAACATCTGCCCCGAGTGGGAATTGAACTCACGGCCTGTGGTGGTTAAGACGGGTTTGCTACCACTGCACCACAAAGGTTGTCGAATAAATATTTTTTGTGACTTTATTTTAAAAAAATTCTAAATCCGTATCATTCCGTACAAAATTCAATTTCCTTACACTAAAAAATAACTCGCATTTAAAGAGTTATAAAAACCAAGAAAATAAATCTGTAAATTCAGTGGATATAATATTATAACCGAAAAATTGTATAAAAAACCTAAATTCGTAACTCTAGCAAGATTATATGACAATTTTTTTAATTTAAAAATGTAAAGAACAATCATAAACATTTAATAAACGCAATACTTTAAAGAAATACGATTTCTTTACACTTGAAAATAACTCGGTAAATGCAGTGGAGCAAAATTATTTTCGCTCAAAGGGACGAGCTAAATGTGGTACATAAGCTTCTCGGAAAGCTGCGCGGTGGTCGCCGCGGGCCTTTTGTTTTTGAACGTGACTCGCGATTTAGATGCACGCAAATTAGCTAAATTTGGCTCAACTCCCTCCAACTCAAGGTTTGCTTTCGACGCGATGACATTTGTATTTTGTACTATTTGATCATAGAGTTACATTTAAAAAAGTCTTTATGCTTATACTTTAATCGTTGAAAATGTTTGTTTTATATAGTTCTTTCATTTATTTTGATGTGATAGCAATATAATTTTAAAAATATTAATACCTTTCCGAATATTAAGAGACTCGGCCACCTTTATTATTGTCTTTAAATAGATTTATAAGACTTAATAGAATTTGGCTCTGAGATAAAAAATTCTCTGAGATAAAATTTGCGTATATTAATAATGTTCGTCTAATTAAATTGAGAATGTTAATTTAATGAATTGATTATAAACGTCACATCCTGTTCTAACAAAACATTAGTTATTATTACGGCTTAAATTTTATTACTACTCAAAGAATAGTAGACATTTCAACTTAAGTGGTTATATTAAAATTATCACGTGATCATACGTTGTGATCGAGTTGATCCATTTTAGGCACCCTTCAGCTTTAAATAGGCCGATCGAGGGGAAAAACTAGATTGGCACACCGCCATAAGTTACATGCGGGTAGTACACATTCGCTACCCCTCCTTGTTTTTATTAAGTGACGGTTGGCGGTCGCCCCGTCTCAATTAACATTCTGATTTCGCTTTGATAAGAAAAGGCTTGCTAATGAAAAAATACATAGTCATACTCTTAATCTGGAACATTCGTTAATACAACTTTTTATGTATATACAAAAAGTTAGTAATGTATACTATAATAAATATTTGACTAATTAATTAGTTTCGATACTATCATGGACTTGTTTTATTATGATAAAAGTACTTAGTACAATAAAAATGGCATTTTTTGTCTTTTGTTTCATAAGTTGATAGCTTACAAAGATTTTTGTGTTCATCAAAATAATTTCTAGTAACGTTTTATTTATATATATAAATCAGACGTTAGTTGAAACTGCGCACAAAAACCCATTAAGGGAACAACTCAAGTTCTAGAAACCGACACACAGAAAAGCATAAAGTCAAGTATCTCAGACTAAAACTAATATAATCGCACCTTTAGAACGAAAACGGCACAATTCAGAAAAAAAAACGATAATTTAATTATCAGCGTAAAAGACTTATAAAGGAAATTCTCAAAGTAACAATAGTCCAAATATAATATACGAAAAAAGAAAAGGAAATAACCAAGAAAATATAATATACGAAAGATTGTGCAGGTGTCAATATCTTAAATTTTATGTTCTTGATTTTTAAGTTACGTCGTTTTCGCTCTAAAGGTGCGATTATATAGTCAATATGTTAATCTATTTCGACGGGGAATTGAATGTAGAAATCAAGTTAATAGTATAGTGAATTATAAACAAAACATTCTTAATATTTAGGTACCTAATAGTTGTATTTGGCTAGCGTGAGAATTACTTTTGCGTGATGGGGGCGTGAAGTAATAAAAGATAGTTAACTGAATTTATCATATGTTATTTTCGACTCTTGAAACTGTAGGGCTGGTTACCCCGTAACGAAATCTGAGGGTTAATATATGCGGGCTGCGTTGAGCTTTAACATTTTTGTAATACACTTCTTTAAAATAAACGATTTTAAACTTTATTTCATAGTTATTAAGACTTAAAATAGACATTTTTAGTAAACCAAATTTTAGCAATCTGCTATTAACGGGGAAATCAAAACAGGGAAGATTGATGCCATGGGAACTCGACGTGGGATCCTGATAGCTTTATAATTATTATTAGTAATTTATTATCACTATGTGAAAAAAACAAGAGATCGTTGATTCGTGGGATGGGATTTTAAAAAAATGTACCAGGTATTATAATTGCTTATTGGTATAATTATGATATACGTTTGATGAATCAGGCGATATCCCAATGGGGACCGATGAGTGTGTAACGTTTATTTAATATAATGTGTGTTGCAAAAGAATATTGAATTTTAAATTAATTATAATAATAATCAATAGGGTTCCGCAGCTTGGTTATGAAGAATCTTAAGGCCTTTAAAAATAATAACGAATTAAAATCGACTGCAAAATAAGTTGGTAATTTCATAGTAATTATTAAAAGTTATGTGAAAAACAAAGTTATGGGAAAAACTTATATATCTGTTAAATTTGTAGACCTATCTACTTCAAACCAAATGTGGTTGAAATTTTATTTGATGTCCTATAAGCTGAAATTTTTCCAAAATTTTAAATCTCATAGTTAAAAAGTTAGAGGGAGGGGAGGGGACACCATTTTTATGACTTTAGGAGCTTATATCTCAACAACTACTGACTTAATGAAAAAGTCAAAATCAAACCTCCTTATCATTTTGAAAAACCTATCCAAAGATATCTCACACGTTGACATACTGCCTTATGGTATATGGACTGCTACCTTTAATTATTATATATTTTAGGATTTCATTACTGAAGCGTTGTGCGGTACATAGAATACACCTATTTAGTTAATTTCATATAGATAGAGCCAATGGTCTCCGAGTAAAATGACTGTGACATACGGACGGACGGACGGACGGACAGACGGACAGATGGAGAGACGGACAGTCGGACGGACGGACAGACGGACATGACGAAACTATAAGGGTTCCGATTTTGCCATTTGGCTACGGAACCCTAAAAACGCTATACACTCGACGGCTCCCATTAGGATAGTTATATCCTGTATCGGGTCCAAACATACACAATGACAAGAACAAACACACCTAGACCAGAAAACTGTATGGTAATTTTTTTTTCTGATTGTGTATTTAAGTCGAAGATATAACGATAAAGATATATATTTTTATAATTTCACGTGTATGAAGCTGCGTGTGATCGCTAGTAAATAATAAACACAGGTGTAGAACTCTGCATCCATTTCTAAGAACAGCGCCTTCGATTACTGTTGGAAGGCAAATAGCGATAAGTGTAGGTAAAACATAGTGAAGTTACAATTTTATTAATAGTTCTACTTAGTAATAATAAGAAAAAGCTTTTATTTTATTAAATTATTAATAGTTCTACTTGGTAATAATAAAGAAAAGCTTTTATTTTATTAAATTTATTTTATTAAATTATTAAAAATAAAGGCTTTTCTAGAGCAAGTGCACACGCTACTTTAATTACAATCGCAATTAAAAAATTTGAAGAATTCTATTGATTCCTACAGGATACCACATTCAGATTCGGACCAGATTACAATGGCACAACCTCGAGACTATAACCTTTTTTTTGCATTATGATTGGCAAACAAGCATACAGTATGCCTAATGGTGATAGATGATGGTAGACTCTTGCGATACTTGAAGTATCACAGGCTCGTTGTCAATCCAAAGGATAGGAGGGAAGGGACGAAAAAGGGAAAATAGGAGGGAACAGTAGGGGTGGGAGATTGAGCCTCCGGCGCTCTCACTCATCGCACGAATCGCAACAGTATCTTCGTTACTTTACGCCGTTTTTCTGTGAAAGCGTAGTACTTCCCCGGTCGAGCCCATTGGTGCTGGGAAAAACGTGGCTCTACTAATAATCCATAACCAATGACACAATAAAACCTTTCGAAAAAAAGGAATTATAAAAATTGGTCTAGTGGTCTAAAGGTAATCGAGTAACAATCATACAAGAAAAGAGACTTACAATCCACTTGATAACCTTCTTTATTGAAGTCGGTTAAAATTAACAGTCAACCAGCTCTACCGTCAGCGGCATACTTAGACAAAAAGAAAGCATTCCCAGTAATCACTGCTAATTAGCACGTATATTTTGACGAGTTCCGTTTCCTATCACCGACGGAATCTATCCTAATAGAATACAGCTTAAAATGAACAAATCGGGTAAGCTGTTTCCGAGACATCAGGGAACAAGCCTACGCATTGAATGAAGAAAAAAGTAGGAGGCTTTTGGAAGTTGGTAAAACAACTATAAGTGGTCAATAAGTTACTATCTTCCATTCCATCCGGGTCCATTGAGTAAATTACCAATTTGACTATGTGATCTCTGTAACCCAATGATGATGAATGAGATTGCTATTTGATAATAGTAATCAATTACTATTATCAAATAGCAATCTATACCTACAGCTTAATATGTTCTCCGAAGCACGATGAAGAATCATATGAACAACAACCAAACTGTATCAGGAGAATTGGGCGGTAACAGCAAGGCCACAATTACTGGTTCGCTACAGACATCATCTATACATACTCGACTAAATACTAATAAAATTGGAGAATCATTTTTTTATCGGAGTTTATGCACTTTATCTCCACAATGCTTAGACCAATTTGAATGAATTCTATTACAAAGATGGTCAGGTACTCTTTACATATAGGTCTCCGTATAACTTGTATATAATAATATTGCTATATCATTTGATATCATTGTGCTAATACAGCCTGCATAGCTTGAGCCAGCGTTGTTAATGTTGTTATAGGTTTTCCTTTATTTTTTTTAACAACAATTAAAATACCATATTTAGAAAACACGTAACTCAATTTGCTTCATATGGAAGAGGGGTACGATTGATTGTGTTCATTTGTAACGGTCGTACCGGGGTAAAGGTTAACGTATTCACTTATCAACTAGGGGTTGGATAAACGGTTATATTTTTATTAGTCTATGAATCTAACAGTAGTGATGCGACATATCCAGCCATTTCAGGAAGAATATCGTAACCGACAAGTAACATTTTGTACACAAGATTTTGTGTTTACTGATTTTAGTTGTTTGTGATATTTTTGGAATTTTTTAAACTGATTGTTTATTTATATATTATATTATTTATTAATTAATTACTTAAAACACAAATCCACCGTTCTAGATTCAAGAGGTTAATATGAAAATACAGATTTTTGTTAGGTTATTCTTACTAAAAAGGCTCGATAATCATTAGTTTCAACTCAGAATGTCATTTATGCCGCGAATGCTAGTCGACGTATAACTATATATTTTTTTTTATAGTAAAACCCTTAAAAATATAAATAGTAAATAAAATCATAGTTCCCTTTGAATCTTTTTGTTTACGACTTCTCATGTCATTAAATGTCGCACAGACCTTTTTAAAGATAATTAGCGTTTTCGAATAAGCATGCTAATTTTTCATTTAGATCCACAACGATGTATTCGAATTAATGTTAATAAAGTTTATTGAGTCGTTTTAATTATATTTTTTCAAGAAGCCATGAATTCTTAATGACTTATGAAGTTACTAATAGGATCCGGTTCGAAATATCAACCGGTGTACTCTTCGTAAAAACATACGTGATAATTATGTAAATCTGTTTATATTTGTGGCGGAGCCTTGATCTTTCACACCTTCCCTCGATACTACACCCCTTCTAAATTAAATAAAGCATATTGCCGTTTATTTAAATGGCTCATCACGCAGTTTATGCGTGTTTCGAGTGCTGCTTAAAGCTTTTTATACTTTAAATTTGCGTAGTATGGGGGACACGCGCGATGCACGCGACCCGCATGACAGTCTAGCTGGGGTGCGTTTTTTTAAAAGAACAATTTGCGAACGACTGGTATTGGATACACATTGTTGTAGTAAAAGGGACAACGCCAATAAAAGTTTTATGTGGTCGCGGTTTTTGAGTCGTGGAACGCGGTTAAACTTTAAAAAACTACAATAAGTAGCAAGCACTCTTACGAGCGGCAGTATGGGTAAAATATATCCTGTCTTGTATAAAACATTAACGTTATAAAACTGATGAGACCTTCACATTCACTTTTTTTAAATACTTTTGTAAATGTGACGTATCGTTAATGTGTATCGAGAACGGTGAGTAGACGAAGTCTTTTGTGCTCAGTAGTTGTGAGTCACCGCTTTAGTTGCGAGATAAAACCTCAACAAGTAAATAGTTTGTCATTAGACACTCACATTGTCTTGCCGTATTAACAAATATGACCGTATAATACGAACATGATAAACGTACGATGTATTTTATCGTTCGTCGACCCGAGGTCCGAGGCCGATCATTAAACTACAGAATCGATTTCGTAAAACTTATAAAAACATGGATACCATACTCGTACATGAATGTATGAGATACCTACCCACTACGTAGGTATGTAAATTTCGCTTTATATTCATAAGCTCTTTAACACATCAGTACCTTGATTCGCTGTTATTGTTGTATCCGAGAACTAATAAATATTAATCTGCCTCATAAAAACGCCGTCCTTTAACTGATACAACGAGAGAAGACATTAGTGGATAAGCTTGGATAGATTCGACGATTTCCTTGGGAACGAGCACAAGCCATTTTATGCGATGCCACATGCGTTGTTACATTGCCGAGTCGAACGTCAGGGAAACACTTATTCAAAATGGTAATTGATAAGCCATGGGCCATGGAGTACTCTTGTTTAACCTTGTTTGAAAAATCCTATACTTACCTTTAAGAGCGATTTTATTCAGCGGAAAATATGGCTAGATTTCATACACTTTTTCACGTGTGCTTAACTTGTATAAGAGCATTTATTGCCAAATATAGTAAAATTTTAAATTATAAATAATTAAAAAAAATCTTGTACCAACTATAATGCATATATATAAAATTAAATTTAGAAATCACATATTAGATATGTGTATATAATATAAGTAAGTAAGTAAGTGAAATCGCGTCCAGAATCAGTCTATCAGTCTTCGAATGGGCACGTGCTAAATATATCATTTAACTTTCTCTCGCCTACCAATTTGCAAAATTTACACACCAATTACTTCCTTATGTGGTAACGCGAGTGTAACAATATTTGACCATTTAAGTTGAAAATTCGTTTAGCGTCATCCACGTTAAGGATCTTACTTTAATACATATTGATGCATACATTGGTCTAAAACGAAGATTGGTTGGTTTCTTTCCATAGTAAATTATGTAGCTTAAACTAAGCATCAAAATAACAATCACGTTCGTTTGTGTTTAAATAGTTAAATTGCCTTCATCGTTATTTCGTGACAAATAACGTATGGGTTTAGAATAAGAATATAATATCTTGATAAAAATATGTCTTGATTTACATAAGATGACGATAAATATGGTTTATAGATAAGTAAACGGATTGCATACAGATAAACTTTTGATAAATAAACGTAATATTTTGACGAAGCTAATTTTTGTTTGTTCGGCAAGCTTCAAATATATTGAGTATATAATTAAATATAACAATCAAAATATTATATATTATATTTATTCAAATAAAAATGCTTACAAAACATGTGCTTCTAGCACATATGAAACTCATGGTTGGATCTTAGTTTAGACTTGACTTTTGATCAACAAAGAAACACACACAAACAAATTATGAAATCTTCCTTTTAGGTCAGTTTTTAGAACAGATTACAATGTAAGTGAAGTGAAGTGAAAGCTATCTTTTATCTTGTAGTGGAAGTGAAGTATCTTCAAATCCATTCATGAGATTATTTAAATTTTTAAATGAAAACAATCATGTCTGCTAATTTTTTTAACTATATAATAAGTATGGTAACTTCTTCTTATGATTTCACACATGGTCTGTTTCCTCCTTGCCACATTTATTGACGTCTATGATAACTGCTTCGCTTCTAGGGATCGTAACATGATGGTATATACTTATATTCATAAAGCTATAAATTCATGAACTTTATTATTTACTCTATGCTTATATTCGTATATAGATTGTAACATGATGGTGTATAGCTTTCTCATTAGCGTGGAAAAGTGATCAGGCTAAAGAATTAAATTTTATTACAGCGCTTAAAAGAGATATAAAACACCACACACATATGACAAGGTTAGTTTATTATTTGGAGGCAGTTATGTAATTAAAGTTGTACAGTAAATAAAGAGTAGGTAAATAGGTATTTGTAAACAAGAACAGACCACGTCTAAATCATAATTGACTAACCCATAATTACATATTTTTTCATAGCTATGTTACGAATTGTTCACAATACCGACGTAATTTTTTTCGCTAGCAAAGATCAAGGTTGCCTTTCGGAGATAAAAGTTTTTGCTGACGTTCGTGACCAGTCTTAAAGATGCTAAAAAAGTGCGTGCTAAATCTTAAATGGATACCAATAAGGCGTTAACATAGAACAGCAATATACATCGAAACATTAGCAGCGGAGATAATTTTTAATGCCTTACATCTAGTGCTATATCTATCAACAAATCCAATCCTATTAAAGTTCGCGGTCTTTGTTATATTTGACATGTAATATGTATGAGGTGCACGTACAATAAATTGTATTATTACACCGGCGTATATGTACATAGTTCGATGTTCAAGATACGGAAAGAATTAACTTACTGAACGAGCACAAAGCCAAGGTCGCTTGCTACATGCGGATACGCCAAACTTAATATTCATTTGCTGTTACTAGCCCACGAATAAACCTAGCACACACCTATAAACACTACGATAGTTCTAACGCAATACACTGAACGCCTTATTGATCATCATATAAAAAATATAACATGTAAAAAGTTGATAGCACTATACCCTATTAGCACGCGGCTATACTGTTGTAAGCATATATTTTGATAAACGATTCAATTTGTAAGATTAAAGAACATATTTAAGGGAAGGGATGTTTTTATTATAAAGATGTTTTAATTTCAAGTTCTTTATTCAGATAACAAAAAGCCATCCCAACATCTTTATAGCTAATTATTAATTAGTGCCTAATTAAATTCAAATAAATAAATTAAATTAAAATAAATAATAATAGTATATATTTAAAGCAATTTGCACAGAAAATGGCCCAGCTAGGTAGGCCGTAGGGGTTTCTTAACAGGTCATCCTCTCCACAAAATGATTTACAGTTGGAGAGCAAAAATAGTCAGTCCCTGTTTTCTAACCATTTCAACTACAAGTCTTCAGAACTATAAAGTTTTCTATAAATCATATTAAACCAGAAATAGTTCAAATTTTTTCCAAGAAATCTTTGACAATTGATTAATATGTATGTAGATACTTTCAAATTTTTAATGAATTATACTCGTAAAGGCCACTACTAAATCTGTACTCATAGATTTCCGGATCATATTAAAGACACTTCGAGATTGATTGTGATGAAATTAGCATACCTGTCAGATACAGAATTCTAGACAATGGTGTACCTACTATTGTATTTATATAGTACATAAATAAATAATCCTAGACGTTATTAAAGATGCTTTATAACTCTGATTCTACAGTTGGATGAAACAAGGATAGATTGATTATGAGATAGTAGTAGTCTGATTAACTGATAACAGTTCCTTCGACCAGATATTGGTTTATAATAACTGCCAAATATACGATCCAAGTTCGTATTTCGCAGTATCTAATGTTTCGATATGAAAGCTTGTATGGAAGTCCTTTATATTTGAAACTAGAAGCATGAAATGTTTTTAGCAAAAATTTAATTTAAATTCCACCCTGAAGGGTTGAAATAGGGGTTCAAAGTTTGTATTAAAATAGTTGTTCATGCGGGCCAAGCCGCTGGCAGTAGCTAGCTCGCTGGTATAATCTAAAAACGCTGCCAATATGTATTTTGCGTCCGAATGATATTTAAAGAAACTTTGCCGATATTTTAGAACACAACGGGCTTCGTGTCAAGGGGTCTCGGTTTTCTAATGAATAAAGGATCAGAAGTCAGGTTACAGTCTAACTTTTAAAATCTTATTATATAATCTTGAAGACGTTATGCATCGTCAACCACAGTTTTGGTAAAGTATATTTTTTTATTTTTGTACGGTTTAAATCAAGTCGACAAGGGAGATCACTATCTCCCGACTGTGGTCACTCAGATGTAAGCACGTATTAAACAAAAACTTAGATAAAAATCGTAATTTAATAGCATACCTTAGAAATTTTATCGTCATTTTAATAAACGTCATTTCAAATTATTTATGGCATATTAAAAATAAGCAAAATCCACTTCTATTATATTGATAAATCTATGTTTAAATTAAAGTTAATTGCTTCTAAGAAAATATATGACTAATACTGTAGGAAAGGATAATAAGTTGTGTTTTTAAGTTTTAGGTGTTATGATAAAAAATAAACACTACGTAATCGTATTTAAATTATCTCATTTAACCTTATTTGGCTCAGTGCTGATGCTCTTAAAATAAAAATGTTAAAAAACATCTGCTATAAATTAAAATTTTCGTCTGTCCAATACTCTACGCATAAAATTATAGATAAACATAATATAATTTTTGGGTATGGGATTTCCCATTGAAGATTTCTGGTATGATGTAATTTAACAAGCAATATTATATTTTACGTTTAACGATACAACATATTCTTAGAATTAATGTATCCATTCTATGAAGCATAGGCAACAGATCATTAGACTACTTCCTATTGTCTATGTAAGTGTGTAAGTAAGGCAGTGGCGTGGTACGAGTGCTATTATCTAACAGTGAAAGTGTGAGTGTGTGCGCTGTGACGTAACGGCGGAGCTTGCGCGGGCGCACCGCTCCACTCTCACTGATGCTGATTTTCAAGCAAACAACTAGGAAGTTCCAGGCAAACTAGATTTATTGTCGTTGTTCCGTAACTTTAATGCGATTTAATAAGACATGGCGACAATATTGAAAGATAATATTTGCTTGATATTTAGACATGTTTAATCCCTTAATATATATGGGAAATAGGAAATAAATAACAATGCCAATGATACTTTTATTAATATTGTTACACAACCGATAAACGGAAAGAATTTTAGGAAAAGGATTTTGTTAGATAAATAAATAAACGTTATACAATCAACGGCCCCCATTAGGATAGTTATATCCTGTGTCGGGGGTCCGGAAACATACACAATGACAAGGTACCGACAAACATGCGTGTATGGTCAATACAAACATCTGCTGCGAGCGAGAATCGATCCCGCGACCTGTGGCTTATGGCCGCTTATGGCAGCTTCGCTACCGCTACGCCACGTCGTCAGCTATAGATGGATATCGAGTAATTTATGATTTTAAAATAAGTATCAGTAGGAGGTATTGTTAAACTTCAAAAGCCTTCAACTTTTGGTCAGAATGGCCTGAAATGGAATTATAAATGTATTTAAATTGTCTTTATAACAATAAGCACTAAATTATTGAATAATCTATTTCTTGTTTCGTAAGCGGCTGTCGGCGTTAATGAGAGTTGTTGGCGGTAGTTGTTCCACTTCGAATTAATATATAACCACCGTAATTATTTATTAAGATTAATTATTTCTAATTCAAATATTTACGTACAACCATACGCTACAAAAGTAATTTTATTAAATACCACGTGAGGGCTGTCCCTTTATCACGGCTGAGTCTCTGTACTCGCCCCCCGCTCGGTGACGCTGTCAAGGCCAGTAGGGCCAACAGCAATACACATTCCGAAAAAAAAATTGGATTTTTTTGGCCTTCTTCTTCTTACCGAGTGGTTAGTGGCCAACCTAGTGTCAGAGTTGTTCAGGTCACCCGTAGGCCTCTGACTTGACTTATCGACCGTTGTCAAATTCTCAACAGCCGGGACCAACTTTTTACGTGACATCCGAAGCACGGAGACGCTCGGTTGAAATACCACAATGCGATCACCCATCTAGTGACTGACCGCGCCTAAAGTTGCTTAACCTGACAATTGTTTACCAATTCGTGGTTGCACTCGGCTATGAGCGTCGAGCGTTTTTTTTGGTAATTTACAAATATTTAAATGGTATTAAAATAAATTACATGTAACATATAAAACATCCATACATCATGCATTATCCTATACGACTGGCATACTCGTTTAGTAAAATAAGTAAAGTCAGAGCGTGACGTATTACTTCTTTCGGATCGGCGGTCGAGATGGGTTAGAGATGTGACTCGATAAACTCTTGCGCAGTGGCGTGGAGCATGCACTGACCGATTCGAACCGCCACGCTCCATCGGGCAAAGCTATTTTGACTTTTTACTTAAAGGACTTGCTTGGCTATTCCATACTCTGTATAAAAAGTCGTTTATCTCAACGAGATGTATAAGGATCGAGGATGTGCTTCTTTTTTCTTTTCATATAATTACCGTTTTGCCTTTAATGACATGTGATAGTGTGTAAGCATAAACTTATTAGTTTTATTAGTAATTGTGGCTTCTGCCCACAACATCATGCAAGAGTGATGAATAAATGATGTGGTTTTATTGTTATATCTGTAGATCGTAGTCGTAGTGGAAATAGAAATATAAAAATATAATGGGTTTTAAATTAAAGACTACAGTTTGGATCAAACCAATGCTGAACCTTTTCGAACCGATACGACCTGGGAACCTTCAAGAGAAGAGCGTATTCTTTCCTTAAGCGTCGGCAACGCGCCTAAATGCCTTCTGGTGTTGCAGATGTTCATCGGTGGCGGTGATCGCTTAACTTCAGGTGAGCTTCCTGCCCGTTTGCCTCCTCACACATAAAAAAAAACCTTTTGCGTGATGCTTGAAAGAAGAAACAGACAAAAGAAAAGTAGTTAGTGATATTGCGAATATCTTCAATTTACAGAGTACAGAACAATAAGGACTGAATTACATTTATCAGCACCGATTTGTATTTAGCTGGATGGTTTTGGACACGCTTATAACGCATCATATACCAAAGGATGCTTTCGCATGCTTACGTATGTTTTGAGCTGCTATACCTAGTACGCGTTGCCTTCTTCCTTCCTCGTCTCGGTTTATATTTCATTTGCATGTCGACATGCTTTTGCATTCTACAGCATCCGTTCCTCATGTCAAATGTGTATTATATAATCGAAGTATTATTATAGAACAGTCTATTTTGTATTAGGTTACTTAATTTTTAATGTACATATTGATTTGATTGTAATCTCTATTTCAATTATAATTTTGATTGTCATACTAAAATCACAGCACGCTTTATCGTGCTATTTACGGAGGTTTGAATTTTGATATAAATTTATTCAGTAGTCTGTCTGCAACTAAACTGCTATGTCATTGCGTTTTTATTATTAAACTAGATGAGGATATATTATTCTAACGACGTTGTGGCGCAGCGGTAGCGAACCTATTCGATTCCCGCTCCGGACAGATGTTTGTATGGACATGTGTTCCGGTCTGGGTATGTTTGTCCTTGTCCTTGTGTATGGTTCCGGACCCCCGACAAATGATTTTTGTATCCTAATGGGGGCCATTGTGTATGTAGCGTTTACTTATTATTATTTATTTTATTATTATTATTCTGTATATTTATTCTACTTTGAAATTTCAAATAATAATAAATGCATTTTTTAAACAAAACATAAATTAAATTTAATATTATATTAAATTACAAAATATCAAATGGGAACATATTCAGACAATATTTATGTAAGCTAATCTACTTTCGAAGGCGAGAGATCAAATTGGTGTCACTTACGTCACAATACGAGCTGTTATTATCGTTTTAGCATACTCATCCAACCTTTCAGTGTATTGTTATTCAATTCTAAAGAACTTTCGCTTCTTGAGATAAAGTATATGCTCATTTCGAGCTTAAGTGATGCAGTCTCAGCGAGTCTCAGGGTACTATAGTAACGTTTATTAAGAAACACCTATTTATTTTTGTCTTTCGATAGGTATTATATAAATTATATATTTCCAATGTGTAATATTTTTATTGAAATATGCTTTTACGGTAGTAGACGATTTGCTATATACGACACGAATGGACCGGCTTGACCAGGAGATTACTATCCGAACTATTTTCATGAATTCGATTAAAATACCGACTTCTTTGTTGACTATAACACACAAGTCAGCTTAGTAGAAAAACCACGATCTCGTCGAAATAGTAGGACCCATAATTGCTTCTGTTTAAATTTGTTAATTTATTTATTTACTAGTTCCGCCTTATACACCGTTTTGATAAGGGGCGATAGAATGCAATTAAGCTGAAGAAGAGAGCTGGGAATTGGAATGTTTAATTTCGTTTTCGGCACTCAAATGCAAAATCTTCGAGCTTGGTCGGAGCTGTCCTCATTCTTCTGTGGTCATGATTCACTCTCCATTTAAGAGCTAGAGTAAGTTTATTCAATTCAATCAAGTAGCTTACAAGCTAACATACTTTGTTCTGAGCTATGAGTAAACCTCAATAATTTATCAGACCACTCTTCCGCATGAGACGTCATCGCCGATTATGAGAGAAATTATTAGAATTACTACTAGTAGTCTTTAAACTACGTCAGACACATATTAACAATGACATAACTTTTGTATCTGTAATCTTAGTATTAAGAAGACTTCAAATGCACGCGTTTTTAAGTCACAGTTTATCTGGAATTACTTTAAGCCAAAAATTAGGTCAAGATATAGTTTATAAAATACTCTTCTGAATTTCATGTAAATGTTATATTTATTAAAAGTAAATATATAATGAATTATATTGGACACGTCAAACTTGTTAACTTGTAATAATACGTGGAAGACAAAATTGATGTACAAGCTACAAGCTCTCTAAACTAGTTATGAATAATAAATCATTCTCTCGACTAGCATAAGATAATTCTAACAAAAAACGTGTACTTTACATAAAAAAGGCCATACACTTGACAACGAACAAACTGGTATTACTTAATATATTTAATATGTAATATATAATGAAATATAATTAAATAAAAATAACCACGTAACGAAGGTGTGCAATAGACAGTTTGTTATAGAAACATGAAGCAAATATAAAAGGCTTATTACTTGTAATTGCATACATGACTTTGAAAGATGATATAACTGCTTAGTTGCTTCGTATTACCAACGTAATAACACCTACACAGCTTAGGTATAGTGATGTCTGTGTGTGATAAGTGTGTGACTTTGTTACTAAGTAATAATGTTTCCACAATCTTTCCTGGCACTAGACTTCTAGGCCTTGTAAAACAAATTTACTAGTATAATTATGACCTAGTACAATTTACCAGATTTCAAAACTGCAGAATTATGCAATTCTAGAATAAACTGTGAAATTAACTTTCGATATTAAGTTCAGTCATACTGGATTTTAAAACTACACTAATGAATAGACGCATACTAAATTTTATGGGGGTCGAAGCTTTGTCACGCAAGCTCAGACCCCTTCATCCACTTCTTTTTTCTACTTCTTCTGCTTCATCTCCTAAGTCTTGAATCTGCCACGTATGTGTATCGATACAGTTCATATTCTTCTTTGTTACCCGATAGTAATAACGATTCGTTTAAATAAAAATACATACTACATTTTCCGTTAAATTCATATTTTGGTTTTCTTAAAATAATTAAATACATTTTATTTTCTAAAACATTACCTGTAACGCAGCAGCAATTTACAGAATAATTTCGCGGCTCGTAATAAGTTATACAATGTAATAGTAGGAAGTAAATAGAGGTTTCATTCGGTTGTAACAAAAAAAAATTGCCAACTGCGTGAACTATTGTTATTTATACTTCGAGCATAGCAAACTGTTTCATTGTTGATTTACTTATATCGACTTCAACCATTAAGATTTAAACTTTATAATGTTCATGTTTCATTTATACTTCCGTAAAATGTTTTTTATTTTGAATTCTGTAACATATAGATAATAAGTTTATCAAATGTGGGGGTCAATGTGATAGCCCGGTTATTTTATCGCTGTATGTAAAAATCAATTTTTATTAAATAAAATTTTAATGATTAAATCATCGATATATAAATGCATATGCCATTGAAAAATCCAAAATAACGTTATGCAATATGTTGTTATATTGTGTCGTTGACGCAACTCTTGTTTTGGTCGGTCGTGGTAAGTATGTCGGCCATTTCGGTCAGCCGATGGCCCACTGCGGCGTATGACATAACTGAGCTTCCGCCGTTCGCTCAGTGAAAGGCACTGACAACAATCACGATGTTTCTAATAAACTTTACATTTGCTTAAGGTTTCGTATACTTTTAACTAAAATTTTACAACAAGACGCCATCGAAATTGAAAAGGCGTGGTATGTAAAAATTTGTCTGATTGGATGTTTGTTATTCAATCACATATTAGTGGCAAAACGGTTTGGTATGAAATTGAGCACAACGATAGCTTATTACCTGTATTATTAACAAATAGGAATACTTTTTATCTCGGAAGAATTTAAAGTTCCTTTGCTATGCTATGCTACAGGACGTATTAAATTGAAATTCGGTATTGATTTTTCTTATGAGACATTATTTACCTACTAACGGTTCATTTATTTCTCTCTGGAGCCAATACTAATGTCACCACGGAAGAACTCGCGGACAGATGCTAGTATGTGAATATCTTTGGTTGTTTAGAATTGCAACTTAAAATGTTATTATTGGCAATGTTTTATCAATAAATATTTTTATAAACATGGATCGCATAAACATGGAACGGAACATAAACATGGATAATATTATATATTATTAAAATTTTAATATAAGGTTTGTAAATTATGTTCTAAATTGAATATTAAATTAAGTAAACTAGTCTAGCTGGAATTTTCAAATAAATGAATGTCACTTTATTGTACTTGGTATTTTGCAACGATAATAACGAGTTCAACAGGCACTCTTACTAAATTTACACGACACTTACCTAACAAGAGTTTATAAGACACAATGGTGCAGAATTTCTATTGCATTTAATTCTAAACAAATCATACATATTGAATATTCATGGTTATTATAAAAATATAACATGTTCTCTATAAATTAATATGTATTTCATATGTATTTTGTTATAAGATGTATTTAAATTCATAGATACCTTATACATAAAAACATATACAGTAATCGTGTTAACGCCACAGGTCGCGGTTTCGATACCCGCTCAGCGCAAGATGTTTGTGTTGACCAATGATGACGTGTTGGCTGTTCGAGTGTGGGTGTGTTTGTCCTTGTATGTTTTCCGGACCCCGACACAGCATATCACTATTCTACTGGGGGGCCGTAGTGTATGTGTGGCATTTATTATTATTTATTTAATTAGGTCTCAGCTTTCGAAACTTATATTAATGTTAATATTACTTTAACCTTTTAATCATAAAGAAAATCGAGATAGATAGAAGAACTTTCGCATTTATTTCGTATGAATAAAGATTAAATTTAAAGAAAAACGTTACGAATTTATATGTTCTGTTCATGTGCGTCCTCCATTACGAATGTTATCTTATGTCAGAGGTTTCGGAAACGCACTTTCCATCGTAATAAATATCTGTATCGAAAATACATACATAATATTTTATATATATAAAATATTTTGCCCGCGTGAATAACGATTTTTAATGAGGTACCTTTAATCCAATATCATGAAGCCTACTACTGCTATTAATAATATATTATATAATACTATCGCACTGGATCTTGGTATATTATCTTCAATACAACGGACAATAATGATTCATATCAACGAAGGGCTATCAAATCTTTAGATACAGAAGCGTTGAATAAATAATTAGGATATTTAGAGTAATATTACACGTAAATTTATAAGTGGAAGTAGTGGTAAAAGAACATTACATTCAATTTAGTTAACGACCAGAGCTATAAAATTTCCATTAAATAAGTTTAAGACTCATTCCTTGACTATACAAAGCAAGTCACGCGTTTACATTATTAACGTTAAAATAAATTGAGTTTTATACAAGTTAGATAAGAATTAAACTGGGATAACACCTTTTATATTTAAAGGCGAATGTTAAGTTGGTGTTTTCTTGTTTTTTGGCCATTCAATTATGGCAGTTGTCATAGCAATAGACTGTTGTATTAACTATCAAGGATTTGATCTACAAATGTTTACATATCCCAAATATTTTTCGTATTTTTTGTGATATGCATTTGTGCGTGTGTGTGTATGTGTATGTTGGATTTGAAGGTTTCTTTTTACCCGACTGCCGAAAGGGGGTAGTGTTTTTTGAGCGTATGTCATGTATGTCTATTTCTTTGTGACGCTCTACAGCCTAGACCTTTTGACGGATTCAACATAATATGAGGTGTCATTAGATTCGTCTCAGTTTTGAGAGTAACATAGAGATTTCATTAGAGAGTAACATAGGGTATTTTATTTCCCGTGAAATAAATGCCCCTGGGAATAAAAATATTTCCTAATAAATATTGAAATTCTTATAACGCTCATATTTGATGATGGTTCCTTGTACAACTTGAAAAAATAAGATTTCAAAATATTGCTTGGTTTTCAAGAAATCGATGTTTAAAGTTTGATTTTTTTCCATTCCTTTTCTTTTTTTAGTATTTTTAATGCAGGTGGGTTTTTGATTGATATGCATTCAATGATTTGTACAATTAATTCAAAATGTCATTCGAGTTCTAATATGATACTACAATGCTGTAACACACTCAAATGATAAATCCTGGCCACTAGAATTTCTAAGTCATCCATTTATGTAGTAGAAGCAAGTACAACCTACATATCTAATGAGTTATATTTATACGCCGCTGGTTAAAGCAATTTTGCACTTCCGTATTCGTAACAAAAAGCTACGCTTATGAGTTTAGAGTTGTTATTCAGCTAGTTATTTCATTATAATGAACTCAATAGTAAATGTTACTCAACATTTTGTAGAGTTATTATATCTTTGCCATGTTTGAAGGGAAGTAGGATAGCTTTAAATATGTCCCTTTTTATACCGCAATGGTGGTGATAGGCTATTTTTTTTATGACAGGGAGAATTCCTGTTACCAGTACCAGTAGTACGTGGTACTTTTAGGCATGTATTTACTAGAAGAATAGTGTTTTTCTCAATTGTTTCTTTACAAATAAGACATATTCCCAATACGATATGCAAAATTGCAAACCACGGTAAAGTTATGTATTTTTAAGGTTACCAATTAGGACTGAGTTAAAAGCATTGACTACAAGTAGTTATACTCATATTCATATAAAATACGTTACCTAGCAATATTACAAGTATCTAAGCGAGCCTTAATATTTTTTCTTAAACTATTTTAAAAAAATCTTGTCATGCGACCAGTCTTAAAAAATGCTTAATCAACTAGTAAAAAATGTGCTATAGAGGCTGACAAAGAAGGGCAAAACAGAACCGGTCGCCTGTTAAATTAAGTTCAAGTTTACCTCTGAAATAAAAAGTTTCACCTATAAACTCACTATGGGAACAATCACGTAACGTAAAATTACATCCGTCGTTACAACACAAACTGCGATTCACATTCATTATGAAACAAAATTCACAACAATTTCTACGGAAAATAATATCGGAATATTATTTCTCGTGAAATTTGTTGTGTTTTTCCAGAATCTATTTAAAAGAAATATAACAAGAAGGATAAATACAACTTACGCTCATATTTATTGCTGTGGTCTGATCAAGTTGTAGCAGTATTAGTGCTGTTGCGTTTTGTTCTGTGAGTGAGACTGTGTGATCGCCGAAACCCCAAGCAAACATTAGATTTTTGTCGAGGTTCAGCAACACACGTTGTACTACAGTTTATCATCAGTCGAATGCTTGTTTGCCACTCTTCCATTACAACGAAAAGAAAATACAACGTCGTATTTTTATGAAATTCGATATTACAGCAAAACTCTTAGCGTAATTTTACGACAATAGAGTTTTGACCTCACGCAATAAAGAACATTGTATGTGAAAGAGTCCAGTTGTGGCCGAATTAAGAGACCAATCAATTTCAATTACAGTTTGTTAAAATGGGCTATTCATAATATTGATGTAAGACGTATCGGATGTAATTTTGATTCTACACATAAGATCGAATCTGGTACACCCTAAATCGTGTACGTGAATTGTAGGTATGTGATTTGACCGCGTAAACCAGTAAAATTCTATGTACATCAACTGCCGAGGCTCTTTTTTCGGAATGTCTATCACTATTGGTCCTTGTGGCCTCGATAGCGTCACCGGTAGAATAAACCGATAGCAGGACCTCTGGTTGTAAGTCATAGTTATCACGATGATTATGTGTTAATAATTATCAATATCCCACCCGGTGATTCTGTCATGGTCAGTAGCACCAACAGCAATACATATTCTGAAAAAAAAAAATAATAATATCAAAGAAATACTAAAGTTTACATCTGTTTATTTAGGATAAAGTCACTTTAGAATTAAGCCTTACAGTTAACAATTACTTTTAATTTTAGCTGTTATTTTACAACAAACATAAGGGTTTTAATATTTTGAATAATAATATTTCTTAATTCCTTCAGACTATGTTTGTATCTACATAATATTACATAATATTGGTAATTTAGATCTGTTGAGGAGTTCCCATCTCTATCTTCGAAATCCAACATGATTATTCAAAAAAAAACTGATTCAGTTGAAAGTGATTTCAGATATTCGACTACGAAACAGACAAAAAAGCTTACATTGAGTATCACTTTAAAAACGGTATAGTATATCGTTAAATTAAGATCAGCTGCATCTGTGTTATTTAATCATGACTCGTTGTGACCATAGACCAAGGTCACGCATTATGGTAACATGGGCATATGACACTGGCGGATGGCGCCAAGCCGGGCCGAAGGGTCAATTAGTGGCTAATTGTAGATTCTGCTTACTGGTACGTTTGTGTCGTTAGCCTATTGTATTTTTAGTTATCTATTTATAACTTTATTATTCTAACAATAGGTTGTAACTTAATCAAGGTTGTGATCAAAGATATTTATCAATTTATTTTTCCTTTAGCTAAGACGTCGTGCGCGTTATCACTGAATGATATAAAACTGACATATGCACATAAAACATTAAATTAGCTCAGTGTGTTTGTTAAAAATTTACTACCATTTTTTTTCCGTGGGGAAATCCGTCATGGATACCTCGAAAGTTTATGCCGGACTCCTACCGGCTAAAACCCCACGGTTTCCTTCTCGGCACCTTTAGCCGTCGGGTGCGGAAACACTTTCGTAATCTTCCGCAGTACCGGCGATGCTAGCTTTCCTCAGGAGGCCTCAAACAAAGAGATGGTAGTCTTCACGGACGGTAGTGTCGACTTTACACCGTATGGTATAGCCATAGACGATCATCCGGGGCTTATTCTTTCAGATGACAGATTTCCCCAGATCCGTTATCTAAGCCCCTGTCAAGGAAGATGTGGGAGAAAATGTCTTCTTCGACGCCCTATTCTCCTCCTGCGGATCGGAAGATCAGTTGAAATTTCCCTCTGCCTCTCAGCAGTTTCCTTTTGCGTTATGGCAACTTCGCAAAGGTCAACATTTCTTCCCACGATCTTTCACTTTCGAGCATTGCAGCTATCAGTGTAGGAAGAGAGAGATCGTGCCCCACCACAGAAACAAGAGCCTGCCGCTACCTAATCCAGGCTGAACACTCCTGTAGGGTATGCTGCGCGGAGTCTACATCAAAATCGCAATGGTGACATGCAGTTGAGGTTTCCCTTCTGGCAATTTGGCACAGATACTTCCCAAAACAGCCGTGCCCAGAGAGTACCTGTACCAACCAAAAGGTAAGGGACCCATGCACCCTATCCAACCATTAAAAAAAAAAATTACTACCTACTGTAACCTCTAAAGGCGAAAACTTAAAAAGCTGCAAACATTGTGGGTAGTTTGATATGGTTTGAGGAGTTCAGTTATTTATTTCTGGAATCCTTTCATAGATCGTAACAAAATTTTATGTGAACTCTTCGAGCAAACTCATTCCAAAAAAATCAACAATCATCAAAATCAATGTACAGTCGACGTTTTATCGGACTAAATACACTCAAATTTAAATTAAATGATGTAGTAATATTTGACCATCTTTAATTTCATAACTACATAATCTACCATTTAGTTCAAGGTTATGAATGTATTGATAAGGTCGGCATAGGACGAACATTGCGTAGGATTTAGTTTGGAAAGATTATATATATATTGGTATATTATTTAATAAAATAATATACTTGCAGAGCAATTAATACACTGTATGAATATTGATTCCTCGTTTCGAGAATATAATACGTTTGATCAAGCATTCGACAATTTTATCAGTATATAAAACAATGTTTATCTCTGAAAATAAATATTTCTTCATAAATATAACAACCGATAAGCATTAGAGCAATTAACTTGGATTACATATATTGTATAGTTACATGAACTCTTGTCGTATCTATATTATTACTTAACAAATAAACAAAAACTTGTGGCAGCGTCCGCACACATCGAATAAACTTCGACGCGACGTGACGTGCAACGCCGGTTTTGCGTGAACTTTTGTATAAAGTATATAGTACATATTTTGATAATTAATAGACTGTATATTATAGGGAATTCAAGATGGTCCATACAGAGATACGCCGTGCCAATAACAGCAGCAGTAACTCAGTCAACAAGAACGATGCGCTCGCACGTCACGCCGAGATCCCTGACGGGCAACGCCGTCACACCCACGTCCCGTTCTGTTCGCAACTACCAATTAAAAACATAAAAATAATTATTACCTCATTTCAAATTTTGGTTGTTCTTAAAATGATCTCTCCTTATAATAGTTGATATTTAGATAAATCGACTTGTTTACACGTCAAGTTATAGATAGCACGTGTTTATTTACTAGAGAATGAAGTAATCTTATATTTATTAGTCTCTTGGTTGGTACAAATACCAATTAGTATTTACTAGATACCCACGCACGTGCTCACTGTTTTAATTAACTTCTTAACCCTCAAGCGATTTCTTACGGACGTGATTGTGTTCAGTGTTCTGTGTTCATACCATAATTATTTTAATCATACTAGTTTATATGGTTTTATTTTACAGAGATGATTATTAATTTATGCTAAATTACGTTTTTATCAAACTTTTTGTTAGTATTTTCCGAGTAGGTGTAAGTTCTTATGAACAGATAATATTCTATTGTATGGAATTTTAATTAACGCGATAAAGTATTGCACTATAAAAAGATTTAACCTCGAGTAGATATTCTTAAAAAGTATCTCGTTTAATTTATAAGAGTTTAAAAAGTTTGAGGGTGCCCAAAGGAGATTTTAATTATAAAAACCTTCCTCAATCTTACTCGGAAATAATAAATTTATTAATAATATTCTAATCGAGGACGTCGTCAACGGCTAGTAATAATTTAAGCATATAAGGCCATTATATGTTATCATCGGACAATGTGGGGTCGACGGGTGATAACAGGCTATCGGCGAGACCTCGAAGCGTTTCAATTATTTGGAATATCTCTTGTGCCATAACGCACTACAGTACTCTCACTTTCATAGCAATACCGTTTTTAGAAACATTTCATAACTTTAAACGCCTACGGATCACCTTCGTTTTCTTAATATATACTTATTTTGCAAGATTTCGTTTTTATATGAGATAATCGTTCATCAAAAGTAGTTTTAAAATGTTATGATTTATGACTATCAAGATAGCTTAAGACGACCACATTTTTAATACACACACATACAAACTTTGCATATAAATATTATTATAACATGAACTGATTTTTATATATAAAAAAATTATATACATCCGGGTTTAGCTGTCGGAAACATATATAATAAAAATATGTTTATCAGAGGCGCAACCTACTTTTGGGCGATAAGAGTAATTAATGAATGGTGTCGACGATAAGCTCTCTATTTATCCCTCAAATTATTGTTTATCGCAACGAAAGTAAAGGCAAGAGATAACTCGAAATATATATAACAAGTTATTCTTAGAGGCTTAAAATGAGTTTAGGTTTAAGTCACATTCCATAAACCGGTTTATTTTAAAGGGTAAGTCTTTTAAGTACGAACTTTTCTTTTAATAACTAAGACTATGTGATTTTTTTTAAACATTAGCTTGGATTTTTCAAGGCACTAATATTCCTATAGCCCCTCCAAAAAAGCTCGAAGCTTGCGCTAGGTGTACGACTATAGCCTAAGGAGGTCAGGATCGAACCCGCGACTCTTGCGTTAACGGAGCCCAGTCGGCCCTTCTACAGTTGAGCTATTGAGGAATTGAAAGGAAGGCTATTATTGAAGATGTAAAAATATACGCTAAGAATGATATTATGAGCTTTTTATGATTTGATATTCTGTTACGTAATTGAGCTTTAAAGCTTCGTCGCGAAAGCGATTTATCAAGAAACTAAGAAATATATTAATTCAGATTGTAGAGATATTTCTAAAGACAATTGTTAAAGCTTCGTCTGCGATTCTGAGACCGCATAGAATGTTTGGGCCGCCTCACGATTATGCAATAGCCGTTGGCCGACTATTTCGTTAAAAAAAAAAAACAAAAACGCTTAACTTGATCTTAGGCTTAGAATCCACTAAATATTTTGCGATACCGCAATCATGTCTTTCAATAAAAGCTTATAAGGGAAGTGGTATTAAAAAATACGACTGGTCTTACTAAATACATAAAACGATTAAAAATTGTATAGCGTTGCAGATTAAAGAGTTAGTGTACGATAAGGCTT
Source organism: Hestina assimilis (assembly GCA_023373885.1). Taxonomy (NCBI): domain Eukaryota; kingdom Metazoa; phylum Arthropoda; class Insecta; order Lepidoptera; family Nymphalidae; genus Hestina; species Hestina assimilis. The sequence goes on along the minus strand of CM041755.1, from coordinate 6,727,356 downwards.
ATTGTTTCAACTCTTGCACGCGATTTATGTGACGGCTCGAATAGCCTACTACGGGTTTAACTTTACGAACATAACTTGTGGATGTTTTATTTTAGGACCATTCTGCGGGCACACTTTTTTGAGAGACCCTTTTGTTCTTAAATTATGTAACTTCGCATTTCGGGCGACTTGACAAAAAAACGCTTTTAGTGATGATCGATAGTTTGTTTTGTTTTGAATTATTTGCTTAGTGCCAAATTATATCTAAGTTAGATTAGAAAGTATGAGGTACATATTTTTTTATACAATGATGATTGCAACGAGTGTGCAGCCCATCCGAATGTAAACGAATAAGTGTAACTCTTGCAATACCAGTATCACGTCACATTCATTTTATTCCCATGTATATTCAGACATTTTTCAGGACAAGCATACGGTCCGCCTGATGGTAAGCAGTTGCCGCAATTTATGAACGCTTTTGCTACTTGAAGTACATTGCTAAACCAAAGGAACAAGAAGGAAGGGATGATAAGGGAAAAAAGAAATGGAATAGAGTGGTTACGGCACTTTCACTCATCGCAAACGTAACAGTTACTTTACGTCGTTTTATTTGAGAGGGTAGTACTCTCCCGGCTGAGCCGGCTCATTTATGGTGGGAGAACATTTTCATATCTATTCTCTCTCTTTGAGCAATAATCATAATGTATTTTTAATTTATTTTTGAAAACGTTTTATATCTCTGGGCCATCGCAATTGAAGATTTAACAACGCGTTTATAGGCCAGCATCCCTGATCGTAAACTGTTCTCAACCCGCACGCCTTGCGGTCACGTTGAGCGTCGTACACCTATACATAACATGCAGACAAAGTACGAAGTTTATATATTATAAAATAAATAGTTTCGCATGAATCGTCATTTATACTTTAGGCGGTTTTAGATCAGTGGTTTTTTTTTCCAGCTTATACGTTCGTTTCGGAATACGCGCTTGATATCGCGCCTCAAAAACCATAGACTTAGCACGAGCTTATTCAGTCCTCGGCCTGTATGCTCGAACCGGTAGTGGCGAGTGTCAACAAATACTATTCAAAAATATTACGCTCATATACGAGTTTATAAGCGCATCCACGCTGGTACGAGTTGTATAGGTATATATTATAATATATATTATTATATTATAATATAAGGTATATATTATAATATATACCTATACGCTACTATTCGCGCTTCTAAAAACGAGCTTATACTCTTCTATTATTTTGGATTTGAAATCTAGACAATCAATAAAACACAAATGATTGTACTCTCGTAATAGTTAGCTACAAACTGTATCTGTTTAACAATATCGAGTATTTTGCTATACTACGTCACAGATACAACGTAGGGGTTATTATAAACCTGCATGCACGTTTGGCGACACGACGTCGGTTGTGTGAAACCGGTTACTGGTTTCCTCATGTGATCAACGTTATTGGAACTATTAGTGATTAGAGAACCTACTATTTATTGTAAATAACACAGCTAAGAAACTATTATATTCTTTCCTTTTCTTTCCTCGGTAGCTAGAAGAGGACAAAAATAGAGATCTGTATCTAGAGAACTAATCGACGTGGGATATGCAGATTATCGTAATAGACAGATGCGTGAAGTGGAAAATTCTAGTATAATTAGCATGCGGTCAAGTTCTGACGTCTCTTGATGTAATAAGACGTTTTTTATACAATTTACATACATATAACTTAAATGTAAATACATTAGAATTAGACAATTAAAAATTCATTTTATTAACAATTTACATAACCTGATTGCTCTTTATTCTTTTCAACGAGATACGAAAAAATGTATTAATATTTATTTTGCAATCTTTTTATAGCTTATTATTAAAATAATTTGTAAAAAGTTGTAAATTATATATTCTAAGTAGTGACTTAGAGAGATAATTTCGTTGCAGTGACATATTGATCGGATATTAAGTATGATAATTATAATTTTTGGTCAATCATGCTTACAATTCGATACTTATTATTATGGTAAATGAATTGGTACGAGTATATGAATAAGCTTTGAGGTTATTTGACTGTTAAAAACGTTAAGCGGCCTCGATCGCCGAAGGCTTACGCTAATAATAATTATTTAATTTAGACCCTATTAATTATTAATTAGCTCTTATCGTTTGAGAAGTTTCGTTCCTTTTTTGTCATGACGGTTGCCAAGCCTAATAGCAAGCAGTCACCAGAACCTGCATATGAACGAATGAGATACTTGTAGAATCACATGCGCGAGGCCAACTCAATGGATAGGAGGGAAGGGATGACAATCCACAAAGAGAAAAAGCCAAATTTCATCCAAACCCGTTCAGCAGTTTCTGTATGATTGAGTAACAAAAATCCAACCATACAAACCTTCACATTTATTATAATAAGCAGGATTACTATTTTATGTAGGATTCATAACGGTAAAAAAATAACTAGTAAAATCAAACGATATCATTATTTTTAGGGTTCTGTAGCCAAAAACGTAACCCTTATAATTATTTCATGTCCGTCAGGCTGTGTGTCACAGTCATTTTACTCCGAGACTATTAGCTCTATTTATACGAAATTTAGCAAATAGGTGTATTCTATGAACCGTTACATATTTTTGTAGTGAAATCCTAAAATATATTAAAAATAAGGGTAGCACTCCATACATGTAATTGAGGGTTAAAAAAACAATTTCAACGTATGGCAACTTGTGTGGTATATTTGGATAGGTCTTTCAAAATGATAAGGAGGTTGGTCAATAGTTGTTGAGATTTTAGCTTATATAGTCATAAAAATTGTGCCCCGCTCTAACTTTTAAACTATGGGACTTCAATTCTGGAAAACTTTTAAGTTATAGAACATTAAAAGAACTTTCAACCACATTTATTTTGAACTTTTAACATTCCTTTTTTTCATATTTCTTTTAATTATTACTATAAAATTAACAACTTATTTTCAAGCTGCGGAATCATTTGGTTTCCACTGTGCGTGGTCCACAACGCACTTGACTGGTAATTATTTAATATTATCACACTCGTTATTAACAAATTCATTTCCTTTCGGGATATAGTTCCAGAAACACAACATAATTACATCCGATTCGATAGCGTATAAAAATAGGTTAATGAGTAGTAGTACAGTTAATCACTTGTTTACAAAGGAAAACCGCAAACTTCTGTTTATAATACTAATATTTTTTTTCCTTAACGTACTTTGGAGACGGTTATTGAATATTTTTTATACGCAGCTTATAATCAAAAATTATTACTTTCTTTATTATATATTTTTTTTCATACTATACTATAGCTTGAGTATTATTTTTTTATTACTGATATAATTCGTTTCTGCTTTGTAAGTGTGTGTGTGCGTAAACTCCTTTATCTTAGCGGGGGTTTATGATTTTTAAGTGATTGCATGATTTTGCAATACCAGACCAGACAAAAAGCGAAGCAATAAAAACGTTGTAAAATGTACAAATGTATTATTTAAATTGCATTAAAAATTAGCTTCGAAATACTGCAAGAACTTAAAAAGGAAGTTCACTTGATTAGGGATTAATTCACATCCGTGGTTATCTAGATAAATGTGACAGTGACGGATCACTGTTTAATATAGGTTTTAAGTTTAGTTTCGAAGAAGTTTAAATTTATAAGATGTGCTTATTGTTATTAGGTTTTCTCACCAATGTAACTCGTTCAATAGTTCGATCAGTTCCTTGGTTTGGATAATTTTATTCACTAACTCGGATATGTGTATAAAGCATAAGTTTAATTATTATTTTATTTAAGTTTGCGATCATAAGACCTTAATGTTCTATAGTTGTCGATATCTGAATATTGGGCTACTGGCGGGCGGTGGCAATATTTTTCGAAACCTTAGAAAGTTCGGTTTATTGAGCAATATTAATAATTTCTGTTTCTCGGAGATGCGACAAATAGCAATAAAAACTAATAATCTACTTTTCTAGCGCCATAAAGTTTATATCTGAGATAAAAAAAAGAATTGTTTTCAACACCAAATCAACGGTATAACTGACTAACTGTCAGAAAGTTGCTTCATTCGATTATGTCGCAGGCTTGTAAATAACTATTATTCGATGCGTTAATGTTGAATAGGTATAAGAAGAAGCCTAGTGCTCTTTGACATTTTGTCTTTATGAAAAGGCTAGTCATTAGTATATATGTAGTAAGTCTATATGAATACGTATAATACATATTATATGTAAATATTCAACAATACCAACTGCAAGGTGAGTAAAGTAAAATGGCAGGTTTTTCCATGATTTCGACCACCCGCAATAAGCAAGCTATTTAATTATACAGTAATTTTAACAAACTGAAGCAGATTTTACGTGTAAATTTACATAAAACCAGGAAACCTGTTTTAAATAAAGGTCCATTAGCAACTTCATAAATTATAAAAGTCCATACGTTAAATAAATGCTAAAATTTTTGATTGTTTATGTTTCCTACAATTATACTCACAATATAATCAGCCTAGATAAGAAGTTTAAAATATTATAACATAACCAAGGGTGTACATGACATTACATCATCAATGTAATGTAGGATGAAGGAGACACGAAGGAGATTGATCTTAAACCATGCCAATGGCTTCGTAATATCTAACAAAATCTGTCTATCTAAATAATAATAAAAGATTTAACTTATTATTAGATCTATCTGAAGTTTATTTTCGGAAAGAGAAAGCCAAGATGAGGACGATTATTTACTTATTTACATTAGTTGTCGAGTAGAGATGTTGTGGAAAGCCTACGAACAAGATTTTTTTGTCGGAATAACTTTTACTTTTATTTAAAAAAGCATAGACACTTCTGAAAATCATAATTAATGTGAAATATTTTCTCCTTATAAGTTTGATATTTTTAAAATATTAACCCGCAGCTCACGCGTTAACGGACTGGAGTCGACCCTTTAACCGTTGAGCTATGGAGGCCTTTTTTTAAAGTTTTTTTCTTTGTTCTTGTTTCTTATTCTTATTTACTACAATATTACTACTTACTACAATATTAGTCCCTCAGTTCAGCGATTACTATAACAATAGCTTTTCTATTGTTTTTCGCAGTCGCCTACTTCCTGAAGTCGAGATTAAAACATTACTCAGAATCTTTTTTTGGTACAGATGATATCGGCTAATACTTAAATACGACCGTGATAAAGAAACATTTCAGTCAATAGCTGTTGGTTTAGTTAAAAGTATGACGAAATGATTACGACTAGGTGTATGCGTCCGCGTATAATTATATTCGGACACGTAAACCTCAGTTTTTGCTTTATTACTATTAGCCTGCCTTGTATTGCATTATTTTATCTACAAACGTTAAACATTGCACTGTGTTCGTTTTGTGTAATATTTTTAAAGGATCCGTGGCGGATTTACAAATTTTCAAGGTATGAGTTTTAAGGTTTTTGCCGCCCTTGACTCTACAATTGTCATGTCCTTGATTATTTTTACAATCCAACAAAAGGCCGATTACTGGTTGGAGGGTGGCGAACTAGCAGTTTTACTCTAGAATACGGAAGTTTGCTACTCTGAATGTACAATGAGAAAAGTCATGGGCAAATTTGTTGCAGAACCTGTAAAACATATGAAAACCGTCAAGCAGAAATCTTTTACATTTGTATGAGGAATCAAAAAAATTCGGTCCCTCAAATTTGCTGCCCCAAAAATCTGCCGCCCTATGCTCAAACCTACTCAGCCTGCTGGTAAATCCACAACTGTAAAGGATCTTAAATTTTTACTTAGATAAGTAAATGTTAAACATATAAATGTTGGAACAGTGATTCCAGATAGTCAGTTATTGAACTTCGTGAAGAAAAGATGTCCAATATCTCTCGAGTCCTTGATCCTCACAAGAGTTACATAGGACTGCCAAAAGCATTTTCAAAAGAGGATTATGAAAATACATCAAAAACCTGCCAAATTGGATAACTTTTTTTACTTGACGTCGGTTAAAAAAAGATTTATATGTTCACCTATAAATTCTCTAAAAAAATAATTACATGATTGTAAAGGCGATGCTGATCGCAACTTCTTATGAATACTTCAATTGTAAGATTGCATGTCTTCTTCAACTATTTTCACTAGAGTTTGAGTCTTCTATTTATGTAAACAGATAAAAACCTACTTAAGCAAGGTATCTTAATAACTAGAATATACCGCGGAGTTTAAAATACTAGACTGTTTTAATGCATGCTAGCACGTTTACTTACTGTTCCTAGAATTGCGCAGACGTAATCGTTACATTCTCTTCCCAACATTTAATTATATTGTGAGTAAAATTCAAAATATGCTTTAAAAAAATACACAATCACTACATTATAAGTAGGTTATTAAAATTTGAAAATTCAAAATCGAACTAAGGTTTATTATCTAAATTTATTTATAATAATTTACAATTCTATACCAACTATATTTACAAATAATTAAAACTGTACAAATCATGTTTACGGGGAATGGTGGCAAGAATGCTAGCTATATTTCCCAGCTGAATCGCAATCCCGATTCTTTGGGCGAAAAATGAACCCCTGCTTTCACCTGTGGAGGCAATGAGTCGGGGACTATTTAACTAATAACTATTAAAGAATATAGTCACTTTGTCCCCATCTGGACCCAAAAGTAAGATTTTGCTCTCCCCTAGGCCAAATGCTGGCTTCGCCCATGTTTACATCATTTTAGGGTTCCGTAGCCAAATGGCAATAACGGAACCCTTATATTTTCGTCATGACTGTCTGCCCGTCCGTCCGTCCGTATGTCACAATCATTTTACTCGGAGACCATTGGCTCTATCTATACCAAATTTACTAAATAGGTGTATTCTATGAACCGCACAACGATTTTGTAATAAAATCTTAAAATATATAAGAATTAAGGGTAGCAGTCCATACATGTAACTAAGTATTGAAAAAAAAAATTCAACGTATGACAACGTGTGAAATTTCTTTGGACAAGTCTTTCAAAATGATAACGAGGTTTTATTTTGGACTTTTTCATTAATTCGGTAGTTATTGAGATATAAGCTCCTAAAGTCATAAAAATTGTCCCCGGCCCCCTATATATATAACCCCTAACTTTTGAACTATAGGATTTAAAATTCTACAAATATTTGAGGTTGTAGACCATCAAATGAAATTTCAACCACATTTGGTTTGAAGAAGATACGTTAACAAATTTAAAAGATATATAAGTTTTTCCCAGAACTTTGTTTTTCATATTACTTTTAATAATTACTATGAAATTACCAACTTATTTTTGCGGTCGATTTTAATTCGTTATTATTTTTAAAGCCCTTAAGATTCTTCATAACCAAGCTGCGGAACCCTTTAGATTCAACTGTGCGTAATCCACAACGCACTTGACTGCTAATTATTTTTAAATATGAATGTATATAACAACAATTGTACAATATACAGTGTACATAGTCCTTATTTTAAACGCGTACAGATAGAGATCCAGTCACATTCACGTGTTTACAATAAACCCGGCAGTGTTTCGAGGTGACCGTTGTGCCCTTTTATTATAAGCACACCATAATGGTACCCGACGCGGAATTAAAAGTGCACCTCTGATCCTCTGTCCTTTAACGAGTTAATGTTACACGTGCAATAATAAAATTCTCAGACAAATATAAGTTGTCACTCGCAAAAATTTGGTCTTTTTATCACGTAAAGATGGCTTTATTCTTTTGTAAACGCTTTATATTTTTTTTCTAACGAAATCTAAGACGTCATAGATCATAAACCTTTAAGCAATTTAAGTACATACCCATCTTAAAAATTTTAATGACATAGACATACATAGATTGGTAAAAAACAAATACGCTTGCCAAAAATTCCATGTATGTATATTCTGACATGTGTCTACGCTTCCAAACTTTTTTCTAAGAGAAACTAGGACTCTAGAAGTCATAAAATTAAAAAAATGTAATACCACAACCCATTGACTTGACAATAGCGATAAAGATTGGACCAGCACCTCAGCCGTTATCGTCGAACAAACAAACATACATCGAATATACCAATCAGTCAATGAAATTGCTCCTCGATTCGTTTCAATCAATATGCATATATATTATGAAGGTTGAATTTTTTTTTTAATTTTATATGCCTTTTTATACGGCGCTAAAATATATTTTAATGAAATAGCTGTGTTTATTGAAGGAGAGACGAAACTTTTGGTTTAAATGTTAACATGTTTACGGAAAAGCAATTTTAAAAATTTTTGTGACCGTTTTAATTTCTTTATACCTTTTTTGCATCAATCATTATCGTCATCATCTCGTTTATCTTGAAATTTAGTCGATCATAAGGAAACTATTTTGTTTTTATAAATAAATATGATGATGACTTATGCTCCTTAAGACCTTCACTCAATATGATGTGGTAAGGTTAAAAAGCAAACACCCTGTCAATCAACATCAAGCCATATATTGCTACAGTTAACCTATTGAAGCATTATATATAACATAGATATGTACTTATCTATTTATTATTATAGAAACTGATAATACGATAACTTAGCCAAACATTTGAAGCGCTTATCGCAAAAATATTTCGATCAAAGTACTATCTCCCATCCCAATCCCCTTTTTACACAGACATGTATTTATACCGATAGAGGTAACCAACTGATCAACCGTCATACTTCCTGCAAGACCTTGACAAAAAGATAACATTATATGTCCATGCCAATACTCAGCACAGATACTCAGACGACACTTTCTTCTCCGGCGAAACTAGATCCTATATATAGCACGTTACGCACTTCGCGACGAGCTCACACCGTTATATGACTCTATATAATACTCGAAATGCTGTCTCAATTCCCGAGTAGACCGGCTTTTCGGGAGGCATCCACTTTGAGCCCACGTGGGGATAATAAAGGAATCAACTGTGAGCCCACGTGGGGCTGTCGCTTTATGACGTTCAGATACGACAGTGTTCGACGTCAAGTCGTACAACGGCAATAGAAACCACGGCTTTCAGAAACTAGGGTAACTTATACTCTTTAAATTCCGTATTATTTTTAATGTCATAATTTTTAATAATATATTATAATGTCATATTATAGGCGTGACATAATAATAACGAAACTTATATGCACAATCATCTACTTCCTTAAATACCAAAGGAATTGGTTCAATAAAACGCTTGAATAATATTTTAGTAATAAAAACCGGTTTTTGGAATAATAATAGACTCTAATAAGTTATCGTATACGATTGTAAATCATGTTAAATAATAATTATTGATTTTATTCACGAAGCTTGTTAATTAAGTTGAGAATTTGATACTTATCTACTAATATATAATTTTTGTTTTTTGCTTTGTAATCAAAATATTATAAAAAAATTAACATAGCAGTACGCTTGTGTATTTGCTTATGCTTACCACAAAAGTGGCAAGCAAGCGTACGACATGTCTGATAGTAAGTGGTCCCCGTAGCCTATAGACGCTTGCGATGCCATTAGGTATACAATACAAAGGAAAAGAGGGAACAGAGAAACAAAATAAAGGAAATTATATTTTTAATGTACCCTAGGAGGACATACGTGTATGACTCTGCTCCACCTGATGGTAAGTGGCCGAAGAGTCCAAACGCGAAGACTAATACCGTTGCAGAACGTGATCTGCACTAGCCGCCTTTACCCTGCCTACCGTCAAGATGAAACAGGTTTTTTTCTGTGTTAGGTGATATCTTCGCCAGTTTTATACGTAATTCTCTTTTTGGATATGTATGAACCCCGGAAGTATAGAAAGAGATCTTCAAAGTGTAAAAGCTAACTATCCACGATCAATCGGTTTATGTTTATTCTTCCTGCTTTCCCTACATTGCCGTTGAACTTACTGGCAGCGTCATCAGTTTTGTACCTGGGGCTCAGATCAAGGGTTTCCAGGCTGTGTGTCAGAACGCGCTGGGGCGTCATTAATGTAACGTGCACGCAAAGTAGTGACTAACGTGGTACATTTCTGATTATTCACAGCGCTCTCCCAGCGTTCATATTGAGTTTTTGTCACCTGGCATCACCTTTAAATGTTAGAATTAACAATTTCAATTTTTATATAGATAATATGCAAGTCTTATAAGTATTTTTATAAATACATAGATTTAATTTTATAATATAGTGTCGTGGCGATAATGAACTCCGGAAACACGGAACTAATTAGACCTAATCGCGGTCACTGTAAATCAATTATTTTGTTTGCATACTAGGCGGTAGAAGTCTGCCGATCTTTATTTTCTTAAAATTTCGAGAAATCGAAAATTACTTTTATTCCTTCCATTTGTATTTCAAGCTACATTTAATTCTCAAACGTATGTACTTACTTAAACATATGCCGTTTCGTTATAATAGTGTTGTAATAGGTTTAAAAAACAATTTATCAATGGCAGTTACAATATGAGCGGGTTTTCACCGTACGGCTTCGCGATTGTTAGCTTCATTACATAAGTATTTGGAACAGTAAAAATCGTTTATCGCGTAACACATTGAGTTACATTCTGCAAAACGTTCGTGATAAGCTACGTCCGTGCCCGCATTCGAATCGAATATGGGTTGTAATTTAGACGACAGATGTATTGCCAAACAAACATACTTGCAATAACTAAGAATTAATAGCTAGCTTGTAGAGAGGTGGACTTCTATACTATGAATATATATTACCTACTTCAAATCCATCGGCTATGATGCGTTCAAAGTGCTCTCGTAATTCCTTTTTTTCTGATTGTGTATTGCTGTTTAAAGAGACCCGGCGATGAGACCGTAGCGGTGCCTCCTGCGAGGCCGAACCACGGCTAAAGACGTCCTCGACAACGTAATTCCTGATTACATCCTAAGCTATGGTTCGAGCACTTTTGACGTAATCAACCCTTGCTTTCTTCTTTTATGTGTTGTCCTTTCAACAAAAAATTGGTTCATGACTCGGAGCCATAGTGGTACTGCTAAGGTAAAGAACAAACTGTAGACATACATGTATCGTAAGAAATTTGGAGAAATATTTAAAACATAACATTTAATTGTTACTACTCCGACTGTTATTTTCCAAAACACATGATTTACCCAAAAAAAAACTAGAGCAAAGCTCGGTCATCCAGGTTTTTTTTACTAACCAACGCTAGTGTCACATCGAACACACTAGTGTAAATAGAAGTATGTATTTTATATGACTGTTCAAAAGTGCTTGTAAGGCTTTTTTAATTGATGTCGAAACATTGTATGAGAAAAATACATACAGCGGACGTAGTAGAATTTAGCTTGAATTGGATATAAAATTTTACTGCACATTAACGTAGGTCGTGTTGTTGTAAACCTGAACAGCAATGTCACCTTTGTTGTCCCTAATAGTAAAACACATAACTTTACTTTTTTTTATGTTACAAGTTGGCAAACAAGCATACGGCCCACCTGATGTGGTATAAGTGGTTGCGTAGTCTATGAGCGCTTGCAGCACCATTAGTAGGTGCCACTCGTGCGTTGCCAACCTCGAGATATTAGTTCTTAAATATCCTCTGCCCAGTAATTTCACTAGCGTACAGTACCCTTCAAACCGGAACACAGTAATGCCTAAGCACTACTATTTGGCGACAGATTATTGGACATTGCGGTGGTACCTACCTAACCGGCCTCTTGCAACAAAAGACCTACCACTAGTGAAAACGATAATAATAAATACTTATATAAGAAACCGTATACGAAGACAAAAAATTACCAGTCATGTGCCTTGTGGACCACGCACAGTTGAAATTAAAGGGTTCCACAGCTTGGTTATGAAGAATCTTAAGGGATTTAAAAAGATAACGTATTAAAATCGACCGCAAAGATAAGTTGGTAATATCATAGTAATTATTAAAAGTAATAAGAAAATCAAAGATATGGGAACAGCTTATATATCTCTAAAATTTGTAGACCTATCTTCTTCAAACAAATGTGATTGAAATTTTATTTGATGTCCTACAAGCTCAAATTTATCCAGAATTTTAAATCCCACAGTTCAAAAGTTAGAGGGAGGGACACTATTTTTATGACTTTAGGATCTAATATCTCAACAACTACTGACTTAACTGAAAAAAGTCAAAATAAAACCTCCCTCTCATTTTGAAAGACCTATCCAAAGATATCTCACACTTTGACTTACGTTGAAATTTTTTTTTCAAAACTCAGTTACATGTATGGACTGCTACCCTTAATTCTTATATATTTTAAGATTTCATTACTAAATCGTTGTGCGGTTCATAGAATACACCTAATTACTAAATTCGTATAGATTGAGCCAACGGTCTCCGAATAAAATGGCTGTGACATACGGACGGACGGACAGACGGACGGATAGACGGACATGACGAAACTATAAGGGTTCCGTTTTTGCCATTTGGCTACGTGCCATTTGGCTACGAAACCCTAAAACATATCAAGCTATTTACTACGTGTATATTTTCTTATGCGCTAGGTATATATTTTCTTAGTCTAAGTCTAGCGTATCTCACGGTTCCCCTCGTGTGTACATATGAATTTGGGGCTAAGTGATTGTTCTGTACGTTGCGATTTACTACCTGTGGTAACCAAATATACAACAGATATAGGGACCTCCACTTATATATACTAAAATCATATAAAAAGGATGTGCTCTAGTAAACTGAAGAGCAGGCTACACATTGTGTTTTATAGAAATTAATGATTTAAAAAGTTAGGTCCTCCTAACTTTTTAAATCATTAATTTCTATAACTAAACCTGAACCTGAATTTCTGTAACTGAACCGAATTTTATATTGTCTCAAAAATATTTTCTTATAAATAATCCTATCTCGATTCTAAATATTTTCTTATCATTAAAATACTATTATTTCCTTTTATGTTATTATAAAGAATTCCTATTATATAGGCGTATATATAAAAATAAAATAATTACTCCCCAATTACAGATGTATTTTCTTCAAAGTATCAACATTTTACGCGTATTCCTTATTTCACATTTCTAGCCTTTTGTATTTCTTGGAATAAGCATTGTCTATGAAATCCTAGAGAGTTTATAACTTATAATAAAACAAAAGAAGATCCCTTATTTCTATTACCTGTCTTTTACGACTTCAGTAAATTTTAAGAAAATATTGTTTGGTACTAAACTTAAATAATCTTCTACATAAAACAGAAGAGTATTCTTTACAATGTATTTGCTTGTATTTAATATTAATAATAGTTAAGAGACTACCTTCGAAGAGTTCATTCAATGTACTTATGAAATGGTAATAGAACAGATTTAATATTACGTGTTACCTAAATTTGTTTACCACTTGTCATGTCTATAGATGAACCTACTAGTATGTATTATTTATTGTAGGCATTGGGATTTTTTTGATCAGTCAAAGCACTAAATGCCATATCTAAACCAAAAATCTAATTTATAGCAAAAATATAAAAACTAGATATGGAATCGATCTCGCTATGATTGTAATAGGGAATCAAATCGAGTATATGGTGGCATTTTAGATTGTTTTTCGTTAAGCGTACTTTAAAAATCATTATTGTTACGCCGATAGAGATCATTAGGTATTTTAGGTATTTTCATATGTAACAGTCAATACGCAAATTGAATGGCATATTAATTGACTCGCAGTAACCGAAGTCAATGTTTTGGCATTCGAGTCAAATAGCCTGAATTACTCAAGGACTTCGTCTGTCTCGTTACAGAGTTATATTTTACAATACTTATACCTTTATATGTTCCTTGCGAAACTTTGTTGTTTTAAAAAAACAAAACTTCACCCTTTTTTTAAATTTAATAAGGAAATCAGTGGCCAGCATGCTTTTTTGGATAAGCTAATTAAGGAGTAGCAAAAATAAAATATATGTAGATTGTATGTAGATTACTGCATTTTAGTTTATACAAAATATTATTATTTACTAGCTGCGCCCGAGGCTCCGCTCGCGCGGTGTACCGATATTTCTTTGCTGCACGGAACCCTAATTCTTTTTCAAAAATAAAAGTAGCCTAAGTTACTCCTTATATAATCAGGTATCTATAAGTGAAAGTCCCGTTAAAAAAGGTCCAGCCGTTTCTGAGATCAGCCGGAACAAACAGACAAACAAACAGAAAAAAAATAAAATTTGATGTTTTATTTTCGTTTATAATTACCGTGTATACTTTCACATGCATTTAGTGAAAAGCTGTTAATTTAGATATAAAAACAGACACTTCAATTTTATTTATTTGTATAGATATATCATAGAATACTCGTTACTTGTTTTTTTTAATGGGATATAAAATAATTATTAAAAAATTATATATCCCTTAAAAAGTTTCTTGTGAACTTAGGTATTATGCTTATCTATTCAAAGGTACTTTTACTTCCTTTGTTTTTTATTGTTATGTCAGTAATCAGTATTTTGAATACAATGTGTAATATTACCATGCGTCAATTTAGGAGTAAGCACTACGTGACCGACATATGACACTAGCCTCGTTTATATTAAAGGCTAATGCATGAAACTAATGTTTATAATTGGTTCAGTACAAAAACTATACAATTATATATTCTATTTACTCTATTAGAAGATATTTTTGAAAAAAATATATATCAAAAACTTTTGCGATAAGAAATTAAAGCTTTTTCTTTGTTTATTTGGACGCAAATAAGCAATACCATGTCAACGTACAAAATTGAAAAAACTGAGTTATATATATGCAGAAGTGTTGGTAAATGGCTGAAGAACATTTTTCTTTAATATTTGTAGGGTTTTAAGCGTTAAAACTTCTACAAAAGCCATATTTTCAATCATGCAATTTATGTATTTTTTACGTTTTGTTTAATATGTAGTTTTTATACTTATTTTTTGTGAAAATAAGTAAAATAACTTACATAAATCTGAAATTGCCAAAAGCTTGACCAATATATAAAAAAATTCATATAAAGCAAGTCGTTCAAAATTTCGTTTTTCTCGAAATGACATTCGTGTGGGTTAACATGGTATTGCTTATTTGCGTCCATTTATTATAGACGGTTTTTTCATAAAGTGATTATGTTACCTCAAAATTACTTACAAGTTATTAAAACAACGAAACTTAACTGGACCTAAACTAGTTAATTTTAATATGTAATAAAGAAGAAAAATTACAAATTACATATTCTTAAGTTTAAGAATTAGTTTAACGAAACTATAAAGCAATTTTGCTCTTTTGGGAAAGCTAAAATACTATTGTAGAAACCTATGTTATAAGAAATTAAAGCTTGATTGGGATATTTTATTGCGTAAAATATAAATAAAGCTGCATAGATGAAGTTGAAAGAGGTTGCAAGTGAATTACAAATTAATAATCTTCTTTTATGTCATTGGCAAAATATTATGTACTACCAGCAAACGACGCTATCAATTTAGATGGAAAGTTGTTTTTTTGTAACTGAGAGAGATTGCTTGGCAAAGGGCAAGACCCAGAGATAACTTTTTTTTTAGTCAGCAATGAAATCATGTTAAGGGGCTTCGTGTCATTCGGTAGATAGGAGAGTTTATGTTTGCTAAATATATTTTACTGCCCTTGCGATAGCAAGATTTCATCTCGAATTTTCAAAACTTATTTATTTGTTATAACAAAAACAGATACAAAATGTTTTCTAATACATAAATCAGATGTTTTAAATGTTAGGTGCTTATTTCTTTATCAGACTAATCCAAAGATACGTTACGGCACCTAAGTTTTTAGGATAAACTTACAATTTTTCATTTCAAATTAAAGTATCAGAATCATTTTGAACACTTTTATCATGGAGAGTGAGTGATAAAAAAATTTATCTCGAATCTGGATTGCATTGCAGCGAGAAAATGCTGCTAGCATTTGCTCGATACATTGGTGATTTCAAAATATATATAATTATCTGCGGACCTCTAAAAGACACCACAGTTTATATTTCAACTCGCGTTTCAAAATATTTCCCATGAGATGACATCGGACTCGCTAGCAATTTAGCTAAATAATAAGAAATGCTATATTTTCTGTTACGTCAATTTACAAAAACAATATAAAAACATCTTTAATTACATTCGCATAATTATGTTTAAAATCATACAAACTTTAACATTTATACCTAGTATTAGTACGATAAGATTCATAATATAATTGATCAGTCTGATAGTAACGACAATTTTTTTTACAAACGTTTTGTTTATAGTTCTTAGAAAAACATACATGATACTTATGTCGTGATAAATTGTAATCCTAGCAAACGAAGTCGCGCTAACACATTAATAAAAATAACGTGTTTCAACTCGTTAATATTATCTATTACTTATAATATTTACAACAATAATAAGTAGTTATTTTTACATTAAATAATTACTCATTTATTATTTATTTACAATTCTCTAATTCGGTTTTTTTTTAATTTTATCGAATCATACCTACCTAAACTGTAGGTAGGTACCTCCGGCTGTACGTACAAGTAATTAAAATTAATAATAAAACAATACAACCTCAGGTACATCATATTTTTCAAATTAAGACTAATTTATAAGGACATCTTTAAGTTTTGATATGTTTTAATGAAAAATCGCTCTTTTTTATATTAAAGATTATTTATTATTGGTATTTAATTCTTAAAATAAATACCTGTATATTATTGTTCTATACCTACTACCTATTTTTAGTTTGCTTCCTGTTTCTTTAAGATAAGCAAGTTATTTCGTTTTATTCGTAGAGGCATAATACCTCGCTATCTTAAATCATAGACCTTTTGTAAACTTAGACAAGGATTGGTTAAGATAAGACCAAGTTTACTCCTGAATAGACATCAGTTCCCGTAAGCTCGCTGCAACATAGCGCAACACTAAAACAGTCAAACGGGTTTGCAAACAACGAATGTCATAATAAAAAGTTGCTCGAGAGACGAAGCGAGCGATGGCTGTGTACTTAGTCCTAAACGAAGCGATTTAAATAAATTAAGACGTAGCCTTCTTGGACTTCTGCTTGTTAGCACAGCTACGTATACGCGATCAAGTCGGGTCAGCCTTATTGAATGTAAAAAAAATAAGATATTATTCTGTATTTAAAAAAAGGCCGCTTAGTGTTTATTAAAAATTACTCATCATTTTAATTAAATATTTTTCAAAAACCTAAAAACGAAAGTGAATTTACGCTTCGGATTTATAATAAAACCACAACCTAAGAGAAGCGCGGGCGGTGGATACTCGATTGGTCGAACCAGCTCTAAAATTACAAGTTTTTGCGTTTGTTCACCGTTCTGGCCGTTTATTTTTTAGCACTTCCTCGCCAAAATGTAAAATATTCTTAAATGTATAAAATAGCTGGTTAAACTCGTGTGTTGATTGTTATTATTAAATATCATCTTATTGTATGCTATTAGCCTGTTACGCAGAAAAACAAAAACTTTACGAATTATTTTTAATAATTACTTTGTAATTGAAATATTACTCCATATATTTATATGTGGAGTAGTAAAAATATGGATAAAATATAAATAATTATAATTATATATTTCATCCATATTGCACGCAATTCTATGTATAAAAGAAGTTAATTCTAGTAGGGTCATGCATAGGGAGTTATCTACCTAGGTACCTACTTACTATTTTATCAACACTATCCATGTTGCTAACATCTAATGTGTTTCATAATTCATATTATCGTATTTAAAGCTCGTCCTTTTCCTTGACCATGTTCCTATTTTTTAAATAAATTTACATAATATTTAGATACAACCAAAAAGTATAATACCATAATGATGGAGTTCTATCAGTTTTATTATGTGGCGGGCAGACAACAACAAAACAGACCGCCGAATATTACCGACAACAGCCGAGTATATCCGAGTGGAAAACGAATCTCGCTTCAAAACGTGATCGTGCTGTTTGATTTGAAAACAAAATCCACCCGCCCGCTGCCGGTTCACGAGTCACAGGCGAACCGAATTGCAGGCTCAGTGCGCGAGCAAGCGTGATACGGAATGAACGTGTGGTGCGTTTTGCGCGGACGTTGACACTGCGATTCATTTTTAACTTTCGACTTATGCAGCCAGAAATATAGACAATTTGGAGTATAAAGTTGGACAAATAAAAAGTTTTTATTGTCTAAAGTTTACTTCGATGAAGTTCGCGCAGAGTTTTGACCAATATTTGTGAATTTCCGTATAGACGCGAAAAAGTGAAGAAGACATTTCGAAACAAAGGACTGTTTTGTACATTTTCGCATTGCTTGCGAAATTGTGTTCAAAAATTTTAAAACTGGCTCAATTGTGGAGGGCATATTAAAAAAAAAACATCGCCCTCGGCCAACTAGTTCGGAGTCAATCTGTGGTCACCGAACGAAAAAACAAAAACGCATCGATTTAGTAACATTTATTACACCAATCGTATTTACAACGGTTTCCTAAAATTCTTGTTGAAAGTATCGTGAACTTTTCCAACTTGCTAAATTACAGTGAGTCTGACCTATCAAAATCGTGCCTTAGTGAATAAATTGCACGTTCAAAAACGTAAAAGAAGCATTTAAAACCTGGATCGTAATTAGTGTCGAGTTGGTTTTACATAATGTCTACTGCCATAATGCATCAGTCTGCGCTGTACGACTTTGGTGATCTGTTCTTGAAGGTAAGCATGCTTTATTTAACTTAAACTTTTTTTACACCACCTACAATTTAAAAGATCGTATTGCATATCAAGAAATAACTAAAATACAATAAAATATTTTAAGGTCAATAACCTTGACTTGAACGTACATGCAATCTTGAATGCAACTCATTGAGAACGATATTTACAAAATTCAAGAATCAATCGTAAAGGAAACTAAATGTACCTATGAATTGTTTAAAAGTATTTTAACAAATTTTTCGTCATCTCAAAATACGTCGGCGAAAATTCAATCAAAATCGAAATTATTTTTGATGGTAGAATTTTTAATAAATACTTTTGAATTGTCTACTTTTTAAAATAAAAATTTAGGCTACTTTCTAAATTTAGGCTATCGACTAATATCCGACGATGATAATAATAACCTGGAGTTTTTCAGTTTTTTCTTCTAACAAACGTAGAAAAATAGCAGTCATATTATTTTAAGTACAAAATATATAAACATTTAGGTATTTGTCATATTTATGATTGCACACAATAAATAATAATGTTATCGTGAATGAAGTATTTATGCTTCGTTAGCTTAAAAGTTGTTCATTCTAAAATGATTATAATATGCCAATTTAATGGAATTATATTTTCGTTGTTTTGTAGGTATCTACTAGGTACTCTTATAAATTACCTACTTTTACTACTTTACTCTTATTTTCTATTCGTCACTTAAAACACATCTTCACTTCTGACTGCGTGGAATTACAATTCTCTTATTTTGTGGTTTATCTCTTGTCGTAACAAAAAAAATAACGCTAGTTTTATTCACATCTTTGACTTATAAAATAAATATGACATGGTAGATAGTAGTTTTGGCGAAGTTTAAACATAATTATATATAAAAAAATCCATTCAGTCATGGACACCAATAAATTAATCACTGAACCTTTTTTTCGGTAGTATCTTCGATGTAGAAGCAACATTCTATCAAATTTTTAAAATATTACAAAATAAAACTTAAGAATTACTAACTTTATTATTAGGTATAATTATAATAATATTTATTTGAGTTATTGAATTTAAGCTATTAAATAAATTACTCAGTACCTAGGTACTTGAAATATAACTAAAAAAATAACCACATGTCACAAAGTAAAAATAAGTTTGGTCAAGACCAAACTTGATTTGATTAATTTTTTTGGTACCTACCTTAGATAAATCTTATGAATCTTATGAATATTGCATGAAATAAAAAAATAAAAATAATTCTATATATTTATGAGCTAGATTTCGGAATTATTTTTGTTTTCGAATTTATATCGTTATGGTTATTTCACACAGCAACAAAATGCCTTCATTTTAAATTTAAATTTGATTATAAAATAAATCTCGTTAAATTTATCGTTCGGTAAAATATTCACGATTGACCTTGAAATTCATTTAATAGTATTATTATTGAAATATTAAGCCGAGTTTATTTTATTTATCTGTAGATATAAAGTTTACTAGTAGGTATATTGACGTGAAGTAAGCAATAGCAACAAGTATTTATTTGAGCATGTTTTAAGTACGGAGCTGTACAAGGTAAGTTTCGCTCGTGATTTAACTGCAAAGTTCCGACTGCCATAATGATAGTGTATGGAAAATGTATAGTTGTATTTGTGTACTGTTCTATTCCTGCAGTTACTAGTGTCTTATCTCATATGAGTTAACTGTTGAATTCGTTTAGACTTTTTTCCTTCCTAAAAGAAAGATATCTAATATCCTAGAATTTCCTAAGAGTGAAAAAGTCAAGCGTATAAGGCTTGATGCACGTGTACAATTTAATATCCATTTCTATCAATTCTTTTAACTTTATTTTTGTGAACGTATTTGGAGGTTGTGTTGAGATATTCAAATTTATTATATAGCTAGCTTAATACATACGTACGTTACGGTTCTGACGTCTCTATTGACATAAAAATGTTTCATCTTGAATAGTAAATAATTTCAATCGAGATGATAGACTCAGGTATAAGATTAAAACGTCAATTTTACCCTTAGCCTATATTAATCTTACTATTTTTGTCTTAACCTATCTCGTTGTTATTGCTTGACAAATCCTTTTCAAATCTCAGCAGGGGTAGAGAACAGACGCGGTTAAGTGGTGTGACTGGTGTGGCTCCCATTATATTCTGTAATGGGCCCAGAAACGGCTCTTCTGGCGTTGTAATTAAGATGATTATCGCTTGACGAGCTCTTTTTTTAGCCCTGTACGTAGTGCCGAAGCAAAACCGGTTCTATTAACCAATTCACATGGTTATAATTCGTTTGCTCTTTTATACGCTACCTGCTCACGGTTTTTGTGGTTTCTTTATATTGCGTATAAGCCACTTGTTGCTCGGGGCTGCCCTGTTTTGTATTCCGTTGAGCACATAATGTAAGGGGTAGAGATGCAGGCCAACTATATAAAATATAGGCACATGTTTTGAATATTCATAAACAAGTTTTTAAGTTAACTCAAGCAATCATTTTAATTCTACTAGTTAAAAGCAAGCAAGAATGCGCAAGCATAATGAGCTATTATTATGAATTACCGCCTCGCCTTTAGGTATATTTTTATACAAATCCTTATCGCAGAAATAAAATCAAAATATGAAACAATAATAATTTATTGTTAGAAAACCTTACCAGGCATTTTTATTTTAAAATTTTTTATACTGTTCCTTAAGATTGTTCTAAAGGCAGGAACAAAAATTAGAAACATCAATTAGGTTTTGTCATGTTTATCACAAAATGGGACAGGCTGTTACGTTTGCTATGAAATCGCAGTGGGAATTTCGAAAGGTGCATCATAATTCTTTTATCTTCCTTTTCAATAGCAAAAAAATCTTTGTTAAGCCGTTGGGCTCGTAAATACACCTACAACCTTCTACCTGCAGCCTATTTACAAATACAACCGCTCCGCACTATAACCATTTTTTTTTCTTTTTGGCACAAGATAAAGAGGCTTTTGTCCAGCAATTTCTTTTGTTCGAGAATAGTATTGTTAGCTTCCAAAATTTTAGTGGGGTAGGAAAAGTCGTTTACAAGTGGGCTGTTTTCTGAATAATAATACCTATATCCTTTCTGTTCAAAAGTATAGATAGAAAATTAGATTTTTAAATAATAACTTAAAAAATTGCTGTTTTAGAAAGGAGATCTTTAAGTTTGTCAAAAATGCATGCATATTTGCCTCGAAAGATCGATTCAGCTAAAAGCACATGTATTTTTTTTAAAGTTCATTAAATTATTTACAGTAACATAACATACTATTTGACATAATCCAAATCAGTTATAGGTTTAGTTTCTTTTGTTAGTTGGTCAGTAAGGCGTGTAATAATGTGGGGCGTCGGAGCGTACAATCGCGCTGTGCTCGCACGCAAAACGCAATGTACCCGTCCGCAGTACCCGATAATTATTAACAAACCATGTTGGAAATAAATTATAAGAGGAAGTTTGACGTATTATCAATGTTTTCGCCGAGATAAGTTCGTACTTTTGCAATGTTTAATAACTGATAACGTATTTATTGTGTTCCAACCATTAATTAAATTTCAATGTGGATTAACGACGAGGAAAAGGAAAACCGAGGCTTTGTTAAAGTGCACGGTGAGATAAATATATTAATAAAATTATCCGTCAGCTAATTGTAGAGGTGGTGTCAGTTTTGGGTGTCACGCGACGCGATTTACAATCCACGTGTTTTGATAAAACCTCAACAATTACTATTATTTGATATGAATATTATCAATAATCACAATTAATAACGTAAAAAAATTTAGTGTAATTTTCATTTGATATTCTCAGTCGAGATGTCCAGTCCAGTCTACTCTAGGTAAAATATGTATGCAGTCGAGTATATACATACGCGTTACTTGACAATATCTGCGTGCAAGATAATACAAGCTTTCCACAGTTTTCGCAATCGAAACTCGAAAGGCTTCTCAAATAGCCGGTTCTGGCCTCAGTTGCCTACGTTTCCCAACACCTAGACGTTGCAGAAACCTTCGAGTGCAGCGCAAACAATAAGTGTTGATCGTGGGAGCTGAGGTGGCAGTTAATGTTACTCGTATACAATAACCACTCGGATTATTTCCTCGTACGCTTTGTTAGCGAAATAAGATTCCGCGTGAGACTTAGGCGCCATTTTTCCGTGACAATCCTACCCTATTCAGCAAAATTCACACCTTTCTAATTTTATTTACATTAATTTATATGAGAATCATTGTGATGATGCTTTTTTAATAAACTACCAAAAAACCCGTTATAGTTGTGTTCTTTTCGTAGCTCACTCGGTTATCACATTGAGTTTATAACGTTCACCTCTATTTAGTTACGAAATGAAGCCACTGTAATGGAAACACTTCTGGTCGATTACGAGCGTTCGACACTCCTTGATTACTTGATTAACGCCTCGAAACAATATTTACGTTAGTTAATATTATGACTGATCAGGTAAACAGGAGATGAGCTGTCTTAAAGAGTGAATTTATCACTATAAGATAAAAAATATTACTTTTCCGAATTGTTAATACTGCTAAATATTTAGCAAACATAATATTAATAACGACTCTTTACCCAAGGCTAAGTTGAGTCATTGTTGTGGAGTTAGCACGACTATAAACTATTTTTAAATCCCGTCGCTTTCTCCAGCGACTCGTCCGGATGTGAGTCAGCCCTTTATTCCCTTCGAATCTAATGGCCTCACATTGAGGACACCACTCGACCTGTGTACCTACTGGTCAACAACAGTCAAGGCATCGCGTTTTCCTAACTTGAATATTGTTTAGTTTTTTAATATGTGGCTCGCCTTGAATACGTTGCTCAATGTAAAGATGGCATTAGGCTTCGAAATCGTAGCTCAAAGACACTGGACTAATTTATTCCAAAGTTGCTACCGATAGAAACGTTATGGTTGCTATCCAAATTTCGTTAACAAATTGCAAAATCACAGTTAAGAATTCTAAAGTTTGTGTTCATTTATTGACGACCGACATTTAATTAACATTTTGAACCTATCCCAACTGTGAATTAATTTGTAGGTAAATACAAACGACCTTAAATTGTTTCTGCAGTTTAAGCCTTGATACTCGGATTAAACTTATTCTATTCAACACGCATATGCTTAATCTATTTACATAAACTATTTATATGATTAACATTCAATTTGGTTACAACTTCCTTTAGCAAATTATTATAACATTTAGCAAGAAATACAGATTCAGTACGGAGTAAATGCAAATTATATTAAATGACTATAGACAAATGAAATGTTGTAGTTGGAAAATGTGCAGGCATTTAATAATTTAGCTAAATATGATTAAATTAATGCTAACAATGCGAATAGAAGATTTGTTTTATTTTATAGAACCCAAAACACTGTCTGCTTTTTAAATTTAATCGTTGGTGTTATTAAAAAGTCTTGTTTGATTCGCGACGCGCTGCTAATTGTTTCAGCAGAATAAATGCTAGGGTTCATTGCCGACTGTGCGGTCGTCTTCACACTCGCTTATATCAAGACAAAATACTATCATTTAAAGAATTTGGAACTCTATTTCCTAACAATAAGTATCAAAACTGTTGTTTAACTAATAAACTTATACCATAGTAGTATAAAGTATATAATAAGAAATCGTCATTGATAAAGCAAACGTCACGTGTTGGCAACACTCAGCCACTATTAACACGTTGTAATAGTGATTATTATATTTAATGTATAATTATATATATTGTATTTCTGTATCTATTTATTAGGTAACTATAATATGTAATCTATTTCTTAATTTTTCTTGCTCTAAATCAATGTAATATTAATATCAGTTTTATAAAATCTTAAGTAATTTTATATCACTATTGTTTAATCTTTAATTACATTTAAAAAAAACATTAAAAATACATTTGATATAAATAAACACATTATTAATTGTATACTAACTAATAGTATCATCAAAAACATTTCATTATCGTCAGCAAACTCTTACCGAACATGCTTATACTCGTATTTATTTACTTTTAGATTAGAAGTCGTATAATTAGTTGTTTCGTATGAGTAATCAAACAGTTAAGCACATATATAAATAAGTAGATAATACCTATCCGAGGTCTTGTCTATAGTACATAAACAAAGGGTACCCACTATCTTATCGTTTCGAAACGTTATTATTAGTGATGTTATTATTGAAACAGTGTGATATTACTTACACGTCTATAATGTTTTTTTTGATAATTATTATTATAGGTAAATTATATACACATGTACATTTTATACGTCTATATTATGTCTGTCATTTTTCGGCGACATATTGTAAACGTCTGGTTTGCTCTTGTAATCTTAGTAATTTATTTAGTTTTAAATTAAAAGTGAAATAACACCCAGATATCATTATTCATTACATTTTACAATTCGCAAATTCATCAATTATAGGTCAGTTGAATTTTAATGGACAAATTTATTATAGTCATAGTTCGGCATTAGGGTTACATAAACATTTGAACTCGGACGTAACAGTTAGCCTGTTCAACGTCGTGTTCGACGACGCGAAGGAGGTTTGCTGCAGTTTTGGCACACATTCGCTTGCGGTTGCGTCACTGAAACGAGCACAAGCGGCGCCGTGTAACACTTTTACCATAACCGTTGCGCCCGCACCGCCTCTCCCCTCAACAGTATTAATCGCTTTACATAATTGCTAAAGAACATATAAACCTTTATTGCGCAATACAAAAACATCGTTTGGTATTCGAGTTCAGTTTCAAAGAGGGTCACATTTTTATTCTAGTTTCTACATTTGATGCATATTAATTTCTGGCGATATAATCTATTATTTCTAGTATCAATCGCACGCGTGTGACGTAATTTCAATTAAGGTTTTATGGTTCCTATACTTAACTAAAATATCGTTTAATATATTATTATAACATTTTTATTAAATCTTTAAATTTCTTGAACGCTTGTACTAGTATATTATGTAAAAACATTTGTGTTAAATAATAAACCGATTGCATCACAACAGAGCTGTTAGTAGGACATTCGGGATATATTACAATTACAGCACAGTACTGCCGCAAGTAGTCGAGTAGAGCGACATTCTCTCAGCTGAAACGGTCTTAACTTTCTTTTCTTGTTTCGTAATGACACGGCCGAACGGAGAGGAGCTCCGGCGTCAGAATCAGCGCCGGCGCCATTTCACAACCTCCGCTTTATTGATTTTATAATCGACGATTTACTTAAACGTTGAAACTAATTTATCAGACTTCATAGCCGCGATGGGAAACCTAGTTGAATTTTATCTTACGTGTTCACAAACGATAATTAATTTGCGTTGCAATACAGACGTATCCGTTGACGCAAGATGAGTCTTGCAGTGGCAGTGGCGCAGAATGCATCACACGTTGCGCACGATTCGCACGATTGCAGTTTGCATAAGAGTGTTGCACAAACATGATGCTATTACAACGATTATAATCCGCGCGTGCTATAGGAAGAAAACTTTCATAGATCCAATCAAACCTTTGACCATTTTGTTGTGTAGAACTTTGAAAACCTACAGTCATTTAATATAATAAAACTTGCTAAGTTTAAAAGATATATATCTTACATTATGTATTATTTTACTTCCTATTCTACCTGCATTTGTATTGTAAAAAAAGTACAATACATTTTTCACAAGTTAAATACAACTACCTGCTCATTCAATAGGGTATGGATGGACTTTAAAGTAATAATAATTTTACGTTTTGCGCCCTACTCGCGTACAAGTGAAGTTATGTGAAATGTGAATAATTAATCAGAACAAGTTGCTCATTAAAAGGCCCCCTGTATGTATGTTTATGTAAATGGGGTGTTACCCTAATTTCAAAGCAAGCTGCGCAATTGGGCACCTGTAGAACGACCTCGCGGCTGTTGAATGTGTCATTCGACCCGATACATTGTATTATAACTAATGTATAATTATTTATGGATCCGGGTTCTGCCGACCTTACGTCGTTTAGTCATTTCGATGTCAATTTAAATGTCAAAAAACATTTATGCTATTTTCCCTGAAGACTTGTTAAGTGGCTATTAGCCGCTCATCAATTTATTTATCAACGTATAATGTTTATTATTATAAATGATTTATTTCTATCTTAATGTCGTTGTAATTAGTTGTATTCATTTAATAATCGTATGCAACAATGCAAACAGTATATTTACTAGAATAACTTGCATTATTTTCTTGCTTATAAACCGCTGTATCGTTTTAAATTACCGGCAGTCTCTCATTGTTTAGATAGCTGTCAATTAATTGGGCGCAGTTGCATTTACGTTTATCACGTTGTTTATTACAATAGGCACTTAACAGTAAACGACACTTATCGACAACAATCCTCATTGTTAAACTACGTCACGTACTATAAACTAATTGCCTTAATATTCCGCAATAATCATAAAGCTACTGTATTCATTTTTTTAATTCTATTAATAACTTGTGAAGACTTCTAAAATACTCTTCACTTCTAGCAAAAAACAATTAACTTGATGAGTGTGTTTAACTCAGATGTTATGATCATTGATCACGTAGCTTTAAGCAGTGATAGTTATCCGTTTAAAGATAGTGTGTCAATAATGAAAGGAAAGTGGCACGCTGGCCGGTAGGTCAGTGTCGCGTTGCATAACCGCTGTCACACTCGACGTGCCAAATTGGGCACATATTTATCTGCACGTCCACTTCCTATTTAGTAGGACACCTGAACGATTATCGCACTGCGATCGCATTAGTTATAGCGTATTATGTGTATCAGAAGTTCCCCGCGCTTGAAGTTGGTCTTCGGAACGTGGAACCTTCTTTTGTTTTGCTAATTCTTTTAATTGCATTACAAGGAAAACTAGTCCATTGTTATTTTTATTTCTGTCCATTTCACATCACATCAACATAGAATACACTTTTTTGTCATCAGCACCCAATCTTACATTAAAATACTGCATTGAAAGGCGTTTTTGTTTATATATAAAATTATGCAAGGGGCACTCAAGTATATTGTGCACACGTATAGTTGTACGGGGCAAAGCTCATAGGACAGTTTTCACCAAATGACGGAAGCGTAGACAGAGTGTAGGAAGACAGCGTGGGTCTGTCATCAGACAGAGCCGTTGAACTCCGCAAGGTCTTATGTATGCTTCCTGATGCAAAAGAGCTTCCTTAATGAATGACGTAATTGAAATATTCTAGTTTACACACCCATTCCTGATTTCCTATTAAATCGTGCAGAAATATATTTGTAAATGATTTTCCCGACTAAACATGGCAATTCTCTCTGTCATCAAAGGCGTTGAACCTAGCAAGGTCTCGCGCATACCTACTTCCTTCTCCGCAAACCGCGATATTGCTTCCCTGTGCTTTGTTACGTACCTAGTAACAGCTTTGTTATGAGAAAAATTTTATCTTAACGACTTTGTTTTGTGTTTAAAGGAACGCACATAATTTAATAAGTTGTTTTATCAATATTTATTTTTGTTAAAAAGGAGGAAAATATTTAAATATACACTGCTAAGCATTACGTAATACTATTACTTCTCGCAACTATTACCGAAGTTGTTTAAGTATAGATGCAACACTCGTGATGGACACATTGCAGACGTAATGTAACATTAATTCGATGAATGGCCGAGTAACCATCAATCAATGTAATACCAATCGTGATTAAGCTCGTATATTTTTGTATCCAATATCCTTGGACTAGCGAAGCTAAGATTTGAATTCATAAGCCGTATTGTTGTAATAGTTTTAAATTTGTTTTTAATATGGGCTTTATTACTTTCGCTATAGATTTAATAAGTCTTAGTAAAAACCATAATAATGCATTTTGAAATCGCGGTCCAACGCATCGTGCATCGATGCGCACGAATGGACCGACCTACGCATTCAAGGACCCATGAAATGCATGAAACATGCATGAATTATTGCAATGAAGGTTTTAATTGTTTTTTTTATTGAAACATTTCTTTACATTTAATATAATTATTTATAAAAAATTATGACGATGCTCTTCGATCTTACTTTTTAGTAATACTATGTGTATTATTAAATATTTCGGGTTTGGTTTTCCTCTTCTTATAAGAAGGTTTCAAATAGTTACACAAAATAATGACGTGACTATCCGTTTTCTATCATAAATACACATTGATGCCATTACGTATTTCATAACGTGTTACGTGTTACAAGTAACGTATATCGTACGTCGGTGGTTTGAGGAGTCATCACCGTGACAAGTGGGGTGGTCTATGGCTTGTAAAAGCTATGCTCGGATGCTTCACGATAACCGTGGAAAATTATAACGGACATTTAAAAAAATAAAGGCATCGTTAGGTATGTCTTGACTGATCCGAAGGTCGTTAAAAAAAATAACTGGCCCATGACGCAAGTTGATAAGTTATCCGAAACTAGCACAGTTGAGGAGTTATCGCGCTGACCCCCGGGCCAGCTTGATAGTTTCCTCGAGTGCACGATCTGTAGCAGTTTGTTCAACCTATGTTTTTGTCACAGCTTTATTTACAATTAGTTAACGACGAACGCTAAAAATAATCGCTTTACACTCACATCCGCTTCATTTATGTCTCCATAAATTTTTGTCGTACAGGTTACGAGTTCACGTACTGCGCGGCGATTTTATATTTCGTCACATTGAGTTTTTATTCCAAGAAACTTCAGAATGTGACTTAAAGATATGAACGCACTACAAATTCATTGCACACACGGTGATACATTCGACAGAATATATCCTATTGTATCGCCAAAATTAGCTATTGTTATTCCATGCACATTTAAGAGTATATTATTAGAATTGTTTGTGCATATTCCATTGTGTAGACTAGGCCAAGCGAGATGTTACATTATCACTGCACTGCGTTGACCCGCGTGCACCCGGGACGAAAGTGAAACTTATGATCGTGTTTTGTTTACTTGCTCCTTTTCATATTGTCTTATTATCTCAAATAAACAGCAATCTTACTCATATTATAAATGTATATGTTTAGGTGTTTGTTACTCTATAAAACAAAACCGATTTGGATGAAATTTAGCAGAGATATAGATTGTCACCTGTTACCTAAAAATATTAGGTTCTTATGGGATTAACAAAAATTAACTACAGGATTTCAACTTCGTATAGACTTCTATTATAAATAAAAGTACCCTTTCATGCCAGAACCATTGTACCGATTTCGATTAATTTTGGTATTGAAATAGATGGGACTTTGGGAAAGGAACACAGGCAAACTGGCAGTGTTTTACATTAAATAATTAACACTGGAACTGTTTTATACATTAAATAATATTTGTTTATTAATATCGAAAAGTATGTAATCATTAAGTAATGGTTGGGAGTCAATAGATCCGTATCGATTAAAAATAAAAATATATCTCATATTTATTTTCTGATAAAGCTAAATTGCTTTATTCAAAACTAAAAATTAATGAAGGGATTAATTGCGAAAATAAAAATAAATAGCAAATATTTTGGTTTTAATAGCTTTATATGAAAATAATTAATGTATTGAAATATAATATTTTCTTCAAAACTTCTCGCTAATTCACAACTCGTGCATATTATTTAACACCCACGTTTGGGCAGAATACGACGAATACATTATGTATTTTTTTCTTATGTTGTCGTCTCGAATACATATTAAGAGACCAATCAGCGCAAAGATGAAGCATTTCAATTTGCGTTAATTTTACACTAAAAAAAGAGATGTCGGGATGAGAGCGGATGTTGCACATCTGTTGCTTTGGAGACATAATAACGAGTAATTAGCAATGGAATATGGCGTAGTGTAGACCACTGCAGACGCGGGTTCGCACAATGTGTTCCGCACATTGAAGCGACTTCCGTAAGCTTGCCTACCCTTTATTAGCGCTTGGATTATTGATACATATTTTAATATGAAATATAAATTTTCCTACAATACAGTTGATCAATTCGAGTACTTGGAATACACCAGTACAGTGCAATGTATTAATTTATTATCAATATCAATCAGCTTTTATATCGATATGTGATATTAAATTTTACGAACGAGATCATTAAATACAGAATATGAGGATTAAACTACAAAGATAACATATCTAACCATGAAAGATAATTTCGATTTGTAATTTATCTACTAAAAGGGTTCATAGCGATTTTAACGTAATGGAGGCCAATGTCGCAGCGGGCGTAATTATTTCGATACATAAAAACGCTGCTGTTTGTAATTTCGATAGCACGCCGTAAACGTTGAGCTATTAGGAGCGAGTTAATGATAAAAGTAATGATAATAATTAAAGCTGATCATAAAATGCGTGGAGTATTTGTTGATGGGCCCATTCGCCTCTCGCGAAGGTCATCCGCTCGCTTGCTCACCTACGCGACTTGCTTGACGACCGCACAAAGACAACTACGTCACTATTTAACATTTTCCATTGCGGATTCCGCCACTCAGATGTAAAGAAACTCCAAATGTGCTTATTTATAAATAAAACTGGTCTAGAAAACATCAATGCTGTACGTAGTCGAGCCACCATTGAGATCAAGATGTTTGTTTTCAAGTTTTAAGACACGAACATACACAGTTTCTTTTGTCCATAAGTCTTGACTTCTGACCCCGCGAATGATATTGAATTCGATGTTAAACAACGAGAGACTTCATTTATTATTCGTGTATCCTTAATCTCGTTTATTAATCATACGAACTTGAATATTTCGAAACTTTAATTAAATAAACGGTCATGATCTCGCATCGGTTTAAATATATTATGCATGTAGTATTTGAGTTCAAGACACGGTACGAACAATTAACTACATTATACTCTGTATATTTTTTTGCTTGCTCATTAACCGCCTTTATCTACTCACGAAGTCTTAATGCTTCCTTATTATCTAACTTGAATTATGTAGGTAGATACATCCTGGTGCTTATTGTACTCTCGACAGTCGTACTGACGTGGATTTCTTCGTTTTATAGAATTAAAATTTATACCACTTTCTTGGTTCACGCGATAAGTAACTTTTACTTTTGTTTGGGGTCAGGTGTTTCGAGGATAGTCGAAAGTATTTTTTTCCGACGGATGCGGTGTTTCGTAACTGTCCTTTTAGTTATACTTATACCTCAAACCGTGCTTTATATTTGCGAATTACAAATAATTATATTAGTTTTGTTGAATGCAGTTGTAAATTTTGTAATGTTTGTTAGAAATACCAAAAAATATATCTTTTTAATATCATATTCCGTGTCTGAGTGGGCGTGTCGGCTGCGTAGCCATGTTGTTAATCCAGTATTTCAGTCAAGTTGCCACATAGTTGCAAAACACAACTCTGCGTGTTACTCGATGCAACTGCGGCAACTTGACTATCCCCGCTTCGAGACAACCTTCGATTTCCCTCGTTATGACATACTAGCATTTGCTCGTCAAAACCAATTACAACCTCTGAAACAATATTTAAATACGTATTTTACCTAAGTTTGACACATAGACGTAAACTTGCCACAGATGTGTCAAACTATAATCGATTATGCAAGAAACTCAATTTTCTGTGACCCCGTTCATAATATTAGTATTCAAATTGTTCGAGCTTGAGGTATGTAATTACAAAATGCAATGTTACTGTTCTGTTTACGATTCAATGACTAATTTGATCAGTTTTAACGATATTGGTTCTATATTAATGAGTTTAAAAGTTGCCCTTTTTAAACGATATCGAACAACGTGTTTTTTTCTGATTAGAAGTTTAATTGTATTTCAATGCCGATCGAAACGAGTAGTAAATAGTTATGATGCAAAATTTATACAACGCCAAGATGTCTGCATAACATCAACGTTATTATCGAGTGTTGTAACGTATATACATTCTATTTCAATATGGTTTTTTTACTTAATCGATTTATTTACGTAAGCGATAACATAACTGATTTATTTTGTATTTTGAAACGAACTTACGGCACGGTATAACAATGAGTAGTTATAAAGAGTATGAATGTCCCGTAATCATAGTGCGAAACCAAGGTTTTAGTGTAAACAATGCGCCAGATCGGGGACACTTGGTCAGTCCTGTTGCGGCGAATGTAAATTACCCTCAAGCTCGTGAGTGGAAACGCCTTCAATTCGGTGATTATGTGAACTGTTCCGTTGAGTGCGTCGGCGTATCATAACTTGTAGAACATAGTATTGTTTCGCTTTATGCATAACTCATGTGGGCTCAAACTGCAGCGGCGAAAGTGGCACAGCCAGCGGCAAGGCCGTCTTGTCGCTCTTCGACCTTCAGCGTTCATTTCCGGGATTCGTTTATTCTTGAGAACATCTTAAAATAAACACGATTATAAATAAACCTCTCTGTAATTAAGGTGCTTTCTAAATGTCGGTCGACTTGCTTAAGTAGGACGTTGGTCATCGACAAGCCCTTTGTTATTAATCGTCTTGCGTAAACTATACTATTTCGCCGCTAGATTATTTTTAACTAAAAATTTATAAATAGTGTTATTATAATTATTATTTATATCTTCTATTTTTACCAAACCTCAACAAAAGATCCCTGTATAGGCCTTTGTTAGATCTTTGAACATTAAACACTATATTATTTTGACTTTCAAGGTAATAACAGGGTGAATCGCGTGACAAAGCCAATGTGTCGGTTGCGACATCGTGCGCAAGAGTCGCTGTCGCGTGTATCATGCCCCAGCAATCTTAACGTAAAACGTTGTCTCTATATCAGATTTATTAATTTATTACTACACACTGTAAACAAGGATTTGACTCAAAAATATGTAAATCCTTCAATAAGTAATTTGTTTATTATTTTAACGCGGTTGTAAGCGCATATATCCTAATCTCGGAGACGTACGCGACGGAAGATGCGTTATAGCAATCTAAGATTTGTAGAACATAATAATTATGTGTCTAAAAATTCATCCAAATTTTTCTCCCTATTAAGATGATTGACGTGCACAAACTCTTATACAAAAACCTTGATTACTACTTAAAAAAATCATAAACCTTTCAGTAAACGTTTTATATTCACACAGTATCGTTGTATCATTAAAATAAATATTTTTTTTATACAAACAAAAACATATTTTAACTTTTTTTAATGTCGATACCAATACAACTTACCGCCATTAATTCATTTTTTTTTCAAATTTTTAGACTACAATTTTAGAGAAATAATATACAAAAATATTTTTATAAGATAATGAGTTTATAAAAATGTATTTCAATTACTGAATGAATTTTATATTTAAATTTATTCCAAACTTCTTAAGTTTTTACGCAACAATTTATAGTTAATGTTTTTATTATTTTATTAAAAATTGCTATTTTTTAATTCAATAAAATCTTAGCCGCTGTTCACTCAGCTTAATAATATTTTAATTTAATGCAACGAATTTGAATAAAATATAAAATTTACGAGGTAAGCGTGTTACTAATTCATAATATCAATTTAATAGATATATTATTGCAAATTAATATCTGAATACAAAGCGGTCTTTGTTATTAAATAACACAAACCTTATATTAATCGGCAGATATATCTTTTTGTAGAATAGTAAGTATACTGTTTCATACAAATAATGAGGCATTGAGATGACTTTATTGGATCGCTCCATCATTTTCAATTCACTACGACATATTTGATCACTGATAGCAACGTAGCAGTGGTCGTTTGTGAAATGATTACCATTTACATGGTTTCAAGTATTTTTCACGTCAAAGGATGTTATAGTACCTATATTTTAAAAAAATTGCGATATATGACACACAAGCAAGAAAACGCCACTGAATCGATTCAGTTG
Source organism: Hestina assimilis (assembly GCA_023373885.1). Taxonomy (NCBI): domain Eukaryota; kingdom Metazoa; phylum Arthropoda; class Insecta; order Lepidoptera; family Nymphalidae; genus Hestina; species Hestina assimilis. Next base: position 6,692,950 of record CM041755.1, on the reverse strand, counting down.
TGGTGTTGTTTAATTCAATTCATACTGAGTGAAATAATAAACTGAATTATTGTATGTGCAATTTCAAAACAAGTACACCGTTGAACTAAAATTATAAACGCTGCTAGTTTGATATGGCGTTAAAAATTCAAATTCAAATACGTGGCGAATCAATACAAACGGTAGTTTTCCATATGCAGTGCTAACGTAAAGTATTTTATTTAGTGGCAATGTAAACATTGGCGATACGGCCGCTGAATTAATGTCCCCAATACAATTCAAGTGTTTCATTAGCACAAGTGGCCCCGATTGCTTCGTTGATCGTACCCAGCAATCGGCGAGATACTGACGAAATTGATGCTTTTATACCACATTATTGTACGTACCAATATTTTCGTTTTGAATTATATTGATTATATAAATTCATACCACTATTTTCGTTTTAAACAAGCGTTCGGTGTGCTGTAGAGACATCGTAACATATTTTCATTAGGACCACTGTAGGCATCACCTTTCGTCTTAGGAAAGAGGTAGGAGGGGAAGGGTGAAGAGGTTTAAAAGAAGGGACAAACTCAACAGTCAAACAAATCTGCGAAAGATACAAAAGGTAAAGGTCTCCTGCCGAGCCAACCCTTTCATGCTGAAATCAACAAGGTTCCACAACTACTATATTTTTAAGTATACCAAGAATTAAATTATTGTACTCAAATATCTATAACGCATCTTTGTGTCTGCAATCTATATGCCTCTTCTGAAGGTACAAAAGAAAAAACTTATTCGTGCTATACACGGATCCAATGCTTATAAATTATTTATTTATAACCAGTTTTTTAATAGCACTTTGCCGTGTTTATCTCGTTCATGCAGTGGCTTTAATTGCTATGTGTTTTCATATTTTTCTTATTATATAAATTACTTATTATACGTATTTCCCAAGCTTATAAATTTTCATTGTTTATTTTTTTTTTTTTAGAAAAATAGTTTGTCTGTTGTTATTTAATGAATAAAATATGTGGTAACATTATGTTAAACATTGCATCTAATGTTACATAATTTATTTATTGGTATCGGAGTTTAGAACTATTCTTAGAAATCTAATGTCCGGTAACGGTCGCATTACATTGTTACATAAGAGAGTTATTACTTAAGGTACACATAGTATTTAAATCAGTTTTTGATGCACAGAATTCAGTAATCGACTACAATGGCTCACCGAACAGCAAGTGTTCTTTGAATATTGGTTCTGTAGAAATGACACATATTATTATCAAAAAGTACCTCCAAAAATTGGATATAAGTAAAGGGTATGGACCTGATGGGATACCACCAATATTTTTGAAGCGTTGCTTTAAATCTCTCGCATACCCGATTTCTCTTTTATTTAATAAGTCTTTGAAATCCGGCGATATGCCGTATTTATGGAAACGATCTTTTGTGGTACCCATTTTTAAGTCCGGAGATAAACACAATGTACAAAACTACAGACCAATATCCAAATTGTGTACTATTGCAAAATTATTTGAAAAGATTATTTATGACAGTATCTTTCCTTCTTTTCGAAATATTGTAGGTGATCAACAGCACAGTTTCATCAATAAAAGATCTACTGAAACAAATGTTTGCGAACTTATTCACCGTGTTGCCAGTGAAATGGATAAGGGTTACCAAGTGGACGTCGTGTATACTGACTACTCTAAGGCCTTCGATAAAATATCGCATAAACTATTAATACTTAAACTAGAGGAAGCTGGTATACACGGCGACCTACTACGTTGGCTTTCCTCGTACCTTGATAACAGGAGCCAAGCTGTAACAATCAAAGGTTATTGTTCATCATTTGCTCCTGTACCTTCTGGGGTTCCTCAAGGATCCCATCTTGGCCCCTTACTATTCAATTTTTACATTAACGACATTTTCGATATTTTTAAACATTCTTCAACACTAGTTTACGCGGATGATATGAAAATCTTTAGAGTTATAACTGCTCCTTCTGATTGTATGCTATTGCAAAATGACCTCGACAAGCTTTCTCAATATTGCCACGATAATTTTCTGAATTTGAATGTCAAAAAATGTTGTGTGATATCTTTTACTCGTAAAACAAAGCCTATTTCCTATGCTTATAGATTCAATTCTAATATAATTGATCGAGTAACCGAGGTAAAAGATCTCGGAATTTACATTGACAGTAAGTTAACATTTAAACCACATATTAATTATATAAATGCCAAAGCTTATCGAATGCTTGGCTTTGTTTTGCGAGTGAGTAAGGATTTTAAATATAAGAATACATTATTTATTTTATATAACTGCTTTGTACGTTCAATCCTTGAATATGGATCTATCATATGGAATCCACAATATAAAATACATATAGATAATTTGGAAAAAATACAAAAAAAATTTCTTAAGCATGTTCGCTTTAAGCCTTCTCACTGTACACCTCCTCCACCGCTTCTCATGTTCATCTCCTCCATCTAAAGGTTGCCTGGAAGAGATCGCTGACTTAGCGATAAGGCCGCCTTTTGTACATTTTAGAAATTTGTAATTTACTTTTGTTTATCTTTGTGGTGTGCAAATAAAGTATATTTATTATTATTATTATTATTTATGTGTCTCGATCAGGATCAGCGCCCACCGATTTTACCTTCTTTAAGTGATCGGCGTTTGTTAAGAGATCAGATATCTCTTTTCAAACTGATACATTACGATATTGATTCTCCCTACCTGTTAAGTCGATTAAGATTCAGATGCCCTGCAGTAATTACACGATCTCAGAACCTTTTTGATTTACCTCCCATAAGAACTAAATACACTCAAAACACCTTTATTTTCCGTTCTTGCAAATCTTATAACGATAAATTCAGAAGTATTGATTTGTTTTTTAGCACACTTGTTAAATTTAAAAATGAAATTATGGAATGTTTTAATCTTTAGATATTTTAGTTTCGATTTGATATTTTATTGCGATATTACTATTATCTAATTTCTAACTACCTAAGTTTTTTTAATTTTTCTTTTACCTGCATTGTATTCTATTGTATGTGCATTATTTAATCTGTGGAAACTTTACTGGTTTTTGTAATATTTTACTGTTTCTATTTATTGTATCACAAAACTGTTTGTTTTCCTAATAAACAAAATAAAATAAAATAAAATAGTACAGATAGTATTGGTTGATAAAAAAAAACAACTTTATCATAGTGGATCAAAATTTCATATAAATCTATCATGTTACATCACAATTCACGACGAATCCAAAAAAAATGGCTGCCATACGAAAAAAATGTGTATTTGAAACGCATATCGCATGAGTATTAATTGCGTCATGTCGCGTCTATGAAACTCATCAACGACGTTTAATGTCGAAAAGAGGTCACAAACCACAGCATGGATGAATAAAAATTAGAAATATATTCTTCTACGAGTCTCGTAATTTATCAACTGATGACGTTTTGCAATAAATCTTCACAGATATAATAAGACTTTTCAAAAAAAAAAAAAACCGACAACCAACTTTAGCCACCAAGGCATAGATACACATAACAGTTTCTTTAAATAAATTTTGTAATATACATAAGTGCATTAAAAATAAAAACCAAATAAAAAACTTTAACCAACACCCTCCAGCTTCCTTTGTTTCACTTTATAGCGAAAGTTTCGTATACGCATGTCTAAAAACAAACGTAGCATTGTTTTCTGTTTATTTGCTATTATAGTCTGTGGCTTAAGATGATTAACGAATTATTTTCGCAATAAATCTCAATTTCAAGCTTCGCTTCTTTATGGTTGATACCTAGAACGCTCAATCAGATTTAGTTGGTGCAAATTAATTACGGTTGCCGTCTCGTAGTTTTCCAGCTAGCTGGCTACGGTTTTACTTTCTTGTAGGAAGTGCTATCGCTTTCGACGGAGACCGGTCGGGAGCCTACTCGCCGGTTATTAATTTTATTGAGGCTCGCTAGGAGCGTAGCTACGTGCGTCCAACATTCCACAATCAGCGACTGCCATCGGATTGTAAACGTAATTTAACAAGATAAATAGTGAACGTTTCGTAACTAATGCGTAATTATTGTATGTTTGTTTTTCTTTATTAATGTTTTTATTCTCTTGTTTCAGGTGAGCCCCGAATACTTGATCGATGGTGGAGTATTGAACTCTGTAAGTTAAACATGTATTATGTCAAATAATCATTTGTTATAAAATGATGACATGGCATACAGCTGACCGAGCAAAATACTATAGTATTTGAAAGGCAAATAAATAATAAATATTTTGCTTTATTTAGATTGTACGATCAGCAAAGCAAAGGCTAAATATAAAATATACCAATATTTTTTTAATGACAACATAAATATTTTGGACCATGTAGACAGCTGCAAACTATTTCTGTCAAGGTTACGATTAAAGTTTAGTAACTTATTTAAATTTTTATGTCTGCATTTTACATTAAAGTTCGATAATTTTAAAAATGAATAATTTGATTCTTTTAAAACAACGACAACTTAAATAAGCCGCCAAGCTACAAAAATATATGTAATGATCGTGGGTAATTTACTCTCATACATTGAAGAGTTTCGGTCTATAGCTGAGAAGCCTCATAAAGTACCCTCAAGCATGTATAGGGTATAAGGCTGCGTTTCCTACGGAGATATGCGAGGAAGCGTTGTGAGTAGTAGTAGGATTTGTTGAAACAATAGAATCACTTCCTTTACCTAGCCTTACTTCACCAAGCCGTTTTCCACATGCTCCTATGGAACAAACACATCCCTCGCAAACCATTCTCGCACATCTCTGCAGACGCAGGCTAAACGTAGAGTGTAAGGTTGGGCAAAAAAAATCAAGATTGATTCACAATCGCGAATACAATTGACCACTTTATGAACTTAATAACTCGTTACTAGGTCGGATTTCAATTGTTTATCATTAATTAGTCAACATGCATAATCACTTAGTTAATTTTAATATGGAAAACTAACTAACTGACTTTATTTTTACTTAGATGTTTTTTTTACATTTATTTATTTCTCGGAATACAAACATTGAACCCAAAACACATCGGACCTTAATAGGAAAAACTACTTACCGTGTCAAAAACATTTAAATATCATGTTAATAACCTTGTTCTAAAACTGTATAACTTTTTAAGTAACGATAACGTTTCCTACTTTACTTAAATTGGTCGAGAAAACAATAAGACTAATGTGTATTACTCATAGAAGAGTTTTTCCTTTGTATAATATCTTAGTGTGAGTCACATAGCACAATTTGCGGGGAAAGCGTAGCCCGGTAGTGTGACGCAACAATAAAAATTGTATGGACAAAGGAATTGTTGCAAGTTGATATGTCACTGGCGTATAAGTCTGATGTAGGCTGCTAATGAACTTCTATAGCAAACCTCTCATACGAATTCAATTAACTCATCTAACTGGACTCAAAATGTCAACTAATCTTGCTTGACAGTGCATCGTTAGCTTAAGCTTTCGTAATAAATAGCTAGAATACATAAACTCAAAATGCGGCTGTGTTTCGGAAATTTTAACTATCTACTGGATTTTTAATTAGTAGCGCTAGAAATACTGAACAATTTCTTCTGCAAGTTCGTCTACGTTAAGCCCTATATTGCAAGTGGCGGGCTCAATAGGTACTACCGTAGTGTCATATTCTACCGCAAAACATTCCTGTATTTTGCATTACTGTGTTTCGCTTTGAAGAACGATGTAACTAGTGAAATTGAATGGTGTTGCATACGCTCATAGGCTAGGGCAAAACCTTACTTATCAGGTGGGTCGTTTGATTGCTTGGCAACTTAGTACTTTAAAAAAAGTCTATATATATGCTATCTATGGTTTTAATTATCTTCATACCGTATGTCATTCAGATTTCGGATGACATTCGCATTTATAATATTATCCTGGATTAAATTATTGTAACAAATTTTTGATATTTGAAACGGACAATAATAAATGTAAAAATAAATATAACACAGTCTAAGTTATACCTCGACTGTAACCAAGATCGTGAGTAACATTGTTTACATGTTTAGTTCTGCAAATCAGCGTCGGGCGTTGGTGCATCTATAAATAAAGAGGTGCTAAAAGCGGCCCGGCCGGGGGACGTGCTTCCTCCGCTTTGAGCGGCCGAGGGGTAAACACGATCGACTGCTGGGCCCTTTGTTGACACTCGCTTTACGGCTCTACCTACCTCACGAGGTTTATTACGTGCGCAATAAACTCGTGCGCACTGACGCCTGCGTTTGCGTCTATCCGCTTGTGTTTCAACAAAGGTGAATGTCCACAAATTCCATAATGAAACTAATCACTAATGCTCAATGTCGTATTGAGCATTAGTTTTATATGAACAATGTATTTGGCCAAATTTTTGAATATAACCATATTCTTACCATGAGGCTTACCTTCTGTATAACAAAGATTATTACTGCAATAACCATAAATTCACAAAAACATGTTTACATTGAAGTTTTAAATGTCAACGAACCTAATATGTGCATTAGGTGGGGTCGTCATTAATGCAATGGTACAATATGAAGTCGTTAAATGACAAGCATTTAACAATTCTCGAAACATCGCCCCCTACGTGATTTCCTGTTTGCTCAGCGTTTCGCCTGGGAGTCTTAAAAACATGTTTCCATTGTTTCTTATAATAACAAGAAACAATTGATAGGTATTCAAATAGAGGTGAGCGATGGAATTTTTACCTTAGCCGATGCGGTCTGGCATGGTGATCACGCAGCGGGCCCATCTGCATGCGCGCTGGTCGTCGCGCGTCCGGTTATTCATCTAACAGACGCTCGCTATATGATTCCTTTATCATGCCTGCGCTCTTAACCTCCCGATTTGTGTTATGTATTATTTATTTAGTTAATTTATTCCAATGTATAGCGTGGCTGTTAAAACACCATCCAAAAAATTCTAAGAATTTTTTTATGAATATAAGAGATATATTCTCGAATTTACATTAAAATAGATAAAGCATCAGTTAATTAACTGTATCTATTTTCATTTGGATATTTGAACGACCCTGTCTAATTTTAATTACTCTCCAGCCGATGTAATTAAAAAGTATTTTATTCTAAATTGTAGCCTCTGCGGGAGTAATATTCCATATAAATCTAATTTTGTATCTATTATGTATAATTTAAATAAGTTTGAAGACTAATTAGCATACATATGTTGTATGTTACAGACAGTAACTTGTAGCTATCCTATGACGAATAAAAAATGCCACATGACCAATTTAAAAACAGATTATACATAATATGTATTTCTCTTTGTGATTTTAAGACATATAATATTGAGTTACTATAAATAAATTCAGCAGCAACACGAATACATAATGGCAACGTACAATAACAATAGCCTAACAATACGCGTAGTGTACAGCGTGTTAGCCATAGCTTGCGACAGTCCACCCTTTTATGCAAATCAAAATAAACAAAGACGTTTGTTTGAGACAAAGGGGCGAGAAAGATTGAAAGGTTAATGATTGCCATTATTAGGAGGTTACTGGTAATATTGTGAGGGGACCGCAGCATCTCGGCTCGTTATTTTCGCGCAATCATTCAATAAACGTGATGGAAGCAATCGACAAGACCCTCTGCTTGATCCTCAGAGAAATGGGCCAATTTTGATAGCTGGTCACTCAGAGTACAATTTAAAGTTTCTAAATCTATGTATGATATTTTTATAGAGAGGACTTTTATTTGGTTAATATTACAACGAAACCAAACAGGAAATTTATATCTTGATATTAATAGAACACTCGTAGCCGTAACCCTGAGGAGTTGTAATTATTACCTAATTAATATAGTAATATCTCTATCTGATACCGCTACGATGACCGAGTGTTTAAAGTCGTTAAAAGTTCATTTAAATATAGAACGCATTTGATTAGAGCCAATTAATGTTCAATTAAGCAACGAGTGTTCTCTTGTTTGACTCTGTCGCTGGATCAATTGTCGCGAGACAGTCTTCGTAATGGTTCGAGTTTATTCTCCTCGTATCATGTTACAGGAAATAATGAATAAAAGACGGTACTTGCCATCATAAACTCAACTAAAGAGAAATTGTTTAAAAAGGTTTTATTCGTAGGCTACTTGCCATATAAATAGTACCGGTGGTTAAAACAAAACAATCCATTTGACATGTGTCGTTCTGTCGATCTGACTCTTCTAAGCTGATTGATTGAACTCGCTTTAACATTTAGGTTAGCAGCATCGTTTTTGCTTTATTCTCCGTGTAAAGTAGACGCTGACTATTAAAAAGCCTTTGTCGAGTCCTTATTTGAATTGTTAAAACCGATCTCTTTACCGTTTTTCTGAAAACCAGAAACCTCAATTTTTATTCTTTGTTGTGCGGAGCCGTTGCCCTCTTAGGTTATCTGGAGATATATATTTAGCTGAACATCGTACGTATACAACACTGACAACATCGTGGAGGTGTAAATTTAACTGATTGCATGAGCAAATATACGTGCTGTCATGGGAGTGTTCAAAAGTTCGATAACCCGACTAAAACTGTTTTTGATTTCCTAACCTTGGCAACAATGTACAATACGTGAACTTGTAATGTAAACAAACCAAATTACACTATGTTTTAGGATGTTGACAACAGTTTTCTGGATTAATTTTTTACCATTTAACTCTTCTATACCTTTTTATTCTTAAATATATTAAAGCCAAGCATGTAACATTACATCGTGCTAAGCTCCGTCGTCCGATGCATGTTAACAATAGTGACGTATATTTTATGCAAGTTTCGATTACACCAGGTTCTGTCGTTGCAACATTGTGATTTAATCTTCAGTATAAATGATTATGTAATTAAATCGTTAAAGAATATACATTAAAACTAGAATTGAGAACCAGCTTTTGGTAAATATCCGGTCTTAGATTGAGTCTGGCCTCAGCTTGTTCAAATATCTGAAAAGGTAATGAATGAAACGTATTATATTATTTTTAACGGACTTCCAAATGGAGGAATTTCGCGAATTTTTCGAGTTAATCATCGTCATTTCTGTGCCAATGTTTAAGATAATTTTTTGTTTGATAGGAGTTTCTGTGATTATTACACGTTTATAAATTTTGTGATGATTTTATCAAAGATTGCCAAAATTGAAAATTTACAGTATGCCTTAGAAAGCAGAAGTCGTTATCAGTTTCAAACAATTTTATTTATAAATTTTATTCACATTTGAAGAAAAACTAAAAATAAATTTATAATATTAGGTTGTTTGTATATTACATAATTATATATAAAAACAATCTAATTAGGTGTGTCAAATTTTATTTTTTTATTTCAATGTCAGGCTTATTCTGCATTGTGCATACCTAGTTAGTTAAGTATTTAATGCTTCGTTATGTTCCAAAAGAAGATTATTCACACTTTATGCAACCTTTGTTAAAATTATAAGGATTAGAACAAATATGTCGGAACAAACCGCGTGTACGCCGCGTTGACACAATCCTACCGTTTATAAACCGAACACACACTTAACAGGGGACGCCATCCGTACCCAATTCTTCGAAGATTTCATACACCTCACCTTACAAATCGATGGGTTGAAATATTTACAAAACATGCACGTTACTAGACGTTTACCCCTCAAACGTGTAAATTGTAAACGTGTCGTCAAGCTAATGGATACATGTTATTATTATAAACTGTGGTAAATACGGCCGCTCACGTCTGATTGCCCTTAGTTTCGAACGCAATGACCGCGGTCGCTCGAAATCGACAGTGATTACAAATTTCCCTGGAGTTTGGTTGCAGCGCAATGTCCGATGGAAAGCGCTTAACCAATGTTCCGCTCTGATAACTCTCTAATTGCAACTCAACTACGATTTTCCATCGTCACTTGGTTGCTGTACGTTTAACCCATGCTCTTTTCACTTCTACATTAATTTCAACCGCGACTTAATCAATTCTTAAATACGCTAATTTCTGCTGCAACACTTTCGCCTTGACGTATCGTTTTAAAGTGGACACAACAGATTTTGTTATGATTCTTTGTAAATTAAACCATGACATCTATGCTTTAAAATACATTTTCCTCTTACATGTTGATTTTTTAAATCCACAGTTGAGTTTACTCAATTATACATCAATCGTGCTATATCAATTCAAAAAATAGTGTTAATTTTAAGGCTATAATTATGTAACTTCAAATTATATATTTTATTATAATATTTCTAAATATAATCTTTTAAGGAAACAATAGGCATTTATGCTTGACTAAAAGTAATTTACGTTTAATTGTTTGTTTACCGTTCACTGCTAACCACAAAAGCTAACTATTACTAGTTATCATAAGATAAATACAATCATAAATATAGCACTTACATTTGTTGTGTGCATTAATCATAAGATTTCTATAAATAATAAACGGCCCGTGGAAGATTGTACTTTTATTGTAGAAAATAATCGTTGTGGGATATATAAAAAAAAAATCATGTTATAATCTGCGGTGGTATTAAAAAACACAAGTGTTTGCATGTTTACGATCTTCGATCAAAGTATAGGCGTATAGAATATAAAATGATATGTCATTCACATCGATTGAGGCCGCCGCATACAAGATGTGATCTATCATACATAATGTATAGTTTGTATAGTGGCAATGTTCCGCGTCGCGCGCTGTGTCGACCTTCGAGCCAGTCTAGGCTTACCAATAATCTGCTAAAACCATGATGTAGCGTAAACGAATGACGAAGTTCAAAAGTTCCATAATGGAACTGATTTTGTATAATGTTGCCTAACAAAGATCTTCAACAGGTTGTCAAGTGAGTAATAGATCATGGATCGATCACTTTGAAGAGTACTGTTACTTAACACGACAAACGACCGTTGCCCCTCGGCCGAGAGCTGGCCCAGCGACAATTATTCCTCATTGCGACGACGCCACGAGCCGACGCATGGTGAACAATAGTGGTACAATCACTGCGATTGTACCGGCCGAGCTCTTGTGTCAACTACCTCTTACATGAACACCACTATTGTTATGTTGATGTCTTGTAGCTAAGTTTGCAACTTAACAAAACAATAGATATTTAAACCATTTGCATTTTTAAACAACCACGGGAATTGGGAAACCAGACACGTAAATCTTTCGAAAATAAATTATCCTCCATACGACGGAACGGGGACGTGTTATCTAGTTTTAAAGCTATTAAAAATTCGATTCACTTCAAGTGCTAGTTAAGGTTCAGTTAATTGGAAATATTAAACATTTAACGTTCGAACCATTACTAAGGGCTGCCCAAGCAGGTAGATGAAAGAAAATCAATGTGCAGGGTTCTTTTTTTGTTATCTATGGCAGGTATCCGACCGTTCAAGCCAGATTGAGTCCCTTTTTTTTAGATAGTCTCCATCGTATCGTAATAAAAATAGTTTTTGTGAGCTTATGCCGTATGTTTTTTTTTTATTTTGAAAGTTTTGGGTACTATACCGATATTATAAACCTTAATTATTATAGAAAATAACATTTTTCAAAATATTAATTTGATTTTGTCTATCTATTTCAGAACCAAACTCGCCCAGTGCAGACGATGAATGGTACACTGAGCAGCGCGCTTGGTCCTGTTGGCGCCAACAACGTTTCGTCTACTGGTTGGGATCAACATCCAGTACTTACGCGAGCTGCGTCCGTGCCAGCACAACGCGCTCTTGCTGGTCTGTTGAACAGTCTTGGTCACCGGCGCCTTGAACGCACCACCAGTGACCCCGCACCTCCACCACCTGCCACCAGCAGATACAAGACCGAACTATGTCGACCATTCGAAGAAGCCGGTGTCTGCAAATACGGCGACAAATGCCAATTTGCCCATGGAGTGCGTGAGCTCCGTAATCTTCAACGTCATCCTAAATATAAGACAGAACTGTGCCGTACGTTCCACTCTGTTGGATTTTGCCCATACGGACCTCGTTGCCATTTCGTTCACAACGCTGAAGAAGCGAGACGTCGTGAACCACCGTCGCCAGGTGGATCTCTCGCATCACTTTCTTCCGGGGGATCGCTTGCATCATACATGAGTGATGGATCCCGCTCACCAAGATCACCTCATTCGCCACTTACTCCGCAGTCTCCGATGGCGCCACACTCGCCACCAGCAGTGTCGCCGCCCGCGCACGCTACATCCTTCGCTTTTCGTCGCACGCACTCACCCGATCCTGAAGAGGAACGGCTGCCTGTGTTCAACCGTCTCTCCTCCGCTTTCGGCGATATTGTAATTGCTTAGGTTCGAGCAATTACCTAGTCTTAAGTTAACAAAACCGAGCGTAGCGTATAAGGATCGTCCGTCAACCTAGTGCCTACTCGACGTCTTCCAGACCGCGCCCGAGCGTCGTCCCGCTCGTCGCGCCTCGCGCCCACACCCGCTCAACGAATGATCTCCAGTTTACCGATGCTCTTACTACTTCGCCCTGTAATATTGTAAAGTTAAAGAAATGTTCACTGGCGTCTCGAAAGTTTGCGGTGTGAATTATATTAGATATACATACATCATTTTTAATTATCGGCACGCACTTGTAAATGGCACCTTATATTATTAGATATTTATTGTGTAGCTCGCGGAAGTCTTCCCGATGCGATCCTCCGCCGAGCGGTGGTCTTTGTAAAGTTAGCTTATAGTAACATTTTATTTATTTCGTACTGCCTATCCGCGCTCGGTACCGTACCGCGAGAAGGCGCTCGTGATCTATTTTTAAGGATATAAGATAATAATTTATTATTTATTTCGAGTCTCTTTAACTTTAATTATTATTATTTTGTAGCTAGCAGTTGCGATGCCACACCGCATACGGACGAGGCACGCGTCGACGGGACGTGGCTCGTTAAATCGACCTCAGCTCGACTGATTCCTCACATATAAAATTTCATTTGAAACATTGTCTTATAAGTAGAAACGGAATCAGTCGAAGCCGACTGGAACTCGAGAAAAAGATGGGCTTAAATACCTACTTTTCATACTTTTAATGTACCTTCATAATTCGATCCAATAAACCTTTAATTTCTTAATTTACCTCCTTCGCGCTGCCATGCGATGCCGCCGCGACTATCTTGGGCCAAGCAACACCGCTTGTCATATCAATCATCTGCAGCTCATTTGGGAAGTATCGGAACGATCCTACGGCGCGCCGCCTCTAGCGGCTCGTCTGCGAGGATTTTTCCTTTTTGCGTCGAGCGAGCGAGCAACGAGCCTAAACCTGTTTGAGACTTTTGGTGATTGTTTTTTTCGTCCTCGCGACCGCTCTCGACTCCCTCTCGCTCCTTCGCTCAGAGACGTCGCGCTCGAACGCATGCAAAAAATGACAGGTATCCAAGTTTAAGCCCGTCGATTTCCCGAGAATCCATATACCAATATACCTGTATTGTATAAAGATATAGTGACGACAATAGTATATTATAAAGCATGTTGATAGAGGGGGATGCGTCGTGGAGCGGCCCTCTCCCCTCGCGCTTCCATGCCGCGCCCGCGCACCCCCTCCGATGAGTGCCTTTTACTTTATAACAAAATAAATCGATTATAATATTTAATTTTTAGTTTATCGAGATAGAATGATTTTTATTTATTGTCTCCTTTTGAATACAATATTCAAATTGGCACAGTTATTAATTTTGTACTTTGACAGAGCTAAGTGACTAGTTTCGACGTAGAATAGTTTTTTCTTTGAATTTAAAGTGTGATATTTTATAATATTTATATAACAAAGTTTAATGTTTTAATTAAGGGACCAATTAAGTGATTAGGAGAAATTCTGATAGAAGCAGCCAAATACGCTTTCGAATACCAAGATATTGTATCCTCGCACCTCGAGTGAATATTTTTTATAATGTCAGATCTACGATTTTTGTACTATATTAATAAAAGCATATTGAAACCGTTGGTTTTCTTTATTAATTTATAACCATATAGAACCGAGGTGGTAATTATAATGATTTTTTTTGTTCTTGTCAAGTGACTAGTTTCAGTTTTTCTCAACCGCAAGATGCACCACAAGGTGACCACAGAATGATAATAATTTTGTACCTAATGTTAAGTATTAGTTTTAAGCGTTTTTTTTTCATAAAGTTCGCGAATATTATTTATTATCAGTTCATTACGAATTATAAACCATTAAAGCTGATTTATTTAATTTCTTTTGTATTTAAAACGGACATTTAAATACTACGATTACTTGTAACTTAATGTTTAGTAATATATCATGAGTCATTTAATATAACAGGCATTAGTTTAGATACTCTAGTACCTATGTCAGTTGTAATTAAGTATTTAATTTTTTTTAATTTAATCCCAATTGTAAGTTAATCTTCGAAAAATTGACTACACTATTTCTTTTACGGACAAAAAAGTTAAGGCTAAAGCTTGTTTATGACATTTTCTTGTAAGTTTTCCTTATTTCCATCTGCATTTTTATTGAATTATAGTCAAAATATGTTATATTTTTCTTTTTTTTTTTTTATCCCCACCTTCCCTTGCATTCTCCCGGAACCTTTACGTTTTTTTTTTTTATTTTGATATTCATCATTATTTGAATTAATTGTAATTAATTAAATCAATTTATTTATCATAAATTTTATATTTTGTATTTATATTTTTTAAAGAAGAATTTATTATGACATTCTTTAAAAACTTTTGACAATTTAAGAAACAGTAGAATAATGAAAATGACAGTATTAATAGAAATTTTCCATTCGCTTTACATGAACCCGGAACCTATTATTTCACAATAGAATATTTCACAAGCATAGAATTTTTTGCCCGCCACTTACGTAATCGAGACACAGGAAAGAAGTGAGCGTTGCATTGGATAGTGCACTGCAGTGGTATCGTAAGTAATAAAGTAGGTATTTCAAGACAATAAATTTTAAATTAGTAAATTTGGGGCAATTTATGTAGATCTTGCGCCACGCGAAGGGTTATACTTCAACATATTACAAAAAGCATGCTTGTTAGATTTTGATTTTTAAATTATTAGATTAGCTTTAATAAATTATTGTACCAACTCTTATTATAAATCACAATTCTTATATAGAGGAGAGAAAGTTTCTGTCAAGTTTTGGTCTAAATTTGCTCCACCTTTTACAGTTCACACTCTGCAACCTTCATCAAACCGTAAAAGATTTTTGTAGTTATTTGTATATTTAGTAGTTACTAGTTACTATCGCCTTTTTTATTTTACGACGGTTGGCAAACAAGCATACGGTGCGCCTGATGGCAAGTAACCGCAACCTATGAACTCTTGCGTTACTTGAAGTATTAAATACGCGTTGCCAATCTAAGAGAAGGGAGGAAAGCGATGAGAAGTGAAAAAACTCATCGCACAAAACGCAACAATGCCTACTGATACTCTTACTTTATGCCGATTTTCTGTACGAGTCTAGTACTTCGCCCCGGTCAAGCCGGCCCATTTGTGCTGGAAGAATGGCTCTACTACTAGGTACTAAAATCAACTAAGTCTTCTATCTTCTCTCTTCTCTTCTTTTCTTAATCTTACGAAAATACCGCTGTTGTTATTTTGAACTTTCAACATAGACTACAGTAACTACTACCTATTTTTTTTCCGGCATTTTACTAAGACTTGGGTAAGAACTGAGACCAGCTAAATTGGAACACCTCCTCAGGGTGCCTCCTGCGAGGCACCCCTGTAAACTTGTTTACCACTTATGTTTAATATAAAAAATAGAGTCAATTTAAAATATAAATATAGTTAGTATTGAAATGTAAATATGTTGTAATATTGGTTGTTAATTTAAAATAGCTCGTTCGAAATGACGAGATGCCTCTCGATTCTTTTATTATTGAATTGAGGCAACAAAATGTCAAACAGTGAATATTAATTATAGATATGTTTTTGTGATTAAACCTTAAAAGGCCTGAAAATGGAATTTCAATGATCATAACAAAAAACTATCTATAATTTTTTAATAGAAAAGGAACGTGTAAGTGAGCCTATAGTTCGGAATGCTGCTCTGAGACTCCAACGTACTTATCTACTGATTCATACTAATTACAACACAGCAAGTTACTATAAAGAAACCGGCCAAATAGGGTGCAGACGTGGCGTAGCATACCAGCAGTAAGAATGCAAATCATTTGGTTTGTTATATTAGGTTTAACTATAGACAGATAGTCTAAGAAGTACTAGATAATGTCGCTGCATTACTATTAACAAAAAAAAATACGTACGGCCGTTTATAACATTATTATATTTTTAACATACTAAACTATACAAGGGGAATAATATCAACACTTCGTTTAAAAAATTAGATAGGTACTTAATTCTAATAACTAAAGCAATAAGATCCGGCCAAATGTTCATCTTTAGTCAGAAATTATTTTGCTAGTTTCTTTTTCGATTTAAAATGATTTTAAGTGGCCGGCAACGCATGCGGTACCTCTGGGATTGCAGGCGTTCATAGGCTACGGTGATCGCTTACCATCAGGCGGCCGCTTGTTCCACCGTGATATAAAAAAATTTGTTATGGATTAAATATTACCATTATTGTTCTATTACAACTAAACATATTATAAAACAAATTTAACATACAAAACACAGTATAAAGAAGTTTTTTTATGCTTGCGCAACAAATGTATCGGATATAAAATGCGTTAGTTGTATTAAAACGCTAACTAATACGTTATTATTCGGTATCATGTTTCAATTCCTGGAGCTGCGTCGGCCACTCTAGTAACCCAACACTGAGATAAGGCGGCCTTGACAAAACGACTCGTACATTTTAAAAATAACCTTTTCGAATTGCTTTTTGGCTCTTATTGCTTGAAACATAAAGTTCTCTTTACTATAACAATATATAACCATATCGGTCCAACTTTATACAAATATAAAACGGATGTTATAATATAGGACTCTTTTAATTAACCACTAAACATCATAATGATGTTTGAAACTTAAAATGGATTTAAATGAAGAGGCAATTACTCACAAGAAAATTATTTAATTTTCTTCGTTGCAGCAGCATCGTTTTGAAATTAAGTAAAAAAACACTATTTCGCCAGGATTTTACTATATTCTGCCAAGAAAAGACAGCAGCGACATTAGCAACTATGTTTTTAGCTATCTTATATAATGGCAAAAACGGAACCCTTATAATTTCGTCATGTCCTTCTGTCCGTCCGTCTGTCCATATGTCACAGTCATTTTACTTGGAAACGATAGGCTCTGTCTATACGAAATTTAGTAAATAGGTGTATTCCATGACCCGCTACACAATTTTGTAGTGAAATCCTAAAATATATATAAAAATTGAGGGTAGCAGTCTATACATGTAACTAAGGCTTGGAAAAAAAACCCTTTAGTTTCGGCTGTACGTGGTCCACAACGCACTTGACTGGTAATTATTTTGTCCAATTTTCAAACTATTCCTGATGGTAAATCCGTCGAAGATGTGAGGCCAAACGCGCAAACAGCAGTTTTACTCCTTGCTATCTCTATCTGTCGGATATGCTCTTCCTTTTCCTCAAATTTTCCCTTTCCAACCCTCTCAGGTTCCAAGATATGTTTTTTGCTTTTTACTTTAGAGTTTTAGAAAACAGGGTTTTTTTAACTTTACTGTATAGTAGAGTTTTCCAATCTTAAAATGATCCCTAAGCAATGAATAGATCGGCTCAATCCTTACTCATACTCGTATCTGTCATATCAAGACCAAGTGAGCAAATACGAGGTGCAGTGTTAGTTCAGTGATAATAATAATTGCTGCTGGTGGCTGATAAGGGACCCATTATCTAATATTTGTACATTTAAAAGCGATTAGATAACAAGTAAGATGTCAGTCGTCAAGTTACTAAACTAGTTAAATGGACTCTAAAAGTATGTATGTATGTAGGTATGATATAAAGGGGCTGCCAGGAATTGTAAAGATTTTCTTCTGATTACCTTGAGAACATCACGCTTTGGGAATGAGACAGTCACTCCAGACTTTTCAGTTATTATAATAATTATGTAATTAATTTACTAATTCCTCATTAAAAAATAAATGTGTTTGTTTCACCGGGTCTACTAAGGTAGAGATTTTATTTTGGAATCGGTGGTAGAATCTGACTTTTAACAAAACAAAGTGTTTTGTTTGTTTGTTAAATAAAAATATTTGATTTGATTTTATTAATATTGTCGTAGTATCTATATATTGTTTTTAAATAACGTAAGACTACAAGTATTATTTAAAACCTCTTCGGTGACAAAAAAACCGAACGGCCTGACCGTAAGCGGTTATCGTAATCTAGGAACTCTTAACGTAGTAAGTATCATGCGTGCTATCGACTTACCCATTTTTGTAGCTTTTCCCGATGACGTCTTAACTTCTTAATCCGTAGTATTGCCTCGCAGGAGGCACCCTAAGGATTCGGAGTCAACTTTGGTTGTCTCTCTTTCACGGCCGGGTCTCGGTACTCGATCGGCGACGCAGTTAAGGCCAGTAGGGCCAACAGCAATGTACATTTAGAAAATAAATATTTATTAGTAAGAAAGAAATGACAAGGAGGAAAGAGTTTGGGTTTCTAACGTTCACATCATTGATAAAAAACGGAATTTAACGTGTAATGCTTCACGTCGGTATTCTGTAAGAAGATAGTACCTACTCCCTCTGTCGAGACGACCCATAAGTGCCTTAAACGATTATGTCAAATTTTATTTTATTATCTAATTTTAAAATCGATAAGTATAATGGACTTTGTAAATTATTCGCAATATAAGTACATAATACGCGCACAGAAAGTTCACGGTCAGTTTAAAACAAAATAAGTATATGCGGCATTATTAATGTGGTTATTGACATATCGTGTGGATTTGTGGAAAATGGAAGACATCTATTAATCAATATAATACTTCCTATTTTTGTTAATACACTTTGAAAATATTTATAATTTTTTGTGTCTTAAAATCTTCTATATTAGTATGTATAGTATATATACTTACGTAAATTAATCTCACGTGCAAAAAAATTTAATAACAAATAATAATACTTAGCAAACTGCTTCATGGCCAGACCTTTACAAACATTTATTTATTTTTTGTTTTATTTTAAGTAATAAAATTAATTATACAGCATTTTTACTAGCGCGAGCCAACCGGCCGTCCAGAAACATTATAGAAGCTATAAAGTATAAACTATTGAGTGTCTCATAAATAGCTTGCTATCGGAATTAATAATTAATCGCCACTAAATTATAAAATATGCAAATGTTTGTTTTTTTTGTTATGCTTTTCGAGCCTTAACTATTCAACTTCTCATCATAAAATTTTGCATACACGTTTTTTTTGCGGGCGAAATGCGATCTAAGCGATGAAGGAATCCGAATAATCCTGTCTTGAGGTAAAAAATATATCTAAATATATTTAAAAATATAAATAAATAAATAAACGCTACACACTCAACGGCCCCCATTAGGGTAATTATATCCTGTGTCGGGGTCCGGAAACATTCACAATGACAAGGACAAACACAACCAGACCGGAAAACATGCCTGTACGATTAATACAAACATCTGCTCCGAGCGGGAATCGAACCCGCAAGCGTCGAGGCTTAAGGCAGACTCGCTACCCACAACGCCACAACGGTGCCATCATATATATATAGCATCCAGAGCTATATCATATGTTTTAATAAATGATTCAGGAGACACAGTCTATAGGAGCAGGTCTTCTAATTTCTGACGATTTAAAAATTAATAAAGTGGTGATAGCAGTTCTTTGATCATTTGGTCAGGGAATAATAAAAGCATCCTTTTGTGAAAAACGTATTAGTACATCGCACCAGGTGTAAAGACATTATGATTCTTGAAAAGATCGTTAAATCTTTTAATAATATAAATAAGAATAGTCGTTTCAGGAAGTCATAGTCATAAAGCTCTATCAACATCATTGTGATTCGACCTAATTCCTCACGATTATGATTTATTGTCTCTTTTATAGGATATGGCACATTCTAAACGACTTGAAAATATTGTGTCTCAAGGAGATTCCACAAGAGTGGTAAAGGCGGATTTCGTTTTAAAAGTTTGCATATTAATTGATATTAGGCCACAATAAAACATTCTATTAAAAGCATGGATGACCATGTTTATAAGTTTCAAATAATTGATACATTTATCACAGAATAAAACCGTTGTAATATTTATGTCCAACTGA
This sequence comes from Hestina assimilis, assembly GCA_023373885.1. Classification (NCBI taxonomy): domain Eukaryota; kingdom Metazoa; phylum Arthropoda; class Insecta; order Lepidoptera; family Nymphalidae; genus Hestina; species Hestina assimilis. The sequence continues at coordinate 6,672,806 of CM041755.1, read as the reverse complement.
GAATGTTACCCTTGTTACTTTATTGTATCAATGCTGGGCAAAGAGTTCCTGTTAAGAATCGTAAGCTTAATCCAGATCGCAGCTACATTGCAAGATAATTATGGCTACAAAGATGTGATTAGAATTGTTCAAACATTTAACCAGTTTTGAACCCTTCATGGGTTCAGGTTCAAATATAAGTTTTTCCAGTTTAAATAACTCTATGATGATCTATGATGTTGCTCTACAACATTCATTTCAAAAAGTTTTACTGTTAATTAAAGACAAAAACCTCGAACGAGGTTTTTGTCAGTATTTTATTCCCAAGTAAACTTACGATGTATAAAGAATAATCATTATGATGTACAAAGATATGTTGTAAGACTTTTTTACACACATTTTGATATGACTTTTAAAGATATTAAGTAAAATAATGAACCTTTGCCCCATTATTGATATACATAAATTATTTTGTAGGGAAAGCATCTACTAAATGTGATTTATAAAATTATAAAACGAAACATGTTGGCGAAATGTATAGTTAGTTTTACGCCTGCCAAAAATCGTGTATATACCAACGTGTTTATAGAAGCTTTCATTTCAAAAATGTTTTCGAATAAACACGCATGTACAGGCAATTGTAATTTTTAAATTTATGTATACCAAACTTAATTATGTATACCAAACGTAATTTTATTCCTGGTTTCACTAAAATGTTAATTGTTAAAGTATGTTATCAAGGGTAAGTGTCATAAAGGAAGTAATAAATTTGGCATTTCGCTCGCGAATGAAACTGGTTGTTCCGTATTTATTTATATGATTAGCCGAAGGGCATCACTTTGCCATAACATTTATTTCCTGGTTGCAAAAAAGATAAGATATTTAATACCAAGCTATTCGAATTTAAGTACTAAATTAATATTAATAATTAATAAATCTTCTTAATTTTACTACTTAATTAGTTCATTTAACTGTCAAATTAATTAATTACCAAATTTAATATAGACTAAATAGCAGAAATCGTAGACTGAGCTTGACTTAATATCTTTATCGGATTTATCTAAAGAAAGACAATATTTTTCCATCTCTTTTTGATCTGTAAATTCCTGTTTTTACCCCAAAGCTTGTTTAATTATTTTTGTTTTTACTTATTTTGAAAAAAGATAATGTACACTAAATAATTTAGAATTACTTTTATCAAAGCGTGACTGCTACGAGCAATAAAAATATAAGAATCAACATGTAAAATTATTGAGCATATCAGCCCGTCGGCGACTGTCCCGCTACCGGGTGTAGACGATATAATTTTACTACCTAATATACAGTCGCAGATATAATACATAAACAATATATAAAAAACACTGAACTTCCGCAGACTCATATGCAACACGTGTATCGAATCTTAATAACGTTCTCAGGATACGAAAAGGAATTCGCTGTCGTTATATACCCTTGTTTTACCATTGCAATGTCTTATCATAATTAATATATCAATTTGAATTTTAACCTCTTTTTGGAATACAACATTAACATTATACGCTTGTACGCTTCAAACAAAATTTGTTCGTTTTGATTCGCGAAATGCGTCAACGTTTGTGCCTTTAAGGAAATGACAATTCACAATAGATAAAAATATTTGCGTGGGATGATTTTAAATTTGTTTAAATATTAATAATATATAATGTAAAAATAACTTTTTGTAATTTTTTCTTGACATGTACACTTTGTATTTAGGTTAGGTCGGGTTGGGTATTAGTATTATCAGCATGTTTATGTTGTACGTAAGTGTACGCGAGCAATACGGTTGGCAGCAATCGAGACAAAGGCTCGTAAAGATACGTAGCGTATCGTAGACTTTACGTAACACAAGCACTCGTTTGGGACATACGCACGTGTATTCGAAACAACAAAACATTATGAAATAAATTACCGTTCAAGGGGTTTTACGCATAGTGGAAACTTAACTAATCGAATCTCCATATTTTTAAAGACCTATCCAGAGATATCTCACATGTTGCCACACCCTGAAATTAATACAAGAAACTGATAAACATTATTGTACAGGTAATACACATAACTATACATTTGTAATGCCGATCAAACCTACATGCTACTTACAGTACAGTAGAGTACACGCCAAATGTATCAAACACTGAGGCAGAGATTACGCTCTTGTACTCATCATGAAGATGAAAGAATTTATAAAAAATGTCTTCGATATGGTTAGATGGACCTGATTTTAAATGAACTGTTTGGATTTTTTTCCACCTATTTGATTTTTTTCTATCACAGCGCAAAATTATTACTGGAAGTTTAATATTCAAAATATAATGCTCAAAATCGATTAACTTAACGACTGGTATACATATTTTATCTCACTACGATGTTGAGAACAGGAAATATAATAATAAAAGTCTATTGGTTTCTAAAATAAATGCAACCAATAGTCTTACTTGCGTGGAAATCTCTGATAAATTGCATATATTTTTTATAACTATGTGATAATATATGTGACGAAAATCTCAGTCTTTGTAGATCCTCTACATGATTGTTACCTAAAAAATGTAAATTCAAGTTTGACGTGATATATTACTGAATTTTTAATTTTAAACCTACCATTTTGTTCGCTGCAATAAATCGTTGTATGTTTTCACCGTCACCTCGATCGTACTGGACTGAAGCCTTATTATGGGAACTTTGCACTTATTTTAACTCCTTAATAACTTAACGTTGCACATTGCGTTGCATAATAATTAATATTATACCTTTTATGACATAACCAAAATTATTACAACAATAAATTAATATGCTCTACAGCTGGTAGGGCAAAGTTTCTTTGTCTCGACATTATGTTGATGTAAATATATAATAACTTCATAATCAGAAATAAAATGTACATACTTAATATAAACAAGCTTGACTATGTGCTCGTAAGAATAAAGTATTGTACATTTTTTCATTCAAAATAGTTTAATAACTCGCCTAACGCCGTTGTGGGTAGCGAGTCTGCCTTTAGCCTCGACAGTTGCAGGTTCGATTCTCGCTCATGCAGATGTTGGCATTGATCTTAAAAATGTGTGTTTTAGTCTGGGTGTTTGTCCCTGTGGGCCACCCCAGGCAACCGTACCTCAGAACACATGTCAAGCTGTCTCGGTTGTTATCACATAACATCTGATAATAATCGTTAACTCTTGATAAGTAAATTGCTCTTACCCAAAGAGTTACTGGTTCGCCCTTACGGTTATGGATGTCAGATGGCTACCGCTCTGCGTAAAAACTAGTAACCTTTCAAATCCAGACAAGTGTTATAATCAGACCCTGGGTGAATACTCATAAAATACCGGGAATAATGCTAGAAAGAAGAAGAAGTGTAATAGGTCGTCTGTTTATTTCATCGTTTTAAATAAAATATTACTTGTTCCTTTATTAATAACAACTGAGAAGACAGCTATTTTAATTTGTAGCATATTATTATAATGAAAAAACACTAGATAAATGCATATCTTTAAATTGCTCAATAAAGTACAATTATTTATTAAACTATCATATCAATTACGATAAAGTATCACAGATATAGTAATTGTGACGAAGCAATCGTCTTAAACATGAGAAATCAATTTATTTTTGTTTTTCTTACATCTATAAACCTGTGATAGAGCTTAAAATTAATGTGTAAGAGCTAGATCTAAAACTGTTGCACATTTAATCTAAAGTTCTTTCTTATATTTTGTATGTTTCTATTTACCTTTTAGCACGTGTGTCGGCAACTTTAGTTCGAAATATAGGTTTCTAAAGCAATCAGTAAACAGAAGAAGAAAAATTAGAGACAAACTAGGTTTATAGTATTTTAGCCTGTAAATCATCTAAGAGGATTTTCTTTTTTTCACATTTCCGGGAGCCTTCTAAGAAAGGCTATCCCTTCGTATCGTGGATACAAGGTTGCGGTATTTCGGTTGTCCGTGCGTGACATTAAATTTTGATTTTTTTTTATACCACAATGGTTGATGCAAACAATCGTACACCTCGTTTAATGATAAGCGGTTACTGTAACCTTTCGATACTTGAAAAATCAGTACCCAACATGTCCAATGTCCAATGTCCATTTCCGGTTCAAATTGTTCGGGAGGGGAGATAAGGATAAGGAGGAACAGGTAATGCCATACCCATCTATGCCAGAAACAGCGAGGCTCTGTTACGTTTATATGCACAGTATATATAAGTCTATGCAGCGTCTATAAGCCGGATTGTCATATCAAAACCGGTTTTGTGGCAGCCCTATTAACGCACTATATACATTGTATAGTATAAGTACACAAATGCCTATATAATTCTGTACCCTTATAATGTCCATCAATAAGGCAATGTTATGTCCTTAGTACTATATGCATATGTTATTTTATGTGTCTTTAAACGACGTGTCTCGCGCTTTATCTACAGACATTCTTAGGTGACATTCTAACAACATTGTAAATATAGGTGGAAGTAATTTTATTTACGTAAAACTTGTATGTAATGGTTGCATAAACTAATTGAATAATAATTTCCTGAACTAAGCAGGAAACTAGATAGAATATATTCTATCCGTTAATAAGACGCTAGATTCTTAGCACTTTCTCGTTTTCCGACAAAAGTGAAGCTATTTTCCTTTGGGAGATAAAAAAATGGTATATTCAAAATTACAATCGTTAATCATTCTATAAAATTGTATGATTGTACTGATTTTATATTCATTTTCTTACATACCTAAGTACTGTCCTGGAAAGGATTTTACAAAATTATTCCCTTTTTGAAAGAAAAGTAGGGTAGGTTTTAAATTATAATTTTTATTAAATTATTTTTGATTAGAAAAGAACGAAATTTTGTCTCTTGAAGTCGTGAAAGTTATATTAACTATATTATTTTTATTTCCTGCATGTCGTTTGTTATTCAAATATCAATTACTTTTATTCGTTGTCTTTATTGTTGCAGGATTGTGTCTATTTTAATATGATCTGTATATTTTTGATAATTTAATGTCGAAAAAGTGCCAAGGAAAATGAAATGGCAAACTGCACGGTATTCTTGTAAGTTCTACGATTTAATTATAAAGTGCACAAAGTTGTGTCAATAATATTATTTCGAATACTGACCTCATAGTAAGAGGGCCAAGATGGTTGTTTTTAGAACACCATAATCTAATTATATTATAAGCAATACGATGTCAACCCACAAAATTGAAAAAACTGAGTTATATATGCAGAAGTATTGGTTAAATGGCTGAAGAACTTCTTTAATATTTGTAGGGTCTTAAGCTTTAAAACTTCTAAAAAAAGCCATTTTTTAATCATGCCGTTTATTTGTTAAACGTTTTGGGTTACACGATATATGCAGTTTGTATACTTATTTTTTGTGAAAGTAAGTAAAATAACTTACATAAATATGAAATTGCCAAAAACTTGACCAATACATTAAAAAAATCATATAAAGCAAGTTGTTCAAAATTTTCAAACGCGTTTTTCTCGAAATGACACGTTTGGGTTGACATGGTAATGCTTATTTGCGTCCAATTGCAGTTTTAAATATTTATTTTATTGACCGTAATGAAATATTTTAACACTACTTCACCCACGTAAAGAATAGATTAATAATGTAAAAATAATACATAAATAATCCACAAAGAGTCGCGGGCTAAAGTCTTAGCTAGACTTTACACACACACAAGAGGAATAATATTTCTATTATATCTTTCTTAATGTGAATAAATGTAAACTATTATCTACTATTCCACTTTCTTCTTCAGACAATGATATCGTATAATTTACTACAAGTATGATAACAATATATTGAAACGTAACTGTTAATGATAATATTGATGAGTCTACTCTTATATGAATAGCGATTTACCTACTCAGCTGAAAATGAAACATATAGCCGTATTTTTACTATACATATACCTACTAAGGATAGATGACTCACTTTTTACGTAAATTTTCTAAATCACTACATAGTATAAAACAAAGTCGCTTTCTCTGTCCTTATGTATGCTTAAGTCTTTAAAACTACGCAACGGATTTTAATGCGGTTTTTTCAATAAATACAGTGATTGAAGTGGTAGGTTTGTATGTATAATAACATCAATTAAATAGTGAAGAAAAAATAATTATTTTTGAGGTTTCTAATGTGATGTCGTAAATAATTACATTTAACGCGTGCCGGCCACGGGCAGTAATGAATAAATCAAAACTACTGGATCGATTTTAATCATTTTTTCAGTAAATGACATATGATATATATTTTATACCCGTGCGAAGCCGGAGCGAGCCACTAGTATAATATAAAGCATATTATATCTTTACCCAGGTCTGCTTATTACTCTAGACCGGATTTGACTTGGTTACAAGTTTTTACACAGAGTGACTGCCACCTGAGCTCCATAACACTAACGGTGAGCTACTAACTCATTGGATAAGAGCAAATTACTTATCAAGAGTTTCGGGACCGAACGATTAACGTGCAGAGACATTTTGGGAAGACCCCGGAGGACAAACGACCAGAGCGAAACAGATATTTTTAAGATTCAATACAAACATCCACCCCGAGCCGGAATCGAACCTGCGACCAAAAGAGGCTCACCACTAACCCAATAACGGTCGAAATATAATATACTTAATTAATAATAATAAAAAAATCTCACACTCAACAATGAACAGTCATATCATGATCCCTGATGAGGAGGCCTTAAAACACAAACAAAAGTACAACCAACAAAACCAGAACACATGTCTGTATGGTCAATACATCTGCTTCGAACGGGAATCTAGCCGCGGTGTTCAATAAACGTTAGTCTCAGGGTAAAAGTACTACTTATTTAGATTATACCTATTCAGTGGCAAATAATAAAATGCTTTTAATGACGTTGTGAAGCAACGGTAATGAACCTGCCTGAAACGCCACAGGTCGCGGGTTCGATTCCCGCTCGGACCATAATATGTTTGTATTGACCATGCAAGCATATTTTCCGGTTTGAGTGTAATTGTCCTTGTCTTTGTATTTGTTTCCGGACCCCCGACACAGGATATCACTATCCTAATGGGGACCGTTGAGCGTGCAGCGTTTATTTATTTATTTTATAAACATTAATGTTTCATTCAAGTACCAATATATGCACATATGTTTGTAAAAACTTATAAGTAGCATAAAACTATATAATTGATTGTGTGACTCATATATTTTTTACAGCAAACAAGCGTCTACATTATTTTGCACAAGTAACTTACTATTTTACTAGTACTTTTTTATTATTAGAAGTCAAAGGGAAAATGGCAACAGTTCATATTCGTCAAAGTAAACAGTAAATGCTGGACTAATTATTTATATAAGAACAAATACACAGATATTTAAGGAAAATACGCAAATATTTGGTAGCATAATTAATTTATTATTCTACAGTTGAAACTTAGCAATCGACATATATAACCGTCGATCGTATGTATTTTTATGTAGTCGCTACCGTATCCACTTATCGTAAATGAAAAAAGTAAAATGAATGAAATTTAATTACTCCAATTCAGTACTCTACTTGGCCGATGTCGGCTGAAGACTGCCTGGCGGCCATATTCAACTGTTTCATTTAAATCATTGACCACTTGGCCAGTGCTGCCAGGAAACGCTTCTTGCAAATTGAGATTTTACAAAATTGAACTTGTTATTATTAATTTATTTTAAAATAATTACTTAGCGAAAAGGAAATTGAACTTCGAATTGTCGTTAGATTATATGCCTAAAATCATTATATCCCGCCAAAAACAGGCAACATTGGCGCTGACTCAGCTCCTTGGACTCAGGGCTAAGAATACTGGAAAGTTGAACGACCTTAAAAATAGTTTAATTTTTTTTTGCTATTGCGTATTATTTTGCTAAAATTAAAGTATTTACTTAATCATTATCGTCAAGATTGTAATTTCTTTTTTTAAATAAATTTCTTACTAATTGCTGTTTAGTAAATATGTATAGGTATTACAAACTCATACTAAGAATATTTTACGCATTTTATTTGTGTCTAACAAAAGGGAAAAAACGTAAAAATTATATACTTACATAGTATTAAACAAATGATAATATTATGGTAAGTTCTGTCCGCTGACGCGTAAATGAATCATTTTTATTAGTATTTCATTATTTGTAAAGGTTATATGAGGTTAATCGCAAAATACCTATTGAGTTTAAACGACCTTCACTTATATCAAGAACGTTCATAATTCTAAAACTGAACTTACGAAATGTTAAACACGAATGCAATTTCGTGAAAGTGGTTCATCCCAATATCATATTTATAAAAATATACAATAACAACCATTTTCGCGTATCAAGTGAATACGTCCATAAAGTAACGTTATAGTTTTGATGTGCGTAAATGAATTCATATTATTAGCGGGTCTGGTTGGTTATCATATAACCCACATAAAATGATATCGGATTCCGCTGTAGTGCGCTGAAAATGAGATACGTCTTTGCATATGGCTGAATATCAACATTTAAACATAATATGTAACTGATAGGGCTGATAACATCAACTTAGATCGAAATATGTTGATTTGTTACCGATAAATTAATTTAGGGTCTCGAATGACTATTCTCTCCGGTAGTTATTGATTAAATAGTTGTACACAATGTATTATATTCTTCAATATCTGAGTATTTACAAAGGTCCACAGTCCCTCCCCCCGCTCCTACCTCGCTACGCCCATGCGCGGCACTTGATGAAGTCAGGCTGTGGATCATGTTGATAATTAAAAAAAATATTAGTCCTGTAACTTGGAAATTAAGATTTATTATTTAAAAGAACATATATTACAACATATATTACAAAGAAACTTCATAAACTTAATTATAAAAAATTTGTTCATAGTTTTTTAGTTGTTTCTATACGTTTGCATTTTGAGCTTTATTTGTGGAGGGCAGAAAAGTCTCATAGAGTTCTTAGATGCGATGTATATGTGTGAGTTTAAATGTGTTTTTGTATGTGTATTTGTTCGACGATAACTCTCAAAAATGTATTAGAAATAAAGTAGGTAGGCTATAATTTTTAAATAAGAATATGACATAATCCGGGGTATGTTGAAAGCATTAGAAGTCTTAACTTATTTTCGTTTTCATTTTCATATTTCAAACAATAAGTACATACCTAGCAATTACGTTATCATTGTGGAGTGCTTGTTGACCTTTTTTACGTCTTTGTATTTTAAATAAACAATCTATTGATTCGAATCGTGAAATAATCTGAATATGTCACTTTATCTAAATACCGCACTTAAGCGAATGCTATATTATAGTTTTTTTAGGTTATCGGGACTATTTCTTTAAGCCTATCTACATTTTGATAAAAATTCTTTTATGTACTATGTAATTTATTAGTTTCGTTTCAGTGTTATGTATAGGTATATTATATTTCCTTTTTTAATTCAATTCTTTTGGTACAATACGTTTAAGAACTCTATAATTCTGCATGGCTGTTTAAGTTAACGTAAAATAGTCGAACGTTATTTAAAATAAATTGCAAAGTTTGTTCAAAGAATACTATTTATAAATTGACCTCAAGTATTTAAGTAAATAATTAACGACAAAAATTTTAAGTTTTTTTTCTATTTTTTGCCTTCTGTTTACAATGCGTTTTAGCAGACATTGAAAAACTTTTAAACATTAATAACTTATTAATAGTTACATAAAAACATTGAATATTTTATATCGATAAATCTATCTATATTCAATAAATTGTCTTGCATAAATTCAGCTATATAAGACCTGTTGAATATTAATGACACATGTTAAATTACTTCCTTATCAACTCTGACCTGTGCTTGTATATGCGATACTAGTCGAGGAGTAATTTAACTGTTGCCTATTGTCCTAAGCTCGAGGCGTGGTTTGTGTAACCATATACGAACTTTAATGTTTCTTTAAACTTCAACATTTGTATGATATAATCAGAATATTATAGAATAAAACACAAGTAATAATAGAAGATACATTGTTTTTAAGTTGAAGTATTTAACGTTAAGCTCTCAAGGATGCAACTTGCTTGCTGCTATAACTTAAACGCTTTTTATATACAATTTAAAAAACAGATAATTGCATGAAATATGACAGAAATTATTTTGTACAGATACTGGTTGAAAACGTCGAAAAATGGTAAACGGAATCCTTTGTTGCTACAGCAGCTAAAAATATTTCTTATTTTTCTATTACTCTTCAATTAACAGAGATGTTATGAGTGTTAGTTTCGATGACTTCTTAGCCGTAGTGCAGCGTCGCAGGAAGTACCTTAAGGAATGAATCAAATTTCTGAGGGCTGTCATTTTCACGGCCGGTTTTTGTACTCGGCCCAGCTCGGTGACGCTCTCAAAGTCAGTAGGGCCAACTGCAATACACATTCCGAAAAGAAAACAGATAGATAAGTAGTGTTTTCATCGCGTCCCCTAAATTTACATTTTTGGTTTTTAGATAACACGCTTGTTCTAAAGCAAACTTGAAAGAACATAAACTTATAAGTCTGCCACGCAGTGCAACCTTTTTAATTGGAAGGTTTCGGAAACCTGTTTTCATGTGGTTATGCATTAATGAAAAAACGTGCAAGCTTACTCATGTGTTATTTCGGCAAAATAGTAATATATTTAACTATTTACATGTTTAAAGGTTCTCGCCTGTTTATCCCTCGACCCCATGGCATTATATCTTAGAGGTCATCTTGACACTATTACTTATTATTAGTAGAAATACTTGGGACATGGAGGGTTAGTGCCAGGTACTTTTAAAAGATCTTACACCCCGACCCATTGCCTGTGAAGAGACAGGAGGAGTTTCCTAGTTCGCGATTGCGGTTCAGCGAAGAACTTCATCCAGCGTTCTTGTCACAATTTGTGATTATAATTATTTTTAAGTAAATTTAGTTTTGAATTGTAGTAAATATCGTGCCTTTAGAACTAAATAAAAAGGAAAATTTAATTATCAGCGTAGAATGACTTAAACCAAAATTTTTAATGTAACAATAGTCTAAAGAAAATATAATATTTTAAAACGAATTTGTTGATTCCCAAAAAGTTGCTTTTTGATTTACGTCGTTTCCATCCTAAAGGTGCGATATGTCGTGAATAAAAAATCTTTCAAAATGGGAAAAAAACCAAAAGTATTACCTAATATTTAATGATGCAGATTTAACTCATACACATATTTAATACGTCTACATATTTGTCTGTAACAAAAAATTAACAGTATGTATTTTTATTACTAATATGAAAAATCGGTATGAAAACGAGTTCCCTTCTAAAAAATCAAACAACTCGTTACAAGAAAATTGTTCGACAATGTAAAAATAAAAGGATACAATAATAGTGAAATTAATGTAGACGTAATGAACTAACTTGAAACAGGAACATTGGGAATTTAAATGGAATTATTAAACAAACAGAGAACACAACAGCTGTGTCACTTAATTTAAAATTTGTTTATTTGCTATATGCAGGTATTCGAAGCGTTAATAATGTTTGTACTCCAAGGTGGTAAAGAATACGAAATGTTTTTAAAAAGTACACATTTCTGTAATATATTACAGCGGTCGTAGAACTGACAATGATGTTTAACTATTTAAAACTGTGTCAGTGACCTCGGTATTTACATTTACAGTCTTTTTTTTCGTCGTATTAAAATTTACACTTATAAGTAAAGATAGTCTTTAGTAATATCCAATGATAAATATAGTTTTATATATTTTTTACAAATAGCATAGTGAACGATCAATGTATGATATATTCATTGTGTTTCAAAAAGGAACAAATAACTTTTAATTTGACTGACGTTTAAGCCCTAGGGCATAAGTACATTTTTCTGGTTGTAGAGTTTAAATGCCGGCCTGGTTACCATCGTACGTTAGTGAAAAACTCGTGAAGAGACTCGTTAGCAGCTTGTAAACAGAAGCGGCTAGTGCAGATCGCCTTCACCAACGATATTAGCCTCCTTAGCGTTTGGACTCTACTTCCAATCAGGAAGATTAAATTCATCTTACATTTGTTATATTTTATTCCAATTTTGAGCTACATGCTCAGAGGCAGCGAACCTTCCTAATGGCCTCTTTGAGTGTGTAGCGTTTATTTATTATATTGATGAAATAAATATGTTTTTAAACTGGTGATGTTTATTTTATTGTTATTCTTCATCGAAGTATAAACTAAAGCATGAAAAGTTGAAATTTAAAAATAGTTATTTTTAAAATAAAAACCGTTATGTATAATGTATACCCTCTCTGCGTTTCTAGACCATCGATCCAATTATGTTCAAACTCTGATAAATTTTTGTTCTGCATGCACTCGAAGGCACTTACTCTAAAAATAACATTTTCAACACTTTTTACGTGGCATTGCTAATCATGGGGCAAGTAGTTAGTTATATACATATATAAAAACTATAATATATTCAGTCTGTGCCAAGTTCCCAACTAATAATTTAGTTAAATACCATACACCACTTGTGTAACGAAATACGTAGAATACATATTTAATCAAGTGTTCTTTATTTGTTTTACCGCCAAGCATTAAGGAAATATTTTAAAATATATTGGCGGTTTGATAAGGGGCTATGTATAATATTATTGCTGCTCATTTCACCATACATTATATTATTATCAATTAGAAAGTAATGCTTACGAACTTTAAAGTAGCGTCATATCTCAATAGATAAGTTATCTTATAAGATATTCAATTGTGTATATTTATTTCATTCATATACTAACAATGTTTTTATAAACATAATACAAATTAAGAGGTATTTAAATCTTTTTGAAATATATGCTATGTAAAAATGTCGAAGAATGTTGTCAAGAATGTTAGCAGCATTTTCCCGCCGGAAAAATTAACTTTTATTTCTGTCTCCTGATAATGAGACAAAAACATTTTTTCTGCATTTTATTTTCACCTTTATTGAAAGTTATAGAAAAGTGTAATTACGAATAAATGAAGAAGATTTACAAAGTTTGACAGTAAATTTCCGCGACAAAATTCCGTTCCCTAACATGAGACGGGGTCAATGTGATAACGAACTATTAATATAAGATAATAAATTAGTTATAAGATAAAGACGTAGTTCATCTTGCAAGTATTTAGATACATTGGTAAATTTTAATAAAAAATAACTCAAATTAAAATGAAATAAATACGTGCGTATCTTAAATAAAAATCAATATTATTTTATCTATCATTGTATTACAGCTACATGTGCTAGCTTAAACATAAGGTAAAATATGTTGCATCTATGGTTACCTTATTGTCGTTATTCTATTGTATTGTTGTGAGTGCGTTCGATAAACTTTGTTTAGAACTAAATGAGCGATACAGTGGTCGTTGACCCCTTCCTGAAATAGCACGTTGCGTTGAGATTGTGCGTTGATAGCACCGCAAATTGAGATCGCGCTCCGGATAATTGTGCACTATTACTAATAATTACTCCTATAATTTTCTATTTCGAATTACAACTAACTAACTAATACGAACTGCGTTAGTTAGTTAGTATAATTGTCATTTAATATCTTTCTCTTTCCATTGAAGATCGAAAATTTTACGCAAACATGAATTCTGAAATAGCTGATGTTTGTTAATTTGTTTACGCTCAGAATAAAAGTCGAAAGTTTGTAATTAGTCCTTATTCACACTTGATCAATTTCTTTTTTAGTGCAATCTTAGTTTGGGTAAGTTACAAAGAGAGCTAAGTAAGTATTTTTTATTTCGTTCTAGGCACTGTCAGATTTAATATCAAATGTGATTTAACTATAGAATCGAGGCGGAAATTTTTTCAGTAGTAGGTAATAGCTAGAATTTCTCAAAAACTAAGAGTTTTGTGCCACTAAAACAGTAGTTTTTGAATTATAAATTATTAGCTCCTTACACAACAAACAAAGTTACATCAATGGCTGCGCGGCAATTTTATATTCTGCCTCAAAATTTTAAGTATATAATCTGTATCCAGCAAGTAAGTATATGATCTTTATCCAGCTTTTCAAACTTCACGGATCACTATCGGGTCACACGGCCTATAATCATATAATTATTAAAGAAAAAGGAGATTCTATATCTAAATAATATAACTATATATGAATAAGTAGATAAAAATATGTTTCTTAATCATTACTAAGACTATTTAAAATAGATAAACAATATTTTTTTATGCTCGAAAATGATGAACGTAACGAGGGACATTGTAAAAATTGCATCATAACGACATAACGATTGGAGACTCTGCTTTCACTATCGTTATAATAATAACAAAATTATTACGACAGTAAATACGGGAAATTTTACATAACTCATTTCTAAATTCTGTACAATTTTATACTTATTACATATTTCTTTCATCAATAAGACATTTTAAAATAAGTACAGATAATCTCTTTGATATTGCAGTACTAAGAAAGATAAGAGTAATATAAGATTTATACTCTATGAGATATGTGTAACGAAATACAAAATGGTTATCACAGTGATAATCAGTCAGTTTCAATAAAAGTATGAAAAAACCCAATAAAGATTCCCAAAAAATAATCGTAATTTTTTAAATTTTTTACGTCACATTTTTTACAAGTTTGAAAAATATAAAAAAGACGATGATCTCTTTTTTCATAGTTTTTGGTTATCTTAACGTACCTAGCCTATACCTTTAGCTTTCCTTTACAAAACTTTGTTACATTTTCGAAAAGGAAGCTGTTATTGTTTTAAAGTATCATAATAAACCAAACCAAGTAGTAAATTTAAAGCCTTTACAAATTATTACATAAAATATAAATGTGTAATTAATTCACGGTTTTAAATGAAGCCATAAAAGTGGGTAATGTAATTGCAGGCACATTTCCCACAGACAATCTCACCAGCTATATTTATCTCTTATCGCGAGGATCTAATTATTTGACAAAGCGTGATAAATTTATATCTTTAGTAGAAAATTTTAACCCCAGTATCAGTGTATATAAACATGATAATTGTACAGATTAATATGTACGAAGTCGTTACAAAAATTGACAACATTAAAACGAATGTAAACTTATTTTATAATCTTTTTTTATTATTGTTAGTTATTAAAATAATTGTTAATAAAATGTTTGGATTGTTATAAAACGACAAACTTCTTCATCCGTTAAGATATGTATCTTAATACAAAGAGAATTGTGAAAGGTTTTTAAAATCCGTTGAAATGTTTGAAAATGTTTTTTTATCTTTAATTTTAAATTTTTCTTAATTAAAAATAGCTTCGATACGGGTCAAAGATTGAAATAAATAATTGTTTTTGTTTTAGGTATAATTATAAGAAAAACCTGTTACTTTTAATCGTTTCTAAGGAAATCAATCGTGACGGACACTGACCTTTTTTGTCTATTTTTCTCTCAATAACGATTCGAATACGACATTACCATAAAGTAATTAATTTTTTAAATAGACTTTTATGAATCACCAACAATTCCTTGTCACCGCTTTATACTGCTTGGTCCTTGGATTTTGCTAATAAATTTAGAAGTAATTTCTGATAAATAAATAAATAAATGCTACACACTCAACAGGCCTCATTAAAATAGTAATGTGTTGTGGGTCGCGAAACACAAACAAACATGGACAAACACCCAAACCAGCTGGCTTAAACAAGTGACAATCGCTCCGTGTCGATTCCATTTCAAAAATCAAATACGCTTGTGCGATGTCAATCAAAAACGCTAGGTCACTTGGTACTTTGAAAGCTTATGCTAATTCTTTCCTTAAAATTCGGCAACGCACCTGTATATACGTGATATTGCAGATGTTCATAGGCGACGGTAATCGCTTCACATCAGGTGAGCCTCCTCCCGTTGTCCCTGCTAGCATAAATGTGATATATTATATTGACCCACGCTACCATTACCATGTATTCTTGACACACTACACTACGAGTAATGGTGTGCATTTCTCAGCGAAAACAAAGAAAGATTCGCTGCCGCTGCGCTACAATGATCGACATTATATTTCTATTTTCCTTTTGATTAAGAGTGCAGCATTTGTTATTATGAGTGGACAGTATTGTTAGCTTGGCGATAAGAGTATATCAAGCCTATGCAATCTGGATATCTGGACTGACTTTTATACTTTGCTATTCTACCGTTTATACATGATTTTTAAGTTAAATTTCATAGACAAGGAATAAATTAGTTTATCTCAAGATTATCTCGAGATTAACAAATATATCTAGGATTAATAGCTACTTATCAATCTATCAGTAACAATGTCCGATTAACGTTGAGCTAAATTTTATTGGCTTATGTTTTTATAAGCTCTATCAAACAAACAACGTAGCGCTATCAGTGATCGTTAAGAGATGATTGCTATGCATGATTTTTTCTATAAAATATATAACAAAAAGGACCCCAGGAACTCAGCAGCGCCGGTTCATGATTCCGCCAACAGTTATGTTGGGAGTAATCAGCTACCTTCTCCGGGAAACTGGACTTTACTATAATGGTACCTAATTTGAAGACAGAACATTGCTGAGTTGAAAGAACCAAGAGAAGAAAGAAAAGTAATTGAGCTGGAGTGCTACAGAATTGTATAAAGTCCTAAGAAAGAAAGAAATCTCTCGTAATAACCTAAGCTTTAATCTTCATTTTGAAATATTTGATATTGTATGTTGTCATAAAATATTACTTCTATAAAATAATAATATCTCTTCTTCTTCCTAGCATTATTCCCGGTATCATACGAGCTTACCCAGGATCTGCTTATTACTTGCTTACTATCTGGATTTAACACGTTAATAGTTTTTACACAGAGCGATTGCCATCTGACCTCCGTAACCCTACGGACGAACCAGTAACTCATTGGATAAGAGCGATTAACTTATCAACAACCGGACCGACAGCTTAACGTGTTCTCCGAGGCATGGTTGGCAGACCCCCAAGGACAAACGCCCAGACCGAAATAGATATTTAAGTAAGGTCAGTGCAAACATCTGGCCGAGCGGGTATCGAACCCTCTACCGTCGAGGCTAAAGCTTCTATAAAATAACAAAATCTCTTCTATAAAATTCAATATCGGCCTGTTGCTTATTATTTCTAGGACGTTTGTTCCTGGCGGTTAGTATTACTGACGACAATTTTGCTATATAAATTTTTGATTTGGTATTTAGAATGTCATTATGATTCGCAAGTAATGAATAAAAATGTTATTGGTTTGCTTCTTAACAACTTAAGTGATTTGTAATGTTCATGAAAGTATTAACAGCTTATGCCATCAATAATATATAATCATCATATGAATAAATAATGTATTTTAGCCTTCCGTGTTCTGTTTGAATGTTTGAGAACTGGGTACAGTTAAATGTTATTATATTTCAAAACCGGGTATGCGGTTTTAGAGAACGCAAAACAAACAAGCAAATCTAAATTTAACTTTATATATTAAATATATTATTCATGTGATGCTGAGATGACCCAGCAGTTATAAGCGCGCAAATAATTATCCTTGTAACGATCGGAATATAAAACAATCTCTGGCCACGTTTTTCCTACAAGCTTCATTATGGGGTTCTTGAAGTGAGGAGTGAAAAGGTCTTAACATCGTGTTTCTCTTACTATCTCTGTACACCTTTTGTTGGCAATGTTTAAATTACATTGCCGTTTTATCAGGAAGTAGGCTGTAAGGTTGTCTGTACACCGTAATGGTAATAATAAAGCCGCTAATAATTTGCGAACACTACATCCAAACTGTTTTATGTACATATGCCTAACGTAGTACAATCAGAAACAATTACTAGTCTGCTTTTATAATTTCAGTCCATGACTGTACAAAATACATTTGGACACGCCACACGTGCATGAGTTTAGCTAGCGATGAACAGACATAGCTACAAACAATCACACTGCATAACTTTATCGAATACTAGCTGCGCTCGCGTCTTCGCTCACGTGGTGTGCCAACAAGTACCGATATAATAAATAAAACAAAATAATAAAATTACCGATGGAAAAGTGTGAATTAATTTGTATGATAATGTTATTATTTTTTAAATGATAATAATATAACTATAATTAATTAATTTTATTGTAATGAATTAGAGTAAATAATAATAAATTCACTGCAATAATTATGTCAATGAACTGCGTCTATTTTTACTTTTTACGCAGTAACTCAAAATACATAAATTATATTAATTATATTAGCATGACCAGACAACAGACTTCATGTAAATAATTTGAATCATTGGAATGGTAGTGATCTCAGAAAAAGGACGCTATTTCAAAATAACCCATTAATTTTGAAATAGAAAGCAACAAACTCTATCAAATCTACAATGAGTATAAGATTGTATACAAGATATATATTATTCATATATATAAATAAAAACAATTAAAGCTTCTGTTTGTAATATTAAAATAAAAGTTACTCACTAAAGCATATGGAAATGATATACGGTATTTGTAACAAAATTATGAAAACAATTTTTTGTCTGTCGTTCTGTCTATTTGTTCCGGCTAATCTCTGAAATGGCTGGACCGATTTTAACAGGCAGATAAATTACATTATAAGAAGTAACTTCAAAGAAAGCATAAAGGTTTTCCGCAATACAAAACAATATGTATTACTACTAGACCATGAGAGCGGAGTCGCGGACACAGCCAGTTATAATAATTCTACAATATAATGAATACCATATAAGTATATTATATTATACGACTATAACTCAGGATCGTATCTGTACATTAAAGTTAATATATTCAAAACCTAACGGATATATTATAGACCATTTAAAGGCTAAACACGTATTTTTTTCTCTTTGTATGACAAAGTGCTTAAACGCTACACAATCGAATATTATTAAACAAATTTTAACGTATTTCTCCGTTTCACTTGTAGACTTTAAATAGAGCCTGTTAATATATTAATATTTTGCCATTAAATGTCACGCTTGTATATGGGCAAAATCAACATAAAAACAGCTTAGATCAATTTCCAAAGGGGAGTGATTGAGTGGTGAGTGCTTACTCCCGTTATTTTCCTATTCCTCTTTCTCTTTTTCTTCCTCTGCGTCCCACTCTTCCTACTATTACGGTGACCGCTTACCAGCAGATTGGCCATACGCTAAGGTACTATTGTGATATGCAAAAAGTTAAGAGCAACGGCTACCTAACGCATATATATTTTACAACTCAACGCGAACTGACTTGTCGATAAAATCTAGTATTTAATGTCAATGATATAAAATCGATGTCTATATGTATGTGTGTATGCAACATATGGACTCCAAAATGATTGAACAGATTTTGAAGAATAAAAACCGTCAAGACGTGGGAACCTTCAAGAGGAGAGTTTATTCTTTTCTAAAAGGTCGGCAACGCACCTACATGCTCTCTTTTCTTGCAAATGTTCATGGGCAGCGGTATCACTTAGCATCTGGTGAGCCTATTGCCAGTTCGCCCTCTGATAAAAAATTGTACCCCGTCAGGAACGAAGTTCCTTACGTTCTTCAACTCCGAATGTAATTCTTACACTTACTTGCTCGTATGCTCATTTGCTTTTAGCAGGCTCGATCAACACACGCACACATACACAATATACGGCATTTCGTTACGTGACGATTTCTACTAAATCGCACTACCCATAAGCCGCGTTAAGGAAATTCTTTACAAAAAAAATTGAAGACGTAGTCGCGGGTGGATCGTTGTTTAATATAAAAAAAATATTACAGTAATGATTATTATTTCACTTTTACTCTTATCAGAAAGCCTCACAAATTGCTTGATACGCTCACTGATATAAACACAATGACAAAACGAAAGTGTACTTGCATAATTGTTACTAAACTAGTTATAACACCAGAAAATTATTATTGACTATCTCAGTATTGCGCGTTATAATTATAATTATGTATTACAAAGGCGCATAAACAAAAAGCGTTATTCATTATTGCTTATATATTACATTGTAATAAAGATGTAACATAAATGTATTATTCATTGAATATAATTATTGTTATTTCGTAATTGTGTGTTTTCAATTATTGTTTTATTTACGTCTCGCGGAAATTATTTACATTAAAACGTTTATTCGCATTGGAACCTTCAATGCCTATTGCTAAGATAGCTAGGTTTAAAATGATATAAAGCAAAATAAATCTTTAAGTCTTGCCTCTCTGGCTCAAATCCGGGCAAGCACTATTGAGCTCAGAATTTCTTCCAAGACATGCAGATTTCATCACGATGTTTTTTCATTCACCGTTAAACACGAGACGAACTCGAAACACAAATGAAGCCCTTGAAAACTCAGAGGTGTTTGCCCGAATTGGAACCCGAGACTTTTGGTTACAGTCTACGTTTTCTATCTACTGGGCCATCTAGGCTACACTAGCACAACTTGGCATACGTGTTTAAAACATTTTATGATATGTGTATCCTCCCATCCGCAGTGGGGTCGCGGGTTAGATGACTTTCTAATCCCACTCCTAAATCGGAAACAAAATCTTTGTTAGCTGTTACTTTATTAATTTAATTTATTTCATTACCATTCGATTGGCAAACAGGCATACGGTAAGCCTGATGTCACCCCAATATATGAACGCTTGCGACTTCAAGTATCACATGCGCTTTGCCAAGTGATAGAAGGGAATTGCAACAGTACCTACCTACTGATATTGTTATTTTATGCCGATTTTCTGTTAGATAGTACTTCTCCGTCTTCTCCGGAACAGCCAGCCCATTTATAATAATAATAAAAACTTTTATGAAACAAAATAAAGATTATTTATTTATTACACAGGAAAATGTTTTATCACAATACCACAGACTTGCTCATTCCGCAGGGAACGTTGTAGCTAAAATTAAAATTCACCATACATAGTAAAAGATTGCAGTTTGTTCGTCATTCACGGCCGTGCCGTGCATGACCGATAGCTAGTTCGTTGACCTGCTTATCATCCATAGTTTCATATACTACGCCTGCACTGCGATCTATGCCTAGTTAGTAATACACGGTACACTTAATATTACGTGACTATAATTATAGTCATCCTCAAATTATAATTTATACAATTATAATAATCCTACTCCCTATAATAATATGATAAATGTGGAAGTTTGTATGTTTGGATGATTGGATATTTGTTACTCAGTCGCGCCAAAACGCTTGCACGAATTTCTATGAAATTTAGCATAAGTACATAAAGCTTATTATCTGGATTAACACATAGGATACTTTATATTCCGGAAAAAAACGATTCCTGTGGTATTAAAAATTATTGTTTTATCCAAAAACTTACTACCGGGCGTGTATTCTTGATATTTGATTTAGATGTGTCAAATTTATTTTAAGGTAATTGAGGAAGACGTCGCGGGCATATGCTAGTATGAATATAATTCTTCTTTAATTTACTTAACGGCTTGGGTAGGATAATTCAGAACCGTTTCTTACGCATGGCCTCGGGCTGTCCGTGGTACGTACGCAACGTAGACCTCCATAGAGGCTATTGAAATCGATTTTCGATCCCCAAACATTTAAAGCACTTATCGCAAAACTATATCGATCAAACTACTTTCCATCCAAATCCTTTGATTAGACATGCGTGTATCTACACAGACCGATGTAACCAACCCACGAAAGTTAGGCGTCCTAAGCGCGTCCTGCAACACCCTGGCGATAGGATTACATTAGAAAATGCTCCTTACAAAGCACAGACACGCACACAACACCGTCTTCGCCGGCGAGGACCTGTCAAGGCCAAAAGCAATACACATTCCGAAAAAAAAATGAGTACTATGGTTTGGCTACAAAAATCGATTATAATCGGGTTCTAGATGTTTTTTTCAGGATAGGATACGCCTGGCGGAGCCAATATATTATATTATATAGTCTAATGGTACCTACTTACTTAATTACCGCAATAGCTCGTCATAGATTTACAGTTTAATGAATCACTGAATAAGAAATAAGTAGCTGCGTCAATCTTTAAAACAAAAATACAAAGACTTGTCAACATAAATGATATCTTTTATTTACTACTGCAGTTCATAAAATTTACCATGTGTAAGTATTTCCTTATATTTCTGTATAAACTAATAAACCAGAAAAAAGTTCCACTAATTGTAGCGATGATAACGTTGCATATCATGATAATATGATTATGATAACAGATTATGACAATATAAGTAGATAGGAAACTCCATGTACTTCGAACATCTTAAGCGTCCTAAGAATTATGAGAATTTAAAGATATGTGTATTAAACTATTATATAAATAGGAATGTGAGTTTGTTTATTTTTTACGCTTTCACACATAATCAATCAATCATTATGAAATTTGGTAGAGGTGCAGAAAAAGACGAAAGATAGTTTTAGTCATATTTGCTTAGCGTAAATTGCACATTTTTATTTTTATTTCTCTCTGATATGATTATGAAATCCATTTAAACGAAATCGCGGACAGACGATATTAATTACTTAATAAGTAATAATATAATATTAATAATATGAAACGTACCCATGGGCGTAGTCAGCGTTTGGCCTAGGGGAGGACAAAACCTTAATTTAGGGTCCTGAGGGGGGCTAAATTACTATAAAATAAAATGCATTATATTTGTGAATTTGCAAGGCCCTGGCTGCCTCCCTTGCTCCTACCTCGCTACGCCCATTTACGTACCAAT
The DNA here is from genome assembly GCA_023373885.1 of Hestina assimilis. Lineage (NCBI taxonomy): Eukaryota > Metazoa > Arthropoda > Insecta > Lepidoptera > Nymphalidae > Hestina > Hestina assimilis. The sequence goes on along the minus strand of CM041755.1, from coordinate 6,650,158 downwards.
CACTATATATTCACATTACCTACACTACGTTGGTAATAAATGTCAATACTTTAGTAAAAAATATTTTAAAGCATGCCACCAATTTGTAATTATAACACAATGATGTACTTAAAATTTTTTTCTTTGGAGAATTTAATAAATGATTTAATTCAATTCTTATGTTAATGGCTTCTTAATGAATAATATAAGAAGTTAGTGTGTGACTAACTTCGTTCCGTTACATTGATGTCTACTAGTCTTAGGCGTTTTGTCTTTAAGGAAGTAGGCCTTCCAACTATATAGACCTCTATATAGTATGTCTATGATGTACAGTTTTTTTATGAGCGCGCATCCATCGTTTTCACTCATACATAAATCACATTTGAAATTCGTAAAACAAAAAAGGGTCAACCGCAAGTATGTCATCGAACCATTTGTATCAGTTAAAAAAAGTATTATTATGTTAATACCGACAACGACCATTATTGCATTCAGCCTAGTGATTTATTTCAGTGAAAGTCTCGTTAATAATGTTTTTGAAATTATAATGTTCCTAGATACTTACGTACCTTTTAAATAAAAAAATTGAAAATTATGAAAAGGCTATTTTATGTGTAATTCTTGTTATTTTCAGTGATAAATAAAACAAAAAGTTAATTAAGCTATCTATTGGCAATTTAAAATTATAAATAAAAAAATTAAAATCTAGATTTTGACAAATTCAATAATAGATTACTACAATATTGCTTGTTTATCTGTATCATAATGAATGAGCTTGGCAAGTAATCTTGTTAGCGGTATTTTAATGAAAAAAAAAAACAATTTTTATTTTATTTTTCAAGCTTCTTAACCTATTCTTTGGATATCATTTTAAAATAATATTATTACGACACTTACTTAAAGAACCACCCGAATTCATAACAGAAAGCTTAAAACTTATCTACTAACATTCTATATAGAATGAGTATTTCATTTGATGTTTAATGTTTGATCAAGTGTTAGCTTATCAACTGTACGCTGTTCCGAGAACAAACTGTTCTTTATGTTACAACCCTGCATCGCCAACCCTACCGGATGTGTGCCGTTTTTAAATATCACGTGCAGCCATTTCGATGTCACAATGTATGCTAATCGACTAATTTAATTTGAGGGTGTAATTTGTATGATAAAATCTCGAACAAAGGTGTAGGTTGCTAATTAAACTTTAAAATTTAACATTGAATTATTTAAATTCATTGATAATGTATTTAAAATACACAATGTTCAGCAAAAAAAATATCAATGTTATTTATCTAACACAACACAATACAATTTGAAGGTAGCGTAAAACTATTGTTTAAATCAATGGTCAAAGATTGAAATTAATTTTAAAAATAACTGTCGATAGACCGATTTGACTATTGAAAGATTGATTTAATTTGCATTGAAAGTAATAATGTTCTCTGGATATGACATATCGCATATTATGCTTCATAGAATATTTAAGCATAATCCAATTTTTCTATTTCATTGTGTACTTTAGCACAATACTGAAAAATATGTCAAAATTATAGCAAAATTTAAATATAACAAAATATTAATATTGACTATTAAAATAATAAATTAAGAAAAAGCATCGTAAAATATAATAAGTGGTCTGTACCTCTTGATATATAACTATATATTGCCGATATATTTCAGAGGTACCCATTACCATAATTTAAAAGTTTTGTTTTATAATTAAAAATCACCTTTTCTTTTGTCATCGATTCTGTATACAAAACAAGGAAGCAATTCTTTTACATAAGGATTTCCTCAGTTTAATTATTTATTTTTAGTCCTAAATTTAAGAAAAATATTTTTTTAATGGTTGAAATCCCAGTAAAGTCGATCATAGATACAAAAATTACCCTGAAATAGGTTTTTGTGATATTTTTTGTTTTGCATTAGCTTCTGTATTTGTAACCAAATTGTATAAAAACTTTATTAATATATCATTTTCTGAGACTTACTTTACAGACTCATGCTTAATGGTTTTAACTGATTGCAGTTCAAGCTCGAGTTAGTTCATGTACGGTGTACTGCTGCCATTTATGGGACGGCACTGCCAAGTACCAGCTTGATATTCTACAAGATATATTTCGGAGAGTATAGCTTTCCCCGTTCCCCGTCCCCTTTTACACCCGTACTTATTATTATTATCGGTCTTCCCGAACCGATACGACTTGGGAACCTTCAAGAGAAGAGCGTATTCTTTCCTTAAAGGTCGGCAACGCGCCTGCATGCCTTCTGGTGTTGCAGATGTTCATGGGCGGCGGTGATTACTTAACATCAGGTGAGCCTTCTGCCCCCTCTTACATAAAAAAAAAGTACACCCCTACATTGTAGATATACCCAAAACACATACGAAACACTACTTCCTCGTTCATTATACTCACCGCAAAGGTCTGGAATAGCCTGCCGACCTCTGTCTTCCCCCCACATAAAATTTAGGTACCTTCAAATCCACTCTTGAGTGATGCATCTTCTAGGCAAGCGCGCTCAACCTAAGGCTGTATCATCACTTCACATGAGGTTTGATAATAGTCAAGCGCTAGCCTATGCATAAAAAAGTTTTGGAGATAATTATATCACAAAGATTAATGCTGTCATTTGGGGTGACCATTTGGGCCAATACAGTAATCAAGTTTTAAAACAAATACAAGTAATTTCACAAGTCCCGATTCTTGAAATCACATTTAGGGTCATTTTACTTTAACATTACGTCATAGAGCCGACTTCTGGTTCAGAAAGTATATAATCAAAGAGTCACAAGTCATCCATATTACCGTGCTCCAAGTTTTGAATGTTTCCAAATAGGGGTGAAATTATGTTTTCCTCTTTTCATATGAATATAATTGTTGAACTAGAAACAGCAATTATTATTCAGGAAATAATATATACCTACGTTTTTCCAACAATGTTATAAATTAAATGTATTGTAAGTGTAAATACTATGAAGGCCGAAATAGCCTATAGTCGTAGACCATTTAACAACAATAGTTTAAGCTTATAGTACCATTTGGACACAAATAAGCAATACCATATCAACCCACAAAATTGAAAAAACTGAGTTATATATGCAGAAGTAATTGAAATGATATTTCGTATATATATATATATATATAAATCAGAAATGGCTGAAGAACATTTTTCTTTAATATTTGTAGGGCTTTAAAACTTCTAAAAAAGCCATTTTTTAATCATGCCATTTATGTATTATTTTAAGCATTTTGGGTTATATTATATACGAAATATGCAGTTTGTATGCTTATTTTATGGGACAATAAGTAAAATAACTTACATACATCTTGAAATTGCCAAAAACTTGACCAATATATAAAAAAAACCATTTAAAGCAAGTTGTTCAAAATTTTGAAACGCGTTTTTCTCGAAATGACATTCGTGTGGGTTGAAATGGTATTGCTTATTTGAGTCCAATTTTATGTGACAAAAAACGTGTAACTCAATACATAAGAATTTACCCTGGGAGAAGAATGGTTCTGCTACTACTAAATATAAGCTATATACATATTATATTAGTATATTATTTGAAAATAAAATATTGTGTATTACGCTGTCTACATTTTTTTAAATTTTATTTGTTAAACATTATTTTATAGTGGATAGGTACCTACTTGGCCCTCGTTTGTAGCCATAAAATATAAATCATAGAGTAGTATAATATCCTTCTTACTCTGTGCACTAAATGTGACTTTAGTGACACAGTGAAATGAGTGACACTTGACAGTTTACAATTGTATACTTATTTTCTACATCAATTATAATTATTATTATACTAATTTATTAAACTATTTATAATAAACTAATTTTAATATTCATGAAAATATGTATTATTTAAATTATTTCAAAATTATTCCAATACTTTTCCGTGAGCTTCGACCTTTGAATATTCTAAACGCTTCGTTTTACGTTTTCATAAAATCGTTTTACATGTAATCACTCCGAATTAACGAAATTAACTAAATCAATTTAAATAAATCATATTTCAATAATAATTACTTTGGAAAAGTATTTAATAATCTTTAAATTCAATTTACTTAAGTAAAAAATAATAAGTTTAAATTTCGTAGTTTCAACATTCAATGTTTTCTGAAAATGAAACGTTACTTCCATATGACATTTTAAAACATAAACAAAATACGTAATTTTAAATATAGCGAGGTACTCCGTAGTCTACGACAAGCGGATTTGAATAATTTAATTTTATCAATTCAAGGTCAGAATACCACATATGTATTTTAATCAGTTGACTAGGTCCCAACCCACCTAACTTGATTAGTAGATAGTGCACCCGTTTTATCACAATATAATGGCTTCAGCGATGCTAAAACTTCTCAAATCTGAAGTAAGTTTTTGTATTCATTTGAATTGTATCTATTATAAAAGAATAATTGTTTAAAAGATCGCATCATAATTTAAAAATTGTATAATCATGTGAAATTCTACTGTATTATTCTTTATTACTAAAACTATGGTTACTGTATTGGTGGATTTTACAAGTACTACTTGTTTTTCTGGATTGTCAGTGTGCTACTGAGAATGTAAGACAAACGTATACATCATTCAGGTAATTTGGTATTTAAACTGACTACATTATTCATAGGGCTGGACAGGAGTGTTGCGTAGTTGAATATTTGTGATTGGAAGTTTCATCATCACCTTATCAATAATTCACATAAGGATTGTGCGCAACATGTAAAGAGTTAGATTAAATATGTACATTAATATTTTAGTATTGAACATTTAATCAAACTTTAAAAAAAATATTTGTATGTAAATATGCTTTTTCTTTTATAGTCAAGACAGTTAAAAATATAGTTGTAGTACCAAACATTAAAAAGAGTCAAAGTAACATCAAGAGCTTAAACCACAATGCTCTACTACTTTTTTTTTTAATAATGCTGGAGGGCAAATTACTCCACTCCACGTGATGGTAAGTGGAAGTGGAGTCCATACATACTAATACTACTTAATATTAATACTACACTTTGGTGGATAGGTAGTAGTGGGTACTCTTTTTAGAGTTTCCTTTAAGGCATGCTCATTTTCTCAATGTTCCGAATTGAATCTGCAACCTTTTTTACTATGCACCGGTAATACCAGCTTTATTCAAATTAATTAGGTTTGATTAATATTTAATAGCGGAGTAATTTTTTTTCAGTCTCAATTGCTTTTGCGTAGGAACTACAGTAGTACTGCACCAACAACAAAATTATTCATTGACGGACAATTTGTGGACTCAAAAACTAATAAATGGATTGAACTGACAAATCCTGCTACTAACGAAGTCATTGGAAGGTAATGTAGGACTTTAGTATTCTTTAAAAAACACAAAATAAAATGCATATTACATAGGTGGTTTTTAAAATGAGTGTTATGGTATCCTTCTAGTCCAACATATTTTAACATTAATGTTAGATTGAAATTGTAAGAATCGTTGTTAGATTAAAAATCTTAAATTGAAATAAAATGGAAATTTAATCCATCCAGCCACTATTTATTATCACATTTTTAACAATGGGGTTATAAAGTTTGTTTATATTTGTAAATTATTCATAGGTTTTGCTTTACACCAATCTGAACATTGAGATGGTTATTATAACTTGTGTGGCAGGTCTTTAAACACAAAGATCTGCACCAACTGAACCAAACTCAAACCAGAGGCCTCTTGCACTGTGGGTGTTCACTACTATTATGACTGAATGCTTATGCCATATACATTATTTAAAAAAAATATATATATTGAATAATTAACATTCAGTTCAAAAAATATTATTTTACATATTTTTTTTACTGAATTTTAATTTACATTACAACATATTTGTTTTATACATACAATATGATATAGAATCTTATCTCAGTGTGTATCTGATAGTTAAATGTTTGTTAAATCTGTTATTTGCTTTTTTAATTGTCTGATAAAGAGCTGGCATTGGAGATATATTTTTTAAAATACTATGCAAAGGTTATTTTTAAGTTGCATAGTAACAATTGAGTATTATATGGTATTAATGATACTAAAAGTAGTTCATTAAATTTTAGTATATTGAAATAGGAATGAGTATTATATAATAATTACTCACATTAAAAAAAAACCGTTGTAAAGATATTTAGGAATACAAAACTTATGTTATAAAAGAAGTAGGCATTATTAACATATCTTTCTTTAATTTCTTTCAGAGTACCAGAGACAACACAAGAGGAGTTAAATTCAGCTTTAGAATCAGCTAAAAACGCTTATAAATCATGGAGTCAAAGTACAATTATGACTCGACAGCAACTTATGTTCAAGTAAATATTTCATATTGAAGTAAATAGGCTGGCAGCCAATCTCTGATATTTTAGATGTTTGATATATGTTGTAATAATATTTTATAGGTTCGCACGTTTATTGCGAGAAAATCAAAGCAAGCTAGCAGCAAAAATCACAGAAGAACAGGGCAAAACAATAGCAGACGCCGAAGGGGACGTACTCAGAGGCATTCGTAAGTAAATTCCATTGATATAGAAAGGGGTAGATTACCGAATTAAAGTGCCATCTAACAAGTGGCTCGGCACTAAATAGTAACATCGTATGCATGTGCTACCATAAACCTTTAAATCAATTGATCAATTTCTTATTCCCTTTCTTACTTCTTGCTTTCACACATGTACCAATTTAATTTATTTGTTCTAGTCCTTTATTTGGCGGTGCTAGTTTATCTTTAGTTTTTACCAATTTCAATATGTGCATTACACAATCTATTGTCCTCTATATCTTTGGCAAGTGCACATTTACATTTATTTTATATCAATTCATATTGACTTTGCTTTTTATCAATGTTAAAGGTCAAGAGTTAATATTAAATTTTGATTAATATGTCATGTAATAATATCTTGATTTGAGTTACTATGTCCAGATAATTTTAATTTTATAAAAAATACGTACTATTGTTCAGATTGAGTTAAGTTGTATCAGATCTATTGTCTCATTTTGTTTTTTAAAAAGAATATTGGCATCAGTTTTTTCAAATCATTAATAATACTCCTATTGCACCTCCAAATAAGCTACTAGCTTGCTTTATGAGTGGGTAAAACAATAGCCCAAGAGAGTCAGAACTGAACCCGGAACTTTCTCGTAATGTAGCTGATTTGGCCCTTTAACTGTTGAGCTGATTGATTAAATGTTGTGTCTACTGTCTGGACAGTGAATGGGTTAATGTATATGTTAAACTGTAATTATTAATATTTTTTTATGTCCACAGAGCTGGTTGAACACTGCTGCAGTATAACAAGTTTGCAATTAGGAGACTGTATTCAGAATATTGCAAGGGACATGGATACTCATAGCTACAAAGTACCTCTCGGAGTAGTTGCAGGTAATATTTTATTTATAATACTGATTAAAAAACTTTAATATTTTATGCTGATTTGTGTTTTCAAGCCATCTTGCTTGCAACATAATATTACAAGAGATGTTCCCTACCATCAAGGTATCTTGGTAAAACCTCGTGAAGTTTCGAGGTCATCCAGTGTATAACCATTAGTATCTTAAAAGTCGGCAATGCTGATGCAGATAGTAATTTTGGTATAACCGCTTAACATGAGGAGATCCTCCTCACTGACCACTTTTGCATCTTGGTAGTCCTTTTATTGCAAGCGGCTATGTAGGTACCACCGCAGCGTCAGAAAGTCTAGCAAAGCAGTAGTTAATTTGGCATTAGTGTGTTTCTGTTTGAAGGACACAGTAGCTAGTAAAATTATTGGGAAAAGGAGATTTAAGAACCAATATCTCGAGATTGGCTACGACAATCGGTTATAATCAAGTGGGTTGTATGCTTGCTTGTCAAATTATTCAAATAAAAAAAAATAAAAAAAGCAGACTATGTTGATAAAACAGCCACTATTATTGAGCAGCCATTGTCTGCTTACGAAAATAAAAATAAACTAAAAAAATATAATATTTCGTAAATCCAACCTGGCGCCACATTAAACAATTGTATTCTATTAACAAACAAAAAAAATATTTTTCAGGTGTGGCAGCATTTAATTTCCCAGTAATGATTCCACTGTGGATGTTCCCACCGGCTATTGTAACTGGCAACACCTGTCTCATTAAGCCTTCAGAACAGGACCCTGGAGCGACTCTTCTGATGATGGAACTGTTGCAAGAGGCCGGTGCTCCTGCGGGTGTAGTCAATGTGAGTATATTATTCATTTCACATATACATTAAAAAAGAGGTGTTTACAAATTAGTTTGGTCTAAGAAGCTGAGTTGTACCAAAGAAATGAAAAAATCCAAATAATTGGAACTCTTATGTAAAGAGAATGGAAAGAATATGGATATACTAGTTGCGCCCGCGGCTCTGCTCGCGTTATATAGTTTTTTATGATTATAAAGGAACCTTTTTCGGGATGAAATAATATAAATGAAAGTATCCCATATATCCCTATATACTAATCCAGGTCATAAGATATTTGTGTCCCGAATTTTATCAAAAATTGTCGAGTGGTTTTTGCGTGAAAGAGTAGAAAACATCCATCCTAATGAACTTTCACATCTATAATATTATATGATTTTTTGTTCTTTCAAATTATATAACTTTGGGACCAATAATGAGACAAATATTTTTGTAAAAATTTGATGCTCTATAAAAACTAAAAAGATTTTCACTAAAATTATCAATATTATCAATTATTATTCTTATAACATTTTGGAAACGTACATGGTGTTTCTTATCTATTTATTATATAACATAACCCTTTGTAAATCATATGGGTATTATGATAGCAACAATATCATCGCTACAGTTAGTTAAACTTTTTCGGGTTATTCATTGGTTAATAATGGTATTATAAACTATTAATATTAGGTTTCTATATAAATTAATTTTGTAGTAGTAGAGCTATGTTTCTCCCAGCACAAATGGGCCGGCAAAGTAACAATATCAGTAGGTACAGTTGTGTGTTGCGAGCGAGAGAGGCCCAATCTCCCACCCCTTTGTTCCCTTCCTATTTCACTTCTCATCCTTTCTCTCCGATTCCTTGATTTGCCAACGTGCATGTAATACTTCAAGTATGGCACGCGTCTATAGGTTGCGGTGCCTGCTTACCATCAGGCGGACCGTATGCTTGTTTGCTAACCGCCATGAAAAAGAAGGCAGTAAATAAAAGATATTAGAAAGAAATAAAGAAAGAAAACTTTATTTTGGACACGCAAAAACAAAATAATAAAAATAAAAATGAACTAATAATAAAATGTAAAACAATTTAAAAGCATGGACAATATTAAAATAACAGAAAAAATTTAAGATTAAAAAAAAAAAGAAAAACAAATAAAAAATAAAGAATGTAACTAATTGTAAACAACACAAAAAAAAAGAATCAATAATTAAACTACGCATATATCAAATACAAGCTTTTAAACATTGCGGTGTCCTAAAAAAGGTGTGCCATTCAGCATATTTTAGGTGACATGTTCAGCATATTTTAGGTGACATGAATGCACCTAAAGCTGATTTTCAATGGCACCCTGTTTTTAATGTATGACGGGCTGTGAGAGTCTCTGTTTAAACATTTTATTACTTACACATACTGTTAATTTTTATGGATTATATATATATATATATATATACACACATACGCGTACATATTCTATAAAATAAAGATACTTAAATAAATTTATGATCAATATACTTAAATAAATAAATAAAGCATTATTATTTATGTTGATACTAGTGTTTGTGTTGAAAAGATTAACGTAGCTCCTTATTGCTCATCCAGTGACTCATTTACACCTATATATGTATGACGAACTACTGTGGTAATAATGAATATAGCCGCCTATTGCACTATATACTAAATATGCGTAATTTCGTGCCGTTTATATAGTCACTTAAAATTAAGGATCAGGTTTAACGATCAGGTACAATGTGGTGTATTAAAAACTGGGCATAGATTGCCGAGTTTACTAACAAATTCACATTCGTATATTACATTATATGAGTGAGGATAGGATAACATTACTAATTTATATCTTTCGTCTCGCTTTCTTGCAATAGGGACGGAAGAGTGTAACAGGAAGCGGGAAAAAAGTGCGCTAAAAGATTTTGCCATTAAGCCCAGCCAATAATAATGCAATGGAGACTCTATTGACCGGACTAATTGTTGTTTAATGGCATTTGGATAATCGAAAATTTGGAAATTAAAAACTTTTTTGACGTATTAATTATAGGATCTCCAGGAACATAACTTATCGATCAGATATTTTTGTATGTAGAAATGTACTAACATGTCTTCTTAAAATTCATAAAATATTGCAATCCTAATAATTAAATTATGAAAACGATCGTGAGACATTATTTAATTTAATGTAAAATCAAAACGGCTAAATCGCTCGGGATTGTGCGGGACAGGTCGCGACCGCGAACGTAGCCCTCTTACCCTGAGGAGAGATCTCCGATGGGCCGAAACTAGTTGGTACCTAAACCAATTGAACGTGAGTTTTAGCCGTTTTAATTTGACATGAAATTAAATAATGTCTAACGCATTTATAGTAACGCATATACATAACGCATTATTAAGAAAAAACATATTAAACCCATCCAGATAGTCGTGAATCCGCAAAACTGAGGTCCAAATAATCGATGCTCTACTGCTTATTATCACGGTGAGATGTCAGAAGTCCCACATCATAGTATGCGGTTATATGAAGGATCGTTTTTTAGGTTATCCACGGAACCCACGATACAGTGAATTTCATCTGTGATCAACCGGACATCAAGGCCGTGTCGTTTGTTGGCGGTGATGCAGCTGGGAAACATATCTATACCAGAGCTTCAGCTGCTGGTGAGTGTAAAAGGTGCCATAAATTACGTCACACGAATTTCATGCCTTTTGTACCCCCATTATCCTTGTCACAGCTTGTCACATTTGTGAGCCTCTCACCGTTCCTAGTGTGACATCACATAATTTTACATCCAGAAATTATTAAACTAATTTTAGTCCGAAATTAGTTAATTAAGTTGTTTATATTTCGCGTTTAAATACTAAAATGTGACGTCACGCAACTAGTCCTAAGTACAACCCGCTGTAACACAATGCTACACTTCGTCATCTGCCCAACGTGCGACGTAATTAATGACTGGCCTCATAGTGGATTCTAAATACCAACCATAATTATATGACTATTTAAAATTATTATATTTGACAGTATTGATTACAAGTGGCTTTTTCTGCAGACATAAAAATTGTATTTAATTCTAACATAAGACAAACAGACGGAGTATCTTAATTTTAATTATAGTTTTATTTGTAGTATTTTTCAAACAATATTTATGTGTAGACTTTGAAACATTAAAAAATCAGTAGGATTCATAACGTCTTTTCCGTCCCTATGTCACAGCCATGTACTCGTTTATTTTCTTTTATAATATTTTTGATAACATATAAGGGACGATGTTATATTATTATAAAATGATATTATAAATTTATAATTACAGAAATTTAATATCTCTTTTTAACTATCTATTAATTATTACAAAAGGTAAACGTGTACAAAGCAACATGGGCGCCAAGAACCACGGCGTGATAATGCCGGACGCGAACAAGGAGCACACGCTCAACCAGTTAGCGGGAGCCGCGTTCGGAGCGGCTGGACAGCGGTGCATGGCTCTCAGCACTGCTGTGTTTGTTGGTGAGGCATCATACATACATAATCCATATATATAATAACATCCATTTAATAGTGCAGACAAAATGACAGACTTACTGACACTCAATTCAACGCCAACTCAAAGAAACGTACGCAATATAAGCGAATAAAATAAGCGTTTGACCGCTCGGAGCCAATGTTTGTTATTAATAATTGTTTCGGTCTGGGCGTTTGTCCTTGTGGGTCTCCCCACCGTGCCTCAGAGAGCACGTTATGCTGTCGGTTCCAGCTGTTATCATAACATCTGATAATAATCGTTAACTCTTGATAGGTAATTTTCTCTTGTCCAATTCGTCACTGGTTCTCCCTTAGAGTTATGGAGGTCAGATGGAAATTGCGCTGTGTAATACCTAATTACCTGTCAAATCCGGATTAGCGTAGCAAGCAGACCCTGGGTAAATATTCGTATAGTACCGGGAATAATGCTAAGAAGAAGAAGTTTGAATATTTAGAAGTAAATTTTTATTATTTATTAACAACAAACTTCTATACTTAAAAATTATTCTCTACTTTTTATTTCGATTTTTGTACAATAATTCTTATTTATTAATAACAATTTACAATGAGTTTAATGTTATTGTACGAAAAATAAAAAATTTACATACCTGTATCCTACAAAAATGAATGAAAAACAAAAATTCCGAAACCTTTCTTTTCGTTTTAATTTCTACAACATTTTATTCTCTATTTAGACTTTCGAATTATTTTTTACATAGGTGAAGCCAAAGAATGGATTCCGAACTGGTGAAGCGCGCACAGGCGCTTAAGGTCAACGCGGGTCACGTTCCCGGAACTGATGTGGGTCCAGTTATTTCCGTTAAGGCCAAGGAGCGCATTATAAGACTCGTTGAATCAGGTGATTATGTGACTTCATGTTTTTTATAATAATCCCATTCCAATATATGATTTTTTTTTAAATCAATTATGGTATCTTTAGTAATGATTTTTTGATGATGATGATTTCTATTGGAGCTGGAGGTAGCAACACTTACAGTTCGCAAAGAAGGAATAGACTAACTGTGGCATCAATTCCTTCGCGAATAAAGAAGTTTGCCATTTCTTTTTCTTTTTTTGCCGTACTACTAAAAATTGGAACTCATTGCCGGCTCACATGTAATCCCTCCTTCCTATAATCTCATCCTTCAAAAGACTAGAAGAGACATCTTGCGGGTAGGCAGGGCGAGGGTGGCTAACGCGGTTACCATTCGCATCTGTATTAGCCGCTTTCGCGATTGGATTTTACTGACACTTACCATCAGGTGGAGTGGAGTCATCTAGGCCCTACTTTTTAAATAAAAAACAAGATAGAAGATCTCTTTTAACCGTATTGGTGCTTCTACAAAAAAACTAAGATGGCAATATATTTTTAGATATTTATTTATTTATGATGAGCGGTTACTTGTTATATTTTTCCTTTTCTAAGATAATGAAAGATAATAAATGTTTGCTTATTGAATTAAAATATTAAATACTAGTAGTGACCGCGGCTCCGCTCGCGTGTATAGTTTTTTGATAATTCCACGGAAACCACACATTTTTTCCGGGATAAAAATATCCTATGTGTTAATCCTACGACGACGTTGTGGCGCAGTGGTAGCGAACCTACCTTAAACGCCACAGGTCGCGGGTTCGATTCCCGCTCAGAGCATAATATGTTTGTATTTACCATGCAAGCATATTTTCCGGTCTGGGTGTATTTGTCCTTGTCATTGTGTATGTTTCCGGACCCCCGATACAGGATATCACTATCCTAATGGGGGCCGTTTATTTAAAAAAAAAATTTATTTAATCCAGGTAATAAGTTATGTGTGCAAATTTCATCCAAATCCTTGCAGTAGTTTTTGCGTAAAAGAGTAACAAACATCAATCCAGCCATTCAAACTTTCACATTTATAATATTAGTATAAATAGTATAGATTTGCAGTGCTTTTTGAGATGTTAGTAATATGCCAATTTCTCCCCTAAATCAGCGTGTAGCTTGTGCTATTAGTGGTTTCGTAATAGCCCATTCAAATCTTGTATCGAATCCCCAACACTCGCGTTAAGAGTCTATATTTTTTTGTTTATATATAGAAACTCTGGACCTCCATCGAGCGCGGAGGCATAGATGAGGTCTACGGTGGAGCGAGCTTACTCATAAGAAGCTATCGTTGAGCTTTGAGGAAATTAAGAAAATAAAATACTAATGATAATTTTTATTAATGTTCACAGGTGTCAAAGAAGGTGCCAAAATCGTACTAGACGGTAGAGGGGTTAAAGTGTCAGGTTTCGAAAAGGGCAACTTTGTTGGACCCACAATCCTTACAGATGTCAAACCAAACATGGAATGCTATAAGGAGGAAATATTCGGCCCGGTGCTTGTATGTCTATTCGTGGATACTCTAGATGATGCCATTCAAATGATAAACGCCAATCCCTATGGAAATGGTACGGCCATATTTACTACAAATGGCGCTGCTGCTAGAAAATTCGCATCAGAAATAGACGTAGGTCAAGTGGGCGTAAACGTTCCCATACCAGTCCCATTGTCAATGTTCTCTTTCACTGGTACCCGCGGTAGTTTCTTGGGTACAAATCACTTCTGCGGTAAACAAGGTATTGATTTTTACACGGAATTAAAGACGGTCGTATCGTTCTGGCGTCAAAGTGACGTTTCTCATACGAAAGCTGCGGTTTCCATGCCAACTCAACAGTAATTTTTTTTATTTATTACATTGTACCAATTGATAGATGTAAGCGTAAATGTATACAGCATTTATTTATTTTTTTAATTTTTTGGTTTTACAAAATGTCTTCCGATCTTTGTGATTGATTGAATCTGGTTTACAGGGCGTTGTTAATATTATATTTTTGTTACAGAAATAAATATATTTTCTATTTCATGATTATTTTTTTATTTATAATTTTAAACCCATAATAGTGTATAAATACAGTAGATACATAAAACTTCTAAATGTATATTGATGTTGGCCTTACTGACCTTGGTAGCGTCACCGGCCGGGGAGAGCGGTAGATAGTTCAGCACGAAATTTTATTTGTAGTTTTCTTACCTGACGGTTTTTTTGCATGAAATATATGAGCTTTGGTTTAAGAATCAGAAACAGTAAGAAATGCATATTATATATAAGATGTAAGAAGTTTTCTAAAGTACCTACGTACACAAATGCACACAAAAGGTCCATCAGATGAACAATGAATAATCTATAAAATAACAAAAATAATATATTTTGTGTAATAAACTCTTATAATATTCTAAAAATATGTCAAGGCACTGTCACCGCTCAAAGATAAGTGATGGCTCATAAGACGCTTATGTTAATTCTCATTGGAGTAAAATAATGTTTATTTTATTTTTACAGTATTTTTAACATAAAATTAAGGAATTGTAGCAACGACAGAAAGAGAAAAATGTGTAAGCGGAAAATAGCTGAATAGAACATTTAGAGGCACAGGAGACTAACTAGGCCAACTCGAGCTGTCGGACTTGACCACCGCATACGAAATTAACAGTCCTCCGTGTCGTCCATAGCTTCGGTATGATTCGATTTTTTTACTACCTATGATGGCAAACATAACCCGTGGCCTGCCATGGAAAGCATTTATCATAGCCTATGTTCAAAGTAACATCGGCGGCATCACCTTGCATTGCCACCTGATATGAGAAGGAGGATGAAAATAAAAGGCACAGAGGACAGAGTTCGGGCATCTACCGCTTACAATCAAAAGGTAAAATGCAACAGTACATTACGAAGACTTCACGACAATATTAAGTGTGCGGCTAGACCGGTACATTCAAGCCGAAATCAGCAAAGCTACAGTAAGTATAAAGTACTACTAAAATAACGATTAAGAGGAACCCAACAATATATACAATCAGCAGATCATATTATACATCATATCTTAAACCATTTAATATGCTCATAATAGTTACCGACAGGTTATAACTTTCTTTCAGTCTTTGCATAAAAATACTTCTTGACATGTGGAAAAAAGCTTAGATGAGTGTGCTTATGAATATAACTAAAATCGGATATTGTATAACGACTGTTTAACCGTTATGTTAATTGAATAAAGAACTTAAAACTTTATAGCTCATTGTACCTAAATAAAAAAATATTAGTTAATTATTGTAAGATCGTATACGTACTTGATATTTGATAATTTAATTTTGAACGTTGCGTGATTGTCATAAACGGACGTCCAACATCGTTTGTTTTGACAATTTAAAAATTGATTACAAACAAAGGTGGATTTGTATAGAAATAAATAACAAAATATCATATTTATTTCGGCATGTTCGCATCTCATCGTATGATTTATAATATCGAAAGGAAACAAATTTGCAATGTTGTGTAAACATTTAATTGTTTGATGCCTTCAAATGTTTTGAGCGAAGAGCATGATATCACAAACCGAACCATTACGCGTTTCCTGTGCCCCTCGTTATTTTGTGCTCCTTTATCATGGAACGAACACGTCTGTTGCCGGTTAAAATAGTGAAGTTAATATATTTAATGTTATTTGTAACATGCTGTAATACTTTAACACCACAATGTAGAAATGAAAAGGGAGAACCTGTTGATTGGTATGTTTAAATTTATGTTAAAGTTTAATAGATTTAATTACAAATTAGAAACGATTCGCTATGAATTAAAAATGATACGATAATTATATCAGTCTGATTTTTATTTATAAAGTTAAAAAAAAAAACAAATAAAATGTTTATAAGTGAGGAATAAGCTTTTTCCTTTGTGTTAACAAATAAATAAATTATTGTGTTTCAAGTTATCATAATTGTTTGTAATATTATTTTTGTTACTATGAAATGAGTCATATTATTCAAACAAAAGATCAAATGACTAGTTTATTTGCTTTACCTCCTTATCCTTTCAAATAAGTCTATAATAGGGATAATCAATATCCATGGTGTATTATTATATATTTTATATGACCATTGTGGCATGCTGCTAGCAAACCTGTTTTGAGGGCTTGAGCCTTGACAGTCATGGGTTCGATTTCCGCTCTGAGCAGATGTTTTTTATAAATATCAGTTTTGGTCTGAACATTTGTCCAAAATGTGCCTCCAAGAGTATGTAAAGCCTTGGGTGCTTTTATAAATTCTGATAATAATTAACTCTTAATAGGTAATAACTAAGTTTCTCTTATACAATGAGTTACTGGTTCATCCTCAGGGTTGCAGAGGTCAGATGGGAATTGCTCTATGTAAAAACTAGTAACTCTGTCAAAGATAAGAGTATAAGTAGCGGGAATAATGCTAGGAAGAAGAAGTTGCATTATTATATTTTATACATATTAAAAACTAATTTCAGGTTCTATGTATATAAGTTACCAAGAGAAAAGAATCACTTGAATCCACTTGTGCGGAAAGGAGTTGCATACATGCATCTGACTCCGTCTAAACTGAGAGGTGGCTGGATAATGTCTGATCTTTCTATAAGTGATCCTCGGTCCATGGTTGGAAGGACATTGTCTCCTTTGTATCAGGTAAAACAAAACCTATATATAAGGTGACTAATGAGTTTTAAGTAACATTAAGCCAGTAAGTTGGTATAAATAAGAACAAAAAGAAAAATTTTGACTCTTATAAGATTTATTGTTCTAAAGTTTTAATTACATATTATAATAATTAATGTTACTTATAAGAAGTTTTATTTTATGTTGGGTTATATATTTTATTTAAAACTCACATAGTCATACATTATTAATTTTTTGTTGTACTGGAATACAACAATAGGGAATAGGGGTTGTGTTGCAATAAAGGTGTTTTATTATAAAACGTTATTCACGCAGGTGAAGCCACGGGCACATGATAGTTACTTATAAAATTAGTATTTTTTTTACT
Organism: Hestina assimilis; assembly: GCA_023373885.1. Taxonomy (NCBI): domain Eukaryota; kingdom Metazoa; phylum Arthropoda; class Insecta; order Lepidoptera; family Nymphalidae; genus Hestina; species Hestina assimilis. The sequence continues at coordinate 6,632,582 of CM041755.1, read as the reverse complement.
CTAAAGAATAAAAAATGACAAAAATGTTAAAGAAATAAAGTAAGAGTGGTGTGTTTGAGAATTACACTTCTAATAATTTTTCAGGATAAAAATATAATATCTCTTGTTTATAATGATCAGCCACCAGCTGGTGAACATCAACCTGATATTTTACAATCTGTCGCTGAAATGTATTCCAAAAGTAAAAAAGGTAACAATAACAACTGATTTTATGTAATAATTAAATATGACGTTTATTCTGAGATGAGATCTCAAAGATTTCACCTATCTCATGAGGTACCCAATAATATGGACTATATTATTCTACCTATAAACATGCACAACAGAAAAAATTACATTTTTCACATCCTTGACTATCTTAACAAATTTCAATTTAAAAATTTCTTTTTAATTACAATATTTTTAAAGAAACAAACACTGGACACTCAACGGCCCCCATTAAGATAGTGATATCCTGTGTCGGGGGTCAATACAAACATATTATGCTCCGAGCGGGAATCAAACCCGCGACCTGTGGCGTTTAAGGCAGGTTCGCTACCGTTGCGCCACAGTGTCGTCTTTATATTTATTTCTATCTTTTATTTTAGTACAAATGAAACAGGCTGGAGTAAAGAAATTTAAAAAGTTCAAATTAGGCGATAAATATTACGACGATTATGATTTAGCCGAGATGTGTAAGATGCACTCAAAATTTATGAAGACGAGGGTTGAAAATGGTCATACAAAGGGTGTCGTATTGGGCGACAAGTTCACTGCCCTTTGGCTGGTACATTCTGTACCGAGATTTCCTCCTTTACCAGATAGTAAGTACTACGCTACTAATATAAGGTACAACATACAGTAAAGGAATTTTTAACAATTTTAAATTTTAATTTAACAACATTAGCTATCCATACTTTAGGTTCAATGTAATATAGTTATTTTATTTAACGAAGGTGGGTTGGTCTTAATCGTAGCGAGATAGGAGTAAGGTCACAAAAAATGATACAAGAATAGTTTTAAGTAAAACTTCTTCGTAGCATTGATCATTATATTTTGCCCAGGGTCTGCTTATTACCCTTATCGGGACCTCCACAACCCAAAGGACCAAACAGTTAGTCATTGGATAAGAGAAAATTACCTATCAAGACTTAACGATTATTATAAGATGTTATGATAACAACTGGGACCGACAGCTTAACGTGCTTTCCGAGGCACGGTGGGAAGACCCACGCTGTGACCGTGACAGATATTTATAAAACAAACATCCGACCCGAGCGGCAATCGAACTCGCGACCGTTGAGACTAAAGGTCCGTTTAGTTTTAAGTAAAACATCAGCTTATAAGGCATCGACTGCTGATATATTTATTTTTCGTTTTTTTAAAACCAAATTTGTTTTTTTAAATAATAATTTTATCATTTCAGTGCACGGCATGAATGCAAGCTCATATAGTTATCCAACCACTGGGATGAAGTATGGACAAACATTTCTCTGTGTGTCCGTATCAACTTCAACACTAAACCAGATAGGAAATCAACTGAAGTACAACGAACCACGCATAGTCTACCATCATATACCGCAGGAATTTGACAGTGAATTACCAAATTTGGTTGACGTTATAAAGAACAAAACGGTTGATGCCGCACCTTGGTAATTATTTTTTCTAGTAGATATAATTAAGGCTAAGTATTTAGGTTATGACAAGTTAATGATTGTATTGTTTAAGTTGATAACTTAAAGCTAAGTAGGTTGTCACTATATTAGACTAGGTATTTATTTAATCGGAGGGTCAGTAGGTCGGTGTGGTCAGCCTATGGATAGTGACCAGTCCTTCAGAGGGAATGTAAAAAGTCCCAACTATTATGAATTTCATAAGAGATAGGTTTAATAGATCAAAAACTACAAATGAAGATAACTGCAGTTAAATGAAAAGGCAGTTTTCAATTTCATAATCCATTTTGAACTTATCCAAACTAATAAGGAGCCAGTAATAGTCTCCCAGCTAAATAAATGACATACGGACTGTTATACGGATATGGCGAAATTATAAATGTTCCGCAGACAAATGCCAAAAAAGTTAATATTATAAAAAAAAAACAGTCGTCTAGAATCTCTTTTGAAAATAATAATGACACATCAGAATTTTTTTTTCAGGTATCACATAGAAAGTTTCGAAACTCTGGTCGGTCGGAAGTTCCTGTCGTTCGCGAAGAGCGCAATGTTCAACGACGATCTATACAGCGGTCTGGTGGCGGAGGTCTTACAGTCCGACTTGCTCGTCGAGTCCTGGACCAACGGCCCGGGGACTCTGGACTCGGAATGTTCGAGAAACTTTCAGTGAGTATAAAGTTTGGGGCCTCATATCTATATGTACTCAAATTTCCATTTTAAATTTAGCCAATTTTCGCACAATTATTTAAATAATGCTCTTTCTAATATTATTAAAATAATTACGTCAAAGATCCGAGTTTTCGTTGCTTTTTTTTTTGTAAGAAATGTAAAAGTGGCATAAATTTTCTGTTTAATAGCAATATGTTTTTTTATGTATCGTCACTGTAGTTTTTATTATGCGACAATCTTTTTCAAATAAAAAAAAGAATATGAATATGTTATAAAGTCTTTTTGTTTCTATCCTAAAGATATCTCCTACGACACTGACTCACATCTTCAGGAAATCAGAAAAACAGACTCTGTTGTATCTGTCCAGTAGGAAATGTTATTTCATTTGTCTTGAAATCCATTGATGGATTTTATTAATTTAAAATTCCTTTATGATATAGAGCTCTCTAGCCAACTTAGTTTAGAGTGAGAGTGTGCTTTGCAATTTAATGAAATAATTGATTTTGTTTTCAGAGTCCGTAATATAGATCGTCTCAAATTCCCGATCGCCAAGATGTCGTTCACGTCCCACATGGACCACTCCAAGTGGACGGTGGCTGTTGCTCACAAGATGCACAACAGCCAAGACACCAAGGTCGCCGACTACTGGGTCTGTGTGGGCGATATCAACAGGGCGGTGAGTTTTATTGGAAATATGTTTTGGTTTTAACTAAATACTCCCTGAGATTTTTACACATATAATTTAATCGTCGTTGTTGGTCAGCGGTAGCAAACCTGCGTTCAACGCCACAGGTTGCGTGTTCGATTCCCGCTTGAAGCATATATTTGTATGCAGGCCATGCAGGCATATTTTCCGGTCTGGGTGTATTTGTTCTTGTCTTTGTATGTGTTTCCGGACCTCCGACACAGAATATCACAATCGTACTGGGGGCCCTTGGGTGTGTAAAAAAATCCAAAAATAAAAAAAAACACCGATGACAACTCCTCTTACTCATTTCTCACTTGATCTATTATTATTATTATTTTCATTTTTGTTATTTTTTGCCAAGTTTTTGAAATTCAACCATAATTAATAATAGGAATTAAAAAATTCCAAAATATTTTCTCTTTATAGTATCTTTTTTTTTACTCTTTTACCGATAACACACAGAATCGTAAATTGGTTAAGAAACATAGAAAAAGGTATTAAACTATTGTTTCTTTGCCAATCTTATATCAGAAATCACATCAAATATAAATTGTTTGAAGTCATATGTTTTAGGCGCGCTTATTTTTTTTTGACACCATGAAGTTTTGCTTAGTTTAAAGAGAGAGAGAGAGAACATAATTACACACACACACTCACACACCCTCACATATTGTTTTGTATATAAATAATTATTTCGAACACAGAAATTTTTTAAAAAATTATCTAATCGTTGCAGTTACCACAAGAATCCCGTGGCGGTGGAACAGTTTGTACTTCGGGACCAATATTATGGGGTAATTTTGCGCATCTCATCGAATCCGTGCAATCTTGCAACTGATCATATAATTAAGATTTTATATAAGTATAGGTAACTGTGATGTATAGATAAGGCTGTGTTTTTCATGAGAGATTTCAAATAAATGCAAGATCTTGCAATTTATACTACAGTTTTTTCGATGCAGACTGGGTCATAAAACGTGATAGCGAAATACTCGCAGTATTTCCGTCCCTCTCGCACTCATGGGTCTTACAGGCGAGCGTAGTGCTGCGCATTATTGCTATCGATCCGTATATAATTGTTTTCATTATTGGAGTAATAATATGAAATAATATATATATTTATGAAATAGGAATATAATAATACTTAGATACTTATAACTAAAATTACGTCAAAATTCTATATCGGAATTTCGTTTACTGCAGGACCCACCCAATTATATACCATATGTCTATCATCTCCGGTGTGGCGCAGTTTCTATTTCACTTCAAGCGTCTTGTGTAAAATGGGATTATAGAAATAGTATTTATAATAAATATACTATAGTATTTTCGATCACATATTTTGACAACAACCACACCTACTATATATATACAAATTGTTCAAATCATTATTTTTTTAATCACAAGACTACACCTATTAATATAATATAAAATCAACTCGACAAGAAATTTTTGTACAGCGTATGTAATATAGTTATTAAGTTTAATAATAAGGACGTCTCAAATAAACTAAATATAAGAACACGATGTTTCATAGGTACCGTTGATAAATAAATAATTTTAAACCATAAACTATATGTTTTTATTTCGCACATAAATTTTTTCACAATTTTATTGATGTAGTAAAAGAATATTCTTGCCATATTTTGTTTGTTAAAATTCATGAATAATATAGGTTTTATTTTATTTTTTATATTATATGTAATAAGAAAATGTCAGTTCGATAAATCCGGATGGGGATATATAAATATACACTGCAGAAATAATGACAACCGTCCTATAGATTGGTAACTATTTTTTTTTACATTTTAGGAAATATTTTAACTTACTGTGCCCGTAGTCCCGCTCGCATGATCTACATAGTTATTTTGCTTAGATTATTGCGCGAAATAGTAATTAAGAATTCTTTTTCATATTTCCCTTTATAAAAGCTATGTCTATTTGTAATTCCCGTCAAAATCGGTGTAACCATATTGTTATTTATTTAACGTATAATATACTTTTACACTACTGATACTGGTACTATACTTCGACAATACAGTACTCAATGTGCTGGAAGAGAGTGAAGATTTAAAGAATGGAGAGTGAATGACTTATGTCATGCACTACGCAAACTTCGCATACTTTATTACACTTTGAACAGATAACTAATCAACTAGTGAATTGTATCCAATATGTATCATTATCAGCCTCTTCTTGAGGAAACTATATACCATATGCCTTTTCTGCCAGTGGCATCTCGACCTTCCAAAATAGGCGTGTCACGGGTCGCTATCCATTGTTGCCTTTGTCACGAGCGTCATCTCCCGTGACATGCTAGTTTCAAACAAAAAAATAATTTTCCAAATCTGTTTATAAATAGTGGGGCTCTGAGGTAACAAAGAACACAAAATATATAAAAATACAATTGTATTGTAAAACTCCTCTTTTTGAAGTCGGTTGAAATGTTTTCAGGTGGTACATATACAAACCGCCGACAGATGTGGTACCATTTTTCTACTTAGGTCTGAATTTCTCGTACCTAACTCCACACTCTCCAGGCAGATGGGAGCCCTCGGATAAATATATTACATCCAACTCAATGCTGCAGCACACTCTTGCACCAATATTCAGGGTATGATCGAAATCTGATTTCATTATTTTTCAAACGATATCAACGCCCTTGGTTACTGATTTAGTTGTAAACGTTTTGAAATAAAATAACAGTTTAACGTATATTGAGGGATGAATATTGAATATACATACATAAATATCCCAAAAGAACTTTCATTTCATCAATTATTTTTCATTTCCTTTGTAACGAAAATGAAGATCAATTTTTTTTTTTTTTTTTTTTTTTTTTTTTATGTTAGAAGTTGGCAAACAAGCATACGGCCCACCTGATGGTAAGTGGCTGCCGTAGCCTATGAGCGCTTGCAGCACCATTAGTAGGTGCCACTCGCGCGTTGCCCACCTCGAGATATTAGTTCTTAAATCTCGTTCGCCCAGTAATTTCACTAGCGTACAATGCCCTTCAAACTGAACACAGTAGTGCCTAAGCACTACTATTTTACGGCAGAATATTGGACACTGCGGTGGTACCTACCTAGCCGGCCTCTTGCAACAAAAAGACCTACCACCAGTGTGACTGATTGCACTGGTGGAATAATCTCTGCTGTGACAGAGGTTATCCCAACAGCGGGCGATGGGGTCGTCACATCCCGACGCCTTAAAATTATTTCAGTTGGCTAATACTATTATTATTTACCAATTCTTTCTACAAGCTTGCTACCCTTTGCGTACGTTTGGATTTATATAAATCTACGACGTAAAGGTTTCTTTCAGTTCTCAAATTATTTTTGTATTTTAATTTTAATTAATAAAAGTTCGATTTTCAAAAATTATTTTATTCATATCTGTCAATGAAACTCAATTTTTAAAGTGAAACTTCTATAGAATCGTTGTGATTTGAAATCGTGCAACGGAAAAACGACAGCTAAGAGACACAAATACAAAAATGTATAGGAATGAATGAGACAGAAATATATATACTATTTTATATTATCGGTCTCTCCTCTTTGCGCCATGCTTTAGTGAGCCAAAGCGAGAGAGCAAATGTCGGTGTGTATGTATATATATATATATATATAGGTATGCGACTGCGTATTACAGCTTTTTAGTAAGGAGTCAGCGTGGTGTGTTATTATTTAACAGTGTTTGTGAATATTTTTAAATCTTGTTGCATATATTCATCTCATTCTTCTTTTGTCGATTTACTAAAGTTTCACTTCTATCGTGTGTGAATCGCACACACACCTTTTTTAATAGCTGGTATAGTTCCTTAAATTTAAGTTGAACCATAATGGCCGCTTCTGCGCAGGTACAATAATGGACAAAAATGTTAGACAAAAATATTGGTTTCGTCTTATTTAAATCGGTTCTTTATAAAGTATTAAATTAAGTATATAATATAGTTATTATTTCTTCTAAATTCAATTAATTATTTATTTATTATCGTTATTAATTACTTAAATATAATAAAACAAATAAATAGTATAGAAAAAGATATCTATTAATATAAAAAGTTAATGTACATTATTAATAATGAGACAGACTTCTTCGTATCTTCCGCAGTTTTATTCAGAGAAATAGTTATATTATTTTCTTTTAAAAAATAACTATAAACGTCAAATAACATCTTTCTCTCCCGTCTCCTTAAACTTGATTGTGGTCGAGGCATTATCATGGAATAAATGTTAACACACTTGACAAAAATAATTTATATTTTAATTTAATTTTTAATAATTTATTTTTAAAGAACTAAAACTACCGTGAGCGAGTGTACTAAACGCGGCCCACTTCATACCGCATACGGTTGAGACCCAAAAACGTGTTACTGCGCATGGTTCAACTTACATTTAACAGACTATATATATATAAATTAGCCCTACTTCAATTGTTCCAAGCGGAGGTACTTACTGCCCTTATTAAATGCGAATCAATTTATAGTATTTTTATTAATATTACAGCCAACATATGTTGATTATTTAGCATTGGCAATGTATGATGAGCACGAAAGAGACGTCGATTTTGCGGGTTCAAAGTCTCGTGGTATTCTTATGGCTGATGAAGTGGGCGGTGTTTGGATATATCACACCGTGCCCGGCCTTATTAACTTAAATAGTAAGAATTTGTGTTTGTGTATTTAGTACCGGAAATATTAATATTTAATGAGACATTAATAGGTACCTACTATTAAATAATTAAACTTAACTTCTCCTTATCTGTCTGACCGATAAAATTCTTTTCATTTTCTTTTCGTTTTTTTCATTCATTTATAGGTTATATTTTGTTAGATACCTAAACAAGTTTCATTTTTATATGACTTTTCTCTTTCAAGAGGATCGTCCATCTTTTCCTGATAATGAAGGTTCAAATGGTCACCTGCTGATGTGCCTGTCTCTAGACTTGGAAACAGTTAATGAAATATTTAGAAATATGAGATTTGTTTATCCTAAACTCACATATCTAAAGATACCAGATAGATTACAACATTTGTTGCCGGGATGGAACACTACGAATAAATTATTAACAACGTAAGTTAAAAGGTGTGCTAGACTGCCTATTATTTTCCATAGATTCTAGAAACTAGACGATAAGTATGGAAACATTCATAAAGCAGAAGAGGTTTTATCAAAGAATGCCACCGACTACGAAGTTTTGCCTCTTGCATCCAGCGACTCCCACCGACTTTTTTCATGTCGTCTGTCCACGTAGTAGGTTTGGCGACGCTCTCGTGGGCAAGCGCCAGGGCCTCGCGGTTAAATGCTTTAGCGATCTCGCGACGTCCCACTATGGCGCTAGATGCGACCTTGGGGTTTTAGTGGGTAGGGGACTCCGAGTCCACACACCTCCGGCGCCATTGTGCCCATCCCGGCGCTCGAGTGCGTAACTGCATTTCTCCAACTAAAAAAAAAAGGCCTGGCGACGCTGTCTTTCCTACTTAACATTATGTGAAAGTTTGTGAGGATGGATAGATGTTTTTACTTTTTACGCAAACACTACTAAACGGTTTTGAATGAAATTTAGTACACAGATAGCTGGATTAATGGATTTATAATAATTAATAAATTAATCTATGCAAAATGTATGTTCCCGTTGGATTATCAATAAACACTTGAAAGCCATAAATATCTTATAGTATACGGAATTGAGAAATAGCTTTATGATTAAATATTAAAGATATTTAATTTAAAAATAGGTATTTTTTTACAGTAATAAATTGAGTACTTTTAAACTTAAGACAAGCGATGAATCTCTGGTTATAGAAGTTCTAGCTAAACCTCCTGGCAATAAGCGATCCTTATATACAAAATTTGCTAAGAATAAAAATATTGTATTGGATGTTTATGGGCAAAAAGGAGGCAAGTACTTGACGTCGATTTGTAGGCAGAAATATAGGTAAATATGGAATACATTGATTTATTTCGTAGAATTAGTTTTAAATTCTGTTATGAATGTTTCACATTTTGGTCAATTTCAACCAAGTGAACCAATTTGTAAAAGTGGGAGGTTCTCAATTAGATTGCATCTTTTAAAGTTTGTTATCACCGAACTCCGTCATTTATAAATCAATTTCAGTTTTTGTTTATTTAAAAGGGTCCAGATGTGTCCCATTCAAATTTTGTGACATTTTGATATAGGACTACCGGAAAAGGAACTCAAAACTCAACGGAACTAAAAAGACTCCGCATATAAACAGATAAATCCATTAAAGTATTACACCTTTATTAAATTAACGGTTACTATGTCTAGATTGTATTTTAGTTTCTATAAGTACCTACTTTGGGCGCATGAATGTAGTTTTTTTATATAGTCAAATTTTTCTAATTACCAATAATGATCTTTGAATAAATGGATATTTCAAATTAAATAATTTTTTACCCATTGCAGTGTCCGTCATATCCCCAGCATATCTCTAAAATTTCCAGATAGTGTTTTATATATTAACAATCAGACGGACAGAATGAAATTCGCAGTAAGCACAGCGGCCAACTGGCAGAAACACGGCCAAGGGGCCCCTCAATACTGGACTTGTATTAGTAATCTAGATAAAGATGATGTATCTGGAATGGGAGGAGATATGTTGTGTGTCTATAACTATATGGTTTGGCTTGCCTTCGACAATTTTAAGGTGAAGGAACCCGAATGTTAGAATTAAACAACTACATAGTTATATTTGACGTTTGCTTTAAATGTGCTTTGTTATGAATGCTGCAGTTGATGCTGTGTGTAATAAATCTCATATTCATATATTCTACGGTTATGAGAAGGGGAAATATCAGAAAGTGATTTTTCGAAAACCTGCCTTTCGGTTATTCATACGTTAAATTCCAATTTGCGACCTGAGTTACCATTTACTCTTATGGCAATTCAAATGACGATGAAAAATATAACAAAAACTGAGTTGACGATGTTGTGGCGCAGCGGTAGCGAACCTGCCTTAAACGCCACAGGTCGCGGGTTCGATTCCCGCTCGGAGCATAATATGTTTGTATTGACCATGCAAGCATATTTTCCGGTCTGGGTGTATTTGTCCTTGTCATTGTGAACGTATCCGGACCCCCGACACAGGATATTACTATCCTAATGGGGGCCGTTGAGTGTGCAGCGTTTATTTATTATTTATTTATTATTTCGTATCATGATGACATATACATCATAATTACGTCTTGTTGATATAAAAATTTTAATCGATGTACTGTCAAAATTGTACAGATTTGTTAAATAAAAGTTAATGGTAAGCCCGCTGTGCTATATAAATAACTGTCGTCTATTTTTTTAATGAAAGGAAATAAAAGAACATTTATTTTAGAAATGGTTTTAATATACCACACAAACATTATTTACATCAGTGTTTATCGTTGTTCATGCTGATAGTTCTACCAACAACAGGCGCATACGTCTATCTACGATAAGTTACGAAACCTTATATATATTATGTAACTATATAAAATGGCTTCACTGGACTAACAAGCAATGAAACTTCCATTTAATACAAAACGTAGAACGGCAAAGCGCGAACTATAAAAAATATATCGAAAAACTAAATCGTTGTTAGTGAAATTCGTTTCGTGATGTCCATCACCATCGTTACCAAATTTATCGATTAGTACCTACTTAGATTTAACAATTAAAATTTTTCAGTACTGAACTTGGTACTACATCTACTATCCCGTGCCTTATAAGGGATAAGCAGGTCGTGAAATGTAAATCTTAGTTTATTAAAAAAAAAACGATATTAAATATTAAACATATTAAATTCCATTTCAATAGGTTTAAAAGTTATCAGCAATTTTCTATCTGATCTTCGATGTCTTTAAATTTTATTATTTCATCGAGTTTTTACTCATAATATTTGTTCTGTAAGATATTTATAAACCCTAATGAAATAAGTACGTAATATGTTTAATTGTCAAGTTATTATATATTAGTTGTGATTTAATTTTGTATATTTAAAAATTCTTTGGATATATTTTATTTGTGTATAAAAATACGAAAGACAATTACTGTTAAAGCATTCGTTGATTATACTCGTACAATAGAATTAAATATTAATATAATGTATGTAACTTAATAATAGTATTTTCTGATAAAAGAATTTCGAAAAGCAAATCAATACAGACACTAATCTAATTAATATATCTATTTACATGTAGTATAATTTTTAATGACTGAATGATTAGACATGAAATTTTTAAAACATACACCAGAAATAGAAAAGTTAATGTGTTACTCTCAATGAGGGCATTCTCGTGAACCAAGTATCTTGCTTAATCTTTAAATAGTATGAGTCGCGTGGTGAAGGGCTCGTCAGTGCTTCTTCTAGGACCTTCAAGGCACTGGTAGGGAGAACTTTAGCGCTGTACTCGGCCGCTTCTCCGGGCATTGTAACAGCACATGTCGCCGTGGATGAGCTCACGTCGGAACTTGGGGTTTCTGGTCGACTGGTTGAAAAATATTATGTTGTTTAATTTTGTCATATTGATAATTAAATTTAATGATATTCGCTTGGGTGGGGGGCCATAGCTTTTGAAGGTATGTGTGTCTTACATATTACAATATAAAAGGTATTATGTTACAATAAAATAACAAAATATGAGATGTTGCGGCCGGTACTTTTAACTGATTTCAAAAAGTAGAGGTAAGTTACGAATACTTCCTAGCTGGCCCCATGCACATTTTGTAGTAAACTGATGAAGGACTCTGGAGATTTAGAAAAGAACTCTAAAAATATAAGAGCAATTGCGTACCATCGATTTAGAGCTTAAATTAAATTTCAAGTATAGTTGTTTTGTTGGAATAGTTACCTCGAGGGCTGGCTAGGTAGTGTAAGCTGTACGGGAGGCGCGTATATTTCTGAAGCAGACAGATCCGGCGCATGCAGTAAGACCACGTGAAGTCTGCGCGCGCGTAATGAAGCTCGAAGCGCTCGCGCTGCGCCCCAAGTACCCCATCTCACTGCCGCAGCTCCCGCGCTACCCTCACTGGGATCATTCTCAACCCGGGATAGACTTTCGCAAGCGGTATCTGATGTCAATCCTAAAGAAATATCGGGATTACTTAGTGGTTCATTTTAGATATATACCGTGGTTTCGCATTAAATTTTTTCTACACCTAGCTAATGTATTCACGGTTCCGAATTTGAGGAACACTTTTTAAGTTAAGTTGGTAACAACTCAAGTTTCAGACTAACAAACTATAAAATTTGACTCTAATTGTAAATAGGTATAGAATCATTGGACCATAAACTTCTAAAATTTCATTAAACAAACTGTAATATCGTCGTGTACCTGAGCTATACATTGGTCGGCAAATTTATTTTAATTAGTTCATATATGTAATTATAATACTAGTATTTACCAATATAAAACAGTCGTCCGGCGTATGGATGATCCGACGCAGCAGCAGCGAGCAGTGGTGAGAATGTTCTAGCAACACGCAATGCACCAAGCACGTTGCTCCGTAACGCACTCTCCCAACACGAAGCTCCACCGCGTCCACTGCTGCCCGCCGTGTTGATAACAGCCCATACTCCTAGAAACAGTGTTTATATTACGAGCATTGTGGCGCTCGTACTTTTTATGACGGGTAGGAAATCTGTTACCATGGTCTCATGGGAAGGAGAATCGGGCTATAACAACAGCTGTGGTAGTAGGTATCGTCTTGATGGAATGGAATGAAATGGAAGGGTTGGATTCTTGTATTTGTGTATTTTGGGACTTGGGATATAACTGTCCCGTTGAATGTGTAGCGTTAATTACGGCAGTGCCAGCCAATTCGAGCAAAAAGCGGCACAATGGCAGTACTATGTCCTTAATTCTCGAAGAACTTCGTTGTGGATAAAGCTATAAGCCTGAGTTTTCAGTAACCGAGCAGGCATTATATAAACACGGCGTATTCAGTATTCATTGTATTCAGGCGTAGTTATACATGAGATCTCACCACTTTTTGTAGTAGAAGAACTGCTTTGCGAGACTGGCAATTTTTTACATTTTATGTTTTTATGGGATTAAGTAATTCATAATAAAGTTACTTTCAAAATAGGGGCTTCTACACAATGTTAGTAGTATGTCATAGATAATTGTATAATAAAGTCATTACTTATTAGATGTTCGTCGTGGCGCAGCAGTAGTGAAGTTGCTGTAGCGTTTTTAGTAACGGATTAGATTCCTGATCGAGACAGATGTTTATATTGACCGTACAAACATGTGTCCCGTTCTGCGTGGTTTGTGAGTACACACTCAGCCCCAGTCAAGACTCACGGATATTAATCGGCTTCGATTAATATGATATATGTTGAGTGTGTCTTATAAAAACTAAACTTAAACGCTGTGTACCTATAGAGTTTTTTTTAAATAATTCTCGCTAATTATTCGACGTAAGACGTCATTAAATAAATGAGTAGATGTAGGTGCTGTAAGTACATTCACATACATATTTGATAAGAAGTAAACAAAACAAAACCTATTATAATTGGCTCGAACAGAGCGCCATCTGTTGGTAAACATTTGTATTAATTGCTTGAACGATGAGTCGTAGTTAACGCTACCGCTTGAATACGTCCTGCTGCGCCTTGTTAGTCATCGTATGACGTAACTCTTACACTACTCGGTAGATGGCACTTCCAATCGGATAAAGTAACTATTATAATTAACTATATTTTAAATGAAACATAAATCTATGCTTTATTAAAACTAAAAATTAATGTTTATATTAAAATAAAATGTTTATCTTTTATTATATGGTCTTAATTTTCACTCATCATTGACAAGCACTGCTGGTGTAGTGGTATCATGCAAGATTCCCATTCTTGCGACCCGGGTTCGATTCCCGGGCAGTGCATCATGTTTTGTTAAAATACATTTTTTTATAGATTTATCTTTATTTTTATCATGCGATGACGGTTTACAAACAAACGGTCCGCTTGACCGTAAGCAGGCACAGCAAACAATGAATGCTTGAGTTACTTGATGTATCACGAAATATGCGCATAGGAAAAGCATGAGAAGGGAGAAAAAAAAGGGAACGCAACAATACTGGTACTTTGTGCCGATTTTCTTTGAGTAACTCCCCTGTCAAGCCGGCATATTTGGCTGGCTTTATTACTACACACATTAATTAAAAAACTCAACTTAGCTTCTGTTTAATTTTTATCATTGTTATTCAAGAGTCTTGGTTCGTAATACTTATAACGTAACATAATATTACTTTACCATGTTCACCGGCTGGTAGATGCTGTGCTGTTGCCCTTGCCGCTTCTTCTAGCAAATCTTCTCTTGCTACATCTAGTTCCAGTGTCGCCAGCCTCGGAGGTGGTTGGTCCTCGGGCGTGGCAGCCACATGTGCCTGCAACCAGGATTCAGCCAAACGGGCGCCCAAACCGCCTTGACGACAACCAGCTATGACACGCCATCCTTTATCGCTTAAGTAAGTTGCTATCTGTGAAATGAAATAAGATAAGAATAAATCTTCCCGGCGTCGGGATGTGACGACCCCATCGCCCGCTGTTGGGATAACCTCTGTCATAGCAGAGATTATCCCTCCAGTACAATCAGTCACACTGGTGGTAGGTCTTTTGTTGCAAGAGGATGTCTAGGTAGATGTCAAATATTCTGCCGCCTTTGTAGTGCTTAGGCATTATTGTGTTCCGGTTTGAAGAGTACTGTAGTCTAGTGAAATTACTGGGCAGAGGAGATTTAAGAACCAATATCTCGAGGTAGGCAATTGTGAGTGGCATCTACTAATGGTGCTCATAGGCTACGGCAACCACTTACCATCAGGTGGGCCGTATGCTTGTTTGCCAAGCCAAAGTCCAATAAAATCGAGCCATTTTAGGAAGAACTTCATAAGTTTTTAAAATTAGTATACATAAAATCGAATCCTGTATAAAAGGTCAGAGACCCGGCCATGAAAAAGGGACAAGTCAAAGTCTAGTTAAATTAGACTCCGTCCTTAGAGGGCCTGAGATACTAGAACTACTAATGCGATACAAGTCCTTAAACCCGTTACATACACACATTTTCTTGTCTTCTATCTATTGTAAAATAATAACGGCACACACACTCACAAACGACATTTTCCTACCTGAAGCCCAAGCGCAGAGTCCACAGAAGTAACAAGTACGGTCTTTGCGCTGTCCACTGGCAGCACTTCGGCCACCCGCACTTTTCTCAGTAGGTAGAGAAGCAACGCTCCCACGATGGAGCAGAGCGCTGCTAACTGCAGACCCAGGGACAACCACGTGAGGGGATCCATCTTACAATGAGTGCATTGTTTGAATTATTATCTGGAAAAGAATAAATAAGAGACATTTAATATACAAACTATAGATTTATACTATTTTATACTAAAATTATAAAATTAGACTATTTAATATATTTAAAAAAGTAAGTTACTTAAGTTTACGTACAGTAATAAATACTTAATTTTTCGATTTTGAAGTTTTGTTCTATAGATTAAAATAGTAATGAAGCACCACTACAGTATGTCCTGCAAAAAATGTTAGAACCTAGTTCATAAGCGACGAAATTAAACAACACCCGAATTAATACTTAGTTTTGGAGACTGTTAACGAAATCACAAAGATTATAAATATTTAATGTAAGTATAAAACCTTCCTTCCTTTTCAAACTAAATCAATTTTAAATATTCGGATAATTAGTTACAACTTTTTTTACTAAACTAAAAGGAACCTTACCCAGAATAGTGAGTTCCGCTATTGAGCCAACACAGTATAGATAATATTGCTTGTCCACTAGCTTAGAATTCTATTGTTTAATTAGATCGATTGATTGTTTGTCAATAGCTCTGTGATGTGTTCAAACAGTTTAGTAAACAAATCGCATAAAGACCGCTTGTAATCGTGACGTATTGATTTCATACAATGCAGTTCTCATACACTATGCAAAGGAATTCGCACCTCTTTGTTAGTCTTTGTTTATAGTTGTTTAAATAATTGAATATCTCGGATAGAGTTGAGACTGTGTGAACCTATCAGTTTGTCTGTACTATTTTACAGAGCTAAAGACTAATAATTATTGTCTTTTTATAGCGTTTATTTTTATTATTTATTTTCAGAATAAAACTCCGTCATCAATAATTATAAATATACAAAGTTGATGTTTTATAGTTATGATTAGAATCTATGATATGACATTGTTTAAATATTAAACATGTTGCTTATAAAGTTTGAGGTTTCTTTATTCAATGAGTGAGACAAAACCAAGTTATTTTATTAGAGATTTACATGATAATGTTAAATTCTAGATGTTTTTATAAAATTTTTTATTTATATTTTTACGATACCGATGAAACGGTTGCGGTGAAATTTGTTTGGAAAATTAAATACTTTTAACTTTCGATACTTGCGTCTTTATGTATAGCATAGAGTGTTTTAATTTCAAAAGTATACAACGACAAAGAGGTTTTAGTCAATTAGTGGGCAATTCTTAAAACTAAAAACTCTTCAAAACTAAATCCGTGTGAAATCGCGAGATACGCGAGTCTTCCATATACAGATGACAAAATTGTAGTAAAACGTAACAATAAATAGGTAATCGTGATACTAAGTTTTTGTTTTTCAATCTATTTATTTTTTTATTCAATTATATGATAAGGAGGAGCGGTTACTAGAAGTGTCTCATAGTGCATTAATTTTAACAAAAAAAAGCTGTACATATTATGATATCATCTCGTAACAATTACAGGAGCCTCGCGTATGAAACATCGACAATAAGTATTATTACTACCAATGATATTAAAATGGCCGCTTGTTTCTTAATAAAGCAATACTCATTATGAGATATTAATAACAAGGAAATAACGAATTGTATCATTTATGTGTCTGTTGTGTAATATCCCAAACAATCAAGTACATAGCGACATTGTTGTTGATACAAACAAAACTCAAATAGCGGTTGTTTATCTTTGCTTTTCCGACTAAAGCAAACAAAGGAACAACCATTGGACGCCTGCAGGGTTGTAAATACTTTACGATATTTGATTTTGACGTATTACGTAGGACTGAAAAGATGACGTCATGACAGTAATATACTATTTCAACCGCTAGCTTAGAAGCGGCTTCACCCGCGTGTAAAACACATTTTTTTTATTATGTTAGAAGTTGGCAAACAAGCATACGGCCCACCTGATGGTAAGTGGTTGCCGGAGCCTATGAACGCGCGCAGCACCATTAGTATGTGCCACACACGCGTTGCCAACCTCGAGATATTAGTTCTTAAATCTCGCCCACCCAGTAATGTCACTAGCGTACAGTGCCCTTCAGATACTGCTTTGGTACCTACCTAGCCGGTCTCTTGCAACAAAAGACCTACCACCAGTGTGACTGATTGCACTGGTGGAATAATCTCTGCTGTGACAGAGGTTATTCCAACAGCGGGCGATGGGGTCGTCACATCCCGACGCCGGAAAAACTGTAATAAACCTTACATATTTCTGTTATTTTACCCTTGAGTGTAAAACTTTTACAAACTTTGAATATAATATTTATTTATATCGAATCAACAGCATAATCAAATAGCATCGAGCCGAGACTTCGTACAACTTGAATAACTATAGTTAGTGAAACTTTTTTATTAGAATAAAATGATTGGTTCCCTATAGAAACTTTTATATCCTATTTCCTAAACTAGTTCAAGTTTTGTTTCCGCGTCCTTCAAAGTACAATTTATTCGCCAAGTCAATCGCGGAATGCATAAATCATAAAGGTATACAAATTAATAGGCCTAAAATGTTTTGCATGGCCCTTTTCAAATATTAGATTCTTAAATGATAAGACTTGATAACTTGATAATTTTACAAAGATAGAATTTTTAGGAAATAGAAACAACAAACAGACATGAACTTGCGATGAAAAATCGAAAGTATAAAATGCCATAAAATAAGTAGCGTCGTTTATAGCTTATATAAAACGTTTTCTAGAATGATGACTGTTCTAAGAAAGGCATAATAATAAAATCGAGAGTATGATTTGTAATAATCTAGAAATCTGTATTCAGTAAAAATTTGTTATCGATTTCTAAGCCAATAAAAGAATAACCAATTTTTTCTGTTTGTTCCTGTTGATTACCGAAATGATAAAATCGATTTCGGCGGAATTATCTGATATAGCTTATGTTACAAAAATTAAATAGCCTTAATAACTACCTATACTCTTATTTTACAAAAAATAATTACGGTATCCGTTAGTAAAAAATTAAACAAAAATGTAACAAAAATGGAACACGCGAGCGTAGCCGCAGGTACAGCTAGTCGTCAAATATATACCGATATTTCTTTATTCGCAGAGTGCTCTTCATTATTAACGGAGCGTTATCTAAAAATAAAATCTACTATATTTGAATACCCGCTGCGAAACAAAATAAAAATGTAAAGTACCAGCACTCTCTCGGCAGCATTAAAACGAAACAAAACGACTTTGCGGTTTCATGAGCGCCAGCAACTTACAATAGCTTTTCCTTACATTTGATTTCAATGCCGATAAACGATTTCGGTCTCTATTTCTGTGGCTTGAGAATTACGAAAATACAAATGATTCTAGACTATTACTTAAAAATTATGCGAACAAATGCCGGTTACAAAATACTATGTTAAAAATATAATCTTTTTTTCTACCCAGAATTTTACCAGTAGATACGTACCTGCCATTAGTCTAATTCAGATTTGACTGATTGCTGGTTTTACACAGAGCAATTTTGTCAACATTTTTGTCATCCATGTTTCTTGAGCGAGCTAGAATTTTTATAGATAAAACCAAATTACCTGCTAAGAATTAACGGCTATTATCCGATGTGGCTAACGGAAATAAAGATGAAAGTTTAAGACCGGATTTACGCCCTGCTGTTAAAGCTGGGAAAGTGTTTTCGAGAGTGAGCTCAAATCGAGACAGAATTCGAATCGAGATAGGACGAGATCTGCCTGCAGTCGTATCTACGATACAAAATAGCTGTAGACTACTTTTTGGGAGACGTAGCAAAAAGTGGACGTATTGAAACGAACGATTGACACGACAGAGTAGGGTTTTGGATATATTATTAAATGTAATTAAAGGATATAAACTTCTTAATTGTTCTGAAAAACTAACAAAAATTTAAAATAGAGTATCAATAAATCTTATAACACAAATCTTAAACTCAATAGAAAAAAAGATTAATACAGTTATTATGTTCGATTTTTTTCTTAATTAATTATAAAAGAATCGCTTATTCATAATAATTTATATCCTTGGAATGCTTAAGTTTAATTAAAAATGAATATGAAATGACAATTTAATTAAATCTTACAAGCGATGTCCCACAAATGAATAGCTGTATGGCAATGAGTTTCATAACACAATCCAAGTGATTACCGCTTGGACTTCCGTTGAGTAAAATACATACACATTGCTATTATTAGATACAGTGTGCCTCTCTACACATTAAAGTTGAATATAAAATCGTGTGACATATGAATGTTTATCATCGAATATTTAAAACCAGTTTCTAATGTCGTGAATCATCAGTCCACACAATTTATATCATTTAAGTGTTATGAATTATTCTTATGTTCATAAGAAAAAATTATGAATATTATAAACTTAATTCATTTTTAGATATTTTTATTTGTTTATCGAACAAAACGTATAATAGCGTATAAGCTATTCGATTTATAATTAATACCTAATAACGATTTTATTTTCTATTTGGAACTACAACGGAAAAATGGTAGGGCTGTGCCGACATAAAGAAGAGGACATACACGGGAAGAGTTTGGATCTCCGGCACTCACACTCGTAGAACGAAACGCAACCGTACGTAAGCTGCTAGCTGCTACTTGGCGCCGAAATTCTACGTAAAGGTGTTCCTTGCATATTACCTCTTAAAACAGCACAACTTTTATAAAGCGTTCGCAATTACAATACACAATCAATAAATTATGATAATAGTGTTAAATATCGTATAATTTTACAAAAAAACATAACACTTTAAGCTTAATTACCTCGGATCTCTAACATTACGTGATGCGACGATTTCGTGATAAAAACGTGGGTAAGATCTTATTGTTCATTGTTTATGTTATCTTTGTTTGAATGAGGAAGTTCATGGTCATATTTATGCCTTACTTTACGAATTTTCTTGTTATCATTGTAATACTACTACTGTATATAGTCTATCTATTACAAATAAAAAACTGGAAGTGTCTGTTTGTAATTCCAAATGAACAGCTTCTCACTAAATGCATATGAAATTATATACGGTATTTACATAAAAAATCGTTGTCGGTTTTCGTCTATTAGTCTGTTTATTTGTTCTAGCTAATCTCTGAAATGGCTGGACCGATTTTTACGGAACTTTCACTTGCCGACAGAAGTTGTTATATAAAAGTACTCATTGCACCTTTATTTTAAAAAAATTGAATTAGGGTTCCGTGCAGTAAAGATAAATTGGTACATCACACGAACGGAGGAACGGCGCAGCTATAATATAATAAACTATCGGCCCGCTCCGGCTTCGCACGGGTATAATAAATTCGCACGGGTGTAATATATAGCCTATGTCATTCACTGAAAAATGATTAAAATCGATCCAGTAGTTTTGATTTATTCATTACTACCCGTGGCCCGCACGCGTTAAATGTAATTATTTACGACATCACATTAGAAACCTCAAAAATTATTTTATTTTCTCCACTATTTTTATACATATAAACCTTCCTTTTCAATCACTCTACCTATTAAAAAAACCGCATCAAAATCCGTTGCGTAGTTTTAAAGATCTAAGCATACAAAGGGACAGAGAAAGCGACTTTGTTTTATACTATGTAGTGATATGTAAGTTTAGTTTATATGGTACTTACGCAAAAAGGCTTTCCATACAAAAAGCTTGTTGCGTGTACTAACACATAGTATTTTCAATTTCCATCACCAAAAAATTTAAGTTCTAGTGATATTATTCGAATACGAACTACATAAGCTATCTATAAATTTGTCTTATGGAATTAATACATAAATACGTTAACGCGAGTGAACACGCGGGCACTGTACAAAATACGTGGTATTTAAATGAATTTTAGTTTCAAGGATATCAAGATAATAATGATAAGTTTATTTTTGAACTAAAAATATTACGTGACTAAAATGAAACAGAATTCATAAGTTAGGTTGAAATCTCATGTTGTATTTAGATATTCTAATGGATTCAAAAACATTGTTATCAATATAAAAATACAATACTATCGTTTACTTTGATCTATCTAAATTCCTTTCGAAATTTAGGCTAAATTCCCTGTAGGCTAAATTAATAATCTTGTGAAAATCGTAAATCTATCTTAAATAAGCCCCTTATGCACGAAAATCTTTGCGATATATATTATTGCAACGGCCTTGTTTCAGCGGAAGACCACGGTTAGCGTTGAAGTCTGGAATGGATGCATCCGATAATCTAATGCATACAACAACAAATATTTGAAATTCAAAATAGATTTTCTAATTGGACAGTGTACATCGTTTCACTTTAATTAAATACTTTTAATAAGCAAGCTTTTATACTAGATTTTAAAAAAGATGGTTGCGCAATGGAGAAAACATTTAGCTTTGAGCTGCATTTTTTCTTACGTATGTCGTGTTGTATTAAATCAGGTAGTAACTGACACCATTAATAGGCGTAGCTAAGAAGTTGAAGCCTTGTTCTGTCTAAAGATAGACTGTTTAATGATCAATAAATTGTGTATACAGAAAAAAAGTAGTCACTCGGCTCGTGTATCGGAATGCATACGGACGTAATAAGATACTTGGTTGCTTTGAAAGCATACAGTGCTGTATTTCACAATCCTTGCTAGTACCTAAGAGGGTTTTGTATCTATTTGTAATTTGATTTGTTCCCTTCTCTTGGACAAGTGGTTGGGTTTCGATTATGATGAAATTATACAATATGTCCTTTTAAATGCATATAATATTTCATTTAAAATCCTAAGGAGAACTCTTTTTTAAAAGGAAAAATAATTAACAGATTTTGAAAAGACTATCATCTCTTCAGGATATTATTGTTTCTGAACATATTTAGATGAGCCTTTGTTGTTAGATAGATATGCTTCTGAGACGATAGTATAAAATATATACATTCAAACCAAAATAATTGTAACTCGTGATCACTGCTACTACTTTATTTTAACATTTATCTATTTTTAAAGCAGTCCAATAATTTTAATTGTTAAATAACTATTATGTTATCACTAAAAAATCAGTCAACTAAAATCTCGCTAAGTTTAATTATTTTTAATCCTATCTAAGTGACGGAAATAAGAATAAATTTGACACAATTATTATCTAAATTTAAATTATAAAATATCGTGTAAGCACAAGTCAATGCGCTCGAAATACTCACATATATCTGGACGACTGGTCACTGCACTACAGAATCTAATACTAAGCTTTTACGAGTTGCTAGGCAACAAAATGAACATCTAAAGGAGCTGTTAATTTTAGCCATTCTTAACGCATCTACCTATAACTGTCCTGTAAATTAGAATTGTTTTGTTTCATGACAGCCTGGTACCACTGCACTCGTCGAAAGCATAAAGCGATACCCTGACTCATAAGATTTATGTGAAATATAATCAATCAATCTATATGGTATGTAGTGTATGTTCCAGATTAGCTGAGTGAGTGATCCTGTTAAGTTTTGTAGCGATCGAATCAGACGAAGTCGTAACAAATGCTAGTCTTTATGTATGGTGAATATCACAGATTAACCGACTTAACTTTTTTTTTAAATAAACGCTACACACTCAACAGCCCCCATTAGGACAGTGATATCCTGTGTCGGGGGTCCGGAACACATAGAAGGACAAGGATAAACACATAGACCGGAACATATGCCTGCACGGTCCTCCGTGACTGGCGCTTAAGACTACATCGTCAAAACATTATACCATGTAAAAGTTAAGTTTTTTAAGTGTACTTAATACGTTTATAATGTTTTTATGTACTCACTAAGTTTTCTACAGTGAATAGCGTTTAAACAAAACGAATGACTGTACGATAAAATAATCAGACTTAATAGTTTTAATAAGTTTTTAATTGCTGTTTTCATGGAGTATTTGATGATTGTTGTGGCACAGCGGCAGCGAGCCTACCTTAAGCGCCGTTGGTCGCGGGTTCGATTTCCACTCGGAGCAGATGCTTATATTGACGTGTGATGTATTCGTATTCCAATATGAGTTTGCTGGCTGTGCTTGTATTTGTGTTTTTCGGAACCCCTGACACAGAATATTCTTTTCGACGGGGTGCGTTCAGTGTGTAGCGTTTATTTATTTTAAAAGAAAATTTTAAAATTGATTTAATACTAATGTTTTTAAATTAAATTGTTAGAATGTTTGATTAGCGTATGATTGAATATTATATAAATTTCTTCATCATTACTGCGATTTAACGCCGGTAAAAGCTTGACAGGATTATAAATCATAATGCTAACTGGTCTATGGAGGTTCTTTAGAAAATACCTATAATAAGTTTTTACTTAACATTCTTAGCGTGGAAGTGTGTAGTTTTGACAAATTTACACAAAAGTACTAAGTGTCATAGTCTCTCTTAAAATACATGGTTTTCCTTTTGGTTTTTAATGCTATTAGTACAGTACTCATTCAAATAGAGCACTGTCGATTTCATACATAATTAATTCGTAAGTCTATTAAATTCAATCGAATCACTAGTTCTTTTTTCTCAATGTGTATTACTGTTGGCTCTAGTGGCCTTGACAGCATCACCTGAGATTATTGAGACCGAGCCGTGAATGAGACAGCCCTCGCGGGAGCACAAATTTGCTTTCGTCTTTAGGGTGCATTCTGCGAGGCTAAGGAACCACAGCTAAGGACGTCATCAGGAGTGGAGGAAGCGCTCCGAACGCATTCTAGTCGATGGATGGACGGTATGTGTGAGCAAATTACGACGTGTGAAACAAGGGACCTCGCGCGCGGGAAGTGTTGTATGCGTGTCTGTGCTGTTAATGGAGGATTGTCTAATGTGATCTTATAGTCATTGTCAAGGTCTTGTAGGACATACTTAGGACACTTTTTCAGTCGGTTTGTCATCTATATCTGTATAAATACTACCCTGTCTAATCAAGGGATTCATCGAAATAGATCGAATCGATTTCAAAGTCTCTATGAGTTTGCGCACGTACCATGGACAGAAATCACTAGTAGTTCGATACAAACTAGTAGTTCGAGCGGTGTGGATATCGATACGAGCAATAACGTCGGGGTACGTGCGTCCGTGCGTAATTATTACAGGTTCGCCAGTCGAGCGTTGCGAACCATTTCGTTGCAGACGAATTACAGTTGCTTAACTTGATGTCTGTATATGTTCTGTGTGGTTCAATGATAAATCTTTTATATCTTTAATTTGAGTTTATGATAATTACGACTTTGTTACACTTTGATGCCTCAATTACTTAACTGTTCATCGATTTAATTTTTAGACGGTAAAAAAATTATCGTATTCTTCAATTTACATGATCATAATTTTAAATTTAATTTAAGTTGGAGCGAACGCCCTTGATGATAGCGGAAAATTGCTAGTAAACATGTGTATTCTATATTGGTTTTGTAAAGAGAAATCATAAAGACAAATTAGTCAATATATTTTATTAGAACTTTATATAAAAAGTTGAATGAGAAATGTAAAATAGACCTAACCATAATATGCTTAAAAATAAAATTAACTGTGTAAATGATTGAGATTACTTAAAGCGTTTTATTAGGGTTGCGTACACAAAGGGTGCAAACGGAACACTATTACTAAGCCTCTGCTGTCCGTCCAACAGTCTGTCAGCAGGATGTATCCCACGAACCGTAGTAGGTAGAATGTTTAAATTTTCACAGAATGTTTTTTCTTGCCTTTATAACAACAACAAATAAAATAAAATTTAAAAATAAAGGGGTTCATACAATTTGATATTTTTAAACTTTTTTTTTGTTGTATCTTATGAACTGTAATAAATAAATACTTTCTTACGTTACGTTATATTTTACGGTGGTAAGGAACCGAAATGTGCAAACATACAAGTAAGAACAAGTTACTTTCCTAACTTGCACCAAACTGAATTAGCTACATGTCAGTTATTAATATGTGTGAAGCGTGTTTCAGTGCCTACGCATTATTGTATGATACGTGTGCTTATTAAAATGTCTTACATATATATTACCACTGTTGCGACACAGTGCATTTGACAATGGAATGGCAGCACTTTCTAATTAGGGTTACTAGTAGTTCGCCTTGGTGGCCCATTTTTAGAAATTTGTCGTAAACCCTTCCGATATAAATTTATTCAAGTTGATTTTTGAATGTATATATTTTTGGTGTCATCTAAAGAGCAACATATAAACAATAACTATGCCAAAACAATGTGCCCAAAGCCCATGTATAAAATACTTGATATGATAAAACATGCTTAAATTTTCCAAAAGAGATGCCATTTTGACTTAAGTTTGACTTTTCTCAAAGAGTTTTCTCTTTTTTACTTTAAATTTATTGCTGTGCTAAGTTCGTTTGTGCTACTCAAAAATGATAAATATTAACAAAATAAATGTTTTTTTTTACTTTTCTTAGCTTACTTTTCTTATCGATGCTACTCTTTTTTAATATTAATGTACCTACTTATGATACGGCCCTATCTATTTCGGTACACGGTTAGCTGAAAAGAGAGAATGATTACACGTAAGTAATACGAATCATGATGAAAGCGAGAATAATGACTAAAACAATATGTCTAAAACATGAAATTATCTTACACTTCTACAAGGCATACATACAATATAATTAGTTTTATGCATATATTAATATTGTAAAACCTAGCAGCAGCTCTAAGATGCTACATTACGCTTATGCTCCTTATATCATTATGAGTATTGTATCTTGAATTAATAGCATGTTCATTTACAATATAATTCGTACATAAAATTGTTTAGCTTCTACTCAATATATATTAAAGCCATGCCAAGGTTGGTATAAATGGCCAAAAGAACTACGATAACGTTGCCTAGCCAGTTGCAACAATAATGCCATATGCTATTTGGACGCAAATAAGCAATACCATGTCAATCCACACGAATGTCGAAACGAAAATTTTGAACAACTTGCTTTATATGATTTTTTTATGTTTTGGTCAAGTTTTTTGCAATTTTAGATTTTTGTAAGTTATTTTACTTATTTTCACAAAAAATAAGTATACAAAATGCATATTTCGTATATAATATAACCCAAAACGTTTAGCATAATACATAAATTGGCTTTTTTGGAAGTTTTAAAGCTTTTTTGGATTATTTTTGTACAAAAATATATCTAGTAGTATTTTAGCGCTCATCATAATTCAGGTTCGGGCCATTTCTTACCACACGTGTGCTTGCTAACCCGTGTTTACTAACCGTGACCATTTCTTTAATTGTTTCTTATTATTTTCAAGAAATATTTGTTCATTCTAATGTTTAATAAGCGTAAAGATAGAAAGGGAAAATAAGATTCATTTTTAAGCTAGGTATAAATTGACACTGTGATTAAATTAAAAAATTAGTGAAATAAATTTTGTATAGAGTTTGACTTACTTATGTAAATCTAATAATTAATACACATGGACTAGAAAGTTTAATTGACTACTGAATGAATTTATTTCTGTCGGTTGTTATAAATGTGTCATTTCAGCTATTTCCTTTAGTATATAATTGATATTACATAGCTTACGATTTTGTCTTCACCCTATTTGTATGAGAAAAACAGTATTATTTTGGTCAATAATGACCTGGGTTTGGACATGTGTAAGGTAGGGTGTCTTTCTTGGACACAGCGTTTGTTTCTTAAAAGTATGGTAAATTAAAAAATGGCAACCGACTTTTTTATGTCATGACAGTTGGCAAAAAAGCTTACGGCCCGCCTTAGGGCAAAGCAGTCACTACAACCTATGAACGTTTAGCGTATAGCTTATTTGATGTACAGAGACTTGTATATGAAGGATCCAGGTAGTGGGTTAGACAAAATAGAAGACCTCAGATGTATACGTCATTTTTTTATACACGTTAAAATGGTATGAGTACCCAGTACCGACTGAATATAAAATATAATTATTGAATAGCAAAGACTTATGATTTCGTCATCATATACCATACAGATCGAATTATAAAAATAATGTGCTGACGGCACAAACGCTTGCGATACATGAAGTCTCACATAGGATAGGAGGAAAGCGACGAGAAGAGACAAAATGAAAGGAACAGAGTGGTTGAAGACTTGGCGTTCTGACTCATCGTATGAATCGCAGCAATACTAATTCTTGATAACTACGCTGATTTTATGTGAGATGGTAGTATTTCGCCGTTCGAGCCAACCCATTTTGCTGGGAGGTGCATGGCTCTACTACTAAGAATACTTTAACTGCTTAGGCGAAACCGATGTCGTCCAAGAGGGTATGTTTTGAGGAGCTTGTTGATTCTCTGTCTCCGAAGAACTTAATCAAATTATAACAAAATTTAAAATAGGCAACCAATGAGTTGGTTTCCATGTATAATTAAAAAAAAACATCAAGTTCAGCCGGCGAAGATACCGCGTGACACAAGACAAAAACCATTCACCCGATTTGAAAACCTTCTTCTTTTCTAAGCTAATACTTTAAAAATTATTTGCATTTAAACGATATGAAATGTGATTTTGAACCTTAATTTATCATTACACAATTTTACTCGTGTTTTAAACAGCGTGTCTGTTCATTTCGTAGCGCTATTGCAACATAAGTTATTATGTTTTTCTTACGTAATATTTTTTAAATTTCTTTTAAATATATTGTTATATTTAAGTTTAATATATTTTCTATTTTAATAAAGCTAGATTACTTTTTTACTTTATTATAATTGTCATTTTGTATTTTATTCAAAATATTAAATTCAAATGAATATATTTGATGCTTTAATTTTGATTTTCTGAAATATACACTATTACTGCTGTTTATTCTTTTATATAAGTATTGACTTATCTCATTATAACATATCATGATATAAAGTGTTATCAATATCAAAATCTCTAACTATTACCTATACGTATTATTTTCATAGGTTTTTAATTACGTGACGTAATATCCATTGTTAGCGGCTAGCAGACGTCCGTGTCGCGGGTGTCAAGTGAAAGTCGCGAAAGTAACGCTCGAATGAAACAGTCATTGGAAGTTGTCATTGGATTATATTTACTACTATATTATTACGTAGAATTATTAGAAATATTTCAAAAATTGAAAATGTTGTTCATGGTTTATATGTGTTTGGTTGGTTTCATGGAATAAGTGTCAGAGTTGATCAGATCCTCCATTGTGTTTCTGACATAACGACCTATTACCAATTTATAAAAAGCCAGGACAGACTTTTTACCTGCCTCGAAAGCAGGTTACCCAGTTGAAATACCACATACCTTTTTTTTTTTTAAATTAGAAGTTGGCAAACAAGCATACGGCCCATCTGATGGTAAGTGGTTTCCGTAGCCTATGAGCGCTTGCTTGTAGCTTATTAGTAGGTGCCACTCACGCGTTGCCAACCTCGAGACTTTAGTTCTTAAATCTCATCCGCCCAGTAATTTCACTAGCGTACAGTGACCTTCAAACCGGAACACAGTAGTGCCTAAGCGCTACTATTTGGCGGCAAAATATTTGACACTGCGGTGGTACCTACCTAGCCGGCCTCTTGCAACAAAAGACCTACCACCACACCACCACCTAACAGTGTGATTGATTGCACTGTTGGAATAATCTCAGCTGTGACAGAGGTTAGCCCAACAGCGGGCGATGGGGTCGTCACATCCCGACGCCGGTATCCTATCCATAGACTGACTACGCCTAAAACAGCTTAGCTCACTGACCATCGACCAATCTGTCTTTGTCAGGTTATTCTCTGTAGAATTCGCGATCTGAACAGAAGGTATACTATTCAACATTATAGTAGACGACTCAAAAGTGCTTAAAGCCTAGTAGAATAAATAATATTACGTAAAAACTCAAAAACTAAAAACAAAACATTATTACTAAATTAACATGTCCTAAATACATGCATTAAGGTGAGTCAATAATATAATAAATCTTAGGAAACAATATGTTTCGTTATAAATAAAGTATTTTTTAATAAATAGAAAATATTAAATAATGAAATGTTGCTTTTACAACCGTTCTCTATAAAGATAGCTATATCCTAATCTTAATGAAAATAGTCACAAACAACTAGAATTGACATAAAGGATACTTTTTATCCCGGACAGCTTTTGCATTCCCGTGGGATCATCAAAAACTACATAACGCGAGTAGAGCTGCGGGCACAGCTAGTTGAGAATGATTTGATGTAATTACATTTTATCTCTAAAGAACTTTCTTCAATTAAAGCTATAAAGCCACTAGCCATTCGTCTGTTAATTATCTGAGATCTATGATTAAACAGTATTTTCAGCAATTAAATATTCTTATTTATATCAACCGAAGTGTGACAATCGTACATCAGTCTTAACTCTTAAGATTATTTGGACACGACAAGTAAGCAAAAATTAAATATTTTAATTAATTGATTTATTTATTTATTAATAAATAAATTAATTAAAATATTTATGTAATTTATATAATACAAAAAAGTCTGTCTACGCTGAAAAATATGATTTCATAAATTTTTGTTACTAATTCAAAACATAAATCCGACATTGACATCTGTCATGATTCGCTTAGTGAATTTAGAACAAGACTGCGAAAATTATTTAGCAGAAAATCAGATTCTCAGTCATAAATGTGTATTAATTTATTTTTGTTTCTTTTTTCTTTAACTTAGCTTAGCTTAGTTTTGGTTAAGATAACTTAATTTACTGCATGATTTTTTTCTGTTTTGTTATAATTTTGTTTTATTTTTATTGTTGGCTTGGTAGTTAAACTTCACTTCCTACATTATCATCAATGCTATGTACACCGTAATTGTCATATATATCAGATAAAATACTTTGTACCATTAGTTATATAAGAATAGATATGTATGATGTGGTTGTGCTAATAAATAAATAAATATAGACGAGTTGTAGCCTAGATTTACAAATTACTAGGTTTTGCTGGGGAAGCCAGCCAGAACCAGCTTGGTTTAGGCTGGGGAAGATTTTATGAATGATGCAATTTTCATATAATATCGAAATTATTGGTTATTTTACCCCGTCACGTTTTGTTTTACCGTCAATGTAGGCTACATTAATAACATAGTTTCCTTTTATATCTATACCAAAATTCATCATCGGTTCAGCGATTCAAGCGTGATAGCGACAAAAGCAAACAAACAAACCCACATTTTGCTATACAATAGACAAGTAGCGAAAGCCTACTGCCTTGGGCAATGCTGAAAATAGCAAGACTTAGTAAGCTTTAACCTCTCTCAGAAAAATAATAGTATCTGTACTATTGCACATCGTTGGAAGGCTCAAACTTCTGCATCTTTATAGTTTTCCTTTTCATTTATTTCCTTCCTCTAGTGTAGGAGTACGATGGGTCGGCAATGCGCATATGATATTACTAGTATTGAAAGCATTTAAAGAAAGAAAGAAAGAAATAATAATAATAATCGTTTATTTGGAACCATAATAAGATCACATACAAATGTGAATGATAATAACTGCAATAATATAAAACTGTGACGCAGTTACTAACGCCCGCCACAAAGTGACATTTCTACTTCCAACTTATAAATAAATGCTCAAATTTAAAGAAAATAAGCAAGATACATAAAATAATTATTAACAAATTACAAAAAGAAAAAAAATGTATTTTAAAACAATTATAGCAATTATAGCAATTAAACTGATATTACTATTCAATCAAACAATTAATATTTAGTAGTAAGATAAAAATTATATAAATTTAATTATTAAAATAATAATAATTAATGCAACTTGATTTAAAAATTCAAAAACAATATTTTAATAAGGAGTCTTAGGAGGACATATGGATGTAATAGTTTATTCAAAACGCAACAAAATACAAAACATAAAATAACAAAAAAAGGAATCAATAAAGGCAACAAAAAACAAACTTAAGACTATAGAGAAAAATAATAAATACATTCTGCCATTATTTAACTGCATTGCGTACTGTGTTCCAAAATGGCGTATCATTCAGCATTTGTAAGGAAACCACTTATTATCACGGAGGCTCTACACTTATTTATCGCCATCGTGGTTCATCAATTCATAATAATAAATATGTACTCATGAGCCCCGTCAACAATTCGGTATATTAAATACGGTTTGTCGTATGTGGAGTTCCTTATTCTTAAGTACACAACGGATCATCGACCTTGTAAGGTAATCGTCCTCTCTGTGGGTGTAGGTTAAAGAATGGGAGGAAATGAGGCCAGATGCCTGAATAACTCGCTTATGATGTACGTATTGTGTATAGAAATGTAGAAATAGAAAATCATTATTCGGTGACTGCACAATTTCTTAAAGCTAAACGTTTATAAATAAAATTATTTACTGTGTAATTACTATGAGTTACACAAAAAAGTTTTGTAATAAATAACTACAGAATGTGAATCTCTGATCTGTGACATAATCAAGTTTAAATATAGAGATTGGTGAAAGCTATTAATATAATTTAGCAATTAAATTAAAATAGAAATGTTCTAACGTTCATCCATATTAGATGTTTAGAATTTAGGAAATAGCATTATAGCGTATGATTAAGTTATAAAACTAGAAAGTTAACGTACCTAAATGACAAATGAAAATACAAAGTACAGAATATAAGTATATTTAGAGAGAGAGAGAGAGAGAGAGAGAGAGAGAGAGAGAGAGAGAGAGAGAGAGAGAGAGAGAGAGAGAGAGAGAGTATAGAAAAGCCATAAAAATCATATTTTAAGAACTTTAATGACATTTCTGCCACGACAGAATCGTAACTTTAAAACTTAGTTTTTACTATGGGGATCAATTAGTGTGTAACGTTTCTTTATTAATATCCTGTCGGTGGTCCGGAAACACATACAAGCACAAGCACAACCACCCAATCGCATTTAATCCAAAATCGGAAATCGAACTAGCGATCAATGGCGTTTAAGGCACATTCGCTGGTGCCACAATGGTCGACAAACGAAAACAAAGAACTAATAATATCATACTGTACATAAAATAAGACTTTATAGTGATTCGATACAGCTTAGCGAAGCACGCTTTCTTGAGTCGATCATCGAGTGTAAGCACCATGTAATTGTTACTTACCATACGAATTGTCCCGCAGCATTAATCTTCTTTGACTTCCTTTTATTTCATAAACTAACGGTTATCCGTAGCTTCCCTCTCACATTTATAATAATTATCTCAATAGTTTTATGTTGACACCGTTGTGGCGTTGTGGGTAGCGAGTCTGCCTTTAGTCTCGACAGTTGCGGGTTCGATACCCGCTCGGGCAGATGTTTGTTAAAATTTCTGTCTCGGTCTGGGCGTTTGTCCGTGTGGGTCTCCCCACCGTGCCTCGGAGAGCACGTTAAGCATTCGGTCCCGGTAGTTATCGCATAACATCTAATAATAATCCTTAACTCTTAATAAGTAAATTGCTCTTATCCAATGCGTTACTGGTTCACCCTTAGGGTTACGGAGGTCAGATGCCAATCGCTCTGTGTAAAAACTAGTAACCTGTCAAATCCGGATAAGAGTAATAAGCAGACCTTGGGTAAAAAAAATACCGGGAATAATGCTAGGACGAAGAAGAGCTTAATAGCTTTATGTTGTCGTATCCTTCAATATAAAAAGAACAGTGCTTGCTTACGATGTAATCATTTAAGCATTTTCAATTAATATCTAGTTATAATAATACTAATTGTGTGGATTTATTTTTAAAACTTGATTAAGTCTGTGTGCGATTTGACGTTCTATGAAAATCACTTTGTGGTAGAGAAACGTACTATGTGTAATTTTACCAAAAGTTATATATGTCGGAGTTATATATAATTGAAGTTTTATGTAAAGTAAGAAAAAAGGAGGATCCCCAAGGGGGGAGAAAGACTTGTCATCTTTGACAAATAAAATTCGATGGAGTAAGTTTTTATAGTATGTAAATTAACATTATATTTCTCGTTGATTGTCATAATCAATAATGTTACATGCGAATTTTACGACGTATAAGAACATCGAATGGTAAATGGAGTAGAAAATTAACAAGTTAATGTTCCGTGATATTAATTATAGATAATTTATACTTGTCAAACCATTTCTTTACGAAGTTAACTTGCAGACACATCATTTGCATGCTAATTTCATGTTTTTAGAAACGTTTGAGGTTTTAAACGCTGCACGCTACACACTCAACGGCCCGTTACGATAGTGATATCCTGTGTCGGGTGTCCGGAAACATACACAAGGACAAGAACAAACACATCCAGACCGGAACACACGCCTGTCTGGTCAATGCAAACATTTGCTCTGAGCGGGAATCGAACCCGCAATTTATTGCGCTTAAGTCAGAATCGCTACCGCTGCTCCACAACGTCGTCATATTAATATTTTCATATGACTGACTGACAATATTAATGACATATGTATTCTCCTTACTAGCATTATTCCCGGTATTTACCCGTGGTCTGCTTATTACGCTTATCCTGATATGACGGGTTACTAGTTTTTACACAGAGCGATTCGATCTGATCTTCGCAACCAAAATGGCGAACCATTAACTCATTGGGAAAGAGCAAATTATATATCAAGAGTTAACGATTATTATCAGATGTTATGATAACAGCCGGGATCGACAGCTTAACGTGCTCTCCGAGGCACGGCGGGGAGACCCGCAAGGACAAACAACCAGATCGAAACAGATATTTATAATAAACATCTGCTTCGAGCGGGAATCGAAGCTCAAAGCATGCTCGCTACCGGCACGCCACAACGGTCGTCATAATTACATAATATGTATGTATGTATTATACATCAATTTTATATAGAAGTCTTAGGTACAATACAATAAATAACTCTTTTACGATAAAAACTAAGAACTGTTAGATAACGCGTATATGGTTTAACCATTTACTATAACCGTGACTAAAATATTCATATATCCTGTAGTTCCTACAGGAAACATTAAGACAAAAGACATTCGTTGGTTTTATTATCAGTTATTTGTGGGACTCTTTTAAGCACTGCATTAACTCGGGACTAAAATAGCTTTAACATGGTCTTTGTTTTAGTTTTATGTATTAAATGCATATGAGTATAGTGTGTGGAACTCTCATTTAACATCCCTTGCAGGAAGACTCAGCTCTGCTGCTTACGCGGTTAGGAAAGTTAGACAATTAAGTGATATCGATGCTGCTCGATTAGTTTACTTCAGTTATTTTCACAGTATTATGTCTTATGGCCTATTACTTTGGGGTAATGCTACAGACATTGAGACTGTATTTATTCTTCAAAAAGAGCTGTTCGGGCGATTTATAATTTGCAAGCTAGAGACTCTCTTCGGGATGTGTTTACTAAGGCAGGCATACTGACGGTTGCTTCGCAGTATATCCTTAGCAATATCCTTTATATTCATAAAAATGTTGATTTGTTTGACACAAACAGAGACAGACACTGCTTTAATACAAGAAGAAAAGATAAACTTGTTACACCAAGTTTTCGGCTTCACAAAGTGAGTATGTCCTTTTTGGGGCAAGGTGTTCGCTTCTATAATAAAATTCCGCAGACAATTTTGAATCTACCACTTATGAAATTTAAATCTTATATCAAGCGGTGTTTACTAAATAAAGCTTATTATTCCGTTAATGAATATATTGCAGATAATGTGGCATGGAATTAATATACGTTGAGTTTCATGCGGGATATATATCTTAATTGTACATTTGACAAATGTAATGTGATTATTTTTAAAAGGAGTAACTGTAGAGTTTCTTGCCGTTTCTTCTCTGCAGAATCTACCTTCCGAATCGGCGGTAGCTTCACTTAGGCGGACATAACAGACTGTATATTTGACGATTCAAAAGCGCTTAAAAGCCTATTTGAATAAAGAATATTTTGAGTTGAGTTGAGTTGTGTGTATATGTTTATATACTTTTGATGGCTTTTGAGCAATTTTATTTTACTTTTTTAATAAAATTAAACTTTTCTTTAAAAAATAAATAAACGCTACACACTTAACGGCCTATTAGGATAGTTATATCCTGTGTCAGGGGTCTGGAAACATACACAATGACAAATACAAACATATCCAGATTGGAAAACATGCCTGTATGGTGAATACAAACATCTGCTCGAACCCGCGACCTGTGGCGCTTAAGACAGGTTCGTTACCGCTGCGCCACAACGTCTTCATTATTATTATAATTGTTATATTATGTAGGTTATATTTTATTGCCAATGTTTAAAGTTTTTATTCTTTTTTTTCTGAATATATTAGGCTGTTTGCTTTACAGCCTTAACAGCGTCATTACTCCTAATACTCAAACCCGGCTGTGAAAGAAATTAAGCCTCCGTGAACGCTTAAAATTTACACCGTCCTTAGGTCGCTTTCTGCGACGCCATTTTCAGAATAATAATAACAATGGAAGGAAAAAAGTTGTATGTTGTATCGACGTATAAAATAGTACAGATCATTGTCGATTCCATTCAAGTTGTCTGGTTATTCAAATCTAGGTATCCTCGCCGTAACAACGCTTGACAGTAATGGTATTCGTGAACAAGCGAGCAAGGCGATAAGGCCACTCCCATACATTCCAGCGTCTTGCTTGACATACATTCAATATTATTGAAGTGCTCACGCGCATGTAACTCACTGATTATTATTTTATTTGGTATAAATTTTGATTATCATACGTGTTTGGTTTTAAATTTTGAAATATTTAAACATTATTATTATTTAATTTATTTATATTTTAAATTTGTTTATCCCGCGTCAAAAAAATTTAAATTCTTATCGGCACACGAGTTCCCTCTTTCTTACAACTTAGGGGTTGTGGGTAAGCAAGGCGAGGGTGGCTAGTGCTTTGCGTGTGGACTTCACTTCCACTTACCATCAGGTAGAGTAGAGTGGTTAGTAAAAAAACTCCTCAAAAGTTACTATATATTTAGCATTATAACTCGCTTACGTATTATACTTTCTAAAGTTGTTTATCTCCGGAATCATTGGTAAGATCACTAATAGAAAGATGAACATTCAAATTTAGTCGTATTAAAATCACTTGAAAGCAAAATAATTATGTTCGCATATGGCAAAAAAATCATATGAAATACAGACAAATAAGAGAAACAAGTAAATTGAAAACCTCTTTCGTTTTGAGGTCGGCTAGTTACAAAAAAAAATCAATAAATCTTAAAAATAGCGTCGAAAATTTATATTCAACAGACAATATTCAAGTAAATAAGTAGTGATGTAAATTATGTAAATGTCACTAGTCCGTCAAGTTCCTCTTAAATTTTTGAAGTTACGAAACACCATTACGAAAGCATATTTATATACATAAATGTTGTCCATACTTGAATCAAATTCACGATTGACAGTTTAAATACTTAAGCCTCAAACGGTGGTCACACTTGGCAAAGTGGTTACGCAAATGAATTCAATATTATGTAAAAATAGAACACTTTTATTAAAAGATTTATAAGAAATGAGGGATCCATATCTGTAGATGAACCAAAGTCACCAGAAGTTTGCAAAACTGATGTAGCAATGGATGGTCAAGTACCTCGAAAAACAGATCAATATGATTGATATTAGGGTCTTCAAGAGTGAGTATTGCGACCACACGTCAAAAGATGTAGATTTAGTAGGCTTTTCAGATCTGACTGAGTAAATAGATTACAATAAAACGCAGTGAAACATACAAGATCGTTTCTGGTAATAACGTTTACAAAAAGTGTACCAGAGGTGATCAATGTAACATTTGTGGCCTATAGGTTTTTATTTGCTGGTGGTAGGCCTTAAATGCCCGCCTAGCTAGCTACCACCGTATGTTGGTGACAAACTCTTAAAGTGATTGGTCATCAGCCTCGTTTCGAGGTCAGCCAGCATATAACCAGTTGCATCTTAAAGGTCGGTAACGCATCTGCATACCCTCTGTTGTTGCAGATGTTCACGACCGGCGGTAATCGCTTATCATCAGGTGAGTTTTGTCCCCTTTAAACATAAATCACTCATAAAAGATTTAAATATTTTATTTACTTTTTGACACTATTTTGTTGATTAATTTGACAAGAGGTAAATTTGCTCGCAGAATTTATCAAAATATAAAAATAACTTATGCAGATAACGTATTCGGCCGTCAGCGTGGCGTCTTTGTAAACAGCCTTCGTTACGTGTTCGTGAAGCGGTTAGTAATGTTTAGAAAGTTTTATTTTTGTCACTGTGAAAGTGCTGTGTATACATACACCTGACGCGTGTTTTCTTTAAAAGTATTATTACCAACTTGTGCTGCAATTTCAATGGGTTTTATATGGCTTTTCAAAAAAATAATTAAAGCTTTTTGTGTAAACTGCTCTCTTGTTTTAACAAAATTGTTTGTTTTTACAAAGGCTGAAATTTATGAGAATTAATCTGCGTAGCCTCTAATAACTGTGTTACAGAGCTTAAATTTGAACATATTTATAAAACGAAGGGGTTTCGATTTAGTATGAATATTTTGCCGTGTGTTCATTGATTGTAAGCCAACTTTGATTTGTTTTGGTTGGATAGTATGCTTCCGTGTATTATATACTTTTGTAACGATTTTACCAAGGAGTTTAGAAAAAGAGAATGAAACGCAAAAGAGCTTCTAGAGAGTGCTTCTACCAGCACAAATGGGCCGGTTCGAAGCTAACAGCACTGTTGCGTTTCGAGATGTTGTTCGAGCGAGTGAGTTTGTTGATGTTCGAGCGCTGTAGGCTCAATTTCTCCCCCTTTTCGTATCCCTTTTCCCTTTTCATCCCTGCCTATTCCTTGGTTTGGCAACGCGCATGTAATACTTTATGTATCGCAAGCATTCACAAGCTGCGGTGACAGCTTACCAGCAGGCGGATCGTTTGCTTGTTTGCCAACCATTATGAAACAAATAAAATCAACTATGCCAATTGCAATTTTTCAAAACAGTCCTATAATCATTCAAATGAATACAAAGCAATAATGTTAATTTACCTAAAAAGCAATAAACTTTTTATATTTAGTTATATAAAAATGTCTTCTTAAAAATAGAAATGTCGTAATAAATTTTGCCATCAATTACTTTTACGAAGCCACCAGATATTGCACAGTAAGTAGGTTAGATAAACTGAATTGGACGTTGATTTAGATATAATATAAAAATAGATTTAATTTTGGATCAGTAAAAACGTTGAGCAAGTTTCATTTTATACCGCAACGTTATATGTACTTGCTATTTCTAAAACACGTGTTCTCTACGATTACAATGTTTAGGTTTAACATTCACTGTTACTACGCAAAACAGCTTTTGTTACTCCTATTGAGGTATTGCATTGAAAGATTTAGCTCCGCTGTAGTATTTTATAATGCATAGCTGCATACTCTATAGTATATATTTGATGAATGCCTTAATTATTTATAAGCTGTATTCTGTATTAGCTGCTGTGGGATCTTAAGGTAACCCTTATAGGTGTTCTCTTCGTGCCTTAGAAAGCATGTTATATGTATTAGCTTCTTTGCAATGCAATATTATATACATTCATTTATCACGTCCTGTCAAATGAACTTACAATTCTGCTAATACTTATTTCCTAAAATGCCAAGAAGGACGCTGAATATTGTGCCTCTTCATTTTACAAGATTCCAATTTTATGAACATATTTATTTATTTTTATACACTTTACTGAACAATGTGCGCAAAATGCGAGCTTAATAGCATTTTCTGCAAGCTAACCTGAGACGTGGAAGAAAGTACCCACTGTACATAAAAGTACCGTAAAAAAATGGTAGCGTTCACTCAGAACACCAACATCATACTATCCATATCAGCTCAGGAGACTACACGCTACACAGGAGTGCCAAAAGCAAAAACAAACTTCTCTACTTCCTAGCATTATTCCAGGTATTTTGTTAACCCAGGGTCTGCTTATTACTCTTATCAGGATTTGACACGTTACTTGATTTTTCATAGAGCGATTGCCACCTGACCTCTGCAACCCTAAGGGCGAACCAGTAAATCATTGGATTAGAGAACTTAACGTGCTCTTCGAGGCACGGTGGGGGGACCCACAAGGACAAACGCCCAGACCGAAACAGATATTTATAAGATCAATACAAACGCCTGCCCGAGCGGGAATTGAACTCACAACCGTCGGGGCTAGAGGCAGACTGGCTACCAATACGCCACAACGGTGTCCAAAAAGAAATAAATAAGTAACATAAAATATAATTATTTCTGATTGATACCATTATTATTATAGGAGACTTTCAAAAAGATACTTTAAAACACTTACATCTTAAAAGGCATGTAGTATTTCAACTATTCCGAGTTCAAAGCCAGATAACTTATGGTTATCGTATGTAGGTCCGAGCGTAAATTCTAATGCGTGGGCAACGTAAAGGAAATAACGGCTCTGTATAACTAAAACAATTTCACCGTTATCTTTTACGATGCCTATTTACCAAATAGAAAAGCTTAAACGTAAATAATAATCATTTAAAACCAATAATCAATTTTTTTAAGAAAAAACTTTTTCAAGCATTACAATGACGTTGCCGATTCAAGATGAGAAGAGGACAGAGAAGGGGAAATAAAGGGAAAGGATAAGAAGAAGTAGGGGTTTGGGTGTTTTTATCTGATTAATTTGGCAAGGATGACATATTGTACTATACATTTGTAGATATCACTCACACGTTCGCCAAACTCGAGATATTGGTTCTTAAATCTCCTTTGCCCATTAATTTCACCAGATAAAACACACGAAGTTCAAACTGAAATACAGTATACTGCCTTACGGTAGACACTGTGGTGGTATCCACCTAGCCGGCCTCTTGCAATAATAGGCCTAGCACCATTAAACTCCCAGTCACTAAACGAAATGTACGGATACCGTGTCATAGTCATAAAACTCATTCCTATATCTGTCAATTTGTGCACTTTTTGCTGGAAAACCACTGGAGTTACTTAAACCTTTTTTACCATGGCAATCGAGGCAGCCTTAACTTGGTGTTTTGTCATATTAAGTAATCTGGGATACCAGCTGTAACAGTTCAGTCGGAAGACTGATAATTCATATATAGACATATGGTATATAGCACCTTATTTATATAATATTACCTCTCAATCGATTTTATTTAAAAAATTATTATTCTGATACACAATAGGTCCATTCAAAATATATTCGGCTGTATAAACTCAATATTGAAATGAATCAATAATAGAAAAAAATCTTTTAGTTACTGAAACTATCGTGAGATATTATTTAACTTAATGAAAATTTCACGGCTAAAACTCACGTTCTATCGGTTCAGGTATCGAATAGATTCGGACCCATCAGAGATCCTTCGTTTCGCTCTGAGAAGTTTTCATTAGGTAGTTAAAAACAATTTTTTTAAACAAAGCGGTACGTGTGTTAATCTGTGCAAGATTTACAAACATTTCGTGGCGGTAATAGTTCTAAAGTACATTAGTTAAAACAATCATAGCATAATAATGACAGTATGAAATAAGCCCGTGGGACGATCTTACGCGCAATCGTAATTATGCGGAGTCAAGGTTACGACGGCGTAGATAATAAATTATAAAACCTATTCATAAACATACCTATCTGTAGTTGTACAGCTCCTATAACAATTTATTTGCTAACGGGTTAAGCGGGTATTAATAAGGGTACGCTGTCCATCCGTTCGTCTGTCTGTCTGCCTGTCACCAGGTTATATCGCATGAACCGTGATTAATAGACAGTTAAAATTTTCACAGATGATGTATTTCTGTTGCCGCTATAACAACAAATGGTAAAAAACAGAATAAAATAAACATTTAAGAGGGTTCCTATACAACCAACGTGGTTTTTTGCTGTTTATTTTATAGATAATGTAACGGAACCATTCGTGCGCAAGTCCGACTCGCACTTGTTTAATTTCTGCTAAGATCGAATTAGTTTTCAAAATAACAACCTCGAGTTGTTAGGTGCACTTATACCTCGTTTTTGATGATGACTTTAAAATGAATATATTTTTTTGTTACACTTCCTTCTTTTTATGTATATAATCATCTAAATCATTACGTGAAACTGGTTTCCCAAATTAGTAATCGTGTCTCTAGATTGTCTCTTTCATTACAATAAAATGAACTCTGAAAATATATTTTCAGTCTGGTTGTTTTTGTGTATGTTCCCGAATTAGTATAGTTATATCCTGTGTCCCCGACACAGGATATGACTATACTAATGGGGCCCCCATGAGTTGAGTGTTTTTATTTATTAATAATACGCGCATCACTCAAAAATTAATTCAAAAACATACAACTGTAGATTATGAATTTAAAAAAATTCTTCTAACACAAATCATAAGTGCTTTTTGTTGTAACGATTTGATGATCTTGTACCATTACAGCATTCTGATTGAAAAGTAACGATTGCATTGTTTCTTACAAAATATCTCTATGGCCTTTTAATTTGCGGTAACAATATTAAAGTTACATACATCCATTGCGGCAATCTTTAGGCGCAATGTTGTGTATTCTTCCGTTGTTATGTGAAAATTGGTTGTGTGATATATTTTACTCATTTGATAATATTTATGGAACGCTACGAGTATTTTTTGAGGATTATTTGTAAGAAAACATAAGATCGCTTTCCTTGTGAACAAGCAAGTATTACTTATTAAGTACGAGCAAACGTTAAATATACGGATAAGATTTTAATATTTATAAAAGGGCAGATCTGTAAGTTATTCTAAAAATACGTAATTGATGGTGCATATGAAGCTACTTTTGGGCTTATCGTGGTCTCTCTTAAAATTAATTTTTTTTTAATCTAATTTTCTAATTTTCCTGCGATATAACACTACATTTAGCTGTCTACACGACATTAAGCTGGATTTGAAGTATTTGCGTTCGGTCGTGTTTGGAGCAAATCTACTGATTTGCGCAAATATGAAGCGTTATCTAAGTTTCCTTCAGATCTTCGCCTTAGTCTTCTGAATGTAGTACTAGGTCTCTTTACCATGAGGTTCCTTGCAAGTTGATTTGGGTGGTTTTGCATGCATTTGCGATAAGATTTTAAAATTAAATTAATTAAGAGAGTTACACTTATGAGATAGAATTAGAATTTTTCAACTTTAAAGACAGAAAGTCTCAGACAAATGTCAAATAAAGACGAGAATAAGATCTTCGGTCCTTTTCAAGTCTCCCTCTGGAGCCACAGTCTTTTCAAGTCTCCCTCTGGTATTATTCCCGAAACCATACGAATATTTACCCAGGGTCTGCCTATTACACTTTTCCGGATTTGACAGGCCACTAGTTTTTACTAAGAGCGATTGCCATCTGACCTGCGTAACCTGCTAAGGGCGAACTAGTAACTCATTGGATGAAAGCAATTTACTTATCAAGAGTTAACGATTATTATCAGATGTTATATGATAATAACCGGGACTGACAGGTTAACGTTCTCTCCGAGACACAGAGAACCGCAAGGACAAACGCCCAGATCGAAACAGATATTTGCAAGATCAATGCAAACATCTGCTCGACCAGGAATCGAACCCGGAACCGTCAAGGCTAAAAGCAGACTCGCTACCCACATCGTCACAATGGTGTCAGTTTCGTTCCTGTTATGTATTTTACCTTAACCTTTAAGTCACTGCTGTTGTAAGAATTTAGTCACAATGAGCTCTTACTAACGTATAAAACACTTTTCTGAAATCGATCTATTAAAACAAAATATACTTTTAAAGTTAATTAGTTAGCGAATGATTATCAAAGTTAATCTTTTACCTTATACAATGCGTTTAATCCAATCGTAGTTAGACACGATTATGGTTAGACCTGAATATGGTTATGGCAGAAATAGGCACGCAAGAATGCAAGCCAAACACTTCCTGTATCAACCGCTAATGCATATTGTAATAATAATAGTTTATCCGTTGAAGTTAGTACAGTCACAGAAGACTCATATTTGAAATAGTTAATCGTAAAAAAATGCTTTTAAATAGCAATGTCTACACTGTTGATAATTTGACGAGAAAAATAAAGAAAAAGAAAGAAGAAGTGCCTCAGAAGTCAAAACTTTCTATACCTACTCTTTTTTTTTATGTTAGAAGTTGGCAAACAAGCATACGGCCCACCTGATGGTAAGTGGCTGCCGCAGCCTATGAGCGCTTGCAGCACCATTAGTAGGTGCCACTCGCGCGTTGCCAACCTCGAGATATTAGTTCTTGAATCTCGTTCGCCCAGTAATTTCACTAGCGTACAATGCCCTTCAAACTGGAACACAGTAGTGCCTAAGCACTACTATTTGGCGGCAGAATATTGGACACTGCGGTGGTACCTACCTAGCCGGCCTCTTGCAACAAAAGACCTACCACCAGTGTGACTGATTGCACTGGTGGAATAATCTCTGCTGTGACAGAGGTTATCCCAACAGCTCCCCCTTTTACTCTAGAATAAATAGCTTATGTCATAAATATTACTTACAAATATAACTGATTTTTCATTTAATGTATATCAACGTAGTTGTGAGGTAGATCGCAGTGAGGGCATGATTTATTATAGAGATAAATAAACTCTACATTCAGCAGCCGCCTTCAGGATAACCATCCTGTTACGGGAGCCACGGGGAAATAGAAAATCAAAAACAATCCAATTCCGAACAAATGTCTGTTCTTTAAACGCTTTTCAAACCGGCATTAGATAATACTGGTTATATCTATAAAATTTTATATTTTACGTAACTTTGGAGAATAATAGGAAGTCATAATAGTTAACATTTTATATAAATTGATGTGTCATTCAATATCCGTATTTACTTAAAATATTAATACTTCTAGAAGCAATAATGGAATGTATGTCCGATAAAATTTACATAAGATTAAATTAATGTGAATATCTGAAGAAAATTATTCCTGATTGCGTCCTAAAGCGAGGTTGCCGCCCAAAACGCACCCTATGGACAGAGCCCACTTTAAGCCCCCACGATGTTAGACCGTTCTTCACGTCCAGGTCAAGGCCAGCAGGGCCGAAAGTACATTTAAAAAAAACTTTAAAAGTGAGCGATTTAGTTGGAGATTTCGAAAAATACCGATGTAAAGTATTTATAAGTTTGAAGAACAAAAACATTAATAGTACGAATTACTATAGCTATTGATAGTGTGTCAAATGCGTGTCGTGTTAGCAACAGGTA
The DNA here is from genome assembly GCA_023373885.1 of Hestina assimilis. Taxonomy (NCBI): domain Eukaryota; kingdom Metazoa; phylum Arthropoda; class Insecta; order Lepidoptera; family Nymphalidae; genus Hestina; species Hestina assimilis. Next base: position 6,588,217 of record CM041755.1, on the reverse strand, counting down.
ATTGAGTATATGGTATGCACAAACTGTACGCAATAAATTTTAGTATAATATGATATATGTATAACTTAAGGTTCAAAGTAGCGTGTGCCAGTAATAGGATCGGCAAGGTAAGGTAAGTAGGTCAACATGAATTGACGGACGTTAAATGTTTACAAACAAAATTGTTTTTCTTGTTCCATTGTTATAGGAAATCGTTTTTGTTGAGCGAAAACACGTTATATAGTTTTGTGTAAAAGTTTCTGACTTGTAATCTTTTAATAGATGACCTTTGGGGTCATAGCCTAAATGTTTTTAATGATCATAGAGTCATTTTTTCCGGTCTGTTGTGTTGCTCAGCTTGTGTCAGCTTGTGGTTGTTTGTTTCCGGCCCCCGACAAATATGGGGCCGAAGATTTTAGCGTTCGTTTTTTTTTAAATAAATAGTAGTCCTACAAAAAACCAGGCGATTGTACGCTTGAGGTTTATAAGCCAAAATGGATGTAATAAACTTAATTTTTTTATTGAACCTTTCTATAGCTTCAGCGCATGATCAAATCAATACAATTCATATAAGACCATAATAAAGGCATAAAAGACTTCTCTACAAAGACTTCTATACATTGCTGGGTGCAAGCCCGATCCTCCACTGCGGGTCCGGTGGCCGCCTATCGGTTAGCCGGCGCGGCGACTGGACGCACAATGGTGTATGGAACACGCAATAGGGTATACACACAGCGCACGGTTATACACAGTGGTGCTCAGTCACCCAAGTACAAAGGTGGAGACGTCACATACGCTACTGGATACCAAATCGAGCTGAATGTATTACCAGAAAATCGGCACCGGCGAACTGGCAACCGAGACGTATGATAAGGTTTATCAAAATCGGTTCGCAAACAACAAACCTATAACGTTACATAAAGCAAAACTGTTTACATGAATTGTGATTCTCCACGGAGTCAGGATATCATTCAAAAACTCAATTCAACAGCTATATAATTAATAGTGTGCATATTAGATCGGATTATAAATTTATCACAATACGTAACGTAACTAACAATGGATACATATGATTGTCAATAATTACAATTCATGAAGAGGCCGATCGCATACCTCTAAATCAAGAAGGTCACTATTTATCAATTCTCGAGACGGAAAACTGTCAGCGATTTGTCTGCGATACCAAACTCAATTATGACTTTACTCATTAGAAAGTTAACTTTATAATTAAAGGATATAAAGTTTACTTTTGCTTAAGTGTTGATCACAAAAGAATTGATATTGCCTGTTGAATTAAATGAGTTCGTGCCAAAGAACGTCTTTAAAAAACTTGAAAAGTTAGCGTTATGTTTTTTTACTATAACATATACAATTGTGTCTAGTAAGATCATTATGTAATATTTTGTCCTCGTCGTCGTAACATTAGCTGTTTGCCAGTGGAAGTTCCGTTAAAATCGGCCCAGTCGTTTCAGAGAAACAACAACAAAGAGACAGACAGAGACTACAATTTTTTTTTTTTTTTTTTTTAAATACCGCGTATACTTTCATATGCATTTAGTGAAAAGCTGTTAATTTGGAATTACTAACAGACGCTTAATTTTTTTTAAAATTTCTATAGATAACAAGAAACAAATAACTACACGAAATATTTGACTATTTCCTTTCATATTATACCTACAGACATGTACATAGTGTTGTTGTAAATCATTTAAGACTATTTCGACCATGACATAAGACGTTCTAGTGTTATTATTTCGGTATAAATTGTACGAATTGTATTCGATAAAAAACGATTCGGAACAAAAACCGGTTAAGATTTTTTCTTAAAGTGATTTTTTTTTTGCGATGTGTCATAATTTGTTTTTATCTAAAATAAAAGAGGCTAAAAAGCCAACCACTTATGGTGTTTATGAAAAAAGCAGAAAATTCACTCTTTAAATTTTTGGTAAACCTAATATACACATGAATGTTTATATGGATTTATGGTTTTTCAACCGTAAGCTATATGTATGGATTGCTACCCTTATATTTTTGTTATTCACTACATTATCGTAAAACAGTCAATGGAAAACATCTACCAAAAAAATATCATTTTTCAGTCTCAATATTCTTATTTTCGGGTAAAATGGCCCGTAAATGTCACAAAATAATATTGGATCCGTTTTGGCATTCTGTAATAAATGTATTAAATTCCTAGATTTTAATTATAATTTGATCGGATCTGATAACGGTTGTTTAATTGAGTTAATTGTATAATATTGCGCAGTTTACACATCTTCGTTTCGTAATAAAACATCGTAATACCCTTTACATTGTGATTTATGGACCGTAGCGGTAATCCGCCTAATTCTGTAAGCGTGAAAATTGATGAAATTGAGTACGTGAGTAATCATTTATCAATAATTAATTACTTCTGTTGTATGTTTGTAGACATACTCGTAATTACCAGGTAATATTCAGTAACTATACATAAAAGAATATTAGCAATGCTTTTTACGGTTTTATATCCAAAGCCTCCTGTTACTAAATCTCCGCTGTCGGTCAGAGGGCTTTATCTCATGAACTGTAGTAGGTATAGAGTTGAATTTTTCACGGAATGTGTATTTCTGTTGCCGCAGAAACAAAAGATACTAAAAATAAAATAAAATTTCCATCCATCTCTGTATGTACATAGCTTGTGATAGGAGTGAGTCCACAATAGATAGCATATAGTTCACGATAGATAGAATGGATCAAGATCGAATCTTTTATTCTTGTTCTAACACAGTCGGCCGCTCAACCGTTGAGTTTTTGAGACATAAAATTTATACAATATAAAAATAATTATACTTCTTGATTCTTGATAAATTTATTGTTATTTTGTGTTGCGTGTTGTTTTATTTATGTTGACGTCGATAGCATTTAAAAGTTGAAATTAGCACCGTCGAGAATCTCTATTGACTAAACTGTAGGTCTCGCACGAAAAGCAATTTCACGGTTTAGGACTTCCGACGATTACGTGCAGGAAGAAAATGCCTAACGTAATTTAATTTCAGCAACTTATATAAAACCATATGACGCTCTCTTTATAATTAGTTTTATCTTTTCTTTTAATAAATTATCTAATATCAGATACATTATATAATACAAGGTAAGTATCATAGCAATTTTTTTGAATTTAATATAACTTTTTGATTTATTTCTTATGTTGTAAATATTTATAAGTATATTATTAAATATGTATGTACGTCATTACTAATGTAATTATGTTTAAGTGTTACTATAGTTTAGACAAATGTTTGTCTGTCAACCTCACTTTATCTAATTTTCTCCTATCTGAATGGTGGCCTGGAAGAGATGGCTTTAAAGTCTTTCTTTCTTGTCCTTGCGAATTTCTTTTGTTTTTATTTTTTATTTTTAATATTATACAAAGAATAAATTAATTAAAATGTGGCAAAGCCACTAGCTCTATGTACTCTAAGTCATTAATAAATTAATTTCCTTGCCCATATTCTATGTAAAAATTCGTATAATATTAATATTTACTTTCATTAGAACGTAAGGTCTACACGAAGAACGAAATTTAGTATTTTTAAATTACTTCCGTGTTCCAGTGCGTTAACAAATAATTGGTAGAATTCAATACCAAAACAATATTGGATTATTTATTACGGAGTTTACGTTCGCGTATTACGAAATCGACGATTGCTGCATCTAATTGGCGTTGCGTAAGAATTTTCGGGATAATCAAATTTTTACGGCATCCGCTAATTTACGTCTTCAACTAAGCTAATTATAACGATTTTAAGATCTATGCCATTTTACTACAATTATGCAATCTAAAATTAATACTGTTAATTTCTAATACTGTTTTAAAGCAATACATTTCAACTTAAATCTACTACTTTATCCAGGGTCTCAGATTAGGGTCAGGATATAAATTATTCTGACCCTAATCCGCGTTTCGATTCGATCAAACTACAAGTTTGCGCGTTCACCGCCTACAAAACCTTTTAAACTGTGGTTCTAACATTCCAAATCCTATTTTTTTATACTATTTCATTACTATGTATACTAAATAGTGTATAGCAAATGGTAAATATCGAGATGTTATTGATCTAGAAGTGATGAGATTAGTGTTCAATGCCAATATAAGACACTGCCACACTGCCAGGATAAGACCAAGCTGGCAACCAATTGCTCGGTGTACTAAATGGATGATACTTCACCCACTGCAAAGAAATATCTATCGTCAGTTGTCACCTTTATTCAACTGCAACAACATACTTATAAGTAAGGCACATAACGATATCTATATTTTGTTTTTGTAAAAAGATTTAAGTATTAATACCTGATAAAATACACTGTGAATATACATAAATAAAATTAACGTTTTGCCTTGGAGCCAATGTTTTTGGGTTTGATTAAATCTTAAATCAACAGTACAACAGTATTATAATATAGCTTTAAAATAATTAAAATTATAGAAATAGCAAAGTGTAACATAAACAGTTATCTTCTGTTTTTTTTTTAAATAGCAATGAATATGAAATAAAGGGCTCTTAAATGAATAATAATCTTTTCAACGTCAATCTATTACTCACTTTATATCTTACGTAGCGGTTATTAACAGACCTAGCACCTTGTTTTTAAATTGAATTTGATATGTTACGACGATCGATTACATTCTTATTATTTAACACAACTACGTAAGTGCTTATAATTACTATAGAGAAATTTACAGAGCATTAACAATGATGTAATTTTGAAATATATTTTTTATTTAGTAGATACCTAGATCAATTATGTGTTAAAATTTTTTTTATAATCATCTCATGTGTTAATACGGTTTCGCTTTTATTTCGATTTTATGTATTAATTAATGGGTTGTTTTTTTTTTTTTGAATTGGTATAAAATTTTATTAAACATTGAATTTTACCACTAAAAATCGCAGCGTCTGACAACTCTGACGCTTTGGAAATATTGTCAAACTATTTTTGTATCTAAACCTATAAAAGTGTCAATTTTCTTGCAAGACAAAAAATGTGGTATGTAATGAGATAAGTAATTATTGATACGAGCGTGATGGTAAAAAATACCTATGGCCTTCGGAGCGTAACGGGCGAGTCAAGGTGAAGACCAAGATGACGCCAGCTCCCGTGTGTTTGTCTCATTTCAAAATACGCGGATTTATTAATTAAGAATAGGTAAATATACATGAGTGCGCATAATTATGTAAATATATTTATCTATATACATCTTATTATGTGTATTTTTTTTATTTCATGACATGAATGTTGACAAACAAGCATGGTGATTTAAAATAATTGTTCTGCTCCATGCTTTTTTTCCTGGTTATAAAGATTTAACTTGTTTCTATAGAAATTTACCGATAGAGATGCCTGAAATACGATATGTTCTACAGGGACAAAAAACGCTTACCAAGACCAGTGTGAAAGAAAGCGCCTTTTTCCTTTATCTTAAGCCAATGCACACAAACCTATACGTTCTATTATTAAACAAATCGCTTTTCTTATAACTTTAAATTTAGAGAATCATTGACCCGATTTTCGTATTTTTTAATGGTAATCCCAGGTCCCGAGCATCCACACACAGGATAACATCTTAATGTAATTCATAAATTACAGCAACACATACGCAGACCACGCTACTGGCAATGCTAGACTGCTAGTCTTATAATGATCTAATCTGTATAATTATTAAGCGGTGGGTTTGGACAAATTTCACTTTCTCCAAAATCTTAAAAATCTAAGATTTATTTTAATGATATTCTGTATACTATAAATGGCGCTAATTATGTAATAACATATTTTATGTAACTGTTAACTTACCGGTATATATTTCATCAATCTGAAACAAAAATTTAACAAACTTTAAACACAGTAAAAAAAAAACATACACTTTATTTTTTCAATGAAGTAGTTGCTTTTGTTTTCATTGTTTATTTGTTCACGGTACTCTTACGGTTTGCCTCACATCCGATTATAAAATAGTTTTTAGACTAGCCTTTGCCCGCGGTTTCCCAATAATTAGTATAATACGTATATTCATTATTAGGTCTCCTGATCTCCGTTTAGCTTAGAAAACAGTGATTGTACGTACGCCTTTAAAACTAAAAAGTTTCCTGATGGCACTTTATAAAAACGGACGTAAGGTATACATATATCCCAAGTTATAAAAGATTGTTATGATCATGAAAGATAAATGTACTAAAGGCGTCTATTATTAAATCGTTGAAGGTGAGTCAGAAGTGCCATCTGCCGTTATTACTAAATCTCCTATTCACGTTTCATTCCTGTGGGTGTATCCTGTCTGTACAATAGATTAATGAGCGAGCATTAATATTGATATGAACTTGTATCATATTGATAATAATTATTATACATATGCTGCAAAATGTAAAGGTATTTATTTAATTCTTTTATTCTTTTGATTTCAATATTTTTTTAAATACTCAGTTAATTTATTTAAAAAGAAATTGATATTGTTCTTTTTAATATTCTTTATTTGTTAAAAGATACAAGAGATTGAGGTTCGGAAAAATTTATCTTTTTTAAAGCGAACGGGCAGGAGGCTCACCCGATGTTAAGTCATCACCGCCACCCATGAGCATGCAGCAACACCAGAAAGCGCATGCTTGCATAGGCGCATTTTGTTTCTATAAAAAAGTAAATATTTTGTAGAAATATAAAACATTTAACAATAATTACAATCGCAGATATTACCCATTTATAAAAAATGGTTTAAACCGTCTGATAGCTGGAATGGTCAAATGGGTAAAACCACTAAAATTTTTATAGAAATATCGTGGAATATATACAGAATAACAAACGAATTATTTATAATCTTTGTGCTATCATATTCCAACGCACAGGAGTCAATAGGCTATTTAACATGACGTGAATTATTTAAGGAGCTCCGAAAGGATATGTAACTTATGATGGCCTTATACTATCATCACATACCCTTATGTAGCGAATGAGAGGAATTAATGTATAAATTCTAAACACATGTAGTTCCGTTCTATGGAGCGATTACCATTTGAATCAAAATTCTTGTCACGTACTACCGGTTACCGTCTTTGTGTGAAATCACTTAACATAAAAAAAATCTTAGATATAAAATATTTAAGTAAACAACTTTTTATATAATGGCTAGCGTATGCTGTTATTACTCAAATACATAAGTAAATTACTCAAGTTCACATTACAGTCAACTTACAACACAGCTACAATGCACAGTGCATTGCACACACAGATTATGGTAAGGTGGAGAAGAATGGAGAAATTCAATTAGGGAATTACACATATGTATCTGTTTTATCAAATAAGAAATGTTTGTGTCGGTGTAGGAAATCTCACTGGTGCCTCTAATTTAAAACACGCTACGTTGATCTCTTACTATTAGGCGAAGCATACGCTTGTTTTCCATTTTTGAAAAACATATTAATATAATTATATACATATTATTATTATAAATTTGCTTTACATTCAGGATCGGTATTTTAATAATCATATATTTTTACTTTTTTTATTTAAGACGTCCACGTCCGTTACGTGGACGACTTCCAAAGTCAATAAAAATTACGAGAAAAATAGCCAAAATTTATGATTTCCGTTTCGTGTTCGTGTGGTTTCAGTTTAATTTTAAATGATTACCGTCGACTGTAAATGTTTTACAATGTAATATGAAGTGGTTTTAATAGGCTTCATAGTAGATTGCATTGACTCGCACGTATGACCTTGGCCTTGTTTTTTTTGCAATTAATCAAAATATCTTTGACATACGAATGCATTGCGTGCAACCTGTTGATATATTGTGTCATACATTCGATCACGATTTAATTAAAATTTATAGTAGGACATATATGACTCTTACTCTTGCTAACGCGATCTTCTTCTCGTAGTGTGGTTATAGCCCAATCTTTACTTTACCTTTAGATCCATAAACCACTGCACCGATTTTGATGTATGTCACTAAGCTTAACGTTATTCATGCGGGTGAAGCCGCGGACAGCTACTAGTTTCAATATGAAACAGTTACTTAATAATTTGATGAGTAATAATACAATAGTTATTGAATAATTGTTTTTGAAGTAGCGTTTCCAATGTGGATATCCTTGCACGTTTCCGCCGGATAATTGGTTCAAAACGTTGGAAATATTTAAGGAATCCTTATGAAATGATATTGTTATTTCTACAGTTTTATTTTCAATATGTAGGTTAGTTTACATTACAAATTATGTATTTTCAAGGCAATAGTTCGCTTTTAGTCCCTGGTACGAGGGATAAACAACAGACAAACATACGGTTGCTAGGTTACCAGGTAAAGTCAGTTATTAAATGTAGTCTTTCCAGGAGAGGACCGGGCACTTGTGTCCCTCATACCAGGGACTAAAAGCAATCTTTTCATCAAGGCATAAAAACAAAGACATAAATTACTTAGACCTTAATGACTGTAACATAATAAAGTTTCAAACGGATATAATATCCATATATATAATATCCCATAGCAGTATATCTTTAATAGAATCATTGCCCTACATACCTTCATATGAATCTCTAGGGAGAGGCTATTGACATTGAGCACGCGTATGCAATCGTCCGTCCCATGATACAATAAGTGGTTTAATATAATTGTATTGATATGCATTGAAATTCATAGCAATTGATTGTAAAGTTAATTTGAATGACAATAACAACAAATAAGATACTATGTTATTTAGATTTAGAAATAGGTACTAACACTTCATGCTGTATATAAGGAGTATAAGGTTAACAGCAGTATACTTTTGGATTGATGAATCTTTGTATTTTTCGGCATGAGTATTTAAAGAAAAGGTCAAGGAACCTTTGTGTGGCAAGGGCTATCATTAAATAAAATGAATAACTTGCGAACACCACACCTTAAAAATGAGACCGTCGCTCCAGGCTTTTTATCGGTTCAATGAACATTTAAATAAATTTCACATCATAAAATATATATATTTAACTCCTATTTTGGTAGACTTGACTTTCAACAAATCAGTGTAATACTTGATACGTTTATTAAAATATTTCATTTTCAATGTGGCGGTTCGAGGGTAGTAATTATCATCATAAATCAGACTTGTTCATAACTCTGTCTTCAGTCAATTTTATTAAACCTTCCTACATCATTATAATATAGATACAGATAATCAGTTCGTTATCGTTAAAAGAGATTATCTTTATTGTTAATCTTTGGAGACAACTTGCGTGTTACTGTTCGCGTTCTGTCACGTAATGAGCCCGTAATGCTGTCACGTCTGCGAATCGAAACACCGCTTTCTCGCTTATAAATTCCAGCCGGTTCCTATACATACACCTTTTGATTCGCTCATTATTGATCTAGTAGTAAAATAATAGTAATCTAAGACGTTAATATACGGAGTCATATGTGTATTAGAATACATTCATAGATATTACCTACTTAACTTTTCGTCCTAGCATTATTCCCGATATTTTAATTTTACCCAGGGTCTGCTTATTTCTCTTATCCAGATTTGACGGGTTACTAGCTTTTACACAGAGCGATTGGTATCTGACCTCCGCAACCCTAAGGGCGAACTAGTAATTCATTGGATAAGAGCAATTTACTTATCAAGAGTTAACGATTATTATGAGATGTTATGCGATAACTACCGGGACCGACAGCTTAACGTGCTCTCCGAGGCACGGTGGGAGACCCACAGACAAACGCCCAGACCGAGACAGAAATGTAACAAACATTTGCCCGAGCGGGAATCGAACCCGCAACCGTCGAAACTAAAGGCAGACACGCTACCCACAATGCCACAACAGTGTCGGTGTCAATATTAACTATTTATACTATACCTGAAAATTTTATTAAGTTGGGAGTAGAACCTTTATTTTTATATTAATAAGTTTTGCATAGATTCTGAGACAATCGAGTTGAAAAGAACGCGAAAACATTTGTTACATTGATACATAGATACAAAGCGTGTCAAAAAACCCCTCCAAACTAATTCAAAACCTCCTTAATTTTGGAGTCTCTTAATAATATACATTGTTTAAAGACAACACTAAAACGGCACGTGTTCTATTGTATCTTTAATGTTATTTTTTACTATCCTCTTATATCGTATAAAAGCTTTATTTGACCCACAATAAAAACACGTACAGTAGCATCGTATATCGGCCTTGGTATTGAGTTTATCACTTCGCATCTTTATGGATGTTTCTCACGGCAATGATATAGTTCATTCACACATGGACAGTTTTTTAAAGCAAAATATATTTTACACTAGAACAAACTTATATTTTAGTAAAAGGAAATCAAAATATCAATGATTGGGTTATGTAAGTTACTTCGATAACATACATAAATCTAATTATAATTCTTGTAGATTTTAATCATTAGAGAAGTTCTGTTCTACTCTGAGGGCCTGGACGAGCGGCAAATCGCTCCTTGTCGATTTCATTTCGAAAGTCAAATACGCTTGCCTTCAATCAAACGCAATTCAATCAAAAATGATAGGTCACGTGGTATTTCGAAAGCTTATGCCAATTTCCATCAATTCTGCAATCTTCTAATTTCGCTATAATTAAATGTGACTTTGTTTAGGCCCCCTGATCAGATACTAGACAAAGGATAAAAATATCGATAAATTGTTTTTTTTTTATATAAATATAAATATATATAAATAAATATATATAAATAAATATAAATATAATTATATAAATTGAATATACAGCATTAAGTGCTTCAACAAATCTTCAATCGTTTTTCATTTGTTGTGCCAGTGCCAGTTTCTAAGAGATTTAGAAAAATATATTTTACACTGTTTGAAAGTTGAATGTACCATAATATAACATGGCACAAAATACTTTAACACACGCTGCTTATTAAGCATTGCACGCTTAAGGCGAAAAGTATTTCTTCACGACTTGTGGCTATTCGTTCCACTCGTATTAATAATGAATGCTAAGTTTTGCTACTAAAATAAAGTATACAGATTTCAAAATAAAGATCAAATTATTAATTCTCGAGGGCTTTACCGAGGTCGGAACTCATAGGGCGTCTTTCAGTACTCGTAACGGTGAATCATGAATGCATTAGATAGAGTAGTGAATGGTGTAAGGCAGTTAGCTACGTTGTGTAAGACAATCAAACTAAAAGTCGGACTCACTTTATAATCGGATCTAAAAAGCTAAGACGCGTAAGTTTTGTAGAGTGACAAGAAGAGAGCACATTTATTTAGTTCGGTTTGTCCGTTCATCAAGTATTAAAATTTTTAATTTAAAACATAAATGTTCTATTAAGTGCTACACAACGGCAAAAAACAAAGGGTGGCACTCAATTGAGAGTCGAGAAAAAGTCCAATGCCTTTATTTAAATAAATTATTACAAGTCATCAAAATGTTTCAAAATGACTTTTTCACAAAAATTAGGACGCCCTTCCAACTTCATGTTCTTGATAGCCGAAAAAGAGACTTTCAAAAGAATTTTTAGATATGGAGTTTCGTGACGCTTTTTAGCTTTGAATTTTATTATCGTGTCTTTGGGAAATAGTATAGAATATAAATTTACTTTTGCCACCGATATTAAGATATATACATTCTGTACTGTATTACGATTTTTTTAATGTATATTGCTGCTGGCCCTACTGGCTTAGATAGCGGCACTGGGTGGGGGAACCAAGTATTGAGACCTAGACATGAAGAAGAGACAGTCCTCGCGTAGGCTCAAATTTGATTCCGTCCTTAGGGTGCCTCCTGCAAGCATGCGTAAATCTTTTAGTACCAGCTTTTACTTTCGGCTTCGCGTGCGTTTATAATAAGTATTTTTGTAGAAGAACATTAAGACGTAAATACGTTCATTAATCAGCAAATGCGGATTTACAAATAATGTGTTCCTGAATTGTGCTTTGCCAAATTTCGCCTTCGCCAGTATTTATAATATTCCATTCCACGATTCGTTAAATTATTCGTTATTACTGGAAATGCTGTTTTGATACTATGACGTTATCTCTTAAAGTCGTTTATTGTTATTAAAACATTAATATTATCGTCTGTTTTAATTAAAATTTTGGTAATAAAAATCGATAATAACAATAATATAATTTATACGAAAGCACCGTTATGTTATCAGATTCGAAACGCTGTATCGATATCATATTAATTGATATTGTAAAAACGGTATTATATTGCAATGTAACTTGTTAATATTATAGCGAAAACTATTTAGTGAAATGAAAGAAGTGTCATAAGCATCCATCCGTTCATTCATCGTTATTACGTGAGTTATCTTAGAACAATAACTAAGTAAGTTAAGTATTCTAACGTTGTAGACAATAATATATTCTAAAGAGAGAAAATTACCAGAATATTATTGAAATATTGCGAAATCTCTTTGTATCCTTCTCTCATTGGTGTGAGATTGAGCTTAAAACTATGAAAATTTTATTTATCACCTACTATTCTATAAGTAAAAGTTATGTATTTTGGTTCGTCTGTCTATCTGATTGTTGCAACGTGATCAATTAATATACGAGTAATTGCAGAGAAAAAGAAAAAAAATAGTATATGAAGTCGAAATAATTCTTATTGCAAACGGAAAAAGTTAGTATTATATAATAACGTGTTATTTAAATACATAATCGAGGTTAATATTGTATAATCGTCTTTAACATGAATGACTAGCTTATTATTAATTTTAGAAATGCCAACATCCGACGATAAATGGTGTTAATATCAAACTTTATCGCAGATAATAAATCAATGAGTACTATAGACGTTAACATTAACGATTATCGAATAAGTTATCTACGGAAGTACTACCCTCTCACAGAAAATCGGCATAAAGTAACAGTATCAGTAAGTACTGTTGCGTCTAATGCAACGAGTGAAAGCGCCAGAGGCCCAATTTCCCACCCCCTCTGTTCCTTTCCTTTTGCCCTTCTCAATCCTTCTCTCCTGTTCCTTGAATTCGCAACGCACATGTGATACTTCAAGTATCGCGCGCTTTCTTAGCCTGCGGTGACTGCTTACCATCAGGCGGACCGTATGCTTGATTGCAAAGCGTCATGAAATAGTAACAAAAAAAATGTATAATATAAAGAATTATGTAAGTTACTTAACTATAGAATCAAATGGAAATATGGAAGCGGAAAGATGTTACTTATGCAACACACAGTAACGCACTTTAAAGACACTCAAGTTGATACCGCAGACACGTTCTTGCGAAATTTACCTACTTCGTGTAATAAAAAAAAGTATCTTTGTAATGTCACAATAGGTAAGCCTAAGGCTAATGAATATGTAAAACTGTTTATCCGGTATTGAAAATTAAACATCATAGTGATGGTTTACCGACTAAAGAATAAGGTACTTACTCAATTTGAGCACCAATACTCTTGGGTTTTATAATTCTTTTTCGGTTAAATACGGTATACTTAAGTTCCTTATAAATTTTGGGATGAATTGATCGAGAACTTTGGATATGGAGAACGGACAAACCAAACAAAGACAGTTTACCGTGAATTACTGGGATCAACAGTATTTGTGCACATATATTGCACAGTTCTACAAAGAAAACAATTTTTTCTTGTTGCACTGGATATCTTTGGAAAATTTTATGCTTTCACGGGCCTAAATTACGAGTACGTTAATGAAAGTACTGAATCTCTTGTTTTTTATGATTTTCACATATCTTATATGTTATATTTAAAACAATTATTGGTTTGTTAGTAATAAAATTTATTGTCCCAGTCACGATTAACTTTTTGCAGAGCAAATCTTACAAAAACATTGATAGTTTCATGAATTGTGACCATAAATATATCCAAAATCAATCGTATATCCGGAGCAACAAAACCACTGTAGACCAGTGTTATGCGTCCGGTTCTAAGCAATTTCTTGACATTCCTAACGATCTTGTTGTTAGGGTATCAGGGCAATAGATATATACTTATTATTAAAGTAATTAGTAGGATCCAATAGCATATATAGCTTTTAGATATTGCACCATGCTATTGGGATAATAGGCCCAGAAAGTACAACAATTTTTTAACACAATTTCACAACTATGCGGTGAATATAATAAATTATTAATTAAGTGTTGTGCAAACGCTTATTCTATATAAACAATGTTGCAACAAACTAAATATTTAGAACAGTTTTATCGAAAAAAATTAATATTGCTTATATTTTTCTACAAAAGATGTTATAGTCAATCTTCGCGCCAGCATTATTCCAAGTATTTTATTTATCCCGGGTCTGCTTATTACTCTTATCCGGATTTGAACAGGTTACTAGTTTTTACCCAGAGCGATTGCCATCTGACCTCCGCAACCCTAAGGGCGAACCAGTAACTCATTGGATAAGAGCAAATTACTTTGCAAGACTAAACGATTATTATCAGATGCTATGTCATAACAACCAGGACGGACAGCTCAACTCCAAGGCACGGTGGGGAGACCCACAACTACAAACGCTCAAACCCAAACAGATATTTATAACAGACATCTGCCCGAGCAGGAATCGAACCCGCAGCCGTTAATCCTAAAGGCAGACTCGCTACCTGCAAAGCAACAACGCTGTCAATAATTTAATCATTAATAATTTCAGAAAGAAAACCCGATACGGAAAAAATAAACAGTCCATAATAATCGATATAACATCGGTATCGATTACATTACAGCACTGAATGCTGGAGACAAACAAATTTAAACGTAATATATTGTATACATTTAGATCATAAGAAAGGTGCCTTTCTTGTTTCATATTATATACATATTACATATTATACGTGTTTCTTATATAGAGCTTAAAAATTACGTAACCAAGATTAATATCGAAAATAAACTGTATATTTCATCGTAATATTTAACATATTATAAAATGGTGAAATTTGTTAGTATGTATGTGAGTTTCGACTAATAAATTGTTACCAAATATTATTTATTTTTGAGTAGATTTTTTCTGTTTTCGACCTATGGCGGTTTTACAGGAATTTTCAGGATCTTTCGTTGAAGAAAAAATTACGTTGATTAGACTTTAGATTGAAGTTGCGAGTATTGACACCGTT
Organism: Hestina assimilis; assembly: GCA_023373885.1. Lineage (NCBI taxonomy): Eukaryota > Metazoa > Arthropoda > Insecta > Lepidoptera > Nymphalidae > Hestina > Hestina assimilis. The sequence continues at coordinate 6,573,168 of CM041755.1, read as the reverse complement.
GTGGCGTTGTGGGTAGCGAGTCTGTCTATAGTTTCGACGGTTGCTAGTTCGATTCCCGCTCGAGCAGATGTTTTTTTAAATTTCTGTTTCGGTTTGGGCGTTTCTCCGTTTGGGTCTCCTCACCGTGACTCGGAGAGCACGTTAAGCTGTCGGTCCCGGTTGTTATCACATATCATCTGATAATAATCCTTAACTCTTGATAAGTAAATTACTCTTATGCAATCAGTTACTGGTACGCCGTTAGGGTTGCGGAGATCAGATGGCAATCGCTCCGTGTAAATACTAGTAACCTGTCAAATCCGGATAATAAGCAGACGGGTAAAATAAAATACCGGGAATAATGCTAGGAGGGAGGGACCGAAGTTGCGAATATGAGCTAGTAGTTAATATTCGCATTTTTATTGCCGTAGATCGTAGGCAAATTAAGTCGTAAGTTTTGTAACATATGTTACACAAACATGCAACATGTGATACTAATCATCTCTGCAGACCGACTGCATCGAGTTGATTAATCCCGCGTTGTGTATTCCTTGCGTATCTCCTACTGATTATAAATATTTAAATTGCATATTGCAATTCAAATCAGTGTTTATAAATTATACTTAGAATCTTACCTCTGTTAATGTTAAATGCCATTTACGTAATAAGGTTTCGTGGTAGCTTGCCTAGTTAAAGGATGAGCAAAGAATCTTAATATACCTAATTCTGTTAACCCAAAACAGCATTTCCTCCGTTTTTCGCTTGTTTTTCTTTCTCCACTATAATTGAAGGAGCTTCTTCTACTATTCCTTGATAGGATTAGGCGAGTCGTAAACTCTTTTGCAACTATTGTGGTATTAAAAAACATGCTTACGTAATTATATAATTTTACATTTTAATTTTTTATATCACACAGAAAAGAAATTTACGTATCTTGCAACTTTCTTTTCAAAAATCTAAGTACTGTTATAAATGTGAAAATTTGGATGGATGTTCATTAAGAGAAATGTGATGATGTGGGTAAACGAGTTACGCAAAAATACTTTAAATAAATTTGAACCTGGATTAACATACAGGATACTTTTTATCCTATATGTTAGATAACATATTTTTTTCTACTTTTTGCCGTTTACAATCATATTAAAACATTGTTGTGTTTTACAATTCGGACAGGTTTCACGTTTTCATGGCTTTATTTTATCATTTGTGGTAATTATTTAAAGTATCAGCGTTATCTGACTACTGACGTGTTAGTAAAAACTCATCTAAGTGGACATGCACATAGATAACTAGTGACTACACGGTGGTCTAGTTGGATCAGCTTACAAGCTAATGAACTCTAACGGTATCCCATTTGACATACTTTGCGCAAATTTCATACAGGTGTAGGTGTACTCACATAGAATAAATAATACCTCCTTTTTAAATGAATTGCTGTCTAGAGTGCTTAGCCCCTTCTTCTTATCCATTGGTTAGTGGTCAACCTAGTGTCAGAGTTGTTCAGGTCACCCGTAGGCCTCTGACTTGACTTATCGACTGTTGTCTAATAGTCAGCAGCCGGGACCGACTTTTTCGTGCCCTCCGAAGCACGGAGACGCTCGGTTGAAATACCACTATGCGATCACCCATCTAGTGACTGACCGCGCTTAAAGTTGCTTAACCTACCGATCGTTTACCGATCATCGGGTGCACTCGGCTATCCCCTAAAAAGTACGCTCTGAAAAGTCTCCAGAAATTTAAAAGCAAATAAAAATAAAAATTTGAGTTTTTATTTCACTATTTTATGCCTTTTTATTGTATAGTTTAATTTAATTAATTTTGCTATATTATTTAATTTACTACTAAAGTTTATCTTAGATTCCTTAAGAATCTTTTACTTAAATCTCGACAAATAGATTAGATAGGTATTACATGTACTTGTATCACTGTCAAATTGAAAACATTTACTGTTACTTGATATGGTTATATCATTCGAATCAACCTCAATGAATGAATTTATAATTTATGTAAGCATATTGTGTTTCTTCACTAATTGTAATTGCAAAATTACTTGCACATATAAAGTGCATGTATGCCTATGCACAATACGCATAAAATTATTTCGATTATTAATAGTTCTTTTCAATGAATGAACACATTGGCGTAAAGACTATGAAAGTGCCATCACCACGGGAGGAATAAATAATAATTTAATGCTATAGGGGTGGTCGTAGTAAAAATTTTAATGTCTAAATTAACAATACAAGTTACAATAGGAAAACATGTTGCTTTTATCTAGAACTGCTAGCTGTAGGTTTTTACAATCTAAAAATAGTCTCTCGGTAATTCTTTGTCATGATTCAGCGGATAATAATTAATGCATCATCATGTTGATTACATCTTCAGTGATATTTTCGTCTCATGTAAATTGACTATTAAAGGTAAAAATATCTTCGGTGGCAATATATGCTAACCGAATGCTTTATTCTTTTAAAGAAAGTAAATTAAATGGAAAAATATGGGAGCCAAATTTCTTCATTCAAGGAAGAGAAATTACAAAAATTAAGCCTTAGAACTTATTTTTAATAATTCGAAGTTTACAAATGTATTAACATAAACTAAGAAAACTGTCAACGGCAACTTTATGATATCTGTATGTAAAGATAAAAGATGATAATATGTCGTCTATCTTGTAATTGTAATATCTATTCCGTGATATCTAACGTTCAATGTGCATTCGTTCCGCATAACTTAATTGGAAACCGTTCTCGAAGAGTATCTAGAAAACTAAACAAACTTGTAACAACATTATATTAACAAGCTCAATAAAAAGAGAAAGGTTCCTACTAGAATTTTCCCATTCAGAATTTTGTATGTAAGATAATTCATAACATCAGATATGTTTACGTGTTATCGTCATAATAAATTACAATTAAAATCATGATTTACATAATAAAAGTATAATCGTTAAGCTAGAGTAATTTGGATTTTTAGATACAAAACAAGTTTTGTAGATTGTTATATACTAACATGTTTGTTGTGTATTGCTGTTGGCCCTACTGGCCTTGATAGCGTCACTGGGCGGGTGTGTCTGATTACTGAGACCAAGCCGAGAAAAACGGACAGCCTTCGCGGAGGTTGAAAGTTGATTTCGTTCACAGGTTCATCCTGCGAGGTAAGGTATGCTTATGTCAAACTCATACAGTAGTTTAGGACCCCCGACACAGGATATCACAATCCTAATGGGGGCCGTTGAGTGTGTAGCGTTTATTATTATTATTTATTATATTTATTTTGGCAAGCGTTTGTAACACCATTCATTTGTAGGTGTCACTCACAGGTTGCCAACCTCGAGATATTGGTTCTTAAGTCTCTTTTGCCTAGTCATTTAAATAAATACAGTATCCTTCAAACCGAGACACATGAATGCAAAATACACTACTGCTTTGCGGCAGAGTATCTGACATTGCCTGGTGGTACCTAGCCGGTCTCTTGCAATAAAATACGTTCTACCAATAGGTTATTTTATAACTTTTCCTTATTATACCAAAATTCCTACTAATTAAAAAGACGTATGTTTATAAACACATGTATTTTTATAGTTACTATAAAATTATTGCCCTAATAAATTATACAAGTATTATAAATTAGCACACGTTTATGATGTAATATATATGTATAAACAACACTAAATATGAAGAAAGTTTACAGGTAAAAGCTGTAGTAAATTATACAATGGCCAATCACGCAACTCTACATAATAATACTCATTACTTAGATACATAATCTGTTACAGTTATAATTTACAGTTTCTGCTATATTAACGATAAGACTTTTTTCCAAGAAGTAATCATTAATTATATATAACATTTTAATCTAGCTGCGCCCGCAGCTACGCTCACATAGTGTACCCATTTTTCTTTATTGCACGGAACCTTCATTCTTTCTCTAAAATAAAAGTAGCCTACAGTAAACCAACAGTCAGACAGACAAAAATATTAATTTTTTTAAAGTTACTACCATATACCATACATATGTATACTTTCATATGCATTTAGGAAAAAGCTGTTAATTTGGAATTACAAACAGGCACTTCAATTTTATTAATTGGTATAGGTATTAGATAGATATGTTGTTAGTAAGCGTACACCGTACAGACGAGTATATCCCACGCGGTAAGCGGTTATCGTAGTTTATGGATCTTTTAACACTAGTAAAGTATGTTGCCCAATCAAGAGACTAGAAGCAATCGTTGGGAAGAACAAGTGCATCGAAAGAAGTTTTGAACTTAATTTTATCTTTTTGAGATTCTCATCAACGGATTCAACCTAAGCCGATGACCTGATTATGTTAACCCGTTACCATTTTTAAACAATAATTTTTCAATCAATAACGACACTTCGGATGATCTGATTTTCTAGCCTTTTATTCATCATCATTGCGCTGGCATTGGCACAGGAACCTCTATCCGAAATGCCAAAAACTGAGTTAGGTACAGCGTTATTTCGTATGACACATATATTTGAGGTTTAAGAACCTATACCTCAGGTTGGCAACGCGGAAGTGGCACCTAGTAATGGTGTTGCAAACGCTCATAGGCTACGGGACCCGCTTACCATCAGGAGGGCCGTATACTTGCATGCCAACTTAGCAACATAAAAAAGTCATGCTCATATAAAATCGATTTGCTGTCAAAATTAAAGAGAATTTCTACTAAAAGTTACTGGTAAGGTGGCTGTTGATGTAACCTACTTGTACCAAATTTCATAACGATTCGATTTGCTTGGTCAAATATGTATTTTAAGTTTTGATTTTGTATTTATTGTTTATTTATTTTTTATTTTTATGGCTATTTTGATAGTAGTTTAAATCATTTTGACCTTCTCTTGCTCACGTATAGCAACCTGTAGGATTCTTACTCGAATCGCATTGTTGTATTCTATTTGTCACGTAACATCCACCCATTTTATAAGGAACAAGTTACAATGTCTATTGTTATTGTTTCCGGTTGCTGGTAAATTTTTTAAATATATTTTTGCTATTGCGTTTTATTTATTTTTTCAATAACAATTTATCGTAAGTTTGATATTTGTTTGATCACATATTGCGTGCAAATGCTTTCATATTGCATGGACACTACTATGTAGTTATTTAATCAAATATAGTTATTTTTTATAAGAAATCGTAGATATTGTCAAACTTTCAATATAAGGACACTACTATGTAGTTATTTAATAAAATATAGTTATTTTTTATAAGAAATCGTAGATATTGTCAAACTTTCAATATAAAAATATTGCGAAGAGTGTTAACCATGAAAGTAAACCAACATCCTTACTTTTGAATATACAAACTGTATTTTCTTGAAAATGAATATAATAATATGTTAAAAAAAAAAACATTTCGTCGAGTACCTTTAAGGCCAGAAGAATAGGTGGTTTCTATGCTACTCAAGCCTCAGGGAAGGTCCATTATGCATTTATATTGTAGGTTTGTTCATATGATATCTGTCATCTAGTTACGGAACTAGTTTTGAAGTATTTAGAAGATATAAAACCACAATTTTTTAACTATCAAATAATCATATTACTAATAGTAGTAAATTCATGCATCTCCCAGCACTAACGGGCTGGTTCGATCGGGGAAGTACTACCTCTCACAGAAAATCGGCGTAAAATAACAGAGTATTGTTGCATTTAGTGCGATGAGTGAGAGCGCTGGAGGCCCAAACTCCCACCCTCACTGTTCGCTTTCTTTTTCTTTTTCCCTTCCCTCCTATTTATTGGGCTGGCAGCATGTGATACTTCAAGTGTCACCAGCGTCCATAGGTTGCGGTGACTGCTTATTATCAGGCGGACCGTATGTTTATTTGCCAACCGTCATAAAAAAAAGAAATCATCGCAGTTCATGAACACATTTATTTCTCATGAAAAATGTTACTGAATATTTTTGTTCTGACAAGGTGTTGTAAGCGTATGAATGTATGTATATTAAACAATCTTTTATGACGGCTTTGCATGTTCGCAGCGCATCTAGGCCGATCGGCGCCAGCGAGAAATCGCTTCTTCAAACAGATTTAACGCCCATGCAAATCTTGACGGAATGCGAGTGAAAATCCTCGTGTCTATTGAAGAATGAAAAAATACGAGTATTATATTTTCAACGTTTTATATAGCAAAACGATATTGTGTTATTTTGACAAGATAAAGAGTTGGAGCTTATTCGAAGCCGATATCAGTAATGATATCATTAATTAATGTGTACATGTGAAATTTATTATTTATGGTGGTGGTAGGGCTTAAAAATGCCTGCCTGGTTAACTAACATCGTACGTTGGTGAAAAACTCGTGAATTCCTTGCTTCTTAACCGCGTCTCGATGTCATCCAGCGTATAACCTGTGGCATCTTGCGGGAAGGCCCAGAAAAAGCAGCTAGTGCTGTTCGCCTTCTGTACTCACCGCTTTCGCGTTTGGACTCTACTGCCTTTTAACATGAAGTGGAATAAAAATAAAGAAAAAAATCATTCAATTCATGTAGTCCTCAAATGTACGCAAAACTATCAAAATCCTGTAAAAAAATTTAATTTTCGATTAAGATGCTCTTTCTGAAAAGACTAGAAATTATGAGCAAATCAACCGCTATAACTACATTAAAATTATTTCCGTATATACACTGCTATTAGTTAAAGTCGGTTTATTGACTCCGTCGATTAGTCTGTTGTGGTTTGTTACTCTATGATTGCAATGTTACGTGAAGAAATGTTTCATAAAATTGTATTCAAAGTCTTGTATTATTAAACTATCCTAAGAAATATACGCTTCATAGATTTAGTTAATGCGCATATATTACATTAATTGATTGATGTATCCTTGCTATCTATTGGAGTAGTTATTATATTGCCTTATCCACATAATTGCGTTATTTTAAATTTATTTCTAGCTTGATACAGATTATAAATAAATCAAACTATTTATATATACTTAATCTAATCCCCCGCCTTTTTAACCTTCTCATATTTTAAGTTTTTTTTTTAAAAGAACTGTTATAGTGGGATATATTTTTTTCGTCATTCATCATACAATATAATTATACATTCTTGATACTTTTTGCGTACTTATAAAACTCGTTTGACAGCAATTTAGAATCTCATTTTAAAAACAACACCACAATCAACTTTTGGGGCTCAATTCATAGTTTGGAAAGACAAAACAAAAAGCAAACAGTGAAAATACACAGAACGGGTTGCAAAATAAAAATAAATCCAGCCAGTATTGCAGATTTACGGACAGCATGATAACTAGCGCTGAAATAAGAGAAAAACGTGAAATAAGAGAAAAACGTGATGTTTTCAATAACCGTGTTCGATATTGTTACTTCGTATTAAAATGGGTGCAAAAATGTTTTTGTACGCTTTTTAAAATTCAAAGCATAGAAAAAAACTTTATTTACGTAAAATATCTGTACATTTTTGTAAGGCAGGTATGTCAGAAGTGGTTGAATATAGGCCAACCGTTTCAGGAGTACATTTATTTTTGTTTATTTTGGATGGTTTTTAAACATGAACACTGAAAAACGAAATCCAAAAAACATCTACATGTAAAGCTTAGACTCTTAAGTCATTTGTTTTCAAACTGAAGTAGGTGTTTAATCTTTAGTAAATATAGTAAGTTATAAAGTATCTGTGTCTGTAAAATAGTAAGTTATAAAGTTGTCAGGGAGTTTGTAACTATGGCTATATATGATGTATTCAAGTATCGATATATATACATAGAATATATAATATTAATAAAAAAATATTAATATTGTTAATTTATAAAATAATAATTAAAATTAATATTAATTTTTAAAATAATATATGATAGTACATAGAATTTAAAAAAATGTATTTTTCTGTATTTAAATTTAGCTGCAACAGTCACCACTTATTTTTTCATTTATGCTAATCCGAGTATACAGAAAGCCACTTTTGTTTGTATTTAGTAAAATATAGGTATATTTAAATATTTATTGTCGACGGAAGTCCAGATGCGAATACATATCTGTCTCGACGAGATTGAATACCAACTGAAACTTTTTTATAATAATTATGCTAATTTTCCACCTGTTACAACCGTGAATTTTTCAACATACCAATTTCTTGTTGGCGTTGGAAAAGTTTGTATTTTATATATAGTTTGAATTTAGTTTTCGTTGTCATAGGTTTGTATTTTATATATAGAATTTAATATATAAAATCCGAATATACTTTACTTTATTGTACATAAAATGATGTAACTCAAAGTTTGCTCCTAAAATTTGTAATATTAATATTCATAATTTCATCAACACTTAAACCTATTGAAACCAGAACAATTAAGCGGTTAATATACAATTAGTAATCACCTTAATATAGTACGTACTTAATCAGCAATTTGACCGGCGTCCAAACTTGTGTCTAATCCAAACGTGGGCACACTGTTTTATGTTATTACATCAAAAGTTATAGCACTGGCCACTTTTTAATAAAGCAATACAGTTTAAAAATATATTCCTTTTTTTTCTGTTCGAAATTTAAACTGGCACTACTACCGTGTAAGAAAACGCGCGCGCCTTTGTGAGGCGTCTTAACTACTAAAACTCTACTTTCGAACTGACAGCGAAGCGAAGGCGGCTTCTTGGACCGACGGAGCAATGTACATCGACTACCTTGCCAGGAATGTCGTACTGCAACCTCAGCTTTATTTTTCTCCATATCAAAACAGGTTTCGATTACAAAAACAAAAAAAATATTGCCGTTCCTAAATTTGCCGGCTCGATACCAAATCATATTCAATTATAAATATTCTCGTGAATGCTTCTTATGCAACGAAATTGCTAAAAAAAAACTAAAATTACGTTCACTCTATTTGAAGTAGACGACCAGGAACCGATATTTCCTGCTTATCTTGCAGACAGGATTGACAAGTAGATCTACTAATGCAACCAATTGAATTGTACCAGAAAATATCCTTTCATAAATTGCGTTCTTATTTACATTTCTGCTGTTTTTATTTATGTTTTATGGAGTAAATAACAGTAGAATTTTGTAATTGTAGAACCTCGCTGTTTTCAGCCAGTCTCAGTTTACGCCACAGCGGGCGTCAAAACAATAAGTACAACATTTTCAAAGGATATTGATATGAATTAAGTATAGGTATATGTATATATTGTACAGTTGCGTTTCATTCGAAGTGTGGAGACCCAAATTCCGATCCCAAAAAAGAACCTACCTCCTTCCTTCTGTGGAGAAGATTGTCTTTTATCACTTACCTCAGGTCTACCTTCTCCGGCTTTGCTAGTGGATATAGATTACCGTCCTTGAATTCCATCAGGCAAATAAGATCAAAAATAACAAAACAATATGATTAATAAATGTGTATTCTATAGCTCCTGTACCTATCATGCTAAATACTCAACTCAAAAATATTAGGACTGTTACTTTGGGGGCCTGGAAATGTTTTCAAACATGCACAAAAATCTGTCTTGAGGTGGTATAGTAACCGATACACCTCAAGGCCTTGTAGACAAATTGATGCCACGTCCCATAGACATGGAGGATTTCATGTAGATTGCGCGTCTATATGACCTAAAATACGAATTGGCTGGGAACTAAATACTACCATCGTAAGCATGAATCAATTTCTTATCCCTATTCTTACTCTTGCCTTCCCTCATGCGCCGTTTAATTTTTTTAGTTCGAACTAAGTCGTAGGTTAGGCGCTAGTCCATCCTTAAATTGTTATCAATATCAATAGGATGCACTATCTACTCGTCCTCTGTATCCATGCCATGTCCCTATAGCGATCATCAAAGCCATCTATTTCTATGTTACTTTTCTATTATAAAACTAACGGCGCTAAAACTGAACATTAAAGATATTTTGGAAAAAGTAATTGAGATGGACTATCACGATGTCTTTGATCCCAAAACAATCTTTTCTTTTTAGAATCTTTTAAGTTTAGAGCTCGTTCTGGCATCCACTACAAACAATAGAATGGATAATGATGCATCTTGTCTTTATTCTATAATCTTTTTAGTAACTAATAGTTTGAGATAAAAGTTAAAATATAAATCAAAATCTAAGTCAATCTAAATCTAAATCAATCTAAATAATGTAATTCAAATTCACTCAGTATGAATTTTATAGATTACAAAATATAACACGGATGATGTCACAGGCGAAAGGCAGGTTTATATATTTTTTTTACTATTAACCGTGTCTAAATATATCAGTCAGTTTTTATTTTATTTTCTTCCCTAAAATTGTTTTTCTTCGACATCATAGAGACGGAACTAATTACATGAAAGTGATAACGCTAAAAAAGTATGTCACTTTAGTTTGAAAGTATTATTACGAGAAAAACTCAGTCAATTTTAGTAATTTACTGCTTTTATATAGAACAAGTTTTTACTATTATTATATTATATTGTGTTCCGCTGATTAATAAATTAAGAGCCTGCTTATTTTAGATCTTAATTTTGTGGTAGACTGAAAACAAAACACAGGAATTTAATTAAATTAAAAAATATTAATTTTATCTGCAATGTTTTCTTCAATTAAAAACCCATTTTGTAAATAAAATACGCCAATATGGATAATACGTTGGTTATAATATGAAATGTGTATCAGATATCTTAAAGGGTCTCATATTTTTATTTAGCATAAAATCTAAAATAGCCCGAGAAAGCTGGTGCTTACATCGTCAGCTCAAGTATTCCTTGGAATCAGTCACGCTTAGGAAGTGAAACAGCGTCAGCACGTGTCAACGACCGGCGCGCTGTGATGTTGATAGTTTTGCGCATAGGCTTTTACCAAAAATAAATACATATTGTTTTTACTGAGAAATATTATTTTGTTAAAAATTCTAACGTTTTTTAATTACTTTAAATAAGTTGACATTATTACTTACGACGTATAATTTTGTAATATTATATTTTTCCTGTAAACATAACATTTGGTACGACCTGAAATCGTATTTGTAAGCCGAAATACCGCATTAGGTAGATCACGTAGTCTATCCGAAAATCACCGGTAAAAATTCTGTAAAACAATTCAATTCAATACACAAGCACTTGCTTGTGTATTGAATTGAATTGTTTTATAATGAACTTAACCTTAATGTTTTTCAATAAATTCTGAGATGCCCGAGACCTTTTTACTCTTAATCATTTTTCCTTGCATAAGAAAATAAATAAGATGTTATTTCTTACTAAAAAATGGGCTAAGGAAAAGAGTGTAATGAAAAAAAAAACTGATAACGTTATACATTAATTTTAATTAAAATCATGAATATTTTATTCAGTCAATAAATTGCTCGTTAAAGTAAAAGTTGAAAGCTTGTTCAGATTATAATGTGTTCATTAAAATGTATAATCGATTTTTAAATATATTTCATCAGTCTTGATCGTAGTGAAACGAGATTTGTGTCCATCATATGTCAATTTAATTGCTTCTCAACGAATGATATGTTTCTACATAATATCTTAGCTATTACTATATGTATAGTTGTTTTAAAGGTAAGTCTGTTCATTAAGTACGAGTATGTAGTTTGTGGTAAAAATGGGCTTGGCAATAAAAATTGTACAGGGGATCTGGTTTTAAGTCGGATCTTCTATCGTTGTCATCTGTTACGAAGGTGGGGGAGGAAAGGGTAGATGGAGGAGGAAATAGAGAAATGAAAGTTTTGTTTGCCAGATACTTCTATATTTCACATCGACATTAAATTTTGAGACACTAAATTCCCTAAAACAGCAAGCTACTGAGAAGGTTTTCGTTTACTTAATAAAGATTAAAATATTTAGGCAATAACCATAAGTTTATTATTTATTCTTTTTTTAAATTATATGGATCAAGTTTGAATTATCGAAGTTCTTAACGTCAATTCAAAATTAATATGTCTGTGGAGTAAGAAAAAACAATTACAAAATTTGAAATATATTATCATTTTGGCATTGAAACTATACAACGCTAAGTTTAAATTTGATCGCAATTTGACATGGCCAATGACCAGCATTACTTCATAATTACTTAGATTAGAAAGACACAAGTGAGGTTGTTCATACGCAGGGTCAAGAATAATTGCGTTTGAAATTAAAACAACAGCACAGTGTGAGAAGCCGTTTTAAATAGGAATTTGATAGGAATTATTTTTTAAATACAAGAAAAACTACATTAAATATATCACTATTTTTATTTTTATTTTTCTACTTAGTGAAATTTTAAGGTTAATTTCATATTTCATTCATAAATTACATTTTAAGTAATCCCTCATTTTACAAAACACACATTTGCGTAGCTTAAAACCAAAAATGGCTTGGAAGTAAGGATAGGATATGATCCTGTGTAAGGGGTTCAGAGACACGGACACAAAAGCACATACTACAAATGTTTGTGTGGTCAATACAAATGTCCCGAGGTGGAATCGAATACTAAGCCACGTCTGAATTAATTTTAAATATTTAGTGTTTTGAAATGTAAATATTTTTCTTAATATTTCTTGTAAAAAATCTACAATTATATTTTGTATATAAATCATATACAATTTAGTTTCCAAACAGCATTCTTTGCTTTCGCAATCCTAAAATATAATAATGGTCACGAGCAGTCAATAGTAATAAAACTAAAACTAGTGAAATTATTCAACTTGTGAAAAACAAAATATTTATAGACCTGTGTAGAGCAACCTTGGCATAGTAAGCTTCACCTTGCTAGCGGATAGATTTGATAAATATAAAAATTATAATTAGTTCCTTACTTTATGCGATACGCTTAAAAGAGGCGTTTAATTAAAGAAAATATTGAACTAAACATATTCTGTTTATACTTACAAAATAATTGTTCGTATATCTACTTCTTCAAGTTTCGTTAAATGTCGTGATGTCATATGTAAATTAATCACTACTTTTGCTGGGGAAGAATATAGCCGTCTTTAACTAGCCGTCTTAAAACATGTTGGTTGGCTTTGTTTATTTCTTGTGTCTGTGTCTTAACACAAACGTGTTCGCTTAGAAAAAAAAATGGTGAACCGATTTTGATGATTTTTTATCAAGTAGCACTACATACTCCAACGGAATCCAAAGACAGAGAACAACTCCCCAAAGTATATGAGAGAATTACCCGAATTGACAGCTACAAAAAACGATCTTAACGTCTATAAAAAGAGTATTCCACCTGACTATTATAAACAACGTAATATTGGAGAGAAAAAATTCTTCTATCGAATTTCTCTTTTCCTAGAGTAGCCGAAATAGGTAGCTAAACCATATTAAATAAATATGTAAACAATTTCGTTATAACGTTATTTCAATACGGTTACCGTTATTGAGCTTCGGAACCATGCAAATAGCTCGGATAACAACCGGGCGATAATGTGGCGAATGAAGCACGAACCACGACGATTTCACCAATTCATAAGCGATGGCGATTCGTATACAGTCACGCTAGACGCGCGCGAATTTATTCTACACTACTGCCGCCTCTGACTTCGTCTGCGAAGAATACTGACCGATAGAATTTCGAGAAGAATCAGTGTCTCGTGGTGTATTAGAATGAAGCGTGTTGCAGTTTTTAAGTTATACCTAAAAAAAATCGGCCAAGTGTGTGTCGATCTCGCTTATAAAGTTTTCCGTACCACCGTAGAGTTAACTAGCAAGATTTATGTATTGGGACTTTAAATTTTGAATGAAATTTATGTGTATATTTATTTACGTAATAAATAGGCTCTGTTTAATGGCAGCGGCTGTTAAGCTATCATCTTATTATACATAATTAGGTAGTATGTAGCTCTACCTACTCCATTGACCATCCGCCCAATGTCATTTTTTTTTTCATGAAAATCATTCAAACTTTCGTCAGATGCTCTGTCTCAAACTACGGGTTCTAGGTCCGGTGCCTCCGTCGTTCGGTGTCCGGATATCTCATCTTTCTTTGTTTTTTCCATTCTCATTATTTCCCTCCTATCCCTTGAGTTGACAATGCGCATATGATACTTCAAATATCGCTCGCGATTATAGGTTGCGGTAACTGCTTACCATCAGACGGACCGCATGTTTGTTTGCCAACCTCCATAAAGTAAAAAATTAACCAAATAAACATCGAAAAAATTTTATTTTTAAACTGTTAACATTTTAGTGGTTTTTATATCCTGTTATATCATTTGAAAATTACGTGAACAATATCACAAAAAAAGCTACTGTTTTTTTGCGTATTGCTTGGACCACAAAATTCACATCGTTTATAGCATTATGTAGAATTCGGACCACACCAATCTTCAGGCTGGTAAACACAATAGGCGTGTGGCTTTCTATACAAAACCTGTCTTTGGAAGTTGTGTTTATAAAACAAATGAGTAAACAATACAAAAAATAGCTTTCTCTTATTAGTCATTCATATCATAATAACAATTGATAATATCGTGAGATGCTTTGATAGTTTATTTTAACAGATTTCAAAAATGGTGAAGTTAAAAAGGTAGTAAGGGATTTTGTGTATATCATCGCTATTTGTAAGCCAATTTTTTAAAAAAATATGCGTTATAAACATCTGAAGAGTGAAGTTTTTATATTGTGCTTGAGAACAAAAAGTTAAAAGTTCTCTAACTTATTCCTCTTTTTTTATTGTATCGTTTGGTTGGTGGCCAACCTGATGTCAGAGGTCCTATGTCTCCCGTATAGGGCCCTAGCTTGACTAAGCGACTTTTAACAAGTCGATATAGGAACCGACCATTTACGTGCTCTCCGAAGCACGGGGACGCTCAGTTGTAACACCACTATGTGATCACCCATCTTTTAACTGACCGCGCCTATAGTTGCTTAGCCCACTTATCGCTTACCTACCACCTTTTTGGTAACAAAATATATACACCATAATGTTTGAACCCGACAGTTCCAGATTTTCGTGCACTAACTGTTAACACAGAATGTGTACTCTAATGCCATTAGTCTTTACTGCTCGACTGCTGATGCATTGCTCCACAAAACGCATTTCGGTGTAACACAAGTTGTTAATGAAGCAAGTGTATCCAATTTGGAAGCCGCATTGGGCGGGCTTGCGTAACGTTTAATAGTTAAACAGTTTTATTACCACAAAGGCAATAAGTTTATATGTATATGTTCGTGCGTAGCTAATTTCATGTTTGGTAAGTGGAGCGAAGATTTCTATATCATATATGGAATTTTAAACCCAAGCTTATACGTTAATGATTTTAATTTAAAATATGAGGTGAGTCATTTAATTAGTTATGTGTATTTCGAAATATCCGTAATATATGCTTTAGGACTGTCACCGAGTTTTTATAATTGAAAGCTACTTACAAGCATACCTTACTGGCTCAATGCACGGAAAACAGTTACCGTAACCTAAGCAATGTTGTGATGGCGACAATACTAGCAATACCAGAAGCCTCATTATTCATTGTACCTTCAGATTATTATGATACTAGCATCTGCCCGCGACTTCGTTCGCGGTGATCATCACCTCCTGTGAGTAATAAAATATTGTTCCTTAAGACACATCTACAACGACGAATTTCAATTAATAAAAAATGTAATTTTCGGAGATAAAAGTATCAAAAGGCGTCGGGATGTGACGACCCCATCGCCCGCTGTTGGGATAACCTCTGTCACAACAGAGATTATTCCACCAGTGCAATCAGTCATAAGGCGTCGGGATGTGACGACCCCATCGCCCGCTGTTACGATAACCTCTGTCTGTCACAACAGAGATTATTCCACCAGTGCAATCAGTCACACTGGTGGTAGGTCTTTTGTTGCAAGAGGCCGGCCAGGTAGGTACCACCGCAGTGTCCAATATTCTGCCGCCAAATAGTAATGCTTAGGCACTACTGTGTTCCGGTTTGAAGGGCATTGTACGCTAGTGAAATTACTGGGCGAACGGGATTTAAGAACTAATATCTTGAGGTTGGCAACGCGCGAGTGGCACCTACTAATGGTGCTGCAAGCGCTCATAGGCTGCGGCAGCCACTTACCATCAGGTGGGCCGTATGCTTGTATGCCGACTTCTAACATAAAAAAAAAAAATCTTATGTATTATTAATCCAGAGACTCCAGAGACAAAATACACACACAAAATTCCCTTAAAATTGGCACAGCCGTTAGGAGGAGTTCAATCACACACACACTCACAGAAGAATTTTATGAATATAAATAAATGTATCCTTAAAAACATAAGTATTATCTAATAATAAATAAAATTCTCGTGCGTGTGTGCGGTGTTTGTAACCAAATTCCTCCGAAACGGGTCAACCGATTTTTATGAAATATTTCGTGCATATTGATTGGGTAGGTCTGAGGTAATCAACTATTTTTCATACCCCTTAATATTAAGGGTAGTCCATCCCAATGATTTTTTTGGTAATTTTTTATTTATTTTTATTTATTTATGATGTAGCATTAAAAATACATAATAATTTACACCGCTGTCACTTCTTTTTATAATTAGACTCAGTTAGGGACGCTGCTATCGGGTCCCAGATTTTTTCGAGGCAGGATAGCGTCTGCCGGGCCTGCTAGTAAAAAATACCCCAATAAACGATTAATGAATGTTCAACGATTATCTCTAATTGGTTTTAAAACTGTTGTTTTTTCTCAATTATCCAGTTAAGTGAATTCACGTCCAGCGTAACCTCTACATCACGTTGTATTCACGTGTTATATTGCCTAAATTGGCGGCCAACCAGTTGTCAAGCCACTCCCAATGTCATCGTATTAAATCAACCCATAGCCCCTAATTTTGATATAGGTATAATGTTTTAACATCAAGCATTACTAATAAATATCACTTTAAATGCATGGCAAATACACAAAGTGACATCTAATTAAACACAGGTGAAACCACGGGCATCTAATGTCAATATATTATCCCATACAATTGCCCCAGGAAACTTGTAGTTGTATTCTGAACGCTTTGTGGTTGAGGAAAGTATGAACAATGTAGAAACCCGCATGTTTAGGAAGAAATTCAAGATCAGTTTAAGACGTTTGTAGCCCACTAACCCGCTGTGGTTTGTTTGTGGAGAATAATATATATCTACCTAAAGAACATAGATATATATTATTCTCCATTCACTATAAGCAAGTTTGATATTCAAAATACTCATTTGAAATTAAAACAACGAGCGAATACGAAAAAAAGTTATTCTCGCTATATATTCAGAGCTCTAGTTTCGCTTAGTTTTTGTGGCATAGCTAACAAGTAATTATAATAATTGTTGGTGGTAGGCCTTTTTGGAAGCCGGCTAGGTAGGTGCATCCACAGTGATAGATATTCTATCGCAAAGCCGTAGTGTATTTTGAGATACTGCGTTTTGGCTTGAAAGGCACTGCAAATAGAGAATTTACTAGGCTAACGAGATTACTGAAAAAAATATTTTACCATTGTTAAGCACTTTATATAATTAATATGTCGAACAATGTACTGAAATTTGTGCACAAATAAAGTCTTTGTATTGTATTGTATTTATGAACTAATATCTCGATATTGTGAGTAAGTAGGTGACACCTAAAACTGCAACGGTGTTGCAAGCGATCATAGGCTGCAGCAACGGCTTGCCATCAGGTTGGCCGTATGCTGGCTTACCAACTTAGTCACAAAAAAGAATATGAAGTTAATAAGATAAGAGGCAGTGACGAATAATGTTTCTCATCTTCCTTGATTGAAGATAACCAAATTTAAATCAAATACAATCATGGAACAGATTTGATTTGACTTCCATGAAAACCACCTTTCCACCACATTCAGGATATTTAACATCGGCCAGAAGTAATATAATTCGAACTGTTGTATTTTCTTCGATGATTTTGAGAGTTGGTGGGCGAAATTCTAAACCCTTGCTTTTCCATGTCATTCCCTCTCTTCTCCTGCCGTTATTCTTAAGTGGCAAAGCACGGTGGTACCTCTGCTGAACCTGAAGTGATGGTTTACCATCATGTAGTCTGTATGTTGGATTCTTACTTTAAGCGGAAGAGAGACGATCTATCTTTATGGATATATTTTTTTACATTCGAAAATAGAATTTTATATAATAGTTATATAACTATATTAAGGAGTATTTTTTCAATGTTTGTATGGTTTTCATGCATTGCCTTTAAGATCCTTGACAGAGTGGGTCAGAGCTTCTTGATTCTAAACAGGTCTTGTACACGATACCGTTGGATTTATCGATCAAAGCCTTTTACGACCGTGGATATGATGCCGGATCCAGTTTCTAATTATGGATAAAAACGATGAAATTAATGGCATGCTTAATTTTCTATTGGTTTGAGCCCTTCTTATGGAAGAAGAAAATTTTCGCTAGTTTTTTAAAACTTATTTATTTATTCGGAAAGCGATATTACATAGTATTAAAATAATTTAAAACGAATAAGTTTCCAAAACAAAAAGATTTAGATTTTTTTTGGTCAGGCTGGTAAGCACTCACCGCAACCTATGAACTTATTTATGCTTGTGGTATTTGAAGTATCACATGCGCGTTACCAACCCAAGGGAAAGGAGGCAAGGGATGAGAAAGGAAAAACGGAAGGGAAGGGATGAGATGGGAGATTGGGCCTCCAGCGCTCTCACGCATCGCACGCAACGCAACAGTGCTGTTACTTTACGCCGATTTGAAAATTAAAATTAAATACAAATTCAACCCAATGAAACATTGTAACTAAGTTGTTTAATAAAATGTTTCCAATATCGCTATTTTGACTACTCGTTGTTCGTTACGCTCAACTTTACTTAAATACATATATTATGGCTAACCAAATCTCAAACACTAACTGAATTATTCACTAATTTGTGTATAATGTGCGAATTATACTAAAACCAACATAATCGGTTTCCGAAGTTATGCAGATTTGCAGAAACAGTTGTTACGAACAGCGTTATAATGTTTTGTTACAACTGAAAATAGAAATAGCGAATATTATGATGTGAAGTTAAAATTCATTCGTATATAATACCAAATTGAACGTTCAATTTGAATTTTAAAGTTTATTTATTACTTTACTATTTATTATTTTCTATAAATGATAAATGCGGATCAGCGCGATACTATTGTATAGGACTATCGTCCTGACATAACCCTTAAATGCGTACTGTCGCAGAAGTGCGACATACATTGTTGTAAGATATTTTATGACTTATAAAAAATATTTTTAACACACTCAAATGAAATCCACGGATAGACATACTTTAAAAAGTTGTTGAGGTACTTTTCAAATAACATAAAAATAAAAAAATCGGCGGGTATACAAACATTACTTGCAACTGCAATGTTTTTCGCGCATTCATAAGTTGCGGTGACTGCTTACCATAAGGCGAACCATATGCTTGCCAACTGAAATGACATAAAAAAATTACTAGTGAATTGAATTATGGATACAATTTTTGATGTAATAATATCGCATAAAATTTTAATCGCTGTAGCTGTCGTTGAAATTACTTTTATCAACTTTAATTTGTCAAGTTTCTAACACAATTTGCCTGTTAGAAGTGAAATACAATTGTGACATAAAGACAATGCTGTAAGAATAGTCGACCACTCCAAGCTCACGAGCGATATCAGACTTCTAAATCTAAGAAAAAAATTTCGCCTCCTTGTTTGTTCTACCACGTATGGAATGCGATATTGCATAAAGAATTGATAATATTAATGAAGAGCATTTTCTAAAGGTTTTTCAATGCACTACATTGTGGAGTCATTCACGGAAGGATTAAATGTTCTTTAAAAAAAGGTGACAATGCATGCAAGTGTTCAAAGGATACACAGCAACGGTATATTAACAGCGCGCCTTATTATTTTTATTATTTATTGTAAGTGTAAAAGAAAGTAAAATATATCCATTGTTATGTTTATGTATTGTTGGATTTATTTAGTATATCAGGGAAGATTTAAATGGATATGATCTTTTACTCAGACAGGGTATTTATTTTTTTGTCAAAATGAATCGAATTGGTGTAGATCATAATATACTTACTTGCTACTTACTGGTATGCCAGTAAAAATAAAAAATTATATCATAGAACAATGTTGACGCAATTTTATTACTATTAATAGTCAAACAAATTTTTATCAGATACGAGCTTTTCATTAAAATATAATAACATTGAATATAAATTATGATCGTTATTATGCGATAACCAATATTCCCGTTGGAATTTAACGGCGATAACGATAACAAACAGTTTTTCGCTTAGAATTATATGTTAACATTATGGAATTTTATTAGCCTACCACCTCAGCCCGCGGCTCCGTTCACGTGGTCTACAGATTTATTGCTTTTTTAATGCTCGGAATCCTAATTCATTTTCTTAAATATAAGAAGGTACTCCTTATAATATCAGGTATCTGCAAGTGAAAATCCCTACAAAATTGGTTTAAATGTTCAGGAGAGAAACAGACACAAAGACGGATAATTTGGTATAGGTACATACAGTTATATGCATTAACGTAAAAAACATAGACATGCTCTTCCATACTAACAAATTAATGTGTGAAAAGATTCACTGGTGCTCCTTCGCACTAACGCAACGAAACGAAACAACGAAATTAGTCACGTGCTTGCGATATAATTAAATGAAGTTAGCGTCATAAGCTTACAACACAAATAAAGTAAGCGCGTGACTAACTTACTTTCGTTGAATTTACGAAAGAGCACCAGCGAATTTTGGACATTTTTTCTGTATGAAAGAGTCGGCCCTTGGTTTATAGTAAGTCAATAAGTAAAAAACTGTATTTTGACATTACAAACAGACAATAATTTTATTCATATAGATTATAGATATAATTGATTACGTATACGTAATGTAATATATTTTTTAAATGTTTAAAAAGTAAACATTATGAATTTATGATGTAATAAACAACGCGTGTTTTATGTATATTATTTTTGCAAAGCAATAATTTCTTATACCTTTTTCTTAATAGTTTGTTTACGCAAACTAAATTGAAAAAAAAGTACTCACTTTGATATGATTTTTTAAACTCTTTAATAGTTATAATTACTTTAAATAAAAACGTTATATTCTTAGTATCAATAATTCGCTCTTACAGAATATGGTTGATTATTTTTTCTGTATAATTGGTTCTGTATATTATGTTTTTCAAAATCATCACAAGATAAATTAACATGAAAACATACTGTATTCCCGTTTTACTCTACTTTACTACCCTACCCTAAATAACAAAATGAAAATCATCAGAAAAAGCTTGCGAATCGTCGAGATAACTAAAGAATCGAGATAAGGAAGAGAAAGAAGAAAGGTTGTACCTCTAGCCATGTATAAGATACTCTAATAATAGTTGTGGATTTACCAGCAAGCTTTGAGTTGAACAGTAGATTTATGGGGCGGAAAATTTGAGGACCGTATCTTATAAAACTATTTCTTGTGCTCTTGCAACTAAATTCCCGAAAATAGAATTTGACAATCATAGAGGAAAGAACGGCCTATATTAGGATAGTATGCAAAACCATCAATGGAAACTTTATGATTTATCATAAAAACCGTCCAAGTGTGAATTGAACACGCGCATTGAAGGTTCCGCAAAAGTACACAATATTTATAAAATGGCATGTGATAATCAAAACATTATGTGATTCCGATTTTGGTAAAGAAAAATGAAGTGCGTCGTGAGCACTTGATTATTTTGAATCCTTCATTGCCTTCATCATCTTGAAACTGGTTACACGTAGGTAGGTACGTCCTTGATTAAGTTATTATATACTTATATATTATGTGTGTATATTAAATGTTGTTAGGCCTGACAGAAAGACGATTAGAGTGTATTAGGATTCAATTTTTTCAATAAATGTACGGGATTTATAGTTACTTGTTTCTAAAATATAATTCAACATATTAATAATTCAATTAAATAAGAATATTAAATAAAAAATACTAATAATAAAGTAGATATATTATGTTAATCGAAACCAACGAGGTATACAAAAGTTCTATAAATTTCTATTCTCGCTAAAATTATTTAAGCTTTAATTCAGCTTTTCATTACACATTGAGTTTAATAACCTAAATATACAATAATGCCACATATTAATTAATTATTGTTATATGTAATTACCGGTATCGATGTGCAGACTATTATAACGTTATACATAAATTAAACTGTAATTCAATGAAACTCACTAAATCGCATGAAACTGGTGGAATTTGCTACAAAACAAACATCTTTACACCTAATATACTACAGAGATTTGTTTGAGCAGCGCGCTCTATTGACAAACGCTTGCACTACATTGAACAGTCAACTCTACAAATTTGACATACAACCAAAAGCTGCCTGAAACTTTAAAAAAAGCTAATTATTTCAATTTAAAAATGTAATATAAAGAAAATACTACTTCATAGTACAAATATATATCTTTGTAGTCATTTTTAGACAGTAAATATAGGTAAATAAGGTCTTAATTTCATAAGCAGCGCTCAATTTTGTTTCTACAGTCGCCGCTAGATGCTCTACTGTGCTCCCTTGAAGTGAGATTCAATATGGCGGCACCATTCGCCTCTGGAACAGGGCGGGGAGAACAGTCACCCAATCGTCTCTATAACATCGACTCGTATTTTTGACGAAATCGTCGTCTTCGTGACTCGAACGCGAGTGATATTGCGAAATAATCGGTGGTTTCTGTGTTATTTTAGGCTGTTTGTGTTATTATATGTGCGATATGGTGCTTTTGTGGTGAATAACGTGCAAGGACTTTAGGGTAACAATGTCTAGCAGTTGACATGTTTATCTGTGTCGTGTGTGAAGATTTTCCCTTCGCGTGAGGAGGTGTAGTGCGCTAGTGTGCGCGCTGGCGCCTTGTGTGCGTGCCACGGCCGTGGATACGCGAGGATCCAATGATGGATTGCATTTCCGCCGATGTATAGGTAAAAATCATCACTTATACCTTCAATGAGTGCGTAATCGTAATCGCCCACCAAACCACATGCACACAATGAGTGCCGTTTTGGTCTCATTTCACAATTGCTTTGTTTAAAAACGTAGGTAGATCTTTATATCGTAGCGCATGTATATTAGTGTAAAGATGTATCTTAGAATCAATAGGGATAATGCAGCTTATAATATAAGTAAAATGTATGTAGTTAAAATGTACTTCTCTAGTTTCCTTGTATTTTATGGAGGTCGTAAAGACCTTGAGACACATTTCTTACAGAATATTTTCTCTTCTTAAGTCGTAGTTATTATTTTTAAATCAAAATTAGACTTTTATTAATTTGCAATATTAAAAAAAATATTGAATAAAGCCTATTGGAATATCCAATAAGATTAAAACAACTTTCCCTCAAGACGAAAGTTCTTGATTAATTACTATCCGAAAGTTAATTTAAAACGGTCTAAGCCTAAGAAGCTTTTGTGTTCAATTATAATTGGTTCAAAGACTCGCACAAAGTCTTACTTATACGAATGAATCTTAATTCATTACATTCATGCAGAGTCGCGCCAGAATATGGTTCCCCTCGCTCCGTTCGCTGCCTCTGGTTATCAGCTTACAAAATGACTGAAGCCATCTCACTCCAACGGACAGCTAATCTGTATATAACCGTCTCTTTTCGTCGCATATTGCGCGTTTTTCTTCTTTTACCGCGTCATATGCCAGTGTTAAACCATGAGCATAGTTTGGAGTGTTTGAGAAGTAAAGTCGATTCAATGCTTTTCATCGCTGTAAGTGGAGCTTGGTATCAGCAACGCGGGAATTTGACCTTAATTGATTGGAAGTTCTTTGTTTAAGGGTTCGGTAGGTAATACTAATAAGGGGGTATTTTAAGAGCTCTGCGCATCTACAGCGCGCAGTTAGACAGTTAGTACCCGCCCGCGTCGCACGTGGGTTCCTTGTGGACGACCCACCGCGACTATTGTGTTGACAAGTGCTTGAGATAAATGACACAGGATTGTATTATAATAATTGTGCTGACACATACAGATCGTAAGTTATATTTCACTTCTTAATCTTGCTACCGACAACATTAACTTGTAAATTATTATCAAATTGTACATTACATAGAAAATATTATATACAAATTCTACTATTTGAGTTCGATTATTGAAATGTCCCTAAACCAAAAAACAAATACAATAATGGAAAAACTATTGAACGGAATACATGTAATGGTGTTTTAGCTGTTCTATAACTATAAATAAAACTAAAATATTCATTCAATCTGTTCGTCATAACCTGTCGCAGATACAATTTAATTTTCCGATAGTATACGATTATTCGCGGCTATAATCGCAGGCAAGAAGCTAATTACTATTAATTAACCATAGCCGATTAACGAAAAGTGAATATACAGAAATCGCTACGTATGATTCAATTATTTCCATAACTCAAAATGAATTAACGTTGGTTATAACATTCAAACCAGAAATGTATATAAGATAATGATTCAAATAAACCAGTTTCAGGATAACATTACCTCACTGAGCGAGATTTGCAAGCTAATGATTGCTTGCATTTCTAACTAATTAATATAAATCCTTCATTTAAAGCGCATACCGACTGCCAATAGACAAGGCTGTATCAAATATACTATGTGGTCTATTTGTCTATAACTATACTAGAAGTTTGATGTTTACATACAAATCTTTTGTACTTCTATCTAAACTCTTAAAGAAGTTTTATATGTCAGCTTGAAAATGATAATATCAACGATGTGTGGACGAATTAATTTAAAACTAACTATTGCTATACGGATAGATTTAAAACTATTGTTATATCATACTATTCATTAACAAATATTTGCTATCAAAACCACTTTCCGACAACGGGATCGATACGAAATTAAATTCAGAGCCACGATTATAATCTAAAAACCTTAAGAAGTTTATTAAAAAAAATGATATTACAAAATAAGTATAAGTAAAGGCTTGTAGAATTTATTAATTTAATATCTATATTTTTATCCATGACCTTTTTATACGCCATATTAAATATTCTACCCATTTTATAAATTACGACAAAATAATAAATTGTATAAGCCGAACTCTAGCGGGAAACAAAAGGATTAAAATTAAACGCTAACTAAGCTCAGTTAACTTGCAAGCTAAATATAACTTTATCTAAGTTAGCAGAGCTGTGGAATCCTAAAACAATTCAGACAGACAAACAGGCCAGGAGATGAGTGTTTGATTCTCAAACAAATGCTTGACCCTTCTCGGACGCCGCAAACGGAGAATTGGCTTGCGAGCTGAATGATATTGTCGTATCGGAATTGTTGATGGCATCCCCTGAAATTAGAGTTAGCAGATCTATAGTTATCAATTCTTGGGCATTGGTTAAAAAGAAGCTGTGATTAATTTGTGCTCGCCGCCACTAAAACAACAAAACTATTGAGGTGCGCGAAATTTTTAAAAGCGTCTGTCGACATTTATGTGAGATTTGGTTTAAGATTCCATTGACTATTTTCCCGGAAATGACTTTTAATTTCGGGACTGTATCGACACTTTCCTGCCATTTAGCAATCCCGCCTTAACATGTATATCAAATAAATATACGTTTTTTTCCAGTCCCACAACTTTGATAAAAACATTGACTATGAATAATCCTATTCCTAAATATGTAAAATTCAGTCAAGGAAATAAACAGCTAAACTTGTTTACCTAAAATGCTTTAATACAAAAGTAACAAGCATACTAAAAATAAGTAAAAACATAAGGCGTTGAATTAAACAATACCAGGATAAATACATTTTAGTTATCAAAGCCATTCGTTATGTTATACATCTTTTATAGCTGACTGCTTTTTTGAAGAGATGCTTGACGAAGTCTCAAACAATGGGTCTCAGTCAGCTCCCCGTTTATTAACAGACAGTAGGTTTTACTATTATTCCTACAACTTATTATAATATAAAAGACTGGTTTCATTTACAATAAAGTGGTTTATTAGATCAAAAATACGAAAGTAATGAACAAAAGTGTCGGCGACGAAAATATTGTACAAAATGGAATTCAAAAGAAGCTTCGGATAAAGTATAAATAATTCTATTAAAGATTATAATTATTGTTCCAAATTACAAATTGTTCAATCGGGGTTTTAGTAATAAGAATAGATACAGTTTCTAAAAATGTTTTGCCATTTGTCCCACGATTAATAGAATTTGTGAGGTAAAAGATTTTATCAGCCATGGCGGATCGATTTCGACATTCAATTTATAAGATCGCTAACAAGATTAATCCTTATCATTTATATAGAATTTGTAATAAATTATATTGTGAAATAAATTAAAATTATTATAACAATATATTATGTTAAATTATAAGGTTTTGTTTTAAGGCATTGCGAGCTTCTATTTGCAGTAGAACTATAGTACCTACTTGCAAGCTTTGTTGTAATATTGTTTCTCCTAGCTGTATATTTTTAATGCTTAGTCCGTGTAACATATTAGGTTATTAGCTAAAAATGTATCTTAACATCGTCAAGGATAATGCTAGCATGTAATTAGCTTACATTTCGCGCTTAATTAACAATAAGTTGACATTTCTCGCTAAACTGAATGACGCTTCTTAAATCAATCCAAGATGTTTAATATAGATTAATATTACAAAAATTTATTTATCAGTATAAAAAAAAGATATTTGGAAAGTAAATATTAGCGACCATAAGGTTAATAGACATATCATATTATTTCTTATTAAATGAAAGTATTGTAAATAAAAGCAACACAATCGCTGTTGTCTTATTTTGAGTAGGAGACACATAACAAAAATAAACAAAACTTAGATCGGAACAATGTCTGTATGGCTTATACATATATCGGAACTCACCATGTGAAAGTTCTTAGAATTCGAAATTTAATCGTCTACAAAATATGATTCATTACAACAATAATAACAAGTATCTTTACGCGACTTCGCCCGCGGTGACCTTTGAATTGGATCCAAAGATAAATGAATCATTTATAAGTAAATATTGTTCCATAAGATAATCTATACCGAATTTCAATTGAATACGTCCTGTGGCGTGTTTTTGATAATCTCACAGAAACCGAAAAACTTTCCGGTATAAAAAGTAACCAATTTTGTAATCAAGATAATAAGCTATCTGTGCCGTGCTAAGCTGTTTTCGCGTGATTGAACAAACATCCAGACTATATACGACAGTCTAGTGCAGCGGTAGCAAATCTGCTTTAAGTGCCACAGGTCGTGGTTTCGATTCCCGCTCGGGCAAGATGTTTATATTGATCATACAGTC
The DNA here is from genome assembly GCA_023373885.1 of Hestina assimilis. NCBI lineage: Eukaryota > Metazoa > Arthropoda > Insecta > Lepidoptera > Nymphalidae > Hestina > Hestina assimilis. The sequence goes on along the minus strand of CM041755.1, from coordinate 6,545,982 downwards.
ATGTGTTCCAGCCGGAATGTGCTTGTCCTTTTCCTTGTGTAGGTTTCCGGACCCCCTTTTTTGTATGTGTATTGCTGTTGGCCCTACTGGCCTTGACAACGTCTCCGGGTGTATGGTTGATTCTGTCCTTACGGTACCTCTTGCGAGGCTGAGCCACGGCTAAGGACGTCATCGGGACATTCCGGACCCCGACACAGGATATAACTATGGGGGCTGTTGAGTGTGTAGTGTTTATTTAACAAAGCATCCAAACATACAATATTTTACTTTGCATGAGTAAGCGTCACAGTTGAATTGTTACGTTAATATCACCATAGTTTAATTAAGTTTGTATAGTTGTAACTACAAGCTGGTTAGTATTAAATTAATACAGTTGCAGTAAGTTTATTTACTCGAGTAACAGAGGCTTCGTCGGGCATAACTCTATCTTACAGTGAAATACGAATAGCTGACGTTTGGAAGAGGTAACTTTCAACTAATTAACTTTTCTATCTTAATTGTATGTTCAGATGTTAGTTGTATTTTGTTAGGATTCCGTACCCAAGGCCATCGGAACCATATTACTAAGAGTTGTCCGGCCGTCTGTCCGTCCGACAGCGAGCTGTATCTCACGAACTGTAATAGGTAGACTTGAAATTTTCACAGAATAGGTATATCCGACGACGACGACGACGTTGTGGCTCAGCGGTAGCGAACCTGCCTTAAACGCCACAGGTCGCGGGTTCGATTCCCGCTCGGAGCATAATATGTTTGTATTGACCATGCAAGCATATTTTCCCGTCTGGGTGTATTTGTCCTTGTCATTGTGAATGTTTCCGGACCCCCGACACAGGATATTACTATCCTAATGGGGGCCGTTGAGTGTGCAACGTTTAAAAAAGAAAGAGAAAAAAAAAAGATTTCTGAAAAATCCGTTGCCGCTACAACTTACAATACAAGAAACTTGTAACTGTTTTTTGAAGTTTTTTATTGTATCTCATGAAATGTTATGGATATAGAAACATTTAAAATTCTCATACCTTGTATATTTCTAATGGTCGCTATAATAACAATTACTATAAATAAAATAAAATTTTAATTCCAGGTTTCTTGTATGAAGACCTCATACAAGAAACTTGATATTTTAATTCTATGGTGGTACGGAACCTTGTATGTGCGAGTCCGACACGCACTTGGTCAGTTTCTTATCTTAAGTAGTATACAAAATACAAATTTTGAAGTCTTTAAATTATATCAGATTCTCGTGACATTGAACTTTTACTTAATAGAAGTGTTTGGGGGCTAAATACAAAGGCATCAATTATCATTTGATCAGTGAACTATTCTCCACTCTTTAGTATAAGTAGAAATAATTTGCTATAATTAGATAAAATATAAATAAATGCAATTTTGTAAGCCTTTGATCGTGAATAAAAAACTAGCTTAAATGTAGCAAAAATCGTACGACTTGTCTGGTGGTGATGTGGCGATATTGACACCGTGTTACCGACCTATCGGGTCGGTTAAGTCGTAAGGGAACCGGACGGAGAGCTATGGGCTTAGCATAAACTAAACTTAAACTTAATTAAACAAAAATGTTAGTTTATGGCCACTGTACCTTGATTAAAAACGTGTGTGTGTCAGCTCCGTCGCACGACTGGAGTTTACTCTTTAACCTTAAGTACGGTTGTAAGAGGTTATAAATATATAAATACATTTTAAAAATTGTAATACCTAAATGAAAAAACAGACACGCAACATACAATAATAATAAACAATAAAAAACTCTTTGGAGATAATCTCTTTCGTAACGCTTTGGATCACTAAATTTTTCTCTTCATATTTTGGGTGCTTTATATGAAAATCGACTCTCCTCTCAAGTAAACTCCAAAAAATAAATTATATCGCTATTCTTTGAGAAAGTTCTGGGTACTACATACTGCCCTAGTCGAACCGGCCCGTTCTTCAAGAAAACGGCAAGGTTCATAATAATAATCTACATAGTACATTAAATTACACAATTAACATTCTAAATGGTTTTCGTAATGTGAAATCAAAATCATCTTTCCTCTCACAATGATAGCGGTAAATAAACAAATGCAACTGTACATTTTAATTAAACTGCTTTTAAGTAATAAATATGAAAAAATAAACTACAGTTTCAGAAGTTACGTAATAAAATGTTCCGCGAACAAAATGATTTAAGTAGCTCCTTTTCATTTTCTAAGTTTAATAAGGCATGCTTTTAAATGCGGGATCTTATATTTTTCATAAGGTTTCATTAAAGCAATAAAGTTTTAAAGATTGACTTCAATTTTGTTGACAACTAGCGGCGCCCGCGGCTTCGCTCACGTGGTGGACACAATTTTTCTTTATTCCACGGAATCCTATTTTTTTTCTAAAAATATTTCTAATATATGTTACATCATATAATATCAGCTATATGCCAGTGAAAGTCCCGTTACAATCGATCTAGCCATTTCAGAGACTGTGCGGAACAAATAGACAGACAAACAGAGAGACAGACAAAAATTTTAACAATTAATTTTTTTTATGTAACTACCGTATATACTTGCATATAACGTGTATTAAGTGAAAAGCTGTAAATTTGGAATTAAAATAAACAAACACTTCAATTTTATTTATTTGAATAGCTATATTTTTATAGATTTTACTAAACAATATTTTTATTAACATAAACTCGCAGATTATATCAATCATGGTTATATTATTTTCTCAATATTCTCATAAGGAAAAAACATCAAAGTGGCGCTCGCTCGAACAAAAGACCGCCGGTACGCACAAATACGTAACGTAATACTCAAGAATTTCATATTGAATAATATCCATAACACATATGACGTTTAAATAAAGTAAACACGGTCACAAGAGGCTTTCGTTTAATCCCAATAAGAGGAATAGGAGCGGGTGCCCGAGTAACGTAACGGTTCACTTTATTTCGTAAATCCGTGTTCACAAAGTGGTTTTGTTTGCTCACGCGATAACAGCTGCGTGTTAGTACTATCTTGGCTCGTCTATACTTGTTAAATGTTTTGTTATAAAGTTTAATGCTGTTTCCTCACGGATACCTTTGTAACAAATGAGCAAGAAGTACGAAAGCTTGTGACGAATGTTTTATAAATGATTTAAGATTGCTGGCATTGCGATTTGCTTCAAGATCCATGTAAAGATAGGATTTTAAAAAACGATGTTAATAACTTGAATATAATAAGTAAATCTATGACTAACATCTTCAAAAATTGCTTGAAGAAGAATTGTAGTATAAAATGCGATTTTTACGATTTCTTTCAAGATATTAGCAGTAAGCTGGCTTTTGGCCAGGAAAAGCCATTAACCTCTACTTAAAAAAATCATACATCTCGTAATAATAATGTAATCAACGGGCTTCTTATCTGTTATTGAACCGCTTGTCAAAGATATTTTACAGTAATAAAAAAGTAACAAAAACTTGACGATTGAAATAAAATAACATAAAATTTAATTGATTATTTTGTTTTAATAAGTTAACCCTATTACTATAAAATTCTATTATTTTAATATGACGATTCATATTTTAATAATGTATTATCATGAACCCTTTGTTATCATAAAAATATCAAAATAAAATATGTATTCAAAAGTTAATTGAAATTACTGCGAGACGGGATAAATCGTTTATTATTCAATTTAAGTCCCTGCGAAAGTAGATGATGAATAAATACACAATTTGATCCTGAAAGCCGTTATGAAATTTCTGATTAATAATTCAGTCACGTCATGAAACCTTTTAAATTCTTTGCAAAAGTAATAAGCAATCTATTTATGGACAACTCAAATTAGGATTAGATTTCATCGCTATTAAGATAAAATATCAATATGAAAGATAAATTGTGGAGCTGATTTTCTTAAGACCTATTTATAGAATATAATTTGATATTTCATTGATATAGACTTGAGCATTATATACCTGTTTATACTAGCGTCGATTGCGGCTCTTCTCGCATAGACTATTTTATTTATTGAATGTTTTTGCTACCTTAGATTTTTTCTATTCAAGTTTTGCTTTCGTAACAAAAAGTGCCCTTTTCCAAAGTCCCATCTATTTATATATAAAAAATCATTAAAATTGCTTTAAAACTTTAGACGTTAAAACATAGCAGACAATACCTTCTATCACGATTATAATAATAATTTGAGTTTATGCGCCCGCGTCTTGTCTTGACTTAACTTGACTTATAATTATTCTTCTTCTTCCTAGGATTATTCATGGTATTTATTCAGGTTCTGTTTATATACTCTTATCCTGTTTGGACGGTTTACTAATTTTCACACAGCCATTGCCATCTGACCTCCGCAACCCAAAGGATGAACCAGTAACTCACATGACATAAAAAATATGTATATCAAGAGCTAACTATAAGTTAGGAATTATATATATGTTAGGATAGCAACCGGGACAGACAGCTTAACGTGCTCTCCAAGGCACGGTAGGACCCACAAGGACAAATACCCAGTACGAAACAGATATTTTTAGCAAACATTTGCTCCGAGCGGGAATCGAACCCGCGACCGTCGAGACTCATGGTAGGCTAACTACCAGAACGCTACAACGGTTGTCTCAATGCTCTATATTATTACAGTACCTAAATATATAATGAAAACTCTTTAGATAAAGTGTTGTATCGTTGAATACATAATAGTATAAATTGGGTCAGAAATTCATGAGGTATTTTTTATAGCGCTAAAATGCATAGCGATATAGACAAAGAGACTTTGCGTATTATAATATTACCTATATTCTACATAATATGTACCTACTATATTGTTCTCTCTCGAAATAATATCTTGTCTCCGTTCTCTAGATGCATGCATCTATTCAAATCAATAAGATCGGAACAGAAGCTTAAGTCTTGAGAAAGTAACAAACAGACAGAGAACTTACTTTCGCTATTGTAATATTCGCATGAAACATCCACTATGAATATAACTATTAAAACAAAACTAATAATTACCAGTTGTGTACCACGCACAGTTGAAACTAAAGGGTTCCGCAGCTTGGTTATGAAGAATCTTAACGGCTTTAAAAAGTTTAAAAATAATAACGAATTAAAATCGACCGCAAAATAAGTTAGTAATTTCACAGTAATTATTAAAAGTAATATGAAAAACAAAGTTATGGGAAAAACTTGTATATCTCTTAAATTTGTAGACCTATCTTCTTCAAACTAAATGTGGATGAAAGTTCATGTGGTATTTTACAAGCTCAAATTTTTCCAGAATTTTAGATCCCATAGTTCAAAAGTTAGGGGGGGGACACGATTTTTACGACTTTAAGACCTAATATCTCAACAACTACTGGCTTAATGAAAAAACTCAAAATCAAACCTCCTTATCATTTTAAAAGACCTATCCAAAGGTATCTCACACGTTGCTATACGTTGAAAAATTTTTTTTTCAATCCCCAATTACACGTTTGGACTGCTACCCTTAATTCTTATATATATTAAGATTTTATTACAAAATCGTTGTGCGGTTCATCGAATACACCTATTTAGTAAATTTCGTATAGATAGAGTCAATGGTCTCCGAGTAAAATGACTGTGACATACGGACGGACGGACAAAGGGACAGACGGACGGACGGACAGACGGACAGACGGACATGACGAAACTATATGGGTTCCGTTTTTGCCATTTGGCTATGGAACTCTAAAAACCCGCAAAGTGCATAGATATAAGATTTACTCCAGAAATTATTCATCAATTACAATTTAATAAGATACAGCAAAAATGTTATAAATGTTGTTTCTTGTATGGTGATATGGTGATGATCTCCTTTATTTTAAAATTTTTAAATAAACAGAAATACACATTCCGTGAAAATGCCAATTCTACCTTATACGGTTAATGAAATACAGCCTGCTGCAAGACGGACAGTCAGCGACGGATTAGTAATAGGGTTCCGTTGACATTCTATGGGCACGGAACCCTAAAAAGGCTAAATATAATATTATGTTATTATAAATATGTTTAATGGATAAAATATGAGAGTTGATCGTAAGTAAAACACCGTTGGTATAGTACAATATAGATTCGTACTAGCTTTTGCCAGCGGCTTCTCTCGCGTGGGTAACGATTTTAATACAAACTCTGAATCCTCAACTCCCGTTTACAAACTTTGATTTTCATATATATTTATTTCGAATCAACAACCTAAAAATAAATTTCAAGCTTCTGTCTCTAAAAATGAAAATACTTCCATACAACTTTTCAAACCCCCCCTTTTCAACCCGCTTGTAGCTCTTAAAAATATCTCATAAAACTTTTCATCCCCACTTTTTGAACCCCTTACAAACCTTTTTTCGCATTAAAAATATCCTTTTTCTGGTTGTAGACTATCTGTGCACCAAATATCATTTAAATCGGTTCAGTAGTTTTGGCGTAAAAGCGCGAAATACAGACAAAGAGACAGTTACTTTCGTATTTATAATATTAGTGAGGTTGGTAGTAAGGATTAAACTATACTATTCCACTGAAATTTTCTCGAGTACCAGTTTATATAGTATAAATATCCGCAAATACGTTTGTGCCAATAGAATGTGTTTCAATGGAAATTCAAACAATAAATTGTCGACGTCGCTATTGCCCGGGGAGTGAATGCATTCATTGCGATGTCGAATAATATTTGTGTAAGCTATTTCAATATTAATCCATTTAAAAATATTGTGGTGTTAGAATTACCGGTTTCATTTAAAACTATAGTACCTCGATGATCGAGTTGGCATTTCTTTTTTGGGAAATGTGTTTTTTTAATAGATAATGATGAAATATGAATAATATACGATCTAACCTCTTCTTCTTATACCTGCCTACTTATTTGGCGTCAGGTCACCTTGTGCGTTCGCGCCAAGCTGCTCTATCTTGTCCTTGGTGAAATATTTTTTGGAATCAGTTGTTTACTTCTTCGCAGTGGTCCACATAGAGGTTGGGAGTGCGTCTCGTGATCTCCTCTTGGTCTTAATGTTGACAATTTACAGAGTAGCTGTCGTCTCGCCTCATTACGTGACCGTGCCACCTGCGTTTAGATTCTCCAAGTTTTTAATTTATTGGGACCACATTACAAAGTGTTTTAATTATGCCAATAGAGAAGATGAGGTATTTTTTAAGGTTAAAGGTTAGTAATAAAAATAGAGGTGATTTGGAGTGTTTGAAAAAAATAAGTTACTTCAACTCAGTTCAATCATGAATGAGAAATGAGAATCATGCGATTTCGAATTAACAAAAATTGAAAGATTCCTCCGTTCTGTATTTCCGAATGTTTTCGTAAATTTCACCGGCGTCGGGACGTGATGACCCCATCGCTGTTGGTATAATCTGTGTCACAGCTGAGATTATCCCACCAGTTCAATCAATCACTATTGGTAGGTCTTTTGTTGCGAGAGGCTGGCTAGGTAGGTACCAACGCTGTATCAAACATTCTATCGTAGTGCTTAAGCATTCCTGTGTACCGGTTTGAAGGACACTGTAGGCTAGTGAAATTATTGGGAAAAAGAGATTTAAGAACCAATATCTCGAGGTTGGCAACGCTTGAGTGGCAGCTATCACCTTGAGTTCATAGGCTATGCCATGTATGCTTGCTTGCCAACATGTAACATATAGAAAAGTAGATTGTATGCGTATTCCTTGTTTTTAAATTTTGCACTACATACAAGGTAAAAAGTGTCTTCATTTCTACGGAAAATATTTGATCAAAACGAAGCTTAGATAAAAATCAAAGTAACAAGCAAAAAAAATACATCATTACGAGTATTTATTACTTTATATGCTACTAGCGACCCGCCCCGGCTTCGCACGGGTATAAAATATATAGCCTATGTCATTCACTGAAAAAATGATTAAAATCGATCCAGTAGTTTTGATTTATTCATTGCTGTCCGTGGCCCGCACGCGTTAAATATAATTATTTACGACATCACATTAGAAACCTCTAAAAAAATTTTTTTTTCTCCTCTATTTAATGGGTGTTATTATACATATTAATCTTCCTCTTCAATCAGTCTATCTATTAAAAATACCGCATCAAAATCCGTTGCGTAGTTTTAAAGATTTACGCATACATAGGGACAGAGAAAGCGACTTTGTTTTACACTATGTAGTGATGATGCCAGACAGTTAAAAGTGTAATAATTGTAATATACTCTCTAAAACATGAATGGTTGTTTATATTTGACGACGTTGTGGCGCAGCGGTATCGAACCTGCCTTAAGCGCCACAGGTCGCAGGTTCGAATCCCGCTCGGAGTAGATGTTTGTATTGACCATACAGGCATATTTTCCGCTCTGGGTGTCTTTGTCATTGTCTATGTTATCTAGATAATTAGAATTTTGATAACATTATAAACATTGGTGTTGAATACTGATAACGTTTTGCTAAATTCTTCCTGCAAGTAGTTATGCCTTGCGCTCGGTTGAGGTCAAGAGCTTACCCAAATTTAAATAATAAAAAAAGTATCTCTAGTATTCTCACATTTTCGTTATTTTTTTAGCTCGAACCTGAAAATCTTAACGCCTCCGATTAAAATAATATTTAGTTTCTTAGTTTTCGTTAAATCTTAATCCCTTACAGTGGTTTAATATATCACGCGAGCGGAAACAATTAGTGTGTAATATTAAGTATGTATAGCTAGAGACGAGAGCTACAGGCGATATAAGCGCACGTGTATCGTGTTGAAGGCTAGCAATATACAAATCCATAAATACTTATAAAAAATATAACCGGCTCACCTTGCAAATCGAAAATATATACTTTCATTATATTTGTGATATTATAAAACTATAACGGTGCTATTGTATATTGAAGATATTTTGAAAAATAAGTTTTGATGGATTATTTTGAAAGCACCAAAAAAATAAGTGAACTAAATAAGAGGCGGTTTTCACAGTTTGATAACTTGAGTTCTAAATATATAGTAATAAACGCACACTCAATGGCCCCCATTGTGATAGTGGTATCCTGTATCGGGGGTCAGGAAACAACAAGGACAAATACATCCAGACCGGAAAATATGCTTGCATGGTCAATACAAACATATTATGCTCCGAGAAGGATTGGAATCCGCGACCTGTGGCGTTTAAGGCAGGTTTGCTACCGCTGCGCCAGAACGTCGTCAAAAATATTAAAATATATTTATGAATAATCGTTTATGTTGCTTATCTTCAAAAATTAAACACAAACGGCAGAGAATAAAAGCTAGTTCTATTAATAAGATTTTAAGGGACGGTTCAGTAAGTTTTATTATACAGTCGATCCTAAGAATAGCCTTAGTACAGATTAATAATAATGTAGATAAATAAATATAAAATAAGATTATATATATATTTTAAAATATGCGTGTACAAAAGGTCTTCACGATTTGTGACAGAAAATTCGTGAACACATAGTATTTGTATCATTTAACTTTTCAAATCCCCATACGGTCCTATTCATAAAGCAACACCAAAACTATTACCACACTTAGACATCTGAAATGAGCCACCACCTCATTTTTTTCTTGTTCTTCTGGTCTTAAAAAAGGGTCTAGGTCATAGTGGATGGGTTTGGGCCTTCGGTGCTCTCACTCTCCTCTGGCCTTTTCATGCTAAAAACAACAACGCTTTACTACACATAAAATTAACACAAAGCTGATTTAATTAACCAAATCCTTGACGCCAGTTTCGCTATGCACGGATTATGTAATCAAAACGAATAATAACCTTAAAGCGGAGTACGTGAATAATTAACAAACTTGAAAATGTTTTCGGGAATCGACTATAAGTAGAATTTATTTTCTGGTAAAAGTTACAAATTTTCAGGTTGGACAAATTCCAACTGTAATACTGAGTTTAAAACTTCGCCAGTCTGAGTGCAACTTTTGTCCCACCAACTGCTAATCTACAAACATGGACCGCATCACAGAACTATTCGTAATGGGTGTTAAAAACCCGAAAAGATATTATATAACAAAGTGAAAATGAAATTTATTTTTATGCTTAAAAAAGGGTTCGTCATTAAAATAAATAGCATTAACGCATTTAAATTAAGATGATACAGTATACCTGTTTGGTTCTTAAAGTTTGACAACGTTGTGGCGCAGCGGTAGTCAACCTCCCTTAAGCTCGCAGATCGCAGGTTCGATTCACGCTCGGAGCAGATGCTTGTATTGACTATACAGGCATATTATTGTGTATGTTTCCAGGCCCCCGACACAGGATATAGCTAACTAATGGGGGCCGTTGAGTGTGTAGAGTTTATTATTACTATTATAAAGTTACCACTGCATACTTGCCAATAATTTGCCAAATTGGTTATTGTTTTTGGTTACAGCTCCGCTTCTAGATCCATTTATATAACATACTCCAATAAGTAAATTGTTATACAGCACATCCAGAATAAAACGTCTATCTAACGCAAAGATATATTTTAAAATCGGACTAATACTAAACAGCTTACATCGAAAATACTAGCTCAATGTATCTTTTTCAAGTCTTTACTATTATCCTATTGCCCATCCATTTAAGCGTTGTAGCTCGCGCTAAGATTTTAAATCTTCAAAATACACATAAAAAATTAAAATAATTAACGTCAATCTTGGATTAATGTTATTTTAAATAGCTTAATGTTCTGTGATAGCAACAATTCCTGTGCTGTTGGAATGTAAAGCCATTGTGTTAGTTTTGTGATTCGAAGCGTTTTGTACAAATACGTAGCGCATATTTGCTGAAGCTGTTTTGAGGGTGGAAATTAATTTTAGTGAAACAAAAGTAACACGAGAATAGTTTAGTTTTAATTTTAAAGAATTTATAAATGTATTTCGTACAAAATAATTTAGGTATGTAACTTCTGCGTGTGTATTTTCTAGCTTACTGAATTCTATTTGTGTAATCTTCGTTTGTAATCCAACACTTTTCTTTGTTACAAAGTACACGTCATGATCTTCAACATTGAATAAGCTCTTTAACTAATCCTTTGTAATTTATATATTAATATTAATTCCTTGTAAATTTGAAGTTAACAAACAACAAAGACACTAATTAATATACGATCTTTACATAGGTGAAACATTTAATGTTACTTGTCAAACTTGTGTGAATGAACAAACAGTTTATATTGTATAAATATACAGATCATCATATTCATTTATCATGTCTTATACAATATATAATACTTATACAATATAAAAAATATAAAAATCCGGATAAATAATTAGAATTACTGTGATTAGAATTTGAATTTTTACCTTGACTAATCATAGTGTACTAAAGATATTTAAATCTGTATTTAAATACTAGCAACGCCCGTGGTTTCGCTCGCGTTCTTGTAGTTATAATGCCGACTATCTGATACATTTTTTCACTACGTGCGTAATATACTAACATTTGACTCGCACTCTGATTATTTACTATTGACAATGGCAATGTCCTACTTTTCGCTCGTGGTACGTATACGATTTTTTTCCTACGATGTAGTTCGCTTTTAATCCCTGGTACGTGATAAACATACGTTTGCTAGTTTACCGGGAGGTAAAGTGAGTTAATTAGTGTCATCTTGTCGAGAGAGAATCGGGCAGTTTGCTCCTCCGTACCAGGGACTAAAAGCGAACTTTTCATCAAGATAGGGTAAAAAAGTTATTTTTCTATTTATAAATATTTGTACATAATTATGTACATCTATAGCATGCCTACGTTGATACATCCTGTAATTCGTTTATTGATAATCCTACATGAATCTTATACTATGCATTAATCCTGGTAATAAGCTATTTGTGCGCTAAATTCTTGTACCTACAGACCTGCGAACATCACAGCAGCTAATGCTAAGAATGCCCACAGATCATACAAAATTTTATAAACATGCCTTCACAGTGCATGCTGTAAAATTATGGAACGCACTTCCCCTGATTATACGACAGTCTAAGTCCTTGGAGATATTCAAAAAGTCTGTTAAAATGCACATGCAATCTCCTGGACTAATTAGACGACTGATGACAATTTGATCTCCGTTATATGTTATTTTATATTTATTAGTTTATATTAAATATATATTAGTTTATTATTAAATACTTATTATTATTTACCGTGTGTATTTTGTTTAAGTAATAGAATGTAATTTGTATGTATGTTTATTTTATATCAACACCGCCCACCATTTCATGCGATCTCCTATCCCTAAGTTGTCGGGAAGAGATCGCTTCTAAGCGATAAGACCGCCTTTTGTGCAAATTTAAATTTGTTCATGTGTGTGTTACGTTTTTTTTTTTTTTTTTATTTTGGTGTACAATAAGGTGTTAAAATAAATAAATTTCATCTAAATCCGCAGAGCCGTTTTTGCGTAACTGAGTAACAAATATCCAAAGATCCGAGTATACAAACATTTACATTTATTATATTCATAGGATGTATATCACTTTAGACTTAATTGTTTTCTAAAGAACCTCTAAATTGGATATTTTTTGGTTTCATTTTCATCACGTTACACGTTGTTAGAAATTATTAAGTTATAAAAGTACCTACATGTAAAATTCAGCTCGTTCTGTGGCAATTAATAAAAAGTTAATTTGAAAACTTTATACTACACTTTCGACACGTTTTATTCGTCTTGAAGCCTTTAAACTCAAATTTCACAAGGTTGTCGGAAATTTATGAGGTGTCATTATGAAAGTTGTCGTCGGCCGGACTTTTGCGTAGTGCCGCCGCCCTTTTAAGATTACCACATAAGATATTTAAATAAACATTTTCTTAAAACTTGTTTGAATTTTTTACGTGTATTTATAATGGAACAGTAAATATTATTTTAAAAATTGTAATTGATTAAGTTACGTTTAAAGTTCTTTTAATTTCTTGAGAAACATGAGCAACGCACTCTTGTATGTCGGCGAATTTCAGGGTTTTAAACGAATAGCTGTATTTAAAATTACGATATATTTTATATTATATACTTGAAACTTTCTTAATAAATAAATAAATAAATACAAAACATCAAAATTCAAACAAAATATTCATTATTATGTATTGTGTGTAACAAATTTTATTTAGTTATTTGTAGGTATATTTATTTTATATTTACACGGCCCAGTATTTCATGCGGATCTCCTACCCTAAGGTTGTCAAGAATAGATTGATCCTAAGCGAAAAGACCGTCTTTTGTGCAAATCTAAATTCGAACCCATGAAGGGTGTTGTTTTTATTCTATGTTTTTTGGTGTGCAAAAAATCGTTGCGAACATGTATCCGTTTGAGAATAAGTACCTAGGGATGATCGACTTTGTTGTACATATGATTTCTGATATAACAAAAAATAACCTATAAACATGATTGTGTTCAAGCAATTTGAGGATAATTCAAACAAATCTAATTACGATGAACATGAAAATATTCAGTGAAGAGGAAATGTTGAACAAACGGCTATAAATAACCAGCAAATAATGAGATCTCGTCGATGATAACAGACAAATATTTTCAGCGTCTGACAGCTTAGAGCTTCAAGGCGGCTTGCGCGATATTATACGCCAATTTACGCTTTAATCGCCGAGCTCGGTACAAAAACGTCACTTCCCTCACATCGATATATTCCCGAGACTGGATGACAGCTAATTAAGTTAAGGTTCGAAATAATGTGAGATACTGAGCGATTGCTTTTCCTTGTTCATCATCGGTTTATTTTTTGCGAGCTGTGTTTCGAGATATGGTATGATTTTAAACACACATCTTCGTAGCAGTAGAGTTCATAAAAGTTTGCCCTAAAATAGAAAAAAGATCTTTCCAGAATGTTAAGTCAATTAATGAAGATAAAAGAAATATAAATCATTTGTATTATACTCCGTAGCAGTTATATTTTATTTGTTCTTCGGCTAATCTAATCGTAAAGGCGTCGGGATGTGACGACCCCATCGCCCGCTATTGGGATAACCTCTGTCACAACAGAGATTATTCCACCAGTGCAATCAGTCACACTGGTGGTAGGTCTTTTTGTTGCAAGAGGCCGGCTAGGTAGGTACCACCGCAGTGTCCAATATTCTGCCGCCAAATAGTAGTGCTTAGGCACTACTGTGTTCCGGTTTGAAGGCCATTGTACGCTAGTGAAATTACTGGGCGAACGAGATTTAAGAACTAATATCTCGAGGTTGGCAACGCGTGAGTGGCACCTACTAATGGTGCTACAAGCGCTCATAGGCTGCGGCACTTACCATCAGGTGGGCCGTATGCTTGTTTGCCAACTTCTAACATAAAAAAATAAAAAAATCTCATTTATAGCTATCATATGTCCGCGACTTCAGCTGCTTGAACTTCAGAATTTTGTATCATTCTGTTAATTTGCATTGAAATAATGACACACAATTGCCAAAAAAAAGTAAAATCTGTTTATCTTATTGCTACTTGCTACTTGCTACTTACTTTCACAATATCACTCGCGAGGAAAATCGAGAAAAATAAGCTAATTTTGGTTTACATACCTTATAAATGTTCCAAACGATAAAGCATTGAATAATCAACCTATGTAGAACATAAATTGTGTCGGGTTGACACGGTGCACGTATAAAATGGCGACTAATAGAGGCTAGAGTTATCTCTGAACACCGAGACACGAGGATATATTGAGTTAGCCGACGTGCCGGTACAAGCGAAACGATTGTACTACAATCGACATATCGTTTGCTTTGTCCAGGACGATTAAGTTAGTACCTTGCATGAAGTACTGTGAACTTTATCTATGAACCTATGATGGAAGGTATTTAGATTTATAACAGTTACTAAATTATCTCGGTAATGTTATCTGAAATCAATATAGTTGGGAATATTGTTACGGAGAACCTTATCACAGGGGCATAAGGTTCAAAATCGCTTGCTCCTCCTTTTGTTTATTTCTACTACCGCCGCGCGGGTTCGAGAAAGATGTATTCTCGAAACATGTAGAATAGCGTTCCGCGGACGGAGCTCTCTCGAACCCGTGTCCGCGTATATAAGCGGCCCGCCGTGTCGACTGATTCATTCAGTTCTGAGCAACAAGCGAAGACACTACAAGTGATACCAGTGAACAAGTGCGATAATTAGTGACCTCGGCTATTCTTTTGGACTGTGATTGACCTGTGATTTGGACCTGTTGTTTGTGAAGTTCTGTTGTTTAATCTAGACCTAGAATAAAGTCTTGTTTAGAGCCATCAGGTGTTTGTCTCCAAATTAGCGAACCCCAGCCCGTAACAATTGGTGTCAGAAGTGCGATTTGGAAACATGCCATTGACTCCAAGGGACGATACCAGCAACAAGGGTGTCAGGACTAGAGCGCAGCGTGCTGCAGAGGACCACCTGGAAGACTCTGCAACAGCTGGGACCCTTCATCAGGCACCACCCACTGGCCACACCCACCAGGCCACGCCCACTGAGGCCACGCCTACTGGGTCGGATGCCCCACCCACTGGCCCCGCCCACCGGGCCACGCCCATCGAGGCTCCGCCCACTTTCATAGAAGGTCCTACCGTTGGCCACGCCCACCGGGCCACGCCTCCTGAACAGGCCACGCCCGCCGCCTATCTTTCGAGTTTGATGAGAATGCTCCAACTCCAGTCCACGTCGCTTGACACTAAGTTTGCGTCACTCGACGCTAAGTTTGCAGCGATTCAAGAGAATCAAGACAGCAAGTTTGCTAAGATTCAAGAGAATCAAGACAGCAAGTTTGCTAAGATTCAAGAGAATCAAGCGACAGCGGCTGAGGTACAACAAACCCTCTTGTCCACTGTTAGTGAAGTGAGCGGCTTGGTGACTAAAATGCGAAAGGATTTAGACCACGTGGACGAACGGGTCACAAGCCTAGGAACTGAAGTAGAAAGCTTGAAAAATGGCCTCACCGAACTGCGGAAACGAGTCGTGCGTCTTGAAACCACTAGGGCTACATCTAGTGGAACTATTGGCACAATTCGTGAACCTAATGTGACGGTACCTCCTTATGATGGTACTACCTCCTGGACAGCATACCGGCGGCAATTGCAGATGGTCGCTGCTGCCAACGCGGATGGACGGACGAACGGTGCTTAACTGCCCTTACCGTCGCGTTAAGAGGGGCAAGCTCTGACTGTTTTGGAGACCTTACCTAGCTCAGGTAGTGGGTACCAGGAACTGTTGGAGGCACTCGAATCCAGGTATGGAGAACGACATCTGGAGCACGTGTTCCGCGCCCAGCTACGCAATAGAGTCCAACGGTCTGGAGAAGGGCTACAGCAATGGGCTCTAGAAATTGAAAAACTTGTACGGAAAGCGTACCCATCCGCCGATGCTAAGATGATTAGCTCGAATACTGTGCAGGCTTTCGTTGATGGGATCAGTGACCTAGAGTAGAGCTGCCGTCAGGCTTCGTCACCATGCCTCATTGAAGGAAGCATTGGCACATGCCTTAGAAGTCGAAGCAGTTCGACATGACATTCGGCAGACGCACAAGATTTGCGAAGTATCGGAAGAGGTGAAAGGGGTTAAGCCCCTATTCAAAAGGAAATCTGGAATGATATTGCTATAGGTGTGGGAATAGAGGCCATCTGCAGCTCAATTGCCCACAGAAGGATTCACACATGTCTAGATTAAGGAAAATGGAGGAATGTGTGGAAAAACTGACAAAGAGGAGCGAGATTCCGACAAAACCAGAGAAACGAGTAACGACCGGAACTGAAGGTCAAGTCGCTCGAAGGATTGAACAAATCCAGAAATATGACTTCGAAACTCAACATCGTGGTGTAAAGTCTCACGGTAACGCAGATGCGCTTTCATGGAGACCTTGCTCTGAAGACTGTAAGCATTGCATCAAACAGGAGTCAAAGAGTTAGTGGTAAAACTAACAGGACAAGTTCTTTAGGACCCTGGGAGGATGATGCGATGAAGACAGCTCAGAATGGTGACGATGATCTTCGGCACATCATCACATGGAAGACTCGGGGTGATGCTAGACCAGCATGGAGTGAAGTCGCACCTATGAGCGCTGTCACTAAGGCGTACTGGGCACAATGGGACAGCTTTATTTTTGCAAACGGGATACTCTACCGGAAATGGGAGAAAACCAGTGGCAAAGAGTTCCATCTTCAAATAGTTGTTCCGAGGGGCAGAGTACCAGATGTTCTCCGTGAAGTACATGACGGTGTTTCAGGAGGTCATCTTGGCGTCAAGAGGACACTAACGAAGGTACGGGAGAGGTTCTACTGGCTCCACTGTCGTGAAGATGTGCAGGACTGGTGCCGTAGATGTACGTCATGCGCTGCCGTGAAGGGACCACAGACAAGGAGCAAGGGGAAGCTGCGGTTGTACAACGTTGGTGCACCATGGGAACGCATAGCCGTTGATGTAGCTGGTCCATTCCCTTTGACCGATTCGGGAAACAAATACTTCATGGTTGTTATGGACTACTTCAGTAAGTGGCCAGAAGTATTCGCCATCCCTAATCAGGAACCTACAACCGTTGCAACTAAATTAGTCGAGGAAGTCATATGTCGCTTTGGTGTACCCTTAGAAATCCACTCTGATCAGGGCCGGAACTTTGAGTCCCAAGTGTTTCAAGAAGTATGCAGAATTTTGGGTCTGCATAAAACACGAACTACTGCATACCACCCGCAGTCGGATGGAATGGTTGAGAGATTTAACCAAACACTTGAAAAGCATTTGGCCAAACTAGTGGATTCCCACCAGAGAGACTGGGACAAGTACATTCCACTCTTCCTCCTTGCCTACCGGACAGCGGAGCACGAAAGTACACAGGCGACTCCGGCATTTGTCAATTTTGGTAGGGAACTACGGCTACCACTAGACCTATTGACGGGAGGATCACCGGAAGAACCTAATAATGTACCAGACTACGTCTCCGAGTTACGAGAGAAAATGCGGGAAATACATGCTTCAGTACGGGAACACGGATTGCTGTCGAGCAAGAACATGAAAACCAGATACGACCGGAAATCGAATACAAACGGATTCGAAGAAGGCACATTAGTCTGGCTGCATAATCCAACTCGGCGGAAAGGGAAGTCTCCAAAATTGCAATCCAGATGGGAGGGCCCGTACAAAGTGATTACCCGTATGAATGATGTGACTTATAGGATCCAACGTCAACCAAGAGGAACGTTTAAAATTGTTCACATCGACCGCTTGGCGAATTATCACGGCAGCAACAGTGATGCTCGGGACGAACATCTCTAAGAAGGGGGCAGTGTTACGGAGAACCTTATCACAGGGGCATAAGGTTCAAAATCGCTTGCTCCTCCTTTTGTTTATTTCTACTACCGCCGCGCGGGTTCGAGAAAGATGTATTCTCGAAACATGTAGAAATAGCGTTCCGCGGACGGAGCTCTCTCGAACCCGTGTCCGCGTATATAAGCGGCCCGCCGTGTCGACTGATTCATTCAGTTCTGAGCAACAAGCGAAGACACTACAAGTGATACCAGTGAACAAGTGCGATAATTAGTGACCTCGGCTATTCTTTTGGACTGTGATTGACCTGTGATTTGGACCTGTTGTTTGTGAAGTTCTGTTGTTTAATCTAGACCTAGAATAAAGTCTTGTTTAGAGCCATCAGGTGTTTGTCTCCAAATTAGCGAACCCCAGCCCGTAACAATATAATATCGGTAAATAGTCGGGAGTTCGTAAATTGAGTCGGAGTGACTTGCTCTACTGAAGATTGGAATAACTCAATATGGAAACGTGTTCAGGCTTATTAAATTAAGCTTCGCTCGCATTGTAACTTTAGATTAGATTGTGAATAATATAATACACTGAATCAATTGAATAGCAATAATACACGATTATCGATGAGTTTTGAACTATGAGTGGGTACTTATAAATATTCAAATATTTTGTTGTTAATGGATAAATATTAGAGCATATATTTACTAATATTATAAATGCGAAAGTAACTCAGTCTGTCACGCTTTCATGTCTAAACCACTATGGCGATTATGATGAATTTTAGTACAGAGATAGACTAGACCTTGAGAAAAGACAGGAAGGTTACTTTTCATTTCGAAAAATAAGCTTGAATGGGTCGAAATAGGGGATGAAAGATGTTTTTGTTTTTATATATATTCAAATAGACTTTTAAGCACTTTTAAAATTCGTCAAATATACAGTCTGTTATGTCCGCCTAAGTGAAGCTACCGCCGATTCGGAAGGTAGATTCTGCAGAAAGGAAACGGCAAGAAACTCTACAGTTACTCTTTTCAAAAATAATCACATTACATTTGTCAAATGTACAATTAAGATATATATCCCGCATGAAACTGAACGTATATTAGTTCCATGCCACGTTATCTACAATATATTCATTAACGGGATAATAAGCTTTATTTAGTAAACACCGCTTAATATTTGATTGTATGGGGAACCAATTATTTTTATATTGCATTAAAAGTGCCGCAGTAAAAATCGGTATTCACGCGAGTAAAGTCGCGGGCAGTAGCTAGTACTTTATAATATAAAAAGTATAATATTAACTCATAGACTGACTGAGGGCTCAATAAAAATAAAGTTTCAGTGCAGAATATGTATGTAAGAATATTTATTTAAATCTACATCCAACAAATGGGTCTCTTGCTACGAACCATATTATAATGTCAAGTAATAGATCCCAGTCGTACACGAATAGCGTTGGAGTGTACTGGCCTATATAAAATATGGTGATAAATGTTCGCGGGAGCAATATATCAACACCTTACGACATTATTGATACATACAACCTACAATACGGATAAGACAATACGAATGCATCACTTAAACTAACAGTACTTACCTGGATGCTTACTTCGCTCGGTATTTTTTTTGGTAAATCATTCTTTTTTGGAACGTAATAGTTTTTTCCACGAAAGAAGGAACTTGAAAAAGAGAGAGACATCTGGAATCGAACCGGGGTCTTCATTGCCTAAAACACGGATAAAACGATATTTTCTAAAAATGAATCAAAGCTAGATCGATTTATCGCACCTGAAAGCCTGTAAAGTATGCTGATACTACGTTTCATGAAAACCGTTGACGCTGTTTTTGACAAGAATTGCTTGTTTATCACCTAAATTAACATTTAAATGTTCAATAATCGATTACAATGCACGAATTGGGATTAATGTTTAATTAAATTAAAGTACACTTCGATTATTCGCATAAGCATATCTTCATTCAAGTAGACATATCGAATGTTTCCTACGAGTAATAAAATGACAAGTAATCGATATTAGTACTGAATGAATCGCGTCTGAGTGACTCGCACGCATAAAGTAGCGATAAATTCGCTCAGTTAATAGTAGCCGAGAAGTCCGGCCAACGGTCTCGAAGTGACAAACGATCTAGTGGGATATTTGCTCAGCGGTTGAAAACAACTAGAAGTTTCAGACTCCATTATCTCTACCAATATCGCATAGTATCGCTACCAATTTTTATGTTACTATAGGTTGCCTAAGAATATATTATTATTACTACCGAAATTAAAATTAAAGTAAATGTGCAAAACGATACTCCTTTTTCTTTTAACTCCACGATTAAACTACAAGTAAAGGAAGATAGAGAGAGAGAGTATCCTTGAGCATTTGATTCCGCTTTCTGTGACATTCATTATACGACACCTTATTAATAATCAACTCCAAAAAGGAGTTTAACTTCGAATAAATTTCGTTTGAGGGTATCAAGAACCAATTCTTCATGAATAAGCTAGTCCAATCTATCCCCGATAATATAATAAAGCACAATTTGCTCAATTTCGCATTTCGTAGCACCCACGTAATTTTATTTTATCAAACTTAATTTTATGTAATACTTTATCCCTGGCAAATTCATTGAATCTTACAAAACAGTCCGACTTGGATACGGAATCAGTATCAGACTATCAGAGCTTCTGTCATTGTCATTGTCATTTCGACTAATTCCACACGGCTTATAAAAAATATTCAATGTACATTAAATGTACAACCATGGCTAAAGAACCTCCACAAGTTTAAATTTACTAATAAATTATTTTTGTTTATTTGTCAACTCGTGAACGGAAAGTTTCAAAGTATCATATTGTTTCCCGGTACTATTTACCCAAGGGCGATTATTTACAACTGATGGATGATCCAGCGTGAAGGGTGCAAGGTGACGACTTTGCGTTGTATGAAATACGTACAACTTCAGCGTGACGCCAATTGTATCGTCACGCAGAAAAAGTAAATACCGCACGTCCATATCCCAACGACGCTCAACGCCGACACGTCACGACGTGACGTTACGGCACGGCATACATGTAGTTAAATATCTAATCAAAAATATGACTGCCGCCTTATTTACCCTTAATAATTCAGTACACGCAAGACAGATCATTAGCAAGGAACGTTTAATATTGTATCTCAATTTACATAACCATGTTTCGCCACAGTCGATCTGTAGTTTCAAAGTAATAGTCGTTGCCGCAGGAGCTTGTTAAGCCAAACTTGCTTCCGCCTTTGTACAATTAAGTTGTTGAAATATGAGTCATTTAAAGACAATCATAGAGTATCGTTCTAATGTAAATAATAGCAACAAACAGGTTGTGTAATCCAATACTTTTAATGTGATGAATGCATTATTACTTTACAGTAAAAGCGAGTAATATACTAGGGATTAAGTTTCTATAACATTTGTCACCAAAATATCATATTTAATTTATTAGTTGCACTTTTGCTTTAATTAATTATTTTATATTTTTATTATGTTTATTACTGGGAGTAAAGGCTCTTTTATTTTTAGTAGATCCATGTTCCTCCCAGAACAAATGGGCCGGCTCCAGGAACCTGGCACCAGGGAAGTATTAATATCACACGAAAAATTGGCGTAAAGTAATAGTATGTACTATATATTCTTAAATTTTTTGAAATTAAGAAGGCAGTGATTAAGTTATATATGTAGATCCATGGGTCTGACATAGTCGCTAAGCGACTAAAGCATTTTTTTTTTTTTATTAAATAAAAACTAAAGCCTCTTGTACAGTATTTGATAACAGTAAAAGAATTTCATGTACATATATACATTTGTATTATTGTAATCTCTAAAGGGAAGTTGTTGGGATCACGCTGAAAACCAATGTTATAGATGAATATACGGGAGTTAAATAGCGTTAAAGTTATACTTTTCGTACTGTTAAAAGTATTGCACGGATAGAAAAAAACTAATGATCACAAGTCTTTTAGGTGTTCTCAAATGTGAAGTAAATGGAAAGTTTAACACCTAAAAATAATAAAAATATGCAACACAAAAATTCTATAGATATCGGCTTCAATATAAACATTATGCATCCTTTTTTCGTTAAATACGCTGTTAACCTCCATTTAATGTACTCGTTTGCATTGTGATAAGGTCGTACGGCGAGTATTACATCATCTCTGAAAAGCTGTCAGAATCCAACATAAGCCCCTGTCAAAGTAAGAACGCTTTAAAAGGCGTGTGAGAACATAGCGACTTTGTGCTAAGACTTACGTAACATTACTTTTAAGTGCAATTGGTTTTTTAATGTATGCCAATCTAACTTTTTCTATCATAAGCGAAGTCTTGATTGATCTTTATGGGATCTTATTTTTATATACTAATATTATGCATAGAGTATATTGGCACTAGATTTTATAAATTAAAGTCTTAAAACTTCAACAGAATATTGAGAGAGTCTCCTGTTAAAGGTTAATCTATATATATGGCTTACGGTTCACCTGATCGTAAGCAATCACCGTAAGACCGTATTACGTAACAGAATTCAGGATTATCAGATGTGTGTCGTCGACGTTTTAACAATGAATTCTGCCTCGAAGGTTCCTATACTGTTCTATAGAAAAATCTTGCAAGACAGTTTATTCATCATCAGGAGCATTCGTGAGCATTCTAATATCGCCCAAAAATTTTGTCTCTAATGCGTGAGGATTAATACTCTGTCGATTATAGACCAAATGTATTTAAAAAAATTTCCCGCCTTTATTTTTAACTTTTTATTTATTTATTTTATGACGGTTAGCAAACAAGCATACGACGATTTTTTGTCAGAGGGTACTACTTCCCCAGTCGAGCCGGCCCATTTGTACTGGGAAAAGGATGTAGAGTCATCCTACTATAACTTTATAACATAAACTTTAATGTATCTGAATTATAAATAAGTAATCCATATTTTATACAATAGAGCAAATGTTCCTTTTTCCTGCTTTAAAATTTCAACTGCGTGCGACGTGACAGTCTATTGTCAAAACGTGTCTGAATAAAAATGAACGCCTTGTACAGTTGGAAAGTGTGTATAGGAAGCATAAATCCGAATTAATAAAAAATATACTGAATATTTGAATTCCATTTAATTGTATAGCATCAGTCTGAGTATCACTGATTTTACGATTTTATTTCAGCGGGCGGAAATATTTATAAATGTTTTTACATATTTGTAAGTGCTTTGTCGCATTCGATTTTATTGTTTCTAAAATACTGTCACTAAAATATTTCGGCTTTGAATATACATTTCCAATATAATATGTTTCGTTGGTATATTAAACGTAATGTAACATTTATGACTCAATAGTCATAATATGCCTTATAACGTATATGAAAATTATCCTAAACCTGTATCTATTCTCTTTTGTTAGAAAGGGGTCACAATATCATTATTGATGATCAACAAAATCGTTAAAGTACTAGAGCTCATTACCCGCAATCACTGTATCTATATAATTTTCTCGAAGCCTTAAGGCGTAGGCGGCTGAAAACGATTAATTTATTTATATGAATATTATGGGACGTATTCAACAATAATTCTTATATCCTTTCGCTACTCCTCAACAGTTAGTCATTTTAATCAACTAATATATCAACTAAGAAAGTATTCCGAATATTAATTATTTTCATCATCAACTCACCCGATTTCTAAGAATAAAATATTATACTTATAGGTTAATAGGATACTCCATAATAATAAAATATGCTCCCATTTACTCGCAACGGGAATTTATTTATCCTGTTTTGATTTCGAAATATGTAATAGATTTAAGTAAAGCTTTTATTATTTGATGTCGAAAATTAAAATGTATTTTGTCATAATGCTTACCTCAACAAATGTCAACTTATTAGGAACTAGCGACTCGCCCTGGCTTTGCTCTTGATACTATAATAGATACGACGTGACTTAGGACGAGGTAACCGAAATACAGACAGACGAGGAAGGCGACTTTAACTTATACTATGTAGAAATTAGTGAACTTACTGGCTTAGTTACATACTGTAGTAATAATATTACTGCTGTTTACTAGTTTATTTATAATCATCTATATATTTACGAAAAACTAAAACGCGCTCTTCCTATCAGAATTCACAAGATGCGCTATTTCTTTATTCGTGAAACGGATAGAGTTACATTACTAAATTGAATGTGTAGGATTCACACCTGGATTGTCACCGGAATGCAATGTATAAACACCGATTTACAGATCTCGGGAATTTACAGAGCGAGACTGAAAAGATTTTTATTCAATGTTTTACTGCTGTGTCGTGTATTTTCTGACGAGTATCTTGATGGTGCGAATTGTTGCTGTTGGACTGTTGAATTTTTTTAGGAGTATCTATTGCTATTGGCCGTAATGGCCTTGACAGCGTTACCGATGGGGTAGGCCCGGATCAGGAGATGTCGGTCAGATATCAAGAAAGACAGTATTTTTACCGAATGAACGACTTTTTTATGCGAATATGTATACTGCGCTCCCGAGATAAGATACTTGAAGCCAGGTACATTAATTTAATAATTACCATTATTAAAAATAAGATTAGTAATAATATAAAGCTATATCTATAAACAGACTGTATTTTATGTATTAGTAAAATAACTGAGCTTGTATAATTGTGTTTATTTCTCTTAAATCTAGACTTATTTCTTTTTTCGACCGTTCTGTTCACTTGACACAACATTTAGACTTTATCGTGATATTTTTTAAAGTAAAAGGTTAAAGGTTTTAACTCTTCCTTACTAAAAATTTATGTTTACGCTGTTATCCAATAAAATCCAAAATCGACGTAGTAACTTATGTTCGAAGGATTAGTGTCGAGAGAGTTAAATTCATATAGACTAAAGTGTAAACGGTCAATCTATCTGGAAGTCATTAAGGAAAGATAAAGATAAAAATTTTATCTATCCCACAAATATAATTTTAGTAGAAATCTGTAATTATTATGTGTATTCTTGTTTTACTTAAGCTTGCATATATATGGTATACATTTTGTCTCTATGCAGTTTAACTAGGCAGGCTACAATTTATAGTATTTAGAGTTACCACGTCATCCGTAAAGTTAACCAACTCGGAATTTGTTCGAAAACAAGTTAACTTTGATAGTGTTCAAGATTACAAAGTGTTCGGGCGATCGCATCAAAACTTGCAAATGGCTATTCTGGCAGAATCAATAGTTGAGAACAAAATCTTACCAACTTGGGATTTATTTATATATATTTAAAGACTTGCCTATTTAATAATATAAGATACGTTGCAATGCTACCCGCAATTTTATATTTTTTGTAACTAAATTTTGTGGTTTTGAGAATACACTATTTTCTAAATTTCGTATACATATCTATGCCAATAGTAAATATTCTCTGAGTAAAGTGGCTGTGGCGTATGGACGAACAGATAGACATGACGAAATCAAAAGAGTACCATTTTTGCCATTTTGCTACGGAATACTAAAAACACAGTTAAAAAGTAATTCTATCGAAAGATATTCCCGCATTTTTTTTAAGTTTCCGTAGCCAAATAGCAAAATCGAACCCTTCTAATTTCGTCATGTCCTTCTGTCCGTCTGGTCGTCCGTCCGTCCTTCCTTTATGACACAGTCATTTTACTCGAAGACTATTGGTTCTATACAAAAAGTAAATAGCGGTATTCTATAAACCGCAACACTAAAGTCATAAAAGTTGTGTCAGAATAAGAGTATAAGCAGACCCTGGCTTAAAAACTGGGACTTATGCTAGGAATCAAAAGAAGGAATAGAATGCAAAATGAATTGAACAAGATAAATTGAAACAACACCCTATATGTAGTTGTGACGACAAATAACCAATATTGTTGGACAGCGGTTGCACTCAGGCAATTAACTAGAAAGGGGAACACGACTGCTATCCCTCTGCATAGGGATACTTCAGTTGTTGTTGTACAATACATAATAACGTTATGGAAATGTATTCCGAAAAGTTTTAACTTCTACTCATTTGTATAAACGCAAAACAACTAATTATTGTTAACGTAACTGACTTTGTAGCGAAAACACTTTATAATTGTCGATTTATTTTGCTTTTTATATGTTGACGCATGACGAAGTATAGAATACATTGGATTAGAAAGACAATATTTGAAAAGATGTCATTCTAACAAAGCGTCACATTGATGGTGACTTCAATATTTCATCATGCAGACAATTATTGTCGCACCGCAAATAAAAGGACGAATCGTTGAAATCCGACGTAGTAGTTACAGTGCTGTGCAATTTATTGTGTTATCTAGTAAAGTGATTATAAGCATTGTTGGTTACAATAAGTTGTTCATAATGTGAACCTACGTGGATTAAATTGATAAGGCTCAAAGCTATTCTTAGCTTAGTTTGATTCAAAATGAATACTGATAAAACCACAGACGTGGTTTTATATATAATAAATTATATTAATGCAAATAATTATCAGTCAAGTTCGTTGTGGACCACGCACAGTCGAAACTAAAAAGTAGATGATGAATCTTAAGGAATTTAAATATAATAGCAAATTGAAATGGACGAATTGATGGACGGACGGTGGACATGACGAAATTATTTTTGTCATAAAACTTAAAAATATAGTGAAAGATATGTCAGGTTTCTAAAGGACTGCTAATAAGCAGAATCGAAATTATATCTAAGGTTGGTTGATAAGGTAACAAACTTAAAGGATTAGATCTTAATTGAAAAGAAAATATTTCTTTAAAAGATCAAAACGTACAAAACTACTAAAGAGCGCAGCGTTTCATAACTTATGCAAAACAAATCAATAATACGAATTTGTTTTACTTTACATTATAGTAATAAATTAGTCACTCTCTGAGCTGACATTAAGATCAATGGTCGGGCATTAATATAATTATAATATTCAAATGCATTAATACTAAATAAACACATCAAAGATCGTAAACTGAAAGCATTGAAATACTTGACCAATTTAGAATCGTGATACGTTTATCAATGCATAGCCAATAATGTTGGAAAGTGGTTGTACTCGGGTAATTAACTCCGTATCGAAAACATAGATCTTCCTCGCCCGGGTAGCGGAAACTCAATTTGTGGTTACATAATACCAATTACCAGGGTCAATATTTTTGTTAATACAACCTTAAAATGAATGAACTGTTTAAAAGTTAGCCATAAAAGAGTATTGATTTGGGTTTTCTTATTTTCAGACAAGCGTATTTTTGCCAAACTCTTATTAAACGCGCTCTTCATTTCGCGCTTCAAAGCCCCAAACGTGCGTTCATTGGTATTATTCCGGCGTCTACGCTCGAACCGTACAGTGTCAGTAGCATAATTAGTTATAGCGTTTTTGAAGTGAAACTTCTAATGTGACTTCCAACAAGGTTGCGTTAAACGTTTAACGCTACCGTGGAGGGGGTATGAAAGCATTGTTCCGTTAAACGTTTGTGAATTGTAAGCAATGTTAATAAAGTCTGTCTTAAAGAAACAATATGATTTCACAAAAAATCTATTTCTACCCCTTCCTATTTTCATTTCCACTGTAGCGACATCTACACGCAACATGACGTAACGCAATAGAAAGACAAGATTGTCACAATATCGCATCAAGCTACAACGACACCTACAGGGCATACTACGCAACGATATGGACGATCAACGAACGTCACGATCCTAAATCGCGCTATCAGTTTCCTACGCTCTTGAGATATATATATATACAACTTTCCAACGTAAGTCGTTGGGCTTCGGCCCAGAGCTTCGGTCCGCCAGGCAATATCAACCGCCTGGTCGGAGGATCCTCCCGTTGTGTTGGAGGCTTTTCTCACGTCGTCACCCACCACAGTGGTGACCCCGACTACCCCGACGATCCACATTACGAAGTTTGACTTCTTCCACGCGGAGGGACTCCATGCACTATTTTTTTTATAACGGGCTTATACGATCTTAAATGAGCGTTATTACCAACGCAACGTACGAGTTGCGCGTGAGGTAAAAGGCGCGCCTAAATTCACCTGGAAGCTCTTCTACAAACGAGATTATACGCTCGTATAGAATGCTAGTCTGAAACACGATATCACGCATTATTATAATTTTCATCGATAAAACAACGAATAAAGCCTTTAAAAACACGCGTTTTAAAACATATCAGACTTCATCTCAATTTGTTACATTTATATTTCTAATTAGTGCTTCATCAAATCATAATAAAAATTATATAAAACCAATCCGATTTTCATCTCAAGAGAATAAGAGCCGTCTAAATACTTTACTAAGTCTAGAATAAAGAAAATAAGAAAGTTAAAGAGGAGACTAACTGAATATCGCCTCTCAAGTAAATGAACTTTATACTATGTTAAAAAGTATACAAGTAAACGTTAACATAATTTTTAAGCAGGCAATTAAAAAATTGTCAAGTTGGATCTGTACCAACACGCGATGTATACTTTAAAATTTAAGTGGAAGAAAATTATATTTATAAACATAATTTTGCTGGCTACCTATTCATTAACTTTAAAATTTGACGACGTTGTGGCGCAGCGGTAGCGAACCTGCCTTAAACGCCACAGTTCGCGGGTTCGATTCCCGCTCGAAGCATAATATGTGGGTATTGATCATGCAAACATATTTTCCGGTCTGGGTGTATTTGTTCTTGTCATTGTGAATGTTTCCGGACCCCGACACAGGATATTACTATCCTAATGGGGGCCGTTGATTGTGCAGCGTTTATTTATAAAAAAAAAAAAAAATCCTCAGAATAGTTTATTACTTCAATATAATTTTAGCTTTCCTAGAATAAGATATTTGTGTGCTGAATAGTTTTGTTTTCGCTTTGACGATTTTGTAAACACACGTTATCTAAATCTAGTGGTTCTATGAACTGAGTAACGATCGCGAGAATCG
Organism: Hestina assimilis; assembly: GCA_023373885.1. Taxonomy (NCBI): domain Eukaryota; kingdom Metazoa; phylum Arthropoda; class Insecta; order Lepidoptera; family Nymphalidae; genus Hestina; species Hestina assimilis. The sequence goes on along the minus strand of CM041755.1, from coordinate 6,516,882 downwards.
TTTTAAGTAATTAATAGTAATTTCTGTTCAAAACTCTCTTTTAAGATCTTAAATATACATATAAAATGTTTTGTAATGCTCAATTTAATAACTAACATATATGAATATATTACGACTTGTATGTATTGAAACTTATATTAAGTTAATATTACTTACTGCATTTTATATATTTGAATCACTGGCTCATATACGTGTAGATTACATTCTCCTGTCACACATAAAACATTACATACAAACACTGGTCTTTACAAGTACACGTTAAAACCCTCAATAGCTCTACGGTTAAAGGATCAACTCCGCTCCGTTAAACGCGAGAGTCGCAATTCGAACCTGACTCCATTGGGATATTGTGGTACCCACTCTTAGCGCAAGTTACGACCTTATTTGAAGGGGCAATAGGAGTATTTATATTCTTTATAAAAAAGAAATCTCATTTCGCTCGGTCTGTAGTATAAAAAATTCAAAATTCGCTTGGAATTTACACGTTTACGATAATTCTTTTTTCTTTTTAACTACAGATAAAAAAAATGATTATTAAAAATGTCTTTTACCTGCCTATGCCAATTAAATTTTTTTTTTATATATAATACATATCTAAGCTAAAGTACAATGTAAACTAAAGTACAAAGTACTATATAATACATATCTAACCTATAGATATCCATGCTCTCCTATTACCCCACTGGTCAGACCGTTCCGTAGAAGTGTTCTGGCCTCTAATTCGACAATTTCTCGAATGTGTAAGCTTCTAAATGAAAATTACCACTTTTTAGATCCATTTCATGACTCACTCAAAAGTATCGGCAAAAATCTTATCCTGCATGTTAAATAAATGATCCTTTTTCTTGTATTTTGTAAGTTTCACATATCTCATTGTATTTTTTTTTGTTGTTAATTTTAATTATAATAAATAAGGTTGCAAATTTATGTTCAATCATAATATTATTTATGTTTAATTTGTTTCTTATTTTGTTATGTTATAGCGTAAGTAGTTAGTTTAGTAGTTATTTTTTTTATAAATAGTTTTTAATTAATTTATTTTTTATGTAACCGGATAGCGAAACCTGTACTGCTCCCAACAAACAATTAATGCAAGCTGTATTTGCCTGTTGCCAATTAAGCGTTGAGTGTGTAGCGTTTATTATTTGCTAATAAATAAATATATAAATAGATAAATAAATAAATAGATAAATAGATGAATAAATAAATAAATAAATAAATATATAAATAGATAAATAAATAAATAAATAAATAAATATAACTATGTAGTTCGCCCCTAAATGAGACAACATGATGTGCGTTGTTTTTCCCATAGCTAAGAAATCCGGTAAGCTAAACGATTTGTCTCACCTGGTATTGTTTGAAAAACATACATACATACATAAAAAAGTCGAAATGTCCAAGCAGACTTTGGGGCGCTGCTTATGCGTTCAATCTGGCGTCAGTTCAGTTTAAAGAGTGTTGTCAAAATGACGTATTAGTTATATGTAGGCTGATAAACTAATGATCTGGTATGACGCATTTTAATACCCTACGACGTTCTATCAATTCGGCGTCATTTTTATCGTAATCAAGGTCATGGATTGAACTGAAGCCAAACAGAGCGTATGACGCCTAAGAACTTGTTTCTTAATTTTTTTTTTCAAATACCATTCAACCTATTTGTAAGGTTTACATGTTTTAATTAAGATAACAATCGTCAATTTTTACAAAAAACACCATCAACTTTTTATATTTGTGAAAAATGAGTAATTTTAGTGTATATCTTTTAGGCTCTCACAGATTATGAATCTAGGTGATGAAAATCATTTGAGATTATGCAATTTTTGTTTAAAATACATTTTTACTTCAAATAGCTCATGAATACTAGTATCTATTCGGATTTTAAAATGAAGTCTTGATGTTATGGTACTACTTTGTTGTTGTACAAAATTATCATAATTTATGAGTGACCAACGACCTGACCGACGTAGACTAATTTGTTTTGTTTTATATGATTTTGATTTCGAGTATAGAGCTTAAAAGTATTCGAGTCAACGACCTTATATAAATTATCAAACTATTTATGAAACTGTCATGTTTCACGAAGTGAAAATTTTACATCAACTACAGTCAGAACCTTGTGGGTAAATTTCAACAGTTTAATTTTTATTTTCTTCATAGTATTAGTACAGATTAACAACTAGTTACTACTAGGTATAAGCACGCACAGTCACTCGCGTAATTGTTCGCTCGACGTGTAATTGCATACTTAAAAACCGGCCAAGTGCAATGAAAAGTATCGGGCAGGAATTCAAAGATAAAATGCGATCAAAAATAAGTTAAATATTGAAGTACAAATTTTTCTTAACAGATTTACAGAATTTTAGATTCATTATGTAGTCAATACAAAAGCCCCAGCTCCTTATAATTTTTGAAGTTTAAAAAAGGTAATTTTCACTAATGTATTTACGTTCTTATTACTTCTTATTATTACATAACAATTTATAAAAAGTATCGTAAATTTATTTCTAAAAATTATTTTATTTGAGTAAAATGACTATGACACGAGGATGGAAGGACGGATAGGAAGGTATTATAAGTGTTTAATTTTTGCCATTTGTCTCCGAACCCTTGAAACTGGAAACCATTAACTGCCCAAAAGAAAAAGCGTTGACGGCTTTGTCAAAATAATTAAGATTGGCGTGACCTGAGAGCGCGCGACACCGTCTAGTGATAAAAGCAAAGCTTTTATTTTGGATTTCCCTTTGTCAATTATTGGATTTCCTACTTAAATTAAGCTATATAGTTTATAGTTCGTTAAAATTTTATTTTAGCGTAATATGAAATGAAATATCGTTCTTATATTATTTTTTTTGTCAATACAGTGTGATTAAGGCAACGGTTTGCTATTGGAACGAATATAACAAGTTTTGATTTATTTAATCAAATCAAATAAAAAAGCAACTATAATTAAAATGTCTGAAAACAACTGCAAATCGTTCAATTTTGAAGCATAAGTATTTAATTGAAATTCTTGTTCTATTGTAACTGAAATAAATCTCCCGGCACAAATAGACTGATTCGACCGGGTACTACCTTCCCACAGAAAATCGGCTTAAAGTAACAGAGGACTGTTGCGTTTCGTGCGATGAGTGAGAGCGCCGGAGGCCCAATCTCCCTCCCCTCAGCTAGCTTTCTTTTTCTCTTCTCATCCTTTCCCTCCTATCCCTTGAATGCCTTCAATGCCTTCAATTTTATAGATTGCGGAGACTGTTTACAAGCAGGCGGACTGCTTGCTTATTTGCCAACCGTCATGAAAAAAAAATAAGATACAGTGGTAAAATAAAATATATATTAAGTATCATAAACGTTAATCATATTAGAATGATTCTTCCTTAAGCGGAATATTATGAATTGTTTACATTGTTAATACAGTAGCAAGTTTAAATTTCGTGGAAGCGATAAATATTTTGTCTGTTCTCGATTACATAGATATCTAAACAACAAAGTTCAAACGGAGAATGAAAACAATTTGATCAGATTAAAAGTTAAAAAGTTGGTTACGAAACTGGAGTTTCGTTTCGTTATATCGTTTGGAATAAATTTTCAGTGCAAATTGTTTTCAATATCGTAACATTTAAGGCCTCCCAAGGCTTCGTGAAAAAATTGAGGCTAATTAACATCGGCTTGGCACTGCGAATTGGCCGCCATTAGCATAAAAATGACTTGTCCGAACGATGCGATTGGCCAATAAGATAATCTCAACCTGTAAAAATATTAACGTAAACCCGGGCTTATGAATAAAATTATATTCGAATTTAATGCTTGATAATGAAATGTTGTTCTCAATTGTTTATTTTTGTATGTTTTACATAATTTGAAATCCAATTTTAATTAGACAAGGTGTTCTTGGTCCCATCAACATTTTGTAATTTGTTATCTGATAAATGGATTACCCAATGCCTAAACGACTAAAAAAAGAGGAGTTTCTCTGTTCCTCTGTATTTTGTTTTTTGTTTTATTACTTCATAGCTTTCGATTCTTTCTCCATTTCAATTTGGTCCCGTTATGACAATTGCATTAAAAACCCTATATTACCCTTATAAGTCTTACATTAGGATTAATCATTAAGTACTATCAATAGTAACTAAAAAAGTATAAAATAAAATAAAAAAAAAAAAATACCGACTTCAAAACTAAAAAGAAAAAATTAATACTTTCCATAACAGAAGTCAGTGGCATATAGGGCGATGTTTTACTTAGCACCGTCACAACATAGTCAGTATTTTTGTTCTAAAAATTATTTTATGTAATTATCTGTTAAAGAAATTACCGAATGCCTCTTACCCGCTATCACTACATCTTTATTGTTTACATAAGTCATATTAAGCGTCTTAATAAAATAAAACAAAAAAAACATATTTTGAATTTTATTCCACGATAAGTAAGATATTTTATTCATTAGCTAAACTGGTTACGGCCTTTTTCATGGTAAAATATTGCACATAGAATCACTATTACAGTTTTGAGTTTGTTTTATTATCAGAACTCTAATCATACTCAGAATAATGCTAGGAAGAACCTATTAAGGTAACGATTTTTATCTAATATTTGTAGTATCTTAAATTTTATCTTATACTTTAAACATTCCATAAATTAGTACATATTTGATAGGGGCGCTTCTTCCATAATGATGATGTCCTAAGCTTTTTTCGACACTAAGTGACCCTTAAGACGAAGTCAACTTTGGGTCCTTGCCGAAGCTGTTCCTTTTCACGGTCTAATCTTAATACTTGGCATCACTTACCAAACCTCGCCACCTAATGACCAGAATGGTTAACAATTTTATTTTTTTAATATACTATGTATAGAAATAACTTTTTTAAAGAGTAGTTTACGAAAGTCATAATATGTCGTTTCAAAATATCAGACAAAGGCTGTTTTTAATTTTGTCTGTTTAGTATGTTAACAGCTTTATACCTTACATATAAGCTTGCTGTTCCAAAAAAAAAGTAATGAATTCTGAGAAGAAAAGCCAATATTTTGAAAAAGCATATTATCGATTATATACATCAATAAAAATCAATCAGTTTTACTTGTATAAGTTACAATTTTTTTTATTGAAATTGCCGTTTTTATTCAAAAAGCATTTTATTAAAATAATCAGATATTATTTTAATAGAATCGTGTTTGTAAAATAAGTTTTATTCTCGTAACTTATGCAATAATCGATTTAAAAGGCACCGTCGAAAGGCTCATAAAGATTACATCGAAAGTGGGACGTCGGTGCTTTGTTTCCACTCTGTGTTCAACTTTCAAGACGATCCACCGACTTGCCAGTGAAGGTATAAAACTTGCAAGACACGAAGCTAAGTGGAAGAGAAATAAAATAGGAACTCACGATTGATGTCCTTTTAAATTATTAAATATAATACTAGAAATATTGTGCCTTATTTTAAATAATAATGTAATTCATTTAGAGGTACTCACCACTTAATATTTTTTTTGCATTTATATAATTATATCCACTACAAATCCATGGCGTCCGGACCTATTTAACCATGTTTTATTATTATCTTTCAAATTTTGTAGCTTATATAGAAATAGAGCGCGCTTGAAACGGGATAATATATTTAAATTTAGATTTATATGAGGATTAGTTTTTCCCTTTAAAAAAAAGTATCCTATCGTATGGGATATCATTTGAAAGACCTCATTGTAAAAAAATTAAAAATATTTTTAATTTCTATTCATGTTCTCAAAGATATGACTCTAAAAATAAAAATTACTAAAAATCTAACAAACGGATTCAATAAGATCTGGTTTGAGGGTTCGGTCATATACAAAAGTAATATCGATTACATATACATATAATCTGTGTTTAATCGAATTCTGTCTAAACTTCTGTTCATTATAAAATGGCTTTTAAATTTCATAATGGATTATGATCATCCCACGAAAGTCGATTGAACTTTTAAGAGTATCTCGTTACATAAGGCGGGTTAGGTAATTATAACTTCTTTTAAATGTGAATGAAAGATTTCCTAATGGATGAATCTCACATCCTACAGTGATCTTCAATTATCTTGATAGACATGTAGACATTTACATTAAGCAATATGAACATCTTCTACAATATATTAAATAGATTAAGAAAATGTTTAATCTTAATATCTCGATTTAATGAAGTTCCTAATCCGACAGACTTATAAATTTATTACCTGAAAACTATATGTTACTTTAAAACAGATTTTTAAACATAAACATCTGTAAGAGATATTTATAAGATGAAACTTAATTATTAAACTAACTTAAACAGAATTATGACACAAAGTAACAGTTTTTCTATAGCTGCGCATCATTTCCCGTCTGCCCCCGACATCTTCATCACCTTTGTTTCTCTTTCTTCCATCACAAGTAACAAAGCATAGTGATATTTCTTCTATTACTAGTGGATATCGGCTAAGATCCTAATGATTTCCATCAGACGGAACGTATACTTGTTTTTCATCTAGAGGCTTAGAAGTAAGAAAAACAAAACTCTTTGTGAAGAATTCTATTTACTCTATTGGAATACTTAGATTAAAACTAATCTTATAAAGGAATAGTTACGAACAATGGCTTGTAATAATAACGTGTATCATAGATCTTTCTTTTTTTGGACATACCAGCATGTTTCGTTTCGCTACTAAAAGCAACAAGTATTAATAAGTGATGAGACGAAAGTTGTGTTAATAATTGAGGAATAATCCTAGAAAAAGATGACTAGCAGTCTGTCAGTTCACCGATTAATATAAAGACAATATTTTTTAAATTGTACTTGCACCGCCGGAGTCTTGACGTCGTTCCATAACTCATAAACCATTTATGATTAGTAGAGACACTGCTTTCTATAAGAATGAGCCGAGCCGGTTTTGCGAGTAACATACTACTCTGTCATGGAATATCGATGTGTAATAGGAGTCCGGGCTATTGCGTACTGTGCATTGAGTCAGAGCGCTTGGAGGTCCAATTTCTCTATTTCGTTCCCATCCTTTACCTCCTATCTCTTGGGTTGGAAACGTGCACGTGAAGTTTCATGTATCACTAGCGTTCATAGGTTGCAGTTACCTTCAAGCAGATCCTATGCATGTTGGGTTCTTTATAAGTTGAACATAGACTACAATAAGTACTCCTTGTAAGGCAATCCATACTATGTTTGTTGTCAAACCATCTGAAATTTGAATTGCATCTTGTTAGGTATTGTTTAACAAAGTGACATATACTCGTTACGTTTAATCTTCTTCGTCTTTTTCTTCCTAGCATTATTCCCAGTATTATACGAGTATTTATCCAGGATCTGCTTATTACACTTATCCGGATTTGATAGATTACTAGTTTTTTAAACAGAGCGTTTGCCATCTGACCTCCATAAGCCTAAGGGCGATCCAGTAACTCATTAGATAAAAGCAATTTACTTATCAAGAGTTAACGATTATTATCAGATGTTATGTGATATCTAAGAACCGCATACAACATAGTTGTTATATTATTTTTTTTTAATTTATAGATATAATAGTTAATTTTCAAATAATATAATAAAGATTAATATTAAAATTATTTTCTTACAAAACAACTCTTGTTATACAGAATTTATTGCCGCTAAATTACGTATTTAAACATGATATTTTGCTTCAGTTATTACCGTGTTAATTTGCATGATTTATTAATTAATGTTATGGCTACTTAAAATTTCTGTATACAATACTCGCATTGTTAACGACTTTATTTGTAGTAAAAATGTTTTCTATTTAAAATTTCGTTGTAGTTTTAAGACTTCTTTGTATAATTATTGAATGATTTCAAACTCAATATTTATAATTTGATGTGAAAGATAAAGCACATAGGATTTTAGCCATTATTTGTGAAGCTCGATTTTACCCGCAAAGATTCCCACAGTCATCCCCGGGGATAGGCCGAAATAAAGAGTATTTTATGCATTAAACTCATAAACAAAAATACCTATCATTATGTTTAAATTAATTATAATAATTACCAGTTTGAATTATGAAAATCAAGCCCTTGTTTCTTAGCAATGAGGCAGCAACGACCGAGAGAATGAAATTCATAAAGTTTAGAAGAGCACTAAAAACTTTAAATAAGCGGAATTTAATATTGTCGGAATTCCAGCGTCTGTGTAATTTATTACATTGTAGATGAAATAATTTGCCCTTTTACGTTTACCACATTTAACTTTACGTAAGGATAATGAAAACTCGGCGGCGTCAGGATTTCACTTGATGACTTAAGTTTGTTTTCATTTCGCCTTATTTGTCTTTTGTTCCACAAATTTGATTTATTTAATTAAAATATAATGTGATACGTTTCTTCATCAACACAGTGCTATATTCAAAGTATTATAAAACGAAAAGTTTTATATTCATTCTATGTTATTAGACGTTGCTGTCTTTTAGTTATATATCGTAAGTTTGAAGCCTCCATAGCTCAACGGTAGAAGGACTTCGCTTCTTTAACGCCAGAGTCCAGGGTTTGTTCCTGACCCCTTAAGGGATATTGTCGTACCCACTCCTATCACAAGCTTCGACCTTATTTGGAGGGCTAAAAGAATTTTAGTAATGCCTTGAAAAAACATTGCTAATATTCTTAAAAAACAATCGTATTCGATCAACCGACCGACAAACGCAATAAAATTGTAACACGACAATACGAAAGTCCTCACTATTAAAACGGACGACGTACCTATGTCCTCACTTTAATTTTGTTGTACGGCACTGCGAGCAACCAATTTTGTAGTGGAACAACTTAGGTATGTTAGACTCAAGGTTCGAATTACATTACATGTTAATTTAGTATATAAATGTTTTATAGATTGCTTTTATTGTATACTAGGGGCCGCTCCGGTTTCGCACGTGTATAAAAAATATAGCCTATGTCATATACTGAAAAATGATTAAAAATCGAGTAGTTTTGATTTATTCATTACTGCCCGTGGCCCGTACGCGTTAAATGTAATTATTTACGACATCACATTAGAAACCTCAAAATTTTTTTCTCCACTATTTTTATACATATAAACCTTCCTCTTCAATCACTCTATCTATTTAAAAACCGCATCAAAATCCGTTGCGTAGTTTTAAAGATTTAGGCATACATAGGGACAGAGAAAGCGACTTTGTTTTATACTATGTAGTGATTTCAAAATGAGATGTGAAGATTTATCTCGGTCAAGTTCAAGTTGATCAATCGGACGTGAATGTAAACAGCCGAAAAATATATGGGGTGAGGCAGTGGCTCACCCCACCACATATTTGAGTTCATTTGAGTACACACGTAACCGCAAATATTGCCAGATAATTATAAGTTTTATTCATAACCGGCTCAAAGCTCCTTTTTCGAAATTTACAAAAGGCTTCAAAGGTTACGCGTTATTTTTCGACATTTCGTAAACCGATTTTTGTTAGATAATAAGCGTATGCTCAGTATACTTTAATGATAAGCAAATATAATATAATGTGTAAAGTTAGAAAGTTTATTTAATAAACTACTCCTAAGGAAATAGAAACTAAAACTACTCAAACAATATAGGAGATTTCTCCTGAGTCCCGATCACCGTATTATAATAATTTATGGGGTATGAAATTATTTATGGACCTTTGCTATATGAAGCTTAGGCTATTGATTATATTTCTTATATATAAAATTCTCGTGTCACAATGTTAGTTACCATACTCCTCTGAAACGGTTTGACCGATTTTTATGAAATTTTATATGCATATTCAGTAAGTCTGAAAATCGGCTACTATCTATTTTTTATACCCCTAAATGTTAAGGGTGGTCCACCCTAAAAATTTTTATTTTATTTTTGGGACAAAATATATATAATTTTTTTTTATGATGTGGCTTAAAAAATACATACAACCATAAACTTTCACCCTTCTACCATCAACCCGTATTTTTAATAGCCAAATTAGTAAATCAACAACTTTCACCGGTGTGACTTCTAGACTCGGGTAGAGGGCGCTGCTATCGGGTCCTAGATTTTTTTCGGGGCAGGACAACGTCTGCCGGGCCCGCTAGTATTTCTAGAATTCTATTATATTATATTGAAGACACTATAAATATAAGAATTTGTGTCAAATGACAGATATTTTCTCCGGTAGTTAAATTTAACGTAAGTTCGTGTCGTTTGCAATAATCTTCAATTTCTATTAGTAAAGCAATTAAGTAATTAATATTTAATATCGCTATGTTTGAATTTACCTTCATATTTGTATGGGGTAATACATATTCTCTAATCCCAAGGCTCAGACTAATAATGGAGTAAACATTGATTTTGAACTGGTTTATTCATGATTCAATTATGTTACAGCGTCGTATTGTTCACCTTCAGACTTCTTTCATCCGAGATACCTAAGTATAATACTAGATTGTAGACTATCTAGTATCTAGGTCGGCTGGGAGTAATAGATGTTTCTTACAATGGGGATAAACGATTTTGATTAAAACTTGGTAATAATCTTTGTGATACTTTAAGATTTATGATCGTTGTATTTCTTAGAATAATAGACTAATAATTGCTACTCATTTATTTTAATATTAATAAACTGAACCTTCTTTCCTAACGTTAAAGGTTGGTCGGATCTTATAAATGTAATTAAGAGCTTTTATAATATGGCTAGCTATGACCGCGGCTTTGCTCGCGTGGTCTACGTCATTGTTTAGTTAAACAAACAAACGAACAATCTTTTGCTTTATTATTGTGTTGCTGTTCCACCAAACTCACCGCATCAGATCCCGCGCTTTCTTTCTTATAGCTCGGCTTCTATGTATCCTATTGTGTTGTTATATAGCCTATAGCCATCCTCGAGAAACGTACTCTCAAATGGAAAAATAATTTTTCAAATCCCACCAGTAGTTCCAAAGATTAGCGCGTTCCTATTAGGGCGGTTTCAGATCAGCGTCTCTAAAAGACGCGTTAATACATACGTAATACATGTTATGAAAACCGAACTTATACGCTTGGATAAAACGCTGATTTGTGCTTGTATATAATTATAATCTGAGTGAATGCTATGCAAATTGTTTCTATATAAATGATGAAATATGAAATATATATTTCAATGGGTAATTTATGCTTATCATTACCATACAACAAGAAAAAGCTATTATATCAGATTTTAACCATTATAATTTTATCGCGTCGTAGACATCAGTACTTTATTATTATAAGATAAAAGGATACTAAAACAAATACCACTTATCACTAGTATTGTAGTCGAAAATTATTTCTTTTGTCGAATAGGTTCGGAAGTGTAAGCATTTATTCTAAACTGATGTTTTAAAAAAATAATACATTTTTCCCTTTTAATAATAATAATTAGGGCCATTAAAATTGCGATAACTCTAACGACATTTATTTGTGCCTTAAATTTAACTGATAAATTAGTTCTAGACGGTGATAATTAAAATTTATTTTACCAAAATATCATTAAAATGTTTTGTTTTATTAACTTATTTCGCAACAAAAAAGGTATTGGAGTTTATTTTAGTCTCATTAAGTTATATTTAGACATGCTTATGTAATAATAAAAATGAGGGTATTTCTTTGCTAAATTTTTTTTATTAAGTAATTTAAGTGGTTAATTATAATATTATCTCTTCTTCATCCCAGCACTATTCCCGACATTTTATGTACCCAGGGTCTGCTTAATACTTTTATCCGGATTTGACAGATTACTAGTTTTTACACGAAGCGATAGCCATCTGACCTCCGCAACCCTAAGGGCGTACCCTAAGGGTTATTTAATTATAATATTATATTATAGCCTACAATACAACAGATACAATAGAATTTACTTATTTATATATTAATTATTAAAGTACTATTTTTATTAAAGTAAAACAAAATAAAATGTAATTGTAATAAAACATTCACTAATAAAATATTAATATGCGCGATTAAGCTCAGCTTAGTATGACATTCAATCGCAATAAGAGTAAACGGTAAGTCCCCTGATAATAACTCGTCAGACTCTCACTGACCTTAAGCTTAATGTATTGTCTTATAATCGAACCAACGAAAAAAAAGAGCTATGAGAAGTCAAATATAAAAAAATTGTCGTTGTTTGCAGTTTGAGTTCAAACTCGTGGCGAGCTTTTCAATTCGCTAGTGTGATAAGGCCTCAGGGTCTCAGGACTGTATTAGCAAGGCTCCAAAACGCAACAACTTATTCTTTATTAGACAAAAATAAAAAAAGAACCATTTACATGCATTAGTCTCTTTCGCAACATCAAGATATTTATCGGATACCTTTCAACGTGGAATCACAATGTGAAAGGTACGAGAAATTGTTATATTAATACCGATACTGTAGCTAATTAACAAAGGTAGAAACAACGAAAAGCTAATTGGATAAAAATTCTGCGTCAAAAGATTACGATCGTTAAGAGCGTTCGAGAAAATTATTTGACATTGCCTTTACTTTGGTAAGAGGTGAAGTTAGTTGCTATTAGGTGTTGGATTGTTAAATAAAAAACTTTCAAGTGGGTGTCGGACTCACAGCATCATAGACTAAAAATACCTTGCCTTTATGGGGGTTTTTAATGCTTTAATTTTCATGAGATACAGAAAGAATCTCAAGTATGAGGACCCCCATTTATTTTTAAACGTTATTTTCAATATTTGTTGCGTCAACAGAAATACATATTATGTAAATACTTCAACACTATCTATTACTGTTGGTGAGATACAGCCCAGTGAAAAACTGTCGTATGAAAGAACGGTCGCTTTAACTGTCAACAGTATAAGGTATTAAAAGTGTGCAAAAACAATATAATAAATAAATAATAAACGACGCACACTCAACGGCTAGTATATATTGGAATATCAATATCCGGTGTATCCCAGAAAACATAACAACCCAGACTGGAACACGAGTATGTTCGAAACAAACATACGTCCAGCGCGTGCATCGCTCCTGGAATCAGTAGCGTTTTAGGCTAGTTCGCTATCATCGAGCCAAAGTTGTCGTCAATTATGAAGTATTAATTAACGTAATTAGTTCCTGCGTTATAAGAATTCAGAAAATCGAAATACAGAGTCCTTAATGAGATCCTTAAAAAGGTTCTATGCGCACCTTACATAATTTTATAGAATGAAAAAGTATGAAGTAGTAATTTTACATGTTTTGTAATCGGTGAAGGAAATGATAACGGCGGCTTTATAATAAAAAATAAATATCTTCAATCCTCTTTCTTTAGAGACATAACTCAACGTACTTTTGTGAAAAATTGAATTTTCTGAATTAGTCTAAAAGTGTATATAGATAACATAAGAAGACTCAGTTTGAATGCTTTAAAAAATAAGCGGCATCGTTTGAATTTTTACAATATTATATACCAATAAATAAAATTGAAGTGTTTGTAAAATGACTTTAACTGGCAGATAGATAGTACTAAAAGTATTAGGTTTTTACGCAATAAAAATACCGCGCAAGCGAACTACGAACGAAACGAACGACATAGCTAGTATAAAGTCATTTTCATCTCTCTAAGCAAATTAAAATATTAAGATCTATACAAATAAATAAAATTGAAGTGTCTGTTTGTAATTCCAAATAAACAGCTTTTCACTAATGCATAAGAAAGTATTTACGGTACTTAAATAAAAAAATTAGTTTTTAAAATTTTTGTCTGTCTTTCTGTCTGTTTGTTCCGGATAATCGCTGAAATCGCTGGACCGATTTTAACGGGACTTTCACTGCCAGATAGCCAAAGACAAAGAATTAGGGTTCCGTGGAATAAAGAAAAATCAGTTCACCAAGCGAGCGGAGCCGCGGGCCTAGCTAGTAGTCAATATAAATATGAACAAAGTACGTTCAACCAAATTAATATAATATTATAATGTGCTGAATAATTAAGAGCTATGAATTAATTAACATTATTCTTAACATATTTATACATAATTAACTATATGTTATTTACATTATTTAAATCATAATGAATCTATTCTTGTTAGCTACATAAATACTAGAAAACCATTAAATGTAATAAGGTGAGTGATCAGTCAAATAGGGAGTAATAGGATCGCGTCGAAATGATGACACGGGTGCTTACGGGCCGGATATGACGTCATCACCGTCGGAATAGCCGGCAAACGTCACTCGACTTTGGACATGCTTCAATGTGTGAGTGAAGTATGCATTTTAATGTTAGTCGTGTACAACGTTTGCTCTTACATTTATGCCACTTTGTTTCGTATGTCTATGTAATAAAGTTTATTTTTAAATAAATATCCACAAGAACCCTTTGTTGTGTGCACTCAAGTCATTGAATTTTTTTTTATTTATGCCGTATTTTTTTCAATCGTTACGCTGTTAAGCTACTGTTACTCTTGATGCAAGCTTTCACGGAGTGTTGTAAGATTGTTACACACTCTATTAAGGGTATATATCATCTGCTTGTGACTACATATAATTAAAAAATAAAACGAGAAAACAAATTGCTATATGTAACAAACAACGCGACGCTGCAGGCTGATTGACTGTAATTGCTCGGCCGTCAAATGAATATTTTCAATAGGGATACCAAATGTCCTCCATAACGAGCTACACAGTTTTCAGGTTACAAATCGAAGAAATTAAAGAAAATTCCCAATATTAATTTTGAACTATCCCACCAAAACTCGTATTTTCGATGTCAATAAGAAACCATAGAATTAATATTTCTTATATTCTATGAGATAAACCGACACGGTTGTGGCGTTGTGGGTAGCGAGTCTGCCTTTAGTCTCGACGCGTTCGATCCCCACTCGGGCATATGTTTGTTATAAATCTGTTTCGGTCTGGACGTTTGTCCTTGCGGATCTCCACAAGCAGTCTAGTATGGTAAGCTGTCGGTCCCGATTTTTATCACATAACATCTGATAATAATCGTTAACTCTTGATAAGTAATTTGCTCTTATCTTATTTCAGTTACTGATTCGCCCTTAGTGTTGCGGAGGTCAGATGGCAATGGTTCTGTGTAAAAACCTGTGTAGTAACCTGTCAAATTCGGATAATAGTAACAAGCAGAATCTGGGTGAATAAAATACTGGAAATAACTAGGACGAAGAAGATATTCTATGAGAGAACATAGAAGTGACAATTGCCAACCTTATTCTTCAATTAAATCATAGATGTACATAATGTGTCTTAATTGTAATGCTTCATATATACAGGCACTTATAAATGCAGTACGAACAATTGGATACCATCCAAACGCAATAAAATCTTTTCCGCTTATACTAATAAATTTAATTTAATCCTCAGTACAATGACTTCGCGAATATGAAAGTTATTTAATACATTAAATAAATTAGTATATTGTTTAGGTTTAGATAGTTTTTTCAGATAAATGGCAACAATAATGTAAGTCGTATTTAAACATTTAAATTATAAGATCTAGAGACTGATAAAAATATAAATCAATTAATAAATTAAATCTTGCAAAACTGGTAATTTTTATATTACAATTTAATAATACAAGAGATACTTATCTGTTCCAGTCGATGAAAGCTATTTTGTAGGTAGTGGGTTGTAGTGGCTTGTAGTTTTGTACTTTAAAGGAGATTTAAGAACCAATATCTCGAGGCTAGCACGACCCAGAAAACGATGGAAAGATTGCGTTGAAGAAGATCTGAGAGCAATAGGCAGATGGACAGCTTGGAGGACAAAGGCAAGGGACAGAGCTTAGTGGCGAACCATCGTGGAGGAGGCCAAGACCCATAAAGGGTTTTAGCGTCATAGGAAGAAGAAGAAGATCTCGAGGCTGGCAACACTTGACACCTACCAATGAATGTTGTTGCAAGCGCTCATAGGCTATGACAACCGCTTACCATCGGGTTGGCCCTACGCATGCTTGCCAACTTAGTCGTATAAAAAAATTGAGTTTACAGTAAATGATATAGTTATTCTGTTTTTATAGCTCTTTGTGAAAAATATTTTTTTTCAGTTGTTATAAATATCTCGATTTCAATTGAAGATCACTTCTTTTATACATAGTTGTAATTATATAAATTATTATCAGAACCTTCAAGAAATATATCCATAAGAATGACATTAGTAAACCCTTTCAGTTAGTTGCCGTCTAACAATGTTTGCTCTTCCTATCTCTTGAGTCTAGTAATCCGTCGAACCAAACTTATTCATTATAAAGTTTTTTTTGTAGGCAAACCACCACATTTTTTTTAATAAATCCTAACTAAACGCTACCTACACAATCGATGCTATTTGCGATTGTGATACCGTGTGTCCGGAAACATGTACAAACACACGCGCAACCTAGACCGAACCGAATGTTTATACGGTCGATACCAACATATGGCCCATACCGCATAAGGCAAGTTCTACCACTGCGCCACAAGGGTCAGTGATAATTTTGAATCTACTTGTTTTCTACTTAAATCTTGTATACATCTATTAAAATATCTTGTATACATTTATTAAAGTGGTTTAAGGAATTGGTAAAAAACAGCTCACGCCACAAATATTCCATAAAGACACAGACAAAAATTTCCACTTGAAACGAGACACTCTTTACAAAGAGAAAAATTTAATATTACAACACCGCAGTAAAGAGTTCACGAAAGTCATTTTAAACGTAATGTAGTGTGCATTAAAATCGCCCTTCGTACGATCATTGAGCCCGTATTTCTACAATGTTCACCCTTAATTAGAAATACAGAAAGACTATAATTCTCTGGAGGAGGAGTTGAGTATGCACGTACTCTCCCCTATAAAGGGAGACAAATTGTAAAGAGACGACGATCAAAGTGGGAATGAATGGCGGAATTACTTGCGCCTGCGACTTGTAATTCTGACACTTGATTTCTTCATTCAGCCCTCATAAATCTTCGGAGCCCGCTGTGTTTGATTAAAAAGTATAATGAAAGATCACCAACAATAATCTAAAGTAATTTGGTAATTTCTTCGTAAGAGTAAGGCTATAATAAACTCGTTTTGTAAAAGAACATTTTTTTCGTTTTTCAACTCATTAATATGCTCGTCTCGTTCGATGTTGCAACACTGCGTTTAAAGATACACGGCCTTTTGATACAATAAATTTAATCGGAGGGAAAATGAGTGCTTAAATAAGGATTTAAGTACAGATGACAGGGTTGTAAACTGAATTCAATAAACGTCGCTGTTTTAAAATAACGGGTTAAAGGTATAATTACTTCGTGGTTACTAATTGTAAGACTGGAAGGTAATTTAATTAGCGCGGTAAATGCGTAAATCTTTTGTTGGGTAACAGTAACGAAACGAAATACGAAAAAGTGCTGTTTTAGTATAACATATATTTTTATAGAAGGTTGTCAATTTGACTGAACTTTTGAGATATGTCCCGGTCTGCAATACATTTTTGATGATCTAATCGAAGACCTCGAGATTCTTACCTGAAACGGAAATCCTCAAAGCATAATAGATAATAATCTGGTTTCGCTGCATCCATATTGTTTTTGTGTACTTCTTATAGCGTAAGCTCTTTTTACGGTAGTAGAGTCATGCTTCTCTCAGCATAAAAGGGCCGGCTCGACCTAGGAAATACTACCCTCTCACAGAAAATCGGCGTCAAGCAACAGTATCATTATGTACTCTTGCGTTTCGTGCGATGAGTGAGAGTGCCGGAGGTCCAATATCCCACCCCCTCTGTTCCCTTCCTTTTTTCCTTTTTCATCCGTCTCTCCTGTTCCTTGGGTTGGCAAAGCGTTTGTGATACTTCAAGTATTGCAAGCGTTCATAGGTTGCGGTGACTGCTTACCATCAGGCGGACCGTATACTTGTTTGCCTAACGTCATGACAGAAAAAATCGATTTTAGTCGGTTTTTTTATACGTTTTTATTAAACTCTACTCATACGTTCAGAATTAGAAGGAAATTGTGTCTTACATCATAAAACACTTAAGAACGAAAGAACATGTAAAAAATCCAATTACGAATCGTAAAAATTGGAAAAACATGACTTGTTTTTCCGGAATCCAATATTGGTAAACAAAGGCAAGTGCGGGGAAATGAATTCGACGCAATTAAGTAACCGGCGCAGCGGCTCGTGCGACCTGTGCTGCCGATATTAAAGCTACAACATAAAAAGTATATACCTCTCACTCTAACTCCTACAATATAATGATATTGTTATCTCGCTTGTGTCTATAACGCGCGCTAGTGATTGAGTTCGCGATTCTTAAGGCTTACGTTATTTTATTTCTTCTCCTGTTGAGTATCAGTATTTTTTAAACAGTATATCTGTAAAACACAAATAACCTTTTTGTTATTGCTTAATGACATATAAAACCAATGAAATGAAATTATTTTGAAATTTATACTTCTTTTTGCAGGTTTATTCTCTGAAGATGAGGATTTGTACTTTGGGCATGCAATGTTGAATTAAAAAAAGATTTATAAAACAAATACTTATATATTAAATGTTTATAAATCTTACAAAATCTAGAGTATAAAAGAAACTAGGTATATTATGATATAACACTTGTGATCACTTGCAAGCATAGGTACTATTAAAACCTTTAAACAAAACTCAAATTTTGCTTACGATAAATTCCCCACTACACTATACACACATACACACTTTTGAAGCCTCAATAGCTCAACGGTAGAAGGGCCGACTTCGCATATAAGTAATGTCTTGAAAAAGCATTGCTAGTATTCTATATAAAAAAAAACTTAAAATTTAAAAAAAAAACTAATATAATGTATATAATTAAAAATAGCATAATTTAATTTAAGGTTAATATGAAGAGTCTTTAAAATAATATATGTAAATCAAAAAATCGCACTAAATAGCAATAAACGTAGCTATAAATTTAATAATCATGAAACTGTATTTTATATTGACAAGACCGCACACAACAGTACAATTATTGGAGAAATTGAAATGGATAATATTTTTATTTCACACAATCATCAATAAATAATGATCTTATCGCGCCGACGATGTAAAAATACGATAGCGAAGCTCTCAATTGAATTGGCTCTCATTGACAGTAAGAGAAAGGTAGCCAGCACGGAACAATTTATTGATTATATTTTTTTAATAATGGACATGCGAAAGTTTTTTCTTATTTGTTTGCGTTTTGGTGAATACATTTTATTTCTCCTTTCACAAAATCTAATTAAAGACTATTGCGTAATGTATACATATAACAAAGAAATTTTATTTATTACATATAAGAATTATATGATTATATTAAAAAATGACCCTTACACAGCACAGACACGCAAACAACACAGTCTTCGCCAGCGAGGACGAGGTCCTTAGTGTCGCACGTCGCGTCTTTATTACACCGTCGGGTGAGTCCATCGTGTAGAATGAGCTCGAAGCGCTGTCCCAATCTCCGATGCCGTCCTTAGCCATGGTTCAGTTTTGCAGTAGGCACCGTAAGGAGGAAATCAAAATTGAGCCCCCGTGAGGGCTGTCCCTTTTTCACGGCCGGGTCTCGGGTCGGGTGGTCGGCTCTCCTGCTCGGTGCTACTGTCAAGGCCATTAGGGTAAGGCCATAAGTGTGTATGCCACATTTATCTCCATAGTGGCTGGAACAATATGGATTAAAATTGACACACCTACTATATGCCTTGAATTAACATATTATATATTTGAACCCCGGGACATTCTCTAGAAAAAAATCTCCACGGATCTCTACTGGATATTCATTCCCGAATTTTCTAAACTAAACATACATACATATACATACAGTGTCTGATAAATATAAATCTCTACCACGTCAGAACACGCGGCGCGAGATTAGTAACTTTTAATACTAAAGGGATGTGTTAGTATTGACCATGCAAGCATATTTTCCGGTCTGGGTGTATTTGGCCTTGTATGTTTCCGGACCCCCGACACAGGATATCGCTATGCTAATGGGGGCCGTTGAGTGTGTAGCGTTTATTTATTATTTATTTATTATAGTTGTAGGACTAATATCCATTACGCCAGACTCTCTCCCCCATCTTATTTCTTAATAACCGTATACAGCGATTGAGGGATGCAAAAAGTATTTCATCAAAGTACCTAATAAAAGCAAATTATCCACGATCACATTGTAATTACGGTTGCTCTGTGATTGTATTACTATGGCCCTATTACTTAGTTATCATTTAATCGGATTATTTTATCAATTATCTTTTAAGGTAATCACCGATGTTATAGTTACCGTAATAACAATATGCTGTGATGACAACCGCTTCGATTCCCACTCGGAGGAGTTTGTAATAAATATCGCTTTCGATTTGGGCGTCTGCCTTTTCGCGTCTAAGCACCGTGTCTCGGACAGCACGTTAAGCTTACGTTCCAGGTTGTTATCATAACATCTGATAATAATCTTTAACTCTTGGTAATATAGGTAATTTGCTTTTATCAAATGAGTTACTAGTTCAGCCTTAAAGTTTAGGAGGTCAGATGGTACTGTGTAAATATTAGTAAACCAGATAAAAGTATAAGCATACCCTGGGTTATTACCGGGAATAACACTAGGAAAATAAAATGGAATATGCTATCTGAAATTTAACACAATATTATCGCCTACACGATCGAATATGAGAAATAAAGCGTGTTAATACCGCGGTGGGATGTAAACTGATGATATAAAAACATGATTGAATACAATGTGTATGCATAGAAAAAACTTATAACACCTTACCGAATATGGAGTCCGTCCGCCATATAGAAATTCTTGACGAAATCAATGACAATTGAGATCCATCAAATCTGTTATGGTGATGATTTATATTGTAGTAGCTGCGCCCTCAGCTTTGCTTGCGTGATCTACAGAATTTTTTTACTACGCCTAATTCTTTTTCTAAAGGTAAAGTAGTATAAGTTACTCCTTTTAACATCCGCTATCTGCTAGTGAAAATCCCGTTAAAATCGGTCCAGCTGTTTTAGAGATTAGCCAGAACAAACAGCAAACTAATTTTCAAAATTGTGTTTTTTTAATATAAGTATCGTATATATATTTTATATACATTTGGTGAAAAGCCCTTAATTTGTAATTCAAAGTTATTTATTTGTATAAATGTAATAGACAAGCGCTCGCACAGCTTTGCTCGCGTGGTCTACAGAATTTTTTACTACGCGCAACCTAATTCTTTTTCAAAAAGTAAAGAAGACTAAGTTTTTCACTATAACACCTACTGCCAGTCAAAAATCAAACAGTTCGACGAAGTTTGTTAATATAAATATTGTATATAATAAGTACTTTATTTTGTAACAAAACCGTTATTGTGACATTACAAACAGAAACTTCAATAAACAAATAAGATTAATTAATCAATTCATTGCTCATCGCGTAATTATCAAATCTCTATATTTACTAAACGTATAGCGACCCTTGTAATGTGGTTTCGCTAACAGTTCCCATCAGCCTTCAGGCGTATAACATCCGCCTCTGTTAATATTAGGCGGAAAGCCGATTGTGAGTAATCTATTTGAGGTGTTAATTACAATTCAAATATCAATTTGATAAAGAGCGAGCGTAGAGATTTCTACATATTATATATTAAAAAACAAATGATTAACGTTTATATATGTAATAATATTAATAAAGGCTACACACTCAACGCCCCGTCAGGATAGTTATATCCTGTGTCTGGGGTCCGGAAACATACGCAACGACAAAGACAAACACACCTAGACCGGAAAATTTTTGCCCATGAAACTTTAAACTCATTTAAACGCAATAATATAATATTCATATATTTTAACTTTAAAGCAATAGTAATATTTTGTAAATATTATTGTTTACAAATTAAATGTAATGCAATAGCGGTCTGGCAATCTCTGTGGGTATTACGTTACCATTCATATAAATTACAACGCGTGAATGTATCTAGATATAATGCTATTTATTATACAATTTATTTAGATAAAATAAAATTATCGATCATAATGACGCAATGGCCACCACAGATTCTATCCAATGTAATCTCGCGCGTAATCAATGTAAGTCGCGAGTATAGATTATAATTTTTTTTCATTTGTATTTGCTTGTTAAATATGTAAGTTAAATAGGTTTCAATAGGTTTGACATATTCTTTTCGAATATAAGTTTTTTTTTTTTATGTTATAAGTTGGCAAACAAGCATACGGCCCACCTGATGGTAAGTGGTGCCGTAGCCTATGAGCGATTGCAGCACCATAAGTAGGTGCCACTTACGCGTTGCTAAAAAAACAAAATTTACCGTCTAAATAGTATATGGCTTTATTTAACCAGTATAAAGATTGGCCCCAGTTCATGCTTAGAAAATTATATTTATATACACTAGTGGGCTGGGCAGACCTTGTCTTGTTATCATGAAAATAAAATAGAAAAATCCTAAACTCGATTACAGAGCACAATCACCTATCAAGTCCAATTGTGAATCTAAACCATTCTCGAATCCACTGGAACTGCCGTTTTTTGCCGAACTTTTCTTGCCGTTTAGGAGGACCTCGATCGCATACACACGGACAGACGAATTATATGTATTAAGATATTTTGACTAACCCACTTTCCACATCATGTCTGTATCTATTAAACCACGAGTGAAAGGGACGTTATATAATTAGCCATAAAAATACAGTCGGAAAATAAATCAATCAGTTATCGTAAGATTTGTTTCCTTGTAGTTGTAATGTCATTTGAAAAAGATTGATTGCCCTAGCGATTTATGATGTTATAAAACGCTCTATCGACGCTGGCGTCAAGCTGTCTCGTAGATTGTATTTGATTTATACGTATTTGTTAATGGCGCAATACAATGAGCGTGACGGGACCTGGGCGTGACGTGTCCGAGCTTCGAAGCGCGTCAACCCTCGTACAAGTTGCGCACGTGGTAAAAACCGGACCGGGAAACGCGATTCAAAAAACGAGCATTTACGCTCGTATAAAACACTAGTCTAAAGCGTGACATTACAATCTCAGATAATTCGGGTTAAATAGATGATCTTAGTAACAGTTCTAACGTAAACACAACTCAATATATCAGTTTTAAATGTAACAATTTATTGTAATGATAGTGTTGAATTTCTTTAGAAAGGTCAAAAACTCACTCTACGCTAGAAGATTAGGGATTAGGGATGGTTTTGGCGAAGGAGGAAGTGTCAAACAGCAACAGTTAACAAGCGCATTTCTAATATATCCATGGAGTAATAAAGGCCGCTGTACTAGTTCTATGGAAATATCAAACGTTATTTTTAATATATACCATTTCATGCTCAATGAAATAAAAGTGTAAAAAGTAAAGGTTCCTTTATTTTAAAAGTAATTCAGAAAAATATTCACTAACCCGAATTGGATTACACAGATGCTTAGGTTCCTGATAATACTTATTTGATTGACACCTTAATAATATATTGAGATGTTGAAACAACTTTTCTATATCAGGCCTAAAAAACAAACGAACGAAAACAAAATAATAAATAGTAAAAAGAAAAATATTTTGATAGCTAAAAATCATATATAGAACTTTATTATTTACTCTCTGCAAAAAATTTATCCGATTCTCCCGTTAACGATTGTCATTTGATATCACGATGACATTCGCATGACAGCTTAATGTTCTGCGGACCCAGAACTTCAATTTCAAATCCAATCCCGCTGACGAAACTCTAGCTGACCTGAATCCTCCATTAATCTAGTTCCTCTATTTTGCAGTACATTCAGATTAAATTATTTTCTTTTAGCCATTTCCTAAAATTCTTTTACACGGAAAATTGAATAGGATTATGATACACAACAGCGAAGTGTAATTATAAATTCTGTGTGCGTCATGAAATTACCTATATTTTTTTGCACATTTTTTGTGCCGAAATGCTAGTCTGAAGTTTAATTATCTTTTTGTACAACCAGCATAAAAAGTGGCAACAAGCATACGGTCTGCCTGATTGAAGTAGGCTATCGTAATTGGACGCAAATAAGTAATACCATGTCAACCCACACGAATGTCATTTCGAGAAAAACGCGTTAGAAAATTTTGAACAACTTGCTTTATATGAATTTTTTTTAAGTATTGGTCAAGTTTTTGGCAATTTCAGATTTATGTAAGTTATTTTACTTATTTTCACAAAAAAGTATACAAACTGCATATTTCGTATATAATATAAGCTAAAACGTTTAACATAATACATAAATTGCATGATTAAAAAATGGCTTTTTAGAAGTTTTAAAGCTTAATACCCTACAAATATTAAAGAAAAATGTTCTTCAGGCATTTACAAACACTTCTGTATATATAACTCAGTTTTTTGCGTCCAATTATCATATTTTATTGGAGAAAAAAAAGAAGTCTGGTATTTCACGTCAATATTTTGTGAAAGGGTAGTACTATTACTTCCCGGTAGTCGGCAGATTTATAGCGAAACCAATAAAGCTCTACTTCTTTCTTAATTTCCCATTACACAGAAATAATTATAAAAAAACAAACCTAAATATCATTTTCATGAAATAAAAAATCATAAGATAACTCAGTAACAATTTAGAATATATTGTCTCGGTACATAAAACGTACATAAAACGTTTAACAGGAACATAGCGCAACAAATTAAGTTTAAATCTTTTCCACTCCCGCTATAAAATAGTGTCACGAGATCAGATTTATTCTTTACTAAACGTAATACAATTATAATAGTTATCCGGCGGTCGAGACAAAGAAGGATGATTTGTGTTCTGTCGTGAATCGAGATAATTAAGCGATGAGACCTCTTGTCGAGTTAATGTAATGAATGCTTGGCAGCGACGAGCGTTTGCTTATTGTTTTAGATTCTATCGGTCTCTCTGAATGCGTTAACATATTTTATACAAATAAACTTTGCAATTTTAATGCAACATTTTCAACACTTTGGACTGCAAGCTATTTTAAAAAATAATATAAAAAAATCGAGTGTGAGTTCACACGCGGTAAAGTAAAAATACAATATGGAGGTGGTAAATAGAGAAAGAGACGAAGAGATAGAGAGAGAGAGAGATTAAGTCGACAATTTTGATCGCTGCATCCAATTTGCGCGAAGTACAATGTTTTTTTTTTATATATAACTTTATAAGATCAATAAAAGGCAAATTATGATTATTTAAGTGTCGCACACATTAATTCAAGTTAAACATTAATTCAAGATAAAAATATAAGCTATATTCAAATGCAAGTTTTTCCATTCTCACGTGGCACATGATTTATGAATAGACAAGTAACTTATTAAATATGTATAATGTGGATCATAAAGCATATTATTGTAAACATTAAACTATCTTCTTTATTTCTTCAAAAGAAAAATATGATACGAATTTTAAACGTCAAGATCTGATTATGAATTAACATCAAAATAACAAGAAAATCTTTGTTTTACTCTGTTTTATGTCTTAACTAGCATCTGGCCGCCAACCAAGGAATAGGAAACTTAAAGAGAGAAATTAATCATTTATTTATTATATTTGGAAAACAAACAGTACCTACAATAACCCAAAGGAGAATCTAATTTATTTGCAAATAATGTTCCATTCTTCTTCTTCTTATCGAGTGGTTAGTGGCCAAACTAGTGTCAGAGTTTTTAGGTCGCGCGTATAGGCCTCTGACTTGACTTTTCGACTATTGTCAAATTGATAACAGCTGGGACGGCTGACTTGTTACGTGCCCTCACAAGCACGGCGACGCTCAGTAGAAATACCACTATGCGATCACCCATCTAGTTACTGACCGCGCCTAAAGTTGCTTAACCTATCGATTGTTTATCGAACAGTGATCGCACCCGGCTATGAAAGTCTTGTATGATGTTTCATAAGACACAACTATACCAAACTCCAAATACCCTGCCAATAGGCCCTGTAGTCAGTTTATCAATCATACACGATCTGAACATTTTTCCGTGACAAAGGTATACTATAGGTTAAATTAGATAATAAACTATCTGTGTAATAAATGTTCATCAAAATCTGTTCAGCTTTTGATTAAAATTCATGCTAGATTGAGTATTTTAGTAGAATATTATGTCCTAAATTTTTAGCTTCCGAAAGTCATTTTAATGTAATTAATTTATTCGAGGTCAAATCTCTATCATACTTTTTGCTGATTCAGCTAGCTCGTGACCACGATAACTCTTTCGAATTTCCGGCAAAAATAATAAAGGGGTTGTACGATTGTGATATTTTGTCCCAAATAAATTTAATATATTTACTACTAAATGTCCCAACCGCTTCTATTATTTTTTCCGAGATAATACTATCCCATGTGTTAATCTAGCTATCTGGGTGCGATTAATTCAAATCCGCTCCGTAGTTTCTGAGTAAAATGTAGCAAACATACATATATCCATTAGTTTCATAGCCGGGTTCGCTCACTGATCGGTAAACGATACGTAGGTTAAGCGACTTTAGGCGCGGTCAATCACTTGATGTGTGAGAGTAACATTACTGTTGCCTTTCGTGCTATGAGTGAGAACGCCGGAGACCCAATCTCACACTCCCTCTGCTTCCATATTTTTCTTTTTCTTCTCTCCCTTTGGGTTGGCAACGCACATTTGACACCCAGCAAGTTTCGCAAGATTTCCAGGATAAAAAAACAATAAAACATTAGTTTTTTTAAATAATTCACATATTAAATAATTTCTCTTCAGCATAATAATATAATATACAGTTTAATATATAATATATCTTTTAGTATATTTTGTTTCACTTTAGTGAAATGTTAGACCAAATGTACCGATTATTATGAAAATAAACTGAAATAGTAATAGTACATAACTCAAATCAATTAAAACAAGCCTTCTCATCAAATATTTACGTTAATCGGAACATTGTTCGAGTAGAAATTGAAAAAGTTTTATTGTATAGTGCAAGGGAAACTACGAGTGCATAATTGTTGAATCGAATTCAATAATAACGCTTTATTTTTATTCACCAGGTGTTGGTAATTGTGTTTGTATGTATGCCGATACAGGTCTTCAGCGATACAATACTGCTAATTAAAAACGATTAAATGAAGTTGATTGAATTTTCAAGTACCCTTGAACTAATTCTTTTTAAGTACTATAATTAAATATTATGACGACGTTGTGGCGCAGCGGTAGCGAACATGCCATATGCACCACAGGTCGCGGGTTCGATTCTCTCTCGTAGCAGATGTTTGTATTGACCATACACATTACGCCGATTTTCAGTGAGAAGGTAGTACTTCCCCGTACGAGCCGGTCTATTTGTGCTGAGAGTACCATGGTTTTACTACTACTAACAAAAAGTGTGAAACTTTAGCAGTTGAGATTGGCTGTTTATTATTTAAAACAGTCTAATTATTGTATAATAGCTGAACCAAATAGATTATTCAGTTCGCTTTAGCGCAAGCTACACTTATTTTACATAAAACGCGCCAAGAGAAAAAGATAGTGTATATTACTGAAGTACGTGTTTCTCTCGTTCGTAAAATAAAAAAATATAACCATTTCGAGCTGTGAAATGTTTTGTTTGAATATTCTCACAGTGAACACGGTGAAAATTTATAAATTCGTTGCAGAAGTTAAGACTTTAAAGAACATTAAAAGTAATATTTGTCCTGAACTTTTTTTGAATCATATTACGACTCTTAATAGAGTATTTTACCCTTTTCAAATAAATGTTACATGTTGAGTTGAGTTATTTAAATTAAAATAATCAGTCTTTAAGATTTATTATAAATATTATTTTAACACAATTTAAGCAAACATCATAAAATAACTTAGTCCACTTAATACTTCAGCCGCCTCGATTTCGGGTTAAGGATGATTAATTTTAATTGATTACTAAGTAGGGTAGCAGAAGCCCGTAATTAAGAAATCAAGTATCAAAATGACTAGTCGCTCTATGAGTTCACTTATTATATAAAATTATTCTTCATCATCATCATCATACCGGTATTTTGCCTAGGGTCTGCTTATTACTCTTATCCAGATTTGGCTGGTTATTAGTTTTTAGACAGAGCGATTGCCATCTAACCTCCACAACCCTGAGGGAGAACCAACTAAGTTCTTTAGGCAGACACGATAGTTTTACGGTACTTTTTTATTTTAGTCAATAGCATTGAGATGCGCTTGTTATATCGTTAAAAGTATGTATCTAACTTTTCAACTTCAAGGTTCAAAATTCTGGGAAATTTGAAAGTACAATGGTGCTATTTATAATTTGTATAATTTACTTCAAGATGTATTTATGGTTATGAAATAGCTGTACTTCTACTTTAAACATCGTACTCAGCGATTGCTATCTGTGATGCCAATTATTTATACAAAATTTTTATGAGCTGTTGTTCGGATTGGGTATTTCAGTCTTGATTTTTTTTACAAAACGATTGTCTAATAGTTAGCATGTTACTATTCTTATCGCACGTAAAGAAAAAAGTGTTGATTTTTTTAAGCCAGCCACTTCCGCAGTTGTATGCAGTACAATTTTACAAAAATTTCAACATATTTGGATTTATAGTTTAGAAATGTACTACATATTAGGGACTGTACAGATTTTTTTGGTAACGTGTGACGCATTACGGATAAACATTCATTTTATTTATATTATAGAAGATAGATTTAAATCTAGGTATATTGTAAGTAGTGTTTTCGGGTTTCATGATAACTAATTAAGTAAATGTTTGAAAGACTATGTTGTTGACATTTTAAAAAAATATTTTCCTTTTGTTACAGAATGTGAACGTCATCATCCGTCAATAAATGACTATAACGGACAATGCGGTCACAAGCTGCAAAACCCTCGCCAAAGAAGGGAGCTGTAGGAAAGACAACGTTTAAAGCAAGTACTACTAGCAAACAAGTGAAGAAAAAGACAGCTTTGCCTAAGAAAGCTAAGCCTTCTCAAAAACCTACACCAAAAGGTTCTAAAAAAGGCGCTGGTGATGATACGACCCCCAATAAAAGTGATAATGAGTCTTCACAAAGCGAACCATCAACCGAAGTGGCAAAAACAGGACCCGTTAGAGCCCACTCTTCTAGAGAAGATTCTCCTTCAAAAAAGACGAAAAAAGAACCTAAAGAGACGAAAGATAAGGCTAAAGTGGTCAAAAAAGTTGTCGCTAAGAAGGCCGTAAAATTAACCAAAAAGAGCAAATTATCAACATCACCGCTTACTATAAAAAAAGAAGTAAGAAATAAAAATGACTCAAAGTACAAAATTAATTTAGAAGCAGTTAAAAAGGGGGCGGCCAAAACACCTAAGGCAGCTGTACAGGCTAATTTGAAAAAAGGGAATTCAGTTAACCAAAAGAAAAAAGGACTTACAATTAAAGAGACCGATACTATTAAAAAACAAGAGATCGGAAAAATTTAAAAATTTGCCTTCAGAAATTTTGAGCAACCTTATTAAATCTGATAAGGAAGACAAAATTTCAGCGCTACAAACAGAACCTAAAATAGAAAAAAAGGAAGAAGTCCTGTCCGATAAAAATGAAATTAATTTTCTTAAAAACTCCACAGAAAACATTTCGATTTCTAACGTGAATATGCAAAGTGAGACACCAAAAATCGAGACTGAGCGGCCGCCAAAATTTTTTACCTCCAGTAGACTACCTAGAACAGTTGACATAGATGTTAAATGTTGCAAAAATTCAAAAGGAAACTTAAGTGTGTCTGAAAGATTTGTGTCTTTAAAGTCCGATGACAATAATAAAGATAAGAATGCCTCTAATAATCTAGTATCTCAGGGTCCCGATATTGATGTATATACTTTTACAGAGAAAGTTGACTCTCCAAAAAGTATTCTCTCTGATTTTAGATCTCCTACAAATAAAAATATCGGTAGAGTTAGACCAATTGCTAGGGTAAAGGGAACTGTAATTGACAAAAAATCAGACTCTGAAAGGAAAAAGTTTTCTCCCCACAGGCCTATAGAAGAAGTAGTTAAGCAATTAAAAGCCAATAAACGGACAGAAGATTCAGTCCCAGGTTCAAATACCACTAATGCTTTATCTGAATTTGACTTCAGCACACTTTCTAATGAAAAAGAAGGAGAAGATAAGCCACCAATTGTTAGCAAATCTTATAAAATGGTAGCAAGAAAGTCTAGCATAACTGGAAAACCTTTTAGCCCCATCAAATTTCTAGATCAAGAACCTGCTACAAAAACTGAAGCAAAACCATCAAACAGATCCAGTAGTGCGAAAAAAAGCCTTACAAAAACCAAGAGACAAAAGAAAAAAAGTTGTATGTCTGATGATGAAATTAACACGTCTACTTTTTCTTTAAATACCAAAACATTTCAGTACACTTCTTCAGAAGAAAGTGTGAGCGAATCTAATGATGATATTGATAGTAAAGAATCTTCAGAATCCGAAACTTCCAAAACAAAGAAAACAAAAACAAAAAAATACAAAAGAATAACTGACAGTGCGAAAAAGGGAACTTCAAAAGAATTAAAAGAACTCTCGAAAGATTCTTTAATTGATTTAAAAGATACCTCAGCACTGTTAGGAAATGAAAAACCTAGCAAGAGACGATTGAAACTATTATCAATGTGGTCTGGACCTAAAAAGCATAGAATGGCATCACTAAATGCTTTGGCTAAAGTACACTGCTTGTATGAGAATGAAAGTAGAACACATATGGAACTAGGATTAATGAAAACTGTCGACAGACAAGTTTTACCGAGTACATCCAAAGCCTCTACACCTAAAAAGAAAGAAACTAAACCTAAAGAAGTAGAGAAACGAGAAAGTACATCGGAATCCGAGTACGAAAATAAAAATGAAAAGGAAAAAGAAAGTTCTGAAAGCTCTGATGATAATCCACCTCAAAGAACTTTACGAGGTGTTCCTGGGATCAGAAGTGCAGGAAAGTATTGGGATCCAAAATCTTCAACATCATCCAGCGAGGATAGTGAGTTAGAATCTAAATCGAGCCATTTTCCATCAGAAAAAAAGAAAATCACTCCAAAATCATCTTTAGGAAAATCAGATTCTGACAAGCCACCGCCAAAAATGAAAAAAACGGCTGGAGTACCAGTAAAGAAGAAAAGGAACCGAACCGAAGTTGTCATGGACCTTAAAGATATGGTGGTCCAAAAACGTATGGCCAGCTTAAATGCCACAGCTATACTAGCTGCTAGTTATGAAAAACGCTCTCCAAAATCTAACAAAGAGGAAACAACTTCAGATTCCTGTAGTGACGATTCTTTTTCTCAAAAGCCAAAAAACGTATTAAATTCCGGCGTCAAGTCGGAACTAAAAACAGAAGATACAAAAAAGGAAATTGAGGATGGCACACTAGCCGATAGAAAACAAAAGGTTGAGGTTATTGTTAATCAGGATACCGACGTTACAATCACAGGGGTATACTCCACCCACCATCATGAAGGATTCTGCACTGTCTCAGGAATGCAATATCGTATCTCGTCGACTAGCCATACTCAAACTACGGCAACGGCTAATTGCGAGAAGGTAAGAATATTTAACAGTAATAATCCTTATAATATAATCATGTAATTAAAATTCCATTATAAAATTACATTTTTATGACATTAAATCTAATCTAATGTTGCCGTGAATTCAATAAATCTTACATCGCCCTATAGTGTAATAAAGATTCTTACACAGAGTTTCAAGGTTCATTAATACGCAGTAATGAAATAAGTTCTACTTAAACACGCCTCGGGATCTCATCCGCATGTTATCCCTCATCGTTACATCTACTTAAAGGTTTCACGGAAAACGTAATTTTAAGTAAATTAAATAATGTCGATTTTTGATTGCGAATAACCAGTACAGTGTTTATAAAGTATCGGACTTATTTTCTTTTACAAAAATAATTGTTGATATAAAAATAGCTGTTTTGCTTAATTAATGAGGGTGGATTGAACAATAAAGCATCTGTTTTTACTTTTTAACCCTATTCACCCCTTCGTTTTAAAGTTTTTTTCCACGAACTTGTTGACTGTTTTTCAACCCTTAAAGGAATATGGCTTCTTGCGAACCAAATCGATATTTTGTATAAAAAACTTGAAAGAAGAATATACATAGCAATTTTTACTTGTAGGAGGGCTGTTCTCGAGAAGACGGAGCTCGGTATACTCCTCTTTCTGCGTTATCTTCTATGCAACCTCCTGCTGAACACACACATTCCCATCCTCCAGGTAAGTCTCATAATATTTACTATATATTTATCTTTAATATATTTAAAGTAATTTACGTTCTACTGTGAATTTCCTACCGCATAGTTCAAAGCATACAGTCGGGCACGATTTTAAATTTTTTAGAGCGAGGACTTTTATTAATATTTTGAATATTTACTTAAAATAATGTTTAGAAATTTTAGATATTATGTCTTCATCAATAACTTTACCTCCTTTTTTGCTCGTTCCTGGATTTTTTCACCCATTAGCCACTTTTTTTAAATTCTACTACAGCATTGTAGAGCGAGTTATATACCTTTCAAATAAAGTGCTCGTAGTCTCCGAGCAAACCTTTCGAATGAAGCCGGCTCCTATTATGTATTAAGACAAATTACATTCAATTTAATTAGGACTCCTTTAAAAATTGCGCTCCTGCGGTAAACCTATACAGATATCCGTTGGCATAAAGCCAATCGTGCAGATGTCAATGTGGAGTCTTGGCTTCAAGAGATGCTTCCTCCGAATATCATAACACCTATTAATATTATTCTCTCGTGTTTCCCTCTAATTCACCCCTAATGCCCTGGCAGTTGATGTCAAAAGGCGCCAATCGACACTTATTTTTTACTGTTTTCACTTCGTGTCTTTTATTTTATTCGTTTTCTGGATTCCTCGCATATTTTCCTTTGAATATTTTATCAACCCTGAACTGATTTATTATTAAACATTCTAACCTACTTTAAGAATTATTTTATAACAGATTTGACCTAAAAACGCGAATTCAAGCACATAAAAGACGTATAAATTCCTAATCTACTCCAACTTTCAAACTCTTTTAAACCATTTCAACTTCTGAGAGTTGGAATAGTTTCGAAATTTTTAACGATTCTAACAACTATGAATTGCTGTGTATTAGAGATTTCTTGAATAAACTTATAGGCACTAATACTAATTAAATAATCGATTATAATAACTGGTAAACTAATTAAATAATCGATTATAATAAGTGAATACACTTAAAACAAAATATGAAATAAGATTTCTTAAAAAGAGACAGAGGGTCGGAGGAGTCGGAGGGAGTCGGGTTGGGCCTTGGGTGTCCAGACTAAACAACCTTAGTTTGTACTCTTTCGCCGCGCTGCAGTCCACTTATGTATTAGTCATACAAGTTCGTATTAGTGCGAGTCCGGCAATGGCAAGGAGCCAAGTTACCCTATACTCGTAATATTAAAGTACGCCCACTTATCTCCGCCGTCAACTAAACTAAGATTCAGCGTTATTGAAGCTGATTGTCGCACACTTTGCCACCGCCATTCGGTTTTATAAAACAAATAAGTTATTTCATTATGATGTCATCTATTAGCAATTTACCTTAAGGCATTCTTCTATGACTTCGGACTGCAACGTAATGCGTAATGTAAATCTCCATAGAAATGTAAATGTAAATCTCCATAAAAACCCAAAACTACTTTGGTTAAGGTATCTGCCATTCGAACCCACTGATAAGACTGATATTTATTAAGATAGAACTGACAGACGTCCTAAGAACGCCTTGCAAGATCCCAATCATAAGTTTATGCTAGACTATAAACAATGACTTAATAATGACTCAGGAAATGCACAATTGAAACATTCAAAACATCCTCTTCGCCGGAACAGACTTTCGCCAATCACGACGCATTCACAATTTCACACTGTTTTTTCAATCAAAATACGCTTAGAGCTCTGTCCCCATCCTGAAGCCCTCCTAAGCCGTGGTCCGATCTCGCAGGCATCTTAAAGACGGTATCAACTTTAACCCCCGGTTTCTCGAACGTTGATCAAACTAATGTTAATATAACATAGCAAATATTAAACGCTTATTGGTTGCCTGTTGATCATCGATTATCTTTATCTAATGAGCGTTTAAGTTGACATGAATTTGATCAAAGTACGAGAAACCGGGGGTAAGTCTCACGAGGGCTTTATCCCTTTTTACAACCACGTCTCAGTACACGCACAAGTCACATAAATAGACTATGTAATATAGTTTTACATTTAAAAATGTATGTAATGATATTTTATACTTAAAAAGCCATTATAAATTAAAAATAAACAGAGATAACAAATTCGACTCAAACGCGATATAGTCAATACATTTATCCGTGTGGTGCTAAATAAGTTTAACCTAGAAATCCGGGTGTAAACTGATGTATCCGATTAAAATTGCAACGTTGACTGGGATCCCGTTTGATGTTAAGTCAATCAGAATTGTAACAGCTTCACACAATGGCACGATGCAAATGGGATATGGATTCAGGGGACGAATTTTGACTGAGCCGCGACAAATGAATGGGGTCTAGATGTATTTAATTTAGTTTCTGTTCGACACCGTTTATATTCGATACTGTTGTTCTGAAAATCTTTGACTTCCTTTATGAATGCAATAGAACCCAAAACAATGATTGTTAAAACATTTTGTCTGTTTATATGTGCGTTTGTGCACGCTATTCTTAGGAACGGCTTGGGTTTTTGAAACCGATTTGAGTGCAAATTGCTTGCTGGTATGCAAATTTATGTTTTTACTAAAATAGTAAGTTTCACTTAGCATTTAGTGTTAGCTTATTTAAAGCGATTCATAAATAAAAAAAGGTTATATAAACTTTAAGAGCAGCAATGAGGATTTTTACGATAAAATCATTTAATCAAAATATTTATCTACAATTGAATTGGCTGTGAAACTATAGAATATAGAATAATGAAACGTTTTTTTTTTGGAAAAAATAAAAAACATTTTCTAGAATTCTATCTCTGAAGGGCTAAAATGGGGGTTCAGTTCATCGGGGGTAAATCGTTATTCCTGTGGGCGAAGCCGCTGGCAGAAGCTAGTTTTAAATGAAATCCGCATCAACAGTTTATAGGTCTTCTTCATCCTAGCATTATTCCCGGTATTTTTATGTACCCAGGGTCTGCTTATTACTCTTATCCGGATTTGACAGGTTACTAGTTTTTACACAGAGCGATTGCCATCTGACCTCCGCAACCCTAAGGGCGAACCAGTAACTCATTGGATAAGAGCAATTTACTTATCAAGAGTTAACGATTATTATCAGATGTTATTGATAATAACCGGGACCGACAGCTTAACGTGCTCTCCGAGGCACGGTGGGGACCCACACGGACAAACGCCCAGACCGAGACAGAAATTTTAACAAACATCTGCCCGAGCGGGAATCGAACCCGCAACCGTCGAGACTAAAGGCAGACTCGCTACCCACGACGCCACAACGGTGTCCAACAGTTTATAGGTATCGCCGTGAAAATGTGACAAATAGAAAAATAAACAGAGACTTCATTTGAATAGTCGATCCCGGTTATTGTTACTAATAATTACTCAATTTACAGGTACACTGTGCCTATTTCAGTTTTATAATAGTAAATTAAACATTAAAATAAAGCAGCGATTCAGGAATAATAACTTCGTTGATTTACATGGGATAAAAAATTTAATTTAACAGATAATTTCAGAACGACCCTAGATCGTTGTGTCAGCTCTGCCCTAAAGCATTATAATGATTTTAATGAATTTAAGTATTGTAAAGTCACTTAATTTTAAGGTGTCTTTTAAAATATTATATTTTATTTCATTAGTATCGAATTCTTTATAAACTGTAAAAATAAACTATTTATTCGCTGTTTAGTGGTTTCTATAGCTATACCATTGTCTAAGCACTTATTTGTGCTCATCTCAGTGTAACATTTCATTATAAATAATATATATTCATTTGATAAATGTCACTAAAATAAATTAATGATAAAAAATGTAATAAATTTTTAATACTTAAACAATAAAATCAGTCACAATATTTCACTGCAAAGACCCAAATTCAACCTAAAACACCTTCCCAAAGTATATTTTCATAATCAAATGTAAAAATTTAAATAACCTATTATCTACTTACCTAGTTCGATAATATAGATAGAATTAGATCAACGTTAAAATATTTATCAATTATATTTCGAATATATATAATACTTACATAATGATAGAAACAGAAAACTTTAACAAGTCAGTAGTAAATTTAGGAGCGGCTACAGGTGGATTAAGCTGAAAATACATTGCACAATAGGAATCTGTTTTCTAATGCTAACAACTAACAAACTGTTAGCATGTGTATAAAAGTGCAAGTTTTGAAATAGAACACGTTAACTCGAACGTCAATTTTTCCGAGCTTGACAGTATGAGTTGTGAAAGCTCGATTTACTTTTATCACGAGATTCATTGAGGAGCGCAGTACCTTTTAACTCCTAAGCCTTTTCTATAAACCGTAAAACCGTTCTACTTCAGTCCCCAATATTTTTTGGAACGAAATTTCTTACCGTGGCTTTCGGGTACTGCGATATAGTAGAAATCGTCACGTAACGAAATGCCGTATGGTGTGTGTGTGTCCGTGTGTGTATCGAGCCTACTACAAGCAAATGAGCACACGTGTAAGAGAATGCGCAGCCGGGTGCGCAACTCTCTCTGTCTCTCTCTTTGTCTTTGTCTCTTTTTATCATATAACCTATTGAAATATACAGATTTCATTTCGAATTACATTCGGAGTTAAAGAAAAACTTAAAAACTTCGTTGCTCACAGGGGTCCTCCGACTGCACTTTTTTTAAATAAATACACACACTCAACAGCTCCGTTAGGATAGTTATATGCTTTGTCAGGGGTCCGGCAGCACACAATGACAACACATGTCTGTATGGTCAATACAAACATCTGCCCCGAGTGGAAATCGAATCTGCAACCTGTAGCGTTTAAGACAAGTTCGCTACCGCTGCCCTACAACTTTGTCAAGTACATATTACTTGATACATATTACTTACTATGATATTAAATTGTTTCGTTTAGTACTTCTAAAGTTCAAAAAGTGATAAGATCACCACGAAGCGTATACAGAATCACCCTAGACGCATATGCCTATTGCACTGAAACCGAGTTCGCCTCATAATATTCACAAGCCTTTTTAGATCAGTTTAAAACTGTATTTCATAAACCATTTATAAAATTTGAACAAATATTAACTTTTATAACGTATTTAGCACTGGCTGGCTATCAGTGGCTAGCATTTATATGACAGCACTTTTATTGTTTTACTTTTATACCGTTTTATTTAAAAACATATTCCTCAATTTTAATATTTAAACTGACACATGTCAGTGCACTATGAGTAAGTATTTTTATTACCGTTATCATTTATATTTAATACGTTTATACCGTATTTTGAGGGTTCCGTAAATACACAATGGGTAAAAAGATACCCTATTACTAGCGTTACGCTGTCATTCCGGCCGTCTGCCCGTCTGTCACCAGGCTTTATCTCATGAAGCTGATGTATTTCTGTTATAACAACAAATACTTAAAATGGAATAAAATAAATATTTAAGAGGGCTCCTATACAACAAACCGAGATTTTTTCCCGTTTTTATAGATAATGGTACAGAACCCTTGTTTCGCGAGTCCGACTCGCACTTGGCCGATTTTTAAAAACATTACTGATTATATTAAAAAAAGATATCAAAATTACCGTACAAATCGAATCATTAACTATACTAAATATCATCGGACAGTGCAACAAAACCATTGTAAAAATTAATTTGATGTATTCAATATATTATAATTACAATATATTCGCTACGGTGACCATAAAACTTCCAATAATCCTACTATTCTAAAGCTAAGACACAGATAACATTTTGAATAAGATTCAAAGGCGGCTCTGCAGATTGTACTCACTAAGTCGTCGTTGCTGAATGGCATCATTAAATTACCCGTTGTCTGCATTTACCCTTAGTATCTAAGCAGCGTGGCCTATTTGTTTTCTCGCTGAGAAAAACCATTTTAACCTTCCAAGCTCAAACAGCCACAAAGCAACGAAATACCGAGAAAATGAAAACTCGAGAAAACCGGAGTTGTTGAGTTAATCATGAAAGCCGAACGCTAAGCGACTCGTCTCGCTTTTTGTTTTGTATGCCTTGGGGATAAATGTATGACAACTCGGAGTTATGTAAATGTGTGTTTGCATTTATTTTGTTTTAGATACTCTTACACATATCACGTTAGTGTTTGCATACGAATCATTTAGCAATTTAGACGCCTCGGGAACTTTGTTTATTTGGTGTTTAAACGTTTGGAATAAACGTTTTTAGAATAGTGTACAATCGTATCGTACATCGAGTCAAGTTATATTTCACGCTGAACTATAATTTAAAAGCATAATACTTAATTATTATAGATCCAAATGCAACGGTTCTTTGCAATTTTTAAACGATAGTATAGGAGATATTACACCGTTGTGGCGTAGTGGGTAGTGAGTCTGCCTTTATTCTCGACGGTTGCGGGTTCGATTCCCGCTCGGACAGATGTTTGTTAAAAATTTCTGTCCCGGTCTGGGCGTTTGTCCGTGCGGGTCTCCCCACAGTGGCTCGGAGAGCACGTTAAGCTGTCGGCCCCGGTTATTATCAATATCATCTGATAATAATCGTTAACTCTTGATAATAAATTGCTCTTATCCAATAAGTTACTGGTTCGCCCTTAGGGTTGCGGAGGTCAGATGGCAATCGCTCCGTGTAAAAACTAGTAACCTGTCAAATCCGGATAAGAGTAATAAGCAGACCCTGGGTACATAAATACCGGGAATAATGCTAGGATGAAGATGAAGTATAGGAGATATTACTTTTGTTGCTTTTCATCTTTGTCCGCAGCCTAGGTAGGCTAGTATTTACACGGACAAAATCAAAGAATTAAAAATTTTACGTATTTATTGTCTCGTTTGTAAACGATCTCAGCATATTTAATAAGCTTTTAATAATCTACCTTAAGAAACGAGCTAAGTAACGCATTTTTTTCTTCATAATGGACTGCTTGTTCTAAAATTATTAAAAAAACATGATTTTCCGAATTACAATATGTGTCAATGTAATATGTATTTTAAGTTTGATTTAAAACGATAATTACTTAAATAGAAATGACTTTAAAACCCTCCTTAAAATCTCAAGTTGATTTATTAAAACAGTTTACAAAGATATCGTATTAAAAGTCATCTTAGTTGACAGGAAATCAAAATCTTTATTTAATACTTCTAGCTTTCAAATATTACCTTATTACGATTGCCGAATATTCTTTCAGTGGTTGGGAATTTTGAATTGAAAAAGAAAACAGTAAAAATACTGCGACCTACTTTATTAGGGTTCCAGACCCAATTTAAAAAAAAAATAATAGTATCACGTCCGTCTTCATATCAAAGTCTCACAGCTAATTTATTATAAGCAATTTGCAAAGAAAACATCTAGTATTCCATGAACTACAGGAGGATGATGAGTTAGTTCAACCTCCATCCATCCATACACGTAATTGAAGAATTGAGAAAAATCAGTGAAAATACTGCGAACTACATTATTTGGGTTCCAGACCGAAATTGAAAATAAAAAATAACAGTATAACGTCCGTCTTTATATCAAAGGCTCATAGCTAATTTATTATTAGCAATTTGTACATCTTGTATTCCATGAATATCAAGATGATGAGTTAGTTCAACCTCCATACACGTAATTGAAGAATAAAAAATAACAAAAGTTTATATTATAGTGTCAAATTACTTTTTTATTTAACTCAATAGTTTGTGAAGCATTCGCTTCGCAAAGTCATAAAAGTTGTATGTATAACTTTTGAACTATGCGGTAAACAATTCAGATAAAATCAAGGTTCACGAAAATTGGTTTGAATAAGATATGTTTTTAGAATATGGAATGTTTTTACATTTAGAGGGCTAGACATCACTTTGTTCTCCACAGTGACTGGAAATAACTATGAAAAACAAAGATATTTTTGCTGTGCAACAAATTAATATCTCTGGTCAGATACGCACTTGTGACTTGGCCTTTTAATTTGAATACGAACATTAAGTTCCAATAATTAACTATTACTATATTATTACTATAATATTAAACTATAATAATTAACTATTAACTATGATTTAATTATTTTTCTGGAATAATTGACTTATTATATTAATGTATTTTTTTTTAATTTTTAATATCAATAATTTGTATATTACTTTCTGCTCTTTTGTTATAACCTATATTGTATAATTTATTAGTGGAAACTTAGTTGGTCTATGTAATATTTTATGTATCATTGTACTGTTTGTTTCCCATGAATAAATAAATAAATAAATATAATTCAGTTTCTGAATGTGTCCCATTAGAAAACAATATTATCTATAAATAGTGTATTAATAATAATGTCAATCTAAAGTAAAAGCTTAGCACCTGTTTTTCCATACACAAAAATGTCCAAAGATTCGCTGGTGCTCTTTCATAAACTCAACGAAATTAAGTTAGTCACACGCTAACTTTATTCAATTATGTTGCAATCTTGTGACGCTAACTTCATTACAATATATTTCAAGCTTGTGACTAACTTCGTTTTGTTGCGTTAGTGCGAATTTACGAAAGAACACCAGAGAATCTTTATTCATTTTGTTGCTTCAGAAAGGCCTATTCAATGTCTGTATTTAATAAGTCTATGCACGTAACATATCATGTTTTTCTCCGTCTCCGATATTATTCCGACATTTGTAAACAATACTTGTCTAAGGTCACATCATTTGTGACAGTTCAAGGTCAAAGTCGTTTATTCACAAGAAAACTTTTCATCGAACATAATTGGTATATTAAGGTCACAATTATATTATGTGTAAGGAATAAGACTGGTTTTAATTTAGGAGAAGTTTTCCTTGGGCTTACATCCGTAAGCGTTTCCTTATTTACGATTATCGTATATTTTAATATTAGGTTATGTCATTTTTTTTCCGGATACAGCTAGAATTTTTTTTGTCATCTTTGGAAAATGAAATACCGTACCGTTTTTATTATTAAACATAGATTTAAACTTTAAAGTTAAACTTGTAAATAGTATATTTATGTCTTAACACTTTTATATCTTTACGATATGGATAGGAGTGTGTATTATAGAAAGGAAATAGGCAGAGAGAGTTAGGTTTTCGACGCTCACGTTGCTCGAACAAATCTCAAAAGTTTGTATATATATTGCTACTTAAACTAGATGTGAGAAGATTTT
Source organism: Hestina assimilis (assembly GCA_023373885.1). NCBI lineage: Eukaryota > Metazoa > Arthropoda > Insecta > Lepidoptera > Nymphalidae > Hestina > Hestina assimilis. The sequence goes on along the minus strand of CM041755.1, from coordinate 6,475,693 downwards.
TCGTACCCAGACGACCCAGTGATTTTTATATGACTAAGTTGGAAAGCAAGCATACGACCCACCTAATGATAAGTGTTTGTCGTAGCCTATGAGTGCTTGCAACACCATACTTTTAGGTGTCACTCACGCGTTGCCAACCTCGAGATATTGGTTCTTAAATCTCTTTTGCCCAGTAATTTCAATAGCCACAGTATCCCTCAAACCGAACTACAGTTTACTGCTGTACGGTCAATTACATAGTATAATATGTATACTTATTTGTTCAGTACCAGAACTGGGCGGTCTGGCACGCCGAGCTGCAGGTTGTTCCAGCGCCTTCTCAGCCCCATCACCAGCAGCTCATCACGATCCAGGTAAGACAATATTATTTATGAATGAAATATCGTATACGTAATTTTCACCAAATAATTGGTAATACCTAAAGGAAGGATGAAGAAATAATTCTTCATCCTTCCTTTAGGGTAATTGTTATTTTTTTGAAGATTTAAGTAAAACAACACTATTATCTAATAAAGCTGTGAATGTTTCTTATTATGGTGTAAAAGATTTGTATCAAACGAACAAATAAATGAAGCAAGAATGCTAGGAAAAAGAAAAAGCTTTTCGGACCCTTTTCTAAGGAAACCGTAATAAAACACCAAACAAACATATCCCATACAACCCTCGCCGTTTTCGGAACAAATTACCAACAATGAACACAATCTGCTCATATCACTTCTGAAGTTTATTTCTTGCTAATCTTTAAAAACTACAATTTAGTAGTTTTTGAAAAACAGTGCCAAATACCAATTTTTACTACACTACATACACCATTATAGGTGGCAAACAAAAACAGGTATCGGAGTCCAACTATTAACTTTATATTTATTTTCGAAATGAACTTACAATCATTATTGAATGAGGTTCAGAAGTAAAAATTAATAGGACCAATGGCTAGGTTGCTAATAGCTTATTAGATAATGATTGGTCCTACTATCAATGATGTTAACTGTTTTAAAGATATTTATTCGAGTAAATTGCATGTAGCTAGCGATGTAGCTATGAGCTAACAAAAGCTCTCTTATGTGTTATTTGCGGTTCAACTACCGCGATGCAAATATTATCATGTTATGAAAAGCCGAATTTCTGTATGCTTCATTGATATCTTTGTTTGTTTTAACTTTAGAAGTATAAGAAATAACTAATTGTCAGTTTAGTGTAACTTGTTTATGAGATTCAATAATGGCTAGTTAGTTTTAGGGCCAGTTTTTGGTGGGAAAGTAACTTCTAGATGGACGCAAATTACTCGTGAATGACTGCTCGTTAGCCCTTTTTAGTTACATCCTAAAGGTCGGCATTGCACCTGCATGCCCTCTTCATGGGTGGCGGCGATCACTTAACATCAGCCTCCTGCTCGTTTGTCCCAACATATAGAATAGTATCCTTCTCAGAAAATGAAAGTGAAGTAGTAACATTCTTATGGTTGTGTTTCGTTCAGTGAGTTTAGGCACACAACGCCCAAAACCAAACTGCACATCCTCGATCCTCATACCCCTTATCTCTAATGGCAAGCTGATGCCTTTGGTGAACAAAGGCTATGTGACGCACTATTCATCAGACATACTGTATGCTGGATAGTCAACTATGGTGATCCAAGAAAAGACAGCATAGTTTTTAATATCATATTTAAAGTTCCAAAGCGCTTAATTAGATTTTTACCATACTTCTGATACATTATAAACTGGCAAACAATGAAAATGAATTAAATCGCAGACAACTTTTGTGATAAATTTGATATAGATCACAAAATAGTTTCAGAAAGGAATCAGAAACAAAAACGAAACGTCGAAAAATTAAGTGCACGCTTTACAAACGTGTAACCACGTGTAACACACTTCAAAACCAATACTAACACACATCCACATACACAAACACACACATAAACACACACACAAACACACACGCAGATAAATATACCTGAGAACAAGTCCCTTGTTCAGAGTATACTTCTTTTTTTATCAATTTTTATTATTCCTTTTTACAGTAATAGTTTTGTTTAGCCATAACCACTGTTTTCAAAACCAATACTAACACACATCCACATACACAAACACACACATAAACACACACACAAACACACACGCAGATAAATATACCGAGAACAAGTCCCCTTGTTCAGAGTATACTTCTTTTTTTTATCAATTTTTATTATTCCTTTTTACAGTAATAGTTTTGTTTAGCCATAACCACTGTTTTCTTTTATTATTTTAACACTTAGAGTAATCCTATTTTGGTCCTATGTAAAACACAGTTATCTTATGTTTTATGATATATTGTTCAGTGCATTAGCACTGTTGGATTACCGAATAAATAAATAAATATAGTTACTAACAGCTTACAAAATTCTAATTCGCTAAATATTACCACGCTTAAATTTATGTGAATTCTGTTTAAAAAAGAATTTCATGGCTCTTCTTTTGTCAAATTGTATATTTAGAACAAAAAACGAATAACACGCCCTCGTAAACTACGTTCATTCAGTGACACTTTCGAGGACAATTCGGTGCGCTTGTTTTAGAAACATTCTTTGAGGTAAGTCTTTAATTGTCGTGTTACATTTAAATATGTAAAAAAGCTTATGTTAACGGACTTATTTCTTTGTAAAGCAGTGTAATGTTTAAATGTAAAAAATAAATGTTTCTTTGCTTTAGGACAGCGAGATTTTTCTATTTATGCTTTAACTGGTACATTCTATTTCGAATTTCTGACGTTTGATATAACTCTTAATGGTAGTACAGACTCAGTATTTTCGCCATGAATAGACTTGGTCGGGGAAATACTATGCTCTCATGGACTGTAGTATTAGAAGGTGTCCATACTGTTGCGTTTCGTTATATAAAGAGCAACGCTGGGAGCCCAAAAGTCCATTCTCTGCTCCATTCTTCTTTGACTTCCTTCCATCTCCCCTTGTGCTGCTTATATCAGATAGGACTTGAAGGTGATGCCGCCAATGATACTGTTAACAGACTTGTATATATAGGAATATGATGACTTCTTATATAGCCGCATGTTACTAATGTATTTTAACTATTTTAGCACCCAATCTCCCACCCTCTGTTCCCTTCCTTTTTTCCCTTCTCATCCCGTCCCTCCTGTTCATTGGGTTGGCAACGCGCTTGTGATACTTCACGTACCGCAAGTGTTCATAGGTTGCGGTAACTGCTTACCATCAGGAGGACCGTATGCTTGTTTGCCAACCGTCATGACATAAAAAAAACTATTTATTATTATTAGACAATCTTTGTGACGCAGCGGTAGTGAACCTGTCTTAAGCACCAAAAGTCCTGGGTTTGAATCCCGCTCGGAGCAGATGTTTGTATTGACCATTCAGACATGTGTTCGGGTGTGTTTATAACTATCCTAATAGGAGCTGTTTAGTGTGTAGCGTTTATTTATTATTTATTTGTTTATTGACGTCAAACTATAAAACGTAAAAAGGAAACCCACAGATTATGTTACCTATCCTACTATTTAACACAGTATATAGATCGTTTCGGTCTATTACTATTTTCCAATAACAGCAAAGATTGCAAGCTCCAGTCCTTATCGCAATAGACGTTTATATTACTGTACAGTATTTGTTTTGTCTGGATATTGTTCTTATAGGTCTTCTTACTAAATATGAAAAGAGCGCCTTAAGCTACCAGTCCCAGTTGTTATCACATAGCAGACAATTTAATCCGATAACATACATGTTCTTAAAGGGTTGCAAAAGGTCGGATGTCGATCGACCCCTGAACGATTTCAAACAGAGTCATAATCGGGTTCTGGCAAAAATGATAGAAAATTGTTAAGAATAACAAGGAAATAAGAAAAGAAAACAATGCTAAAGACGTTGAGAAAGTTGAGGAAATACGATAATATTCAACAAGTAAATATTGTAAGCTATAATAAAATCTCGTAGCTACGAATTAAAAGCAGTATATACGGTAGAATAAACTTGTAGCTTTGATTCCAAGCGAGATCTCTTTAATGTTCAGCGTTGTAACTTCTTTCAACCCTCACTCGGCAGTCGGTTAAGTAATTAATTCTTTTGCCGGCCCCTTTGAATAAATCACTTCACAGCCAACTTGAACATTATAAAAGTTGTCTTTTAAATTTTAAATACCGTATTCAATGATTCATGATATCTTTTCGTACTTTCATTTCATCTTCTGCGACAGATACCGCTCTTTATAACACTTATAAACGTTTGTTTTATAACAGAGTTTAATTTTTCATTTCATTATATCATTATAAATGTTGGACGAGACGTCTGGAATTTATTTCTATTTTTTTCCGTGCTTACATATTATTTAGTGCGTATGATTATGGTTATTAAACGGGGTATATTATAGTTTATTCTATTACTGTTATTGATATTTTCTAGCGCAGACTGAAATTGTGAAAAAGTTAGTATTAATATACATAATAATATATTAAATTATTTTTAAACTATGACCTTTGACCAAACCAGATTTTTCGCTTATTGGTAAATGACCAACGTAACACGTAAACTGCACACTAGTAGTATTGCAAACATATAGTCCATCCAAGAAGTAGAAGTAGGAACAAATGGAAAAAAGTAGAAGTGGTTCAATATTTAGGCTCCCGCTCATCGAAACATAACGTAATATTAATAGCATTATTTTTTTTTTATTCATGACGGTGGACAAACAAGTATACGGTCCGCCTGATGGTAAGCAGTCATTGCAATCTATGACTGCTTGCGATAGTTGAACGCGTTGCCAACTCAAGGGATTTGAGGGAAGAATTGAGAATGAATAACAGGAAGGGAACAGGAATGACAGCGCTCTTACTCATCGCACGAAACGCAACAGTACTATTACTTTACGCCTATTTTTTGTGAGAGTACCCGTACTTCCAGGTCTGGCCGACCCATTTGTGGTGGGACGAACATGGCTCTACTACTACGTCTATATATTATACCACATCGACATATATATTATAGTGCTAATTTGCATTAATATTCTATTTATATCAAAATCAGCAATGCTCTACTACTAGTAAAAATAACTTTTGAAATATTAAAATTGCTTTGAAATAGTTCCATTACGCTTAGATATAATTCAGCAACCAAATCATATGTTACGTGTCTAAGTAGTCACAGGAAATCTCAGAAATCTTTCACTACTTTATCCCAAGTCATTTCCAATAAACACGTCCCGAGCTAAAGTACTACTCGCTTGTTTTGCACTCCGTAAAGTTTAAACTACGAGGTAGTTTGTAAACGGAGATCTCTCCGCTTTTCGGAGAAACCTGAATTAGCTGCCTTGAATCTCTAAAGTACTTGAAAAAGCTGAATTACTTCTTAAGTTGCTGGGGGAATGTGTATTATTGCCGTACGAGAAACTATACGAATTCTTAATAATATTAAAATATTACTTAAAAATATAAGCGAATCTTTTCGTTACAAATATTAATATTATATTTAGATGGTTTGTAGAGGTTTACTAGTTATAAGCAATTGTAAATATGCTATTTTTAATATAACAATTATCTTTGAAGATATAATCAAGTTTGAAATTATATTCATGAAGGATATTGACATTTAAATATTAAAAAATTTCAAGGGATTTACTATAATACATTAGTAACCGTTTAATTAATGTTTAGTATGCATAGAACACAATTTAATTCGTAGCATATATCGGTCAACCAATCAAGAACTGCCATTAGGTACTCCTCGCCAAAAAACTGTCGCCTGCTGTCAAAAGCTTTAAGAGAAAATTGAAGAAAAATACGAAAGATATTATTATAAAAGCGACAACATCACATAGTCGATTGAAAAATGAAAAGGTACTACCGCTTCAGAAAATGGATTCTAATGAAAAGAACCGTTTACAAACCAGCAAACACTTATTTTAAATAAACTTTGATAAAATTTGATACAGAGATTGGGAAAGGACGTAGTCTACTTTTTAAAGGCTGCAAGGGGTTGAAATAGGGAATGAAAGATTGTATGAGGAACTAATAATTCCTATATTTCGTTGTAGGTGCCCCATAAAACATCGTTATTCTCGCAGGCGAAGCCGCGGGCAGAGGGTAGTAAAAAATAAAATTGAATAATCTATGACATGCACGCGCGCGATATCAAAATCAATTTTACAGTGCATTCACTGAATATGGATCAATAATTCTTTATAAATGTTTCCGGGGCTTTCCTCAATCTTCTTACGGTCTCAACACCATCGATTATAGAGGACGCGCTAAATATTACGTATATGTGTCAGTTTGAAAGTACGTTAGTGGTATAGAAAACCCCTGCATACTAAATTTCATCATAAGCCGTTTCCGAGATCCCAATTATATATATATATATATATATATAAAAGAGGAATTCTTGTATATATATATATACCACTATACCACTAACTTTTTCTTAAAGGTTTTCTATACCACTAACGTACTTTCAAACTGACACATATACGTAATATTTAGCGCGTCATAAAAGAGGAATTCTTGTATATATATATATATATATACAAGATTTCCTCTTTTATAGGTATTAGATAAACTACTTTTAAGTTGATACAATTTTCCTTTCTCACTTAAAACCAAAACCAAAGTTATAAATTTACATGTTACAAAAACTAAATAACAATAATTCGTTGAAAACTCGATATGCATAGGTTTGTCTAAAAATAAAACGAACGTACGGCGACTGAATAAAAATAGCCGAGAGAGGCCTATTATTATGGCAATATTCTGTTACGCGCTCTGAATTCATATTCATCTCTTGAAATGTCAGCTCCGCTTTACTTCAGTTTAGTTAAACAACCCCTACCTATTTTCTTTGTGTGAATACAATTCTAAAGCTTATATAAAAACCAATTGTTTACGATAACATAATGTTAAGTAAATCTAAAGGTCTAAATAGTAATAAAATCATTATTACATACTTACATTTTAAAATAATATTTTGTTCCAATAACTCAATGTACAGCCACACATTTTATTAATAATGGCAATCCATATTAACGTTTGTCACCGCAATATATAAGAGTCTTTTATCTTGCAAGCAATGAAGGCTACAGAGCATTCCAAAGAAATAGACATATTCTTTTTTCCGAAGCAGTCGGGTAAAAACACAGAAACACACAAAAAGAAATTCACACTTTAGTATAACACAGTAGTTTTAGTATAAAGTTCTGATGTTTAAATCATACCAAAAATCAAAAACCTAAAAATAAAGTATCAAAGAACATCGGTGAAACAAAACGTTATTTTATTTTATAAAACAAATATCCAATATGTGAGAGTCAATTCATTTGAAACAAATTTACAGCTATCCATATAAGCGGTTGCTCTTCCAATGTTATTTTTCGGTGGAAATATTATTTGTTGGCGGATAACAAAATTTACGCTATTTCGACGGCATTTCGAAACAGACTATTCGCGGTATAAATATTTTATAACATACTTGTTATAAAATATTTATACCACATAAGTTCATCAACCTTAAAAATGTAAAATACGTAGAGGATATAAGTGATGTAGTGGGTATATTGTATTAAAAGTGTTGCAGGTTGACATTTTACTTAGTCACCAGCACCACGTAACTTTTAAATTTACATTTGTTACTTTACTGGAAACAGCGTAATAAGGTGCTATTTTTGTATAACAATTGGATTTTGTCCGCTACGTCGACGGTAAAATTGAACTTTAACTTATCGTATAAAAAAAGTATCCTCTTTCCTCCTCCAAAGTTCAAAACATCTTTATACTCCTAAACATTAATAAATCACAGTATTACTTTCACATTGATGAAATTACTTTTAATATTCAATAGCTTATAACTTTATTTTAAAGCATAAATTTTATTGATAACACAATACATATTAAAAAGGTACACATATACAAGGTTAGTACGATTACTAAGGGTGAGTAATAAAATCTGGTATCTAGAAGTTAGTCTGTGATTCATGTTTCTTAGTTAAAATAGACCTACAAAACTATTTTAAGAAAAGAAAGAAGGTAGAGCGGAATTAAATTTATTTGAACACAAACACACGGCCTATACACCATATATATAGAAAATGAGGTAACGCTTATAACAGTCGCTTATAAAACACTATTAACCTTAATGTGGCTGTCTCAGATACTTAGGGTTTAACGATTATAAATTTCCCTCATTCGAAAACTTAATATTTACATTTCAAACAATTATTTTCTTTTTATTCACTACATTAGATCACGAACCAAGTCTCTGTAAGTGTGTATTACAGCGTGTATATAATTAAACTTATCTCAAAAACATTTATTACAGTTGTCCTCACCATAACAATTATTCTCCAAAACTCTGTTTTATTTATAGCATCGATATGCTATTACAAGAACTACTGGAATTACGTTCTGGTTCTCTGTCTCTGCAAAAGAAGATGCTCATTCCGGTTATATTTTTAGATGATTATCATCCCCGAACCGCTTTTGAAAAATTGTTGTTCATTAGAAAGGAAGGTTGTTCATACTATCCTATTGGTTCCAAATGTCGTCAAAATGGATTCATATTTATAACGATAAAATAGTTCTATATAGAAAAACGCAAGCGCCGTCACGGGTAAACGCTAATCATCATAAATTAAGAACATAAACAATGTATCAGATCTACATACAAACCATTTCAACGAAACGTTATCGGCGCGTTCGCTTTATTTCCGCTCATGATTCTTTGTTTATACAAGTTCTCTTTACAAGTTATTTTAGTATATTGCATCGGTTATATTATAAATCTAATACCTTTAAACGAGCAATTCTTGTATGTATATATATAATTGGGATCTCGGAAACGGCTCCACCGAAAATATCTAAATCACAGAACCACCGAAAATGGCTAAATCGATCTAGCTAGGATTTATCTTTAGAAAATGTGGTTTTATTCGTATTTTCTGGCTGTTGTTGACACGCCATCTATTATCACCAAAATAAATTAAAAATGTCAAAACATGTAGAAAAATAATATGATTAAAAAATATTTAGTTAGGATTAAATAAGTAGATTAAGGAACCTTTGTTAATATGTAAATATATAAAAATATAAATATAAATAAAATACAATTTAGTGTAAAAATATATTTACTAGCTACGCCATCTGTTCGATAATATGTGTAACACTGTAAATATTGTTAAATCGTTTTAGAGTTCCGTAGCCAAATGGCAAAAACGGAACTCTTATAAATTTCATTATTTCTGTCTGAGTCTATCTACACGAAATGTAGTAAATCGGCGTATTCTATAAATCATTACACGATTTTGTAATGAAATCCTAAAATATATAAGAATTAAGGGTAGCAGATCATACATGCAACTTAGGTTTGAAAAAAAAATCAACGTATGGCAAAGTGGGGATATCTTTGGATAGGTTTCTCAAAATGTTAAGGAGGTTTTATTTTGACTTTTTTTAAATTAAGTCAGTAGTTGTTGAGATATTAGCTCCTTAAGTCATAAAAATTGTGCCCAGCCGCTTTGACTTTTTAACTATGGGATTTAAAATTCTAAAATAATTTGCGGTTGTAGAACATGAAATGAAATTTCAACCACATTTGTTTTGAAGAAAATATGTTTACAAATTTTAGAGATGCAAGTTGTTACCATAACTTTGACATACTATGAAAAATCATATTACTTTTAATAAATACTATGAAATTACCAACTTATTTTTGCGTTCGATCTTAATTTGTTATTATTTTTTCTTTCTTCATCATCAAGTTGCGGAACCCTTTAGTTAAATAACTAGCAGACCCGGCCACGCGTTTCTATGGCAACAAAGGATTTATTGAATTGAATCAAATGACAGGCATGTTTTAAAATGGCAATTGATGTTTTTTTTAAATTAAGTATGTGCTACTGACTGACAGGGTTGACTCTATTAAATTTAACAAAATACTCGACAATCTGAATTTTGCGGGTTAGGTATACGTTGTCGACTCGAAATCATTATTTTTTTATGTTTTATTATTCAAGTATGGTTCCAGTCGAGTCTACTGTAGCCCTTGACCGAATTATTAATATAGATGTTACGGGTTTATAACGCGAGAGCAGCGCTACCTTGAAATGTTAAATGTTATAACCCGCAGTAGGGTAGTCGTTTTTTTCCAAGTTCTTACTTTTGTGAGAAAATCTCTTATTGGGAGTCTTTTATCAACGTATTTATAAAAAAAATACCGAGAAAAGCTCGGTCATCCAGGTACTATCATATAATGCTAAATATCATATATTTTATTAAATCAAACTGACGATTTTATCAAACTAGAAATATTGTGCTAGTATTGAAGTCAATCGATTATCATCATTCAGACTTCAACAAATACTCGTAGAGTAGCAATACAGGTATGTTATTTTAATAAACAATTAATATTTAATAAAGCTATAATGAAACTATAGCCTATAATCTCAGTGACAGCAGAGGCATCGCCGTGCGTTGTATCTTGTGATGATGGCAATGAGGCTCCCCTCATTTTGTCTTCTTGTCTCTTTTCCTCCTTATGTGGAGACACAAAAGAGACAAGAAGGAGAAACAATCCTCTACAAGTTTGGGCATCATATAATATTAATAAACTACTACGATTGTTCGATAGTTATGGCAGCAATACATCTAATTATAATTAATTAGATCATTGTGTTGAGAATAAGGAGAACGCTTAGTATCAACAAATCATTAATGTCATTACAGAGTAATTAGTTTTATGAAGACGATATGTAATATAATGTTTATGAAGCCGATATTACTTTTTAAATTGTGGCTCAGACCTCTGAGCCTTTTAAAGTCTTTTTTTTAATTTATGAATTCTTACAATTACAATTAGAAAAAATCTTTGTGCATAACGGCCATAATACATATAATAGCAATAAAGAATTTTCAGCTTATACGAGTATTCAATACAAACAAATCTCATCTGAAGCTTTAGAAATAAGTGCTCAATAAGTACGGTCGTATTACGCAAGAAGGCCGAACGACTTCACCTTAACCTAAATCTTCTGACAGAAAGTGATATTAAATGTGGAAAAGAACGATTTACATAATACCTAAATACAAATCATGATAATAAACTCAGTTGAAAATTTGATAGTTCGAATCGAAATTTACCAACATCAGTTGCATTTTGAAAAAGAACTGCATTGAATATCGAACCCAGACGACAGCTATACCGTTCTTTCGTGTTTACTTGTTGCTCTTTAACTTTGAACCTTAATTATACTACAATAAGGATACTATTTGTCAGTAACACAAGTGTTGTCGATCTCCAACCCTCCGTCGCTCTTACGTTGCTGACATCGAAGACATTACACAGACCCATTTACATAAGTACACTGTTCAACTACGTAATCCTTCATGCTGTGATGCCAAAGTAAGAATTTTCCGTCCTATTGCGAGATTTCACAGGTTTTATAGGCCAGTAAGTACGTTTGTGTTTTATCACTACATAGTATAAAACAAAGTTGCTTTCTCTGTCCCTATGCTTAAATCTTTAAAACTACGCAACGGATTTTGATGCGATTTTTTTAATAGATAGAGTGATTGAAGAGGAAGGTTTATATGTATAAAAATAGTGGAGAAAAATTTTTTTGAGGTTTCTAATGTGATGTCGTAAATAATTACATTTAACGCGTACGGGCCACGGGCAGTAATGAATACATCAAAACTACTGGGTCGATTTTAATAATTTTTTCAGTTAATGACATAGGCTATATATTTTATACCCGTCCGAAGCCGGAGCGGGCCGCTAGTAATCTAATAATTTTAAAATATTAATAACTGAACCGTTTTAAAAATTTACGACCGGTTACTGCTTTTGCGCCGATTTTTGTCAACTTCCTTTCTCTATCTCTGATATTTGATTGTCGTAAATTACACGAGGCAACCCTGTGGACAAATCGGGTGTCCATCATAATCTATCTATCTAACAACTAAACCCCACCCCTTATTTAGGTCGATTAAAAAGAATATGACTTATTGAAATAAATATATATATGTTAAAACTTTTATGACTTTATTGAATGCTTATTTTAAGTAAGTGTGCTTGCGTGACATACACACTGTATAAACTCCTCTTAACAGAGAACACTTAAACGAGTGTTTTTAAGACAAAGATCAATTTAACTATCGCTATCATTGATAAAAATTCCAATGTGCTATTTCTGTTTAAAGAAAACTTTCGTAAAAGCGTTTTATTGTAGTCACGACACAAAAGAAATTACTATTTCAATTTAATTAAATTCGCTTCAGCAGTTCGCCTTTGATATGCTTAAGATGTGTTCTTTGATAAGCAGATAATGTTCATTTGCCCTTTAACGTGGATTATAAGATAAACTTTGTGTTTAGACACAAAGCAAAAACATTCTGTCAAACCTTGAGTGAAACTTAAATCTTATACCAAAATATAGATTGATAAGGTCAAACGTTCATTTTCAATGTGATATTGTTTTTTTACACAAATATCAATTAGTAAAAAAGATAGACAATTCTTTCATTTTATATTTTTACGAACTTAAATTTTAGTTTCTATAGTTTTGTATTTATTTAGTGTCCCGCAAATGGTCTCAGTTTCATTCAGAATTAGACCACCGTAATATATTTCTCAGTGAATAGCTTATTTTTTATGGCATTTGTTTCATTAATTCGTTATCTCCGATACTATTTAGAATGGGTCCCATATTTCCGTGATCATTTCTTTGAAATAAACGAATTTACAATATTTACATAGTTTAGTTAAACATTGAAGACATGATGGGTATGAAGAGTAATATTTATTACTATGTTCGACTGAGGAAACGTATCTTATGTATTTCCTGTAATAGAGTGCAATACAATGTCAATGTTGTTTATAGCCGACATTTATGCATTTAAACGACGTTTCATTTTGTCAGACCAATGCTTTAAAATATTTGCTTGAACCAACATAAAAAATGATCAATCAATCCATTCCATCAGTTCTATCAATTCCATAATTGTTTTATGTTATCTTTGGTATTTGTAATCACATTTTAATGATTATATCTAATTTGCTCGCGGGCTACCTATTAAAATTAAATAAATTTTAAAATCTTTTTTTTTTAATATAATAATAATCTATTTGAAAATTCCGAATATCATATAATTGTAAAAAGTAAAGTTGTTAACACACTTCTACGCTACAAGTTATGCCCGTCGCAAAACCCGATGTCGACGAAGCATAGCATAAAAATATCGAAAGCGGACTCGCACATCCTCGCGTTTTCCCCCAAACTTTCATATTTGTCAGTATAAGCAGCCCCGAAAAGATCAGGACTAATTAATATGTCAAATATTGTGAAATGTGATAGGTGAAATAAACTCACGTGGCTTATTTCACTTATATAAATAATATATAAATTGCAGTAAAATAATATCCAATCAACGTTTCATTCATCTATGCTTCGGCTATTTTGACTGCACTACCTAAATTAATTTTTTCAAATCTATACAAATATTTTAATCAGGTTTATCTATCATCACTATTATTGAAAATTAAAGTTTCCATACGTCAATTCTACCATTCCCGTCTAAATAATCATTTGAGGTTTGAATTTACTATACCATCACAATAACGTGGTGATAATTGACAATCATTTCAATCGGATTAGTAAACGATCAATAGCAATGATCATTTACCACGTAACAATTGACAATTAAACTCAATCGTTCCGGAGCCACTCTACGCTCCACTTTTGCCTCACTCTTTATACAATGTTATTAAAATTAAAAACTCAAACGACACCATAGACGGCTACAACGATTAGTACCGTCATTTACGCCGACCATAAATTTTAACTAATTATAGTGATTGTCCGAAGACATGCACGTTTTGTGAATATTATTGTCTCTTTCATTTTCTATGCTCGAGACCGCTCTCTTTTCTCAGTTAATTGGATTCCATTATTTATTTTTCTTTCCTTGTTTTCGTCTCTTCAGTTTGGAAATGAAATGCTTTTCAGGGTCTCATTACATTCTGAAGCCGCTATCTGACTGTGTAAGTTGTTTAACTTAACCAAGATTAAATATAAATTATTAAAATAGTGATTATTTCTTGTCGTACATAAGTGTACTAACAAAGCTCTAATATTAAAGTCCTAGAATGGAATATTTGAATGAGATAAGTATTTTTAAACGAAGCCATAAAATTATCATAGTAATTAATAACTCAAAAACAATGCTCTTAAAATATTTACACTATTAATCAAATTTAATGATTTTATCTCATAACATTTATTTTATTATGATAAATAGGCTTAAGAAAGCGTTTACACCTAAATCTATGGCTTACACTAATAAATTAATTATAAATAGTGTTTTATATCTCGTGTTCAATTCGTTTGATCTACTGACGTCAATTATATTTTCCCACTTCAAAAATGTTATTTTCTTAATATTTATATATCTTAATTGTATTGTGAATTTAACCTGTAAATAATTATGTAAATTCGAAATGTTTATTTATTTATAAGATATTCTTAAACATTTTCATCTTATCGCGTTAAAGCATATTTACAGCTGTAATAAAATTGTATACCGAACGAAATGCGATCGTAATGGCCTCTTCTGGAGTAAAATTCATTTTTGACATCTCATTTAAAATATTTAAACGTGCGTGATTTTCACCAAATGAGTGTAAAATTTTCTACTTCACAGTATATGAGAATAATTTATAGTGTGTTCGTGATTACAAAATCAAAATTTGATATTATCTTTTGTGATTAAAATAAGTACTAGTTACCGGATCCTTAAACGTAAATCGTAATCGTTAAATTAAATCGGCAATATTATCAAATATAGGTTACAAATTATATTTAGCTACAAATACTAGTATGTAAAATTATAAATATTTGTGGGCCTGTCAGACCTCACACAAAAGTAGCAGTATCCGTAACGTTACATCTGTGTCTTATGATTACAAAACATACATCATAAGGCCTTACTATATTTAAAAAACATACATTTTAATTTTTTGTTATTGTACATTTAAAACTGTAAGATAATTGAACAGCATACGAATACTTATTTAAGGCACAGTCGTTACAAAGAAACTTTAAAACAAACAATATAAAAATAGAAAACCTCTCCACCGCAAAATAAATCGCAAATACATATTGAACACGAGAAAATTAAATAACAGCTCCCAGCACTTTACCTCCATATGAACTAAACATTTTACATATGCAATAAACGTCTCCTATACCTGATAGAAGGACATGAATCTTTATATTGTGGAAACAAGTCGTAAAACAGAAACTTGTTATCATAAATTGGTTCTGTTGTCTACGAACAGAATTGATTTCTCAGGTAACGTAAGAGAAAGAAGTATGTTATATGTGTGTATGGCATAGAGGCATAATATCGTACTCACGATCTTCAGTTTTACGATGTTCTAGCTTTCATTTCACGGTAAAATCCTCTTTTGTCTGTATAATGTGATACATCAATATAAACATCGGCGTATTTTCTATTTATTTAAATCATGGAAGGATCTCAGGAAAAATATAGGATAGTAATTTCTGTTAGTGTTATTTTAAGTATAATGCTGTCGTCTAATATAAATTAAAAATGGAATTGTGTGTAGTTTTGTTTATCTCACTAAAGTAGTAGAAAAGTAGTAGAGCCATGCTTTTCCCAGCACAAATTGGCCATCTCGACCGGGGAAGTACATCCCTCTTATAGAAAATCAGCGTAAAGTAATAGAGTGCTGTTACCATTCGTGCAATGAGTTAGAGCACTGGAGGACCAATCTCCCATCCCCTCTTCCTCTCTTCCTTTCCATGCCTCGTATTGGCGACGCGCATGTGATACATCAAGTATCGCGCAGGTTCATAAATCGCGGTGACTGGTTACCATCAGGCGAATCGTATGCTTGTTTGCCAACCGTCAAGAAATTAAAAAAATCAATTTAGACTTTTGGTGTAAAAAAGCTTATTTGATTTCAAAACTGGTGTAAAAGTCTTTATTGTCGCTACGACGATGGGAACCGGAAATATTAAAATAATAAAATATATTATTTACATTTAAGACGAATGCCGCCGACGGACGCTAGTCTGATTGAGTAACTGAGATAAAAACAAAAATAAAATTACCAATCTTAGTAAATGGTAATTTATGGGTACTTTTATTAATTTAATAGTAAATAACCTCTATGAGAAAATTTCGAGTTTTAAGGTTTATTATTTATTTATTTTATATTTATTATATTTATTTTATTACTTTTAGTAGAATTTTGACTTTGTAGTAGAATCTTGACTTTCAACAAATAAGTTATATGCTTTTTACGTTGAATAAAAATATTTGATTTGATTTGATTTATATAGTTTACTTTTATGTTTAGCTAATGAAGGAAAACATTTTTTTAAGAAAACACAAAAGTAAATATTGTAATGACGTTATTTTAATAGAAATGACATAACATGATATAACTTATAAAACCAACATTTCGAAAAATTCAATAATTCTTTCGAATAAAAGCAGAATATCCAAATTTAATCAATTCGTGTATAATATTATATATAACATTTCATGTAGGTTAGCACTTAATCAAGGTTAGTTAATTAATTAGAGTCGAGTTTAGTAAAGTTATTAGGTTATTTGGCATACAAATTATACAATCATAAAAAGCGCATTAAGTTAGTTAAGTTATATTTGATTGAAGCAAGTCACACTCTAAACTAACTTTGTAATGAATACATAATAATAATAAAGCTTTGACACAATTTAAATATTAATAATGCATTATTTATTTTATATCTTAATTGGGTTACTAGAAAAACCGTCTACGATAAAATAAAAACAACTGCAATTTTGTAATTTTCAATATGTCAAAGCGATGTAATACCGCAGTAATAAGAAAACTTCATTAACAGCCTCAGAATTAACTTTTCATTTCAGTCTCGATTTTCCTTTAAACGGTATCGACGCTATCGGTACAGTGTTTGCTTTGTCTCGTTTCACACCGTGTGCGCACTTTATCAGGAGATTTTTTTGGACTAAAAATAACCCAGTGTACCTTTTTCAATAGGTGCAATATCCATTAAACCTACGAGGTACACGTGGCCAATTTACCGTTATGAATAAATCGTAGGCGCCTCGACTGCAAACCAGCAATTTACGCTACCGATCCGACCGTTTCAGCTTTATTATTTCTGCACTTCATATTTCGGTCGTTTATTAATGATTTTGTAATTGGGCTGTCGCTCGCATTCGCATTCATCCGCTCGATTACTTCGAATGCAAAAAATTCTCAATTAATGCGTAATTAAAAGTACCGTACATGGTTCGTCGCTCCTCTTTGATGTCCTGGATACCATTAAATCAACGAAATATAAACAACGCGATATGTTTTCAAAAGCGTAAAATATTTTACAATTCTCGCATAAAATGTATCTCTTTAGAGAAATAAATATTAATAATATTATTCGGACGAAATTTCACAACACGAAAAATAAAAATAAAGGTGTTTTACTTTTGAATTATATTTCGCTGCAATTTTATAAGATTAAATCTAGTAATGTACGTAGTACATTACAGACATATTGTACGAATGAGTGAAAAGTTACATTAATTGCATTCCGTGCTTCTTTTTAAGCACATAAAACAGCATTACCGTTATTTATATTGTGGGGTAAAAAAAACAAAATATCAAAGAAAAATTTATAATGTAATTAAATTATTAAAACTATCGTGAGACATAATTAACTTAATGTAAAATTTAAACGGCTAACACTCACGTTCAATCGGTTTAAGTACCGACTAGTTTCGGACTCATCGGAGGTCCTTCATCAGGGTGAGTGGGTTACGTTCGCGGTCGCGACCCGTCTCGCACTGCGCGCTTGTGCTCGCATCGCGCGGCTGGACAGGGCGGCGGGCGGGGGACATTAATTTATAATGTAGTTTCTAATTTTTCAAAATTATGTTTTTGTAACTTGTATATATACTTTATGCGCGTTTCACGACTTCATTGTTTTGGGTAAATAAGTGATTTAGTTAAAACATAATTAACTATGTACTAGTATGGTCACATATATTGTTAGAAATACCAACACCAAATAGAGATTAAATCTGGTTGCGTCTAAAGGCTCCGCCGTCATAAATTTCGAGAAAAATCAAATGAAAAGTTTCATATGTGTTAATACAGGTAGAGTGTGCGAAGTTTTATTCAAATAAGTCAATTGCTTGCATGTTTGCGAATTGATATAGGTATGTATTATGTCCATATAAACCGTAGATATTTTATTGACATATTTATGTTGTTAATGAACAAGAATTGAAAAAAAATATTAAACAACACAGGTTTGAAAGATTTAAATGTTTCGAAGGTTTAAATGTAAACGATTGAATAGAGGTAATATTCTATTTGTACTATAATATAAAAGTCTAAGATATCATAAACCAATTTATTACCAACGAATAGTACAATTATAATTAACTTAAATTACTTCTGTAATTGATTGAAGCAAAACGTACCTTTTAAAGGTATATTGTTCAATTTTAAACATACTTAATTACAGTTAATGTTCGAGTATTTTCAGCCGCGAGAAAATTATACTGCTTGTACGAAAAAGAACATTTTATTTATGCTTGAAAACGTGTATAAATAAATAAATCATTTTTTATTCACCCCGTACTTAATGCAGAAGGTTTTTATTTGTCTAGTATTTAGTTTAAAGTCGACCGACGTGAACCTAACGAAGCGTAGTACAATGCGTTTTTCTTCAACAATCTTTAAGAATTTTTGCACCTTCACAAATACTATACACATACTTAATTACAAATTATAATTAAATTTATAATGCCTGTCATTTTATCTGAGTATATTTTGTACTACACACAAAAGATAACGCGTCGACACATCTTCGCTCGCGCCGATAGGGTAGAGCGATAGAAGGCAGAACTTTGCTACTTGAACTTTTTGTATTTTCGCTAAGAGTGGCTATGAAAATAGCCGAAGGGGGTCAGGATGGAACCTGTAACACTTGCCCTCGATCGGCCCTTTTACTGTTGAGCTATTGAGGATTCGGATGTAAAAATTGATACCGACACCGTATCGTTTATTTTATTATCTGTTTCGCTTACGTGTTTGACGGCACGCGACAGACTATTAGGCAGCGTAAAATATTGATTCTTTTTGATTGGTTCACCAATAACCCGCCAATTACATAATTTTATGTGGACGGGTATATCGGCGGGCCAAATTAAATATGTGCTACTAATACTAAATGTTTTCACAATTTTTTTACTTTTTTGTAACGACTAATTCATTTTTGCGTCAGGTTTGCGTCTTTCTTTATGCGGTCAGGCCATTGTCTGTTATTTTACTGTCATAACAATAAAAAGTCGACTATCCAATACTGCTAGGTCATCGCTATTTACTCGCGTTTTTAGTTTGGTTCTTATTACTATTAACTTTTTTAAGGAAATATAAGCGATTTCATGATATAGTTTTCTTTTAAAAAATATTTTTTTAAAATAAATATTTACTTTTATAGTTAGTAATCAATTGTTAAGTTAAAAATATCAAGTTAAATGTGCATAATATTACATATAAATTATAAAGTAAATAACATTATTAATGATATATATAATAAGGGGCTATTATAATAATTAGACTTGATTTTTTTGTTTATGACGATTGCATTTATAAGATATTCTAGGCTCTATAGTTTTTATGGCGGTAATCCATCACCACACCTTTGAAAAAAATTTAATAATTTAGAATTAGTAAAGGATACTTAAGAGTAATAATAGGTTGCTATGTCGGAAACACACACAACGACCTTAACCTATGTTCCGGACATACGTATGTCTGTAAAGTGTATACTCGTGCATAGTCACTACAAACTTCTGCTCTTAATAAGAATCTTACCCGCAACAACCAGCGGTTAATTTGTTATTTGCAGCTCGCATTTACATGTTACACTAGATTTAACACGTTAAAAGATGCTTACAGCCGTATAGTATGCTTAATTCTTACGCATGCTTATACATCAGAACGGAAAATTCAAAGATAAGCCGATGGTTGGTAACGAGAGGGAAGCACGGGCTATGGCAACTAAGCATGCCAAAGCATGCGTGAGTATGCATGCGCAACCATGCGAAAGCATCCTTTAGCATACGAAGCGTATAAGTAACCAAAACCGTCCACCTAAATGCTGATCTATGCTGATAAATGTAGTTTCGGTCTAATTCGTAATCGCTACCATAACGAAAGGTAGTATTTATTATTTAAATCGCTATGACTAATAACTTATAAGTCACTAAAATAAAATTATAAAACCATATACAGATACTATGTAGAAAAGTGTTATTATTGTATGAATAATATTTTTTTATACGTTTCCACGACCACGCTTTCGTAAAATAAATTAAATAATTTAACGATATATGCAATATACATTATTATTTTTATTTACTTATTATTGTTATCGTATCATTCAGTGTATAACGGCTACCAAAAATATCTTTTATGAGTTTCAAAGTTAGATATTAAGTTAAATTTATCAAACAAAGTTATTTATAATTTATTCCTGATAATTTTCATGAAGATATAGAATTTATTCTTACCTGGAATCCTTACACTGAAATCGTTTAAGGAAAAATATCTTTACATAATAATATGTACATAATAATATTGTACATAATAATATGTTAATATTTTATCGAAGAAATGAAGTCAATCCTCCTGTGAAAAGCTATTATCAAGCCGTGCGTATTCAAGAATCATCACATTAGTCTGTCGCAAATAAAACTTATCTAGATATTCAGGAGTTCCAATTCCGAATCTTTTTTTCGGCTATTTTTGGGGTAACCTCAATTGTAGTATAAAATTCAGAACGCCCGCAACACGAGTATGTACCGAAGGGACATTGACCTCTCGAGCTTGTTCGGTAAACGTGGCTCTCGTATCTTGAACATCTATTCTTCTCATTATGTAAATAGGAATAGGATTTGTGAAATAGGCTGACTTAAGTTTTTGTTCAATTTTAGCATGTGTATGAGTAATGGAATTTTGAGTTTTTTATTGGTTTAATTATGGTACATTTGTCGTAAACTAATGTAAGAGAACCGTTAAAGTATAATATGGAATTTATAGAAGGCGAATATTAAGGATTTTAATATATATTATTAGATTATTTATTTATTATTATTTATAAATATTTTACGGTAATAGAGCCATGCTTCTCTCAGCACAAAAGGAACCGGCTCGACCGGGGAAGTACTGCCCTCTTACAGAAAATCGGCGTCAAGTAACAGTATAATTAGGTACTGTTGCGATGAATAAGAGCTCCGGAGGCCCAATCTCCCACCCCCTCTGTTCGTTTCCTTTTTTTTCTCTTCGAATCCCTCCTGTTCCTTGGGTTGCCAACAACGCGCTGTATTGCGTTATGATACTTAAAGTATCGCAAGCGTTCATAGATTGCGGAGACTTCTTACCATCAGGCGGACCGTATGCTTGTTTTCCAACCGTCATGACATAAAAAATTTAACATATATTGTATCAATTTGCTTTGGTTATCGTAACAACTTGCTTTAGGTATTATGGCATACTTGTTTGCACAGCGGACTTGTTAATGGAATCTAATTATTAATTACGCTATCCGTTTGAATAATTGACAAAAATAGGTTCAAAAGTGATATCCGAATTTAATCCATATAAGATAAAAGCTGTGACTTAACCACCAATATAATTATTGGTGTATATAGCATTAAATATAATGGTAGATTGGCTTTTAAGCATACAAAGCGTGCTCTAGAAATACACATGCAATTGAAAAACACAACCCCCTATTTGTGGCAATTGGTCAAAAATGCCGATGCTATGATTCATTTTAATAGGGTTAAAAACCGCTAAACAAAATCCACGTACGTATAATACGTAAGGGTTTTCCGATTACCCATTTAGCTTTTCGTTTCACTGTACGGTGAAACCAAATATTTCCACGGCTCCATTGCTCAATTGAACTGGAAACCAACTGTTTTTTATCGTGCGACAATTTATTTTATCGCAATAACCCATTTACAGTTCGTTAGCGACGTGAAGATTTATAATATATATTTGGTTTTATTTTCAGGTAAGTCGAATTATGACTCGTCTGTTACGCCTTGTTTACACGTGAGTATGTGTATTCTTATTTCTTAAAACAATGAAAGTATGCTTCATGAATTAAGATGCGACAATGTTTAAATCATTTTTAATAATTCTGTCTTTGATTATAATTATAAATATACGCCTATACTCAAATAATTTTGTAAAGTAAATCTTATTTCGGTAGGAAAATCAAATTTAGATTCTAGAGTTATAATATAAAATATAAATATTAATATAATAGACATAGAATAATAATAAGGCCGATTAAAAAGTCTACAAACACTTATAAATGCAAAAATCAATTACACTAAAAATATTTATTTGTAAAATACTTCATAAATCATGACATTATTAAAGGTAGTAAAGGTAATATAAATTGCCGTCAATTTAAATTTATTATAAGACTAACCACTATTTTGATAAATGATCTGTCGTCTCAAAAAGCAGCTCTCGTTATTTAATTGACAAATGTGTCATTGTCAAATCGGTGTTCCATCGCTACCTAAATAAAACGCAGAACGGACGATAACATCAGTTGAAGTTCACAACGCGGTCAACAACTGTCAAAATGACAGAAGGACGTACCGCTGTGTCAACGGAAGCGTCCAACAAAATAATTGAATAGTTACACCGATACAAGCTCTATTTACATGAAACTTAGAACTATTATTGCCTGAGCTGTGCCTGTTGAGTTAAATGTGAGTGCTGCTGTAATCGCCACTTAAAACATCGCTCGAACACAATGGGTCAACGAGGTAAAACCGAGCCTTAAATAAGGTCCCACTGATTTTATCACACGTCGAGGCAAATTATCTTTCTAGATGTCGTTGAAACGCTCGTAAAAGACCCGCAACGCTTATATTAGGGTAATATCAGTGATCTCGGTCATGCAAAACGACTTTACAGAGCGGAGACATCATCTGAAGGGGCTGGAGAAAACCAGCCCTAATCATCTTAATGTCGAGATGATAACGCTTAAATTCTTGTTAGGAACGAATTTAATCACAAGTAATTTGTTCTTTTTGTGTGCATGTATTTTTTTAAAGATAGGCCTTATATATATATAATATATACGTGTACATTATTTAAAAGTTAATTTAATAACTTTTACTTATATCGCCTGTCTTTAGTGAACAATAAGTTAAAAATGGAATAATAATTAATTTTTAAATATTCGTATTATAACCAATTCAAAGTATGGTATACAATATTCATTTTTGTACAATAGTCAAATTCATTGAATGAAAAAATAATAATATACATATACATAAATATAGGTACAAATCACTCTACACAGAAGAAGTATATAAATAGCTTTAGCGCATGTTTTTTACATAAAATAGACTAGAGTTATTATAATAATATAGCTTATTATATAATTACATGGATATTGTCGGGAACCCTTGTTTCAACAAGAACATGAATAGTTGTCGGTCACGCACACTTTTGTCTTAATTAAAACAAAACCAATGACAGAAATTAATACTACCCATAATTATAGCTTATTAACATTTATTAAACCAATTATTATGCTATTTGATCATATATATATTTTTTTATTTGATCATATATATATTTCATATCTACAGCTTTTTCAAAATAAAATTCAAATAGCCAGTTCAATATTTGCTTATAAATTGTGAACTATTCGAACTATTTGAGTCGTAGCCCAAATTGAATATTAGTATTCGTATTTCGTATAAAACATTCGTTTTCAACATTGTAGTTAAAAATACATTTACACATCAGAAATCATTGTTTTGGTATGTAATTACAAGCCAGATAATTAGTTATTTATTGCATAATAAATGGTGGCAAGTCAATTACATCTGTCATTCTCGCTGCAATTCCAATGGTTTGACCATTCCTGAGCGTAAGTTTCCATTGACGTGGAACTGGGCGGAGTGAACTGGGAATTGGCCCATCACAGTGCTCGAAATTTCCACTCCGCATCAGTTGAAACAGGGTAAGTGCAGTGGAGCCAAACAGACTTTGAAATATAATGTATGGACACGCGATTCCAAGCCAATAACAACGGATTCGAGTAGACTGTGTGATGTCGAGCGGGGGAAAACGAGATAGTTGATGTTAATGGCTAATGCCAACACGGCTTGCAGCTGTCGTCTGCACAACTCAGCTTAGCTTCACTCCGCCTCTCTCCGCATGGAAAATGCTACTTTTCACTGTTCTTTTCCAAAGCTTGCGATACTTGAAATATCACATGCGTGTTGCCAAACCAAGGGATAGGAGAGAAGGGACGAAACAAGACAAAAGGAAGGGGGACAGAGGCGGTGGGAGATTGGTCCTCCAAACGCAACGCAACAGTATTCTGTTGCTTTTCGCCAATCTTCTGTGAAAGGATTGTACTTCTCTGGACGAGCCGGCCCATTTGTGCTGGGAGAAGCATGGCTCTACTACTACTGCGTGCGAATTTTATTGTTTGTTTAATGTCTATGTGTGTTTCCTGACACAGGACACATATTCTAGTCGTGTCGTCTGTAATATTCATTATTGTATTTTTTGTTTTGTTAAGCGTTTACGTAAAATACACATAATTTTTTATGTATTATATATATTTGGTACAGCGGACTTTCTTAGTCTATGACTTTTATTTATTGCTAGCTCTGTCAACCCGCTCTATCTTCATATTAGTATGTTATGACCCTTTATAAATTCATTACAACCTTTGGTCCTTATATAGAGTATGAAATATTTCTATTTGCCCCATTTATTAATTTTGATCATAACAGATAGTAATGTACCAAACACCGATAATCTTTTTAGTTATAACAGAATAACGAAATAAGAATCTAATAGTTGGACGCAAATAAGCAATACCATGTCAAACCACAAAATTGAAAAAACTGAGTTATATATGCAGAAGTGTCGGTAAATGGCTGAAGAACATTTTTCTTTAATATTTGTAGGGTTTTAAGCTTTAAAACTTCTAAAAAAAGCCATTTTTAATCAATTTTATGTGAAAATAAGTAAAATAACTTACATACATCTTGAAATTGCCAAAAACTTGACCAATACATAAAAAATCATATAAAGCAAGTTGTTCAAAATTTTCAAACGCGTTTTTCTCGAAATGACATTCGTGTGGGTTGACATGGTATTGCTTATTTGCGGCCAGTTAATGTTCAAATAAAATAAAATATAGAAACTTATCTGTCTTGTATCACAAACTTAAAATTAAATATTATTTTATTAGCCGTTACAAGTTCAATAAATTAAATTCATTTATACTTTTCGATTTAAATGCACTTTTGACACCCATCGCGTCTTCTTTATCGTAATACCGTATAAAAATAATTACAGACCATTTTATTACAACTTGAAACTGTATTTAAGTTAACAACAGAGTAATAAATGTTAAGTATATGGCTATTAATAAATTACTTTACTAACAAGCTATAAATACTATAATTATTAACGGCTATTTAAAGTCTTAAATCAGTAAAAAACGTCTCATAACATACAATTAAAATATATATTTGAATCTTCATCATAATATTCAAAAAAACTATTTTTTCGAGATTTACGATCATTTGTAATAATTAAGTAGTTAAAACTATCGTGAAATATTCGGGTGCGATCGGGTGCTGTCGCACGGGCGCGAGACAGGTCGAGACTGCGACAGTAACCCACTCACCCTGATGAAGTACTTCTAGTCAGTACCTAAACCGATTGAACTTGAGTATTAGCCGTTAAATTTTACATTTGTAATAAGTTACTGAAAACGCATAGATACTTTTGCAACCATTTTTTTATATAAAAAACAATTAAATTTTTGGTCATTAATTAATGATATAGTTGCTCGTTATTAATACATATAATAACATAAATGATGCTGAATAATCTCCAAAATGGATGCTCCAATTGGGATGAAATTTTGCACACAAATAGCGATTTTGTCTGAATTTGTATTGCAATTGACCCTACTGGCCTTGAAAGCCTCACTGGATGGGGAAAATACGGTGAAATCGCAGAGCGCAACCAATTCATGTACTTAAAATAAAAGGCTTCATTTTAATCGTATTTTTATAAGCGATGTAGGATCGCTTAAAACTACTTAACTACTTATTATTCTAATAATTTTTAGTTTATAGACTTTTAGAAGCGGTACCCTTTTTGTAAATATAACAATTCACGTACAAAACCATGTAGGGTACATAAATAACAAAACAGAAGTTATGAGACGTTTTAAGAGAGCTCTAAAATGAGGTCGTTGCCTATCATAACTAATTTGATAGCAAACATTTAACAAAAGTAGAGCTAGCGACATTTTATGGGCTTATTATACTCTTTGTTGATGAAGACGGACAATGATTGAACTTTATACTAAGAGTTAAGCAATTAGAAATAAAACAAAAAAAATTAAAATCAAATAAAAGTTGAACACTTTTTTTAAATGAATATTTTTAACAAAATAAAAGACCAAGTACTGCAGCTGCTTACTGCTTCTTCTTCTAGCATTATTCCCGGAATTTACCAAGGATCTTATATTCTTATCCTGATTTGACGGGTGACTAGTTTATCACAGAGCGATTGCCATCTGACCTCCGCAACCAGTAACTCATTGGATTCTGTTTCTTCTATCGAATGATTACTGTTTCATATAGACCTCTGACGTTTCGACTATTGTCAAAATGCTAACAGCCAGACGCTCAGTTGAAATACCACTATGCGATCACCCACCTACTGGCTAATCGCGCCATAAGTTGCTTAACCCACCGATCGTTTACGGATCAGTGATCTTATCCACGACGCTTATACCAGCTATAAGCGTCGTGGATAAGATAAGATAAGCAAATTACCTATTAAGAGTTATCGATTATTGTTATGCGGTATGATAACAACAGGGATAGGCGTCGGGATGTGACGACCCCATCGCCCGCTGTTGGGATAACCTCTGTCACAACAGAGATTATTCCACCAGTGCAATCAGTCACACTAGTGGTAGGTCTTTTGTTGCAAGAGGCCGGCTAGGTAGGTACCACCGCAGTGTCCAATATTCTGCCGCCAAATAGTGCTTAGGCACTACTGTGTTCCGGTTTGAAGGGCGTGAAATTACTGGGCGAACGAGATTTAAGAACTAATATCTCGAGGTTGGCAACGCGTGAGTGGCACCTACTAATGGTGCTGCAAGCGCTCATAGGCTACGGCATCCACTTACCATCAGGTGGACCGTATGCTTGTTTGCCAACTTCTAACATAAAAAAAAAAAAAAAAACAGGGACGGACAGCTTAGCGTGCTTTCCAAGGCACGGTGGGAACACCCACAAAGACAAACGTTCAGACCGAAACAGATGCTTATAACAAATATGTGCTCCGAGTGGGAATCGATCCCGCGACCTTCTAGGCCCAAAGCAAGCTCACTCACTGCGTTCACAATTACTTATTAGATTAGGCCTTTGATCTCGGTTGTTTACTTAAACAGTAATTATGTATTTTCAACATTTAAGACACCATAACAAGCTTTAAGATTCATAAGTCAATTAACTCTCTAATAACGTAACATATTAAAGTATACCAAATTATTATGACAGTCAGTTAAGAACTTATCTCATAAATATTAGCGGAACAAACAAGTTAGTACGAAACCATGAAAACAATACTCTGTTTTCATAAAGATCCCTTCGGAGATCCTTGACACGGTGACCTACTTCGTCGTTTATTTACAAAGCCTTCTCTTTAACTATAATCAATTACCCCGCTTTTCTATTATTTTCATATCCCAAAATCTATATAATATTATTGTAACGGGATATTATTTATGCGATATGATAGATATTTCAAAAGAAGGTTAGTTTCACATTTTTTTCTAACAACGATAATGACAAGCATATAGCCCGCTTATTAATAAATGCTCACCGACACCAAGTTTTCTTTATTTCATGACGGTTAGCAAACAGGCATACAGTCCGCGTGATGGTAAGCACCCACCGCAACCTACGAACGCGTGCGATACGAGAAGTATCACATGCGCGTGCCCAACCCAAAGGACAAGAGGAAAATAGAATTAATTTAAGCTTCAATACGTCAACGGTAGAAGGGCTGACTTCGCTCCGTTAACACGAGAGTCGAAGGTTCGATCCTGACCCCCTTGGGCTATTGTCGTACCCACTCCTAGCCCAAGCTTCGAGCTTATTTTGAGGGGCCTTTTTGCCTTTTTTTGCCTTGCCTTGAAAAAGCATTACTTAAAAAAAAAGAAACGTTACGAAAACAAACACTACTAATTGTAGTATTAGAAGAGCCAGAAAACCCGTGTAAAGTAACAGAAGTTCTGTTACTTTACACGGGTTTTCTGTAAGAGGGTAGCACTTCCGTGGTCGAGCTGTCCCATTTGCGATGTGAGAAGCATGGCTCTTCTAATACTACAATTAGTAGTGTCACATGTATGTGATACCCAAACCAAATATGTACATAAAGAGCAAGAAATAGAAGAAAGTCGCTTCCTGTTCTGTAATATTTTTCCCTCTTCTTCTTCTTCTTCTTCCTTAGTGGCTTCCAAATTATTTTTCCCTCGTCAAATCAAATCATTCTTGTCGAGAATCTACTAATAAGCGAAGCTCTACTCCTAAGTATCTGAGCTAATTTGGTCTTATTACATTTCAAAGTCTATGAAACTAAACCTAACAAAGAGGAGCTTAAAATAAGTTTATTTTATTATATGATAACAAAATAAATTGATAAAATCTTCTTACTTGATAACATTAGAAAGTACCTCATGAATGAATTATGTGTAGGCAGAATATACACTCTAACACGCTGTAAGGGAAGTAATAGAAGATTTGTTTACCATTTAAAGCCCGGCGTGGTCGGGTATGTGGGCGTTTATGCTATTATAAATGCTTATCGTCTTAATTATACCTTATTTATAAGGAATTAAAGTACAAAGTCCATTGAATTTTATTCCGTATCAGATTGATAAGAATATCACATAGCCGCTAGGATAGATGGTGTTTAATGGTTAAATTATTGTAATATGAACTCCGATTAGATTAACTAAATATTTTATTTTGAGGCCTCAGTTAATTTCGCTGTAAAGTTTATCTTTAATGTTTGATGAATAAAGTTTCTTTATATTTTACGTATTATGTTAGCTTAGAAATTATTTTAAAATGTTCTTGTGTTTAAATTTTGATAATTGTATCCAACAATTGAAAATATATAACAATTTTATGCTCAAGAAATACTTCAAACGTTTTACCTTTAAGACCTCCTAGCAGACAAAAGCAATAATTAAATTGCATATTTCGACGATTGTTGCACGTTGCATTCTACAATAAACAAATACTTAATAAGAGCTCCTGGAAATCAGTCATTATAAAATATATTTTAAAATTACATTTATTTTTATTAAGAGTTAGTCAATAATAACTAATAAATTACAGGAAAACTGGGGGTTTTATCAACAATACAATAAAAAACAAAACAACAAGTAAAAAACAAAAACATATCATGTAAGAACTTACGATGGAAATAAAATATAAATAAATTATTATGTATTAATAAACACTTATTATCCGATGTATAATTATTACAGTGTAGATTAAATATTGTTTGTTGTTACATTATTTAATTGATATGATAATATGGAACCCGAATTGTACGAGTCGGACTTGTTCTTGACCGGTTTTTGTGTATTAACCACCTATAAGTGAAGTATACTTACCTACTACAAAATATTAACATTTTATCAATGTTTACATGAAAATATTGAGACATTACGCTACTATACCATCTAAATTCCATAATAATATATCTTAAAATATTTTATCGACACCAATCCGTTCCACGCTCGCTTTGCAACGATGCAGACAGCGCATTCACGGCTACAACCGCTTCTAGAACATACTTCCCGCGTTTTGTTAGCGCATGCGTCGTCCGTGTCCCATCCCTTTCTAACGAATTGCGCGGCAGTCTCTATTGCGCACTGAAACGCGTAACCACGCGAGAAACGCGTTCGCGATCATAACAATTACACGATGATCGCCGGCTTACCAACTTCACGAGCAATGGAACATCAACTATATACTCAACAACGTGGCTTTGCCAGCTACATGCCGCAGGGCCCAACAAATGGTACTACTGTTTGTTTTTATAGTACGAAGTAGTAGTAAGCGAAAATAAACGATAAACGTATACCATCATCTATAGTTAACCAATGAGATTACCGAGAAGTACGCGAATAGTTTCTATGACTGGAACATTTATCGGCTGATAGTTACTTTTTATTTAAAATGGTTTCTAATAAGATTTTGTAACTACGTAATATAGTTTATTATATAAAACTATACAACTTGAGACGTTTATTCAAACAAAACACGATAAAGCTTCTCGGTATTTGCGCATCTATAGATAATAAAGCATTGCGAGATGACAGTAAGGATCGTATACGGCCGGAAGAGAACATGAGGGTCATGAAGACTGAACTGTCTTCACGACTTGTTGCTTTCCAAGTTGAAACGTGTTGTTTACAACTTGTCCTCCATATTCAACCATGCAAACAAACATTGCCATAAAAGTAATAAATTAAACAAATGAGCGAAAAGATGCAATAACTCGTGTCGTTCTCAAAGTCACCGGGTTCAACGACAAACTTCAAACCTAATTAGGATACACGTAATTGTTTAATTTAAAGATGCTTTGTTTCCTTTTGCGTCTCATGTACTTTTGTCTGATGTAAATCTAAATAAAAAAAACTTTTGCTATTTTTTATAAAATAAATAATACATTGTAGATACCGTTTATTTTTAATAACCAGCCAATGGCATATAAATATTCAACCCTAATTAAAATTCTTCTTCCTGTTAGAATTATTTAGTTTTTATTTTGTATGATAATTATAGGAAGACATTTAATGTAAACATTAACATTGCCTGTCTTAAGGTAATATTATGCAAATTAATTCTTGTTAGATTACTATCGCACCGTTAGTATAGTTTATAATTATTTAATTATTGTTTAGTAAATTATTAATAATAAAAATACAAGGAAAATAGTTTTAATGAACAGGAAATTTCAGTTGAAGTGTACTAGGATAGCATAGAGTGTTGAAAGATGAATCAATGAAGTTAGTATGCAGGTGAGTAACATTTCTAAGGTCGGAGAGGTCGTGACGACCTACAGGCGTCCGTTACAACGCGACGTCACAGTCTGCTGCTCTGTACTCATACGTAGCTATTGGACAATATTATAGATTTTTATTTCTAAGGCTACTTAGACAATGCTATTTGTAATTAGCGATGTGGTCTCAATATCAGTTAAATGTAACTGCATTGCGCGAAAAGTATTTTCTTCTTTTAAAAATAATATAGTATCTAATAACTCATTAACTATGCCTCGCAGTTTCACATGAAGCTTTATTCTTAGACGATCTTATACAATTGTAGTGTAAACAGGGCACGAGAATATATATTTATTATAATTCAATTTAACCCTTGAGAATAAAAACGATTGTAAAAATCTATATCTCTATCTGCATAATTAACAGAGTGCGTAAAATTTAGTTCTAAAGAGAAATCGTAATGCACTTATTATGGTTTCTCTATTATTGAATCTAAAGTAAAAAGTGAAAACAACATAATAACATATCTAAACGAATAAAGTATTCAATAACAGCTTTAAACCGGGACTTTGTTGGCGTAGAGTTGTAAAATATGACAGCAAGATCCCACAGGGCTCGCGCACTATCTTTAAACTCAAGCATCCGAACCGTGAAATCTGTGTAAAATTTGATCCAAAGGTTGCGAAGCAAAAAATAGAATAGACAAAAGCTTAAAATTTGATTAGTAGTCTCTAAATAGTAGGTAGGTGGGTCTAATATAGTTTATCTTTATTATTCTATATATAATGGTTTTCTTCCGTGAAAAGTCAAGGTTATATTGAATATTTCCTATAACTGGCATTATTCCCGGTATTTATGTCTTGATCTGCGTATTTATAAACATATTTTACATAGACCGATTGGTATATGATCTCTACAACGCAAGAACGAACAAGTAATTCAATAGATTGATAGAGTAATTAATAGTGTATCAAGAATTAAACGCTACACATTGGACGTTCTAGTGGATAGTCCTAGTTATGTCCTATGTCGGGGATGCGGAAACATTTACATTGATAAGGACAAACACACCCAGACCGTAAAACATGCCTGTATGGTCAATATAAACATGCTCCGAGCGAAATCGGACCCGCGACCAATGCGCTCAAGGTAGGTTCGCTACCGCTGGGTCACAACGTCGCCAAATAATTATTATCAGATTTTGATGAAATTTAATGCAACTAAGAAATACTTAAAACTCTAGAAAGTCCCGACCAAGATGTAAAACCACTCTCGATCAATCCAACTCTTAATATTTAAATATAAAAACATTTCAAAACTAGTTAGTACTTAAAATAGCAATGGATTTCTAAAGATCCAATCTTTATTAAATACTTTTGTTGCTTTGTAAGGAAACAATGAGAGAGACCGTGATGCTTTCTGCGAGAACGTAATAGAATCGAGGTATCTGATCAGTTACTGTATTATTAACTATTGTATCTGTAGGTTTAGATGCCTATATACTGATAGAATCAAATACTATGATTATTTCATCAAATATATCACAAATGGGTATTACGGTTTATAGAAAAAATACATTTTCAACTTTATCATAAGTCACACAGAAAACTGTAAGGAGAACATATCTCTTTTTTCGTTCCCATTTTAAAGTAACTGCACAAAAGTGGTCCCAAGTCAAGTTAAATCTTAAATCGTTTCTCTTAAATTACGATTAAATAACAAGTTACTCGTTTCCAATATACTTCACCCTTGGGGTTGAAATGGCGAGAAAAACATTCAAAAACGTCGGTTGAAAAACTTTTATGGTCGCAAAATGAACAAACAGTGGCGTTATAATTCAACGAGTGCCGTAAAGCACTCTGGCCTAAATTTCCCAAAACATCAGCTGTTTTTAACTTACGTTTCTTTTGTTTCGTATACTGTTATAATAATTATTTCACGACTGTAATTGTTAGCGCTTTCGCGGCCGCAAGTATGTCTGGTTTTTGCCGTAATGTAATTAAATATAACGCGGTATTCTAACTTTTTTATGTCAGGTGGCAAACAAGCCTACGACTCGCTCGGTGAGAAGCAGTTACCGCCTATTTTCATTAATGACAGCAAAGGTCAGACCGTCTGAAGCCGTGGTAGTAGGAAAGTGGAGGAAACTGAATGGTACAAAGGCAGTAAGATTCTGGTTCACTGGCTCGCCTCGATGTAGAAAAAAACCATCAGAAAACAACTCGTTGTATACAAAATTTCATTAAGATTAAGTAGTAACGTTTACGCCACCATAACAAACAAACATATTTGCATTTATGATATCATCTATAGGATCTATCATTACTTCTTATTCGATATGAACAATACAATCTAAGTTACACATACAATCATACAAAGTCTATGTTACCTGGACTGAAGATGGTCACGAATAGATACGCAGTGAAGTTTTTTGGTACTAATTAGCTACAGGGAGTAAGGAAAACTAGTGGTAATTGCAGCTTGAATACTGGACATGCGCAAAAATGAAGGAGAGGTAACTTCAAGTGGACCAAAGTAGATTGTGCGAGTTTTACAAAGCAAGTCGTTTGTATTCCATAATCAGTCTCTCATTACCAACGTCATTGTAGCACCAATTATCCAGACGAGTGCGGTTCTGTGAACTTTCGCCAGTCCTAGTCCATTACAAGTGTTTTTAATATCAATTCATTTTATCAGTTTTATTTTGTAATTACTATTTTTGTTTTTTTTTTAATCATAAAATATTTATTGATATATCAATAAATTGTTCAATTTTTTTAAAGAATATTAGCAATGCTTTTTCAAGGCATTACTAATATTCCTATTGCCAAATAAGCTCCAAGCTTGGATGGAGTGGGTACGACAACAGCCGAAGGGTGTCAGGATCGAACTCTCGCGTTAGCGCAGCGAAGTTGGCCTTTCTACCTTTGAGCTATTGAGGCTTAAAAATATGTTTATATTCAGTAGCATTAGTTTCATCCAGTATCATGTAAAAATCGCTAGCAAACCAATTAATTAATAAATATTTTTACTTGATAATGTTAACAATTATGAAACTCACTTAAAAATTTACTAACATATTCCTTTTTCCATTACAAACAATTCATATTATTAATAATTGTCATAAAGAAAAACAAAATTATAATCACGTGCTTCCCATCACATCCCCTCATTACGTGTAATAAGGCCATCAATTATTCAAACTTCAAGTGCGCGATACGTGCATTCGACCTTTTGATACGTACGGTCTCCATACGTTCTATTAATTTAATCCTTTGAAAGGTGAATTATAATGACTGTTTATATAAAAAAAAGTTTGCAATATGTTTTATTTGTCATTATAATCACTATAACAGTTTTCTTTTTCCTTGCATTATTCCCGGTATTTTTACTTACCCAGGGTCTGCTTATTACTCTTGTCCGGATTTGACAGGTTACTAGTTTTTACACAGAGCGATTGCCATCTGACCTCTGCTACCCTCAGGGCGAACCAGTAACTCATTGGGTAAGAGCAATTAACTCATCAATTATTAACGATAACAACCGGGACCGACAGCTTAACGCGCTCTCCGCGACACGGTGGGGAGACCCACACGGTCAAACATATGTCCAAGTGGGAATCGAACCCGCAACCTTCGAGGTTGAAGGCAGACTCGCTACCCACAACGCCACAACGGTGTCAATAATAATCACTATAACAGTACCTACAGTTAATGACAGCGGAGTGCGAAATATCTTTTGTATAATCTTAGAATAATGTAACAGTTGATTTTATCAGGTGCGTAGCACGAATAATTTTATGTGCTTGAAATATAATACAATTTGTTGACAATCAACAATACAGACCAAACATGTCGTGCAATATAAAAATGATATAATTAATTCAACGCAGATAAAGCCTCGGCCTAGAAAATATTATCTATTAAACCAGAGTTTTCAATCGGCATAGTTACACGCGATGCGGAGAATGCAACAATCGTGGGTAATCATGTACTTATCACTTTAAAAATCCATTCTCAATTCATGAATATTTGCATCAGAATATTTTAGTGCTCGTTTAACCTTTAAAAAATTATATGCGACCACACTCTTTGATCTTCAAGATTCATATAAATCTGTCGAGAAATAACAAACTAAAATGTATTATGAATCGGCTGTTTTTTGAATTTGTTACCATATTAAATAATAACAAACGCTACACATTCGAGCCCCCATTAGGATACTAATATAGGGTATATTACTGGGTCAGGGATCTGGAAAACACACACTAAGACAAGCAGAATCACCCAAACCGGTATTGTCAACCCAAAATGGATTAAGTGAGAGTCAAACCCGCGAAGATTAGAATATTCTCTCAGTACACTTATATTGAGTCTTTCTATTTTCGGTATAAATTTCCATCCTCACACAGAATATCGACGTGAAGTAGCAGTACTGCTGCTTCTCGCTTCATAAGTGGGCACAAGCTCCTATCCCCTCTGCACTGTCCCCTTCCTCATTTCTCTTTGTTCTATAAATGGACGCAAATAAGCAATACCATGTCAACCCACACGAATGTCATTTCGAGAAAAACGCGTTTGAAAATTTTGAACAACTTGCTTTACATGAGTTTTTTTTTTTATGTATTGGTCAAGTTTTTGGCAATTTCAGATTTATGTAAGTTATTTTACTTATTTTCACAAAAAATAAGTATATAAACTGCATATTTCGAATATAATATAACCCAAAATGTTTAAAAATACATAAATTGCATGATTGAAAAAATGGCTTTTTAAGAAGTTTTAAAGCTTAAAACCATCCAAATATTAAAGAAATCCAAATTCAAATATTAAGAAAATAAATCTTCTTCAGCCATTTACCAACACTTCTGCATATATAACTCAGTTTTTCAATTTTGTAGGTTGACATGGTATTGCTTATTTGCGTCCAAATACAACATAAAATTTTTAATACTGCTGATGTTATTCGCGCTCCCATCCAAGGCTCAAATAGTCGTACCCTACTGTTCCTTTTCTTTTCCTCTCGTTTCTTAACCCTTATCTCAGGAAAAAATGCACGATGATGCATCTCTTCATGCTCATGAGCTTGGAATAACCTGTGATTTAAAATACAAAATATACTTAACACACACACACACACACACACATATATGCATACATAAACTATCATGCATATACTATAAACTTATCAGGCATTATATTGACATGCTTATATTTTTTATTTTTGTTTTCTTGTTTTTAACTCTTAATCTTCTTAATAAATTATTACCTGTTATTTTTTGTGTACAATTTTTAATTGAGAATAATGTAACTTTCTTCCTCCTAATTGTAGCTAAAAGATGTATAAAATTCTAACGATACCAAATATTGTTTCACATTGTAGATAGGTTAAATTAGAAAAGATGTTTTTGTATTAAATAAATTAATTATTATTATTTATTAATTGACTTACCTGATTTCTATCAGGTTTCTGATCACTTATATTCTGCCGTTGGTAATATCTATAAAAGTATACTTTGCTGCTATTGCTATGCTATTTTTAAGCTATTAAGCTTTTAGATTTTAGCTTTATAAGCTAGTCTGCCTTTAGCCTTTAAATATTTAACTCTCTCAACTGTCTGTCTAGTGGTAATATTATCTTTTCTTTATTACATCCGCTCCTTTTACTCGAAGAATTTTTCAACTAAATGACACTAAAATAGGATGTCTATTTAGATCATGCCTTTTTAAGCTGGGGAAAGAAAGACATTTTGCTTATTTTTTCTTCATAATAATAAAGCATTATATTTTATAAAGCCAATAAATCGATCAATACTATTTAATAAAGTAATTTTAATTATGAAATTTAATACGATTGTAAGCTCAAAGGACAAACAATAAATAAATAGAAACTGTATTCTTTTATATGCATAAAATCTTTATTGATAATAAGAAAAATATTAATATAAGAATTAAGAGGCATCCATAGACTTTCTGTATACTATTAACATTTCTTTACCTTTCATACAGACAAAATGTCATAAACTCAATGGTGCCCCTTCGTCTTAGACCATTTTGCTAAATAGTCTAAGCCATACAAAAATTCAACAACAACTCAACGGAAAGAAGTTAGTCACAAGCTAACTTTATTCGATATTCGGTTATGATTTGATCAACATAACTGAATTAAGTTATCGATAATACCGAAGTGTTACAGAATATAGAAGTTACAGAATGAAGTGCGTTGGTGTTAAATTAACGGAGAGGTGTCAACGAGTCAGTGTCATTTTGTCTGTATGAAAGGCCAGCCCATAATATATAGTAAGTCTATGACGACATCACTATATCTTTTTTTCCAAACAAAGAAAAAAGTAGAAATTTTGTCACATAAAATCATAGAGTTATATATTATTACTCACTGAAATTAGCGTCTTCACAAACTTCTCAATTATCGTTAGAGCTAACGATAGGAGGTAAATTATTCTAATCCATTATGTTACTAGTTCGCCCATAAAAGGTTAAGGAGGTCAAATGGCAATTGATCTATCTAAAATGTAGTAACTTGTCAAGTTCCGACAGTTATAAAAGGAGACAGCGGCAAATGCTGGGAAATTCGTGCAAGTAGATTTAGATTGGCGTAAAACATAATATTTTTCGTGGATATAATATAATAATATGGGTACGTGTTGATGTCAGTTAACCAAGACTTCCGCTTTATTTTATACTAGCGACCCGGCCTTGCTTTACTTCAGTTTCGTGTGACATTATAAAGTAAGCAATGACGATTTAACGTCATAATAAATTTGCAATGGCTTATCTACAGAAACTTGTCATTGTCATTGGATTGAAAATTTTTATTTAAAAACTGCTCTAAATGAAGAATTTCTGTTTTACATTATTACGTTATTGTGGGTAAATAACACACGCGGTAGCGTGACCAGCCGAGTTAAAGAGTTCAAAGAGAACTGGCTAGCCAAGTCAAATCTTGAGCTTCAATAAATTCAAGATATCTGCTTTCTGTAAAAAATTTGACTGTTCGAATTTAGGAAGCTATATTTTTAAAAGTAAACATTGTTGTTTCACAAAAACAAGCAATTGTGTTGTACGATGCTCAGCGTCGCACATTATGTTACGCAGTGTCAGCGTTTACGCTGGCACGCTTCATTCCGTTATGTATAACTTCAGTTCACGTTCAATCGCCAATCGTTTCGCGTGTACTCTCAACTATTTAACAATGTTACCATTTTTACCATTTTAGTAGTTAAGTGACATTAAACCATTTGCTCTTAACTCTTATCTTTGCATAAATCTCTGTACGGCGACCAAAACCCGAATATGTGTTTTAAATTTATTTCAGAGTGTCAGGTACATATTAATTTCACGTTTGTCTAAAGAACTTGGCAGCCATTTAGATATTAAGTCTTTTGTCGATGAAGTCGACAACCACACCATTTATTAACAACTACAAAATGTGTCCTCTAAAAAGAGGGATATAAATTAGGTATTCTGCATTATTGCTCTTCCTAGCTCTAATGATGATTCATAAAAATGTAAAGCTTTCACACTTTCACGAACCTTTCGCGAGCCTTTTGGCAAACGCATGTCCATAAACCAGCTGAGCAACTCATTTATTTTATTTTAATTCAAACTGAAAACTCATTTTTCCCAATATGAAATAATTATAACCCCGGTCCCTTATTAGGCATCATGTTCGAAAATAATAAAAGATATCTCTAGAAACCGTCGAATAGATGCAGATAAAGAAACAAATTACAAATACAAAATTTCATTCAC
Source organism: Hestina assimilis (assembly GCA_023373885.1). Classification (NCBI taxonomy): domain Eukaryota; kingdom Metazoa; phylum Arthropoda; class Insecta; order Lepidoptera; family Nymphalidae; genus Hestina; species Hestina assimilis. The sequence goes on along the minus strand of CM041755.1, from coordinate 6,436,722 downwards.
ATTGTACTATTATTATGAACTAGCGATAACTTTTAATGACGCACATTCAAAGAAATAGAGAAATAATAGGTTCTCCATACAAACTTCATCCTCTATTTAACCGCCTTTAAGCCTTTTTTCGTGCTACAAAGTCTATTTCCTTTCCCGAGGTCTACTCTATCTGTATATCAAATTTTAATAAAAGGTTTAGTGGCTTAGGCGTGAAAGGATTATAGTCCGATTGACAGACTTAGTGGTATTATAAAAATTAAAAGAAACTTAAATATGTAGAGTAATAGAGTATACAGCTAATTAACGAGAAAGTTCACATTGTAACATCGGCATTAGCAATTGACTCCCGTTCGCAGAAGAGGTGGGTGTTTCAGTGTTATTGATAAAAGCGACGCGCGTGGGCGATCACCTAGAATATGATGGTCTATATTTATCGTCGTATAAAGAAGATCGAAAATCATTACTTGCTATCAGATCGCTAAATAATATTAGGCTTGTATTTTAATTATAAATATGAAATTTCATATTGACATTCCGGTCCGAAAATACAAACTTAAGTACAACCATTACGAGCGAATTAAATATCTTCTATATAATATATAGAATATAGAAGAAGACCTGACTGAGATATCAATACCCAGCCTAAGCACTTGGACCTAGAAAGCTGAATTTTAACAAATGTTTTTAAAAACGTATACGAGCACTACAATAGGATTTTTCAGAATTTAACACTTAAGTGAAAACGGTTGAAACTTTGTATGGGATATTTTTGGAACAAGAACCATAAAGCTTGCTTTTTGGCGAACAATTAATGATAAAGAAACACGTGTTTTAACATTTCAATAAAAGTCAAATTAAGGTTTGAAGTTTGAATTAAAATTCTTATTTGGGCAAAGTCGCTGGCAGAAGCAATTCTTTCTATATGGCCGGTACCATATGTCACTTTATCCACACGAATATAATATCTACATACAAAATGTTATATATTTAAGTACCTAATATAGAGTACTTCTATGAATACGACATACGTTTATTTCGTTTTAGTATTTGAAAAATTTACATTCCTGAATATATTAAAGGGGATATTTTTTATTATTCAAAGTGATAGATACTTTCTACGCATATTAAATATTTTTTAATATCCTATCAGCAATAACTAGAACTTTTAAGAAATAAAAAAGTATAGAACAAACACTTTTCGTTGGATGCTTAGAATTTTAAAAGTCGTTTATAATAAAACTAATATTTTTACGTTGTAAAATTGTCTATAGGTACACAATATTAAAATACCATGTGAAAGTGATAGAGCTTACGAAACGGCCACGATTTCTGTGTGGAAAGGGCTTGGCATCGCTTTCTCTGACAACATGTTTGTTTGTATCAAAGAAATTTAATTTAACAAATTAAGTCGTTTTCTCTGAAAAAACACCCGGCGACTGAAGCCGTAGATTGTAAAGTCTTTTATTCTAAGAAGTTTTTATTCACACCGTCAAAGCATTGCAAAATGTTTTATAACAAAATATACAAACTTTTGTAAAATTTTTATTTATTAGATTTTTTCTTTGAATTTCAAAATAATGTTAATACAACAATGAAACCCTTTGATTATTCAACAATAAAACCCTTCGCCAGTCTTTCGTAATCACTGTATTTCACATTTTTATGACGTTTCTTTATATATAAAATATTTTTTTTTATAGTTGATTGTTGAAGTGCGCACCGTCAGGTCTTTATATTATGTGTTTCTAATACGCAAACTTAATTTCCGAAAAAACTACCACAGACCTTTAGTTCAAGTTTTTGTGGTTGCGGAGACTCATTAGTATCAGGCGGATCGTATACTTATTTTCCAACCATCATGAAATAAAAATAAAAATATCTTAAATCAATAATACATCTCATAATGTTTAGTGGCATTTATCTCCCATCGTATTAATAATAAAAAGACTAATAAAAAGTAAGCACGAACCTGTACTGAAAGCGCAGTGGGCGGTGTACGTCACTCGCCCCCGCGCCCCGCCCCCGCCTACTAAGGCCGTGCACTCACGGTCGGCTTGTCTGTGGCATACTTATCCTTATATTATTGAACTAAGACGGCGTTTTTTTATTAATGATTTATATACGAATATTTGACTGTTTATTCGTTCTGTCAATATTATAGATATACATATATTTTTGGGTTCTACTAGCCCTGAAATCTTCGACGCACAGGCAAGTTTTCGTTATGATATAATATGTCTTAAATAGAAGAAATAAAAATAATATGACTTAAGATTTAATTTTGATTCATGAAATGAATTCTAATAAACATATACAATATAAAATTATTGTACACATATTTTGAATAAACTCAAATTAGAAAAAAAAAGTGAGAATAACACAACGCCAAATATGTACTGCTCATTCCCACTTCATTGAAACAAAAAACAATTAAATTATTTTAGTAGCATTGTGTGCAGTAAACCGTTTACGTTTGAAGCAAAGGCTTAAAGCCTTAATATGTTTAGAGAGCGGATTATAAATATCTTCAACGATATTTTCGACGCTTATTTTAGTGATTAGCTGCCCTGTATTGAATTCTGAATTTAAAAAAAAGTAATAAAAAGATAATAATATACAACATCTTAAAACTGATTTAAGAGTACTTATAAAACAATAATTATCAATAGTCTCATCTTTATAAATATTAATTATAATTTTGCAAACTTGGTTCTAACTAAAATATTTGTAACTTTTAAAATGAAAAACGTGCACATAATTATTCAATTATGTGGGTAGGTATTTGTGTTTGTGTAAATGTAAGCCATTGTGTGTAACTAACGTAATACAGATTTTTTTTCTATATTACTAATTATCTCTGAAATAAATATTTCCATATAAAATAGAAGTAGAAAAAATATATCATGATCGCGTGTTTCTCTCTCTGCCTCTCTCTTTCCCTCTCTTTTGGTTATCATTAATATTTAATATGTAGTATATTATTCTTTAAATTTTTAACAGAGTTTTGTTGTTGAGTAGAGTATCAAACGTGAGTGCCATGCGATATTTTTATAATTTCTGAAATTCTTTAAAGATTGTTTTAATATAATACGGGGTTCGAAAATGCTGAAAATATCGTAGCTCATTCGATTAGAAATTAATTAAAAATTCGGGCAAATTTATAACTCTCCTATTTAATACCGGTTAATCAGTATAATATAACGCTATTCTTCCTATAACCTCACGAAGTTGTTGACCTAACGTTTTTTAGAAGCCGGATATGAAGCTTTTTGTATGTGTTTTTGGCCATAGACTTATACGTCATTCCTAGTGCTAATATAGTGAATAAATAACTTTTTATGATGTCTAGTTTTTTCACAGTAACTGAGAGTACCTACTTTATCTATAAAACCATTTGCTAGTCATTGAAGTTTGTATGATTTTCTGGAAATCTTTGTGTTTTTCATGACGTGATATGTGCGTTATTAGACGTTAGTAAACTAATACCTTACTGATAATTCGTTAAGTCATTATGTGCCGACCTAATAAATAAATAAAATTTTATTAAGTCTTCTTAAAGTCCTCTTCCTCTCTTCTAAGTTGCTGTGCCCGACAAGGCCCACAATTGTTAACTACTTTTACCTACCACCTAGCTTCAAATTGTGGATAGCAATAAATATATTAAGTATATATCGACCTTGGTTTTTCGACATGACCACCGATTGACTACAGACGTACTACTCTCTATCACAGATTATCTAATTAGGGAATATCCGAAACAAAATCCAATGAAGTATGTAGTTTACTTGTTGCGTTTCGCCTTATGAGCGGGTCTACCGGATCCTTAAAATTATTTTCCTTTCCTTGTATCTTCCTTCTCATTACCGCCCTTTCCTTATTTCGGTAACGTTATAATTGTACTAGTATCACTATCATATAACTTTATACGCCGCGATGACCGCTTACCGTATGCTTGTTTCACGTTTTTGTGTTGTTGATAAAAGAAACGCTCCTTTAAATTCTAATAGTAAGTAATAAGAAAGGAGCCGTATCGTTTTATATTTTCAATTTTTCTTTCTAATTGTAATTCTAAGAAAATAAATTTTCAACGTCATAAGAAAAGAGACTTTCATGATAATAACTGAAATAGGCCATATCTAAAAATCATATTTTAAATTAAAAGTGTTACAAAGAGCCTTAGACGAGCGTAAGCCGAAAATTCTTAATAACAGTCTTAAAGAACAATGGAGAGAAAAAATACATTTAAAGTAAGCCTGAATTTCCAGTTCATCTTGAGAACCTAACAGAAATGTCAAGTACACAACAAAGAAGCGGGTCTGTTCAAGTTGCCAAAAAGCTGAGCTTGCGAACGATACCTAGACTTTTATGTAAATTATGCGGCTACCAGAATTTCAGATTTATATTTTTCCACTTTCATCATAATTCATTTGTTATGCGTTGCTATTGTCTGCAGCTCCATGGACGTGGAGTATACGCTTAATTCAGTTACCTTAGTTTTAATTTTATGTGGATCATGGAGATCCATTAAAACCTGGTAACTTATACTAATAAAATACACAGTAAAACTTAGCCAAATAACAAATCCATACTAAAAAAATCTTTAAAAATCTTTGGAATATTACAGCTTTACTATAATATTAGGCTACGTTTGATAAGTGACAGCTCCGAAGGCCTAAAATACCACTTCCTCTGTGTCTTTCCGTTTTGCCTCTTTCCGCCGCTCCTTCATTTCACCTCAGGTGATAAAACACGGCGCTGGTGTCACTGCAAACATAGACAACAGTACCAATACATAGATGGAGGTTCGTATTCCACCATTGCAATAAAAAAAATACTGTACAGAGAATTATAAATCACCACCATCAGTACCTCATATTTTCTATACAAAGTTTCATTATGTATAAGGAATTAAATTCTACCGTGTTTACTAGATATTTACAAGATAAGTGACGACACTCAACAGGTATTGTGTGAGATAACAGAGTATCAAGTTTATTGTGTCAATAGTAACATCGATCTGCTAACGTTTATAGCGATAACACGTATTGCTTTCGATTTCTCCATTAACAATATTATATAATATCATTAGCTCCGCTCAATAATAATAAATAACTTGAATTAGCTTCACTGAAACATATATTTCCAGAACTATAATTCAAAACCTATTAACTTATCACCTTGGGTCTCTGTTTACTACGAACATTGATACAAGATGACGTAAATAGGGCACGTCATTGGAAGAGTTTCATGTCATTTCAGTGAAAGAGTTTTAATATCTATTAAAACTATTTCGCTGAAAAAAAAATATATAAGCTTGGTCTGTATATGCTATTTTCTTATTGCCCAAAAAAATAGCTTACAGCACTGCTTGTAAGCAAATTAATGTAATTATAATATAATATTGTAATCGTCATCATCTTTTAAACATATAATTTAATCAGAGGGTGATTTTTGTAATATCTCGATCTTGTCAATAAATGTATGTAATTTTTGATAACTTCACGGAAACCTAATATAATTAGTGTGTATTATATGTGCCAAATTTTATCCAAATCCTCGCAGCCGTTTTCGCGTGATTGACACATATTAACACACATTAAAACTTTCAAATTTATTATATTATATATAATTAATAGTAGAAAAAAGTTACAGTTTTTTTACAAACAAATAACATTCCTGTTCAGATAAAAGAAATACAATTCATGCAATTCTAGTGTAGGCGTGATCATTGTTCCGTTGTTACAGCTTTTTAGGTCAATCTGGTGGTAATTTATTTGGGAATCGCAAACTCGATAACAAAACAATGCCCGCGTCACACTCTCGACAACGTCAGGCAAATACTAAAAATCTAAAATACCAGGAACATGTTACAGGATTTATTTACATGTTTAATTGTTACAGCGTTATAACGGGACCGATAAATAGTCGAAGCCCTGAATTACATATATCAGCATCTATCAGCATTCTCTCTATAGAAAATAGCTATTTTGTATTAGCGTACGCATAAATTTTTTCAGCTTCGGTTCGGATTCCGTATTTTTCTGTTTTAAAGCTTATAAGTGTAACACTAAATATAACACTTTTACAGTACTAAACAGCCGCCAAAATATGCTGAAGGATGCGTACGCATGCTTACAGATGCTAACGGATGCTAGAGCATGCTTACGGATGCTTAAGCATACGATGTTCATAAGTGTGTTCAAAATCATCCAGCTAAATTCTGGTCCATGCTGATAAATCTAATTCAGGCCTAATTGTCCAATAATCTATTAAAGAGAGAGAGTGGTGTGTCAAAAGGATGTCAGAAAATTGATAACTATTCGGCTTTTGGTAACATACCTTGGTGTTTGGAATATACCATGAAAACGACACGGCGTATTAGAACTCGTAACTACAGTTTAAAGTTGGTTCATAAAATCCTAACCAGTTAGGGATAAATAGTTGTTACGTTCACAAAAGTTGTTCTTGTTCGAAATTTTTACTTCAAAGTCTTTGATTTTCAACTGTGGAGTGCTACGTCGCTTTATCACTTTATATGTTATAACTTATTTTGCGAATAACAAACAAATATAAAACATTATTTGAAGTCTGTATCAATATTGCAAAAATGATAAGCATTTTAAATGTAGCATAAACCACGGTACATTATATTTTACCACAAGCATAAAATAATTATGTAAAGCACAAAATAGCGAAAAAGTAAATTAAAACTTAACGTCGAAAATACAAATATTACGCTGGAAAATCAAACTACGGTCCAACCGGTTCTATTTAGTTAGATTTGTTTGACCTTGCGAGGCCGTAATGGAGACTTTACACTCATTCACGCGACGCTCGTCCAAAACGTCGGTACAAAGGAATAAAAAGATATTTATGTTCAAAACCGCGTCGGCTTGAATTATTTGACAAGTTACCGTTTTATTAGTAGTAATATAAAGAGAAAAGCTACCTTAATAATTGTTATATTTGTCAAATTTTAGAAAATATATTGTTGACCATTCTGCTTTTGACATACACAAAGTTGAAAACTACATGAATCGAAATACAAAAATTAAAGAATTACAATAGCTGGAAAATGACTTTTCGCAAATTTTTTTACTGTACCTTTTGTAATATTTTATTTAGCTAGATAACTTTATTATAGTATTACACTAAGGTAAAACAAAAATACATTTATAAAAAGGAAGTGAAGTGAAAGTGAAGTGAAGTGAAAAAAAGACGTTTTAAGCACAGTGGTTAATGTACTTATTGTTGGATTTATATATTTGTACGTTTACGGCGTTTTGTCGTTAAATGAAATCACTCCGTAAGCCACTCGCGAAGTTTAAATCCGAAATTCAATTTAAGGTTTTATGAGTTTATTTTATACAACGCGTGACCTTCGAATGGATCAATGACTGTTTTCGTTTGAAATAGGATTTGATACGGGGTAATGAAAACGATATTGTATTTGTAAACATTATTTTATGAGTAATCATTACATGCCCTTAAGTTATTTCAGCGACTTGTTTTTAATTTTGATTTCATTATTGAATATGTGAAAAGATTGTTCATTTATTACGTTGTAAGCAGTTAAGTTATTTCAGCGACTTGTTTTTAATTGTGATTTCATTATTGAATATGTGAAAAGATTGTTCATTTATTACGTTGTAAGCAATGTGTAAGTCGGGAAGGAAGTAAATACAAGTTGTAACCTTCATTTATACAACAAGGTCAGTATATTTTATATATATTTTTTCCATTTAAATGCAAGTGCATGCACGTTTTTATCGCATGTCTGGACCCTCCTTTCCTATTCTTATTTTATTATTTATCAAATTATTTCTTGATAAAATAATCAAAAGGCAAGAGTTGTTTTCAACAAAGTTCAAGATATTAATTAGTAACCGCTTTTGTCTTCATTTATTTATCTAAAATAAAATACAATAACTTCAAAAGAACAGGATGATTCCATGATTTTTTTAATGATAAGTTTCGTTTTTAAAAAGAAAAAAAATTCAATATTGAATATGGCTGCGTAGAGTAAGTAGGATTAATAATAATCGAACGAATACACATTTACGTTTATTAATATACTTTATTTATTTGTTTGGGAACTCCGCAAATATAAATTACACTAAGTGGGAAATGAGCGGTGTACTAAAATAATACAGAGCTAAGTAGATTAAACGACCAGTTTCTACGCGGATATATTATAATCCTTATCCTAAGACATACGAAGGCTATTATCCTATAAACACAACACAAACTGAACCAGCCCAACTTTACGACTTTTGCTGAATTGTCCCGTGCAATAATTCTTGTATATCTGAATAAGATCTTACAAATAACATTATGATGACTTTTATTGTCTTGTTATAACTTCCGATTAAGTGAACACTTTAATTTTCGTTTTTCTTGCCTATATTTGCTTAAATTAAAAACCTATGTAAACTGATTTAAAAACCTGGGGGCTTACCATTAACTCTACTTGCGATTCAAAGACGACCTAAACTGAGCTAGATCGCTATTTCGTACCATGACATATATGTCTGAATCGATTGACTGTCAGAATTTAATTGGATCGAAATAGAATGTTTACTAAAAGTTCATGGTAAGCCCACTGTTCTCGTAAAAAAATTTATCATATCAAAACTGTATCTACAATAAAATAATACTGGTTTTTAAATCAAATTAATTCTTATTCAAGTAAACTTAACAAAAGCTTTTGAATAGTCAAGCGCTACCACCGGATCGGAAAGCTGATTCTACCAAGAAGAGCCGACATGAAACTTGACAGTTACTCTTTTTCAAATGTAAGAAGATATACATCTTTATTTTGTATAAATAGTATTTTAACGTAAGACACATAAACCTATAATAACTAGTATCAATATCGATGTACATATATATAATATTGTTGTAACTTACCATCTCCTATCTACATTTACTATCAATGTAACTTACCATCAATGTATTATATAAAATATTCCACCTGCGGCTCCGCTTTCGTGGTGTACCGATTTTTCTTTATTGCACGAAATTCTTTTTCTAGAACAATAGTAACTTGAGTGAGTCGTTATAACATTAGCTATCTGACAGTGAAAGTCCTGATAAATTCGGTGCAGGCGTTCCAGGAGTTAGCCGGAACAGATAGACAAACAAAAATTTTAAAAATTTATATTTATATGTAAGTACCTACCATATATACTTTCAGATTCACATTTAGTAAAAAGCTGTTAATTTGGAATTACAAATAGACACTTAAATTTTATTTATTTGTATCTTAGATTTCTTTCTCGATATATTCGCCTGAATGGCACCCAGGCGAATAAAATCGCGGGAGACAAATAGCTTATAATATGACTGCCAAATATACATATTGAATACAAGAAGTGTCTTGTAATGCACAAACAGAGCGTGAGAACAACATAACAGTTGTTTCTCTACGATACGATCTAGACCAACCCCTTTATAAAACACAGCAATATCAAACTTAAGTCTATGCAATAAGGGCTATGCGTATGTAAAATTCATATGTACGTAGCCGTCGGTCGTCTCGTCACGTCTCAATGAATAGCGAATGATACGCCACAGTTTATTATGATGGTCCTATGATATTCAGCTCTTCGTCTAAGCATTAATTAGTGTAATGCTCATTGAATACGTGAGCATCATTATGAATATGATATACGCTATACGTTCAATTACCTACGATTTGTCTCGTCACTGTTACTTAATCAAAATTAGTTTAATGTCTTATTTTACAAGGAAAGAATTTTAAATATTTATCGCTTTAAAACATTTATATAAAAGACGAAAATGACCAAATTGCATATTATAGAAGCTTATGTTTTAACTTATGTCTAGATTTCATTTTATTTTTCAAAATAAATTTATTATTCTCTCATACTCGTAAATGCGAAAGTGGCTCTGTCTGTCTCTCTATGTGTGTGTCGCACTTTCACGCCAATACAATTTACCCGATTTAAATGAAATTTGGTACATAGATAGTCTAGAGCACGAGAAAGAACATAAGCTACTTTTTAATGCGAATAAAATGTTGTAAGTCGAAAGGGGGATGAAAAGTTGCATGTATTTTTAGAGCCAGAAGCTTGAAACTTATTTTTTAGGCTGTTGATTCGATTTAAATAAATATGACATTTGTAAAAGTTTTACTCTCAAGGATGTCAAATAACTATAAGGAATAAGAGATGAAATAATTAAAAATTCTACCCAAACACACTATTCCATGCGGACGAAGTCGCGGGCACAGTTAGCAGTATACAGACAGACATAAACCAGTAAACGCTTGATTAAACAAAAATAACGCTTAGTTTCATAATAATAAATAAATCAAATTTTAAACATAGGTATAAATAAAAATATGATAAGATAAACAAGTCCGCTAAATAGGATAAACGTTTCCGCCCTGGGAAAATATTTTATAGCGGTACAAGTCAACGTTATCTCGAAAAGCGCAGACGTAACTCCGTAATAGGCAAGTAATTTCGTGGCTAACAGAAATCTGTCACGAGCGAGAGCGATGTGAAAGCTAGCTGTGATATGACACACATATTAATTTATAATAAAATTACTCAGCTATAGAACAAGAACAACACCGTTGTGGCGTTGTGGGTAGCGAGTCTGCTTTAGCCTCGACGGTTGTCAGTTCGATTCCCGCTCTGACAGATATTTGCATTGATTTTACAAATATCTGTTTCGGTCTGGGCGTTTGTCCTTGTGGGTACCCCACCGTGCCTTAGGGAGCACGTTAAGCTGTCGGTCCCGGTTGTTATCACATAACATCTGATAATAATAATCGTTAACTCTTGATAATTAAATTGCTCTTACCCAACGAGTTACTGGTTCGCCCTTTAGGGTTACGGAGGTCAGATGATAATCGATCTGTGTAAAAACTAGTAACCTGTCAAATCTGGACAAGAGTAAGAAGCAGGCGCTGGATAAATACTTGTGTAATACCGGATGTAATGCTAGAAAGCAGAACTTAGCTATAGAACATCTTGTCAATTCTATTAAAATACTTGAAGATTTGATTACAATTACAATTACATGCTTTTCAATCCTTTTCAGTCTGGATTCCGTCCTGGTCATAGTACGGTTACAGCTCTAGTTAAGGTCACGGATGACATTCGATGGGCAATGGATAGTAAGCAGCTTACAATCTTAGTGCTCTTGGACTTTAGCAATGCTTTTAATACTGTTGACTATGACATCTTGCTAAGTCTTTTACGTTTAATTAACATATCTCCATCAGTGTTAGAATGGTTTCGGAGCTACCTCAATGGACGCCGACAGCGCACTCGAGTTGACGAAACCTTTTCGTCCTGGTGTGATGTCTCGGCTGGAGTTCCTCAAGGTGGCGTACTATCTCCTCTATTATTTTCAATCTTCATTAATAGCATTACTCAGAATATCACTTCTCTCTATCACATGTATGCAGACGATATCCAACTATACCGCCACTCAACTGTTGGAAATCTTTCTTCTTCCATCTCTGCCATTAATGATGACCTGAATGCTATTTGTGAGTGGAGTAAGCAGTATGGGCTAAAAATTAATCCTGCTAAGTCTCAGGCCATTATTATTGGTAGTACGGGCATGATTGCAAAAGTTGATTGGCAAAATATCCCTCCCATTCTTTATAACGGAATAATTATACCTTTCTGTCCTACTGTAAAAAATCTTGGTATTCGGATAGATCAGACTTTGTCATGGTCTTACCAACTGAAAGAAATCAGTAGGAAAACATTTGTTGCCATGAGTTCTCTAAGAAGGCTGCAATATCTTCTTCCAATTCCTACAAAGACTATGTTAGCACATTCTCTTCTTCTCCCTATTCTCGATTATGCTGACGTAAGCTATTTTAATTTAACAGAAGACCAATTTAACAAACTTGAGCGACTTCAAAACCTTGCAATACGTTTCATATTTGGCTTGCGCAAGTATGATCATATATCAGAATTTCGTCGTAAGCTCAAATGGCTCCCTATACGTCGACGCCGGGATTCACATGTACTTTCTCTTCTATACTGTGTACTCTTTCATCCAAAAACACCATCTTATCTTAAAGATAAATTTAAGTTCTTAGGTCCCCAAGATAGTCTGCGAACATCTCAACAGCTTATTATTAAAATGCCTGGACACACTTCAAAATTTTATAAGAACTCCTTCACTGTCGGAGCGACGAAATTATGGAATAGTTTACCTCTCCATATTCGCCAAGCGAAATCTTTAGAAATTTTAAAAAAAGCGGTAAAGGATTATTATATATCTGCAGAAAATTGAGATGACGAATATATATAATTATATTTATTAGTTTATATGTTATATTTATTTTATATAATTATTTATGTATTGTGTTTATGTAGTAATGTGTACTTATTCGTATGTATATATTTTATATGTAGTTGCATCACCTACCCTATGAGTAGCATCTTTCCTAGCCCAAGGTTGTCTGGAAGAAATCGCTGATAAGCGATAAGACCGCCTGTTGTACATTTTTTTTTTTCTTTGTTATTGATAATGATTGTATTATTTGTATCTTTTTGTGGTGTACAATAAAGAATAAATAAATAAATAAATAAATAAGATTTTACTTTGCAAGTCGCGAACTAAATAGAGACTTGCGATGTTAATTCTTATTGGTCCCATTGATAAATTTATTAAATTAAATGCGCAGTTACTTCGACAATATACATTTTTCTTATTTCATGACGATTGGCAACCAAGCATACGGTTCGCCTGGTAAGCAGTCACCGCATGACTACGGACTACCTAGGAACGCTTGCTATTTTTGTAGTATCACCGCGTTGCCAACCCAAGAGATAAGAGGGAAGAAATGAGGAGGAGGAAGGGAACAGAGGAGGCGAGAGATTTGGTCTCCAGCGCTCTCACTTATCGCGCTAAACGTAACAGTACTTACTGTTACTGTTTTCCGTCTGTGTTCCGTCAGACGGTACTTCCCTGGTGGGCCCATTTGTGCTAGGATGAGCATGGATCTTCTACAACGACTATAATATAATATTTATATAATAAGAAATGTACTCGTAGTTAAACACGTTTAAATTCTGAAGATATATTAAAACTTCTCTTAAAATCTTAAGTTATCTAATACTAGGCTTAATAGCTTAACTAATTGTTGTAAAGAAACTACTTCACACAAATAACTACCTAAGATCATAAAAACAAAAGTACTCTACCTATTCAGACAGATTCCTAAATATTGCTTAAAGGTTCTCAAAGAGCCCGCAAGTTTGCCAAATCAGTTTTGTAAGTTGGCGAATCACGGGCAACTTTCTTGGAGTTCTGCCGAAATTTTGAGCTAACATAACTTTATTCCCTCCCTCATTGCCTTTAATAACTCACTTTGCATAAAATCGAAAAGATTTAAACGAATGAACTAATTGAAATCCAATGCTAATATTTATTCGGATAAAACAATATCTTAAGTCATCAATACTATGACTCCATACTTGTATAAACATACTTTTTTTTACTAGTGTCCACGTTTTAGTTTGGTACTTTATTGTCTAAGTTATCTTTAATTCAAGTTAACTCATCCTGCAACTGACATAACATTCCCGTATTATAAACGGATAGATAACACAGTCGGAGAGTAATATTGATAAGCGTTATCTTATCAGTGGATAACAATACAAAGGGCGGTAGAGCTTGTGAAGGATTACGCGTACGTACAATGCATATTATAAAACCATTATGCTATTTTAACATCGAACTGATAACTTGGTTTGTCTTTTTTTTTATACAGGAAACAAATATTTATTTATTTTATAATTGAATAGTCGTTAATCCTTAAACAAAGCTTCATATACAATGAATTGAAATATAATATTACTGAAATAACTTGGCCTTTGTTTCTTGGTAAAATGTGAAATTATAAGCCTAATTTTTATATTTTTTTTTTCTTCTGTACTATTTTCCTATGGTATAGGAAAAAGATATGTAGATATGTGGCGTACAATACCGTACGGACGTGGACGGAAACATAATAATTTAATGTACTAGCTTTGCCCGCGTCTCCTCTCACTCGCGTGGTGTATCGGATTTTCTTTATTGCATGGAACTATAATTCTTTTTCTAAAATAACAGTAACCTTAGTAAGTAGAAAGACAGACAATTTTTTTTATATAAGTACCGTATATAATTTCCTATGCATTTAGTGAATAGCTGTTAATTTGAATTTACAAACAGGAAGAATGTGTTTTATTTATTTGTATAGATATAGGTATTTATTTTGCGTCATAGTTTCTAGAAAAAATCGAAGACAGTACGTTCAGTTTGCACGATTGATTAACGTTTACAGTTATTGATTTGCTTATAAGGTCATGAAATAATATAGCCTATAAACTTGTCCAACCTATACACCACCAATATAAAAAGAAATCTTCAAATCTCGCCTTTAATTTTCGAGATTAAAGCATTTAAACAAAAAAAGTCTTCATGTTTTTAATAACAATATATATGACGTTCATTGCTAAATAAACGGACTGAGACTAATTGATTTCATCGTTTCTCTCGGATGACCACGGAACTCATACCTAATCTCGAGGTATCCGGAACGAAAGCTTTCCATCTAACAAACACAAAACATTCATATTTGGTGATCTATCCACAAACAGTGTTGATGTTGTTGCAATAACGTTCACTAAACGTTAAGAGGAAGAAAAATTGTCTGCAAATATTAACGCTTAAGGCATAGGTAAATGATAATTATTTTTATAGGTATCACGGTCAATATTTATCTTTTATAATTTGAAGTTATCATTCACTATCCCTGGAATCTTTGATCAGACCATCCTTAATTTATAACACTAGCACTTGTAGTATAAAGCAATACTTCTAGCATAATATTTTATGAATAATAATTTTGTTTTTTATTAAAATAAAAAATAAAATTATTAATCTGCGCTTTATTAAATAATATTAATAATCTCCGTCGTCTTCTTCTGTCCGTCTGTCCGTCCGTAAGTCAGTCACTTTACTCGGAGATTATTTGCTCTACTTTCTACTATTATGGAGAAAGGTCTAAAAATTTTAGGGATACAGAAGTTTACCCATAATTTTGTTCTTTCATATTATTATTAATAATTACCATGAAAATACCGACTTATTTTAGCGGTCGATTTTAATTCGTTAATATTTAAAGTTCTAAAGATTCTTTCTCATCAACCTTCAGAACCCTTTCGTTACCGAACGAGATTTAAGAACTAATATCTCGAGGTTGGCAACGCGCGAGTGGCACCTACTAATGGTGCTGCAAGCGCTCATAGGCTACGGCAACCACTTACCATCAGGTGGGCCGTATGCTTGTTTGCCAACTTCTAACATAAAAAAAAAAAAATACCACAGTGCGTAGTGCACAACGCAACTTACCGGTAATTATTTTTACTTTTATAATCTACCAACTGATGATAGATTAGATATTCCTGATATTGTCCTTGAATTATCCAATCAAAACATTTTATAAATAAATTTTCAATATCAATATAATTATCTATTTAATTAACAAACATTTGAACGCAATAGATAATAAGTCAATGCAACTTAAACACGTAATCCGTTATACATTTCGTATGACAAACAAATCTGTTGTATTATCCATTTTCCCAATAACAAATCACATAAAAATAAACGTCTCCGTTTTCAATTGTCTGTAAAGGAGTCGGAATGGGAGCGGAAATAAAGCTGCAACAAACAAAACGCTAGGTGGAATGAGGGGCTGCCTTTATTATGGCGATTGCTCCGCTCGGATGCTTTTTAATTTACCTTTCTCTGTATAATTAAAAGTTGTGGCTACGTTTTTGAGAGGCAACAATGGATTTTTTTGTAGTTAAAACCGTCCATTCGATACGTTTCAACTGATATCCCTATCAACGTATGCCAATTTGAGGTTGTGTTATTTGGTTTGGTTTATGGACGCATTTTCGATTAGCATTTTCCAGCGTCGGGACGTGACGACCCCATCGCCCGCTATTGGCATAATCTCACAACTGAGATTATTCCTCCAGTACAATCAGTTACACTGGTGGTACTTGGTAGATCTTGTTCCAAGAGGCCGGCTAGTTAGGTACCACCACAGTGTCAAATATTCTACCGCAAAGCACTAGTGTCTTTGGCAATTCTGTGTTCCGGTTTGAAGAGCAGTGTAAGGTAGTGAAATTACTGGGTAAACGAGAATTAAGATCAATATCTCGAGGTTGGCAACACGTGAGTGGCACCTACCAATGGTGTTGCAAGCGCTTATAGGCTACGGCAACCGCTTATCATCAGGTAGGCCGTATGCTTTCTTGCCAAATTAGTAATATAAAATATACAAAGTCAATGTCGTTTCCCTAAAAGCTGTGAACATCAACATAATTAAATGAATAAAAAATTAAAGAACGCAACTTATCCGACAACTTAACCGCCTCACTTTCCTCCTAAGACGATTAAAAACTAAGTAAAGCGACTTTACTTCCTATAAAACTTTCCCATTAATATACCTATAGTTTTGTATATCCAAAGGTCAATGATACGTTTAACTTGTTATATACAAAGTTCACTCAATAGATTTCTTGAACATGATCTCACTTTCGCCGTCAAAGGGTGCATAACTTTGTATAATATAATATTCTAGACGTCGAGGTATTGTTATTGATAATGAAATAACGAAATCTCTTGTGTTGTACAACTTTCCCTTTTACCGGGACATGCCCTTCCTTTATATTCACAACAATCATCTATTATCGAATTAATATAATTATAATCAAATAACAATCGTATCGTGATAATAAACACTATTTCAATTAAATTTAAAGCAATTAATTTTTTTATGTCGTGACGTTTGGCAAAGAAGCATACGGTCCGCCTGATGTCAATCAGTCACCGCAACCTATGAACGTTTCCGATACTTGAAGTATCACAAGTTATTGTTGTTGCGTTGCCAATCCAAAGAACCAACCCAAGGAACGAACCAGAGGGGGTGGGAGATTGAGCCTCCGGCGCTCTCGGTCATCGCACGAAACGCAACAATGATCTTCTTACTTGACGCCGATATTCTGGTCGAGCCGGCCCTTTTGTGCTGAGAAAAGCATGGCTCTACTACCGTATAAATCAAATTTAAAGTCGATATTCAGGAGTAAGAAACCCACGTATGTTGTCGGGTAATTGAGACGACACCTCAATTGGCTTATGATATGAAACAGGTTTACTAACAGAAGTAAGCAGAGGTGACAACGGCGGTGTAAAGGAAAAGTTTGAAAGCTCAATCTTTTAAGAGAAGATCTGATGGTGTGTAATAAACGAGTCACTCGGTCACTTTCTAACAACTCGAAATCGATAACGAGTTAAAACACTTTAAATTCCACATAAACAAATGTTTTCGTCTGTAACAGATTTATGACTTTATAATGTCATTTGATAGAACTCATTTTTATCTCAGGTTCCCTACCACTCTGCCATAACGTCGTCGTCATTATCGTTCGTACATATTGAAACTTCAACCCTTAATACATTCACCTATAACACTAAGCTAAATTTGAAAATCTGACAAAGTAAGTTGTAAAAATAAATTACTATTTATGTGGTAATATTTAGACAGCAAAAATAAAAAGTTACAATGGTTCACCATCGGTTACCGGCTACTTTTTATTACATTTTTCTTTTCAAATGCATGTTCGTTTACTATATTTTGGTTTATCCAATTATTAAACTAGTTAAAAACTTTTAAACAATTTGATAACGTAATCGTTAAACTTTTAAGTTTCTATCTACTTGATTTAACCTCGTTAATATAAAAATGAAATCAAATTCATCGTCAAAATTTTAAACAATGGTAAAACAATATAAACAATTTAGATTAACTTTGTAATAAACGTCGAGATACTCTTTATTTTAGGCACGTTCTAAATAACCTTAATTTTGCTCACAACCGTTTTCCCGCTCCCGCTTCCCAGACAATGAATTGCGTCGGTCAAGCCTGTAAAAGACTCTGAACCTCGGTACTGGTTACAGATAAATTAACTATATCGATCCATATTACTGCCAACTAAACAGATATTATAAGCGCATGTTCTTAACTCAAGAATAATGTCGGTGCATTTGTGCAAAGCTTGTGTTTAGTGGCAACATTAAAGGTATGACCGTTCGTTGCCACCTTAAATGAAAAAAGGAAGGGTAAATAGAGGGCAGGTTAAACCTCTAACGTTCGAAGACATCAAACGTAATGCAACCGTACGAATACTGCCTCTTGACGCTAGTATTATTAAAGATGGAAATATCTTTCTGACTGAACCGGAAATTTTCCCATGCATTCTGAATACCTACATCAACGCTACACTGTCAGTCAAATTTGAGCAGAGGCTCAAATTGCCAAGGCTGTCTCTTTCACGGGTGGTTATTCAGCCTTCCCAATCGGTGAGACTCACCGATTGGTCAAGGCCATTTGGACAAACAGCCGCCAACAGAAAGTTAGTCAGTAGAAGTATCAACAAATTGATTGGTCAAAAGAAGCAGTCACAAAAACGTTTTATTAGACTAGGCTAGAATATAAAATGACATCAAACCCGTCTTTTTGTTTCTTTAAAAACACTTGAAAAACAAACTCTATTTAACACGCTGACGGTACAAAGGAAAGCCTATATAATTATCGGTCGGTATCTAGCTTTTCAAAGAGAAAGCGACCGCGTAAACGTCCCGATCGGTTTCAATAAATAGTTCGGTTAAATATTAGCTCCTGAGCTACTTGGTAATGGCGGCTTTGTCCTGTCTGTGCGGTCACGCGATCCTATCGACCTTTCAGACTATATTATATACAACTATACTGTCATACTTACACACTTATAAACTTTATCCCGTTTAAAAGTGTAACCTGGCTTTACCGCCAATATGAAGTATGTTTGCCATCTACAAAGCAATATTAAGCATTATATATACGTAGGTATAATATGTATATTATGCTGTCAGAACCATAGATTTATGGAAACGATATACACATAGACAAGCGTGTATTTGACAGCGTAGTTCGTCTAATAAATGTATATTAACGAAAACTAATTCAGATGTCTCGCACATATCCTAAATTTAAAGCAATAACACGACATGTAAGCTTTGTATTTCAATATACTTGCAGACCAAAATAAAAATATCATAAAACTACATTCACAGTATTCATAAAGGTCAACGTATTCACGAGACCAGCAAAAACAGTTTAGACTGGTCGTTTGTTAATGTTTGATCATTTAAATATGTTTACGCTAGCATTAGACGGTTTATACAATAAAGAGAGCGCATTAAATGCGAGCGTTTATCAGTACTCTGCATACACTCACTAAATAGGATTAAAAACAAAACTAACAAACTTGTAACGAAATGGCATCGTAAAATGCAACAACGGGGTATTCTCTCGAACAAACGGCTTTTGATTTAAGTACGTTGAATTTTTTATCAGAGTTTCCACTTTGAGCCGAACCCGTTTCAAACAATTCCCGTGTATGATAAAGGCATTAATTTGAAACGTTATAAAACTAAATTAATTTGTAGAGCAAAAGCGTCTACTATAATTTGTCTTATATGATTTCACTGGACTTCATTAAACATTCTCCGTGTACTGATGAAATTTTCCTTGTAGGTTATATAAAATTTTAATGTCGAATCCTGATAATTTAAACATGGATTTTTTTTTAATAAAGTTCAATCTTCTCTTTTATGGGTAAAACTTTCCATATTATGTTTAAAAAGATAATAAAACTTACTACTAAATACTGACTTTAAAATTTAAAGAAAAACGATCGACAATGATCTTAAGAGTACCTTCAAACAATCAGTACTACGAGTTCTTTTAAATATTAGAAGCACATAGACTTTTTTTCAGTACCTAATTATTTAATAGAAAATACAACAAATAAACAATTAGTTCACTTGCTTAAAAATCCTTGTTAGGTACTTCAGTAAAAGTTCTAATTCCATCATAATGGAGGTCATAAAAGACTTCTAAATTTACTTATCCTTCAGTCTATGATATATATTTTTATGTGTAAAAGCGCTTTGTAGTGTGCTGCGTGCGTGTGTGCGTGCGCTGTGTAGATTAAAATTATCTATGTAATAGGATTATAAAAAAGACTATAAATGAAAGTCATTGACTCGAGAAGGAAAGTAATAATTATTAAAATACTTTAAGGATTTGGTACGTTACATGATATAAAGTTTCATTAAAAAGCGTAGTTTATAACAAATCAAACATAATATAATATGCCTCTAACAATAAACAGTAACCTTCAGTTTGGTACCGGCTTGTTTATTTATCTACATTGTGTAAAGGCTATAATAACGAACTAGTATTACTTGTATATGTACAAAAGCATAAATTAAACCCTTGTTAGAAAATACAAGAATATTACTGTTAATGATTTAGAATAATTAAAAAAACCATATATTCGCTTCATTTTTGTTCTTTTTTTCGACTTCAGAAAAAGGTTCGTTTGATTTTTATTGATATTTAGATTAGTTGTTATTTTATTATAACTAATTGTAAGTTAATTAATTTTTTCATATTTTATTTGCCGTTAAAATTAATATGAAAACCCTACTAATAGATAGTCATGTTTATTTATTTGTATAGATTTAAGTCGCAATGACTACACCTAAGTATATAAAATAGTACTTTGTGTCCTTAGCTTCTAGCAAAATCAAAGTGAATATTATGGTTTGAATTTTATAATATAAATATTTAAACGAAATTGTTTATAAATATGCCTTTACTGCGTATAGTTTAGTGTTTCTCATAATATATTTACACAAAAATAATAAAACCAATAGTTCGCTCCAATTGAGATATGCAAGCATCAGAGGTGTGTGGCATATTATAGTCAAAAGTAATTGTAAATATTAAAAAAAAAAAACTAAGGTCTAAAAATACAGTATTTTTTTTTTCCATTGCACATTTAATTCCCTTTCATTTGTACTTACTGTGATCTAGTTATCTCACTCTTACTTTAGGAAATTTAGCTTAAACAACACAACAAATTGTGGTCACTATTCTCAACCAACATAAAAATTATACTCATATATCATGTGTACATACATATATCATATGTATTTACCACACATAAATATCATAAGCTTTATAGATATAACTCTAGCTTGATAAATATATATTAAGTAAAACTGCACACTAAGATTTTTTTTCTGTTTGTGGTCACAAACACATACAGAATAAAAGCCGAATATGATGAACTCTGTAAAAATAACACGAATATTTAATGTGAGCGAAAATGTTAGCAACGATCATTAATCTAAGCGATGATTGTGACAAATTATTATAATCTTTGCATTAAAACGTAAAATAAAGTAACAAAATTTTACAAAGAAAAGAAAATCTAGTAATAATTTTTACAGAATTTAAAAGTTACTCAAATAAGAATAGAATTAGCCTTTAATACGCTGTACCATAACGTACGTATCTATTGCAGTGACTATCGTTCTTAAATTTTATTTTTCTTTATTTATGAACGACAGATGTACATAGAACATGTAAAAGGCGGACATGTGCTATTTATTTAATAATGCTTTTTAAGTGTGTACACTTTATAATAGTATCAAACGTAAAACCACTGATGTTAAAATTATTTTAATAATTTATTACGATAGAACTCGGCTCTTGGCTCTTCCAAGAATAACAAGATCTAAAATCGAGTAACAATTCGTTATATGTTCATTACGAATCATACATTTTGATGAAAATTATCCAAACTTCGTCGAACACCGCTTCTAATGAATGGGTATCCAAAATACACAAAAACTAGCATAACGATGATATTAAGGTCATTGCTGCAGTACCCCTGCAATGCAGTCTTGATAACTTGAAGGCGTTCATTTTTTATCGAGAGTCGAAGCTAATATACGAATATTCAAAAATCATTGAATTCGTCTCAGTTATTGCCAAACCCGGAAATAAAGACTCGCTATTCCGCATTGAAAGTATTTCTAAGAAAAAAGCACAATTCATTTTTGTGACCTATAAACGTACGTTTCAACGGTAGCTTTTATTAAAATTGATAGTTTCTTTTGCTAGTCAAATAAAGCCTAGGTATAATGATAAGTCTAATAATAAACAAACACAAATGTTATAACTATATTTTCAATTATTTTCCTTATTAAAATCCAAAATTTTTGAGACAGTTTTACAATAGTTTTCTGTATGATTAATTTTATCCTTTAAAATAAACGTATAAAATAAAGATCAGCTTTATTCGACTATCTTGTCTATGTCTATAATTATGCAAAGTTTGCAAAAAATATTAGACACATTTTTAAAATATCCACAAGCCTGTCTATAGATTGTAATTCTTGTAAAATTGAAATTCAAATGTAACGTATAGTTCCTTAAATGTAACTTGAACCAAAATGGCCGCTTCTGCGCAGGTACAATAATGGACAAAAATGTTAGACAAAAATATTGGTTTCGTCTTATTT
Organism: Hestina assimilis; assembly: GCA_023373885.1. NCBI lineage: Eukaryota > Metazoa > Arthropoda > Insecta > Lepidoptera > Nymphalidae > Hestina > Hestina assimilis. The sequence continues at coordinate 6,414,258 of CM041755.1, read as the reverse complement.
AAATCGATTCTTTATAAAGTAGGAAAACGGAATGAAGTATATAATATAGTTATTATTTCATCTAAATTTAATTAATTATTTATTTATTATCGTTATTAATTACTTAAATAGAATAAAACAAATAAATACTATAGAAAAAAGGTACCTATATATATAAAAAAAGTTAATGTACATTATTAATAGTGAGACAGACTTCTTCGTATCTTCCGCAGTATTATTCAGAGAATTAGTTATATTATTTTCTTTTAAAAAATAACTATAAACGTCAAATACCATCCTTCTCTCCCGTCTCCTTAAAGTTGATTGTGGTCGAGGCATTATCTTGAAATAAATGTTAACACACTTGACATAAGTAATTAATATTTTAATTTATTTTTTAATAATTTATTATTAAAGAACTAAAACAACCGTGAGCGAGTGTACTAAACCCGGCCCCCTCATACCGCATACGGTTGAGACCCAAAACGTGTTACTGCGCAGGGTTCAAGTTACATTTAACAGACTATATGTAAGATAGTGAGGGGGCTGGACGAGAGAATAGCGCGGGGAAGTGGGGATATACGAATAATGATTGACTCGCAGGCTCGAGAATTCAGTCGTCATGGAGTGTTTCACCGGAGAGCAACGTGCTTTTTGCGTACGCGAGTATTACCGAAATCACAATTCTACATATATTGTACGACACAAGTTTCAAGATCATTATAAATTAAAAAGTTTAAACGAAGCCCCATCAGCTCAACTGATAAAAATGTGGATAGAGAGGTTTGAGGAAACTGGAAGTGTTGTCTAAGCGAGTCGACTAAAACCAAACCTCAAAGATCAAGAATGATTACGGACTCCCCGCACCTTCAATGTTTCATATAATTAATAAGTAAAGAAGAAGGCGAACTTTGTCAATCTTATTATTATAATCAAAAGAAGATGGAAGCCAATTTATAATTTTATATGAAGTTTGTCAAGCGATTTCAACGTTATTAACCAGGAATTGCCTTTTTAGTGTTAATTTCGGCTTTTTGACTAGAAGACCATTTTATTTTGTATGTTGTATTAATAATGTAGTTTTAATTCTGTTAATAAATAAAAATAATGAAAGTACCTTTATAAAATAAAATGTAGTAATTTTATAAGTTGTGTATCATTTCGCTACTCATATTCACATTTTTGAAACAAAGCTATATTAACCTTACCGCTTATTGCAATGGAAACAAATGGACTAAAAATGGAACCCTAGTGTGGTTGAACATAATAATAGTGTACACGTCAATATTAGCTCAACCTACGGCATTGTATGTATGTTTATAACACTTGGACACTTTCACGTACATAAGTTTCTAATCGATATATGCTTGACGTAGTGCACAATTCAATTGAACGATTGGTGGTAAATTCTGTGACCGTAAACATTTCTAAAAGGTTTATTAGTACTTATAGCCTGTATAAAATAGTAATAGTTAATGATTGGGCAAAGGAGTCCATTTGGCAAGAAGGATTTAGAAGTTTGATCCACTATCCTGTTACACAGCCCATTTTTTTATTAAGAATATTAGCCTAACTTTTTCAAAGCATTACTAATATTTCTATTGACCCTCAAAATGAACTCGCAGCTTGCGCTAGTGAATACGACAATAACCCAAGGCGGTCAGGATCGAAACTCCAACTCTCGTGCTTACGGAGTGGAGTCGGCATGAACTACCTAAAAACTCGGCCTGGATTTGCTAATAAAAATTGAATAACTTAATCGACGGCGGCTACATAAAATGTCTCCGCTTACTTGATTGTCATGTGGTTAGTGGCCAATCTATGTCAGAATCGTTCAGGTCGCCCTTATAGGCTTCTCATATCACAGAATATAATTATATTTTATGACTCTAGTCTGACTTAGTTAAGTGACATCAACCGATACTGACTTTTACGTGACTTTTGAAGCACCGACGCTCAGTTAAATTACCATCCATATATCCATAGACCCAATGGAGCCAAAAGTTGTCATACTCACTGATCATTTACCGTCAGTAAGTATGTATATCTATAAGCTAGGGTTGCCAACCTTGGGTTGTTGTACGATATTTCTATAGTATCTATGCTAAAATAATTTTCAACTACACACAAAAATACAACCGTAAATCCTTAATTTTAAAAATTTACCTTTGACTCATCGATTCCTACATAAGTGTATATCCGAAAGCATTGGGTTACTCACAGAAACAAGATTTTCAAATAGGTATATACCGGATATAATGATGTTTTGAACAACTATGCCAATATTCAGCTTTATGGGAATTTATGTAAACTTGAATGTGTAAATAGACCGGACTATAAGCTTGACTTAGGTATATTCATTTAAAAATTTAATCTGATATAATAGTTAGTGATTTGAATTTTAATAGGTTTTTCCCTAAAGTACCATATTACAAAAGAAGCAAGAAAAATATTGTACACTTTTTAAAGTGTACTTATTTTGGAAAATACTATATTCTAGTGAAGAAATGTTGGCAATCCGACGACGAGACGAAGTAAAGGGAGAGGAATTTGAAGATACTTTCTTTTACCATACTGATGAATAGTTTACCGTATTGTGAAACAGGTCGTATTGTATAACAGCATTGTCGTAAAAAGATTTTAAAATTAAAGAACAAAATAATATTGAAAGCAAGAACTCCAACACCCGAGAGGCAGTCAGCGGGGTGTCGCTAATTTGCCGTTTGAATAAACGGCCGGTTCTAATCGGACATGTGATGCGCGCGCGCCACACACGCTGCAAGATCCGTATGTATTAAACATTAGCACTGCCTTTGTATTTATCATTTCTAATGTATTTAATAATCCTACTAATAAAACAAATGTTTGTTTGTTCGGACAAGTCACGCATAAACGGCTTAACGGATTGGGATAAAATTTAGGACATAGATAGTTTATTATCGGGATTAGCACATAGGATAATTTTATCTCGGAAAATGTTCGGTTCCTGTGGGATTATCAAAAAACATGCTTCAGGACGTATTCAGTTGAAATTCAGTATTGATGTGTCTTATGGAACATTATTCACTTTTAAATACTTCATTTCTCTCGGCGTAAAATTATAAGGTCAGCACGAACAAAGTCCTGGGCAAATGCTAGTTATCAATAGAACGAAGTTCGTTTGTAAATATTAAATTAATAATATAATTTATGTATAAATTGAGATGCCTACATCGTTTTAATGACGTAACAAAATTAAATAACCCATACTATTTATTAGTATTTGTTTAATCTTAATTTAATGAATTAATAATCCATTTAATTAGTTATTAGAACACAACGTGTTCAATATTTAGAAAATAAAATTAAGTTAATCGTACCACTTACCAATAATTGAAACAGTGAAAGATTCCGTTGGATTGATAGTAGCTTCAGTATTGAAATTCCAATTCATATATAAATATTAAAATATGTTTAATAGTCCCTACAAAAGTGGCTGTGACACACACGGACACGAACAAGAAATTATAAGGGTTCTGTTTTGCCCATTTGGCTCCGGAAACTACAAAATTGGATTTTCCTATTGCACGAAAAACTGCGAAATGCGCTATAAATTTAGGTCAAGCTATTTTAAAACTAGACGAAGCTTGTAATACATACACAAAAAAAACTTTTTTATTTTACTTTATAGTGCTCTCCTTCCGCTCTAAAATCTATTTCTAAAAGAGTTTTATTTACAAAATGTGGTCAAAAATAAGCACTTTATTTTATTAGATTTTAAATAAAAAAGAAAATAAATTTGAAGCGATATTTTTGTGTCGGATAGAATACAAAAGCAGAAAATAAACTTCCTCAAATTTTTAGAGCTATCGATTGTATCCAAAATTTAGTAGAGTACACCTGTGCCATAATGTTAAGAGGTTGAATTTGGTTGTTGCATTCAATAGTCCCATTATGTTTATCTCGTTTTATAGGTATCCCATTTGGGGATTTTCAAATCTTAAGGGTAGAGGTCATAGAGGTATATACATTTTATGATGATTTGATGATGGATCCTTAAGGTCAAAATACATTAAAGGATAAAGGCCCATAAACCAAGATCACTTTAGTTAGCTTCGCATTAATGTAACTTGCCATTATAATTCACCCAATTAAAAAACAGAACACCTTAATGAAACTTACATAATACACATAAAATTACGCATGAATAAAATTTTAATACAAACGGGAAACAGTGTAAATATAAAAAAGACCTCTCGTTATTTTAATATAATATTAATATATGAAATTAAAAAGTTGCAATTACAGCAGTACAACCTTTTTGAAGTAGGCGACAGTCGGTAGGCACTCGACACTTGAAAGTTCAAACAAAACTGAATGACCAGCTGAGAGTTGACTACGGTCGAGCGTAACTACAGTCTGTCGGTTCGTGTCAAGCACCACTATTTGCTTTTTTACCTATAAATTGATGAAATTTTACATATTTTAGATGGAACGACACATCAACTTTACATATTTTTTTATGTCTTGACTTTTGTCACTTCTTTAAATCGACACCAACTCTTTCCTCCTTCTTTAATTCAACAACAATGCAACGAACGAAAGTCAAACGCTAACTGTGACGCCAACCGTATAACGGTTATGTTGCAAGATTATGACTAACTTCGTTCCGTTGCGTTGGTGTCTAATTTACGAAGAAGCACCAACGAGTCTTTGACATTTTGTTTTTATGGAAGGACCTGTCCATAGTATACAGAAAGTCTATGATCCAATCGTCAATTTCTTAGAAAAACAATTGACTGCGCCATAAAAAAAACTAACAAATTATATTTGTAGTAATTCTTATAAAAGTAAGTATTATCTTACACTACGCAGAAATGAATGAATGTGTGCAATAGTTTACTGGACTCATTGAAACTTGACCCACGCGATAAGAAGCCTGTAATGATGCCGCTAAAGTATCGTCACACGAAACTACGGATATACATTATAAACATACATACTATTTATACAATTAAACTTGTAATTTACGTTGCTTTTTTCTACCTTCCCATTTTTTGTTTTCTTTATTCAAAAAAATTTGCATATTTTTTTAATACAGACTAATGCAGTACCTACCACTGATACTAGTATAAAACAAAAATAATAGTTATTTTATAACAATGTTTCGTAATGATTATAATACCCTGATTGGGTATAGCTTCAATAGCTCAACGGTAGAAGTTCCAACTCCACTCCGTTAACGAGAGTGTTGCGGGTTCGACCTTGATCCCGTTGGGCTATTATCGTACCCACTCCTAGCATAAGTTACAAGCTTTTTTGGAAGGCAATAGGAATATTAGTAATGACTTGAAAATGCATTGCTAATATTTAAAAATAATAATATGAGGATTTCAATAATGAAACAATGAAAACAATAAACTAACCGCATAAAATTCCTAACAATTAATATTGAACCTTTGTTCTACATAAAACTTGTTCGCATTGTAAGTCAACGAATATCTTAAATAGACGATGATTTACAATTTATGTACCTACGAGTTACAGACTCACCAAATACAGTAATTTCAAATCGTCCTTGAGACTATAGATGTCTCACCGGAGCTGACGCAAGCGGATTTTTATGGATGATAAGTACATTAAACTACTTTTATAAGTTCGGAGTTTATGTTATCAGTTAGACGTAATATTTAAGTACGATTCGTTTATTGGTCTGTTTTATTTGTTTTCCTCTCACTTGTGATTAATTTGAAGTATATATAAAAAAGTAATTCCTTTTATTTATTTCAGTATTAATTATTACTATAATACTGGCAGTGTAGTAAATACTAAAAGTATTTTTCTACTTGTTTGAATTAACAAAAAACCTACGACTAAAATCTATAAGTATTAAACTTAAGAATTTTGATACTTGAAAATATTTTCATAAAAAAGCAGTATAATTTTGTATTAATTTTATTTTATACTATTTACCTATACTTTTTGTCATGACGATTGGCAAACGTATAGACCACCTGTTGATAAGCAGTCACAGCAAACTATGAATACCTGCGATACTTGTAGTATCACATGCGCTTTGCCAACCCAAGAGATAAGAGGGAAGAGATGAGAAGGGGTTTTTCCCTTCTCGAAAAAACAAGGTACAGAGGGGGTGGGAAATTGGGCCTCCGGCACTGTCACTCATCTCACGAGAACAGTAATCTGTTACTTTACGCCGATTTTCTATGAGCAGGTATTACTTCCCCGGTCGAGCCGGCCCATTTGTGCTGGGAGAAGCACAGCCCTACTACTTCTCCGATCTATGTATCTCATAAGCGTTAAGTTTATCTAAATAGTAAAAAAGTCATCTACAATATCTTCGAACATTGAAAACGCGTATTGCGTCATTTTTACCGTCAGACAACATTTCTCTTATCTTCGTCGATCCAGGTTAAAAATAATAAATCGGCGGGATGAGACGTCTGAAACATTCTCAGCGATAAATAAACTGTACGCAATTCAGTTCACCACCCGAACGAAACACGGTCCGACACACTAAGCATTAATTTCCTAATCCTCTAAGTATCTTTCAGTTATATGTTTCGTTGTACTAAAGTTGTTTGAAACACTGGATCGACATAACTAACAAGTTAAATAAGGCTCGTGCCGGATACACCTTTATATTTACGACTGAACTTCAAGAAATGTTTCAGTTAATTAAATCTACACTTTACTTATGGTAAAATATTTAAATAACTTGTAATCATTAGGTGGGCTCCGTAATTTTGTTCCTTCAAAAACTACAATTTAACAATAACATGACAAACTTTTCTCTGTGACTCTCTCCATACTAAGATCAGATGTTTTACAATTTTCTATTATTATTATTTTCTAACGAATTAAATTTTAGTCTTTACAAAAGTATATCTAAAATGCAGTACAGTTTGTTGGTGATTTGAATATCTTTAATACAATTTATAATTAATCTACCTTTCTTTATAATACAGAATAAATGAAAATTTTATATACAAATATTATTCATAGAATTTTATAATAAATCTTAAAATTTTATAAAAAAATACTTCTTCAAAATAGATTTTATTAAAATATAATCTTGGCACAATAATTATTTCCTAGTTATTTTACCATAACAATCAATTAAAAATTTGGGTCTATATACTTACATCTGTTTTGTGTCCTAAGATTTCCAAGAGGAATATGTATATTAATTTTTGAATTCCGTATTCTTGTATTACTCATTTGCAATTACATATTTTACCTTTCATACACTGGAAGAATGTCTATTTTTAAATAAAATATTTTTTATAAAATCTTTAATAAAAATATAAACAACACTAATAAAAAATACATAAAAAGATTATCGAACAAAAATAGCAAACAAAGCGTAATTTTACAAGTATAACACTGCTAAATATGCTGCATGCAAAATCACTAATGTTAAAATGCATTCTTATGACTCAATCGAACGAAACGAACACTCATCGGTTCGCAACCCAGTTTCGAGTAAATCAGTTTATATATTATGTTAATGATATGCGAACTTACATGCTTAATACTTATTCCACTGCATTAACTACATATTATACCATTTTACATATGTTACTTCCTAATAAGTCCTGTCTTAATATTAGATAGTTTTAAACTCGTAAAAAGTAATAAAAGTTGTAAACTTGCAATTTATCTCTTCTATTTATCCGTTTTGATTACTTAAAAAAATTGTAACAGTAATTAATAGTAGTACACCGTGACAAATATTCTTCCGGCAAGCAGTAGTGTCTTAGACATTACTGTACTCCGGTTAAAAGGGCACTGTAGGCTAGTGAAATTACTGGGAAAAAGAGATTTAGGAACCAATATCTAAATGTTGGCAACACGTAACGCCTACAAATGGTGCTGCAAGCGTTCATAGGCTACGGCAACCTCTTACCACCAGGTGGGCCGTATGGTTGCTTGCCAACTTAATAACATAAAAAAAATATTATCTGGTTTTGGTGGCTATTTGAGATCATCATCAGGAGTTTCACATAACTAAATGGTGCTTTTCTAGAGCAAACTAAAGAATTAAGTTACTTTAAAAAATATCGAAATCGCAATATGAGTACCAATAAAATTTGAAGAGTTCTCTTGATTTCTCCGACATCCCATCATCAGTATTAAATTTTAAACTATCGCGTTTCATATTCATTTTTATTAATACTTTTTGGGAATTAACGTATAAAATTAAATATCCCATCATCAGATCCCAGAAAGTTAACTTTTCAAACGACAAAAGAATTTTCAAAATCGGTCCAGCCGTTTCGCAGTAATCGAGTAACATAGGTACATAAAAAAAGAAATATATTGAGACTAATTGAGAACGTTCTCCTTTTTTTAAGTCGGCTAAAAGGCATAAAATTTTAAAAACATATTTAGAATTCAATAATGTAGATTTACCGCAATGACTAACGTTGAAATATATTACACCATATTATTATTTAACCGTGAACGATTAATCGTAACCAATTCAAATTTCAAATTAATATTAATTAAATAATTGATTTAGTGACTCGCATTTACAAACATTATGAAAACCATTTCGTATCCGATACGAGAAACAAATTATTTTGACGACGTTGTGGCGCAGCGGTAGCGAACCTGCCTTAAACGCCACAGGTCGCGGGTTCGATTCCCGCTCGGAGCATAATATGTTTGTATTGCCCATGCAAGCATATTTTCCGGTCTGGGTGTATTTGTCCTTGTCATTGTGTATGTTTCCGGACCCCCGACACAGGATATCAATATCCTAATGGGGGCCGTTGAGTGTGTAGCGTTTATTTATTTATTTATTAAATTCTCAACAAAATTGACACTATTTATTATGTCAAGTACTTTAAAAATTATATTTATACATAATTATTATGTCGCAGTCGGTCATGAAGGTATACGAATTGCCAAGCGCGCCAGTGCAACAGTATTCGGCTGCACTTCCGACCATCTTCCGACTGAGTCTTCACATCTACGCTAGACTCTCGAATCGGTTAAAAACACATTGGTTAATTGACAGCCCAACAGTGTAGATGCCTTGAAAGTTGAAACGTTTTCAGTATTCCTTACTACACGTCGAAGTTAGAAACAAAAGTTTTTTATAGGTATTTCCATTCTTTGTACGATTACTCACTGCACACCCACAAAATGTCTGTCGGTAGCTGTATTAGCCAATGACTAGGTGCATCTAAAATTCTACATACATTTATAAGGAAACTTAGACATCTTATAAAGAAGTATGTGGATCAAAGTAATGTTTAACGCACTAACGGTTGGACACAGATACGTCTCTGATAAAATACTGATACTTATCAAATAGGTATACTGGTATATCATCGTGTGACTAAGTCCTTTGTTTATGATCGGTGAAGTAATAAATTTTCTAACCAGCAATTTACGTCAAGGGCTTATTGAAAATAAATATGTGATTCATTACAGTTATATTTTTTGTATTACATTTTGTTAATGAGTAGCTTGACCTAGCGATCTTGTTTTCTACTCACGGATGCCAACGAACAGATTAACTAATATTTACTAGCCATCGGCATTGAGGTAACTGTACTTGATCTACTTTGGAAACGAGCTGCCAACTGTGGGAACAATGTTGCTAAGTCCCAGAACACAACAAAACAAAACACTTTGTTGTTTTAAATATCTGATTATAGAGTACCTTTGAATACAAAGGACGTCTATTTTAAATGTTTATTAAATATAAAAACAATTTGAAACTATAATAAAAGATAAATAAATAAACACTCTCAACGGCAAACGATAACTAAAATAAACGATAAAATATCAAATATTTTTAATTAATTAACTAAAGTGATAAGTAAAATGCATAAACATTGCATCACACCGTAGGTAATCCATTATATATTTCTCTGAATCTTATCAACTTATAATAAAGCGAGAATCAAACAAAATTGAAATTGAAAACATATTGAGTTAGGTGCGTTATTAGTGTTGCAATCTTTACCAAAAAGACGAAAAACGTGATCTGATAATACCATACAAGTTGAGTATTCGTGATTCAGTGAGTATCGTTATATAGGCATAAGCATGAGAAGTGCATAATTATAAAGCTTACTTATTGGCGTATATAGTATTCTCCTATGTTCGAGAACCGCTATTCACGCCCTACTGCATGATAAATACATCAAAGCCTTATAAGAGTTACCTGAAATCATACAGAGAGAATCTTTATCTCAACGCTCTCGAGTATACCAGGATATATTTACTTCTATACAAGTTAAAGTGTAGTATTTAAGTCCTCCATGGCGCATTAATTCGCAAGTATCAATATTTCCGACGCTACATCGTAGCTCGACCTATCGTTGACATATTGATGATACATATTGATCCTCTCATAACAAATACAATATACAATGCCGTAGAATTTTATTTGTTTACAATTTTATTAATATGAATGACAGAAATAGCGCTGAAACCTTGAAGACCATACGCCACACGAACGGTTGTATTTCGCGTAAAATTACGTTGTGCGTTGTTATTATAATATTATGAATGTAGGCCTCACTAAAAAGTAAACATGGGTAATTATGATTAAAAAATAAACAAACCTATAACTTTATGTATTTGTTTGTATACCTTTATTTACAAGAATATTTTTCGACATTTATCGGCGTTGGGACGTGACGACCCCATCGCCCCATGTTGCATAATCTCTGTCACAGCAGAGATTATTCCAACAGTGCAATCAGCTACACTGGTGCTAGGTCTTTTGTTGCAATATTCTACCGCCAAGCAGAAGTGTCGTAGGCATTACCGGTTTGAAGGGCACTGTAGGCTAGTGAAACTTCAGGGCAAAGGAGATTTAAGAACCAATATCTCGAGTTAACAACATGTGAGTAGCGCCTACTAATGGTGTTGCAAGCTGCGGCAACCGCTGACCATCAGGTGGGCCGTTTGCTTTCTTGCAAACATAGGAACATTAAAAAAAACAAAAAACCTATAAAATCTTCATCATAATAAATGCATTAGTGACCATATCCCATAAATCTCAGATTTCTTTCATGGTAGAAAATGCAAAGTTTTCTAAGAATAGCTGCACCCGACTTAATATCGGTTACACTAACGAAATTACTAATGGTTGCACCTATTTAACAGACCGACAAAATACGAAGCTTTTACAAAATACCCAGTTTCCCGCTGTGTTATCGTATAATCTAATGTTCAATCTCTCTCGGTCGGGTTTCCGTGACTGCCGACAGGTAGCTAGAATGTCCACGACGGTATTCCTGGGGACACCTGAGGAACGTTGGAAATTCCAACAACAAATAAACGCTCAACTCCCGCAATCCTTCCTTTGTGTCTTAATGCGACTTTTTTTTGTTTTTGTGTTTTTAAAATGGCTCGTCATGTAACTTAAATATGTGTTAATGGGAGCTACGTGCTATGAAACATGAATTCCATTCTTTTGTTGTCGTTCGAAATGGCGTCAAAATTTTATGACGTCACAGCTATAATTACTGATAAGTCTATTCATATCAGCATACATATATTATGCATATAATTGTGTATTGGATACTATACGGATTCTATAATGAATTATATGACGCAATAAAATAAATACTTTTGAAACAATTCACTTATTATATTCAATGAAAGATAATGAAAATATTGTGCAAAATAAACGTACATAACATCAGTTACGAGTGAACTTGAACAGAAATAGGTCTATGACTCAAATTTTATCTACGTTCTAATCCACTGGCCGACATAAATTATTACAATGGAAAAAATGCCTTACATTTCCCTATTATTAATATAAAAAATATTTTAGCAACATACCATAAATTGTGATTATATTTTATTTTATTATATTAATTTTTGACTATTTTTGAATATAAGATATATAGAGACAAACATGTAATGTAATACAAGAAAACCGAAAACCCTTGGGTCAAAATATTCTGGGTTCAGATTACCATAACTACATTTCATATCCTTGTTTTTTGACGACGTTGAGAAGAAGTGGTGGCGAACCTCTCTGAAGCAACACAGGTCCTGGTCCAGGTTTGTATCACACTTGGAATAGATGTTTATATTGACTATAAAGACAACATGTGTCCTGGACTGAGTGGGCTTGTGATTGTGTGTTTTCATATTACTACACCCGATAAGTAATCGCTACATACTCAACGGCTTCCATTAGCATAGAGATATCCAGAGTTGGGGGTTTGGAAACACATACAAGGACAAACACACCCTGACCGGAATATATGCCTGCATGTTCAATACAAACATCTACTCAGAGTCGGAATAGAACCCGCGACCTGTGACGTTTAAGGCAGGTTTGCTACCGCTGCGCCACAACTTCGTAAATACTGAAAGAAAACAAAAAAGAGCGCAATAATTCAAGAAAAAGATCAGATCATTGTTATATTTACTGGCATTTTAAATTGCAAATAATTATGTAGTAGTAATGTTAAGTAGATCTACACACATACGAATTATTATTACTATACTTTTAAAATTATATTAATATACAACTAATTCCTTTCTTTTGTTTTGTTACAGGTAATATGAGGACCAATTAGGTACTTGATACAAATAAAATATGGTGTGGTCAAACTTTGGAACGTATGTATATGGAGTTCGTATGACATACATGACATCATATATATATTAAATAATATGCTTATTCTAGCTGTCTCGGCAAACGTTTTTATACCATAAAAATTATCAAAGAAATCGAATGTTAGTATAATAAATAGCGAAAAGTTTTGCAAAAAAAAATTGCAAAAATTCTAAAATCGACATTAAAAAACGGAGGCTAGGAGTAGGATGGTGAAACATACAATACGTCCTTTTTACGTGTCTACCAAATATACAAAAAAAAAATTAAAATCGGTCGAGTTTCGGTAGAGTGCGACTACAAACATCAGGACACGAGATCATATTATTAAATGATAACGAGAGGATATTAAATAACAATCTAGAACGTATATATATAAGATTATTAAATATTACATATCAATCTAGAACGTAAATGTCGATGCATAGTTGTTACATTTAACACTTTTAAACTTATCATGACATTTAAAAGTCATAAGGAAATCTAAAATTAGACATACAAAAAAACTGCAGAAAAGGCGATAATTCGTTTTCATTGCTAAAGTTAAAGCATAATGTAACTTATAAATAGCTTCAATAAGGTCAACCTATACTGGCACTTACGTAGGGTCAGATGGGAATGCCAATCGCGACCTTAACCACGACGTCTAACATCTATTATTACGACATTATATCACATGAAAATTTTATCATCGTCACTACCGGCTGAAAGCGTTTGGGAATCCGTTCGAGGCTTTATAACGCTACAGACGTGAGGTTCCGTCCCGAAACCCATCCAATAGAAATGGTGTAGGGTTGCGCATCAAGGACAATTATTATAAAAAGGAAGTGCGACCCTTTTATTGGTATGACAACCTCTCGTGTCTCCCTTTTGACGCTCGATTAAACCCCTCCGAAAGAGTCATTTGCGGACGATTTAAATATAAGCGTTTAATAATTCTAAAATAATACTGCATGTATGGGTAATTTGATGATGCAAAAACATGTGCTCGCTTTGTATTAACCGAAGGTTTATTTTTAGTTTAACGACTACCATCATCGTACGGCCTATTTATCTATTTTCAGATTATTTATGATATAGCTAGTTTTTAGAAAAGAGATATTTTACACAAGTTTATTAATTACTTATTCATAGCAATACTAAATGCGCCCGTAGCTCCGCTCGCGTGTTGTACCGATTTTTGTTCGTAATTATTTTTCTAAAATAAGTTGCTTAAGTTACTCCTTATAACATCAGCTATCCACTGAAAAAAAAAGAAATAGATATTGTAAAACAAAAGACATAAAAACAATCAAAAAAACGTTTTCAAATTGGAACGGTAAAAAAAGTTGAGTCCCTATACTATAATCTCTTAAGGTTACCGGCCTCTAAAGGTATTGAATGGATGTCTCACACGTAACTCAATAGCAGTATAGAAAAAAAATGTATCGTATCAACCCTAAGCTCTATAGAGTGAATGCTCGATTGTTGGACCTCTTTGTGGGCCACAATGAGGAATAAAAACACATTCCGCTTTGTTCAGACGAGCTATTGCTCCGGTCTGACTCACCAGACATATCAATCCACAGCGTCGGTCTCGCTGTTTACATTAGATATGACTTTTTTGAAGAACACAATTGCTTAGATGCTTTTAGATATACTGGAATACAACAAATTTAAAGCAAAGGTTTGACCTCACTGATAACCTCATAATGTATACACATTAGTCAGTATGGACAAAAAATAGATCGAAATTATAATATAATGATGTACGGTGTACAATGTACATAATACAATGTCACTTCCATATGTTTGTTGCCTGCTACGCTCCTTGAGGTCGTAGGCTATTCTGTAGTTTATAACCTTGCTAATAAAATCGCTACCTAACACAAAAGAAATCGGTCTAGTAGATGAACACGTTCAAATGAAAAAACTCTTTAGTTATATTAACAAAAATAACTGTAAGTAGTACAAACTAAAAAGCTTTTCACTTGCGACCTTAATTACGCTTACGCTTATTAAGTTTAACATTGCTTGTAAATATAATTAAATATAAGTCATGTTACTTTAACTGAACATAAGCTATCAAAGTCACAATAACAAACAGTTAATAAAAATACATAGTCATAATTGATAGCCCATTACAAGCAAAGAATCGAAAAGACGAGATTTCGCAGTAACGGTCGTCCGCTAACCGTTAAAACTGGTTCGAGTTGTATTAAACCATTTGTACCTGATATTACGGACCCGAAGCGAGATTTGTCCGGCTTCCTCGTTTACAAATTGCAACTGCATTATACTTACTATACTTGATTATAGATTGATACCATCTGTTAGAATGTAATCCGATTTAAAATTACAATTTAGTTTTCTTTTTTCTTACAGAGCAAAACTATTTTTTATTCATCCGTAATACTAAATAGATCCAATAGACTCTAAGTAAAATGACTGTGACATACGGACGGACAGACAGACGGAAATGATGAAATTATAAGGGTTCCGTTTTTGCCATTTGGGTACGGAATATTAAAAAAGTTTTAATCAGTTATCATCTTACTGTAACCATTTTTTATTTTAAATTGCTATAATCTGGTTGTATATGAAAATTAATTGATAAAATACAAATGATATACATGTGTTTAAATGTACATAATTCAGAATTACAGACATACTATACCAGCAATTATTATAATATAAATTGTATTTTAGTGCTCGTTTAAAAGCCACTAAGCCGGTTTTAATCCGAAACTATTTTATGATGGCTCTTATCTAAAAAAATATAATCATCACTTTAATTAAATTTCATCAATTTTTTGGTACTTAGGTAATTAAAATAAAAATATATTTTTTATAAATCATTTCTTACAAATTTAGCACTATTTTCACAGAAACTTGCGACGATTTGATAATCAAAAAAATAATAGCCAGCACTATCTGTATAAATAAAGGATGTATATTAAATCTAAGCTAAGTTGTCCTTCTTCCAATTAAATATAATAATTAAAATTCCAATTTTACAGGATACTACAATTCCAATTTTAAGAGCCATTGATTGTGCAGCGTTTATTTATTACATTAAAAATTATTCGTATAAATAACCTTACTTGAAAATATTTTAAGTGTGCATTAAGTATACATAACCTTCATGCTTGCAAAAGATTAAAACACAAAAAATATTACCGATAAGACATAAAATATAATTAAAATATAAAAGTTGAGTATATAAAACAGTGACGATAAGGAAAATGAAATTAATCTTTTAACAAATTCTATTATACCTACTCTACTCGTATGAGCTATAACATTATTTATTCAAATTACTGATTAATTTTTAAGACAAGACGATTAAACACCGGATGTCGTCATTAATTATTTATAAATTTATATATAAATGTAATATTGTGTAAACCTTTGGAACGTTTTATTGCCGAGAGCCTTGATATTTACTTCCTTGACTTATTTGGTTACTCATTACATACCACATAGTACTAATAACCATAGTCTTATTTCATATTAATGTTAATTTATATTGATTAATGGCAAAGAATTTGTATCAGGGTTATTTTTAATATGGATAATATAATACATAAAGCCCAGGCTCAATATTAATTACTCGTTGTGCTCGCGGCTTTACTTATTTGAACCAAATTTCATAGGCAGTGCTTTTTTAAAAACGTTAAAACATGTCATCATCATGTATCAATAGGTCATACATTTTTCACGAAAATTTTTAGAAGTATAGACTTATAGAAAGTGTTAAAAATCCATTCTTATGGGCCACTAACGTACTCCAGCAGTTTAGCGAAGATACCTAACCTGTAGTAGACGTCCTATATTAAGGATGACGTCGAAAAACGCCCAAAGAAAGGCATTTTGTTTGCATACTCAATGCTTATCTTTTTTTTTTTAAAGAATATTAGCAATGCTTTTTCAAGGCATTGCTAATATTCCTATTGCCCCTCCAAATAAGCTCGAAGGTTGCGCTAGGAGTGGGTACGACA
The DNA here is from genome assembly GCA_023373885.1 of Hestina assimilis. Taxonomy (NCBI): domain Eukaryota; kingdom Metazoa; phylum Arthropoda; class Insecta; order Lepidoptera; family Nymphalidae; genus Hestina; species Hestina assimilis. The sequence goes on along the minus strand of CM041755.1, from coordinate 6,397,698 downwards.
ATAGCCCAAGGGGGTCAGGATCGAACCCTCGACTCTCGCGTTTACGGAGCGAAGTCGGCCCTACTACCCTTGAGCTATTGAGGCTTCATTAAGTTAAACATTTAAGAAAACGTGGCAAACAATAATTTTGAGGTTTAAGGTCAATTAATATATAGTTGAGAACGATAAACATAATTAATTAGCTTGCTTTAGTAGGTACCAAGGCTAATTTGTAAATTTAACACCGACAAAAAATATAATATAATACTCAACCCTAGTAGGTAATGTATTGTGGCTTTAATCTTGTCGAATTAATAATTCACAAGTAAAAATAAGACGTAGTTCTGAATTAAAAATAAAATCAGAAACATGGAACGAGTTCATTATCACACCGAAAGCTTATACGCGTAATAAATTTTGTCGTAATAGATAAAAGAGAGATAACGCGTGACCTTAACCGCACCGCTTAAGTATTTTATCAGTAAACAATAAACACGGCCGATAGTGATGCGCCGCGCTAAGTGAAATCGGCTTTCACTATCACAATAAGTGACAAGAGTGACAGTATGGCATGATTAACTTGACAAATAGTGGCAGAAGGCAGACTCTTGGTGTCAATGAGAATATTTTTGTTGTAAATGTTTTATACTTTAACGTTCCCGATAGACAACATTATTGAAAATTTAAAGAAAAATAGCTTACACCATCATAATATTATTGTTGTTACTAACAATTTTTTAAAAGACACATTTTAGTATTTTTTAAAATGATCCCTTGAATTTTAAATAACGTGTTAAGAGGAAACTTAATAATGCATTTAAATTAAGGCCGAATATGATTGAGGTACTTATTTAATTTTTAAGAATTTAATTGGCACTTAAAGGAGATTAAGGTTCATAACAAATAATTAATTAGTACGATGCTACTCTAAATTTATATCGCAGCCAATTAAGTAAAAAACTTGATGATATTTTTAGCGCAGTATATAAAGAGAACACTATTTCGCAATTAGCGGTCAAATTATGAAATAACGTTGCGGGGGTCCGAACGATGAACAATTACGTCACAACAATCATAATTTATTGACAATCGACCGCCTTACAACCCGGCCCTGCCTTTCCCGGACCCTTTTACACCCGAATAAAAACCAACAGGCTCGTCTCGACACAAAACATTATCAAAGAACACGGCACTGTGCGGAAGATTGCCGTTATTATCTTAATAAAGCGATGGCACTGCATTGTCGTCTCTTTTTCCCACATGGGATCTAGATATATTGATAATAAAGGATAGCAACATGTCGCTACGATAAAAGCAAAAGGTGACGTGACGTAGACAGGATGCTCGAGCGCAGCTGGCTGGAACTTTTGTTTTTTCTTAAAAAAAGATTGGTTTCGCGCGGCTTAGCTCGGAACGACCCGTGCTTGTTTCCGTAATGGGGAACGGAAAATGTTAATGAGCGTTCGACAATACGTGTTGAATTATGTGCTCGCACCGACTCAAGACTGTAATTTAAAAGAATTATGGTTTCGATTGCCGGCACTTAATTGTTTTAAGCGTCAGTTATACATAAGAACACGAGTAATTATTAAAGTAAATTTGGGAAGACAGTCATTAAACCGCTATTGTATTTTGTTTTGTTTCGTCAGCCGATACCGCGTTTAAGTAATCGAACAGCTATTTACACTTCGCCTCACGTGCACATTTGTTCAAAAGAATATACCAAATGTCTTACCGATTAAAATTTAAAAGATTTAACACAATGAGTGCATAAATATATGTATATGATAATATTAATTTAACAGAGTAACTGCCATAACGTTGCCCTTGGGATCAAATCTAATGGAGCTAGTTTAAAAGGCAATTAAATTCAATCAAGCAAGCATCCCTAGTTTTCTCGAGTGCAATGTCAGATAATGAAAACATTAACGGTCTTGTGCAGCGATTCCTAAAGTTCCGGTCGCGAAGCACCCGGGGAATTTTATTTTCTAGAACCTTAAACATGAAAGGTACGAGTTCTAAAATAAATAATAAATAAAGAATTAATAAACGTTGTACACTCAACGGCCCCCATTAGGATAGTAATATCCTGTGTCGGGGGTCCGGAAACATTCACAATGACAATAACAAATACACCCAGACCGGAAAATATGGACAATACAAACATATTATGCTCCGAGCGGGAATCGAACCTGCGACCTGTGGCGTTTAAGGCAAGTTCGCTACCGCTGCGCCACAACGTCGTCGAAATGTATTAAAATACATAAATTAAAATACATCTGTTAATAGGTGTATAAAAGTAATATGTATAGTTCTGAAAAATGAACCTACTTCTTCTCTTCTTCTTCAACATTCTTAAAGTATTTAGTAGGCAAGATAAACCTATGACTTCAATGACCAAAATTGAACATTCGCGGAAACTGTCACCACAGTTTCACGAAATCTACTTTGAGGGCCACTGGTCTACCATGTCGTGTGTCTAAGAACAGGCGGCATGAAATTCCATTTAGTAACAAAATATATAGTATAAATGATTAATCCTTTATTTATTTATGAAATAGAAAAATGGAAAAATAATTTAAAAAAAGTTGTGACTTTTTAAGTCTATTGAATACTTATTTCCCTTGTTTTTAAACAATTGTCCTTATATTTATCAATTAAAAAATATACATAACTATTATGAGTAGTGAGATTTACAATACTTGGAGGAATATTCAATAAGTACCTATAAATGTTTGCATTGCGGCTTCAACCGCTCGCTCCTTCGATTAAGTCAATATCATTGACTATATACAATAGATACTGTGTAAAGTATAAATAAAATCGTTAATATAATAAATGAAATTTACGATTGAAGAAACAGAGTAAATATACACATTTTTGCTTTTTGGTGCCAACTTGACATTGCCGGTCGCATAGATGCATCCATGTAATTCTATTTAAGAAGTTAATTAATCAATCTATATATATGAAAGAAGTAAACCTGACTTAGACCCTTGTAACTAAAAAGCTAAATTATTTCACAGATGTTTTTTGAAAAATAAATGAGCACTAAGAAAGGAATTTTTCCAAATTGAAAAAAGGGGGAAATTTTGTTTTTTTTTTTGTTCAAAATTTTGTTTTTTCAGCGAACAATTAAAGGCAAAGAAGTAAATTACATTTAACCTGTTCTAAAATTCCACACCTGAAGGGATGAAAGGGGGCCTTCAAAGTTTGTATTGAAATCGTTGGCATAAGCTAGTAAATAATATAAATACTATACGTTAAGTAACAACAACTCACCATAACTGAATAAATAACGCTCTGAAATATCCATAAAAGTTGCGATCAAAAGGCACAACGTTATAAATCAAACACGAAACATCTTTAGTCCCTAGATATCTAAACTTGCATTAGTAACCATGTTGTTGTAAAATTTCCATATCGTAAAACCGTTTTACATTTCAAGAAGACGTCCCGTAAATATTTTCTGTTGTATCCATTTCTATCGCAAAGGTTATGAAGCACTGACAGCGCTATGATTTGCAGTTTGAAGTAAACTTATTGACCTAGTTTTCTTTTGATAAGTACAAATATATAACTTTAAAAATAAGTACAAATATAACACAAGAGTCTGCATTATGTTAAAGTGTATTTATACTTATTCATTGACTAAATTCTTTTCTTTTTCCCCTTTTTGACATAACAATTATATTTTGGCTAAAAAAGGAAGATAATCAGACTTTAAAATATTATGTAATTAAAATCTTGGACATTTGAATTTATCAAGTTGCTAAGAAATTTCCAGACGAGCATTCGACTAGTCTTTGTTAGCATCTTTAATATAAACGGAAAATATTAAGACGCAGACTTTTTTCTCACAATAATGAGCTACAAGTCGTCGGTACGATCCTTTCAAAAGTGTTCCTTTGCACTATTTATTGATAAAAACATCAAGAAGATATTTCTTCGCATTAACTTTACTTAATTAATTCAAAAGACTTTGTTAAAAGAAAAGTATTTTTGGTTTCAAGATCTTTAGATTTCCCATCAATTCTGCGTATCGGTGAAATTCGTCCGGTAGAGTCCATATATTCAAAAAAACACCATTAACCTTTTAAGTCGCGGCTATACTCTTTAGTTTAAAGGAGCTACGCATATCGAATAAAATAAAAGGACCATTCAAAGCATTTATCGAATTATAATGTAATTGTTGTGGATTCCTCCGTCAACGTCGATTGACTTTGAAGAATTCCTCACATTCTAACATACTCTTATGTACTCTAAATTGCGGTTTAGTTAGCTCAGGAATCTTAAAACCGTCATTGACTTTTACAAACTAATTGGAATTATGCAAATCCTATAACTATAAGCATTTCACGCCAAGGGTACATTATTTTGGTATTCTTTAAAGAATAAACTATTTTTAGGAATCAGAAGTGAGTAGACTTTTTAAAAGTAACAATCTTAATAATTCTTAATAATTACTGGCCTTTCTAGCAGATAACTAGTAAATAACAATAATCAATTAATAAAATAGCTCACGACCCAACTGAGTATATGGCTCAGTCTGGCATTTTTGTTTTTCCCGCCAATTGCATGAGAACTATCATCCCCTTATAAAAAATAAAAAAGGCAAAGGAATAAATTAAGAGGCTTATTTCTTATACTGTATTTAGAAATTGCTGACGACAACAAGTCTAGCGTAAAATACGAAGTGACTATAAAAAGGCATATAAGGTCGTATTTTCAATAGCAGCTCTATCGTCTAGCACTAAGACAAATCTTATTTATTCACCGTGTGCTACAGAATATAAATGCATAATGACATTCTATATAATAAATAATAATAAATAAACGCCACTCAACGGCCCCCATTAGGATAGTCATATCGTGTGTCGGGGGTCCGGAAACATACACATCGACCAGGAGAAAGACACCCAGACCGAAACACATGCCTGTATGGTCAATGCAATCATCTACTTCGAGCGGGAAAAAAATTAGCGAATTGCAAAATTGTAATTTAAGTACGTTTTCGAAGCATATTGTATGCTTCGAAAAGTTTGATACAGTTATTAAAAAGTAACAATTGTCTAAACTTGCTACAGTATCAATATATAAGAGTTGTTACTGTTTCAACGACTGGTATAATTAATCTAATTGCAATATTGCTATCCAAACAGATGTGGCCAATGGTGCTGGATGTGTTATGAATAGAAATTCAAAGCAATTTTCTTCTTCCCATCATTATTCCCGGTATTTACTCATATCCTGATTTGACGGGTTACTAGTCAGCGATTGCCATCTGACCTCCGCAACCAAAAAGGCGAACCAGTAATTCATTGAACAAGAGGATATTACCTATAAATATAATAATAATAATAAACGCTACACACTCAACGGCCCCCATTAGGATAGTGGTATCCTGTGTCGGGGGTCCGGAAACATTCACAATGACAAGGACAAATACACCCAGACCGGAAAATATGCTTGCGTGGACAATACAAACATATTATGCTCCGAGCGGGAATCGAACCCGCGACCTGTGGCGTTTAAGGCAGGTTCGCTACCGCTGCGCCACAACGTCGTCGAAGAGTTAACGAGTTATCAAGAGTTAACGAATATTATCAGATGTTATGATAACAACCGCACCGACTGCTTAACGTGCTCTCCGAGACACGGTGGCTCACACAAGGATAAACGCCCAAATCGAAACAGATATTTACAACAAGCGTCTGCTCCGAGGGGGAATTGAACCCGTGACCGTCGAGGCTCAAAGCAGACTCACTATCAAGCACCAGCACGCCACAACGGTTGTGCTGTAACTAATCTATTTGCATTATTGAATTCTTAGGAACGTATAATTGCTATCCAAACAGATGTGGCCAACTGTTGTTACTATTCAAAGCTGTGTTATGGTTTATTTGTTAAGCGGTCATAATAACGGTATTATTCCTTATTTTTAAAATTAAATTTAACACTTGTTTCATGGTGCAATAATTTCAATATATGTATCACTCCTTAGTCTCCTTATCCTCAATAGCTCAACGGTAGAAGGGCCTGACCGGGTCTGACCCCCTTGGGCTATTGTCGTACCCACTCCTAGCGCAATCTTAGAACTTATTTGGAGGGGAAATAGGAATATCAGTAATGCATTGAAAAAGCATTGCTAATAGTCTTGAAAAAAAAATAATAGGCATTCCCTTAGTCAGTGTTTTGAGTATTAAAATTTAATACGCACAAGTTCTATCAAGATTTCCGGTTGACAGCGCACCTCATCGCTCGCTAAATAAGTGAATTCCATTATAATTATATAAATTAATGTCTAATTTATATCCCACTTCGGCAGATTGCTTTTAATTAGGGTGCCTCCGAGCGTGAAACCCTTATTTATAGAATAGGATATTCATTATTTACTTTTTTTTTTATTATTCGTTATTATTGATTATATCACTGGATTTATAAAGTAAAATGTCAATCCCAAGTGAATGAATATATGTCTGTTCGTATATGCAAATAGAGTAAAAAATTTCGAGTAAAGAAAGGCCAAATATTAAAATAGAAACATGAAATTTTCGAAGCCGCTTTAACTCCTAAAAAATGTAGTGTATCGCGTGATACAATCTTATCCAATAACTGACTGGCTCGCTCTTAGGATTGCATAGGTCATATGGTAATCGCTTTGTCTAAAACCTAGTAACCAGTTAAACCAACGGTAGAAGGGCCGACTTCGCTCCGTAAACGCGAGAGTCGAGGGTTCGATCCTGAGCCCCTTGGGTTATTGTCGTACCCACTCCTAGCGCAAGCTTCGAGCTTATTTGGAAGGGCAATAGGAATATTATTAATGCCTTTCTAATATTCTTAAAAAAACGGAATAATAATAATATAAAGAAGACCCTAGTTAAATACCGAGTATAATGCTAAGAAGAAGAAGATGAAACGCGACTGATACCAGCTCCTATAGTTTATCATGTAAGTGTATGTATATATGACGAATAAAGTCCTTGTTGAATGGACAGGAATTACTAGTAATTGCTTCGACTCGTGAAAGACGAATATGCAAAGTTTGATGTCACGCTTTATTTAATGGAGAGATGTTACAACAACAGAAATATTTAGTTATTAATAAAATGATTTCGTTAGACATTAAAAATATTTCATGTAAATATACCATAGAAACTTTCAAAACAAACACCACTTCTTGCATTTTATCATCAAACTTTACACAAAGTTTATGAATTTCAAAAAACTTTCTATAGGCAACTGCCTCAAATCGATGTTGTTTGTTAATTTTTCTTTTAAACTACTTATAAACAATAATCAGTGAATAAAAATCTTCTCGAAATAATATCACAATCTTAAATTGATAAGATAAAATAATAATCATCAAATGAGATTAAATTTACAATTTTCGGTTTCTCAATTTTATTACCGTATTTAAAGTCAAGTAACGAATACTTATTAATATAAAAGTTTCAAGTTACTAAAATTTCTGATTACATTTTATAATAAGTACACAAAAAGTTTCGTATACAATTCATATTACTTAATTATTAAGTTAAATAATTAGTTTTATACATATTATATATGTAATAATAATTTATTTCTGACTTTAAATATTTGTCTAAACTAAGTACAGTTAAAGTTAGTTACAGTGCGCAGGCGCAAACCCAAGCGAAAGCTCGCGCTGCATGAAACCTTAGTAACGACACGGACAAGTGTAAATTGGCTACATGCATGTTTTCGTATTGCATTGCATTAAAATGCACAGAAACGAGCTTACGGTCACACGGTTAGGCGCGCCTAATGAGAAAGTTATCGAGCGTTTATTGCGTAGTTCAGCGGGAAGCTTCGCCGCGTCGCCAGAGGCGCTCCACCGCAGGTGTGCCGCGCCCCGCGCGCTCGCCTATCCCCACGGCCCCCTCTCCTCGGCGCTACGACGCAGCTTTCTTTGGTACGCCGCTTCACGTCAGTTGACTGTCAACCGCGGAGGCGGGCGGCCGCATTACGCACGCTGCAGTTAAGCGCCGCTCCAACTGTAAACACGACGCAATATCTGCGCACCGCTTCCGTTCGCGAAATAACCTCAATCCAGCGCTCCTGTCAGTGTCGTGTTGTGCCAAAACAGTGGATCTAGACGAGTGCGAACAAACTTCCTATATATGTAAATAATTGTCACCTATAGTGTAGTGCCGGCGAGCGTTGATCAGATCGTGCAAAGAAATTGTGGATTGTCGTATTGTGCGAACTGCGAAACGGGTTCCGTCCGGCTATCTTTAAAGCTACCGAATCTACATGTCAGCTACTGATTGCCGGCCGGCTTTCATTCTCTCTACGAGAGCCATCGGACCTATGAATTACGCTAATTGGCGACAAATATTAATAGTGCTTTACGAGTCGCAAACGCATATACGGAATATTAACAAATCATATTATTAGGTAAACCACAATACTAAAATAATTGACATAGTATAAACTAGCTGCATGTAGAATATAGTTAAAAAGTTAAAGCAAACATACAACTTAATATGTAATAGTCGATAAAGTTTTAACTCTATAGAACTTTGATATTGCTGGTATGCTAATAAATGTAATATTTCCGAGTAAGCTAACTATGTACGGCATTTAACGTCCTAAAATTTAATAATAACCAAAGCCTAATATCTGTACGGTGAGCTGGCGAGCTGAGCTTGTCAACGCTATCAATTAATGCCATCGAGGTGTCCCAGTTAAAACAAACTCACCAAGCTGTTCTGACGGAGAGGAAAACTTATTATGAAGTTATAAATAACATTTATACTTCAGAGGAATGGAAAATAAAGAAAAAATCTCTTTAACTTATAACCACCAATCAAAACATTGAAATATTAGGTAGGTAGGTACATCACTAAACTATCATTGGCAGTATAATTAAGTCCATTTGCTCTTAAATACGTTGTCTAAAATAACTTTAAAACTATTTATACGTACCTACTTTTAACAAAAAAAAATGAATGTCTCAATTTGAACAAACGTGTTAAAGTTTGGTTTTGCGTACATTTTTGAATATATTTACAAATAAAGTATTTAAAATATCATTTATTTGTATCTTTCTATGTATATAGTCTTAGTCTAAAAATAGAAAAAAAAAGTTTATAGGTGCTTTCTTGCAGGCTTAGTTTCATAATGGTTGGACAAATTAAATGCATCTACTATTTTTCAGTTATTTAAAACAAAGCTTGAAGTGGGGCTCATTTTAGTTTGACAGATAAAAAATTGTCAATTTTTAAAGCGCCACAGATAAACCGTTTTAATTTGTTCGTACGATCAACGTTGTACGTATTACAAGTTTCATTGACACTTTGACCTTTAGTCTATGTATATGCATTGTTTCAACCCTAGCTTTAATTATTTATATGTATAACTACAACTTCATAAACTTCGAGCTTAAATAACTTTGCTTTTAGTTTAGCGTTTTATGATAATTTCTAAATATAGTATAATAATAATGAAATAATGATTCGTAAAATACTATAATTATAACTGAACACTTGCCTTCATAGACTACACTGCAGTAATACAGTATCATTATTTATTTATTTAAGATAACCAACAAAACGTACACCAAAAAAATACAAATACACATTTATGATAGATTAGAGCTAAGTGTTGTCTTACTTATAGGTTGCCACGACATGCTTATAATGAAGAATTATTTTACAAAAAAATATATATAAATCAAAATAAATTAAAACACGTACAAATAAAACTAAAAATAAAAAGCAAAACAATGCTTCTAAATATCAAACATTGTGTACACATAAAGAAAAAATTAATTATGAGCCTAAAAAAGATAAACAATTATCTTATTTATTGGTAATAAATAATATTAAATGTACTACAATATAATTAATTTAAAATTCACTATACAATTCTCATTTCAAAAGTTTATCAAAACGTTTAAAAGACTCTATTTTCCTCTCAAATGAAATAACTCCTAGGTATACACATTAAGATTTTTAAAAACTTTAACACCAAAACATCAATTGTCCGGAATTACTTAAAACAAAACATTATCTCCATATAAATTATATTTGTAATCTGAAATTTAGATATGCTATAAATAAACAAGGATTTAACACGACTGTTTAAATCGTTTCATAAAGAATGAACCGGCGGAGTGAAAGGCACTTTCTCTAGCCCTCCGGCCCTAAGAACGATAACTCTATTGCAGATATTTACACCGCACTACTAGTCATGGATATCACTTACACAGATTTGAAGATAAGCTAAATGAAAGGAAACTGAATTCACAGTACCTAAATGCTATATAGATAAAGAGTTTGTTAACTGTTTTATTACGAAATAATCGCCCACGAATACGATTTCAAAAGTAAAAAGAATGTATTTAGTTTAATAGTTTTGTGCCAGTCAATTATTATCGACATAGGTACTATAAACTAATAATAATAATTAAACTACTTAAAAACAGTGATAACTCGTTTCAAACTTCAGAAGCTGAAACAAGCAAAATAATCACGGCTAATAAGATGTCATCACTTGAAGATCCATTATTTTCCACGAAAAACCTTCATGACGCTCGACCTTTTCAAATAAAAATAGAATCATATCCTAAACATTTGAGATATGAGGGAGTAGGGCGAAAAACAAAAAAAAACACTATTTTTCTTTACTTTGTTTGAAAATACATAATTCCGTCAATAACGTTTGCTTCATTCATTTCGTTTTGATTGATACACGAATCCACAGGTGGTTATTAATTACAGAACCGTTAATATTTACTCAATTTCATGTTTTACGCGTGTTAAATTCAGCCATAATATTTATAATGCGAATTTAAAATATATTTGTTTGATATGGAACATAATAATTTAATAGGAAATTGCGATGATGATCTTAAATCATTTGTTAAAATTAACCTGATTACCATGGTCCGTTAGACGCTCAAGACTTTTTGCTATCTCCTTTCTACCTCGCCGACATATGTAGGTCGAAGTAAATCGCATTGTTCATCTCTGATTTATGAGTTGCTTTATGTCTTATTCTTGTTAGTCGCCAAATCTTTCAAGCTTTCTATATCTGTGTTACATAGATTTCACATAAATTAGATTAATGTTCGCAAATTAATAAACAGATCACGATTAGTTTGATACTCGTGAAATTAATTGATTTGATATTTCGCACAACTTAAAGCGTACGTGAACTTAAAGCTAAATTACGATCGAGCGAGCACCTAAGTGAGGTTTACGCAAGGTTTGCTTATGTAAGCAATATCTGATTATTGTGCAACCGACTTGTGCTTTCGTTAACCGGGCTTATGATGCACTGATTACCAATATATTTTATTATGTCATATTTTTTTTTAAATAACACCTTTTTTTTTTAATTATTTTATGTTTTTTGTGTACTTAAATGAAGATAAGTAAAAATCATTTTTTAAATTATCTCAACTTTCATTATTTTCAATAATACGATAAAAACAGTAACATTCAACGAATCCGACTATCGCGCTGTCACGATATGGTAATCGATACAGATAATTCAAAATAGCGATAAAGCATTTCGAATTAATAGGTTTTTTCGCTTCATAATACACGTGCTATTAATATTTATTTGTGATTATAAATCTCGCATTCGTCGCGTTGCAATCCGTATAAAAACTCGATGAATTAATATATATAAATACTAGCTTTGCTGGCGGCTCCACTTGCTATATGTAGTTTTTAGTTGTAACGAAACGACCAATCACTTATATGTTAATCTAGGTGATTAGCTATGTGTGTAACAAATCTGTCTAGTAGTTTTTGTGTGAAAGAGTAAAAAACATCCATCCCTCCAAACAAACTTTCACATTTATAATATTAGTATAGAGTATAGATTGGTTCTGATCGTTTTAATAATAGATTATCAAAGAGTATGTTATAATGGGATTAATATCTAGTAAATGTAGCTCCGGCTCTAGTCTCTGTCTAGAACGAATCCAACACAAATTGGGCTAAAGCCAACTTCGATTGGTAACTGCATTGATGGGTGCCACTGCCTTTTCTAACGATTGATAACATCTGCCTTACCATGTTCGAATTCAAGTTAAAATTTTAATACAAGCCTGACCCGTAATCCTTAAACAGGAACAATTATTATTGTTAACATTCATTCAAATTATTAAAACTTACTGCCCTTCTAGGAATTGCATTTATTCAAAATATGCATTCAGTATTAAACTTTTAAAAAATTGCCGCTATCATATAGACATAATTAATTATTGACTGTGAATACATTATAATTTTCCTCTTGTACTTTTACTGAAGGTCAGCCAAAAGACGTTGCCAAAATAATTGCATTCACCTAAATATTATCTAACAAACCTAGCCTGTATGTTAAAAATGAACTAAACGCTAGTAAGTATTTGATGAATTCAATTTAACGCTTGTTAATATCCGTATATCGAATTATGCGAATTTAGAACTATAACTTGAATGAACAAATTTCGCATCGTTTTGCACGAGGTTTTGATTTATAGTTCAAGCCGTCCTTTATTAGTCATAATTAAGAACCTGATTAATTACGAAACGTTTATTTACGATACGCTCTTTGAATACTGATGTGTGTTTAACAAATAATTATGTTGAATTAGCCTTGGTCGTGTCAAGTTGTAGGGCAGGTAGACAGGGCGGAGCTTAAAGAGGTGAGGGGTCCGGGGTCTTCCGTCGAATCTAACAGCTGTCATAGCAGCTGCCTGGTTTGATCGCACGTGCGGCTACACCTATTATTAAGTTTTTTTTTTTAATTTGGGAAGTGTTACGGAAGACGTGAATAAGAAATTGTAGCGCACCTTTTTGACTAACGAATTTTTGTCGATTCTCAAGACATTATTTGTATTACTTACACCTTTTGAGGATTAAATAAATTGTATAGACTCAAATAAAATATCACGCCAAATCTAACTGTTTTATCATAACATATATTACTGGTATTGAATTCGGTGTTGTATAATAATGAAATATTAGTTTCATTGCGACGATCCGAAGTTTCCAGCTGTACACGTGACGGTTGTTTATGTGCCAATTCAAGGTCAATGCATATTGCGACGTTCAATGCACATAAACGCTGGCTAATAGGAAATACGATTTTTTTACACTTACGTCATCACTTAAATATTATTTCCTCCTCATCAAATCGAGTCTGAATATAAAACATATGTAGAAACAGCAACATTGCCTCACACATTGCTAATCTAATATATATTTAGCCTTTAAAATGACTTTGATAATAAAGTTATGATAATAAAAATAAGATTAACCTTAACGTGATTATCAAGCAATAATTTAACATCTTACAACTGCAAACTTACGTTTCTAGTAGAACTGTGGTGGAACTAATAACGTAGATATAAATATAAAATTTCGTGTGATTATTATCAAAAACAAGACGTCAACGAGATAGTGTAAACACGGGATACTTAAATGAAGTATTTAATAATTTAAAAAAACTATATTGGTACTTAGGAGTATTACATAATTTGGAAATATTTTCCGAACTATAAAGGTAACAATAGCGCATCGCTTAATATGAAAATCGCACAACAGTATTGCACCTTCTGACCCGGTAAAGCCGCATTGCAGCTCGCTGGCACTACACTAACCCATACGATTTGGTTTACGATCTCACATGCATAATCGTTTATCTCTTAATAAACACATTAATTTTTATGCGGCTTTGAAATAGCTATCTCGGGAGAAATCATATCAGCCTAGCACATCGTATACTTTGCATGATGCAATCGATTACAAGAACGAATTATTATGGATTCAGTTCACGTCGTGACATGCCATTTGTTGATGTTAAAGGTCAATCTGTCACAAATAGATATATTATATTCTTCTATCGGTGCATTTTTATATCGCCGAAGTGAAATAAGAATAAAGTTTTACGCGACCCAAATTAGTTCGAATGTAAATTAAATTAACCTTCAACTTTAACATTTTAGCTAATTGGATGTCTGTTTTAAGTAAGATAAGCGGTTTGCATTTGGTAAACGCAAATAGTGCCTTGAAATACGTGTGTCATGGAAACGTAACTGATTGTAGACGCCGCCGAACACTGCTGTGATAACTTCTGTGATGTGCGAGTCAGCATACGGATATTTTTATATGTGATTTACCAGTGCCCAGTACAAACCGAGTACAAAAAAAACGGATCAAAATTATATTTATATTTACATTGGAACAATGAAGGAGGAGTGTAAATTGTGTAGTGTGAACGGATGGTGTGGATCGCAGGGAACTACAGATTTTTCTATTAATTCGCTCATGAGGCCTGCAGTACAGCATCCCGGGCAAATGGAGCCCCGACACGACGCCGTGCTCCTCTCCGCCTACCTGTTCAAACTAGGTGACTATCCATTGTATACGCTTCACGATAACTACTCCAACGTCGGTGAGTATCGTGCACTTAGCCTTACAATTCGCACCTTTATTAAAAACTAACACGTAACTTGTAGAGCGAACGTTTTAAGAATATTGTTTTCATACTAATTCATACTCACTGTTTGTTGGTGTAGGGGAGACGTAATTGCTTGTTTTAATTGCCCTTGTTTTTCAGGTAATAGAGTAGCTTTAACACGGTCGTTAATTACGTCCGATTAAATGTTTAAATTTCGTACAACACATTACATAATAAGTATTACAAATGCATAAGTGTGAATGGAAGTTTGGATATTAATCGTAGAATCACGCAGTAGCTTTATGACTTGAAATTTATTACTACGTAAGAATAATATAGTGTAGTCCACAACTAGAGATCAAGCAGGAAACAGTAGCTGCAACCGCAAAAACAATTCTGGTATTTAAAAAATCATTAAATAATTGTACCAACTATACGGGTTTTATAGTTACACTTTTCTGTTATTTTATTCTGCAATAATATACAAAACAAACTTTGAAATAATCGTTATTTAATGTAAATATTGCATAAATTGATACATACCACTACGATGACGTATCCACAATAACGAAATGAATGTATTCATTAATCACATCAAAGGTGGCCAATATAATTTTCATTGTGTCGACAGTCAATTACAAATGTGTTAAATTAACATTATGGAGCTATAAAATAAAGCATGTTAATTTAATAACTAAACAGGATGCTAAATATAACGAGACGTGTCACATTGGCCTCGGGTAGATCCGCGACTAAATCCGGACTTAGCACTTCGTTCATGCTCTTGAGACAGCCGACAATTTCCTAACTATACTTTAGAGTACTTTTTTGCGTTGCTTCGTTGTTTTAAAGAAAGATGATGTAAACGAAATTAATGAAAATAACCTTTTTTAATTTATAAATATTAAAAATAATTAGATTGATTAGTAAATTTGTCGTTATAAAGCACATAGCTATTGTAGATATGCTCCGAAACACAGAGCTGATGTTATTATCGTGGATAGGTGATTGAAGAGTTTTATGATCTACCTCTGGTATCCTGAAGACTGATTGGGCTTTCATTAACGAGAAAATAAAACGGCAGAGATAGTAGATTCTGTCTATGAACAATGAAAATTCGTTTTCGTTCTCTGCCTTTGTGACAGCTAACCAGTTATAAATGTTTGGACAGCAATTCATATCTAGAACCTCAAACAAGGGTTGCCAAAAAGATAAATAAATTTCCCTAAAGATGTATCAACTGAATCATATCATATTAAAACTCTTATTCGAAAATCAGTATTTTCCAAAAATATCATTAATTTTTAATGAGTATTAAACTTTATTTTATTATAACACGAATTTGACTTTAAACATAATAATTGACCTTAGAACATTTAGCTCGTAAGGTTTTAACCTTATTATGGTTATAATTTAGGGGTAGATCCCACTAAATTATGGGGATAAACCCTCATGACCCTCAATTTGCCAGCCCTACTGACATAACTGTTAATTTACTAGTTACTCCTCTAATCAACTATAAGCTATAAGCCTAATTAGTTGGTACAATACCGTAATGTTGATTAATGTTATTTTCCGTGTTTCGATTGTAAGTTAGATTAACCTAACCTTGAAAAATAAAGTATTACAAATGGATACTTTGATTTTAAAACAATAAGTTTTAAAGACTAATGACAATATTTCCATGCTTCGTTTTTGTATTAGAATTAAAATAATATTTTGCTTCTTTCATTGTAGATGCTTCTGTTTGAGATGCGTATGTTTTATCTACGTTTGCGAAATTCTCGAAAACGGACTTTTTTAACTGTATTCCGTTGAAGTTAATCCCCAGGTGATGATCCCCTGTGATTCTAAACGCAGACATATGAGATGATAATCCATTTCGTCAAAAGTTTAAGAAGAACTCATTGATCGTGAGTGAATGATTTATGTGATATTATGTCGCTGACTGTTGAAAATCATTGTTTGTTTTTAGAACAGACAAAATAAATCGTATTTCATCAAATAATATGTAAAAATAAATAATCCTAGTAAATTATACTTATTAATCAAAAATAATGCACCTTAAAATCAACAGACAATAACGATCGAGTCTTAAATATTAATAGATCTGTTAAATGTGTTCGTTAGCCAAAGACTTCACAAATTGAAGTTTGACCTTTATAAACTGGTAAAGGCAAACCTAATAATCAGTTTTATCACACCAATTGAAAGCTTAGAAAAGCGAGAAAAAAAAATAACATCTTTGGCAGTGGAGTTATTAATTCAGCTATGTATTTAAGAAATACATATACATGTTTCCGACTTGAAATTGGGGAGGCGATGGTGATTCATTTCACAATAGTACGATATTGACCTTATGTTCAAGCTCGCTCCAAATTCTTTGATGAGGTCATAAAATTTATAAAAGACCAATGCGAAAGCCAGAATATTCCATGCAACAAGAAAAGAAGCATCTTCAATCAAAATCGATACAAAAATGTAGATAAAACGTATAAAAACTTGAGGCAAATTCAACAAAATTTTTCCCAAGAACTTGTGGTAAACTCGCAAAAAAAATTTTAGTGAATTCAACATTCCTTTTTTTAAGGGTAAATAATATTCTGTACCTACAATCATTGATGTACTTCGGTTTACAACTCACGGCCTTAAAATTCCAAAATTACATAACTTACAAAAACACAAATAATATTTGAAAAAGAATATCAAAACAAAATAGAGAACTTATAATTTTCATACTACCAGATAACCGTAAAAACCGTTCTTAAAGATATTTTTTTAATAAAAATAATATTCTGCCGTATAAAGTTTCGATAAAATATATATGAGTTGTAAAGAGTAAACAGTTTTAATAGAATTCAAGTAAATAACGTTTCACAATAGATGATTTTTTCATAGCCAAAATACCCATTTTCCTGTTTTGATAAGATTCGATGAGTCATCTGTCCTCTGGGTAGTCCCGTGACGCGGCCGTGCTAACATTTGACTTAATCTCGAATCAAAACGAAGCGTAACGTTTTAGACTTTTAGTTTAGTCCTGGTCTCAGAGAGTACGCTACATTTTATGTGAAATATTAAAAAATAGTGGCGAATACAGTGTTGATATATATGTATGTTCTTGAAACCAAAATTATTATTTTGTGATAGTGGAAATCTTATAAATGTTTGATTTAAAAAAAATATCAAAGCCAAACTTACAGTGATTTTGTGAATTTTCATCGTGATTTCATCATTAATTTTCATTGTACTATATCGACAAAAGTCGTTTTATATTTATCAGGAATATGCGTTAATGTGTGTTTTGCAATTGTTAAATTGAACTGCTTACATTAATTAGCGTCAAAAGGTAATTTGAATAACATTAAACTTATTAATCTATACATTAGATAGTCGTATAAAATTTAAAGTGCTAACATAGAAAGGGTGTATAACTAATTACATATTTGGATATCATATCAAAAGTCATAAATCATATTTTGACGGGTTTGTCGGGGGAACACATGCACCTTGAGTGCGTTTCCTTTTGATATCAAGTTGATATCCTGTTGCGTCATCACTTTATGATTTTTTTTACCTTAATCATGACAATTGAATAGTATATTTATTCTTATACTTAACCCCAACCCAAAAATAGGGGTGTTATAAATTTAACGTATGTATCTCTTTGTAACATCTTAGCTCCCAAAGCGCTAAACCTATTTTGATTTTTTTTTTGTTTTAATATGCGACTTGATTGAGAGTCTCATCAGCTATTTTCTATTTGAAAACTGGAAATATCCCGGACATTTTTCAGGCTTGCTTATTCTTCTTGTTCAGATGGGTAACTAGTTTTTACATAATGCAATTACAATCCGAATTCCGCAATCCTTTAAAGGCGACGCAGTAACATATGAAAGTAAAAAACGATTACTATCAGACATTACGTGAAAAAACTAATGAGACGGATAACCAAATCCAGAAACAAGTTCCAGACACATATAAAACTTTATGGTCTATACAAAAAAGTACCCCGTGCGGAACTCGAAAGCGTAACCATCGGCGTTTAAGACAGACTTTTTACTACTACTTCGAAAGGCTATCAATAATAACATATTAAATAAATAACTAGAAATTTAAAACTTAGATAATGAGCAAAAGATTCAACTTTTGGCGCGACGGTCTAGACTTACCATTATCTTATGCACTCGAAGGCAAGGTTATAACTCTTACTTGAAAAAGAAATAGGATTATTTGCGACGACTTGGCAAAGTAACCTATATACTTTAGATATCATATAATAATACATAAATCTTCTCACATTTATTTGTGGAAACTTTATAAAGAGTGGTGTGCTGGTAGCAGGCCTGCTTTTAGTCGCGGGTTCGATTCCCGCTTGTAGCAGATGTTTTTATAAGTATCTGTTTCGATCTGGGCGTTAGTTCTTGCGGGTCTTCTCACCGTGCCTCGGAGGACTCGAATAATCATTAACTGTTGATAGGTAATTTCCTCTTATCCAATGAGGAGATGTCAATCGTTCTGTTTAAAAACTAGTAACCTGTCAAATCAGAATAAAAGTATAAGTAGACCCTGGGTAAATACCGGTTATAATGCTAGGAGCGAGAAGATTTTGTAAAGAGTCTTTAGCTGCCTCTAAAGACAGCAATGAATAAAGCCCTGATATCTATTATCTGACAAGTCGGGAATAGAAAAGATAACACATAGTCTCTCGCATCGGGTTAAATATTATTAGGCGTCGGTGCCACGAGAATAATCTATTACAAGTGTACGCCGATATATTTTCGCCCCCAAACAAAAGAGGTTAATGCTTCGCCCTTACGTTCCATTTATCTTTTAGGTTGCGTTGTTTATTATAACTCGATTGGGGATAAATCAGATTATTGCGTGATTTTTATCAAAAATCGGCTAAATGCGTATCGTACTTGCATATCATATCAAATTTATTTTATTGTTACCCCATTTTATTTTTTATTAATAATAATAAATTCTAGGTTACAATGTACTTCTAATAGTAAATAAATAAACGATTCACACTCAACAGCCCCCATTGGGTTAGTGATATCCATACAAACACACCCCGACCGGAACACAACCGCGACCTGCGTCGCTTAAGGCGGGTTCGCTACCGCTGCGGTACAACTTCGCGTCGTCAATTTCGCCGTTATAAATAAAAGTTTATTACATACGCACACAAATTATTTGTTATATTATTCAATAGATAGCAGCTACTGTAAAACAAATAATAATGTAATACTAATTTTATGTTTATGTAGAGAAATTACTCTGATAAATCACGATTATTTAAGCACCAAATATATAGATATGAATATTTCATTTGAGATAAGCGTTATCTCCTGTCAAATTTGATAAAAAAGTGAATGTTTTTCTTTAAAAAAATAAACGCAGTCTTAAGATAGCGATAATATTTAATATAAAAGATACTTTAATCTCTTTATAATTTTTGACTTTTTTTTACCTAATTGTGCGTAATCAAACAAAACAATCAAAAGATGTTATCAATATTTATAATATATTATAATATTTGTAAGCCATGTACTTTTACAACTGACGATCATTGTAATGCAGCGGTAGCGAAACCGTCTTAAGCGCCATTAGCCGTATTTGTATTGATCATACAGGAATGTGTTCTTATCTGGGTGATTGTGCCAGTGTTTGTATGTCTTTCTGTACCCCATAGTAGTACATTACACACCTAGGGAGAAACGTAGGTCATTCTCAGCCGCTGAATATTCGCGATAATCGCGGGTGACAATGTCCTGTTCATCTCCCGTGTTGCGTGTACGATTTTTTTACTACGATGAAAAGTTCGCTTTTGGTCCCTGGTACGAGAGATAAACACGGTTGCTAGGTTACCGGGATGTAAAGTCAGTTAATTATTGTTATTTTACCAGGAGAGAATCGGGCATTTTCTACCTCGTACCAAGGACTAAAACCGAACTTTTCATCTAGATAGTAAAAAAGCCTTTAATTATTTGGCGTTCAATTAATAATCATCTGTATAATCCAAATCGAAAAGAAATGATGTAAATACTTACAACCCCACTTTGCACTGACGTAATGAGAAAGATCACTCGTGCCGAAACAGCTCTGATTGAAACTGACATTCACTCTAGAACTGAAAGTGACGGTTTGCATAACAATAACATAATTGAATGTCTGGACTCTGGAATGGTTCTTTACAAAGAAAACGCAGAGTATATCTATATTATTAATAAATTATTAACATTTCTGTACATCGAAGATATTTTTGACAACTAACTAAAACAAATGTTGAGATACTTATCTCTTAGTTGTAGTGCTAGAAGTTCTGAACGTATTTCTGATGCGGTTTTCGGCTTTTTATGTTTGAGGTTTAATTAAATATTTCTATACTGAGGTATGTTTTATTTAAATACGTTATAAAAAAATACAGTATACAGTAAATATATATATAACAAAAATAATTACACGCATTCATTTATAAAACAAAAGCGACTGCAATAACGAGGTCGATCTGGATAAAATCGCGGGCCACAATTAGTATTTGAAAGTAACTTAGTTAAAACTCTTATTGAACCGTAAAAAAATTCTGAATAAGCTTTAACTTTCTTCGTTTTATAAGTCTGTTACGTAACCAACGAAAATAACTCATCGGCGTAGGGACGGAGTGCTATAAAAACCAAGTAAAACAATAATCAGTGAAGCGCACCCCTCCCGACATCCCCTTTGTAAGCGAATAGAAATATATTGTGTGTTGAAACACTCCTTTTAAAGAACAAAACCAAACACGAGCGTCTGTTTAAAGAACTTTGTTCTATATAAAAGTGCTACTATTGAAATTGTTGTGTAATAAATGCGCGTCATATTTCATTTGTTCCTTTATTATCTTCGACTTTAATAAAACTTTATAAATATATCTAAATATTGAGATTCGTGGTATACAAATTTCATAATTATCCGATAGGTACTAGCATTTTCATTCACTCGCGTTGACGTAGCTATATGCCAGACGACCATTTAAAAGTTATTTTCTATTCCTAAAGAACAGTACTCTCTGAATGAAAGTACTCTGTGTCATATGTATGCAAAATATAATGATGATCGTTTGAGTTAAGACTGGAAAGCGTAACAAAAAACTAAATCACTTTCGCATTTATCCCATTAAACTTATATAGTTAATTAGTAATTGCCTTGTTTTCGTGTAAATATGCTGGTGATCATTCGAATATCGTTTTTGTTTTTAAATTCTAATTACATATCAAGCATACTTTTTTTTATATCATTGCCCTTCTTAGTACACAGTATCATTTTAAATGTTCCACTTATACACTAACGTATATTTACCATACTTCCATATCACTAACAAAATCTTTAAAAAATATAAAGCTTTCACCAGAACATTCGTCTGTTATAATGTGCAACGGATCCTTGTTATTTATAAACTCTAAGTCTGTTGATATAAGGCTTATAATCACTTAACAGTATATTGTACTCGTACGCCACGCCTGGAATGTTCTACTTCTTTCGACGAAGATCGTTTCCCGCTACTCAAAGTGGTGTAACTTCGTAACTTAAATTCAACTTGAATTTTAGTTTGCGTCGTGTATGTAATAAAGGAATAAAAGTTAAAACTTTGTTAAGTGTACGATTAAATTATATATAAGATTTATTTATTTAGTATTAAAAAAGCGCCAAGGGTGGGCTGGACGACATAGCAAAGGGTTCCCAAGTTAAGATGGCCATTCAGAGTTAAAATCAAATCCGAAGTTCTTCCTATTTTCGAACACAATTTACAGTATTAATTGTTAAATTTATACTAATGAATGCACATGATGCTGTAAATAACATATTTTGTAAAATATTGCATACAATTTATACTGAATATGGGTTCAAAACTTTTAAATCAAAATGTGTCCGGAAATTTACAACGTACTAGACTTAATGTACTTCTGCTTTGCCTCGTTGTATTTTCGTCGCTGACACTGTTTATTTATAAGAAATTCATACGTACGAAGTTATACGCAAACAATACTGCTACCACAAGCCGACCAGCTCTATTATACTCGTATTATGCTAGGTTTAGCGCAGACTGTAGACAAGACTTGAGATTCAAGTACACCAATAATACAAATATAATAACATTAAAAAAAAACAATGTAGGTGATATGAAATTGTTATATAGGTTATAATTTTCATTTCATCATAAGATAAAATTTAAAATAAACGTGTATAGAAACCACAAACTAAAATACGAGTTAAGCAGGTTTTTATTAATGGGGCTAAAAGATTATCATTTTACTTCTTGAATATGATAATGTAGAATTTTAGCAATTTTATAATATGTATTAATTTAAGACGAATAAAGTTTTATTTCTATTATAGAAATCCTTTAAAAATATTCCACTGTTTATGCGGAAGTTTAATAAATGCCAAGACTAGTTAGTATATTATGTCTGCGCCCGAACTCTAATGCATAATTCGAGATTGTTTACCGGGTTGCCACGTTTATCATGCAAATTTATTCTTAAATTTTAAATTTAAGTTTCGGATTTATTCATTATATTTTGACACCTTGTTTCTGTTATTTAAGTTAAACAGTTTTACAAATCGTTTGTTTTTTGCAGGTAAGCCGACGTGCAGTTTGTGTGACTCGATGCCAACTTTATCCCCTTATGGTGAGTCACTAATAATGCAATGATATAATAAACTCGTTATCATATAATAATATGAAAAATATTATAAAGTTACATAGGTTATAAAATATATATTGCAGTAGTAGTATTAGGAAGAGCTTTGCTGTTTTCAGCATGTAAGGCTTGAATATCGACATTTAGTATCGGCACTATAGCTTTCCGATTGATGAGTGGGTGCAAACCCTCACCTTTTTTTATGCTCTCTCCCGCTCTTTTATTTTCCTTCTTTGTTTCTTAATCTTACCCATGGATTGCAAGCGTCTATAACTCTATAGGCTACGGTGTCCGCTTACCATAAGGGAAACCGTAATTTGCCACCATTCTGGGATATAAAAAAATTACGTTGTTCATATTGTTTATATTAAAAATATATAGCTTTACCGTTCGAGAACAGTTATATTAAAAAACTGTGTTATAAATATTCCTTTGGCATGATCGTTAATAAAAACCGTTAGGATACGTGAAAATGTCAGCGAATTCCACAGTTGAAAACTTCGAACATAATTATATTAACCGTGTTTCTGTTGTCCAATTGAATCCGGTAGAGTAATCAAGTGGATAGGACTGGGTCACGAGGCCGTTCCGTCCCGCCGGGCCTGAGCCCGCACGTCCCGTATACATTATTCACAAAATATACCAACAAAACAACCAATAAACATTTCACCCTTATAATGAATGCGTTTTTAAAGTGTGGGAACTTTGAACTTTTTTCTGTTTGTTTGACATTCAGCGTTCATGCGGGCGGAATATTTACCGGGGCACTAAACATAATATAACATAGCTGTAAGCTTTATTATTATTTTTGACTATTTAAAGGTTGTTTACTTCCTCATCACACATATCCCTTCACACTATAATGCATGGTTGCTTTTGACCGACCTCCAAAAGATCAAGTTTCATATCTTAATCAGTCCCGAGTTCTCAGCTTTGTATTAATAATGCTATTAGTCGTCGAAATAATCCCGCTCACTAATTGCTCGGCTACGAATCTTGACAGCAATTAAATTTAGTCACTCCAGTCGGCTTTCGGTCGTTTGTAGAGCCCCACGAGTATATCGAACTCGAAAGCCACCGTTAGATTTACCAATATTATTTAACAATGTTACGTAATTTACAAACGAAATTATTTTTAACCAAATTCAAAAAGTATTCGACTAGATTCGAGATACTTTTCGCGTTCCTGAACTGATTTTGATGATTTTTGGATAGATGATTCTGGTAGTCTCAAAAATTGCAATCAGATTATCAAGGACTTCAAAAATGTGGAATGGAACTCTTAAAAATCAGTTATCTTACTAATCAGGATCACTGTATCCACACGTGTTTGTGTACCTATGACTTTGGGCTTAGGCAGTTAAAACGTAGTGTTTTTTATTGTCAAACAATTCAATTATAGGTACGCCATATAATTCAGTATTGAAATGAAAGTTAATCTGTAAATTATAATAATTATAACTATTAATTTAAGTTCACTAAAACTCACTCGATAATTTGATATTATAATTTAATACTTAATAATTAACAGGTTTGAATCAACAACTTAACTACATTATAATATTATATCGTTTATTTGAGATCGTTCATGAACGACTGTGTAAACTATATTCAGCATAAAAATATAATTACAACACCGATTTAAATGAAATATATGTGTATGTAAGATCAGTTGAACAGCCGCGACCCATCGTATGTAATAAGTAGCGTGGCACCCGCATGGCGCCCATAAATAATATTAACAAAGCATTACGTCGGTACCCCGTCGACTAGTCAAGCTTAATCTATTATCTCAAGCGCTCTATTTGTGTCTTAGCATTCTCGATTGATTGTCGGTATAATTAGCTGTAGTAGGGAAGCTATCTTCATTCCTTGCTCGGCTAATTGACGCCCACCACTTTTTTGTTTTTACGCGAATGAGTAATATGTATAAGATTCACTTTGATCATTTAAACTGTCACTGTTTTTTTTAGGATCAAAGGAACTATTAAATGCTGGAATGTAAGCGAATAATATACCAAAAATAGATAACCCATTTATTCAATTATGTACAATTCGATTAATTTGTAGTCATGCTATCATATATTTTATTTTATATTTAAGTATTCTATAAATTTTTATTTAAAATAACCGGTATCTTATCGCCTAGATTTACTCATAATAAGTGACCTCGTTAAAATTTGGGTCGTATGTAAACCGTTTTATTGTTATAGATTTTAGGTCAAAGTAAATCGGATCAATGTAAGATATAAATTTGCTTATTTTTAACAACATTAAATTTGCAAATAATCGTACCTGTATTAAATATTCACCTGTTTTAAGGAAACAACTAACCGACTTCATGTAAGGTAGGTACATTTATTGTAGATAATTAGCTCTTACATTTTGAGGACTTTCGTTCCATATCCCTCAACTCTTGATCATAACATTTATATGAGACATTGGTTAACAGATTGAATTTAACGCGTAGGATACAGACAAAGGTAATTCAAAAGAATTGATGACCTCCTTCTTTTTGAAAGACTTCAATACAACAAAGTGACATGAACTCATCTCTCTCTCTATCATCATCATCGACAATCAAATAATACAAGCGAATGAAGAATTTCCCTTTTTTATAACAAACCGGTAGAAATAAAACTTCATAAATAAAACCAGCTAAATTAATTTGACATCTCGACATTTCGATTGTTTACAATGCAGATAATTCGTGATATGTAAACGAGCCGATCGCAAGGTTGTTCGGTACGGAGCTTCCTCATACGTTTCAATGATCTCACAGACTGTTATCTCTGCGAATATTATCAATATCCGCGATCGAGATAATATAAATACGGTAGGTTATGTAAATCGCGTTAATTTTTGCGAAGGTTGCATCGAGACCTCGCGAAAAGCTATTGCGACCTCGATGTTTATCATTGACGTGATATGATATGCGCAGTATTTTTTTTGGTGATGATATTCGTTTATTACTTACATTACCGCCTTCTTCTTGTGCGCTTGTCGTTTAATTTTTAATACTTTTGACAGATGTCAAAATGTGTATGTGACAATAAAATTATAATCATTAATAATGTCTTGGAAGAAACTTTATGCAAGTAAGTGAGTGTTTAGTTTTGGAATTTTCAGTTTTAAATAGGTTTTTGAATGTTATTTTTTTTTTTTGTTCAAATATTACGCAATAATAATTACGCTAATACACAATAGTTGCCTAACATACTCGTGTCAGGAAATACGACGCAATACGTGTAACTAATTTTATAATTACATTAGTAACTAAAATATCTTAAAAGTATAAATTGACAAATGCAATATCTAAATATGAATAAAAAATACATTCGTTTTAAAGTTTTTATTACAAGAACGAGTCCAACCAGTTTCGTAATAATTTAATAAAGGTGAAACTAGATAAATTAGCGACAAAGTCAATTCACCGTTTATATACTATGTTAATAATGCAAATCGAATTAATTGAGCTTAATTATTTTATTAGTTCGACATAATTCAAATGAATAGGTCTAACTTAGCTTGCACAGTAGCCAACGTAAACGTTATTTATCAAAAAATAATTAAGCGTGACGAATAGCAGGAATGAATTAGCAATGAATATAATGTTATACATTCATTTTTATTATTAGACAATCAAAATAAATGTTATATGTTTCCAATAAACATCTATCAAATAATATCAGCTGAGACCTTCCCGACCTTTTTTCGGTGGGAGCTTACACTTTTTCTATCGGAATATCTATTGATGTTGGCCCAGATTGCCTTGATAGCGTCATCGGTAGGGGCAGTTCGGGAGACCTCGACCGGTAAAAGATTGGAAGCCCGCGCGGGGCTGAAGTTAAATCCATCCGAAGGGCCTTTCCTGCGATGTCAAGCCTAGGCTTGGGATGGCATCGGGAGGAAGCGTAAACCTGCACCCTCATATCTTAGGCAAATAATTAGCATCGTTATTAGCTCAAGAGGGCAATTTATTCACATAATAACTTCTTTGAGAATGTTATAATGTTATAATATGTAATCTCATTTTCTCGTATAAAAACCATACTAAAATTTATTAACACTAATGGGATTCAAGTCAATCAAATAATAAGTGTAATATACATATATATTTCATAAATATTAAACTTAAGCGAAACTAGGTCATATCGCCAGTAGAGTAGTTAATTGGAAGTGGAATAGATGACAGACAAATGTATAACTTTAAAGTACTCATAGTATATGATCTCGTTCTCTTTTTTCTACTAAATAGAAGTCTACTAATACTTTGAAGTTTTCGTATCCATTTTAATACAAATTCATACCTTATGATCACTTCTTACTATAACAATATCACTGAAACGAAATAACGCTTCATTAATTGCTCATTTTGCGTGAAAACAGCTAAGCGTTAATCGTTTTAACTTCATAAGAAAACCGTATTATGAAATGTTTATACGAATTAATAACGGTTGTAAACTCTTACCGTTTAGAGGACGGTTTATTTTTGGAGCGGCAACTAATAATAGATGTTACAAATAATCCAAGCAACGTATCACTTGTGGTGTTTTATTTTGAGACGAGATCATCATTGTGAATTTTATTCTTTACTGTCATGTAATATCATTTTATTGTTTTTAAAATGACATTAATTTAAAAAAATAGAATTTAATAAGTTATATGTGTTTTAAATGTAACTAAGTATACTTAGTTCTTAAAGTGATTTTAATCAAAATGTATTACTTATAATTTTCTTCATTTGAATCATAATTATTAACTTATTATTAACACTTAACAATCTTTTGTTAAATATTAATAATTAATTTTATTTAATTATTAAAAAAACCACACACACCACAAACAGAATATTAAAGTCCAGAAGTCAAACAAACCTCACAAATATATAAACGTCAAAATACGATAAAACTCTTCAACAATTTAATGGATACCAAGTTTTCAGACTTCGTAAGTTAAACATACAAACATAACAATAGCTTATAACCGCGGTAACGGCTTGTTAATAATAAACTTATAAATCAAAGGGCGCCGCTTTACAACGTGTTAAATCTCACCGTCTGGTTGTAAACATACACGCTTTATTGTACCATTGGGGGCTATCTACAATTAGTTACGCTAAATCGGTAGGACCCACACACCCTTGGACTATTGACCAGGGACAAAATATTTTTCTATTCTATGTATTTTTTCCTAAATCGTCACAAGATAGTGTATTGAATAGTTTTAATGATAACAGTATAATGGTCTTGCTACTAGAAAAACTTTTTTTTAAATTTATATCTTATATTTTTGCGGGGCCTTTATAGAATCTTAATGAATTGCGTACATAATTAGCCATATCCTAAAAAAAAGGTAAACTTTAAACATTCGTCTAGAGGAGAATCGGAACTTTGATCATCACCGCTTATGGCAGGTTAGCGACAACTGTGGCAGAATAAAGTAAAATATTTTTTTAAAAATAGGAAATTTTGTCTTTGCTTATCGAAGATCAGTTCTTTTTTTTCTTATTCTTTAAAAAGAAAAACTTATTATCTATAGGACACAACGTTTTTCTGTCTTTATGCGTGTGTGCTTAAAACTACACGTCCGAATCACTATTTTTTCAAAATAAAAATTACTGTGGCAATTTTTTTTTGTGACATTAATAATTTCATGAGACTAAAGACTGGTCTAAACAAAAAATAACGATTAATGTAAATAAAAAAACTAGCAAATAAAGCAGTCCACGGGAGCGAAGCCTCAGGCAACGCAAGTAAGCTATAACATTAAAGGTATTTGTGAAGTTGATTTCATACAATGTTTTATCAAATTAATAATTTCATTCTAAATTATAGCATTTCATTCAAAGTGTAATTCAATTTGCAAAGTGTGTTCAGAATCAAAGAAATTTATTGTATTATTAAAGCGTTCTCTCATAATAATTTTTGAGATTGTTGAATGTGATTAATATCAGTAGAATACACAACGTTTTAAAGATATGTATACCTAATTATGAATTCTTGAATGTAACAATCTTTAATAAAGATCGTAAGATTATTTCTTAAAGGGCAACAAAGGTTTTAAAGGATCCTTTATGTAATGAAGTGGATAAGACGGAGAGGCTTCAGGGCAAGGACCTAATCTCATTTAGCCTCGAAACTGATTACAGCATAAAACTATAATGCGTTCTACTTATACAAGTTAGCGGGTTAATGAACTGCTGTTCATTTGTACATGAACAATTTGTATTTTATCATGAATATGTGAAGTTTAAGATGTAAAGGAAAAGTTAAATATAATTTATAATAGCCTTAATCAACTCAACACATTATTTATTAACAAGTATCGTATCTTCTTATTGAAATTTTAATTAATCTTGGAATCATATTTATGGTCACGACAATTTAAACAGATTATAATTTCAAACTAAAAGCACTTTTTAAGGCTTAAGAATATTTATTGTCAATAAAGACAAAAGTGTCGAAATGTGATAAATGATAACATACTTTACATTAAATGCTAGTCGTAGTCGTAGTCCTAGTAGAAGTTCGTGTTGTTTTTTTTGTATATCTTATGCGATAACTTCTGCGTTTGAGAACCGACTTTGATAATTCTTTTTTTGTTGGATTAGGAACTTCTTTAGCGTTTTTTCTTCCAAATGACAAAACGGTAACCCAATAATGTGTTGTTCTGATAAAGAAGTATAAATCGTCGTCGTCATTTTCCTATGGATCTCCACTGCAGGACATAATTCCCTTCTAGAAGGTACCGCCAAGATATGATCATGTGCCGCTTGCATCTACCGACTCACACTTTATACCGTCCGTCCATCTAGTCGGAGGCCTGCCGATTCTGTGACTTCTGGTATACGGTCGCCAAACCAACACCTTTGTACTTCAACCTCGAGCTATGTGCTCGAGCTGGAAGCTAAGTTGGTGAAATTTTCTATGAAACCCCATAGCTTTTAGCTTTTAAAGATTTTATATGGGGCCATAGCTTTTAGCTTTTCTATAGCCAGGCTTCGAAACCGTATATCTTCATCAAACGGAACTGCTCAAAGTATTACCCGCACCTACTTACCTCAGATTTTAAACGGTTTTTAGTCAGTTAATTTTTTATACACTAATTATTTACATTGTGATAATAAAACCCCAGTATAGACGTGAGTAATAAAACTCTCGGTTCAGTGAGATAAACAAAAGTTTCACATCCCAGTACAAAGCCTAACCTCTATTGCAAGTAAATGTCAAACTATATTTAGATGTAAAATCAATTGTACTTTACACGTGACGTCGTGTCCCGTCGGTTCCCTAAATGATAATTCCGAGTGTCCTTGTTCGGGCGCTGTTAACATAACCTCGAGTAAAATATGGCTCGGCGACACCTATCAATAACCCGTGGTTGTTTTAAATTCGAGACTCGTCAGAGATTTGGCAGTTCAGCGCGAACTTGGAATTCATAATACTTTTTATTCTCATCTTTGAATGAGTTTGACGTATGGTGCTTATTCATGTCATCTTCGAATGTCAATATCCATGTATGAATAAAAAGAAGAAAAAGTTAGTTCTTCTTTTTAATGTTTTCTTACCATCTGATTATTATTGACGGCGGTATAATGGTATTTAAGATACCTAAAATGGTTCAATTCCCTCCACAGGTTTATATTTGTTTGTATTTTTGGACGCCGGTATAATGTATAACTAATTAACTGCATATATTAAGCTAATTGGGGCCGCTGTGTGCTCTTTTTTGTAATATCTTTGGTTGAGTGTGTAGCGTTAATAATTATTTATTTATATTATTCTAATCCGTAAATGACATGACGTGAATGGTTATATTTTACACTAGCATTTGATCTCCTTCAAGGGCGAACAAATACGTCATTGGAATAGAGCATAATTTATAGATCGATTTTAACGATTATAAGATGTTATTTTATTTATATAACACGTGAACGTGATTTTGAGACACTGAAATTACAGTAAAAAAACAGATTTTATTACCATTATAAATAAGTTTCTCTTGGTGATCGGTGGACTATGACTGTTTATGTATATCATATTATGGAAAATATAGAAATGTAGCTCAAGGCGGCACACATTGCGCGCAGTGAATGATTAGACTTCTCATAAAAGTAATAAAGCACAATGACTACTTCTATGAATAGTATAACGGCAAAGCTGTAATTATTTAACAGTTTTATACGAATGAAGTAGATTAACTCGATAATTATCTCGCTTTAACCCAAATGTAGACCATATTGGGTTATAATTTGTTAAGAATATTACATAACATAGAATACCATAAATATATATGCCACAAATGTTATAGATGTATTGACTTACTAGAATTAAAAGACTAAAACCAGCCGTTGCATACAGAATAAAAAACCAATGTTTATTCGATTATTATTCAAGCTTGTGACGCTAACTTCATTCGAATATATTGCAAACTAGTGACTATCTTCGTTTCATTGCGTTTACGAAGGGGCACCAGCGCGTCTTTCTATTTTTTTCTTTATGGAAGGGCCTGTCCATAGTTTATATTAAGCCCAGCTATTAATAATTGACTTATATTGCGTTGAATGCTAGATTTCCGTGCTAGAATGTCCAAAGCGTTTTATTAACGTAGTCATACTTTTATTCTTGTCGTAAAGCCTGCTAACTCATAAGTAACACGTAATAAAACCGTAGACTCACGACATTTCTACTAGTGTACAACTAGGAATAGTGTTGTTAAAAAAATGTAATTCAAGTAAGTTACATAATTATACTATTTATTTCTTTGATCATTAATACAACATGTGTTTTATTATATTTAAAAACAGCGGTAGATACATGCATACATTACTAATAATATAAGACTAATAAAATAAGTTTAAACTTTGCATCTTCTTTTATATTACGTACGTACCTCAGTACATACCTACTATCTTTTCCCGTGGTTCGCGAGGTATGCAGAAAGACTTTTAATTGTCGAAATTATAATTACTTTATCAAATAAAAGTAGATTAAGTTACTCCTGATAACAGCCGCTATCTGCTAGTGGAAGTCCCGTCAAAATAGCATCAACCGTTTCAGAGAGTAAGCATAACTTGGAACCAACAGACAGACCTTTCAGAAACCTTTAAATATTTTTTTTGTTATAAGTAACGTTGATTACTATCATATGCATTAAGTAATAAGCTGTTATTCAAACAAACAGACACTTTAAGTTTATTATTTGTATATAAAATTATATATTTATGTTTGTTTACAAAGTTTATATTCATGTCGTGAATGGAGCATAAAAATCTGCGTTACGCTATAGACGTATAATTCAATTTAAACACGATAAAAATGTAAATAATGTTTGACATTATATTTTATTTAGCATATAAGATTATGAAATAACATAACTAACAGTGCTACTTGTAGCACTATTTACTGTTAATCGTCTGCAGTTGATTTCTTTTTTTAAGCGATTTTTACAGGCAACTTTAATATTAGTGGTGTCTATCTGTGAGGGATCTTTATAACCTTTTTGCTTAAAAATAGGTATTTTGAAATTAGATGGAAACTGTTGAAGGATATGTTGTTTGAGATCACGCCGATATCTGATGTTGACCAACGAGTCCAACGAATGTTAACTAGCTTCACGCCATACTTCACAGGTGTATATTGACAGCTGTCACAAGAGTGGGACACTCACGCCCTCGTGTATGTACGTTCGGCTATATACTAATTGAATCAACAATCAACGACAACGAATAATAGGATAGATTTTCGTATCATAGACAATATATTTAACAAATGTTTCTATTCCAACATAAACAAAATTATTTCATATATATGTATAAAGTTTTATATGATAAACATTAATAATTTAGAATTAGAAATGAGGTGTAATTTTGACAGCGGTCGGCGGACGATGCCTTGGCGTCCTGTTAACACAGATAACCTTTAACTGGAACACCTCGTACCTCATCTCTATAGCCAACTCAATGTTACAAACAGGGTCGGATAATCATTAGGCGGTATAGGCAACTGCCTAAGGTAAATTAAAATTGAAGCAAGTAAATAACAAACCGTCAATGATAATATATCTTTCTCCTTGATTTTTTATATTTCAGTATGTTAGGTTATAGGCATGTCAGAGTAAAAACAGCATTTATGAATTATAAAGGATCATGTGTGTGTTTGTGTGTGTGTGTGTGCGTGTGCGCTTATGTGTGTACAGTCTGAGTGCGCTTAATATATTTTCGATAAATATTTTAGAATCCTTTTTGTCTTATTTAAATCTATGAGAATTTTTTATTTGTTTTCATAATATGGTTTTATAATTATATTTTAATTTATACAAAGTCACTATGTAAAAATGCAACTTTGTATGAGAATATAAGCTCACAATAGAAAAAAGAAGGAACAAATTACAGTAACAATTCTATTTGATTTTATACTTCTGGTATTTACCTGTGTAAACGGTTGCGACCATGAAAGAATGAAAACAATTTAATATTTAATAGTTCCGACTACACCGCGATAAGCAAATTTGCTTAAACAGTAATTGCGATGAGAGAAAAATTGTTAGTCGTAACGAAAAATAATAAAACATCCTGGTTACAATGTAAACATTTAAAATTATATAGAACTTGTACGTAAACAAATTGTATAACGTAATAAATGTAATAAAAATTTTAGGAGTTCAAAAACAAGTCGTTTCTATTACATAACATCAGACGCGTGGTTTATTTATACTAGTCATTCCACGTGGATTGACCCTTTTTTGGGTTTTCGCTGAAAAATGCATTTACGCACACCAGCAGTGGTAGTTTGAGACTCGGCCGCCTGTTAGTAAATACCCACTAAAACTTAGTGGAACCCTCATCTCCGTCATCAGTGGGACGTCATGGAAACGCTTACGCAAACAACCATGACGCCCCGGAGGAGAGGCGCGCCTATGCGAGCTACAGGTGCCAAAAAGGGTGCCCCGGGTATCGCAGAGAAACCTCTCCCGCCCTTATGATGTGCGGAGGAGCTAAATGCACCCTCCGCCATAGCCCCTCTAGGGTAGAAGAAGCAGGCGAGTAAAGCGACATCGCCTTCCTCCATGCCTCTGTCTTCAGATCGGGTCCCCGTGAGGATCGCCCTCGTGAACCCTCTCCGCGACCTCCTTCAGCCAGATGATGGTCTCGCAGAAGGAGACCATGGCAGACCAGGATCTCTCGTCGCGGAGCATAGCTCCTACACTTTGATTGACCACTGTTGTAAAGACATATATACCGTTTTGTATCTTCTCTCCTCCATAAAGTATTCCAATAAAAACGTTGATAAATTTTAGAGATTTAGAAGCTCCAAATAACTTTGCTTTTCATATTATATTTATAAGCGGCACTGTTTACTATTGGTGTTTGAACAGGTTCGCTATCACAATACCACTGCACCACAATGGTCGTCATATTATAAAATTAATATTAATTTATAATGTAAATTCAACGTTTTTCCTCATTTTATTTACAGAGATGTTTAATAAGTAAAATATGTAAAAGAAAAACTTGATTTTAAAAGTAATGATATCGAAAGGTTCATTTGAACGTGAAAAAAGCGAAAAACCGATATTACATTTACACATTTATGCCAGTTTCATGTTGCATTTGCATCAGTTACACTACGGACTGTGACTGTTACCGCATAATGAAGTACAAATAGCAAAATAGTGCTTATGACGACTTGGGTGAAGTGAATATTAGCCTACTTTCACGCTTTGAGGCTCTGAGAATCGTTGATTAAAATAGATGCTATCTATTCTATATGAGAGATGATGTTACTATCATTTGTATAAAAGTGAATTGTGTTATCAAAATTAGCATAGAAAATTAATTTATTATTATTATTAAAATTAAAATTACGATAAATTTTGATGATACGATTGTATCATCA
The DNA here is from genome assembly GCA_023373885.1 of Hestina assimilis. NCBI lineage: Eukaryota > Metazoa > Arthropoda > Insecta > Lepidoptera > Nymphalidae > Hestina > Hestina assimilis. The sequence goes on along the minus strand of CM041755.1, from coordinate 6,362,714 downwards.
ATTAGTTAATTAATTACAATCAATTTATGAGAATTATTTGTATGAATCGTTTCTTGAACTTTATACGTTTCATTAACACGTGGATGATACTTCCATTAATCCTTACTAATATTATAAATGCGAAAGTAACTCTGTCTCTCTGTCTGTCTGTCGGTCTGTCGCGCTTTCACTACAACCAAAACTACTTTATCGATTTAATTGAAATTTGGTACACAGATAGTCTAGAGCCTGAGAAAGGACATAGGCTACTTTATGATGCGAAGGAAAAGGTGTTGTAAGGGGGGGATGAAAAGTTGTATGGAACTGTTGTCATTTAGAGGCAGGAAACTTATTTTTTTGATTCGATATAAATAAATATGACATTCAATATTGTGACATTGTGTTCAGAGTTTGTATTAAAATCGTTGTTCACGTAGGCGAAGCCGCTGGCTGAAGCTAGTAACGTATAAACCTTTAAATATTGTAAACGATTTATATCAAAAGTTCTATCACATTTATAACCTTGTTAGCCGTTTAATAAACAAGATATAAACGCGGCTGAATAAACCACAAATTCGACATGTAAATAGAGGGTCACAAAGACATCAAGTACCATTTGTATTATCATGATATGTAGGAATTATTCAGTGGGGCGATCAGTCAAACGTCTGGTTTGCGATGTAGGACAGGCCGGCGCCTCGGGATCTCATTGCGTACAGTCGCGACTGACCGACGCTAGAACTACCTATTGCATTTTTTTATGTATTCAGGATACTATTCAAATGTATTCAATACAATGTTTGATCTATTCCAAGAAGTCGGATGAAAGGTACATAATAGGAGTGCGTTTAAAATGTCTGACAACAACAATGATGTCGTTATATAAACAGACTGCTGTTTATTTTTATTGAAGATATTTTCACATGTTTATTTGCTCTTATAAACGAACCCGCAACCGTTAAAGCTAAATGCAGCCTCTCTACCAACACGCCACAACGGCCGCCGACTTAGTTTTAGAGATCGTGTCGACCTAAAGAACAGGACTTTTCTATTTTTTTTTTTTAAGAATATTAGCAATGCTTTCTCAAGGCATTACTTATATTCCTATTGGCCCTCCAAATAAGCTCGAAGCTTGCGCTAGCAGTGGGTACGACAATAGCACAAGTAGGTCAGGATCGAACCCTCGACTCGCGGGTTAACGGAGCGAAGTCGGCCCTTTTACCGTTGAGCTATTCAGGCTATAATAATAATTATTACAAAATCGAATTATGTGGAATAAGTCGTGATATACACTGAAATACCAGTAAAATATATTCGTTTTCAGTATTTTATTTATCGGAGAATCATAAACAGCGCTAAGAATATTCCATAACGTTATCCAAGATTCCGAGAACGTCTAAATCAAGTTCTAAATCCATACATAACTCAGTTATTCATAGCTCAATCGCATAGCTCCGAAAATGTTTCCGTATTGCCAATATTTTTCCTTTTCCGTTCTCGACTTGCATGAATAAACGTTGAACTCGAACAATTCCCGCCGCTTTTCCGTACGTTTAATTTAACCACCTCTATGGATTCCTGAACGTCCAATTTTGCGATACATATATGACAGTTCTGTTAGACTTTCACTAATTGGTCCGAGTTTGTTAAACTTTCTATAAATATCAAGAACTTTTTTTGCCGTAAACAAAGCCGTATACAATATTGTAGTATTATTTGATGTTGTGAAAGATTTTTGGTTCTTCAAAGCCTGTTTGAAATCTATATAGATTGCCCGAAGCTCGACACGAAGAAAATTTCGTTCCGTAATAACGAAACGAGCATCTAAACAGTCTCAATATTCCACTTTACAAAATTAGGCCATGATTCTTGGCACACGATGTGTCGATTGAGTGATAATCGATTCGTGATTGTTTTATGAATCACTCCGCAGCCGCTGCTCGAGTTAAAACTAAAAAAACAAAACGAAATCGCTCATTATAATAAAAGCAAAAACATAACAGATTAAAAATAAGAAGTATACATTCTAAAACAGTAAGTCGTTTTATGAAATAGTTTGTCCGTGTTTATTTCGTTAAAATTGAAGTTAGTTAGTCAAATCATAAAGTAGCAAACAACCATACGACTCCCTAATCGACCTCTCTAATGGAAAGACTTAAGGGCAGGAGAAGAGGAAAGAAGACAATAAAGCATTGGAGGATGTTAAGGCCTCCGTCCTTTAGACTTATCGAACGAAACGTAGCAGTACTACGACTGCTACATCGCATCGATATTATCTGTGAAAGTACTACATACTAAGTCAATACCGGCAATTTTTAACGTAATTGTGACGCAGCGGTAGCGAACTTGTCTTTAGCGACAAAAGTCGCGGGTTCGATTCGGTACTAACCATACAGGCATGTTCCGTTAGGAGTGTGTCTGTCGATGTCCATGTGTGTGTATCCATATCACAGTCTTAATGGGGCCCGTTGAGGGGATAGCTTTTATTATATATTTCATGGCGAAAACAGCAAGGCTTTTTACATATAAGCATCAATTACTAACTCAGATATTCATAAAGGCGCAATAAAACGTAAGTTATTTTACTCATTTTACTAATAAGTAAGTTCTTATATGAGTGCGGCATAATAAAAACTTCTTAAATTTACTTAATTACATATCATTAAATATCTTTGTTTTAATGCTTTTAGTACTGATAATAATTATTAAAATGGTTTTATAACTAAATTATTACATTAAAACGAAGTTCACTCGTTCACAACGTTAACAATACAGTTTGGCAAATACATTTTTGATCCTAAACAAATAAACAGTTGTTTAACGATTAAATAAAAAGAGCATGATCAATTGAATTAATTTATTCATTCTTTCATATTAGGAGTAAAATTTCGTATGAAAATTTTCGAAAGAATAAATGTCTTGAATGACTTATTGGAACAAAAATGCATTTGGGCCTAATTTGGGTTAAATATAACCGTAAAGTATTCATGCTCTAATACCAATATAACATTTTTCTTTTTAAATTTAACTCCAAAAAATATTTAAGGTAAAATCTGTTTAAATTAACTGCTGACCAACTAGACGTTGTACTGCCTTTTTCATTTAGTAGCATAATCATTTTGACTATAAAATCTATTAATAAGTAGATATAACGCCCCTAAAGGATCCTAAGATAGCTATCAACCATCGTCTCAGCGGTAAAAAATTATTATAGGAGCATGAACTCATTCGGTCAAGTTCAAAAGTAACATATTCACTAACAGAAGCACAGACTATTGTATTAAAAGAACAGACTATTGTTTTTCCATAGGACCAAAGCAACAAAACATACACCACAGTAATAATAATAATTGTTATACTATGTAACATAGTTTTTCTATTCAAAATTGTTCTACATGCAACTTTTTACATTACAAAAAATAGCAGTACAATGAATTACCTTACGCAACATAAAGTTTAGTATCTTTGTAGATCTTTACAAGATAACGTAAACATGATTCGAGTATAACTTGCTTTACAGGAGCTAATATATAGGAGATTCTTCGATTTGAGTATTTAATCTATTCATTACAGCTTTGATTTAGTAACTGTATGTATGGGCAAACAAACAAGCGCATATACAGCAACATTATAACAAGAACCATTTTGGTTATTTTAGATCACAATGCAAATATCAAAACCCCAACCATTACAAACCGGTAGCAGACAACCGTACCAGCCAGACTGTGCCAATTATAATTTTATTATACTTACGTTTTTCAAACGTTTCATCTTTGAAAAGTGGATTGTGAAACAAGATGAACTCGTTCGCAATTGTTATCTCTGTTTCAAAACTTTGAATACATCGGTGATACTTGCAAGTCTACGAAGGGCCCAACCCTCGACAACTCAAGGTCAGAAGGGTGCCTACAATCCGATCCGATTTATAAGTGAACGCCATTTTTAATGCACATTTACCGTGTGAAATTAGGCGTCCATCCGTTGCTTACATTGTTTCTAACTACATTGTTAGTGATTCAAATATAATATTGGGCTGTAATAATTTCTCCTCTGATGAATCCTTTGTTTCGATGTATCTTTTCAATTAAATTTACAGTGCAAATTCATATGGTTCATTTTGGTATCACATAAAGGATAGTTATATCCTTACTTCCTTACTTAATATTATACATTCGAAAGTAACTGTGTCTGTCTGTTTCTCTTCCAATACTGAAATAGAATAGGCCTTGGGAAAGGACATGGAAATACCTTAGAAAGCCTTGAAGGCGCTGAAATACGGGAAGAAAATTTGTATGGTGAACCAATTATTTCTATATTAATATTAATATTAAAGATGCCGCATTAAAAATTGTTTATCACGCGAGTGAAGCCGCAGAAAAAGCTAGTGTTATTAACTTTTGCGCTATTATCGAAAGCTCTCTTATCGAAAATAATACGTTTTCATACGACACGTTTACAAATTTAAAATCCAATTTCTTCGTTGTAAGATTAGTGAAATTGGTAGATTAAATTTTTAGACCAGGCGAGGTTCTAGCCAATCATAAGTTTCTATTACATTTCTTAATAACCTTATTGGAAACTACATAAATAATAGATAGGCTTTTTTATGAACATGATCTGAACAGTTCAGAGTAGAATTTTTATATCCGAGTTTAGCAATGGCCATATCTACAATGGTAGTACCAATTTAGGTGTAGCTTTACACGCAGATAATTAATCAATATAATATAACTATCAACACTGAATCAACATAATTATAGGCATAGGCTTACTATATAATTATTATGGACAGGCCCTTTCATACAGACAAAATTTCAAGGACTCGCTGGTACTCTTTCGTGATTTTAACGCCAACGCAACCAACGCAAGTGATGTTTGTAAATGTCATTGGAAAGGCCGTTTGTATGTATTAATACATAATATGTGATAACTCTAGGGATGACTTTTAAGATGATGATCAAAACTTATGTTTTTAATTGATTGGAATATCAAAATAAAAGATACTGCTGATTGCGAAAACTGCTTTATTTGTTAGTTATAATATACACATGCAAAATTATAATCTTAAAAGCATATAGGTAAGCATATAGGTAAGCATATAAGTAAGCATGTAAGCATATAAGTTATAAAGAGTAAGTTAAATTTTATGTACTTTTTGAAAAATCTACTTATTATTTGAACATATCATTAGATATCATTAGATTGCCTACAAAATCAAAATATAGTTTGTAATTTGTTGGATTATATTAATTCGAACTGCACCAATACCATTAAAGACAGCATCAAAATATAACAAATATTTATAATTACCGACAAGCAGATCAAAGTACATATATATAATACGTGTATAGTTGTTACGCTTCAACGAACGACTTTTATTAGCGCTTTCCACGAAAAGCGATCATTCGGATTGTTTTTACGAGCCGTGCCGATTTATGCTATCATCTTACATGTGCGAACTGAATTTGTTGATTATACTCTTTTTGTCTACGTTACTGTATAATATATTGATATAGACGCTATTTTAGTTTTATAGACATTTAATTATGCATTATTTATGCTGTTGTTACGTACATTGGAATTTAAAATAATGTTTTATCACTTGTGAGTTTAACATATTTAAAGTCAACAGTTCTATGTCAAATTAGCAAATATTTAAATTATCGACCCAAAAAGAGAGGATTCATAAGTATAACGCGTATAAATCTGTGTAACTGAACCGATTTTGATTCATTTTTTTCTTTGTTAAAAGGTGACTTGATCGAGTGTTATTAGATTCCAATCGTTTCTTTTAGTTTTTAATTTAAATATTTTCAAACTTAATTGCTAATTCTGCAATATTCTTTTCAAAACAAGAACATTATATATATTTTTTAAATATTAACTCGTAATCCATGTTTTAATTAACTATGATGTAGGCACCTCGTAAAAAGCCATCTCTAGCAGAAAGGGTAACGCACGCGAGCGCCGCAAAAAGACCGCGAATAAAAAAAACGTGAACATTCGTCGTGTCTAACTAATCTGGGGACGACGACCTCTTAAAAACGATCTTTGACTCTAGCATTCTCGAATGCAAAAAATAAAAATGGACTTCCATTCAAAATGGCGCGAATTTGCGTCATTCACAAACTGATATTTAATAGACGTAATTTTTTTTACATAAAGAGTTCTATGTATTCATAATTAAAAATACATACATACTCAATTAACTAGTACTACATTGCATTTATTTCAGTTACTTTAATTGTGAATATAAAAAAGTTGTAGACATAGAATATGTCGCAGCAAATAGCATTCTAGGTTTCAAACGTCTGTTTTTCCGTTAATTTATAATTGGGCAATAAGTTTACTTACTAAGGGAGTTACGGTAAATATTATCTTGGATACTAAATAATACTTATTAAGGAGTTTCCATGAATAACATTATCACAGCTCATTCAGCGCTGTGTAAGCGAATCATTATTCCGATTACGTCATCTCAGAGGCCATTGACTTTTACCGAACACGGCATTATATTTTTGCGATATTAATTTATTTAAACTTATACTTGAATTACAGTTAAACTGTTTGATAAAATACTTAATTTATACTTTTAAAGTAATGAAATTATGTCAATTGTAATTAACTAAACATATATTCTATTTTATAAAATATTACAGAACTTTTTAACAATTAAAACAGAATGTATAAATAAATATAACATCAAAAGTCTTATTTTCCGTTATATCTGCATTATGCACTAGGAGGGATCTTGCCAACATTCCTATCGTTCTTTTTTACAAATTTGTTATTTAAACGAAATACCATAGGATCGTATGTGCAATTCTTTTATAAAATTTATTGTAATGTACCGTTGCAGTATATATTTGAGTCTACATATTATTCTTTATTGCTAAGACAGTAAGAACTCGACAAACATAAAACAGATTGCCGTCCGTACAGTTTTTGCTCATAACAAATAAAAAGTAGAATAAAGCATTGACTATTCAAGCATTTAATGACTAAACACCTTGCAAGGGAAAATGGTAGAAAAAATACTATAAATTGATAGGGCGTAGTGATCAAGCTTACCATAAAGGCTTGCTAATGATCTAAAGAGGAGTACACACAAATTTATTTTAAAATTTATTTTAAAATTTATTTTAAAATTTATTTTAAAATTTATTTTAAAATAACAGTCGTAATAATAATAATAAATATAATAATAGTATAATATAATAATAGATTTTTTTAATCTCTTATTTTATTTTTAACTTTGTCACCTATCATATTATTTACAATCGATTTTAAAAAATATGTTTTCATGTTAAGCAAAATTTACTACTACTTGTTTACTAGATACGTAAACGCTATAATCTAAAAGTTGTTTAATAATTTAAGGATAAAGAACTTCTTTTTCGAGAGCTGCTCCGACCAGCGAAGGTTGGCAGTCGGCTCCGTATACTTCTTCTTGTTCTTCCCGAGGCACAAGAGTCTATTCTCTGATATTTAGTTGCCAAGGCTTTTATCTGCGACCATCAGCTCTTCTCCCGGCAAGCCGTCCCATTATAATGCATGCATGTGCCTGATGGTTATGCAGTTGCGCGTCGTAGAACGTTGTTTGCGTTGCCGCAGTGTAGAACTGTGTTAGCTAGCCAGGCTCCACTGATTCGCGCACTGCGCCTGCTCAATGATCTCACTCATGAGTGTCCGGAACTTGACTTGTTTCACACTCCGGCAGTTAAGTTTAAAAATATGATCACTTTTTTACTAGAAAATAAATTAAGGTAGTTAATTAAGATTATTATTATGGTTGTAATTATTATTATTTTTTTCTTTTTTAAATGTTTTTATGTTTTTGTATTTTTGTTAGTTAAGGTTTAACCCGAAATAGACGAATTGGGAAACTGTAATGTCTTTTTCGGTGTGTGGTAAAAATCAAATAAATAAATAAATAAATAAATAAATAATGGGTTGTAAAAATTAATATCTTTCATGACAATAATTTTTTGACAGAAAACAAATTTTTCTCTTTTTAGTTGACTACTGGCCATTATACGTCTATGTTAGAAAACTTCTATAAGTTATGATTAATTTATTACTATTTATCATAAATAATAGATATACTGAAATTACAGATTTATCCATCCATTATCACTCCTTCCAAATTATTTTTGTATATCAATGCGACTTGGGGTTAAAGAGTTTTCTTATCTTTTAATAATGAAAATTAAACATTTTCATATGTTTCTGCATTATTTCCATGAATAAAATTTATAAGTGTACAAGAACCTTAAGGTTCGTTTTAACTGCTTGGCTACCCAAGACAGAAATCAATTGTAATTATATACATACCTCTGGCGAAACTAGTTATGCTGATTGTATGGATGAATAAATACGATTATATTCCCCATAAATTATCGACAAAAACATTAACGACTTTTAGATGATGATTTACAAAGACATATTTTGACGCCTTCGCCTCTTGTGATATCGCTAACACATGTCATTAAAATCTCAAGGAAATACTGCAAGTAATTAATTCAATATTCTTTCTTGAAACACGACAAAATTAAGTACTTAAAAATTTCAAACCAATTAAATTTATTAGCGACAGTCATACCAATGGTGCACAAAAAGAAACACATTGCCAACACACTATGTATATACAGACGCAGAAAGTTACTATAATGTGCATTTATAATACACAATTATAAATATTCCAGAAGAAATTCTTTAAAAGATGATAAGTGAAAACCATATCAAAATCCGTTTTGTGCTTAAGGAGTAACAGACAGACAAAAATAACAACTTTGCTTTATAATATTTATATATATATATATATTAGTTGTCATTATTTAAAAAGAATGTTCTGTTCCGTCCTAATATTTAAATCACAAAGCGATCTCTCAGAGTATCATATTTCATAGTCATAAACATTCGTACATTATATAACAAATTAAAATGAATTATACATTTGAGCTCCATCAAACATGCCTTAACTAAGACATGTTTGACACATAATTATACACGAATAGAATTGATAGCTTTAGCTTATAGACGGTGGTTAAAAGGGGACGGAACAACAAGTGGTTATACGTCTTTAGTTGTTTCACGCCTGTTGTGCTAATACCGGCCTCAAGTTAAGTATGTTTAATATAAATTCAGTACCATAACATTCCCCTTTGAATTACGCCCTTATGAGATAAGAGAGATAAACGTAGTAATTGAATTTAATGATGAAGTCTTAATTTTTATTAGTTTGAATTAAGGCAATTTATATTAATTAGCGCTATCGCGATGCGGTAGATGATTTATTGAAATGAATTAACAAATCAAATGACAGACATGTGTTTTATATTGGAAGTTAACAAATCAAATGATAGACATGTGTTTGATATTGGAAGTTAAAATGTGTCAAAAAATCAAATTTAATGTATTTATAACATAATTACACATAAATATTAACTTTTTGAATATAAACTTTTCTTCTTCTTCATATACACTTTAAGTATGCTAAAGTTCACATTCTTAGAGAAAGGAAATATTCATGAAAAGGGGACCCCTTCTGGATATATAAGTGCATAAGCGCTTCTTCCATCATTTGTGTTCCAAATATCTTTATACATTTTTATAAGTATGAAATCGAGGATGGAGAATAGATCGATTAAAATGGAGAAAAATAATTAATAGATAAATTAATTAAACGTAAAATTAAACGCGAATCAAAACGTCAAATATTTTAGGGACAAAATATAAGTCTTAAGTTTTTGTTGCATTTATAGCTTTGCGATGCATCAGATATGATCCAAAAGCTATTCCATATGAATGTTTCCAAACATTTGATATCAAAAATCTGTCAGTCTAGACAGCGGTTTTTTTATGCTGCATTCGTTGCCTAGCAACCAGTTGGTGTTTTTAAGATATATTTTAGCATTTAACTAAAATAACATTCGCGATAAAAATTTATAAACGAATAGCGACGTCTTTATTTTATTTACTGTTAGTGTAACCACAGGCCATATCTGAAATTAGAATGCTCTATAATTTTAAAAACCATTACGAACAACCACAAGTAACAATAAATGGAGGCTAGTCAATCTAAAAATAAACATATTTTAGTGATAACAAAAGAGTTCTTGGTTTTTACCCTTTTTTAATGCATATTTTACTATTAACGAATATTGTCATAACATTTAATTCAAAATTATAACAGTTTTATAATATAAGTAATTATAGTTTTTGATCCTATTAATATTTATAAAGTTTGGTGTAGTAGGTGGTGTGTTACTGACTACAAGCTAAAAGTTCCTCCGCCAGTATTTTTTGTGAATGTTATGCGTATCCTTGCCGATAATAAAACTAATTAAATGTTTTTTATTGCACAGCGTATGCATTACAGGTGGTCCAATATAAATGTCAACTATAGTTCCTTAAATGAGTCCACCTCTGAGAAGGACTGTGTTAGGGGCAAACTCTCCTTATTCGAGATTGTGTAAAGTTATTAATACATATAGTGATCAAATCGATCTACATTTTGATTCCCTCACAAAATTAAAATTAACAAGTAATGCCTTAGCTTGCTTTGATTAGAAAAATAATAAGTTTTGAAAGGCTCTTTGCAACATATACATGTTTTTTGTTAAATCTTTTTTTTTTATTGTTTGTTTTTATTTTTCTTGTTTTGGATACTACTTTTGTATTTTTTCAGTCATGTTTAATTCTCCTGGTGTAATTAGATTTCAGTATTATTAAATTTAGTGTTAGATGAATTTGCTGTAGCTACTTTTTCTCGACTTTTTATGTTTAATTACAAGTGGTGTTTACCTTTAATTAATTGTTATGCTATTGAGAGTGTTTTTTTAAAGTGTATTATGTGTTGTTTTTAGTATATACAATTGTTGGTAAACCTAATAAAAATAAAAAATAAAAATAAAAATGTAACTTGAACTTATTTATTTATTTATTATCGTTATTAATTACTTAAATATAATAAAACAAATAAATAGTATAGAAAAAAGGTATCTATATATAAAAAAAGTTAATGTACATTATTAATAGTGAGACAGACTTCTTCGTATCTTCCGCAGTTTTATTCAGAGAATTAGTTATATTATTTTCTTTTAAAAATAACTATAAACGTCAAATACCATCTTTCTCTCCCGTCTCCTTAAAGTTGATTGTGGTCGAGGCATTATCTTGAATTAAATGTTAACACACTTGACAAACCTAATTTATATTTTAATTTAATTTTTAATAATTTATTTCTAAAGAACTAAAACAACCGGGAGCGAGTGTACTAAACGCGCCCCCCTTCATACCGCATACGGTTGAGACCCAAAAACGTGTTACTGCGCAAGGTTCAACTTACATTTAACAGACTATACCTGATATAGATATAGGACGTAATTCACCAAAGTAGAAAGGCTAATTAACGCTACATTCAAGCTTCAAATTATATTCATTATATAGTTCAGTCTCGTTAAATATGCAAGCATGAGTATTGGAGAAAAATTACAGTAATTCTTACGATTACGGAAGCTAACGTTAAAAGTTACGTGAATACTTATCGGTTCGGATTGGTCAGCAACCATAAGACAAATTACATCATTGATCATTTCTTTTATCTTTGTATTCCCGCCGCATCACAAGCACGACTGGCGATCGCAATTGTTTTCACGGTCAAACAATGGACAGTGTGAAGGAACTCCGATATGTATTGCGTTTTAGAATACTCGAATACCGATCTATGAATAAATTAAATATTAATGATACCATCGGATCAAAAACTTCATGGTCTATTGGAAAAATGTTTATCGACTTATACACCTTCCATAATATTAGCTTTATAATCGGGGCTATGTCTATTTTTTACACTAACAATAATATCACATGTTTTGCCAACACAAAGGGATTGGAAAGAGAAAGAAAATTATGAGACAAGGGACAGAAAAGGAGAGAGCTTGGGCCACTAACCAATTATGACTGAGTTGAGGTTCTTCTTGTTCTTCTTATCGTGTGGTTAGTGGCCAAATTAGTGTCAGAGTTGTTCAGGTCACCCATACCTCTGACTAGACCTATCGACTATTATCAAAAAAAAAACTGGAACCGACTTTTTCGAGCCCTCCGAAGCACGGAGACGCTCAATTGAAATACCATTATGCCAAACATCTATTGACCATGCCTAAAGTTGCTTAATCCACTGATTGTTTACAGGTCAGTGAGCGCACCTGGCTAAGAGCGTCTTATCATTTCTCGATAAAGATTATGAAACCAAGTACCGATCTTGAGCGCCCAGCTTCTTATTGTATATCTTGGTGTTCAGAATCAAAAGTACAGAGTACGCACCATTTCTTACATATGCAGCTAGTCAGTGATAAATTGAATTACGAAATGTCAACCACACTACAAAGCTTTAAATGTATTCGAATGGCGTTCCTTACGTAATAGGTGAGAGTTCTTGTACAATGGATTTTTACGATTTGTTCCAGTATTATCTACTTCGGTGGTCCGTACATTAAGTTACAACAGAAATTACCGTTACGAATTTCCGTTTCGGAAATATTGGGTACTTCACACCGGTTGTTTTCTTGAAAATTTCGGTAGCGGCTACCGCTTTATTTGAAGAGATCTATGTTTTTTTGTGTCGATAATCAGTGGATAACTGCTTCTTACTTCATTCAGTAATGTTTTTGTTGTTATTGACTATACATACGCTAAGAATACGCTTTATCCTCAATGATTTTAGACCTATGGTTCAAATAAAAATAATACATAATAAATCTTTACACTAAATAATAACTTATTGTACAATAAAATATCAGAAGTCAATTAAAAACGGCATTATAGACTTTAAAAATTATATAATTGATAAGCCAATCACTTGCCTTGTGAATTCTAATTTTACAGACATATCATAATTTAAGCTGAAATAGGTTAAAACTCAGTTAGGGTTGATCTTGCGTCTGCTTAAGACCGATTTATTATATCATACACGACTGCCTGCGGGTTCGTCGGTTGTAGATATATCAAGTTTCTCGAACTTTCCAAACAATGAAATAACACGTCACTAACTTTAATTTCTAGAGTTCTACTAAATTAGTTATCTCGTCGGGTCTTAAATTCTATAATATAAAACATCAATAGCGTATTAATGTATTAGTTGTGGTCGCGGTTTCAAACGCATAAAATATGCAATCTAAACTAGCCGTAGCTTTTAATTTTGCCACTTTCCCAGAAATTATTGCTCATTCCATATGTTATTTAAATTAGCAAAATATGTAGTAAAACTTGTCTTGATTAGATCAAATAGATAACGCATAAATAGACAGAAAGAAGTTGCTTTTTCGGGTGCCGACAGAATCTTATTATTAAACCTCCGCCGTCCTTACCGTCAGTATCTGTCAGTATCTGTTGTATGGTTGTCCTACGCATCTAGTTGAAATTTTCACAAAAATATGTATTTCTGTTGTCGCTACAACAAAAAAATAACAAAAATATTAATATTTTTAAAAACTTGCTATTTTTATTTTTTACTGTTTTACGGTGGTACGGAACGATTTATGTCCGAATCCGACACGCACTTGGCAGGTTTTTTTTATAATATGATAAAACATTATAATATTTATGTGCATACTACACTGTCTTAAAGTAAATACTACAAGTAATATTGAATGGCTTCTAAAAGAAGCTATAAGGTATATCACAACAATGATTGCTACAAGCGGTCACTTATCGGATGGTATTGCGTTTTTATGCAGTGTACACCCAGTCTAATAGTCCGCCTCTGATAATTGAACGGTTAGCTTAAACAAGTCTTGGCGATGTTTGCTTACCGATTACGCGATACTAATGTATGCGGCTTTTATTAATGTACGATAGATTTATTATTTACACCACGGCTTACTAGCTGAAACGATTATTTAGGGTTATCTTGTAGTTTGTGGTTAGTTTAGTAGCAGTTTCTGTTGTAAATTAAACGATTAGCATCATTTAAGATGATGCTTGCACTCCATGACGCGGTAAAGTTATGTAATAGCTTGGTAAAGCAAGTTGAATAGTTTTATAATGTTTTTCTAAAAGTAAAATAATTCAATCATAAAACTAATTTTTTAATAAATTGCGATTATGAAAATGAAATTGACCTTTAAAAGGTTATTGTTTCAAAAAATTTACCGTACAATCAAACAAACAGTTAGAAATTAATATTGCTATAGAAAAATTCAAGCTTAATATTAATTATACGGCCCACCTGATGCTAAGCGGTTGCCGAAACCTATGCGCGTTTTTATGGTGTCACTCAAGCGTTGCCAACCTCGAGACATTGGTTCTTGAATCTTCTTTTCCCGATAATTTTACAGTGTCCTTTCAAACGAAACACAGTAATGCCAAAGACATTACTGCGTTACCGTAGACTAGCTGACCAATATGTTACTAAATATATTCCTAGTATAAAATTTATTCATTAACAATAATGAACCATGGAATTAATTTACGTTGAATTTCATCCGTTAGGAACGAAGTTCCTTAATCGTTTTCTTTTCATCTCCGAATGTGATAAAAGATACAGGGACAGTGAGAGAGAGAGAGATGCGCACACGGCTGTACACTCACTTGCTCGTGTGCTCATCTGCTTGTAGTAGGCTTGATACACACACACACAGCATATTGGCGATTTCGTTACGTGACTATTTCGCACTATCCGTAAACAATATTAAGGACCTTCGATCCAAAATCTTCGTTAAATTAAGATTAGCGTAAGATTTTAATTGTATTATTTTTCTTATTCTTGTAATAAACCTATAAATAAATAAAAAATAACACAATAAAGATACAGTGCTATATTACTAAATTCAATATATTTGGCTTTGATCCATGATCCACGTGTGCCATACATAGGTTTATTATTCATCCTACTCAATTCACGCAGGCGATTATCCGGCGAGTTTGATTTGTGCGCAGTTTGCGGCGAGCTTACGTGTTACTAATTGAACGGTTAAGTTAACCGGTTTTACTGTTTGTTAAACGATTACGCGGCGGATTATCGCTTGTGGTTTTTATCTAGCTTAGATTTTATGTTTTCTTCTTTAACTTTATCGCTTTTAAACTGTTACAAAAAACAGCACCGTGCCGAGTGCGAGTCGATTGTTTATTAAGAATATTTTTATTACACAAAGATAGGAAACAAGTAAACTGTCTGCCTGCCTGCCAAGCCTGATCGAAAGCTGTTATTGTAGCTTATGGTGGTAGTTATGGTAAGACGAGAGAAGAAAGTAAGAAAGAGCTTGGGACAAAGGGGGTTTGGGTCTCTGCCTGTGTGTCCGCCGTGTGTCTTCATCAAACAAAACACAATCAAGCGCTACCCTCTCCCTGAGCCTAATTAGACCCCGCTACTTTTCACATTTTTCTGTGAGAGGAAACTTCTTATAGAAGTATGCCACTCTCTCTCTTCGAAATTCTGCATTTCATCGTGATAAAAATTAGACACAAATCATTCAAATCTTCTTCTTCCTAGCATTATTCCCAGTATTTACCCAAGGTCTTCTTATTACTTTTATTCGGATTTAACAGGTTACTAGTTTTTCCACAAAGCCATCGATTGCCATCTAATCTCTGCACCCTAATTGTGAACATAAGGGTGAACCAGTAACGCAATAATTAAGCGCAAATTAGCCATCAAGAGTTAACAGATTATTATCAGATTTTATATGATAACCATTCAAATACGTTGAGACATTTCAGAGGTATAGATATCACTTCTTATTTTTAATTTTATATCCTATTTTCAAGTTTGAAGCTATACATTAATAATTTTTATAATATAAATACCTACATGTAAGTTTTTCTAAAAAGAAAGTTCAACAGTAATCGAGAAAACTCTCTCCGCTATAAATGAAGTGCAATTCTTTTAAAGTAATTAACCTATTTTATAATATTTTCAAATTTAGATTTTGTATGTAAGTCTGTTATGTTTGTACTTCTAAACGTTAAAGAGCCATAGGTGAAATGGCATCTTGACTATCTAGAGTAATCTGTAGAGACAAAGTTACGTTATGTTATTAAAAAATGAACTGAATTCCATATAAGTTACACGTTAAATTAAAAAGTCAAAAATAACATTTATCTTAATCATAATATTATAATATTTGAAGTGACAGTCTTTAAATATCAATATATTCAACTTTAAATGGACGCAAATAAGCAATACCATGTCAACCCACACGAATGTAATTTCGAGAAAAACGCGTTTGAAAATTTTGAACAACTTGCTTTATATGATTTTTTTAATATATTGGTCAAGTTTTTGGCAATTTTAAGATGTATGTAAGTTTTTTACTTATTTTCACATAGAATAAGCATACAAACAGCATATTTCGTATATAATATAACCCAAAACGTTTAAAATAATACATAAACGGCATGATTAAAGAATGGCTTTTTTAGAAGTTTTAAAGCTTAAAACCCTACAATTATTAAAGAAAAATGTTCTTCAGCCATTTACCAACACTTCTGCATATATAACTCAGTTTTTTCAATTTTGTGGGTTGATATGGTATTGCTTATGTGCGTCCAAATAGGATTATAATTATGTAAATCCACAACCAAATTAAAGCAAAATTAAAAATTAATAACCCGTTATGAAATACCAACACAGTGTCGAGCAGAGGCCTCGGCAAGCATATTCAATAGAGTTTTCAATTCTGACATGAATAGAATTTTTTAATGCTTTATGCATATTTTTTAACATTTTCGAATTCCGAATCTTATCTTATAACATAACATTATATTTTACATTTACTGTTATAGTTCATATGAAAATAGAATGGTTTTAGTGTTGCTTAAATATTATTATATATAAATGTTTTAAATAAACTCGAAGCTAGAGCAAAAAATAAGTTCAATTTAATATGACATTGAAAAACGTAGACGTGATCTATATAAGTTATAAAATGTAAAGTCACAAAACAAGTTTCATTTCATGCGAAAACAAACGTCAAGTAAAAAAGTTTAATCCAAGAAAAATAACTACTGACCCAGAGCACGTCAGTGGGACACAATAAAACGTTACTAAGATATCGCCGCAATCGATCCTGTAACATACAATAAAACCGGTAAATAAAGAAACGCAAAAGCGGTTTCAAAACCGCCCTTAGACGTCGAGCAGCTGCGACACTGACTCAAGGCGAACCACCCGCTTCTTTAGGCCGTGTTTTGCAACTCAAATGCAGTTTTTTTTTCATCTTTTACACTAGAGCCATGGTAGCAATTTACAAGTGCAAATATAGTCTCTTTTATCTGTATCTATATTTATGTTTTTTAAAAAAGCTAAGTTATAGCCAATGAACGTCATCTGACTCTACATAAGTTAGCGACTAGTTTCTGTTAATTTGTATCATTGTGAAAATAATTAAGTACAGCGAAATGATACTTAATGACACAATAATAGGCAATTACCGTTTTCTGTGGATTATATATTTATTTCTTAAAATTCTTTATTCTATTTTTATTTTAATTTATGTGCTTACCATAACCACTATGGTAAGCACATAAAAACGTCGCGTTATAGTTACCTAGGTACTTACACCTTATATGCACAACATCGTGCACATGTCTTTAGCTTATTTCGTATTTTTCTCATTAGCTTATTTCGTATTTTTCTTTATTCTCAAACCCCGTACTAATTATATAAAATTCATGTTATAAACTTTATAATTAATGCATTAGTTGGTTAATATCCATAAAAAACCCATATCCGTCCACAATTAAATTCTGGAAACGCATCTTGTTATAAATGTTTAGTTCTTCCTTCTTATTAAACCCTTCCGTTTTAAAGCTTAAAATGTAAAAATTTAATGAGTAGGTACTAATCTTTAAATCAAAAATGAAGGTTTGTTGCACATGGAGGTTAACCGTGATTCACATGAAACTAAGTATCAAGAAACATTGTTTCGCCATTTGAAATATGGTTTAAAAAAACCTTTTTACTTTTACTTCTAAAACCTGAAAACTACGGTTTTTAAAAGTGTTTTTTTATGTCTTAGTTATTACTTATATCGTTGATAAGGCATATAGCGAAACAATGTTTATTAAAATAAAGTAATTAACTATAAATACAAAACAAAATGTATACAAAAAATCTTTTCGTTTTAAAGGTCATCTTAATCTTATCTAAGTATGATTTCTATTATACGTATATCTCTATCGTAATAAAACAAACGGAACAAGTAATGGAGAAAGCAAACAAACAATAAACATAAGTTACCTTAAGTACCCAATGGTACAGGCGTACAGTCAATAACACAAATCAATGATCAAATTTGTTTCAAATAAGAACTTATTCGTATGCGTTTTATAAGCAATTATCAAAAATAAAATAATATAATAAGTAAATGAAGAAAATATAAATAATTGGTCTGTAATATTCTTTTAAAATTAACGAGGTTCTGTAATATATCGCGGCGGTTGATAGTCGATTGCAACGTTTTCCTGTTATATTTTTATTATTAGAGACTACATTATACTACGACTATATATTACTTCGACAACATTATAAACAATATATCTTTTATGTATAAATAAGCTGTCTCTTTATGTAAATATGTCATGATATAGGTCCAAAGTTCTTTTTACCTGTAACATCGCTTAATTTATAAGCCCTAATACTTTTATTTTTACATTACTTATTAAATAAATAAACGTTGCACACTCAACGGCCCCCATTAGGATAGTAATATCCTGTGTCGGGACGTCGGAAACATTCACAATGACAAGGACAAATACACCCAGACCGGAAAATATGTTTGCATGGTCAAAACAAACATATTATGCTCCGAACGGGAATCGAACCCGCGACCTGTGGCGTTTAAGGAAGGTTCGCTATCGCTGCGCCACAACGTCGTTGGTGCAAATAAAACAAAATAATATAAAATATTCATTTGTATTAATATTGTTTTCATTTGAATACCTAAAATGTTGTAAAATAACAATTCTCACACTGACTGTACGAAAATAAACGCACAAAATAAACTCGAAACACTTCAGTCCCTTTATCGGATCGGTCGCGAGAACGCGCGGCATGTAGTCACAATTAGCTATCCTTTACAGAGCGAGGAAGTTATCTCTGCCTCACGTATTTGTTTCTCAACCAGAATTTAGATTATTAATGGAATCATAGAGTATTTATTATGTTTAATTTAAAATTAACCTTTCAATTTTTATTAAGAATATAAATTGTTAATGAATTATAATTGCTTGGTTTTTATCATGAAAAGGCGGGCAAAACCGATGAAATCTCACCAATTTCCTTCGATCAGTGAGTGAGCATCTTTTACTCATCGCCTTCATAAGCTTTTCGGTTGGCAAAAAACATGATGATTCCGGCGTTGCAAAGATTTATAAGACTGCTAACCACCAAGTGATTTATTCGCTTATTGCCACCAAATTAGGCATGTAACAAGCTTAACTCAGAAGTGATTTAAATTCGCAGGCAACTTGATTACAGTCCCCGTATTTTATCCAATGGGTCATCGCATCGTTTACATATATGCGGAGTATTTTACATTTAATTGCATATGTAATGTTTCTGAATATAGTTTACCATTTACCTTTTGAACTTTAAGATTTATAACCAAGTGAAATCTTTTATAATATACATAAATTAAAGATAAATCTAGCCGTTCTAGATACATAGCAGAAAGCTTAACACGTTTTAAATTATATGCGATACTTTTATACGGTCAGGGTGGTTGGCGTGCGTGAAATGTCAAATATTAATTCAATGCTATGAGCGGTATTTGTTTTGAAATCGTCACGTGCCAATCTTGTGTTTTAGTTTTTACAAGTTTAATGCATTTCTTATGAATAATATATTATATTTTAGCATTTATTTGCTTAACTTTAAAAAGTTATTAAACTAACTAAACACTAGTAATAGTAGAAGAACTTTTTTTGTTATTGACATGAATAAGCTTGCTTGACTAGAGATATACTTAAAGTTGACTAGAATTAATCTTTTCATTTCCTCCTCCTCCCTCTGCTTCCTCCCTTACTCGTACCCATCTATCCACGATGACGCCACTAGTATTGGTAGAGAAAAAAAAATATAAACGGTTGTGTTAACCATTTTAGGACTAAATATAGCCCTGATTTTATAACAAGCGTGTTGTGTTTTCGTCTTTTTTGTTTAGCTCGGTTGGGAAAAGTCTTATTGGTTCTTTGCAAGAGGTTTTGAGGAATATAATAAGTATATAAAAATCATGAAAATTAAAAACTTTCTTTACCACTTATATATATTACGGAATATATTACAACTACGCTTCCGACTACACACTAAATATTTTTGGTAATCTTCCAACTTGAATTTTTACTAACTTTTCCGTTATTCTTTATTAATTTACTTGTCAAGCTGTAGCTTTACATTGAAAACATTAGATAAAGTTCTATCTTATAGAATTTTACTTTTTACGGCTAAACCGACGAAACGGTTTTGATTAAATTTGGCTGGGGAAAGAAACCTAAGAAAAACTCTGTAGAAAAAGATGTTATGATTTTATAGAATAATTTGCGTAATCGGAAGTGTTCACAACCGCAAAATTAGCCAACCGCAAGCGGCGAGCTAACCGTTATTAGGATGAAACAACCGACCAACGGTAAAGGGTTCCGGCTGGAAGCTTCATTAAATAAAAATTTACCATTATAAAAGTGTATTAAGTATACTCAGTAAACCGTATTTTTATATCTGTCGATTTCATTGGTCATACTCTGTCTAGCATTATTCTTGGTATTATACGAGTATTTTACCCAGGGTCTGCTTATTAGTCTTGTCCGGATTTGACAGGTTACTAGTATTTACACCGAGCAATTGCCATCTGACCTCGGTAACACTAAGGGCGAATCAGTAACTAATTGGATAAGAGCAATTTATTTATCAAGAGTTAACGATAATCATCAGATGTTGTGATAACAAACGGGACCGACCGCTTAACGTGCTCTCCGAGGCACGGTGGGGAGAGCCACGAGGACAAACGCCCACACCGAAACAGATAATTTCATGGGTCATACTTTATTATTCGAATAGACAAAACTAATTTAAACCCTTTTATTAATATCGCTAAGAAATGGTAAATTGATAATGGCGTGTGTTTTTAAAAAGATCTCTACTAAAACTCAATTTAAAACTTCAATTGTTCACATATTTACAGCATAAGAAATCTCTCTTTGAAGTTCCTCATCAAGGATATTCTAAAGCCTCTTTTCAACCAAGTTTTAAAGTAGAGCAATGTAGCGGGTCACGCTTTAAAACTCTTTCATTGAAAAGCCTTCGCCTACGGGTCATTAATACGCTAGTACTAAATCCTTTTCAACGTTATTACACATAATATAAGTTATTAATATTTAATTTATATCTATTATTTACGCAGATATGTACAAGTAACTCATATGTACGCGTATATATACAACAAAAAGTGATAAAAGTTTGCTCAGTGACTAGCGAATAATTATTTTCTCCGTTTGGAATCGGTATAGCCAAACAGATATAGGTTTAACAATTTTCAATTTTTAAAGCAAATTTGGTGTATGAATATCTCCCAAGTAAACGGAATTGCGTATTTCGCTTTCCTGTGTATTCCCACTGGTTTTTACGATCACTAAAACTATATAATTATAAAAATTATAGATATTCTTATCTGAGGCTCGATTAATAATACCGTTAAATGTACATCTTTTGACAGGGTTTTTATACGTTTGTTAAAATATAAACAAAATTAGAAATATTTAAATGTAATCTTATGAGTATTTTAATATAACATTACAATTACGTAAATGTTATCAATATTAGCGTTTTTAACGTGATAAAGAGGTCACATATCGAACGGATGTGGAATTCCACACAATTGTGACTCGTGAAAAGAGCTATCATTTCTAAACATTTTTTTAGGTATCATAAAAATCTCTATTCAAACATAGAAAGTTTATAGTTATATTATAATTCTGAAAGTCCAGCAAAATTAAGAGTCCAAAGCCTTTTTTCGGAAAAATAATTCTCTAACCAATAAGATGTTTTATTTATAAGAGTATTTTGAAGTAAGTGACTTGTTTATTGCCAGTTCCAATAAACATTCTAGAATTTTGGTCAAGATGCGAATAAAAACTAGAATAAACAAGTTTATTTTTATTTCTAGAATTTGTTAAATGCGCAATCTATTTTTCTATACACATAATATTATTATCCACATTCTCAATAACAAATTCAAATAAATTCTAAAATGTTATTTTAGAATGAATACAAAAAAAATCAATGAAACGGAAACAACCGAATCAAAAACCATTTACTTTTTATTTAGTAGATAAAAACGCTTAAACTCATTCATTAAAATAAGGAAAGTTTTCAGAAGTCCACAAAATAGTTTGTAGTATGTTTTTAAAAGTATCGAAACTTTTCGTTGGCCGAAATGGACGTGGGAAACCACACGTCGGATGCGGTTTACATCAGTACATGGATACAACAATATTTTTTCCTTCTATACTATATTTTTAAATGTATGAGTCATAAAAACCATTTTAATTGTTTAAAGAACTAAAGAAACTGTTATAATTTTGCGTGTAATAAAATTATGTCGTATAATTTTTACATTAAGACAATTATCACATGCAAGACATTAAATTTTGTGAAAGATTAATTTAAATATATTAAATTGTACATTAGTTAGTTCCATCTAATTATTCAGATAGCATCAACACTAAACTTCTTACAAACCCAACGTCAGAGATCCACAGATCGCTCGTATAGGCTTCGGCCTCTTACTTGACTTATCGACTATCATGTTATTGATAACAGCTGAGACTGACTTTTTACGTGCCATCCGAAACACGGACACGGACCCACTACAGATTGATTGTGTCTAAGGCTGCTTATTTCAATGATTTACCGACCAGTGAGCTATAATAAGCGTTCCAAAAACTATAATATAATTAGTTTAATCCTAAATAGTAGTACACCGTAGACAATGCGAAACTGCAATTTCTCGTTGAAAAATAAAATATTTAAAAACTTTCAAATTATTTTAAAAGTGGAAATAGTTTTAAACTACATTAGATTTCTATTTCAATAAACATAACCCAAATAACCCGTTTTGTTTCTAACTAGCTTCTGTGGTTTTAAATTTCAACTTTCACCATAGTTAAATTGGATGATACATGCCGGTTTTATACCCCGAGCCACTGCACCGCAAATGTGTCGCTTTGCGTATTAGCATACAGTTCCTTTAGTGCGAGTTGTGAGTTATTTCACGTTACTATCGTATTGCTTTTAAGCCAGTTTATATGACAAAAAAAACAATGCCATCTAGCGGGTCACAACCGTTGTCTTATTCTCCATACAAACACACAGTCTCTCAGTTCTTCAGATTGATCGAAGTTAAAGCCCTACCTTTCTGCCACAATAAACTGGCTATCTAACGCTATTTTTTATTAGAATTGTGAATCATCAGATTTGAGCCTTTAACCATACATACCAACGTCAAAGCTTTTATTATTACTATATGATAAGAACGTTTTGATTATTGAAAAATCGCGCCATTTCGCTCAAAATATAAAATAAATAAATAAATAAACGCTACACACTCAACGGCCCCCATTTGGGGAGTTATATCCTACTATACAATGAATATTAAGACAAGGAAAAACACTCTGAAGACATGTCTGTATGGTTTACAAACATTTGCTCCGAGTGGGAATCGAACCCGCGACCTGTGGCGCTTAAGGCAGGTTCGCTACCGCTGCGCCACAACTTCGTCAAAACATTTATATTATGTAGCTATTATGAAATCAATTGAGACGTAAATGTATTTATTAACTTGAACGTTTATTATATATCATGAATTCATAAATCATCTAGCTGTATTTACTCAATGGGACAATTAATAAATAGTCATGGTTATTTATTTCTGACACAACAAGGAAAACCAATAACCAACAATGTTGTTTAACCGCAAAATATTCATAGTGCCTTGTTATCGTGTTTCTAATAGAAAAATAAAGCTTTTTATTTTACCTACTTATAGTGTAGGGTAATTAATGTACTGAATAATAGTGAAAAAATATAAACGATAAACACTAAACACTCACATTAAGATAGTTATATCCTGCTTCGGGTTTCCAACAACACATACAAACACAAGTGCAACCATCCAGACCGGAACACGTCTGTACGGTCACTACAGCAACAGCAGGAAGAAAAGAAAGAAGTCAACAAAAAATAATGCACGTTACAAATTAAATGAACTAGGACGTATAATTGAAGTGAATATCTAGACTCGATCACCAGATACCAACGACATCGAATAGCCCTATCGCAATAATTATGACATAGTTTTGAAAGCTTATACCTTACTTTTAAAGCTACATAATTTGACGCAAATAAGCAATACCATGTCAACCCACACGAATGTCATTTCGAGAAAAACGCGTTTGAAAATTTTGAACGACTTCCTTTAAATTAATTTTTTATGTATTGGTCAAGTTTTTGGCAATTTCAGATTTTTTCAGTTATTTATACATTCTTTCACAAAAATAAGTATACAAACTGCATATTTCGTATATAATATTACCCAAAACGTTTAACATAATACATAAATTGCATGATTAAAAATGGCTTTTTAGAAGTTTTAAAGCTTAAAACCCTACAAATATTAAAGAAAAATGTTCTTCAGCCATTTACCAACACTTCTGCATATTTAACAAGTTTTTTCAATTTTGTGGGTTGACATGGGTTATTTTATTAGTTAGTTTATTAGTTGGCTTATTTGCGTCCAATTACATTCAAATGTCTTCAAGAAAAAATTACAATGCATAAACGTTTCCTTTTAATTTAAAATTCAAAATGAAAATACTTTAATCGGAACAATTTCTTAACTGTATTTTTTTAAATAAAATATTAATTGATTAACAGCAGAACCTAATATGCACGTAAATGTTGATTTTTCGATTGATTTCATTTTAAATTAAAACCACGTATATTTACGCATATGTAATATCGTTCGTTTGGCTTATTACGAATATGGAGTGGACATTATATTTCATATAACGAGTGACTGTCAGCATATTCCCGGTCAATTAGCATGAATTAACGCTAGATAGACTAGCCCAGAGCAATAAATTGCCCCATTGAATAGATAATGATAAAGATAACGCTAGGTAGACTTAACGCTAATTGATTGATTTAATTCACGATACTCTATTTTAAAAAAGTATTATTATAATGTTATAGTGTTTTGCATTGACATTTGTATTTTTAATGCGTTAATAATAATTATTTTCAACGATTACTACGACTATAAGAAATTATAATTGGAATTATATATAAAACCACGCTTGTGGTTTTATCAGTATTCATTTTGAACCAAACTAAGCTAAGGATAGCCTAGAGCCTTTATGAATTTCATCCAAATAGGTTAACATTATGAACAGCTTATTGTAATCAACAATGCTTTTAATCCCTCTGCGAGATAACACAATAATTTGCAGCACAGCACAGCACTGTAACTATTATGTCGGATTTCAACGATTTGTCCTTTTATATGCGGTAAGACAATAATTTTCTGTATGGTGAAATATTGAAGTAACCGTCAATGTGACGCTTCGTTAGAATTACATCTTTTCAAATATTGTCATTCTAATCCAACGTATTAAATAGGTTCTATACTTCGTCATGCGCCAACATATATATTTTGTAGCACAGATAATAGTTGTATGTTCAAAATTATTAATTAACTTATATATTTGTCCTCAGGATATTATCAGCCGGCAGGGCCGCTGATTAAGGAAACCAGCGCAGAAGCAGAGCGAGCGCTGGCAAGATATCACCCCCCACCTCATTACCACGCCCCGCATCCGCCTGTGAGTTATTTATATTATTTTTATTTAACACAAGATATCCTGGTAAAAGTTGTTTTGCCTTATAAATTATAAAAGGATATCTTTTAGTAGTAGTAGAGCCATGCTACTCCCAGCCCAAATGACCCGGTTCGACAGGGGCAATACTACTCTAGCTGAAAATTGGCGTAAAATAACAGTATCAGTAGTGTTTCGTTTCGTGCCATGAGTGAGAGCGCCAGGGGCCCAACATCCCACTCCCTTTGATCCCTGCCTTTTTCTTTCTCCTTCCCTCCTTCCTCCCTTTTTATCCCTTGGGTTGGCAACGTACAATTGGGACTTCAAGTATAATGTGTGGGACTTTGTGTTGTATAAAAGAACCCTTTTGTTAAGACTTACGATCTAAAGATAATTCCACGAGACCACTGCGGATCGGCGGATATACAGTCTTCCAAGAGGTGCAGGTTCCTTCACCATGTTTCCTTCTCCATAAAGCACGAAACGAATTTATTTATGTTTTACTAGGAAACACACAGTAGTACGTTGCCAACCTCGAGATTTTGGTTCTTGATATTCTTGTTATTGTTCTTGATATTGTTTCTAGAATAACTGACCAGACGTAGTACCTACCTAGCCGGCCTCTTGCAATAAAAGCCCTACCACTAGTAAAACTAAAGTCTTAACGAAATAGTTACTATTACTTGTATCAAATCAATGCGATACCCATTAAATAGAAATGATAACAGTTTTTTTAATGATTAGGTACTGCAACAGTACGGGCCCCCGTATTATCCAGCGGAGCTTTGTTACGGACGGTACTACCGGCCGCCAGGACCTTACCACATGGGACCTCCACAACCCGAAGCACAGGTATATTCCAAATCATTACATACAACATTCTATATTACATTTTTTATAAGACAATTTCTGAAATTTCCGATATCATATTTTTAGATTAACTTTTAATATTTATTTTATCATTGCAGATGGTAGGTGTCGCAGGGGAGCCGTACCCTCCACCACAGTATTACGGAACGCCACCATGCTATCAACATTCACCTCAAAGGATACCATATGTAGGTTAGTGTCTAACGCACCCATTAATTAATAATTACTTAACGATATTAGGTCCAGTAACTCGATATAACATTGAAGCGATTAACGGATTCAATTGAAATAACGCATTTTAGATTTATTAATGTACTTTTGTTGTATCTTAACACATATTTTTACATCATTAATCATCAAGTATGGTAAATATTGTCAACTTAACTCTTTGTTACAGAATATCGAGGATGCCCATGCCCACTTAACGCGTGTCCAAAAAACGTCCTTATTGGGCCCGCTACTGGTAAAGCCCCTACCGGTGGCGGCCCAGTGGACGTACCCTCAGCTTTAGCGCCGCCCGGGGGCGCCTTCCGACCGAAGGTGCGGGCGTGCGCCCTTGACTCTGCCTCTGACACCCACGGCAGCGGAAAGGTATTATATGTTTATTATCTAACGGCAACATCTAATTACATATAACTGTAAAACTCTCTTTAGCATACAAACATTAAATTATTTCGTAAATTTTAATTGTTTTCATATAATTCTTCCCAGGACCCACCACTAGAGCCGGAGCCACCTGAGCCACCGACAGCAGCCGACGCTCCACACCCGTGTCCAATACCGACCATCGGTGGCGCTTCACCTAAGCGGGAAATGTTCGACATGCGCGACAGCCTTCGTCTAAACGCTGATATCCCTGGTCCGACAGAAGCAGTGGGGCCTCCCTCGCCAGCGCGGGGAGCGTGCGCCCCGCAACCACCGCCCGCAGCACCTCGTCGAGCTCGTCTTGGCAAAGCCATGGCGAGGCGGTCTTTGGCTGGAGATGATACTGGCCTTCTTATGTCAGTTCCTCAACCACCGCCCGTCAATCACAATGATGCAGATGATGACGTACTCGCCATATCACCTCCAATATGCGCACCCATTGACCTCTCATCGTCTGATGAAAGATCGACACCCTTAGTAGATGTTAAGAAAGAAAATGAAGGTCCTACTATTTTAACTTTGAGAAAAACAGATACGCAAGCTTTAAGAGAACATAATTGCACAACAGCCTTAACTGACGCGGCAGACGTAACGGAATCCGCAAAAGCCGTTAAACGGAGATATTCAAAGCCAAAGCTGGAAATAGAAATGAAAGATGTGCAGCTCGAGGACGCTTGTAAAACAAATGGAATCGGGGAACATGTTAAGTTACAAAAAAGGAGGAAAGTTTCTGGTGAGCATACCCAAGTTACGCGAATAGAAACAATTACGCGAGAACCCAAAAAGAAAACGCATAATATTAAGAAAACACCGAAAACATCATATGGTGATAAGAAAGCTCATAAAAGAAAATCAGATGTAATACTTAATGAGCCAAAAGCTAAAAAAATGCTAACAGAGACAGTTCATAATGATGATCCACGTCTTATAAATGTCGCTGCAGTTCCTGATAGCGCATTGTGTATGAAACCTAAAACTAAAAGTGCGCTTCTACTTGATAATCTATTAAAGAAAAATAGTGTCGATAGGCCAGATGCTAAAGGATATGTACCAGATACAAAATTGAATCCTGCTGAACTTTTCCTATCACCAAACGAAAACATTTCTCAAAATATAAAGAAAACACTAAATATCAATAATAACGTTGTAGAAAATAATGTTCCTGTAAATGGCGTACGACCAAAAACGATTGCAGCAGTAAGTCAACTCGTT
This sequence comes from Hestina assimilis, assembly GCA_023373885.1. Taxonomy (NCBI): domain Eukaryota; kingdom Metazoa; phylum Arthropoda; class Insecta; order Lepidoptera; family Nymphalidae; genus Hestina; species Hestina assimilis. Next base: position 6,334,139 of record CM041755.1, on the reverse strand, counting down.
GAGAAAAAATTAGCATATAGAAATTCTTGTAAAATCGACAAGATAGATTCCAAGGTCACACACAGCATAAAATCAGTATTATCAACTCCCACCGAAGCTTTAAATCTAAAAGAGGACCAAAATGGAGTGTTACTGAAAAGTGAAGGAAAAATAGAAAAATCTATAGAAAATGATGTAAAGAAAAATATTGACGTCAAAGAGAAATGTGAACATAAAGATAAAAATAAAAGTGCTAATATATCAGAAAACAATATATGTTTTGAAATTATAAAACCAGTAAAATCAGCGAAATGTACAAAAGTTAAAAATATCCCTAGTAAATTGGAACCTCTGCCAGTGCCAATAGTGGAAAATGCGAATGAATCTCAAAAGCCAGATAGCATTTCAGATGAAAACAAAGTGATAAATTCAATAAGTGCCTGTGATAAACCCATTGAAAATACACTTTCAGAAAAACCCGTATCCAAAAAATGCAAGTTGAGCATGAATGAAAAATCTAATGGGGATTTTAAAAGCAAAAACGTGGAAACATTAGTAAAACTTCTGGCTTCAAAAAAACAGGTCGCAAATTCCATTGAATCGGAAATAAAAACTAAGGATGTCGAACAAGCAGACATTGAAAGCGACAAAGATAAGGCTATAACGAAGCGTTGTAAATTAACAGCAGAAAAAAGTGGTGAAGCTAAAAGTAAAAATGTTGAGAAGGTGGTTAAGTTACTCGTTTCAAAAAAGACCGTTATAAAGACAGATGAAGCATCATTGGTTGTGGAAGATGCTTGTTCGTCACCAGTTCCTGGTAATAGAAAGGCCAGGCGGAGACGAAGTGGAGCGCGGCGCATGCGTCGAGTGACGACACCTTCAGCACCTCCCGAGTTACAGCCACGACCGCCGCCAAGGTGGAGCAATGGATGGAACTGGGACGGCGAACATTACCTTTCTAAAGTCTACCTCAATGTAAGTATTATGAATAAACAACAATTTTAATAAGTATATTCACTTTATCTTTACGGTACTACTTATCTTTTTAAAAGCCTATAAACTAACCTACGAAGTCGTTAATATTACATTGCGTGCAAAAGAAGACTACACTTATTTATGTTGACGAAATTCATTATTCTTCTTAGACGCCAATCGGGTAAAACATTGGCTCCCAAAAAAAAATTATCCATATAAAGCAAGAAATTTAAAGTAATAGTTTTGTGCATTAACAGAACGATTCCCGGCTGGATCGTACGGCGCGCTGTTGGCCGCGCATGTCTCACGATAGCGGCGACCGAGTGGCGCGCGGTGACTGCGTCCTGCTACGGGCCTCGCAAGCACGCGCTCAGCCATTCGTTGCCAGGATAGCCAGCCTGTGGGAAAACCCTGATGACGGTAACTAGATAACTATTACAATAACAAATATCTAAAAATAAATAGGAAAAGACAAAAGATCTGACTCTTTTCTTTTCTATTTTTTAACCAAATTTCTTTTTTTTCGAACAATCTTTTATTTTTACAAATAATAATGATAATAGAAGTCAACTTAAGACTTATTCGATTCTAATTTTGATAGCCTTCTTTCTGGCAGCAACAGTTGTCAGTAGGAGATTTTTTTTAATTTATTTTCTGATTGATTCTTTGTTAACTCCCTCTAATAATGAATTTTTTGTGGCAATCCCATAGCTAACTGGCCCGCTAGAAGTTTTCCGCGGACTGACGAATTTCTGTCCAATTTACTGCACCATAACCATATAACGTTTACAATTAGTTCGATATTATATTTAATACTACCTAATCTAAGTTTTATGCACTTTCTAGGCGAAATGATGGTGTCCCTGGTGTGGTACTATCGGCCGGAGCACACAGAGCGCGGCCGACAAGCTGCGGACGCGCCGGACGAGGTGTTTGCCTCGCGCCACCGAGACGCCAACTCCGTCGCCTGCATCGAGGACAAATGCTACGTGCTTACATTCAACGAGTACTGCCGGTAAATAATATCTTATCGGCAGACACTACTTAGTCTCATTTGTGTGTGTGTGCTTGAAGATACCTGCTGTATCGTTAGCTCAATTCTTACAAAACTTCGTCAGTAGGTACATTAACAGATCTTTGAAGTTTGAATATGAGCTTTACCTCCTATCAAAAACATTGCTCCTAAGAAAAAATAGTAAAAGCTAATTAATTCGGAGATGAATGAATAAAATGAAAGGTAAACAATTGATACAGATTCTGTCATTTACAACATTTTTTATATGTTTTACAGATACAAGAAAAGACTAAAAGCAGCCGAGGAGGGTATAACAATAGCGCCTTCAATAGTGCCAGCGCTTCCCGCAAGTGAATACAGCTCCGCGCTGGCGCCCAACGACGTCAAGCTACCGCCTTCCGTCTCACCTGAATTAGTACTGTTTTGTCGAAAAATTTACGACTTCAGGTCCAAGAAAATACACGTACCCAACAAGTGAACCACTTACCGAACATATTTGGATTTCGATATACAAAAAAATCACAGACTCGGTATACCTCAAGATTTTTGTAAGTATTTTTATTCAATTAGAGTGAACACCAAAGCTTGAAGTTAAGTCAGTCGGCGGTATATCGCATTTGAGAGGAACCGAGTCCTGTCTAATTGTCACGGATGTGGGAACTGTATACTTTTTACATCGTAGTGTTTCATCAGACCTTATATTAGTACAAAACCCAATTCCAGTAGATTGTGTGTGGCCATTTTTGTTTTTTGGATAATCGCCGTACGGTTCTTTTGCTTTTATTGTAAGGTAGTGATTTTTCTTGTATATTATATTAATTTGCAAATCGTGTATCGATCATTATGATGGTGTTATGACAATGGATGCCTTTTTATAAAAAATAAGTAGATGTAAGTGAATCATGAATGCATAATTGTGAATAGCGACATGTTTTTATTTTTGCTTCGGGATTTGATGTAAGTAACACGTATTTATACTTCTGTAGAGGCAATGAGTGTGTGTTGTAGATTCCGATTTAGTCTCTCGTGAGAACTCTCTTGGATATTTGGTCTAACATTTTTTAAAATCATGTTTTGTTTGGCTAAACGGAAAAGGCATTTATACGAATAAAAATTAATTTTAATTTACTGTTACATTGTTATCTACGTAGAGTCTATAATAAATTATTATTTTAATTAGTTAATACAGCGCGAGTAAGCTATGTTTTACTGCGTAATGATTATATAAATCGCATAATTTTTAAAAGTATGAAGGTTTAATCAATCCATTCATTAAATAATATGGCTTATATTGCGTCAACGCAACGTAATAGAAAAGGAGGAATCCTAAATAAAAAGTTTTTCCTCTATTATTCGTTTCGTACGATTTTTTTTTCATCACAACTTTTTTTAGGTTTTATTTTATATGTATAGAAAATCTATTTTTCCTATTAATTAGTATAAAAATGAGTCTCATAATTTGACAATGTAAAATTATTTTCATTTGTTCAGCGCGCGTTTACAGCCCATTTTATTTTGAACTGTCTAATTTATAGTCTGATCAAAAATATTCAAACTCAACGATCAAAACTTTTTCAACCATTTAAATAAATAAAGGCTGCTTATCAAAACAATTATTTCACTATTGTCTATGAAGACTGATTTTGCAAAGGAAAAGAATACTTTTATCGCAACATTTTTTTTATAACAAATCATTGGCACATTAATTTTCACGTAAGTGTCAACATTTTACACTTAAAAAAATAACAAGTGGGAACATTGTAACATATTTTAAATATAATATTAGTGCATAGATGTAAACAAAAGTGTTTTGGACGGAAAGAGATATATTGTACGACTAATGTAGCGAAGTCTCTTATCATTAGGTTTTATGTCCGAAAACACCAACACAACTCATTTTTATTTATGTAAAGACTTCAACCATTTCACACTTTTAATTTACGTGAAACAAATTTTACAGTACAGTGTGATTAGATTCTCTTGTATTCATTTCTATCGATATGTATGTAGTACATATATAGATACTGTTAAGGGGATGTAATGTCAAGGGCATTTATACGTATGCAATTTGTGCACAATTGCTTTTTTCTCTTTCTTACAATGTATCTCTATTTTTTTTTCCGTTGTTGGCTGTCTTTCTATAATTATATTTATGTTGTACATATTTACTTTAAGTCTTAATTATGTATTACTTAATTATCTATCCAGTGAGATTTTAATTTAACAAAAATATTTAAACAATTAATTAAGGGTTAAAAAATATTCATTTTATTCATAGCCTCAACTGTTAATTTATTTGTCCTATTTATTTTCATTATTGCGAATTAAATAAAATATCAAAACTTCATAACAATCTCACTGGTGACTGTTCCAAAGCTTAAGTTCTCACTTTTTTCCTATTCTTTGCTTGATGCCAAAAAACTTAGCTGCAAAAGGTCTATTATTCAATAATAATGTAATACCATTCTCTTTTCTATTTAGGTTACGCAGACGTCGGTGGATTGTGTTCGAAAAATGCATTTAAATCATATAATGGATTAAAATATCCAATATCGTATTCAATAATAGACAATAACGGACTTTATAAAAATTAAAATATTATGTATACAATTAAATATACAAATTATAATTATACCTTTCAAAAAGAATATTATAAAAGTTTCGTACACACTTCTCCGATGTCCTAACTCATTACTAATTAATTATAGAATTAATGAGTAAATTCCATAATAGTACTTTTACTATAAGTGAGCTCTCCCTTGCTTGTAGATGGAATGTTTTAAAGAATGTTACCTGGATTCCGCAGTTGCAAATTTCTTATAGTCAATGATAATTTTTAGAATTAGGTTTTACTAATAAGAAAAAATACCTTGTTTTTATTATTTATTTTGTTTCAATGGAAATTATATAGGTATATTTTTATTATTGTAACCTACATAGTTATGTTGGCTGTAATTTAATATTGATGTAAAAGTAATATAATATGTATTTTTATTTCAAACTGTGTTTTATTTCCTCAAGTTCCTCGAAGGCTCGCAACTAAGTATAGTGATTTAGTAAAGTTCACATACTTACATTATAAGTTGATGTTTATTAATAAACGATTAAGAAACGATGAGTATATAATGGATAGAATATGCACATACTCTATTAAAATTAAAATCAAGTTCCGAACCGAAATCACCGCCATCTCGCGGTGCAGACATCTTTTTATACTAAGCTCAGCCTCGGAGAAGGAAGTTTGTAAGTGCAATTATAGGTTACGCTGATCATCAATATAATTACACAAACAGTTTTCAACTCTCTACACTTCTTCATAAAAGAAGACAAAATGTGCGGTCGCTGGTATGATTCGTCGTCGTCAACCTATAGACGTCCACTTCTGGGCATAGATCTCTCCTAAATCCTCCTAGAATTATTCCCGGTATTTTTAATTACCCAGGGTCCGCTTATTACTGTTGTCCGAATTTGACAGGTTACTTACTAGTTTATATAGAGAGCGATTCCCATCTGACCTCTACAACCCAAAGATCAAAACAGTAACTCATCGGATAAGAGCAAATGACCTATCTAGAGTTAACGATTATTATCAGATGTTATGATAACCACCGGGACCGGTTGCTTAACGTACTCTCCGAGGAACCTTGGGCAGATCCACTAGGACCAACGTCCTGACCGAAACACATATTTATATCAAACATCTACTCCGAACGGGAATGGAACCCGCGACCATCGAGACTCAAACGGGCTCTCTACCAGCACACCTCAACGGTCGTGTAAAAATACGAAAAATAAAACGGTAGTGTCCCTATGGCTATAAAATAAAAGAATACGAATAAGATGACTTCTGTGTTCCTTCCTTCGAGAAGATACCTTATCTTTATTATACCCTTCGAGAAGATAGTATACCTACTACTTCATGTCAAAATAGTAAGACTACAAGTCGTATGTTAACTTATATCAACCTCTAAGCTGAGAGTGCCCAATGAATCGACAACGTAGACTTTGACCAAAGGTCGCAGGCTCAAATTCAGGCAAACACCTCTGACTTCTAGTCCCTAGTCCTTAATTTGTTTTTCAAATTTATCTCGAGCGACGATGAAGGAAAACATCGTAAGGAAATCTGCATATCGTGGAAGAAATTCTAAGACATGTATATGGTTGTGGTAGAGCTTAAAAAAACGGTCGTCCTGGTAAACTACCACCGTACGTTGGTGAAAAACTCGTGATATGACTGCTCGTCAGCCACGTTTCGAGGTCAGCCAGCGTATAACCAGTTGTATCTTAAAAAAGGTCGGCAACGCATCTGCATGGTGTTTCAGATGTTCATGGGTAGCGGTAAGATCAGGTGAGCCTTCTGTCCGTTTGACCCCTCTGACATTAAAAAAAACTACACAAAATCTTGCGGTGGTAAATAAAATTTACAATAGTTAAAAAAATGTCTGTCATATCAATTTGAAAAAGTTATAACTTGGCATAGGGTAGGAATGGTTTGGTGGTGGTGAAAAGAATTTTGTCGAAACCGACAAGGGTTAAATTTTGGCATTAAAAAAATTCAAGATGGCGCTCAAAAAATTAGTTGGTCTATTGATTTTCGCTTTATTTTTTCTGTTCATTGATAAAGTGCGCTTACTAAGTTGTCCCAAATTAATAAATAAATAATAATATCATGATGTATTTATGTAGTCTCGGTGTTTTCAACATGAATGGACCAGGGCCAGCTCGAACGTTGAATTACTATCCTCTCACAGAATATCGAGGTATAACTCACGGCACATCAGTTGAAATAAGACTTTGAATAATAATAAATTAATAAGAAATTAAAATTAGAAGATACAATAATTTAATTATATACTTAATTCGGTTTTCAAAAGTTTATTAAAAAACGATTTAATTAAGACAAAATCATGATATTTCCTTTAAGAAAGTCTAACATTTTTGTCTATGACTAGTGACTACCTGTTTGGACGACCGCCATTTTTGTTCAATTTATGTGCCGCGAATTATAAATCATAATGGTATCTGTATTGTTGCGTTTCATTCGAAGAAATGTTCAGCCCCAAGACTGTTTACCCTCTCTCTAAATTGATTAATTAAATAAAACACTTAAGGTTTGTGTAATAAACATTCATATTATAAGTTCACAGTCTCCGTTTACAAGTTATATAAACATGTAACACATTAATTCTGTTAATACAGCCCTAAACTAGCAATTCTCGATACAAAATACAATTGCCTATTGCTTTACATAACTTGTGCTATTAATAATATCCTCTACACATTGGCTTATACACAGAACAGTCAAAGGCGCACTCCTAAAATACATATTTGTAATGGAAATAATGGACAATTCTTTATACATAATCATCCAAAACCAGTTGTTTTTAGTAATCACAATATTTTTTAAGCATTTTATTAATCCTTATATTAATACTTCAAGTAATTGTATTCAATTCTTAAGTTTTGAAGTTTTAATAAAATATCTATTAAATGTACATGTTTGTGATGTAAATGAAATTAAAAATAGATTAATTAATCAACTTACTATTATCAAAAATAATATTAATGTTAAAAATAACATAATATAATAAACCATTGATCGGTCTTAAAAATTTAATTTCAATAAGGTTAAAAATTAGGTTTAATTAAGCATCATTTTAATGTGAATCCATAAAATAAAAGTAAAATAATATTATATCTACATACAAAATCGTAAAAAATGGGTACATTAGTACACTACAATAGTCTGTTTCCAGATTTATGATTTGATATGATAAAATGATAAAAAATATAGGTATAATTTTTTGATTCTAATTTTGCAGCCCAAACCACAATAATATTTTATTTTTTATAAATAATATTGAAACAGATCATTATATTGTATTGTCACTATTAACTATACATCAACAATGATATTATTTGTTACACTATTTATAAAAGAATACTAGTCTATTTATGTAAATAAGGAAACGATTTAAGTCTAAAATATAAATTGTATTCTAAAAGTATCATAATATAATTACATTCATAAACGATAAAACTATAATTTAATGGGTATACATAATTTTAAACTAAATTCGTTACACAAAAATATAGAGAAGTTTGTATAATGATGCTCACTCAATTTTTTGGACTCTCTTATCTATAATCTCATTAAATGTGCTATTAAAGCCGCTATCAAGATCACATTTGTCGAGCGTTGGGTTTCGTCATAGGCTTGGTCTTGTAGATAAACGCATGTTTTTTTTCAGTTTACGTAGGTTTATGTAGGTTTTTTAGCGACGCGAATGACCCGTTAGCACATCACTGATACTGATGCAGGGAAAGCGCATTAGTACGATAACGGCCTAAAGGAACATGTCCATAACAGAACTTTTAACCAGTGAACAGTATTTATGTTTATGTTCACAAAGATTACCATGAATTTCCAAGTGCTAAGGGTAGATCAGGAGAATATCTAAGAGAACACAAGGAATAAAATTAGTTCACATAACGAAACAGAACAATATGTATACTGCACATCACCTCAATATTTTAGGACATAATATAGAATCTGTGCACACTACCCTGGTCGAGCTAACCCATTTATCGAAAAGGCAGAAGGGCTCTACAAACAAACAATTGTTGATCACATACATGTCTTTGAAGCCATTTCCTAGCCAAGCCATATGTCAATGCCCGGGTACCGATTCGGGTTTGGAAATGTACTCACAAATAGAAAAATTAAATACATTTTAGCTTTAGTAGAAAAAAATTTTTGGTGATTGGAAGCATTCTTATAAAGACCTTTTTAATCTGTTTCTTTGAAAAACTTAAAATTTATTAAATGAATACAATTTATCTTTTTTTTTATATTATAATTTAACCTAAACTCCTAACAAAAATAATTTTGATAAATGTTTTATAAATGCTTAACAACTTATCCATGAGTCAATATATGAATATTTTAATTATTTAACTATTGTGTACTGTCCAGTGGCAAATTTATCAGCAGGCTGAGTAGGCTTGAGCCTAGGGCGGCAAATTTGAGAACCCTATTTTTTGGTACCTCATAGAAATCAAAAAGATTTCTGCATGGCTGCTTTCTGATGTACAGGTAGCAATCTGCAACTTTGCTATTTGCCAATGACTTCCCCTTTCATCTGTCATTGTACGATTAGCAAACTTCCATATTCTAGAATAAAACAGCTAGTTTACCGCTCCCCAATGAGTAATCGGCCTTTTCTTGGCTGGTAAAAATAATCTAGGACATGACAATAATTGTAGAGGCAGGGGCAGCAAAATCAAAATCAAAATCAATCAAAATCAAAATCAAAATTATTTTTATTCAAGTAGACTTTTAAAAAGTACTTTTGAATAGTCAAGCGCTACCAAAGCAAAAACCTTACAGCCCATACCTTGAATATTTGTAAATCCCCCACTGCTATTCTCTGAACAGTGAAGTTATTAAGTGTGAATAGATATTGACAACAGGATTTTATAAAAACATATAACTTATACTTTGCTGATTGCTATTAAACTTAAAATCAAATTAATGTGCTGTTTTATACTTATTACCAGCATGTTATGACTTATAAAATTAATGTTGCATTAACATATTAAACTCCACATGAAAAATTGAGTACTGGCTGAATGGCCAGAGGAATCACCAGTGAGCCTTATCTTACAGAATCATTAGAGGCACGGGGATCATCCATGAGCTGTGCACTTTGGTGAGAGGTCAATTTTTATATCTTCCACAGATAATCTTTCTTCTATAAATACAGAAGAAAAGAAGTAGTAGTACCAAATGGTAAAATTTGGTAATATTTATTTTAAGACCAAATTTAAGTATTCTATAAACTTTGGAACGAAAATCTCAAGTTGATGGAAATTACAGATTTCATGATTTTGGCTTGGCTTAAACGAAAACATACGCTGGGCCCATGGGTCATATGACATTAAGCCTGTGAATGTTTCAAGTGTTGACTATTTTATGGAAAAATAATAAACTGTCCCTTACATATTCATATAAAATAAAAACTGCAACAAATTAAAATTTACTATATCTTATCCATTATTTTCTGAAATACACTGAAATACTCAAAATCTTTCCTTACTTGCCTTATTGTTATTTTTATTTTATAATATTCATTATGAAACACACATAACCTATTTTTTTTTTAACATTATTGCTCTACATAGCATAAGCTTTATCACACATGTGATAATGTAACAATAATATACAACATTAAATAATTCACTAAATTTATATGCGTGGCCACATCCAGCTTAGAAATTACAACAGCTGTTAGTTTTGCGAGCTGTCTTGTAAAAAGCTTTACTGTGCATTGTGAGACTATCAGACTTTTCAACCAAATCATCCAGTTTTTCACCTCTTTCTAATACTGCCTTAATGGTATCATGAAGAATAATTTTAGTTTCATCTAAATCATTCTGAATCTTCGTTAATGCATCTGCCTCTTTAGGGTTTTGATATTTAGCCAAGTACTGTGGTAAAACGGGAAAATCTACAGTAGCTTCATTTGCTGTGGGCCAACTATTTGGAGGAACTCTGGCCGAAAATTCGTCTAAAAATTTTGTAATTAACGTATGTGCCACTCTGTTTGGATATTCTTGGTCTGATATCAAAACTCCTGCTAAGTTGTCAGCTCTTACATAAACTTGAAGCATATATTCACCTTCTTTGACAGATTGCCTAGATGCTGGCTGTGTTCGTTCTACTACAGTTTTGCTTATAAATGTCATAAATTCCTGAACAGAAGATCTTTGAAAGAAACTGAAGCTTTGCAAATCATATGCGGCTTTTAAAACTGTGGCGCTGTTCAGTCCCTTGTAGAGAACTGCCAATGCGTATACTCTCACCATTGTTTTAATCAAAGATTCCCAATTCCTAGAAAATTATGTTTGCTTATTATTAATTTATTACAACATAATTAACACTTTGACATTAAGCAATTGTAAAGTTCCACTTACCAAAATTAAACGTATTTTAATAGGTCTATAAATATTTTACTGACGAATATCGAACATTTAGTATTGACAATTATTTAGATAAAATAAATAACGTTCTAATTGTAATAGTCTTTCATTTGAATTTGTCAATTTGATAAATCGTAATAAGAAACTTAACTACATTCACATTTCACAAATCACAACACTGCAATTTAGTCATTAGTGATGTATAATTTCTGTCTGTACTCTGTCCTGAACGGTAACTGGTAAACCTATAACTCGGTGTTTTAGTCGATATTAATTTAACGATTTGTATGTTATTGAATTAAATCGTCATTTTATGCAATCACATTTTAAGCTTTTATAAAAATAATAGTTTGATTTTATAAAGCTTTTCTGACCTATTTTTAATTTGACTCTTTTAATTTTGAAGCTGTTTCTTCAATTAGCTATCGACTCTAGTAACATATTTGCCCAATAACTATATCGTTCTTTTGTCACTTTACTCCATCTGTGTCTTAGCGTTAGCAGGCTTACTATCGCAAAAATATTTCTTTCAAATGACCTACCTATATATATTTTCTAAGAACAAAAGCCAGTTTTAGTAGTATAATTTAATTTATATATCTTAATTTTAATTATTTTTTAATTAGGTATCATTTAATTATTATTGATTTATAATTTAATTTTTTTTCTAGCCACCACAGAGCATATAAGGTTTGTGTTGTAATGTTCACAGAGCAAATAATATATATGTTTTTTGAATCACAGAGTAGCTATACTTATATGATCTATGGTATCTATGAGGACTGAGGTTTGAATTTTCAATAGATATTTTTGGAGACCATAGTGACGTCCTGGTAGTTAGCCTGCTTTGAGCTTCGACGATCACGGGTTTGATTCCAACTCCGAGATGTCTGTCATTTGTTTCGGTCTCGAGGTTTGTCCTTGTAGGTTTCCTCGTGCCTCGGAGAGCACGATAAGCTGTTGGTCCCGGTTGTTATAAAATGATAGGTAATTTGCTTTTATCCAATGAGTTACTGGTTCGCCCTTTGGTCAAATCTGAATAAGAGTAATAAACAGACCATGGTAAATACCGAGATTAATTCTAGGAAGAAAAGGTTTCTATGAGGTTAACTGAGGGTTTTCAATAGGTACTTTTGTAAAGGTATTACTTACTACTCCCATTGCAATCTAATTGTAATGGTAAAAAATCTTATCCAGCGTGTTAAATAAGTTATCCTTTTTACATGCTTTTTTGTAGGTTTTACACTTTTTATTTTTAAGATATTAGTTTTATTATAAGGTTTTTCTTTTTTATATAACTGGGTTTCATACTTTTTGTCACTTATGTTTAATTTGTTTCTTTTATTTTTAATATTTATTTTGTTATTTTATCATTTAAGTTTTCTTTTTTAATTATCATCTTTTTAAAGTAATCCTCATGTAACCGAAGCGAAACATGTATTACTCCCAAATAACAATAAATGCATGCTGCATAGTGTATTTACATTACAAGGTAATGCAATTAAAATATCTTATTGTGTCAACATTGTGTGTATGTATTGATGTAATTACCACTTGCGAATCATAAATAAATGAATGAATTACTTCTTAAAATAAGCTCGAAGGTTGCGCTAGGAGAGGGTACGACGATAGCCCAAGGAGTCAGGATCGAGCCCGCGACTCTCGCGTTACCGTTACCGAGCTATTTAGTCTTAAATATTTAGTCTTAGTATTGGTAAAAGTTAAAAGATAAACTAGCACCACCAATAAAGTGGCTAGCAGTCTGTTGAAATTTCACCGAGAAAAAACGATGTATTGAGACATGGGCTTTTCTAATGGCGTCTGACACTTCTTCATTCGTTTCACTCTTTACGCTATCTGTCTCGCTCTCTTAATATAAATAATATTAATTTTAATTTTTATCTTCAGTACTCAGTAATCACAATCAGTTCAATTCTCCATCTTGTTTTTGCTGACTTGCTGTTTGTTATGAAATATAAATTGTGTTCTACTAGTTTGTGATAAAAATAAGAAGTTATTATGTGTCCATATGTGTCTTTTAATTGCTATTTATTTATTATATAATATATTATTACGTTTGTAATGTAAAATAAACAAACATGGTTAATGGAAAATGTGAAACATGTAGGCTTGAGACGTAAAGAAAAGATTTTCAAGAAGGTATTTTATGAAATAATGTGATTAATGATTATTTCACATTTTAATTGAAAAAAGTTCGGTAAGTTTTATGTATACAAAATATCATTATGCCCTAACCTAACCTATCTAAGAAAATAATTAAGTAGCTCTATTACATATTTCATTATTATTTAATTCATTGAAGATGTTATTATTTAACGAAAATCACAAAACGCATAATAACTTCATTTTTGTATAGGTATTAGACATCTTAAATTAGTGAGCTGGCATTAGGAATTGTTAATTAAATTCAAAGGCTTATCAAAAACTTTAATTTTAAAGTTATCTTAAATAAAATCCTTTGCTTTGTTTTATACATATTAAACATCATCTCTGGATAACATATAAGTTTCAAATAGTTCTAATATTACATTAATTACTTACATTAATTTTACTGAACTAATATTATTAAAACATAAAATACTTATAAATTGTAATAGTATTTTATTATATTATGATATATGTGTCTGTATAGTAGATGATTTTTTAATAAAAACAACATCTTTTTAGGAAAACGCTGCAACCGTAGAAAAAAGGTTTAACTATAAAAATACAATAATCAATGCTTTTTTTCCAGATGCAGAGAGTGCACCAAAATAAGTTAATGTGTATTAAACATTTTAAAGACTGATTTTTAAAAAAGAGTGCTAAACCATATCTGTTACTCAATGCTCCACCATAATCAGATATCAAAGGGTTACAGATGAGATTATGGCAGAATTGCCAATTTATATTATACCTAAATCTCTTTGAATTAAACATATAGTTTCTTGAATTTAAAGAAAGGCTATATATAACAAAAAGGTGAACATTTATTTGAAAATACCTTCTATACTTTGATATAACTTTCATATTAAACATTTATAATTAAATAATTTCCCTTTTGATATGTAACCAAATTTGACAAATAAAGATATAATAAGAATATGTAAGATATATAATAAGCAAATTATGATACAACTGTTCGACTTTTTTTTCTGTTAATTTTGTTAGTCTTCACTCCAGTCATGATAAAAAAAAGAGGTATCAAAGGCTTACAGAGAAAAATATATAATAATGTATCATATGTAGTTCCTCTTTTTATTATTTACAGTAAGGTGTTTTATTACATTTTTCCCTTTTCTTTCAGATTCCAGAAATCAATGGATAAAAGAGAGTTTCAATTAGATCTCATGATATATACACATTTGTATAAATATAATCGCAAAATATTTTGTTGTAATCCATATCAATTCTTAGTTATCTTGAGACTATTGTTACATTTTCGTCTAATTCTATTTTAATAAAATTATGGTTTGATTCGATTCGATTTATTTATCAACATAACAATTTGTTACTGATTTTGGTTTAGTGGTAAATTGAAAACAAAATAACAACCTAAATTTTTATACACATTAACCACTACCAAAAATCAGTAATAAATAATAATCCAGTAACCCTAAAATACAATAACAGCGGAGGGAACATCACTATCGATGTATTATTTATCGATATATTTTATCGACATAGCACGTCACTAGTCTGCTATATTATAATGTTGGTAGAATTGAATGTTTTTTTAATAGTTGGTAAGAGAGCGTTCCACAAGAATTTATATTTTACTATGGTCACCTCAATCTATGGGAGTTAAGTCTCTTACTTATATGCTCTGTGGACACTGTCTGACAGTCTGACAAGTCTACAACTCTACAACCTCTAAACAATTTATCAAAATCTTTGTCGAAAGCTTTGTTTATTTTTACCAAAATATTTTTAGTCAGACTCTTGACGATAATTTTGACTACGAAGTAATAATATACTTTGACTGTATAGAAGTTTTTATTCTTATATTCTTAGTGGCATCGCTAAACGTTAGGCATACAACAATATTATCATCTTTTAATCATAATAATATATACCATTGACGGTACATCCAAACATCTACAACTTATAATGTCAGAAAATACGGAAAAATTGGAAAGTTCATGCGACGCAAGGCGTAGAATACTAAACATTGCAGTATCAACAATACTATTGGAAACTGGCTTCGAAGCTGCCGATAAGATGTCTTTGGAAACACTAACGGAAATATTACAATGTTGTAAGTAAAATATTGTGAAGTATTTTAAGGTATATTTACCTATATACATTCTTTGATAAATGTTACTTATTGTTTTTAGTTTTAACCGAAGTTGGCAATTCAGCTAAAGGTTACTGTGAACTATCAGGAAGAGTGGAACCAGTTCTTGGTGATGTCACAATGGCATTTGTTAATATGGGTAGTTATAAATGTTATTTACTTTAATTTTTTCATGTATAATAGAACTAAAACTACACAATTGGCATTTGTTCTAAATCAAAAACCATTTCGAGGAATAGAGCTACAGATCATTATGGATTAATAATGCTAAATAATCTTTTTTTTAGTTTGCTGGTATTTTATTAAAAATTCTAATCAACCATTGAGTCCATCACCAAAATATTTAAATTAGTTACTTAGAATATCTATATCTTCATATAAAAAATATATATATATATAATATAGACAATCTCCATTGCAAATTGGTTTACTTTAGTTGCATTGTTATTTAAAAGATGTAAGTGCCATCAAAGAGAATTTCCAACAAAATTTCAGGTATAAATCTTCAAAATATTGAGCAATATGCTGCTCGTCCAAATAGGCATGTAATTCAACCTCCACAACAAGCACCTGTACCACGGGCACCGGCTATGTTATCAGCAGGGTTTAAATCAAAACCAGCACCTCATATACCATTTCATTTACCTCCTCTACCAGATCCTCATGCTTATATTAGGACACCCGTAAGTTTTCTTATTTCATTCAAATTTAAAATAAAGTGTACAATCTATAAATTGTAAGTTAGCCATAGGTCTATGCCTACTGTATATAATATATGTATAAGTATAGTCTGTTCAGAAACTTTAACATAATAATTAATAATGCACCATAGCAAGTCAAAAAAATGTACATGAAATGGGGAATAGTATTAGTAAGGTAATTAAGCTATAGACTACTGGGAAACCAAAAAATATAAAACTTGAAATATAACTATTGGAAATCTAATGATCACAAATAATATTAAGTGGCAAATAACATTTTTCACAGACTCATAAACAACCTGTAACAGAGTATGAAGCCATAAGAGAGAAAGCTGCTAACCAGAAGAAAGATATTGAAAGGGCATTAACCAAGTTTCTGGCAAAAACTAGCGAGACACACAATCTTTTTAACACAGATGATAATCAAGTATTTCCATGTAAGTATTGCTAATAGAATTAATAAAAAAAAAGATTAAAAAAAGTAGAGTGTATGCTATAATTTTTCTGGTAATTATATATTATAATTTACGTATTATGTTTATACATCTTTGCACATTTGCAATAGACTTATAAAAATGAATCTACTAATTTTTTTTTCAGTAATAGCATGCAAGCCCACATTTCCTGCTTATTTGCCATGTCTACTGCCAACAGACCAAGTTTTTGATTTTGATGAACTTGAATATCACTTTCAAGTTGCAAACAGAACAGAAGATATGCCTGCTGATAAAAAAGGTACTAAACTGTTTTTCCTAAATTAAGAAGAAGTTAAATATGGAAATTAATGAGATAAGCAATAAATTAATTTCTATTGATACATAGCTTAAATTAATTGTAAGTTACTTATTATGTTGTGGTGTGTTGGTAGCTAGGCTGCCTTTAGCCTTGACAGTTAAGGGTTATATTCCCGCTCAGGGCCAATATTTCTATTTGTCTCTCAAACATCTGTTTCGGTTTGGGCGATTGTGCTTTTAGGTCATCCCCACCATTGGTCCCAATTGTTTCATTCACATAACATCTCGTCAACGGTAATAATCGTTAACTCTTATAGGTAATTTGCTCATCCAATGAGTTACTGGTCACTGGTTCGTAAAAACTAGTAACCTTTCAAATCTAAACAAGAGTACAAAATAGATCCTGGGTAAATACTGGGAATAATGCTAGCAAAAAGAAGACTTATTTATATACACTCTCTAATTAAGATATTATCATGTTTATATATTTATATATTAATTTAAAATTCTTTTGGTTTTACAATATCTGAAAAATGCAAATTGAAAACAATATGTTATTTTTAGATAATTCTGACAATGAGGGAGAAAATGGAGTTGATAATGAAAATGCAAATAATTCACAATCTGAAAACCTAGATGCACCTGCATCATCAAGCCCGGAAAGGAATAAAACTGGGGGATAGCTATGCATCTAACATCTTTTGTAAAAATATATATTATTATATTATGTAGTTTCTAAGAATAAAAACTATTTCTTGAAACTTAATTTTTATTGTTATTAATCTATTCACTGTCAAATTTATGCAGTCAAATGATGTAAGTTACATTAAGGTTGAGCATTCTATACTTATTAATCTTGACTCAGTATTTGAGAGTCTAAAATAAATATGAGAATAATTTATTCTGAATTATGTTTAAGATATTTTTGTTTGTGCCTATTATCAAAATTTTCAACTATTTCACTGAACACTCTTATAATAAAGATACATATATGAAAACAAAGTCAATTATTAGTATTTTATATAATTTATACTTAAAAAGAAATTCACTTGTAAGATACAGAGTTAATAACGGGCAGAGCTTTTATACCATCTCTGTTTACAACTGTTACTTGGAAGTTTGGGAGACTAACAAATAGACGCTTATGTACTTCTTGAACACACATTTTTAGGATGTTGTAAGCTTCCTCTTCAGTTGCATCTGAGAATATTAAAAAGTAAAATACTCAATTTACATTTAAAAAGGTAATGTAAACTTATTTATAATCTCTAAAAGATTTAGTTACATGAAGATTAAAAAGAGGCAATATATTCTAAAAAGGTTACTTTTATCAGCTATTTAAGTAATAGAAATTAAATTTTACCTTTTTTATGATAACGATCCATGATACTCAAGCTGAGGTAACCACCATATCCATGAGCAGCAAATGGAACCTTCATGCTAGATGCCAAATAATCCATAAAGTATAGTTCTGGACCATTTTCCTTATCATAGCCTCCCATCAACACATTCACAAAGTAGGGGGTCTATTAAACAAAAGTAATATTAAATACAGGCTTGAATTTAAAAACTATCAATTAAATCTCTAAATAAAGCATACTTACGCTACTTCTCAAGTATTCGGCGAGATTTCTTCGGGTAAAACTAGCGGCAGCTGAAGGCCCTAACTCATAACCATTGCGCATTTTGTAAAGTTGAATATTTTTTGCGATGTATTCCGCAAATTGAGATGTGTCGCCAGAGTCACCGTTAACACCCATTACCAATTTATCGGATATTTTGTAAATTTTATCTTCATCTATAATAGTATAATAATTAAATAAACGAGAGCTGCTAAGCAAGGAATATGTTTGAAAACAGATCTTTCAACTCACCATCTTTCATCACCATAATGCTATGGCCGTTTGTTTGATCTGCAGCTATCATTACGAAGTCATTGCATTGTATTCCCAACAAACATTGCAAATTGATATTCGACATTTTGGGAAGTAAATAAAGAGATCAAGTTGAATAACTTTCTAGGGGTACCGCAACAATGACAATACAAATAATCAAAGATCTAACCTGAAAACTTGTCAAATCATTTTATACTTTACAGATAATAATATATTTGATTAAAACATAGACATACTAGAGTTAGACTACTGGTTTGCATGGCGAAAACTCAAAAAGTGCCGAAAACCTGAAATTGAAGTGCCACATCGAATTTGCGGGGAACTAAATAGTACGCATGAGCTACAAAAACCTTGACTCAAGCAGTCAAACACAAATAATCAAAAAGCTATTTTTTGTAACACTGGGTATAATAACGGACACATGTGAAAAATTCTTCTGTGGGATCTTTTTAAACAATAGTTAAAAATATAAAATGTCCCAATTCTGATTATTGAATACAAAAAAAAATCGGTTGTCGGTTATTCTATATAGGGTGAATCCTGCAGTAACTAGCCACTTAAGCACATTGGCTACTTTAAATTGTTACAGATCTAATTTCCATCATTTAAATTATACTTGTATGGTATCGCCGAATAGAGAAAACAGTCATAATTGAAAAGGGGATGTTAAAAAACCTAAAAGCATAGTTGTTACAGTTTTATAGTATATTTAGTCAAAACTATCCAATTCGACCAGAAAGTGGCCATCAAAATCAGAAACTGGCATGAAGATCTTTCAGTCACTAGCCACAGTTTAACTTGGTTAAAACAACAAAATAAAAGAAATGAAAAACAATTTATAAAATAAATTAACGTGAATATGCATTTTATAGCTACCTCATATCTTATTAAAATAATCTTCACATTACTTATTTTATATAACAATATTACTTTTAGTAGGTAACTAGCCATAAAACTGACCACCTATACTAGTTACTTAAAGAATCCCAAAAAGCTTAGTATCATAATCCATACAAATAAAGTCCTCTAAACTTTCAATTTATGTAGCTATTTTTCAAAAAAGCAAAAAGTTATTTTTATTATTAAATTTCATACATAAAGCAATAACTAAAAATGTACTATTTTTATTTTCAGTTACTAGCCACCCTATTAAAAGACATTAAATAGAATAAAATAAATAATATTGGGACACCGTTGTGGCGTTGTGGGTAGCGAGTCTGCCTTTAGTCTCGACGGTTGCGGGTTCGATTCCCGCTCGGGCAGATGTTTGTTAAAATTACTGTCTCGGTCTGGGCGTTTGTCCGTGTGGGTCTCCCCACCGTGCTTCGGAGAGCACGTTAAGCTGTCGGTCCCGGTTATTATCAATAGCATCTGATAATAATCGTTAACTCTTGATAAGTAAATTGCTCTTATCCAATGAGTTACTGGTTCGCCCTTAGGGTTGCGGAGGTCGGATGGCAACCGCTCGGTGTAAAAACTAGTAACCTGTCAAATCCGGATAAGAGTAATAAGCAGACCCTGGATACATAAAAATACCGGGTATAATGCTAGGATGAAGAAGAAAATAAATAATATTGGTTGGCATTATATGCCAATACTGAATTAATATAGTTCATGTTTAATCATTCACTCCAAAGCGAGAAAGTCGAGAAAAAAAAAATTAATATTTTAAATGATCATTAACCCTTATCGTTTTGTTAGTATAATCGCACGAATACATACCTTTTCCCGACTGTCGATAGAAAACGATAATTTTTGTCGCATATTTTAATTATAGAAACGCAATTGTGAACTAAAATGAAAACCTATAGTATAAATAATATTACAAAATGAAAACAGACAGATTCTAAGTATCCAACTTCTTATTTTTGAGAGTTTTAAGGAGACTTGGCCAGTTATTGAAAGTGGCCAGTTTTACCTCGATTTACCCTAATAATTATGTTTTTATCGTCCCGAATCTCGCACATGCGCAATTCAATTTTTTTTTAATATCCAGACTTTCCAGTAAATTCAATGAAGGCGCCATTTCATCCTTCAGTTTATGTCAATTTTAATGTATGGTATTAGCCTCTTCTGTTTTCAACTCTGATAAAAAAACGGTATATCGAAATATCGACATTTTAAAAATATATAAATGATAATAAAATAAATGAATATCATCAAAGTTTTTATTTTTTTTATCTCCCTATATCGATAATTATTTTCGAGTACAAATTCAATACAGTGATATTTTTAGTACGAAATGCAAACCAGGTTTTGTTTATACTGAAAATCGAAATTTCGTGTAGTTTTTAAGATTCCAGATTTTGAGAGACCGTTATCGATTATACATTTATAGTTTGCCGACTAATCAAAAGTTTATTCTATCGAATAAACAATCTGTTTGCTCATTCGTTTATAATCGTTATAATATGCACAAGAGTCAAGAACATCACTATAACTATATTTTAAGATTATTGACAATGTGGCTGACATTTCTTTGTTTATAAAGTTTACACCTGAAATTGAAACAGACATTAGAGATATAAATAATAATATTTATTATTGTAAATGTTTTTATATATATAGATAAATGAATAAAGTGGATTGGTCATATTTTAGATAAAAAAGAGTATGGTACATGTACCATGTGAGACTGATATTGTCATTTGTAAAGCATGAATCGTGATGTAATAACCTCGGTGATTAATTAATGAATCGTTTTAAATGTTATGTCCTAATTCATCAATAGGAAAGTAACTTATATGCATCAGTAAATTCAAGCGTGTACCAGCTATCAAGATCACAGAGATCCACTCATTTATCTATCAAATTTTAAACTGTCCCATAGCTGAGAAAGCTTAGTAAAAAAATGTTTAAGAAAATTGCAGTAGGTATTTCAGGGGGTGTAGATAGTGCAGTTGCTGCGCTGATACTAAAAAAAGCAAGTTAGTTTTATTTTAAAATTATTTTTTTCTGATTAACTGTGCAAACATTTCAATATAATATTTTAATTATAGATTACCAAGTAGAAGGAGTATTTATGAGAAATTGGGATGGAAATTATGAAGCCGGATTTTGTTCGGATGAAAAAGATTTTGAAGATGCTTCATTTGTCTGTCGTAAGCTTGATATACCATTGCATAGGGTTCACTTTATAAAAGAATATTGGAATGAGGTCTTCAGTATCCTACTTAAGGAGTATGAGATGGGCCTTACACCAAACCCCGATATACTGTGCAATAGATACATTAAATTTGATAGTTTTTTTGAACATTGCAGGAAAAATTTAGCAGTTGATGCTATAGCAACTGGTCATTATGCTAACACATCATTTGGCCCATTTCTTCAAAATTACAGAGAACATGAAGGTAATATATTATATTTTCAATGCAAGGCTGTACCATGTCCTTGATAGGTAGACACCTGTATAGAAACATCAGAAAAATTGTTCTGATAATTGCTGAGCTATATGACGTAAAATAGATTTTTGTAATAACATATTATTTACAGGTGTCAAATTATTAAGGCCTGCTGATAAACATAAAGATCAAACTTTTTTCTTATCTCAAGTTAAACAGTTTTCTTTAAGAAAATGTATGTTTCCTATAGCACATTTATTAAAGAGTGAAGTAAGGGAGTTAGCAAGAAAAGAAGGACTCTTAAATGTTGCCAATAAGAAAGACAGTACAGGCATATGTTTTGTAGGAAAAAGAAGATTTAAAGAGTTCATTGATGATGTAAGTTTTTATTAAGCAATAGGCCAAAAAATATTAGCAACAGGTAGCAAAAACCCTGTATATGTTTGTGGAATAGTGTATATATATATATATCAGCAACCAAACAAAACTATAAAATTTTTATATCCGTCAACAGGATGAAATAAGAATGACGGTTCTTGGATAGTATTGAGATTATATACTATAAAATGTATTTTGAATGGTGTCTTCTAAAGACTAATACACTGTAATCCAGTATCTTTTTGAATAAAAAAATAGGCTTGAATAAGATATGATAATAATTTTATTTTTAATGTGTCTTTAAAACATACTATGAAAAACTAAGTTAGAAAATTAATGATTATGTAAATATATTAAATTATTAACTTTATTTATACTCATTACGAGTGGTCTAATATGCACTTGTCCATTTTTGCGAGGGTGGCTGGAACTGAAAAATTTAACTGTATCTACTATATTTTAATTTTCAGTTTATCATTTCAAAAAAGGGTAGCTTTGTTGATATTGATACTGGTCAAACAGTTGGAGAGCATACCGGAATACACAAATGGACAGTTGGTCAAAGATGTTGCTTAAGAAATTTTAAACATCCATATTTTATTTTTAATAAGGACTTGGAAACCAATAATATTTATGTGGTATGTATATCATAACTCATAAAGATATTAATATTAATGTTTATATTTGACTTTTGTTTCTTTAGGTTGCAGGTACTGAACATCCTGCTATATGGAATGATATCTGTCTTACAGACAAACCACATTGGATAAATGGAGAACCTTTAGAGTTAACAAACAATGATGTCTTATTTTGTACATTTAGATTTCAACATACAAAACCATTAGTTCGTTGCCATGTTGTTAGTAACTCTCAAGGCTTAACAATACTACTACAGAGTAAACTAAGAGCGTTGACTGAAGGTCAATTTGGTGCTCTTTATAAAGATGAAGAATGTCTTGGTAGTGCAAAAATTAGAAATGTGTGTCACAATTTAGTATACTAATTTATAGTTAGTAAATGCTATACAAAGTATAAAACAGATGTTTTCATTTAAATCGTAGTATAATCTTTAATATCTATTATAGATATTAATATTTATTATAGATATTAATTTGTTCATTGAATTATTTGTGTGAACAAATAAAACTATTAACTAATTGTCTCATCATGAGTCTTAATTTAAATGATCTAAATGGAGATTCTAGCTAATGTCAGTGAAATCTAAATGAATCTGAAATTATCTTAATGGAGATTTTTCATCAATTAGACCTCAAAATAAATAAATGATCTTGACATAGAGTATAACAAATTTACACTTGATTAAATTAAAGCTTCGTACTGTAAAAGCAATACAAAACAGCAAATTTTAATTTACATTGTGGTGCAGCGGTAGCGAACCTGCCTTAGACACTATAGGTCGCGGGTTCGATTCCCGCTCGAGACAGATGTTTGAATGGACCATACAGGCCATACAATTACTATATATATTAATTCTATGATACAGGCATACTAACATGAGTTCCAATCTACGTGTCAGTCTCCTGAAACGTTAACAAATGGACTCCTACATTGGAATTGATACATTCCAAATTGAAGGACGAACTAGCGAACTCAATGCATTTACCGGAACTAAATATTAGTATTTCTCATAACTTTGTTTTTCATATAACTTTTAATAATTACTATAAAATTACCAACTTAATTTTGCAGTCGATTTTAATTTGTTATTATTTTTAAAGGCCTTAAGATTCTTCATAACCAAGCTGCGGAACCCTTTAGTTTCAACTGTGCGTGGTCCACAACGCACTTGACTGCTAATTAGGGTAAATCGAGGTATAACTGGCCACCTTCAATAACTGGCCAGATCAACTTAAAAATCTCAAAAAGAAGAATTTGGATAGTCACAATGTGTCTGTTTACATTTTATAATATTATTTATACTATAGGTTTTCATTTTAATTCGCAATTGCTTTTCTATAATTAACATATGCAGCAAAAATTATCGTAACTTTATCGACAGTCGGGAAAAAGTATTGGCATTATAAACCAATTTTATATATTTTATTCTAATGAACATCATTTAATAGGGTGACTATTAATTGAAAATAAAAATAGTACATTTATAGTTACTGCTCTATGCAGTAAATTGAATAACAAAACTCCTCTTTTGCTTTTTTAAAAAAATAGCTACGTAAAATGAAAGCTTAGAGTACTTAGTTTATCTGGATTATAATACCAAGCTTTTTGTGGTTCTTTAAGTAACTTATATAGATGGCCAGCTTTATGGCTCGTTACCTACTAAAAGTAATATTGTTATATAAAATAATTAATGTGAAGATTATTTATAAAATCCATATAGGTAATTATAAAAGCCATATTCACGTTGATTTTTTTTTTTTTTATTCTTTTATTTTTAAGAGGGTTTTTTCTGAATAGAAAATGTCACCCTCATAGTTATACAATTTTACAATATTATTAACTTATATATTATCTACGTCTAACACCTTTTAACACAACTTTATATAATGCCCTGGCTTCGTCTGATTCCGGAGCTGCAAGAACACTATTGTAAAAACCTACTTCAAATAAAAAGTTAAAACTATGTAAAAATTGATATCTTTCCGCTTCGTTTCGAGCACATTCCAAAATAATATGAACAACATCCTCCACAACGCCACACACGGAACAGTTTGGTGTTGTTACTTTTCCCATCAAAAATGCGAAACTGTTCAAAGGTATGTGCCCGGAACGAAGTCGTAAGGCTGTTACTGTGTCATTCCTGCTCATTTTGGTTCTGTCTATCCAGGTAAATCCTGTAGGTTCTACCTGAATTGTTTTGTACCAAATGCCTTTAGTAAGAGACCGCTCATCGAAAAATACCTTCCACATCTGTTTACATCGATTTTTGACGATATATAAAACATCTGTATAAAATGGCAAATAATTTACTGAATCACCCACACCTTCTGTAGAAGCTTGTTTGGCTAAACTATCAACTATTTCGTTACCGACTAGACCAACATGAGCAGGAATCCACTGCAACACAACTTTCTTATTACTATTATTTAATTTTACAATAGAATCTATTATAGCATAGGCTATCGGTGCACCTCGAAAGGTCGAGGAGCATCGAGCCAGATGCTGTAAAGCACTTTTTGAGTCGGACAAAATGACAAAGTTACTACAGTTAATAGAATTTATATAAGATAAAGATTCCAAGATGGCTATCATTTCGACATACATTATAGACATATTGTAATTAATTTTTAACTGGACATTATCTTGAGTCTGATAATCAAAAAATGCTGCACCACCTCCCTGGGCATCTTTAGATCCATCTGTATAGATCTTATAAAATTGCGAATAATTTTCATACAAAAATGTTTCACAAATTGTACGTATTTCTGTTTTATGCAAACTATGTTTAGGTCTATCGATATAATCTATGGTACAATTAATATATTGTGATAAATCCACATTGCTTACCCACGTGTCTAAAGTAAACATTTCTAACTGTTCACTTTGATAAAAAGTGACATCACTGAGGTATTGATGAATTGTTCTTGTGCTTAAGTGGTTAGTTACTGCAGTATTTACCCTATTTCTTAAATAAGTAGTGCATAAGTTTTGACGTTATATTATAACACTGCGTTTATAATTAATTTTGGAAATTTGGCATTACCAATTTTATAGGAGTTTAACTTTTTAAATTTTTAAATACCATTTATATAAAAAAATTAGTTAATATTAGTTCCTTAGTTCCCGATAAATTTGATGTGGCGCATCAATTTTTGCCAATCTGTCATTTTACGCTATACGGCATAAAGAGTTAAAGACCAGCAGTCTAGTTTGTAGTTTCCCTGTCTATCATCTATGTCTAATGTCTATGTCAATCATCATGTCAGCTTATTTGCTCTGTGCATGTCAGTAATCAATAAATTTACGTATATGCTCTGTGAATAAATCAACGAATTATTTATGTATTCAGTTATCAGTATTAAATTTTCAATGATATTGGGTTGTGTTGAGTGTTCAGTGCAAAGAGTATAATAATGATATACGGGAAAGCCCAGTACTAGCCAAAGACAGACTATAGTACCTGTCCTATAAATCTACACCGGCGCTGGCCTGCTACATCTAACTACTGTTGTTAAATTAAGAATGTATTAAATCGAAATTTCAGTGTAGATAATCACTAATTTACAGAACTTACCTGCAGTGACGGCATATATAAATGTTTATGGTGGTTTGCATATATCATATTTAATAATTACATCTATAGGTGTACACCAAAATGTCGATACCGCCAGTGGATTTTAGTGTTCCGCCGCCAGCAATGTATGTCGTACCTCCGATGGCGGGACATTCAATCACCCCTACAGCGTCAACATCCCAGCCCCAGCAAATATATAACCATCCACCCCCATTTTTACCTTCAAGCCATCCTACAGATTTACCTCCGCCTTATTTAAATATGTCCTCAGTTCCTCCCGTAACTATTGATCCAAACATATCAACATATCCTCCACCGTCTGTGAATGTTCCCACAATGTTCCCACCCCCACCTGTACCATATAATTACAATCAGCCAGATACCAGTTATTATACTATGGAATCACCAAGTTGGAAAAATTACACTAATACCTCTACAGCTACAGTGTATCGTCAAAATATTACAAAATCAATATCTAGTGACACACAAAATAGTTTGTATGAAAAAAGCACAAGATCTAATGAGAATGAGCATCGAAGCAGGAGCTATAGTCGATCTTCTAGAGAGTATTCTTCATCAAAATCTAGATATTCTCCATACCGTGATAGGAGCTATGACAGCAGTAGGAAATATGATCGAGAAAGATCAAGGTATCATCGATCTAGTAGGAGTCCAAGTTCTAGCCACAGTCATCATACCAGAAGTCCATCCAGGTATAGACATAAAGAAAGAGAAGACTACTATAGAGAAAAGTATATTTCCAAATTGGAATATGAAAAAAGGAGGCGTGATTATGAAAGAAGCAGAAGCCCTTCCAGTTATAGAGATAGCAGAAGTCATAGTCATGATATAAGAAATCGTGGAAGAGGTTCAGACAGATACAGACATAGATCTCATTTCAGAGAATCTCACTCACAAAGTCGTGCCAGAGAATTATCTGCAAGACACTCTCGTGAACCTTCAGTTTCAAAACCTTTAACTGACCGTGAAAAAATATTAAATGATTATCAGTAAGGAAACTTATATCATTAAATAATTATATATTTTGTTAACTCTCAATTGGTATATATCTATAAAAAGTATGTTTGCACTTTTAGGAAGAATTATTGTAGAACATCAGAGGATTTCATTAAGAAAATGGAAGAATGGTCTAGGGAGCATAACTCTGATGAAGAAGAAGTAAGTATGATATTTATAGTAATTAAGTAGTAAGAATTTTCTTGATTTGACATAACCTAAAGTCTGCTTATCAAAAATATTTTTATTCAAGTAGACTTTAAAAAAGTACTCTGCATTCTATGGAAAGCTGATACTACCGAGAAGATACAATAAGAAACTATAGTTAATATTTTCAAATATTGATCTGATTATGGTTAGGCCAAGTAAAATTGATCTTACAGTGCTTTCTGCAGAATAAAGTATTTAAATTATAGCCAATATATGAATAATTAAATCATAACTATTTCATTATTGATTATAGAATTGTTGTTTTTCAAAAAAACACACATTGTTTGGAAAGCTTAGCCATAGGCTTCTACTGAAGTGTTTTCATGGATTGACATTGATTTTTATATTTATGTTTAGAGCCTGACGTAAATAATGATTAAAATGGCTTTAGGTAAAAATTTTGTTAATCTTGAGATTTACCATATACTAAATTTGCCTGGCTCATGTAAGTCTGTGCATTGTCAATAAGCAGAATTCCGTGCATGTGTGCTTTGTGTGTATGTATGTGTGTGTATGTTTTTGTAGCATTAAGAATACGTAAACTGCAGCTCAAATTTGTGGTTATGCAAGCCCACTGTCAGAAAAGTATTCAATATTATTTTTTTTATTTAAGCATCCGAAAATGTGGTACAGGAGTTCACCAGCTGAGCTTTACTATAAAGCTTTACAAGATCGTGCCGGTGTTGAACAAACAAATAAATTAAAGAAAATTTGTGAAAAGTTCATCAGCACCCTTATTGAACGAGGTAGAAATGCAAGGCCTACAGATGACGAGCTACCTCCATTGAAACCACCAAAAGTCAAAATGTGTAGCCATAGATGTAAGTAATAGTAGTCTAAGGTATAAAAATTACTTAGAAGATATTTGATATTAAATATTTATCTATATTTTTATAGCCGAGGAAAAGAGCTCCTCTTCATCCGACAGTGACGCGAGTCTAGATGATGATGGCTTACAAGGCTACACGGATAGAATAATGTTGGAATTGCAAAGAAAGCAGAGTCATCCAAGGAGGTTGCATCCTGAGTTATGGTTTGTTATTTTTAAGTAATTGGTACTCAAATAAAATAATGTGCTCTGAAGAACTTTTTGACATGGTACCACCGTCTCGTTTTTACCATCGTACCCTTCGCCGCAGGACTTCATACCATCCACATCACCTTGATGCTTGGTTTGCATGTAACGTGCGAGCATCAAGATCTTTCCTCCCACGTACGTGCAAACTCTGGAATAGTTTACCTCCCGAAGTCTTCCCTGCTCGATATGATTTAGAAGTCTTCAAGCGTCGAGTATATAGACACCTTTTCCCCAAAGGCCGGCAACGCATTCTCGACCCCCTTGGTGTTGTGGATGTTCATGGGCGATAGTTGCCACTTACCATCAGGTGGAGCTATCTGCTCGTTTGCCCCTATATGATATAAAAAAAAAAAAAAAAAAATAATTTTTTAACAAGAATATCTATTTGAAAAATGAATGGTCAATGTTATTTATTATTTTCATTGTAAAAAGACTGGCAATCTGTAATTTTGAAGTTAGATATATAAAATAAAAGGTAGCTAGAGCCATGCTTTTTCTCAGCACAAATAAGTCGGCTTAACCGAGGAAGCACTTTTTCATAGAAGATCGCCGAAAAGTAACAGAGAATTTTTGCGTTTCGTGGCTCAAACTCCCACCCCCCACTGTACCATTCCCTCTTATCTCTTGGGTTGGAAACTCGGATGTGATACAATGATCAAATGATCAAGCATCACAAGTGTTCATAGGTTGTGGTGACTACTTACCATTATGCTTAAGTGCTATACATATATTTAAGTGATATGATTCATTTTTCTTACAAAATGCTGAAAGTCAAGAATTATTAAGCAAATAAAAACATTTTTGAAGTGATAAAAATTCATTTTAAATAGAAATTGTTTTTTTATTTTACTCTAACATGACCATGCTTGAAGATAGTTCAATCCTCATTCAAAATTCACTTAATTAATAACATTTTAGTTCTGACGACCGTTGTGGCGTGCTGATAGAGAGCTTGCTTTGAGCCGCGGATGCGGGTTCGATTCCTGCTCGGAGCATGTTCATTCTTGTGGCTCTCCCCACCTGTGCCTCGGAGAGCACGTTAAGCTGTCGGTCTCAGTTGTTATCATAACATCTGATAATAATCGTTAACTCTTGATAATTAATTTGCTCATATCCAACAAGTTAATGGTTCGTCGTTTCCGATTGCGAAGTTCAGATGGCAATCGCTCTGTGTAAAAACTAGTAACCCGTCAAATCAGGATAACAGTATAAACAGACTCTGAAGAATAACTTTTTAACATTATTTTATGAGAATTTAATTTTGAACTATAGGGAATAACTTGTATTTTATTATATAATAAGGTTTAATAACACCGGGGAGATGAATGGTGGTCCGCTGTGTCGGTGTAGCGCGCGCGCTCGACGCCAGGGAATTCGGCACGGCGTGTACGCGGGCGAACAGATCTTCCCTAAATGCGTGCCCACGGAGAGCAACATCGACAAGCTTTATCATTATTGGTGAGTCAGTGGAAAAAATACACAACTATTTTAATAAAGCTGAATTGGATAAGCTTTCTACATGTAGTTAAAAATTTTCTGGGACCAAATTCCAGGGGGCTTACCATTAACTCTTATAGCGATTCAAAATCAATCCAATTCAATTCTGATATTCAGATTTTATATGAGCGTGACATATTAATATATTATAAATTATAATATATTGACACCGTTTTAGCATTGTGGGTAGCGAGTCTGCCTTTAGTCTCGACGGTTGCGGGTTCGATTCCCGCTCGGGCAGATGTTTGTTATAGATATTTGTTTCGGTCTGGGCGTTTGACCTTGTAGGTCTTCCAACCGTGCACGTGCCTCGGAGAACACGTTAAGCTGTAGGTCGCGGTTGTTATCATATAACTTCGGATAATAATTGTTAAATCTTAATAAGTAATTTGTCAAACCAATGTCACGGGGTGGAGAAAGCACGGTGAACGACAGTGCGGTCGAGATTACAACCTAGGTTTTTTTAATTTTTAAGATCAAGTTATGTAAAGGTGTTTTGTTAAGGTGCTTTTTTAAAATATTTTTTAACTTGTTTAATTTTTTTTACAGCATAACGGTGTCGCCTCCTACAAACTTTTTAATAAAGGCACCAACAATCATAGCACATGATGAACACGAATTTCTGTTCTCTGGATTTTCAATGTTTTCACATTACAAACTGGCGAAGCTGCCGAAATGCAAAGTGATAAGGTTCAATATCGAATACACAATATTATATGTTGAAGAACCTGCCCCACAGAATTTCACTGTGCAGGAGTTGGATTTATTCGGTAATTATACCTTACTCAAAACCAAGACTATATATTCTGGCATTTTTATTTCTTTATTTAAATATTATTTAAAAGAAAATCATTAAGAAGTTAAGCTGAGATGGCCCAGTGGATAGAAAACGTAGACATTAACCGAAGGTTACGAGTTCAAATCCGGGCAAGCACCTCTGAATGTTCAAGTGCTTAATTTGTGTTTCAAATTCATCTCGTGCTTAATGGTGAAGGAAAACATCGTGAGGAAACCTGCATGTCTGGTAGAAATTCTGAGACATGTATATCCGCCAATCCACAGTGGAGCAGCGTGGTGGATTAAGCTCTAAATCCTTCTCCTTGACAGGAGAGTAGGCCTTTGCCCAGCAGTGGGACATGTACAGGCTGTTACTTTACTTTTTTTACCTTAAGAAGTTAAACTTTACTTAAATATTTACTATATAAGTATATACTATATAATATCTAAATATATTAAAATACTATATAATTCCGTAATGTGCTATGCATTTAATTTTTTATGAGCTGAGGACTGTAATTATAAACCTATTGCAACCTTATTTTGACAATGGGCGTACCCATAAATTGACCCAGGGGAAGCTCAAAATTACTACATTTTCTTAAATAATTATTATTCTTAATACTATTACTATATATACTATTAATGTTTTAATAAATAATAAATTTATATATATTAAATATATAAAAAAATGTTCTACAGTTACTACGGTTGATAAATAATAAGTAATTGATTAATCAGTTCTTAAACATATGGACGCAAAACAATACACGGTTTTTTAAATGGTCCATTTTGAAATTGCTTAAAGAAATACTATAAAGAATATTGCTAATAAGTAATAAATAACAGATCTTTTAATTTTCGGCTTCGCAGGAGGCACCCTAAGGACGGAATCAAATTTGAGCCCCCATGAGGGCTGTCCCTTTATCACGGCTGAGTCTCAGTACTCGCCCCCCCGCCCGGTGACGCTGTCAAGGCCAGTAGGGCCAACAGCAATACACATTCCGAAAAAAAAAAGCTCTTTTAACGATTATACTAATTATTTTGGTGACATTTCAGAGGACTATTTGTTTACGGAATTACTGGAACTGGTGGACTTAGATTTGGGTAAAGGTTCTGATACAACATGCTCGCAGTTCCATTTTATGCCGAGGTTCATCCGTTACTTACCTGAAGGTGGATGTGAGGTATGTTTTATTTATGCTACTAAGTTGGCAAGCAAGCATACGGCCCACCTGATGGTAAGCGGTTGCCGTAGCCTATGAGCGCTTGCAACACCATTTAGGCGTTGCCAATTGACCTTGAGGTATCGGTGCTTAAATCTCCTTTGCCCAGTAATTTAACTAGCTACAGTGCCCTACAAACCGGAATACAGTAATACCAAAGTCACTACTGCTTTGCGGTAGAATATTTGACACTGCGGTGGTACCTACCTAGCCGGCCTCTTGCAACAAAAGACTTACCACTAGTGTGACTGATTTCACTGGTGGAATAATCTCTGCTGTGACAGAGATTGTCCTAACAGTTATATGATTCCTACCTGATATATGACTTAAATTTATTATGATAGCTTCTGCCTGCGGCTTCACCCGCTTGAGTAACGATTTTTAATACAATATAGAAATACAATACTTACAATATTTCACTCCCTTTAAGTTTTATTTTTGCGACACAGGTAGTCTAATAATAGGCGTGTCAGCGTCACAAACTAACAAACATACTCACCGCCGCATTTATAAAAAATTAAGTTAGAATTTATATTAAGTTTTAGTTTAATTAAGTTGACTGGAAAATTTTTAATAACTGTAAATGTTTTTTTTTTCAATTAAAATTTTAATGTATATTATTATAATTAATAATTAATTTGCAGGTTTTGTCAATGTGTGAGGTTCTTAAGTATCTGATAAACGAGAGTGGCCATCTCATACCGCCGGACATGGTGGAGGAATCTCATGATATGGACCATTATAGCTGGCAGAAGTTTGTTGATAGGATTAAAGGTAATCTTAATTAAGATTTTTGATTAAAATTTATGTATGTTGGGACTTTTTTTATTTTAATCATTACAGGCAACCAAAGGCTATATCGGAATCCTACCGACTAAAACCCCACGGTTTTACGGGACGCTTTATGACGGGGTTGTGGCGATCTCGACGGCGCTCACCCGTCTTCAACTTTAGAAAGTGCATACCAGCTTGTGGCTACAAGTGATTCAGATGAATGTGTGTTGGGAAATTCATTATCACACATAAATATTAAATACTATCCACTGAAACCCAACAAATCACCTCTACTATCGTGACGCCCCGCCTCGAGGACAATCCTCGCCCAAGGGAGCCCTAGACCATTGGAGTCTGTTAATTATTTGAAAAGTTAAAT
This sequence comes from Hestina assimilis, assembly GCA_023373885.1. Lineage (NCBI taxonomy): Eukaryota > Metazoa > Arthropoda > Insecta > Lepidoptera > Nymphalidae > Hestina > Hestina assimilis. The sequence goes on along the minus strand of CM041755.1, from coordinate 6,300,671 downwards.
GTGAACTTAACGGTGAAACGCAATTTGGCATAATGTTTGATTAAGAAACTTCGATCTTTTTCTGTTTACGACACCGTTGTGGCGTATTGATAGCGAGTCCGCCTTTAGCCTCGGCAGTTGCTGGTTCGAAGCCCACTCGTGGCAGATGTTTGTATTGATCTTACAAATAACTTTATTGTTTAACAATTTTCGTTGTGAATAGCTGGTGGCAATGGTAGGTATCTCGAAAAAACCTGTATCACAGCCACCCTGGGAAGCTCCCATCTTTATATTAAATATTACAACATATTTTTAAATTTTAGATTTTAAAATTAACTTAAACTATTATTCAGTATAAAATGTCTCGGAGAACCTGTCAGTCCCGATTGTTATCATAACATCTGATAATAATTGTTAACTCTTGATAAGGAATCGGCTCTTATCCAATGAGTTAATGGTTCGCCTTTAGGGTTGTAGAGGTCAGGTGGCAATCGCTCTGTGTAGTACAACTAGTAAAACTAGTAACCGCTCAAATCCGGATAAGAGTAATAAGCAGACTCTGGGTAGCTAAAATACCGGGAAAAAATGCTAGGAAGAAGATTTTTTTCTGATTATAAAAATATATGTTGCCTATGAACTAGTAAATATATTGTTACGGAGAACCTTATTACCAGCGGCATAAGGTTCGAAATCGCTCGCGACTCTCGCGAGGTGCTGTAATCCAAATCTTCCAACCCCAGCACGTAACAATATATGTGCAGGTATCAAATAGGTACTAAATCATTGTACAAAGACAAAAAAATAGGGTAAATACTAGTATACTACCGGGAATAATGCTAGGAAGAAGAAGTATAAAGTCGATGTGAAAAACCATTTTATTTATTTATTTATTTACTTATTTATTTATTTATTTATTTAATAGGCAGCCAACGTTGTATAGAATTTGTTCCTTAATTTTAGGTATGATAGTAACGTATCCTGGTAAGAAACCATGTTCAGTGCGAGTCGATCAGCTCGACCGTACTCCGTCAGTTACCGGGGAAGAAAAGGACGCTGCTGAATTAAAGAAGTACTATCCAGAAATCGTCCATTTTGGTATAAGACCACCTCAGTTGAGTTACGCCGGCAATCCAGAGTGAGTTAACAGTTTTTTTTTTAATGTAATTTGCCTTCGACGAGATTAATCACGATAATATATGTATATGTATATATTTGAGTTCTTTATTATTCACAGAAAACTGGATTTTATACTTTTAATGTTATTTAGTTAGTCAGTTATAATTTTATGAATGTAAACTACATAGGAAAATGATATGAAAAAAAATTGTGCTCCGTTATATAGATACATAATTAGAAAAATCATATATATACGACAACGTTGTGGCGCAGCGGTAGGAAACTTCAAGCGCCCCAGTTCGCGGGTTTCATTCAAGGTCGAAGCAGTTGTTTGTATTGACGATACAGGCATGTTTTCCGGTCTGGGTGTGTTTGTCCTTGTCATTGTGTATGTTCCGGAACCCTCACACGATATAACTAACCTAATGGGGGCCGTTGAGGGTGTTGAGTGTAAAAAAAATATCATTCCTAATAATTAAATAATAAATAATTAACAAACTATGAAAAATGTCACATGTTCTGCGCAGCTAGTTATGTTTAGTTAAGAAATAAAACTGCCTGTTTTGAACAAAACAAATGCGGAGGGTGCACCATGTTAGTTTATCTATACTAAACAAGTATTAAAAATAGGTATCAAAAAGCCTGGCGTTACTACGTGAAATATCGGCATCTAATAGCCAACATGGCTAAACCCTCGTCCGTGGAGCGTCAGAAACTGGCTGCCAAGGAAGCGAGGCTCCAGGAGATGAGGACCCAGAGCAAGATGAAGAGAGACGTCACCGTCGCTATATCCTCTGAAGGGTTTCATACTACTGGACTTATGTGTGATGTCGTACAGGTAAATAGAGCTTTTATTACTACAATTTTACTTTTACAGTTTCTAAAATTTAGACTGTGTAAAAGCGAAAGTAACTCGTGTCTGTCCCGTTTTCACACGTCATATGAATTTTGGTTCAGAAATAAATGGGACTTACATTTTGTCCCGAAAAATAATTACAGGGTGGAATAGAAGATGAAAGTTTGTATAGGAAACCAATCATTTTCGTTTCGTTTCTTATTAACAAAAGATATACACGCGGGTGATACTGCTGAAAAAAGTTAATAATTAATTTAAAAAAATGTCAACCGGTTCAACAAATTCTGGTCCGCAAATACAATTCAATTGCCGATATGGCGTCAAAATTTTCGAAAAACTGATTTAAAATAATTAACACCCTTTCCTTTAATTTTTTAAATTTATTAACCTCAAAAATTCAATACATATTTAAAAAACGAAAGAACCTGCATATCACGTTGTAGTTGTTTATGGGTGGCTGAAAAAGATATAATTTTCACAATCAAAATCTAAATCAAAATTATTTATATTGAAGTAGACTTTTAAAAGTACTTTTGAATCATCAAGCTCTACCAATTATCAAAAAATATTGTCTTAATACATCTCCTTTGTATGGTATATTGTATTCTAAAAATAGTTTTTTTTTTTATTATAAAATTTGGTTATTGAATGAGATCCAGCAATAAGAGTCCCAAGCATTTTTATCAGAAAAATATTTCTCTAACGAATAATAGGCTTTATTGATAAGTTTATTTTTATGTACATTTGAAATTTGCTTACTGGCAGTTCCAATAAGCAATCTCAGTTCAATAAGTTTCATTGGTCAATTGGTAATTTTTATTACAATACCAATAAATGAATTTTTTTCAGCACGCCATGTTGATACCGGTTCTCGTGCGTCATCTAAGGTTCCACAAATCTCTGGATAGCTTAGAGGCAAAGATTGGTTACACATTCAAACAGAGGGCTTTGTTGCAAACAGCTTTGACTCATCCATCGTATAGAGAGAACTTCGGAACCAATCCCGATCACGCCAGAAACAGCTTGACCAATTGCGGTATTCGACAGCCTGAGTATGGGGATCGAAGAATACATTATACCAGGAAGAAAGGTATTTATAAATTAACTGACAAACACCCTCGAACCACAACAACAGCGACGTGAGATTGCCGCTCTCAGCGCTTTCTATAGACTATACCACGGCGAGTGTTCAGAGGAATTATTTCCCCTCATCCCTCCCTCCCCCTTCCATTCAAGAACTACGCGTGCCGGTCTCCGATGTCACCGACTAACTGTGGCATCAATGCCATCGCGAACAAAGAAGTTTGCCAACTCTTTTCTTTGTCGCACTTCAAAAAATGCTTTACCGGCACACGTGTTCTCTCATTCTTACAACCTGGGGTCCTTCAAACGAGGCGTGAAGAGGCACCTTGCGGGTAGGCAGGGCGAGGATGGCTAGTACAGTTCGCCTTCTGCAACCATATTAGCCACCTTCGCGTGTGGACTCCACTTCCACTTACCATCAGGTGGAGTGGAGTTATTTGCCCTCCGGCGTTTATATAAAAAAAAAGTATGCGCTTAAGTCATACGAATTTGAATCTTATTTTAATTGTTTATATAAATAAAGTTCATTTGATGTGTAACAACTTTATGTATGATTGTAGTTTTCCGTGGTTTTATTTTTGATCTTAACTTTGACTCTTCTATCATGTTTATTATTCGTTGAATATTAATCAATATTCTGTGCTATTATAGTAACAACCTATAAATATCCCACTATTAGGCAAGGGTGTCTTCTCCTGCTAAAGAGTATGTTTAGGAGTGTAATCTACCACACTACTTCACTACATATTTTCTGGATATATACATATATAGAATTTTTCAGGATTTTTTCAAGACACAGGTTTTCTCAAAGTTTTTATTAAGCGCTTGAAAACTTCAGTTGCCCTGAATTGGAATGTCAAACAGGATTTGAACCATATTGGCTTTCTGTCTTAAAGACAATTTTTTCCCTTGAAAGATCAGAAACAAAACATTATCTATTTCTATATAAAAAATCGTATGTGTACATATGTGACAATAGATTCCGAAATGGCTGGACCGATTTTGATAGAATTTGAATACAATATTCAAATTGGCCCAGAAAAGTATACAGACGAAATTGCGAGAAAATGTTTTTATTAAATAAAAGGCAAAATATCTCTTTGCAGGAATCGTGACCCTTATAAACATAATGTCGCAATTTGGCAAGATCAGCGAGACGGAGTCCGACATCAAACATAACGAGCGTCTGGAGTTCCTCGGGGACGCGGTCGTGGAGTTCATCTCGTCCATACACCTGTTCCGCATGTTCCCCGGACTGACGGAGGGCGGCCTGGCCACTTACAGGGCGTCGATTGTGCAGAACCAACATCTGGCGCAGCTAGCGAAGGTGACTCGTAAATTGCTTAATTGGTGTTTATTATTGTTATTTTAATCTTGTTTATAATTAAGAGGATTGTAGACATATTTCAATGTGTAACATTTTTCTTCTCCCTTTCTTGCAATCTGTGGGAGTGATTTAGTGCATTTTTGGAAGCCAAGGAAGTACGCTCTGTTTGATTCGACTAATGAGCGCGCGCTATCGTATTTGACCAATAAGCGGGCGCTATTTGATTTGACCAATGAGCATGGGCTATGTCATTTGACGAATGAGCGCGCGGTGCTGGTTATAATATAATGTTCATTTTACTAAGCTGGTTTAGTTTTTTTTTATGATGGATGACAAAACACATATCGTTTGAAACTCAGAACTTTGTCAAAACTATTATAATATCTTCATAAATCTAGATAAGACTGCGAAATATTTTTATGAAATTTCGTAATGTTAAAGTGTGTTTGATTAACCGAAGGTCGTGAGTTCAAATCCAGGGTAAGCACCTCTGAATTTTCAAGTGTTTGATTTGTCGTCGAATTCGTCTCGTGTTTTACGGTGAAGCCAAACATCGTGCATGGCTTGGAAGAAATTCCGACACATTTGTATATCCACCAATCTGCAGTGAAGCACCTTCTAAGCCCTCACCTTAACAGAGGCCTTTGTCCAGCAGCAGTGGGACATTAACAGGCTGTTCGTTTACTTTGTATACAGAACATCGGCCTGGAGAAGTACATGCTGTACGCGCACGGCTCGGACCTGTGCCGCGAGGTGGTGATGCGCCACGCCATGGCCAACTGCTTCGAGGCGCTCATGGGCGCGCTGTTCCTCGACGCCGGACTCGAGGTGACGACACACAAACAAAAACAAAAGCAAAATTATTTATTATTTATATTCTATATAGTTGACTTTTAAAAAGTACTTGTTGAATTGTCGCACGCTAGTGACGGTTTGGAAGGTTCATACTACCTAGAACCGACAAGAAACCAGGTAGTTAAATATTAATAGTACATAGTATAAAGATGGCAAGTGAGCGCTCCACTGAAATTTGACGCCCAATTTTATTATAGTTAGGTTGTGTCTACACTACTTGGAAATGTGATTATATAATAGTACATCATGGATGTGTATGTTTATTAATGTCTTATTTCTGTGTATGCTACTGTTTAAGACTAGTTTACGCATACAGTTCAGACCAAAAATCAAAATCTAATATAGTGTATAAGCTGAAGGTTTAATAATTAATAGTTTTGACATAATTTGTAACAACCTTTATTTAAAAAAATTGTCTCAGAGGGTTTCTTTAAAATTTTGATGAGTTTGTATTAAGAAATTGATCTCAAACCTTTTAACTGACTTCAAAAAAGGTGGAGAGTCTATTTTCGACTGTATTAATTTATTTGTTTTACAAAGTATGTGACCTAATTGCCTGCAATAGCAAAAACGTTTTATTAATTTTAGAGTTGTATTCCAGGTAACAGATAGAGTGTTCGGGCTAGCATTGTGGTACAATGAGCCGGATCTTCTGGAGGTGTGGACTAAGGAGAGACCGCACCCACTACAGGACCAGGAGCCTCTGGGCGATAGGAAATATATCAAGAACTTCGAGTTCCTCCAGAAGTTGACAGAATTCGAAGACTCCATCGGTAAGACACATGCATTTGACTTTAATTATTTTGGTTAGTTAAATATTATATTACATCTTATGTACTTATACTGACATTTTATTTAATTATAGCGACATTTTATTGTATTTAAACTTAATTTTTATTGCTATTTCAATTTTTTTATTTATTAAAGTCTTTAATGGCTATTAAACTAGAATAAGTAATACATTTTAAAATGACTGAATTTTTATACTGAGTATCACTACTATTAATTTATATTTTTATACAGTTTTAAATAATTATGTGTATGCTTTGTTACTAATTAATGATAATATTATATGTAAGGAAATAATACGTACAAATATTTCACAAATAAAGAATTGAATTGAAATGAATAAAATCAAAAGATTCACAATATCATAAACATTACTAATGTCAAAAGTCATTAATTGATGATTTGCTTTATATATATATTTTTATTTTTATTTAGTTTATGTAGGTACATTACTATAACTTACACGGTAACATAGAACTATAACAACTATAATAATAGATGTTGAAGCGGCATACATAAGTTATTCCTAACTAAGTATGGATTACTTGTATTTAGGATAGCATAATGAAATTTAAAAATGTTCATGGTTTTTAACAATCTTGTAATGTTGTATTTACCACAATAGAAGATTCTGATTTGGCTTATCGACTCAATCAAATAGATAACAGTCGGGAACCACTTTTTGTACGTCGTCCAAAGCACGGGAGGCACGGTTGAAATAAATATATATGTACTGTCAGCCATCCATGGATTGACCGCGCCTAAAGCTACTTAATCTATTGATTATGAGCATCTGTTTCTTTACAATAACCATTACTGTTTATAGGTGTTCAATTTAAACACATTCGTCTATTGGCCCGTGCGTTTACCGACCGTTCAGTTGGCTTTACGCATTTAACCCTGGGGTCGAATCAGCGCTTGGAGTTCCTCGGAGACACGGTACTTCAGCTGGTGGTATCTGATAGACTGTACAGACACTTCCCGGACCATCACGAGGGGCATTTATCGGTAAGTTATAATTTTACCAAGAAAACTGAGTAAAGAAAAATGTGAAAAAAAAATGTTTAAGTTCTGGATCACTGTGAACTCTCTGAATTGTTTTCTGAAACGACTCACTTGATTCTCGCTATAATAATATAAAGGGTTATTATTGATGCCCAGTGTTGCGTAGTGGTAGCGAAACTGTCTCTTATACCGATGGTCAAGCGTTTGATTGCGTCAATCAAGTTACAATTTTGTATTTGTTATACACACATTCTAGATGGTGCTTGTGTTTGTGTATTTCTGGACCCCCAATTATACATAAAGATCGCTGCATGTAACGTTTAATCTATCTTTTAAACTTTTAATTAAATGCTTAAAACACTATCTTTTTTCCAGTAATATTAAGAAATATTTTAACCTTTGTTTGATTATGCAAAAACCCCTAGCATTTTCGCGAAAATTCTAATTATCAAATCATCATACGATATACAGAATAATAAATAATATAATAATTTTCAGCTACTTCGTTCGTCATTAGTCAACAACCGCACACAGTCCATGGTGTGCGACGATTTGAACATGTCGGCGTACGCCATATACAACAACCCCAAAGCTAAGCCCACCACTAAGAAACATAAAGCCGATTTGCTTGAAGCATTTTTGGGAGCTCTATATATTGACAAGGTAACTTTCATTTATGGTTTATAGTTTTTACTCTCATAATTAAAAATGCCGGCACACAATTCGACTTATTATAAAAGAACATTTGTTGTCTTAGCTATTAAACTATGGAATTCGTTACCTCTGGTTATTAGGCAATCTCCCACTCTTACGACATTTAAGAAAAGATTAAAAGAATTTTACTTAATCGGTTCTCTGTAATTTAGTGACATATTATATGAAATCTTCGTTACGTATATTTTATTTATAATTTTATTTACTTATTATTGTTTAATTTTTATTATTATAAGCGCAACCTTCCTCTTTTTTTTATTTAAAATAATGTTTCTTTGCTCATATAAGGTTGTCTGGAACAGATCGCTAACCAGCGATAAGATCGCTTGTTACATAACTAATGCCTGCATTAGTTATGTAACATTCTTTGTTGTAAGGTCTCTGCTATGTGTGTACAATAAAAGAATTATTATTATAATTAGACGACGGTTTGGCGCAGTGGTAGCGAACCTGCATTAAGCGCCACAGGTCGCTGGTTCGATTCCCGCTCGAAGCAGATGTTTGTATTGACCATACAGGCATGTTTTCATTAATCAATTTTGAGTCATTGTGAATGTTTCCGGACCCCCGACACTGGATATAAATATCTTAATGGGAGCCGTTGATTGTGTAACTGGATGGAGATTTTTTTAAATTCATAGATAAAAAATTAATCTTTGTTGCATGATTTAAAGTAAGAAAGCTGTTCTATATTTGTTCGTAGAACCTCGAGTACTGCCAGGCGTTCTGCAACGCGTGCCTGTTCCCGCGCCTGCAGGAGTTCATCCTCAACCAGAACTGGAACGACCCCAAGTCCAAGCTGCAGCAGTGCTGCCTCACGCTGCGCTCCATGGAGGGCGGCGAGCCCGACATACCCATCTACAAGTGCGTACTGCTCCTACACCTGCAGGAGATCACCCTGACCAGAACTAGAATGGTCCCAAACACTTATTTTGTTCATAATAATTCCATACATCATTCAAACACGTAAAAAATTATGCATTATTATCATTTACCTTACTTAACTTACACTAACTAAAGTAAGCCTTGACAATTTATTACTGTGATCAAAAAAGTATCAATTCAGAAATAATAATGTTTCATTAAAAAAGTGCCTATCAATTAACTAAGTTTTTGTTATCGTTATCGACCGGCGGATATCTCTACGCGAGCTAATTCGGTGACAATTATTTGATTTATCAAAATTTTGAGTTCGTTTGTACTAAATTTTAAAAATTAAAAAGTTAGTAATGGATTGATTTGAAATTTGACAGGTCGGTGCATTTTTGCCAAAGCTTATAAATATTTTGTATCCCAAACCCCACTGGAATGGGAAATATTGATATTACACATGACAATGAATACATGTTTAATGATTATATATTAATTGTAAATTTTGGGTATTTAAGGGTAAAGGAGGGGGTGATGTGTGTGTGTGTGTGTTTGTGTGTTTATGAATCTCAAAACTAGGACCACGAGATGAAGCGTGTTAATGAGTTGCTCGTGTCCAGGGTGATCGAGTGCCTGGGGCCGACGAACACGCGCGTGTACACGGTGGGCGTGTACTTCCGCGGCGCGCGGCTGGCGGCGGCGCGCGGCCACTCCATACAGGAGGCGGAGATGAACGCGGCCGAGACGGCGCTGAGCTGCGCGCACGGTGACCGACACACTTACACCTATTATACTGTAGTTTTTTATGTTACTAAGTTGATCAGTAAGCATACGATCCACCTGATTGTGAGCGGTTGTCGAAGCCAATGAGCGCTTTTAATAAACTTGAGATATTCTTTAATCTTTGCCCACTAATTTCACTAGCTACTTCAAACCAAGTGTGTTACCCACCTAGGCGGTCTCTAGCGATGAAAACAGAGTAGAAATTGCATATGTCTATGACGTTGTCGCTGTCTTTTATTATTGTCATTTATTTACTTTTGAATCAAAGGAATAGCAGAGCAAAAATATTTTATGATAAAAGCAAACGAATATTCTAGTGATATTGATTAAATATTATATTTGTTATATCCTCTGAAATTTCATTCGATAATATTTTCATGTATTATCTGTGATCATTATTTATTTTTTAAATTTGTTCTATCTTGTTATCTACAATCTTTTAACCAAGTTTTCGGCTTCACAAAGTGAGTATGTCCTTTTTGGGGCAAGATATTCGCTTCTATAATAAAATTCCGCAGACAATTTTGAATCTACCACTTTTGAAATTTAAATCTTATATTGAGCGGTGTTTACTAAATAAAGCTTATTATTCCGTTAATGAATATATAGCAGATAATGTGGCATGGAATTAATATACGTTGAGTTTCATGCGGGATATATATCTTAATTATACGTTTGACAAATGTAATGTGATTATTTTTGAAAAGAGTAACTGTAGAGTTTCTTGCCGTTTCTTCTCTGCAGAATCTACCTTCCGAATCGGCGGTAGCTTCACTTAGGCGGACATAACAGACTGTATATTTGACGATTCAAAAGTGCTTAAAAGCCTATTGAATAAAGAATATTTTGAGTTTGAGTTTAATATGTAGACCTCTATTACAGAATTATTTCCACAACTAGATCATCAGAAACGGTTGATCGCAAAGAGCATGCGGAAGAAGAAAAGCCGACAGAAGGGCAGGGATAAGAACTTACATGCAGACAGGGATATCTTTCAACGGAAAATTAACGAGGAGAATGCACCAAAGGCCTACAGGCTCGGAGCACAGGATCAGGATAGTTCAGACGAAAGTATCCGTGAAGCTTCGGATACGGAACAGCCAAATGCGGACGATACGAATTCTAACGACGATTCAGGTTTAGACAGCGATTCGGAATCGGTTTCAGCTAAATTAGAAAATATCAAAGTTAGCAGCCTCTTGAGCGATATGGAAAGATTGAAAGAAGATTTCATTAGGAGAAATGAATATGATAAATTGAAAGAGAAGTGTCGTAAAATCGATTCTGATGATGACTAGAGAGAAGCATTTATAAAGACTAAATCTGTGTTATTTTTTTTAGTAGCCCGTGATATAATTTAAGTATATTCGTGATTTTAAAAGTAATCGATGTTTATTCCATTGGTGTATATTTTAAGGGAAATGTTACTAGATAAGCTTAAACGTTTAAATCATAAAAATATATTCTTCAGTGTTAATAGAGAACGGGCCCTTATTAGGTGACCAGTTCCGGAGTGGCGTAGGGGCCAGTGGCTAGTAGGCCTAGACGACCACTATTGGTCATTGAGTCACACTCCTCCGGTCGGAAGTTTACGTCACGTAATCAATAGAGATGATCAAATAAAATCAAAAAGGCTTGTTTTAAGATAAGTTGTACATCACGCAGCAAGCGCCGTATTAATGCAAATTGAATTAAAAAATTTCCATACATTTTTGTTTGCCTAAAAATGTTTAGAAACGATATTTTTGAATTAACACGTGACAACTTGAGGGGAGGAGGCTATAACGGGTTACGTAGTATGGGTACGTTGCCTTTTAAGCGCGTTTATGCTCGTAAGAGTCACGCTCATATACGCGCTTCAAAAAACGAGTTTAAAAGCTCGTATAAACGCTAGTCAAACGTCTAATTTTTTAATTGTAGCGAAAATTCGCCATTAACCTTTTGACTGCCAAAGTCGTCTATACTTAACAAGGGCCGTCTATAAATGATAAAAAACACGTCTCAGAAAAATATTAAATATAATACGAAAGCATATCTTGCCCAAGCTGAAATATAGGTTACATAACGTATTAACGACTTTTTTTCTAAACCGCTAAAACATAACCGAATACACGGTAACTACTACAAGTCTAAGTTTTTATTTATTTTGTTTTCTGATATAAGTTAGCTTACGAATACATAGACAAAACACAAAATCAATAGACAAGTTTTTGAAACGAACATCCCAAGTTTAAGTAGCCATTTACTGAATAATCAAAGTAAAAAAGTGTTACTATATGTTGTTGATACACGGATGTTCCAAGCACTAGGGTTTTTAGGTCTTTTTTACAGGGTGGCGTACGTTTTACGGTTTTAAGGCGTGGCGCTCAAAAGGTTAAGTCAATCATTTTTAAAGTAGTCGTCATTTAATATCAAGAATAAAATGAAATAAATGTTTATTGGAAATATTATGTTTTTTATTTTTATTATAATATACTACTATCTTTTTTCCGCAAAACGACAAAAGGGCGCCCAGCCGGCCGTGGCTATTTCTGTAATTTTTGTTTTCGTGACGACAAAGAGTCTGTAACCATCTCCACGGTCCCCTCTATATCATACCAAACTTCATTATAATCAGTTCAGCGGCGTAGGCTTGAAACTTCACAAACAAAAGAACAAAGAAAGTCACTTTCGAATTTATAACATGCAGCTAATATATTATTTGCTAAAATAAAAACCCAATTAAATAACATAATTTAATTTTAGATTAGTAACAACAAAGTGTGAAGGCGACTGGTCCTTTAAGTTTATTAGCTCGTAATGTTAGCCATTGTTTCTGGTTGGGGACGTACATCTCTGCAGGCATCAGCTGCTCAGGGGTATCGCTTTCTGCAAAAACAGTTGAATATTTTTATCCGACTACAAAAGGAGGATGTTCTCCAATTGGTTGTATGTTTTAAGTACTTAGAACTCTGACATTTCTGAACCGATTTGATAATTTTTTTTGATTGAAAGGTTCCCGTTTGGTCCCATTAAAATTTTAAATAAAAATACCACCAAGCAATAAAACTTTTGATGGGTTCGAAATTTTTTAATAATTATTTAAGATTTTCGATGGATTTCTTATTAAAAATACACTTGAACAATCAATGTTAGTAATCAATTTGTATAAAGATTTTTCTTCCAGAGTAGAGTACTAGTACTAACTCATATAATATCTACAACTGACTTTAACGAAAGACTTTTCTTTTGGCGCTATTGAACCTTTATTTATAAAGCCTTCTAAGGCAACTTAGTGTCCTATCTGTTTTTATTATTTTTAATAGTAAATTAATTTCAGTTACATAATAGCTAATAATAATGTGAAATTTCTGTCTACTTCAATATCAATATGGAGATGGATATTAAAATTGCGTTAAAGCTGCATATAATAAAATTCACCACTCTTACCATCCTTTCTGATCTTAGCGGATTGCATGGTAGACTCCTGCATGGAGATGAGATCTCCCGGAGCGTGCAGCAGTAGCCTGCCGACACCTTCGCAACGTCTGGTAAAAATTTTACACAATATGAATAAAGAAATTGTGCGGTTGGTAATTCGAAATGAAATCTATATCTAATCTAATCTATTTAAATAGGTTATAATAAGAGAGACAAGGACAGAGAGAGAGAGAAAGAGTTGCGCACCCGGCTGAGCACTCACTTGCTCGTTTGCTCATTTGCTTGTAGAAGGCTGGATACTCATACGCACACATACACAGCATACGGCAATTCGTTACGTGATTTCTACTAAATCGCACTACCCGTAACCCGCGTAAAGGAACTTCGTTCCAATAATAAATTCATTTAAAAAGATAATTTCGTGTAATGATTTTAATTTTTTAGACCTGAATGAAGTATTTATTGCCAATATTTATTATAAATTTATAATCACTATTTTAAATATATAACATTTCCCTTGTGTTTACGATTCTTATAATATATTAGACTAAGATAAAAATAGTTCAGTGGTTCTTTGATTAAAAATTTACCTCAAAACTTCATTTTGTAACATCTGCTTTTTCGCGGTCGCTTGAAGTGACTTGCAGTTATTTAACCAATTACGAACTTCATTGAAGTCTGCTAATAGTTGTGATGCCGCTTCCTTTCTGTTTAAACACATTTAAGAAATATATTTTCCAACGAATCTTTACTAATAGATACTTCTATAATAATATACTTATTAGATATAATCACTCATTGTTGCTGAATAAAAACATATGTAATCTTACGTGAATTTAACTTTCGCCACGTATATATGATGCAGCCACGACTCGCACATGATGCGCAGAATCATGTTCAGCGTCGCGACGTCTGGCGTCGCCTCTATTACCGGCAGAAGCATTTTATCTGGCGAATTAATAATTATTATAGTCATAAACTTACTATATACTATGGAACAGCCCTTTCATACAGATAAATTGTAAGACTGGCTGTTGCTCTTTTTTAATCGCAACGGAACCAACTTAGTCACAATCTTGCAATATAACCGAATGAAGATAGAGCGTGACTAACCTCGTTCCGTTGCGTGTACGAATGAGCATTAATGTTAAAGCATTGATCTTTGAAATTTAATGGCATTTAAACACGAATTAAATCTATTAGTGACCAGTTTTTAGCATCCAACGAGTAATTTTAAATGTAAGTAGATGGCGTTTTTATTCTTAACGAAAAAATATTGACGATATTGTTTTCTATCGAAAATCTGCAATTTTGCAATAAAAGTCGCGATTCTCTTTGAAATGAGTAAAATTTCGAAATAAAATATTTTGTTTGTCACCTAGGAACTCATATACATAAAGTGAGTGCGCCATATCGGGTTGAGTTATCCTCCTCCACTCGGCGTTGCTCGGGAATATCATGGTGAGGTGAGCGAGGCTTGTCGTCGCGCACACCGATGATAACACCGCTGTTATCTCTTCCGATGCATCCTGAGATCATAAAACAATATTATTGAAAAAAATGTAGCTTATAATATTATATTTTGTATGTAGTATTATGTTACCTTTAATTTTTGTATATTGACTTTCACTTCAGATACTAATTTTTCTCTCATTTTTGCGCAAACGTTTTCATGAACACCGATTTTTCCTAAAAAGTATAACGTTAAATTTATTATTATTATTATTAATATAATATTTAGGTTTTTTAAACAAATTATATTTAACTAAAATTTATATTCACAAGGTGTGGCAGCCCTATTCACACTATTCACAAATTAGTTATTTATTATTAGCGAAGCTCGGTACTTAACTTTTTTTTCAAATTAAGCGTCTACCGCATTATGTTCATTGACAAGTAGCACACCTGAATTAACAACGGGCGTGAGAAAAGAAGGCAAGTAGATAATGGAAGGATGACGTGTGAGTTTGGATCTCCACCAATCGCACTTATTAGTCATTGAACGAAATGTATGAATACTACTACTACATTTTAGGATGAAATAAGGAGTCGACAAGAGTATCGTGAATAATATCTTCGGAAACAAAGGTTTGAACAAACGGAAACAGGCTTGCTTTACCAAACGTTTTTTTAACGATCTGTTTCGTTTACCGACCAGTGACTTTCCGAATTGCTATTTGGCCTTACTGGCCTTCTTGCGAGTACAGACCTCAGCGCTCCAAACGTATTCTACGCGATGGACTCACCTGACGGTGTGAGCACGTCGCGGTGTAAGAAACAAACGACCTCATCCTCGCAGGCGAAGACGGTTTTCTGTGCATTGTCTCATGTAATTTTATCTTCAGGGTCTTGTAGGGCGTGCTTAGAACGTGCGTCTGATTGGTATTTTTCACTAACACTAGTAAATATATAAATGGTGGACCTGATTCGAGTGCGACTGAGTGATCGGCGAAGCGTAGGTCGGCGAGCGGCTCGAGGCAGGCGCGCAGGTCGGCCTGCGACACGAGGAAGAAGTCCCGCGCGCGCCACGCGCCTGCCAGCTGGCGGCTCGTGCACACCGCCCACAGGCGGAACGTGTGGATCGAGTGGTCTGGCCATACGGTCATTTCATATATCACACCGTAAAAATAAGTTCGATTTATTATAATTTCACTCATCATAACTTGCATACAATTTCATTGACTAAATTTTAAAATCATTGACTAAATTTTAATTTCATTGACTACATTTTAATTTCATTGGCAACAACCAGTGATTTTGTGATAGCGTTAATTTTTGTTCAGTATAAAATGGCGGCGTTGTGGCTCAGCGGTAGCGACCCTGCCTGAAGCGCCATAGTTCACAGGTTCGATTCCCGCTCGTACCATAGGTTTGTATTAACCATAAAGGCATGTTTTCTGGTCTGGATGTATTTTTCCTTGTCCACGTGTACCTATGTTTCGTCGATCGGAATCATTGTGCGTGTAGCGTTTTTTTTTAAATTTACGTTTAATATAAAGTTATGCATAGCTTGTATATAATATTGACTCACCCAGCCTATGTAATATTGGTATTTGTTCTACAATAGGTAAATCCTCTAAAGGCGCTCCTAAAATATAGTCCCAAGTGACTTCGCAGTGATTATTGAGGGTAACCAACTCTTGCAACATTACTGCAAAGTTGGCACCTGATTCTGTCGTCTGAAAAACAAATAAATATATTATACTACTATATGCTATATGCTAAACTTCATTCCGAAATTATTCTGTGTATCAAGCTTTTAGAAAGGCCTCGAGAAATCGAAATTTTAACATATTATGCAATACGTATTAAGAATAAACGTATTGTTTATACAAAAATAACAAAACAATAACATAAAAGGAACATTTGCATATGCTCATACGGTTACTTAAAAAATGTATAAAATAACTTACCTCGTTTACGTACACTGAAAGATTTGGATAATCTTTTAGAGATGTTGGTTGCAAATTTGTTGTTAGCGTCGCGCTGGACAGTAAAAAATATCGTGTTTTATTACTGTACGAAATATCTTAAAGAATATATGGTTCGAGCTATACAGCTCGTAGTTAAAGTTAGAAACTAGCATATTGGACATGATTAGGTTTGTTAATTTATTAATTTTTATATTTCGTAGTTACAGCCCATTAATTTCTCATAGTTAGGAAAGAACTTCACCACAAAAAATTAATAGTTAAAAAAACAATTTAAAAACAAGCTTTTCTTTAAATTCTCTAAAAAGAAAAAAAAATTGAAATTCTATCAACCCATCAATTTATTACTAAAATATAAAAGCTTGTCGCAAGATTTACCTATGTGCCGCTTTTCTTGTGTCAAGATGAAGTTTCTAAATTGTATTCTTATTTATCTACATAATTAATGCACTGTAATGCAATATATAATGTGTAGTGTAGTGTAACAAATTTCAGCTCAAATGATTTTTTTTTTTTTTTTTCGGAGTGTCCATTGCTGTTGGCCCTAGTGGCCTTGACAGCGTCACCGGTGGGGGCCGGGTCTGGAGACCTCGGCCGGTAAAAGATGGACTGCCACGCGGGGCACAAGTTGAATCCGTCCCAAGGGCCCCTCCTGCGAGGTCGAGCCTAGACTTGGGACGTCATCGGGAGGGAGGAAGCGCTCCGGAGCGCAGTCTAGCGACCGTACGAGGCGCGGTGCTCACCGTCCGGGGTGAGCGGTCGAGTTGACGTTGTGTCGGGCTGTGCGAAACAAGGGTCCTCGTCTCCGCCGGCGGAGCTCAAATGAACCTCGGGAAGTCCCGTTGAGTGCAGTTAGCAGAGAACAATTTTAGATTAGTATTGTATTAACTTCAGTTTCTTAACGCCTTTTGGCACTAATACACCTACTTAGGTCAAATTATGCTGGCAAGATTACAAATATTGCTTCAGTCACCTATGATAGGGCTTGCAACATATAAAATCATATCGTAGCATATGGGTTGCCTCATATAGGGGTTAGCAGTGGTAGAGGCGAAGGAGGTATAGGAAAACGACAAAGGAGCGCGATAGAGGTAGCTAGATCTGACACAGCCTTGAATTCGAAAAACTGTTTTAAAAATTAATTATTTTTGAAATCCAGAAACAATTAGGTTATATTCGGTGACAATATTCGAGCTTATTTGGAGGGGCAATAGGAATATTAGTAATGCCTTGTAAAAAGCATTGATAATATTCTTTTTATAAAAAAATATTACAATAATAATAAGAATAAGAAGGCGACTTATTTCATTGTATAATATTGTAAATTACGCTACATACCCGAAATGTTTATCCCATGAAGTTGATGTGACATGACATCCCAACGCATCAGCCAATATCCTTAAGGAAGACAATATTAAATCCGGAGTGTCTGAAATATAAAAAAAATCATAATTACCAGCCATAATGTCGTTTTTGGCCAACATTTTTGGAAAGAAGTTCCAAAGTTATCGCGCGTTGCGAAAGGGAGCTAGACGGAAAAAATTAAGACCAAAAGTTGTAACGACACTGATTGCTATAGTTGTAAGTCATGCGGCGTGCGCATGTTTCTCTGTCTGTCTCTCTCTCTCATAGAAATATAGTTTATTTTCGTTATTTTCGTTTCATCTTTCTATTTCGCGTTGAACAGTGTGATGTCGCGACGACTATTTTTGTTTAGTGTATACGCGACGATTATTTTTGTTTTGTACACAATCAATAATAAATTAAAAAAATATATATTATTATAACTTAAAAAAACATATTACAATTCCTTCACTAATTAATCGAAAGGAACTTCATACCATCCGGGTGTCCCTTGACACCTCTCAAGTTTTTTACTATAACTTTGGTTGGAATATATTAAGTATTTAAATGTTTTGCTTATTTATGTAAAATTAAATATTTATGAAACATACAGTTAAATAATATGTATATTATATTCAAGAAATATTAATAAAATATATTTACTATTGTCGTTGAACGTAGCGAATAGCCACTCGCGTAGGTTCTGACTAGTGTTAGGTGACCTGCAAATTAAAAATAGCTATTTTTATATTCGTTACCTACTTCACTTTTTGTGAAAAATGCTTTTATTTGAATGTACACATATGAATAATAACTAAATAAATTACAGTAGGTACCTTGTTGCTAAAGGGAACGAAGACCACCATAGGACGATGTGTTCCAAACAACTACCGACATCCCCCCATAGCAAATTTTGATAGTATTCTGTAACTTTCTGCGCCGCTTTCTTACTTGCTTGTGTTCTACCTATAAAAAGAATTTGAAATAGTAGTAATAATTTTCAAATTAACACAATCGGATGAATAGAATAATAATTCCTATGATATATTAAAATATCTGAATACATTTTAGTTTGCATTTACCTGACTTCAGTTTCTTAACGCCTTTTGGACCTAATAAAATAGGCGATATGTTAGCTGTCGTGTCTAGAAGAATCTCAATATACAATTCTTCGCTCTGAAGGATACCGTTAACGTTTTCTGAAATATAAGGTGATTTAAAAACCTTTGGAGCTATTATTCACCTAACAATAATTTAACTATACGTTGGGCCAAGTAGGTACATACAGATCAGTCAAGGGAGTAGCGAGGTATAAGCAAGAGGGGCAACTGCCTCCCCTAGACCTTGCTAAATACTGGAAATACATGAATATGATGATATTTTTACTATTGAAGGAAATATGTCATTTTGCCCCCTCTGGACCTCACAATTAGGATTTTGCCGAGATCTCTAGGCCAAATGCTGGCTACGCCCATGTTTTCAGTATTGGACAATTTTTATAATTACCATCATCATTAAATATGTTCTCCAGAACACATTCGTTGGTCAGTAGAGACGTGTAGTGTACATCCCCGTCGGAATTTCGGGGATTCAACATTTCTAACTTAACATGTCCATTCTTAGCTTCAACGAGGCTTTGTGCTTGTTTCATTTTAGCCTTCTTGTTGTCTATGAATGCTTGACGTCGCTTCGTAAGGCTAACGCGTCGGGATGAGGAATTCGGGGGCGTTATGTGTTTTGTTAGGGTGCTGGAAATAATGTTAATAGGTTTGATTAAGCCCCAGATATGGAGAATGTAAATCAATAAATTCATAAGTAACTAAATAGTAACTAAAGTATTACGCCCTATGGCTTTAGCCCTATTTTAACCACTAGGTATCTTATAACTGTTGAGGAATCTGTAAAAAGTTTCTACTTTTCCTCGTATTTCGTGTCTAGGTTTTATAGGAACAATAACGGGAACCGAAAAACATTTCTTGCCTTAAAAAATCGTAAAAGAAAATTCGTATTACTACCTTAGAGCAAAATAAAGAAATCTAAAGTAATAATATCACTATAAAATATCTTTCATAAGCTTTTCAAGTAACATTCCCCGCGCAATAAAAAGTTTGCAAAAGTTTATATGAAAACCGATTATATAGATATAATGACCACTTACTGATATATTTCTAAACTATCCGCATTAGAGCTTGAATCGCATTCGCCATGGTCTTCGGGCTTATACATCATTACTAAGCAATTTATTAGACGGTGGCAGTTCACTTCCGTACGACTCTTCGCAAGAACCTATTTACAAAGAAAGGTTCAAATAGCTTTCATTATAGGTATAGATAGAACTATATTACATAGAATGCAGTGGCGCATTTACAAATTTTCAAGGTGTAGGCTGTAAGGTTTTTGCCGCCCTTGCCTCTACAATTGTCATGTCACTGTCACGTATAATATTTTTGAGCTAATCAAAGCTCAATCATGTACGATTAATTACCTATAAAGCATCAGAAAACCGTCATGAAGAAATCTTTTTGATTTCTATGAGACTTTAAGCCTCAATAGCTCAACGGTAGACGGGCCGACTTCGCTCCGTTAACGCGAGAGTCGAGGGTTCGATCCTAACCCCATTGGACTATTGTCGTACCCACTCCTAGCACAAGCTTCGAGCTCATATGGAGGGGCAATAGGAATATTAGTAATGCCTTGAAAAAAGCATTGCTAATATTTAAAAAAAAAAAATAGGTAGGTGTTGCTCAGACCGCAGACTATGAATTCAGTGACATATCGTCTAAATGGTTTACCCTTTCACAGTCCAGACATAGTTACATACAATTGAACTGATGTACCTACTGGAATACGCGTACCTACCTACTGGAAGCTCGTCTAAAAATTATTATCTCCGCCCATGAATAGAATCAATGAATAGAAAATATATATTAATATTTTGTTGCACTTACCTGCACTATTTTTGTCAGTGTGAGCGGTTTTGTTTCACTGACGACATTAGGATACGTGTTACTGCAGACATTGAATTTCTCGCTAAACTTTTTATAACTTAGACCGATCAAGTTATTGTAAATAACGACTAAACTGAAACATAATATTATAATATATTTATACTTTAAATATATAATATATTTAAAGGCGTCGGGATGTGACGACCCCATCGCCCGCTGTTGGGATAACCTCTGTCACAACAGAGATTATTCCACCAGTGCAATCAGTCACACTGGTGGTAAGTCTTTTTTGCAAGAGGCCGGCTAGGTAGGTACCACCGCAGTGTCCAATATTCTGCCGCCAAATAGTAGTGTTTAGGCACTACTGTGTTCCGGTTTGAAGGGCATTGTACGCTAGTGAAATTACTGGGCGAACGAGATTTACGAACTAATATCTCAAGGTTGGCAACGCGTGAGTGGCACCTACTAATGTTGCTGCAAGCGCTCATAGGCTACGGCAACCACTTACCATCAGGTGGGCCGTATGCTTGTTTGCCAACTTCTAACATAAAAAAAAATAATAATAATATTAATATTGGTTTTTAAAACAGTTATCTAGCGAATCGAACCACTAGCAAGATATACGCCGAAGCGGAACAACGATAATTTTTTTAAATGTTCTTTTTAGGGTTCCGTAGCCAAATGGCAAAAACGGAACCCTTATAGTTTCGTCATGTCTGTCTGTCTGTGCGTCCGTCCGTCCGTATGTCACAGTCATTTTACTCAGGGACCATTGGCTCTATCAACACGAAATTTAGTAAATAGGTGTATTCTATGAACTTCACAACGATTTTGTAATGAAATATGAATATATATAAGAATTAAGGATAACAATCTATACATGTAACAGAGTGATGAAAAAAAAAAATTCAATGTATGCCAACGTGTGAGCTATCTTTGGATAGGCCTTTTAAAATGATAAGCAGGTTTGATTTTGACTTTTTTCATTAAGCCAGTAGTTGATGAGATATTAGCTCCTAAAAGCGTAAAAATCGTGTCCCCCTCTAACTTTTGAACTATGGGATTTAAAATTCTGGAAAAATTTGAGCTTGTAGAATACTACATGAACATTCATCCACATTTGGTTTGAAGACGATAGGTCAACAAAATTTAGAGATGTGTAAGTAGTTCCCATAACTTTGTTTTTCATATTACTTTTAATAATTACTATGAATTTACAAAGTTATTTTGCGGTCGATTTTAATTGGTTATCATTTTTAAAGTCCTTAAGATTCTTCATAACCAAGCTGCGGAACCCTTTAGTTTCAACTGTGCGTGGTGCACAACGCACTTGACTGGTAATTTCAAGAAAGATTACTTCGTACATAAAGGCATTAGAACTAATATTACAATTATATAATATGTGCGTTATTATGCTATAGTTCAGCTTTATATTTTAGCTTTATATTAGACTTCAAATTGATACTTAGTATTTTTACGTACTGTAGGTACCTATTATGTGTTACAGGATTTGTCTCCCAACTTGTCATCTCCATATTTGTTATAAATATTTGATAATTTAACGTTAATGAATAATTATTTTGCTAACGGTAAGTAAATAAAATGTAATATGAATAATGTTGAGTCATGTCAGCCAGCTCATAAGTCTTGTCTTTTGCAATTACCAGAAATATTAAAGGTAAAACGAGAAGAATAAAATGCATAAATTTCAAATATAGAAAGCAATATTTTAAATGGAATTTAAAAATTCTTATGAAAGTTGGTAAGTGTAAGTTTTTCAATAAATTATGTAGTATAAGGTTCAACAAAATTACCTGAGACAAGACTCTATCATTTTCCTCGAATCTTCCCTGTGAAGGCACGTCGATAAAATCGTTTTAATTAGATTATTTATTGATTGCAACATAATAAATCGTCTCCTGCACAAGACGTCAAATATATGATCGTGTTTGCTTAAAAGAAGAGCATTCTCCTTTTTCAGTCGGGCTAATTTCGGATTTAACTTATAGAAAGATTTCACAACTTTCATTAAATATTCTATTATTTGATCTAAAACCTGTAGAATAAAAAAAAGTACTTTGAAAAATAAAATTCATTGACGGTGCCCAGACCCTGTGTGGTTATAAATATGAATATTATATAAAATGAAATATTTATAATTTCTTATTCGTTAATTTAATTGCAGTTGAAACAACATTTTTTGATCTCTTATAAGATTTTACAATTAAGTACTCTACTCAATTTTATATTTAAAAAGAAACTTACCTGTATACTGACTAACTCCCTAATATAATTACGATTCGATAATGAATGACCATTAGATTTACCGACATAACCCTTCCATTTATTGTCAGCTTCCAAAATAACTTTTGTTATAGCAAAGCAAACGATTTCCATTTCTCTGGAATGGCTAAACAACTCTTCTTCATCAACAGTTTCTTCGCTAATCCATTTCTTACTGGTTACTTTTGAAGACATGTTTAAAAAAAATAACTATCTAGTATTTAAAAAAAATAAACAAAACTATTTATTGTTTGACACTAACTGTATGGAGTCATCATGGGAAGTGGGGTGTTGTCGTATTTTGTAAAAGAAATCGATGTGCAGCGACGTCGGTGCCAGCTCGCTTTACAAACTTCGCGTCTTACTTCTTGTAGGACAAGTTTGAATTGCTATCGTAAGTTTTTATGGCTGTTCAACCTCGACCTTGGATATAATGGTGTAATTTAATAATGAGCAACAAATCTTGTAATCGTAAATACTAAAATTGGTATGAAAGTTAATAAATAAATAAATAAACGCTACACACTCAAAGGCACATTAGGATAGGTTTATACTGTGTCGGTGGTCCGGAAATATACACAATGACAAGAACAAACATACACATGAATACATGCCTGTATGGGCAATACAATTATCTGCTCGGGAATCAAACCCGAGACCTGTGGCACTTCAGGCAGGTTTTACCTCAAATATGATAATAATGAACTATTAATACGAGTTCTACCTCCCATAATATAGATACAATTATTGCTATTTAGAAAAATAAAATCATAATCCCCTCTCAACAAAGGTGATGCGATAGGGGGTAATTTGCTCTTATCTTTTGAGGAATTCCGTTCTATAACTCCGGAATTATTGATCAGCTCATCACTAAATTTATATGTGACAAATCTGGAAGCAAACCCTACACAACAACAAAAAAGCATCGAAATTGGGTAATAGATGCCAAAATTACTTCGTGGCATACAAGCGAAAAAAACTGACAAATTAATAAATTCCTGTTTATAAAGAATTATCTCATTAAGGATCTGCAAGCATCTTTTGTGTGTTACAAGCTATCATGAAATTCATAGAGTGATCATTGTGTAAAATTACAAATTCTTTAGTTTCATGAAAGTGACATTAAAATCAGATGTGTTTGTGAATTTAATCTATAATTGTTTCTATACAATTTACCATATTTTATTTAATTGCACTATTGTATTTGTAGGTTAAAACCGGGCTTTATTCATGTTTAGATAATTGCTACTGAAGTCAAGGTAAGGTCAAGGCAAATACCGCAAGATTATATAAACCAATTTATCTAACGGCTTAAATGAGATTTCTTGTACATAATAGCAAAAACTAATTTATCGATTTTGATGCTTTTTTTATTATAAACATTGTTTTTGTTTACCATAAAGACAAAGATGCGGTCGGCCCGGCTCGAGCATTCGCCGTAGGCTTTGTGAACTAGCCGTACCCGCAGTGTCACAAGTTTGTTTGCCACCTAAGGTGAGAAGAGGACAGCAGAATAAGGTGAAAATTTAGACATTTTGCGCTCAGTAGCCGGGAGTAATAGTCGATTGTGCAGGAGGCACCTTCGGCTACCCGGTGAAGCGAACAGGGTTGCCGGCTTCCCGAGTCTTCAGACCAGACTCGGGAGTAGATGGTGAATATATGTATTTTTATGTATATATTGGGGTGTTGCCGACTTCCTGGGTTTTCTCGGGAGGTCGGCCCAGGCGGAGGCCGAAAGGCCTAAGCGCGTTTTACGTGCTAGCGGGAGGTATATGTATATACTTGTAAATATTATATGTATATATGTACAGATGTATATATAGGGGTGTGGGGTATATACTTGTAAATATTATATGTATATATGTACAGATGTATATATCGTGAGCTTACTCTCGAGTAAACTTCCCGAAGCCGGCCCAGGCGGAGGCCGTAAGGCCTGGGCGCGAAGCGCCAGGGGTTGGTATATCTATATATTTATATATGTATTAGTATGTATTTTATGTATATATGGCGGCACTATGTTGCCGCCCCAGGCGGGACCGAAAGGTCTGGGCGCGTAAGTGTCAGGGGGTATAATTATAAGTTTATATATGTATTCGTATGTAATAGTATTTATGTATGGCGGCACTATGTTGCCGCCCCAGGAGGGCCCCTCGGGGCAAGCGTCGGGACGTCGCGGTTGAATGCGCAAGCGATCCCGTGACGTCCCACTATGGCGCTAGACGGGACCTTGGGGTTTTAGTTTGGGTATGGGGCCCAGGTCTTATAAAGACCATTGCACATGGCCTCGAGTCCCGGCGCGGGGTGCGTAAATGCATAAAAAAGGCCCACCCATGGTTATCTGCAACTGAGCTATCGGCTTGAAAGAAAATTTAATTAGTTTACATATAGAAACTTATAAATCTGAAACTGAGGTTTCCACGTCTATTACTTCGGAAAGACAGACGCCAACAGCTTTATCCATAGCTTGGTTGTTTGATGCACCAAAAGCCTCGAAAATTGTGATTTGTAAATTGTAGTATATACACGATTAATTATAAGTAGACTTAGTCTTATATATTATTTGATCTCACCACGCAAAAATATTAGTCTTCGCTTGTAACAAATATAGGCATATTTTTTAAAAAGAATAAGATTTTTGAAAATCAGGGAAAAAGGTCTACTTAGTAAAAAAACAACTTTGTACAATTATTTTATTCATGAACAATAAATAAATGTTACTATTTAACAAAATAATTTTCTAATCGTCCATACAGTATTGCGAAGCGGCATAGGAAGAATATATCACAGTAAACCATTTATTGTTATATAAAATATATTCTTATAACATTCTCTACATTTTATCGTTTTAGTCTTATTTATATTGCAAATTCTAAGTGACAGTGTAATTACATAGATTAGTGCACACTTTAACTACCCATAATGCACTTCGTACTACCTTAAACAATTTATACTTATTTTTGTCAAATATTACGAAGAAAACATATAAAACCTAATTTTAAATTTGCTACTTAATAAATACCTTAAAAATTTTCTTTATTTTCCTAAATTCTTATATTAAGGAGTAATAAAAATTTATTAAAAAGTTTTTAATGTTCAAATAATTTTATGATAAATTTATGAATTTGATTGTACCTGTCTTCTGTTTATTATAATCAAATATCAAATTAGGAAAACTTGTTGGAAAAGCACCCATCGAATCACTATGGAAAAAACCATATAATGAATGTGTTTTATCGAACAAACTTCATAAATCACACATTTTTCAAGATTTTTTTTTTTAGTATTCACTTTTTTCAAAGCTTTAAATTGTATAGCAGTTGAGATCGGCTGTAAATACTTTTTTTTCAGCAAAAATATCTTTACAAGACGATATATAAGACCCACACACACACGCAAGCACACACTATAAAGAATAAGTAAATAATTAAGAACCTTAAAGATTTGATAAAAAGGCCAACACCAATATTGTCCATTGATAGAATGCGTTTTTGCACCTGATATTATGAATTCTTCAATATATAAACATGATGATAATTATTTCATATTCGACATGGATAGTTTGTAATATGCAGTTATTTTTACCTTAAGTATTTTATCTATACCTATATAAAACCATGTTTAAAAAGTTAATCTAGCTTAGAGGATTTAACCCTTTTGCTGCGGCGTGTATCTACAAGAAACTCATCTCTACGTATCTATCGTACATATTTGTCATACAACAATATAACACTTTTCAAATTAATCATTATAATATTTTAGTAATTTTGTTATAGCCAACACTGTACCAGGTACCAATTTTACTGTAATCATTTGTCAGAATTGGCAACGTACCCAGCTATTACCACCGGACCCTACAGCTTTTTAAGGGAGAGTCAGTATTAAGTAAGGGAGAGTTAGTATTCATTGGATTAAACTAAATTAATACGCAACAACCGCGACAGACAATACCCTCTCTGTGACAGGTTATGGCAATGCCATATTTTTTTTGATTCATGAATGTTTTAAAATCAACAACGAAACTATATACCAACTAGTCAAACGCAGCGACAGGGTTAAAGAATATAAATCAAGTGGCATGGCATTATTACTTGGCATAAAAAGAAAATATGGAACAGCAATCAAATAATGCATTCATGTTCATTTTTCATGTCTATACGTCTAAATGATATACATGTTCGGCAAGC
Source organism: Hestina assimilis (assembly GCA_023373885.1). NCBI lineage: Eukaryota > Metazoa > Arthropoda > Insecta > Lepidoptera > Nymphalidae > Hestina > Hestina assimilis. The sequence goes on along the minus strand of CM041755.1, from coordinate 6,273,681 downwards.
ACGTAAATTATAGATGGTAGTTTGTCACGACATCATAAGGGTTTGATCTAATCACACGCTCTCTTGGTCTAAAATTGGGTTACATAATACCCAATTATTTAATTCTAAATTTGCTTGGAAAATTTATTTCCCATCCAAACTAGAGACTTTCTTGAGAATTATATTCAGAATCGTAAACGATATCTTACTTTAGCACGAATTGTCAAATCTCAAAATTATGGAGCAGAAATTGCAGGGGCCCCAAATTCGTGTGTTCGGATTAAATATTGGGACAGGTATTTACAGGATACCAATTTAAAATTTACTTTACATTACATCCGTAGGCAGTAAGTTGGTGGAACAGGGCGGCCTCACCCGATGAGAGCCGAACTAGAGCCGAAACATTACCGAGAACAGTCGAACTTTCTATCCCCCGGTTTCTCGAACGTTGATCAAAGTCATGTTAACTTAACATAGCAAATACAAAACGCTCATCGGTTGCTTGTTGATCATCGACTATCTTTAACCAATGAGCCTTCTATATTTGATATGAATTTGATCAACGTTCGAGAAACCGAGGGTCTGTCTACTGGATAGTCGGCTCCTTACGTCATTTCCTATACAAATATAATAAACCGAAAGAATTGTTCGTTCGGTTGTATTTTTAACTAAACAACTAATATTTAAACCACGCGAGTGAAGCCGCGGGCACGGCAACTTAATTATATATACTGTTTAATGAAGTCGTTTTTTTTTAAATTTTATTTCAATCCATTTCAATGGCTCTACGCTAGTGATGTACGTTCGAGTTGTAAGTTACTCTTGAGTTTCCGACATATCCGAATGTGATTTGTTTCGCATAACATCATATTCTTTTGTAACTAACGAATTTATAGAAAACAATATTTACAAATTGTTACTAGTAAATTATTATTTTTTATATCACTACTAACACATTGTAAAGGCATCGCTAAGCTTAACGAGTGATTTTTTATTTAATACATTTCATCGAGTGTCCGGGGTGCATTAAGTTACTACGCTAAACAATAATTGATATCAATGACATTTTCTTACAAAGCTACATATATATATATATATATTTAATATGTATAAATTTAGCTTCAGTATGTTTAATATCCGGAAAATATTTTAAATTGTCGATGGATTGATTCGAAATGTTTACACAAAGGTCAATTTTTATAGTGTCCATCCCACAATTCCAAGTTAGCAGAAAAATACATGAGTTTTTCTCTGTGAAACTAAGTTAGTTGGAATACTTTTATTTGATTCCCTAATTCCTTAGTTAGCATCAGACAGGGCCATAGCAAATTTTTGTTCTTTTTTGAGTTTTGAAGTTTAACTAAATCACTGGCAAAATAAAATTTTAAAAACTCATTTTACATTTTTTAACACTTTCTTCATATACCACGTGATGAGCTGTTTGTTAATATTATACTATTAAATGATACATTTATTTACAAAAAATAAAAATATACATAGTTTTTACACTATATACAAAAAATAAGCAAACACAGATAGTGTACACACAAAAAAGTTCTGAAAATTTGTGCCTAGTTGTGTATATTCAACTTCCTTAGGAAAATTTATAACATGAAAAAAAAGTTAAATGAATAATTTACTTCTATTCATAATATTTCATAATAGAAATATTTTACTATATATAAAACCCCCATGTTGTTATAGAGTATAATATAATAAGGGAATACACCCATACTATGTAGCCAGTTTACAATGACGGGATGTCTTTAAAATACCACCCTTGATCACCGAGGCAGAGGCAGGTTTCTTAAATTTACGTCACGTGGGTCGTAGGCAATAGAGGAGAAACAAAAACGTGAATAAAAAGATATTTTTGTATACTGACTTCGTCACAGGGGTAGCGCTAAAAACATATATGAGACAAATATTTTTTCAGCTTTCTGTTTGCAAAAATAATTTAAACCAAATTTATGAATTAATTATTTAGTGAAAACTTGATAGACGTGGTCATGGCATATATTATGGATAGTCACCGAAGGGGGGAAGAATGTAAAAAATAGGTCACGTAGTATGGGTATGTTCCCTAAGCACAATTAGAAATAAATGAAAACATTACACCGGAACCCACTAAAAGGTACTTTAATTATACAATAATAAACAATAACATTATAATATCATTGAAATATCTTATAAACGAAATAGCTTAGTGCTAGACAAACTTAACAATATGTATTGCTCAGTTTTCAAGCTCATTATTAACATACGACAAATTGCAGCTACATAAACTACAGTATGATTATAATTTAACTTTACAGGAGAGTGATTTAAAGATTTACATTAAGATTAATTCTAATTTAGAAACACCGTGACACCGTTGTGGCGTTGTGGGTAGCGAGTCTGCCTTAAGCCTCGACGGTTGTGGGTTCGATTCCCACTCGGAGCAGATGTTTGTATTAATCGTACAGGCATGTTTTCCGGTCTGGTTGTGTTTGTCCTTGTCACTGTGAATGTTTCCGGACCCCCGACACAGGATATAATTATCCTAATGGGGCCGTTGAGTGTGTAGCGTTTATTTATTTTATTTATTTATTTATTTACCGTGGCCGTCCATATATTACATATCATATTAAGGCATGTGCATCTATATAAGAGGTACCCTTAAGATTTTTCTCGTAGACCACTTTTAATATTTTACTAGTTTTGGTGAACCCCTGCTACTGCATTTCTACCATATTCCCAAAATTCTTCAAACCATGTCAAAAATAATGTTGTTTAATTTTTTTTAAATAACTATATTTTCATGACCATCTATAACTAATAATGCAATCAAAACTAATTAATTTTGTAAGGTTTTTATTGCTTAATGAATTCTTGCCGACGAAAATGGTAATTTAAATAGGAAAAACTAGATGTAGTATTGCAAAAAATATGTGACGTCACACTGGGAAGGGTTCACAAATGTGGTTTATTGCCACAGGTCTGTACCCCCTCTGGACAGAGGGTCAAAAATCATAAAATTGATTTAACTTTTGAATGCACCCTGAGAAGCCACATAGTAAAGGAATACAATTAACACCCTCTTTAATTTTGAAATCAAGCCTAAGATTGTATCTATTCAAGAACACTTTGAAAAGCTTTACCGCTGTATTTTGAAGTGTTTGAGCCCAAAATATATTTTTTATACTATATCTGTCTAATTGTTACAGCTTCATAATAAGTTGTGCTTTGGTGAATGGTCTTATAACTCAAGGTTCACTTTAAAATAATTTATACGCAGACAAAGTTGCGTTACAGAGGCAAGCTAATCTTGTAATTTCCAAAAAAATATCAGAAAAATGTTTCATAATTTCGAAACCTTTTAATTTTATATACGCAATATGTTTTTGAATCATTCCCCATTAAAGTTGGTAATCAAACAATACTTTATGTAGCTGTATGTAACAAACAAGTGAACACACTTTGCACTTTCAACTCTTTGACGCTAACAAGAACATCAATCCGGCATATCTATACTAGTCACAGGCACTACTGGTTTCATTGCTTCGTTTTTCTTATGATTTTTATGTGGTTTTTTCAATTTCCTATGAGTCTCCTCATCTCGATATGGTTCCTGGTTGATCGGTGGCTCCGTTGGAATGCCATTTGAACCTCTGTTCACATTGTTGTTATATGCAATGTTTGCATATTCCTGTAGGAGCGGAAAAACTGATAGAAGGAACTGACAAAAGTCCTTTCTGATTCCAAACCACCCTGAAATACGAAAAAATATATGAAAATTTATTCGTAAATTGTTGTAATTAGAATTCCTTCAATAGTATTGTTGAAGTGGTGTGTCTGTATGTCACAATACTGCTAGTATTAAGTTTATACTGGATATATAAGTATACAGTTATCATGACATAGCTGCAAATAAATGGAAGTTTTTACTTTAAAAATACAGAAAACAATCTTAAGACTGCTCAATTTTCTTTTAAATTTTTCACTATTTATTTTTAATTACATGATTCTAATAATTAACTACATTTTTGTATGTCAAGAGCTTTGTTTGTAGTACGAAATAACAATTCAATTATATACAATTAAAGAGAGTATGAGTAATAATTTTATTAACATTAATAAAAATATATTATACATACATTTATTTCCTCCTTTGGAACTGAAGGACATAACGATAAGTGTTGCATATGTGACGAACAGTGGACTAACTACCACGATATATGAGACGTCCAGTCGTCCAGCGTCAAGCTTGTTTGTCAGTAGGACCTGTACAAAATTTTTTTTTATGGGACTAAGTTGGAAGCAAGGTTACGGCCCACCTGATGGTAAGCGGTTGTTGTATGAGCGCTAGCAACACCATTTATTTATAGGCGTCATCCATGCGTTGCCAATGTCATGATACTGGTTCTGAATTCTCCTTTGCCCAGTAATTTCTCGAGCTACAGTAACCGGCCTCTTGCAAGACAAGCCCAACCAATACACACTCAACGGCTCTCATTAGGACAGTTATATCCTGTAGTGTGTGTATACCTCCCACCAACCATACTCAAACACTACAATCCTTTTTCGGGTGTCCGGAAACCTACAAAAAAACGCAACCACCCAGATCCCTGTATGATCCATACATCTGGCCCGAGCAGGAATCGAACCCGCGATCAATGGCGCTTAGGGCTCGGTACCGCTGCGCCACAACGCAACAGTTCTCAAAAATTATGAATGCGGTTTAAAATCTAACGTAAGTAAATCCGACTTTTGAACTTCGGTTGTTATGAATTTGGTGAAAGAAAACATGGTGAAGAAAACATGTCTTGTAAGAAATCTTAAGACATTTCAATATTATTTACTTACCTGAAACACTAATATGGGTATAACTGTGAATGTATATGCAAGAGCAGAGTTAAAACTGGTCCGTCTCTGCTGTATGTTTACATCGGGCGAGCGAAGAAGAATACCAGCAAATATTATACTGTAGAGCACCCCTAGAATAGACAATTTTATTTTTAATTAAAGTTTATCGAAAAATAATTATATATACAATGACAATAGCAGGAATACTTACTGTTGAGTTTAATATTTTTAATGAAGAAACAACAATATTTAATAATTACCACCGTTATAGAAATTTTCTTTATACAAACCAATGATTATATAATATTAGATTATAAATAATATTTTATTTTTTAATTACACACGCATTGGAATTGTCTCACAGGTATACCTTAATACAAAACTTGGATAATATGGTAATAGAGAAATAATCGGCAAAAAACAAATACAATTGTTTCTCTTCGATTATTGATCAAAGTAGAAAGTGAAAAATCACTTAAATGCCATACTAAACTAATCTCGAAACTTGTAAATATTAAATTTCCAGGATGAAAAAAAAAAAACATTACAAGCAGATTTTGTTTCAGATGGGTTTACAAGGTTTCATCATTTGAGGCTGCATTCATATTTGGGCGCAAATAAGCAATACCACGTCAACACACAAAACTAAAAGAACTGAGTTATATATGCAGAAGTGTTTGCAAATGGCTGAAGAACATTTTTCTTTAATATTTATAGGGTTTTAAGATTTAAAACTTCAAAAAAGCGATTTTTAATCATGCAGTTTATGTATTATTTTAAACGTTTTGGGTTACATTATATACGAAAAAAAATCATATAAAGCAAGTTGTTAAAAATTTTCAAACGCGTTTTTTTCGAAATGACATTCGTGTGAGTTGACATGGTTTTGCTTATTAGCGTCCATTTGTGATCCACCTATCATGACTAATGAATAGGCATTTCTAATATACTTTCTTAAAGTTAAAGATTGTTTAAACATCTATCTTTAATATAGTAAATTAGAAAAACATACATACACTCACCTACAAGGCTGAGACACATGAGGATCCACAATGGCACAAAAACGACATCCCATGACCACTCAATGATCGTGTCCAATTTCAATGCCAAAAATATAAACTGTAGTATATTTACTGCACAGAATAACTCCAGCTAAAAACAATGAAAATGAAAATGAAAAAAAATGAAAAAATGTTTATTAACAAAAACAACATAATACATATTTTCGATAAACAGATGGTACCCACACTAGGTATTCCTGTATTGTGGGTGCCAATTACGGATTTACAATTTCATTATTGTCGCTCGGTTTACATTGTGAAAGGGATTGAACTTATACTATACTACTAAAAACAAAGAAATACTAAAAACAGAATGATAAAAACAAGAATACTTAAAGATATTATGCTAGATGTGACAAAAGTTTTTCGGTTAAATCATAATTTAAGGAAGCAAGCCAAGAGGCAATTCTTTTTTTGGTTTGTTTAACGGAGCAAAGTTTAATATCACACGCACTAGTTACTTTATTATAAATAAACGAGTCAATATAGGGGCTGAAGCGCTTAGCAAAACAAGAATTAATTGTAGGCAATGGGATCCTAAAGACCCGACGCTTGAGTAGTGTTTTATAGTCTTTTGAAGATATTGTTGACTTATGAACTTTAACTGCTATTTTAAGAATGAATAGTTGACGCACAGGAAGGACTTTGCTGTCCTGATACAACTGGAATGTAGAATATTTGTAAGGTTTTTTTAGCATAGTTTTAAGTACTGACCTTTGGGCTCGTTCAAGCTGAATCAAGTGTGATTTCGAAGCACCACCCCAGGAAGTTATGCAATATGTGATAAGAGAGATTGATAAAGAGGCAAAGTAAACGGAACGTATGGTTTCTATTGTTGCTGTGTGGCGAAGGAGTTTCATAATATTTATGATTTTACGCACACGACCAGATAGACATTTTATGTGAGCCTTAAAGTTTAAGTTTTTGGTCTATATGATTCCAAGATATTTACGACATCGGTTTTCGTCAATGCTATACAACTACATTGATCTTGTTTTTTACAGGTATGCAATTTCAGTTCTAATGTTGAACTTGGTCCAAAATGCGCTGTTTTTTGAAAACAGATGTAGTTACTTTTTAGTATGTTAAGCGTTAGAAGATTTTGAGACAACCATGTAGACACTTGTCGTATACCTCTCTCAGCGCTCTCAAACACCTCAGGCCATGAGGAACCGTTATAGATAATCGCAGTATCGTCTGCATGCTTTATACTATTTCGCCATCGATGCTGTCGTGGATATCATTTATATACATGATAAAAAGCGTGGGACCAAGGATGCTGCCTTGTGGTACACCAAAATTGACCGTTTCAGATCACTGTCATGAGGTACTGACTCTAGTACAGTGCTTTCGATCTGTAAGGTAGCTTCGGAACCAATCAAGTGCTATACCTCTTATGCCGAATTGAAATTCGAGTTTTTTTAGAAGTATCGGAATCGAGACTGTATCAAACGCCTTAGATAGGTCTAGGAATACAGCAATACTAGTTTTTTGATTGTCTAAGTATGCAGCTATTGTAGATGTAAGAAGGGTTACTGCGTCTTCCGTTGACTTACCAGTTCTAAAACCGAATTGCTTAGATGAAATGAGATTATTAACTTCGATATATTTGATCAGTCTTCTACTAACTAATTTCTCCAGTAATTTTGAAAATGCTGTCAATAAAGAGATTGGACGATAGTTTTGTGGAGAGTCTTTAGCACCGGCTTTATGAATCGGTTTAATACATGCAATTTTCAGTCCTCTGAAATATACCATTCAACAGACTTAAATTAAATATTCTAGTAAGAGGTTGAATGATAACGTCTTTGATTTCTTTTAGAAGGGCATTGCTAAGATCATCAATACCTGGAGCTTTATCACTATGGAGAGATCCAATAAGTGACTCTAATTCGTATTCGTCGGTAGGTGTCATGAAAAAGGAGTTGAGTATGCAATGTTTTGGATAAATTTTTGTTGCTAGTTTATTTTCATCACTTTGCAGTTTATGTAATATGCTATTGGCTAAGGTTTGACCGACTGTCGAAAAGTATTTATTGCATTTGTCTAAGGAGTGCTTAGCATCAACCGAACCTTCAATCTTTAGCAGTTCATTAGGGGTTTGTTTAATTGTGGGAAAATGACAGATATCTTTGATGGATTTCCATAGCTTTCTCGGGTTATTTAAGTTAGAGGTTAAGTTAATGTTATCGTATTTTATTTTAAGTTTGCGTAGCAAATCATTACAAAAATTACGATAGCGAGTGTAAGTAATTCGTTTTAGGATGTCATTTGGGTATTTTCGCGTCTGTATGTGCAGTCGGTCTCGATGTCGCATACAACGGATTAGTCCGGGAGTAATCCAGGGTTTAATAGTGCGTTCAGAAGGTTTCAACGTTGTTTTCTTCGTATGCTTATTAATTATGTGTAGGAGGTGGGAACAAAAGTTATTGACGATTTTATGAATGTCGTGCGAATCAAATGTATCAAACCAATCTATTTTTCTGAGGTCTTTTCGAATAGCATCTATGTCATGCTTAATCCCAGTCAGTTTATGGATTTTGAGCTGGGCATCGCTAATGTCAAACCAAGTATAACAATATCATGATCTGTGATGTCACTACTGCAGACTATACCAATAACTCCCTCGGTTTTGTTTATAAACACATGATCAAGACAAGCATCTTCTCTAGTTGGCCTTGTTATAGCTGGAAAAAGACCATGTTCAGCCATTAGACATAAATATTCTATGTCTTGGTTACTTATTGTAGATAACAAGTCTATATTTAAGTCACCGGCCAATACTAGGGTTGTATTAAGGTGTGAATGAGTATTCAATATGTTATTAAGAGAACATAAGAAATTATTTTTATTTTTAAAGCATGGTGGACGATATATTGCCAATACTGTAATTTTGTTTGAAAATTGTATCTGCAAGCAGTTTGCATCTTTTAGATCGGGCTCAGAGATTGTAGGATTCCATATTTCGTTAATGTATACTACTACACCACTATTTTGGTTTATTATTTTCTGAGTATAAGAGGCAATATAGGAGTCTATTTTAGGGATAATGGACAGGTCGTTAAGCCAGCATTCCGTTAAAATTATAATGTCAAAAGAATTGTCAAATCTTTTTAAAGTTGTTAAGAAGTTATCGAAATTTTTATTTAGGCTCCTAATGTTAAGGTTTAGTATTCTAAGATTGTAACCCTGCGTTAACGATACTTTACATTGCTCCGGTTCTAGTACTGTGTGGCAGTTTATACGTACTGAATCTAACTCATAATTATTCAAGTGGGTGTCAACCATTGTAAATATTTACATATGTTATAAGGAAGTTTGGAAGAGAAATCAAATTGTAAAACCACCACACAGTTTAAATTCATGTTATAAAAATATATTACTAAATAATAGTTATGGAACTGCTCGAAAAAATAATGTGCAACTTTAAGAGAGACACAGATGATGAACGATTTTTCTTGGATATACCCTAGGCATAATAGTTTAAGAACGAACGGATTATTACTTATCTTTAAAAAATAACATAAAATTTGAAATATAATAGCGATAATTAATCTAATTTGAAAGCTAATAATACAAAAAATTATAAATGAGCAAAACATTGAACAAAAGTTATGGCCCTTGACTATGAGTAGGCAAAATACAGAAGCTGGTGAATTACAGGTGTAATTAATATCATTTTGGGTGGCAAAAATGTTATGATTTGTTCGTAGCCATTGAAACAATTTCAGCGAGATCATCATGATTTCGAACGGAGCGAGCGGGTTTGCCTTCATATTGTCTGATGAAGATAGTGCCTTGGGAACACCAGCAATGTACAAAACCCTTTTCTTTGGTTTTCTTGCGAGCTTCACGAAAAAGCTCACGGTTGTATTTCGTCAATCGTTCATTATAAAATATTTTTTGTGACTCTCCAGGTATATCAATATCAGCACTGGTTAAGTTTCGTCTAATTTTTGCAGCTTTAACTATTTCATCTCGTTTCGCCCTGCGTAATAGACGTACAACCACTGGTCTAAATAATTTGGTTTTTCCATCGCAGCAGTACCAAACACCGCGTGGCCCAACTCGTGTCACCCAGTCAATATCGCGGTCGTCGAGTTCCACGCCCACTTTTCGGGCAGCCAAGAGGGCTATGTGATGGAGATTTTCATTGTTGATCTCTGGTATTCCTGACAATTCGAGTTCATTACGCAGATGGTTTTGACTATGCGTATTTAGTTCCTGTCGTAGCTCTTTTATAGTACTTTTTAATGTATCAGTTTGAGACTCACGATCTTCCAGTTGTTGTATTCGGCTATTATTACTGGCTATTGCAGACCCCAGCTCATCGAGTCTTTTTTCACAGCTGGACAGAGACGAAATGGCGTTTTCGAGTTGCTTTTTTAACAGGTAAATCTCGTGAGTTAAAAGACGAACTTCACTTGTCAATTCCTTAATCTCTGTGCTAGAATCATTACTTACTGTTTCGGCCTTTCTTCGAAGGGTTACATTATCAACCGCGGGTCTAATAGGCGTAGAACTATTGTCTCCTCCTTTTCTCTGTGAAGCACAACAATCAGGACACTTCCAATTTGCCCTTTTTTCAATAGTGAGCCTCTCTGGGTTAATGCATAAATTACAAAAGTATTTTTCACATGTAGCTGAAGTGCATTTTATTTTGTTTGTGTCTTTGGTAGGTTTTAAACAACCGTGGCACTTCATTTCGTGAATAAAAATACTTAACAGCGCAAACTAACAAGTCAAATCCTCGCAGAGTACGGCAATGAGAAATGTCCGCTCTGTTTTTATATTCTTTGACCGATGAACGTCAATAATAGTGAGTGAGTCACAAGCGGGGTGTGTACGCGAAGATAATACTTGCACCACACACGTAACCGCGTTATTCGCTTGCACTATGCACTATGCACTGTCACGTATTTATCAGTTGTTCCTTATTTGACGGTTTTAAATTTTTGCAGTAACTTATTTATTACACCTTGTAATAATGTAAAACTTACATATTGTTTTGGTTATACACTACTAAACACTTTAAATTTAACTTCAAGTTGATCACAGTGTATTATGTGATATAAAACAATTATTTAGTATGGAGGTATGATGATTAAGTTTTAACAAGTTGACCGAGCATCAAAGAATCTATAATGATTTTAGTTTAGCAATATAAAATGTAATGTTAAATTAAATTTAAAAAATAATAGTTTTGTTTACAATATTTTTGTGTTTACTTTTACAAGAAATAAGTTATAATTATGTTAAGTTCCACTCCATAAAATTGTGTTTTTCATGACCAAACTAGTTCATGGCTGGAACTGATTGCTCATTCACAAGTTCATGATAAAAAAAGGCTACAGAACAATAATAATTATAATTAAATTAAAATTTAAAATAACTTTTTGCCCATGAGAAACAGGAAAATACATCAAAAATATAAAATTTCTATGATACTACAGAAATATGGCTATATGAACTTAGCACCTAATTTTCAAAATATCGTTCTTTTTATGTTTATTAGGTAGATATTGATAGGTAGTAGACAGTAGTGATAAAAATTTCATTAGTAGTAGTAGTAGTATAAAAAAAAAACCCAGACAGCAAAAAAAATTTCAATCCAAAATTACAAAAAGTGACTTCTTCTAGTTCTTACAGTAACTTACTTATTATATATTTTCATGTAATGCTCATACATACCTCATAACTGCGATCATGCTTCACACACCATATACAGATAGCAATTGAAATGATACTTATAAATATTAAAGGTATGAAGACTAGTATCCAAAAATGGCGATTAGTTGTTAACTGGTCACATACGAGCAACTCAAACATAAGTAGTATTAAATGTATTGCAAGACTTATTAACATTGCCTTATAGTGAATATATGCTTCACCTTCTAACCTGAAAATAAAATACACAAAGTTAAATTATGATATTGTACAGAACAGGTTTTTTTAATTAACCTTGACTAAGCCATCCTTAGAAACAACTTTTTTATTAACTTCAAGAAAAAGAGGTTTCTCCTTCTGGTTGTATTTTTTTATGTCTAAAACATGGATTTTTTGTGCAGTGTGCCGCTATTCATCTTATACATATATACACAAATTATAATAAATACTTAGTCTATGCTTCCTTATCATACTAATTAAGTATTGCTCAACTGATCATAATTAAGGTCGACAACAATAAAAGATATATAAATATATACAGTTGCATCTGTTATGCGACATATATTTTAAATATATGAAGTTAGATAAAATTGTAAGAAATGATTAAACAAGTATGAACTAACCAATTAATTATTTACAATTTCTAAAGAATTTGTTAATAATATATAATACATGAATGAAATAATCTGAGGAGATTCAAATATAAGCATTCACAATTACTTCACCTAGTTACATAAGTTCATATGTGGTTTATTTTTTAAATTATTAATTGCTGTTGACAAAAGTGTAACTGACCTGAAATGTGGGTATTGCCACCAGACATATGTACCAATTATAGCACCGAGGACAACAAGGAATTTCCAAATCCATATTGGTGTGAATATTGCCCAGTAAGACCAAGTTATTGTTTTATCTAGTTTTAATGCCAATAAAGCTGTGAAGATCAGCAAACAAGTATGCACTACGAATTTACTGTTGAACACAAAACCAATATTAAAAATTGTATTATTTTTTAAATAATCTATTAAACATTAAAAGCATAAAATATATTTCACCTAGGATTAAAATCCTGGAATAAGGTCTGTAAATTCATTTCCATACACATTCAACTGTTTACATCCGAAACTTAATAACATTTCACGATCACTTCGGGGACGCAGTGTTTGCTATTTTTAATTAGATTTGAAAGTACGAGACAAAATCAAAATAAGACAAGTAACAAGACACAACTTACAACTACAGACTTAAAGAAATACAGAGTTTATAGCATTATAAAACCACAGTAACACAGAGTATTAATCTTATATTAATTCTATGCACAGTATCTACAGGCCACAGACTACAGCATATATGAGTATAGGCGAGTACAGGCCCGCAGATTAGAGTAAAAGATAATATAGATAACATAAGGTTTCCTCAATCATCAATGTTATATTTCTATTGTGCCAACTTATGTCAATTGTCGAACCGTCAAACGACAGCGAAACCGTCAAAAGCTCAGCAATCAGAATAAATAATTAATGTGAATTAGACTTAGGTTTACGCGTAAATTAATATTTATACCAGACAATTGTATCATAATATATATACCCCTATGGTGTTTTAGAGTAGTCCTTTTAAAAGGTAAAATATAATGGCTTCTTCATCTCCTAAATCGCCCGAACTTAGTGAAAAGACTAAGCAGTATGACCGGCAATTAAGACTTTGGGGAGACCACGGTCAAGCGGCGCTTGAAAATGGACACATTTGCTTAATAAATGCATCAGCTCTAGGTACGGAGATATTAAAGTCCATCGTTTTACCTGGTGTTGGAGCAATTACTATAGTTGATCAGAACTTAGTGAGTGATGAAGATATCGGTAGTAACTTTTTTTTGGAATGTTGTAGTAAAGGTCTTAATAGAGGCTCTGAAACACTTCGCCTGTTATTAGAGTTAAATCCTGCAGTGCAGGGGCATGCTGTGCAAGAATCAACCGATCAAATTCTGCAAGATAATCCTGATTTTTTTAAGTCTTTTTCTGTAGTCATAGCCACATCACTTGGAGAAAAAGTTATACAGGACTTATCACAGCATTTATGGGATTTAAATATACCTTTTGTACTATGTAGGTCTGTAGGTTTCTTGGGATCTTTTAGAATACAAATTAATGAACATGCAATAATAGAAACTCATCCCGAGAATGAGCAAATTGATTTAAGGTTAGATGTACCATTTCGAGCTCTTGCTGAATATTTAGATGCCTTTGACATTGATAGTGTTGATTTAAAAGATCATGGTCATATACCCTGGATTGTTATTTTATACAAAGCTGTCCAGAAATGGCAAATTAGTAATCAAAACAGATGGCCTATGAGTAGAAAAGAGAAAGGTGAAATTAAAGAAATAATTCAAGAGTTCATAAGAAAGGACGAAAATGGTGTACCTATTGAAGAGGAAAATTTTGAAGAAGCTTTAAGGGCAGTTAACACTGCATTAGTTCCAACTTTTTTGCCTGTGAAAATTCAAGATCTTATTTACAGCAGTTCTGCAATCAATTTAACTAAGGAAAGTTCCCCATTCTGGATTATGTGTTCAGCTCTTAGAGGTTTTGTTGAAAGTGAAGGAAAAGCAAAGCTACCATTAAGAGGTGTTTTGCCTGATATGACAGCCTCTACAGAACATTATGTGAAACTTCAAAGCATGTATCATACACAGGCAGCCATGGATGCGGAAATAATTTATAGGAAGGTGCAGGAAATTGTTGCACAACTCCACTGTGAGAGTATCAGTGAAGCAGATGTAAAACTTTTCTGTAGACATGCTCACGATTTACATTTAATGAAAGGTTCAAATATAGCACTTGAATATCAATTAGGGAATCCCATTGCATCTTATATAGGAAGATATTTAGAAGAACCAGATGTTATGATGGTTCATTATATTCTTTTAAGAGCTGCTGAAAAGTTTCGATCAGAACATTGTAGAGCACCTGGAGAATGGGAACCAGAAGGAGACATTGCTAAGTTAAAAACATGTGTTTCTAAATTGCTGACAGATATATCTTGCACACCATTTCCTAAAGATGATTACATTCATGAAATGTGCAGATACGGTGGTGCCGAAATTCACAGTGTATCAGCTTTTCTTGGAGGATGTATAGCACATGAAGCTATTAAAATTGTTACAAAACAGTATAAGCCTGTTAATAATACTTTTATATATGATGGAGCTTCAACTAATACTGCTACTTTCACATTTTAATACAGCTTATTGTGATAATTAAATAAAAAAAAACCATAAGTAAATGTTCAAGACTTTTATTTTACTTTAATACGATATTAAAAAATATCAATCGTTATTCCTGGAGCATTTCCTTGTTCTATAATAAATCGTAACTTTTTTGATAAATAAAATATTTAAACATTATAAATTATGGATCCACACTTTTAATGAAATAATAATGTTAGCACAGTAAAATACAAAAGGGATAATAATAACAAAGATACAATTTTCTTCAAAGTTGTGTATTTCCAGATAGGATATTAACCATTTAGTTTTGAGGTTTTGAAAGTAATTGTAGTAAATATTCTTTTTAACAAATTTTAATTCATAAATTAGATAAAATAACATATCACATGATAAAAAAAATTGAAAACTATACATTTGGCTAAAATCCACATGGCAGGCTTATATAATTATAACAACAGTAGGGTTTTAATATATATATGCCTGAGACTGTGAAGCCAACAGAGCTATATAACACAACATTGAGAATCTCTCATTTGTTACCTACATATTTCACCTTAGCCATAATTTCAACCGCAATGCATCTACGCCATTCAGATAGTATCGAAATAAGCGCTTGTCTCTTACAAACCCCAGATTTTCATATAATTTTAGTGCTGGTTTATTTGTGATCTCTGTTTCTAATACAACTTCTTCAGCATTGTCATCTATCATAGCCTGAAAAATAAAATGGACATTCAGGAACCAAAATTTGTAAACATTAATTTATATACATATATATGTAAAACATTGTCATTATTAGTAATATATGAATAAATTTAATATAATAAAATACATAAAACAAAATTCATAACACTTTATTCAAATATATTTCTTACTTATATATTATAAGCATTACATATACTTTGAAAGTACTTTAAATACTTTTGCTTTAAATAGTTCCATTCATATATAACTCTATTGCCTGCCATTTCATTTTGTAGTATGTATTAAATCCCATGTTCAAATAAATTTTGATGCTGTTAGTCATTATGCTACTACACTTCACACATTGCAAAATTGCAATTCACACTATGCAAAATTGTAACTAATTAAAGATAACCAGAATTACTTCCTTTCAAAGACCAAAATTATACAATTTATTTCACAATTGTGTGGGAAGAAATTATATAATAGTACATTTTAAGAAATAATTCTATGATAATAGTAGCTAAACTATGCTTATTTAAGCTATGAAATAGTTTGGTATTTACAATAAATATATTTTCTTACCCTTATTGCTTTCTGTACTAATCTAGAACCTATCTTCCTTTTCCTATATTTCTCGTCTACAGCCAACATGGCTATGTAACCTCTTTTAACATTATTTCGATGCATATCTAACTTACAAACGATGGCACCAATACATTTTCCTTCGTGAATCGCCAGGAAGCAGAGCTTAGGCCAATTATGAATGAAATATCTATATGTATAGATAGAGTAAGGTTCTGACAAATCCTTCTGTATGAGTCTCATAATTTCTGGCATTTGTAATTCAGATTCATACGATATTATTTCAATTTCTTCTGCATGTTTAGGGGACGATATGAATTTGTCAACATTATCAGTTTTATTCTCCTCACTACACCTGACCTTTATGGAGTTATTTTCGAGACATTCTCTTGTTGTTGTAGCATCACAACACTGTACACTATTTACATTCGTCTGGACTTCACTAGGTGCTGCGTCTTGTGCTATAGGTTCTACGTTTAAATCATTGAGGCTATCTTTAGAATGATCACTCGCACCATTCGTTAGGTTACTATTAACATTGTTAATATGAAGGGCATTAACTATCGCTTCACTTAAATTGTCCTCATTACACTTTTTAGTTTCATCAGTCGTTTCCGGAGGATCTTTGGCCTTTTTACTTTTGTTTTTCGTACTAGCATTTATCTGATTGCAGTTAATATTCAGTAAATTTTCTTCGGCGAGTTGACTCATATTGATGTTATTCTATCTATCTTATTTACACATTTAAACGATCATAAGCTCATATCAATTTCACAAAAGCTTTTTATTATTATACAAACATTTTCTTGTCAAAATCATAGAAGAGTATTACCGACATCTTGGTATAAATGTATTACTATGATAGAAAACGTGATTTGACAATGCTGATCCACGTTCTTATGTTATAATTGCTTTATAAAGATAAAATAGTAATTCAAAACGAGACATATGAAAATATTCAAGAAAATATATGAATTTTACAAGAAGTCTAAGTTTTATCCCTCCACAATCACATTGCAAAAATGATGAATCTTGTTGGTGTTACCATAAAGAAAAACAACGTTTTGGTAGAATGATCGCATTTTCATGGATGCGTTCTGAATTTATTTAAATTTTTTGAGTACGAGCAGAATAATCAAAAAAAATAAAATAATAGGCACTATATAATCTATATAATACAGTATAATATTGAAAATGAAACGCAAAAAAAAATAAACTTCAATTCTTTTACTAATCTAAATTAAAAAATATATAAATCTAAATTAAATAATATAAGTATTTTTAATTAAATTAAAACACATATCACGCCGTGGTTACATATAATATCGTATTAGAGTGTTGAGACTTCGGGAGGAGTACTTGAAGTTGAATATTCGACTTGAGACTCGACTCCAAAAAACGAAAAGTCGATTAAACTCAAAGACACGACTACACGAGTTACGCTTACGACAGGAGTCACGTCACTCATGTGAGTTCAGTATCCGGTTGACAGCCGGTGAGGCGGCGGCGGCATGTTTCCTTAGCGTACGATATGCGCGCCGCCTCTACGCGATTTTTCTATCATTTGTAAATAATTTTGTACACAAATAAATTTTGTGCAGCATAAACTAAATAACCGTGTGCATGTGACTGTATAATTACTTATGAATTAGAACTGTTTATTTAAGCGTATCGAACTGTAGCAATATCTTTGATATAGCACTGAATAAGTAACAACATCGGTGGATTATTTAGTAGCCAAATATTAATGTGTAGTACAATACATATTTCATTAACTTTTTAATATAGAGCAGTGTTCAGATATAGTCCAATTTTTTGTGTAACTGTCATGTTAAGTGTTACGACTGACTAGTATTGAATGAGAAAAAATAGTATATAATTAATTACAATTTTGAATTCGTGAGGTGTAGGTGGTAGTTGATTGTCAAATTTGGTCATTGATGATTTCCAAATCAGCAATGGCGGATCGTGAACGTCCTGCTAAAACCCCTATCAGGGTGGGTTTCTATGATATAGAAAGGACCATAGGCAAAGGAAATTTTGCCGTCGTTAAGTTAGCACGACATCGAATAACGAAGACTGAGGTAAGAATGCAATATTGATTATTGAATATAAATTCTTTTTAGATTCTTATTAGAACTATTTGTGTGGTAAGTAATATAATATTATCTCGATACTGCCCCTCCGAACCAGTTTAGTTATATTAATTAACACATTAAGTACACACAATTAATATTATTACCAAAATATGAAAATAAAAATCACAAAATTTCATACTAGAAAGTTTAGGGAAAACTAGCTTTTTTTAAACAAGTGAGTCAGGAATATGGTAAATTTTATCAACATATATCATAAATTAATGATTATATATTATGCCATTGGTGTATCTAAATGAATTACCTATTAGCCCACTTCCTTATGAACATTAAAAAGTTTTCTCTTACTTTCTTTTTTAGCGACTAAGGATAGCTCATAAAGAATCGTGCAAATATGCAACAGAAAAGATTGCACGAAAGTAGTGACGTCAGAACATACATGCATTATGTATGTGAAAAAAACATCTAAATGTAGTTATCTGAATAATACATAAACGTATTTTATCGAAAACACTTATACACTCCATTCTATTCATACAATTATTGAAAATTTTACATTTCGTAAAGTTAAATGGAACATTCACCTTGGTAATAACATGAAAAATAATTAGTTCTAATATTCTTTATCTACGTAACGACTGTATTTTGTCCGTAATTACGTAAAGTTGTTCATTATACACAAGAATTAATTAAACACTTATAATAATTTTACACGTTTCTAAACGAAACCTTGTTTATGTAAGCCTTTGATTTTAAGTTTTATATCGTTTCCTGTTCGATAATTGCCTTTGTACGTTGCTAATGTACCTATAAAGGTCTTTGACCTTCAAACTAATGTTTAATATATTACGATTATTTATTTCTTATCGATATATAACCTCATTGGTTGTTTTTGTGTGAATGACTTGCTAGGTACAAATACTGTTCGTAGTTACGTACGTAGGTACCTATACAAATGGAAACTCAGGTTTAGTTTTAATTTAACAATTAACATGGAATTTATAAATTTTAAATACGCAAAAATAATTTAGATGACTTAACTACCTATAGTTAATTAGCTATTATTTTTTATTATTATAATTTTAACGAGTTCTTTTCTGTCTCTGGAGTCCTTCCGAAAGACGAGGGCGAAACTTCCATACATGCGTCACAGAAGTATACCTTATCTAAGAAGAAAATATTTTTTTTTGTAGTAGAAGAGCTATGCTCCTCCCAGAACAATTGGCCCGGCTCGACCGGGGAAGTACTACCTTATCACAGAAAATCGGATTAAGGTAACAGGACTGTTAAGTGTTGTTCGATGAGTGAATGCGTCGGAACTCTAATCTCTCACCCCCTCTGTTACCTTCCTTTTATACCTTCCTCCTATCCCTTGGGTTGGCAACGCGCATTTGATACTACAATTAGGTGATCGCAAGCGTTCATAGGCGGACCGTGTGCTCGTTTGTCAACCGCCATGACATTAAAACAAATCATCAAAATCACAGTAAAATAAAACAGAGAAATATAATCAAATGGTATTCATTGAAGTCAGTTAAAAAATTATGAAACTGTTAAAATAGTATGTAAATTTAGAGGCTGACTGACTGTTTAGAGACTTACTTTATCAGATAGGGACATTCTGACCTTGGCATAAAATAATAAACGTACGACGGAATGTAATGGAGGATGTAGACGATATAAATATTTACAATATAATTTAAAACTGACTACATACATACACGATCGTAATACATTTGTTCAACATTCATGACAATTTTACAAATTATCATTACAAATATGAAAAAGAAAAACTCAGTAGGTATATACTTCGTACGAAAGGTAATAAAATAACAATGATAAATATGCAAAATTAAATGGACGTGTGCGATTGGATGCTGCGTTTTATAAAAACTAAACAAAAACGAAATTCGTTTAGAGCATAACTTAAAAGAAATTGTAGCAGTGTAGGTAGTGATCTTATATCTAAAGAGTTCTTTACCTTATATCCAAAGTCCTTGATAAGATTATTACAATATCTCTGGCAATAAAAAAACTTGTCTAGCAAAATAATAATACAAATCTGTTAACAATCGGCGAATATATCGAATTGTAGTGTATTTATTTATCACTACTTAAGTTTAAAAAGTAAAAAATAAGTATTTGAATTAAATACTGCCTTTTTGAATTCGGTTAAAAAGTCTGTAATATTTATATGTACTTATCCGAAATTCGTCGTCTTGAAATGAAACATCTGCTCACTCAATCGCCGGCGTAACATGTACATGTACATATAAAATTTAACGGCTGCCTTATATATTCAAGCTTATAAATTTTTAAAGCTACAGGATTGTAGTTAGTAGGCTTTGATGTTTTTGACTTTTTGACATAAATATGTCGCGTTCACTATAATTGAAGTATTACCTGCTCACATAATATTGACGCGAAGTAGCAGTATCTTACACCGATGACTTCCGTAACTCTAAGGGTGAACCAGTAACTCATTGGATACGAGCAAATTTCCTATCAAGAGATAACGATTATTATCAGATGGTATGATAACAACCGGGACCGAGAGCTTAACGTGCTCTGCGAATTACGGTGGGGAGACTCACAAACGTCCAGACCGACAGCTTTTTCTAAAATTCGTATTAACATCGGCCCCAACCGGGAAACAAACTCACCACCGTTGACGCTAAAATCAGCTTCGCTACCAACATGCCTCTTATGTTCTCTCTTTTTATTTCCCTCCAATTCCACCATCTCATTCCCCCCCACACTTTGCTATTGAACGCTTCTGCCTAACAATAGTAACGTCTAAAACTCCAACGCCATAGAAAAGTATACCAGAAGTTAGCCCCTCTCACGTCGGTGACAACCCGTAATATATGTCCTACCCTCTAGTATTTTTTTAATAAACGCCGTACACTCAACGGCCCCCATTAACATAGTGATATCCTGTGTCGGGGGTCCGGAAACACATACAAGGACAAGGACAAGTATTTACATAGTAAATCATCAATATGGTTTCTGATCATTTTTTGCACACAGAAATTGAAAAAAAATAGCTCATATTTGTCTAAACATTAATATGGCGCTTGCCGCATGACGAACTTGATTTACGGAAACAAAAATGTTCTTCAGATATCTCAGAACACAAACAAAAACCCTAACTTTAACTGCTCTGCTATAGAAAATGGAAGTTTGGATGTATTTTTTTATGTCACGACGCTTGGGAAACAAGCATACGGTCCGCCTGATGGTAAGCAGACACAGCAACCTATGAACGCTTGCGATACTTGAAGTATCACAAGTGCTTTGCCAACCCAAGGAACAAGTGCTTTGCCAACCCAAGGAACAGGAGGGACGGGATGAGAAGGGAAAAAAGGAAGGGAACAGAGGGGGTGGGATATTGGGCCTACGGCGCTCTCACTCAACGCCCGAAACGCAACAGTGCCTAATGATACTGTAACTTGACGCCGATTTTCTGTGAGAGGGTAGTACTTCCCCCGTCGAGCCGGCTTTTTTGTCCTGAGAGTAGCATGGCTCTACTACCGTGAAAATTTTGTGTTGTTATTTTGGGAATGGTTTTAATTCGTATGGTTACGAAGTTATTGCGTATACTGCAGTCCGGTGCAGTGCATTATTAGCTAATCTATCAAAGGTAGTTTGAAAAACAAAACGAGACGAATAAAATTTTGCATAGGATTTCGTAATTATATAAATTTTGGAAATAAATCCTCTCAGTATTTGGCAAAGATTAAATGGTGAAACGTTAAAAAAATTATTACTATTACTAGAACTTACGATTTTGAAATATTTTCAGTATAATTATAATAAAACTGAAATTAAAAAAATTATGGATGCCTCAATTAGAATGCATGGTATACAATTAGAGCGTACAGTATAATGTCGGACATGAAAATAGATGTGCTCCTAATCGTTTGTCAGATGACCGAGTCACGACTGTAATCTGTACAAACATACATATTTTATTGTTTTGAAATTGACTGCGCAACATTTGTTTTGACAACAAAACACGAAATTATGTTGCAGAATCTCAATTGTTACTAACTGTAACGAATGATCCTAATAATGTTAATGGAATTGGAAAACTATTTTCATATACTCTGTTGCGATTATCAATAATAATAATCGCTGAACGATTAAAATAATAAAGCTTAATTATCTCTTTCTTAAAATAATTGCGTCTTTGTGCATTAATGTTATTTCTTGTACGTCGAGAGTCAAGTACCACCCTCTAAAAGTATATGGAAGTAGCTCGTTAAGAACCCAAACACTCACCCTTATTGTCCTAGGTTTCTAAGCAAGAGAATATCGGCTACGGTGAGTCTTGACCGATTACACTTTAGCATATATCATACACTCGTTTGCTATCTTTGTTATATAAAAATATCACTAATCCTCTCGTTAGCCTTATCTGGCTAAACGAGTAAATCACGTCACTACGCCAATATTTGGTTTCGAAACCATTAAAACTGTCATCGCAAGTAGAGCTTGGCGCAAAAACATGTTGACGTGGGTATGCCCTGAATTTATACGACTGATTTGTTTTTAATATGTGGTTCTAATTAATTCATCACGTGCCGCCAAATTCCATTGTACAGAGGTACACACGATAAATGAGACGACAGTGATTTCAACATAAATACATTAGTCGTTAATAATAAAAAAAAAAAACTTATAAATATATATGTTATCTGTTTGTGCCATGTTGATAACCCTTGTTTGTTTTTAGGACGTTTCGATTTTATTATAGCCACTTAAAGATTAATGGCTAGTAGACGTTTTAAGTTTGTAAATAAAATGTTATGTACAAGTTATATTAGGGGCAAGGTGAGATGAATATCTACCATTATTTAAGCGTATTAAACTGTATTTGATAATCCGTGATGAACAAATATAAGCTTAACAATTTCACGTGTAACAATTCGAAAGTGGGTATTGAGAAGTCTAAAGTAGTGCAATAGTGCATCGAAGTGGGTCGTTGGCCCAATAGCGCTGAGAATGACTCAGAGAATTTGAAACGCATCGGCGACTATTTTAACATAGCATGTTGATTTATTTTTAATTAGACAATGCAAATTTGTTACCGTGTGCTTATTTAAAAACATGATGATGACGCATAGTCATGCGAAAGTCATCCGAGGACGAAGCGTTAAATGAATGCATCAAAATAACAAAACCGTCCTCGGCCTTCGGTACTACATTCGTTTCGTGTTTGAACTTTGAATGGACATTATCTTAGTTTATGTTTGTATTTCGTCATATTTCACACCATTAATGTTGTAGACAAACTATATTACATATAAGATTGACGCTTTGACTCCGTTAAATATAAGCTAAAGCTATACCAAATGGATATCGCAAAGTTCAACAATAGATTATTTTTCAAGATTCAGCCATGCTACGTTTTGGTTATAATATAGGTAGGTAATATGAGTAATGAAGCCATGGATTACAAAATTATTATGGTAAAGGGTAAAGTTATTCAATTTAAGGTACATTTTTACTATAAATCTATAAAGAGTATCTGAGAATCATCTGTAAAATATTTCGAGGAATATGACCATCAATCAGCGACTCCGCATAGTCAGTCGACTGAGGTCGAATGCGCGATGCCGCATCCCAAAATACCACGGCATCGACCTTGCCTTCGGATGCACGCATCGTGTTGTTTTTATTATTCTACATTTTTCCGTGTGAACCATTAGCGCCAAGGCGACGGGTAGAGACCATCCCGTGAATAGACAATATCTGTTGATGCCTTTAAATTACCTTAAACACTATTAATCTACTTTAATTTTATAAGGCTAAAGATTATGATCACGTTCGCAGCTCATCTGTTTCTTCGAAGATCTTTTACTGTTGGTCCGAAGGAAAGGAATCTTTTTCCTTTACGTAGCATGTTCATTCAAGCAGGTATAGGCTATCCATATTACATCACACTATGACCCCTAGAAGCGGAGCAATAACAAAAACCGTTGGTCAATCTGGCAAAATGTAGCCAACGTACGCATTATTAACACGAGTGCGGCGCCGCGATGCGCTTGTCTCGTGGTATGAAACAGACATGTAGCATCCTAATTGTAAGCGGTTAAAACCACGGCCAGACGCTAGTATTTAAATAATTCAATAAACATTAAAAGATAGATTTGAATTTATGGATTAAGCTATATTTGAATTATACATAAACCGGCAGAGGTGGATATCTAAACCCAGTAGGATATTAAGATAACAGTTTGGGCTGTTAATGATGTAATTTTTAATTAACTATAATATTAAACATGTTATTGATAAATATAAAATACGTTTAATATTTTAGGTGGATATCGTATTAGTAATAGCGCCCAGACTGCAAATATTCACACGCATATACTCATCTTGATCGATTATGCACTATCATGATCTGATAAAACGCTGCGCATATTACAAACTGATTTGTTACATATCACACGCAATCACATGGTGTGTTTTAGCTATTGGAAGTAAAATACTTAAGAAAGCGAACATAAATTAATGCGTGTTAGGATCATATAAATCAAGCGTATATTTTGCCAGGAAATGGCTTCCTATGGCACGCGGTCGGCTTACACTGGGGCGCTTGAAAAATGCCCGCTTGACGCAAACGCGTTATCTATTTTGGAGTTCTGCGTCAGAGGCACGATCTTATCTGTGTTCTGCAGTCTAGCGGTCACCCTCTTGTGTTGTTGGTTGTTACTCTTAACATTAATGCTGAAGCTTTCGCCGCTCGTTTCCATTGATGTTTCTTTTATAAAAGTTTTGTTTTACGAGTATTTTTCTTTCCAACAAACCGTCGCTAAACCGGTTAAAGGGGTCAGTGTATAACATAAAAAAACGAATCGCTTCGTATGCAGCACTTTTGATTTCGTTTTCAAAGTCCATATTCAAAATAAAGTATTCAATTTATTCCAAGAGCCTCAAGTCACATCTTTTAATGTCGCTTTCACTTTTAATTTTTGTTATGTTGGATTGATAAATCCTTACTAGTAATATTATAAGTTCGAAAGTAACTCTGCTGTCTGTCGCGCTATCACGCCAAAACTACATAACTGATTTAAGTGAAATATGGATAATCTAGAGAGAAAGGACATAGGCAACTTTTTAATGCGAAAAAAAGGTTGTAAGAAAGAAGAAGAAGGTTGTTTGAAAGGGGGGATCGAAAAGTTGTACGGAAGTAGCGTCATTTTTAAAGCTGGAAGCTCGAAACTTATCATTTAGGCTGTTGATTCGATATAAATAAATATGACATTAAAAGTTTGTAAAGGTTTTACCCTGAAGGGTGTAAACTAACAATAGGGATTAGGAGATGAAAGTTTGTATGGAAATATGTAAGATTTTTGTAAATGTTTTACACATGGGCAAAGACGATGGCAGAGGTTAGTATTTAAATATAGCGTTATATTATTTAATTTTTAACAAAGTCCGTATCTACAGTTATTACAAGTGAAATACAACCTACGTTATTAATAAATTTTTCCTTTTTATAAATTAATAACTTTAAGGTTCAATGAACGAAATACTTAAAAAGTTGTTTGCAAACAAACGAAATGTAATTAACATTCTTTGAACAGTTTTAAAACAAGTAATCAACTAAAAATGTCTATTTCATGAGACATCGTGGACGTAACATCGTAATTTTGAGACGAATTTTCTTTCTGTGTTTTTCATTTTTAAATATACATCGTAGTGAACCTTTTTTGAACGGATAGTGGTTCGATTCTTGCACGGGGCATATATTTTATAATAAATATTTGTGTTGATCTGTATGATAGTATTGATTTGTTTC
This sequence comes from Hestina assimilis, assembly GCA_023373885.1. Taxonomy (NCBI): domain Eukaryota; kingdom Metazoa; phylum Arthropoda; class Insecta; order Lepidoptera; family Nymphalidae; genus Hestina; species Hestina assimilis. The sequence continues at coordinate 6,247,725 of CM041755.1, read as the reverse complement.
CGGATGCCGTATACAAGATGGAATCAACCTCTTGAGATTCGTTTAGAATGTAATATAATTAATAATATTAATAATTAATAATATTAATAATTGATAATATTAAGCATCTTGACATATAATAATAGTAAAAATATTTTTATCACTTTAGATAGGTAGTTTTCGACATTATTTTTACTAACATTATTGATTCTTTCAGCAAATGTCACTTATTAGTATATTGTAATTATGAAGGTATGATTTAATTTTAAACCACAAATTACAAAGCAAAAAATTATATATGTCGTAGGAGTGGGTCCTAGCGCACCCTACATGCTTATTTATATGGAGAATAGGAGTAATATTACTAATGACTTGAAAAACCACCTCTAATATTCTTTAAAAAAATGATACATCTATAACTAAGCAAATTGTGAAACTGAATAAAAGGACGTAATGTATGTTACATCCTACTTATATCTGATTGAAGTCCCAACAGCAAGGGGAATACGAAACAAAATGTTTAGCAAATGCGAAACTTGTGTACAAAGCATTGCACTGACAGTAGCGTACAAATTGAATCCAGTGGGGGTAGGTAGGTATCCTTGAAAAAGGTTTTCCGAGCCTACAACGAGGGGTGGGAGGTACTAGAATGGAGGGCACTACGCGACCCACCGTGGTTACGTCCGACGTAGACGAGTAAAGCACTTTGCACTATGTACATTTGGCGTATTTTACACGAAACTTTTTACGTGTAAAATAAAAATTGCCTACGAGCTAAATAACAGGTACTAATCTATGTACATATATAAATTAAAATGAATCTTCGAAATGTATGTGCGGTCATAACATAGAACGACTGCACCAGATTGGTAATTTCTTTTTTCGTGCTCGTAATTCAGAACAAGGTTTGTACGGGATCAAAAAAATTACACAGGATCGGGAGCTTTGTATGGAAAAAATTGTACTACCTAATGTTTGTATGCAAGTATATAGGTATTATATTTTTGAACGGGATTAAAAATCCCACGGTAACAGGATCACTGGAATAAAATTTATAATGAACCAGGACAAAGTCGGTGCGGGTCCCTAGTTTAGTACATACTAAACTAGCAGCCCTTATATTATAATGTAGTATATAAAATATAATTATTATATTATACCTCACAGAGACCTACCTACTTGATTAGACAAAAAATTATATAAAGGCATTAGGTACTTAATGAACTTCGCATACCTATTTATAATATTTTATGAATTATTTAATCAAATATTCTGTGCTTACCAGAAGCCTAGAATATTTGATAATATGCGTTTTATGTGTTTTACGATAGTAATAAAGAAAGCTGTATTATAGATTTTTTATTTATTTTATAATGATATAAATGCTATGTTTCAGTTGGATCACAGTCAGTCAAAGCGCGGTATGATGCAATGAATATTCATGCAATTATAATTAATTTGAGGCTCTTATCTTCAGAATTTCAGATAGCTACGTCTCGTTGCGTTGTAATTATTGTTGCAAAACTGAATCTTGTAGCGTTCTACTTAAAATTAACAAGAACGTTAGGTTCGTGTTCGCAATACAACATGTACAGAGTGGGTAACGTTTCATCACACTCCGAAAAAATACTACGTGCAGCGTAATCTCAAGTAAAGCAGTCTGGAGGAGGGAGGAAACCTATCTGTCTTTGTCACTCTTACGCTTTCCCGCTTCCTCGGTTCTATTGATCGTTGTCTAGACTTGTTGATCACAGCGAATTCGGGTAGAGGTTGAGGAATTGAAAAACTCTGTTTTTAATTACACACAGTTGTGTCTTGTCATATCCTTAATAAGACAAATACTATAATCTTTATATTTTAAAAATTTTAATGACGATGAATTAGATTTACTAATGTGATCAAGTGTTTAAGATTGATATGTTTTAATTTAATGAATCAGCAAAAATAACGCTGCCACCAAAAATGTAACAATGACGCGCGCCCGTGTTTGATAAATATCGATTTCGGTCATTAACAAAAGTACTGACGTCAAAAGAAGATTTATGTCTTATAAAAAGTACTCATCCGTTTATAAAGCCGCAGGTGCGTCAATAGTTCTGTACGTACAGCGTTGTCTTAAAGCTTATCATAATTATAAGATAAGAATTGACGCAAATGTCTGTCGCCTAGCGTGTAATCCATTGATCAAGAACATTAGCAATTTAGCATAATTGCTCTTGGATATAGATATTTAACAACATACATACGTCAATGACAACAAGCATCTTTATGTGGTATTGTTAATTATTAAAAAAAAAGATAATGTAAGAGGTAATAAGCTCGTTAAATCTGATGATAAACTCGTGCGTCATAGTGTAAAATGCAACCCGTCGAAATGTGTTTCTCATTAAAAAACCTGCTCGAAATTAGAAATAACGATTTTATTTTTGTTCTATAATAAATTGATATTTATTGGTGTGTTAAGTGATATATAATAATTATTAATCATATGAAATTACCAAACAACCTACGTTATCTATTGAATAAGTATAGCTCTAGCTATAGGTAAAGATCATTGCTGGTAAAAAAATCTTCCGGTAAAATCGTTAGGTCCTAGGCTCTGCATCCTAATTTTAAATGAAGCTAGAAGCATCTTTGATTTTCCGCGTTGCGGTCGACTTTACTACCTGAGGCTTAGGTACAGTTATCAATAAATCTATCAGTGTATGAGACATATAATGCATCGATATATCATGTTGGATTTAAGATAAAGTGTACAAAGACTCGTCTAAGTATTGTAATAATCCTTTTTTGTCAGAGTCAGTCATGTGTAAATCTTTATCTTTTGTGTATCCTTATGTGTCGTTGGTAATAAAAGAGTATCAATCAATCAATTCTTAATATAATATGTCTTGATTACACCTAGTTAATTATATCAAATTTCTTATACTTAAGAGGTGATTGAAAGGCGTATGAAATATTCTTACTATGGTAGTAGGTAAGTAATATTCTTACTATGGTACTTGAGGCAAAAAAAAAATTATCTGTTTGTCTGTTTAATAATACGTCCAATAGCTTTATAGTTTGGACAGGTTTTGCCGGGAAAACCGTTTATTTTTTTTTAAACCGTAACTCTATTGACGGCACAGATGCGGGCCAAGAGTTGTTAATAAGTCTTTATCTGTTTCAAAATTTATATAAACAAAAATGTTGCATTAATTTTAAAATATATTATAATTATATTTTGAAATTCCGTAATTTCTAATCGTCGTTCGTAATCCGATTCCGTAATTTCTATTAAAACGAAAACACACTACGCTTTTGTACGTTTGTAAATAGATAGATTTGCGTGCATGTATTACTTAACGACCTCCATTTGGACAACTCGCCCGGAAACATACACGGGCATAGAGTGTTACAAACGTTTCCTGATACTAAAATAATGCTTCTGGTACAATTTCGACCATGAAACAAATGATCCTTCATAATAATTCTAGTTCTAAATTTAATTGAAATGAACTATTTAACGCAATTGATTAACTTTTCTTTCATTGAGAGTAATAGGTTAAAATAAAGCTCTTTTATATCGTGATATCGATCAACCATTATAACATCAAAAGCATCACCTGGGTCTACCATGAACTTTTAGTAACAAGTCTATTGCGATCCAATTCGATTCAGGTACAGATTTTATATGATGAACATGACGTATCAATATGTTTAGTTGCAATGGTACGAAATAGCCATGTGGCGCCGTTTAGGTTGTCATTTGAATCGCAGTAAGAGCTCGTGGTAGGCCCTCAGTTTGAGACAAGAAGAAAAAGAATTGCACTCTAATAGATTTGACATGTCCAGTATATAGATTTTTTAGAAAACTTATTCAACAACAACGTTTATAGGTACTATTACTTAGTAGTAATTTATCGCTTTTCACGTGTATTTTTATTATATACATATAGTTATAGAAGACGTTCATTCTTACTGTTTCATGTGGTGTAGATATTGTATATGTAATTGAAAACGAAATGATATTTTAAATTTTTTCATGCATAGTAGTGCCTGGCTTTTTTGTTTATAAATGGGATTCTGGGATGGAATGGGATTCAAAAAATCTGATTTCATTCGGGAAGTATCTTACTGTCACAAAATGTTGACTATATAAGTAGTATCTGCACTGTTTGTTTATGTGTATGAAAGTGTCAGAACCCCAAATTTTTACCTTATTCCTTTCTTTTATCTTCACCACTCACTCTGCTCGTAACAAGCGAAAGAGGTCGGCCTTTTCTTCATAGATAAATAAAAGGTATATTTGTATTAAGTCTTATACTTTCTTTATAATATACATATATTAAGTATAGTATAGTGAGTATATAAATAATTTCTTTAACTAACAAAAAAATTAAGCATCCACGAAGTCTAAAGTCATCTATGTAAATTGATATTTTTTTTATTTTGATTATATTTTCAACTATTATAAAATGTGGCGTGAAAGTATACTAATAGAGTAATAACTACATAATAATGTCAAAGTCCAAAATTTTTCAGACAAGTATATTTCGATAAGTAATAAACAAGAAAGTACCATAAAAAAAATAAAAGATTCCAATCAGTCACGAAGAGGTTAGCAAGTCTCGTTAAAATCTCACCCCGACTCAGCACGCGTCACTGTGCCTACACTAGCGGTTCAATAACATCAGGTTATTGACCCACTAACAGGTGACCGTGCACTTTAAAAAAAATATAAGTACATATACAAAATAATGCAGCTTTATGTTTGTCTGTGTTTGGATTTAAGTCGTTCAATAATTGTAGATAATGTGGTATCATATTAATTTGTAAAATCTACGATAAATGCTTTGATATTATTTTTTATTTCTCGTTTAATCTCTTTGTATGTCTTTATCTTGGAGAGGTTTTTAGTATACAAATAATCTCGGCACCGTAGCGTCTGACAGTCTGTAGTGAAGGTACCTACTGTCATAGAAGTTATTGACGGTGCTAGTGACCTTTTATATTCTAACGGACAAATATTTTTTCATTCTTCATTTAATATAGAACCGAAACTAAAACATTGTAAGCATATTATTAAAAAAAATAAGTTCATAAATTATATATTCATATCAATCCAACCATTATAAACGTTTCACTTTTATTTATAGATAAGTATGTACCGATGTATTACTGTCACAACGGCGTGTTAATAGATATCTTAGAAATCGTCTCATCGCATGAATTGACAAAGAATTCATCTCTCGTAGTGTGAGCCAATGCAATTTATCACGGCTCTATTACTACAGCGACATTTAAAACGATAATATCTTATATTGGATTTTAACATCACAGTAGTCTACTTGTAAAATATTAATCACTGGCCACGCTAAACGCTTGACCCGTTCTATATTTGTTTAAAGAACAAAATAAAAAAATGTCTCAAATTGTACTTTTTAAAACACCTGCCGTTCAATCCTTTAGGGATAGATTGAAGGCAAATATTTTACATCACTGTTACTCGAAAAAAATCAAATTTTTACGTCTACTGGTTTAGTTTTACGGTTGTCTGCCAGTCAGTGATTCAGTTTTCATACTGTTTTGTATGTTATGTTATTTTTAATATCACTTCTCTTATGACAGGAAATAAAGATCATTAAAATTGTTCCATGCTATTATTAATCGGTACCTACCTTTCTTTTAACAAAGAGCGCTGACCATAACGTTTTATTGTCAGAGAACACAGTCATAATTCGGGAAGTTTTATGACGGTAATAATTTTTATATTTGTAACCTTATGAAAGAAATTCACTACTCATCATAAAAACGTGATTAGGTTACTTTATTACTATACCTTGAAACGTCATGTTGGTTGTAAGGAATGATCAATTCTCTTTACGAACTACATACTATCTATAGTAAAATTTAAACGTGCGAATGTACAGGTTTCTTTGTCGGCTATTTAAATAAAACGCTACACACTCAACGGCCCCCATTAGGATAATTATATCCTGTATCGGGGGTCCGGAAACATTCACAATGACAAGGACAAACACAACCAGACCGGAAAACATGCCTGTACGATTAATACAAACATCTGCTCCGAGCGGGAATCGAACCCGCAACCGTCGAGGCTTAAGGCAGACTCGCTACCCACAACGCCACAACGGTGTCATTTGTTACCTTTTTAAGTGACTACAGAACAAGGAGGTTATCATGCGTGGACCTATTTTCATATGCTTTTATCTTACGCGTTTATTATTTATGTTTTTTTTTCATTAAAACGAAGTCTTAAACGAAGTTCGTTAACGCGGTTTACGGGTAGTGCGATTTCGTAGCAATCGTCACGTAACGAAATGCTGTATTTTGTTTGTGTGTTAGTAAGTGACTGCGCAGCCTGGTGGGCAACTCCCTGTCTCTTTTTTTCATATAACCTACACAAATATAATGATTTCATTTCGAATTACATTCGGAGTTGAAAAAAAACGTAAGGAACTTCGTTCCTGGCTATGGTCCCCCGACCGCGCAATTTTTATTTGAATAAAGTATGGTACCCGTGGTGGGTAATAATAACAATTTTTTTTATACATGTGCCTTAAAGCTTATATGATTAAAGTAGATTTATATATGTTTGTAATCATGACTAAACAGCTTAATTGATAATGATTAAAATAACTGTATCAAAGAGAATCTGAAAAATTCTAAAACCATTGAGTGAGTCTTGAGCAACAATTAAATATAATTTTAATAACATTAAATATAGTTGTTATAAAATCAATCAAAATATTTAAATTTGTATTTAAAAAGCGTGACGAATGTGCCGATTACTAAATCATAAACCGTGTACCGTGTTTTGATTGTAATATAATTATTATATACAGTAAGTTCAATACATGTTCTTATTTAATACAAATAGAGTATAAACTATGTTATTAATTAATTGTTACAATAATAACACAGATAAGGAAACCTCTTGCGGATGTATGGGTAGTTAATTATAATGTAACGAAAATACTTATAAATTAACAGCTGAACATACTGTTTCACTGGTGGTAGATCTGGTGACAGTTTCAGTTATGCTACCGTAAAGCACTATACTGTGTTTTCGACTGTGAATTCGGTTTAAAGAACAGAAAGCTAGAGCTAGCTAGAGAAATTTCTGGGCAAAGGAGATTTAAGAACCAATATCTCGATTTTGGCAACGCGTGACTGGCACTTAAAAATGTATAATTTTCCAAGCGCTCATAGGCTATGACAACAGCTTACCATCAGGTGGGCCATATGTATATAAATCATAGCAATATGAATCCAAAATCGCTTTGGAATATTCCGTAAATTAGAATATATCGAGGTTGACTACTTACATATCTTGATTCAATTGCAAGAACTTCACTGACGTAAAGATACGTGCGTAATGGTCCTATCAGTATAATCGGGTCAATGTCAGCCGTCTGACCGGCATAGGTCTATCATTGCCCATCACATTTTCCAATAATAACATTCTTTTTAAAGTCATGACGGTTGGCAAACAAGAATACGGTCCGCCTATGAAGTTATCAACGCTTGCGATACTTGTAGGATCAAATGGGCGTTGCCAACCCACGGATTAGGAAGGAAGGGATGAGAAGGGGAAAAAAAGGGAACAGAGGGGCTAGGAGGAAACGCAACATTACTGATAGTGACTCTTCACACCGATTTTCTGTAAGACCATAGGTAGAGTACGGTAAGACTGTAAGACTATAGGTAGAGTACTAAGGGTAGTACTATACGGTAGAGGTACCTGCATACGGTAGAATGTTTATTTTGAAAGTTAAATTTGCAAATGGATTATTGAAGCCAGACAGACACAGGTGTAAATAGAAACAGAAACATGATATCAGAGGTGTTGGAATAGTTGAAAAGCTCGCATATTCAAATCCATAAACAAATCTATTCTATACTTACAGTAAAAGTGTTTATTATCGATGTTTCTATATGGAAGATACTTGAGAAATCAATGTCTGTCGGTTTGTTTGTTCACGCTAATGTAAGCAACGGCTTGACGAATTTGGATTTAATTTGAACACAGATATCTTATATTACCTTGAATAACACATACTTTATTTGTTTACATTTATGAGCGGAGTTCCGCGCACCGCTAGTATATACTAAAAATAGAAATTAACAACGTATGTTATGTGACTGTCCGTTTAATTACAAGTCAAAGTATAAGGTTATATGATTTAAAAAACGTGTCAAGGATTAAAATGTAAACAACGTGCTTAGCATAGATTAAATCTTCTTAAATTCTATTTCTGTATTTTTAATTTATTTCTGGCTTAAACTTGTATTTAACAAAAACATATCCAATGGAAATTCACGCGGACGCGCATTCTTGTGTTTACTTAACTTCGATTGTAACGATTTCGGTTTTCACAAGTTTATAACCTGTGTTTCGGATTAATCTTTTGGGTTTTCCATAACTGTCGTTCCGTTTGTTATCTTACAGTAATGATTCACTCTCAGTAGGAAAATTATTCAAAACCAAATGTATTGCTTGCTTTTATTATAGAGCACAAAAGGTGATCACACGCAACAAACTCTTGGAAAAAGGACGTGTAAGGCGGAGGTGCAAAATGTAGATTCTCTTAAAGTTAAAGAAGAAAAATATAAAAAATAACGTTATAAATCTACTAACTTAATTTCTTTTTAATTTTTGAGTTTACGGAACAAAAGTGAATTATACTTGTATTTTTTCTTTTACTATTCACATTAGTGACATCGGAAGATTAACTGTGCGTAGCCTCCTGGTGTGATTTGTAAGAGAAAAGGGATAGGAAGGGGTAGGAATGGGAACCTCGCCCGCTCCCACTAATGACTAATGGAAGGAAACACAAAGTACAAAATCGATTACTTCACGTCGTTATTCAGTGCGAGGGTAATGATTCTGGACACCAGCCATGCCATGACCCATCCATCCAGAAAACATCGAGGCTAATATAATATACTTTCATAATATACTTTCTTTTCTAAAGATTTTTATTGTATTGGCGAGAAGTCTTATCGTTCGTATCACGTCAATTGGCTCAATCGGAGCAAAATGAGTGACGCTCGTCCTGACGTCAGCGCCTCATTGTCTGTATGGAAACAGCAAATCACCGAATAACTGTTTTGTTCCGTTCCACATAAAAATTCAATATTTATTCATTTTAGAGAACATAAAATATGTAGATTTATTAGTTTATAAAAAAGAAATTGTAATAAACTAGAAAATAAAGAAATTTCTATTTATAGAATATCGATGCGAAGACTAGCAGTACCCGTTCTGTTTCGTTTTTTAAGTGAGCTCTGAAGGCCTCCTTCATTTCTCTCTTGATTGTCTTCTTTCCTATCGCGAGATTGTGTTGATAAACATAATACAATATTTATGTACCTAAATTGATCTTGTATTCAGTATATCTAAGAAAAAAGCACGCATTTTTTAAAAATAAATCTACTTAAATGTCGCGACAAGCTTTTCTATTTCTGTTTTTAAATCTATTTATTTCTATAAATACAAATTATGAGTATTACGTGAGTAATTTTAAATTTTACCAAACTATTAATAAATCTAGAATAAAAACTGAACTTTAAATTCTTTTTAATTTTTGCTTCTGTGAATTATATTAATGTATTACCATTAATATATCATCATACGTAATGGTCATTTTTTGAATAGTAATTAAAATAAAATGATTCACCGTTTATTATGGGCATATTATTTTTTGTATTGTGTTAATTAGGAATATATGCTAAATTATAATTTCTATTACGTTTTGTTTCCCTAATGATAATGTTTTCATTGTAATCATAATTGCTATTTAAATTAGTCTATTTGTACATGTTAGTTTTAGATTTTAATAACTTTTACCAGGAGAATGCTATACATGATTAGAGTTTTATGTACACTTATGTTAAGCGATATACTCGCTGTTCGAGGAGTGATTTTAATGGCTGTTATGGTTAAATAAGGGATGATAGTTTTTTTTTATGTTACAAGTTGGCAAGCAAGCATACGGCCCACCTGATGGTAAGCGGTTGCCGCAGCCTATGAGCGCGCGCAACACCATTAGTAGGTGCCACCCACGCGTTGCCAATCTTGAGATATTGGCTCTTGAATCTCTCTTGTCCAGTAATTTCACTGTCTACAGTGCCCTTCAAACCGAAACATAGTAATGCCTAAAACACCAGTACTTGGGGGTGTAATATTTGAAACTGCGGCGATACCTACCTAGCCGGCCTCTTGCAACAAAAGACCTACCACCAGTGTGACTGATTGCACTGGTGTCACTGATCATAGTGTATGTGTGTCTTATATAAAGATTGTAATGATCGGATCACTAAAAATTTTGGCGTGGGACGGCTATAGATAGATATTACCCGCGGTTTTGCCCGCGTGGTTAACGGTTTTAATGAGACATCTTTACTGCAATATGTAATAAATTATTTTCAACTACAAACTTTTGTCTCCTATTTCACCCCCTTGTTGTTGAAGTTAAAGTAATCGGTTTAGCGGTTTAGGCGTGACAGTGTCACACTTTCGCATTTCTAAAATTAAGTTATTGACATTATTGTTTTTCTTTGTTGCAGGTAGCAATTAAGATAATAGATAAATCACAATTAGATGCCAGTAACCTTCAAAAAGTCTACCGTGAAGTGGACATCATGAAGAGGCTGGACCACCCTCATATTATTAAGCTTTATCAGGTATGTGTTTTCTATTGATCCATATTTAAAAAGGTAGACTTTTGTATTTCATGACCGTTGCTAAACAAGCATACGGTCCGCCTGATGGTAAGCAGTCACCGCAGTCACAGAGGGTAGTACTTCGCCAGTCGAGCCGGCCCATTTGTGCTGGCAGGAACATGGCTTTACTTCCGTAAAGACAACTTTCAATGACACGTTAACCCATACTGGATCATTGCAATTGTTTATCTATTATGTATGTGTACTGTGAATGTGTTAAGTCTATTAATTATATCGAAATATCATTTTCATTGTGACTTACAATGAAGGAAAACATCGTGAAGCATATCTACTAATCCGCAGTGAAGCAAAGAAGAGAGTTTGTGACCAACAAAGGGATTTAAACGGGAGGTTACTGTACATTGCTTACTTATTACACCAATAAAGAATAACAAGGTCTTTCTTTTTTTTAAAACAATTTATTGCACATAGTTTTTTATTTTGTTCTGCTGGAATAGCTAAATAATATAATTGTTATTCTCGTCTTAACACGCTTTAGACTCGTGACTACTCCGGATAGTATTTTTTGTTCTATTGCATTTTAATGGTTCATCTGTTTGTAGTCCGATGTATTTTTATATAATAAATTTTACAGATAAACAAAACATTTAATGTTTTAATGTAATCAGACATGAAACGTGTGAATCTTGTGAAAAAAGTGAAAACCTTGTAATTGTTAAATTTTAAAAACGCTCTGAAAACATATTTCAAGTGAAACCCCTTTTAAGCGGTAGAAAAGTAAAAACAATGTTCCTGTGATGTTCTCTGTAATCTGTCTCCGTAATAATATTATAAATTAATTCGCGTCCTCTTTCTCTATTCTTCATTCCGTTTTTACCCCAAGCTCAATGGTAAAATTAACGTGATTATTTTAAATTTAGTAGGGGAATACATTTTTAGAATAAGCTGTACTTGTTTAGTCAGGCATTGTTATATGCTGCATGCTTGACAAACCTGCTTGAACAATCTTGAGGTACAATCAAACTTAAACGTCTGTTAACGATAATTTTATGCAAGACACAAACTTCAGCTAGAGACAAAATTCAGCTTATTATAATACCTTACTATTATATAATATAATTTTACATAGATAAACTAACTAGCTCAATTTGAAGCCAGTCATACATGGCTACGCGAATCAAATAGAATGATTATGTGTACTGTTAGTATCTATCTTACCAGTCAGTTTTACACACAAGTACTGGTGTATAGACTGTTGTTACACTGCTCAAAGTCAAGTGAATTTACCGTTCGCCGACGTGCTTGTTTCACTTTTGGAGCATTAAACTGTTATATTGATATGTAAAAAATACAATAAGATTTTGTATCTGAATATGTTTATGTTTTGAATATACGCTTGTTGTTACTGTTTGCTTGTCGACTGGTTTTTTTATGCTACTATGTTGCCAAGCAAACATACGGCTCTTCTGGATGTAAGCGGTTGTCAAAGCCTATGAGCGTTTGCATTTTCCATTCATTTGTAGGTGCCACTCAAGCATTAGCAACCTCAAGATATTGGTGCTTATATATCCTTTTCCCAGTAATTTAATTAGATATGGTGTCCTTCAAACCGAAACACAGCAATGCTACATAGAATATAAGAAGTATTCTATTTAGCATTGCTGTGTTTTTGTGCTTGCTTTGCGGTAGGATATCTGGCAGTGGTAACTACCTAACTGGTCTCTTGCAATAAAAGGCCTACCAGTAATAAAAATTGTTGTAGTCGTATGGGCGTCTGACTTATCAAATGCTATCAAGGTTATAATTTCCAAGTCAACTTTTATGATAACTTAATATACTACTATGTGGTCACCGATCCAAAGATGGATCGTGCCCAAGGTTTAATCCTTTTCTTTGTTAATGTTTATATAACGTATATCTATTAGAGAAGTATCTCTTTTATACACATGACTAGACATGTTATTCGTGATGATTAATGGGTAAACAACGGGTAGGTTTGGAATGCGTCTATGTGCCGTATGACAGTGTGACAAATGTATATATTTGCAATCTGTTCCAGTACGCTGCAATTGTAATCTATGTCCATCCTTGAGTGTGAATCATTAAGACGGCTATCTGATGCTGTTTATCACTATAAATTTTATAATATTGAAATCTGACAGGTTTTTTTAAAGCGCTAATTTCAGAGAATACCTATTTGATGCAAAAAAAAACGACAGCCATCTGCAGTAATGTACCTAACATAATGATAGGATTAGACGTTACTTTCTGTGCACTAAGTACAGCCTACCTAGCTATGAAAGACTTAACAATTCAAATCAGTTCAGTAACGGATAAACTTACAAAAAATAGTGACATTCATCGTAATTTAAGACCTCCTTTAAAGTATAATAACTAGATAATGGATAAACACAATCAAAATAGGTGAAATTATACTATTTTACGCTACTGATTCCTGTAACTGGAACAATAGCAAAGCATCATACGTCGGAAACAGTCAGCATGAATGAATTGAACGCTATTGAGAGATCTTCAATGAAGGATATTTATAAAACCATTTCATTTGTTTCTAATAAACACATATCTTTAAAATGTTTGTAATGTTTGTGGATTTGAGTTTTATTACATTGCGTCTTATAATAATAGAAGAGTTGTTTTTGTTACGCATGTCTGTAATAAGATATCTCTGGGAATAACCAGATTGTTATCAGAGAAATCAGATTTTATTTTTGTTCTGACAATTGTTGATAAAGTTATTTTCTTTTTAAATATGGGCAATGAGCGATGTTGCCATCCAGATAAAGTTAAAAGGCCTAAGTACGTCATGCGCACTCATGATTATGTATAATTCATGACTTTGCAGAATTGGGTAATTTTCGTGATAGTGAGATTATTTAGAATTAGAAATCTAATCGTTTAATATATGTATTTTTTTTTATAAGTTTTATGAAGCATACCCACAAGGCTGAATCACTAGCACATTGGATTAGAGTTGAGACTCTAACAATAGTTACCACAATTATCTGAATTCGTGTGATAATAACCGGTACCGGTTTAGCGTGCTCACCGAAACATGATGAACACCCAGACTGAGTTGCTACTGTTCCCGGCAATCGACGTGATAGAAGCTGGTTAGCCACTGCTACGCCCAAACAGTTGTCGCATCGATAAAAATCGTACACAGATACTATAATGTATTTATGACCTTAAAAAAATAACTCATACTAATGATCGAGTTTCTTTGATAGGCCATTCTTTATTAAAAAAAAAAATTATATCTTTTCAGTAAACGCAAATAGATAAGTTCAATACTTATTTATATATAATATTATATAATATTAATAGTTATATATTTTTAATATCATTTGTATTTATATATTTCTTTGTATTAAGCCAAACACTTAACCTTCGCTATGCCTCGTAAAACACGTTATCGTTACGTCAATCTGATAAAATCCGTAATAATGGATATCCCAGTGTGCTAAATTTTAAAAAGATTACAAAATAAAATAAAGTCCTTCTATTTTTAGTAGCACCTGTAAGGTCGTATTATTTTAAGTTTATTAAAATTTTAATCCATTCAAGCCCGTACTTAACAATCATTGATGACTCAGGAGGTATTTATAGATATTTTTAGTTTTACGGGGCCGCGATAGTTCACGGACATGGCCTAGACGGTTTAAGAACGTGTAACTCATGTGTAAATGCTTAATTCTGAATTACATATGTTATCGCTAAATTTCTGGCGACTAAGCTTTATCTATTCATGTTAAGGTTTAAATTTCAACCCAAAACATCAACATTTGAAGCGCTTATCGTAAAACTATTTCGATCATTTTATCTCTTACTCAAATCTCCTGATTTGACAAAACACACTAGTCTAGTGTTTATGCTGACAGAGATGACAAACCGAGTGAAGTAAGGCTTTTAAAGCACGTTCTACAAGGCTCTGATGATAATATCCCTTTAGACAAATCTCTATACACACTACATATATGCACATAACTCCATCTTCGCCAGCGAGACGAGGTTCTACACACCTCGATGCGCTGTCATCCCTCGGGTGACCCTCAGCAAGGGTCCAATGACCTGTCCTCTTTTTCACGGCTAGGTCTCAGTACACAGCCCCACGCACGGTGACGCTGCAGGCCACTTGGGCAAACGGCAATACACATTAAAAAGAAACACATAAATATTACGTTTATTTTCTAATAGCGTTCAGTGTATCAATTGCGCATAGCCGATTACGGTCACTGGTCCGTAAATATTCGGTTGGGTATTTAGGCGGGGTCAGTCTATAGATGAGTGACCGCATAGTTTTGTACTGTAAGCGCGACCTAAACAACCCTGACACTAGGCTTGTCACTAACCAATCGTATATAAACGCTACACGCTACACACTCAACGGCCCCCATTAGGATAATTATATCCTATGTCGGGGGTCCGGAAACATTCACAATGACAAGGACAAACACAACCAGACCGCAAAACATGCCTGTACGATTAATACAAACATCTGCTCCGAGCGGGAATCGAACCCGCAACCGTCGAGGCTTAAGGCAGACTCGCTACCCACAACGCCACAACGGGGTCAAATAAATATAAGAAGAAATATATAAATGTAAAGTTGATAACTTTTCTATTCTATTTGCAAAGTTTTAGCAAAATTGAGACCATTTCTTTGAGAAATAAAAAAGTTACAAAGCCACACAATTGTTAGAAAACGTAAACTTTAACAAAGGTAATTCTGTTATTGTTTTCAACAATCTACACTCTTGGGTTTTTCAAATGTTTAGTTAATTAATTTTCAATTAGTCTCGTGCTTTCATACTGAGGAAAGTTTCTGAAAAAAGAATTTCAGCGAAACGTAGATATCCGCTTATCTGCTGAATTGACGGATTAAAATAATCTTCATAGAAGAGAAAGTATTTTTCCAACAATATACTAACGGGTTTTACTAATTATAAGATTCATCATTTGTAATATTACATATATAGTTGGTTGTCACAGAGCTAAGAACACTCTTGATTAAGTCACCTTTCAAACAAAAAAGGGAATCAAAATTGGTTAAGCTCCTTATGAGCTACAATCTCACGGATATTTTTATACGTACGTTAAAAAGTAAATAAAACATTCCACGTATTCTTTCGAAACACATTTTTCCGACATATAGAAATTACTTTGTAATAGAATTGCGAACTGCAAAGTAAATTAACTCGAATTGCTTTAGTATATTCAATTATATATTTCCTGCGGATTTATATAATTTAAATTAAATGAAATATTATTTCGTTTTGATATTATATAACAAAAAGATATTAAAATTAATGTTTAACTTTTACATAGATTATCCTTAATATTTATACACTAGCTTCTAGCCCACGGCTTCGCTTGCGTTAACTTTGGGTTACCATAGACCCTTTTCATGTTTCAGCTTGAAACGTTTTACACCTTCAGGGGTGGAAGTTAAGGAAATTTCACAACACGTGGTTCTTTATCTTTAATTTTTCGCTAAAAAAAACAAAGTTACATGCTTATATTTGCTTTATCAGTGGAAACTTTATTGGTTTGTGAACTATTTTATTGTTTTATTGCATTTAAGTATTATTGTATACTGTTTTATAAATCTTATATATTGACTTATGATAGGTACAGCCTATCTAATTATTATATGAGACAGATAGCTTATTCGCTATCATATTATTTATTTTACAACTCAGCCAAGTATTTGGCTAATAAGACCACTGCTTCTATTGAGCAGTGTAATCATTTGACATATAAACATTTGGAATCTGTTCCAAATAATTTAAATTAAATTTTAAGACAATAGAGGCAGCCTCTTGCAATATTAGACACAACCCATTTTTTCAGAATAGCAATAAGAATTATAAAAATAATATTCATTTATTTCATCAAAATATACAAGGCATAATGGGTAAAGACACTGAAATAGAATTATTTTTGAATTATCATAATATCAATATTTTATGTATTACAGAACACTGGCTTAAAAGATATGAAAATATGTTTAATTTTAGTAAACATTATGTAGCTAGTGCGTTTTACAGAGAAAATTCCATAAGGGGTGGCTCTCTAATTATAATTAATAAGACTTTGAAATGTAAAGAAAGAAAAGATATTGTGAGCCTCTCTGTTGAACGCACTACTGAAATAGCCTGTATCGAGCTTGATTGTTTCATTATTGTAAGCGTATACAGACCTCCCAGTGGGTTATATGATTGTTTTGAAAATATTATGGATGATATACTAAAAAAACTATCTGGATCTAATAAACATATTTTAATATGTGGTGATTTCAATATTAATTTGTTAGATATTACTTCCACCACTATTCGATTCAGATCATTGTTAAAATCATATAACCTTGTAAATTTATTTTTAGAGCCGACTAGAATTACCCACTCGACAGCTACTTGTATAGATAACATTTTCAGTGATCTAGTACCACTCAGCAAATCAATAATTAATCAGCTTACCTCTGATCACTGTGGACAATTAGTTACATTTCAAACAAAAACTGTTAAAAATAACAATCAAAAAGTTATGTTTGTTCCTATGAATACAAAACGTATTGAGAAATTTAGAAGTAATATTCTATCAATAATCCCATACATTCAAGATTATGACCATCCAAATTTAACATATAATAAATTATTCAAATTAATAAAAAATGAATTTAATAATATTTTTACTTCTAAAACAGTCTATGTAGGTAATAAAACGACTTTTGGTGAATGGGCAACAGTTGGAATATTTAAAAGTAGGCAAAAGTTATATGAACTTTATGCTGAAAAAACTATTAATCATAGCGTATCTTTTATCAATTATCTCAAAATGTATTCTAAAATTTTTAAACAGGTTTGCAACGCGGCTAGAGTTCTACATATTAAAGAAAAAATTAAAAATTCGCATGATAAAATTAAAGCAACCTGGCATGTGATTAATTGTGAAACTGGAAAAGTCAAATCTCGCAACACTAACTTTTCTTTAAACATTAATAATAAAAATATTTCAAGAGACCAGGATGTTGCGGCAGCTTTTGAGAAGTATTTTGCTGACATTCCAGCTTTGACAACTGAATCACTAATTTCTTCTCCAACCGTTGCTGAATCACTACTTATTAATAGTGTTAAAACATGTGAAACTAAGTTCAATTTCAGTTTTGTGAGCCCCAAGGACATTATTAATGTATTCAAAACGATTGATATGAAGAAAACAGCAGATTTATGGGGCATGTCTGTAAAAGTAATAAGCTCAATTATAGATCTTATTGCACCGTATCTCGCGACCATATTTAATGATTGTGTCAAGTGTGGAATATTTCCTGACTTAATGAAATATAGCAAAGTGATACCGTTATTTAAGTCTGGCTGTGCGTCAGATCCATCTAACTTTAGACCCATATCGGTGTTACCGACTCTTAGTAAAATTTTTGAGAAAATAATGTTAAATCAGATGCTGTTGCATTTTAATAAATATAAATTAATGCATAAAAATCAATTTGGTTTTACCAAGGGTCGCTCGACGTCTGACGCAGGTATCAAACTTCTTTCTAATATTTATGATGCCTGGGAGGAGTCACGGGATGCACTTGGTGTTTTTTGTGATTTATCTAAGGCTTTTGACTGCGTACAACACGAGACGTTAGTCAGGAAGTTGAAGCACTATGGTATACGTGACACTGCGCTCGATCTTCTTATTTCTTACTTGCAATATAGAATTATGAAGGTCGACGTAAACAGTAAAAGATCTTCAGGTACAAATGTAAATATGGGAGTCCCACAGAGTCCATTCTCGGCCCATTTCTCTTTCTTGTTTACATTAACGATTTCCCATATTTTGTGGAAGGAGCACAAGAAATAGTATTGTTTGCTGACGACACTTCTTTTATTTTTAACCTTAAAAGACATAGTATTAATTACGACGAAGTGAACAATGCTCTTTCTAAGGTACTTCATTGGTTCAGTGTCAATAACTTACTTTTGAATAGTAAAAAAACGAAATGCATTAAATTTTCAATGCCCAATGTGAGACAAGTTCAGTCTAATGTAATATTGAATGGAGAAGTATTAGAAATTATGGAGTCTACAGTTTTTCTTGGAATAACTGTAGATTCTAAACTACAATGGGGCCCCCATATTGCTAAATTGGCGAATAGACTTAGTTCGGCAGCATTCGCAGTAAGAAAAATTCGACAATTAACAGATGTAGAAACAGCCAAACTAGTTTATTTTAGTTACTTCCATAGCATTATGTCATATGGAATTTTACTTTGGGGTAACGCGGCTGATGTAAATACAATTTTGTGCTGCAAAAGCGAGCTATTCGTGCAATTTACAATCTTGGTTGTAAAGATTCCTTAAAGGAGAAATTTAAAGAAATTAATGTATTGACTGTTGCTTCTCAATACATTTTAGAAAATGTTATGTATGTACATAAGAACATCAATGAATTTACAAAATGTAGTGATAATCATAACATCAACACTAGGAACAAACATAAATTAACAATGCCAGTTACTAGACTGCATAAAATTAGTAACTCTTTTAAGGGTAACTGTATACGGTTTTACAATAGGATCCCAGAAAGCGTTCAGAAACTTTCTTTAAATAAATTTAAAAAAAGGTCAAAGAACGTTTTGTGTGGTAAAGGCTATTATAAAATTAGTGAATACCTTGAGGACACCACGCCTTGGGAATGAGACAGTCACTCCAGGCTTTTCAGTGATTATAATATGTAAACTAATATCAGTTCAAAAAAATACATATAAAAAAAAAAGATAAAAACCCCCTGAGTTTGTTTCGCCGGTTCTTCTCAGGTAGAGGTTTTCCATTTTGGAGCCGGTGGTAGAATCTGACTTTCAACAAATAAGTGTAATGCTTTTTTATGTTGAATAAAAATATTTGATTTGATTTGATTTGTATGTTTCCCAAATAAAAAATAAATAAATAAATAAATAGTTTAACAAATTTCGGACTTCCATGCAAACTTCAATCCCTTTTCCACATGTTCAAAATACCACATTTTAGAAATTGTTAAAAACAACATGTTTCTTAATTTCTAACTGTTAACCTAAAACAAAGTTTTATGATCCTCGTTTCAAAGATGACGGCCTTACACACAAAGCTTTCAACCGCCTTTTAACCCCCTTAATTTTGAATTAAAGAAATCCTTACTTATTGCTCGTTGACGTTTTAAAAAGAACACCTGCAAAAAAAAATTAGCTTTCTAGAAAGCTACATTTTTAAAACTCTCGTTTAGAATGGGCGTAAATATGTTAGTGAGTGTAAGACTCACTGTTGTAATTTTATATATAACTTAGAAAACCTTTTGAAATAAAATTAAAGCCTTTTTAGCTATATTTTTTTGTATAACTGCGTATAATTGATTATAAGCTGTAAATAAGAAATATTAATGTTGTATTATAAAATATGTAAATGTTCAAAACATATAACATGTAATTACAATTTACAAGTTAAAACTAACACATTTTTTTCTCTTTATTTATGAAGTTTTAGTCCATCAATATTGCAATAACAATTCTTAACAAATAACCATTATAAAACAAAAATAAAAAGATAATCGTAATACGATACATTCAATACATCGTCTTCGCATACCAATTCTGACTATTTTTGTTGTCTGTGTTATGTATAAATTGGTCGAATTAATATTATTATTGTTATATTATATATCATTTTTGCTACTGCAGTATATGCTAAGACCATATTACAGCCCGAATCGGTTAGTTGGGCGACCCTGATATCATCGTTCCGAACACACTTAAACATAATATGAAACGTATGTTCTGCAATATCACACTCAGAGCAAAGGGGAGATTGAGCTATATCATAATTACATAAACTATAATTGTTTCTTTGTATAGTAATGTTAAATCAATTTCACTCACATTTTTTCTTTTTTTTTATAGGTTATGGAGACAAAAAACATGATCTACATTGTATCAGAATATGCAAGTAAAGGAGAAATTTTTGGTAAGTAACACCTTAAAATGATAATACGTCTTTGGAACGTTAATACAAATGTTTTCCATAAAGAGAAGAGTAGTACATGTACATACGTTTGTTTTTCTGAAACTAAGCTGATCAATACATTAAATTGGAATTCTTTTATCAATATTACATGTAATTGTTCTTAGAAGCGGCTTTGATGATAAAAGTTTAACATTTAGATGTGTTAACACGTTAACAGTACTCTGACCCCCATGTGGGTCATTGAATTTGTTTTACTATTATGGCCGTCTGGATTGTGAAAATGTTAATTTCCAAGTTTACAAAAAATGTATCTTTGTCATCTGTATAAAACTCTCGAAAAATCTTTAAAAGTGAAACCATTTTGTATATTTTCGGGTCACTTTCTAGAGTTAACCGTATATTACAACGTTTTGGTATGTTTTAATTAGTTTTTATGTTGGTTTTTTCCACGGGTCAGCCCACGGGATAAATGAATAAAAACGATTAATAATTGGCTGACCCGAACGGCGACCCTCGTTACTGACGTTATTCTTTGATGACAATATCTCGCTACAAAATATTGCCTTTCGTTTTGACATTGATATATATGGTATAGATTACGTAGGTTGACTTAAGCGGTTATTGTGCTACACTAATTGCAAATAAAATAAAAAAAGCGAAGGAAATTAAAGTGAAAATTTAGTTTATCTATATTCCTATATTAATTTTTTTTACAGAAATGTTTATCAAACTAAATTAGAAAAGCATAGAAGTGAAAGTTTTTTAATTCGCTTTCAAATAATTTATGAGTCACCTATTGCAAAAATACCTTTGCTTTTGTCAATCGTCAACCAACGCAATTGTAATATGGAAACTGGTGTAGGAGTTGCGTTATTAATAGATGCCTTATGCGGATGTGCCTTATACGAAATTCATACCCACGAAACCCACGACAAATGTGTACGTTATAATATTCGATATATTTTAATTATCCGTACCTAACCGCAATATTCCTGCGGTATTACTAAGTGTTTGGTAATTGGGTAAATATTACTATACGTTGTAATAATATTGCACGTATATACCATAAACCAATATGTCAGACATATAAAAATACCTTATACGTAATATTACTATTGCGTATTTGTTTGCATTACAATTTGCACGCGTAAGTGAATTTTAGTCCTGATTATCAAGATATTGTAATTTCTTTTCGGAAATAAAAATAGAGGTAAAGTAATAAAAAGAAGATTTTTCATAAAAATAAAATGACAAAAAGTAGGTACAATAATAAAGAATATAAGTATTGTGCTAAGAAGCAATATAAATACGAAAATTTTCGTTTCCCACACATTTTGTCTTAATTCATAGAATTTCGTCTATATTCTATTGTATCCGAGTTACAATTCAAAATAATTAAAATTAAACTTTTAATTTATCACTTTTATCACAAATTATAATATCAATGTTCAATAAGAAATTTAGTATTCTATTAATACTAAGGTTGTCTTTAATGTTATTTTTCCTTGCTTTTGTCACGAAAAGTCCACATAACTATTAATTACCCAACATTTACTCATTAATACGAATTGTTGCATAATTTTCTTCGCCCATATGCACTATGTGGCCTACGTACGTACGTAATTCATTTATGATTAAAACAAACATATGAAGATAGTCATTGCTGAATTCCACTGCTGCTTATACTTTCTCATTAATATACGACCTTTTCCTATATGAATAAAACCTACATATAATACGGATGATCACTGAAGGATCTTCTCGTGGGAGCTTTTCAATTAACTTAATAATACTTTATAAATAATATTAAATTAGGAGATGTCGTCACTGAAATCAAATAACCTCGACATCGATTAAGGACGCTCAAAGACGTAAGTTCTTTGCCGTATTGTCTATGACGTCAGCAGGCGTGCGATGACGTCACTCGCAGACGGGGTTGCAGGGATGGGGGTGGGAAGCAATTTCGAGTACAGCTGACGATGAAACGCCGAAACCCTCGCATTTCAGAGGTATTTATTTAAATTAATAATAATTAAAACTAGACGAATCGCGTCATGAAAATTAGCTTACGCACAGCTGTCGTAAGTTGGTGTCATGATATTAATTAGTAGGACTATAATGATATGACAGGAATATTAATCTTCGTTTGTGTTTAATGTATCAATTTAACCGTGTTATTATATATATAGATACGTAACCGCACATGTTTTACTTGCATACTAATAAAATTGTGGTAAAAAATAATTTTCTAATATAAAGTTTGCACTGAGCAGTTGAGTCGATCAGTGATGAAGACTAGTGACGTCATTTACTATAATGGTAAAGATTGTTTAGATAAAAAAATTGTTGTTGGAATTTTTGTAGATTTACTAGATTCTTCGACTAAACAATATTATTTCGATACAAATTTTCATCCCCTATTTCACTTACAGCAACTTCACCGCTCCGAAAAGTTTTGTTTTCGCCGAAACTTTTCAGAACCGGTTTACCTATAAAAGCGTCACAAGAAAAAACAATAACATTTATAATATTAGTTAGGATTTCATCATTCACCCGTGTCATAACAGTCATGCAACGCTTGTCCTGACTTCATTTCATTTATAGTATAGTTAAACTAAAAACAAAGTGAGGGACTTATAATAACATTATAATTATATACCGACGATGTACAGCACATGACCGTACACAGGATTTAAATGTAATTGTAGAGCCAGTTTTTGACATGAATATCGAATAGGTAGATATTATCCTCGCACTAACACCAATGTACGTTTCGTTCGCTGAATTTTAGAACCTTACTTATTCTTCCTTCTTTCTTCATATGATTCATCTTAAAGTGACAGCGTACGGTTTTGCTCATAGGCTACGGTTCCTACCGGCTTTTCATCAGGAATGCAACGTTAAACCATCAAGTTATATGTAGTCGAATAATCTTACTTAATTATTATAGTGCCTGACAATAATTACACCTCGTGCAGTGACGATAAGACGTTCAACTAAGTGACTAATCAACTTTATGATCAATAATCCAAAACAGTTTTTTATTCTCTATTTTTTTTAATCAATTTACATACGTTTATCTTCAACATGATTGAACAACAAGATTACATAATATTGCATAATAAATCTTAAAGGAAAAAATATGTTAATATTTTAATTCTTATGGTTGGATTATTTGGTACACAACAAAGACCCAAATTTTTAGAATAATTAGATATATATTTTTTGTATTTTATACAAGAACTATTTTTCTTTTTTGTTCAAGAGATTATAATTATTATTTACCACAATAATTATAATCTCCCGTATTCTTTACACGTTAATCAAAGCTTCAGTACCATGGAGTCACACTGTAAAAATTACCGCAATGCAATGCAAATACACATAGCAATTACGTTCAAAACAACTGAGAGAACTCTCAATTGCAGTTTTTGATGTATAAGCAATAGTAGCACTGATATCACGGAGGTTATATTTATATTAATCGAAGGAGCTGGTGTCTTGGTTGAGCATATGAAAACTTGTTAGATAACCAGGTCCTTACACCACGTAAAAATTAGAGCCTTGGTGATGAGATTTATAAGCTTAGGAATATAGTGCCTACTGTTGTGGCGCAATGGTAGGGAGCATACCTGTCCGTTTAGTGTCGGCAATTAAATGGTTTCAACAATGTTCTGAGTGGTTTTGCTTTTGTATATATATGTCGGAGTTTAATTTATTTATCATATTAACATATCGACGAAAGAGGTTGTAGTTTTAATATAAAGTAGAACTGATTGACATCTGTCATGGTGCGTTTTTATTAAAAAGGAATCATGGATGGACGTATTTTTGAGGCACTGATTGATAAAATTATTAGGGCAGACACGAACATCAACCACGTATATCCTAATTTAGCGCATTTTCCGATATATATGTTTCCGAACTCATGACACAGGATATTACTATTCTAATGGGGGTCGTTGATTGTGTAGCGTTTATGTTTGTTTATAGTCGTATAATATAATGAGATACGTATAAAAGGCTGGATTACAAAAAAGTAAATCATCAGACTATAAAAGGGTTTTATAAGACGAATAAAAATAGGAATGTTTATATAAAACTAATAATCTTTTAAATTACTCAGATACTATCGAGTACAAAACTATTTGGTGATACTCAAACTTTGTTTGTCTTGGAACATATAAATGTAAAGTACCCCTTTGGAGATGTCGTATTCATGACGACCTCGTTTATGCAGATTTGATGGTACTCTTAAAATAATCTTCCTGTATATTCAGGTGTACTTTGAATATCTTTTACATCTCAAACTATTCAAATCAGTAACATTGAGGGAAGATACATTTATATTGAGTTTTCTATCCTATTTTTGCCGTAATATTCTATCTGTTCCGTGAATGATGAATCTGTAAGACTAATGAAATAATCTATTTTAATTATGCATGTTGAGAAAATTCATTGTGAAGATATTCTTTGGTATAAATTATTAGCGACTAGTGTTGGTAGTAGGTGGGAGAGTGCGGCGAATGTATAATTTATCCATGCACCTGCGCCAGCTGATGTCATTTGGACAAAAACTGGTAAATAAACCAAAAGAGCATTAAATGTTCTTATCTCTAGCGACCGGAGAGTATTTAATTTGTTTGTTAAAACAAGAAGATTTTTCTAAACTATCGCAAGAGTTCTATTTTTTGTAATAAGACATTACTAACAGGTTACCAAACACAAAAACAACTTTTAATTTGCGTCATCGTGTCTGCTTATACTTAACATTAAATAAACAAATGTCATTTAACATAAAACGAGGTAAATAAATAAACACTTTATACAATAAGTAGTTTTCTGACTTAGATATTTTTGCATCAAAGTTAATATAAATAATAAACGTTACGCACTCAACAGGATCCCCATTGGGATAGTTATATCGTGTGTGGGGTCCGGAAACATACACAACGTCAAGGACAAAGAACGGGAATCGAACTCGCGACCCGTGACGCTGGAGCATTACATAAAATTAATATTATATTTTAATGTGATTTTAATATTATACTTTTATTAAAAACTTAACCAGTGAAGCTATTTAAATAATACAACAGCTGAACATTGTAGTCAACAAACGATAAATATTATTTTGTACTCTTTTATTGTACGCTACTCCAAATATTAATTGTAAATTAGAACTATACGATAAGACGGTCTTATCGTTTATTTAATTAATTCCGTCCAGAAAACCGTAGGGTGAGTAGAGTTAGAAAGTTGATCGCTTGATGACAAAGACGCCCTCATTGGTCATATAGGCAACACATAATCGCCGACCCAAAACAGAGGGGTGTTATTTAAAAGGCTTTAACTAGATATCCATATGATATAATATAAGCTTTACTTTTCCTTTTACCAGAATATACAATAGATGTAGCGCCTTTAAATAATGTATCAAAGAAATGATAGCGTGAGAAAAAACACTTCTTAAGTATATACCTCTAATTAATGATTATGAGAGAGCCACTTTCAGTTTTCATTTTAATTACAACATTCGTTTAATTAAAACTAAATAAGGCGTATTTTATTATTATCATAAAGGCAGGTGTTTTACAAGCTGTTGTAATTTGTAATAATTATGACGTAAGCTGGGATTTAATTTATAAATTTATATACGAATATGAAATAGCAAGGTGTAATATTCAACTGAAACCTAATTAACAGCTAGCCGCTGTAAAAATATAATAAGAATAATTTATTTTAGTGCTTATATATAGTTGTATAGTTCTCTGAATTTAAAATGAAATGGTACAGCGCATACATTCATCATGGACAAAAATTTTAGACAAAAATATTGATTTTGTCTTATTTAAATACAAAATAAATATTGATTTTGTCTTATTTAAAAAAATAGTTTAAGAGATATATCGTTAAAACCATTTTAACCCCTATTTTCAAGATGGCGGCCGTGGGACAAGGGTGGCGACCCCACAAACTTGGTTTTAGCTTTACACTGACCCCCACTACACATTAAAAATTAAAATTGCGTCCTCTAAAAAATTCAACGTAAGGCCTAAAAATGTAACATTTCAATGGACTAATTTTTTATAAATTTTGAAAACATTTTTTATACATTTATATAAAGTTAGAAAACATTTTTAATCACTGTCGCTTATTGGGTGTCATACCATATCTTGAAATAAAATAAAATGTTCACACACTTGACAAAAATAATTTATATTTTTATTTAATCTTTAATAATTTATTTTTAAAGCACTAAAATAACTGTGAGTGAATGTAGGTACTAAACGGGTAGAGCGTCGCCGCGTTGCTATAGTTACGCGGCCCCCTTCATCGCATTCGGCTGAGACCCAAAAATGTGTTACTGCGCATGGTTCAACATATATTGAGAGAGTTATATTACTATTTAGCTGACCTCCACAAGAGGCGAGGTTTTCAATACGTCTCTATTTATTCAGGACATATTATTCATTATTCATTGGAAGCTTAGCTATGTCTCAAATATTCTTTTTAAAGATTGACCCCTGACAAAGTACCTAAGATTCAGAGAACTCCTTAACTGTTAATTACAGTTATTCATTTCTACACCACGAACTAAATTCTCTCAGTGTTAATGTAATAGTTTCTACAATAATTTCTTGCAGAAAAGTTATTGAAATATAAGATTTTGTCTTCGTTATTTTTATAGATAACTGTACTTAACCAAATTATGTGTCTTTTTATATTTATTTATCTACTATTACCGTGCTGAATACTGAACACTAAGTTTTGGAATAGTGTTTTAATTAAATAAATAAAGAAATAAACGCTACACACTCAACGGCCCCCATTAGGATAATTATATTCTGTGTCGGGGGTCCGGAAACATTTACAATGACAAGGACAAACACAACCAGACCGGAAAACATGCCTGTACGATTAATACAAACATCTGCTCCGAGCGGGAATCGAACCCGCAACCGTCGAGGCTTAAGGCAGACTCGCTACCGACAACGCCACAACGGTGTCAAAATTAAATAATTATTACATATAAAAGTTTATGTTTTGAAATGAGATTCTCTAGTTCCATTTCGTTGTTGTTACGTCGTTATACTAGAATTATATGAATTCATTGATTTCGTACTCGTAAATTTTAAAGAATCCAGCTATGAATCTGTGAACAGTGAATCGATGTAAATCTATTGATTATATCGCAACTCTTATTGGACTACCTCGATAATATACTGTTTTCAACAGTAAAAGAATTATTAAAATCGGTTAAAAACGGGGAACATATTTTACTGGTAGTAGTTTTTCTGTTTCTACCGCCATGCAGTATACTGTGTTTCGGTTCGAAGTAAATCCTTAAGTCCTTTTCTAAGTTGGGTATTTTTTTTTGTTTTAGATTACATAGCGAGGTACGGCAGAATGGCGGAGCAGGCGGCCCGTCGAAAGTTCTGGCAAATTCTATCCGCTGTGGAATATTGTCACGAGAGGCGGATTGTACACAGAGATCTCAAGGTTAGTGTATTCATAATATGTACTGTTCTACTTTTTCATAAAAACATCATCAAGTCAATCGCATGTCGCTGAAGTACATCTCATTATAAAATGAAAACGAGAGACTCTTTGCATTCATTGCTCGTGGATATGAAATGTTTTCAAAATATGTACGATGTTTTATATCACAGTATATGATAAAATTTCATTATTATGTATTAAAACTTCGTATGTCGCTGTGACGAAGGAAGCAATATTATAGCTACCCTCGTTTATGTTAGGATAAGGCTGTGTAGGAAGGAACATAGAATAGGTATTATATTCAAAAATGCTAAAGGGTTTTGCCAGATAGATAACAAAAATTGAATCATCTTACTGTATAGTGTAAAAAATATATTTAAAGACTGTTTAAATTGAGAATTCAGAAAAAAGGTTTGACGATTTCACCAAAAGTTTACCTTGGTACTTATTATAAATGAAGTTATGTTAACGTCAATGTCTAATCTAAGCACGTGTATCCTTATTTTACGAAGTGTTGAACGGTCGAACTTTTCTCATTTAGGCGGAGAACTTGTTACTGGACGCGAATATGAATATCAAGATCGCAGACTTCGGATTCAGCAACTATTATGCGACGGGGGAGCTCCTGGCGACGTGGTGTGGGTCGCCGCCCTACGCCGCGCCCGAAGTCTTCGAGGGAAAACGTTACACCGGCCCTGAAATTGACATATGGGTACGTTATTGCTT
The DNA here is from genome assembly GCA_023373885.1 of Hestina assimilis. Taxonomy (NCBI): domain Eukaryota; kingdom Metazoa; phylum Arthropoda; class Insecta; order Lepidoptera; family Nymphalidae; genus Hestina; species Hestina assimilis. Next base: position 6,218,812 of record CM041755.1, on the reverse strand, counting down.
TTCTTTTGTTAGAGATTTATAAGGCACGCCAACACTATATAATTTAGATCACGTTTTATGTTTTTTATATTTTATGTGTTTATTATAAAGATTTAGTAGTAAAAGAACCTTACTGATTTCGACATGAAACCACCCATCCACTATCTTTCTAATCATTTCAGGTAATATGTCGGGTGTTGTGTATGAACCAGGCCCAAAAAAAGGATATACGCATACTATTAAGATTATTGTTTAACACAAGACTTTTTTTTTTAATCTTTTCATAAAGTATATTATTTTACTATCAAACTTTCTAGACATTTTTTATAATAAGGCTAAGGACGTTTGCAAAGCTATTTAATGTGTCTCGTGTAGATAAATAAAATGTTTAAGACAGTAAATTACTTTGTATGATAGACGGTTTGACGCAAATTGACTAAATTAAGCAAGCTAATATTATTTTTACGATTTCGAATTTCATACAAACGGAATAAACTACCAATATAAATTTAATGAGGTGTCAGATTCATAACGTATAGAGAATGCAGGATCATGGGGTTTTTGTATTTTAGGCTTTATTATTAAAGCAACGTGAATCATAAGCAAAAAGCTTTAAATTAATTTAGGATAATTTTTCCAGTAAATTTAATTAGTCTCGAAACCATTTTCCTTAACGTTTTTTCGAAACGCTCGCAGCTCACTCTGTAACGAGCCGGTTTTAATTTCCTTTAGAAATAATTTATGCCTTTTAAACGCTTTTAACGTTGCTAGTATGCTAAAAGAGTCGTTGAATTCAAGAAATTCTCGTATAATAAGAAATAAATTACGAAATTAAACAGATGTACAAAACTGCACTGAAGGTTTTTTCGTTATTCAGAAAATTTATGAGTAGTAATCGTTATATTATACTAAACGATTTTGGATTGAGGAAAAATACATACATAAGACTTATCGAATAAATATTCAGCTTTATAATAATAATTTTTTTTCGTAAGTCCTAACTCATCATACATTGACTTTTTTTGTGTGGCTTCGTATATATATGCAATTAAGTAATAAAAAAATCCATTAAGTTTTTGGGATCAAATGCCCTTCCTAAAGATCCAAGCTGACCTTTTTTATAATATTAATATAGAATAATAAAACATAGTGTCCACTGAATATTATTCGTATTAATAAGAAGTGTCTAAAAGGCTAGGTAATGTATTCTATTTGAATATGTGAATGTTTCACAGAGCCTCGGGGTAGTGCTGTATGTGTTGGTGTGCGGGGCCCTTCCTTTCGACGGCTCGACACTTCAATCGCTAAGGGACAGAGTGCTTTCTGGAAGGTTTCGAATACCCTACTTTATGAGTGAAGGTGAGTTTTAACATTTTCTTTTAGGTATTTTTTTATTTACGTGTATCAAAAGTTCTTGTCAGAAATGTTATCTCTAAGAGTAAAAGCATTGTTGAAAAATACGTTTTTTTTGCACCGACTTTTTTAATCATGACTTATGACTTATGTTTGTGAATGGTTTGAAAAGGTTGGATATAAAATTGATGTTAGTCCCATAAAATTTTTATGATGGTTTAATGAAACATTCTGGAGATAAAGGCTCTACTCAAAGTATAGGAGTGACTAACATATTAAGTATAGGAGTAACTAACATTTAACTGCATATTAAATTACACGGTACATATTTTATTTCATTGAAATGTGTCACAAGTGGTTGAAACCGGCTAGAGCACTTTTTAAGCACTTCAAGTGCTTACGCTCGATCATGATAATTGCTAAATGAAACTGAAACAATTTATTTTTTGCTAGTATTAAACTCAAAATTCCTATCAAATGTAGCAATAACTGATTTGTACGAATTCACCTACGTACGATGATAAGCCGTTAAGGGTATACAGTATGCGAAAATGTATATTCATACTTTTGTTAATATAACGAAATCATTTTACATGAGCCTTTTTATAAAGCAGTTGGCGAAATTAAAGGAAGAGTTTTAATTATACTTTTAGCTAAAAATTCGATAACTTTAAACGAATTCGGAGCACGTTTTCTGTAATAATGTTTTAGGGAGAATAATTAGGTGATAAGTCAAAGAGGTTAATTCAACGGAGTCGAGAAGAACAACAAACCGAGAAGTCGTTATCAAATTCGAAGTTGAGACAAATCCAAAGCAATTTACTTTCGCAAGTAGTTAGTCTCTCGAGAGATTTAATGCTAGAGGATCTTAACAGCCATCTTACTAAATCTAAAACGACTTCTTTTCTCTTGTTTAGTGAAAGGATAAATTATTATAAAATTCTTCTTCCTCATTTGACGACTGACGACGACGTTGCGCAGCGGTAGCGAACCTGTCTTAAACGCCACAGGTCGCGGGTTCGATTCCCGCTCGGAGCATAATATGTTTGTATTGACCTTGCAAGCATATTTTCCAGTCTGGATGTATTTGTCCTTGTCATTGTGAATGCTTTCGGACCCCCGACACAGGATATTACTATCGTAATGGGGGCCGTTGAGTGTGCAGCGTTTTATTTTATTTCTTGCGAAGTCTACTTTCGTAGTTATTCAGGTCGCCTGCATAAGTCTTTGATTTGACTTTTTTATGTTAGAAGTTGGCAAACATACGGCCCACCTGATGGTAAGTGGTTGCCGTAGCCTATCAGCGCTTGCATCACCATTAGTAGGTGCCACTCACGCGTTGCCAACCTCGAGATATTGGTTCATAAATCTCCTCTGCCCAGTAATTTCACCAGCGTACAGTGCCCTTCAAACCGGGACACAGTAATGCCTAAGCACTACTATTTGGCGGCAGAATATTTGACACTGCGGTGGTACTTACCTAGCCGGCATCTTGCAACAAAAGATCTACGACCAGTGTGACTAATTGCACCGGTGGAATAATCTATTCTGTGACAAAGGTTATCGCAACAGCGGGCGATGGGAACTTAACGACCAAATTGGTAAGAGGAGGGACTGACTTTATATGCGCCCTCCAAAGGCGCTCAGTTGTCATGTCGCTTTTCGTAGTTTTCTATACAGAATATATAATATTCGATTGGTAACAGTTTTATAGCTACTTTTAAAGTTCATGGCATAATCTTATGTACTTTATAAATAAAAAATATTTGCGGTAGTTCTTCTTGTTAGCGTGCTAAAACAGATCTTTTGGTTTTATAAGAGTAGTTCTGTTCTCATTGTCTATTTTGAGGGTCCCAGATATATAATGCATACAGACTATATCACATGTTTGTATGATTCATATAAACATTAGCTCCAAGTGGGAAACGAACCCGGGCCTATCGGCCTCTAAAGTTAGATCCCTCCCACTGCGTCAGAATGATCATTAAAATATAATGTTAAATATTATTCTAATACACATAAGTATTATGAAATAGACGGTTGCGTAATAGCGTATATTGTTATCGTAATTGCGTTCCATTTATGAGTATTGTGTCGAATCGATTTGCATAAATCGATTTATTTTGTACCGGCCCTAGATAGTACCTGAATTTCTATTCCAATGAGGCGAATATAACGTTAATAATGAAACATGTATCGACTCCATTTTTGCAGACTTAAAAAAGAATCTCCTCATTCTCAATTCAACTGGTGCGACGAACGATTGCGAATCAATTTTAATGTTAATGGAGGTGGTAGAAATGGTCATACAAGGAAAAAGCGTCATTTCCTCTCCAGTGACGATAATATACGAGTGTCTGTATGGGTGTGAGTGTCAAAATCGAGCAGACGAACATTGTAAAACCTCAATATTTAACAAAATATAACCTCAATATTCAATAAATATATATTTATATTTTTGTTTGATTTATTTTAAAATATCATTCGGGCCTGACGATTTTCCCTGCAGTGAAAGCAGTATTGTTTTATAGTTTAATTATTAAAATATTATCAAATATAATTTTTTTATCATGATGACGAAGAGAAAGAGTTGGTGCAAATTATATAATAATTATCAGTCAAGTGCGTAGTGGACCACGCACAGTTGAAACTAAAGGCTTCCGCAGCTTGGTTATGAAGAATCTTAAAGACTTTAAAAATAATAACGAATATAAATCGACCGCAAAAATAAGTTGGTAATTTCATAGTAATTATTAAAAGTGATATGAAAAACCAAGTTATGGGAAAACTTATATATCTCTTAAATTTATAGACCTATCTTCTCCAAACCAAACGTGGTTGAAAGTTTATTTGATGTTCTACAACCTCAAATTTTTCTAGAATTTTAAATCCTATAGTTCAAAAGTTAGAGAGGGGGGGGACACAATTTTTATGACTTTAGCAGCTTATATCTCAATAACTACTTAATGAAAAGAGCCAAAATTAAACCTCGTTATCATTTTTAAAGACCTATCCAAAGATATCTCACACGTTGACATACGTTGAAATTTTTTTCAATCGTCAGTTACATGTGTGGACTGCTATACCTTTAATTCTTATATATTTTAAGATTTTAAAACAAAATCGTGGTGCGGTTAATAGAATACACCTATTTAGTAAATTTCGTATAGATAGAGTCAATGGTCTCTGAGTAAAATGACTGTGACATACGGACGGGCGGACGGACAGACGGACATGACGAAACTATAAGGGTTCCGTTTTTGCCATTTGGCTACGGGAACGGCTAAAAACAGATTATTTCTAATTACCAAATAAGGAATGTACAATAAAATCTAAGTTTAAGCCTGTGATTAGACTGGTACATAATTATACACAGTACATATACAATATTTCAAATCCTAATTATGATAATATCGTAATGATGATCTCTGACGTAACCATAAACCTTATTCTTCTAGTTCATCGCGGATGTAGTGAATAAGACCTGGAAGGCCATAGCATTATCGGTGGTGAATAAAGTTCGAAAATTATTAGTTTATAAATTAAGGAATTTCCTATCGAAAACAAGTCTCGCATTCCAGATCAAAACTAAACAGATGAATTCAGAAATCGCAACGCAATTTGTGTTTAACTACGTTAGCATTTCACGTTAATTTTATCTTTAAGTTTAATGAATGACGGGAAGGTGAAAATACGACGCTTTCGAGTTTGTTTAATTATAGCTAGCTCATTGCTCGTGGCTTTGCTTGAAAACAGTACATACTTTTATTTTTATTTACATAAAGATTTTTTTACCTTCATGACGGATGGCAAACTGTACGCCTGATGGTAACTAGTCACCGCAACCTATAAACGCTTCGGATACTTGAAGTATCACATGGCGCATTGCCAACCTAAAGGATAGGAGAGAAGAGATCAGGTGTGAAAAAAGAAAGGGAACAGAAGGGTAGGCGATTGGGCCTCTGGCGCTCTCACTCATCGCACGAAACGCTACAGAACTAACACTGTTACTTTTCTCCGGTTTTCTGAGAGTAGGTCGTACTTCCACGGTCGAGCCGACCCATTGGTGCTGAATGGAGCATGACTCTACTACTACAAAATAAATTGTTATTTGATGATTTGATACCTTTTATAGCCATATGTGTCACTCGTAACCAATTCTGTACTAAAACCTGACCAACAAATTAAACCTATGTCCATATTAAAAACGGAACATGCTCTACAGGTTTAAGTATAAAAGTATAGACAGAGAACAAAACACCTCTCGTTTTGTGATATAATAAGTATGTGACGATTATAATTATAAGTTGCGATTATTTTAATAAGCGGTTAAAGATAATAAATGGAAAATGCTTTTAAATAATCATGATAATATTTTATTTTTAATGAATACTATTATATTCTAATAACGATAATATTATATTTTCCAAGAACGCTAGATTTTATATAAAAGCGATTTTATGTCAAAGCGTCAATCAAATTCTTTAATTTTATTTAATGATGTCTATTTGGAGGTTGACGACAATAAGGATAAGTTATCGAATCTTTGTGATCCAAATGTACAGGTAGGTAATAATAGATAGATAAAAAAAATAATGAAATCGATAAGCTACCTGATAATTCTCTTACGTCATCGCCTTGTTCAATCATGCATCCTGCAGACGCGACTCGTAAGCATTACGTTTTCATAAACTACAAAATGATTATGTGCGAAACAGACTATTAAACAATGTTTCCTATTATCCTACCTTTGGATTTTTCCAGTAAATTTTGATGTTTACGAATTTATTTAGTAATAATTGTTATAGTTTATTTCAAATTAATTTTATTTCTCGTTAAAGGAAAAACATGTATAAATAAAGTTATCAAGGAAAAACAGATTAATATATAAAAAGAATATTAAATTGAATAAATGAATTTACATTATTCTAATTATAGTCGTTAAAACTAAATATCATTTTGTAATTAGCGGACACTTGCTGTTTCAGTTTCGTGAAATTAGAATAATGTGTGGGTGTTTGTTTTATAATTAAAATACATATTTTATATAATCAAAGGCTTTTATGTTTACAAAAAGACAAGAAATATTAAAATTGGATTAGCTTTTATTAAAAACTGTTACAAAGAAACAAACAAGCACTTTAATTTTATTTGTGTGTATATTTATTGTCGATGTATTTATTGGGATTATTTTGTCGATGTATAAATATAGATTTTTGCTTATTTGTTTAGTACAAAATTTATCTATCTGTTATTAGTCGTCGAGAATAAGTATAATCTAGCTGTAACAGAATCTATTACTATACATACAGAGTCTGTTTGTAATATTAACATAACAACTTTTTATAAAGTACATATAAAGTACATATATTAAAGCATATATATGATAATTTTAACAAAAAACAAGTTTTATTATTTTTCTGATGTCCGGCTGGACCGATTATGACGAGATATTCATTACCAGAGAGCTGATCTAATAAGGAGTAACTTAGGGTACTTTTATTTAAGATAAAAAAAATTCGGGTTCAACGCTATAAAAAATAACTAAACAAAAATTGTGTAGCACAGGCGAGCGAGGCCGCGTGGCACAGCTAGTCTTTTATAAATAATTTATGAGATATTAAAAACATAATTGCTTACATTTTATGACTATGCATTGTACCTTATTTGTAATGTAGTTAACAGTGCAGTGTCATAGTATATTGCATACCGTTGTAGCGTGTTGGTAGCGAGGCTGCCTTTAGCCTCAACGGTCGCGGGTTCGATTCCCGCTCGGGGCAGACGTTCGTATTCATTTTACACATTTGTGTCGGTCTGGGCATACATCCTTGTGGGTATCCCCATAGTGCCTCGGATAGCACGTAAAGCTGACGGTCTCGATTGTTATCACATAACACGTTAACTCTAAATATGTTAAACTGATTCGCCCTTAGGGTTGTAAAGGTCAAATGGCAATCGCTCTGTGTAAAAAAGTAACCTGTCAAATCCGGTAAGAATAAAAAATCATTAGGTTGCTATTATACTGCTAGAAAAAAGTTAAAGAAGTAAAATAGAAGAAATCCGGCTAATTACATGGACAACTGAAGTCATGTAATGTAAAATACTCGACATAGCTATTTACTTTATATATGTATTCAGCTAATGCATGTTGGCAGCTGATTATCTATAATATCATATGTCGCCGACATAAAATGTATGAATTTTATATATGCTGACGTTATCGGGGAGGTAGCTTTTACGTAATAACGAAAGAACGAGATGAATCACAATATGATAGTGAAGTTTATTATAATAGCGTTTATTGTCTTTGCTTGACGCCGTTACAAATTAAATAATATGTAGTCGTGATTTCAATCTATAAACGAATGTAAGGTTTTACTTATAACCGACTTCAATATAGTAAAGATTGTCACTGACACTGTTTTCTTGTGTCCATTTTACGAGATATGTTCGCGCTGTTGTTGTGGGTTTTTTGATAAAGGACTGGAAAACTAATATGACAAAACAGTATAGATTTGGTAAACATTATGGACCGGCCATTTCATGACCAAATTGTGTGACGCATGTGTGTCACACGTTTCGTCTGTGTCATTTCTCTGACAGCAACGCAACGGAACGAAGTTAGTCACATGCTGAGTTCATTCGGTTATGCTGTGCACATCATAAAAGAATATCGAATGAATATGATTGGATTGTTCTGTTTCCATGGTTTTGAATTTACGAAGGCTGGACTTACAAACGCCGGTCAATACTCCATGGTATATAAGTCTATAAAAAAAGTTTTTCGACTAATAAGTGCACTACCCACAGTCATCGTGATCATTTTTTGTTTATCTATGTTTATGGTATTTGATGTAGGCGCTTTATTTTTCAACGGCCCAACATTTTATCGTTGTTAACAAGACAACTGATTAATTCATCATTATAATTTTACCCATTTGGTTTTAGTTACTAAAAAATATTCAAAGCACTGTTTTTCATTGTTTCTTGGAGTTTTAGATTATAATGGTTTTAGAAGTGTTGCTCATAAATAACACGAATTTTAGGTGCATTCGTTTTTGTTCATTCAGTAAACACCTTGATGCTGATGACGGCCGTGCCAGAAATAGTGTTATTGACGCCTTCTACGTACAGTGAGACGTCGAGTATAGATTTGACGCAATTCTAATGACTATATAAACCAGAATCATTCCTGAAACAATGAAAAAACATCTGAAAAAGTACTAACATTAAAGCAAACTGTTGGAATATTTCTTTGAAATATTCATATGATGCGCGGTGTTTTTTTTATGGTTATGCTTCTTTATTTATAGTTTAAGGTAATTTCTATACGTTTAATTTTTATTACACTTTTATTTAAATAAGACTAGTTTAAGTGCCTTTCAGAAATCGTTATCTGTAAATTGCTTGTAATGAAATGTCTTTCTTCGTTCCAATGACGTAGGTACTACGTACTAAATTATTAATATATTGCTAGGTCATATGTGTACCCTAGACATCCCTAGAGTCTCGGCCTTGTTCGGCTAACATTGAAGCCTTAGAGTTTGCAAAAAATAGACTTTAGGCTATACGTGACTGGAATTGGCTTATATTTGTATTAAGACTATTTTTTCGATTTTATCTAATAAAAAGATTCTTCTCGCATACTGATATCTCATTTTCACATATTAAAGCGAATATAACATAACAAAAGTTACGATAACAGCAAGCTAATCTCAAACAAAGAATAGTATAAAGATAAACGAAATGTATGGTGTAGTATTCATTGTTTTAATTTCTCTAAATATTTTGACAAGATTATATGTTTAAAGTCGACCTTGTGGCGCAGCGGTAGCGAACCTGCTTAAAGCACCACAGGTCGCGGGCTCGATTCACGCTCGGAATAGGTGTTTGTATTGACCGTATCTGTCATTGTCATTGTGTATGTTTCCGGACCCCGACACAGGATATAACTATCCTAATGGGGGCCGTTGAGTGTAGAGCGTTTAAATTAAAATTAAAAACCTTGTTATTACATGTAAGGAAAAAAACATTGCCAATACTCTTAATATTTATAAAGTTGAAAAAATGTATCCAGTTTAAAAACACTTCATGCTCAATAAGCTCATCGAGCTAGTTATCGATGGCTCGTACTAGTGAATGTTGTATAACCAATTTCAAGTAATTTATGTTGACGGAAATAGGTCATTTCACACATCAATAATAAAATAATAATCAGGTACATTGCAACGGAACGAAGTTAGTCACCAGCTAGCAACATGATCGAATAAAATTAGAGTCTCAAGCTTATAACAAAATGGATTTTTTTTATAAAAATGTATCTCATTAAGCCATATAATTTTTACCATAACGAAAAACGTTCCTTATTATAAGATCCATAGATCAAGTTGATTTCTTGGCAATTTTTAAAATTTATATAATGAGTTTTTAATTTGGGTATGTACTTAAATAAAGAGATTAACATGTTTTACTTTTACACCTAACGGGCACACCTGACTCCTTCACGAAGGGTAATTCATGAATAATTTAGATACTTCAAAGAACGTCTGCGTCTTGGAAAATTCACACCAAATTGGGATATTTTGGAGAAGGGAAAGTTAAATGAAACTATTAAATTAGGTAAATAGCAGTTCCCGACTCGATAAATTGTGTTAACTTCAAATGTACGTACTCAAAAATTAGTATTAAGTTTGATGCTGCTTATAGAATTTAATTACTTCAAAAATATATATCGTTTAACATTGGATTGAGAAAATCAGTTTATATATGGACAGTATGTAATCAAAGCGTATATGTTACGCCAGTCAAGCTATTAACACGCAATTTTCTTTATACGCTAACTTAAGTGCGAAATATGTTAAACAGTAGCTCGTTGAAATCTCTTCTTACACAAGAAAAATCGCTTATACGCAGATTTATTAATGGAAATAATTTCTGAGAAAACTTATTGGTTTTCTTTCAAAGACCATCACTATTATATATGTTATAGTTTTAACGGTATATATAAGTGAGCCCAATATCTTTTGAATACGAAATTACTATCGCAACAAAAATGTATCTCATTACCTACGCAGTTAGGTATAGCTTCGTAAAAATGTATTTATTATTGATGAGGCAATGGCTCTTGTATACGTCATCCATATTTAAAAAATTCAGACTGTTAAGCTGGCTTAAAAAGGAAGGAGGTTATCAATTTCACCGGAAGATTGTTGTCTTTTTTGATTTTGATTGATGATTATTTTTTTTCAAAAGGGCATTCTCTCGAGGTGGTTCCATTCATCGAAGGAACCCTTTAAATTCTAAAGGCTACCTATTGTGATTTTGGCATTTTTTAACTTATGCATTTGGTATGTTTTGCATACCAACCATTTGATGAAGTGGAGTTCTGATGATGACCACAATTTGCCTCCAAAACGGGGTTGCGATACAATTACGTACCTACTTTGATATGGTTGCCGAACTGTTACCTATTCTAACATAAAAAAATAAAATAAAAAAAATAATAGCGACTATCGATGAACTGGTGACTGTGCTAAGCACAACATTGGCACATAGCTGACTTCTGTTGTGGAAAAAATTTATTTGCTTTTAGTTTAGAAGTCTGGATATTTTTATTTAGCAGGGTGGTTGTATTACTTTAAAAACGTTACATGACTGTAATCTGTGTATAATCTATTCTATAAATAAATGGTGAAGGTCAAAAGTAGACGGTATTGTTAAAATATATACTTCCAAAAATATTTTAAGCAGCTTACAATAGCTTAAGCCCATAGTGTTATATTTAACAAGGTATTCGCTATAAAAATAAAATTTATTTTTGGACTTATTGTATCACGCATTTGTGTCACGCAAAATAAAAAATATACAAGTAAAAATAAATCGTGGTTAGTCAGTGGTATAAAACTTTAGAATTGGTGTATAATTAAATTGTGGACGAACGACATTGGAACGTCATCTATGTCGTGTTTACATCTTACGAGTTTGTTTTATGGCCAGCGATTAGTTTCTGGCAGGCATAAGCGACCGACCGGTGACGGCGCGGCGGCAACGCTCGTAAAATTGCACCAAGTTCATGGAACAACATGGCTGCCGGCGCCCACTGACTTTCCACGCTTTTATTAAATAACACCCGCACATTTTTCACACGATTGCGTCAATGGTCAGGCAGAGCACGCGATATTTGCGTCTGAGCGATTATTAATAGAATCGCCTGGCGAAAACTTCACTAGTCATCGGTTTTATTTTGGGAGGAAATAAACCAAGTAAATAAAATAGTACGAAATTACTCCAGGTTGATGCGCGGCGTGTTTTGTTTTGCGCAAAATGCAGGATTTGGACGCGCAGTCTATTTCGAAGCGCGTTAGAATGCTTAAAGGAATATTTATAATCGGATTCGTCACTCGAAGCGAAACTGTTTTGCTTAAGCTAAGCAAAGTGGGATCACTGAGAATGAAATATTTACATAAGATTATTTTTGGTGGATACGGGATATATTTATTCCTCGTCGGGCGTCATTCTCTTTCAGCATGTGAAAGCCATTACCCATATTTTATTTAGAATGACGCATTTGAATATTTTCATAAGACATAATTAAGTACGTAGGTAGGTAGGTACTTTGAAACACTTTGTTCAGTCGCTAATAATACTCGGTTTAAATTCATTATTTTTAAATAGGTTTTTAATATACTTTTATACTAATTATGTTTCTTTACAAAAGTAAGGATATAAAAGATAAAACAGTAATGGGACTGTATCTCTCTACATTTAAATTTGTGCTTAAATCGTTCAGTATAATTCGGAAACTCATTCATTTCTCTATTGTCCTAAATTATACGCGGACGCAGCAGAAGGAAAAAGGCTAGCGAATGAATTATTTGGTTTTTATCGATAGCATCAGGTTGTCTTCAAATAATAAATTTATTTATATAAATAAAAATAAATATTTGCATGTCTATGCTTTTTAAACTATTGATCCGATTTAGTTGGAAAATAATTCTTAATTCACAAAAAATTGAACACTTTTTTATTTTCGTCGCATTGCATGCCTGGTGCGGCTAGTCATTAATAATTACAAAGCAGCAACGTAAAAAATTCTTAATGAAAGACTCAGTTTATGTTGTAGTATATAAGCCACTTATGTACTTACACTGAAAATACTAGGTTGGACGTTTGACAAATATTTACCCTACGTCTTGTCTGACAAGAAATATGCTATCTACTGCATGCTTTACATATTCGCCAGATCTTTGATATTCAAATTCAGACTCGAGTTATCTCGAATATTTCTAGAAATGTGTAAGTTTTGTAATGCAATTCATTTCACGGCGCCTTCATGCATATAATTAGAAATTTTTACAATTTCCTTAACTAGATAAAGAATTAAGTGCTACATTTCCTTCCAAGATCCTATCCTGAGGTCTAATTTGTAATAAATAGAAATGTTGTTTTATAATACTAACGGTCCGTTATCAGAGACCTTAGTTAATAGGTAGTAATTATGTTGACGCGTGCTCGTAGTCAAAACGACTGTTTACCAGTTTATTTTATTAATTAGTAATACTTAATTATTTTGATTTTTTAAAAAATAATTTAGACTCATTGTTTTGTGTTATACTATTTTTAAAGTTTTTTTTTAGTAATTATGAATTGTATTATTATGAAAATTTACCTAACTTCAAATTCATTACATTTAACTAAAAAAAGACATTATGGCATTGCGAGCGATACTTTGCGCTTATTTGGTACAGCCAAAATTCAATATTCAAGAACTGATATCATGGAAAATTGATTTGAAGTGGGTGAAAGGAGGAGGTGGTATACCCTGTTTATTGCAATATTACATAATTTATCACGATAAAAAAACCATACCAACGTTTTTTAATCATGTCATTATTTGTGTATTTTTTAATTTTGTTTTACTTTTAATAATTTCTTTCTTTTAAAAATCAATGATAATTAATTACGTTTCAGGACATGATAATGACAAAATCACGTGTAAATATTTCCACCGTATAACTAAAACTGACACTTGGAATCTAAACGATTCATTAGTTTGTTTACGTCATCCTAGCGTGAGTTTATCTTCTGTCGTCAACGATTGCCTTGCCAGGTACAGTCCACAACAAAAGATATTATTTGAAAAGATATACAAACTTTGTAACAAATTATCTAAATATAAACAATAAATAAACGCTACACACTCAACGGCCCCCTTTAGGATAGTAATATCCTGTGTCGGGGGTCCGGAAACATTCACAATGACAAGGACAAATACACCCAGACCGGAAAATATGCTTGCATGGACAATACAAATATATTATGCTCCGAGCGGGAATCGAACTCGTGACCTGTGGCGTTTAAGGCAGGTTCGCAACCGCTGCGCCACAACGTCGTCAAAAATATCCACATACTTTTTAAAATAAACTTGAAACAATGTTAAAACTAGCCTAGTTAACTTTTTATAACTTTTCACAATTATATTGACTGAAAGACTTCATATGAGAATATACAATGATGTTTTCAAATTATGTGTGCGTGTGTGTGTTTAATTATGTACCAAGTAAATCCGGATAACACTAAAATTGTCTTTTTTATAAACACGGCGATGGCAAATAACATACGCCGTGCGTGATGGGAAGCGGTCACCGTATACTTTTCGCTATTATAATAATTATTATAACAGATACATCCTTTTGGTTTTTTTTCTTTTATTATATGTAGGCTTAAGAGAACATACTAGAAAAATAATACAACTTAAAACGAATTAACGATTTAAGTAGATGTCTAATGGGCACATTGCGATCAACCCTTTTCAGTAAATACGGATGACTGACCTTTTATAATCGATTTCAAAAGGTAGAAGGACGACTGGAAGAACCTATTTAATTTATATTATATTTATATTTTAAAGTGGTTCCACATCAACATGATGGCCTCATTACATTAACGTTAATGATGAAATTTCAATTAATTATGTCTGTTAACCAGAAACCTTCGTCATGACTACACAATACATTGAAAGTTTTTTTTGTGTTTAAAACGTAAGCTAATGTGATTTTAGCGTAAACGCGAACTATTTTTACGGTTCGTTGGCTGTGATACAATGCCAAAGCGTCATTTCCGTCACACCTCGTCCCCTGACCTTTACAATGGGGTTGAATCGCTACCTCGCCTGTATGACGTCAAAATGAGTTAGGTTTCACCGACAGAAATTTTGTTCTATATATATACTGTAATGCCAGTTGCTTATACATGCGTGATATTAGCTACTAAATATCGAGTTACAGTAATTAGTCATGCTTTACCACATTTCATTTAGATTCGTCAGAGATAATTATTTTATAAATAAACTAGAAATAATAAATAAAACGTATTACATTTTGTTCGTTGCTATTGAGTTTTAAATATTTGGTATATTTCACCACAATTATAATAATTGACGCTTTTGAATCACATGTAAATGGAACTAAACTCTTTGGATTTGTTTGTACAATTAAATAATAAAATACGTCATAAAAAATAATTAATCGAAATCAACGGCCTAAGCTCAAAAAATATGTTCACAAAAATATTGTCAATGCTTATAAATAAAAATAATAAACATTACACACTCAACGGCCCCCATTAGGATAGTAATATGCTGTGTCGGGGTCCGGAAACATTCACAATGACAAGGACAAATACACCCAGACCGGAAAATATGCTTGCATGTTCAATACAAACATATTATGCTCCGAGCGGGAATCGAACCCGCGACCTGTGGCGTTTAAGGCAGGTTCGCTACCGCTGCGCCACAACGTCGTCAAATAAATTACATTTAAAACGCTTATAATAAAGGGTAATTAGATCTTATATTTTGAGGACTTTTATGATTTTACTTCGAACTTCTTGATTGGATCATCAAATTTGTATGGGATCCTAGAAGGAACATTCGGTTCAAAAATACCAACCTTTGCATTATAGACCTATACTAAAATAGACATACGGATAAACTTTCTCTTTCCAAAGTCGGATAAACAGTTATATTCTACGATACAATAATATATAATAAGGAAAAGATAGAGCTTAGTATAAAAAAGACGTATTTGTCACTCATTTCAGACTGTGAATCCTTAATCCGCAAGATGTTGGTCCTGGAACCAATGAAGCGATATACGATAGAGCAAATCAAGAAGCACCGCTGGATGGCGGCTGAGCCTTACACGGCGCCAACTATAGCTGCAGATCCTATGAGGAGTCCTGCTCATGTCGCGCATCACACTCAGGAGCCGAATGAACAGGTGCTCCGCCTCATGCAGAGTTTGGGAATTGATCCAGTCAAAACCAAAGAAGTAAGTAGAATGCGAATCGAAGTGGTGCTTATAATACTATTAGCAGCTTGGGTGCGATTTATTGTTGAAAAAACTACACACTATCATATATAAATCAAATTTAGCAGAACTAGTAGAACTGTGCTCTTCTCGGCATAAATAGGCCGGCTCGACCGGGGAAGTATTAGTATACTCTCTCACAGAAAATCGGCGTAAAGTAACAGCATCATTAGTCTTGTGTTTCGTGCGTTGTGTTAGAGTGCCGGAGACCTATTATCCCTAATCCACCCTCTCTGCACCCTTTTTTCCCCTTCACAGCTTTTCTCTTTTAGCCCTTGGGTAACGCACTTGATTATGGTGCTTCAACTATCTCAAGCATTGATAGGTTGCGGTGAATGCTTACCATCAGGCGAACAGACATAAAAAAATCCTTAATTTAATAAACAAAAACCATTAAGATTAAAGTCATAAACACAAATAGCACGGGTAGTAGCGAACTCCAGCAACTTCTGGGGTATCACGACACAATTTCTTTCACCACCAGAGTCTTCGCTCGAACAGTTACGATCATCACGCGGCCATCTACCTGCTGCTGCTGGAGCGGCTGCGCGCGCGGGCCGGCGACTCCCGTAGGCCCACGCGCCGCCCCTCCTCAGTCGCGGACCAGGCGCTGGCTAGAGAGCACGACGCGAGACGAGAACACCACAACAGGTTTGTACCATAAGCGTTTAAATTAAAATTTCAATCTTTAATAGCCTAATTTATAACTCAAACTGTAAAAAGTGATACATTAATTGAAAATTTTCTATTTCGTTGAAAAATAGTTTTTTTTTCACGTTATGATGATTTTGGAATTGTTGTATTTCAGATTGTTGCACGCGGGCGAACAATCGAGAGATTTCAATAGAGCGACAGCCGCACCAGCTGCACCGGCCGATGCCTCATCAGCGGAAACGCAGCGGTTGCTGTCCCTTGCGGGTGTGAACATGACCGAGCAGAGACTTCTCCAACGAAGTTCTGACCCTTCGGACACGCACCGAAGCTTTCTAGTTGCAAATCTCGAAGCCGCGAGAAATCATGAATCGGAATCCACGAGGCTCCTTTCCATGCGAAATGTCGATGTTTCACAGTCGAATCAAAGACTCGGTAACAAATTAAATGAAACTAATGTCCCGACACATAGACTACTAGCGTCGACTTATGAGCAACAGCAAAATATTTTAAAACAATCAAGTGAAGATTGTCGGCGCTTGTTACAACAGTCAACCACAGTGGGTCCAGAAACTCACAAACCCCCAACAGACGGTACAAGATTGTTGACATCGTCGAGTTTTGATTCGAAATGTGCTATTGACGGCGGGAGAGGTGCTTCGGCCGCGGATCATAGTGCTATAGCAAATTTTCTACAAAATTCTGCCTCGGCTACTAATTTTAACGTAGAGACTATGAAATTACCCAGTTCCACAACATTTACAATGTGTTCGGAAGCCGCGAAACTTATGAACACATTACAACAATCACCGTTACCTTTAAAGGGTACTTTGACCCTCAGCACTAGTCCTATTCCGTCTCAGTTTACTGACACTAAACTGAGTAGTGTATTAGAACAACCAAAGCCGCTTGAATCCAGTAGATTAGTATCTCAAGCTCAACAACAAGAACTAAATCGCTTACAAACCGGTACACCACCATATAAAGACTATATGAACCACCATCCAAGTTATTCCTACCTTCAAAATACAGTTATCCCGCCTGTATCGTCGGAGGCTAATTACTCTGTGACATCGGCTGCGAATGATTTATTTCCAACTACTCTGTACAGGCCAGACAGTAAATTTTCTCTAAACAGATACACAACAGGCCAGACGTACAATCAAGTTCTTTCTAGTGGTTCGAGTGAACCAACAAAATTTCAACAACAGTATTCGTCTTCGACCGACGAGGGTTGCGAGACAGATATGGAAGATGTCCCAAACATCCAAAGCGGTGTACCAAACAGACTGAGTTCCTACGCAAGTTCAAGTTCAAGTAGTGGTGTCGTCACATTTTTTAATAACAAAAGCCTCAGCCAAAATCTTAGTTGTGATTCATCGCAGAGTAATTTTTCAACATTCGAAAGTATTGATTACCAGTTGTCCGATTGCTCAAATGAATTGGCGAGCAGTTTACCAAGTTGTACGTCCAATGATGATAAACTAGCTTATGAAAATAGTTCCCTGGTAAATACTAGTCCAATGCATCCATGTGTTTATATATCTTCGTATAATAATAAAACGCCAGGCACCGGTTTTATCGCGCGACACAATCCAATCAATTACCAATCTGCCAACAAAAATTGCACTCGAGCAATAACACGAAGCCCAGTGGATTTCCGGGAAGGTCGACGAGCCAGCGATGGTCTTGTTGCACAACAAGCTGCACAATCTAATGATACACAAAAAAATACTCTCGCTTTCAATAGTCAAAGATTAAACGAAAATTGTAAAGCGAAAGGTGTCCTTGAGCTTCATCTCGTTCAGAAAGAGGCACAAAAATTAAAAACGCAATATCAATCTTCCCTGCCAGCGGAAGAGATGACACAAAGGCAAATACAGCACAACCAATTCGCAGCTAGCTTTACACCGCATTTCTTGGATACAAAAAATCCTACACCCAAACGCATAAGCCTCCCCGAAACTTTCAATTACTCGAGCACATCACCACCGATGCCAGCCAGTCCGAAAATGGTCGCAGGTCTTCAAGATAGCTCAGACTTGGCACATGGGGCCTCTCTGTCGCAAGTCAGCAAACCTCCCCTCCAGCAGCAGTTGATGCAACATCGTCTGTTTCAACAGAAACGACAGCTGCTTCAGAAACAGATGACTCCGCCCAACTTGCCCGTGCACGACATGAGCGTCCTCCACAGTCTACAAGTGGGACTCAGCCGGAGACAGATGCTCAGGCAACAGAGTTACAAGATAGCCCAGCAGCAACAGATCCTTCCGCCTTTACCGTTAACGGAAACCGAGAATCGGGATCTCCTCGCATTCCAGGCTATAGTGGAAGACCCGAATCGGATAAAGTGCAAAGATGAGAGCCAAGACGAGGCTAAATTCATGTATCAAGGATCTATGGACATAAGCATACAGAAGGGCAATGAGAATTGGTCGAATCTGCCGTCTAGTTTGCAGAGCGCGTGTCAAATATCTGAGCTGTCGGGGCGGCGGGAGACGCGCGAGGGGAGGGGAGGGCACGTTGGAGGCTCCTGTGGCCGGGACAGTGGAACTCCGCGTTGTTCCAGCCGCAAGCTTGCTTCCAGGTATTCCAACAGATCAACTAGTAGATCTCCACGTATAAGTAGTAGTAGAAAACGGTAGCGTCGATTGTTGCACGCGAGTAAGCCCGCTCCACATTGCGCTCTTGTATTTGTTTCATCACATTACATACATTATATTACATTATCTTACATTGCTAATATGTTAGTGAGCTATGCAGATTCTTTTAAACATATATTTTTAGTGCTATGTAGAGCGGGTTTAATGGCCTGTCGATATTATCCATAGGAGGAATCGGCTTGCCGCAATAAGATCCAATTATGGTCTCATTGTAGTCATATTCGTTTATCGTAAATCCGAACATGATACTGTTGTTTTTCACCGAAAGGCATGGACTCTAGAATGCATGACAATAACTAGTGCTTTAAAATTAATAGTCTCGTTAAAATCATAACGATATAATAATTAATCATTATATTACTGCCGATAAGTAAGATGACTAAAATTTTTAATAATCATTACCATTATTTCGGTTAAAAAATGTATATGACGTGTTAGAAATGTTTAAATTTCGATGTTTGGATTGTATTCAGTAATTATATACTCAAAACATGCAAGATTTATCTCGCGTCGTCCATTCCTGTAAATCAGTACGTATAGAACTTTTCTTATATAATATAAATTCCAATAGCTTAAAATTGACTTGCCAAATATTGTATTACGATATATGTATAATTAATTGCATTTTAATAATGTATTATGTACTGTAAACATCATTTTAAAATGTTCCTACATAAATATTCACAGTCGATCCTGACAGTACATATTTTCGATTAGTTTTAAGTAACTATTTATTATAAATAAAATAAGTTACGTTAGTCGAAAAAATCGTTTTCATTGTGAAAGTCTGTATACAGGTTCTTATTATTTGCTAAATATAAATATAATTGTATGTAAGATGTGATAGCTTTACTTAGAAGCAAGTTTTATTTAAAATACAAGTAAATGTAAAATTTATAATAGTTGTTTGTTTTATTTTTATCACCTTTTTATTTGGCTTTTAGTAGATCACGGCAGCATGCATAGAGACGAAATAGATATGCCAGGGCATTCAAGTAATAATCTCTCAACAATAATATACATAGGTATACAAAAAAACTGAAAAATACTCAAGATTTACAATTCATAAATACCTATCCGAACTTTAACATTTCTATTTAGATTTTTTTATTTATTTTACACGCAAACAAGAAAATGGTCGACACCATCGACCACAATAATTGTCACAGTCACAATAATATGTTACAACTATCGGGTCACTGTTACCGGTGGTTGGGGAGGAAGATGAAAAAAAAGAATCATAGTATGAGGGAGTTTGGGACTCCGAAGTAATTTTTATAGATTAGCTCTTCGAGTGTGATCTATTGTTATACGAGTTAGTTATTGTCACTTCAAGTTTTGTGAGAAGTAAATTATTAAAATACAATCATGCAACATAAGTCTTAGTTAGATTTAAAATATTCGATTTTAAATGATATTATGGAGAGTGTAGCGTTTATTATTATTATTATAAAGGTACTATAGTGAATATTAAGGTTGCTATAAGTGTCAAAAAAATATTTTTACTATTTACTTTTAACTAACAGTGATGAGAGCATAGATTTACTATATACTTTAGACAGGGCTTTTCATACAGACAAAATGTCCAAAGATTCGCAAGGTATTCATTCATAATCGAATGAATATAGCATCACAAGCTTGCAATATAATCCAATAAAGTTTGCGTGTGACTAACTTCGTTGCGTTGATGATAAATTTACGAAGGAACACCAGCACCATCTTTGGATATTTTGTATGTATGGAAAGGCCTGTCTATAGTATATAGTAAGTCTGTTGATGAGAGTCTAAAAGACCTTAATAGCTCAACGGTAGAAGGGCTGACTTCGCTCCGCCAACGCGAGAGTACCCACTCCTAGCGCAAGCTTCGAACTTATTTGGAGCGGTAATAGGAATATTAGTGATGCCTTGAAAAAGCATTACTAATATTCTTTTTTAAAAAAACCTCCACTCTCATTTATGCTTCGTGCACAAAATATGTATAGGTTTCCTATTTGGACGGTACCGTTAGTTAAAACTTTCACTACATATCTATCTTGCATCGATTCACTTTAGAAAATCAAATCCTAGTGAGACGTGTGCTAAAGATATTACATTTACTATATTTTCAGTCCAACTGGCAAGGTCACAGCCTCCCTCCAACAACGAACATGATGCCCCTAAGCGAAAGTCCTATTCTGGAGTTAACTGAACAAATGGAGTCTATATAAGCAATTGAATGATTTTATTCACGGCGCTTAGTATTATATTAAAAGGCAATATTTTAAATCAACTTAATGTTAACATTAATTATACACAAATTGTAACCTGAATTTGAATAGGCGCAAAAAACGTTTTTTTTTTCAGGAAAGTTTTATTGTCAATTTTGGTGTTGCAAGTATTATTACATTTTTTATCGATTATTCGCACTTAGGTATTTAAAATTTATACGAACCAATTAATATAATATGATATTGTTATCACGTTAAAGTTGTTTACGGGATGGTTACCGTATCATTCCAACTGTATCTAAGTATCTATCCAACATTCCAAAATTGTAAATTTGTAATGTTAAAACTCTTTAGAGATGCGTGCAATATGATAAAATCAACTGAAAGAAGGAATGAATTTTCCTTAAAAAATTGTTAAATTGATATCTACTAGTAATAAGCAATGCGACAATATGAATATAGGTTTAATTGTTACACCTAATTGAAATATTTTTTATTGAATTACATTTATTTGCAATAGTCACTTAAGTAATAGTTATGTTTATTATTGATTACAGAAAAATAAAACATAGCTTCTCTTTCAATCTTAGATTGCCAAAGAAGAATAATAAACAGAAAAAATCAATAATAAAATAGTCCCGAAGCTAAAAACAACGAATATTAACAGGTACTTAATAACTAATTAAGGCTTTTCTTAAATATTTCAATAGAATTTTTTCGATTCATAATTAACTGAAGTGACTATTGCATATAAAGTCCCTGTATATAAACTACCTCCTAATAAATATTTTTTTGTAATTGAAGACTGAATTCAGTGTCAATTCAGATCAGTGGCAACCGGTTTCGTACCATCCACGGGATATCGATGTACTATGTATTACGAATGAAAGTATTCCGCTATAACTTATAAGTAGTGATACAATGTTAATTAGATGCGTGTAATCATTTCAGTAGAATTTAAATCTTTCTCTAGCATTAAAAAAATAAATTAGACATATCAATTTTATATAAATAGCAATTTTTAGTTTCACTGTTTTTAATTTACTGCGTTGACTTTGACCCATTGACCCATTGAGCCATTTTGACCCATTGATCCATTTGACCCTTTGACTTACTATAATTTAAGGACCGACCCTTCCATACAGAAAAATGTCCGATGTTAAATTTACTAAGGAGCACCAGCAAGTCTTTGACATTTTGTTTGTATGGAAGGGCATTTCCATATATAAAAAGTGTATGTGCATTCCATTAAAATTTGGTTTTGTTCATGTAACATGTAACAATTGGTATCTTTAGCAGTTAAAATATTACGACCATCAGATTAATGTATATTTTAAAATGCTGAGTTACAAAATAATATCAATCGCTTGCGCAATTGTGTTACACATCACTACAATGACAAAGAAAATATTACCTATTGCATTTTAGCTGTAATTCTTTAAAGAAAACCGTTAAAGGTGTACGAAGCTTTATCGAACAATAACAATAACTTACATACGTAAGAAACGTTAACATTTTAGTAGGTATCTAAAACTTATTTAGTCGGACGTAGTATAGGTGTTTGGAAGCTTTTACACAAATAGAAATATTGCCACTGTATTATAATCCGTCATTACTGAATTATCTCCATGTTTATCTCGTTTAATTTGTAAGTACATAATAGATAGTAGTAGACAATTTTATATACTTTGATGAAATCCGAAATAGTAGTGTTTTTAAAGCATATCACACTCTGCTTTTAAAGCCTACCTACCTATACAAATAATTGTTATTACGTCCAACATAGCAATAGGAAACATGGTCTTTTAAAACCTTTTGAAACCATTTATCACTTAATGCTGGATAAGCGAATGGCCATTCCATAGCTAAGTCAATATGTTCATAAAAATTCCACTGAATAATAGAAAATTGAAAGAGCCCATAAGCGCTAGTACTAAAATGACAATTGCGTTTATGAGATATGGGTGACGACACTTTCATTAAGGCAAGCTGAGTGTGAAATAGGTCTTAAATCTTAACGGGACGTTACGATATATTGTGATAGCTTTCACAAGTGTAGATTTGGTGCAGGCTTCATTTTCTGTCAGCATCGTTGTGTTGCTTAATTTGTATTACATATTTTATATGGCCCCTCTGTAACTGCACAGGTAATAAAATTCAATTTGATAAAGATGATAAATAGTAAATTTAAACCTTACTGCTTGGAAGTTAGAGTATTGCTTGAGGGTGTATTTATATGTTTTCATCGATTTAAGCTTAACAAAGTGCCATATCATTTGTGTAATACTATACCTACTCATTAATACAGTATTTTTATAAATTGTATTTCGATGGTTTAAATAAAGACTGCACCCAAATCTACAATTACTAGTGGATTTATTTTACGCCGTTTCGGTTGTGATACTGCCATGTATGACTACAATTATTATTATTTGTAACAATGTCTGTACCTATAGAAAATTCAAAATACAATACTTCACTATAAGTTGTTTTTCATTGTATTTATGTTTTCACGCTTAACAGCCAACTATGTATATATCTGATCGAAATAATGGTAATTCTGTGTTACCGGATGGAAGTTTTGACCTCGCTCAAGATACGTAGGTATTTGTATGAACATTTACGTATTTATCTATTTACATAATAATATAAAACGAGAAGACCTGATTCACTGTCATATCAACGCCCAGCCTAAGCCCTTGGACCAAGAAAGCTGATTTTTTTAACGGTGTCGCTTTTGAATTTAGACAAGGAATAACAAAGCATTTGTTGAATTTCAAATCGTGAAGGAGTTAAAAGGGGTTGAAATTTTGATTGAAAGTGTTATTTTTGAAACTCGAACCATGAAATTTAGTTTTTAGGCGAGCAATTACAAACAAAGGAACATACATGTTTAATGTTTTCTATAATTCTACCCCTAAATGGGTGAAAACGGGGTTTGAAAGTTTGTATGGGATGTCCGTTATTTTGGAAACTAGCGGCACGAAATTTTATTTTTTGGCAAACAATTAAAGATACACAATACACGTGTTTAAAACTACTAAAATTAAAAATTGGGTGTTTTAAGTTTGTGTTAAAATCGTTACTCATTCGGGCGAAGCTGCGGACAGAAGCTAGTTGTATACTTGTATAAGTATAGAGTGTTAATTTTGATAGAGCTTCCGGTGTAGGTGTTTTTGTGATTTCACGTCACACTGTTTCTTATCTTGTAGACTATCAGAATTAAGCAAGTATGTAAAAATGTTACGTGGTTAATAAAAAAATAATTCATGTAGTCATATGCAGTACTATCAGCCATTGGTGTGACGAATTGACGAATACGGCTTCACAATCTCATCACTATTATCGCTACCAAACTGTGTTGGACCCATTCAAGTTTTTTAGGTTATTTAATTTCTACCGTGTTTCTGAAAATGACTCGTAAAATAACAGAAATTATAAATGATGGTAAAGAAACTATGTTTTCATTTGAAGTTACTCCCGGTATAACGAGAGAAGATTTAGAGAATATGGAATTCGAACCATTATTCTTTTCTATCACATGGCATGCCCAAGTGCATCAAAACAAAAATTATGAAATTGCTCCATTGAAATTAGCTTATTATTTGAGAAGTAAAAACAAGAATGTTTTATTACATATTTCTTGCGCTAATATGAGGAAAGATTATGCAAATATGCTACTAAAAATTCTTCAAGAGAAAGATATATGTAACATATTTATTATTTTAGGAGGTAAGTTTCCCATATATAGTTAAAAAGTGTTTTATTTTTTATTCACCATTTGCAGTATATGTACATAATTTAATCATATATGTGTATCCTAAAATTACGGTTATAACATAATGTAAAACATATCTTAATTTTTCAGAAAACTTTGATCCTAATAAGTCAGATTTTAAAAACAGTCAAGAGTTTATTGCTTATATAAGGCAACGTTATAAAAATTACTTTTGTATTGGAGTAGCGGGATTTCCAGATCGTGATGACAAAATATTACATTTAAAAGAAAAGGTGGACAATGGTGCCGATTTCATAATTACACAAGCTTTTTTTGAGCATAGTATTTATATAAAGTTTATAATGAGATGTAAAGAAGTAGGTATTGATGTACCAATTATACCGGGAATGTTTCCTTTTGAAACAATACATGAATTAGAAGGCTTTGTAAAATTATGTAAGGTACCAGTGACAAGCGACTTGATAGAAATAACTTCCAAGAAATCAGGTATTGAAGTAGTTGCTAAACTAATTAGTGATATGATAGAGCACTTTCAAGTGGAATATTTTCATTTGTTTACTCTGAATAAAATGCAAAGAGCTACTAATGTAATGGACATGGTTAAATTGTTAAATACTCATATAGACTAGTTTTAATGTAAAGTAAATCTTGGCCTAAAATATTTATATTTATAAAACGTAAAGATTAATTATTATTTTAATACGATTACGAACACTTCTAAATCACGTCCTTATTCTGTGTGACGTTCAAAGATGTGACCAAAGAGAATGTAAAATAGAGATGTGACGTTTATCTTTCCCAATCGAGCCGGACCATTCACGGCTACGTCCAAAAGCACCTAGAGCAAGCACTGGAATTTTATTTATACTGGATTTATTAAAGATAATTTGTGTCGTAATAAAATAATCTTGTGTACGATTATTTATCTCTTATTAAATACGATTATAGACATATATAATAAGAGCTTGTATATGATCATTGCATTTTTCATTTGACACTTATCGGTATCAGTTAATATATTAACCACATAGTAAGTAATAGGTACATAAGTATGGTTGTCGAACTATTAAGCCTGACACCGCAAAAGAATATTTTTTTAAAGAATAGGGACTTCAAAACTAAAAATTGTCTATAACAGAAGTAGCACTTTATACTTAGCACAGACTTCTGTTGTAAAATATTTTTTTTATTATTTTTTAGTTTTATACAGTTTTATGTAGAAATTTTTATACAATAAAATAGGGCATGATCTCCATATGTCTCCAATTAGTCTGTGATGTTAGCATTTTACGTTCACTTATATTTTATATTCACATACCTATATTTTATTATCTAGGCAAAGAATATAATATCATAAATCTAGGACTTAATGCCATTGTCATTTATTAGTTATTACCATAGACATGGAAATAATGAAAAGTATGACGCAATCTAACAGAGTGGCTAAAATAAAATAAAATAAAATTTTAAATTAATAACAATTGATAAAAAAATCAAGAATCGTCTTTGATCTTAACATAGCAGAGTCACCCTAATTGTTATAAAAGAAAATTGATCACAGTTGGAAAGATTTACCACCACCTGGATACGATTAATTCTTACGAACAGGTATAAAACATTTTTTCATCATTTTTCCAAGAAAATTCAATTAAAAAAGCTTTGAAGGGCTCGATCTATGATTTAACAATCTGACGTTACTATAGTAACCAAAACCACACTAATTTGTTGGTTAATTGTGAAGTGTGTTGTCAGAATATTAAAAATATTTCCTTTATTTAGTTATTTAATCGAAAATGGTATATTTAAAGGCTTATTTTATTACGATTAAAACTAATAATTTTAGTAAAAATTGTTATTAATTATAAATCACTTTTGTTAAGCCACAAAATATATAAATATATTCGGAATTTGTGTAATTACCACCTTATCAAATTATTTTTTGTAAGGGCAGGTTGTGAAAGGGACACAGGCTACTTTTTGTTTTGGACTACTTTTTTGTATGCCCCTTTCTCGAAGATATTTTCGTTTTCGTATGAAGTATTGAACATTGAACGTCTACGTGTAAAGTATGAGTTGATTTAAAATTAAGTGATAAGTGATTTTTCTTGTTCTTATAATAATTCTATGAAATAATTATAAACACAGTGTTTTAATATCAAATGTTTTAAGCTCAAAAATTATGCACTACTTAAATAAAAAGAAAAATAATAAATTTGGTAAGTCACAAGTCCTCATAATTTTCCACATTTTCTATATTTTACAATTCCGAATTTAATTACAAAGAAATTACCAAATTGTCGGTTTTTTCTATCAGAGTACTTTTCATCGCTATTCTCGCGCATGAACAGTTAATTTTTTTTCAGTTCCGGTACGGTTCCAGTTAATTCAGGAATTTATCCTACAATTTGTACTAATTTCTTTTTTTTTTGCAATGTAGCAAACATTGGAATTTAGTCGTGCCCTGTTGGCACTTATTATCTCACCAATCATGTACTAATTTCAATCTAAGGGATCTACTATCTATTTTACATATCTATGGTTATCACTGTCAGTCATGTCAGGATGTCAGTGTCACTAAATTCACTAATCACTATCAAGTGTCATCGTATGAATGTTACAGTGAGTGAGCTAATAGGTTATTTTTCTTAAAAAAGATAATTTTATTATTTGAAACAATACCTTACATAGTAGCCAAAAAACGAATAAAGGTAAGTTTAATAACTTTTCATATAGTTCTTATTGTATGCATATAAGAAGGTCGTACATAAATTCGTGCGCTTCATGTAACATTAAATGTTCGATTAAAACCAAATTTGGTCGGAAAATATGGGTTTAATGTGACACAGTTTTCAATTTTCGTTTTAGGTACATAATAGTAGACAAAGATGTCATTTCCTGATAAACAACAACGAAAGACATGTTGGGATTCTAGAGACAGATATTGGGAATGCTTAGACGATCAAAATATAAAAGACAGTTCGCAAAAGCCTAAAGCATGCGCTGAGCTTAGGAGAATATTTGAAAACTCATGTCCACCTAAATGGGTCACACATTTTGATAGAAAAAGAGATTATGACTTATTTAAGCTGAAAATGCAAAAAGAAGGTTTTGAACCAATCAAAGACAGAGACTAATTTGTATTAGTAAAACAATTTATGTTATTGTAAATATAGTTTATTTAGTAAAATTATTATTATTTAAAAATTGGCTTTTATTTATTACACCATTATTTAAAACACAATATACTCTCAAACCATCATACACAGAGGTACTAAAATGTAGTTGTTGTAGTAAATTAATATAATTAAATGTCATTTTAATTTAAATAATGTATTTTGTTAACAGAATTCAACTACAAAATAAAATGGAACTGTTGGATGCAACTTTATCCAAATTGAACATTGACACAGCTGAAATTAAAGTTGAGGATCTTCAGGTAAAGTCTATCATCTCAAATTAAATTAATATTCACATTGATCTTTGAGGCTGATGATGGTTAGTGTTGTGTCTGTTTAACCAGAAGTGTAAAGACTAATTACTATGTTCATTAATTAAATTATCCACAAGAAACTATTAACTTTATTGCATTTACAGAATGTATTGCTGACTTTGAAGAAAATTAGTGGTCAAATTGAAAACTTTAGTGAATACTATGATCAAATTATAGAAAAATTATGGCTACATTTATCAACTGAATTTCAAGAATTTGATGATCAATTACTTTGTTCCATTAGTTTTTATACAGTACTCGGCAAGTCGAAAAACCAAGAACAGTATTTGTTACAAGTATTACAGATTGTTAATCATGAATTGAAATTAAAAAATGACATTATAAAAGGATCAAGAATTTCTTTGGCAATATCATTGAGTTATGGTATCTTTCAATCTTCATACCTACTTCAACGGTCAGGTTCAAATGAAATGCTGGAGAAAACATTAATTGCAGTATTTCAGCTGTTAATTCAAAAAGCATATGAATACACTCAGTATACATTTATTGTTTTCAAGATTATGACCTCATTTAAAAAAGTAGCAGGTTCTGGATTACAAAACATTTTGTTTAACATTGATAACCAAATAAAATTATTACATCTAATAAACCACAATTGGGAAAATCCTATAACAGGTGTAAGAAATCTTAACAGAATCTTATTTCAACACTTGCTTATGGTCTTGAATGAAAATGTGTTTGAAACAGTGTTATATGAGATAAAAAGTTTTTATTGGAATAAGGCAAAATATTTGATGTTGGCAGAAATAATTGAACACAGTAAAGAAAAAATTGAGGACTTGGTTGCTGAATATGGATGTCTTGATGGTCTACTAAGCAGTTTATCAAAACCTGGTCTAGTATCTGCAGGAACAGACATGTATAATGCTATATTAAAAAAAATAAACTCAGCAGAAAATTGGACCACAATGTTCTTGGTTAATGTTACAGAAATATTAGGCGGATCATGTTTTAAGGCAATAGAAAATTTCAGTAATTACTGGTGCCTGAATACATTGAAAAAATTCCCATCTCTAATGCAAGTAATCATTAAAGAAATTAATAATATAAACAAAGCTAAACATAAATTGTACAGCACTTTATGTGTAATGAAACAAGGAAATAAACTTGGCTTACTTCTAAAAACAGCATCAAATTTCTGTTTTGAATTAAAAGAGAAACTTATATTAACCTGTTTAGAATATTCTGAACCAACTATCAGAATGTTAGCATTTGAAATTATTTGTGTATCCCAACAAAATTGTTTACCATCTGTGGTGGAATATAATCAAGTTCTCAAGTTCTTATATAATAATGTGAATTCTGATTGTACAGTATTGAGGATAAGCATGATTAATAATTTATCATTTTTCTTAACCAAATTGCATACTTCATTTATAAACACAACTCATATATGTTCCAATGAAGACATTCAATTATTAAATGTTTTTTGTGAAGAATTGCAAGATTTTGTGGTGAAGTCTCTAGATTTTAATGGAAACTATCAAAGAAAAATCACTACTATTAAAATTGCTTGTACAGTTTTGCAGTGTCTTAATGAAGTACCAAGAAAAAAACATAAACAGTTAAGGGAGTCGAAGAAATCTTTAATGAGCTTTTTAAAGGAAAATAGTCATTGGAAACTAAATACCAATAATTTTATAATGAAACTCTTTAATTTATTGAATGATCCAGCTAATGATATACATGAAAGTGTGCTTCAAATATTAACAGAATTCTACACAGCTGAGCTAAGTGAGACATCCATAATTAACTATTTAATAGAAGAAGGTTTAAAGTGTATTTCAAGCAAATTTTTCTATGAGATTAGTTGTGGACAAATTATATTCAAGCTCATAGCAAATATTTTAATCAAAAATAATGTAGATAGTAAGTTTAAAAGTCTGGAAGATACTTTTTATTTTGCTTATAATGAATTAAATTTGGAACATTGCAATAAAAGGGATATACTAAAATTAATTGAAGAAGGGAAGCAGTCGCATTCATTTTTGAGTGTATTATCTATAATACTTGATACATCAATTAAAAATCATTATCCAATAAGCATTCCTAAGGAGATCATATTTTCACTTCTTGATATTGTGGAACATATATCTAATCAATTTGTATGGGAAGAGGACATGTCAAACTGTTCAGATTATTCGAAAATGAATGATATGATACAGTCAATTATACAAAATTCTGCATTGGAATCTCAGAATGAAGGTGACCATACAAAAATTTCAGGCTTACACCAAATTGTCTTGAATTGTTTGTGGTTAAATGTAAAAGTAAGTATCATATTTAAATAATTTTAATTTTAAAACTTTAATTTAAATTGATGATTTGTATATATAATAGCATTGAAATGAAAATGTTTCAGGCATCTTGTGAGTTGGCTTCTTTATTAATTCAGTACTATAAACAAGATATAATTATTTCTGAGAAATGCCTGAATATCATAACTCATGTTCTTGAAACATCACGCCATAAAGGGGTAATAGAGGCAGCTGGTGCTACACTTGGTAACATTAAATACTTTATTTTGTTAAAAATTCAATTCAGTTAAACTTTAATGAACCTAATGATCGATTTTTTATAGGTGCAAGTATTAATTTTTTAACATCTTTATCAGAAGAGCCAAATATCTCAAAATTACCATTTACTTTATTGAAAACTAAATTGAATGAGCTCTTGTTTGAAAGTGACAAAATGTCTTCTGTTACTAGAAGAGGTGCTGGTCTTTCTATTATGATCCACAGAATAGTAAGCAATGATTGTAATAAAGGCAAGGTAAGTTTTATGCTGTTATACTTATTTTATATTTTCTAAACAATTTATGGAAAAAATAATGCATTTCTTAAACTTGTTTTATTGTATCACTGTACTTGATTTCTGAAGAATTTCTTAATTTTTTTGATGTATTTCAAGAAGTGTGAAAAGCATGTATCTTTTTCATTTCAATATGATTTTTACTTAAAAATGTTTTTTTGCAGCCCCTATTTCACTATTTCATAAAAATATTGTTAAATATGTGTAAGAACTTAGATCATTTTCATAACCGTAAAGATATGAAAGATATTGATACTGTTATGGACATACCCAAAGCAATCCATATACATTTCCTAACACGAATTGTAACAGACAGCAGTTTGGCTTCCGATATGATGTATTACTCTGCTGAACTAGCTGCATTGGCATTTGATAATCTTACTAACAATCATTGGCAAATAAGGTATGTACTTAAAAATAATATATTTCTTTTTTATGATTATGCAATTAAACTGCTAATTATTTTTAATTTTTACTTATTTTTCTCAGAAATGCAGCACTTCAATTATATGGAGCCCTAGTTCCTAAACTTATAGGTCAAAAAAAGCTGTCAGGAACTGGTGAAGAAACAATTGCAACTGTAGCATGCGATGAATTTAGAACCCATTGTCCAGATTTATGGAATTATATCATATATGAAATAACAAAAGAAAAACATGAAGATATCATTCAGGCCCATTCTAATTTAGTTCCAATACTTAATGTGTTGGCAAGCTTTGCTAAGAGATACAATTTCCCAGGTGATGTAGAACCAGATTCTGATTTAGACCTAACACATTTGTTTCATCTATTGGGCAGCCCAATTTATACTGTAAGGCGATTGACTGTGCAGTCTATTACAAATATATATTTGTTTGATGACATATATATAGCTTTAGATAATAATAAATGCTATACAGAAAACTACCTGCATGGTTCTCTTATGTTAATCTCATATTGTTGTAAAACTTATTGTAACACTAAAAGTATAAAATGTTTACAAAGTTTAATACAAAAATACCAACATATTGTACTACAAAGAAATCACTCTTATTTGTGTAAGTGGAATTTAGAAAAGTTGTTTCAAATACCTGAAAAGGTTACAATCGAAAGGTTTAACAATATTTTGTCAGAAGTTAACAGTGACAGATACAAGCCAGGAGTATCTCTTTGGGCAAACTTGAAGATTCAAAATAGTTTAGAAAACATGCCATGGAGTATGATTCCAGAAATATTAGAAAAACTTATAACCTCAAGTGAGTTTGAAAAATATGGTGAAACAATTATTAAAAGAATGGAAAATGATAAAGAGCCATTTGAAAAAGATTTACGAAAAGTTGCACAAATATTACTAGCATCTGACACGGTAACAAAAAGTTCAACATTATGGAAAGTGCTTTATTACATATCTCTAAAAATAGACATTGACTTGCATTTATTAGATATAAGCTTACTACATGCATATATAGAATGTATGTCATACAATCTGAGATATATCATTCCTTTTGGAGCAAGACTTTTCATAACCAAATAAATAATGAAAACTTATTGCTTCTGTCAAAAAGCATATTTTCAATATGCAACCCTGGAAGAAATGATGTTGATATGAGACATATAGCAGTGTTAGCTAATAATGAGTTTGGGGATCAGTTTTGTAAATATTCAGATGAAGTGAAAATCAATACAATAAAATCTACAATCATTTTCTTACAAGATGAGGATGAAGATATTAGAAATTTAAGTATTAAGTTCTATGAAACAGTTATGAAGGAATCAAAACATCCTTTCATTTGTTTAAATAATATGTTAAATAAAGACTTTTTATGTACAATTTTACATGATCCTGTAACCAGTGTACAAAAAATTTGCGATGGTTTGTTAAGCTTTATTGATTCTATCAGTGTTAGTAAAGATAATGACTATAATCCATTTTCTAATGATTCCAAAAACATTTATCTTGAAACAAATTTATTGAAGCAAATTGTACAAGATTTAAGAAACACTAATTTGTAAATAAAAAATATTTGTTCAATATCTTATATTATTTTTATTGTATTCTATAATTAAAAACCGGTAAATATTTTAGTCCTACTCGTCATAGTAATATTTTTGAGATGGTGCAGGGTCGTCAATTTGTATAGAGACTATGTGACGTCCTGGTACCATAACCAAACCCAACACCCGAGGTTCTTCTGTTTCACCATCAACTGTCTTGAGATATTCTGAACACGCTCCTAAAGGTTCACAAACTTATTAAGATACAAACATTTTTAAAATAATAAGAATGTGCAATTCATCAAATATCCATTACTTTTTTATTGAGCTTTTGATTTAATGCCTTCCTGTGTTCTGCCAATTGGCAAAGTGTTGCAGTGTAAAGTTTGTCACAACAATGTTTTAAATGGCCTTATTAAAATGAACATAGTAATAACTAGGAAAAAATTGTTACCTACCTAATATTACGTTTGCATCTCTATCAGTACAAAGAAACACTCCTATGAGAACTCTTCCATCAGTCATCTCTATTCTAAAATTCATATTCAGCCATTTCCGTAACTTTGCTTTACCATCTAATTCTTCAATCATCTGAAAAAATAAAAATTAAGCAAGTTTCCTCCAACATGATCTTTCATGATAATGATTAATATTTTATAACTAATATATATATATTTCACTATGAGGCAATATTGCTAAAATTAAATGCATTAATATTTGAAATGGAAAGAAGCAATTTTACCTTTGGGTCTTCATTCAGTTGTTCCGTACAATTACTCATTATTTAAATCAAAATGTCTTAACTAGCTTCAACATTGGGTAGCTAGGGCTAACTTATAAAACTATACAATTTCAAATTAAACAAAATTGAATTGTACGAAAGCATGAATTATGTTTTGAAATAAATATTTAAATCGTAGTAGACTACTTGACATTGACATTACGACCATAAAGAGAACAACCGGATCACAGGAATAGAATTAATATAAGAACAAGAAAGCTCACTGAAGCAACATTTCTGTGCCAATAGAGAGGTTCCAAATGGTAGCTTTGTCTCTATCTAATCGAAACACCATAATTTTTAATAATTGAGGACAAAATATAAACTTAGAATCATCTTGATTTCTGCATACTATTCATATATTTAAATGAGAACCAATATATTATTTTATTGGAATATTATTATTTTTATTAGAATTAGCATGTGGTATTATAGTAGTGGCATGTAAGTCGGAAAATATAATAAAATGATACTTATTTTTATCCATTCGTTTTTTCTTTCCTCGTCACGAAGAAAACTGAAAATAACATTTTATTACTATAATAAAGATAACATAACTCTATTTTTAAATTTTAAATTAGTTACAATTGATAAAAAATTCAAGAATCGTCTTTGAACTTAACATAGCACCCCTAATTCTTATAAAACTTTGTTTCTTCTGCATATCAATGACATGTTGGAAATTTCCAACATTCATTGCTATGCGGACGACAGCACTGTAGACGCTTTATACACCGGCCGTGCTAATATTTCTCTAGAAAACGTCATTGAGTGCCGGAAAAAACTTGTGTCTGAAGTCGAGACAACATTGACCAAAATTTAGTCCAATTCAACCCCAAGAAGACACAAGTTTGCGCGTTAACCGCTAAAAATCACCATTTGTCGTATCTCCTCGTTTTGAGAACACTCCCCTGGCAGCCACAGCTAGTATCGGAATACTTGGTTTCGACATTTCGAGCGTCATTCAGTTCCGCGGTCAGTTGGAAGGAAAGGTCAAATTGGCTTCTAAAAAGCTTGGTGTGCTCAGCAGGGCGAGGTACTACTTCACGTCGGCTCATCGCCTAAAGCATTACATGGCGCAAATTTGACCACACGTGGAGTACTGCTCTCACCTCTGGGCGGGAGCTCCTTAGCACCAACTACTTCCAATTGACCGCATCTAAAGTAGAGCGGCTCGAATTGTCGACGATCAAGCCCTTTCCGATCGGCTTGATCCTTTGGCATTGCGTAGAGATGTCGGATCACTCTGCATCTTCTATCGCATATATCACGGGGAATGTTCTGAGGAATTGTTTGGATTGATCCCACCGGTAGAATTTCACCATCGGACATCGCGACTAAACTTTACATTCCATCCATACCACTTTGATGTCTGGAAATCTACAACAGCGCGATTTAGAAGACATTTTTTTCCTCACACAACCACTCTGTGGAATCAGCTTCCGCCGGCGGTCTTTCCAAACCGATACGACTTGGGAACCTTCAAGAGAAGAGCGTATTCTATCCTTAAAGGTCGGCAATGAACCTGCATGCCTTTTGGTGTTGCAGATGTTCATGGGTGACGGTGATCGCTTAACATCAGGTTTGCCCCCACCTGCCCGTTTGTACCCTCTTACATAAAAAAAAAAACAAAATTGATTACAGTGGGAAAGATACCACAACCTAGATTCATTCATTATACAACCAGGTATAACGCATTTTTTCACCAATATTCATTTATACAACCAGGTATAACGCATTTTTCCAAGAATATGCAATTAAAAAAGCTTTGAAGAGCCTGATTTCGAACATATTTTCTTTTTTGTATGAAGTATTGAATATTTAGCTATAAAACTTAAATGTCTAGCAATAAAGTATGAGCTTATTTAATATTAAATGACAAAGATTTTTCTTGTTTTTATAATCTGGGGGCACGGCAGTGCCCCCGCCAAGTCGAGCAAAAAAGCGGCACGGCCGTACTATCCTTTTCTCGAAGCACTTCAGGCCATTTTCGACGCTCTATAACTTCGTTGTGGATAAAGCTATAAGCCTAAATTTTCAGTAACCGAGCAGGCATTGTATAGACACGGTATATTTCAAATTTCATTCAATTTGAACCAGTAGTTTTAGAATTATAACTAGTCAAATTTCTTAATTTTGTCACTCACTGACTGACCGATCATCAAAACTCTAAGGCACTTCTAGCAGACATGGAAGCTTCAAGTTTAGAATATAAATAGTGTTTAGTGTATAAGTAAAGGAAAAATTAAAATATTTTGTAATTTCGCTCCAGTTTTCAAGATACACCAACTGCACAAATAACTTTGTAATCTCATATAAATGTATAGGATTACAAAGTTAGATTTGCAGTCAGATACGAACTTACATAATTTTCAACCTCTTATAACTCCGTTGTTGCTAAAACTAAAAGCCTCAATTTTCAGTAACTAATTAGGCATTGTATAAACACGGTGTCTATCAAATTTCATTCAATTTGAAAAAGTAGTTTAAGAATTATAACTAGTCAAAAATTTCTTAATTTTGTTATACATTGGATGACCATCATCAAAACTCTAAGGCACTTCTAGGAGACATGGAAGCTTCAGATTTAGAATATAATTAGTGTTTAGTGTATAAATCAATGAAAAACTAAAATATCTTGTAATATCGGTCCAGTTTTGTAGATACACCAACTGCATAAATAACTTTGTAATCCTATATAAATGTATAAAATTACAAAGTTATATTTACTGTTAATCAATCAGTGTACCTGTATAGTATATGCATACTATATTGAAATAATAGGTGTAGGTACCTAGATAAAATACGATTAAATTCAAGAAGTAGGTAAAAAAAGTAGATCCTTAAACAAAAAGATATGAGATCCCATAAAAACATAAAATGTAAAAATTGCCAGTCTCGCAAAGCATTTCTTCTACTAGAAAAAGTGGTGAGATCTCATGTATAACTACGCCTGAAGCTTGGCAGTTTTACGAATCTAAAAGTATTTGTATGAGTAAAATAAGTTGCCGTACAACTGCCAAGTTTCAGGCGTAGTTATACATGAGATCTCACCACTTTTTGTAGTAGAAGAAATGCTTTATGAGACTGGCAATTTTTACATTTTATGTTTTTATGGGATAATTCTATGATTTCCAGCTGTTCCAGAAGACGTCACAAATGACGAAAGTCGCGACTGACGGTTACGACCACTGAAGTAGGAAAGGTTACGACTCACGTGTTCACGTCAACGTCGAATGTCAATTGTCATTCAAGTGTGACGTGACTATTATTGTCATGAGTGAATATACTTCTGTATTATATATTTTTAATATTTATGTTGATATTCTTTTATATAAATATGAAAAGAAATCTAAACACAAACCATGAAGATAATTTTATGAAGAGATTCAAGTATTACAAGTCTAATAAGCCAAAGCCATGTCTCGATCAAGTCGTTGCAATACAGTATGACGTACCGATTGAGGTAAAATTACTTATCGTTACAGATTTTTGTAAAAAACATTTTTAAACTATTGTAATATAAGCTATAAAAATAATATAACTTGAAATTGAAATGAATCCAACCTGATAACACTTTGCAGTCAAATTAACATAGTCAAATTCATCTTTTTATAAATAATATATCAAGGGTTTATATATTAGTAGTAACACAAGAATTATAGTATTATTAGAGTGTGATATATTTTATAGAAAATGAATTAGACATACCTATATGGAAATAACTTCCTCTTTTTGAAAAGCTGTAAGTCTGGGTAACATTTAAACAGTCAACTAATCTATTTTTTGAGACTTACTTTTACATACTGTAATTATGTAACGGGATAAATATACCAGTATACATAAGTAACAGTAACGGAATAAAGAGTGTATCAGGTTTATTCTTTTTTTAAATTAAATTGCAGATCATTTTTAATACAATTGGATGTCAAGTATAGTGCAGTGGCAGTTCATTTGTGTCTGCTCTAATTTCCACCTCTGTTTTCTTACTTTTCCTCTTCCTCCTTTTTCTATCATTTGAAGTTGTTGTGACACATCTAGGATTATTATTTAACATTAGTTATGGTATCTGCTTACCATAGAAGAGAGGCCGTAAACTAGTTTCCTACCTTCGATACAATAATATAAAAAATATTATGTAGTTTATGGTTTACATGTATTGAATAAATATAATTTTTTTTACAGGTGAACAGTATTTCTAAAATTATCGAAGAAGATTTAAGGACTGAATTGTTAGGTTTAAGAAATTTTATACATTGGAAGACTTATACATTTAATAAACATCCAGGTTTGCTATTGATAGAGAATCCATTTACAAGCTTAGGACAAAGATATTGGATCAGGAAATGTTTGGAAGAGTATCCTAGGAAGCCTAATAAGACAAATATTGATATTGAGAGGAATCTTGATGATTGGTGGATAGAATGTCATAAGAGTGATGATAAAAAACTACAGAAAAAACTTAGATGGACGACACTGGGTTATCATCACAACTGGGACACAAAAGTAAAATGTTAATATTTTTTGAGTGATTCATAGTTAGATAACCCAAAAAAAATATTACAAAGTATTTCTAACAATTATAATTCTCAAAAGCATTCTTGATAATATAATTTATATTGCAATTAAAAGGATAATATTTATTGCTTATAATGTCAAATTAATTTTTTTTTTTTTTTTATCATATATCAAAACAATTCAAAATATAACAAATATTACCATATATTTAATTGTTGTCTGATATATTGCTTTTCTAATTACAGGTGTATAGTGAAGAAAATAGAGATGCTTTTCCTTTGGAGTTAGCTGAGTTATGTGATATTGTAGCTCAGTATTTAGGCTACAAAGGCTTCAAAGCAGAAGCTGCTATTGTAAACTATTATCACATGGGTTCAACACTTTCTGCCCATACTGATCACTCTGAAGTTAATTTAGAGGCACCATTATTCTCTTGCAGGTAAAGAAAAAATATATTTATTCTGTTTTTTCATTGTATATTTTTAAAAATTCATTGCATCTATTTTCACCAACTACCTACTCCAAAAAAGACATTAGAATGCCATTCGAATTAAACATGTGGAAAGAAGCTAGTGAAGTTCCTTCAAGAATCACTATGGATCGTTTATCTTGTTCATTTAGTACCTCCTGGGGAACACGGGTGGGTAGGATAAGGTAGTAAATTTTGTAAAAGCCCAATCTAAATTTTATTCTGAAGTGCTTAGTCTTTTTTTTATGTCAGACTGTACTGGCTAGACAAACTGGCAGGAGGCTCATCTGATGTTAAGCGATTACCGCCGCCCATGAAGTTCTGCAAGAACAGACGGCAAGCAGATGACCTTTTTTAGGATACTACTGGTTATACGCTGGCTGACGAGCAGTCACTTTACAAATACATGTCTTAGAATTAGTTTACTTTACAAATTAAAAGTAGTTTTTTTCAATAACCTATATATTATGTGTAAGAAATAAATGTTGTTGTTCCAGCTTTGGTCAATCAGC
This sequence comes from Hestina assimilis, assembly GCA_023373885.1. Taxonomy (NCBI): domain Eukaryota; kingdom Metazoa; phylum Arthropoda; class Insecta; order Lepidoptera; family Nymphalidae; genus Hestina; species Hestina assimilis. Next base: position 6,179,275 of record CM041755.1, on the reverse strand, counting down.
GATATTTTTAATAGGCGGTCCAGAAAAGTCCGTAGAACCATCAGCGGTTTTGCTCAACAGTGGAGATATTCTCGTTATGTCAAAGGAAGCCAGGCTATGTTACCATGCAGTACCTAAAATATTACCAGCTAAAGCACAGCCATGGAATAGTCTTGATGAATTAAATATAATTAATAATGCTTGTCCTACATTCAAATATATTGAAGGAAAAATATTAGAAGAAGAAATAAACAGAAACATAGATAATAAAGAATGGAGTCAATTTCGTACTTACGTCGAAGAATCTAGAATAAATGTCAACGTTCGACAGGTTTTAAAAGAAAATCAGAAAAGTTTACATGATAGTGTAATATGACACAACAATATACAAATTTATTTATATTTTTGAATTTTGTTTTATTACATAATAATTATTGCGTGACTTTCGTAAGACATTTTGCTGGCAATGGTTGCTCTGTAATGACTGTAACAAATTGATAAAAGCAATTACTATTTTAGCCTAAAATATTACGTTGAAATTTGTTTCATTATATAATAAAACACATTAACCTGATGGATAAAGAAAAATTGCGGTCAAAAAATTTAGGTAAACTCGACAGATTGACGACGTTGTGGCGCAGTGGTTGTGAAACTGCCTTAAGCGCCATAGGTCGCGGGTTCGATTCCCGCTCAAAGCACATATTTGTATTGACGATATAGGCATATTTTCCGGTCCGGGTGTGTTTGTCCATGTCATTGTGTATGTTTCCGGACCCCGACACAGGATATAACTATCCTAATGGAGGCCGTTAAGTATTTATTTATTAATTGGCCGGTACCCGTCAATGAAGGTTGCTTTCCTAAGTATTCTTCTTTCATAATTACACATTGATAATTCTTTTAAATATTTTATAAACTTTTTACATGATTCAATCATTTTAACTACACTAATATTTTTAGGTTTTATATTGAAATAGGGCACGGCACAGCTTTAATAAATTTCTATGCGATTTTAATTTTTAAATATGGGTTACCTTTTTGGTTAACGTTCACAATAAAATTGTGGTTGCTTGTCTGCTGGTCGCAGAGATTCCAGAAGCATTTAACATAGCTATCTGCGTAGCATTCGTATTCATCACGTGTATTGAAATCAGCTAGTCGACGAATCGACGGATTAAAACAATTCCTGCATTTTATTTTTAAATTTTGAAGGTACATATTACTTATTAAAAAATACACAAAAATTTAATCTTAGGTTTACTGAAATTTCATCTTAGCTTATGTCATAGATTTACGTTCTTGAATTTTAATCTATATTATTTATTACGTAAAAAGTTTATAATATCATTTGAGATGGATTTATTTTTATCAAGGACTAGCGGCCCGCTCCGGCTTCGAACGGGTATAATATATATGGCCTATGTCATTCACTGAAGAAATGATTAAAATCGATCCAGTAGTTTTGATTTATTCATTACTGCCCGTGGCTCGCACGCGTTAAATGTAATTATTTATGACATCACATTAGAAACCTTAAAAATTAAATATTTTTTATTTAATGGATGTTATTATACATATAAACCTTCCTCTTCAATCACTCTAACTATTAAAAAAACCGCATCAAAATCCGTCCCGTAGTTTTAAAAATTTAAGCATACATAGGGACAGAGAAAGCGACTTTGTTTTATACTATGTAGTGCTTTCCTCATTTGTTCCATCCTAAAATGATATCAAATATATGAAAATCAAACGCCTACAAAAACGTTTTAACGTTTTATTTTGATACTAGCTACGCCCGCTGCTCCGCTCGAAGTGTACCTATTTTTCTTTATTGCGCGGAATCCTTTTTCTAAAATAAAAGTAGCCTAAGTTACTCCTTACAACATCAGATTTTTCCCGTTAAAAATCTGTCCAGCCGTTTCAGAGATTAGCCGGATCAAACACATAGACAGACAAAGATTTTAAAAGTTGACTTTTTGATGTAAGTACCGTATACACTTTCATATGCATATAGTGAAAATCTGTTACTTTGGAATTACAAACAGATACTTCAATTTATTTATTTCTATAGACGATTTAAAAATTGAGTAAAGTTTATATATATCTCAGATATATATCATATCATATAGAGTACTATATATATCTCAAGCGCGTTTTGTCAGACAACTCATAAACTGTAATTATTAACGAACAATTTTCTTTTTGAATGTGTAAAATAAATCCTAATACGGAAACATTCTTAGGTAAGGACCATTTGTCGTTCTACATTTACTTCATGTATTAGTAATTAAATCGTCTCAACTAACCAAATATATTCTACAAACTAGAATTCACATTCAATATCAACCGAGAGACGTGAGCGCTTCAATATTCGTACAAGTTCTTTGTATCGGCGTAGGTATTCATTCGTTGCGATCGGCAGTTAGCTGCTTCATGCGATATCGAATCCAGCCCTTTCAATATGAGAGCGAATAGACGACAAAGCGGCACGATTTCCCCATTTACTCAATAGAAATGCCATTTAGCGTTTCAGTTCAAAAAAGATGATTATCCTTAAGTCTGAACATTTCATATCGTTTCCTACGACAGTACCTATTCAGTTCACAAGCATGAGTTTACTTCGGGACTTGAGACTTTAAAAACCTTGCCTTTCTGCATCACACAATAGGCTAATTTGGGCCCATTTTTTTCAGCAATTAGGCACTATATAAAGCACTTGGGAGACTTATTCATACATCGTACTGTAAATGTATTTTCTAAAAGTTCCGATATTATGTCAATATCGTCGGTAAACGCGGTATTGCAAATACATACCCAATATGTTTTTATTTATGTTACTAAGTTGGCAAGCAAGCATACGACCCACCCTATTGGTAAGCGATTGTCGAAGCCTATGAGCATTTGCAACACCATTCTTCGGTGTCACTTACCAATTGCGCGACATAGTTCCTAAACTTCCATTTTCCAGCAATTTCACTGGCTACAGTGCAGTGCTCGTCAAACTGAAACACATTACCTAATGCAAAATACGTTTACATTGCGTACTTACGGTAAAATATTTGACAATGCGGTGGTACCTATACCTACCTCTTGCAATAAAAGGCCTACTAAACAGTAAATAAAAATAATGTTAAAAAAAGCGTTATCTGCCAATTTCATATACCCAAAACTAAGGTTCAAAAAACTTTTTCTGCATATAGCTATAATGTAAATATAGGATAACTTGCTATACTTGAGATTCATTTTGTTATGTGGAACCGCTAACGACGTCTTTATTAGGGGACTACAATAAAAGCGGACTTAACGGGGTGTAGACACAATAGTAGGCAAATTGAGTTAGGTAGGTACATTGTCGTAAACAAGCGCTGTAATTTGCGAGTCGACATGGCTCGAGTCACCCGATTAGATTCGAACAAGTATACTGTCATACGCAACCGAATTGAATGGATACTCGATGAGCTGAATGGGAAATGACGGACGGAAAATGCGTATTAAAATCTGTGTAGACTTGTAATTCATCCGTTGTCTACCTAATTATTTTATCTTATAATTTTATTAGAAACAGAAGTATGATCGGATCAAAATATAATCGAAAATTTGATTGGTATGATATAATTAAAAAAAAGTTTTAAAATTTATATAAATTAAGTCTGCAATTGAACAGAAAAATACTATAAATTATTGTTAATTGTTAAAAAACAACGATACACCTTTGCTATATAATATGCATTAGCACGTATCTAAATGTGCTGCTTCTGTATACCGGTTCAACCATACGTAAAGCCATCGCAATAATGCACTCTATATCTACCGATACAATCTCAATTGCGTTTCATCTCGCTTGGTCGTACTTGCTTTTTTATTATAATACTATTTATTATTTCATAATACGATCATTGACACATTACCTTTGTATGTAAAATGAGCTCAGAGACATTTGGCGGGTTGAGCAAAAAGCAGTGGCGTCTTCTCTTTTATTGACATTAAATAGCCCATATAAATTCCGTTGGCGGATTACGAAATTTATTGGATTCAAAATTAAAGGAGACCGATTTCAATGGAGAACGTTGACAGCCTTCGTTTATGGGTAAGTTGAAAGAACGGGTAAAAATACATAACTAACTAACTATAGAAAAACTTTATCTTTTATCCGACCGTGGCGACATGAGAAGTGGCTTAACGTTTTTAATATATTTTATTACAATATTGTAAAATCCTTACTTTCCTACTAATATTTTAAATGCCGAAGTAACTCTGTCTGTTTGTCACGCTCTCGCACCTTAACCACTAAACCGATTTTGATGAAATTGGGTACAGAGACAGACCAGATGTAAATAAATAAATAAACGGTGCACACTCAACGGCCCCCATTAGGATAGTAATATCCTGTGTCGGGGTCCGGAAACATTCACAATGACAATGACAAATACACCCAGACCGGAAAATATGCTTGCATGGTCAATACAAACATATTATACTCCGAGCGGGAATCGAACCCGCGACCTGTGGCGTTTAAGGCAGGTTCGCTACCGCTGCGCCACAACGTCGTCAAATGATGTTGACATAGGCTACTTCATATTACAATACATAAATAGGAGATTGTACGAGAAATCAATTATTTCAATATTTCATTAAAGGCAGCCGCATAAATCGTTATTTACGCGGGTGAAGCCGCGGGCAGAAGCTAGTAAGAAACAAAGGTAAAATCAACGGTTATCGGTGTTGATTACAATATATTGGAAAATTTAATACATTTTCTAAAGGTTATTGTTTCCTAAATTAACACTTTGTTTACTGAAAGTCTACTTACATCGAACAAGACGGTAAAACAAGTTAAGGCTGTTCTTGTATAAAATTACACAGCGGGAAATTCTATAAATATACAGGATGCTGGGTGTGGCCTTGGATATCTTTAAAATTAAAGACAATTGTGTTATTTTTGTCTTTATTTTACTATCCTCGGTCATCGGTTATGGATATAAACTCATTGTGCCCGTAAATGCGTTTCCCAACGTTAAAAATAATGGGTTTGAGTCCGGCTTGGGTAAATGTTTGTCAAGAATATTTTCGAGCCACACAGACTACTACTACTACACAAGATATTACTCTTTTATCAAGATAATTATCTTAACGGGAGCTGCTCAATAATAATTTTTTTAAACGTAAAAGCTAAAATTGATTATGTTGTGCAGGTACAAAGCCAGTTTATAATTAATAATATTTACCTTCTAAAAAATATGCCTTTAAAATAAAGATGCAAATTTACAAATTTCTAATCCGAGTTAATTAAGTTTATAGTGAGAAGTAGTTTCTCAAATGTTCAGAGCGAAACACAATATAATGTAACTAAAGCGTGAATTCATTAATATTATTTTGGAATCTGCTACCATGTATATAAGATCTAGAATTCATTAATTTAGCTGTTTCGTCGCCTAGTGTACATATTAATCTTGAAATTTCTAGATACATAGCTGTGCAATAATGGGATGAGCTTGTTTGCGAACCGACCGCAAAGTACAAAGCGTGTTTGGAGACAGCCCTATTGGATTCACGAAATTAATGTCACTATGGCCTTATAGCATAAAGTACATGATGTATATATGTACATACAGAAATGGATCAATCGCTTACACCTCACTAATTGAATGGCCAGGAATTATTAATCAATTAATGAATATAATTAATTGATACTTGGCTTGTATTTAATATAGCTTTTGCCAGCGGCTTCGCTTGAATAAAGATTTTTATACAAACTTTGAAACCACATTTCAAAAACTTCAGGGGTGGAAATTTAGAAACGTTACAGCACGTTTTTCTTTGTTTTTAATTGTTCGCCAAAAAACAAAGCTACATGCTTCTAGTTTCAAACATGACGGACTTTCATACATACTTTGAACTCAAAAATTAAGGTTTCTAGGTCCAACGATAGTAGGAAGTAAGTGCTTTTAGCTTAAGTTTTTCTAAAGTTGGTCATACTTGAAATGCTTCTTTTATTGTTTTAGTATATCATTAAAATCAAAAGCATTGCTATTATATCAAGGTCTGTAATTTGGACGTTTTGGAGCGATTACTTACTGGCCGGTGCGCCAACTGGAGCATAACTCATTTACGAACTGACTTTTATAATAAATATAACTGTTACAAACCATAATTATGTGGAAAATTTATTTTTATTAAATAGTTTTTTTTATGTTACAAGTTGGCAAGCAAGCATACAGCTCATCTGATGGTAACCCACCTGATAAGCAGTTGCCGCAGCCTATGAGCGCGCGCAACTCCATACGTACGTGCCACTCACGCGTTGCTAACCTCCAGATATTGGTTCTTGACTCTCTTTTGCCCAGTAATTTCACTAGCTTACAGTGCCCTGCAACAACAACTACAAATGCCTAAGCACTACTATTTTGCGATAGAATATTTGATACTGCGGTGGTACCTACCTAGCCTCTTGCAACAAACGACCTACCACCAGTGTGACTTATTGCACTGGTAGGATAATCTCTGCTGTGACAGAAACAGCGGGCAATGGGGTCGTCACGTCCCGACGCCGGTGCAGGTATCTAATATGGTAGGCATGGCAGGTATGAATACCTTACTGGTGCTAAAGCCTATTTATAATGCCCGCATGGTTAGCTACCACCATACTTTGGTGAAAAACTCGTGAAGGGAATTTTACAGGTGATCTTATAGGTCAGCAACACACTTGCAGGCCCTGTGTTGTCACAGATGATCATGAGTGTTGGTAATCGCTTAACATCAGAAGGTTCATCTGCCGTTTGCCGCCTTTAACATAGAATAAAGATCATAACCAATTTTAAAAACTCAACATAGCAGACTGTTACCACCACTACCATTGCTATTTTATTTTTAGTTGGCTATATATACTTATATACAAAATATTATCTTCCTGGAGCAGTCAGTTGAAAAAGAATTTAGCGAACAATCAATAACCTAATTTTTAAGATTTTTTGGGAATATGACCGACTTTAAATCTTTAGACGTTAAAAAATATAGAGGTCGATCAGGGTAGGTCGTTCATTTCCATTTCCCAAAAGAGTTTTTACGTCAGTCGTCCTTGTCCAATTAGATGGCTATTCCATCAATCACAGTATTGGCAGGGGCTATTTAAAAAGTTAATTCAGGGATTTGGGGGTATTTTAATTTATTGAGACCTTAAAGAAAGGATTAGGTACTCAGGTATATATATTTTAAAACATACAACCTCGAATAAAATTTACTTTAAAATGAGATTATATATTTAAAACGAACCTGTATTTTTTATATTAAAACATGGAGTTTTTTATATTTTGATGACCTTCGGTCTGATATGAACATCGTACACATAGATTACAAGTCAGAAGGAGCAACCGTATGATGAACCGTAGATGGTAACATCTATGACAAGATGCAGAAGGGACATAATAGAAGTTACCTCCCTCCTCGCCGATATATTGCGATTCATTTAAATCCTAGACGTGTAAATGTTCTATTTATAAGAACGAAGTTTCTTTATTGTAGTGTTCTGTTTCGTCGCTTTCTAGTAGTGCCATAATTACTTTTAATTACTACGATTTTTATCAGACCCTTTTAACCACTTCAATACTGCGCTGCGCTGTTTCGGCTAAAATTAGGGGCATGCAAGTTTGGAGGTTGAACTCGCTGAGCTTAGCTGTTATATACCTAGTTTTCTCTGCAACGAGCCGTTAATGCATTCATGGCGGAAAATTTTAATTGGTACCATTTTTTCTGAGATCAGGGATAAGTTCCTATAGTAATTTACTCATGCGCAATACCGAAACTATGTTTTTTAAAATAAAATATAGCTTACTTTTCATTTCATATAAAAAAAATTATATTTGAATTTCATTATGGAACGTTATAACGTTTAACATGTATAGATATGTTTTGAAAGAAAATTTTCATCGTTCTCGTGTGCTTGCTCCGTTTACTGTCGAGATATGTATTTTCATTGTATATAATTACAAGCTCTGTAACGTAGTTAGGCGGGGTTTTGGAACGCCACCTCGTATGAATATGGAGAGTCGCGGTTGTCGCTCTATCTTAATATGCATGAACTGCTAACTTATTAATTCACTACACAACTATGGTACAGCCATGGGAATTCACTTACTATGCTGCCAGCCGCGTTCAGTTTACTTTACCATTTGCCTGTTGACAGTGAAATATTCTATAATATCGAACAATGCTGCGCTTTGTCGATCGCGATGAAAGCCTTCGGATGAATAGGACACCGTCTGTATTGAAAAAGTTTTGTATTTTTTTGCCTTTGTATTAGTGATATGAAAAAAATATAGATGTTAGAATTGGACTTCACAGTTATGTTCATAATACTTAAAGCGTAGTAGAGCCAGCAACATTACCCTTCTTCTACTGTTACACAACTCTAACCAATTCCTATTCCTTGTTCCTTCTTTCTTTTCATTCTGTCGACCTCATGCGCGTGAGACTTTTTTTTTTTATACCACGATGGTTGCAAACAAGCGTACGGCCCGCCTGATGGTAAGCGGTCACCGTAGCCTATGGACGCCTGCAACCCCAGAGGTATCGCATGCGTGTTGCCGACCCCTTAAAAACTTTTTCAACCTTCCCTTGAAGAAACCCATACTGTAGCGTGTTGGGAAAACCTCAGCAGGGAGCTCATTCCACAGCCGGAGGGTTCGCGGAAGACTACTGCAACATCTAGGCTACGATGAATGCTTACCATCGGGCTATCTTTAAATCTGTTTACTTCTTTGTGGTATAAAAGAAAGACGTAAATATTTGTATTAAAACATAATCTTTATATGTATAATTCTACTGTACGTGTGTAAGTTACTGAACTCCTCCTAAACGGTTGGACCGATTTTGTTGATAATTTTTGGGTGTATTCCGGTGGATTCGAAAATGGTTTAGATTAATAATTGGACCCAGTAGAAGGCGCTGCTATCGGGTCTAACTTTTTTTTCATTTTCAAGACAATGTCTGAAGGGCCCGCTAGTTTAATTATAATGACCAAAACTTGTTTTCCTTACATTAATTATGAAGCGGTTTTAATAGAGCGTAAAGTATTTCTCTTTGTCGCCTTTGCGGTGGACTTGAAAAATATTTCGTCCTTTGGCTAAGGAGATCTCAGAGAGAGCTGTCAGCGGCTGCGGTTGTCACAAAGTTTTAAATGAAATCTGGGCTATGTCTGTGTAATTACAAACAACTTGGCGTCGTCGTAAGGTCGACGTCGACGCCGTCAAGCGTGTAATGGACTTTTCAAGTATTCGTAACGTGAAAACTTTCGCTTCAGCTGACTTAAACGCCTCCGACAATGTGCTTAACGATGTTTTTAACTGCTTCACTCCATTCCCTCACGATTGCAGGTTGAATTAATTATTTAACTGTCACTCTAAATTGTGGTCTACGCTTCAAAGCTTGCTTAGATCGTTCGGGATATTAAAATTATAAATTAAACTATTTAAATGAAAGTTGCTTTGAAGGCTGTTGCGCCGTGCCAGTAGCAGGCATTTTTTAGTCTCGACTGTCGTCGGTTCGATATCTGTTTTGCAGGTTAAACTGTCTGTCGGTAATTATTACATACCATCTGATAATAATTGTTAATAAATTTGGTCTTATTCAGTGAGTTATTTGTTGGGTTGCGGAGGTCAGATGACAATTGATCTTTGTAAAAATAAGTAATCTGTCAAAGGCGGATAGGAGTAATCAGCAGACCAGAATAATAAAGAGATTTAAATGAATGTTGCTAGAGTATTGAACATTATTTCTATTCGTGACTATTTTTTTTTTGGTAAATTATGCACGAATTTTGCATGTCAGAGGAAACGAAAATCAATGGCAAAAATATGAAAAATATAAATTAGCTTCTGCGGATGATTTGTTCTTTTATGTAATTATAATTATACGACAATATTTGTATTGCGAAAAAATATTTTAATTTTTAGGTCTAATCATAGGGTTCTAAGCAAAGCTTCATCCCAATAGGTTTAATAATTTTGGAATTTCGCTCGAATAAATAAATGCGCAGATACTGTTTCAGGGTTATGAAAACGTGAATATCATATCTATGTATGCACAGATATTTTTTACATTTTTCTAATATTATAAATATACACATTTATTTAGTTACAGATATTAAAAAAATACAAACAAACTAGCCTTTTAATGAAGTATATAATATTAAAAAAGTAGATGTTATATTGTAAGTTACAATTTTGTAGCGACGATAAAATTTTCAGATATCATTTTTATAATTCGTGGTTGTTAACGGGAGTCTGCGGATCTTTTTGCTCGACTATCGACTATCTAAATTCGTTTTCTCTCTGTTATTAAGAATCGCTCAAAGGACACAATCGCAACGGTAACGAAATGAGAGGGATCGGAGGATCTTTGTGCAATCAGCGCGATTTATTCGTGGACGTGCTCAGGCACTCCTTGACCGGGTAATTGTGGTAACAATTGATGCTCTTCAAAAACTTGCCACTGACGGCATTATTATTGTATAATTTGAAGCCTCAATAGCTCAACGGTAGAAGGGCCGACTTTGCCCAGTTAACGCGAGAGTCGAGGCTTCGATCCTGATCCCCTTAGGCTATTATCGTACCCACTCCTAGCGCAAGCTTCGAGCTTATTTGGAGGGGCAATAGGAATATAAGTAATGCCTTGAAAAAGCATTGCTAATATTCTTTTTAAAAAAAAAAAAATTAGGGTTCCGTATCAAAAGGGTACCAACCGAATACTGTGACTAAGTCATCGCTGTCCGTTCATCCGTTTCTCAGCTGACTGTATCTCACGAACCGTGATAGTAAAAAGTAAATAGGTAGAGAGTTGAAATTTTCACAGAATATGTATATCTGTTGTCGCTACAATAAAAAATACCAAAAATAAAATAAAATTAAAAGATATAGGCAGTTTCCATATGCGTGTAATTTTTGACGTTTTTTGCTGTATCTCATGAACTGTAATAGGTAAACCGTTGAATTTTTCATAGATTGTGGACACCTCTATGGGCTCTATAATAAAACAAAAAAACAAATTTAATTTCAAAAACTAGATACGATGACTACTACCTAACACATAATACTAAACTACAATAATTTCTCTACTTATTTTCTAAATGAAATTATTTTAGCTTTGTTTAATTCAATATTAAGAACTGTGTTAAACCTTGGAACGGTACGTTAAGCTTTGCAGACGGATATGCAAATAAAAAAGAAAAATTCAACATGGATTCATTTCCTGTTCATGTGCGGAGTAATTGTGGTGGAAATGGAGAAATTACTAGATTCAGAACAAATACGTCCTTATAATATGAGAATCTCTGAATTTCACGTTTCTTTTAATATTTTTTTCAATATTGGTAAGAATTTCAAAATTGGAATTAAGAAAACGGATATTTTTATAAAAAAAACAATGTTTATTAAATTATGATTTATAATTAATTAAAATTGCTATCAAAGTTAATTAAAACAAATAAATAAAAATACAAAGTATATTGTTTTAGTGTTTATAATTTTTTGAGTAAGAGCTAAATTCAACATTAGCATTAGCTGTACGCTGAGAGAAAATTTCTTTAAGAGGAACAGTTTACGACTTACTTGGTACAGATTAAAGTATGGAAAAAGAAAACCATTTCTATTTAGTAAGTTAATGCACGCTTGTTTGAATAAATGTTCCCAGTCACATATTGTCACGGTCACGGTCACGGTATTGATAAAATACATAATATTTGTCTTCTTCTTCTTTCTAGTATTATTCCGGGTATCTAGCCAGGGTCTGCTTGTGACTCTTATCCATATTTGACAGGTTACTAGTTTTTACATAGAGCGATTGCCATCTGACCTCCGCAACCCTAAGGACGAAGCAGTATCTCATTGGATACGAGCAAATTACCTATCAAGATGTTATGTTAACAATAAGACTACCAGCTTAACGTGCTCTCCGAGGTATGGTGGGGAGACCCACAGGAAAACCAAAAGATATTTGCAAGATGAATACCTCCCTACCAACACGCCATAACGGTCGTCAATAAAATACGTAATTATATGTACATATGTATATTGAAAATACCTTTTCTGAGTAAGATTCGATTATGGGCTGTTTACGGAATATCTAACAAAATAAACATAAGAGGGTTCTCATTATGTTTTCGATGTATGCGCTTAAGGCGGTGGGTGGCTGATTCAATAACCTCAGCTCATTATCGACAACATCGCTCAATTACGCTAACAAACACACGGTCAATATAATAACGTATGCGAGATATTCTTGACTTGAAAAGTATTTTTATTCCTTCATAACAACTCGACTTTTGCTTATTTTTATATCGCAATTGGTTTTTTTAGCCGGACAGCGGCAATTGTTAGTGACCACGTTGACTGCGATATATACGGTTTCTATAATACGTAATTAGTCTAAAAATTCTGTTAACTGGGAACGGGAACAAATGCACAGTAAGACCAACTAAACGGATTATTTTATTTTTCTTAGATTTGAATAATCTATCAGTGTTGTAGACATATTTGCTAGCATTGACTCAGAACGGTCTGTATTAATATAGGCAGAGAAAGGTAGGGACGAAATAATAAATTTTACATAAAAATCACGCATACGTCGAGGTTGTATGTGGAATCGAAAGTATTGGGGTGTTGAGTACACGTCATCAGTGGACTAACGAAGTGGGGTCCGGTACGTGACGATAATTCGGCCCCACGGGAGGCCTTTGTGCAATCAGTGCGGTTTCTTGCGGGAATATCGACTACCAATTTTTAGAGATCCTCTTATAATAAAGCATAAACAGTTTAATAGCATAAGGTAAGTATTTTTATTTATTTATTTAACAAGCACACTAACAATATACATATATAACAATTTGATATAACACTTAAAACATGTCACACTTACTGATATGTACATCAATAACAAGTGTACCTAACATTGACCAATTAACATGCAAATTGCCCAAAACGGACTAAAAACTATAACTATAAATTAAACTTACGTAACTATTATTAATTATTAGAATAATTTCTCACTGAGAGATAGTCAGTGAGCTTCTTTTTAAAAACAATAAGAGAATCATGGAATATGTCGACGCCAGGTATAGATTGTGATATTTTGTTATATTTAGCACAAATACGAGCAATTGGAGATTGCCTACCAAGATGCGTTTTTGCGAGAGGTATAAAAAACGTTTTAGAGTTACCGTTGCAATTACGTGGACGTCTACGTGGAGCTGATACCAAAATCTGACCAAGCAGGCCACTGCATTTAACTGTATTATTAATTAACTTATGTAAAAAACACAGGTCCAATATTTCTCGTCTACTTCGAAGAGACAACATTTTAAACTTAGATAGACGCTGATTGTACGGCTGTCTATGTGAGACACCAGTGGCAACAAACGCAAGATGTTTGGTAAAAACTCTTTGTATGCTTTCGATACGTTGGGAGTGTACATTATAGGTAGGATTCCAGATATGAAGAGAAGTATATACGGATGTTTCATTTTGGGACGGGTAAACCAACTTTTATTGATATTGATATTGGGTATATGTAACAAAATCTCCTCATATTCATTATTATTTATTGTAGTACGTTTAAAATACAAATAATGCTAAAATTTTCTATCTTAGCTTGTGTTCTGTTGTACAAACAGTCCATTTACTTATATAAATGATTCGGAGGGCATAAGATAGTTTTTTATTTATTCTGTAACAGTCGATTTCAGTCGGGCGACCTGACAAGCTCTTACATTAGTTTGCCCAGTAACCACTCGACATGTAAGTACGGAAAAAATTATTATCTTAAAACTAGTGATATTTTATCATCTAACTAATGAATTTATTACTAAGCGGCGGGAACCCTTATGCTTAAAGAACATTCGTGTTTCGCTGACAATTTATTTCTGATAGTTACTGGAAGAAATATCTTTGACTCTGCTGGTTTTCACAGACTATTCCCAATTGACGTACACAATGATTTTTGTAGCTTCAAGCTTTTTCATCTGAATTTCTGTGATGGCTGCATTGCGATTGAAATGATCGTTATTTTCATATTTCTTGATAAACTCAAGAGCAAAGCGAGATCGTAGGAAAATTGTATTAACCAAGTTAGTCTTCTTCTTTTCTTCCTAGCAAATTTCCCGGTATTTTATTTACCCAGGGTCTGCTTATTACTCGTATCCAGATTTGACTGATTACTAGTTTTTACACACAGCGATTGCCATCTGAACTACACAACCCTTAGGATGAACCAGTAACTTATTGAATATGAGCAAATTACTTATCAAGAGTTAACGATTATTATCAAATGTTATGTAATAATAACCGGGACCGACAGTTTAACGTGCTCTCCGAGGCACGGTGAGGGGACCCACAAGAACGATCGCACAGACCAAAATAGATATTTGTAAGATCAATACAAACATCTGCTGGAGCGGAAATCGAACCCACAACCATCTAGGTCAAAGGCGGACTTGCTATCAAAACACCACAATACCAAGTTAGTAACTGGTGATATTTTAGGTAGAAAATGACCGGAAGAAAACACTCATTAAACTTATTTTAGAACCAATTTTAGTAAAATTAATTTTATTTATTTTAGTATATTCAAATAATAAAAATTGTATTTATATTTATATTCTCATGATCAATCAAAACAGCAATGGTCAAATTTTAAGTGTCCTATTCGAGTAATGACAACTTCACGCGACTCTGGCATATGTAAGCCAGAGTCGCGTGAATTATTTTTATTTTTATTTTATTACGTTATACTATGTTTATCTAAAATGATTCATGTTGATACGCATTCAAAACTAATAAAACACATACTCAATTGTCGTGAAGATAAAGTCAACATATTTTGATAACATGACAGTCGTGACAAACTACATAATATAAGTCATATGCAATTCGCTATGCAGACGTTCTTAAACTCTTAGATGTTCTTAAAATATTCGATTTGTACTGAAGCTCTGAAATCGGCAGTATAAATTGGCAGAAACCTGGATCCACTTATGAAGGACCTGAGTCCATTTATGAATCTCACAGCAGTTTTTTCGTGGTTAGGGACGGGGTTTCTAAGAGATCGTGACACCTTTGCGTTTCCTATAATATATTTAACCTTTATACTTCAAAATTAACATAGTTTTGGTACTGTGTCCGTATAATTTTTGAGAAAAAACGATTTCATAACATAAATTATCGTTACTAAAACATGCAGGAATACCCGTCCAGTAGTTTCAGCGTGTTGAGTATTGAAGACACTGACAAGCTTATATACAAACAGACCAGCAGAACCATTTTAAAATCGTATTTCAATATTTGTTTAATCTATTGTTTATCTATCTACTATTTTGAGTCTTGTGACTCAGTTAAACTTTTGTTATTCGTATTGTATTTAAAACATTTACCCATTAGTAAAGCAAAAAGAAAACATCTTTCCAATGAATCAATGCTACAGATATTTATTCCGTTTATCTATTTCTATACAACGTAATTCTCATAACCAGAGCCAGACCTCGGGCGTTGAGTCAATATGTTACCGGTACTATTGTCCTGCCGAAGCTCACTGGCTCTCAGTCAGATCTCGAGGCGAGTTCGAAATAATAAGCCTTGTAATTAGGATTTATGGCCCCTTTGCGATGATTAAATGGCGACCGCCATCATTAAAACCGAGTAATGTATTGCCTCGGAAACATCGGTATTAAAGATGAGATTCGTAATCACAAATAATCTAGTTTGTTATTTATTTCATATTAAAAAATGTTCAAGTCTATATAGAAGATAAATCGTTGGATTCTTTTGTTAATTTTACAGATAGAATTGTATTTGAAATTCTAATGCTCTGAGTTAAATTTTTATCAATAATAGGTAACGGTAACAGTTAATTTTGTCGTCACATATATTATTCCTTATTTATCAAAATATTTCAAAGATAAAATAAAAGATAACCGTAGCAAAATTACTTTCTGACTTTTTCCCGAGTCAGTGAATCAGGATAGGTAGGAGGGCCGGCAGTTCCTGGCCGTCAATTAGACACGCGGGAGATTTATACGACGATCTATCTTACGCTACCCCGAGTGGAAATTGTTTTTCAAAAGATACCTTTTTAAATGCACCGGATAATAAACTATAAATAAAATACAGTGCTAGACATAACTAGGATAGAAATTCTAATAACAAGTTTTAACAAGCTATGTATATAGCTTATATACCAAAATTTAAAAGATTTGTTTTTTGTACACATCAAGATTGTTGTACTACAATGTTACAATCACGTAAACTCAAAAACATTAAGCTCTAGTACTAGATTTACTTTTTATTAACACTATAAAAGTTGCTTCATTAGATGTTTTATTTTCGACGTTGTAAAACGGAGCTGTCTGCACGTATTTCATACTTCATTCGACTCGTAAAAGGTATGTCGGAATTGGTAGAATTTATTCACGAGCGCCATGCCGTCTTCCAACTAAACCCCTTTAGACAAAATGTAGTAACAACTGCTGCACTATGCGTATTATGATTATACTTAAATTATATGTTAAAAAGCTTCGAGACTGATATAACTCTATAATTCCCTTAACCCAGGCATCCTTACGTTATAATACAATACGTTCGTCTGTTATACATTTTTCTGACCAAGGTTTCAGACCAAGTAACGCTATAATACACGTCGTAAAAATATCGCGACCCAATGCATACGGACAGAATAATTAATAATAAGTTTATAATAAACTGTAAATGTATACATAAAATGATCTTTTAAATTTTCAAAATCAAAATCAATTAATCAATTGGAAGATTGCAGATTGGATTTAGGGAAGAGAGAAGAGTGCGAGTTTATCGGGTGCGAACTATTTTCAGCGTTTTATATCTTTACAAAAAATCTTTCTTATATGATGTTTATTTCTTTGAACAGGGCTTACTTATTTATTTAAGAAGAGATTTTTAATGAGACAGAAGCGTGGAAACTCGCAAAAGGAAACACATGCCGTCCTTGAATCTTTTAAACAACGTCTGTTTATACGGCACGGGTGTCTTTGAATTATAGAGGAACGACATTTCGGCGAACAAGGACCTCCAAGGTACGTCGAGCGTTCATACATATTAACCTGGGTCATCCCTGTTTCGAGGAAACGTACGGAAGCGAACGAGACGTCGGAAAATGTACTTTAATATTAAATGTCTTGGAAATAAATAAAACGTATGTCATGTAAATGCTGTCATGTATTTTTGTGTTTTTATTGCTTATGTCAAGTTAATTTGAATAGTTGTATAATAGGTAGCCTTATTTATTCTAAACGGATTTTAATGAAATGTAACTCAAACTCAAGCTATCAAACTGAACTATTGACTTCATGATAATCTATTCAGTATTTTTTGTGTAATAAAACAAATACTCTAAAAATCTTTCTGTGTCAAGAAACTTCTAAATTGTCAAAACCAATAACTTTATAAATATATCTTCACTGTGACACAGACATAGCTTCGTTACACTTTCATATTTATAGACTAAAGACCTTTCGCCTCGCTTTAGTGTCATAGAGACTTTAGTAAATTACTTAATTACGGCAACCTATTTATCTAATAACGTGACTTATTTAAGGTTAATTTATAACTGGCTGTATTTGTTTATTTGTATATTAATAGACATAGCTATATCTATGTTGTTATTTCTTTTTAGTGATTAACGATTATTATTATATTTCATCTGTTTAGTTTAATAGTTGACTAGTAGAGTATGCCTTGAGTTTTAAGTTGACCTTTTATATTTATAACTTTTTCAGTTGAATCAACTCTTATAGCACAGATATTCCCTTATATTAGGACAATAAATGATTATGTCAACTTTATACCATGAATGACCGCACTGTCTCCATGCCACCAAAGAATTAAGATTATGGGTGATTCTAGACCAGAGTTTATTTTTTATACCTTATAATACGCGCTTACGCGTCTGCTTAATTCCGCGCGTCAAAAAACCAAACGTGCGTGTAATACACCGGCTTATTCCGGCGTCCACGAGTAGCCTCCAATTCAAAACTATTTATTTGCTTATAAGCGTATATACGCAATTACACGCACATTTCGAAAAACGCCTTTATATGCCCGTAGACGTAAGTTTGAAGCCGCTGTAAGGCAGATTCGAGACGATATAATATTATAATGTCTATAAAAAATAGGATATAAAAATATAATACTAAAATAGGATATGAAAATATAATTTATAAAGTTTAATACAAAGCTTTATATTTATAGCTCAGAATTTATATTTTAAAAGCGAATTTATTTCGACATTCTTTCAAGCGGGTTTTATGTCTCGTTCATTCGCAAATCCAACGATAGCCGGCCGGTGCAAGACTTTTCTCTACAATGTCTCAACCGGAGAATGGTCCACAAAGAGATTCTTTACAGATTGTGTGCTCGCTCGGTGTAAAATTGCAAGGATTCCACATTATTGTCCGCTGCTATTATATTTGATATCTGAATTTTATAGTTTCAACAGAGTCTCGAATATTCAGCTGGAAAAGTATTATTCAGCTTAGTATTCAGCTCAGTATTATTTAGCTCAGAAAGCTGTTATCTTTATACCTTTGAGCAAAAATAAATGTTTTATTATTTTTTTACTAACATGGCGTCAGAGCTACACACAAGGATAGTTATATCTTGTGTTAGCGGGTCCAGAAACACATAAACGGATATGCCTGAGCGCTGAAGCCGGAACACATTTTCCATGTTCATGACCAAAATTTGAAAGCTAAAGAAAGGTCGTCGGTTCAATCAAAACAAATCAAATATTAACAATTTTTCTTTGAATGTTTTAGAATTTATAATAAAATATGTTTTTCCTGCAACTTTGCACGTATGTAATTAGAAATATTTCGAGTTTTTTGACAAAGCCTTGCTTTCTGCAAATTTTTAAAATTCTCTCTTTCCTCAACATAATTTCATGATAACCGAGTAACTTTTACGTTTTAAATATTTATTTATATCATTGGCATATATGAATAATAAATAGTCCAGTATTGGTTTTATAAGATACCTTAAATAATTTATACAGCTGTATATATTTACATATAATGACGATAGATAAAGAAAATCTTGTATATATTGTATATCTGTCAGAGAATCCGCTAGATTAAGATTTGCATGGTTGATGTTTGTATCTGCCATAATGTGGTTAAATAATTTATTTCTCATAAGAACTTTAAATAGTTCACTTATAATGTAAAAAAAAATAATCAAATTATCAGCCAGTGCCTCAGTCGCAAAAGGCAATGTCTCAAAATACGTCCATACCATGTCCATCCATGAGTCATCTTGATTCAATAAAAACGCACCATGACAGATACGACAGATGTATTAACATCCAGCTCTACTTTATATTAAGACTACAACCTCTTTCGTCTATATTGTGACATGATAAATAATAAATAATAATAATAAATAATAAACGCTACACACTCAACGGCCCCCATTAGGATAGTGATATCCTGTGTCGGGGGTCCGGAAACATATATAAGGACAAGGACAAATACACCCAGACCGGAAAATATGCTTGCATGGTCAATACAAACATATTATGCTCCGAGCGGGAATCGAACCCGCGACCTGTGGCGTTTAAGGCAGGTTCGCTACCGCTGCGCCACAACGTCGTCAAAAATAAATCAAACTCCCACATATATATTGTATATATACAATGTATGTTTCGTAGCTCCTGAATATTAGTAGGAACACGAACTAAAAGTTTGTTAGCAGTTGTTTCAAAGATGTCAGAAAAAGTTTTGTTGTTGAAGTGGCATGTAATTTTAGTGGACGGAATCGGGTTTGGTATTGCTGCAGAGTGCTTTTATATACTTCAAGTCATAAGAGATAGTTCTATAAAATAGAGGGCCTTACTTGTTACTTATTCCATAACATATTTTGATTGCTTAGATAATTTATCATTCTTGTAATAAAACAAAATAAACATAACTTTTATATGCCTGATTTGAATATATGGGGTATACATAATTCCACAAATCAGACTACAGAGCAAGAAAATACGCTCATATCATACGCTGCAAAATCCTAAGTCAAAGCGTAATATTTTTTTTAAATTGAGACGCTCATAGCCGGGTGCGCTCACTGATCGGTAAACAATCGGTGGGTTAAACAACTTTAGACGCGGTCGGTCACTAGATAGGTGTTCGAATAGTGGTATTTCAATAAAGCATGGAGAGGTGCTTTGCAGGGCACTTAGAAAGTTGGTCCTAACTGCTATCAATTTGATAATAGTCGAAAAGTCAAGCCTATATGGCACTCTGACACTAAATTGGCCACTAACCACTCGATAAGAAGCAGACAGTGTAAAAAAAATGAAATAATTTGTTTTCACGTTACGTCTATTTGTACACTGTCTGTTATCTATATAGAAATGGAGTATACATTTATCCACAGCTACACAATCTCTAACAATTTCTGTCTTATGACTTAAAGCAAGCACCAATCACTAGCTGTTAAGCCAATGTTACAACAGATTTGCCGCTTTCATCCTGCACATCGCATAGGAGGCTCTATGCGTTTTTGGAACGTGTGCTGGCAATCTGCAATAACTGAGCGCGTGATGCTCGAATATCTTTGGAAATTCAAAGCCTTGCTAGTCTAGCGGTTTTTAAACAAAACATAAACTACACACAGTTTTCACTGTCAAAAATTATGGTATATTTAGTATTTTGTCTCATATATTTTTTTCTTTTAAAATATTTTATTTTTCTTTATTGATTTGGGTCTGCTATTACTCTATTTTGGTATATAATAATTATTAATATTGATTGTTTTGCCAACAACTGCGAATTATATTGGATTAATTTGAAACAAAATAAATAATTTTGATAAAGTTAATACATACCTATTAAATAAACTATAAACAGTACACAACGGTTCCCCCTAAGATAACAATATCCTGTTCGAAAACACACAAAACCATCTGATTATCTGGTCTATTGAAACCTCAACAACTGTCCTTTAAGACTGGTTCGCTAGTTGCGTCACAAAGATAGTTAAATGTCATAAGTAATAGCTATATTTAATAACATTAAAATAGTTATTAAACATTAATCATAAATGGGTGGTTATCGTATAATAAAACTGTTTTAATAGTTTGGGCCATGATGTTTCTTAGGGGCACGTACATAGTTCAGAAATAGAGAATTTACTGCTTAAGTTTATTATTCGGAAGGACCCCTAGTAACTAAAGTAACATATAAAATCTACACGAAAGTGTGACCCAAAGGAATCGTTAAAGGCTACAGTACGGAATGACTTCGAAACAACGATTCGGTTTTCATACATAGAAAGATAAATACTACGTTTTATATAAGGACACATGTAGCGCTAGCACGTTTCAATTAATATTACATCTGACCTTTTTTAGATTCATAAGTTAAATTATGAATCAATTGCTTAGAATTAGGAAGATAGGTTGAGGATGTAGTCTACATAAAAATTCTGGAAAAAGTTTTTTTAATGTAAATGGAAGTAATTCTAATTGGATCGAGCTACATTAATAAGATAGTTTTGTATCAGTTAATATACGTTACTATTAAAATAGAAGTGCATTATACAGCATTAAATAATAAAACACGTAAAAAACAAAACCAATTTACTAGTTATTAAGCAAAGCAATTTTTACACATGTCGAAACCAACTTAAATTACATACTTATTTTCTTGAAAGCCCTGAACAAGAAAGTTGTAAAATAAACTAGCCACAATTCTCTGTAAGCAAGCCAATCTCGGGGACAATAATTCAGCGAGCGGGGACCTCCTTAGGAGTTTTTCTTATAACTCAAAATGAGATCATAACGTCGCTATCCTCTCGAGGCCGCAAAGAATAACAAAGAAAAGACTCAAAATTACGTAGGTCGCGTAATTTTCGGGGCGAGCAACGGAGAATGGTTCCATAGGGACCAAGACGAGGGCCTATCGCGATTATGTAGCGGTTTTATAAGGTTGTTATGTTTTATGATAGATATAATGTTTAAGCATACCTTTTAGTCTTGTTATGAGAAATATATATTCAAATGACAATTTCGTAAGGATCACATAAAAATTACTTTGCGAAAATCACAACAAAAAGAGCTTTTATGTTTTATAATGGTTTGCGTATTTAGATTTCTAGAATTGGAAATGGTTTTGTTTTTATAGACTAAATATGCGACGAAAAAGTTTTGATATGTATAATCTAAACCCTAACATTTATATACGCAATTTTTCTTAGATGGAGAGAAAAAGTTTGTATTTTTCAGTTACTATATTTATATAGAACCATGAAAATGTTGTTATCTCCCTGTTAGTCAATCAGTCGTTGCGATTCTGACATATTTTCCTTATTTTGTTAAAGAAGATTTGTATCTTCTACTTGTGTATCATTAACTAAATTATGGTATTCAGAATTCTACATCTTCTCTTATGCAAATTTAACAGGTTATTTACACAGAGAGTAACTGAAATGAAAAGAGCAATTACATACCAATAATTAACAATAATAATCTTATGTTATATGATAATATAGGGTGAGAAGAGAGGAAGAGAAAGAGATAAAGAGAGAAAGAGAGAGAGAGAGATACCATCCGAACGAGTCCTACGGTGATATAACTAATATTTTCGCCACGAATGGCCCAGCTCGATTAGGGATGGACTAACTGAAGTTTGACATGGAGTTTGAAGTAGAATATAGTATATAGAAGAAAATATCTCTAGTGAAGTAGAACTTTTAGTCTAAACTATGGCTTCCAGCTTTATCTCTCAGGACTCAGCCCTGTTCCTCCATCACTCCACCTCCTTCCCTCCTGTATTTCTTTTAAGGTGGCAAGGCAAGGTTTTATTGGTCTGATATAAGTTACGATTTAAGAAGATGGCGCTCATTTATCTTTTGTTGATCATAAAATCATTATTTATCATTTCACTTTTCTTGCAAATTTAATTGTTTATCAATGATATCTTTATATCAGGTCCTTTTGCTGGAGTAAAATGTGATATACGTATCGAATGGAACAGCATCGCATCGCAATAAAACGGATTAATAACCGGTAAAATTCAATCCAATATCATCGCTTAATCAGATAGCATTTCAAATCAATATGTTCGAGCATTCGGTATCCGTCGATAACGTGTATACAGCATACACGTATCATATATATTTGTTTTTGTCTGTACGTAATTGCTGAAAGAGATTGACTTTTGTCGATATAATTCTGTAGGTTTTTAATTTACTAGCAATCGACAGCGACTTTGTTCGCTTGGAATTTGAGTTTTGTATATTAAATATTTTTCATTTCAATAATATTAAATTTCATTTAAATAAATAAATAAATAAACGCTGCACACTCAACGGCGCCCATTAGGATAGTAATATCCTGTTTCGGGGTTCTGGAAACACATACAAAGGCATGGACAAATACAGCCGGAACGAAAAATATGCTTGCATGATCAATACAAAAATATTATGCTCCGAGCGGGAATCGAACCCGCGACCTATGACGTTTAAGGTAGGTTCACCTCGCTACAACGTCGTCAATTTAAAATAACCGTGAATAAGAACGAAATTTGTAGCGCAGTGGTTGCGATCATACAGGCATATTGTGGTGTTGTTGTGATTGTGTTTGTGTGTTTCCGGGCCTACAACATAGGATATTACTATCCTAGTTATTTATGTATGTTTATTTCACATGTCAACACAACGGTTAACAAACTATTTTTTTTTAATATATTTCGTCCTCCTATAGCCTTGCTCCGCTATTTGTTCTGTGATATTAATTTGTCGTTACCAATTAAAAGCTTAAAATAATTATTTTCATTTAATACGAGATGGGACAACTAAGATGAATTGCTTGAAACAAAGTAAATAGTGAAACTTCAGTTTTCCTGATTGGTTAAGCTAAACGAGGACGTTGTGTAGTGCTTTGCTACTGTTTATTTACAAAGTACTGGTACTTACAAGGCAATCAAGTGGAGAGCTTCTTTAAAATTGAAAAACTGTGGCGTTTGTGGTTTCCTTTAAAAACGAAGTCCAGGCACTAACATTTTATTTACGTAAGAGCTTTTGCATTATCCACTGTAATTTATCAGAGCAAACTCTTTAAGAAATTGCTTGGGCATTACCTTCTATTTAATATAAATAAATACAACGAGAGACGAGGAATAACGCTGCTTATGCTTTATGATGGCAGTTTTCCGTAATCTAGGATTAATGTACTTCTTCTTTTTGTACCAAGCGTTGTACGGGTAGAACTAAAACGTGCTTTCTTATTTAGTCTTCACTTTGTTGAGTTGTATGCAGAATCTGTTTTAAGAATATTGGCTATAATTTCTCTTTGGACAGTTTAAGTTAGTAGGTACTGTTTTTGCTGACTGCGATAGCTTACTTCAGGGACAGTCTTATATATGCTCCGTTTGTCTACGCATCGCCGAGGTTTTGCGTGCAACTTATACTCAGATATAAAAAACTTTTTAGTTTATATAATTAAATTGTAGACATTATTGTGAAAAGATTTTAAAATTATCGCTTTGGTACGCGATTGTAATAAAAAAATGTTAAAATAATAAAATAATTTTATCATCGAGGACAAAGTTTTCAAAGACACCGTTGTGGCGTTGTGGGTAGCGAGTCTGCCTTTAGTCTCAACGGTTGCGGGTTCGATTCCCGCTCGGGCAGATGTTTGTTTAAATTTCTGTCTCGGTCTGGGCGTTTGTCCGCGTGGGTCTCCCCACCGTGCCTCGGAGACCACATTAACCTGTCGGTCCCGGTTATTACCAATAAGATCTGATAATAATCGTTAACTCTTGATAAGTAAATTGCTCTTATCCAATGAGTTACTGGTTCGCCCTTAGGGTTGCGGAGGTCAGATGGCAATCGCTCCGTGTAAAAACTAATAACTTGCCATATCCGGATAAGAGTAATAAGCAGACCCTAGGTACATAAAATACTGGGAATAATGCTAGGATGAAGAAGAGGAGAAAGTTTTCAAATCGGCACAATTGTTTCTGTAAGTTAATTGATATCTTCGTTTGGACAAATTTTGAGAACTTTTGAGATAAAGAACTTAATTCCTAAATTTATAAAAATTATAACTCCTCACAATAAGGGTATCCAACTGTATTATTGTAACTTACAATCTTTGGCGTTTTAAGGCGATTGTTGTTTTTACTTATTTTAAACACTGGAATTATTTTTGTATTGTCATATATGTGAAAAAGTCAAATATTTTACAAGCGGGCGTTACGACGCATTAGCCTGCAACGCGTCGTTGACTTGTCCAATAAAAGAATTATTTACTGCCCAAAATAAACAGGTTATGCTGTATAATATTTACAGTAAAATTTGACAATATTAAAATGCGATACTTTCATTCAGTGAATTGAATTTATGATTTAAAATATCATGAAAATTAAAAATTATATAAGTGCACCCGTTCATGGATTCAATAATTAATTCAAAAAATTTAATCAAATTAAAATTAAATTGAATTTATTAAATGAAATTTTGGAAGACTGTCTGTATGCCCAATTATACTATATAATCGATTAAAAAACGTATTTGATTTTTTTTATAAAATTTCGGATGGACCTTATATCCTGTCTATGTGTATGGCGATAGTGCCTCCTTGAAGTCACGGAAGATGATTTTCTTCATCATCTTCCGTGTCTTCTTTCTACTGAATCACAGCAATTATGGACTTTAAGTGTTACAGATTTTTTATTTACTCTCTTAGCCAAGTGATTGTCAAAAAATAGCTTTCTTTTGTTTCCTATTGCTGAACATAGGCAAGTGCTGCAAAAATAAATAGTCGTTCCATATATTTTCAAAATTCTCATTTGGGTCACATATGTAAATATAGGTTGTGGTACAGTGTGTCTATATATTAAAATACTTTATCTATAGAATCGTGATAGGTAACCACTTCAATATATTTTAGAAATGAAATGTGTAACTGCATAGTATAAACTCAAAAAAACATGTTTGATATTTTAACAGACATTGTTGTTTAATGCATAACGATATCTGGAAGTGCAAATTCAATTCGCCCTATTTAAAACCATTGTTATTATTTAAAATAAATATTGATTTTCATGTTTTTTAATTTGATAACAATACATTTAAGT
Organism: Hestina assimilis; assembly: GCA_023373885.1. Classification (NCBI taxonomy): domain Eukaryota; kingdom Metazoa; phylum Arthropoda; class Insecta; order Lepidoptera; family Nymphalidae; genus Hestina; species Hestina assimilis. The sequence continues at coordinate 6,153,147 of CM041755.1, read as the reverse complement.
CGAGCTAGATACATCTGTAGGACGTAAGGTTTCACAATGCGATCATATATTACCCGAAAGTTATGGTCACATTCTGTACCGTCGAAATACTGTTCACGCAGTGATACCCCAGTGTGCGCTTAGTACATTTGTTTACGAAGTTTATGGTCTAGACCAAATTCTAGCTAATAGGCTTATACCCTATCGGGAACATTGCTAGAGGCTGTAAATGGTAAAGCAGAAGTTATGAACGTTGTACTTGACACCACATTAATTCTTATTCATAAATATTGGTTTGCGTTAAAAGCGAATGTTTGTCATATATTTAGCTGTTGCTGTGTTACAATTATAGTATTGGAAAAATAACATATGACTACTTCTCAAGCTTCAAGATTTGGAATATCAATTATGGTTTCAGCCACTATGAAAGCAAAACCGTTTAAAGGCGTCGGGATGTGACGACCCCATCGCCCGCTGTTGGGATAGCCTCTGTCACAACAGAGATTATTCCACCAGTGCAATCAGTCACACTGGTGGTAGGTCTTTTGTTGCAAGAGGCCGGCTAGGTAGGTACCACCGCAGTGTCCAATATTCTGCCGCCAAATAGTAGTGTTTAGGCACTACTGTGTCCGGAACACAAAGGCTTGAAGGGCATTGTACGCTAGTGAAATTACTGGGCGAACGAGATTTAAGAACTAATATCTCGAGGTTGGCAACGCGTGAGTGGCACCTACTAATGGTGCTGCAAGCGCTGGCTGCTGGTTTGCCAACTTCTAACATAAAAAAACAACCTGTTCAACAATAAAGGAATCATGAAAACAAAGATATCACATGTGTAACAGTAACACCTCCCATCGGGTTGATATTCTCCTCTCACGGCTTGTAAAATTAAAATTATGTCTTCTCAATAATCATTTATACAAATTATGTAACTTTGATTTTAAGACGCTTGTTGATAATACGAAAGAAATAACTTAAATAGTTATATATATAACTTAAATAGTTATATATATAACTTAAATAGTTATATATATATAACTTAATTAGTTATATCTACTTTTTAGCACTTAAATAGTCTAAACCCTTTGAATGTTTGCAATTTTTAAATACTAACCAAATAAGTTTCTATAGTGATAATGGGAATAAGTAAATATTTAAGTGCCCTGGCCTCGTGCCTTGTTATAAAAGTTAATTTCACAAACGAGGAGAGTTGTGTGGGTTATAGATGTTTAGAGGGGCCCGCAAGATGTTATAGCGTATTTATCGTATAAACCGGAGTTAGCTGGCACACTTCAAGACTTCCATGCGCTTGTAACGAGCATAGAATGCAAGCCAGCGCCAAGTTTCAACACAACACTTTAAAGGCACTTTGGCTGGTGTTATGGTCGGTTCGAAACTTACGACATAATGCGATACGATATATTGTCGTGTCGTATTTGTAAATAATAATATAGACATATCATACCTTCTTCTTTGATGCGACATTCAATGAAGTATTTCGTGAGTTTTTCTTCAAGATTATCAAAGTCTTCCTAAGGCTAATCCTCGATGCTGATAAAAAACTTTGAAATGTAAGTGTGGACAGCCAATATACTTATAAACTCAGATGATTTATTTGTTAATTTTTATTTTATCCGTACATATGTTCACTTGAAATAACAATACAATATATTTAATTTCATGACTTATTTTTTACTTCATGACGGTTGGCAAACAAGAATACGGTTTGTCCGATGGTAAGCAGTCACCGCTTTTTTTTTCGGAGTGTGTATTACTGTTGGCCCTAGTGGCCTTGACAGCGTCACCGGTGGGGCGAAGGGATTAAAGGAAAGGAACGGAGGAGGTGGGAGATTGGCTCTATTTATTACCAATTATCGCTTAAAATCATATATTGTTTTTTATACTACGAAGTCATCCTAGCCAAGCTTGTAATGCTTGTGTTGCGAATCCAATAGTGTACATAGAACGGTCATAAAGGATATGAAAGGATATGGGGCTCCGATACTCCCAATTATTAGCAAGCTGAAACAGTAAGGCTTTAATACTAGATACAATACAGTGGGATATAAACGGACACTTGACGACAAAAAGGAATAATCACAATAACTGGTCCTTCTTCGAGTTAAAAGCACTTGAAGTTAGGTCAATTTGAAAAAACTCAAAAGCTATACCTACAGTTTATATTAATTTACAGAATTTCTTAGTTTTGAATATTGAATGAAGCGCGAATGATGATAAGTAAAATGTTTAAAAACGGACTAACAATATTTTTGGACCGAAGTTACTTAACACGGCTTACGGGTAGTGCGATTTAGTAGAAATCGCCACGTAACGAAATGCCGTATGCTGTGTGTGTGCGCATGTGCGTATCAAGCATATTACAAGCAAACTAGCACACGAGTAAGTGAGTGCGGAGCCAGGTGCGCAACTCTCTATCTCTCTCTACTTTATTAATTTGATAAGTATTTAGTATAAGAACAATCTCTGATTGCGCTTTATATGTCACCATTATAATAGTTAAATTATATTTATGCAAACCCTGGTTAAAATATAATACCGGGAATAATGCTAGAAAGAAGAAGACTATAATCGTTAAATTCTTCGTCTTCTTCATCCGAGCATTATTCCCGGTATTTTATTTTACCCGGGGTCTGCTTATTACTCTTATCCGGATTTGACAGGTTACTAGTTTTTACACAGAGCGATTGCCATCTGACCTCCGCAACCCTAAGGGCGAACCAGCAACTCATTGGATAAGAGCAAATTACTTATCAAGAGTTAACGATTATCATCAGATGTTATGTGATAACAACCGGGACCGACAGCTTAACGTGCTCTCCGAGGCACGGTGGGGAGACCCACAGACAAACGCCCAGACCGAGACAGAAATTTTAACAAACATCTGCCCGAGCGGGAATCGAACCCGCAACCGTCGAGACTTAAGGCAGACACGCTACCCACAACGCCACAACGGTGTCAAATTCTTCGTCTATTTATTACATTATTAAATAGTTTTAATACATATATTTAACAAAATATATGTAAAATGTCGCTTGATACCAAGTTATCTTTATAGCATAAGCAATAAAAGCTATGTTCTAAATTATGAGTATTCAGACCACATGTATTTCGCGTAGGTCACTGTGTAAATTCACGACATCTGAAACAGGTTAAGAGTCGTTATTCAGTGGTGCACAGAGTAATTTATGCGGAGATTCCGAAAACCGAAAAGTTATTGATTTTTCTATTCACCAAACTTTTGGGCAATGTAAGCAGTGTCATTAAAATATAGATTGAACTTTTAATACTATACCATAAACACAATAAATTAGAATAGTTACAAATGTTCGAACATACACAAGAACACAGATAATAATAGTCAACAATCTGCTTCAATCAGGAATCGATTTCACGACCATCGGCGCTTGAGGCAGGTTCACTGCTATATTGGCAGTTGACAAGTTCTGCCCTGTTGGGAAAACCAGTTCCCCTAAATATGGTTATGAACTATGTGACTGACCCATTTAATTCATTCTCCAATCAAGCCATTGTAGATCATACACAGAGTTTCCAAATCTCAAAATTTAACATATAGTTATAAAATACGAATAGCGTCTCGTTTCTTATCACATCAACATCTGATAACAATTGTCAACTTTTATCGGCAATTTATATTTATCAAATGTGTTGCTTATTTGTCCTTAAATTATTATGAAGGTCAGAATGCAATCCTAAGAAATAAACCTGAAAGAATGGTGGCGAAGGCTAGGCAGAATAGAAAGAGCGTCACATTCTGACTCCTTGAGTATTATTCTTAAATAGTTATACGAAAAGGCATGTTATAATTAAAATCAATAATTTACATTTTTATCTCTAGCTGTATAATGAATTTGTTTACTTATGATTTTTTGCCTCTAAATGTCTAAAAGATCTAATAAAAACGAATAAATTTACAAGTTTCTTCGGCAAGATATTATCCTGTGCCAGCTCTAAATACATTCAGCTATTTGTAGTTCTTTTACTAAGATATACATTAAATTCTATAGTGCACACACTGAAGTCAAATTCAAAAGCAAAAAAAATATCTAAGATACGCTCTATCTCAATTTTAAATATCATCAAATATCTTCAGCTAGCATGAAAAGGTTATAATTTAATAAATTACCCAACCTTTTTTCTGTAGTCACCCGACTGCGAATGGTGTAATTATGCAGGCCCCATAAGCACGCAGGGTGTTTTCAAGCGTGCGTCTTATAATTTTTCGATACAAATAATGTATATAGAGCCCTTGGAACAGGTTACGTGTAAAGCTGGTTTCAATATATGAATTATTGTTAACTAGTATCGATACCTGCAAAATCGATAACCTTAGAATTGGCTCCAGGAAGAAATGAATCATTAGTAAGCAAATAATGTTCCATAAGACGCATGTATACTGAATTTGAATACGCCCTGTAGCATATTTTGATAATTTCACAGGAATCAAAAATTTTTCTGGAATAAAAAGTACTCAAAGTATTTGTAAAGACAATAAGAAGTCTGTCATTTTTTAAATGTTTTAATGATAAAGAAATACCTGTTTTCCTTAAATCCCACCCCTGAAGGTGTACATCGTTTCAATCTTTATATGAAAAATAAGGGTTATGTTACTCCAAATTTAACGTGAGTGAAGCCGTGGACAGAAGCTAGTCTAGTATATATTCAAAAGCAAAGCATCGCTTTAAATGTCAGCCACAGTACACTTGCATACGTCATTCACATGTCGCATTGGGTAGATGCGGTTGTGACTTAAATTCACGAGTTGCCTGAAACGGGTCAAGGGTTTTCAGCTACCGGCTTAATATGTACACTGATTTTGGCAACACTGCTTAACCGAAAACATCATGCAAGTAGTCAAATATATCTAGGCCTGTGTGTGTTTCAAACTACGAGTTCTATACTGTTTCAGCTTTTGCTTTAACTTTTCAATATTGGGATTTCATAACTGGGAGTTATTAATGAGAAATTTATTTATTCGAAGAACTTATAGATTAGAATTTATGTTTATATATAATATAACCACATTTGACATTGTTGTATGAAACAGTATTGTAGCCTATCAGACATCCTAGAAGGCAAGTAGACTATATAAATTAGTGATAGATGACATAAGAATAAGAAATGAGTAAAATAGTTTATAAATGTATCCATTGTTATTTTGTATTTATAAGGGTGACTAAAACCTATAGCAATAAAGATAAAAAAGTATTTTTGATATCGATTCAATTAAAAACTTTTTATTACTTTCTTATTAAAGTATTTATTGTTGTTTTCATATGAAATGTAGGATTTTGGTGTGATAAATTGACGTTTTATATTTTGTGAACTAAGCATCTAAACCGTGTTTTCACGTTATTTTTTTTATCAAAAATATTTCTCCAATAACCAAAGGAATTCCAATACGATAAAATAGACACCGAATTGGAAATGCATTCCGTAGGGGAGAGGTCAATATACGATAGGGGACAGACACAGAGTAGATAAGCAAATATAAAAATATTTAATATTAATATTTAATATTATTATGTTATCATAATTTTAGTTCAATAAATTTTACAAACAAGATAACGAATAAATTGCTTAAGGTTTATGAGTGGCATTGCAACAATAGATCTTTCCTATTTTATGTCTACCCTTATATCACGGTTATTATCTCTGAAACTCTTGGCCATAAATTGATAGAATTTTGATAGTAGATGAAGCGAATTAACAATTCTTTACAAAATGGGGAACATTTAATAAAGAAATAAGTGCAGAGTAGTGCCTCTAATTTAATAGGTATTTGAAATTCCATCCATGATGTTTTAAAACTAATTTTAAAAATATCATATATCAAATATCGTTGAAATAGTGTTATATTAGTAACTTAGGTAACACTTCTGCATATATGTATAACTCAGTTTTTTCAATTTTGTGCGTTGACATGGTATTGCTTATTTGCTTCCATTTGTATATTGGTACTCAGATAATTTCAATCAAATGAAATGCGCCTTAATTTTTATTAGATTTTTAAGCTGAGGAATAAAGTTAGTAAATAAAATAAAATTATTTTTCTTTTTATTTATAATTAAAATTGTTTCTTTTTTGATATCCTGACACACAAAATTAAAAATAATTGTAATGCATCTAATAACCACATTTTTATATTTTTCAATATAAAATTATAAAAAAACTGCTTTAAACGTTTATGCTGTGTAGTAAACCTCTATAAGATTATTGCTCTGTGGTATAAAGTTTCCGCGCCCTTACAACTGTCAACGTAGTTATTCACCCTACGTCAACTAGGGTTAAGAAGTTATCACCATTTCCATGGAAAAAGTAATAAACAAGTTTGCATTTACAGTTGGATTTGGGGGATAAAGTTTTCCTCTCAGTTGATGTCAGTTTCACTGTTAAAGAAGTTAGATAGATCAATCTTTTTTCAACAGAATGTTTGATAATGGAATGTTGAATGAATGTAAAACATAGCAAAAAAGGTCTTATGCATCGATTAGAATAGATACTGTCGACTGAAGTAATTTCTTTTACTTGTAACTTAGCAAATACTACAGCGCCGTCTCTAAGAATTACGATGTACATTAAAAACGAAACATTAGTCTTATGCTGTATTATGTATGTATTAATCTCCCAAAGGATCTAGTCATATGGCGTTAGTTATTAAACAATTTAATGTTGGGATAACCACTGTCACAGCAGAGATTATTCCAACCGTGCAATCAGTCACACTGGTGGTAGGTCTTTTGTTGCAAGAGGCCGGCTAGGTAGGTACCACCACAGTGTCCAATATTCTGCCGTCAAATAGTAGTGCTTAGGCACTGCTGTGTTCCGGTTTGAAGGGCATTGTACGCTAGTGGAATTACTGGGCGAACGAGATTTAAGAACTAATATCTCGAGGTTGGCAACGCGTGAGTGGCACCTACTAATGGTGCTGCAAGCGCTCATAGGCTACGGCATCCACTTACCATCAGGTGGGCCGTATGCTTGTTTGCCAACTTCTAACATAAAAAAAAAAATAATAATAAATTTAACATTTGTCGATCCTTATTTCTTCGCTAATATTATAAATTCGAAAGTAACTCTGTCTGTCTGTCGCGCTTTCACGCCTAAACTATTCAACCGATTTAAATGAAATTTTGGTACATAGCCTAGAGAACTGTTATGTTTCATTAATGAGTGAAAGTACTAGAGGCCTTAACTCCCAACCCTACTCCCTTGTTCCTACTCCTCTTCCTGTCTCTGTCTTGGGTGATCAATACGCGTGTCAATATACTGATATCTTGAACGTTACTACCGTAGCCACATATCATGAGTCAAGTATAGAGATAATTTGTAACCTTTGAGAAAGACATAGACGACGTTATGGCGCAGTGGTAGCGAATCTGCTTCAAGTGCCACAGGTCGGGCGTTTAATTCCCGCTCGGAGAAAATGTTTGTATTGACCATACAGGCATGTTTTCCGATCTGGGTGTGTTTGTCCTTGTCCTTGTGTATGTTTCCCTTGTGTTGAGGACCCCTATATCCTGTGATATAACTATCCTAATCCTATCCGTTGAGTGAAACCATATTCATTCCCACTAATTACAATAAACCGCTGTCCACGTGGTCGAAATTTTATTTCATAGAAATTGTCAGAAAAATAAATTATATAGGTCGCACTTAAAACCCGATTTCACTCGTAAATGAAGTTAAAAGCTTAACAAAAAAACATTATTGTGAACTTATGAAAATTGTCGTGACGCGTATACAGATTACGAACTGTGTTCAGCAATCGTGGGTACAGACAGCAGAAGAATTATAATAATAAGTTATTTAGAAATAAAATTTCAAAAGAAAATTTATAGAGTTATATATAACTCTATAAATTTGACGTTTCAAAATTATTGTGTGCTTGATATTACAAATATAAGACTAATAAAGACCGATAAAAAAATCTCATATAAATCAAAAAGTAATAAAATATTTAGGTATAGCTTTTATAATTATAAGAAGTAAAATTTGCTTGGTATAGAATCATTTGATGCTAAATGTTAAAAAAATCATAAAATTTAGGCAGTATTTTCCAATTAGCCTATGGAATAAATATTATCTTCGCGTAGTCTATATCCTTGATTAATTAATAATTATATTATAAATAATCTTTTCAATTCAATTCTTTATTTGTTAAATATTTGCACATAATATTTCTACACAAATTTATGTAACATATAATATATTTTTATACAAATTTATGTAACAAAGTATAGGCTTTATTATTTAAAACTGTATAAAAAGTTTAAGATAATGGAACGAATAAATAGTATACAAATTCAAAACTACTAGCTACTTCATTAATAACTCCTTGAAATAGTAATCATTGGACATAACAAAATCGCGTTTTCTCTCAATCCAAAGGTACCTTTTAATACGTAAGGTAGTTTTATTGAGTTTGAGTTATGCTATCATTTTTATAATACATATATTCAATAATGTTTTACAGTATCCTATGATGTTGTATAAATAATTGACTAATTTTTACCCATCATTTTATCCGGATAAATTTGGATTATTGTTGTATTATTTTTTTATTGGTCTTTCTCTATACGAGCACCAAGCTAATATACAAGTTTTTAAGATTAATCGTATGCTTATAACAAACTAGTCCAAATCCTTATAGCAGTTATTAAGTAAGCAACCAATCAAAATTCCAAAAAAAATCTGTATTATTATATAAATACCATCAATGAAAAGACACATTTTTCCTAAAGCTTTATAATAGTGTAGGGATACTGATTCTTAGCTAATTTTGTTTCTGAAGGATATTCTTGATATTGAGAACACTCTTTATTATGGAATGTATTTGCCACCGTCGTAGGTATTCATACAAATTTCATTATCAACCTCAACAAATAGAATTATTTACAATAAAAATTACAATTATCTTAACCACACATTTGCTTACATTATACCAATTTAAATAATTCTACCAATGAAAACATTGAGAATACAAATTGCTGATATACCAACACATATATATATCTGCTATTCAACCAATCATAATTATAGACGAAAATTGTCTGAGTGTTAAAGTTTCGAGAAAGGAATAGGTGCGTGACATATACACTGTCCCTCTCGCACACTATAAATATAATTTCACTGCTTAGTTATAATTAAATTTATAAATATAATTTCGCTTTAATTACAGCGCGTCTTCTGTAATCGACGGTCATGTGCATGCTATTTATTATGCAGATCGTACAATAGTATTGATATAATTTTGACAATCAGCTTATAAACTTTTATGCTATCGGTACCAGCTAGAAGCTGCAGCGTATTGCGGTAAAACTATAGAACTACAGTATGCTGTGGCTCGGCATTGTACCCACGTTGAATTACATTTGCAACTTGTAATTTGCTTTTATTGTACTAGTTTTGTATGATATTACTTTTTGAAGCTTAAAATAAATTTATCATCTGTTAAGACGACAGAATTACTTGCTCATATTCAGTATATTTATTTTCTGGCATTGCCACTTAATAGAAAGGCCCGGATGATGTTTTTATGTATGTCACGCGAAAGGTGTGCTTTCGATATTAATTTACGTCAAAAACAGTATCCTTCTTGGGTAAATTAAATTTCTCACAAAGTAACGTCTAGAGTTGTATTTAGACGTTACTTTAGATGGATAAAGTAAGTCTTTAGCAGTAACTTTATAATAATATCAGCCAATTTTACAGTCAATTCTGTAAAGAGACAGTTGTAAAACATTTTGCATTCATATACAAATTACGCATAATTACAGCGCCAGTAGGGTCCATCGGGTGGTGCGTCTCCCGGGCTGTTAATTGTAGAACAGAGGCTATTGCCGCTCCATAAATCTCCGTCGACTTAACGTCGGCACTGTGAAATATTAACCGCGCGCCGGTTTTGACGCCCGGCCTAGACAGCGAATAAATAATAAAATGCTGGAAGAACTTGAAATAAAACTTACTTGCAAAGCAAACGAATTTAAAATTGTATTTAGCGTTATAATAATATTAAAGAAAACAAACATGTCTTCGTAAAATAAGTTTTTTTGTACGCCGATGGTGGCAACTACAACCCGTTTCATGATAAAGCACTCAACATAGATGTCCCAACACTTGATTTGGGGCCCAAATCATTGATCGACTGATCAAATAGCACTTCACTTCGATTTTCTGTATGAAGGTTAGCCTTCTCGATGGTCAAAAATACACTGTGCGGATTGCTTGTGGTACTGCTTTTGTTGACTTGTTGTGACAATTCTTTTTTAAGCCATAGAGCCATAGATTAGAGCTCACCAACATCGGATATTTCTTTAGATTTGACCCAAAAACGGCTCTGGCAAAAAACTAGACTATATTATTAACCAAATATATACAAAAACTTTTCCACGTGTCATATTTTCGTACTAAATAAAAATAATTTAAACTGGGCCATTAGTTTTCGAGTTACATACGTACAAACGAATAAGAGGAAAGCAGAGTCACATAAAGATTGTAAGCAGATTCCAAGAAAGGATTATTATATTAACACTATATCTCTATAAAATATAGGTAACATACTAATCAATAAAATTTGTATAAAAACTTTATCTTATTAAACATGTTAAACTACGATTAATCGACTTACCATTAACCTCGTTATAAACCAATTCAATAATGACTTTAATCATTTCCAGCGATCTACTATGTTCTGTGAAGTAAAATGTATCTACTATGCATACTGTCGCGTAGGAAGGGCGTGCTCGCATCAATCAAGGAATTAGTTCCCTAATCTCATTTGTCCTATTACTGCCCAGCCCCTGGCGTTAAGCCGTGAGCATGAACCATCGCAATAGTACACTTTATTGGGAAACATAAATAAATGTAATAATTACACAATTTATCATCACATTTTTATAAAATAGTTTATGTAACCTATCTATTGAATATATATCTCTGTATTCGTACAAAATATTTGTTCCTCACAATATCTAGTACAGCACAGTGTCCATGGTCGCCAAAATAGTCGTTTATCATCGATAGTACCCGTACACGCTCTTACTGTTCAAAATTAATCTATCTACGTTACATGCTAAGAGCAATATTGAAATTAATAATGCGTAATTATTGATTACCTTATTAATAGTGTCCAAACTAGCATTATTAAGAACCGTTATTAGTATCTGCACGTTTCGATTTTTGTTTATGAAATCAGGCTTTGAAAAGCCTGTATATTTTATGCGACCAAGTTGGCAAGCAAGCGTGCGACCAACCTGATGGTAAGCGGTTCTCGAAGCCTATGAGCGCTTGCAGCTTGCAGTCTTTAAGTCTTCTTTGCCCAGTAATTTCACGAGCTATAGTGTTCTTTAACCCGAAAAACAGTCATGCAAAATACACCACTGCTTTGCGGTATCTGGTCTGTGGTAGCCTCAATGATGCTTTGGTTTTATTTAACAGAATTTACGGAGTGCTTGTGTATTAATAATGTAATTTTAAATAAAAAACTTTACTTTATAATAATAATCGTGAAAATTTGGATGTTTGTTGCTATCTGCATCACGCATAAACGACTCAACAGATTTGAATTTGGCACAAAGATATATATTATCATGATATTACATCAAAAAACTAACAACATTTCTTATCTATTTGAAATTGATAATAATATTATATTCATTAGAATGATATAAGAATCCGACGAGATGACGTCATTCGATGGATATTCAAGGTTAAGCTTTTATTTTGCCCGCCTCTGGTTTGTCGTTTGCAAAAAATTGATGAGTTCACGAGTGATGTATGGCATCGGCTAGGAAAGGATTCACGTTCTATGTTACATCATGTCCGGTAAGTGATTGATGAACGTTGACATGACCTGAATTAACTAACACAATGTTTGTACTGCGATTGTATGTAATCGGTTGTTGTACGGGTATCCAAGTCATCTATCAAATCTAACTAATATTATAAAGGTTTTGTTTTTAATGTCTATTATAATATGTGGCTTGTAAACAGAGAATGTGGCTGGATTCCATATGCACATTTTATTATGACTATTATAATTATTATGACGTTTATATTTTCAGTAGACGATCTTGTGGTGCAGCGGTAGCGAAACTGCCTTAAGCGCCACAGGTCGCGGGTTCGATTCCTGCTCGGAGTAAATACTATACAGGCATGTTTTCCGATCTGAGTTTGTTTGTCCTTGTCATTGTGAATGTTTCCGGACCACCGACACAGGATATAACTATCCTAGTGGGGGCCGTTGAGTGTGTAGCGTTTATTTATTTAAGTATAAATATTTATATATAATCATTATTTGACTTAATTTTTGTAGCGTACAAGCTACATTTTTAACGGCCATAATTTACAATAAATACAATAAACGCTACACACTCAACGGCCCCCATTAAAATAGCTATATCCTGTGTCGGGGGTCCGGAATTTGGACACTATCATTCGAAAAAGAGCGGACACCGAAACTGCGACCATCGGCGCTTGGAATAGGCACGCTAACCCTGGGCTATAACAGTCGTCTTTATTATTTTTGTAGAATGGTAGTCATTATTGTATTAGGTGTTAGTTTTTATTTCTTGGTATTTTTAGGTCGGGTTGGCTGACGTGGCACCCCCACAGGTGACGCTGTCAACACTAGGGTCACAAAGCCACTAGGGTCAACAGCAACAAAAACTCTAAAATAAATGTAAAACGTCAATGCGTAAAACGACAAGACTTTTCAAGAATTTAAATTTTTTTATGTTAGAAGTTGGCAAACAAGCATACGGCCCACCTGATGGTAAGTGGTTGCCGTAGCCTATGAGCTTTTGCAGCACCATTAGTAGGTGCCACTCACGCGTTGCCAACCTCGAGATATTAGTTCTTAAATCTCGTCCGCCCAGTAATTTCACTAGCGTACAATGCCCTTCAAACAGGAACACAGTAGTGCCTAAGCATTACTATTTGGCGGCAGAATATTTGACACTGCGATGGTACCTACCGGCCTCTTGCAACAAAAGACCTACCACCAGTGTGACTGATTGCACTGGTGGAATAATCTCTGCTGTGACAGAGGTTATCCCAACAGCGACCGATGGGGTCGTTACATCCCGACGCCGGAAAATATTATTATCTTAATATACATACGATAATATATAACTTAGGTTTAAGTAAATACAAAAAAGAACACAAATTTTTTATTAAAGTACTGTTATTTATTGGTATAAATCATATCGCTTTTAAAATATATCTTGGAAATTAAATACGCGCCCTATATGATATAATACGAGGGGAACATTCGAATTTTATGCGATTCTCGGTTTACGGGCACAGTTAGCTTTACAACTGGCATAAATTGCTAAGTTTATTCATCGTCTCTCCATGAGCATGAAACAATAAACTTCGGAGCCTTTCTACGCCATAAATATCGCATTACTATAAGTGGAGTCACTAAAAAATTAACAATATTACCTCATAATGTGTTGATTGCACGGGAGTTGAGTTAAATTGCTAATTATATTTCAAAGAAGTGAAAATAATTGGTGTTTAAAAAAGTTACTGATTTAATATATGGGATGCAGTGATTACGGGTAATTAGCTTTTATACTTTAAGGAGTTTTATTCTATGTCTTCGGAGTCATTGATCATGATGGCTAATTTATACAGGATCAACCCAGAGGTGGAACTTCTTTTATAAAAAAAATATCAAAATTGTTTTACAGAAGTTAAAGTTATTACGAACACAAATACTTGAAATTAGAGAAATTATCACCTTCTTCCGTTTTGAAGTAGGTTAAGAAAATGAAGATTAAGGTAGCAATTATTTCTTAACTGCGTCTGTTATTTAAGACGTCTTTCGAAATATTATAAACTCAAGTATCTCTGTTTATAATAAGTGTGGCTCAGTCCAAAAACCTTTTATATGTATTAATGATCTGAACACATTAAATGTACAAAAACTTATATCTTTCCGTTATGTTTCTGAATATTTTATTTAGCTGTATGTTTTGATAGTACGTACGTTTAGTACGTAGTAGAAGATTATAGAATATTTTATAAAGGATGATCAATGTCCATAAAGTCATTTAGTTATTGCATGTCTAGATAATGAAACTAAACTAAGTTTAGCTTTATGATTATTTTAAATTAATTTAATGTAATATAGTTTCAATTAACGATAATTTTCAATGTAATACTAAGCAAGAACACATTGGTTTTAAAGTTTTTATACTCTATTAAAATTTTATTGTATTTATGTGAATTGTAATTCTCTTTTGCTAGGTAATATTATATTAATACCATGTCAACCCACACGAATGTCATATAGAGAAAAACGCGTTTGAAAATTTTGAACAACTTGCTTTATATGATTTTTTTTATGTCTTGGTCAATTTTTGGCAATTTGATGAACAAGATGTATGTGAGTTATTTTACTTATTTTCACATAAAATAAGCATAGAAACTGCATATTTCGTATATAATACAACCCAAAACTTTTAAAATAATATATAAATTGCATGATTAAAAAATGGTTTTTTAGAAGTTTTAAAGCTTAAAACCCTACAAATATTAAATAAAAATGTTCTTCAGCCATTTACCAACACTTCTGCATATATAGCTCAGTTTTTTCAATTTTGTGGGTTGACATGGTATTGCTTATTTGCGTCCATTTATACAGCATATATTAACGGTTTTAGGGAACCGATATTCGCTGGTAAACGTCAACGGTTAGAAGAGAAGAACCGAAGATCAGGGTTAGTAGGGTTCTACAACGAGTAGTAAGCTGGGCTGATTAGACAGTAATTTATTATCATACAAATTACTTATTTATTGACTATGGATTTTGAAGAAAGTAGGCAGGCAGCAGAAAGACGAGAAAAAAGCACGAAAACTAAGAATAATATTTCATAGTTTTATTGCGTGTTCATTCTTCTAGAATGTTCTACTTTTACACTTAAGTCTATGCACAAGACATTGTACTTCGGAACTAAGCTATTGACCATGCCGATACTCAATAATTTGAACTGAAACTTATCAAAGCGTTATGTTTAAATAGGTACGCGGAAGGAAATTTTGGAACAATACAGGGAAACTTCGAAACTTCATTAAGAACTCAGGGTTTGCTTGCATCGATTAAAGTTGAGCTCTCCCGAAATACTTAAGTACTTACTAATACATCTTACATCGCTCGAAAATTATAACTTTCCTTGGAAAGTGTTATGTTATTTTAATACGGAAAAATATTTATAAATGATACCATTGACGATTGAGGCTGGTAGTGAGCCTTCTTTGAGCGACGGTCGCGGGTTCAGTTTTCGCTTGGAGCAGATATTGGTTATAAATATGTGTTTCGGTCTGGGCGTTTATCATTGTGTCTCTCCACCATGCCTCGGAGATCTGTCAGTCTCGTATGTCATCTGAAGATCTGATAATAATCGTCAACTCTTGATAGGTATTTTGCTATTATCCAATGAGTTATTGGGGTTGCGGGGAACAATAAACAAGCTATCAAACAAAAACATCAAACCTATTGCTCTTTAAGCGCAATCAAACTCAGAAAATCAAGACTGCAGTAAAATATATTTATTACTTACTCATTTTCAGTTACTCTGTGTTCATAGTGGTAAAAGTTCTACCATCCTTTTCGGCGAGGGTCAAGTTATACTTTTAAAAGCGACGGGCTAAATTAATCTTGCCGAGCTTAGTAACTTTAATCTCACTTTATCAGACTTATGTTACTTGCAACACGCTTCTTAGGTTTTAGTTGAAAGTTCTTGAGTAAAGTTATGCTCATATAATGTATAATATAGCCTTAGATTACATAAAAACTGTATAAAATAATCAATTGTTTATGTAGCAATAACTAGTTCACGCTATAAACTATATCATATATTAGAAGACTATGCTAGAAGACATTGTCTTTCTCGCAACAACCTCTTTGTGGGACCAACTTCCACCGGCGGTTTTTCCGAACCTATAAGACCTGGGAACCTTCAAAAGAAGAGCCTATTCTTTCCATAAAGGTCGGCAACGCACATGTATGCCCTCTGATGTTGCAGATGTTCAAGGGCGGCGGTGATCGCTTAGCATAAGGTGAGCCTCCTGTTCGTTTGCCAGCTCTTTTTACATAAAAAAAATACATAAACCCAAACTCATATATCTATTACATGTTACATCATGGAAAAAAGTTTGGAAAAATTCTGGAACCGATTTTAATTTTTTCATAAGTTTTTCATTTTTGTGTGGACTGCCCTTTTTTTATGTTAGAAGTTGGCAAACAAGCATACGGCCCACCTGATGGTAAGTGGTTGCCGCAGCCTATGAGCACTTGCAGCACCATTAGTAGGGGCCACTCACGCGTTGCCAACCTCGAGATATTAGTTCTTAAATCTCGTCCGCCCAGTAATTTCACTAGCGTACAGTGCCCTTCAAACCGGAACACGGTAATGCCTAAGCACTACTATTTGGCGGCCGAATAATTGACACTGCGGTGGTACCTACCTAGCCGGCCTCTTGCAACAAAAAGACCTACCACCAGTGTGACACCAGTGTGCCTTAAGTACAGGTACAGGTCACCGAAAAAATATACTGTTCCGTTGTACATATTTATTTGCTTAGATAGAGGCTAAAATAAAGGACTGTACGTTATCTACAATTCTACATATATACTTAAATATTTTATTTTTGCTTACTTATGTTTTTAACCAACCAACAAAAAGAAGATTTCAGTTTGTTTGAAATTGAATATTGTTTTTGTTACGCGATCGCATTCGACGTTTATGAAACGAATTGAATGATTATTTTTTTGCGGGTTGCTTTGCTAACCGGTGGTGTCGTATAATTTTTTGATAATCGATGATAAACAGAACAACTAAAAACGGCCCAATTAATAATATAGGAGCTAATTACTCGCTGTTGCTTTTACATTCATTTTTGATTCTGAGTTGATCTGATAATTTTTCATGATTTTTTTAATTTTAAAAAGTTTTAGAATCTATCAGTAAATTACCAAATTTATAAAAAA
Source organism: Hestina assimilis (assembly GCA_023373885.1). Classification (NCBI taxonomy): domain Eukaryota; kingdom Metazoa; phylum Arthropoda; class Insecta; order Lepidoptera; family Nymphalidae; genus Hestina; species Hestina assimilis. The sequence continues at coordinate 6,136,130 of CM041755.1, read as the reverse complement.
ATGCAGATGAAAATGTCAGAATAAAAGCGGTTTCAAACAAGGTTTCCAACAATACGTAAAAGCGGAGATCGATCCCGACATCCCGTTTTAATGAATACTGGGAGATTCTTTTCGCATAGTTCTAATAAAGAGGAGCGTCGAAACTTGAAATTAAGATTCTTCGAGTTCCGCGCGGGGAATAAGATTAATGAAGGGTGGCACCTGGGGGTCGCCCCACTAACGATGCGACGGGTCAGGGGGACATAACTGTTAAAAATAATAAGCGGAAAATTTTATCCTACTCCCATCCAGGGCATTCGATATGTAAAGATTTTTTCCTCGCTATAAATACTACGAAATTATAACTTGGAAGAAGTTTTTTGGCAATCGTTATAATGGTAAATGCAGTTTTGGCAGCCGATGAAAACGTGGAAGTAATAATCGAAAAATGCGATGTCGTTGCGTATGTGAGAGATATTGTTTGCTAAATATCGCTTTTCAGCGGTATTCAGTGCTTGTAACAAGAAAGAGGATTAGTTTCTTGGGTTATAAAAATGGGTTAAGTATTTTTTGCTTTGTAAATATTTCGATTTTATTTTTATAAACTTCGATAGTGGAATGCGTGTAGATGCAAGCGTATAGTCTTCTTGATGGTACATGCTTGATGGATTGTTTATTTATACCTTTACTTACTACATTAGTTGCAACTGTGGCACATGCCTGTCGCAGACCCAAATAATTTTGTTTCACTAAATTCTTAATCGATTGGCGTGATAAGTGTAAAATAATACAATAAAGACAAAGTCAGTATTCAGGAAATCAAATATCTACTTATTAAGCGATATAATATATAAATAACTAAACACTTTTCTACATATTGAAAAAATACAACTATATTTTGCTGGTACTCATAATTCGCCAATCATAAATTGAACAGATTCACATGGTTTTGATCTTTTATACAGATGTTATGTCTGCATTTTAGAATTTATTTTGATACACTATATGGACGGCAATAAGCAATACCATATCAACCCACACGAATGTCATTTCGAGAAAATTGCGTTTGAAAATGTTGAACAACTTGCTTTATATGATTTTTTTAATGTATTGGTCAAGTTTTTGCCAATTTCAGATTTATGTAAGTTATTTTACTTATTTTCACAAAAATAAGTATACAAACTGCATATTTCGTATATAATATAACCCAAAACGTTTACCATAATACATACATTGCATGATAAAAATGGCTTTTTAGAAGTTTTAAAGCTTAAAACCCCACAAATATTAAAGAAAAATGTTCTTCAGCCATTTACCAACACTTCTGCATATATAACTCAGTTTTTTCAATTTTGTGGGTTGACATGGCATTGCTTATTTGCGTCCATATATGAATATGATATTATACAAAAACCTGATTATTATTAAATAATGCTTATATAATGCGTGATAATCTTTTAGTTGAGAATAAATATATGTCATATTGTCATTTTATTAACTGAAAGAAAACTGTAAGCGTATAGTAGTACGTAGAGCATAAAGATCCACATAAAATCCATGGTGATACGGTGACATGTTCACTATCCAGTCACTATTCTGATGCATTAGAGCGTTAATAAGACTATGTGTAAGTGTAACTCACAATGAGAATAATAAAAGCGCATAATAGTGAATGAAAATAGCTCGTCAACTGTTAGTGAATATCACAATGCGGTGCAACAACAATAGGCCAGGACCTACATTTCATATAGACTAAATGAAACAAAAACCGCTTTGGAAAATGAGACAAAAATGTTTGTAAATTGAAAGCGAATGGAGGCTTTAATAACGATGGAGTGTGAGTTATGTTCCTTCCTGGTGTTGCTGCCAGTAATTTAGGCTGCGTGTATCGTGCAATATAGAATGGTGCGGAGTAAGGTATAAATTGAGGAGAATGTTTGGTAGCATGTTGGCGAACTATAAATATTTTAAAGAATTTCAATCTAACGTTGGAATACGTTCTATACATTTCGGATTCAATTTCACTTGGATACGATGTAGTATAATTGTATCCGATTCTGCAATACATGTCTCAGAAAATAGCTTTCTTCCTATATTATGTTGTAATGCTTACTCTACAGTATTCTTCTCTTGTGAGATAAAATAATCAGCAGAAAAATTATAACTTTTCTGTATGTTTGTAATCAGTTTATTTAGTTGGAAAAAAGGATTGTTACTAAGGGACTAAGATGTTGGAAATTCTTGATTATGCAGGCAAAGTTGTAGGCATAAGTTAATAAATATAGAAGTTGGATTAGTGAATCAATTAAATGTGTTTTTATCCATGTAAGCCAGTTACTCGTCAATATTTTACACATTTAATTTAAAGTTCTTTAATTTTTAATTTTTGCTCTGCAATATAAATGTGCATAACAATATCGGGAGCCGACAGTATAATGACGGTAGGCCGTAATGTAGATTTTATCCAGTCCTGTACACGTTAGTGCTAAAGCCGCTACAAAGGATTTTTATTACTTTTTGCATGTCAACCGTGAAGTTTATAGTTGCAATTATTGTTGAAACAGTGCAGACGATTTATGGCAGCAATCGTGAAGTTAGGGTAGTGTTACATCGTTCTGGTTGATCGATCATGGTTGACCTGTATTAAACGAGAATCGAAATAGAGTAGAGAGATATAGCCTCTATTGTTCGGTGTTTTGGTATAAATTTTGCGTGATATATTTCGATACAATGTTGTTTTTGTAATTTTCAGTCTAGATTTAAGAGTGCGCTTTATGTCCAAACTTTGTAATGAATTATTTGCTTAATTTGGAGTTTGAACATTGCTTAACAGTGTCAGTATTTCACAAGATATATAAAACTCCGTAAATTAAGATATGACTATCAGATGATATGTGATAGTAGCCTAGACTGATCGTCATTTTATCAAAGCACAATGGAAGTCACAAGAAGAATGCTACTAAAACAGGTGCCAATACACCATCGGCGTTAGAGACAGTTGTAGCTAAGCGTACGTTTAACTGTAATGTAGTTTAACTTTTATAATAATAACCGACCATCAGTTTTTTTATGTGAGAGGGAGCAAAGAGACAGTTAAGCGATCACCGCCGCCCATGAATATCTGCAACATCAGAAGGCATGCAGGCGCGTTGCCGACCTTTAAGGAAAGAATACGCTCTGCTCTTGAAGGTTCCCAAGTCGTATCGGTTCGGAAAGACCGCCGACGGAAGTTGTATCCACAGAGATCACTATCCATTTTTTATATGATTATATGAGTTGAGATTAAATCTCCAAACTAAAATTAAATGTACGGTAAAAATAATCCGCATTGGTGAAAACCCTTTAAAAAAATACAACTAGTTTCTTGAAGTCACTAAAAATAGCATCAACTTCAATTCTGTTACAAAGTTTCAGACAAACAAGAAAATATTATCTTATTGTTACAATATTGTTTTTCGTTATTGTAAAGTTTATTAAACATAAAAATATCTATTTCTTTATTCTGATTTCTTCATTCTATAAAACTATTTGATAGAGAATTCGAGCGTGTTTGTTATTTACATTCCGAAACACTTTAAAGTGGAAAATACGTACATATGAGTGCAAAACTCCGTATAGCATTCTCTTCAAGAGGTACTAAACAGTAGCTTCTAACAAGAAATGTTCAAAAAGCTGCTCCAAACATCTCATTTCGGGAGAAATACAAGACAATGCTTTTAAGCGATTCGTCTATTGTAGGAGGGACCAGTGCTCATATTTTACATTATACGAGTACGTACAACATGCGGGGATTTTTACAAACTTTCGTTTCGGCGAAATTTCATAAATATGCACCCTTTTGTATGAGACTTGTTAGTATTTTGTCTGGTTTTGAGATCTGTCACGTACTTATTGGATTCTCTGTTTTCTTTGAACGTTATTACTACATACAAGACAAAAAGTATTCGTATCAAATAATTCCACACATTGTATTTTTCTTATATAAAAGGAAATTGGCTTGGTTTATATCTGTACTATGATTTTTGTCCACAGCTTTGTTAAGAAAAAAAAAATGTGTGTGTGTACTAGTGTACACAAGTAAGAAGTGAAACTTCTTTATGACCTTATTTTTCGAAAAATGATCTACTATATGCAGCTTTAAAGAAATTTGTTAAATAAAGTTAAATTAGATAAAGTTTAACAAAATGCTTTTATTATCATAGACATGAATACAAAGTATTTAAAAATAATAAAAAGAAATACAATTATTTCATTTTACCTTATTACTACCATGATTATTACAGCATTTCATTATTTGTAATAGAATTATTACATGCTCTCCCTATTCCGCTGGAGAAAGTACCCTTCGAATCAACCGTGGTAGGGACAAGAAAAAGATGGCGCGTAACGGAAAAATGTGACGGTAATTTTTTTCCAACGCCGATAAAGAAGTTTCACTTCCCCAAAATATGTTTGTAATTAAAAACATTTCAATTTACAAGTTCATCGACTTAGGTCGCTATGTAAATTCACACGTCTTGCCTCGATGATTTATATCGTAATAAACATCATGAATCACTAGGCGTCGTGACTGCTCGTAATTGCTTTGCCAATCGAATTAATTTCTTCGGTTAGTACTTTATGGTACTGTTTTTCAAATTGATTCCTCCGCGATATCAATAATTTTAAAATGCTTTTATATGCGCTATATTTTTGAATGTTTATAGTCGACTTCAGTTTCGCAGCGTTGAACTTTTAATTTTAATATCGAGCTCGCTTTTGTTATGATTAAAACAAGGGTAATCGTATATCGAATTTAAGTACAAAAACAAAAAATTTCAATGAACATGTTATTAAAGTTTTTTTTTCTTTTTACCTTTAAAGTGAGGATTTTTCTTTACAGAATATTTCATCCTCGTAACGACCTCTAGTATACATATACGAGTATGTATATTACAAACGTCTCTCAAGACAAGCTTTATTAAAGTTTTCATATTTACGAAATATGATTGTTATTTGTATATAAAATCTTTCATTATGGTAAGATAGCTCTTTTCTTTGTCAATTTATATTTGTATGAAAAAAGCAAAAGCTTGTAGCCTCAGCGTAATAAAAGGTAATGATTGTAGGGTATTTGGGAAGGAGGCGGATTCTCTAAGGAAACGTAATTTTGTCAGGGATTACGGTTTCATCCCAGAATTAACAATAAAAACAGACTTCTGGTCACTGTACAGATTTTGTTTAAGATCGTAATTATATACAGAAGCTATTTAGTTTGTATATATATAATGGCCATAAATACTGTAATAAAGGCAATATTTGTTTTTGTTTACACCACAATTCCCACCGTAAAAAAGGTATATTACATACAAAAAAGGTATTTACATATCTGCATAGCTGCAAGATTATGGTCAGTTATGATAGAGCTACTTTTCAAAGGTCAACAATACGAACCAGAGTGCGAAGCAGGTGATAGCGAAGTGACAATTTATTATTGCAATAGTAATGATTGACGACCGTTGTGGCGTGCTGGTAGCGAGCTTGCTTTTGAGCCTCGACCATCGCGGCTTCGATTGCCGTTTGGAGCAGATTTTGATGTAAATATTTGTTTCGGTCTGGGCGTTTATTATATCACATTAAGCTATCGGTCACGCTAGTAACTACATACCATCTGATAGTAATCCTTAGATCTTGGGAGGTAATTTGCATTTATCCAATGAGTTACTATTTCACCTTAGGGTTGCGCACGTCAGATGGCTAACATTTTATATAAAAACTAGTATGTAATGCTAGGAAGAAGAAGAACTTATTATGGCAATAAAACATTAAAACACTGTCAATATAAATATATTACTTTGTAAATAATAGTTTTAAGAAAAAAACTAGATGTAAATTAATATTGCGCATTTATATATATTTTATTATCGAACTTTATTTAGAAACCAGAACTCTTATAAACATACATAAATTGTGACGTTTTGGATGATTTTATCTAAGTGTAAAAAATATTATAAATTAAATTTCAGTTTCACTAATACGAAAGAAAAGTTATATGAAATGTTGCCACACCGTATGGCGATCGACAAGGGATGACGACGGTTGGACGTCAGATCCTATTTTTTACGCCGTTATAACAGAATTAGGAGCTTACACGGTATCTGTAAACTATGGCAGCCTTTATAGTAAGCTTCGAATAATAATACGCGAGCGAAATATCTATATATCCGAATAAAATTTCAAGAGAGTAAGGAAATTGTTATAGCTAATGTTGAAAGTTCGTATCGTCGAAAAAAACATTTAAAAAATCTTGAAAAAACCATAACAAGCTAGGCTTTAGCTTTGTTTATGTTTTATTACCTTCAATAGTACTTATATTCAATAGTACAATAGAATTTCAATAGTATATTTTTTTTAATATTTAAGTTAAATGACGTATAGGAAACATAATCAAATGAATAAAAAAAATATAAAATAATTAATATCAAAATATATAAAAATCGCCAAAATTTTGAATAGAAAATAATATTTCCTTTAATAAATCAGTAGATCTTCTTTTTTCTCATTGACATGAACTGTCAATATGAATTGTTAAAATATTGTGTCCAATTTCTGCGATATAATCATTTCAAATTTAAGCATTACGAATGTGATATAGGTTACTAAATTAAAGTTTGCAATATTTTTTCAATAAGATTAAAATGGGTGATCGTGGTTGTAATTTAGAATGTGTCAAAAAAAGGACAAAAATAAAGGAGGTGTTGATGGTACATTAGAATTTATTGGTCCCGTAAAAATAATTTTAGTTGATCAGCCAAAAAAGGCTTACAGATTGAAAGTTGTGGCCTCCGCTCTAATAGTCTTGGCTCAGATGTTGATGGCGGCCACAGTAATAACAGTGTTGTTTTTTTCATTGAGTTACAAGAAAAAGTATATCATCAACGCTTCCCATATACTCTTCAGTACTGTTGGGGTAAGGTGAAAATTTTATATAATTGTAATATGTTGTAAATTGCCAAAAACCCCTTTGGTAGTTTGAATTTTCGTGAAAACCAGTCACATAATTCGATAATGGATAAACATTTCTCAATCTTAGTAAAACATTAAGGTTTTCGCGATAATTCAAAATATTAAATAACTCGACGACATAATTATGTATATAATCTTAATTATCATGGATTATTACTCATTTTGTGACACAGAACACGTATATAATACGATTTGTGATTTGCTCTTAATATTATTTTCTTCAAAATTATTTCTCAAATATAATATATAATCTAGAAAAGAACATCGACCATAAACTATATACTAGCATTATTATATACTATTATATATATACTAGCATTATTCCCGGTATTTAATTTTACCCAGGGTCTGCTTATCATTATTATTATTATTATTATTATTCTTATCTGGATTTGACAGGTTACTAGTTTTTACACAGAGCGATTGCTATCTGACCTCCGCAACCAGTAACTCATTGGATAAGAGAAATTTACATATCAAGAGTTAACGATTATTATAAGAAGTTATATGATAACAACCGGGACCGACAGCTTAACGTGTTCTCCGAGGCACGATGGGGAGACCAACAGACAAACGCCCAGACCGAGACAGAAATTTAACAAACATCGGCCCAAGCGGTAATCGAACCTGCAACCGTCGTGACTAAAGTCATACACGCTACCCACAACGCCACAACGGTGTCAATATTTGATAATAATAATTTGTCTTTTATATTATTGTGTGTTTCAGTTCCAACTCTTTATGCCTTCAGGAATTCTCAGCGTTAATACTTTAAGTGGTTCTTCACAAGTAATGAAACCAGGTTATCGGAAATTTGAACATATTTTTTTGCAAATTCTTGGATTGGCTTGTGCCATAACTGGAGGAGTAACAACAAGCTTTTGCAAAGTTTCTCCATATTTCACTACACATTCAATACTCGGTATGGTGACAGCCGTCTTCTTCCTAGCATTACTCCCGGTATTATATTTACCCAGGGTCTGCTTATTGCTCTTATACGGATTTGACAGGGTGCTAGTTTTTACAAAGAGCGATTGCCATCTGACCTCCGTAATCCTAAGGGTTAACCAGTAACTCATTATCAAAGAAAATGATGTAGCATGAGTTAATTATTATTATCAGTTGTTATATGTTATCGTGCTCTTCGAGGCACGGTGGGGAGACCCACAAAAACAAACAGCCAGACCGAGACAGATATTTAATAATAAGCATATTTCACGGTCTAATAAGAATCGATTCCGCGACCGTCGAGGTTCAAAGCAGGCTTGTTACCAGTACGCCACAACGGTTGTCGGTATGGTAACATCCGTCATTTTAATTTAATTCACCGATAGAACGTCTAAGGAACTTCTCATTAGGCTTGGTTTAGATTTCTTTGGCTCCGTTATATTTTATTATCCATTAACCGTTACATCATTTTTTAGTCCAAAAGGATTACACTAGATTGACAATCTCAACGGCGCCCATTAGGATGTTGATATCTTTTTTTTTTGTTGACGCAGAGAAATGTATTTACGCACACCACTCCGCCTAGCGTGTTCCTAAGAGCACGCTAGCGAGTGGTAGTGTGAGACTCGACCACCTGTGAAGCAGGTGGTAATACCCACTAAAACTCTGCGAATCCGTGTATGCCATATTGGGCCGCCATGGGATCGCTGTCGCACGCAACCATGACGGAGGATGTTGATATCCTGTGTCGAGGGTTCGAAACATTTTTTTATATAAGAGGGAGCAAACTGGCAAGAGCCTCACCTGATGTCAAGTGATTACCGACGCCCATAAACATCTGCAACACAAGAGGGCATGCAGATGCGTTGCCTTTAAGGAAAGAATACGTACACAAGGACAAGGACAAATACACCCAGACCGGAGCACATGCCTGTTTGTTCAATACAAACATCTGCTATGAGCGGGTAAAGAACCCGTGACCTGTGGCGTTTAAGGCAGTTTCGCTACCGCTGTGCCACAACGTCGCCAAACATTTTATGACAGTCTGTTGGAAAGGCTAATAGTACATCTAATTAATGTTCATTCAATTCATTATTACCTTAATTTTCTGTGTTAGACACACACATATATTTGTAAATTTGTTACTTCATTTGTTTTAAGGTATATGTGCAATTGTTGTCTCAATTGTATCTGCAGTGATTGGAGTGTTTTATAAAGAAAATACAGACGCCAACTTTGCCAGGAAGGTTCTAAATTATATACATCGATATTCAGGAGCTTTAGCATTTGCATTATCAACTGTTTGTATGGTCTTTGGCTTATTAAAAACTCCTTTCATGACATGGCTGCCGAGTCCAGATATGTGCTATTTCTTGATCATATTCTGTATTATTTACACAGCTGTGATAGTATTCATAAAATAAATAATAAAAGGGTTTTGTAAATATTTGTTTTATTGATTTTTTTATAAAAGGGGGCAAACGGGCAGGAAGCTCACCTGATGTTAAGCGATCACCGCCGCCCATGAACATCTGCAACACCAGAAGGCATGCAGGTGCGTTGCCGACCTTTAAAGAAAGAATACGCTCTTCTCTTGAAGGTTCCCAAGTCGTATCGGTTCGGAAAGACCGCCGGCGGGAGTTGATAAAATTAATATTATAAATGAAAGTTAGTATGTTTGAATGTTTAAGTGTTTGTTACTCCATCACGCAAAAATAGCGCAACGGCTGAACGGAAATTAAGTCTCTGGCAAAGTAAGTGTGTAATGAGGTCTTCTCATATTTTCTTTTATAAATACAAAAATTTGGCCCTAACAGGAAAAGTAAAATTAAAAACGAGTAATGTATAAATTAATTATATTTTTATTTTGTTTAAGTAATAGTCGTTTAAGTATAGCAAATGTCTAGTTCTCCGTGTAGGTAGGCCAAGAGAAATTGCGTGTCCGGGTTGTGACAATGGAGATAAAGATGCAGTGTTCTTCGGTCAATTTTATTAAATATCTGCATAGTATTTAGATGAATTGTTTACGTTGTATGTCTTAAAAATAGGTATAAAAATATGAATATATGATTTTTGAAAAATTAACTTCACGGCAAGTATGCTAGTTCATCTATATACTAATTCAGTATAAGGTATTGATTCATTATTATTCCAAAATATTTCTTCTTTTATGTGACTACGTTGGCAAGCAAGCATAAGACCCACCTGACGGTAAGTGGTTGTAAACGCACGAGTAAAACCATACATTTGTAGGTGTCACTCACGCGTTGCGAACCTCGAGCTATTGGCATTTACTGGTTCTTAAATCTCCTTTGCAAATCATCTTGAGCATAAGTCTGTGTTTAGTTATCATTTTCCCGCAGAAACTCTTGGGCCATGAAGTATTTTTTAGAATCCCTCAACAAATTTAATGACACCTTTTTTTTTTTTTTTTTTCGTAATGTGTATTGCTGTTGGCCCTACTGGCCTTGACAGCGTCACCGGGCGGGGGCCGAGTACAGAGACTCAGCCGTGATAAAGGGGCAGCCCTCACGGGGCTCAAATTGATTCCGTCCTTAGGATGCCTCCTGCGAAGCCGAACCACGGCTAAGGACACCTTACACCGATTGCTTCTAAATTAGAATACTTATACTTCTAAATTAGAATAATTTTTCAATCAAAGAATTGGGATTCCGATTTAATTTATTTACTTTAGTTAATTTAACAACAATAGATAAGACACAAAACTCAAAATGAGATCATATGTCTACTTAAAAATACTGTCAACGTTTTTGAATATAGGTTTTAAAGCAAAATAAATATTTGGAGTCTGTTTGATGACAATTTTCTGTCATGTTTATTTACGTTGTCAAATCTAATGTTGTAAACAAACAATGTTTGTAAATGACTATTAAAGAAACCAATAGTATGAAAAGATAAAATCATAATATGATATATGATAAATGAGAATAGATTTTAACGATGCCAATCAAAGAAAATAAAAACAAAAGCGATGCCAAAGAGCAAAAAGAACGAACTCTTCGTATACTTCTAATTGAGCCCAGAGGTCAATATTGCCATACGGTGTGGTGTGCTATTGGAGTTGGATTTGCGCATATCTTGATAGGAGCAACAGTCATGACTGTATTGATGTACTTTTTGAGTAGCAACGATACACATGCATTAATGTATACAGTTGCGGTAAGGTTATTAGAATAAGAATGATTTTAGGTAAAATTTATCGAAATATATATTATTTATTAGCTATTTACAAAATTGCTTGATTGCTTGGGCTTGACGTTGGACTTATAGCTTGTTTCGATTGTAAGTGGTAAGTGGTTGCCGTAGCCTATGAGTGCTTGTAGCACCATTAGTTCTTAAATCTCGTCCGCCCAGTAATTTCACTAGCGTACAGTGCCCCTCAAACCGGAACACAGTAGTGCCTAAGCACTACTATTTAGCGGCAGAATATTTGACACTGCGGTGGTACCTACCTAGCCGGCCTCTTGCACCAAAAGACCTGGGTCAATAATCTCTCCTGTGACAGAGGTTATCCCAACAACGGGCGATGGGGTCGTCACATCCCGACGCCGGTAATTTTTTTTTTAAATTGTATTCCGGAAAATCGAAATAACGTTAGCTGTACTGTTTTAATTTCTTTTTAAATTCTTGACAGTACCATTTCTTCTCCGCTGAAGCTATATTAAGTTTAAATTTTGCTAATGGTTGGTCAGCGCCAATGCGATTACGGCACAGAAGATTTGTGCATGTATTTTTACAAGTGTGTGCTTTGATTTGTGCTATAATTGGGACTGTTTCAATGAGTATATCTAAAGGAATATCGGGAAGTATACATGGAATAACAGGTCTGGTATAATTGTGTATTTACCTTTATTATATCTATAATTCGATTTGTTCTTACCTAGTTTTTGATAATTTATCCCAGCTGTTATTTGTAGAAACAATGAATATATTTTTATCAATATAATTATGAAATACCAATTGTTCCTTTATGAATTAGTGTATGAAGATCAAATCAGCGGTATTAATAAAGTCAGCTTGTGATGTAATGCTTTGCGGAAATTATTAAGATTGGATAGTTAATACTGATAACATACTGCTATGTTCGATAACTGTTATCATGAAACTATAAATTTTTAAAGAGTATTTTTAGGTCCTTAATTAATACTCATGATTAATCATATTCATCATCTTTCAATCAATCATTTTGGCTATGATAAATTTAATGCCGATCGTTGTGGCGTTTTGGTAGCGAGCTTGCTTTGAACTACGGCGGTCGCGGGTTCGATTCCCGCTCGGAACAGATGTTTGTTTCTGGATGTTGCGGAGGTCAATCAGAATAAGATAGAATGACTCTGTGTAAACTAGTTACCGGTCAAATCCGTATAAGAATATAAGAAGACCGTGGTTTAATACCGGGAATAATGCTGGGAAGAAGAAGTATACCAAATTTAATATACAAAAATATTAATAAAAAAACATTTTTCGAATATATGATTTTTGATGCCTCTAGTTGGCGAATATATATACCTTTCCTCCTAGATGCTTGAGATAATTTCGAAAATCAGATTAAAAATTACAAGCAAATTAGGACTTTTTCTGGATTTAAATCCAAGGCTTTATCTCACGCCAGAAGGTTTGCCGATGAGCACCACTACTATTTTTAACAACCGAACTAGTCTGGTCAGAACTACTAACTAGGTCGGTGGGGACTCTAATCAGCAAATCTTTTGTGATAGCATATACTTATTAAAAAGCATACTACATTTCTCATAGCTATCCCATATACCTAATTACAAGGCGTGAAGGCATATTGCGGGTAGGCAGGCAAGGTGCCTAACACGGTTGCATTCCGAAACTCTGTTTGCCGCCTCCGCATTTGAACTTTATTTTCACTTACCATCAGGTCGAATAGAGTCATCTGCCCTACTTTTGAAATTAAAAAAATGAAATAATTATCTTTTTCAGGAATAACCACAGTGATTTTGACTTGTATTGCTTTCTCACTGGGACCGTTTGCGTTGTATCGTGGACGTAAACTAAAGCTAATGCATTCAAGTTTTGGAGTACCTACTTTTATTATGTCTTCCATTTGCCTTGTCAATGGATTGTTCACGTCTGATTTTAAGAAGTGGGCTAGTCCAACTGTTACATTTATTTTAACCGGTTTTATTATTTACTATACTATTTTTGTAGTTGTAGCTTGTTTTATTAAATGCATGATGAGAATATAATCAGCTTAATGTTGGTTTTTTCTTTATTATAACGTGAATTTTATTATTTTGTGGATAAAATACGTTTTCATATTTTTGTTAAATAATTATTTCTCTCTACTGTAATGGAAAATGATGCCGAATCATTATTATTGTGTATTTTTTAGGATATAGTGAAGAGAATTGATTAATATTCTGTTGAAAACCTGATCTTTTAAGACTTGGAATCATACCATAAAAATGTACATGCATTAAATTATTTTTACATTTACATAATATATTGAAGAAAGAAGAAATACAGAAATATTTACAACGTTGACAAATAACTATTCCCTTAAATCTCTTTTTCCTTGGATAAATATATACAATATGTCTCTAAAATAAGAAAAAAAAGTACCAATCGGTTACGGTAACAGTTTGCCAGTCTGTTTGGATAATATTTTGCATACTCTTATGTCTAAAGCTGGTTAAAAAAACGGAGGGCCAGAAAATAATTAAATAAATAAACGCTGCACACTCAACAGCCCCCATTTGGATAGTGATATCCTGTGTCGGGGTCCGAAAACATACAAGGACAAATACACCCAGACCGGAAAATTATCTTGCATGGTCAATACAAACATATTATCCGAGCGGGATCAAACCCGCGACGTGTGGCGTTTAAGGCAGGTTTGTTACCGTTGCGCCACAACGTCGTCACAATAATTTTCGTAGTGACCAATTTAGTATAGTCAATAAAAAATTATAAAACCAACCACTTAACATTAAGCACTTGGCAATTGCATATTACTTAACTATAATTGCAGTTACTACTTATATTGATTATCGATATATTTATTATCCGTTATCACGTATACGTGAGAAACGTTATCGGTGATAAAAGATGCGTGACCATCTGACTTTATTCAAGGACCTAACAAAGACTTAGGTATTGCACTAATATAATAAAAATATTTAATTACTAAATATGTCTCGTGAGATAGATGAAGTATCCTTAGTGAATGATTCTGTAGTATTCGATGATGCTGCCAGTGACGGATTGAGGAATGTTAATTATCAATTCACTGTGTTCAGAGCTTGTATGAATACATTTGTGCACTCCTTAATCGCCGTGAGTGTGTTTGTGACGTCGTGCTTCGCTATCCAATCAATACCATTAAGTGCCTTTCAACTACATATCGGCCTCTCAGTTACCGGGGTAAGTGTCCGTTACGCTACTTTATCGGATTATATCAAGATATTATAACCACTTGAACATAACAATGATGTAATTAATTCTATGTAGTGATTGTATTGTAAGTGCTTTACAAAGTTTATCTCTAAAAATAGCCAGCAAATTAAAACAAAATGTACCAGTCATTTGTTAAGTAGAAATGATTTTTTTGAAATTTTAATATTAAAAAAGTAGTATTACACTTATTGTTTTGTTAGAGTTTTCTTAATGAGTTCTTTCAATATTATGTTATTTATTTATAATTAACATTCTGTTTGTCAATGAATAGTAGTAAAATTTAATAAAATCAAAACGTATTAAGTATAACGAAAGTATTAATTTAAATTAATTTAACATAACATTGACAAAAATTAATTTAAATATGTATTTGTTACACAAATTAAGTTTCATTTTTATATGGCATTTTTGAGGTACATCCAATAAGGCTTATGAAGCAAAGTTTTAATTCCTTTAATTTTACTACAAAAGGTAGAACAGTTCTTATCATGTTCTTTGCAAAAATACCATAGAAGTATTATTATGAGTATATAGAATACTGTGGTACAACTATTTGATGTCTGCTTACGTAGAGATTTAACGGCCCCCTGATACAGTTGTATCTGTATATATGGATATGGATGGACTATTGTTTATTCTGGTATTTCATCAATGTTTAATTATAGTACCAGCTGTTGATGTCACATGGAATATTAAGTCTCACGAGCTACAACAGTTGGTCTTCTCCTTTAAACTACAAGCACCGTCGGCGATGTCATTGGTTGTTACAGCTGATTGGATCAGCGTTGGCAATCGCAGGTTCCGTTATTATGATGAAACATAAGTCTGTTAACTTTAATACGGTTCACGGAAAATTAGGTGAGTGTAAAATATTGTGAAATTCTTAATAATAATGTAATAAAACGAACACATCATAGTGATACAAATATTTTAAAACTGTTAATATTTTTTAATCTATAATTCGTATCTGATAACATTCCTATGAATTATTCGCAATCATAATTTACATTTTTTTCTTATCAGTTTTTAAAAATTAGCTAAGTTTGAGACAAATTTTGTAATTAAATTTCTGTACCCTGATTATCACTTATATTCCTTAAAAACCCTTTTTAACGATACAGTTGTAGGAACCGTTACCCAAAGAGTAAACGATCCCTACAGGGGGAAAGAGGAAGGAGGTGGAAAAGGAAAAGACAAGGAATGAAAGGGGCCCATCAGACGAAACGCAAAAATTAGGGTAGACCGATATTCTGTGCGAAGCTAGTACTTACTTTTACACGCTTTAAATTTAAAGTTTGACGCGAAATTATCACTAAAATAAATCATACCATTACATGGGTAAATATTTTGCCAATTTTTAAAACAGTTATCTAATGAAAAAGATTACAATCCTTAATAGTTAGATAAGTGTTATCGAAATCGATACGATTCATAAATTTTTCGTAATAATGAAATTAATCATTATTACAAAAAGATTAATATTTTTAATACTGTTATTTCATAGATGTAATCTATAATCATATTAGTGTAAGTCACAAAGAATTTTGAAAAGAAAGTACATGCACAATACTATGTGCTGCAGGAAATGATCTGGATGAAAAATTGCAACCAAATCGATTAGTGTGTACTAATTAAAATCAGAAATTATTAACGTTATATTTTAAGGATTAGAAGGAGGAAAAGTAAATCAGAGGACATAGAGGTGTTTGGATCTATAGTGCTTTCATTCAACAAAAATATATCAGTATTTGTTTACTGCTCCATCAAATCGATAACAGAGAGAGATTGTGAGAGGGTGGTTTTTCCCTCTTTTCCCGATGGCGTCCTAAACCATGGTCCGAAATCGCAGGAGACACCCTGACGACGGAGTCAACTAAGAGCGCCAGCTTAGCCTGTGCCTTTTTCACGGCCGTGTCTCAGTACTCGCCCCGCATCGACCTGTGAAGCTGTCAAAGCCAGTAGGGACTACAACAATACACATTTAAAAAAACTTCCCTGTTTCCGAGTCAGCGTATTTAAGTCTCTGTTTCTACTACTGAGAAAATATTTGTATAGATACCGATAGACTGTTGATAACATACATAAATATTACGCCATATAAGATCACGTAGCAGAGAGATTTATAGGATCAATATTAATCTAATTTTCAGCTCTAGCAGCCCTCGTGTTAACTTGTATAAGCCTTTTCAACGGGGCTATAACTTTATACAGAGTACGTATTGGAGGTGTACCATCGCAAGCTTTCAAGATAAGCCATTTATTAATAGGATCTTCAGCGTTTGCTGTGTCATCTATTTGCTTGTCATTTGGTTTTATCAAAGAATCTTTTAAGAAATGGTCGTCAAATGAGTTTGCATATGTGTTGATTGGTATAACAATGATCTATAGCATTATCATAATTGCTAACCCATTAATTACTGTTAGAAAAAAGCTTTGCAAATATGTTAAGCCAAAAATTTGTTAATAGATGTTTAATATTAATAGCTTCTTTGTGAGTGAGTGAGAGCTGTATTTAATTTTAATTTTTATGTTATTTAACTGAAAATATCTGTGTTTTAGATATTAATGATATAATTATATTAATATATTAATAAATTATTCAAGCAATATCTTTTATTTTACTATCAAATATATAGGCTATGTCATTCGCTGAAAAAATGATTAAAATCGATCTAGTAGTTTTGATTTATTCATTACTGCCTGTGGCCCGCACTCGTTATTATTTACGACATCACATTAGAATCCTCAAAATTAACAGTATTTCTCCACTATTTAATGGATATTATTATACATATATCTTCCTCTTTAATCACTCTATCTATTAAAAAAACCGCATCAAAATTCGTTGCGTAGTTTTAAAAATGTAACCATACATAGGGATATCGGAACATAGAAAGCGACTTTGTTTTATACTATGTAGTGATAGTGATGCGTTATAGTTTGTTGCAATTTTAACGTCACTAAGTACAATACACATAAGTTGAGGAATGAAATTCTCATAAAATAAATGACGTTGAAAGAACAAAAATTATATAGCACGATAAGAAATTTTAAATAATTACATTTTGGGTAAAGTAACAGACATTAGTATTAAGACTAAAATTATTTAAAATCGCAATCTTATCTAAAATTTCTACGACGCTTATCGTGCCATTCTAGGCAGACATTCTAAATATTTTTGAAAAATTGGATACTAATAAACAATCTGTAATTTTTTTTTTGGAAGAAAGGGTAAACGGACTGAAGACACATCCGAAAGTGACATCTGCTACGCTGGGAAGCTTGTAGCTGCGTTGCCGGCCCTTATCGAAACAAACATGGTTCTTCTCTCAAAAGTGTTTTATGTCCCAATGGATTTTGAAAAATCGCCATTGACAGTTGTTCCAACAGAGAGTAGTACGAAAATAGTAAAAGTAAAAGTAAAGTAATATCCCATTAGAATATTAATTGGAGTTAACAATATCTGCTAGAGTATAACTTTCAATGACTGAGATCATTGTGGCCACACAAATCCACACACAAATGCTAAAGATTATTATCAATAACAGTTTTACCTTCACCGATAGCATCCAGACCAAAGCAAATGTCTGTCTCGCCAATACAAATATCTGGACGAATTAATATCGAATGTCTGACTATCAACGTTAAAGGTAAGTAAACCACCACTACAACGGAATAGTGATAAAATTTTCATATATATGGTCATAGCTTGAGCTCCAGTGAGTAAGCATAGATCACAAAAATGGGCCATAAGCACTAATCGTTTCTTTGGACTATCTTTTTTTATAAATTGTAAAATCGCAGCCAAAGGTTGGCAAGCTTCAATGGTGTCACATATATCAAAAGGTACATTAGCAAAGGCAACAATACTCTATTTCAGAATGTGCGTATCGAAGGCTATTACTCTTCTCTGCAGTTTCCTTTGGCTTCAGATGCCATAAAGATAAGCTGCTCCTACACGAAGCTGTTATCTATCGTGATCGCTTGCCCGTTTTTGAACGAGTTTGCTTGATATGTTTGCGAATGCGATTTCTAAAATTTTTGTACCTCAAAGAAGTCTAGATGCATCATATTTATAAATAAATACATTTGGAGTGTTTGACTATACGTTCGTTTATTGTTATCAGCTTACTGACGTAAGCCTTTAAGAAGTTATCAGGGCCGTATGTTAACCCGACATATACAGTATCCTTACGTAAAAATAGAAAAAAAAATAGTCGGAGCGAAGCGTGGGAGCATTTTTGCTCTAAAAATCATTTTCTTTAAATTCTTGATGACTTTTCATACTAATATAGCATGATATTAGTGTTTCAATAATAATAACTTTGATTTTAATTATATAATCGAAGTATTCTTTGGTTGTATAATTATATTAGAATAATACAAGCCAATTACAGTATCGTTATTAAAAATCACATAATTTTTTAAATTAAGTTTTATTACATTTTATGTAAGAGCTGTTATCTAAGAGTAAGTATAATGTAAGATACGTTTTTATGTTAATGCATTTTAATGTTTTTAAAGCACTTATTGGAGTGTATTTTACATGGTTTTATTACATACATATTTCTAATCAACTAGACATAAGATGATAACAGATTATTTATTATTGTTTGTTGGAAATTAAATGTTACACTTGTAACTTTAAAGATTCTGAGATTCGAAATCTAAAATATTTTGCAATACCATGATTGTTATATAATAATAATACTGTTAGTTTACTTCTTGAATACACGGACAGATTTGTTAAAGAACGTAATCATAGGATTGATTATTATAATGAAAGTAAAACACGCTGAGCAACCGATAATGGTGTAGGTGAATGCAGGAGTTGCCCAGGACTTGAAAAAGTTTTTATCGAATCCGTAGCAAAGGGAGATCTCAGCTGCGACGAATGCTACAACACCAAAGCAGATGTGAGTGATTTTGGAGAGATTTCCGGGAAGACATTTGCGCATCTCGTAAGCATACAGTGAAGTAAATCCATTGACGAGGCATACCACCGTGAAGACTAACGCTACGAGTGCTGGAAAAAATATATTATATTTACATATATATATATCCGCGTAAAACAATTAACTAAAAAAATGTTTCTCTAAATCTAACTTACCGAACTGTCCATGTAAAGTGTTCCAATTAATCGATTTGTCTACAATCTTAATAAAACTTCCAGCAATGGCTAGAACAGACCCCAAAATTTGCAAAATTGTGTGCGCTCTTCGTTTATGAACTAATGTGAGACTATCGGACCATCCGTTATTAGGGCATAAACCAAGAATTGCTTCGGCCATTAGTAACTGGTACTGTAAGGCAAATAAACATATTATACATTTAGTAATTATTGTTTGCTATAATAATTTGAATGAAGATTGATAAAAAGCGCATCTTGAAATATTAAAAAAAAAATACTGACTTCAAAATTAAATTGACCGACTAAAAATAAAAAAAATATTTTCTACAGAATATTTTTTTCAGACGTAAAATATCGGCACACAGGGCTCCAAAATTATTTTATTTTATACTTTTTAGTTATGAATTTAACAAACGTACCCAATGCAAATTTAAGATTTATACGGTTTTTTCATGGATGCCAATGTCAGACCAAATTGAAATGGGGACCATGCGGAAAGCACATGCTTTCAAATAAAAAAAATCATCAAAATCGTTTCACCCAGTCGAAAGTTCTGAAGTAACAAACATAAAAAAATACAACCGCTTGATAACCTCCTCCTCGTTTAAAGTCGGTTAAATAGATGAAATTTAAAAATTTCTAGAGTGTTAAAAAATTGTATACTCACACCAATCACACATAAAACAATATGTAGCATAGTTGGTCCCAGCGGCAATCCAAATCGGAACGAAAAAAGTAATGATATTCCCACTGTAATTCCAATTAATATGTGAGCAAGCAGGTTTAATGAAGATTGAAATATCTTCAAAGCATAGCTTCCAGTATCCTCCGTCGCTTCTTGCGGAACTTGATTAACATTTTTTGCTATATTCACATTAGCTTCGGGATCTACGTTAAAGTTTGAATCGTTTGCGTTGGGTGGCATTTTAAAGTCGTCCTTACTGTAGTCGTACTAAGTAATTATTGTCTTAGGAATTCTGTATTCACCTTATTTATATATAAGAGAAGATAAACATTTATTACCTTATCAATATCAGCTTAAGATTGTAGACGCTTAAGATATATTAATGGTCTGGAAAAAGCATATTGTATGCATCTGTTCAAGAGAAAAAAAGATATTATTTTATGATAGTAGTATATCGTATTTATAAAAGTATTTTTTTTTATATGAAAACATGTCTTATATGTTTTTTTCCGATTGTGTATTGCTGTTGGCCCTACCGGCCTTGACAGCGTCACCGGTGCTTTATGTGTCTCACACCGATTTTGTGCGAGTCTATTATTTCAACAGTGGAGCTGGCACAAACATCAAGATAAATTTTTGCTTGTAGCCCCCGACCTAAAAGTGGGGTGTTATAAGTTTTTCTATTGTATTTGTATCTGGGTATCTGAATGTGGCACTGTAGCTCTCAAGCAGCTGAACTTGATTTGATTTTTTTTGTTTGAAAAGTGTATTCGATTATTTTCTTTATCAATTGTTCTAAACTTCTTACCAATGATTAAAAAAAAATGTTCATCCGTTTTATAATAAATTTATTCAGCTATTTTGTAGTGCATAGTGGATGTAAAATATAATGGCTTACGAAATTGTTAAAAAATAAATCTAAGCATTACATGGATAAATATTTTGCCAATCTTGAAAATATTTATCTAATAATAGATAACAATCCTTATTATATAAGATAAGTGTTATCAAAATCTATAATATGTTTCATGTATTTTTGAACTACATCTGCCTTCAAAAGTAATTTCATTTTCATTTCAATGAGACTAATTGTCAAAAGTTTTTATGTTTTCCTAGATTCACCAGAACAGTATTTAATATAAAAGATATGTCTCAATAAAAAAATCATTTTATCCAGGAAATTACTGCGTGAAAAATTAAAACAAATTTGTTCAATACATTGTGGATATTAGTGCTCACAAATGTTGACTGTTGTAGTTACATTGTTGGTACATAAAATTGTTTTTTTTTTTTAATGTTACAAACATTAAAAAAAAAACTATTTTTTGTTGGCAACCAAGTATACGGACCGTCAGATGGTAAGCGGTTTTTTTTTAAGGTGGAGAAATCCTCATGGATACCCCGGAGCTGGGGCTGCCGGGGTTATGTGAGACTCCTACTCACTAAAACTCCACCAGGTTTCGTCTCTACCCCGGGCGACGGCCGGGGGCATTCGTGCCGGGCACTTGACTCCGTCTGACCGTCACAGCTTTGTCTGCGTCGAATAGGACGCAGACCCTCCTCGCCTTAAATTTTTTGCTGTAATTTTTTTGTTGTACTTATTTTGTGAGAATTTTGATGACTTTTAGACTGATATTAGAATTTAAATACAATTTTACAAATATATGTTAAAAGGAAAATTTAAAAAAAAAACAAATAATTTATTGTACAAATTAAATTTTATTATATAAGTTAATATAAGATACAATGTCGTACTTCGTTTATTAAAATACTTTTTATAGAGTACGTATTAAGGATAGTTCTAGTATATAAACTGTTTTAGTAATCAGTAGAAACAAGATCATAACACATTATTATTTCATAATAAAAATAAAATGTTATAATATTATTGCTTCAAAAACTCTGAGATTCTAAATCTAAAACATTTTGTAATACTGAAATATAAATACTGTAACTGTTTAGTTTACTTTTTGCAAACGCGAACAGTTTTACTGAAGAACGTAATCGTAGGATTGATTATTATAATAAAAGTAAAACACGCTGTGAATCCTATAATGGTGTAGGTGAACGCAGGAGTCGCCCAGGACTTGAAAAATTCTTTATCGAAGCCGAAGCAAAGGGCGACCTGAGCTGCGACGAATGCTATGATACCGCAGAAGATGTGAGTGATCTTGGAGAGATTTCCAGGAAGACATTTGCGCAACTCATAAGCATATAGTGAAGCAAATCCATTGACGAGGCATACTGTCGTGAAGACTAAAGCTATGAGTCCTGGAAATTAATATTACCTATTTAAGTCTATTGAAAATATATAACCAAAAAAATGCTTTTCTAAATTTGTCTTACCGAACAGCCCATGGTAAGTATTAAAATTAATTGACTTGTCTGAAATCTTAATAAAACTTCCAGAAATAGCTAGAGCAGAACCCGAAAATTGCAAAATCGTGTGCGCTCTTCTTTTATCAACTAATCTGAGACTATTAGACAATCCGTTATTAGGACACAATGAAAGAATTGCTTCAGCCATCAATAACTGATACTGTAAGAAAAAAACCAAATTTTATATTTACATATTTTCTGTTCGCATTGATAAAGCTGATAAAAAAGGTATGAATATATTAAATTAGAAGTAATTTAATTTAAAAGAACATATTTTAAATTAGAAGTAATTGCAAAACAATAATAATATGTATACTCACTCCAATCACACATAAAACAATATGAAGCGTTGTTGGTCCCAGCGGTAAACCAAGTCGGAATGCAAAAAGTAATGATATTCCCACTGTAATTCCAATTAATATGTGAGCAAGCAGGTTTAATGAAGATTGAAATATCTTCAAAGCATAGCTTCCAGTATCCTCCGTCGCTTCTTGTGGAATTTGATTTACACTTTTAGATATGTTTTCATTGGCTTCGGGATCTATGTTTAAGTTTGAATCGTTTGCGTTGGGTGACATTTTTAAGTCGTCCTAACGTTACTCGTTATAACTAAGTATTGTGTTGAAAATTTTGTTTCAGTTTATTTATACATATGTAATAAAAGATAAACATTTACAAGCTTATCAATATCGGCTCAAGATTGGCGATGGTTTAGACATTTAAAATATGGTTTGGTAAAAACATATGATAGCGTGTACTCTAAACGATATTTTTTTGATAGGTTTGGAATATATTTATCTTATTAAAAAAAAAAAAGAATAATGAAAAAAATCCAAGTCTCATAAAGCAGTTCTTCTACTACAAAGAGTGGTGAGATCTCATGTCTAACTATGCCCAAAATTTGGCAGTTATACGGCCACATATTCTACTCATTCAAATACTTAAGTGTCGTAAAACTACCAACTTAAATTAAATATAGATATAAGATACAGTGCCGTGCCCCCTTTTAATTGATGGTGCAGTGAATGAGTGTGGGATGCTGTTACATGTGCTCGAAGTACAGTGAACTTGGCCAATCGCGGAGGAAGAATAAATGAAGGAAGGGATCGAGGATATCGATCAGCATGCATGAGATTGTGTTTGGGGTACCTGAAGAGACTGAATGAATGTATACATTAGACTGAATGCTTGCTTGCTTTGAAAGGGTCAGAAGATGATGTACGATAATGCCACTACAAGAGCTGCGAAGGATGTACATTAGCTTGAGAATATTCTGAAGGGTACACCAATGTGGAAGTGAAGATCATGTAGGGGTCACCACTGTGGAGGAACAAGGTCCCCCAACACTAAGGGAGGACCCTCCGACCACGCCAGTGATATTGTCGGGAGGGTCGAAACCTGACAACTTACGTTGGGGAGTTGTTTATATCGTTAAATCTTGACAGGTAACTATTTGCTCTTATTGAATGGGTTACTGGTTCGCCCTTAGGGTTGCTGAGGTCAGATGGCTGATGGCTGGTAGATGGCTTTGTAAGCTGTCAAATTCGGATAAGAGTATAAGCAGATCCTAAATGGATGAATGGAGGGTGGCTTTCAAATGATATCTATGTTTTAAGTAAAATTCGTTCGGCATTTTTCGTTACATGAGATAGAAGTTAAGGACGACGAATAGACACGGATAAAGAGAGCCCAACGTTGTATAATTATATCTATTAATTATTATCTATTACAGAAGTTTCACTTCTATTCACATGTATTATGTATTCAAGTTTTTTTTCTAAACGTGAGTTTTCACACAATCGTTTGCATTCCATATAATAATGAAATCATAACCAAAACATGTTTTGAAATAATTTCTTTTTACGACAATTTTACACACTTTGATAACATATAGTATTATTATATTTATTCATACCGACCTATTAGATTAGGTTTGTGATTTGCAAAATTTTTATCAGATACATCTTCGAACATTTAACCATTCCTTTTATTATCTTTATTAGCTTATCATTATTTGTAATTATAGCAAATTGGTTAAAAATGTTTCACATAATTTAGGCGGTCTGAACTGAAAATATTTAGTGAATAGATGTGAGTGCTGTGGAATTTGCTGGCTTTAATAATTACATGTATTTTTGCAAGCCAAAAGTTAAAATAAAAATTATATGGCTCGTATATTGTCTTCATTAATACGGGGCTTGCCCTGATGAACATCATTTACAAAAGTAAAAGTCTTTTTTCTTTAATTCACATTTATTTTTCAACTCTACTGTGACTATGTAGAAACGTAGAAATGTGTGAAAATTAGGACAACCGCCCTTTTGACCGTGCGTAGTATGTGTGTAGTAATGCGTAGTATTTTGACGACCTCCCTACTGAAATGGTGATGTATTATGGGTACTTTTCTTTGTTTTTTTTTATGTTAATAAATAAATAAAAGTAATAATTATCAATCATTATCGTCGTTAAACATTCGGAAATCTTAGTAAAGGAGTGGTGCTATGATTAAATCAAATTCTAATTTGAATTTAGGTCAAAATTACAGAACCGACTGAAAGGCCAAGTTCGGCTTGCATATTTAAGGGGACCATTTCGGTTTTAACTAACAGAGTTAAGCCTCTTATAAGTGGTTTCGTGATAAGTATAAGATATAAGAGGGAGCGATACAAGTAGAATGAATAACAAGTCACTGTCAGTGAAACGATAATAATATTAATAACTTAATAAGTAGTTGGAAATATAATCTATATAAATAATTAAAATTTAATGGTCTGTTTGTAATACCAAGTTAAAAGGTTTTCACTCAATGCATATGAAAGTATAGTGTAGGTACTTACATTAAAAAATATATTTTTCAATTTTTTTTCTGTCCGTCTCTCTTTCTGTCTGTCTGTATGTCTGTCTGTTTATCTGTCTGTCTGTGTGTTCCGGCTAATCTCTACTCTAATTTTGAAGGGATTTTCACTGGCAGATAGCTGATGTTGAAAGGAGCAACCTACTCTAGTAAAAGATTTAGAGTTTCGTGTACTAAAGAAAAATTAGTACACTACGCGAGGGGGCCCGCGGCCGCAGCTAGTCTCATGAAAAGGTTTTGTTTTATATTTCTAGATCATATATATTTTTATTTTTGTATTTTGTGATTTTTTACAACGTTTGTTACAAATTAAAACCCACTTCAAAAAAGGTAGCTGCCCTTAATTGCGTTATTTTTTTTTTAAGTTTGTTACTTCAGCCATTTATGAACCGATTTCAGAGATTGGTTTTTTCCTAAGAAGTAGTAAGAACTATACTTCCTGTTTAAGTTTCAAAACAAAATCACCTCTAAGAGTGTTTGATTAAACTTAAGTGAAGTAGGTTCTTTAATTTATCTTAAGTTTATTAAATTTTTTGTAATTTTTAATTAAATTAGAAATAGTAAATTTGGATGAATAAATTGAAGATGAATATGTCAGCGAAGTAAACGAAACTGCGTGTTTTGCTTTACTGTGAAGTTTCGGTGTTATTTATAAAAATAAAAAAAAATACCAATAAAACCGACTTTATTCCGTCGTGTCTTACTATGTATCCCTGTTTCAGAGTCCGGAAACACACACAATGACAAGGACAAATATGTACACCCAGACCGGAAAACATGCCTGTATAGTCAATATAAAGATCTGCTCCGAGCGGGAATCGAATCCACGACCTTAAGACAGGTTCGGTACCACTGCGCCATAACGTCGTCAAATCTTATAATTTATATCTTAACACATAAGATAATTGTATTTAAACAGTGCTCTACAAAACCCCACAGTTCGCCAGAGCTACCAAAATTATTACTCCCGTATAATCAACAAACAACAAGGTGTGTTTTGGGTTTAAAGTTAGCCAAAGTTATGAGGGTATTGCTTACATTAGAAACAATTTTAATGTCGGTTGCGAATATTTTGCACTATCATACGCCGCGCAAACATCGAGGCCTCGGGACCCGTATAATGAACCGGTGTTGGTCAGCACAATTAAAGGGTCCCATTTGGAACTCTGCTAATGGAATTAAATCCAATTAGATTTTAGGGTTACGAGGTGAAGTTTACTGACGGCAAACAAATGGCGTTGTGGAATGGCTTGCACCTGTTTAGATTATTCGGTCGGAAATAAATTTGTATCTGCCTTTAGAGATAAAATATTTGTCCACGTGAAATTATGGCCGGCGTTGGTTGTTTAATTTATTTCAGTTAGATTTATGTTTTTAGATTTAATATAAATGTATATAACTTTTAAATGGAATTGTAATAATTTTACATTATTTTTTGTATCATTTCATGTCATCATTAAGCGTACAAATAATTTTGTCGATATAGAAATTGTATGTAAATTGTGTGAAGCCTCTTGAAATATATTTCAAGTGTTGATTTTATTGTCGTAGAATTGTGTTTTTTACTTCTTTATTTACGAATAACTATAGACATGTAATATATACGGTATATTTTCGTTTCCAACTTTTTTCGAACGCAAACAGTCTACTAGATAAAATCAATCAGACTGGATCCCGCGAGGATCTCAATTCAAACATACGAAGTGTTCCGAACTTGTTTGGCTTACAGTCTGGTTGCAGCATATGCGATAAAATTCATGAAACTTCCCTTCGTTGAAAATTTTCTCAAGTAACAGCGTTTCTTCCTACGTGTGGTTTTCCATCAAAGTTTTCTGTTCGTATCACATGAAGGATTTTGCAAGCATATAGGAATGTTAAAAGATCTTACCCGTTGTAGACATCATCTCAAACTTTATCTTGTAAAAATGGCCCATGAAATTTTGAACCATTCTTGGTCTTTTATTGCAAAAGGTCGGTTAGGTAGTTACCACAGCAGTGTCAGATGTGCTACCGTATAACAGTAGTGTATTTTGCTTTTCTGTGTTTATGTTTGAACGATACTGTAGATAGTGAAATTACTGGGCAAAAGAGAATAAAGAACAAATATTTCGAGGTTAGCAACGCGTGAAAGACATCTCTGAATGAACGGTGTTGCAAGCACTCATAGGCTACGATGACCGCATACAATCAGGTGGACCGTATACTTGGTTACCATAACTTATATGCAAAATTTAAGTAATCTACACAATATAGTTTTTTTATATATTTTTATAAAATAAATTAGCTACTACAGAAATGGCTATGATAAACTTATTATCTTATGGCAATGTAAGGTCTTGTTAAATAAAATTAAATGACAATAAATATTCATTACACTGATAAAATATATTTCGACGGATCGCGACCGCGAACGTAACCCACTCACCCTGATGAAAGACCTCCAATGCGTCCCAAACTAGAGAGTACCTAAACCGATTGAACATGAGCATTAGCCGTTAAAAATTTTACATTAAGTTAAATAATGTCTCACGATAGTTTTAATAATTTATTTGAAATATATTTTGAAAATATTTTCTTTCAATGCATACAATTAATAATTTTTTTCTTTTGTTTGTAGATTTAACGAAATAAGAGAAACGGACCAAATTTAACAAAAGTCGCTGACTAAATAGAAACGATTCTTTGTATTTTCATTTCGAAACAACAACTTTAGCTAACAAAAGACTTCGTTTAGAATGAAAATTTACAAATTTTTTCAAGAACAACCAACGAAGAATTCAATAACAGAGACATTTGTTAAAGTACGGGGCCGGCTTTCATTTGGTGTCTCCCTAGGCACTTAAGTTTACATTAAACTTGTCCAAGCGCGAAATTGATCTTTTAGAGAGGGGCGCTCAACGAAAATATAAATTACCACGTGACACAATTGATATTTCGCCGTACGTGTCCAGTCACGTCGTGTGAAATTTATAGCTCTTTGTTTCATAATATCTATTGGTATTCTTTTATTCCATGTAGCAATGAGCCCTTTGTTCTTTCCTTCGTCCAGGGTCTGCTATTTACTCTTATCCGGTTTTGACGGGTTACTAGTTTTTACACGGAGCGATTGCCATCTAATCTCCGCAACCGTAAGGGCGAACCAGTAATTAATTGGATAAGAGCAATTTACTTATCAAGAGTTAAAGATTATTATCAGATGTTATGTCATAACAACCGGGACCGACAGCTTAACGTGCTCTCCGAGGCACGATGGGGAGACCCGCATACCACCCAGACTGAGACAGAAATTTAACAATCATCTGCCCGAGCGGGAATCGAACCCGCACCAAAGACTTCGAGATTAAAGGCAGACACGCCACCCACAACGCCACAACGGTGTCAAGCCTTTTGTACGGAACAATTATACGAAATGTGTTATCAATAGATCCAAGTTTTTAACAGTACGTTGTAAATAGTTTTATAATTTGTTCTCTTATTAGTTTTGCTAACTAGCGAACGTATATAATAGTAGTTTTAGATGGAGTTTCAGAAATCAGGCAGAGTATCCTCACATAATATAAAATGCTGCTTGTCTGGCTATCCGTTCGTGTTATTAATCGAAAACCACGTGTTTGATTTAGATAATATTAATAACAATTGTTATTAATATGACGACGTTGTGGCGCAGCGGTAGCGAACCTGCCTTAAACGCCACAGGTCACGGGTTCGATTCCCGCTCGGAGCATAATATGCTTGTAATGACCATGCAAGCA
Organism: Hestina assimilis; assembly: GCA_023373885.1. NCBI lineage: Eukaryota > Metazoa > Arthropoda > Insecta > Lepidoptera > Nymphalidae > Hestina > Hestina assimilis. The sequence goes on along the minus strand of CM041755.1, from coordinate 6,106,953 downwards.
TATTTTCCGGTCTGGGTGTATTTGTCCTTGTCATTGTGAATGTTTCCGGACCCCGATACAGGATATTACTATCCTAATGGGGGCCGTTGAGTGTGCAGCGTTTATTTATTTTATTTATTTAAACAATAATGTGAATCTTACGGAAAATAAAATTGATAGGTCCAAGTTACTTATTAGCAATATGTTTGTTTATATAAATTGCTGTTATATTTTTAAAATGCATGCTATGTATATTTTATTTTATGTTAAGATCAAAGTTTTTTAAATCGCTGGAACGACCTACATTGACAACCTGCCTTAAGCGTCAACGATCGAACTGCTCGGGACAGAACTTTGTATTGACCGTACTTTGTGTTCTGGTCTGGTTGGTTTTGCTTCTGGTTGTGTGAGTTTCCAGACCCTCGACTCAGGATATAATTACTGATGGCTTTTAAGTGTTTAGTTCTTTAAAATATATAAATCGAAGTTACACTGGAAACCGACTTTTTGTATAAAAAGATATAAGATAATGTACACCTATTGTTTCAACCTCAATCTCAAATCTAAAGGTACGTTTTTGACATTAATTAAACTTGCAGACGTCAGTTAAAAAATATATAATAAAAAGAAGTTTGTAGTATTAGAACCATGCTTTTCCCAGCAAAATTGGACCGGCTCGACTGGAGAAATCCTACCCACATAAAACAGAAACCTCACAGAAAATCGGTGTAAAGTAACAGTACAGTAGGTACTCTTGCGTTTCGTGTGATGAGTGAGAGCGCTGGAGGCCCAATCTCCCAACCTCTCTATACCCTCCCCTTTACCCTCCTCCTCCCTTCCTAGCCTAGATTGGCATCAAGCAGACCGTATGCTTGTTTGCCAACTGTCATGATATAAAAGAAGAAATAGAATATTAGTAATTAAGGTATTAATAATATTATTTTTTTTATTAAGTATATCTTTTTTAGTGTATTTTTCTTTGAGAGGAATTAACAATGTATTTATAACTTAAAAGCCTTTCATCTTTTTTTCAAACTTATATTATTATTTAACCTTGTTCTTAAAAATTTAAGTGATGAGTATAATCAAAGGTAACCTTTTACAAAATATTCAATTTAATTACATTATCCTGTTAAAGCATTGCTTTTAAACTGTTACCCGAGTTTCTTTTTGATGAAACTTTATTTACGCAAAGGAATTTGCTTATCCAAAGGTTTCAAACTTGACGCGAAAGGGAGGGGATCTCACGGAGAGGGTAAAATATTTCGTTTTCATACGCGCAGATATTAAGGCGATATAAAGCTCCAAGGAAGAGATACTGCGGTAATAAAACAAAATTGTAATTAGATTAAATTTATATCTTCAGTTTATTTAGAAACAGTATAAATAAAATGGAAGTGTCTATTGGTTTTTATTTTAGTTTTTTTTTTCAAAGAGTAATTTGCACAATTTTTTTGGAAATATTTAGGTTCTCACTTCTTAGTCATGAAAATGAAAACGAAGCTAACAATGTGTCTTTTCTAATTATATTATGTACCTTTTATAAGTCGGCCACTTATTCTATTACAATGTTTTTACACATATTTTTAGTATTCGGTAAATTTAAAAATTAATTAAATTTTTTTCACCACGTATATAATTGTTGAATCGAAAATTTTGTGTAGTAAAATAAAACAAAACGATGTTGTGGTGCAGCGGTAGCGAACCTGCCTTAAGGACCACAGGCCGTGGGTTCGATTCCTGCTTCGCTGCTGCTTCGGACCATGTTTGTATTGACCCTACATGCATGTTTTCTGGTCTGGGCGTCATTGTCCTTGTCATTGTGTATGTTTCTGGATCCCCCACACAGGATATAACTATCCTAATGTAGTGAGTGTAGTAATGTAGTGTAAGTGTGTAGTGTTTATTTATTTATAAAAATTTTCTTACTAAAATGTCATTTCCATTCTACGTTACATATCTGTGTTTTTCCAAATCACAGTGGGAGTGGGACGTAATCAAGGATTAATTTTCTACTTGGATTATTTTCAATCCACCTTAGTGCGTGAGCTTTGGATGTATCTTCAATTTAAGGCTCCCTATACTCGCTGGGTAATATCGACTTGAAATGTTTCACCCTACCTACGAATGTATTATAATGTCTCATATGAAGCCTTCGTTTATTACCTAATTTAGATTTTTGAAATTTTAATTAATTTATTATGCTTTTTTGTATTAATGAAACTTAACTTGGATTAATATTTCTTAGAACGTAGTGTGTGAAAGGTGGTTAAAAAATGATATTTTTTCCTTTTAATTATTTTTTAGTTATGTTCTCTTAAATCTTCTAAATCTTTTAAATGTATTATTATGCATTAATTTATTAGTATTGTAGTATATATATTATTAGTAATATAAGGTAAAATAATTCTAACCTGAATATTGTTCCGAAATCGTATCTAGTTCCTATATAAAAAGTATAATTACGTAAAGTAAATACACAAAAACCTTTGTTGATTAAAAACAAACTTGTATGACATAATTGCTTAACCCTGTAGCCTGTAGCTGTTGTTATATATTAAGCAAATTAGTAAAATAGAAGAAAAAGTATTTTCATTTGAAAAAAAAAATAGTCATATTATGAAAGTTGAAAATAACCACTGATAAGTTTCTTTCTCAAGTAAAATTTTGTTCGTGATATCGTAAAAATATCATAAAGCTCAGTACCATCTTGTTACGCCTACCGGATTCGGAGCTATTTCCGCCATAATAACGGTGACATACAAAATATTGTACACGAAGCTTTTTGTTCTTGATTTTGTGTCCTTTTATATTTCTTGTACAAATATTATATACAAATTCCAATAAAGTTTTATATAACCTTTCACTTTTTTTTTTTTTTTTTATGTTAGAAGTTGGCAAACAAGCATACGGCCCACCTGATGGTAAGTGGATGCCGCAGCCTATGAGCGCTTGCAGCACCATTAGTAGGTGCCACTCGCGCGTTGCCAACCTCGAGATATTAGTTCTTAAATCTCGTTCGCCCAGTAGTTTCACTAGCGTACAATGCCCTTCAAACCGGAACACAGTAGTGCCTAAGCACTACTATTTGGCGGTAGAATATTGGACACTGCGGTGGTACCTACCTAGCCGGCCTCTTGCAACAAAAGACCTACCACCAGTGTGACTGATTGCACTGGTGGAATAATCTCTGTTGTGACAGAGGTTATCCCAACAGCGGGCGATGGGGTCGTCACATCCCGACGCCTAAAAACTACTGGTTTCATTTACACTTATCACTACATAGTATAAAACAAAATCGCTTTCTCTGTCCCTATGGCCCTATGTATGCTTAAATATTTAAAACTACGCAACGGATTTTGATGCGGTTTTTTTAATAGATAGACTGATTGAAGAGGAAGGTTTGTATGTATAACACCCATTAAATAGTGGAGAAATACTGTTACTTTTGAGGTTTCTAATGTGATGTCGAAATAATAATGACAATATATATATCGTATATAATAATAATAGTAATGACTTAATAATCTATTTACCTAAAAGCCTTTCATCTCTTTTCAAACTTATTATAAAACCTTGTTTTGAAAAATTTTAGTGATGAGTTTAATCAAAGGTGGCCTTTTACAAAATATTCAATTTAATTACATTATCCTGTTAAAGCATTGCTTTTAAACTGTTATCCGAGTTTCTTTTTGATGAAACTTTATTCCGCGAATTTGCTTATCCAAAGGTTTCAAACTTGACACGAAAGGGTGGGGAGAGGGTAAAATATTTCGTAATATGTTGTAATATTAGTTGTAAATAAACGTCTATAAATAATAAGTACTTACTATTTATTATAATTTCTTAAAATGTAAACTGAAATAGAAGTAATTAAATTTAAACTTTGTATAAATGTTAATAAGCAAAAGAAATAAAATCAAAATAGAAGTTTTAAAATAGTTTTTATAGTCATGGATAGTGATAGATGTAGGAAATAACTTTTTTAAAAATAGTTTTGATAAATGTTATAGCACATTCATATATAAAATTGTTATATTTTGGGAATACGAAAAAAAGTTAATAAATCTATTTAAAGATTTATTTTATCTTTGTGTTTTAGGTACAAATTTTTTTAAAAATTTAACGTTATATTTCATACATAGTATATCATTTTTATTGACAATATATAGTATCATCGAACATAAATCAAGGAGTTATAGATGTGTATAACCTGATATTGTTGAAAATGTGAAATTTATGTGTCATATTTATCTCCGTACACCTACTTGTGAATGAAGGCTTCTTTTCGTTTTATGGCGTGCGCGTGGAGATTTACGACGGTGCTAAAATAAAATACTATTCCATACCGCGCTGTGAACCGTGATAGACCAGTTGTTAAAACTACTTGAGGCTTAAATTCTACGGTGATTCAAAATAAAACAAGCGGTTAACAAGTGGTTATTTTAAGAAGAGTTTGCTTGTTTTGTTAAGGCGGATAATCTTAATAATCTTCGGTGATGTGACTGCTTGTCAGCCGCCTTTCGAGGTCAGCCAGCGTATAATCAGTTGCATCTTGCGTTAAGGCCTCCTAGTAAGGGCGGCAGTTCTACTTCTGGAACGGTATTCGCTGCCTTCACGTTTGGACTGTACTGACTATTAGGTATATATGGTCATCTGCCCGCCCCAGACTAAATAAAACATATTTTTAAGAAAGGGGGTATGAGGTTTAATAATGTGGGAAAGTATATGTCATTAAAACATCAAGCTATGAACTCTATGATCGTAATGGACACGACACGGAACAAGGATTTCAGGCGGCGGAGTTGTCTTAGAGAATGAAAACGGCATGTATCAACTAAATTAACTTGGATAAAGCCATGGTTGACATGATAAGAGGACCAGATAAATGGAGTAAAATCGTGACAAGGTGGTACCCAAGAGAAGGTAAAAGAAAAAGAGGCAGACCTCAGAAAAGATGGGACGACGACATCAGACAAGTAGCAGGAATTATGTGGAACAGAGTGGCTCAAGACAGACAAGAATGGAAAAGGTTGGAGGAGGCCTTTGCCGACTGGCAAACAGATCTACAAACAACAAGCAAGTCTCAAATACTAGATTAAGTTATACTTTATTTGTAATAGTTGATCTGAATAAAAGGCTATATTATATTATTATTATTATTATAAAGCCATGGTTGAAATGGTATTGTTTATATAAATTTGTAAGTAAAAACAATTTAAACCTCAACTCTATTATTTACAAAATTATGTTACATATATTATTTTTATTTTGTGATAAAAAGTAACTTAACAAATAGAGAGAGTAACTTTAACAATTTTAATATTGTGTCAAAAATAAATATTCTTCCGAAACGAGCTAAGAATGTCAAAGAAAACTTAATAAAAGATCGATCATAAATTGTTTCTACTTTAATAAAACTCTACTTCCAAGTGTAAAAATGATAATATTAAATATATTTATAACGACAGCGACACATATTAGATTGGAATCTATGTATACGCATTGCGAAAACCACAAAATGAACCTAACCTGAAATACTGAAGCCATAAATTTAAGAGAATGTTATAATATTCTTTATCATTGTTATCAAGTGTGATTTATTCTCTAAATTGATTATCATGTATTGTATTTTATGAATTCTCTTGATATTAAAATGTATAATGTAGTGTATTGAATAAGGTTTTATCACTGATGGCTGATATCAAAAATGTTCAAATAATTAAAATGTATCATGATTGACGATGTGAAAACTTGTTATCTATATAAATAAATAAAATTGAAGTATCTGTTTGTATTTGACAGTTCTTCTCCTTCTTATTGAGTAGTTAGTGGCCAACCTAGTGTCAGAGTTGTTCAGGTCGCCCGTAAAGGCCTCTAACTTGACTTGTCGACTATTGTCAAATTGATAACAGCCGGGACCGAATTTTACGTGGCCTCCGAACCACGGACGATTACCAATCTTGTGACTGACCGCGTCTAAAGTTGCTTAATCCACCGATCAGTGAGCTCACCCGGTTATGAGCGTCTCATTTTTGTTTGTCTGTAAGTTTGTTCCAGCTAATCTCTGAAACGGCTGGACCGATTTTAACAGGACTTGCACTGGCAGATAGTTATAAGGAGTAACTAAGGCTTTTTGTTTAAGAAAAAGAATTAGTACACCACGCGAGCAGAGCCGCGGGCGAAGCTAGTTTCAATTAAAGAAATACACTCTGACGTGTTTCTGATGTCTTTTTTATAAATTAACGATGTTATAACCCAAAATATAGAGCATGTTTCTGAAATATATTAAGCCGAATTATTTACTAATTAACTTTCAAGTATGTGTGTCCTACGTAATCGAACCCCTGATTAATTTACCTCGTACAGGAGCTTTAATAGTGCTACTGCTTTCATTTGATGTACGTACATCATAAAGCAGTTAATTAGGTAGTGAAAATTTTAATAGGCCGTTTACACTTACATTATATGAATTATTATGCACAAAATTAATTATGAAAAAAAAAACAATCAAAACCATAATATTTGTTCTTTAAAATTTATATTTTGTAAGTAAAACTAATCTTATAATTTTCGTATCTTTTTCAAATCTTTATTTTTAAAAGGTTTGATCACTCTTCACCACCACACCCTTATAGATAGCCCCTTACCCTTAAAGATACAAAATAACAATGTATACACTTACAAATATAATAATTATGAACTATTTTAATAAATTCTTACCTTTGGTATCTTAATAGTAATCAGTTATTAACCTAATCTATATACATAGTTTTAGCGATAAGGACGCTTTATATATTCTATGTTGTTTATGATAATTTTATTAATTCTGTTTCTGAAGTAAAATACAGTAATTTTTGCATATATTTATTTTTATTGCGTCATTGCTATTATTCACTACATAGTGTAAAACAAAGTCGCTTTCTCTGTCCCTATGTATGCTTAAATCTTTAAAACTACGCATCGGATTTTGATGCGGTTTTTTAAATAGATACGAGTGATTGAAGAGAAAGGTTTATATGTATAAATAATAACATCCATTAAATTGTGGAGATTTTTTTTTTTTTGAGGTTTCTAATGTGATGTCGTGAATAATTACATTTAACGCGTGCGGGCCACGGGCAGTAATGAATAAATCAACAGTACTGGATCGATTTTAATAATTTTTTCAGTGAATGACATAGGCTATATATTTTATACCCGTGCGATGCCGAAGCGGGCCGCTAGTTAATCAATAAAGCAATTTTTTATTATTATTAACAATTTAGTATAATCCTGCTATTATACGTTATTAATACTCTATATTTTGTAAATTTTACTTCAGGCAATATTTATATTAGTTTGTGTGAACGGGATAAAAAACGGGCAGGAACCTTGTAGCGAAACTACTTGAGTGTGGCTGGGTGAAGGTAATTTATTACCAGTGGAAATAAAACGGGTGTTTACTACTACTTTGTAGCTTTTCAGCTAGCAAGGCATTTATTTCACTTATACATGCCCTAGACTGCAGGATCTCAGATTGGAGCACTTAAGAATTTTCCTTTGTTGTGCTCTCTTGTACAAGTATGAGAGGAGATGATAAATTTATTCTTAGGTTACCTAGGTGTATAAATAGCTTATTTTTATACTATTAAAGAGCTACAATTGGTCGTCTTTATGGTTTCGCTTATATTTAAGAAATCGATTTTTTCTGCATTTTGTATGGGTTTTAATTTTATATTTACAGTATTTTTGATTTAAGCGAATTCTATCAATCGTTTTAAATGTTTCAATCTAATATTTATTTTAACAATGATTTTTCCGTTGTATTATTGTAACATAACTTTTAATCATTACATTGTTATTGGAACGAAGTTCCTTATCGCGCGTTGCGAAAGGGGGCTAGATGGAAAAAATTAAGACCAAAAGTTGTAACGACACTTTTTGCTATAGTTGTAAGCCTTGCGGCGCGTGTTTATCTGTCTGTCTCCTCTCTCTCTCTCATAGAAAGTAAGCCAGTTATTTTCGTTTCGTCTTTCTATTTCGCACTGAACAGTGTGGTGTCGCGACGATTATTAAAATAAGAAATTAATTAGTTTTTAATAATTCGATTAATTCATTAATTTTATTAATAAAATTTTATTACTATTCCTTGACTAATTAATCGAAAGGAACTTCGTTCCATCCGAGTGTCTCTTGACACCTCTCAAGTTTTTATTTAACTACATATACATGGCGTTGTATGATTATAGAAGTTTATTGTTCAGTGTCATTTCTCTTATCCGTTACTAAAGATTTAAATAGACAAATACTGTAAAATAAATGTTATTATTTTATATATAATATTAAAGGTATAAAATTAAAATTTGCTACCCGAAATGTTATCAATAGTAAAAGCGACGCGCAGTATCGTCGGACTTCCGAAAAATATTTCCGGGCCGTCTATTGCAGACAGAGATACGTGCCAACATTTATATAAATAGTTTGCTGAAATACATTTTATAGATTAAATTCGACGTAGAGACGAGGCTTTCCGAGATATATTTTATAATTTATATTTAATACTAGCTTCTGCCCCTGTTTGAATGACGTTTTAATAAGGCACCTTTACGGCAATATAAAAATAATTGATTTTCCATACGAACTATTATTGCATATTTCAACCGACAAGTGTTTTTTTTGCGACAAAACGTATTATATAACCGTATCCATCCATATCCAGACTAAAATTCATCATAATCGGTTCAGTAAGCGTCGCAAACAAACTTACTTTAGCATTTATAACATAAGTAAGTGGGGATTTGCTCCAGATACATACACATAGTGAAGTTTTATTTTGAGAACAAAACCTTGACAACTAATATTCTTGGCTTAGTAATTTTTGCTCGAAATTTTAAAAATTGCTTGTGTGACAAATACGATCAATTTTGTTTTAATTTTTTTTTTTTTAGTTTGTGGGCTTGTGACATTAGAGATACAGAGTGTACGTACAACTGTCGGCCCAGGTTTTTATCACGTAGCATCTGATAGCAATATGTAACTCTTAGTGGATTTATTTATTTCAATGTAGGCTACATTCGGGTTAGTATTTGACCTTCACAAAAATCACGGCAGTAATTTTTTTTCTGTAACCTTTATGGGTTCGATTAAAATGGCAAAGAATAAATTGTAGAGATAAATTAACAACAAATTTTGTCAATATCTTGAAAAGTAATATTATGCAGAAACAATTTCTCCTTAAATTCAAGATGACCTGACTATGACCTCCCTATAGGATACAACAAAAAAATTGTTGATGAGATTTTATTGATATTTCAGGTCTTTTATCTGATAAACCCGACTGGACTAAATGTTTGTTTAAATGGTTTCGGAGGTCATATTGCAGTTGTCAATCTTGATTGCTATAATTACCGGACACTGGCAAACTCGCGTAGAAAGTTTCATGAATTAATACAAATAATAGCCTTATTGCCACTTGACAGTCTTATAGCCATGCCATTTGACTGTCTTATACGGTACTTTGTTACGATGCGTGTAGGTAGGGAAGTTATGATAAGCTTATTAATAAATAAAATAATGATTACTAATTAAATTAATGAAACTTTGGTAGTGCTACCACATCAAAATGATTTTAAAATTAATTTCAACTCCGTTATGAAATTTTTAACTTTGAGGCTGGCTACGGCTAGCTTCAACTGCGCATTGTCCAGACGGCAACTTCAAAATTAATTTTGAACTTTGATCGAAAAATGTTTTCCTCTGTCGTCAAACTGAGTTTACTGCAATATCCCGCGGAGAGAAACCCCGTTGTATCCCATCTGTTACTTCAGATTTAAAACTGATATAGATTCATAGATAGGTAGAAACAATGTTCTTTTTGAACTCAATTTTAAGAGCCCCTTAAGATGCAATTAGATATTATTCCTTGTTGGAACGTTTCACCTTTACGATGTTTATTTTTTGTTTTATGACGGTTGGCGAACAAGCATACGGTCCGCCTGATGGTACGCAGTTACCACAACCTATGCGCGATACTTGACGTATCGCATGCGTTTTGTCAACCCAAAGGATAGGAGGAAAGGGATGAGAAGGGAAAAAAGACTCATCGCACGACACGCAACAATACCTGATACTGTTTCTTTACACCGATTTTCTATGAGAAGGTAGAACTTCCCCTGTCGAGCTGGTCCAGTTATGGAGGAGAATACTATAGCAAATTTATTTTTAGATGATCGAGTAGTGCTACTATGTGATAAATTAGCGCTGTGTAACTAATTAGCACCCAATTTGTAACACTCAGGTGGCAATCCATAGTTTAATTTGAAAACTAGGTCAGACTTTAACTACAGCAGACGCCAAAACAGTTACAAAGAATGTTTAATAGTTTAAACGCTGCTATGCACTGTTTTATGAACTACATCAAACAAATGCCTAAATACAGTTATGAATAAAATGTATTTGTTTTTTTGTCGATCAATTTACAATATTGTAAATATTTGGTTCTTGAAAAAAAAAGAAATAGCAGCTACATTTATTGTACTAATTCGCTAGAATGGTTAAGATAATATATATAATTTACCTAATAAAAGTCTACATATTATGTTTAATGTTTTAATGTTAGAAACTGTTCTTTTAATAGTTTTTTTTTGTGAATATTCTGTGTTAAATTTGTGTAACGCAAATTTCTTTATTCTTTAGGGTCTTTGAGGATAAAACTTTTTTTGTATGAATAGAATTTCGAGACAAAGGCAATTTATATATAATTGCTTTTTTAACGTAATTGCTAGACTTAATAAAGCTTTTGATAATTATGTTAAAAATGTTATCCTCATTAGATAGAATAATTATGTTTTGGTTTTAAATTGGATAACGTAAAATATTTCACTGGTTTAAATATATATTTGCATATAATCATTTATTAAAAATTAGTAATTATAATAGAGAACCTAGTTTTTAACTTTTTGATTCCCAAAGGAAGGTTCCCAAGTCGTATCGGTTCGGAACAATCGCCAGCGGAAGCTGGTTCACAGAGTGGTTGTGCGAGGAACAAAATGATGATGAAATTCTACCGCCGGGAGCAGTCCAAACAATACCGGGAATAATGTTAGGGAAAAGAAGAAATGAACATTTAAACCCACGACCTATAGTCAAAATGTCGCTTTCTATCTACTTCATTATAACAACAAATATAAAAAAAATAAGGTCAACAGACAATGGCCACTTAGCAGTATCAATTCGACCGTGCCATTGATATATCGATTTAATAGTTGATTTTTTCTATCGTTTTAAAATGTGGTTCGTATCATTAATCTCCCGACTACCGGTAACTAAACACAGCGATAACTAACGACTTGATCATATCGAGAAGTTAATCGATTCTGTTGGAATGGGATGACTTTCATTGTAACTATTGGGTTTTTTTTTTTTTTTTTTTTTTTTTTTTTTTTTATTTGGAAAGTAGGGCAGATGACTCTACTCCACCTGATGGTAAGTGGAAATAAAGTCCAAACGCGAGGGCGGCTAACAGAGTTGCGGAATGCAACCGTGTTAGCCACCCTTGCCCTGCCTACCCGCAAGATGCCTCTTCACGCCTCGTTTGAAGGAGCCCAGATTGTAAGAAGGAGGGAACACGTGAGCCGGCAATGAGTTCCACTTTTTGGAAGTACGACAAAGAAAAGAATTGGCAAACTTCTTTGTTCGCGAAGGAAGTGATGCCACAGTTAGACGGTGACATCGGAGACCGGCACGCGTAGTTCTTGTAAGGAAAGGGGAGGGAGGAATGATGGAGAATAATTCCTCTGAACACTCGCCGTGATACATTCGGTAGAAGGCGCCTAGGGCGGCAATCTCTCGACGCAGTTGAAGAGATTCGAGGGTGTTGGAGACCTCTTCATCGCCAATGATGCGAATCGCTCGTCGCTGCAACCTATCCAGGGCTTCGAGCAAGTACTTAGCGGAGCCATCCCAGAGGTGCGAGCAATACTCAACGCAAGACCGTACCTGAGTTTTGTACAACAGGCACAGTTGCTGTGGCGTGAAATAACGCCGCACCTTGTTCAGGACTCCGAGTTTACGTGAGGCCGTTTTAATAATGGCCTCGATGTGATCCCTGGCGTTAAGATCGCAGCGTAGCTCCATTCCGAGCATAGCGATACTGCTTTGCATCGACAACGTAGTGCCAGAGAGGGATGGATGAGGGGAAAATGGAGACTTTTAGTGGTGAAAGCGCAAGCCTGAGTCTTTTGGCATTGAAATCAATCAGATTATCAGCACCCCATTTGGCGATAAGGTCCAACGTCTGATTGATTCCAATGACAAGACTCTCGCGTCTCTCCTGGATGTCTATTCGCCCAGCAGCTGCATGCCCGTGATATCCCATGTGAACAGTACTGTCGTCCGCATAGCAATGTATGCTGCCAAGAGGAAGCATATCATTGATATGCAGAAGAAACAGTGTAGGGGACAGCACAGAGCCCTGGGGTACACCAGCGTTCACTGCATATGTTTGAGAAGCGCATCCTTCCAGAACAACTCGCAGACTACGCTTGTGCAGAAAACTAGCCACCCAGGCGCAGAGCTGAACTGGCAGACCGTATGCAGGCAGCTTGGACAGAAGACCTCTGTGCCAAACCGTGTCAAAAGCTTTGGTGATATCTAGGCTGATGGCCAACGATTCACCATACCCATCGATAGCCTCACCCCAAAGATGTGTCACGTACGCTAAAAGATCGCCTGTGGACCGCTTTGGTCGAAACCCATACTGTCGGTCATTAATAAGACAGTGATCTTCCAGGTAATGGATCAGCTGGTTATTTATGATCCGTTCCATAACTTTGCACAAAATTGAGGTAATAGCTATCGGACGGTAATTAGCCGGGTCAGATCGATCCCCTTTTTTGGTATCGGCTGCACATTGGCCTCTCTCCAAGCTGCCGGAACACGTCCCGAGGAGAGGGAAAGTTGATAAAGGCGCGTCAATACGGGAGACAACTCCGCCGCGCACCGCTTTAATAATAACGCCGGTATGCCATCAGGTCCACTGGCTTTCCGCTCGTCAAGTGATTGTAGCACAGCATGCACATCACGCTGCCTGATTTTAATATCAGGCATTGTGGAGCCACAGTGAGACAGAATAGGTGGCAGCTTGCCACAATCATCGACTTGCGAGTTAGCCGCAAAGAGATTTGCTAAAAGGTCCGCTTTCTCTTGCGGCTTGTGAGCCAGTGAACCGTCTGGACACCTAAGCGGAGGCAGCGAAGAATGGCAGAAATTTTGTTGTACAGACTTGGCCAGACTCCAGAAGCAACGCGAACCCGTGGGGTGCGCGACTAGATTCTGGCCAATTCGCACAATGCGTTGGGCATCCGCTCTTATGTAAGCCCTCTTGCAGGACTTGGAGGCTCTATTATAGTCAGCTTTCAGCGAGTCTAAATTGGGATCCTGAGTAGCAATGCCATTGATCCAGGCGCGATATGCCGCCTGCTTTTTTTCATTGGCGAGGACACAGTCTCTACCGAACCAACGGATCCGCTTATTGCCACTGGTGCAGTTAGAATAAGGGATGTAATATTCCATCGCCAACAAAATTTCCTCGGTAATGGCCGTGGTGCAGGCTGTCGGGTCCTTCTCGCTGAAACAGCGTTGCTTCCAAGGGACAGACGCAAAGTAATCGCGCATACCGTCCCAATCTGCCGACCCATAGTGCCAGACACGACGTATAATCGTCGCAGAAGGTGGTGGCTTAGTCTGCGGCACTTTAGTGGATATCAGGCAGTGGTCCGATGACCCAAGAGGGGCTCGAACCACGACCTGATAATCCGACGGGTGAGTCGTGAGCAAAAGGTCCAGCAAGGAAGGCGTATGACCAACAATATCAGGGATCCTGGTGGGCTGATCAACCAGTTGGGTCAAGTCATGCGTAAGAGCGAATGCATGAGCAGTCCTTCCAGCATGGTCAGTTTTGGAGGATCTTAACCACAGTTCGTGGTGAGCATTGAAGTCCCCCAGAAACACCAGTTCTGCGTTAGGAAACTGCTCTTGCACAGTATCTGCCAACCGACTAAGATGGTCAAAAAGTCGGCTAGTCTCTAAGTCTCCATTGTGGGATCTGTAGAGGCACACGTAGACTCGACTCAGACGACCCAAATCCACGCGTACCCCCAACATTGAAAAGGAGGGATCCTCCAAGCAGCGTAGACGGCGACAATAAACATCCGCCCTGACGAACAAGCATACACCGGCTTTCGCTTTGAAGGACTCTTCAAGAACGTAGCCAGGATAGTGAAGATAGGCTGTATCGGCAGGACGGAGTATCTGTGTCTCCGTAAGAAACAACAGTGCGGGCCGTGCTGACTCGAGATGTTGGTGGACAGCATTGAGGTTGGTGTGGAGTCCTCTGATGTTGCAGAACTCTACCTCAAACAGCGAAGGAGTGGTGGGGGTGTGCACCGCTGAACGACCATCTTGTGTTTTCTGAGCTGGCATGAAAGGAAATGGAAGAAGAGGCGTGAAGCGAGTGAGATATTTCCCGATATGGTAAGTCAAAATTGTGAATGCTTGTTTCGCCACGGGATTGCCTAAGGAGCAACACTGATCCGCCGGACGGAAGGGCCCCGAACCCCCGGAAGTAGTCGCCGGGACCCCACCTTCCGGTCACCAACCGGCACGACGATCTACTCCGAGATTATTCATGGCATGATAGGGCAGCCTCGCGAGCTGGTAAGGCACGTTTGGGCCCCTGTACTGTGCCACGGGCGGCCAGCGGAACAACCGTTTCTACGGGTCTCCCTGGCCGGCGGGTCAATGCAGTCCTCTTAGCATTGGTTCCACATATGCATCCACCGGACCAACGCGTATCGAGACATACCCCACCCGGTAACTGGTTATACGCCGGCTGACCTCGAAACGCGGCCAACGAGCAGCCACTTCACGAGTTTTTCACCAACGTACGGTGGTAGCTAACCAGGCGGGAAATTAATCCCTACCACCAGCGCAACAGCAAGTGGAAGCTGTATAATCCCTTAGTCGCCTCTTACGACACCCACGGGGAAGAGAGGGGCGGTGAATAGTATTCTTTCTCCGTCACCGCACGGGTCGTAGATGAAGGTCGTGATATTGTTTAGAGAAATTTGGCTTTTTAAATGTTATGTTTGAAAGTTGCTTTTTAGTCAATTGTATTGTTTTTTTAAATATTATAAAATAAATTATACAAACGCTACACTCTCAACGGTTCCCATTAGGATAGTGATCCACAAGGACAAGGACAAATACACCAACACTGGTGGTAGGTCTTTTGTTGCAAGAGGCCGGCTAGGTAGGTACTACCACAGTGTCAAATATTCTGCCGTCAAATAGTACTGGGCAGAAGAGATTAGAGAACCAATATCTCAAGGTTGGCAACGCATGAGTGGCACCTACTAATGGTACTTACTGCAAGCCCTCGTAGGCTACGGCAACCACTTACCATCAGGTGGGCCGTATGCTTGTTTGCCAACTTGTAACATAAAAGGAAACCCAGACCGGATCACATGCCTGTATGGTCAATATAAATATGTGCTCCAAGAGGGAATCGAAATCGCGACCTGTGGCGCTTAAGGCAGGTTAGCTACCGCTGCGTCACAACCTCATAATTATCATTATATTTTCAGTTTTAGGTGTTTTGTATAATTGTTGAATACAATATATGATAATCAATACATTTCAATATCTTTCAAAGAACATGAATTTTTATTTGGGGTAGATAATTTTGTTTATCATGTTTATTACGAGTTTTTCGTGTTTGGTCGCAGATTTTTTACACGGCGATTGTTGCAAACAAGCACATGGCCTATGTTATAGTGAGCGGTTACCGTATTCTGAGGGCTCATATGATGGATGAAGTATACAAGCTTAAGGACTTTTATGTAATATGGCACCGTACAAACAATTATATTTCTATAATATCATCTTGACGAGGAACACTCGATGGTCAGATTTTACTATCATAAATAATAAATAAATAAACGCTACACACTCAACGGCCCCCATTAGGATAGTGATATCCTGTGTCGGGGGTCCGGAAACATTCACAATGACAAGGACAAATACACCCAGACCGGAAAATATGCTTGCATGGTCAATACAAACATATAATGCTCCGAGCGGGAATCGAACCCGCGACCTGTGACTTTTAAGGCCGGTTCGCAAACGCTGCGCCACAACGTCGTCGTCGTCGTCTATCATAAAGTATCACAAGCTTTTTATGCTCTTACAAACGAGACATTTAAAAAAATAATAACACAGACTACATATTCTTCTTCTTAGCATATTCTTGGTATTTACCCTAGATCTGTTTGCTACTCTTATCTAGCTTTGACAGGAACTACTAGTTCTTGCAGAGCGATTCCTATTTGATCTCTGCAAAAACTAACTAACTAAGTGAACCAGTAACTAAGATAAGAGCAAATTACTTATTAAGAGTTAATAATCAGATGTTATGTGAAAACAACCGGTACCGACAGTTTAACGCGTTCTCCAATAGTGGGAAGACACACAAAGACAAACCGAAATAGAAAATATCAATACGAATATCTGCCCCAAGCTTGTATCGAACCCACGACCGTGGTGGCTAAAAGCAAGCGTACTACCAAAACGCCAAAAAAAAATGTAACTAAGCTACTTTAGAAGTGTTCTTCATTATTTTTATCGTTATTTTGTAGCGAAATATTACAGAAAATGCGAGCATATTTCCGATTGAGCAAAAGTTTGTAAATAACTTCGGGAATTACTTAACTTAAAAGTTACAGCAGTTGCTTTCATTGTATAAAAACTTTTTTTATTTATCACATTGCTCCGGATAGAATGTTTGTATTTTGTTTTGTACATTTTACTTTAGATGTTTTTATAAAAAGATATTTCATAAAAATAGATTGATATCATAAACATTTTGCTTTATAAACTTTTCTTCGTAGTCATTTAAGTCAGTTATTATAGAGCTCGTGTATAGATTTAGATTAGATACAACCTATATATCCTAGTTCTCTTTTTTATCTCCGAAGTCGGTATCTTTATCTCCGAATATCTTCAGCGTTGCTAAATAGATTTTAATAATTTCTTTTTGTTAGGTGTGATATTCTGGTCTCTGGCACTACACCGATTTAATGATAATCCTATAAAAGACTCCGAAAGGATATAATTTCGAACTCCTCAAAGTAAAAGAGTTCAAATCACTGCATCTCCACAGTCGTTGCGTACCTTATGTTAATTATGGACGTAATTATTCACTGTTTATTTATTTTGTTGCCTTTTTGCACTAAGATATGAGAGAGATACGGTGGTAGATCTCTTGTTGCAAGAGGCCGGCTAAGTAGGTACACTGTAGGCTAGTGAAATTACTGGGCAGAGGAGAAGGTTGGCAACGCGTGAGTGGCAAGTGGCACCTACTAATAGTGCTGCAAGCCCTCGTAGGCTACGGCAATCACTTACCATCAGGTGGGCCGTATGCTTGTTTGCACACTTGTAACAAAAAAAAAGATCCACTTGTAATTTATTGAGTCCATTATAGAGAGATATAAATTTGTATTGCGTATATAGGTTAACAATGACAGACAGAGATGGCACGCGGCAGTTTTGGTATATACTATATACCTTGAAGCTGTGGGTTTTTGTTAGTAGTCATCAATAAATGTCGGTGGGAGCAAGAAAAGTAGGTTCAGATGGAAATGCTGTGGCTCTACAGATAGCTGATGGTACCAACCCTCGAAGCTTTTCCAGTGCAACAACGTTACGGCTTTATTTCGTGCGCGGCGTACCCAAGCACCTGCACGTAGTACTACATACTTGATGACTTCCTAACATAATAAGGCTGCATTCTGGACTGCAAAAGCTGGCTATTATCAAAGAAAAAGATAAAAGTTGATCATATAGATCGAAGAAGTACCTCTGTCTTAACTATTTGTGCGGCTGCTCTTAAGTGGAATTTTGATGACTTTCTTCTTGGACAGATTTTGCTTCCGGCGTAGTGATCTCTAAATTTTTTGATGATCTTATCATCGATTTCGGAGAAATAGAACGGAACTAGTTTAGGAGGTTAAGCCTGCCTTAATCGCCATAGGTCGCGGGTTTGATTCTCGTTTGGAAAAGATGTTTGTATCGACCAGACATGTGTTCCGGTGTAGGTGTGTTTGACGTTGTCATTGTATATGTTTCCGGACCCCCGACACAGGGTATAACTACATATTCTAATAGGGCCTGTTAAGTGTATAGTGTTTATTATAAGTTGATTGCTTCTTGTTTTAATAAGTCGTAAAGATACACTGAGAAAGGACATCTGCCTTTATGTTATCTACAACGGCTGAACCAAATGTATCTATGTATAATATATAAACTGAGAATGGAGAGAAAATGAAAAAAATATATTCGTGAAAAACTAATAACAAAGAGTATAAATTATAGTATATAATATTAAATATATTGAATTGAAAGTTCTCTTTAATATTCATAAATTTAATAAGTGTTCCATCCTAATTAATAAACAATAAACTATATTTTGTGAAACGTGTTATAGTCATGTATGTTTAATTTTTTTCTTTCTTATTTATGTAATACTTTTGCGACTAGTTTCTATGTATATACCTTAGTTAATTTCTATGTATTGCATCTAGACTGATAATAGCACATGTTTAAACCTAAGTAGTTTTTAGTTGTTATTATTGTTTAAGTATTTGTATTGTTATGTAAATTGATAAATATAAAAAAAAAGTATTGTTTGACTAGTTTTATAACGATATCTGTGAAACGAATAGAAATTTATATCATGGTATGTTCGAACTAAAGTTATATTAGTTAGTTATATTAGTAGTTAAGATAAACATAGAAATGTGTACGTACCACACTTTCAATTGTAAAGTTTTAATTTATGATAGATGAGTTTGAAACAATATGAACTTAAAAAAATAGTATCAGTTATGGGTCTATTAACTTTGTTTATTTAATCGTAAATTTCAAGAATCCCTCATGGTAAGTGATTTTGGTTGTGTGTGGAATAATTATACAGGATAATTGTCTAAACAAAAGCATTTACCCAATTGGAAATTTAATCACCATAAGTAATATAACCTTACTGTTATTGTTATGAATGGACTCCTTCGAAGAAATTTTACAAAATTTCGAAATAGCAGGACTTTTTTGTTAGGTCAATCGACTTGCAGTCGATTCCCGGCTTCTTCACTTAAATTTTCTCTCCTCTTATTTTTTTCAAGTTGACAACACGTATTTGTAACCATTCGCGACAACGAATTATATTCAGTCAGGCCTATTCAGTTTATATCGGGGATGATCTGCCTTTACCGCCTTTAAAAAGCCGCTTATAGTTTCGGACACGAAAAAAGTAGTTTTAGTAAAATAAATATAATTTTAAATATATTAAAGTTTCAATGACTGATGAATTCTGACGAATTGTTCTAATTAGTTGCATAAAATGATGGCTAATTTTAAAGCCATGTGATGGCCATGACTACTAGGGCTGGATCTCTAATTTACGAATCGTAAATTACAGGACAGAATTTAGAACGATTCATTGGACTCCTGATATATCGCTGTAATGGCGACTTTGTAATCCGAGGTAATTAGCTATGCTGATTTAATAGCAGGATTAGATTTGGCTCTGGTAGAGTACAAGCATTATGCAAAAATGCAATAATCTGCATTGACTAATATTATTTCAATTAAATTATTTTCCAGATGGTCATAAACTTTAAGATATGCTACACTGCATATAGACAGCTCAAATGGTGAGTAAAGCTGTTAGTCTAGATAAAGAAATGATGATGTCAATTATTGTAGAAACGAAAATAATAATAGGTACAGCAACAAAAATAATCTGAACATAATTAGGTTTTTATAACGACGTAGGCGCGTTTTGTAATACTTTTAGAAGAAATGAATCGAATTTTATAAATTAAATTTATTCTTTTCGAAAAGCTATTTTACGAAAAGTATTCACGCATTTTGCATTTTATACTTACCAGTTTTAGACATGTATTTTGTTTTGTTTATTATTAGAGTATAAGAGAAAAATGTCACATATAAATACAAATTAAAAATCACCTGTAGTAATAACCATTAGAACTCTGCAAATATATTGAGTTAAGATTATACAGCAATAAAATCTATCACTTTGTACGAAAGCGATCGGATAGAATTTCCTTTTTATAAATATCTATCGATGCGAGAAAACACTCGCATAGATCTATCATAAAGATTACGAACAACATTATAAAATAAACGTAAAAATTAAATTTGAAATTTATTACACAAGATATAGGACACATTATCGCTTGTACGTTTTGTACTATTACAAAGAACTCTGTTAGTTGTACCCTTATATTCGTGTAGGTAGCATCTCGTTAATCTATCAGTGGGGATACGATTGCCCGCTGTCATGCGGAAGCACATCTTTGATCTCGGCCTTAATCAATTGGTATCGATGTATCGATGTATCGATGTTCAACCATCGACTCATCGACTCGATTCGAAAACGATTTTGCCTACGCATTCAGTGCCATATTCTATTAACATGAGATTGCGTTCAGGGCTTCCTTTTGTATCGCCCACGCTTCTTTTTTGTATATTTTATTCGAGTGAATCTTTAATAGGTTCAATTTATTCGTTTTTCATCAAACTTTTTTCATTATTATTTATATTGTAGCTATGATACAATCCTCATATAGAATAATTTATGCATTTTTTATGTATTTTAAGTTTTTTAAATAGTAATTTAATTTTATTGATGTTATATTATATTGAAATTTTATAACCTGTTCCCGTCCAATTATCCATTGTCGTTTAAGAAGTTTCACATTAAAAGAATAAGCGTTCAGCACTTTACAACCGATAGAAGTGACCTTTTTAGTAAAAAAAACCTGTGTATTTACGATTGTGCGTGTCTGACTTTGCACAGTAAGGGCTCTGTACTACTGTAGAATATGTATATAAGATTAACGTAAGGAAGTATTTATCTATTACAGTTCATGAGATACAGAAAAAATGACAAAAATATGTAGTATCTCGTATGGGGACGTAGCGGCAACCGAAATACACATTCTGGAAAAAAATCATCTCTCTACCTATTAGGGGTCGTGAGATTCAGCCTGCTGAAGGTGGAGGCTTAGTAATGAGGTTCCGTTGGTACCTTTTGGGTACGAAACACAATAATTCATATTAATTGCACAACGCGTGGTGTTTAAGCTGTCTTAGATATACATACAATGTACAGCACTCTTCTTCTATCTACGTCATATCTTTGATATCTATCTTCAGTAGTAGTAGAGCATGCTGCTCCCAGCACAAGGGACGGCTCGATGGGGCAGTACTAATGTTCACTGTTCGTTCAATCTAATGTTTTCTATATCATTATCGATAGAATTTGGTTGGCTCTGATTGGAGCTCATCATACGAGCATACGGCGGATTCGACATTCCGATTGGTCGACCCGCAACGGAACGAACAAAAGACAAGCACCGCACGCGCGGACTTCCGCAGTCGACTTTGCGCCGCCGCCGCAGCCGCCATTTGAATTTACTCGAAATACAATGGTATTTTGTCTCTCTCAGAAATGCGGCGTAAAGTAACAGTATCAGCAGGTACTATTGCGTATCGTGCGGTAAGTGAGACCGCCGGAGGCTCTATCTGCCATCCTCTCTGTTCCCTTCATTTTAGCCCTTCTGATACCGTTCCCTCCCATCCCTTTATGATACTTCAAGTATCGCAAGCGTGCATAGGTTGCGGTGACTTACCGTCAGGCGGACCGTATGCTTGTTTGCCAACCGTCATGAAATAAAAATCAAAAAAATCACTCTCAATTCTCCTTTAATTATGGAACCAAAAAATTTAAAATGTTTCACTTACTAAACTAGGTGCATTATATACATATATATGTATATATATATATATATATATACATATGATATATGCATGATGTATAAACTATAGTATATACCTATGGCTTGATAACATGGATGAATATTCTGTTCCAAATTAATCAAGCTAAAAGGTAAAGTGGTTGTCAATTTATAACATTAAAATGACTTATCCGACTTCATACCTGACGACGACGACGACGTTGTGGCGCAGCGGTAGCAAACCTGCCTTAAACGCCACAGGTCGCGGGTTCGATTCCCGCTCGGAGCACAATATGTTTGTATTGACCATGCAAGCATATTTTCCGGTCTGGGTGGGTGTATTTGTCCTTGTCATTGTGAATGTTTCCGGACCCCCGACACAGGATATCACTATCCTAATGGGGGCCGTTGAGTGTGCAGCGTTTATTTATTTATTGGTATCAATCTTTTTATTTAGGCATGAATTTATTACGTAAACGATCGTAATCCGGTAAAAAAATGTTTTTCAGTGATAAAAAAACAGAATAATTTGCCTTTAAAAAATCAACTAACTGAAATTCGATTCCCGTTCGGACCAGGTCTGGGTATTTGTCCTTGTCCATGTGTGTGTCTCCAGACCCTTGACATAGGATCATTTTTCTAAAGAGGACCGTTGAGCGTGTACCATTTATTTATATAAACTATTGCGTCTACTGTCTGGATAGTGTGTTGAAGTGTTTAATTCCTGTAAAACTGTCCATGTATTATGAGTACCAGTAATGTATCTATATGCAAGACCATATCGTTCATAACAATTTTCCTATCAAATGAACCCGGTCTCAGGAGCATCGAGTACTGATATAATACCATGGTATAAAATATCGTTTTCAGCACGCCTTGGGACTGTAGGCCAATCGAGTTCACAAATTAACAATAAATATTCATGCATTGAACGATTTCATACAACCGAAAGCTATATGGATTCCAAGTATGATAAATCTCAATGATTTAATCTAGGCTAGGATGTACCTTTGCATGTATTAATTTTACGAAAATCATAGCACTCTTCACCTAACTTATTTTGTCCTGAATAAAAATTTTTAAAAATTACTCTGAACTGCGTTATATTAGAGAAGTAATCAAAAGTAGGATGATCTTTTGTAGGTATTAATTTAACGAAAATCATAGTAGATACAAAGGAACATTAGTGGGCTACGCCTAACTTATTTTGTCCTGAATAAAAATTTTGAAAAATGATTGTATATAGCGTTGTAATAATTACCAGAAAAACGGACAAGAAATATTATTGAAATCGAAAAATTATCGACATAATAAAGAGATGCTGTGACGCAGTGGTACTGCTCCTTTAAAAGCAAAAGCTCGTGGTTTCGCGTTCAGGCCATATGTTTGTCTCGTTGTGCATGTGTTGTGTTATGTTTCCGGACTGATGAGTGATTTACAATTCAATATTAACTATAGTTACAAATCATTAAAACTGTACAAATTATGTCCACTGGGAATGGTTCCAAGAACGCTAGCTTCATTTCCCCGCTGAATCGGAATAATAATTATAGATAAGCTTTCGATAATTTTCTTAACAACCCGGGAAAATACAATATCTGAAATATGGTAAATTAATTTCCATGTAAATATATGATATAAATTCAGTACAGCCGGATATCATTACTTTATCAATTCATCAATGATTACCAATTGTGGATAAATTATTTATCCGGGAAAATTACAAAATAATTTCGATTAAATTATTACCATTTGTCGTTGTGCTGATGGAAATGTCCATATTTAGTATGTCTATATATATATATATATATATATTTTTTTATAAAGAATATTAGCAGTGCTTTTACAAGGCATTACTAATATTCCTATTGCCCTCCAAATAAGCTCGAAGCTTGCGCTAGGAGTGGGTACGACAATAGTCCAAGGGGTCAGGATCGAACCCTCGACTCTCGCGATAACGGAGCGAAGTCGGCCCTTCTACCGTTGAGCTCTTGTGGCTTCAATATATAGATGTTGACATATCTTTTATTATTATGTACTATCCTGAAGCTTCACTAAAATCCGCTCAGTCATTGTAGAGACTATTGGGAACAGATAAAAAATTTTGTTTGATATTATTATATGTAATAGTAAAGATACTACTTGGATAAAAATATTTGCGAAGGTTCACTATTAAGACATGACTGTTTATTGTAAAATACACCGTCATGGCGCAATAATGACGACCCGTCTAAAGCGTCGGTGGTTGCGTGTTCGATCCCCGCTTGTGTCAAATTTTCGTTCAGGGCAGTGTTAATTTATGCAATAGAAATTTTTTCTCGAAAGAAGAATGATTATATGAAATCATCCCATTTGCATTTAAAAATCAAATATATAATACTAGCGGCCCGCTCCGGCTTCGCACGGGTATAAAATATATAGTATATGTATATGAAAAAATGCGGATATCCATAAGACATAGACATATACCATCGCGAAGTTTCCTGTAGACCTTTTCAATGTGTACAATACTTAGTACATTATTTTGATAAATCTCGTAGGGTTCAGCCTGCGTTTGTTGTAATGTAAGCGGAAAAAATGTAATTATTTACGACATCACATTAGAAACCTCAAAAATACCAGTATTTCTCCACTATTTAATGGATGTTATTATACACATAAACTTTCCTCTTCAATCACTCTATCTATTAAAAAAACCGCATCAAAATTCGTTGCGTAGTTTTAAAGATTAAAGCGAACATAGGGATATGGGGACAGAAAAAGCGACTTTGTTTTATACTATGTAGTGATAGTGATGATAATGTATGAAAAACTAATGTAATTAAAACCTTAATTATCACTGTTATCATTTTAAATATACTTAACGTTCGTATGACCTTGCGCATAATATAATAAAGTCTGAATGAATATACATTTATAGTAATAAATAAAACCTTTTTTAAACGTAGCATTTATAAAGAAAAATCCTTACTGGACTTTTACATTAAATACAATTCTAATTTTCCTTACTAAGCTTACTACGGATAATAGAAGCTCCCCCAAAAGGCTTGACCTTTGATATATGCCGGTCGTCTGTCTGACTGATTCTGTGTCGTCGGCTCTTAGTTAGGGGATCATTGTTGTCCAAAGATTGATGATAGGCTAATCGACACTTGATAAAGATCACGACTTTAATTAACGGATTCAAGGGAACTCCTAACCGTTAACACGAGTGAGTATGTATACTGTTAAAAAGTTAAGAGGTCATCTTATAATTGAACGTATTTAAAAATAAGTTTATATTGTATTTAGATGTAGTAGAAATGACTAGTTGTAGCTGAGGATTACTTATTTTTTAATTAAAAATTTCAACAAATTAATTGAATTATTGACACAATGTTTTGGTGATTCAGTATTTTTTATTTAAGCTCTATATATAAAAATAAAATAAATAAAATAAACGTAACACACTCAACCGCCACTATTAAGATAGTTATATCCTGTGTCGGCAGTCTGGAAACATACACATGGGTAAGGCGAAACACACCCAGACCGGAAAACAAGCCTGTATGGTCAATACGAACATCTGCTCCTAGCGGGAATCGAAAACTTAACCTGTGGCACTTAAGGCAGGTTCGCTACCGCTGCACTACAACGTCGTTGTTTTGATTTGAAAAGAAAAGGTTTTTTGGCAAAGAACGGTCTCTTTTCTTTGCTTTTTGGCTTGATCTCTTTATAGTCTAACTGTTTTGGTCCGATTTGGATGTTTACTATATCACTACATAGTAAAAAACAAAGTCTCTTTCTCTGTCCCTATGTATGCTTAAATCTTTAAAACTACGCAACGATTATGATGCGTTTTTTTTAATAGATAGAGTGATTGAAGAGGAAGGTTTATATGTATTAAAACATCCATTAAATAGTGTAGAAAAAATTCTTTTTTGAGATTTTTAATGTGATGTCGTAAATAATTATATTTAACGCGTGCGGGCCACGGGGAGTAATGAATAAATCAAAACTACTGGATCGATTTTCATATTTTTTTCAGTGTTTGTCGGGATGTGACACTTACCATCAGGTGGGCCGTATGCTTGTTTGCCAACTTCTAACATAAAACGTTGTGGCGCAGCGGTAGCGAACCTGCCTTAAACGCCACAGGTCGCGGGTTCGATTCCCGCTCGGAGCATCATATGTTTGTATTGACCATGCAAGCATATTTTCCGGTCTGGGTGTATTTGTCCTTGTCATAGTGAATGTTTCCGGACCCCCGACACAGGATATTACTATCCTAATGGGGGCCGTTGAGTGTGCAGCGTTTATTTATTTATTATTTATTAAAAAAAAAAAAAAGAATGACATAGGCTATATATTTTATACCCGTACGAAGCCGGAGCGGGCCGCTAGTCCTATGTAAATGACTATTAAGATGATATAGCTATTATACAAATAGAATTTTTAATAAGAATTATTTTCCTTCCTAGCATTGCTCCCAGCATTTACCCAGGGTCTGCTTATACTCTTGTCCTGATTTGACTGGTAACTAGTTTTTACACAGAGCGATTGTCATCTGATCTCTGCAACACATAGGGCGAACCAGTAACACATTTGATAAGAGCAAATTACCTATCAAGAGTTCACGATTATTATCAGATGTCATGATAACAACCGGGACCGACAGCTTAACGAACTCTCTAACGCATTGTGGGGAGACCCACAAGGATAAACACCCAGACCGAAACTGATTTTATAACAAACATCTGCTCCGAACAATCAAACCCGCGACCGTCGTGGCTCAAAGCAAGCAAACAAGGCTCCCAACACACCACAACGTAATCATTAAAATAAGAAGTGGAAATAAGAAATATGATAACCATGTATTTTGGTCTCGTTACAATGTCATAAGCTTTAGGATATAATTATTGTTAACAAGTGGTAATAATAATAAACGCTGCACTCTCAACGGCCCCCATTTAGGATAGTGTTATCCTGTGTTGGGGGTCCGGAAAAACATACAAGGACAAGACAAATACGCCCAGACCAGAAAATATGCTTGCATGGTCAATACAAACATGCTCTGCATCGCATTTAAGGCAAATTTGCTACCGCTGCGCCACAACGTCGTCAAAAGTGTTATATAAACAGTATTTCGAATGTATTAAGTAAAGTTATTAACTCAAACTTCATCCGCGAAGTACTCGCAAACAGTTAAATTGGACATGAACAAATAAACAAATCGTAACAAGGTCCCCGAGGAGGGGGACGTCCTTCCTTAATTATTATTTGTTGAACTAACTATATTTTATAGTTTGTCGTCGTGTTATTGTTATAATGTATTTTAGGTCGGAAGGTGCTATAGTATTCTTTTATATGTAGAAAAATATGTTAATGTGTTTATTGTTTAAATGTAATAAGTGCTTTATAAATAAATAATCTGCACTCTCAACGGCCCCATTAGGATAGTGATATCCTGTGTCAGGGTCCGGAAATACATACAAAGACAACGACAAACACCCACACCGGATACTTCCGGCTATTAAACATGCAAGCATACTTGCTTGCATGTTTAATATAAACATATTATGCTCCAAGCGGGAATTGAACCCCGCGACCTGTTTAAGCCAGGTGCGCTACCGGTGCGCCACAACGTCGTCAGCGTCAACTTTATATATAATATTTGTTTCACACTGTAGAACACAGTAAATAAAACTAATAATATATATGGTTTAATATAATGTGTTAATTTTCCTTTCAATACCCTGAAAATTTTCACGATCAATAACATTAAAAACATATTAGCTCATATAATATGTATATATAATTTATCAATATTAAACATGTTTATCTATATATTTCGATGAATTTATCTCTTTTAATAGTTCGGAAATTAAAAAAGAATCATCAATCTTACATTATTAGAGCGATGTTAGACAGTTCATATTAGTTCCCAGCTGTGGGTGGGCTGTAATCGGTGTTATAACAGCACCTTGAGGCGCTCGTGTATGATTGTCTGACCCCCGAGCGAGATATTGCGGAAATGTGTGTTTGGTACTAATGGACCTAGTTATTGTACCGTGTCCTTTAATTATGTGGCCATATTTAACAGACTACTAAAGGATGACTGATGAGACAAGGTGCGTATGTAGTATGTACCTTGATTCAGGATAATGAATGCAATATTTAATTCATCATTATTAGCTCCTCTAATCCAGGATTGCTGACAATTATAATAAATAAGTACTAATAAACGCAACACACTCAACGTCTGTGCCACAACGTCTTCACAATTATGATTGATAAGTCATTAAGAATATATAAAATGTTTTAGTTATGTTACCCTATAATAATGTGCTCTATACAAAGTTTTATATTTGGGTTTATAAAGATACTTTACACATTTTATCACGAGTAAGTTTTACCAAGATGTGCTAGCTGTTTAGTTTGAGATCTTACCATCTATATACTTCGAAGATCAGATTATTATTTCGTAAAAAGTGCCTTTTCAAGTCTAAAAAAGAGAGGTAGAGAGACCACAAACCATGTGGATGATGGACGAAATGAGATGGGCTTTGCAGATGACTCACAAGAGCGAAACGATATAATGGCGTCACATGAAGCCGAACAAGCGTAAATGGGAAAAAGCGAGGCCACGCAAACGTTGACGACAACAACTGATAGGTAGCAACGATAGATGTGGTCATCATGCAAAAATACTTTTGTTGACATTAACATAATAATATAAAAAATATTATACACCTATACCATTTATTTTTACCATTTCTTCAAAAAATACATCAATCAAGTATTATTTAAAATAGTATTCCTTATAACTACGAGAGGACATAATTATAAATATAAATTATGATTAAAATTTTCTTTTTGTATAAAAAAAAATAAAAAGTATATTAATATAAATACCTATTACAATAAAATAAAAACATTATATACTTGGTAACGATTTTATTAGCAGCGTTAATTAGAGGTTTGATAACCGACACGAATACAGGTGAAAATCCAATTTTCGCAGTACCTTCAAATAGGCTTCTCGGTTTTCATCTCGTTCCGCTCTTAAAATAAGCAGAGAGCAGCGCAATAAACCCGTTTTCGAGTGGAATATTCGTAAAATTAGCAAAATTTTTAATGAGCTCGGCTAAAGCCAGTCAGGAATACTCGAAATGAATAGTCTCCGTGAATTACAAGCAGGAATTAATGAGGAAATGGCCTTCATTGGAAACTTTGGAATTGTCGCCACCTGGCATACGCTGTACGAAACAAAGCTTGTAAACAAAAGCATCGAAATTATCTCGGTCGGAAATTATTCCATGTTTCGCAAATTACGCGTTCATCGAATATTAATTTGTATTCTTGATGTTTATTCATATGGACCTTGTGGATTTTGTTTTGTTCTGAAATTAAATGGGTTTCAATAAATCGATGTGGATTAGTTTATTGATTAAATCTTTTATTATACTGTAGCTTCTGGTTATTTTTCGATGTTTTATTGTTATGTTTTCGTCATTCCATCATCATTGTGAGTTATTAGGTTTCTGATTCTAAATATAGGCTTACCAGAACAATGCGACGAAAAACGAAACGAAAAATACAAAATTTGGTGTCCAAGAAAAATCCAGTGTAAAAATGTCTGTTTGTAAACTTTCTACACGATCACATTTGTTTCAGTTAAGCTCATATTTCCGATTTTTTTTTATGAAAGTACAGATTTTATAGTACATAATATTAAAGAACCAAGTTCAGTGAGGTTTCTTAAAAAAAATTTTTACAACAAAAATGACTTCTTATTAAGGATTCGCTAAAATAAAAAAAAAATGTTTATACATACGCTATACGAGATCCTTTAGTGGTGAGATAATAATATATTCTATCGTAAGTAAGCATATTCTCAAAAATTCTTATCAATATCTAATTTATAGACATTTATAATAAATAAATAAATAAATGCTACACACTCAACAGACCCCCATTAGGATAGTTATATCCTCTGTCGGGGTCCGGAAACATACATAATGACTTGACAAACACACTCGACCGAAAAACATGCTTGTATGGTCAATACAAACATATGCTGCGAGTGGGAATAGAACCCGCGACCTGGGACGCTTAAGGCAGGTTCGCTACCGCTGCTCCACAGCGTCGTCAATAATAAATAAATTTAAAGCTTTATTTTTAAGCGTTGGTTCTTCCACCATTGCAATCATATTTAAAATGATCTCTTTGGTCCGATAATTAATTTTATATAAATAACAATACATGTAGAATGCAAGATAGAAGGTAGTTGACCTCATACTTATGATGAAAAATTAAGGTCTGAACAGCATGAATTTCGTATATCTAAGATCTAAAGGGTAGTTAACAATGAGGGTTTGTGACGGCCACGCTCAGTGCTCTTTGATCTGACTGCAGAGGGTGCGGCAAATATTTGAGGTGAATTGCCCTTTATTATGACTAAAACTCACTCGGGTTCATTGACCATTTCAAAGAGATTGAGTACAAAGACTGGAGTTAAAGTTGTAATTAAATTGTAAGCGATGTTTGTTTTAATTAAACTAATTGTCTCTAATCGCTCTTTTAGCAACGAAAAGGAAGTATTAAGATTTTAAGGTGACAATTGCATGTACGAAACTTTAGATTTGACGCTGTCAATATGCGTGTGGTATTTTTTTTTAAATTTTTACAAAAATGCTATACCGTGCGTACATTTATAAAATTATTACTTTTTAGGTTCCGTAGTCAAATAACCAAAAACGGAACCCTTATAGTTTCATCATGTAAAATAACACAAACAATTACACGCTGTTTAACGTTAATTTTACAATAACAATCTCGATTTTATGATTTATGAACTAATTTTTAGCTGAACTGTTGTATTCGCGCCGACATATACATACTATGTCAAATAATAGGACGATTTGCATAAAACAATTAATTCCGATGTAAGTATATAGACTGTGTAAATTCCGTTACGAAAAAAAGGTCCACGGGTATTTGGGATGCGCTATTAACATACTGACAGCGATCAGATAAAGGAGTTTTGTGAAAATTTAGTGTACAGTATGTAATTACAGGATGGTGATAATATCGGAAGGGCACGCCCTCAGCTAATGTATCGTGTTGAATCTTTTATAACGCGCTGTGTGATGCATTAATCGCTGATTCGATTTTTACTTTCGGTAATTCTTAATTTCTTATTAACGTACGTTATCGGATAAATGAGAAATTGATGATCTTCTTGCGTTAAGAAACATGTTTATTTTCTCATCCTTATTCTTTTACATCGCCAACTGCACAGTGCTGTACAGTTTTTAGCTCAACTATCTTAGTTTTTTCCTTATGGCCTCTTTTTTCCTATTGGACCACTGTGCGTGAGGTAGAGGTATGGTAGTCGACAACTATCTTAGTTGCCTATGTTTGAGACAGGTTTTATAGAGAAAATTTTGAATGTTAGCTGGATAGTCCAGTTTTATATCAACTTCATAAAAAATTATAAATACTACGAAAAAATCAAAGCTATATCAAAATATTATAAAGTTTTGAATTTTTCCAGAATTGTAAGTCCCACAGCTAAAAAGTAAAAGGGGGTACACAATTTATATGATGGTTATAGCTCTAATACCTCAAAACTATTGACTTATATAAAAAAGTTAAATGATACACCGTTATTGCATTTGAAGCCCTAGATATGCCTTACACGTACAGTGGACATGATTACATGATGACGGTATATAAGGATTTATATGTAAATGTACAACAATTTGTCACACAAACTATATTCTTGGTTACGCGGTTAAAATCGAAGAGTGCATTTAGGGTTATAATAAAATACAATGAAAATTATTCGTGTAAGTCGTAACTTACATGCTAGCTTATAATTTTCAGAAGTAATTAACAACTAAAGAGAATTCTTCAACCAAAAATAACTTCACTGAAAAAACGTTTCGTACACAAGTCACAAGCGAACAGGCCATATTTTAGTTCGAAACATTTACTTCTGTTTTACGCTGAATACATCGTAAGTAGTTCTCGTGCCGCAACGAATTCTCGCACGGCGGACGTTTTAATTAAACATCAGTTAATTTCGGCTATTAAAAGGATTTCGTTTTTTGTTTGTCGAGGAATCAACGTCTCGGCCACTTGTTGCCACTTCCCACGCGAGCGATCTGCATACATTTCCAGGCTCTTTCATTCTCGCACTTAGCATAAAACAAGCTCGACACCAAGTCATTATGCAGTCTCGGATTTCGAGGTAGTGCCGCATAAATTTACGCCATTATCAAAATATCATGAATGAGGCAAACCGAGCATGAAACGGATTTAACCAGTTTAGGGGTCATTAACGCACGCAACGCGTATTGTTCGCGACTGTTTTATTTGCTATGAGTGTTACTAGTTACCGTTTGCATGTATGAGCTACGTGCATAATCACTTTTATATCTTTAAACTTGTTTCTGCTTTCGCATTTCATTTGTTTTCATATCGTGACTGCGCAAAATAACGTTTTTAATGTAATTTAAGCTGAAATTATATAAAATCATAAGCTAAACTGGTTGCAGGCCGTTTATAGCATGAGGCTGGCCAGGTAAGTACCACCAGTGTCAGTTAATCTACCGTAAAGCAGTATGCTGTATTTCGGTTTGAAATACACTGTAAAATTACAACTAGTAAAATTACTGGATAAAGATGATGTAAGAACAAATATTGCATGAGTGACGCCTACAATTGTATGGTGTTGCAAGCGATCATAGGCTATGACAACCGCTTACCATCAGCTTGCTTATTAACTTAGTCAAATAAAAAATATTGAAAACTAATATTTGTTAACAGCTTCATCTGTGACGATTACTGTGTGGTTATATTATTAGGCTCTCGTCATCTCTGTATAAACATGGCACCAGCTTTTAAATATAAAAATAAGTTAAAAGATCACAATACAAATTCATTAGCTTTTTCGTACACAGACTCACAAAAAATACGAAAAAAATAATATAATAGTAAGAGAAAATCAAATGAAAAATAAAATAAATTACCACGAATTATTTGAATATTGCTTAAATGTAAAATGTGGTATAAATTAGAGCTATTTCAGATTACACTTAAGTCCCTGTTTTAAAATATAAAATAACTTAATTCTTTCTGCGGTAATGTCGGGCATTTCGCCGGAGTGATTCATGTAGGTGGATGGAGACGGCTGGTAGATTTATTGTGGTCTCAGTGACGTGTGACGTTATTGCGCCAAATAACTTTGATAAGCTCGGAAAACGGAATTTTTGTATGTAAAAACTAAAAGGTGTGAAAAAAGGATATTTTGCGCTGCTATTATTTTCTAAATAAGTGTCTTAATTATAAAATTTCCACATGATTTTTAACATGTTTTATTGTCGAACCCTTATGGCGTCTATTATCCTGAAGTTCTATTTAAAGTATGACTCCAAAAATTTCGACTCAACATTGATGAGTCAATCGATTTTAATCAGTGTTTCAGTTTAATCTATTTTTGTTAGGAAGTTATATCTTACAGTTATTATTATAATAATGACTATAAAGTATTTGACCGTTCGAGACTATACAGACTTTTATAAGAATGAGATAAAGGCTTTTCCTAAAAAGGATCACGGAAGCAGATCAAGAGGCAATCGCTTCATATTAAAAGCAGTCTATCAAATTTGAATCGCAGTAGTTATCAGATCTGGCAAAACGCTATGACAATTAGTATAAATTACACCACACAATTATCGCCCCCCTTAGGATCATAATATTTTGTATCGGGATCTAGAAACACACAAACACAAATACAACCATGCCGGGCGAGACCAATGTCTGTATGGTCAATGCAAATAACCAAGTAAGAATCGGACTAGGTTTTATGCTGCGATTGCCCCAAAAAAAATACGAAAACGAAAGTATTAAATAGAACTAAACATGAAAACAAAAGCGTCAATTTACGCGTATATTATAATTATTAGCTTATAAATAATAAATAAAGTTATTAATATAATATAAACCCACATCATGTGTCCGACAAAATCATTTGTTATAATTTTAATGTGTTCATTAAGTCTTATTTATCAGTTTTGATATGAACACCAAATGAAAATTACTGCTAATGATAGCGTTAGTAATTACATATTTGATTATAGATATTTGGGTCACAACATTTAACGTATATTCAAATGTATGTACCCCTAAACGCTGGAGTCTACGCTTACTAATTGAATGATAAAGCAAAAAATAATTTCGTCTGTTGTAAATGCGACTACTATTAGCACAAAGATTGCATATTCGACTTGTAGAATATTGACATACAAACTTATAGAACTTGAAAACTAAACTAAATTAATGATATATCACATCATATATCCTTTCATCTCCCTTTAAGAATATTCTCAACAATAAATTATATTTCAAATATCAGAACATGTAAGCCATGCGACTTAAAGTTTATGGCCTATTTACCATAAATTCGGTATACTATTGTATATTACTAAACACTAAAGTACTTAATAAATTATCATCACTACATAGTACAAAACAAAGTCGTTTTCTCTGTCGCTATATCGCTGTGTATGCTTAAAGCTTTAAAACTACGCAACGGATTTCGATGCGGTTTTTTTAATAGATAGAGTGAATGGTGGAGAAATACTGTTATTTTTGAGGTTTCTAATGTGATATCGTAAATAATTACATTAAACGCGTGCGGGCCACGGGCAGTAATGAATACATCAAAACTACAGGATCGATTTAAATCATTTTTCAGTGAATGACATAGGCTATATATTTTATACCCGTGCGAAGCCGGAGCGTGCTAGCTACAATAATAAAGTACTGACCATTTTGAGTTAAAGTAGCAATAAAAAGAAATGAAATTTACAGGGCCTCCTATCTCTAAGTAACGATGTCTTACAGACAACCTTCATGGTACTGAGAATGAGTAAAGAAAAGGTAGGCAACCGAAATATTATACGGCTCTCAAATAATATATAAGCAAAACAACAAAGCTACTCAAAATCTAAATTAATTTTGCTATTTTAGTACAATCGAGTTCATTGTAAACTAAGGTATTATTAATACAGAAGTATTATATGAATTCACTGAAATCTTGCTTTGTATTTTTAAGGCGAAACTCCAAATGTAAGGTTCTAGGTAATTTACTAAAAATTATTTTAACTATTTTAATGAATAAATATTGAAATTTGTTTATAAAGGTACATAAATCGCCTCGAAAATTTAATTTTCTCTCTGAAACCAATCAAGTTCGTTAACTAATTGAAGTCACTTTACTTAAGTAATAGTTGGAGGCAGAATAAAATAATAACGCACATTCGGGGCACGTGTAGCTCCATCCATCCTCGTAATTGCCGACAGGCGGAAGATAGCTGCGGAGTTATGACGTCACATAACGTGCTAATGACGTCATAACTGCATTGCCCCCGGTTCTCGCCTCAGCAATGGATGCAATGCAATTTACTAAGAACCCGTTAACGCGACATTTTAACACGTTCCGCACCTGTCCCCTTTAGTTTTAGAGGAAAGATGTTGGCTGTATTTCTTGTTCAAATTGTATCAATATCAGTAACGTGCCACTATTCAGATAGAGTGATATACGATTAGCTTTTGTTCGCAAATTATAGCCAGTTTATAGGATTCTAAGAAACAATCATGTCAAAAGTACAAATAAACTCAATATGTTTAAGAAAAAATTGAAAGCCCACGTTCAACGTTCAACGTTTTGTGCTACATAAAAATTATCTCTATAATAAAGAAAGAAGTTGAAGAAGAAAAATGTCTAAAGCCTTCATAATAAATATAAAATAATTGTAAATGTTACTATAAGTTTATTATATATAGATAGATAAATTTGTTATTATATACATAAGCTGTTTCCGATGTTTCGATTTCTTGTTAGTCTTACTTCTCAACTCTAACAAATTCTCTGTTAAGCGAACGTTTTATGTAATGTCCTTTTAGAGATAAATAAAGATTCTTAAACTTGAATCATAGATAAAAGTAATAAAATACAAAGGAAAATATGCTACAGAAGAATAGTAGGAGTATATCTTTTGTATAATGCCAGGTCTTTATATTCGGTTTAGTCACATTTTAGTTTTTATAATAAATCGGTTATTTTTATACTTAACTGATTAACTAAACTGACATCGCACTGGTGGTAGGTCTTTATACTGTCTTTTGTTGCAAGAGGCCGGCTAGGTAGGTACCACCGCAGTGTCAAATATTCTGCCGCCAAATAGTAATGCTTAAGCATTACTGTGTTTCGGTTTGAAGGGCACTGTACGCTAGTGAAATTACTGGGCAGAGGAGATTTAAGAACCAATATCTCGAGGTTGGCAACGCGTGAGTGGCACCTATTAATGGTTCTGCAAGCGCTCATAGGCTACGGTAACCACTTACCATCAGGTGGGCCGTATGCTTGTTTGCCAACTTGAAACATAAAAAAACCTCATTACGTTATTTTATTCGATATGTTTGCAAAGGAAGTATGTATTGTGTATATTAAGTTCGTCAGTCGTTTACGAGAGACCGTTCGGTTGGTAGCGGACAATACATCGTAAATCCAATGATCGTATCGCAAAACTGCTGAAATGGCACGATATTAATATCGATTATTACAGTATTTGTAAATGGCATTACTAAAGTACTATTCATTTAGATAAGTCTAAATATCAACATGTTTTGCATAATATTATTTGTAGTTTGGGTATATATTTAAAGATATTGCTTTCATTATGTCTCTTAGTGTCAGAAAAACCTATAGCTACGTAGTAAACCTGGTCACATTGGTCACGTAAAAGATAGGTTAGGGCTTTTATGAGCTTCATAATGGTAAATATTTCAATTAAGATGACTGGATGTCATCTGAATTAAGTCTGACACTATTTGAAGCCTCAATAGCTCAACGGTAGATTGGCTGGTTCGATCCTGACTTACAATTAGGCTATTGTCGTACCCACTCTTAGCGCAAGCTTCGAGCTTATTTGGAGGTGCAATAGGAATATGAGCAATGCCATTAAAAGCATTGCTAATATTCTTAAAATATGTTGGTAACCCCTGATTAGTATTGTATGGATTAAAATTAGAATAGTCAGAAGTTGTTGCAAGAATGTATCAAATTACTATCAGAAATAGCTAAAAATAGGTAATTACTTCAAAAAAGTAGGAAGATTCAATTCGGTTGTATTTTATTGTCAGCGTGACACGTTGATTTACTTAAAAATCATTCATTGTAACAAATATTTATTGAGTTTAGTTTTTATATAGGTATAATATACTTAAAAATATTGTATTTATTATCAAATATAGAAAGATTTTCAAAAGTTTTCAACAGAAAGGCTAATTTAAACTCATAATACGAAATTAATAAGAATTTAATCCTTTTCTCACACAACCATGTACAAAGCCGTGCGATATAGAGTCGTTAATAACTTAGCGATAGCAGAAGTTACCCGCTCGCCGATAATTTTACATTTATGAGTGCTTTAATGGCTTTGTAAAATATGTATAGTTAAGTAAAAATTAATATATTTTTATTGTACTGCTCGGTATGTGTTTAAGTTTCATTTTCTTTCCAAGACAAGCTACATATAAATAAATATTCAATTTCACATGCCTGAATGCTTTGTCGTGGCGCGCACGCTATAACAAACTTTTATCTTATTCGGCTGATATAGGGACGTATCCAACAACAACAAATAAATTTAGTTTTTTTTAATTAGAATATAAATAATAATAATAAACGCTACACACTCAACGGCCCCATTAGGATAATTATATCTTGTGTCGGGGGTCCGGAAACACTCACAATGACAAGGACAAGCAGACCCAGACCGGAAAACATGCCTTTAAGATTAATACAAACATCTGCTCCAAGCGGGAATCGAACCCGAAACCGTCGAGGCTAAAGGCATACGTGCTACCCACAACACCACAACGGTGTATAAATGTATGCATAATTGAATTTATTTTTTCTGTACTACATTTATACATCCATTAAAATTAATTATTCACAAGTCTTGATAAAAAAATAGGGATAATTAATATGTAATCTCGAAACACTAATGAGTTGAAAAAAACGAATGTCGAAAACGGCATACACCTACACTAAGGTTCGCGTGCCGATATGGCGTAGATCTCCTGAAGCGACGATCGCTTGCTGTGAGATGCGATTGATTTTCATGGTTAATTTAATACGTTTATGTTTATTTTGGTTTATAGACCTGTATATATTTTTATAAATTACATCGATTATTATTAGTTTATTCATAAGTGTATTAACAGCCTTTTAGTGGCAGAGTTTGGTTTGTTTTCGCAAGAATGCACCAACATAAACCTTGCTACTTCCCAGTGCAGCCCTATCACTGAGTATCGATTTGTTTTAATGGCATCAAAAGTAGAATTGTTTCTTATAGTTGGATGAAGCAGAAATTCCAAAATCCTCGTATTTTTTTTCTCTCTGCCCTTTCTTTTCTAGTCCTCATCTTTGGCGGTAAAGATACCCCCAGTGTTATTATGAACATGATCTACGCTAACTGCTTTTTATTAATCGGACCATACAGATTTTTGCCATCTTCTAGGACCTGTCGTCCAGAATGTCAGACGTATATATTCGACTACTATTTACACAATCGGTTAAAGTTACAACATATATCTAACGAGGCCGGCTGTGTAACATACTAATTCCACTGATGTTCTACATAATGGAATCCTTAATAATTTAATGCTATAGTCAGATAAGGTTATCGAACATACATTTTATTCAATACCGATACCAAGCCGGGTTATAAAATACCAGCTATTATACACGTAACAAGAGAAGGGTTCCAGCATTGTTTAGACAGCATATTGCGACAACTGAAAAGTGTATTAATTCCACTCAAGTGAGTTCTCTCGACAAATATTTTGAGTGGACTGGAACAACAACGCCTGAATTGCTCGATATAACGAAAGGGATGCTATCCCAAAGGATTCAGATAAACAGTTTAAGTATTCTCTTTGGCAAACTTTGAATACGAAATTGAATTCAGAAAATAAATACTTAATAAACAAATGGAAAAGGTAACTTAGTTGTTGTGAAAGTTAGCTGATATCTCTAAGTTTTCTTTTTATAATGATAATAATGCGAAGGATACAATAACAATTTTATACAGTAAATAAATTGGAATTATTATTAATATTTTTAATGGTATAGGCTAGCGCTTGACTATTAGGTGACGATATACTCATCTAACGATATAGTATATACCTAGAAGATGCCTATTCATTCTAGATTTGAAGGTACCTACGTTGTAGGTGGTGGTAAGACGGAGGTCGGCATGGTATTCCAAACCTTTGCAGCGCGTATCAGGAACGAGTAGTATCGCATTCCAGTATTAAAGGGTGACGTGGGAACTAGATTGAATAGTTCCTGAGCACACTTTACGAAGAATATTCTGTAGAATATCGACAGACAGGCAACTTTGCGTCGATGTTTAAGACTGTGGAGTTTTGTATTTAACAGTGCCTTGTTGAAAATGAGTCTGACTGATGTTTCTGGCTTGGTGATCCACCGAATCTAAAACATCAAGCTCCTGCTTGGCAGAGCCGGCCTATAAACCATTCTTGATGATTCTGGTAGTGTAGTGCTGATGTAGTTAGCTGGTAATATAGAATTAATAAAAATAGGATACGATAATTTTTATTAGGGTGACCAAAGAGTACTGAAGAAACCCTATTACTAACCTGTCTGTTCGTCACTAAAAAGTTTTTTCACAATTTTATTACAATATATTGGACTTTAGAAAGTAGTTTCGACTGCCTTATAATTTCCGTTATTTTGATTTATTTGTTGGCTTGAAGTAACCCAAAGGATAGAATAATAATAGAATAGATGTACTATTCTATTCTCTGAAAAATTCATTGATATCAGTTATATTAAGTAGCTTTCTGGTTTGTAATATATGTAACAACGTATTACGGTTACGAAATGTAACAACGTATATAATTTTATAAAATAGACCCGAACAGTAACATATCTTGCTAGGGACGATGACACGAGGCCCAAGGGTATAGTACTCTGTATGTTGGAATAAAACAGAAGACAGTTGATACAAGGCACTAATGGTATAACATGGCGGATACAACGTTACTTTTATTTATAAGAGAATTCGCTAAGGAGAGCTTCGAGGTACTGTTTTTCTCGTTTTTATTTCGTTTATTGGTATAGTAAAAATATTTTCTAATACCGACACAGTGGGCGTTTAACATTAAGTATGTAATATTACCCATATCAAAAACACATACATAACACAAATAAATACGATAAATTCGACAATTATTGATCCTTTAAATGGTGTTATATAACATAGAAAGGCTGATTAAATTGGCTTTTTTGTAGTAGCGTTTTGCAGTTTATGGATTTAATAGGCAGGCTTTATCGGGGAAGTTCTACTCCTTACACAGATTTATGATTTAAAGTGGTAGAATTCTTACTGTTGTTTTTCGTTTGAAAATTTTAGCCGGATACCTAAATTAATATCTTTTCACCATTTCTATCCTAACTAATTTTAGGTAGCAAAGATGTCTTTGGTGTTGTTGTGAGCTTGGGTAAGAAGACAAAAGGCAGTCCAAAAGCTTTTTAAAACTTATCTTTCTTTTATATTTCTATAGGTCATTGCTATGAGATTAAATTACAAATAATATTTGCATTTGAGTAAAGGTATGGATATATCTTGGTTTGATGGAGATAAAATTATTCACGTCGCCACGACGGTAAGTCGGTCGCCTATGAGGTTCTCAACTTTAAAGATATTTCGCAAGAACACGGGGTATGCAGATGTTAATGAAATTATTTCTGGGAAAGTAAGATCTGAGACGGGTGCATTGCCCTGGGAGCGAGCAATTTGCATTTTGAATACTAATGACTGCCTGCACTCACAGGCGACAAGGCATAAGCACTATAGAATAATAATAAAACAGCGTAAAGTGTAATTACTGATACGAAATGCTGTTAGTACTTAAGACGTTATAGATTTGCATGAGATGCGACAGTCGGGTTTATTTGCATACTGTTGAGTTTTTGAACGATCGCTTTTAGTCGTCCGTTACACCTTACCATATTGTGGTAAGTTAATTGCTCGGTAAAATTGATAATGTTTTTTTATTATTTTTGTTATATAATAATTATTTTATTCGTATCTTATAAAAAGGTTCTAGGTTGAATAATCAATAAATTCTACAATATTATTAGCCTAAAACGTCTCACATGCATACTTATATGTTATCGAAGCTTAAGTACCCGTATTTACGTTAAAATATGAGACCAAATGTTTTTTTAGTTACTATATTTTCATTCCATTATTTAGAAAAGCCATATCTATCTATAATAATTTTCTAAATATTTAAATGAAAATATTAATAAATAAATAATAAATAAACGCTGCACACTCAACGGCCCCTATTAGGACAATGATATCCTGTGTCGGGGGTCCAGAAACATATACAAGGACAAGGACAAATACATCCAGACCGGAAAATATGCTTGCATGGTCAATACAAACATATTATGCTCCGAGCGGGAATCGAACCCGCGACCTGTGGCGTTTAAGGCAGGTTCGCTACCGCTGCGCCACAACGTCGTCAATAATATAGTAACTGAAAAAAATTGTTTTAGGCTAATAATAATGCAGATCTCCTAAATTGAGTAAAATCCAAAAATACTGAAACTGCTAAACTGTAAAAGCTAAAATAACTTAATTTTGAGTAAATTTTAATAAATCATTTCTCAACATGATTATTATATGTAGCATGTATGTATCTAATATTGTAATTTAATGATTCTAATATCATATACAGCTAATATAGTGGAAAGAAAGTCAATTTTACTAATAATATAACCATCCCTATATAGTGGGCTATACCGACTTAATTTAGGATTCCCCTAGGTCGAATACAAAAACAAAGCATGTTCGTTCACTTTCTCATATCTGATAGCATTTGCATGAAAATTTCATTATGTGAGCTTCCCACATATTGACAACGTCAAAACATTCTGGAACATTCCACGTACAAAAAGCGGTTAAGTGTGGGTTGTGTCCAGGGCGATGGTTCGATAACTAAAAAATAAGTTAATTTATTTGTTTTTTCGATATTTTTATGAGTTAATAAAATATTTTGTGCTTATGTACACATAATAAGTTTCGTTTTCTAGTCGTTTTATAAGAACATGGTACTTTTTTAAAACTATTTTGGAATTGGTTGTTGTATCTTCTTACGGTGTGAGTATTTTCCTCAGTAATTTTAAAGAAAAGAAATATATTGCAATAAAATATTCGACAAAATTATACTGTTCACTTCACAATAATGGATCCTATGTTGTACCATCGACAAATTTTATGATTTGTTATATACACGTTAAATATTTCACAGCCTTTAGCCTCGACGGTTGCGGGTTCGATTCCCGCGGGCAAATGTTTGCATTGATCTTACAAATATCTGTTTCGGTCTGGGCGTTTGTCCATGTGGGTCTCCCCATCGTACCTCGGAGAGCACGTTAAGCTGTCGGTCCCGGTTGTCATCAAATAGCATCTGATAATAATCGTTAACTCTTGATAAGTCCAGTGAGTTACTGGTTCGCCCTTAGGATTACGGAGGTCAGATAGTAATCGCTGGAAAAACTAGTAACCTGTCAAATCCGGACAAGAGTAATAAGCAGACCCTGGGTAAATACGCGTATAATACCTCTCGTAGAGTAGGTAATTTGGGTTATTTTAGTTGTGATTACGCGTTATTAGAGGCAGAGGTAAAGATAAGTACTGTGATAAAAAGTAGTTTTTATTTACGGAATCCTAGAAAGTTGGATGGCAATGGGCCCAGTTTAGTCGGGACAAAGCGATAAGCAGTGCTTTTATTAAATTTTCTCGCATCGTCTGACTAATGTTGCCCAGCTGACGCGTATCCGACAGAATTACTTTCTCTTTTTCACTCGCCTGTAAAATTTATACGGATTGCTAAATAATTTTGTTGAGTATTTTCGTCGTTTATTTTCAATGAAAATTTTATTCTTGCAAATTTA
The DNA here is from genome assembly GCA_023373885.1 of Hestina assimilis. Lineage (NCBI taxonomy): Eukaryota > Metazoa > Arthropoda > Insecta > Lepidoptera > Nymphalidae > Hestina > Hestina assimilis. The sequence goes on along the minus strand of CM041755.1, from coordinate 6,064,065 downwards.
TTCGTTTACGGATTTTTTTACGTTATGTATATCAATCAGCCGGGATACTCGAAGATTTGAAAAGCAAATTCTCTTTAACAGAGACTTCTAAATTAATATAACGTCCGTTTTTAGGGTTCCGTAGCCAAATGGCTAAAACGGAACCCTTATAGTTTCGTCATGTCCGTCTGTCCGTCCGTCCGTCTGTCCGTCCGTATGTCACAGTCATTTTACTCGGAGACCATTGACTCTATCTATACGAAATTTACTAATTAGGTGTATTCCATGAACCGCACAAGGATTTTGTAATAAAATCTTAATATATATATGAATTAAGGGTAGCAGTCCATACATGTAACTGACGATTGAAAAAAAAATTCAACGTATGGCAACGTGTGAGATATCTTTGGATAGGTCTTTCAAAATGATAAGGAGGTTTGATTTTGAGTTTTTCATTAAGCCAGTAGTTGTTGAGATATTAGCTCTTAAAGTCGTAAAAATTGTGTCCCCCTCTAACTTTTGAACTATGGGATTTAAAATTCTGGAAAAATTTGAGCTTGTAGAATACCACATGAACTTTCATCCACATTTAGTTTGAAGAAGATAGGTCTACAAATATAAGAGATATATAAGTTTTTCCCATAACTTTGTTTTTCATATTACTTTTAATAATTACTATGAAATTACCAACTTATTTTTGCGGTCGGTTTTAATTCGTTATTATTTTTAAAACCGTTAAGATTCTTCATAACCTTACCATCACCCATTTACGCCTGTTTTCTCGATTTATCCAAAGCATTTGACCTGGTTAATTACGATATCTTATGGCAGAAATTAAAACTCACTGGCATGCCTGAAGAGATCAACATGATTTTTAAGTTTTGGTATAAAAATCAGGTTACTGTTGTGCGATGGTCAGAGAGCTACTCAAGGTCTTAAAGGTTGGAATGGGGGGTGAGGCAGGGTGGGCTGACCTCACCCAAGTTGTTTAATCTGTATGTGAATGCCCTAATACAGAATTACAGACGCTCAGTAGCACTCGTGTCGGATGTCATATTGATGGAGTCTGTCTTAATAACATTAGTTATGCAGACGACATGGTTCTGCTGAGTGCATCTGTCTGTGGGTAAGCAAAACTGCTAAGTCTTTGTGAGAACTATTCCAAACGTCATGGCTTAGTCTATAACTGTAAGAAAAGCGAATGCATGGTCTTTCAGGCCAGGGGAACATCGATTCCATCTATTGTACCTGCTATCAAGTTACACGGGGTTCCACTAAAGAGAGTTGAATGCTTTAAATATCTTGGCCATGTAGTATTCTATGACTTGAAAGACAATGCAGATATTGAGAGAGAACGCAGGGCTTTGTCTGTTAGGGCAAATATAATTGCTCGCAGGATTGCTCGTTGCTCAATACCAGTCAAAATAACGCTTTTCAGAGCTTACTGCACCACATTTTACCCTAGCAGCCTGTGGGCAGACTATACGCGGAAACAGTACAACGCCCTGCGTGTACAATATAACAATGCTTTCAGGATGCTAATGGGTATGCCTCGTTTTTGTAGTGCATCGGGGATGTTTGCCGAGGCGTATGTGGACTGTTTTTATACCATTATGCGAAAGCGGTGCACATCGTTGTTGCGCAGGATTCTTTTCAGCTCAAGTGGCGTCCTAAGAGCATTTGTTAATAGAAGTTGTTTGTATGTGAACCACTGCTGACAAATAAATCCTGTCTTAGGTTAATTAAGTTTTAGAAATTACTAACAAATAGGCGTAAGATACTTGTATTACTAACAACATATGATCCATTGTTGGTCGAAATAAAGTTATTATTATATATATTATTATATAACCATGCTGCGGAACCCTTTAGATTCAACTGTGCGTGGTCCACAACGCACTTGACTGGTAATTTTTATATATATTTTAAGTAACTTCAAAGTAATCGTCTTAGTTGGAATTTCTATATAAATATATTATTTCTTACGTAGATCAAGATTCCCAGCAGTGTCTCCACTTGAACCCTCATGACTTAAACACACGAAATTCAATCTGTCCAAACGTTCATTCTGAGCTCTTACTCAGTTTTTGGAGATGCTTGTCGGTTTTCTGGCGATCTGGACCTGTAACTACAAAAGCGTGACGTGATGAAAAGTCTAGGCTTACTATCGGTTGGTTCCATAGAAGAAGGCGCTTTTTTTTATGTTACAAGTTACAACAAGCATACGGCCCACCTGACGATACGTGGTTGCCGTAGCCTATGAGCGCTTGTAGCACCATTAGTAGGTGTCACTCACGCGTTGCCAACCTCGAGATATATAGTTCTTAAATCTCTTCAGCCCAGTAATTTCACTAGCGTACTTTCAAACCGAAACACAGTAATGCCTAAGCATTACTATTTGGCGGCAGAATATTTGGCACTGCGGTGGTACCTACCTAGCCGGCCTCTTGCAACAAAATACCTACTACCAGTGTGACTGATTGCAATAGTGGAATAATCTCTGCTATGACAAAGGTTATCCCAACAGTGGGCGATGGGGTCCCGACGCCACATTTTACATCCAGTTCTCCTTTATCTTATCGAGTAGTTAGTGGCCAACCTAGTGTCAGAGTTGTTCAGGTCGCCCGTAGGCCTCTGACTTGACTTATCGACTGTTGTCAAATTGTCAACAGCCGGGACCGACTTTTACGTGCCCTCCGAAGCACGGAGACGTTCGGTTGAAATACCACTATGCGATCACCCATCTAGTGACTGACCGCGCCTAAAGCTGCTTAACCTACCGATCGTTTACCGATCAGTGCGTGCACTCGGCTATGAGCGTCACATCCAGTAAAACATTTCGAAAAATTAAGAACTTGCTATATTAATTTCGTATTGTTTTCGATATTCAATATACGAGAAGATGTAATCAATTAAAATCGAAAACAAATTGACTAACCAATAAACCAGTCAATTATGTAATTTCATTGTTCTAGTCGTAATCAATCGAAGCGATCGAATAAGGAGTGACTTAAAAGGCGAACGATTTTGAACATCTACAATAGCAAAATGGTTGTTCTTGTTCACATTAATTAAGAATGTTATTCGCGAGCACTACAGATCGGGGCCCTCGGAGCGTCGATTCCACGAAATTCATTAATTAATTTAAACATTCATGCTTAATTATCGGACTCTTCAATTAAAATCGTTTTAAATTTGTTGCTTTATTTGTTCTCTCGTTAAATTTTCGTACAAGTAGCGGTCTTTCGGCGGTATCTATGTTTATCATTCCATATCCCTGTGGTGGTAAGTAATTTATGAGTTAATTATATTATTATTTTGAACCAAGTTAATTATTTAATGTTTTTATTTAAGTACCTACAACATATAATTTATAATTTTATTGATTTTATTTCAAAATAACTTAAGCTAATAATGTCTGGAAATAAATAATAAATACAAATCAGATAACATATTATGTATATAATTTTTAGCTACTGCAGGAAAAAATATTTTATTATATGTAGATACATATTCTTATAGCTTCTGTCTGCAACTTAACTTACGATGAATGAAAGTAATATAAGATTTTATTACGGAGATATAATATATTAGTCTCTAGTCGTCTTAGTGAGAGATATGGATCAGTAATTTAATAATAAAGTATTTTTTTCATACTACTTGAACATACATAATTTTTTTTAAAATTCAATGACGGTTTGCAAACAAGCATATGGTCCACCTGATGATGAGGAATCACCGCAACATATGAATGCGAGTGATACTTGAAGTATATAAGTATCACATGCGTGTTGCCGAGCCAAGGATAGGAGGGGAGGGATGAGAAAGAAAAAAAGGAAGAGAGCAGAGAGGGTGGGAGATTGGGCCTTCTCATTGCACGAAACACAACATTACTCTGTTACTTTACGCTGATTTTCTGTTAGAGTCGAGTCTCAAGTCGGCCAGTTTCTGCCGGAAGGAACTTGGCTCTACTACTACTAATTCAGATTTCCTTTTTTGTGACTACCTTCAATTTACTGTGTGCATACATAATTTTTTTGCGTTTGCGTTAAATGGAACGCACTTAATCATTTATACATCTTAATCATTTCAACATTTTTCGTGCTGCCAAAATTTGATTTATGTACGAATTTAAGATCATATTGCACAAGCAAATTTATCCTCTTCTGTATCAATACATTTCTGTTACAATTTTATAATAGGCAGAAAATATGTTCTTTAAAGTAAGAACTAACATAAGAATACAGATGCCTGAAGATTTTCGCTTCAATGGGTCAAGATATTTTAATGGTTTAAACTTGTCTTCGTTGAAATATAATTATTTCATTTTAACAATATTTACATGATACTTTAGTACAGTTTCACCTCTATTAAATTTTGTTGCATAGAGCCTCAAATAAATACTAAATAAGTAATTTTTAATTTAAAATTCCTATATAAATTATTGGACTGCTCAAAAAGAAAATTGATTTAAATCATAGGTGACTTAACACATTCAAAGTTCCGACAGTAAACATAATAGTTAAACTATTGCAATTAACCGTATTCAGTACACTGGGCGGTTAACGTGTTAGAACAATTTGTTTTGATCGAAATTTAACAATAATTTTAATCTATATGTATCTATAAAAAGCATGTTAAAAAGGAGCAGACTGACTGACTTATAAACGCACAGCCGAAACCCTTGGACCTACAAAGCTTAATTTTTTCACAGGTATTGTTTTTGAAACGTAAACGCGCACTAAGACAGGATTTGTATAGTTATCCAACCTTTAAGGGTTGAAAAAAGGGTTGAAACGTTGTATTGGGATTTCGAGTCTGTAATTTTTTTACACTAGAACCATAAAACTTTGTTTTTAGGCGAACAATTAACAATAATTAAACACGTGTTTTAACATTTTGTAAAATTTTACCAGTAAAAAGAAAAGAAAAGAAAAGCTTTATATACCTACCATTTAAATATTTTATAACAAAGTGTAATAAAAAAAAGATCGTTATCAAAATAAGAATTTCTTAAAGTATGGCAAAAATAAATCCCAATATGTTTGTAGTAGCTGATGTATCAGATATCTGATCATCTTAACCGTGTCGTGCTTCGTTCGGTTCGGTTCGGTTTTCAGATAAATCAGAGAAATTTATCGGAAACAACCGTAGTGTGTGGTATCACATTATACACGAAGCGGCTTCATTCGGAAGGGCAACTGGATTTGCAACCACTTGGACCAACCGAATTCACGTTTAAGCAATACAGCTTATGAATTTGTCCCACATTTATAAAATTTATTATAAATTTATTGAAACCTTTTTAGGTGTGTTTGTTTGTAAACAAAGTAGGCATTTTAAACTAAACAAATCCAATATAAAATAAAAATGACTTGATTATAATAATAATAAGCGGTACATTCGATCTATTAGGATAGTTATATCCGGAAACATACACAATAACAAGGACTATCACACGCAGCCCAGAAGACATGCCTGTATGATCAAAACAAACGTCTGTTCCGAGCGGAAATCGAACCGGTGACATGTAGTGCTTAAGGCAGGTTCACTGGCACTTTGCCACAATGTCGTCGCTTATCGAATCATTTTAGCTTACCTGCAAAGCTGGCAATGTGTAACTGGTCTGTATAATCGACCTAAAATAACTCAGCTAGCTAGCATTAATTTCATTTTACAACTTTAAATGAAAACCATTCATTTGAACGACTTTATCAATTTCAACTACTTATAAATACGAATTAAAATTGGCCAAAGCAACAAATAATTGAAAAAATAATTACAGGTCAAGATAAGTGTAACAAGTTTCACGAAGCTTAAGATGATCGTAAATAATCCAGTAACTTTCGTATTATGCTACAGGATTTAGGATTCCTCTTTAAAATTTTATTATTATTTATTATTATTATTTAATGTATGAGATACATGACGAAATATATATATTACTATAAATATTTGTACAACAAATTAGATTTCAATAGTTTTGCTTTCCACACGACGCCACATAAGTAAATAAATGTTTAGTTCCGTTCCGTTAGTAAGTTCCGTTTTTGCCATTTGGCTAGAGAACCCTAAAAAAAGAGCTGAAATCTAATTACTTAAATTAACGTAGTATAGAGTAGATAAATATTTACAAAAAAATTTTTGATCTCCATAGAGAATTGCTTTTGTTTCATAAATAACATTTTCTTAAGTAAACAATCAAGCGTCTAGTGCTGTAAAACTTTTACAGAAGTATTATAATGCTTTTAAACTCGAGTCCGATAAAGACTCCAGCTACAAGAGTTTCTCTTATTAGTCTAATAAACTATGAACTAAGAAGTCATACTTGCTAGTTGTTTCCTTTGATATTATCCATTCTTCAATTAGTATACATTTTACATCATTAGTTTATAAGTCCTAACATATTTATAATATGTTCGAACATATACATATATATATATATATATGATTTTTGTTATAAAAATTAATATAATAGCATACTGTTATCAAAAAGTTTATATTGAAATATTGTTTTTAAAAGTACACTAAACAAGTATCTACATGTAAACTAGGGATGTTACAAAAAACCGGCCAAGTGCTTGACGGATTTGCACGTAAAGCGTTCCGTACCATCGTAAAAATTTCTTGTATGGCACCGGCAACAATCAATAATAGAAAAAAAATATATATTCAACTCTAATGATTTACGGTTCCTTAGATACAGGCCACTGACAGACGGACGGACAGCGGAAGGACTTTTGGGTACGGATACCTAAAAGTATATTGCATTGAAAGAAAAAACTTTTTATGGATAACGTAAACATAGCAGTCGCAGGGCAGTCGACTCTGATTTTTATACACACACAAGTTTACACCGCTGAGGATGTCCCGATATTGCTTACAAAGCATAAAGAAGAAAAATGAAGACTAGTGGAACCCATGCGTATGTTACGCCCGTGGCTTGAGTGTGGCCCAATTGTTAGAATATAGAGGAATTATATTTAAAACGTAATAATATTTGTCTAAGGATTTCATCCTGGTGATATTATTATTAAAATAAGATATTATTATTAAGCAAATTTATGTGAAGTCTTCGTTTTAAATATTTAGGTATTTTTTTAATTTACACAATTTTTCTTTTTCCAATTTCTATATTAATAGAGAAGTAATTATACATTTTAAAATTCACTTGATATTCAAATTAAAAATTTAAATGTGTCAATTTTAGCGCATTATATGCAGACTTGTTACAATTCTTGATTATATGAGGTATAAATAAAGGTAGAAAGATTTTGTCTGTTTTGGAGACTTTACAATTTTTGATCGGTTTAAAAAATACAGGCTATTGCCACGCATGCTTCTAGTAAGAGTAGCTTAGCTTGAGTTAAAGTGTTGTAGTCAGTAAGGACCAAATAGCATTGATTATATTCTTCTTTTGCAAAAATCGTATGGATGAAAAACTCGTACTTGACTCATACCTTTGACCATATATTTAGATTTGCATTCGAGGCATTGACGCTATCTAGCAAACTTTCCCGGCGTGCGCGATCTGAAATTTCTTCATGGTTTGCACTAGAAGTTAGCCGACAGAGGAATATGAAGATCCAATATCATGATTATAATTTAAAAAATAACAAAGAAGTTTGACCTTTTTACATACTCGCTGTATCCTGATGGTTAGCACCCCTAAAGAACACATTTGAAATAATATGGTTTTTGAAGCAAATGATATAATTAAAGTTATGTTTGAAGTGTGATAAACTTTTAATTTTTATGATATAAAGGCTTGAAATAGCAATTTCTACCCAAAATCGTGAGATTAGGAAACCAATTGGCACACAAGAAATCACAGCGCGATCAAAGTTGCTTGCTCGTCGTGTTGAAGGTAGCGGATGTAGTATCTAAGTTCATCGATCGTCATTGACTTCAGAGGAGCCAGACATATTATTATCGAGTTGAAAATTAGAAGGATGGAATTTATTCAACAGATCCAACGTATGATCGAACAAAACTTTGCTTATTCTTTGTTCAATGCATTCATAATTTAGCATGATAGAGAATGTAGTAACATTTTAAAGAGTTTTTAAAATATGACCTCATTCACTTTTATGATTCATTCTTTTATATTTATATTCATATCTGTATATAAAAATGAATGCATGATTAGGTACATTTATAGTTTACGAAAAAGAAATAGGTTACCTACTTCTATGAATGCGTTACAAAAAATTGTGAAAGATGTCAATTGATCCACACACATGAGGCCATGATGTTTGGGTCAGAGAAAATTTGCTGCAAATGTATTTAGACATACTGAAGCCTTACTTAGACCACATTCATATTTTGCAGTAGCAGAACCTGTTTTTGGCCTAAATGGGTATTATCTATACAAATAAATAAAGTTTCTGTTTGTAATTCCAAATAAAGCTTTTCACGTAATGCACATGAAAGTATATTCAGTACTTACAAAAAATAGACATGAAGTAGTAAGACCCGTGGTGTTGCGTTTCGTTTAGTGAGTGCGGGTATCGAAGGTTCAAAGTTCAAACACGTTATAGTATATTATATGTTATGTGAGCCATATACCCCTATATGTGCCTCATATTTAAATACTGGATGACCGACTGGCTTTGCTTGATTTTTTTTTGGTAAATCGTACTTTTTGGAAATTATATTTTGATACGAATTACATAATAATGATGAATGAATGAATGAATGATGAATATTGCTCGTTTCTAGATATTATATTGATAGATAATGGTAGTTTGCCTATGGTTTCGTATTGGTTGGTGGATTCCTACTCGTGAGGAGGTTGTAAGGTTTTTGTTTGTGATTATATTAAAATATGATTAAGTGTATATTCCAATGGAGTTCGTTGAATGCTTGGCTTCGGTTTTGTATCAGCTTTTTATTTAATCCCATCTTATGAATAATGAAACTCTGTTCTTCCTTTCAAGTATGAGTTTGAAATGTAAAGTACTTTAAGAATAATTTCTTTAGTTTTTTTTTCTATATCGGCGGGTAAAGTTCAACGCTTTGTTACAAATTTTGTTGCGGTACAATTTGCATTTAAAGAGCTTGTAGCAACGGACGTTAGCTTACGTATCGGGCTCAAAGTTGCCAGCTAAAAGATCGTTTTAAGAATTTCTTTGAGACATCTTTAAATTGTCTAGAGAAATTTTGTTATTGTAATTGAATTTTGAATATATCAATATACTTTTTTAAGTCGTCACGTTATTAATTAAATTTAAATTTATACTAATAATTAATAACAATTTTTGTTCCTTATTATTATCCATTATGCATTTATATTATCTTTGTCAAATTCAGGAAAAGATTTAATCTAATATTATACTGTAAAAATGTATATGTTTGGATATTTGTTACTCGATCACGCAAAAATGGCGGAACGGATTTGGATGAAATCTCGCACATAGGTTGATATTTATCGAAGAAAAATGATAGATTTAGAGATTTACAAAAAAATCAAGACTAATTAATATTATTCAGACTAGTATTACAAACGTGATGACTCCTAACTCACTAAACTGATTTTGATGATTTTTTGTCGCGAATAAAAACTTGAATAGGTTGAAATAGGGGATGAAAATTTGTATTTATTTCAAATCAAATCAAATCAAATATTTTTATTCAACATAAAAAGCATTACACTTATTTGTTGAAAGTCAGATTCTACCACCGGCTCCAAAATGGAAAAACCTCTACCTGAGAAGAACCGGCGAAACAAACTCAGGGGGTTTTATCTTTTTTTAATATGTATTTTTTTTGAACTGATATTAGTTTACATATTATAATCACTGAAAAGCCTGGAGTGACTGTCTCATTCCCAAGGCGTGGTGTCCTCAAGGTATTCACTAATTTTATAATAGCCTTTACCACACAAACGTTCTTTGACCTTTTTTTAAATTTATTTAAAGAAAGTTTCTGAACGCTTTCTGGGATCCTATTATAAATATTTGTATATATGTATTTTATTTTATTACCCATTGCATAACGCGAGCGAGGCCCCGGGAAAAAGCTAGTTTTTTGAAATGTATTTGAAATAAAGCAAGTGGTTCTCATTTCAGAGCGGTATCAAAATATGCTTTACGTTTTAGCACATTTCACAGGAGTTTCCTGCAGGTAGTCAAACTTCAAAGCGGCTTACAAACGGACGCCCCTAGACAACATTCGCTAATTCACTTTGATGTCCCACGCCCCCTTCCCTCGGAAAATTCATAACGAGAAAACGCTTCTTAAAACTTTTAACTCCGCGTTAGCAGTAATATCATTAAATGTTCGCAACAATTTTTTAATAATTTTCATTGTGTTGTATTCCTAAATTTTTTATTGAAGCGGAAAATTGCCGGGGCTGAATTTCTTATAGGTTTATTCCGAAGGTTTGATATTGATGTATGCATGTTGCTACGTGATTATGATCCTTATTAACTCCGATTTTACTGAAATTTGTATTTGAATATTTTATTTTATAATAATATTGAGATGACTTTTACACTTGTAATTATTTGTAAATATAGTTTAGTTAGTGTTGAATTATAAAGAAAATAAAATATATACTTTTTAATTTAATCATTAGATAATGCCCGAACACAGCAGAGACACGCACACATACTGTAACCAACGGCAAACACGAGGTCGCTTGTTACGCACGCCGCGACGTGCTCACGCCGTTGGTTGAGTCCATGGTTAGGATGCGCTCGGAACGCTGCCTGCATTTTTGATGACGTTCTTTGAAGAAATTAACTTTGAATGAACGTAAAGGTGTTCTTATTATCTTGATCGAGTCTGAGTACCCGGTTACACAGGCCCGGTGACGCCGTTAAGGCCAGTAGGTTAGGCTAGTACAAAAAAATTAAAACCTCAAATTAACATTGAGTGTACTTATATGCTAAGTTTTGTATCACAAAAAAGCTCCACACCAGAAAAACCTTGTCCTGCTCTTTTGGCCCTTGTCCCTTTAGCTACTGTTATAGCAGTTTACATTTCATAAGTAAGTGTCATATTTGTTTATTAAAATGTACAGACATCTCGAAAAGCCTTTAAGAATAAATAATTATTTTATAAAATTAATTAGTACAGAAAATTCACAAATTGTAAGTAAATTATAATGGAAACAATTAAATTCTATTTATTAGTACAAATTCTGAACTACAAAGAGTGGTTTAATTTACTTTGTAAGCCTCTGTCAGTCTTGACGCGTGTTAGTCTAAATGGCCGCAAGACAATCTCAGTACAAAGGAAAATCTCGCTTTGATGATGCTCATCATTTTTTATGAATTTTTACTTACAGCGTTGGTATTTAAAGCTGGGAAATATAATGGCAATTTACCCTGTAACTTCGCTTATCTACATTAACATTTATACTATAATTCTATTATAAAAATATGTTACACTGGAAAAGCATTTTAGGGTACCGAAACTTTTTACCGGTTAAACCGCAGAACCCAAAACAAAAAGGTCAGCATTTGTATAGGTGTGTAGTGTATACTGATAAAAGTGAGCTCTATGTTTAGAATTTTTTTTTGTTGTACTTTTCCGATATTGATCCTCATTGCATGTACGCTTGATTAAAACCACGCCTGTGGCTTGATCAGTATTCATTAATCAAACTAAGCTAACTCAATAAATTGGACAGTATTTGACTACTGCGTCAGATTTCAATGATTCGTCATTTATGCGGTACGACGATACTAGATGACGTTGTGGCGCAACGGTAGCCAACCTGTCTCAAGCGCCACAGGCCGCGGGTTTGATTCCCGCTCGGAGCAGAAGTTTGTATTGATCATAGGGGTATGTTTTCCGGTCTGGGTGTGTTTGTTCTTGCCGTTGTATATGTTTCCGGACTGTCCGGACTCCCGATATTATATATAACTATCCTGATGGGTTAAGTTAAGGGTGTAGTGTTAATGTTTATTAATAGGGACATCAAAATAAATGTACATTAAAAAATGCGTATAGCAAAACATATTATTGCATTATTTCTGATGTAACAAAACAGACAAATTAATTATTGCATGGAATATAGAAATACTATCATTAAGTTAACTATTAAAAGCATTTTTATATGAATAAAGTATACGAATATTAAACACCTAAACGAATTTTTTTTAAATCGTAAAACAATAATGATTATTAGAAAGTTTCGGAATCAAAACTACTATGGAATTAGACATTATGAACTGTGCTAACAAATATTATGAACTTTTTCATTCGTGGCTTACAAACACAACACAGTAAAATGAAACTTTTACGATTAAACGTTGCTATTATGCTTCTTGTAACTGCGACTGGAATTATTATGAGAATTGTACACCTGCTTTGTATTGATGTTAGAGCTGTATTTTTAAAATAATAAGGTAGTATTAAAATAATAAGGTGTATATCTTTCATATAGAGCACAAATGTCCTCTATGTGAGCCTATGAGCGCTTGCAGCACCATTAGTAGGTGCCACTCGCGCGTTGCCAACCTCGAGATATTAGTTCTTAAATCTCGTTCGCCCAGTAATTTCACTAGCGTACAATGCCTTTCAAACAGGAACACAGTAGTGCCTAAGCACTACTATTTGGCGGCAGAATATTGGACACTGCGGTGGTACCTACCTAGCCGGCCTCTCGCAACAAAAGACCTACCACCAGTGTGACTGATTGCACTGGTGGAATAATCTCTGTTGTGACAGAGGTTATCCCAACAGCGGGCGATGGGGTCGTCACATCCCGACGCCTTTAAATTAGTTAGCTCGACCGGGGAAGTACTACCCTCTCACAGAAAATCGGCATAAAGTAACATTATCAATAGGTACTGTTGCGTTTCGAGCGATGAACGAGAGCGCCAGAGGCCCAATCTCCCACCCCTTCTGTTCCTTTTTACACTTCTCATTCCTTCCCTCCTTCAATACAACCCAAGGTATTCAGGGATACCTTGGGTTGGCAACTTGCATGTAACACTTTAAGTATCGCCAGCGTTCATAGGTGCGGTGAGTGCATATCATGCGGACCGCTTGTTTGCCAACCGTCATGAAATAAAAAACTTCCTCCTTCCTAACTAAATCCACAAATCATACATTGTCTTTAAAACGAGAAAGCTACCAGTTTAATTTTATACTTAAAAAGCTTGAAAAAAATTGATTAGCAGAAGAAAATGCTTACCAAATCTTATACCGTTGGTTTCTTTGCGGTAAACACAAGAGATCTAAGGGTACAAACGATACAAACCAAGTCCCAAGACGTACAAACGATAAAACCTAGATTTAGCCTAGCACATTGACGGCTTAATTAAAAAAAAAATATTAGCTGAAAAAAATTCTTTCTAATATTTTTTTTTCAAGTTAGCCTTGAATGGGCTAGGCAAAACCTATCTTCTCTAGTTCTCTCGTTTGTACTTCTTAGGACTTGGTTCGTATCGTTTGTACCCATAATTCTTTCGTTTGCACCTCAATTATATAAATCGAAACGCCTTTCTTAATTTTTTTATTCGAATTTTTCGAATTTCATAAGTTATGAATATAAGTAACGGGCAAATGTATTCCTAATTTTTTTTATTTCTGCTGGTGGTACAATCCGGTACAAACGATACTCTTTTAGATGCCATCGTCAAAAATCCTGAAATCGAAAATTCGTTTTCTACTATAATTTCGGACCTCCATAACTTTTACACCTTTGAGGTACAAACGATTTTAAAAGTGGTACAATCCGGTACAAACGTGGTCGAATCGAATGGTGAACATAAAAAAAAATTATTGTATACTCGGTTGCCAACTTCACATAGGTGAATAATAACAATCAAAAGTTCTCGAGAGGAATCGCACAATGAACCTCGAAAAAACGTATTTATTTTTTTGAAATTGTTATATTATGAAACTTTTAGTGTTGTAGTGCTTGTGTCCTAGTATTTTTATTTATTAACGTCTGATGTCTCCTATGACCTAACAAGCGATAATACAATTAAAAGAATGTATGTAAGTAAAACTGCTAAAGTTGAATAGTAACACAACGATCAAGGGCTATCTTTATTGAACTTATTACGATAATATAATCATTGAAATTATAAATTTTAATGGACTATATAACTCTCGGTGTTTTGTATTAAACATAATATCCAGTATGAAACATTTACAATGATTTATATGAAAACACATTCATCGGTCGGACTACTTAATACTTATTACGCTTTCAGCGATATTGCTTTCAAAAGCCGCTGGTTACATGCTTTCATAACGTAGATTGAAAGCGATACAAAGCGACCGCAAGAACGCTTTGTGGTCCATATTTTATTTTTGTCCTCTGCTTACCGACTCGGTACATAGTTCGTTGAGTTTCTTGTTGATCAAACAACGAACATTCTTGCGGTAAATAGGTATTAGTCTTTGTTTATTATGAAAAATTCCGTACTCAAATTGTGAAATTGTTTGAATTTAAAATTTATAAAATTGGTTGAATTTAAAATTATATTAAAACTATCGTGAGACATAATATATTATATCAGTGCGAGACGGGTCGCGACCGCAACTTAGCCCACTCACCCTGATGAACGACCTCCAATGAGTCCGAAACTAGTCGGTACCTAAAGCGATTGAAAGTGAGTTTGAGGCGTTTAAATTTTACATTTGTTGAATTTTTGTTGTATAAATGATGATTCTCGATGACGTCTTTAGCCGTGGTTCGGCCTTGCAGGCGGCACCGTAAGGACAGAATCATTTGAGCCCATGCGGGGGCCACCCCTTTCTCATGGCCGGGGTCTCAGTACTCGGACACCCTCGACGCTGACGCAGTCAAGGTCAGTAGGGCCAACAGCAACAGACAATAAGAAAAAAGTGTATGAAATTCTAATAATATACATTATTAATTAATTCAATAAAGAACACACTCAATGGCCTCCCATTAGTATAGTTATATCCTGTGTCGGAGGTCCGGAAACATTCACAATGACAAGGACAAATGCACCCGGACCGGAAAACATGCCTGTATTGTCAATACAAATATCTGCTCCGAGGGAATCGAACCCGCGACCTGGGGCGCTTAAGGCAGGTTCGCTACCACTGCGCCACAAGAATAAACGTTAGATGTCACTTAGTAACAAGCAATGCTGCGATTGCAGTATTACCTCCATTCCATGGGGGAATCAAGCTCCCGACCTTCGGCGTTCAAGGCAGGCACTGCACCACAAAGGTCTTAAAAGAATTTATTTAATAATTGTTTCGTTTCGATTTATTAAAATTTCTGACATGTATTTATTGATAATAGGTTATTACTGATTCATTAAAAATGTTTAATCTAATTTTTTTAAATGTTAAATGTTGGCAAACAAGCATACGGTCCACCTGATGGTAAGTGGTTGCCGTAGCCTATGAGCGCTTGCAGCACCATTAGTGAGTAGGTGCCACTCACGCGTTGCCTCACCTCGAGATATTGGTTCTTAAATCTCGTCTGCCCAGTAATTTCACTAGCGTACAGTGCCCTTCAAACCGGAGCACAGTAATGCCTAAGCACTAGTATATGGCGGCAGAATATTTGACACTGCGGTGGTACCTACCTAGCCGGCCTTTTGCAACAAAAGACCTACCACCAGTGTGACTGATTGCACTGGTGGAATAATCTCAGCTGTGACAGAGGTTATCTCAACAGCGGGCGATGGGGTCGTCACGTCCCGACGCCGGTATAATATTAAACCATCTTCGTTTAAATCAATACAATGCGCGTAGAGACTTGTTAATATGAATATTAAATAATTAAGACAAGGTTATTCAGTTTATGGTAAATATTATAATTTCGTAACAACAGTCTTCCGTAGAATTCTAACCATTAATTTCATATTTAAATTAGTAATATCAATATTATTCTGAAATTTATATCTCTGGGGCATGTTTTGCCCAAGGCAGATAATATAACAATAATATTTTAAAATTATACCTTTCCATGTAAAAAGATTCTTAAGTATCCTTGTCAGTAAAATCTTTTAGAAGCCATTGTAAGTTGGAGCTTGAGGGAACACAGAATAATAAATTACCTTATATTGAATTTGTTGCATTGATTTGTTATGAAAATTAGAAAAACTAGTATGAAAAAACTTTTTGAGATAATAATATTAAAGTAAATAATATTTTTGTTATCTCGTCAAGTATAAGATTTATATAATTAGGAAGGCTTAATAAACCAGTGGATTATAAGATTGGCTTCCAACCATCGTAAAAAATCATATTTCATAATATAAATATAGCATCATATAATCAGTACTTAACTTTTTATTTTTATTTTTATTTTTTTTTATGTTAGAAGTTGGCAAACAAGCATACGGCCCACCTGATGGTAAGTGGCTGCCGCAGCCTATGAGCGCTTGCAGCACCATTAGTAGGTGCCACTCACGCGTTGCCAACCACGAGATATTAGTTCTTAAATCTCGTTCGCCCAGTTATTTCACTAGCGTACAATGCCCTTCAAACCGGAACACAGTAGTGCCTAAACACTACTATTTGGCGGCAGAATATTGGACACTGCGGTGGTACCTACCTAGCTGGCCTCTTGCAACAAAAGACCTACCACCAGTGTGACTGATTGCACTGGTGGAATAATCTCTGTTGTGACAGAGGTTATCCCAACAGCGGGCGATGGGGTCGTCACATCCCGACGCCTTTATAAACTAACGGTCAACGCTTCCATAAAGAAAAAAATGTCCAAAGATTCACTGGTGCGTAAATACTTAATACTTACGTAAATTCAACGAAACTTAGTTTACTTAATTATATGCTAACTTTATTCGACAATGTTGCAAGCTTGTGACGCTAACTTCATTCCAATTGAAATCGATTCGATCCCCAAAATTTGAAGCGCTTATCACAAAGATATTTCGATCAAACTACTTTCCATCGAAATCCCTTGATTAGACATGCTTGTATCTACACAGACCGATGTAACCAACCGACAAAAGTTAGGCGTCCTAAGCACGTCCTGCAATACCCTGGCGATAGGATTACGTTAGAGAATGCCCCTTACACAGCACAGACACGCACACAACACCGTCTTTGCCGGCTAGGACGAGATCGAGTCTTTGTTTCGCATGCCGCGTCGCGCTCACTCCGGCGGGTGAGTCTATCGTATAGAATGCGCTCGGAGCGCTGCCTCCATCTCCGATGACGTCCTTAGCCGTGGTTCGGCTTCGCAGGAGGTACCCTAGAAACGGAATCAAATTTGAGCCCCGTGAGGGCTGCCCCTTTATCACGGCTGAGTCTCTGTACTCGGCCCCCGCTCGGTGACGCTGTCAAGGCCAGTAGGGCCAACAGCAATACACATTCCGAATAAAAAATCATTCCAATATGCTGCAAGCTTGTGACTAGCTCCATTTCGTTACGTTAGTGCGAATTTACGAAGGAGCACCAGATACCTCAGAATCTTTTGAGATTTAGTTAGAACGGAAAGGCCCTAATTATAATAGTCTATGCACTCAGTTTGGCCTTTGTGGGTATTTGAAAGCTATATTATATTAATTAGTGAAGAGTAATCTTGGCACTCCTTTTTAAGGGTGTAAGGCTGTCAGCTAAGAATGAGAGAGAGGAAAGGAGAGAAGGACTTTGAGCTTTGAAGGAGAGAGAGAGAGAGAGAGAGAGGACAGGAAAGAAGGGCTGCAAAAAGTTAATATATACGTATAATTGCGTTTCAATACGATAAATCAAATTATATAAAACAGCGACGGTTGACATTCACAATGTCAAACTCATGACTGTCATTTGATTTAATTCTATAAATCCTTTGCTACCATAGCAACGCGTGACCGAGTCTGCATTTTATTAATGTAAATATATTCAGAATTAATCATTTTTCGGTATAAAATGAAGGTACATTAAAAGCTTAAATGGTCATCAAATCAATGGCGCAATGTTACACGACATTATAGTTATATTAACCTGGCATGAGAATTTCTTATGGAATGCAAGCAAGCCGCCTTGCCATACATAGTAAGGCCGCATTTGAATAGTTATATTCATAAAGACTGGATTAATATGTTGCGAAAAGTACCTCTTACTTCAATGGTATTTAATGTGATATGGCGAGAAATATCCTTGCCTTAGATAAAGGTAAGTAAATTTATTTTATGATTTTTTATCTTTCAATAATTTTACCACATAATATTATTATAATACTTACAACACGTTCCTTTAATTATAGATGTAGTTGGCCATAGTTATGACCATAAAAACTTGCACATAACGAGCCTCTTCAGGAAGAACATCGTAACCGACAATTAAAATTTTATACACAAGGTTTTATGTTTATTGATTTAAAAGTGTTTACGATATCTTCGTGATTTCATTTCATGAAATATAATTTCGTAGCAATTTATTATTTTTATATTATTTAAACTTAAAAATGCAGATACCACTTTAAAATTACAATATTGAGATTTTTGTCGCTTACGATATTTTTCCTAAATACCTCGATATTTCTTCTTAAGCTCAACATTATGAACATACAAAATTAAGAAACAAAAATGTTTTTTAAAATTCTATATTTAATATTATATAGATAAAAAGTAAAAACTTATCAGGCCTGTGTGTGGTTTTGTACAATTAAAATTTAGTACGAAAAATGACGGTGACCCATTATTATTAAAAAGTATCTTAATTGGTGAAGTCTAAGACCTTTTTTCAGAAGTCATGTAGTTAATTTAAAAATGCCTTACGTATATATGGTTTAATTAGAGAATATGTATGGCTTGTTGGTATATATATTATCCGTAACATTATAACTCAATCAAGATTTTAATTATACCCTTAATTGCTTTAAATTTCCTTGAAATTGAATCATTAATTATGAACGTGAGCGTTTTTTTAAACTACAAAAACACTTAAAGGCGAAGCAAACATTTAATTATTCATAATTACTTTATAAATTGTAATTGCTAAGGCCGGTTCTGTGGAATGGACTTCTGTATGCAAATTTCTTACTATTCGCATTGTCTCGGTACAACTCAATTACCTTTAGACGTAAGAAACACCAATTTATACCCTTATATTGTCACTAGTTTACGACATCTACTTAACGGCTTCGAGACGTGACAAGTTTAATCCGATTTAGATTTAAAAAATAGTGGGAATGTAAGTCGTAAAGCTGTTCAATATAAATGAGGTTTTAAATTTAGTCATACATAGACATACAAATACATACATTATACTAGTGGCATCTGCGGTTTCGTTGAGATGCGCTACAACCGATTGATTTTCCGAATATGGATGATACAATTTTATTAATTTTGATTGGCCGATTCCATCATGGGGCATATGCTTATATTGTTCATATAGGTTTCGGTCATTTTTGTTCGATGTTTTAGATTTAGCATCGTGGTTAAAATTATTAAAAGTACACATAAATTATGCTATTTCAACTTTTTTATAGACATCTATAATCACGATTATTATCAATACCATAATATATAGGTGGTAAGCAAACAAAAGGCCTACCTGATTGAAGTTTCTGTAGCCTACAGTTTGCTTAGCGACAACGGCATCACAGTACGTACCTAAGATTTAAAAGTAAAACTATGAAAAGGGTGGGCATAGAATGGGTTGTGAATTTGGTCCTGCTGTGTATTTGTACGTCGATCTGTGGTGTTACTCCTCCTAATGAGGGGGGCGTTTTCCATGTTGGAAACAGCAAGACTGTTAAAACCAGTATACTTGACTTTTGTTCTTTCAAACACATAGCTTCTGAATTCAAGTATCCGAATATATTAACGTAAAAATAAAGATTAAAAAACTTATAAATTTTAATTTTATCCTATGAATAACGAACAGCGCCAAAGTATTCTTAGATTGAAAGTATCTTAAAATTAATATAAAAATTCTTTGCAAAGGCGGAATCTTTGAATATTATTTCAATTTTTGATTAGGTAAGTAAGTACCTTTAACATTTTGTTTTTGTTAAGGAAAGAAAGAATTTCATTACTTATGAATATTTCATGTAATAAATTTCTTATTTTTACTAAAAGGAAACCTCAATAGCTCGACGGTAGAAGGGCCAACTCCGCTCCGTTAACGCGATAGTCGCGGGTTTGATCCTGACCCCTTTGGGCTATTGTTGTAACCGTAGTAGCTTCAAGCTTATTAAGTATTTTGGTATTCTTTAAAAAAAAATTCAGTATCATTTTTCAAACACACAGGTGGTAGAGAAGAGTTCGTCCGTCTTTTTTTCTACTTCTACTTTTAATTACAGAGTAATTCATAAGACTACTGTGGTAGTTTACGTCCGCTATTTTTATGTATATATTATATTTATGTTATTTATGTCCTCAAGGTGTACTACCAATATTAGATCATTTTTCGTTGGAAATCAATCAGACATTCTTTCTCTAACCCTACACTATCCCTTATACGTACTTATACCTTCTGTCAATCGATAATGCGTATCGACGAATTATCTCATTTATTAATAAAGATATTTAACAAAAAACTAAATTTTACATACTTTTTGTAATAATTTTATATTCAGTATGTACCTGATACTGATAAGTTATTTGAAATTTAACTTTCAAATCAATTTTGCTATTGAATATATGATGACAGTACTGCAAGCGTAAAATATTTATTTTATAAATTCGAAACGCTCATAAATATTATTTTTCCATAAGTTTATCTAAATTATTATGATAATATGACCTTAATATCAATAGTATAATATAATAAATATATTATAAACAAAACACATTACTAATTTCTTTTAAAACCAAAACTCATTCCTACCATACTAGAAACAGACACAAATTAGAAACCACGTAATGTCGAACCGAGTATGGAAGGACACAAATATATAATTCTTACCTCAATATGTAAAAAAAAACTTCCATTAACATATTAAAAAAAAATATTAAAATGTTTTTGTTTTAAAATTTCCATTTTAAGTTAACCTTGTACTTTTTGCCAATAAATTCTTTAAACCTAATAATATCTGTAATTATAAAGTGCTTAATAATTAATAAACATTTTGCTTGTAAATATGCGTTGGTGTAAATTTATATTCCAAATAAAATAATTCTACCATAAGGGTCCTAGATTCTCGAGGCTTAAAATAAAGCTGGCTTAACAGCTGAGCACTAAAGGAAAAAGCAAGGTGTTATAAAAATTTATTTGAAAGCGCTAGCGTAGTCGTTAGGTCATGCAAACATAGCTGGTTTGGCTACATATTACATATTTTATATTGTATGCATACGGCTTTGGCCGTATTTCGAAACAAAGCGTAAATTTTTGTTCATTGTTTCTTGCATGAAGAATTATGTATGTGTATTCTGTTTGCAATTTAATTTCAAACATTTTATTTTAAACTAGCGGCCCGCTCCGGCTTCGCACGGGTATAAAATATATAGCCTATGTCATTCGCTGAAAAAGTGTTTAAAATCGATCCAGTAGTTTTGATTTATTCATTACTACCCGTCGCTCGCACGCGTTAAATGTAATTATTTACGACATCACATTAGAAACCTCAAAAATTATTTTTTTGTTCTCCACTATTTTTATACATATAAACCTTCCTCTTCAATCACTCTATCTATTAAAAAAACGCATCAAAATCCGTTGCGTAGTTTTAAAGATTTAGGCATACATAGGGACAGAAAAAGCGACTTTGTTTTATACTATGTAGTGATTTTTAATAGATTTTTATATCGCGATATACAACATAAATGGGTTTTGTTTAAAGGTCAAACAACAAATAATAATAATTATTCAATATAATAATTGTTAGATATGTCGTAGAATCGGCTAAAGTGGGATCTGCGTGGTTGATGTTTGTGTCTGTCATCATAATTTTATCGATCAATGCACCAGTCGCCACAGGCTTTGCCTCAAAAAACAAGCCTACATGATCCCTCGAATAAAAACGCACCATGACAGATGTCAAAAGCTGATAGCATTACTTTTATCGCAGTCTACAACCTCTTTCTTCTATATTGCAACATGGTATTAAAAATAAATAAATCAAACAATGTCTCACATATACATGATATATGCAGCATATATTTCGGAGAGTGTGCTCAGGAACTATTTAATTTGGTTCCACCGTCACCCTCTTAGTATACAAATGCGAGGCATCGCAAGGGTCTGCACCCCTACATAGTTGCCGTACCTAAGACACGTCCGAAACACCGTGCTTCCTCGTTCCTGATACGCATTTACAAGGTCTGGAATACCTGACCTCCATCTTCCCCATCACCTACAGTGTCGATACCATCAAATCAAAAATGAATAGGCATTATCTAGGCAAACACACTCAGAATCATCACTTTACTTCTAGTGTGGTAACTATCAAGCGCTAACCTATATATTAAAAAAAAAAACCATAATTTAAATTAATGTAAATACTGTTACGGAGAACCTTATCACAAGGGAATAAGGTTCAAAATCGCTTGATACTCTCTTTGCTTATTTCCTCGACCGTCGCGCGGTTTCTAGAAAGATGTATTCTCGAAACATGTAGTATAGTGTTCCGCGGACGGAACTTTCTCGAGCCCGTGTTCCGCGTTACATAAGCGGCCCGGCGCGTCGACTGATTCATTCAGTTCTGAGCAACGAGCGAAGAAACTACAAGTGATACCAGTGAACAAGTGTGATAATTAGTGACCTCGGCTATTATTTGTGACTGTGATTGACCTGTGATTTGTGAAGTTCTGTTGTGTAATCTAGATCGCAATAAAGTCTTATTTAGAGCCATCAGGTATTTGTTTCCAATCCTGCGAACCCCAGCCCGTAACGATACTGTGTTATAGTTTCGATGACGTCATTAGCCGTGGTTCGGCTTCACAGGAAGCACTCTAAGGACGGAATCAAATTTGAGCCCCCGTGAGGGCTGCCCCTTTATCACGGCTGAGTCTCTGTACGCGGACCCCCCTGCTCGGTGACGCTGTCAACGCCAGTAAGGCCAACAGTAATACACATTCCGAAAAAAAACTCGTTTTATATTAGTTTATTTATAGTATTGTAGAGGTAAATTATTTTTTAATTAAAATCACTAACTTGACTATACAAACTAAAATAATAAATGATTATTAACAGGCATATTGTCACCACCAAAGTTATCTCGATATGGCCGCCAATAGCTGTGAGTTTTGTACACAAGTAATAAATACGATGTCTCATAGTGCAAAATGTATCTCGATTACCAATAATGGCACAATAGGGCCGTATTGAAAGGCCATGTTGGCACCTGCTTGCCCAATGATATTGTGCCTTTAATATACTTCGTTGCACATATCGTGAATCATTTTTGAAATTCAATTTACTCAATGAACTATTATTCTTGTTGCAATAAAAAAAGATATAATTGGGCTATTTAACAAAAGCTTTCACTTTAACTGCCTAAGGTGCAATTTACAGACGCCTATAGTATGCAAGAGTTCTAGCTCTCAATTTTAATATTAGTTCGAGTTGAAAATTATCGGCTTAGTAAATTTAGTAATTTTGATATAATATGGGACTACTATATCAAAGAATCATCAAATCTACATAAATTCGATCTAATTATGTATTAAAATTACGTTTTAAGATAATTACATTTTCATTACATAAGTGTGTGATAATAATTGAATGAAATTAATATTAAAAGCGTTACAATTTAAAATAAAATTTCATGAGTAATTAAAATTAATTGAAATTTCAGTAAGCTCATTGACAAAATTGTCAGAATTTATTCGAATTAGTATACCAAGAATACAAAATATATACAGTTAAGTTCTCTTAAATGTATAATAGCGCCGGACGGTAGATGTGCGTGAAAAAGTAATAATCATTATATATATGAATTTGTATTTTTACATTAGTAGTAGTAGAGCCTTGTTCCTCCAAGCACAAATGGGGCGGATCGAACAGAAGAAGTACTACTAGGAAATCGGCGCAAAAGAGGGCGTCGGAGGCCTAATCTCTCCGACCCTATCTCCATTTCTTTTTTCCTTTCTCACCCTCCTATTTCTTGGGCTGGCAGCGCATGTGATGAAGTATTTTTCTGAACTTCATAAGTATCTGATACTTTATTGGAATTGTTTCACCCGTGTTTGATAATAGGCTTAAGTTACCAAATTCAATATATTATATATAATTTTGTTGTACATTATAATTTATTGTATATTACGGAGCATAAGTTTCTGAGCTGCGGTACACCACTGATGTATTTACGAGGCGACTCGACGTGTCGCTTCTCATCCGTGTAATTTAATCGCCATTATGACACTGTAATTAATGAATGTTTCAACTGACCTATATTAAACGTAATTTAATGTTAAAACTGTTATTTGTACGAAATTAACTTTTTAATTTATTTTGTGGCGATGTAACAGCTTGTATTATGTTAGTCTACGACAGGTTGAAATTGAAAATTGTAATTCCAATTTATTTCAAAAGTTTTTACTAAATGCATATGAAAGTATATACTGTACTTAAATAAAAATTCAATTTTTAAAATTTTTGTCTGTCTGTTTGTTCCGGCTAATCTTAACAACCAATTTTAACGAGACTGTCACTGGCAGATGGCTTATGTCCTAAGGAGTAACTTAGGCTACCTTTATTTTAGAAGAAGAATTTAGGTTCCGTGCAATAAATAAAAATTGGTACACCAGGTGAAAGGAGTCGCGAGGGCAGCTAGTGTTTATATATAATCAAGTTATCATCATGTATAATTTTGACATATTTTATGCTTTTGACTTTAAGGCTGCAACTGTTGGGTTACATGAGGTTTTATAATTTTCATATTATTATGTATTTCAATGACAGTGAATAAATAGTCTTAGCTACTTATTCCCACCGGGATGGTCTAGGAGATAGTACATGTAGACTTTAAGTCAAGGTAAGGGTTTTGAACCCAGGGCAAAGACCTCTGTGTTTTCAAGTGTCTAATTTGTGTTTCCAGTTTGTCTCGTGCTTTACGGTTGAGTAAACCTGTATTTAAAATAAATATGTATCTTAGATATTCATATTCGCCCATCGACAGTGAATCACTACTTCTTAATAGGAGAGCAGGCCTATGCCCAGTAGTGGGTCATTAATTACATGTTTACAGCGTTACAGTTCAGACAAAACAAAAGTTCTGTACGGAATTGTATCTATTTAATTTAAGATTTCAAAATGAAAAAAATAACCAATACGTGCAACAAAAACAAAAAAAAAAAGAATAACAAACAAATTAAAATTTCTTTATAACTTTTGCAATTATTTTACTTGGGACTTTAACTTTTTCAAAAACTTTCTAGGTCATTTCCGCTGTAATTGTGCCACAACGATCCTCAGTATCCTATGACATACAAAACTTTTGTCGGATTTAAAAACAATCATCATAAGTGCCTATTCGCACGTGCCAGTTGCCGGGTATCCGGCACCGACTGTCCGGTAGCGAAGTGTATCGGCACGTGTGGCACCTTTCATACGTACCGGTGTAATTTTGCACGGCAAGCGGTCGCCGGCTGCATGCCGGATTCACCACTGTGCGTACGAGCTTCAAGATTCTAATTGGGTCGTGTGAAAGCGAAATAAGTTTCTTGACAATCGGCCCCGGATACCCGGCAACCGGCACGTGGGAAAAGGCACTAAATCTGTAAACGTTCTGCGCTGCTTGTGTTTTATCTTTCCTTTTAAAACAAATTTGATCCAAAAATAAATACTCGATTTTAAAAATTAAAAATTAATTTTGCTTTCTATTATATTTTCCACCGTATAAATATAATATACATGTTGCAGATAAACTTCGCGGAATAAATTAAAACCTCTGTCTGGGCAAATATCGCCGGTCACTAACCTTCTCGCGCCCGCATATTAATGTTTGGACCACACCCTCTCTCCCTTGCGGTCCAGTTTACAGTAGTCCTTTGTTTGGAAGCATTGCCCGTGGGCTGTCATCAACCGTTAAACGCTGTCCGGTGAAACGAGAGCCCTGTAGCTTTGTTAATTTCATGGCGGTTTGCATTTGTCCTTCGGCGAGACCTTGTTACAAATTTATTTTACAACGGTGATAAAAGGTGAGGAGGAAAACCCTGTAATTTGGACCAAATTTGATGTTACCGCATTTTTATGTTTTTATGCGAGTTGAAAGTGCCTTCTGAAATATAAATCTCGTTTAAAGGTTGAAAGCTCTTACTGACATTTTTATTTTGAAATATAAAATGTGTAAAATAAAAGCTGGCATCAATGGGACTGCTCAAAAGAACCTGACCAAACCGATTTTCCATGCGTAAGTTTACGACAAAGATTCTGGATGTTGTGGTTGTAGGCTAGCGATTATACTTTGAGAAGAACTTCGAAGAAATGAAAAACATACAAACACCAAAATTCTAACGAATTAATAAAACTCTTATTTTTGGAGACAGTTAAAAGTGTATCAAAATTATTCAACTAAACTATTTTTTGAAGAATTAAAAGAATGAATAAATATTAATATACACCTCTTAAGTGAAGAGAATACACATATCGATCGATCGATCAGTGTGTCTTCAGTATTTCACTATCACTGACTATTTTACTACGCGCCTAGTATTTATAGGCTATTGAATTTTTATGCGCTATAACTCACTGAATTAACATTTACCTACGTGGCATAAATACAAAATTGGCAAGGAAAAGCAACTTCCATTCAACTCTGCCAAATAGGACGAATTATCTGGATTTTTACGTTAAAACGTTGCAAAAACAGATGGACAGACGACGACTCGTTTAGTGATTGCCATGTGACGTAGGGTTGGCAAACGATTGTTATTTACATGTTTTAAAGCCTCTTAATGTAATGAAAAGTTTATCTAAAGTATACTCTTGAGAAAAACTATCATAATAATTCAAATAATTGCATTTTTGCTTTTTGTTTTTATAAGAATTGTTGAAAACATATTTTTGCAATTGAATAGGATTTCAACCCTAAGTAACAAGTGATTGTACTTTATTACTCGCTTCATTAAGCAAAAAGTATGCTGATCTTACGTTAGAGGAAAACAAGCAATTAATTAGTTAAAGTAATTGGTAGGAGGTATCACAAGCCGTAATATCTTCTCTTAGGAATAAAATTCTTTTAGCACCGTGAATAATGTATGAAACCTTTTAATCTTGTGAAAAGTTTGGAATTTATATACATCTATGGTGAATTTTAAACCACTGAATTTTCTTAGCGTGAGCTCTGAAATGTAGTTTAGTAATGTTAGCTAGTATACTTTAACTTTGAAAGATGTTAATGGACTTTTGAAATAGAATTTTAATCTTCCCTTAGCATTTATGTGATTTTTTTATGCATATGGATTAGTTTTTATTACAAACGCTCATAACCAGGTGTAGCTCAATGGTTGGTGGACGATAAGTTGTTTAAGCAGCTATATGTAGAGCCAATATATGGATGGGGATATTTTTATTTCTACTGAATGCCTCCGTGCTTCCTAGGGTACTGAGACAGTCGGTCTCAATGGTTATCACGGGACGTGATCTAGGCTGGCCACTAACCACATACTAAGAAGAAGTAATTTTTACGTTATACGATCACATCAGGTGAGCAGTCAGACATAGGTACCACACTCTGCTGTCTTCTAGTCGATGTGAAATATTAATGGAAAATAATACATTTTCGTAAAAATACCACATTTTTATGACTAAATAAATTCTACGAAATACGTACCATAACAGCCCACGGGCTTAATCTCCGACAAGTGTTTTTCTAAGAAATTGCTTAATTTATTTTTGCCCTGTTCTTTATGAAGAATAATTATGAAAAGGGATTCCAAAAATGTTTTAAAATAACAATTTGGCACTAAATCTTTCTATTAAGGTTAGGTTTTGAAGATTACTTTTTATTTCATATACCATTTCCATTTATACCCGGGAATTAGAAATTATGAAATTGAGACTCACTTCATAATAAAATAATATGTTTGTACAATGTTCAAGGGAAAAATAGACATGACAATTTCTAAATTTAGTTACAAAACAAAATATGTGTTACAACGATTCGGCACAACTTTTAACGACCTCCGGACTCCGTGACGTACGAAATACTTTCTCGTCCCGTCCTCACTTTCGCCCTTAATTAAATCAACTTTTTACCTTAAACTATTATAGTAAATAAATTGGAAATCAATTTCAATCCTTTAAAAGGTTATTATTAAATACGAAAATTGAAAAGTTACTTACTTTTATTCCAGGTGGTGACAAAAAACCGTATGGCCTGCCCCGACGGGAAATATTCCATACTTACTTCATCTTCTTCTTATCGAGTGATTATTGTCAGAGTTGCTCAGTTCGTCCGTTTTAGGCCTCTAATTTGACTTTTAGACTATTATCAAATTGGTAATAACCGGGACCGACTTTTTTACATGCCTCCCGAAACACGGAGATGCTCATTTGAAATACATTATATAATACCCACCAGTTGCTTATTCCACCGATCGTTTACTGATCAGTGAGTGCAACCGGCTACAAGCGCCTCATTTTTAGTGATTCTGAAGGAAAGGAAAGAAGAGGTAAAACTAAGTAGAATCTTTGACGTCTGTCACTCGCATTCGTCGAACACATTGCTACTTAATTTCCATATTTTGTAAGAGTCCTAAGTAGAATCGCATTCATGTTAAAAACAGCGTGGTATGATTTTTGAGACTGATAGTGTAATCAATTCATGATCCTAGATCTTGTTAGCATCGGATCCAGAGTAGCTTCTTCTAGTGTTTAAGAAATCAGTGAGTCAAAATAATTATCTAAGCACACTATGTAAACCCCTTTTTTATACTATCTTTAATGTTCAGACTCATTTCTGTCTCATGTTTATTATAGTACAGACTGCTATTATAGTTCTGATTTATTTGATCGTTAAATTTCTTACATTATCAAGTTAATATTATAAATACAAAATACTTAACGTAAAGCCTTTAAGAGTCAATAAATATTAAACAGCAGTTACAGCAGGCACAAATAACGTTTCGCCTTTAATACTTAATGATATGGTTGCGTGATTACAATTCGTTAAGAAAGTACAGCCTAAAACAGATGTCGCGACGATTTACATTACATTTGCAGCTGAGAAATTTCGTTTTAAATTCTCATTCCGTTAACAAAATGTAAACAGAAACTCTAGGCTGAAGGCGGGGGAGCGTTGCTTCGCGCTCCGTTGATATAATTGAAATTTTGTACAACACCGTCCTGCTATCTGTCTATTTGTCCCCTTATTTATGTTTTCATGAGAATGTTCTAATTAATTTTCATCTTTATTATCTCAATTACTACGTTAATTGCCGTTATTAGGTTCACGGAT
The DNA here is from genome assembly GCA_023373885.1 of Hestina assimilis. Taxonomy (NCBI): domain Eukaryota; kingdom Metazoa; phylum Arthropoda; class Insecta; order Lepidoptera; family Nymphalidae; genus Hestina; species Hestina assimilis. Next base: position 6,034,844 of record CM041755.1, on the reverse strand, counting down.
AATGGAGTTAAGTTTCATTTACAAATTTATTAATATATTTTAAAAATTATACACTCAACACCACAGTTAACTTAATTTTTGAAAACTAATTAGATTTGGGATAACTATTTGTGACAGGATAAAAATTTGTGAAGAATTCATTTTCTATTTTAACGATGCTTTATAAGCCCTGTCAAGAAACAAAGGACATTACTTTGACCTTATTATCATTATTTGATCCCAAAAAACGTAAGATTCGATCGAACCTAAATACCATTGATATGGGTCACGTGCTCATTACGATTGCTTTAATTTGTTGCTAAGATTGATTGTATATTTATATATTATATTAAATGTTTTATATACTAACAACACGCAGAGAGTACTATGAAATGGTTTATTTTATATATTCTAAATATCTAAGGTAACCCATTTTTTATTCAAATTTAATTTCACTCCAACTCTAACGGCTCGGGGAACTACTGAGGAACGCAAAATGATTGACGTCATTGTCCTCGCGTGTCACTCAAACTCAAACTCAAAATATTCTTTATTCAAATAGGCTTTTAAGCGCTTTTGAATCGTCAAATATACAGTCTGTTATGTCCGCCTAAGTGAAGCTACCGCCGATTCGGAAGGTAGGTTCTGCAGAGAAGAAACGGCAGTGTATAGTAGTTATAAAGGATGTTCACTGCAGTGCACTCCACTGGCGAGCAGCACACCAGTTGGTGCCATCCTGACTGCCGTCTTCCTGTAGGAAAGACGAACCCTGACGTGATAAATCCTGCATGTCCACAATTTAAGGATACAATGACCTGTTTATAAACCACCAGGCGTTAGAGTGTTGGAGACGCAGCAACGTAAGCAGCATCGTTGTAAGCTGAAAGAAGAAAAGGAAGTGGTGAGTAGTTTTATTAGGTAAATAAAATAATAAAAGTCAATATAATATATCAAAAGATAAAATATTGATATTAATGTAATTTAACAAGAATTACTAAGTCAACAAACAAGTCTGATCCGTGTAAGTGAACACTCGTCAAAGCTCCTCTGACGAGGGTACTGGTCTCACTTACTTTCATTTATAAAGGATGTTCATTGTTTTGTAGTTTCCATAAACAATTACTATGAATATTTACTTATATAATATTTCATCCTGATGATAATGATTTTTCCTACGACAATTTTATATATTACTGAACTCAGTAGCAGTAAGAGGATCCGTTCACTTTAAGAAAACTGAAGTAGTGGTAGAAAATGGAAACCGAAGATGACAGAGAGGGTATAGGAACTAATACTCTAATCCTCAAACTCACCAAATGACACTCTATAGATCGATTAAAATGACTATATGTCTTTCTATAATTCTGTATATATGTTTTCTGATCTATCTTTGGAGCCGTTGAGTATAATATATTTATATACTGTCTTAGGCAAAGGACGGAATGGATGACAAGTGAAAAAAGGAAGGAAACAGAGGGTGTGGGAGATTGGGCCTGCGGCGCTCTCACTCATCGCACAAAACGCAACAATATACTATATACTGTTTCTTTACGTCGATTTTCTGTGTAGTACCCGTACTTCCCCGTACGAATGGGCCCATTTGTGCTGGGAGTACTATGGCTGTACTACTAATTCAGCTTGTTTCAGTGGTTGATTAATAAAACGTCTGTCAGGCCAAATGTTACTTTAAAAAACGTGTGAGCATCTACTACATAATAATACTGTTTGTTTAATATAAGCTTGTAACACGTGTGTTAATTTTATACTTGAAAAATCAAGGTAATTTCAAAACAAAATTTACATTTCTTCATAACATCCAAGATGAACATCACACACCGCGTGTTACGAAAACTCCCAAGAAATGTATTAATTTTATTAAATAACATCGCTTCGGTATAATTCGAGACTTTTTCGTAAAGAACGAAGACTCTCAGTTTGAATATTTTTTGTTTATGTATGTTATGTTATATTATTATTATTATGTAATTTGTTCGTCTTTTTTTGAGGCTTTTACAATATAATACCTACTTTTGTCATTGAAATGATTATTTGTTTTTATTTATATCCAGCAAAACCACCCAGATTGAAAAACGTGTCTGTTTTTCAAATTCAAATTTTTCATATTTTTATATTTGTTTATGCACACATTGCTAATAAATAACAAAGTTTTAACAAACTTTTTTTGTTTCATTAAAATCGATTGAGTCTTTTAAAAGTTATTGTACTTTTAATGACCAAATTTATTTTCCATTTTAATTCCAACTGTCGATAAAAGACTAATGCATAAGAACTCTTTAGAAAGATAAACTTATCAATCATTTTCTTACAACAATCCGATTATTAAAGTAAGCAATAAATATCTTAGCAGAAATAAAATATACATGCTTGTAATACGTATAACGCTTCTAAAATAGCCCGACTAGAAAATAAGTCAGGCTTAACCAGATCATGTATCTGGACCGGATCAGGATAGAACTAGGCATGCCATATCCGGCAAGCCCTATCAGGACCCGGTCTGGTCTAGATAAGGATAGCCTGATGTTAAATATAACCAAGTTCGGTAAGGCATACTGGATCAGGACCAGATCTGGTCTAGATAAGGATAGCCTGATGTTAAATTTAACCAAGTTCGGTAAGGCATACTAGATCAGGACCAGGTCTGGACCAGATAAGGATAGCCTGATATAAATTATAACCAAGTATGGTAAGGCATACTGGATCAGGACCAGATAATATAAGAAAAATATGTGTACCTATCAAAAATAAATAGACATCCAGATATCTAAGCGTGTTGTTCATTAAATATAAACCTACATTGAAATGCGTTTAATAAATAAAAAAATACCAAAATATTAATATAAATACAACATAAGCTACAAATAGTGTGTATATATAAGCGACAGCGCGTGACGTCACGAAGCAACTTGTCGGAACTTGTTCACAGTCACATTGTTCTTCGTTGAAAGAAGACGTACATCGGTGTAACAATCTTTGAACTGATAAAGAATTTTTTGTCATAAAAAGCATTTATTGAATTACTAATTATATTTTTATATTGCTTAAAAATTGTATGTCGATTAGTATATTAATGTAAATAATGTAAAGGTTAAATAAGCTCAATACAAAGACTGAATCACCTTAACAGTAAGTTGAAGAATAACGAATATATTGTGTGTTAAACAAAAAAAAAGTGTATCGAGTACTATAATCTTATATCTAGACATTAACTCAGTGTATTGTATATAAAATACGAACTAGTGGACTAAAGTAACTAGATAAAAAAATATATTTATTGCTGTGTATAATAATTTACCAATAAAAAAAATAGTAACTACTTAATTAATAATATAAAAATAATTGATATTTAAAGTAAAAATAAAATAAATAATACAGTACATTTAAAAAAATAGATGGAAATAAATAAAATAATATATTAAATAACATATTTATAATATTTAATTTTTAATAACATATAAATAACATTATTTAATAACATATTTATATTTTTTTTTATTAAACAATTTTTTCAAGACTATATATTAATACATGTTTTTAAAATGACCGGACTGGGCATACTCGATTTGGATCAGGCAAGGTATGTAACGCAGATGGTTGATTTGGACCCGATCAGGAAAATCTCATCCAGACCCGATCAGGAATTCCTAATTTGAACCCGATCAAGAATTCCTAATCTGGACCCGATCAGGAGTTCATAATCTGGACCCGATAAGGTTTTCCTGATCGGGTCCAGACAAATCTTCTGCGTTACATACCTTATCTGGTCTAGATCGGGCATGCCCGGTCCGGTCCTTCTAAGGAACACGAAAAAATTTCTACTCGGGAGGAACGTTCGATCCGGGCGAGTCACTGAGTAAGTTCTGCTGACGATGACACTTATCATCTTAAGTGTTTTGATTCTGTACAGAATTGATATTTGCTTTATTACTTGAATTGTTTATTGTAGCTATATATTATTAGATATTGGACGTCCGAAATAAGGCTTCATCGTCAAATTGGATAGTCAAGTATTTATATACATGATGTTTGTTCGCTAATAAGTTGCGAAAAACGATCTATAAGTAATGAAATTTGGAGGCTTTTATACAGAATTTGTAGTACCAAAAATAAATTTATGTGGGGAACCAAATGAAAGTTTATCATATCATATTATTTTAGGCCTAAAAGTATACTAGAATTGATTAACATTGTTTTATTTTAAATTCTTTGATTGCAAGGTTATCGTTTGGGAAAATTTGGAGAATATATAGTAAAGTATTTATAATATTAGTTTGGACTAGTAATATAGAATACTTAAACATACTTGTTTAGATTAGGAATATATAATTTTGTTTAAGATTAGGAGTATATATTTTTTTATGTTACAAGTTGGCAAACAAGCATACAGCCCACCTGATGGTAAGTGGTTGCCGTAGCTTATGAGCGCTTGCAGCACCATTAGGTGCCACTCACGCGTTGTCAACCTCGAGATATAAGTTCTTAAATCTTCTCTGCCCAGTAATTTTACAAGCGTACAGTGCCCTTCAAACCGGAACACAGTAATGCCTAAGCAATACTATTTGGCGGCAGAATATTTGTCATTGCGGTGGTACCTATCTAGCCCGCCTCTTGCAACAAAAGACCTACTACCAGTGTGACTGATTGCACTGGTGGAATAATCTCTGCTGTGACAGAGGTCATCCCAACAGAATATACATTACGAAGTGGCGAAAAATCTTTATACTACCAGACAATCATGATGGGTATTGAACTTTTATTAATCAGGACAAAATAAAGATTATGTGTTTCAAAATTCGTTTTAGGATAATTTGTTTTAGTTCGTAACAGCTATGAAGAGCACGCTTCATAATACCAAAATTGCTCAATTTCCTGGTCCGTGTTTCGACTTCGCTTAACGTTTTAATGAAGGCTAACTTTGCAGAACCTATTTGCTTTTTATCTTCAAATAGTATATTAACTTCCGTAATAAAAGACTTTTTATTCTATCCAACATAAAATCGTTGTTTGAAAAATAAGTCTTCATCTTGTTTTATATTATAAAGAAATATTTTTGCATGTATATTATTTATAAGTATGGCTATGTTCACATTAAATATTGACGTGTGTACTATTTGAACTATTGCGTTGCGTTCATTGAGTATGCGTTTCAGATTCCCGAACCCTACTTCAACTGTCTTTTTATTTTTGTCCTCTACCCGTCAATTCAGGTATGCGTGAACATATTGTGCTTTTTCAACTTTTTGGTACAGTAATTTTTCATCAGACAGATCATATGCTTTCAATTCACGAGTCAGTTTTTTTTTATTATCAAACTCAACGGCTTCTAATTGGATAGTTATATCCTGTGTCGATAATCCAGAAACATACAAATCGACCTCGACAAACAACCCGTTCGACACCGTCGTGGCGTTGTGGATAGCGAGTCTGCCTTTAGTCTCGACGGTTGCAGGTTCGATTCCCACTCGGTCAGATGTTTGTTATAAATATCTGTTTCGGTCTGGGCGTTTATCCGTGGCGTTTATCACATAACATCTGATAATCTGCTCTTATCTGAATGTAATGAGTTACTGGTTAGATGGCAATCGCTCTGTGTGAAAACTAGTAACCTGTCAAATCCGAATAAGAGTAATAAGCAGACCCTGGGTAAATAAAATACCGGGAATAATGCTAGAACGAAGAAGAAGGACTTGGACAACACAGACCAAGGTCGGAAGACATACATGTATGGTCAGTACAAACATCTGCTCCTTTCGCGACTCCAACCCGCGACCTGAGACGCTAAAGATAATTGTTTGGTTTATTAAGTCAAAACCTAAATTAAAACCATTCTAAAATAGGAAAAATTATTTGTAATTCATATAACTAGAGAATGTAAAGTTCATAATTTTACACTATTCAAAAGATATTTAGTATCGTCTAAAGTAAAAGTAATTGTCACATAACCAAAAGGATAATAGCTGAAGAGGGGTAAAGTAAAATTGAAAATAAAAAGTACAGGTAATCCAAGTACTTCTAAACTTAAACTACATTAAATTTAAACCACTTTAAGTTAACTAGGCTAAGCTCTGGCTGCGGATGAATGCACTACTACTTTTTTCTTACCTCTACGTGCCGGGTTCACTAAGCCTATTAAATATTTGCAGAGTGCAAGTGAAAAAATATCCGATTGGATAAGTTTTTAAGCAAAGGGACACAAAGAGGAAAATGGTTGTTAGTTCTGTATAACTATAGTTTGCAAGAATTTAGTTTATAATTTTATGTATAAAAATATCACACTTTATGATTTGTAGAATCAGTAATAATGTATATTGTATATTTATTACTATTCCTTTTGTGAAGATTTTTTGGTTGCAAAGATGCCATTTCTAATTTTGTAGTGTTTGAATTCTTGATACGTTCCTTATATCACGAACCATGTTTGCGTTCACTCAAATTTCTAGAAAATTCGAGTCATGTTTTGGCATGCACAGACCTCGTTAGCGCTCCACTTGGTCTCCAATTATGAACTAAGTTTTATCGGATGTGCTTGAGAAGTCTATTAAATCTGCACATAATTCAGCGTAAAACATCGTTTAATATGTACTATATCCGTGGAATTGTGGAAGGATACAAACTATTTCAACTATAAACAAACTAGCTTTTGCCCGCGGCTACGCACGCGTGATTTTTAATAAGGTATCTTTATTGAAAAAGGAATATACAGGTCCCGTTCACATTTATAATATACTGCAACAGTCTTTCGGGATACAAAGTATCCTATCTGTTAATCCAGATTATAAACTATCTGTGTTCCGAAATACATTCTAATATATTCAATTTATATTTCAGCTTACTCAGAAAGAGTAACAAACATATATCCATCCATCCATCCAAACTTTCACATTGATAATATTAGTTAAATTTGTTAGATGGGCCCTTATATGTATATACTTTAATGTTAAATGGATATAATAGATATTATAATATTAAAGTTCCATAATAAAAAAGCTTATTATATTTATATAGAGTTCACATATTCATTTGAATTATACGAAACACATTAAATAGATGTATGTATAACATTAATGATTTACTATAGATATAACGCTTTTGAATTCTATTAAGAGTAATGAGATAAGCGACAGTGCAGGCTGCTTAAGCGCGCTTTAAGCTGAATACTGTTCATCGTTGGTATAAATTAGAATATTAATGCTTACTACAAAATAGTAAAAAAATATTGATTACTATATAATATAGTACTAAAAAGTCATGTATTTATCACATTATACTACACTACGTATGTACGTAAATTTTATTATTTACTAGAAATATAACAATATATTTATATATATTAAAATAAACATACAATAATATCATGCCTGCCTGTGGTGACTGGAAGTTCTTAGCTATTTTCCTTAGGGTCGTTACTTATAGATTGAATGGAGAAACTTCAATTAAAGCAATTATTTTTGGAATATGAGTTTTTGTATTCGCATTTTTTTCATCTCTTGTACAAAATACAAGATGAAAGTTTGTATGGGCATTACATTTTTTATATTACTTTTGTATACAACATGTTATACAAGATTATATGGCGTCGGGATGTGACGACCCCATCGCCCGCTGTTGGGATAACCTCTGTCACAGCAGAGATTATTCCACCAGTGCAATCAGTCACACTGGTGGTAGGTCTTTTGTTGCAAGAGGCCGGCTAGGTAGGTACCACCGCAGTGTCCAATATTCTGCCGCCAAATAGGGCTTAGGCACTACTGTGTTCCGGTTTGAAGGGCATTGTACGCTAGTGAAATTACTGGACGAACGAGATTTAAGAAGTAATATCTCGAGGTTGGCAACGCGTGAGTGGCACCTACTAATGGTGCTGCAAGCGCTCATAGGCTACGGCAACCACTTACCATCAGGTGGGCCGTATGTTTGTTTGCCGACTTCTAACATAAAAAAAAAAAAAATCGTCCACATATAGCATTTTTCTTTACACTTGGACCATTCGATAATTTTGATCCTTTTCATAAGAGATACGTGTCGCGAACAAGCGTTTTGGGACTTAATTTGTTGCATAATACACGTAATTCGTACGATGCTTTGATTAAATGGATAAATCGCAGCTCACAGAGCTTTTACCTAACTTAAATAATAATTAATGAATGTAGCAATTTCAAAACAAGGTATGGCACTTGCTCGAAATAATAGTGTGCATAAACTTACTATAATTATCTTGGCCCATTCAGGCAGACAAAATGCCAAGATTCTCTAATGCTCTTTCGTAAACGCAAGAAATTTATCGTTTTGCACCATTTGTCAAAATGTACACAACGCTGTTTTTTCAAACTTATTTTCGTTAATTTTTTTGTTTACGATTTCCACCCCATACTTCAAAGGCAGTACAGCTGACGAATTGAGTCATTATCAGACAAAGTAGCTAATGTCGATGCGAAACGGCAAGGTAGTCTCTGGCCGATTATTTGCCGATCCAGACGACAATCAACAATTCAACACAATTTGCATATGAGCCGTATTGAATTGAGACAAGCAGACGTCCGAGAATCGTGATGGGATAAAACTGGCTATAAAGATTTACTGGAAGTGTTTATAAATATTTATAAAGCAGTGCATATTATATTTTTAATTATTTTTTTTATAATATTATATTCTGTGAAAATAAGATGAAAATGTAAACCTATAAGAGCCTACCCTTTAAGAGTCTCTACACAATTTTTTTGGTCATTACTATCTGACAATGTAGTGATTATTAATTTGGTATTAAGGTATATTTGACTATTTTTTGTTGACGGGGAGGAAAAAATCTGATTATTTGTCCAATACTTATGTATATTAAAATAATATTTAAATGTCGTGTCTCACTAATATTACAAAGAGAAAGTGCGAATTTTGTAAATTTGGACATACAGTGTGTTCTGTGAAATGGTTATGGAACCGTTGGAGCTGCTTATAATTTGTTTTTTTATTATTTAAAAATGCATAAGCTCTTTCTTGATCTATGTATTTTATATACAGTGTGGACATAAAATACTACCACAATATTCTTCCTTTCTACATAAATACATTTTTTTATTATAGAAAGTAAACTGAGACAAAGACACTTCCAGTTTATTGTGCACTGAATCAAATTTGCAATTCCGTAATTTACCCACGATGGGGAAAGCGGTCGGACTTTCATTTAGTCTATATTCATCGTTTCTGTGTAGAAAATAGTTATTATTACTTTATTAAATCGTAAGAATAATTATAAATCAGGAATATAGTTATTAGTTGTTGCTTAATAAATATGATGAAAGAAAGTGTAATTTAGTATGGATGGAAAACTTATTTGTGTTGACGAAAAAATTGTACATATTTTATGATGAACTCTTTTTTTGTATGGGGTCGAGAGGAACTTAACTATTTTTAAATTTAATAACAAAACATATTTACATATAATTTGGTATAGATTTATCTTATATAAATTAAAAATAGCTTCTAAATGGTTGTCAAGCCTAAAGCCGCAGGCAATTCTGTTTTAAAATGAAAAACAATTTATAAAATATTCCAATGAATAATTTCCATTGCGGTCGCATTTCATAATTGACTGGAATCACAGACCTATTGAGTCCGTAAATGAATAAAAATTAAAAGATAAAACAATTATGTGAATTATCACGTTTCGTTATAAAATTGAATTAAATGTAATGAATTTTCCGCAGTGGTTTTTAATGTCTCCCACAGACATTTTAATATTTATTACATTTTATGAATTAATTTACCGATATGATATTATATGGATCTTATTTTTTTTAAATGATAGGTTAGCGCCTGACTACAATCATGCTTCGTAAGAAGCAGTGATGCGGTATAAGTTGGAGCGCGCTTACCTAGAAGATGCCTATTCACTCTTGACTCGAAGGTGTTTGTGTTATACTTGGCAGGAAACACGGAACCCGGTAGGGCGTTCCATAATTTAGCGGTTTGCATCAGAAACTTAATGTAGTAATAGTATAGTATATTTAATTTTTTTTAAACTAACAGTCCCAAGCATTCATGCTGCTAAGCCCTGCATCCATTGTCTTAAAAAAATTCAAGTAATTTAAAGCAATTACATTTTTTTTATGTCGTAAAGGTTGGCAAACAAGCATACGATCAGCCTGATGGTAGCACATGCGTGTTACCAACGCTTGGGCTAGGACCTATTCCTTAGGATAGGAGGGAAGCTATGAGAAGGGAAAAAGGAACTCTTGCAAGAGCTCCCTGTTGGTTTACGTCGATTTTCTGTGAGAGGGTAGTTCTTCCCTGGTCGAGCACACCCATTTGGCTGACGTATGGCGCTACTACTATTCAATGACCCTAACATTATTTTCCTTATGAACACAAACTAAGCACATGAAAACTCAGTGTTTTGGACGTATTTGAACTCTTGACTGATAATTTGTGTGAACCTTAGACAATAACATACAATACGTAAAACGCTGCTTAAATGGTGCCTTTAAACAAAAACGTTTGATGATCCTTTCGAGTCAGCGAAGCTCAAAGTTCTGACGAGGGTACGATACTCGTCTTAAGTGTTTTGATTCTGTAGAGGAGTGATCATTGCTTTGTTACTTGAAATATTTGTAGCGAAATGACTTTTAATGTATTTCAATGATTATTGTCGGACTTTGCTTTTATTTTATTAGCATTTCAATTTTATTTGAAATTAAAATATATATTGCCATATTGGTGAAGATGATGTGAAATACGTATAACTGATGCAATATCAACTTGATATTTGAGTACCCCTATAATGTTACTATCTTATGTTGCATATTAGTTGTATCAATCATAATCGGAATATAGAAAGAATAAATTCTTTCTATATTCCGATTATGATTGATACAACTAATATGCAACAAAAGATAGTAACATTATATATTTACTATTTAAAAAAGGATCCTAAATTTTTGTTTCATCATTAGATTGAGAATCATTAATATACAAATAGTGTCAGGAGGTGCACGCCATATGTTACATGAATAGCTTCACTTCCTGTTATGACATCGCTAAACGCCTTTGTATACTGCTTTTTACACAAAAACTTTAAATAACACTTTAGTGATAATAAATACATATTTAAATAAAATTGGATTGTTTCATTTATACAGTTTTCTTTGGATGTAGTGCGAAATATTTGAACAAACTTTATCGTCTTTAACCAAGAATATATTTACTGTAATATTACAATTTTTTTTTGTAGATATTCAAATATGAATGTAGGCATTCGTTTTCTTATTATATTTTATAATAATATATATAAAAAAGTAACGAATACCTTATAAAATAACAAATCTGGACTTACTATAACAAATGGGCTTGAGAAAACTTGAAAGTTTTTCTGCCTTACCTCTAAGGCTATAGAGGTAGTGCAGAAAAAACTAGCTAGTAATTGTTATAAAATGAGCAGGCTCATAGTTGAAGAACGGTAAAGGAAAATTTAAAATAAAAAATAATGGTAATCCAGGTTGATCTCGAGTTAAACTAGATTAAAGTTAAACTTAAACCACTTCAAGTTAACTAGGCTAAGCTCTGGCTGAGGATGAATGCAATACTAGTTTTTTCTTCTTTTACCTACGTACCGGCCTCGCTAAGCCTATTAAATATTTGCAGACTGCAAATGGAAAAAATATCCGATTAAATAGATTCTTTAGGCAAAAGGTATTAAAGAGGAAAGTGAAAATTAATAAATTGGACTTTTATGTTTGTTTTTCGTTTGATTGTATTCGTAATAAGGATAAGTTTACTTATAAATTACTTGAGTAGTATTAAGCGAATAAATTCTCACTTATAAGAAACATTAAAGTACTTGTTATTTTATTGCTTTTAAGGACGAATGAAAAAAATCACTGGCAAAATCTTCAAAAATTATTTAAATTTATTAAGAACTTTTGCTTTTAATATACTTTCATATCAACGACACCAGTGTGGCGTTGTGGGTAGCGAGTCTCCCTATAGTCTCAACCTTTGCGGGTTCCATTCTTGGTCGGGAAGATGTTTGCATTGATCTTACAAATATTTGTTTCGGTCTGGGCGTTTATCCTTGTGGGTCCACAACGTGCTCCGGAGAGCACGTTAAGCTGTCGGTCCCGGTTGTTATCACATAACATCTGATAATAATCGTTAACTCTTGATAAATAGATTGCTCATATAAGGCGATCCAGTAACTCATTGGGAGTTAGTGGATCGCCTTTTAGGGTTGCGGAGGTCGGATGGCAATCACTTTATGTAAAAACTAGTAACCTGTCACATCCGGACAAGAGTAATAAGCAGACCCTGGGTAAGTACTCGTATAATACCGGGAATAATGCTAGGAAGAAGAAAATGATGCTTTAATATGAACATAATATATTTAAATGGCAATTCTGAGAGAAGTTGAAATTTTAATAGCAATATATTCCTTATATCTTTCCTATTTCATATATTACATGTTTGCGTTCACTCAAATTTCTATAAAATTCGACTCATGTTTTGGCATGCGCGGACCTTGTTAGCGCTCCACTTGGTCTCCCGTTATGAACTAAGTTTTATCGGATGCCCTTGAGAAGTCAATGAAATTGGCACTTAATTCAACATATAAGGTTGTTTTAATAAATAATGTTTTGACATTAATCAATTTGTATTGGAGGATACTTACTACTTTTTTGTATTAAGTATTGTTCATGGCTTGGAGTAAGTTACAAGAATGACGATTTTTGCTAAATGGTAGTTCCATTTATTAGTATTATTAATGTTAGTTCCATGTTAGCGTCGTGCAAAAAACACATGTGTGGGACATCAAGAAAAGAAAACAAATTATTTTATTGTAACTGATTTTCATTGGTATTTTTTGTATTGGTATTTTTACGGCGTCGGGATGTGACGACCTCATCGTCCGCTGTTAGGATAACCTCTGTCACTGCAGAGATTATTCCACCAGTGCAATCAGTCACACTGGTGGTAGGTCTTTTGTTGCAAGAGGCCGGCTAGGTAGGTACCACCGCAGTATCAAATATTCTGCCGCCAAATATTAGTGCTTAGGCATTACTGTGTTCTGGTTTAAAGGGCACTGTAAGCTAGTGAAATTACTGGGCAGAGGAGATTTAAGATATAATATCTTGAGCTTGGCGACGCCTGATTGCACCTACTAATGGTGCTCCAGCTTAACGTGCTCTCTGAAGCACTATGGGGAAACCCACGGACAAACGCCCAGACCGAGACAGAAATTTTAACAGACATCTGCCCAAGCGGGAATCGAACCCGCAACCGTCGAGACTAAAGGCAGACTCGCTACCCACAACGCCACAACGGTATCAAAGTTGGTTTGTTTGCCAACTCGTAACATAAAAAAAAAGATTCTGAAGTTTACTTCTTTGTTCACAATGAAATTAAATTTCAAAATTATTTTTTCGAAGATCAAAAAAGAAACAAGCAATAGCTATCTTGTGCCTCATGAAACTAAATATTTTTTTTAGATTTTATATAGTAATTAATTTAGTATTAAAATGCTCCAATATGGTCACTAAAACCACCAAGATTCTTGAGTCATCACGGGTCGTTTTAGGAAGTTAGTTGTCTTATGGATCAGTAATTCCTATGCGAACTGCGACTCACTCACCTTGCTGCGAAAGCCTTTAAAAGGCCCCATAGATATTCTAACAGCGCATAGCTAAATTGAGATTTTGTACTAGTGATTTATTTATACTCATAAACATCCCGGCTTTTTTAAATCAAGTCAAAAATTTTGTAGGTTGTGTAGTTTCATTATGAGCCAGTAACATGGACTTACCTGAATCGACGCCGTCAAGGCCAGTCGGGTAAACACCAAAACATATTACAGAAAAGTTGATTTTTAAAAAAAATGTATTAACATTATGTAGAGTTGGCAGCAATTGTTAAATAAGTTATTTACTTGTAATACTACATATGATAAAATCATATAGCTTCATAATGAGCTTTCTGATAATACTATTTTTATTAAGATCTACATAAAATACAAGACTAAAACAAAGTAAATATATCCTCTGAGTTTTTCTTTTATCGTGATTACAGGGAAATAGGAATAATTCTTTTATATAGATAATATGAGTAGATAAAAGAACAATATAAAAAGTTATATGTCACAAAATTCTTTCTCTTACAAATTTTTTAATTCAAAAAATAGCATGGTTTGATAGCATGATTGTATTCTTTGTACACATACAAATCTGTTATTTTAATTTTATCCTCATATTTTTGTATATTTTACCCTGTTTATATAACTAATCCTTTAGCTTAGAGTAAACTTTAAATCAATTGCATAAAATTAATAATTATAGCATAAAATTATTTACATTTAAATTTTTCTTTTCTGATTTATATTCGCTAATGTATTATTATTTGTTTCTGTGATCTTAATGTTGCGATCTCAGTGAATCTATTGATGTTAACGTATTTCTTGGTTAATTTGTAACACCAGTAAAAAAGTAGGCACTGTAGGTAATTATGTTTTATTGGAATTTTTGTTATTTGTTGTAAACTGTAGTGTACTATTTGTTGGTGTTCTAAAAATAAATAAATAAATAAAATGTCAAATACGGTTGGTTTTGTATGTTCGCTGATTTTTCCGAAATAGCTAAACTAATTTGAACGATTTACTTTGGGATCTTTTTCTTACACTACTAGGTTGTCAAGCATATGACCCACCTGATAGTAAATGGTTATCGTAGCCTATGAGCGCTTACAACACTATTTGTAGGTGTTACTCACGCGTTGCCAACCATGAGATATTGGTTCTTAAATCTCTTTGCCCAGTAATTTTACTAGCTACAGTGCCTTTCAAACTGATACACAGTAATGGCTAAGACATTACTGTTTTGAGGTAGAATATCTGACAATGTGGTGGTACGTATCTAGCCTCTTGTAATGAAAGGACACCAGTAAATATTAAGGTAATTCCTGGGTGTTGCAATATAAATTTTATGATCATTTAATAAAGGTTATTGAAAATATACGGATCGGAGCTCGTTGTAAAATAAAACCATGATTATTGCTAAGAACTTTTTTAAAACCACGTTTGGTTGAACTTTTTCCATTTCTGTTTTTTTATATTGTGAATCGATCGATCGATTTTAATTATTTTAGTGCTAACATTTCTGTGATTTTAAAAGCAAAATTACATATCAAATTCTCTTTTGAACTCTGACGCTCCAACAAGGTTGTTTTTGCATTGACGATAATTTATTTATATAAAAATCTTCAAAATACTTCTTAGACGTGAGCTTGGAATACGAAATACACTATAACCACTTAAAGATTTCGTATGCTAGACATGATCCCGTTTACGGAATGTTAAGCAAATTTCTCGAATCTGCAATTTTTTCGATAAAAATATCGTCATACTCCGTCTGAGTATAAAATATCTTTAAACGAAATAAAACTTAAATAATTTAAATATATTTTGTTGTTGTTTGGTTTGTTATATTCGATGTAAAAAAACAATGACATTTTAAAGAAATGTGTGGATCCCAGAAGTAATTTTAAGACATATATGAGATACCCCTAATATAATATAATATATAGATAATTTTAAGACATATATGAGATAGGCATTGCAGGCGTTCATAGGCTGCGGTGACCGCTTACAATCAAGCGGGCCGTACGCTTGTTTGCCACCATCATTTTATAGTAAAAAAATATATACTAGAAGACCAGTGAGGCGGGGTTAGTCTACTCTTTACTAAAAGAACTTTTCGGACGTTACCGGTCTGTAGCTACATCTTTATTCCTATCCGTATTATGCACATAAAAATATAATGCATATTTTATTCAAAACCGTAATTTTAAAGTATAGTAATAAATACGCAAAACAATAACGTGATGATGAATCTTCTATCGACCGATTTACATGTGATATTTGAAACAATACAAGGCAATAAATTTTAACGTTATGACGACTCTTTTCTATGGTAATAAGGTGCTAAATTTTTACGACCTTCTTCAAATTCCGTTTGTACAGATATATAACTATGACGATTAAAAACGCTTGTGATATTTCTGTTGTTTGATATGTTAGCCATGCAATATTCTTCTTGTGACATTAAAGTGTTATTTGCGAATATATTCGTAGATTTTGGTTGCTATATTAGGATTTTTTTCATGTTACTAAGTTGGCAAGCAATCAGGTGGGCCTGATGGTAAGCGGTTGTCGTAGTGTATGAGCACTTACAATACCAGCAGTAGCGCCTACTCACGCGATGCCCATCTCGAGATATTGGTTCTTAAATATCCTTTGCCCAGCTATTTTACTAGCCTACATTGCCCTGCAAACCGGAACACAGTAATGCCTAAGCACTACTATTTGGCGGCAGAATTTGACACTGCGGTGGTACCTACCTAGCCAGCCTCTTGCAACAAAAGACCTACTACCAGTGTGACTGACTGCACTGGTGGAATAATCTCTGCTGTGACAGAAGTTATCCCAACATGTAGTCAAGTTAGTGATTTTAATTATAAAATAATTTACCTATACAATACTATATATAAACTAATATAAAACAGTATTTACATTAATTTAAATTATTGTTTTTTTTTTAATATATAGGTTAGCGCTTGATAGTTACCACACTGTTGCAAAATGATGATACAGCCTAAATCGGAGTGTGCTTGCCTAGACAATGCCTATTCATTCTTGATTTGATGGTAGCCACACTGTAGGTGGTGGGGAAGACGGAGGTTGGGTATTCCAGACCTTGTCAATGCGTATCAGGAACGAGGAAGCAAAGCGTTCCGTACGTGTCTTAGGTACGTCAACTATGTAGGGGTGCAGACCCTTGCGATGCCTCTCATTTATATAGTAAAAGTGTGGTGGTGAAACCAAATTAAATAGTTCCTGAGCACACACTCCGAAATATATGCTGCATATATCAGGTATAATTATGTGAGACATTGTTTGATTTATTTATTCTTAATACCATGTTGCAATATAGACGAAAGAGGTTGTAGACTGATAAAAGTAAAGCTGTCAGTTTTTTCTTGGCGGTAGAATATTTGATACTGACCTACCAAGCCGGCCTCTTGCAACAAAAGACCTACCACCAGTATGACTGATTGCACTGGTGAAATAATATCTGCTGTGACAGAGATTATCCCAGCAGCGGGCGATGGGTTCGTCACGTCCCGACGCCATTAATTGGTTACTATATTCGAGTGATTATAATTGTTTAACTTAAATACTATTTGTTAATTATAAATTGTACCTAATTGATACTACAATACAATCCAAATACCTAGCGCGCACACCACCTACAACGCAAAATAACATACGAGTAGTAACTAATGACAAAAATAATTGATAACCTAAACGACCAATCAATTATTACCGTAGGTAATTATTTTGTAGAGTTCCAATCTATATATTCTATATAGGGGACTACTTCGAAAGCTAATGCTATTAAATAAAAATATAATAATTAAATCCGGTTCAAGAATGTTAAAGTTCTTGCGTAACAAACACACAATAGAATTACACAAATTGATAGCTTCTTCCAATTTCAAGTCGACTAAAAAGTCATTCATATCACCCAAATACTGATCCCTTCCAAATAACCTTTGATTGGAGAGTATATTCTATAATAATTCGAATTCAATATTATAAATGCGAAAGTGAGTTTGTTTGTTTATTGATTTTACTGAATCGATTATGGTTAATATTGGTATAGATATAGATCATGAGACGGTTATAGGTGACTTCTGGTTCGCAAAAGAAAATTTTAAGGGGGTGAAATAGGGGATGAATGTTTGTATCTAGAACCAATTATTTCTATATTACATTAAAATCGCTATTCACGAGCGCGAAGCCACGGTCAGAAGCTTGTTATAAATAAATTAATGTGAATTACCTCTGGTAATATTCTTACATACTTAATATGATGTTCATTCGAGGAAGCCGGTGGAAAGAAACTGTAGAAAAACTTTTCTTGTCATAAATAATGGCTGAGTTGAGGGAGTAAAACTAACAAAATATATAAAGCACGAGAAGTGCTTTATTGATATATTTTTAATGAGAATACATATTGCTACCATATTCTTACATTTTGTACAATATATTTAGACATAAAGAGTTGTTCAATTTAAAATAATACTTGAACTCGTATTTCGATTCAAATGACAACCTGAACAGAGTCAGTACATCCTACTTGCCAACCGTTATTAATCAATATATTAAGTTAATATTTTAATAGGAAGTTACAGACATTTAGTTACGTTCAATTTATTTTGGAACAACAATTCTATTTAATTTTGACAGTAAATCGATTCAAATCTTATTTGAGCATGACGTATATATCATCACTACATAGTATAAAACAAAGTCGATTTCTCTGTCCCTATATCCCTATGTATGCTTAAATCTTTAAAACTATGCAACGGAATTTGATGCAGCTTTTTTTAATAGATAGAGTAATTGAAGAAGAAGGTTTATATGTATAATAACATCCATTAAATAGTGGAGAAATACTGTTATTTTTGAGGTTTCTAATGTGATGTCGTAAATAATTAAATTTTTTCCGCTTACATTGCAACCAAACGCAGGCTGAACCCTACGAGATTTATCAAAATAACAGTAATGAATAAATCAAAACTACTGGATTGATTTTAATCATTTTTTCAGTGAATGACATAGGCTGTATATTTTATACCCGTGCGAAGCCGGAGCGGGCCGCTAGTACATGTATATGTCATGACACCTTATACCATTTATTAAATGGTCTAAGCATGATACCAAATAACGATGTAACTCAGTTTATGACTTGTTTTGGTCGTCATCAATAAGAGTTAATGGTAACTGTACATGACCTGAACTGAATTGCATCGCAATATATTTGTTATAAAAATGGTAGATTTCATGGTAGACCCCTGATAAGTGGTTGTATCCCGCTGTCACCTGTAACTAACAAAACTCAAGTAAAATATTGTAACAAAAAATCACACTCGCCGAGAGTAAAAAGGTAACTTGAAAATTATTATTATGTTTCCCTACAAAATTTCCTCACCTGTTTATTTTTTTGTTTTCTGTTCCCAAGTAACGAGCATCCTGTTTCGCGGTTAATTTGAATGCGTGTTTTTGTTAGTAGAAAATTTGCCCTCAGATTTTTGGCATTTTCTTCTTCATTGTGTTGAAAATTCCACATTAAAAGCTTATTTATGTCGTTTTTTCCCATTAAAATAGTTTGTTTTAAAATTTTGTGAATCTTAATAATGTAAAATACATTTTTTATATATTTGAATATAATAAAATCATTTTTCAAAATTGTCAAAAGATTTTGGTAATTAGGGAACACATTCATCTATACATACAAATAAATAAAATTGAAGTGTCTGTTTGTAATTCCATAATAACAGTTTTTCACTAAATGCATATGAAAGTATATACGGTACTTATATAAAAAAATCAAGTTTAAATTTTTGTGTCTGTCTGTTCGTTCTAGTTAATATCTGAAGCGATGGAGCCGATTTTAATGGGAATTTCATTGGGAGATGGCTAATGTTATGAAGAGTGACTTAGGCTATATTTATTTTAGATAAAGAACGTTTCCTTGCTATAAAGAAAAATAGGTACACAACGCGAGTGGAGTCGCGGGCGAACCTAATGTACAAGTATATGTTTGTATATTGAATATATTCA
Organism: Hestina assimilis; assembly: GCA_023373885.1. NCBI lineage: Eukaryota > Metazoa > Arthropoda > Insecta > Lepidoptera > Nymphalidae > Hestina > Hestina assimilis. Next base: position 6,015,187 of record CM041755.1, on the reverse strand, counting down.
CTAAAGAAGTTTGATAGGCTTAGATAGCCTTGATTGTAAATCATCAATTTTTCGAATGCGTTATTTTGTGTGTCTATTATTCTGTTTACTTTTTTATCAAATTAAAGTTATAAGATGATGACAGTCGTTGTGTAAAGGTCCGTTCCTCGTGTAACTTTGAATAGAGGCTACTATTCAATAAATATTCCAGAAAAAAAGCGCTTTAAAAATCTAAGATTTGGACAGTTATAATAGAATCAAAAACAAGTGTTTTGTGAAAAAAAAAACTCAGATACGGGTAATCATAATCACGAACTTTAAATGAGTAGTTATAAATAAACTTAATATTCTAATTCCAAGTGATTCACTCTTGCGTCATCAGAATTCGTCCCCCAAATACAATCTTCCTCTGATAAGGTCAGAATATCAGTCGTTCGCTCTAAATGCAAATATTACCGCACCCTAGAGAGGTGTTATAGCAACGGTTTTGAGGTAAAAAAGGATGAAAACAGCGCCAAATGGCAAGAAAGCGCTTTTTATGCTGACGAAATTTGGTAGTAAAAGATAAAGAATGAATAGACCCGTCCTCATAGATAGGTTTGCGGCCGTAAAGTTTTAATGTATGAAAATGAAACCACCTTTGCCTACCATAAGAAGGATACATGTGTCTTGAAAACAAGACTCCGAGAATTATTAAGAACTGACAAAAATTATAGGGAGCAACATTTTTGATGTAAATTTAATTGTTATTCTTTCACAGGCAACAATTTGTATTAATGGAAGTCAAGACTTCGTATATTTTTATTTTATTGCCATGACGATGACACTCTGTAATTAAAGAGAGAATAGAAGCAATAAGCCCAGACCTGGCTGAGCTTTGCCTAAGTAGGGAATGCTTGTATAGTTGGAGTATCATGTGTTCTGTGTATACTTGTCTTGGTAGAAAAGCTTTACAGTTTTTTATAAATGTGCAGACTCGACCAAGGAAATCTTACTCTTTCACAGGAGATCGATATAAAGTAATAGTATTTATACTGTTCCGTTTCAATTTCATGATGATTACTAGAAGTCGAAACTTCCACCCTCTTCGCGAAACTATTCCTTCCTTTTCCTCTTTCTTCCCTTCCAACGAATGGCCTGTCATTCAATCGTCAATCTCACGACAATCAGCCACTGTAAGCGCCACTTCGTTTTGCCACCTCTAACATATTAAATAAATATTAATACTATGTTTTGAGCCTTTCGAACATAATTTTTATCATTAATAGTAATTTAATTAATATACCAGTCTTGCACCAAACAATATACCAGTCTTGCACCAAAATTTTATAAAAAATTAAATCTAATCTCAAGAATAAAAAATATTAATAACTACCAATTAAAAGATAAAACTAAAACATGGTTAAAACAACTCAATTATGAAGACGTTGAGAAACTATTAACTACCTGATAAAATAAAATAAAAGAAGTCATAAATAAATAAATAAATATTGATCATAAATAAACATCTACACCACACTTACTATAAATAATTACCAGTCAAGTGCGTTGTGGACCACGCACAGTTGAATCTAAAGGGTTCCGCAGCATGGTTATATAATAATAACTTTATTTCGATCAACAATGGATCATATGTTGTTAGTAATACAAGTATTTTACGCCTATTTGTTAGTAATTTCTAAAACTTATTTAACCTAAGACAGGATTAATTTGCCAGCACGTGAATCCGATAGCAGTGATTCACATACAAACAACTTCTATTAACAAATGCTCTCAGGACGCCACTTGAGCTGGAAAGAATCCTGCGCAACAACGATGTGCACCGCTTTCGCATAATGGTATAAAAACAGTCCACATACGCCTCGGCAAACATCCCCGATGCACTAAAAAAACGAGGCATACTCATTAGCATCCTGAAAGCATTGTTATATTGTACACGCAGGGCGTTGTAATGTTTCCGCGTATAGTCTGCCCACAGGCTGCTAGGGTAAAATGTGGTGCAATAAGCTCTGTAAAGCGTTATTTTGACTGGCATTGAGCAACGAGCAAACCTGCGAACAATCATATTTGCCCTAACAGACAAAGCCCTGCGTTCTCTCTCAATATCTGCATTGTCTTTCAAGTCATAGAATACTACATGGCCAAGATATTTAAAGCATTCAACTCTCTTTAGTGGAACCCCGTGTAACTTGATAGCAGGTACAATAGATGGAATCGATTTTCCCTTGGCCTGAAAGACCATGCATTCGCTTTTTCTTACAGTTTATAAACTAAGCCATGACGTTTGAAATAGTTCTCACAAAGACTTAGCAGTTTTGCTAACCCACAGACAGATGCACTCAGCTGAACCATGTCGTTTGCGTAACTAATGTTATTAAGACAGACTCCGTCAATATGACATCCGACACGAGTGCTACTGAGCGTCTGTATTAGGGCATTCACATACAGATTAAACAACTTAGGTGAGGTCAGGCCACCCTGCCTCACCCCACATTCAAACCTGTAAGACCTTGAGTAGCTCTCTGACCATCGCACAACAGTAATCTGATTTTTATACCAAAACTTAAAAATCCTGTTGATCTCTTCAGGCATGCCAGTGAGTTTTAATTTCTGTCATAAGATATCGTAATTCACCAGGTCAAATGCCTTGGATAAATCGAGAAAATAGGCGTAAATGGGTGATGGTAAGGTTATGAAGAATCTTGACGGTTTTAAAAATAATAACGAATTAAAACCGACCCCAAAAATAAGTTGGTAATTTCATAGTAATTATTAAAAGTAATATGAAAAACAAAGTTATGGGAAAAACTTATATATCTCTTAAATTTATAGACCTATCTTCTTTAAACTAAATGTGGATGAAAGTTCATGTGGTACTCTACTAGCTCAAATTTTTCCAGAATTTTAAATCCCATAGATCAAAAGTTAGAGGGGGGACACGATTTTTACGACTTTAGGAGCTAATATCTCAACAACTACTGGCTTAATGAAAAAACTCAAAATCAAACCTCCTTATCATTTTAAAAGAACTATCCAAAGATATCTCACACGTTGCCATACGTTGAAATTTTTTTTTAAATCGTCAGTTACATGTATGGACTGCTACCCTTAATTCATATATATATTAAGATTTTATTACAAAATCCTTGTGCGGTTCATGGAATACACCTAATTAGTAAATTTCGTATAGATAGAGTCAATGGTCTCCGAGTAAAATGACTGTGACATACGGACGGACAGACGGACGGACGGACAGACGGACATGACGACACTATAAGGGTTCCGTTTTAGCCATTTGGCTACGGAACCCTAAAAAGCATACACATAAACGTACACACAAACACACACATACATAAACACACACAAACGCATACACACGTAAACACAAGGTTTGGATTAGCTTTTATTAACTAGTAATATGAGATAACTTACTTTGTAATACTGTAAATTAATTTAATGGGAAGGAACTGACTTCTGACACACGGGTGACACCAGTTCAGGAGTCAGGGCTACTTTTAATATTTGTATGTATTGGAGAAAATAAAGTATTATTATTATTATTATTATTAATTGAGAAAGGTTTATTGGCTTTTAACTTTTTTCCAATTATATCGTGCAATTTTCATTCGTGATTATAAATGATTGCGGAGGTGAACGCTTCCGCCATAGGAAACGAAGACCCTGGGGAAATGGAGTGCCGATTCATTCTCTGATCTCGTATATAGAATACGGAATTGATTTCGTGTATATTTTGACCCCGATGGGACACGAGTGTGTTTTGTGTTTTTCGCTTTTTTCATTCATACAGGAAACTTTTATTGGATTCCGGAATTTACAACGAGCGACCTCTTTTTTAAAACCACGTGTAAGTGATATACGTTTTTTTTCAGCTTTTATGACTTTGTTGAATATTACAAACTTTTCAAAGAATATCCTATTTTGTGAAAATAATAATGAACTGCATTTTGCATGAAAATTTAAAGAAACTTTATTAATCATAAAATACCGCATAACGATTACATCATGTGAGTAATTTTTACACCACAAATATAGAAAAAACCATACGACCCACCTGAAGTAAATCAACTGTCATAGCCAAGGAGCACCGTACCACTACCTCCACCTGGTGACGCTGTCAAGGCCAACGAGGTCTACAGCAATACACATTAAAAAAAAAATATTAAAATTATAACACTAGCAAAACAACCTAAAACCTGGTAATAATGTAGACAATTAACGCAACAGTAGCAGTGTAACAACAAGGCCTATACTACTACATTACATTAGTACTTCGGGTGTGTAGTACCCATTCACGTCGCCAGCACCAAAGCTTTGTCCCAAATATGTAGACAGAAATGGAAATATGCTCAACATAATCAATCCAGTAGACCTGACCTAGTTTCAAATCCATTTTTACATTTCATTGTTATGAGAGCAGCATTTTATTTACCCCTTACTGAGTTTGTTGAAGAGATTTCGTTTATCATGTAAACATAACTACTTCGTGTTTAGACGGGAAAAACAATTCGCACAAAGATATAGTATAATTGTTACAGTTATTTTCTCGCCTCGGCATGTAGTCTGAATCGTGAGTTTTGATAATAGTTCCATATATAATATTAATACCCGATGGAATGAGATAAGGAGGGAGGCGAGAGTTACTTGTTTATTTTTAACACAACGCAGCTAGATGAAAATCTATACTCTTTTGTTTAAATGCTCCCTTAGTAAGAAACAAAGGCGGATAGGAATGAATTTCTAAGAATACAATAGCGAAGCAATATCAGCATTGATATCGACTTTGCAAATAAAGAATTGAAATTTCCTGGATCAATGTATACCGTTAGCATTGTTGTTTGTGGATATAAAATACATCACAAAACGACTGAATCTTGACTAAATACAATATTATTATAGCGTCCGTGGCAGCGTGTCAAATTAGGTAATTATATTATCAGCAAGTGACTCATGCTTTTATTTTTAAGGGTAAGTGCCAATCATGTTCCATTATTTGGGCAAGGATCATCTGTTAATCGTTAGGAGTGATGCGTTGTTGACAACTGTCAGTCACTTGTTGTCAGTGACTTGTCAGTTGAGGATGAACTGAGCTATACCCTATGTTCAGTGCAATATCTCTTTTATGTGTACTCTACCACATTACCCCACTGCACCAGTGTATCCAAATCCTAGTAAATAGGTAAATCCAACTTGTAAGTTTAATGAGTACAATACATATGGACTGTTCCATTAGAAGTAAAACAAAACTTTAATTCAGCTCCAAAAAGTATAAGTTAGTATAGTTCATGGCGTTCAATTATTATTAGTATACAAATGAAATAGTGCATCATTATTAAAAGGAATATGTTTAATATTAGGATTTAAAAATAAAAAAAGATTGCTATATATAAATCTATTACAAACGTAAGAATAAGAAGTCTGCTATTATTTTTTTTTAATCATAGTTAGGCACACAACAAAAAGCTCACAGGTATTTTTATAGATTTCGGAACGCGCCCGTCGATTAAAGACTTTCTTTTAGGATTATTCACTGAGCATCTCAGTTTTATTTTACTTTACTTATTAATAATTTCTCAGTACCAATTTTAGTTCAGTACACTTTCGTAATAAAATGTTTTACTTCAGTAAAGTCTATTTATTTTTTTACAAGCTATAATTTTTTTTACGATACCTAGGTCTTGGAAGCTTAATAAAAACGAGCTCTTAATCTAAGCTTGCTTTAATTCCTGAGAATGCTAAACTTTTAATAGAGTATAGAAAATATTTGCTGGTAGGCTTTTTATTGTAAGAGGCCGGCTAGGTAGGTACCACCGGCACCACAGTATCAGTTATTCTACTGCAAAGCAGTATACTGTGTTTCAGTTTGAAGTACAATGAAGGTAGTAAAATTACCGGGCATATGGTAATAATTAAGAATCAATATCTCGAGGTTGGCAACGCGTGAGTGACCCTTACAAATATATGGCGTTGCAAGCGCTTATAGCCTATACCAAATGCTTATCAGTCGTGCTCGTATGCTTGTTTTCCAAATTAGACATAAAAAAACATAAAAAGTATGAAACATTTTTTCGTTGGTTTTGACATTTTCTTCTTTAACACAATTGAAAATTGACTCATATAATTATATGAGATGTAACTCATAATAAAAGAGGCATAAAGCGAACTAGTTTTGAAATATAGTTAAATTAACTCTTTTAAAAGTTCCAACTGTAACTCCAATATTGGAAGCGTCGGCTCCCAAGAGAGCTCATTAGATGTCGCATGGGACGGAGGGTTTCACTTTTGCATCGATTTCAAAATGAATGGGGTAGTGTCTAGTTGTAGGATTACTGAATCTAGTCTGTGATGCAATGTAAGGTTAGATATTTATTGATGTAACATGAATTGATAAAAAGATTTTTATCATTTTTTATCTTGGCAATAATTGTAAGCAATTACTTTTGTCTAAACATGAAGATACACCATCAACAAGAAAAGGAAGGAAGAGAATAAAGTTTCGGTCTTTGTTACTTTCAGTTACCCAAAACATAACAGCAAGGATACTGCCATTTCAAGACGATACTTTTAAGGAGGGTAGTACAGCCCCGCTTGTGTCACCCTTATTAATTTAATAACAGCAATTGGTAAACAGCATAGGTAAAATATTTATTGTAATATAAGCAAAAAGGTCTTATAGCTTAGTCTGAATTTAGTAACTTTAAAACTAAGTAATAATTGAAAGATTGGTGAAGTCTTCATCAATGTAAAGTACTTTTAATACCCTCGTTATCGACAGACCAATTTCAAAGGACTTCAAATTCTTGAAACTGTGGCGTTGTTGAAGCAAGAAACATAGAAGCTGCAATCGATAAGTTAAATATTAAAGTTGATTAACAACAATCAAAGTTTAGTGTGCTAAGCAATACGCCGATTGTAAATAGATTTTTTAATCCTTTTTTCCAATAATGTTCAAGTATTTCGGAGATAAAGAATGAAATCCTACAAAGTACAAAAACCAATAACCCTGCTTTAATTTTGTCTATCTAGCTTTAAGCGACTAAAGAAGGTTTTGGAAACAGTAATATTATGACCATTAATAATTTTGTTTCAAGAATAGTTCTTTTATAAAAATCGTAGCATGCTACATACAAAACAACTGAATTGCCGTATAAATTTTCAATTTCAATTACACCCCCTAAGGCGGCTAGCGTAACGTACCTTGCGTGTAATATTTTTAATGCCAAAACACATACGCACATAGATTTATTATTATTTTTTATCATTATTGGTAAAGCAATGTTACTTGGTAATCAAATAGCTTGCTTATTCAACGGAATTTCAATATGATAACTCAACATGTGTACATCATACATGTTTACTAATTATGTCGGCACGTCATTAACATAATTGAAATACTCGAAGGGCTAATTGAAATATTTTAAAGGTATAAATTTATCTCGTTATATTTCAGACTCATCGTTGAACAATGGTGAAATAATTACAACATAAATTATTGACTGAGACGCATAATAAGGGCGTTTGCACATTGTGAACAATACCGCCATAACAAGTAACAGCTTCAGTATAGAATTCTAAAATATTCAAAGTGTATCTTCTTTAAATATTTAAAGTTTGAATACCATTTAGAGATTCAAAACAAGGGTTAATTATTTAGTATACGTAAAATACACGAATTTCCTTTTTTTATATAACATCAGTGAGTTATAAAATTGAAAATAAACTATAAGTATGAATTATATCAGCGTAATTGTCTAGTGACATTACAATTTAACTAAACTTGAAAATCATCATTATATAATATTTCAGTTTTAATATAATGTTACCAGTTATACTTTAAATCCGCTGTTTGTATAATTACTTTGAAAATATATAAAGTTGTTTCATTGATTTTCATTATTTGCAAAACAAAATTGTGCACACCTGGGAATGTATAAACATCTATAATATTATTTTCTTAAGCTGCAAATTTACATAACGAGGACAGTCAATACGAATAAAACGAAAACGTAACAGCTAATTACAATACTCTAATAGATAGTGTTAATGTCATTTAATATCTAATAGTGCAACAATTCAAACGCTAACGATTCGTGAACACGTGACGGTAAATTACAATTTGTGACCAGGCGTTAACGTTTGTGACAGATTTATTCTTCGTATTCACGTCCTACATTGAGTCACAGCTCATAAAGATGTCGTTATACTGAATTAATATGAGACCAAGTTGAATTAATTTCATGTAATAACCCGTTTTGGTGTGGCTGATCTATTTTTTACTGCCCCGTTTTGAAGTGTAGGCGATTGGGTTGTGACAGATTTGTAGTGGGTAGGCAGAATTTGTATGAGAATGTAGCCTTTAGTTGAAGATGTCTATTAATTAACATTTGTTCTAGAAAAAGTATTCCTGAATCCTGGGATTTAGTAAAATATAGAAAATATATGCTCAGAAACGGACAATAGTCTGAATTGGATTATAAAATTCAATGTGAATTAAAAAAAATACTGCAGTAAAATTCTCGTCCGAGTTCTCGATAACCATATTCCAATTTGTAGCTTTTATATATTTATTGATTTATACTGGTGCGGTTGAAGAAGATAACATAATACCAATGGTCGCAATTTCGGCTTACGGTCGAGATAGGTATCTTTATTAATCTTATTTCTTTCGGTCTAGTGGATTACTTTTTATTTTTGTTTCAGGAACACTTCTTATCGAGTCAATACATAACGCATTTATTATAGCACAGTCCGCGCTTCCACCGGCGGGTGAGTCCATCGATAGAATGCGCTCGGAGTGTTTCCTCCATTTTCGATGTCGTCCTTAGCCGTAGCTCGGCCTTGTAGAAGGCACCGCAAGGATGGACTCGAATTTGAGCCCCTGCAAGGCTCATCTCTTTTTCCTGTTTGGGTCTCAGTACTCGGCTCCCCCACTCGGTGATGCTGACTCAAGGCTAGTAGCGCTAACCGCAATCATTAAAAAAAACGAAGTATAGTGAAAACTACAAACCCTTCAGTGATGATATTCTACTTCAGAAATTTAAGAAACCTGACTAAGAAGAAAGTAGTTATAAGCCACGATTGAATCCACTATCATTAAAAGAGAAGCTATAAACCCACACAGGAATATGCAGCATTTCTGACACCCCTAAGTTGTAGTTTTTAATGTCGGAGTCTCAAACATTCAATTCAAATAACAGCTTAAAGTGAAAATAACTTTTAGTCAGTACCTTTCAAAAGGTTTTTAACCTTTTATATATAGTATTATAAGAACGGGATTGCTTTTTGTATTATTCAGTTATAATGTATACAATAAAATATGAAAATATTGGAATTTTGTCCCGTTTTGAAAGATTACGTTCCATATATCACTTTAACGATATGATTATAGTGGGATTTAGTTAAGCTTAGCTTAAAGGATATTTTGTAGACATGATCGTGAGGTACTTACTCGTAGAATATATTGCGTATCATATTCTAGCCTTTATACATATTGAATTAAGAACTATAATTGTATACATCTGGTTGTCTAATGTACGTAGCTTACCTGAAAATCCATGAAGCGTGGAATTGCTCGTTTATATGCTAAATGCAAGATCCACTGCATTTACTAAACATTATTCTGATAATGTGACATTATATATACTGACCACATAAAACCGGAAACGATATTAGTTTCAGACCTTTCATGATATTAGTAAAATATTTTTATAACCCACTGTAATGCCAAGAAAATTATTTCATATTTGAAGCCAAATGAAAACTACTAGTAGTAGTCAATGTGACCCTTTTAATATAGTAACAGCCCTTTTAATTCCATAGGTAAGTAATATTCTCTCCACCTTTAAGGACGAATATTAGGAGCCCCATTTACTACGCTGCTTCTCTGCTAATTGGTGTATATATTAATGTATGACTCAGAATTACAACCAAGACTTTCTTTTTATTTCCTCACAATGTCTTCCTTTATCGTTAACCACGAGATGCAAAGCAGTTGGAATGGTAAAAGCAGTTGAAAAGGTAGCTTAACTGTATTTGATCCCGTGACATTTGGAGATGCTCTCTGTTCATTAGGTTCTAGGTTTTATCATTTATTATGAAATTTAGATTTACGTTTTGGCCATATATTATGTAAGTGATTATATAAAAAAAAGAGTGAGATAGAAAACCTAAAATATTACTGTATAATCTATGGCAAAGAAATTATTAATTAATTAAATTTATTGTGCAATAATTATTCCATGTACATGTACAACACAATTAATATCTAATTAACACGTTTAATACAATATAATATCAATCTTGATGTAGCTGTAGGTACAATAAGAATTCTAAATTAATACTAATTTCCAAATAACTGCGCCTCAATTAAATTAGTCCGTAGCAAGAAAATGGATCTCAAGATTCCAAGGAAATTAACTTGAGTGAGGATTAAAAATTTTCATCAACCGAGCTAATTAACTTCGTAATTAAACTTTGCAACTCTACTTTATTATACTATTGAAATTGCCCTCGTCTCTTCTTCTTCCTAGCATTATTGCCAGTCTATGATCTTACTCAGGGTCTGCTAATACTCTTATCCTGAGTTAAACTCCGCGTCCCAAAGGACAAACCAGTAACTCATTGGATAAGAGCAAATTACCTATCAAGAGATAACGATTATTATCAGAAGTTATGTTAACAAACGGGTCTGACAGTTTAACCTGCTCTCCTTGACAAGGTTGGTCTGGGCATCCAGACCGATCCCGGACCCTCAGCCCCGTTACCCGGTGCTATAAGGCTCACCCTCGGGCCGCGGACGCGCAGAATGGGGTACCTGTGGGTCCGTGATGAGTCCTAAGGAGGACAGCAGTCGGTGTGGTCCAGAATGCCATGTGCGCTTGCATGGGAAGCGCTGGGGGCTTACCATCTCGCCCCCACCCCCGTGACCGAGCTCCGCTACCAATCGGAGCACTGTGATTGTCAGGTCGCGTTGGTTTGTTCTACGAGAGTTCCCGTAACCTGACAAAACACTGAGGTCGGCCACCGAGGAGGTTTTAGTGGGTCCCACATGACTTTTCCACCTTGTCATGGAACCCCACATAACCCGGTTGTCCCTCCCCAAGACGCCGGGTATCTGGTAGTAGATTTTCTCCCCGAAAAAAAGTTCGTCCAGACCGCAACAGATATTTATAAAAACAAATTTGCTCCGAGTGCTCGATCTTGCTCGAACCCGTGACCGTTGAGGAACAACGGTTGTCAATTACCACCGTCTTTACCCTTATTAAATTTAACGCTACAATATATAGAAGTCTTATTTGTGACGGGTAGCATTAATAACAAGCGAGCAGATTTACTAGTAGTAAAATTCGCTTTACTCAAATTACAAGCTAAATCGTTTAATTCGCGAATGAATGGGTCGAGTTTATCGTTTTAAATAAAAAAATCCATAACGTCTCAGTAATACAAAAGCTTTGTTTGGAAAGAATGAAAAAAAAAAAACGAAAAGAAACCTTTCAAAACAAGCATTGTTAATTCTTTTTGAAGTCCCAAACTTTTCGCCATTATGTACAATTTAAGTATAGAACTTAAATTAAGTGGAAAAGTTGACCGCGCGAAGACCACCGTTCTGGCGGTGCGTTTGAACTTTAACCAGGTTAAATATTTTTATTCTGAGTTTAGGAATTATTGTTTTACTTACCATATTTTTTAAAATCACATACATACAGCATAGCATACAACTTGACTGACGGACAAATACTACCGTAGCCTAAAACCATAACATCAGTGCTAGTTTAGCGACATCTACACGCAGTATAATGCAGAGCGACAATAAGACAAGAACTTCACATTCCTGCATCGCGCTATTGGATCTCCGAAGCCGATTTAATAATAAAACAATAGTACCTGGCTTGTCAGAGTATCTTGTATCTTATGATAAGATCAATGAGCACGTATTTTAATAAAGGAAAAGAGGATGAAAGAGGAAAGGGGAGGAAGAAAATTAAAAAGGGGAGGATTATAGTTTTGGTCTCCGGCACTCCTACTCAATTGAACTAAAGACATATTGCTATATCAGGTTGGGTCGATATTTTCGAAAAGGATTGTAATATCTGGGATATTCCCCCGAAAACAGGCTCTACTGTCTATAATTATTAACTAATATTTCAAAGTTGTAGATCAATATAAAGTTACAAGCATTTTATTGTTTACGTAAGTAAATATTATTATTTACGTCATTAAATAAAAAGTAAATACGTATTATTTATTTACGTAAGTGTGTGACATATTAATGATGGCGTTGCAATTATAATAATCACGTGATGCAGTATCATTTTAAAAGCAATATAACATTACAAATGTAGATTGCATGTATCGTGTCCATAAGTCTATAATGTTGTATCTTTAACCTACATTAAACGCTTATGTAGATTTAATTAAAATAATGGGAAGACTCCGCAAAGTACATAAGAGGTACGTACGAGATTACACACATAATTTAGCTTTTAAGAGAACAGTTACAAAAGTAAATGATAGGAGCTAAGATTGAAATAAGAGTAAAGTATTATTATCTTTAAAGAAAGCGTAATATCTTAAGCTATACATTCTTAAAAGTAGCAATTTCAATTTGTGTTCGCCGTAGACGGGCATACGAATCCACCCTCTAGTTTCATACAAATTGATATTTACGGTAATAGCCGGAGTTTTTCAGCGAGAACGCAAAGTTAAGGATAACAGGCTCAGTTGGATACCGTCCGGAATCCAAATGGGCAAAAATGTTGGTAAAGAAGTGAAAAACGGATCTAAAATTTGCTACGAGAAGAATTATTCAAGATCAATTTAATGTTTCACGGGTTGGCGTACCGTTGTGAGGCTCATTGAAGAATAAAAGCACTACGCTGGGAAAATTACATTTACAATGTAAGAAGCTTGAGCTCAGGTGAATTAAAATTTAATAACTCTTGTAGTGGAATTGGTAATTCTATTGCTCGTAAATATTTTATGTTTATTTGAGTTTTCTTTTTCGAGTAATTTGTAGGAAGAAGAAAAAATTAAGTCTCGAAGAGAAATATTGTACTTTGGGAATTTCATTTACTTTTTTCACATTAAACTAGTACATTACCACAAGGAACAGGTTTTATATATTTCTATAGATTAAAATAAGTTTTATTTTATCGGTAGCGCTAATCAAACAATCTTCTTCCTCCTAGCATTATTCCCGGTATTATACGAGTATTTATCCAGGGTCTGGTTATTACTCTTGTCCGGATTTGACAGCTTACTAGTTTTTAAATTTTAAACAGAGCGATTGCCATCTGACCTCAGTAACCCTAAGTGTGAACCAGTAACTCATTGGATAAGAGCAATTTACTTATTAAGAGTTAACGATTATTATCAGATGTTATGTGATGACAACCAGGACAGACAGCTTAGCGTGCTCTCCGAGGCTCGGTGGGGAGACCCACAAGGACAAACACCCAGACCGAAACAGATATATGTAAGATCAACGCAAACATCTGCTGAGCGGGAATCAAACCGCAACCGTCGAGGCTAAAGGCAGACTCGCTACCCACAACGCCACAACGGTGTCGAGCGCTAATTAAACAATGATGACACATAAAAATAAATAAATGAAAGATATACACGATTCATAATCATTAGATCTATACAAAGTTAGTAATACGATTTAAGATTTTAAATTAACGACATAAAAACGAAATGAAAATTTTTATGTCTTTTTATGCAAACTTCTAGAAAATCATTGATTGATAGCATCGTTTTACTATAATTAAATATGTATATTTAGATTATTATATAATTGAGATAATTTACAAATAAATAAATATTAAAATTAATATAAGAAAGCCTAAATCCCGAGATTAAAATATAGTTTTAAAAATATGATTTGTAATCGGAACGTGCTCCACATAAAATTAAAATTTTTACAGTGCATCGAATCGTACAATTTTAGTCTGAAGTATGGCTAAACAAACAATATCAATTGTTCACTTGAATGTATTTAGTTCACTTAAAAAATATATAAAAATGTTCTAGTGCCACTTATTTTTGCTAGATATATCAATTAAATAGCTTTATGACTATTCAATATGATACACTCCTCTTGAGTAATGATAGTACCGACAATAGCAAAAACTATTTTATAAAATGCGCAGAGTAGCTATTAAAAATAAACAAATAATATACGAATAGTTTGGATGTCATTGAATGTCAGACATTTAAAAATGTGTCTAAAGACTTACTATATACTATAGACAGGCCAGGTCTTTTTGTCTGTATGGAAATACCTGTCTAAGTATAAATTAAGTCTATGGACGTGGATGAATTGCTCACCGAGTTCAGTGAACATACTTTCTTTCTTTAATTTTAAGCCATGTTACTTAAGTCTGGCATGATTCGTCCGCTGCAAGGACCTACTCTATTCCGCAAACTCACTCAGCCTTCGTTCCCTACTTCAGGTGGTAGCGTATGGTACGTCCCTTCTATTATTAGTGAATATAGGAGACAATAACTAATATTGTCAGGTTAGGCTATATACTTTTATGAGCCTAAGATAGCAAGCAAGAATACAAACCACCTTTGATGGTAAGTGGTTGTGGAAACCTATGAGGTTTAGCAACACCCTTTGTAATTCTCACTAACATTTGCCCAGTCATTTTACTAGCTGCAGTGTCCTTCAATCCGAAACACAGTAATGCAAACAATAAGGAAGCTGGTATACCTTTTTCTTAAGCAAATAATTTAAAGAAAATTAAAAACATAATTAATAGAATCAGTTGTTTTAAGTTCAACCAACCAATCAACTTATAATTAGTAACAGTGAATTCAATAAGTGCGGTGAACCGCACCATCCAGACGCTTGTCGAATCGAACGGAAACCAATTAGTCTTAGGTATTACGGTAAATATTGATAAGCAAATTGGTTTTCTTAAAATAGACGTTTATCGTATTAGTATTTCATATAGAAACTCTATTTTGTTAGGACACGGCCGCTTTGCGTCCGGAGATGAATTTTAAAATTTAGTCGTATTAAGGTTGACCATATCTATTATTTTAAAAGAAGAAAGAACTCTATTAATAAATAATCAATTACGGAAAATGTTGGAGTTAAAATACTACCAGTTGCTGTGGTAACAAAGACAAAATATTCGGCTTAACTTATTCCGACATTTTAAGAAATTAAAATCATATTTCAATCAAATTACACAAAACTCTTATAAATTATACACCTAAACTTTTCTCATCAATCAGTAGTTTTAGAGCTTGAGACAGATAGACGAGGCGATAAACTTTTTTAGTAATATTTAGACATACGAGAGGTATGGCAGAAATCAAAATATTTTTTATAAATCGCTTTAAACATAAATCTCATTTACAAGTATAAATCATGACAAAATGTCTTATCTATCAATCCGAAGTATTATCTGTGTGCTCAATGGCATTCAAATTAGTTTTACCATGCAGATTAGTGTGTACAAGCTCGAACAATAATACGTTTACGATTTTTATATTTATTGAAAATAATATTATTATGTAATTATGAAAAATAATATTATTTTCTATATTCAATAAAATACTCGGATGCAATTAATAAGGCCTGTAAATAAGTCAGTGGGTAAACTCGAATAAATTATGCGGCGCACCGCATAGACCCGTCCGGACGCCTGTCGAATCCAACGGGAACCAATTAGTCCCACCCGGGGATATTTATTTGCGGCGATCCGAAACAAGAGCCCTGACACTTAATATATCGATTTCTTTATATTCTACTTTATGCGCAAACTTAGCGTTACTTAGAATAGCTGTTGATCAAATTTCGTAGTTTTTTGAAGCCCTGCTCTAACTATAAATAGTTAAAATTTCGTCCGTGACTCCTCCGTCCTCGTGGTCTAGGTCTGGTTAGAATAGAACATCTTTTGTCCTTCTAGAAGGCTCAAACTACCTGGATACCAAGTTTCTTCTTTAGTTGAACCTTTAGGTCGTCGCGCAAAGATAAGTAAAACAGATAGTTTTTGATCGCATTTATATGTATTATTATTGATATGAATGGTCATTAAAGTGACCGTGAGAGTGAAGTTGATAAGAGATCAGAATAGCTTTACTTTTATCTCATTTGAAAACATAGTATATTTTTTATACAACAGTTGGTTACCCATAAGAACACGTGAGTACAAGGAACGCACCGCAACTAAATAAACCTTATTAGAAGCTTAGGCGTAACATTATATACATATTATATATATGTTATTTTTTATATTATGTATATGTTTTTTATGTTATCATGATTGGCAAACAAGCATACGGTGGATGGTCAGCAGTCACCGCAACCTATGAACGATATTGCGATACTTGAAGTATCACATGCGCGTTGTCAACTCAAGGGATAGGAGGGAAGGCATAAAAAGGGAAACGGCAAGGGAGCTGAGGGGTGGGAGATTGGGCATTTACTATTACAAAAAAAAATTAAAGGGACATTATTACTATTATGATATAACGTCAACTTTGTAAGAGTTTAATGACTTGAAAATAAAATACGAACTAGAACTATTCAATGAGAGACTTTTACATTAAACATGACTTAAGTTAAAATTGGTTTTTATTTCAGTTGAATAGTAATAACAAAACAAAAACACCATTACGACATTTTTTTAGTAACACGACCTAATTAGTCATTTTTTAAATGTAACACGTCACAACCTATTGCGTGAATGCCACTCACGTGTTTTTATACCGAACCCATATACAATACGGGTACAATCAGCTGCATAATCAATGGTATTTCTTGTATTTTTATATTTTCGAGTGCTGCAAGTTTTTAACATTAGCCAATGCTATGGGTTTGTTCGATAGCGCCGACGGTAAATGCGAGTGGCACGCAAGTCACGCGACAAAGTTTATCCTACATAATAATACTATGATTGATCGTTGTTAGCACTTACTTCATTACATGTGAAATGGTGCACAAAATATGGGTTCAATAGAGCAATAATTTTTCGCTTCTACGGGAACTTACCGCTTGTTGAAGTTGTGTACTGAAAAAGTTTTAATCATTACTAAGGGAATATTAACAAGGTTTTTTAAATTTTCCTTTCGTTAATAGTTAATCATTAACGATCTTTTAGTATCACCGCAAGCACGTTTTTTTATAGCACTAAAAGATACTGTCTGTTTTAAAACCCATCTTCAGACGGCTGGTACGCCTTGTAAAGTTCCGTTTTTTGCTTACGTGTATAAAATATTATATTCATGTATATAATGTTGTATGCATATCAATATTTTTTTAAGCACTCCTTAAACAATATAAAGATACGTTAAAATAGATCCTCACTCGATTAAAATTTCAAGGCAGAACACCCGAATCAAGAACTTCATTATTTTTGATGTCTGTTAAAAAAAGGTACATAATCATATTTCTGATCTTGGAATTGTAAACAAAACACTTCTAACTTATTCGTATAAGTCTGAATTTGCTTACAGGCCGTTATTTAAAATTGCGTTGTAAAAGGGGATATAAACACTTTAGCTGTAATCTTCCCGGTGTCATTTTGTTTGGCCCTAATTTAACTTTAGCGATTGAAGGCTCATTCTGAGCTAACGAAATTGTCGCGGGAGACGCGTTGCTGTACGATGTACGTCACAATAGTTATGACGAATGAGGATTATTGTTATCTTTGATTTAATACAAGCTTATTTTTAAATATATTTCAAGTGCTCAGTCATTAATGGGCAAACGAGAACGCCTTCATTTTAGTGTATAGTCGGTGATTCGATGCTGAAATATAACTAATGCAACTCATAAGACAGCTAATAGGGTGGTAGTGTGATCTATGCTTGGAGTATTTCTATTTGATCCAACTAGAAACTAGGAAACCCATAGAAACACATAGTGCATAATTGTAGAGACCTATGATCTGCAGTAGGAGTTTAAAGTTTTAAGAAAACGATATTGCAGACACCAATTTTTTCGTATTTTGATTTGTTGTTTGATGTTTTGAAATATGTCAATATGTATAATCTAATACATACGTTGCCTAATCCAGTATTTTTTTTCTTAATTTGGTGTATAAATAAGTAAAATACATTAAATTGTGGGGCTCATATTGACTTTAACTAGCGAACAAGTCTCATCATACTGAGTTATACCTCGGGCACCGTTGTAACGTAAATTGCTAATTAAACTTCAGGTATATCTATGCTAGCCAATACTACGAAAACATTTGTTTGTTTATATATTTTTATTATGGTGCTGGATTTCAATTATTTTACTGTAAGAAAGTAATTATATTAATTTTATAATTCTTATATAATTTATCTTATATATTACCAGCTTTACACGGTCCGTCCATAAAATTGTGATGCCTATTTGTAATTGTCAGTCATCTTTTTTCAAAGATCTTACCTAATTAGGGTACAATATACTCTACAGAAACATGTACGAGCGGCTAACAGAAAGAGTTTAATCGTAATCGGATAAATAGTTTTGGAATATGACATGAATGAACAACCAAATATTATTTATTTTTATATAGTTAGACTGCGACGACTTTGATGACATCAAATGTATAAGTATGTCAAATGAGAGAAAGTAGTTGTTAATAAATCCCAACTAATATTTTAAACGCGATCGTCGCTCTGTTTCTGAGTGAGCTAACTATTTCATTGAATTAACTTGGACCTTTATTTAAAAATATTTTCTAGAGAATATACTTTTTCGCGAGTTATAATAATTTTTCTAACGCGATAAGCCGCAGATAAAGAAAAAAAATTTGGCTTTGTGAGATAAATTATTGTAGTCCACGGCCACGAAATAGCGGGCGAAATCTAAGTTGTAAAAGTAATAATAATTTTTTTTTCTTTAGTAAATTCCAAATAAAAATATTTTTTATATAAGAGGGCAAACGAAGAGGAGGCTCACCTGACGTCAAGTGATCACCGCCGCCCATGAACATGAACGATCCTAAGTCGTATTGGTCTTATCCAAGTAAAAAGACAATATTTTTAATAGAGAAATTTCCTATAACTTTTAATTACTTACATCATAAATATTTATGATACTCAACTTAGACGTTTTGTTATCGAGAAATTTTGATAGTAACATCAATATATATTCGACTCCTGAATCAAACAATATGTTTCTATAGCCGTTGGCATACAAAAGCAATTCAAAACAGCGATTTACATTTCTCATGGTGTTATCTTATCCGACATTCAGGCCTTCATATTTCGTGACGCTGAGCAAGTTTTAGTTCCAGAACCGATCGCTGGCTATTACCGACTGATAACACTTACGACTAAAGTTTGTTTGAAACGTATAATTCCGATCCAAATATATATGTGTTTCAGATGACTAATTTAGGTCGCTTTTAATCGTTCTGAGCTAATTCACATCATAAATCTTCCCGGTACTTAACTATATATTGCGTTCGTCAAATCTTTATTATTCAAGAATCGTGAAAATGTTAACAATAATGCGATTATAGCCCTTATAAATTGAGCATAAAACCGAAATTTCAAAGTCAGTCATGTGAAAATTTATTATAAAAGGAACAATAAAAAAAATCTCGAAACGAAATCCACTTACAAAACAGAGTTTAATTTGTGCACTTATCTAAAATTTATCGAAAAGACCCGATAAAGAAAAAGGCGAAAGAGAAAAGTAGAATTCAGATTGAGAAATGAAATGAATACGGCTTCAAGCGTTTCGTCGCCAATGAATAATTTATTTAAGAACCGCGTTTTCACAAAATTACTTGCCATCTTATTCGAAAGAGTATGCCGTCGCTCAACTGAACCGTTAACTCACTGTTATTATTCTGTATACCTATGTATATATATAATGATGGAGACCGACGAAAGCGAGATGGAAACTCTTGCTATTATTCCAAATTTTGGTTGTATTATTGTTAAGATGAGTCTCAACCGTTTTACTTCCTTCAATATTGTTTCACTATCTTAGCCCAATAATATTCGTAGCAAAGTTTTTTATTGCTCCAATAGCACACAGATATATTGTTGATTTATAACTATGAAACTATAATGGGTCAGTTTTTGTACATTCACTATATTTTATAGAAACGAATTATTAACCTTCATTCTGTATGTCAACATGGTCGTTTTGCTAACGAAGAAAAGAGAAAATTTGTCATCAGTAGGACAAAAGGCGTCGGGATGTGACGACCCCATCGCCCGCTGTTGGGATAACCTCTGTCACAACAGAGATTATTCCACCAGTTCAATCAGTCACACTGGTGGTAGGTCTTTTGTTGCAAGAGGCCGGCTAGGTAGGTACCACCGCAGTGTACAATATTCTGCCGCCAAATAGTAGTGTTTAGGCACTACTGTGTTCCGGTTTGAAGGGCATTGTACGCTAGTGAAATTACTGGGCGAACGAGATTTAAGAACTAATATCTCGAGGTTGGCAACGCGTGAGTGGCACCTACTAATGGTGCTGCAAGCGCTCATAGGCTGCGGCAGCCACTTACCATCAGGTGGGCTGTATGCTTGTTTGCCAACTTCTAACATAAAAAAAAAGACAAAGCGAGAATATTCTATAAAGTTTTTAGTTTAAATTATATAAATGCTGGAATGATCTAAAACTATTTCGGCCAGTCAAACATCCAAGTTAAATAAATAATTGTTGTTTTGTTATGAAAATAATATATATCTATGGATAAAAAGTAAATTTAAGAAATAAAAACTGAAATACAAAAATATTTCCTGCAGGATGTAATTATTATCTTCAGAAGTCGGTGCTAAGTAAAATATCGGCCCAGAAGGTAAACTACTGAATCGATTTTGACAAACTTAACTTTAGTCATCATAATAAGCCTGTTTCAAATAAAAAAAGAATTTTTAAAATCCGCCTATAAATTTCCATTTATACACATAAAAAATTTAAGCACCTCCGAATAGAGAACCTTTTCCTTTTTTGATCGACTCAAATGAACAAAAACCTTTGTTTAGTTTACATTTCATATACATCACTTTGTGTGATTTAGCTTCAAGCTAGCGATAGAGGTATTTGCTTGACGTCATTTATTTGTATCATTCTAGTGACGTATCTTTAATAATAGCTAACGAAAAATTAATTAATACTCTGCAAAAAAATCTGGTATATATAAGTCAGTTTTAAAAAGAAGTAATTATAAAATCAATTTACGTTATAAAATTTCGTAAGAATAAAAGTTGTATTAGCTATGTGAAGTTTACTAAAATAAATCTCCCTTAATTTCTCATTCAAAGACTAATATATTTTTCTTGATTGACAACTTCCATTCGTTATTATAAAACGAAAACGAAGTTTCATTTTCGCTGAATCAACGCTGTAAATGACATCTGCTCAATCGCTCTTTCTTTCAATTCTTTAAAACATATTTACACAGAAGTTCCATTTAAGTAATTGGCGTTCGAAATACAATATAGAATTCTATAAAATTCGCGTATTTTCTTACGTTATTTTCTGTTGGGATAGTTTATATTGGAAAGCACAATTACTGAACGTAAAGTAATAAAAGTTTCTAAGGCGGCGTACGTGAGAGAGGTACTGAGACGTAACGTGTGACGAATGAGCAAAAATTCGAAGGTATAAAGATCGGTGTATGTCCTATTGAAGGTATAGTAAATTGAAAGAACGTTGTATCACTTTAGGAAATGAAGCCACTCGAACGTTTATTGTTGTTTTGTACTTTACTTCGCTGACCACTAATTTTCTTTTAGACAAGCGGTTGCACGTTTCATCATCTTCTTTTTATTAGCATTATTCCCTGTATTTACCCAGGGCTTATACTCTTATCTTGATTTAATGGGTTACTAGTTTTTACACAGAGCGATTGCAATCTGACCTCCGCTACCCAAAGGGCGAATCAGTAATTCATTGGATGAGAACAAATTACGTATAAGAGTTAATGATTATTATCAGATGTTATGATAACAACCTGGAGCGACCTCTTAACGTGCTTTCCGAGGCACGGTGGTGAGACCTACACGAACAAACACCTGGACCGAAAGAGATAATTATCTATAACAAACATCTACTCCGAGCGGAAACGAACCAGCGACCGTCGAGTACAGCACGGCACAACGGTTGTCAGCGGCCGTCGCCTGTAATAATATAATAAACAAGACAACTACTATTATTCGTTTCGGTGTGAGTTATTTTTTTGTACTTGATATTTCCTACATAGTATTTCTTATTATTTTATTTATTTACCTATGTCAATTAGTAAATCTATAAAATAAAATTAAAAATTTTACAATATTATCATCGTTGATGAATGTTACCTTGAAACGAAATACCAATTTCCCAAATTACGTCATACGTCATAATCACGAAATAGCGGGACGTCATAGCACGTAACATAACAACCTATGGCATGTGCAAATATTAACACGGACATAATGACGAAACCGCAGAATAGGGATTGCTGGTCGCAAACTGCCTGCAATTCATGCATTGTCATGTGTATTACCAACTATTAATACGATATATTAACTCGTCTTATTACGAATTTTGGCATAAAAATTTTCGTTTCGGTTGGCAACAAGCACCACCACGGTCCACCTAATGGTAAGGAGTCACCACAACCTATGAACGCTTGTGATACTTGAAGTATCACATGCACGTTGTCAACCCAAGGAACAGGGAGGGGATGAGAAGGGAAAAAAGGGACAGGTAACAGAGGAGGTGGGATATTGGGCCTCCGGTGCTTTCACTCATCGCACGAAACGCAACAGTACCTAATGATACTCTTACTTGCCGCCGATTTTGCTGTGAAAGGGTAGTACTTCCCCGGTCGAGCCGTCCCTTTTGTGCTGAGAGAAACATGGCTCTACTACCGTATATGTTCTCTATATGTTCATCTTGAACAACTACCTCGATATCTATTGTGTAGGAACGTTGTGTGAAATGTATCTCCAACGTAAAGGGAGGATCCTCCGACCAGGCGAGTGATATTGCCTGCCAGGCCGAAGGCCGACGACTTATATTGGGAAAGTGTAGAACGCTTTGATAGCGCGATTCAGGATTGTGACGTCGTCGTCGATATCGTTGCATAGTAAGCCATGTAGATGTTGCTGTATCTTTATAGTTCGATGCGGATTGTCTATCTCTGTCTGTCTTGTCTTTCTATCGCGTTACGTGGTTTTGCACTGTGCGTGGAGATGTCGCTACACTATCATAAAAAAAATCTCTTCTTCTTCTTCATTCATCTTCATAGCAGTCTCTCCGCATTAATATTTATCTAGGATCCTATTATTACTTTTATCCAGATTTGACATGCTACGAGTGTTTACATAGAGCGATTGCCATCTAACCTCCGTAACCTAAGAGCGAACCATTAACTCATTGGAGCAACAAAACTGAGCAGGAATCGAACCCGGAACCGTTAACGCTAAAGGCGGACTCGCTGCCAACACGCCACAATGGTGTCAACTACAAAGTAATAAATACTCAAAAACTTTTGGACTTTAAATAGTAATAATATCTCAAAAACTTTTGGACTTTAAATAGTCTATAAATCGCAATTGTTAATATTATTATTGTTATATGGTTCATTTCAGGCGGTTTCTAAATATTGGGCGTTACGGAAAAATAAGGCTTCAGTCAATCAGTTACGTCATCAGACCAATGAATTATTTAGGTAATAAATAATACAACAATATTAGAACACAGAAAAGTTTCATTCGTTAAGAAAACATTTATTAGAAATATATATGTTTTTTTGTTATAAATTGCATATATTTTACATTTGTTTGCGCTGCTTAAAGCGTGAATTCCCAGAAAACGTATAGATAGTATACTACGAATAATAATGCTTATTGTTCGTAGTACATTTCAATCGATCGCTCATGCAAATATTAACACAGGCATAATGACGAAACCACAGTCAATGGGATTGCTGGCCGGAAAGCTGATTTCAGCCTCTCAGCTTCAATGTTTAATCATTATATACCAATACATATTGAGTGATTATCATTGATATTTTTGTGTTACAATTTTCTTACGTAACTTACGTAAATACGTAATTTTCTTATAGTTACAAGAATCGCAATATTTTTACGCTAGAACCAATTTTTTTTTTTTGTGTTTTAATTATTGGAAAAATGTTCTTATACTTGGATTCTAAATTTTAACCTAAAAGCAGTCACCGCAACCTAAAGGGATAGGTGGGAAGGAAGGTATAAAGGAAGAAAACAGAGAGCTGGGAGCTTGGGCCTCCGGCGCTGTCACTCGTCGCACGAAACTCAACAGTACTGTTACTTTAAGCCGATTTTCTGTACGAGGGTAGTACTTCCCCGATTGAGCTGACCCATTTGTGCTCTACTAATAAACCGGAATAAATATTTCGGAATATTAAAAAAAATATTGCGTACATTTTTTTAAACGCTAAAACACTCAACAGCAACTCTATATCTTGTGTCGGGGGTCCGGAAACACACACAAAGACAATACACCCAGATGGACAAACATACCCAGATCGGAAAACATGCCTGTATGGTCAATACAAACATCAGCTCCGAGCGGGAATCGAACATGCGACCTGTGGCGCTTGGGGTAGGTTCGATACCACTGCGCCAAAACTTAGTCATTCGTTCAGGTCGTCCTCATTTATTTACAGTATAATCAAATAAATTATAGTTTTAACGTAAAGCATAAAACATCGCCGAAAATGTATTATTTATTGTATAACACAAGAAGTGTTTTATCTCGAAATTGCTGGCATTTTATCTACAAAATAAATAAGAAAAATAATTGTTGCGTTAGCACTCTACGCGGTGAGGGTGGGCGACAAACCAATTTGTTATTTTGAGGCGTTCATTTGGAAAAACAATTATTCGCAGAGTTCGTGAATAGAAGAGACCAAATTAAGGGTTTGTTACGGTTCACGCTGATTTAGCGCTTTAAGACTGGGAAGAAAATATTGCTTAGTTTGTTTATTGTAAAAATTCCAATAACTGTTTCTTACATAATTTATCTAACATTAATTCATTAAATTTTTAAGCCAATTTAAAGAATTTATCTAGGACTCCGAAGACATAGACGTCAACCTCTTGAGGGTAAGAGCTATTACAGTGACCAGTGATCACTATAACCCTTTGTGGCTTTATCCGTATGTAAGTGTGTGAGGTGTGAGGCGTATGTCTTAGATGAAGAGAGTTTTCGGTTTTATTATAAAACACGACAAAACAACCTGCCTTAAGCGCCACAGATCCTAGTTTCGATTTCCGCTCGGAGCATATGTTTGTATTGACCATACAGAAATGTTTTCCGGTTTGGGTGTATTTGTCCTTGTCCTTGCATGTGTTTCCGGACCCCTGACATAGGATATAACTATCCTAATGGGGGCCATTGAGTGTGTAGCGTTTATAAAAATAAGGTACAATTATTATTTATAACAATGACATCATAAATGTATATATTTAAGAAGCCGTATGATAAAGATAATCTTCTAAGTCAAATAAAAATCGTGTGTGGAATATTTAAGGAATATAACCTAATGTGTGTTACCCCGATAAAAGCCTCGAACATTCGCAACGTGCCGCATTTGAATGAATATTACGAAAAGAAAAATTGTTTCAATCCGTATAATAAAGTAATCGCCGAGTGCTCTCCTACGAGGTGCCAGTTAACGCCTCCAGGAGGGTTAAGTGAGGATAATTTCCCTTTGCGTGCCCACTTCTAATGACGAGGGGCGAGGGGGACAACGAATTTGAGGGAGGCCTTAACGAAAACGGAATACCAGACATTTTTTTCTTGAACATCTTAAAGAAATGAGCATTTCTTATCTAAATACGAAAGAGATAGGTATAATTTTCATTATTCTTCTTTGAATAATGATGTGTGCTAAAATAAATGGTATGTCTCTTGTCTTTATTCGTAACTTAGTTGTGTGTTATCTGAAAATATCTGTCAAGTTTTTGTTGCTTTCCATCAAATAAGGTCATAAGAAGCAAGGTTTTAGTTTCAAATTCTAGAATTTTTTTTCGATTAACACTATTCTATCTTGCTTTTCATTAAAAAAACAAGATTTATGTTATTCGCCTAATTCGAAGAATAATGTTATTTCGATGTTTACTGTCGTTTTCTTATACGTTCGATATATCATTTATCATTATTAAAATCTTAATATTTTTTTTAAATAATAGTTGATATTTTAATGTAAAAATCTAAACGGCTCACACTCACGTATAATCGGTGTAAGTACCGACTAGTTTCGGACTCATCGGAGGTCCTTCTTCAGTCTGAGTGGGTAACGTGCGCGATCGCGACCCGTCTCGCACTGCCTTTTTAATAATAGTTGATATATATTTTTTTTCCATAGGTTTCTATGGATGGCTTACCATGAACTTTTAAACCGTTTTGAGTAAAACCTCTATTTCGATCTAATTCAATTCTGACAGTAAATCGATTCAGATTTTCGATGCAGATCAGAGCATGACTTATAAATATATGTGTCATGGTACTAAATAGCGATCTAGTTCAGTTTAGGTCGTATTATGAAGAAGTCACCAGATTTGTAATCTGTGCAACAAGATGTAACATGATTTTCATTATCCTCAACGAAACACTAATAAGGAATGTCCACATAGCAATCCCGTGCGAGATATTTGCCTTAATTAAAACTTGCTCCAGTCAACCGATGCAGAAATCGATTTCGACTGGAACGGATTCATATTTTATAATAATTTATTTATTAAATTTACGACAATGACAGATTTCAAAATTGGAATGTAGATCAGTCCGGTTTGCGATATATAACTGGATTGTATTTGGTATTTGAGATAGATAAATATGGTGTTGATTACCTGTTTGTAAATTCCTAGCATTTTAAAATAAATGTATATTTTGTATAGCTTACTATAAAACTTCTATTACATTGCTTTTCACTTTAAGGACCATACAATAGAAACAATTAAAACATTTCAATAAGGCCATTACTCGTTTAGTTCTAGTACCTGTTTTAAAAACGAAATACTTTCTTTTTAAATACTGTTTTATTTCTAAATTAGGTAAATTTATGTCCTAAAAATTTATAGAAATTATAAGAGAAGTTGTAGTATTTAATGGATTGATTGTCAATTCTATTACCATCACTTATTAAATTTTCCTAATTTCTGTTTTTTCCACATTAGTATAGTAAAGAAATTGTTAGTTGTTGCATCATGACAGATACTCAAGTAAGAAACAAGACTCGACTGGGGAACTACCTTCTTACAGAAATTCGGAGTGCTGATGCGTTTCGTTTCCTCCGGGCCCAATCTTCCACCCGCTCTGACTCTTTTCCTTTCCTTCTTATCCCTTGGGCTTGCAACGCGCATGTGATACTTTAAGTATCTCCAACGTTTATAGTTTGCGGTGGCTGGTTACCATCAGGCGAACCGTACGCTAGTTTGCGTCATGATTTAAAAAAAAATTCTGTACTTAAGGCCACATCCAGTATCTGTATGCGCAACTCGCGTTCGTGTCCGGTAGCTGAACATTTGTCTTACAACGGCACTCATTAATTTACTAGCAATATCCCATCGGCACGGCAGATAACGTTAATTGGAGCATTGTTATGTAATAGTTCATTGATTTTAATACCACTGCTTTAAATGGTTCGTTATGCGACTCGGAGATATTGAATTTTGATTTTCGATAATTTCATGTTTTAAAATATACTTTTTATATTTACTGCAATGATGGCAAGTCATGTACATGGAGGCGTGTAATACTAAAAGGGGAAGGGGAGGAGGTAAAGTACGGTGCAGGAGGTTTGGCTGTGTTGGTAATCTTATGTAATCCATAAGAACGGCTACTGTTACTGTATTAAATCTTCTGCCTGGTTTTATGCACAGGGTCTTTTAGTTAGTTTTTACCCAGAGACATTGCCATCTGACCTCCGCACCCCATAGGATAAACCAGTAATTCATTGGATATTACGTATCAAGAAGTAACGATTATTATGAGATTAACCGGGACTGACAGCTTAGCGGCTCAAAGCAAGATTGGTACCAGCACAGCACAGTGGCCTTCCGCTATATATATATACATATATATATATATATATATATATATATATATATATATATATATATATATACCGCTTTATTCAATAAGATATATAATGCAGGCACAATATTTTAAAGAAGATCCTTTAGTTTATAATAACTTTTTGAAAAGACTTTCTAAATGCCTTACTTTTTTGACGTATTTTATTTTAGTTTTCATTAAAATATCAGTAAATAGTTCTCATCAAAATTGTTATTTTTTTTATTATAAAATAATTGTATTGTTTTTTTTTCTATCATGATGCATTATAGTTAAAATTGAAGCAGTTTATTAATTGTAATGTATAGATAACAGTACGCAACTCCCGACCGCTGGTCCAGCGCTCCAATACAAATTAATAGTCGTTATTACATTTGGCTAACGAATCAGAAATTATTATTGCATTGCAAATGTATCGATTATCATGATTTATAAGCATTACTTAAACCTAATTAATCTGATAAAATGTATGTAGTACAAACGCTATTTCTGTACACTTAATAGTAATAATTAATATAGAATATTGTATATTAATAATAATAAATACTGTACGTATGGACTTTTAAAAGAAGGTAAAAATCTGGGAAAATGCCTGCAATTTTCATGTGATTAGTGTTATGTCATTTAAGCATGTATTGCAAGATATTCTAAGACATGTATAATTTTTATCCACCAAGCCTTTTGAATTAAGCGTTTAATCCTCCTTAATAAGATAGGACTTTACCTAGTGGAAAATTAGAAGGCTGTTATTTACTCACTGTACCTACGTCAAATATATGAAGGTAAATATAACATTTGAAAGTATTTATTTGGAAGCGTAATATTAAGTAAGACGTCTTTGAGCTAATATTTATAAATTATTTCAAAGGAAAGACAGCATATAATATTTAAAAGTTATTTACACTGCTTTCGACGTATAACGAATTTCGCAGCTTTTCAAAGGTGTCGCTTTATAACGTAAATATTCTTAAGAAATCAGGTTTGTATGTAAAAATCATAGCTGAGGAAAAACGACATTAAATAATATGTAAAATATTAATTTTAATTTATTCAGACTGAGCACGCTGCGGCCATAGCAGTAAATTAAGTAAGCGGAAGAAAGCTCATTTATTTTTGGTCGGATGCGGTGAATTTCACATCCGCGTTAAATACACAACCCGTCGAGAACGGTAGGTACTTGTTTCGACTGTTTTCAGTAAAAATTTAATTTACCCCACAAATTACTGTCTTTTGTTATTCGCTTTTTGGGTTTTAGACGAAAATTTTCAGCTTCCGTCATTAATTTGCGCTCTGAAAGTAGGAGCTGCTATTAAAAACTTAATAAAAACATATTCTTCCTATACAGAAGTTTCGTTTTGTTCCACTATAAAAAGACAAGAGAACAGTTAACCCCTCTCCTGTATTTTAGGTGTGACACTATGCACGTTGACATGACGAGGCTTTCAAAATAAAGTACTTTTCCTAGGTCGCAGTTTGCAATCTCTCGAACGTACATATGAAGTGCGTTAGGATCAATCCGATGAACCCATTGTGCCCTAAGATAAGCCTATACTATCACAAAAGGATTACTTAGTATCTAATTCGATATATTTATTCCTAAGCTAATAGAATAGGTACTAACAATCCTAATTGATTGCGCATTTGGCACAGATACGCAATCTTATAAATGTAAGTATGTAATTACAAAACGAAACATCGGACAGCTACAATAACACATGTCCACATAGAGTCTATTCATTAACCCTCGGGCGCCGTATCGCACATCTGAAATACAACAGCAGACCAATTAAAGTTGACCCCACACTACGTTCCGCCACTGCACTCTTAATCAGAGACCAGATACAGGGTTAATTAATGTGATTCGCTTATATTTTCGCTAACAAAATTGGGTTTACTTACGTAATCTCGTGACGTAAAAGCTATCTTCTTTGGACGAGATTTATATTTTTAATTTACGTTCCAATTTCTATTTAATGGCAACGCATAAATTATGCGTGTGTAAAATGTTAATTTTAAAGATAACAATAAGTATAGTATAAAATAGATACCTAATGGTAACAATAGTACACTGTAAAAGTTAGTAAGAACATAAAATCCACAATTAGTAACAAGTTGCAACAGCTATCTGGGGCAAGCTGCCTTTAATTAAAGAATAATTAGACCTTAGAGGTTCAGTCTCGTGTTTTTCTTTAATTTACCACTTTTTGCTTCAACTTGTCTGTCTACGCTTCGAACTAAAATCTGACTCTATTCTGTAAAGAAAATTTAGTCAAAATGAAGCACTTTCTCTTTAAAATGCTGAAAAGATTTTATTTCTATAAAAGTTACAAATTTAGATTCAGTATTTTTATTTCAAGGGAAAATGTGGCTGCTTGATATTTTTATTTAAAAGTATACACAATTAGTAAATTCGAGATTTCAAAGAATTTTAGTAAATAATTAAAAAATTATCTTTCAAAATGAAATTTTTCATACAAATAGTTTTTATAAAGTTACTGTTTCATTGGAATAGTAGTAGGTCATTGAAAGTATTGGTTTGAAAAATTCCGGTCAAATGCTTCCATATTGAGCAGGGCCATTTGCACTGTCATTCAAATGTCCGTCAGCAGCTAGACTTCTACTATCATTTTGTAATATGCTTGGAGTATATTTTAGTCGTAGATAGAATTTAAGGCTGTTTTACTAGGAAAATCGTATGCATGTTTGCCATGTATAATGGTTATAGAAATTGTAGAACTTTTCTATTGCTGCAAATAAATGTAAAACTCCATCACAGCCCCACAAAATATTATATAAATTTATTTTTAGAATTTTACATAAAACTATATTATGCACACGACTGTAATTCATTAGAGTACCTAACGATTTCAGATCGTTCAGTATATCCGATATATATATTTTCCAAATAATCGGAATATTTTGAGGGGTTGAGCTGTCATTCAAAATCGTTTTCGCTGGGAATATTGTTGAAATATTTTGATTAGCACTAACTGTGTGACGGTTTAAGCATGATTTATTTTTAACCGACATCATAAAGGACGAGGTTATCAACGCCTGAACATTATTTTCTATTTGTGTATGCTTGATTACTATTGTTTACTAATTTCTTATTTCATTACTGATTGGGCAAATAGCTTGTGTATTAAATGAAGGGCAGGCACTGGTTCCTGAAATACAGTTTATTCTAGTTTAAGAACCAAGTACTCGACATAATTGTAATGTTTGGTACACGTATTTTTAATAATAAAGAATTTATTTATTACTATGTTACAATTAACTGTGGCGTGTGTAAGTCTGTTTTTAAGGTAGGGTTCACGTAGTCCCGTTTTCATTTTGTGTAATGAGATCAGGGACTCCGGAGATTATAGAATGGATTTCCTCAATTTATAAGATTCATATTTTCTGTACCTACAATACGCACACACACACTTTTTTCGAGCTTAAGCAGTTGAAATCGGTTACTTTTTTAATTGTTGCTAACTGTAGACGAGTGAGTCAGGCGCTACAAGTAAGCTGGCTACCTCAGATTACTTTTGTTAATTTTTCTCCGTGCCTGCCTGCTTAATTTTAGATGCATTCTAAAACGAATTTGATAAAATAAATTAAAATTTATAATTAATTATCTTAGATATTTCATCATTTTAGTTATTATCTTAGTTATTTCATCATTTTTTGATATTCAACTTTCATTGTAAGAGGATGAAAATTTTTCATAATTGTAAGAAGTTAAAATATTAATAATCCCGGCTTCTATTTAAACTCTTTACTATTCAGTGTTTTTGAAATCCCTGCATGATAAAGGCATGTCAATCGATTATAATTGGTTGTGTTAAATGGAGGCCATACGTGTACTGGCGTGGAGTGTTCTAGAAATTGCAATATTCAGACGGCCAGTTATGCTGTCATTCAAGCGATTAAATTCTATTATGTTGCTCCGTGAATTTCAGAATTTGATATTGCCGTACCAATTTTACAAAATTTAAATTTTATTTTAGGATTAAAATAATTTGTAAGCCTTGCTGTCCAAGAATAAAAACGCTGGGGGAAATAAAATGGAAGAGTCTGTTTGTAATTTAGAATTAACAGGTTTTTACTAAATGCATACGAAACTATATACGGTATTTACATTAATAAAAAAAAACAAATTTTAAAATTTTTGTCTGTCTGTTTGTTCCGGCTAATCTCTGAAATTACTCGACCCATTTTAATGGTACTGTCACTTGCAGACAGCTGATGTTGTACACAGCACAACACAGCTAGCACAGAATATATAAGAAAAGCAATAATACTGTTGACTTATCCCTCCCTATGGAAAGCAATACGCTTGTGACATTAATATTATTGCCAGTATTCTAAGATTACGGTGATCACTTACCATTAGATGGACCGGCCGATAGTTTGTTTCTTTCTTAGTGTAATAAGCTGTGTAATGATTTTTAATACATTATATTAGATTTTATAAACTACAAATAGTAGACTTTTGGTAGAGTTACATAATGAACTATTTATATGATATAAGCTGCACCTGAATTTTTTGAAATGCCACGTAAAGAAAAAAGTTTTGATAATTTAATTTATTTCAGGCCAGGAACATTCGTGCTTCTATACAGAGCGATTTTTCAAACTGTCAACCTAATCAGATAAATACTTTAGAAACGTATATACGACAAACGTTTTTATTGAAATAGAATATAGATAATAATATGCATATCTTTA
Organism: Hestina assimilis; assembly: GCA_023373885.1. Classification (NCBI taxonomy): domain Eukaryota; kingdom Metazoa; phylum Arthropoda; class Insecta; order Lepidoptera; family Nymphalidae; genus Hestina; species Hestina assimilis. The sequence goes on along the minus strand of CM041755.1, from coordinate 5,982,450 downwards.
TATAAAATTTATTATATTTCTATATAAACAAAATTGAAACCTACTTTGTCGTGTTCCGCTATAGCAGAGTTGTGTATTCAATAAATTCAGACATAGGTGCATTTATAGAAATTTGACATCTATTTTCATGGTCAAAAAATCTAAAATGGTGTGATAATCGTATAGAGGGGTGCTCGTAACATTATTATAGGTCTTGCAGTGTAGGGTCTGTCACTCAATTGCTTCGTTATTGCAACGTGACTGCAATCACTGATGAACGCCGGTGTTTGGGTTTACCTTAGAACAAAATAAATATAGTAACCATAGACTTATTATATTATATGGTTACTAGACACTTCCATACAAACAAAATGTCAAAAAATTTGGTGACTCTTGGGTTGGGTGACTGTAGATAGTCACAAGATTGCAACATAATCGAATGAAGTAAGCGTCACAAGCAAACAACCATAAGGTCTGTCTGATGGTAAGCAGTCACCGCAACCTGTGAATTCTTGCGATACTTGAAGTAACACATGCGCATTGCCAACGCAAGGAACAGGAGGGAAGGGATGAGAAAGGTACTTCAATGCGTGTGACTAACTTCGTTTTGTTACGTTAGTGTTGCATTTACGAATGCGCGCCATCGGATCTTGGGACATATTTTTCTGGCATCTCATTGGTTTATAACGCCAAATATCGTACCAACATCTATAATTTTATACAGACTTCTAAAAAGAATGAGGTACTCAATTAGGATGTTTGTTTTTTTATTGTTATATGTTTATATGTTAAATTAAATTAACCTCCATTTACTAATATAAATAAGATTGATTAAAACCATCGTCAAAGGATCACATGATCGTCAAAGGATATAAAATATCTGGCCAGTTTACAATTAGCTAAAGTGTCGAAAAACATGATTGATGATGATTAAATTATGTTATTCATTCTTTTTTATGTCAATTTAAAATATACTTCTGACTTCGTGTCACTTCTATTTTTTATTCTGAGGACTTTTCCGACAAAATAACGTGTGTTATCCGCAGTTATTTATTTAGCCGTAACGACTGTAATTGTTTCAAAGCTATATAATATGGTAGGGTAATGTAAGGTACTTATAATCTTTCATTACAAAATAAATCATACACCATATTACCAAAGAAGTTAATAAACATTATTAATTTTACATCGGGAAGTGTACTAGTTATTTAATTATTGAAACAAAAACTGTAATTTCCAAAATCAGAACTACAGACTTCTAACGACAGCAACTAATTTTTAACTCAGGAGTTTACATGTACAATAGCAAATGTTTGTATTTCGTAGTACCAACAAAAGCCTGGCATTGTTGGCAGTCTCAAGTTCACATGTGCATGACAATTCGAGTCGTTTCTATGCAAGTAAACCTTAGAAGCATAAGCTCCAAAATTGGGCTAAATCCCAGTTTACTCAAGCCGACTTGTGTTCCAACAACCGACACAGAGCCTGTTTGTAACACTGTTTCAATATAACTTTGTCTTTATTTCATCAAAACGTAACACAGTTGTTACCGTGTTCCTAATAGAACATCCCCCGGTATGGTGCATCGTATGCGTTATTTGAATTTGTAATCTGCTAGCGCGTGCTAAGGATATTGTGGATTAGAAACAATAGTAAGAGAATATTAAAAACATATTTAAATTTAAATATATTTTTAGTAGTGGCCCGCCCAGGGTTCGTTCGAACAAACAGTAAAATTTTATTCAGTTGATCCCGTTCCCATGGGAGTTTTAATCCTCGGTTCTCCTACCTATAAAATATCTACCTACATTCCGTAATACAATTTTTTGTATACAAATTTTCCGATCCTATTGAACCCTTGCCTGTAGGAAATAAGACCACGTTGATTACACAAAAATAGTCCTGATAATAACAATCACAAAAAAAAAATAAAAAATACCCAATATGGTGCAGTCGTTCTGAAGCTATGCGCGTACACGTTGGTAAACCGTACAATCTTGTGATTATAGACTAGGTAAGAAATTGTACATTACTATATGTGTAATATTAGTGCTAAGCATTTTCTAAGATGCCCTACACGCTTTTTCTCACCTCTACAGGTGGCCGAAGAGCTACTTCAACTTTCCCCCAACGAATCAAGATTCAGCGGGGAAATTCCGCTAGCGATAGCGTTACTATTTCAGGCGATTATGATTTTTTGTAGTAATTATCAGTAAATATGATTATCATATAGAAAATTTGTAAATTTCTTATATATTTCTTATTAGTAAATGTTCTAATAATAGTGACTGATAATTTGCGTAATGAGTATAAGTTCTATTTTTGGTAAATTACTTCGCATGTTCTAGAATGTAATTTAATCCAAAAAGAAAAATGTTGTAAGTTTGAATATGAACCTAATGCTTAAGAGAGGTATTGAGTTATACTCTTCCAAATAAGTTTCATCCTAATTATAAAGGTTTGAATTTAGAACAAATAAAAATTTACTAGATTTTTTAAAATTTAGAACTGAAAACTATAGATTGATGAAAAAAGTAAAACGATTGAATAGTAGATATATACAATGTACTTTAAACCTTTCATCATTCGTTGATAAAAGTTTGACATGTAATCGGCGACCGCACTAATTATTATTTAAGGTAACGGAAACGGATAATCAATCAACTCAATGGATATTATTTGCAGGTTGGCAAATTGCATTTCTCGTTTAAACCTGACAAGTTTAATCAAGTCAATGGAAATTTGTCTTTGCGAGTTCCGTACACGTTCCCAGGATTCTGTGAGATTTGCTTTTGAAACATTCTTGCTTTAGTTCAACGTGAAGTGGGTAAACCGATGTTCTCTTCATGTTGACATTTTCTTTGCTTAATCTGTTTCAATCTTTTAAAATGGCTTTTGATATTAAAAATTATGTAGAGTACTGATCTTCTATAATCAAATCACCATCGTAAAATCATTTTAATAGTCAAAGTCAAAAGAGATTTGAGATTAAAAAATGTGAACCCTTTTTCTTTCCAAAATAATTCAGTGAAATACTTTTAAGTGCTATTTCTTTTGCCTTTAGAGTTATAACGCGGTTCGTGGGCGGAATAAGCTAATACATTATAATGAAACATCAGCTCATTTTTTACATTTCCATTAAGTTGTTGGGGGAAAATAAAGAGAGAGGAAATGGGACCACTCAGTGTCCGTTCCGTCAAGATCGGGCGCGAGAAAATTCTTTTCTCAATCGACTGACTCCTATGAATACTAATGCTGGGGTGGAAGCGTCTACAAATGGAACTAGGGATAATGTTTGGTGTGTAATGGTGTTGTGGGTAATGCGTTCCTTCAAGATAAGACGTACATATCGCTATATGTATGGTAATGTTGCTCCACCTTTGTAGATTAAATCGCCAACTCCCTTTTGACTTCGCATTTAAAATTTGAGTTTATTTTTAAAATAAACTCTTCGTGTGTCAAGATAAATTCTCGACAGATCCTCGGAAAATATAACAAAGTAAGAAACGTGACGGGTAGTTAAATAAAATGACAAACATTTTTTAAACACCTGCCCCAGTATTTTACATTCGTAGTAAATATTTACACAAACGGTAACGTGCTTTTTTTTTTTTTTTTTTTTTTTATGTTAGAAGTTGGCAAACAAGCATACGGACCACCTGATGGTAAGTGGTTGCCATAGCCTATGAGCGCTTGCAGCACCATTAGTAGGTGCCACTCACGCGTTGCCAACCTCGAGATATTAGGTCTTAAATCTCCTCTGCCCAGTAATTGCACTAGCGTACAGTGCCCTTCAAACCGGAACACAGTAATGCCTAAGCACTACTATTTGGCGGCAGAATATTTGACACTGCGGTGGTACCTACCTAGCCGGCCTCTTGCAACAAAAAACCTACCACCAGTATGACTGATTGCACTGGTGGAATAAGAAGTGCTTGCACAGGACTCGTTAAGCAGCCCTTGTGGAGGTGCAACGCTGTAACCTGGGGTAATGGATGAAATTTAGTTCTATTTCCATGCAGAAAATTCTATGAAAATGCACAAGGGAAAATGTTGTTCTTATAATTGGACAGCTGCACCTTAGCCGTGCGTGGCATTTCTAAACATTTGCATATAAATAAGCGACACCCCTGAAAGCGCGCAAGGGTGCCCGAACCTTTACATTTTTATGAGTGAAAAACCAATTATCACAAGCAATTATCGAGTCAGCTTGATTGTAGAATGAATTGGGTTTTTCAAATGTGAACAAAATTATGATTTGCATTTAAATAGAGAGATAAAGTTTTAAATCGAATCGGATATTCTCGATTTTTATAGCTTGTGTTACGCGATATTTGTGACGATGCCGCATTGATTAAGCTTTTATTAGGGTTCCGTAGCCAAATGGCAAAAACGGAACCCTTATAGTTTCGTCATGTCCCTCTGTCCGTCCGTACGTCCGTCCGTCTGTCCGTCTGTCCGTCTGTCCGTATGTCCGTATGTCCGTATGTCACAATCATTTTACTCGGAGACCAATGGCTCTATCTATACGAAATTTACTAAATAGGTGTATTCTATGAACCGCAAAACGATTCTGTAATGAAATTTTAAAATATATAAGAATTAAGGGTAGCCGTTCATACATGTAACCGAGTGTTGAAAACAAATTTTTTAACGTTTGTCAACGTGTGAGATATCTTTGGATAGGTCTTTCAAAATGATAAGGAGGTTTCATTTTGAGTTTTTTCATTAAGTCAGTAGTTGTTGAGATATTAGCTCCCAAAGGCATAAAAATTGTGTCCTCCCCCTCTAACTTTTGAACTATGGAATTAAAATTCTGAAAAAATTTAAGCTTGTAGGACATCAAATAAAATTTCAACCACATTTGGTTTGAAGAAGATATGTCTAGAAATTTAAGAGATATATAAGTTTTTCCCATAACTTTGTTTTTCATATAACTTTTAATAATTACTATGAAATTACCAACTTATTTTTGCAGTCGATTTTAATTCATTATTATTTTTAAAGGCCTTAAGATTCTTCATAACCAAGCTGTGGAACCCTTTAATTTCAACTGTGCGTGGTCCACAACGCAGTTGACTGCTAATTTTTTTAGATATTGTATGTGTAGTGTAACTAATAGATGGAAGTATCTGGAACAACCTTTTTACATAATATCGCCTTGAAGTACACTGTTGCGTTTTGTTCGATGTATGAGACTGCCGAAAGTCTCAACTCCAATCTTCTTGCTTTCTTCTTTACATCTTCTGTCAATTCTCCTCCTCCGCTTGGTTCAACTATACGCATGATATGCTGCTTACGTTGCTAGGATCATTCACTACGAAGGCCACTTGACTTATATGAGTATAAAAACAATATGCTGTTATTGATGTTGCGTTAACACTACGCCAGATAATTAAAACTTTATTATCATTTTCGTTGATAATGTTGTGGCGCAGCGGTGGCGAACCTGCCTTGAGCGCCACCGGTCGCTGGTTCGATTCCCGTTCTGAGCGGATGTTTGTATTGACCATACAGGCATGTTTTCTGGTATGGGTGTTTTTGTCCTTGTCATTGTGAATGGTTCCGGACCCCCGACACAGGATATCACTGTCCTAATGGGGGCCGTTGAGTTTGTAGCGTGTATTTATTTATTCTCGCATAATTATCTGTTATAGCTTATATGTTACAACAATAATATATAGTTAATGGTAAGATAAACAACAATGTAGTAAAGGATTAGAACCAACAATCAAGACGCAATTAACCGAGTTCCATCTAATTGAGTAGTTTCTAATTAAATTGTAACAATTAGTTAACCACTAACAGAATCAGTTTAATTAACTGTATATACTATTGTATTTGTTTAAATTGGTATTAGGATAACATAATAAAATATTATTTTTATTTTTAATATTTTTTTTTCGTATCATGACGGATGACACAAACCGTCCACCTGATGATAAGCGGTCACCGTAATCTATGAAAGCTTCCGATACTTGAAGTATCACATAACATGCGCGTTGCCAACCCAAGGGATAGGAGGAAGGGAGAAAGACGGAAACAGAGGGGGTGGGTGTTTGGGCCTCCGACATTCTCACTCATCGCGCAAAAGGCAAAAGTACTGTTACTGTTACTCTAAACAACATACGGATTATTTGAAGCATACGGACAGACAAACAGAAATAATGAGATGATTAATGTACAACTACTGCTTTTCACTGGAACAGTAAAACCCGAGTATTAAAATAGGTTAAACTATAAATTAATTCTCCTTTTAAGATAAACAACAAAGTTAAAGCACATTTAATAAAACATTGTATAATTATTATAACACTAGCTATGCTTCATACAGAATGTTTAATCATCCATCTCAGGCAAAGCTGTGCATTCCATAAAAGCATATATGCCGTGCATACTCTACTAATTATTAATAATGCAATTAATTTAGGTACCTAAAATAGGACAAAAAATGTATGATTTTAATCTTAAGATTGCCGATTTATATCCAGGATTAGCATCTCTGAGTTTTTGTGTGCTTAATTTGTTTCTTGATTAATTGAAAGTATTGGGAAGAAAAACTTTCTTGTGCGTGTGTTGAAAGAAGCTTTATGCTGCAGGGCTTGAAAGATCTACCTGGTTACGTCCGTACGTTGGTGGAAAACTCGTGAAATGTCTGCTCGTCAGTCGCGTTTCGAGGTGAGCAAGTGTATAACCTTAAATAAAATATAAAATATTTGAGACATATATACGCCAACCTGCAGTAGAGCATGGTGGGATATTAAACTCCTAATACTGCTGTTAATTAAAAGGTTAATCTTACCTTAACAAATCTAAACAAAACATACTGAACTGTTAAGCTACCTGACTGGAATTGGTCAGATGGAAAGCAAGCCGCCGTGGAGGTTAGATCAATGAAACTAGAAACAAACGGCATCAGTTCAATCCATGAAGCTATAGGCACATTCGTCCTCACCACAACACATATATCTCGGTCTGCACACATATAATCTGGTGATGCATTGGTCTGTGTGCTTACGCCCTCGTATTTAGGGTGCGTATGGTGTAAGATATAAGCGACTGCGAGATACAACAAATCTAGGCGGTTTATATGAAACAAAGATTGATTGATCGAAAATTTGTTACCATTGCTTATATTCACGAGGAAGAGAGGTGTCGCTACCTGGGTTGAGAGTTGGATGGCAAATATATACTTAACCTTGTTATTTTTGAAAAAAATTAAATGTTACGGTATTGTTTTTATTTTTATTTAAAAACTGTAATATGAATAAGTCGTCGTTTTAATAACTTTGTAATAAAAATAAGAATAACTCTTCGTTGTTGGTTAATGTCGTGAAGAAGAATGAAGTTAATAACAATGTTTAGTTGTACATATTTTGTTATTTAAATAATTTAAAATACCAAAAGTGGGTATGAATGAGTTCCAATTACGTATGGGTAACGTAGGGTTACGTTTCTTTCTCGTCTTTCTCCTAACCTTCCTTTTTTTGCGTCACCAAACTGCTTATAATAATAATAACAATTCGTTTATTTCAATCAACGTAGATCATATAACATAACAAGTACAAAAATACTATCTAATAATAATAATTATACCTAATACTATAATAATAAATAAATTTATAATGTAATAACAATAATAATAATAGAAATAATATATTTTAAAAGTGATTGAATCAATTAAGGTGATCACTTATAATCATAATAAAATTAGACCATAAAACATTTTCCGCTTTCTTCTTTGAGTGGGGCCAGTGATTGTGTGGTGGAGCGATGTTGCGACCGTCGCGCGGCCACCGCAAGGCTGACGTGGCATGTGACGACCCTACATAAGCGATACTGGGATGTTTATTAAATACCCTCAACGCTTGTTTAACTTGGATGGGTTAAATTTAAATTCCAGACCAAATTACTAACTCTTTATTTAAATTCATATAAAAACAAAACGGAAGGCTTTTTGTTGCTTTTATAACTCGACTACTTAACAACATGTATGTTGTGTTTATTAAGTAATAAAAATATATATTGTATACTGCTTACATATAGAATATTCCGATAGGAACACAGTTTATTCTTGTAAAATACCATTTTATATAGTTTTGTAGGGAATGGTCGAATCCAACGCTACTGGATATAACTTTCATAGTTACGTTACCTCAATTAAATAAAGTCATATTTATAGATAACTATGAAACTTTGCGATGTTAGCCGTAAGCCTCTTGACGTATTGTATTGATTGCGGTCAAAATAAGGCAGTAACTCATTCCATGGAAAATAACCATAAACTAATATCGGTAAGGGACGTCCCGGCTATAAAAACTTTGACATCATATCTTGAATTATTGGTACGTCGAATAAAAAAGTTCCCCGTGATAGGATAGCTTGGAAGTTTTGTTACAGTTATAAACGTATAGGAATGATTTAGTGTACTTGTAAAAATGTTGGCAGCAATTTATAACGTCATGTCAACGTATCTGCAATAGTTGTTTAAAAAGCCAAATTTTGTTTGTCGCTGCATTTTAGTTTATAGCTGTTCAAAGTATAATATTTACCTTAAAACAATTTTATCAAGATCGATTGTGGCGTTTAGTTGTGAAAATGTAATAGACAGAATTAGTTACAAAATATTTGTGTGGATGGTGATATATCTATCTTGTCAATTGAATTGAAGATATTTATGGATGAAACTTTTTGTTAAATATTTGGCTCTATACCAATTTTATAATATGAATTAAATTATCAAAAAAAGATTGACAAGTTACACAAAAATATGAAGGTATGTAGTTTGTTTGAGAAATTAAAAATTTGATTTTAAATGTCATGTTTAAGTAGAAAAATGAAATTACTACCCTCCACCGGAGTTCTATATAATAAATGCGTCCTCGTTTGTTGTACACAAAACGCCGCGAGCCAACAACGCTGAGTAGCGAAATTTGAAATTTTATATCTGTCATAAAAATGAAGGTTACATTTGGAGTTTGCAAGGCTTAACTCAGTTTTATATCAGCCGGGCTAATGAAAGCAACCTTCTGTTTTATTATCCACTTAACTCCGTACGGAATAACAGGATGGTACTACCACGCTAAGTACAATAAATATGCTCGTAATCCCTTTACTATTTCACATATATTTAAGTTATAGTTAAATTTTGATTAAGATTTATTATACGAAGTTTATGGCCAAGGGTTTGAATATTTATTATTCGCTAATGGACTAAATATGTTAATTGAAATGGACTATAAAATATATAGGATTATTTTACTTCTTTATATACAAGTATAACCAATGGAAAAAATAAAATTTTGTTGATTGTTGCACGATACGAATTAAAATATCGAATGCACGTTGTATCACTCATACATATTCAACGTCGAAAAGGTAGAAAATCGCGAATGTTCGCCGCTGTGTCGCAAGCGTTCGCAGAGCTGGAAAATTTTCGAAACTGGAAAACGAAAACCTATTTATTTTATATACAGCTCGTACATTAAAATTCGCAGTCGTTGTGAAACAGTCGCTGTGGGACATTGATCTACAACTTCCACGCTGAAGTTCCATCGAACTATGCAAATTTTAGTTAACACTTTGCGCAAACGCGTGCTGGCAAATAATTCTACACCAGCGCTGTTGTGAGGTTTTTATGGTTCTTTACGTAAAAGCTTATACAAAGTACTCTGACGATAACTAACAAATGTGCATAGATTGTACAGCAGTTGACATTTGTCTTTTTTTTATTAAATTTTGATGTATCTATTTCCTCAAGTAACAATTTAATTATTAAGGTATTTGACGTTTAGTAAAAAATAGCATAATTTATTATTGAAGGCCCACATTATCAAAATGTATTATGATCAAATGATAAATGCGTGAATTGTTTTAATTAATTCACCAACTTTATGGGCAATAAATTAAATTTGAAGTGTTAGTTAATTATTAACATCAGGGAACAGGCTTGTCTTGTCAGGAAACTAAGTTTGACTCAATATTTGCCTTACTTCACTATGTTGGAGTTACGTCCACGAATAGTTATTACCTGGTAGTGCCTACCCTTAGAAAGTTTTGCTTGTTCTCGCAATATACATATATTGCGTTTATAATCGTTATTTCGTATTTAAGAACTTTACTTATGTATACGCTTTATCAGGAGTTTAGCTTTTAATTGTATTGTTAAATGTTATCACTATTTTATTTTAGAACATTTACATTTAATATTTGTAATTAATTTTAGGCTTAGGTTTAAACTAAATGTAGTTATTTGATATGTAATTATAATTAATACAAAACTTTAATAAATGTTACCAGCTGTCCCAACATTCATAAACAGACCGGTTTGAACCACCAGTAGAAGTACAACCTCTCACAAAATGTCTACGTTAACTATTATCAGTATTGGATCCTTTCCTTCCTGACACCATCTTCGGTGGCAAAGCATAGTCACGCATTTAGTATTGTTGTGAATATAGGATAGATACTCTCGAAAAGGCTGGCTATAATTGGACGCAAATAAGCAATACCATGTCAACCCACAAAATTGAAAAAACTGAGTTATATATGCAGAAGTGTTGGTAAATGGCTGAACAACATTTTTCTTTAATATTTGTAAGGTTTTAAGCTTTAAAACTTCTAAAAAGCCATTTTTAATCATGCAATTTATGTATTATTTTAAACGTTTTAGGTTATATTATATACGAAATATGCAGTTTGTATACTTATTTTATGTGAAAATAAGTAAAATAACTTACATACATCTAGTAATTGCCAAAAACTTGACCAATACGTAAAAAAATCATATAAAGTAAGTTGTTCAAAATGTTCAAACGCGTTTTTCTCGAAATGACATTCGTGTGGGTTGACATGGTATTGCTTATTTGCGTCCAATTATGTTTGTTGATATTATTATAAAACAAACCCCACTCACTTATACAACTTAACTTATATCACTCTGTATGTATTTAAAAAGTTTTAAACTAAATTGTTATACTAGTCTTTTAATTAAAATTACCTGGGGGCTCTCTATGGGGAAGCGCTTTATCAGGGACGTGGAATCATACACGGCCGTCGCAACGCCAGCATATGGTACGCTATTACCGTAAAATTTTATCGTTTTCGATGCTGAAATGATACACGAAACAATCTAAATTACAGCAGAGCGTCCTGGCAACGGGCCAGTCGTGTATTGGTAATGACAGGGCTTTACAATTTGTTATGTCATCTATTGTCACAAAAGGTAGCTCGTAACTGGGTCGTAACTTTAACGTTTCGACAAGTTGACGATATATATCCATAGTCTTTATTCATGAGTGCCGTTTCGAAATGCAATAACGAGACTATAAATACATAATATATGGCATTGCAAGTCGATATCATCGCTGTGTCGATTATATCGCATGATGATAATGCGACCAGTTTTTTCATCGATTTCGATACAATCGAGACATACGTCAAGTGCATTAATACATAAATATTGAGAAGCATTGATCGTGTCTCAACGTAGCTACACGACACATCATGTGTTCTCATCTTAAGAAAGAATTACAAGTAAACGTGGTTTATTTTTTAACGACATGACAGTTGGCAAACGGTGCGCCTGATGGCAAGCAGTCACCGCAACCTCTGGACGCCAGCGATACTGGAAGTATCACATGCGCGACGTTAAAGTAATGGACAGGAATTAAGGGAGAATAGAGACAAGAAGAGAACAGAGGAAGCGAAAGATTGGGCCTCCGATACTCTCACTTGACGCACGATACTCAACAGTTACTTTACGTTAATTTTCTGAGAGAGTATAGTACTGCCCAGGTCCAGCCGGCTCATCTATGCCTCACGTTTACACAATAATATAACGCCGTAAAATAACAAGGTACGTTCAGTTACACCGTACGTTTAATATCGTGGTGAGAATAATTAAATAATTAAAATATTTATTGCTATCAATAATAAACAATACAATATTACGATTATTTTACTGGAATTTATTTACTTGGTTATAATTACAACTAAAACTACCACAAATACCTTTAGGTATAAAATACTTCACCGTAAACTAATATAAATAGGTTGTATAAAGTTTTCTAATTACTACAATTCTAAGTGTGCTTCAACAATTTATGTTTATTGTTTAACGAAGTCGTAATAGTACTTTTACGTAAACATTATTCCTGGGTATGGAAACAAAATGGATTGGTGAATGATATTTTATTAGTAATTGATTTTATTATTTTGTTAACGGTTGCCGTTTTTTGATGTAGCTTAGTAATAATAGCAAATATGTGTTAAGGTCCTGTTGTCCTCCAACACGGCCAATAAACAAATTCAACCTCGAGGGGACACTAAACTTTAGTTTAGTTGTTATAAAATCATCAGACATACGCAATAACTCTAGCTACACAATTAATTATAAATGTATATGGTAGTTCACTGTTGGAAGGTAACATAGTAAATATTCTGAGTAAATTACTGTAGCGTATTGCTACAGAATCCTAAGAAATTCCAGAAATTTCGTAGAAGTTATCAAAAACATCTCATAATATATTAAAGTCTAACGAAGGAAATTAATCTAATGTACTCTGTCATTCACAATTCACACATATTAGGAATATAGGGGACATGAGATATTTTAAAATGACAGTAAATTAACTGATTTGCTGTGAATTGATAAGTGAAATCTATTTCTATTAACCGTCGGGAAATATGAAAAGGAAAAATTTGTATTGCTTAAATATTCATGAAAAAATTTGTTTCTTACATACTACTAACTTTTGATACACCAGACTTCTTGATTACAGTAGAAATAATTGGCTGAAGTTTTGTTTTCGCTACAAAAATACAGAAAAACTCAACAGATAGACAGAGCTACTTTCACAATTTATAATGTTAGTCTGGGTTTCATGTCGCATACATGTCATGTCGTCTACACAATAGCAAAAAACAATATTTATATAATATTTTAGATTTTCAATTTTTTAAATGGTAGTGTCAATATTGATAAGTACGTAGACATTTTTAATAGAGCAGTTATGAGTTATAATAAATGTTTCGGTCGCTGCGAAATCGCATGTGTGCACCGACCGCTATGAATAAGATTGGTAAAATTATGGTGATCGTAAAAGTAATACGGTTATTATCTTTTATTACGCTGCGACGAAATGCAATTGTTATGTGAATTATTTTTCAAAAAGGTTTTATGGTTTTGCCGTGGATTCAAATTCGGTTTAAAACGTTTCGTGATTCATGTCACTACCGAATGCTCAGTTTAATATAATGATTTATATTACAAAAACGACTTAACCACGTCTAAAATAAGAATATTGTAATATTTATTTGATTTCGAAATCTTTTGCTCATTGAATTTTGTTTTATGTAAAAGAATTGTAACTTTATCAATTGATTTCAAAATCACAAATGTTATCTATTCAATTATTTTGTCGCAGTTACTGTTTGTGCCTTAAGGCTATGCAGTTAAGGTCAGTTATTATTCTCCTTAAAAAAGTCCAATTTTTAAACTATAATCTTATCCTATTTTACCATTATCTGGCAATTGTATAAAGATTATACATTGGTTTTTAAGTCCTAAAATTTTATAGTCTCTCAATAATACATCTTATGGTGACGTGTATGGACGTCACTATACGATAGAATAAACAGAATGTATATAGTATTCCATATTTTTGTATTCTAGTAAAAATATAATATCATAGTAATATTTTACAAGTATCTCTTAACTCAGTGAAACGGCCGGATGATTTACTTTGCAATTCACTTTTCAAGAGTCCTTTTCCTTGCAGTTGAAAATGAATTAAGTCTAATGTTTTACTTTTCAGTGACGTCTCGTTAAAGGATTTGTTTAGTCCTTTTATTGCAATAGACCTCGCAATAAAATTACATTAGAAATGACAGTCAAAGCAAATAAACATCTTTTTTTAAAAGACTTTCATAATATATCTCTGTGTTATCATCGTAGTTATGAAATTAATGCATGCTAGTGCTCGCTTTTATTTTTTGTTCACAATATTCTGTCGTTTCTATAAACGTATGATTATGCATGTATTCAGGGCATTGTAAATTGTCGTATTTTCAAAGCTTAAGTTACGATGTGACCTAAATTTTTGTAGATTTTATACGAAGTAAGATTTTTTTCTTGGTTTTTACGACATCTATATAGGCTAAGCCGAGTATTTGACTTAGATTTTATATGGTATAAACAAAGATAGATTATTAGTAATCATTATTCTTTAATTAGACTCAAAGATAAATTGAGATATATATTTCTATAAACATATTTAAATGATATCGTAAGCTTAGGTAGGTTCGTCCATATTAAAAAAATATATAAAGATCACGTAAAATTCATTATGAAAACTGAAAAACAAGCATACACATAAATATTTCCGACTATTGAATCGTGTCAACCCTGATCCTCTCATTAAAAATAGATAAAACAAAATATTATCAGGACGGTCTCCTGGGCCCAGCACGTGCCGACGCTAGCTGGCAATTCAATTACCAACCAACTACAACATAAAATAAATAAATAGCAAAGATAATCTAAGATGATAGTAGAGATTTTTATAAGAAAGCGTTATGTATTAAGTGCGTAATAAATAAATTGATCGTGATTTAGATTTACTTAACTACAATTTATCTTTGTAATGATGACCGTTGTTGTGCTGGTAGGGAGCATGGTTGCGGTCGGGTTCGATTACCGCTCGGAACAGATGTTTCTTATAAATATCTGGTTCTGTCTGGGCGTTTGTCCTATTGGGTCTCCCCACCGTGCTCCGTAGAGCACATTAAGCTGTCGGTCGGTAACATCGTTAGATCTTGTAATATCAACCGGGACTAATAACTCATGATAGATAATTTGCTCGTGTTCAATGAGTTACTGGTTTGTCCTTAGGATTGCGGAGGTCCAATGACAATGGCTCTGCGAAAAACTAGTAACCTGTCAAATGAGGATAAGAGTATAAGCAGATCCTGGGTAAATGCCAGGAAGAAGAAGAATAATATATCTCTGTAATATTTTCGCAACCATGATTACAATTATTTAGATATTTGTTATATATAAAAGCTAAAATCAAAATAAAATTAATATGTATTAAAAGTATGTATTTATATTTTCACAAACTACGTTATGGCGATTTTTGTTTCAAATACAAAACCCAATATCTATTCGAAAAAGAATTCCATTCATGTATAAATTTAAGTAATAATAAGATGAAAATTGAAAGTAATTACTAATAAAATTTAATTAATTTCGAATCTTAATTGCGTAAGTTGCGAAGTGCTACGAATAAAATCCAAACAACCGGCATTTAAAGCGAACATTTTCAATTGAAACTCAATGTCATTGCAAATTAAACTTTCCATTTAGTGTTTTTCAATTTCCAATAGCACTACAAAGGAATTTAATAACGGGGATAGATATTCGCTCATTACACGTAATTGTATGGACACATAGCAATGTATAAGCAACACTATGATTAATCTTGCATTGCAATCTGCGAATGCATCCGCGGCAGCTGGCCTGACAGACTGACCGATTTGATATGCACCCTTCCGCTGAGACTGATCTGACGGCAGCCATGATTGCTCCCTTCATATTATTCTGTATAGTAATGGAAATATCGGAACTGGAATTGATGTCATAATGTCAATATTACTGCTTTTAATAAGTCTTTGTTTGTTTTTTATATTAAACTACAAACACGTTTAACAGTAGTAATATAGTATGCTTCTCTCAGCAGAAATGGGCCGGCTCGACCGGGAAAGTACTACCCTCTCACAGAAAATCGGCGTAAAGTAGCAGTATCAGTAGGTACTGTTGTGCTTCGTGCGATGAGTGAGAGCGCCGGAGGCCTAATCTCCCACTCACTCTGTTTCCTTCCTGTCTTTCCTATCTCATCCCTTACCTCCTGTTCCTTGGGTTGGCATCGCGCTTGTGATACTTCAAGTATCGCAGGCGTTTATAGGTTGCGATGACTGCTTACCACCAGGCGGACCGTATGATCGAATGAATGAAAAAAAAATAAGGTCCGTGTACGGTACGCGTGATGCTCAGCGGTCACTATAGCTAAATAAAAATATGTTTGCAATAGAAAAAAGTGAAGATCGTTGTGGAGCAACGGTAGCGAACCTACCGTAACAACCAGAAATCGCGGGTTCGATTCCCTCTCAGAGGATATATTTGTATTGACTATAAAGGTATGTTTTCTAGTCTGGGTGTGTTTCTGCTTGTCTTTGTATGTGTTTCCGGACCCCCGACACAGGATATTATTGTCCTAATATTTCTTATAGTGAAAAATAATTCGTCGATAATGGTAATAAAATTCTCTCTTTATAGACTTTTTGTAATTAGATATTCTCCCAACTTTAATACTACCAACTAGATTTAATAAAACGACTTTCATTTTAAAATAGAATTGAAATTTAATTTTAATTTAAATCGTGCAACATTAGCATAAGTTGTGCATAGATAAGAGACAATTACCTACCTTACAAGAGACGAATGAATTTCTTAAAATAACTAAAATTAATTAAGAAACGTAAGTCAAATGTAAATCATTTTTTAGCGAGCTCGAAGAATTAATTTTCAAAACACTCACTGATAACTATCGTCAATTTTTTTCATTTTATTTATTCGTGTCGAATAACAATTAAATATTCATCGATACGGTCTTCGGTTCACGGCTCTTGTATTTGAATAATTGGCTGATTTTTATTCAGTTGAATTAATGCAATCGATACAACACTTTATTTAATTACTTCCATTCGTACTGAATATCTTTCTACGTACCCATGATACGGATTAACTTAAGTGTCATTGACTAGATTTATCGTAAGCAATTATTAGTAATAGAGACGATGAATGGGACGGTTTGATGTGAAGTACCGCATTCACAGTACTGCGATTCATTCGTTGAGTGGAACTTCCGAAGGTTCAAGATCCTCTCTACGCTACGTTCAATTTCTTTCTCCTCCTGCACCTGGTCCGGCTACTGGTCATGTCGGATAGCACTAGACCTTTATAGCCTCTGGTGAGACCAGAAAAAAAGGATATAGTCACCCCTTAGGAGCCGTTTTGACGAAACACATCCGCTACGTGCACGCCACGTGCGTCACAGTTGCTTAGATTTTTTGCATAAATAAATAATATAAATTGTATGTTACATCAATAATATATACATACAAAAGGAGCATCATACGCTAGTTTGCCACCTCTTCTTTTACTTAGTATGGTTCACATGTTACTAACAACTGGGGGCACGGCAGTGCCCCCTGCCAAATCGAGCAAAAAGCGGCATTTCAGGCCATTTTCGACGCCCTATAACTTCGTTGTGGATAAAACTAAAAGCCTGAATTTTCAGTAACCAAACAGCCATTATATAAACAGAGTATATCAAATTTCATGCAATTTGAAAGTGTAGTTTAAGAATTAAAACGAGTCAAAATTTCTTAATTTTGTTACTCGCTGGCTGACCGTCATCAAAACTCTAAGGCACTTCTAGCAGACATGGAAGCTTCAAATTTAAAATATAATTAGTGTTTAGTGTATAAATAAAGGAAAAATTAAAATGTTTTGTAATTTCGTTCCAGTTTTCTAGATACACCAACTGCATAAATTACTTTGTAATCTTATATAAATGTATAGGATTACAAAGTTACATTTGTACACATTTGTCACATACGTACTTACATAATTTTCAACCTCAAATAACTTCGCTGTGGATAACACTTCCTGAATACCCTCGTGAATACCCTCTTCTTGAGTTTCAGGCGTAGTTATACATGAGATCTCACCACTTTTTGTAGTAGAAGAAGTGCTTCATGAGACTTGGGAATTTTTTACATTTTATGGTTTTAATGAGATTAAAAATATTATAAAAGCACATTTTCACTTTAAATTGCAAACTTTACATAAACAAACCATCAAATTCCGGTATTTTCGTATGCGGTACACGGCAATCATCCCATACTCTCATATAATTAAAGCAATCGCCTTCTAATTACCGTTACATTAGTTTTAGGTAAATCCAATTAGAAACGTACGTGACTCCGTCCGATATTAATGCGTGAAATCCATTAAAACGAATATGCGTGTACACGTGGCACAATATAATTATTCTAACTTGCAATTAGCAAAACCGACACCATTAGGTTAAAGTACAAGTTGAATTAATGTTGGGTTACAGTCACTCGAAAGTTCCATTATCATTAGAAACACGGTTCGTAGGTGATATGTCGTTGTAGATACGCTGTTCCTATAATAAGTATTAGTATATTAAACGTCTTAAAATTTTACTATTTTATTTAATTTTTGATTTTTTTATGTTACTGAGTTGGCAAGCAAGCCTACGGCCCACCTGGTGGTAAGTGGTTGCCGCAGCCTACGAGCGCTTGCAACACCGTTTGTAGGTGTCACTCACGCGTTGCCAACCTCGAGACATTGGTTCTTAAATCTCCCTTGCCCAGTAATTTCACTAGCGTACATCGAAACCCAGCCTAATGCCTAAGACACTACTGCTTGGCGGTAGAATATTTGACATTGCGGTGGTACCTACTTATCTGGCCTTTTGCAACAAAAGACCTACCACCAGTATAATCATTATAATAATAGTCGTTTTCAAAACTTTATTGTCATTACCAACTGTCCCTGAATTATATTAACTTTAAAAGGAGGTTAACGATTCGTCTGATTTTTGAACTGAAACTTCTTAGACCGCCATTCAAAACTTTAAAGGAATTGGGACTGAAATTTAAAAATCGTCACGTTTAGGCACATTATATTACACATAAATAGAAATATAACAGTACTTGGTACATCGATTTAAGAAGTTTCACTTTATAACGTGTATAATGCTGCATTTTTTATATATATTGTTATGCGAAATCTTTAGTAGTTTTCAACTGTTTTTTGTGCTTTTGGGTAACCCTATATAAATTTTGTGATAATCTATTTAAGGGCACTGGATATATAGAATGGACCTCCACAAAGTGTTAGCAAATTACCTCCACAGATCAGCCTCCATATTATATTTTTAATAATTATTATCTATCCAATCACTTTTTCTTTTATTACTATTAAAAAATTATAGTATGGTCGCAAAACGAACTACGCCAAAGTATCGCAATAGCAATTTAAGAAGTGTTCTTTCTGTTTAAATTAAATTTGCATCAGTGGAGCGTAAATTGTTTGTGGTTGCATTGTTTTGACAGTCTCCCCGCAAATCACGTTGTACATACCTATTAACATGCTATCGTAAACAGTGATCACCAGGATACGAATACAAACTGAAATTAATTTTGGCCATGTTCTAGTTCAGTCCTAATGACAGAAGCACAAACTGTACCCTGGAATTTAGATTTTGCAAAGTACGATAGATTGCGTGGGGCATATGTTTGTGTAGTCAATTTATATTTTTGTTGGCAGTGAATATTTTAGTAATGTTGTGTATTTTATTTATTTATTGTATAAAATAGGAAACCAATATTGTATAGCACATAATTTTGTTAGCTATGTTTATACCGCATCATAGTTTTTATAGTAATAATTCAAATTATAGGCTATCTTAAAAAAGTGTTTTTCTTTGCTTCATGACAATGACTTCATGGCAAACAAACATACGGTCCACCTGATAGTAAGCAGTTACCGCAACCTATGAACGCTTGCGATACTCGAAGTATCACATGCACATTGCTAACCCAAGGAATAGGAGGGAAGGTATAATAAGGGAAAAGAGGAAGGGAAGTGAGGGGATGAGAGATTGGGCCTCCGGCGCTCTCAGTCATCGCACGAAACGCAGCAGTACCTACTGATACTGTTACTTACGTCGATTTTCTGTGAGAGGGTAGTACTTCCCCTGTCGAGCCGGCCTATTTGTGCTGGGAGGAACATGGCTCCATTAGCCTTAATAATAATATCCTTTGTGAGGAACAATTCAAGATGTAGCTACGTAAGAAACTGTAAGTTAAATAAAATTAATTGTAGGTTGTTTCTGATGGTAATAATTTGTTAATATTAAAATTAGAAAATGGAAACAAGGTGGCGTTTTGGGTATCTCATTTGATTCAGTAACTTTTCAGCCACAGTTGTTTCGAAAACAAGTTTCAAATTTCGTAAAACCTTAAGCAGCTTTGTTTGTATTTACGGATATTTTTTTTTTGGTTTAATAATTTAATCCCTATTAGTTCTTTTTTTATATTTCAGTCTTTGTATTTTCACACTAAGTTAGCTTTCAGTTGCTATAGATACGGATAGCTTTTAGTTGCTATTGATACGGATACGTACAAATTAATAAAATTGAACTGTCTGTTTTTTCTGTCTTATCTCTGAAACAAGGGGACCGATTTTAACGGGACTTGGACTAGCAGATAGCTGACATCATAAGGAGTAAGTTGGGCTACTTTTATATAGAAAGAGAATTAGGGTTCCGTGCAATAAAGAAACATCTTAAACCGCGGCCACAGCTAGTTTAAATTAAAATTATAGTAAATGAAATTTAGAACATTGGCTTACTTATAAATAAAATGTATTTTATTTTCCTTTAATTGAGTAGGATGGGTGCGTTACAAAGTTTTGCACCATATTGTTCTATAACAATTAGTACTAGTTAACTCGAACAAAGGAACTAACTAATCTCATTATTGTGATTTAGCGAGGTTTTACTGGCTGTACAGCTTCCAGTAATTTATGAAAATAATTCAATAGGCACCCTATAAAATTGTATTTTGTCAGTATTCCTTTACATTTGTCGCTTTTTAGTTGTTTTAGTTAGCTTAAGTAATATGAATTCCGGAATATGTTTAAGTAATTCCAGTTTATGCTTTGTAGACTTCTAAAATGAAATAGTTCTAACTTGAAAACTTTTTCAAATTCCACTTTGTTTCTAACCTTTAATTAAGATGATGGGTTCGAATTTTGCTTACAACAATTATTTCTATCAATTATATAGAAATTTACAATGACGTGCGTGTTTTTATTATTTAAAATGCTGCATGTTGTCTATGAGTCGCAATAACCACTTACTACCAGGGCGATTACCTGCTCACTTGTCTAATTAAAAAGAAATGAAATGACCGTTATTAAGCATTTATCGTTGTTTTTTGTTTTTTTTTTCTATGTTTTATCTCGATATTAATTTTAGCATACAAGACATATAGATTTTATGATTATGGTGAAGCGATCTCCAATCCGACTTGGATTTACCTTGGACAATTAGCAAAATTAATATATACATGTACAAATAGCACCCAACAGTGTCTTCATCTGTAGAGATGAGGTTCCTTTTTTCACGTCATGACTTGCTCACAACATCCAACGTGACCATCCATAGAGTCCATTGGCTGGCATGGCCTTCAATTCTCGATGTCTTCGTATCATCCATGATTTAGGATTTATTGAGGTACTCTTTTAATGGAGTTAACTTTTTAATAATCAGGTCTTAGTACTGAATCGATAGGCAGATTAAAACCAGCTAAAACTATTCTATGTCTACAATAAGAATCGCAATATAGAAAACTGTAAATTCTTATAACGTAGAAGCATTAATCAATAGTATCTAATACCTATTTACAAGTATAACAACGAAGCATGGTACGGCGTCTTCAATGCCAATATATCGCTTTCTCGCGTGATGTCGTTAGGGCCAGCTGTTGCCTACTTGTTTTTGCCGCCAATGTTTTATCCAACAATATTAAATTTGTTTCTTTATGATTTCGAACAACGGTAACTTTTGTAATAATTTTCCTTGATTTCGGATTCAACTTCTAATAAAGAATATCAAATAAAGATTTAATATATTATGTACCTACTTTTAACAGAATTGGGTATTTTACAACTATCACGTTTGTTTAGTTTAACGTACAACGTTTTAGTACGAAAAGATATAATAAACTTCTAAGTACATACATTACAATTTTATGCAAACAGCGTTCGTAATTAAAATCTACAACGAATACTTAAAAATCCGTAGCTCGGACAAGGAATTATTTTTTGTTGTCAACCCGCAGTCATGCAGCATGGCGTGTACTCAATCGCCCTTGTTAGGAGAGGCGGCGTTTCCCTGCAGTGGGAAATTAATGGACTCACTTTGCTTCACTTTATCATTCTAGTTGGTTTATTACCAACTTTTTACCGCTTATTACCATATCGTGCTTCTGCAACTTACTATTTTGCCTGTTATTACGCCTCGCTGCGAAATATTGCAATGCTGCATGGAGATGTGTCAAAATTAATGATTATTTATTTGTGTGCTAAAATATTATGCTGTGTATGCATTTCGTGTTGCAATTTATATAAAATTAGATTTTAATTATTGTAATATTTCACATTTTCAGCGTACATGTTGATTAAGGTTTTGTTACAATTTTTACAAACCAGCCACAATTTAATATTTATACCTGTATACTTTCAAAAGTTTGAATACAATTTATCGTGTTTTTAGTTCTATTATTCCTACATTTTTATTATGAAACAAAACCATCTTTAATTAATTTAATTTTACCATATATTTTCCATATTGTATTTAAGAAAGATGTCAGGATTTTCCGAAGCAGCCTGAAGTCTTTACTTTGATTAGAATCTCTTTTAACGTAAACCTTAACTTAAATTCTGGGAAAACTTACAAATCATTATTACAATCGCCGTTTAAATGTCCAAAGCAAAGTAATTAGATAGTTACATAAAGTCTTGCTAGCTTAAATACTTGCATCATTTTTTCATGCAAAGAACTGAAATATTGTTTGGGTTTATTAAAATGTAGTTTATAATATAATAACAGCAGTTATTTGAAAAAAAAATATCATGTACATTTTATATTTTTAAAATTTTAAGGACTAGTAGACCGTTGCATTACTTCCAATTGAGGCATTATGCATTAGCTACGTTGACTATTAAGGCGGGCTGTACACTTAGTTGTCACAATAGCGGTGTAAAAAACCTAAAGTTTTTCGGGCTTAGATTGAAAAAGATTTATGTCAGCGATAACATCCGATATCCAAAAAGAAAACAGGATGATTTTTATGGGCAATAACTTGAAAGAATCACTCAACATTAGAACAATTTAATCATAATAAATTGAGTGGAGGTTAGGGGATAAAGATAGATTGACAGGGGTCTTTGGTTGCTTTCAGCCACAAACAGCTTGTTCTAAGCTTTACTCATGACATTTATTCGATTTTCATTTTATATGAAATATTTGCTGGAAATACTTTTTTCAAAGTTTAATATATACATAAACAATACACAGTCAACACATTAGGATAGTCATATCCTGTGACCACCCAGAGAACACGTGCCTTTATAGTACAGACAACATCTGTCCTGAGCGGGAATTGATCCCGAAGGACCGACGACCAAGGATGTATTGCTGTTGGCCCTAAAGGCCTTGACGGCGTCACCGAGCCGAAGGCGAGTGAGCGTTGCTTGTAGTTCTGATTTGTATTGATAGGCGCTCTTGTAAAATTTTGTCGCGCAACAATGAGCAGTCGTAGTAGCCCGAGCGGCAGCTCCTTAGCTACACACACGACTAAGACCAACCCGACTTGGTGAGCTGTATCAAATGTACCGCACCACAATAAAATGTGGAAGTCATTATACGGTTCATTATTAATACAGTATTAGAATAAACCATCTATTATATTTGCAGTAAACAATTACCACATTAATTAATCCACTGGCTCAACTGTAAAAGTACTTCGCGTTGAATAGCGATGTGAACCACTCTTCGTACTGTTGTGTTTAATTCGACAAGTAACATAAAGCTAAACTCCCGTTTCATCTATCCCTTACCTTTTCCTCTTCTTGCTCTATACATTGGACAGGCAATATACAAGAGACTATTGGCTTTGCGAATAAGCTACGGTATTCTTATCGAGTGGTTAGTGGCCAACCTAGCGTCAGAGTTGTTCAGGTCGCCCGTAGGCCTCTGACTTGACTTATCGACTGTTGTCAAATTGTCAACAGCCAGGACCGACTTTTTACGTGCCCTCCGAAGCACGGAGACGCTCGGTTGAAATATCACTATGCGATCACCCATCTAGTGACTGACCACGCCTAAAGTTGCTAAAACTACCGATCGTTTACCGATCAGTGTGTGCACTCGGCTATGAGCGTCTCTATAAGCTACGGTGACCGTATGCTATGTATTTATTAAGAATTGTACAATGTACAATATATATATATATATTTCTACTAGCTTCTACTGTGAATAATTGAAGTTTCTTCAAGTTTTTTTCTCAATAAAAGTAGCCTTTGTCCCTTCCAAGGTCAATAATATCTGAGTCTTAAATTTCCGCTTAGTGGTTTCCTGAAAGCGTGACACACAGAGTTACTTTCGCATTTATAATATTAGTTGTAAAGTAAGGATAACATAATATTCAAAGAAAATATTTTCTCCCAAGTTCATTATTTTTAAAACATCTTTAGGCAAGTCTCAAAGAGTGACATGTCATTTAAACTTGCCGCATAAAGCTGCTAAGATGTCAAACTTTGAAGGACGTGAACTTTTTGCGGTGTCCGGATGATTCCCCAAAAAATTGTAAGAGAGCTGAAGGTTACGTCTCAGTATGAATTGAAAGAGCTTATCACGAGATTATTCAAAGGGAGGTGTGAAAACGGGATACTTACTGGTTCTTTACCTGTGACGTGTGATGACGTTCCTATCTTGCCCTAGATCTCGACTGTTCTGAGACCTCCGACCTTAGTTCTTTAGTGTGATGCTAAGAAAGTTACAGAAAACTTATACTAGGATTATGAAAAGATTTATCTAGCTTCCCCACATATATTATAAATCCGACAGCATTCATACTGTAGATTCCTCATTAAGATTTACATTTTATATAAAAACGTTAAAGAAATACCTGTTAAGATATTTGTTATTTGCAAATTTATACCTAGAGGTATCATTTCATGTATTTTATTATTATTTTATCTTTTTTTTGTAAAGCCGAAAAGGTCTACTGGATAGGAAACGTAGAATTTAACGGAAGGACACGGATTCATGTCTAGACTAGGGCTTGATTTATTCCAAATACTTAGTCTTGTAGTAGTCTTAGTAGAAGTAAAAATTATGCAATACTTTAAAAGAAAATTGACATAAAATAGTATTGAGTAAAATATATCACGTTTTTATAATCAAACTATTGACGTAAATAATCTACAACTATATAAATAATCATTATTCTATGACACTTAAAGTTAGGGCGAACTGCATTTTAACTGAATGTTAACATGATGTCATTTGACTATAAGACAGCTGACTCGTAAGTCATAACACAAGTACAATTTTATGATTATGGTTTATAGTTTCGCGTAAAGTTGAAGCTTGTGTTTTATTACGTTTTAATAAGCTGAATTCGATATATGCGGGCAATTACAACCAGATGAGCCGTGAGTAAGTCGGGGAGTTAGTAGACGTACGTTCATTATAAAACTACATAACAATTTTGACGACGTTGTGGCGCAGCGTTAGCGAACCTGCCTTAAGCGCTACAGGTTGCGGGTTCGATTCCCGTTCAGAACAGATGTTTGTATTGACCATACAGGGATATTTTCCGATCTGGGTGTGTTTCTCCTTGTCATTGTGAATGTTTCCGGACCACCCACACAGGATATAGCTATCCTAATGGGGGTTGGTGAGTGTGTAGCATTGATGAATTATTTATTTTATTATTATTTTTAACCAAAATACGTTGACCGCTATCGGATACAGGTAAAGTACACACAACAGATATGGCGCGTCGACAATCTTCGTTTACCTAAATTAGCAAAATGCGACGAATCCTTTTCAAGGCGAGGGTCCGAAGCAAAATTTTATCACAGCAACCAACAAATACTATTTCATATATAAGCCACAGAGTAAAGGATATTAATCATAGCTCAGTATATCCAGCGGTACCGGCTGTACGATATATTACGATAGTAAGGCGTTCTGATGCGAACAGTTGGCGTTAATGGGACGTTACCCCAGGGAAATGCGCTCTTGATAATGTGAACAGTAATTTTATGTTGCAACAATAGCGACTCGACCGATTTGAATGAGATAACTCGGATTGTTATAGTTATTGCATAAATTAATGATAATAACACGGTATGTACTGGTAACTGGGTTTTCTATTATTATTTGAACAAGCTAGGTCCGTTGTAATAGAAGCTTGGTGATAGATAAAAAACCTAAAATGGTGAAAATAAGCGGTCCAAAAAGGATTCACGGCTGATGTTTTTTCTTATCTTTATCTTAATATTTTGATTTTGATGTTTATTATTAAACTTTAGGTAAAAATAAAAAAAAACACGTTTTAAGTATGGTACTATACGTTAGTAATAACATAATATAGCCTGTTAAATTCTCTTAGGTGCAATCGAATTTATATCATTTATGATTTTTTACATATAACTTCAGTCCACCTGATGGTAAGCAATCACCGCAAATTATGAACGCTTGCGATACTTGAAGTATCACATGCGTATGCGACGACAAGGGATAGCAGAACGATTGACGACCCAAGGGAAGGGATGAGAAAGAGAGGGAGATTGGGCCTCCGGCGCTCTTACTGATGGTACTTCAGGATATAATAATAAACTATTTTATTACTTTTGACAGCAGTTTGTTCTTCATCAACGAAATATTTCTGAACCAATTTGCTGTTTTGTTTTACTAAAATACAATCCATTCGAAGTTGGGGAAGAAAGTAGTAGACTATTTACTAACGAGATGTTTAAATTTAATTAATATTCATATAATAACATTTTGTTATGATATGAACGGTGTAAAACTATTACTGCTAAACCAAAATTCATTACTACTAAAAACAGTAACCGGCCTCGTGTTATTTTATGATTATTATAACAGGCGTCATCAGATAAGGGTTGCTGCACGTATCGGCCATTGTTGACCACACATGCGTTCAAAATGCCGCTAGACAAACAAGTTTATATTATGTAAGTTCTGTATGCAATTAAATACAAAAATAATTGCATACTTGCTTTTTATTCTGTTGAATTTTCATTTTATTTTATTGAAGCCTTAACAGCTCAACTGTTAAAAGGCTGAGTCCGCTCCGTTAATGCGAGAGGTGTGAGTTCGATCCTGATCCGTTTGGGCTATTGTCATACCCATTCCTAAGCCATGAGCTTATTTGGAGGTGCAATAGATATATTGGTAATGGCTTGGCAAAAGCATTGCAAGTATTTTTTTATTTAATATAAGTTTTTATAAAGATATGGTAGGTGCTAAAAATATCTGAGAAGTTTAAAATAAAGGTTATATTAATTTTTAACAGAAAGATTCTTCTTCATAGCATTATTTCTGATATTTACCCAGGGTTTGATTAAAGATTTTATCTGGAACTGAACGTTGCTAGTAGACAGAGTAATCGCAACCTGATCTCCGCAACCCATTTTTTTACTTGGAGAAATGCTGTTACGCAATCCCGCACCAGGAGTAGTGCGGGGAGTATGAGACTCAAAACCTGTGCAATGGTTTTTATATGATCTGGCCCCCATACCCACTAAAACCGCAAGGTCCCACCTTGCGACATTTTGGGACGCCACGGCTTCGCTTTCGCAATCATCCGTGAACCTCCGGCGCGAACCATCAGTAAGGTAGCCCTAGAGCTCCCTCCACCGAGACTAACTTTTTAATATGGTTGTTTCCCTCTGCGACCGATCGCCTTCCTCGCCACCAACTAGGAACAGAAGGCACTGCCAAAACGAGAGCCCCCACCGTCGAGACTAAATTGACCTCCAAAACCCAAAGTCTGCTATTAACATTAAAAACAAAGCTAAATCGGAGATATAATAATAAAGTAATACATTCTCATAATAAATACTGCATAAAACTGTACGCGACAACTGGTATATTTACAATTATAGATATTGTGAAGGGTACACATGCCTACGTTAGTTGATTGTTACCTCTACCTCTAGATATTGGTTAGAGATATTCGTCAAGGTAATATTGCTTATTCATTTCCAACCTGGAGATCTTAGATTTTATATCTATTGTACCATTGTACTAAGTTTCTTTCATCCTTCATATTTGAACACAATACAATAAAATATTATTATTTAGTGATAAAATATCCAGTGAGTGGGTGGTGCTTATGTTCTTAGACACTCATAGGACTATTGCAACGTACGTATTTTAAGCGTTCAGAAATAAAATGTATTTTACCTACCTTGATGAAAAATTCGCTTTTAGTCCCTCGTAAGAGAAAAGTACCCAACTGTCTCCCGGTAAGATGATACTAATTAGCTCACTTCACCTCCCTTTAGCTTAGCAACCTTACGCTTATCTCTCGTTCCAGGGACAAAATTTTCACCATAGAAGAAAAATCGTATACACACCACGGTAGAAAAGTAGGACATTGCCACCCGCAACTGGCGCAATTGTAAAAATAATCCGCGGGTGAGAATGTCCTACTTTTATCCCAATGTGCGTAATTTCCTATTTATTATGTGCATAGTAGATCCGTGTAGATTACGGTTTATGGTGATACAAAGTAAGCACATCTATTAAGCCGAAGTCCCAATCTCCCACCCCCTATGTTCATTCCATTTCCCCTTCTCATTCTCCTTCTTCCTTCCTTCTGCCCCTTGGGTTGGCGACGTGCATGTATCAAAAATTATGTAATGTAAGTACCGCAAACGTTGATAGGTATTTGCCAATTTCATAAAATATAAAAAAATATATATATATTATAAACTCGTTCTTCCGCAATACGTTTCAAATATTTAATAAACCCGCATAATGAGAGGGTGTCTATTAAAAAACACTAATCTCTATGTCTACAGTACAGTTGAAATAAAAATAAAATTCTTTAGATAAAGAAAACTAGTAGAGAGCTACAGAAGGCGCGTGTTCGTTTGCGTTATCTACCCTAACATGGAGTCCCTTTAAATGTAAATAATACATACTCAAATAATAAATCACTGAGCATTACACCTCGCAATGGGGGTTAAAGAAACCATAAACGGCCGTGAGTCTAATGTAACAGAAAACATTTAGACCCTAGCGTTTTTTCCACATAACTATTTATTGAACACACATTTCTACTGTATTATATAAAGTTTTGAACACAGAAAATAAATTTAAGAATTTTTAAGTTTATTTATTTATTTAGATTTGCTACCGGGTTTTACATAAACTCATCTTAATGAGTGTACCCACTGATCGGTAAACGATCGGTGTGTTAAGCAACTTTAGGTGCGGTCATTCACTAGACGGGTGATCGCATAGTGGTATTTCAATTGAGAGTCTCCGTGCTTCAGAGGGCACGTAAAAAGTCGGTCCCGGCTGTTGGTTATTTAACAACAGTCGAAAAGTCAAGTTAGAGGCCTACAGGCGACCTGAACAACTCAGACACTAGGTAATACTAACCACTAACCACTCGATAAAAAAAAGATCTTAATAAGTCATGTACTAATATTATAAACATATATTATATCTACGTCCATTTTGAAGCAACCACTGCATGCAAGTTTGCGTGATAAATTAATGGTTCTACTTCATAATAAGGTAGATTTTTCTGTGGCTCCGCGCTTTAAAATTAAATTGTACAAATAGTTCCTTCCTCTTTAAGATACAATATTTGTTATTTACCACTTATACTGCATCAGAATTGGATAAAGCTACTTAAACATAATTGTATTATTTGCGGAAGGTAGAATTTAAACGCAAAATAAAATTGACACATATATAAAATGAATTGAGTGACGTCGGTTTATTTCATTCCACCATTATCAATTTTGTGTCTATCAAAATGTAATTTGTTAGACAGTTTGAAAATTTGTGAAAAAATAAAATTAATTTCAAGCACATTTTGTCATTAACAGGTCGGCTCGAACATGGACTACTATCCTCACAAAATAGCGACATATTTTTGATAAATAAAATCACCGAAAGACTAATTTCTTACTTTCTCCTCTATTGCTACACCTGTCAATGAATAAAGGCTACGGTATTTTCTCACAAATGAGCAGGACTTATCTTTTTGCCACCTTAGGTGATATAAAAAATGGTTAAAAATCGTGTATAAGAAAAGCCTTTTACATTGAAGTGTTGGATAAACATAAAGAAAATCTTCCCGAACAAAGAGAAACGATCCTTTCTTATCCATTAAAGGGCAAAGTAAAGGGACAAGACTGACCGATACATAATTCGTAATAGAATCAACTAGAGCTTTAATATTTTTCGCACTCAGCAGATGAAAATATTTTCACGTTTTCTTTGTGTCACTCACATTACTAACACAATACGTCACTTTCATAGATTTTTCTCAGTTCACCACAGAAATAAGGCATAGTAAATTTATGTGTGCGTATCGAAATGAAAATCAGTTGACAGTCTTATTATACACTAGCTATGCCTGCGGCTCCGCTTTCGTGGTTTATCATTTTTTCTTTATTTACACGGAACCCTATTTCATTGAAAATCTCTTCAAAACTGTTCCAGTCGTTTCGGAACAAACAGACAGACTGATAAAAATTTTAAAAAAGCATTTTTTAAGCAAGTACCGTATATACTTTCCTATGCATTTAGTGAAAAGCTGTTAATTTGATATACATATATAATAATGTTAATTCAATGTTATTTACTTGTATAGATTACTGAGGCCCGTTATAGCATCGTGGTAGCCATAAATTTTCATAATTTGAGGTTTGTTTTTCATTCGAGGTAAGTTTTTATATTGAGTAGGTATAACGATATTTGCTTCTGTCTGGTAAATCACCTCACCAGGGCTCCGAAAGTCAATAAAAATGTCGATCCCGGCTGCTATCAAACAACTTTAGATAGTATAGTTTAGTCAACAGACTCTTGGTAGACTATTCACAAAAATCCATTGAGTCAATCGCTCTGAACAGATCAAATGACAATCGCTCTCATAAAAAAATAGCAACCTATCTTGACTGGAGTGCTATTAAAGATGCCTTGCCTGATGGTAAATGATCTCCGCAGCCTATGACCTCTTGGAGCAGAATCACAAGCGTGTTGCCGTTACTGAAGGGAAATATATGACAAGTGAAAATAATGGGAACAGAAGGGAATGGGAGTTTGGGCCAGTACTCAAACTCAACGAACAATACGGATCAATAAAGATACTTGTATTCTAGATACGTTGGTATTAGAATCTTAACGTGAGTCGTCAATTATCATTTGAGTCGACCTGTACATACTAAAAGCAGAAAAGCTTTGATAAGTAAGAATTTTACTTTCTAGAAACTAATATTACTATTTCAATACCTGTAATAAAATAAAATGAATATTGTTTCTTATTTTATTACCCCTTCCATACAAGATTAACAACAAACTCTGTAGTCATAAAGCTCGTATAATTTTAAAGATAGTCACGATTTCATATTATATATTGACAATAATCCTTTTTAAACATATTACATAGTAAAATAATAAATACCCAGTCTAAGAAACAATCAACTGAACATCGGGTCATGTCGATATAGTACATCAATTTATTACCCACGACCGCCATAAAGCATGCACATGTTTAATTGCGCGGCCGGCTGACCTATGGCTGATATTTGTCCATTTAAAGTTGGAAACCAAGGATCCTTGATTTCAACAGTCAAACAAAGGCGATGTTTGCGCAAACAAAATATGCAAAGTAGGTGCGGGCTCGCGCGATACGGCCGTAATTATGTGAGAGCACGCCGTACTATCCGTACACCCTCGTCCTACATTCAAAGCTAATAAAAATGCAGGAAAAAATGTGGCAAATTATCAATTATAATTAGCTCGCTTCGTCGGCGGAAGGAATGAAGTTACGGCTTATGGACAACGCGACTGAATTCAAACCATGCGATTTTAATCGTTGCTACATTTTAAACAGCCTAGTATTTTCCACGAGAGCGATTTAAGGCTTCATTATTCATATTTAAATCTTATAACTATAGCTATTATCCTTAAAAACCAAAGAGCTTAAACACTGGCGGGTAATTAAAAAGACTTTCGAAGTGGAGCGGAAAAAAGGATTTTTAAGTTGGGAACGTTTTAAAAAAATCTTTTACGATTTTCCGCGAGATATGCTTGCACGCTTGATGAACTTAATACTTTTATACCTATTTAATACAGAACCATTTCTTTCCAGTTACGTGTGTTTTGTAAGAAAAATTTGGTGGTTGTATGGACTCAAGCTTCAAATTTACTAAAATTTAATAAATATAAAGTAATAGTAGCATTTCCTACGACTTCGTGACAAAATTTATAAATACCAGTATCCATGAGTGTTCTGTCCAAGGAGGAGAAAAAGCTAAAATAATACTGAGGAACAGATTTATGTTTGCGATCACTAAGCTTAAAGGAAAAGTTGCCATAACTCAAAAAATAGCGTATTTTTAATTATTTTTTTTAATAACTATCTTGCACTAAAAATAAACACAATTATTATGACGAGAAGCACATAATTATCTTATCAACTGCTTACTCAAATGCATTCCCAATGACGCCCCTAGCCGTGGTTCAACCTAGCAGGAGGTAACCTATGGACGAAATAAAGTTTGAGTCTCCGCAAAGGCTGTCCGTTTTTCTCGCAAAGGTCATTATACTCAGCCACTCTAGTAAAGCTAACAGCAATACACAATCAGAAAAAAGAAACTCAAATAAAAACAAACAAACAAACAACGCTACACACTCAACGACCTGAACAAATGCCTGAATGGTTAATACAAACATCTGCTCCCAGCGGGAATCGAACTCGCTACCTGTGACGTTTGAGGCAGGTTTGCTACTACTAAGCAAGTTGGTAATTTTATAGAAATTATTAAAATTAATATGAAAAACAAAGATAGTGGAACAGCTTATATACCTCTATAATTTGTAGACCTATCTTCTCCAAACTAAATGTGGTTTAAATTTTATTGAAAGTCCTGCAAGCTCAAATATTTCCAGAATTTTAAATCCCATATTTAAAAAGCTAGAGGGGGAACACAATTTTTATGACTTTAGAAGATAATATCTCAACAACTACTGACTTAATGTCTTAAAATCTTTATATCATTTTGAAAGTTTTATCCAAAGATATCTCACAGGTTGACATACGTTGACTTTTTTTTTCACAGTTACATGTATGGACTGCTACCCTTAATTCTTATATATTTTAAGATTGCATTACAAAACCGTTGTGCGGTTCATAGATTACACCTATTTAGTAAATTTCGTAGATATGAATAGAGGCAATAGTCTCCGAGTAAAATTACTGTGACACACGGACGGACAGACGGACAGACGGACGGACGGACAGACGGACAGACGGACATGACGAAACTATAAGGGTTCCGTTTTTGCCATTTAGCTACGGAACCCTAAAAAGACACACGCTGATGTTCAGTGGATTTTCTTTCGACCCTCCGTTTCGTTTTCTACCCTTAAATTTAAAGTTCTTTGTGTATTAAACGAATGGACCAATAAATGGATGGAACAAACACACACAGAGGATGAAATATGAAGGTTCTGTTTCTACTATACTTCTACTGTATCATAACACTACAAATGAGTCGATCTTACGAAACAAAACTAAATAAAAATTTGTCGTGATTTAATACGTTTACAAAATGCACCAAAACAAACAAGCCTGGCAAAGGCGCTAAATGGTAGTTATAAGAAGCGAGTAATTATTAACATTCACAACTTAACACTCTAGCAAATAAATTTTATCAAAACGCTAACAAAACTTAACACCTAAATATCGTTTTTCTACCGGATGACGATGATTTATTGTTCGTAAGACGAGCTCAGCTAGCTCCTAGCTAGGTTTATCTCCCCTAAGTGCGATTTATAACACTAAGATGTTTAAGATATTTTAATAAATCACAAATGCGTATCGAATTTCTGAAGTATATCCCCTTGTATTTCTTTATGGGGACCGAATCATCGAACTAAGGGTTGTGAGGAATGTTAATCTCGCGAGCGCGTAGTGGAACACGTCTCATTTTTGATGCAAGCGGTAATGTAATCTGTTCCATACCTATTCATGGGTATTAAAATTAGAGGATTATTATTTGAATATTGAGTTTGGGATCTTGTGGACTACCGTCTATTTGGGTCAAGTGAAGGTTAAAGAAATCTTACGAATATACATATATTATACAGTTGCATTGTAAACACAGAGTAAAGGTCAGAGTATATAAGTGAACTTTGCCCTATGTTTTATAGCGTTATTAGAGAATAGAGAGTATAAAATTATAAGGTACCTTGTTCAACTATAAAAAGTTCCAGAGTTCAGATTGCGACCTCTGTGTGTATAAAGTTATAACTTGTTAGATTTTATTGCTAAGACTTTTAAGTAACTACAATATTTTACAGGGTTAGTAAAATAACAGTAGATAGAAGTAGAGCTTATATATTTTTTTTTAATTTATAAATTATTAATTTTTGCTAGAGCACCGTTAAATAAATTAAATCGCTGTCCTTAATCTGTTGTGACTTATTGAATAAATTATTGACTTATGATTTTAATTCTAAATGAATGAATATACATAGTGATGAGTAATAAGCACGTGGGTGGATTGATAAATGATAGCAAAGTGTGGGCGATGGAAGCGACAAAGCTGACTTTAAGCATTTGTCTTGCACTCATAGTTATCTGCTCTTACCTCAACAAAGCAATATCGGGGACAATCTACACGTGTTCATCTGTTGCAAATCTATATATATAATAATATTCAGTGTCCGACTAATCATTTAATAGCAGAATTGACTTATTAATTATTAATCAATCTTTAAGTCCTTTTTTGTTATTTGTATAATAAGTAGATTTTCGTTAGTATGTTAATGTAGTTATCGTGGGTAATTAGCTATTACATTTAAAACTCTGACTAAAAAAGAGACATCTAAATCGGTTCGGGAATAGTGGCGGCGAACAGTGGCGGATTCAATAACCTGAATTGGTGGCCTCCTTTTTAGAATGTCGGTTAAAAGTAAAAGAGATTCTTGACATATCCAAAAGTTTGAATACATACGTTTATTTGTGAACACTCTCTTTAATTGTGTACGAATTTGCATTAACCAAGCTTACACATTTTGAGTACTTTGTGATGTAATAATTCGTTTTGTCACTTAAATTTCCCTGTAAATAGCTTGTAAATAAAACATCTATGTACTCTTAAGTGAAATTACCTTGACGTAAATTGCGAATAAGTACAAAGCAAACGTCGTTGTTGTTCTACTTCGTTAAAGAGAATTTACGCAAGAACTTTATGTATATTTTAGAAAAGTATAATTATGTAAAATATATAACAAAATTACTGGAACAAAAGACAAAAACAGAGAGCAAGTTTTGAGAGTATTTTTAACAAAGTTCATACATTACATAACTGCATGTTTAATTACTGCATCTACATTAAATATTTATTTAAAAAAGAAATAACCACTTATTCATCGTAAGAGACATCATAATTGTACCCACATGGACTTGCAAAATAGAGCAAAAAAGTACAATTGCTTTGCAAACGAATGCACTGAGAATCACTTATGAGTCGTGAACGAAATTCAAAAATTAAAAATCCTCCATTCCACGCTGCGTCGTGTGCATCGTGAATGTAATGAATACCTGTCAGGCGCGCGTGTGGGCGAATCACCGGCCTTAAGATGACCGTCCATTGGACGTGGCGCCATTTAGCGCACTAGCACGCTCTTGTTTTGCTGCATAGTGTTTTATGAGAAGTAATAAATTATTTATTATGGTTTCTATGGTTAAGTAAATTTAAAAGCTCTGACGCTCATAAAATGATCCTTACACAATTTACATAGAAAGTAAGGAAACAAGATTACAAGAAAAACATATATATTGTTTTACTTGTAATGAATATCAAAAACCATAAAGTTTCACTACATGAAATAATATTATATTACGTCATATTAAATGTATATTCTTATTAGTCACGAAGTACTGGATGAGAAGCCTCATGCAAGACAATAAAGACCTATTAGATAAAGACATAGACGATGCTGGCGCGGCTACGGTAGTCATTTTTATTCGTATCGACAATCTGTATAATATGTACAATGTACACAGCTCTTGATATCTTCCACGTCGAAAGGCTATATTGTATACCAGATCAGAACTTATACTTTATAAATCGAATAATAAATAAATAAATAAACGCTACACACTCAACGGCCCCCATTAGGATACTAATATCCTGTGTCGGGGGTCCGGAAACATTCACAATGACAAGGACAAATACACCCAGACCGGAAAATATGCTTGCATGGTCAATACAAACATATTATGCTCCGAGCGGGAATCGAACCCGCGACCTGTTTAAGGCAGGTTCGCTACCGTTGCGCCACAACGTCGTCAATAAATAATTGAAAAGAAAATGGTTTTTATGTTAAAGCTTTAGGTGATACCATATTTTTGGTGGATGTTCAGCTTAAATCGAATAAACATTTACCCTTCGTTCAACAGTAATTGTTTAAAATTGAGCCTAACTGTGTGGGCCTCGCCTGTTGGCCGTCCTGTTAAATGTCTTGCTAGCTCGCTTTGTTTAATATCTGCGATAACCCACTAAACACTAGTAATGTTTGTGAATGATAGGCTTTCTCCGTGATATATTGTCGACATTCTACTGTTGCCATAATTTGAAGGTTAGACATGAATATTATGTTTACTCTTATAGCATATTTTAGCATGATAATATGTAACTTCCATGCAAATTGTGTTTTATAAAAGAAAAAGAGCAAATATTCTGCTTTCAAAATTTCATCCTTTTATTTGATGGTGTTAAATTGTTTTCATGTAATTTTGGCGGAGCTAAAATAATGTCAGTTATTTAGAGAGTAATTAAAATTTATTTTATTCTGGCAATTAGAATCAATTTGCTATAAGGATCATTCCAATTAATTTAACGATAAACAATAAGTAGATATATTGAAATTGTAATTGAGTAAATTTGATGCTGTAAATTAAAATGGTCTGTTCGTTAATTTTAGAATTTGAATTTAAATAACTGGTATTTGGTTTGAGAGTAAATTAGGGCATTTCCGAGGTCGGTTGGCGTGAATGGCATTTACCTGATAAGTACTGCTTTACTAGTATTTAGTGGCATTAGTTTTTTTTCGGAATTGTGTATTGCTGTTGGCCCTACTGGTCTTGATAGCGTCACAGGGCGGAGAGCCGAGTACAGAGACTCAGCCGTGATAAAGGGGCAGCCTTCACGGCGGCTCAAATTTGATTCCGTCCTTAGGGTGCCTCCTGCGAAGCCGAACCATAGCTAAGGACGTCATCGGAGATGTAGCATTACTGTAAAATTAAAATCTGTATGAGTACTTAAATTTTTGCACAATTTTTTCTCTATAAATATTTATTTTTCTATCTAAGATCAAATAAATACAGCTTCACAAAATTATACTGCTGTGTTGATACATTATACGGTAAAATTGACCTTTCTTTTAAATGGAATAGAACGAAATGATTGAGGGTTGAAAAAGATAGCAGCTAGTCGACCGCTACGTTGTACAATACAGTATTGTTCTCAATATGTCGAATGTATCGACTGGGAACAATATCACCCTGAACTTTATTAGCTATGAAAAGAAATTATATAACAAACTAACTGTTAGCTTTTACCGATACCAATACACGAGAATTTATAAATTGTTTAATGTATTTTGGTATAAAATAGTGTATTATGCGAACCAAAAATCGACATTTAGAGTTTAAAAGTTTCTGCTTTCTTTTCGTTGTATTTACTATGTTTAATTATATTGTATTAAAATAATATTGGCTTGCTCTTGGCTTGCTTTGCTTCATTGTAGACTTTAAGCACCAATAAATGTGGTTTTGATAATTGAATTTATATATTTTTAAACATACTTTAAAGTTTTCAGAATTCAGCATTGAGTCGGGGTAGTTAGCTTAATTCGAATTAGTGCTCACATTTGCCGCTGGACGACCGTCATGGCGTAATAGTAGTGAATTGGGTTGACAGATATTGATACTGACGTTATAAATATCTCATTCGCTCTGGGCGTTTGTCCTTATGGGTCTCGCCACCGTGCCTCGGCCGAACGAGGTCGGTCCCGGTTGTACTCATATGAGTATATTTATAATATTATAAAATCTGATAATTATGGTTAACTTTTTATAGGTAATTTGCTCTTATTCAATGAGTTACCGGTTTACCCTTAGGGTTGCAGAGGTCAGACGGCAATCGCTCTTTGTAAAAACCTGTCAATTGCGGATAAGAACCATAAGCAGACCCTGGGTAAATTCGTTGTAGAATTATTTACTCTTTGTATTTGTTACACAAATGTCGGTCAGTCTGTTATACAAAACGTTGAAAATGACTAATAATGCGATTCGATTCGATTCAACTGATTGATTATAAACAGTATTGCAGATGGTTACGCCCGACGATCATACATCACGCCATTCTAATTATTGTTGCGGCTAGTCTAAATCAATTTGGCTGCTCTCCCGTCTGAATTTACAACTCATTTCTATAATAAAACGGATTATTCTACTCTGCTATAACTTAGTCTGTTAATGGTGCATGCGCTTCTGTTATGACATCCATAATTCTGTCAAATGTTCTTTTGTTCGTGTTAAAGTCAAACAAGTAAATCGCTACGGCACGATTTCCCTCGTGTTATTAAATAACGTAGGTGGTATTTACCTTGGCCAAAGTAATTTGGTCGGGTAAATAGTCCAGTGTGACCCTACGGTCACAATTTGCCCCACCGATGGCCCTCGGCCTCGCTTGAACTTCAGTAACGATGTTATATCGTCCACTGTGTCCCTTGAGGCGCAGAATGACCCTACATCTGTTGAGTAAGTCCATCTACAAAGCTACAGAACGGACAATTCTATTTTATAGATATTGCACAATAAATCATGATAAGACTCTAATCTCGTTGCTTTGTTTTGCAGTGCTTGTTTCTACAATCAACCTGGCGATACAGGTGTCTCGAATGCAATTACAAGAATCTTGTTACCTAGGCATTGTATCAACATTTTACTTTAAATATTTCAATTGTTTTATTGTATTATTTTATTTTATATAAATAAATAAATAAACGCAACACAATTAACGGGCCTCATTAGGATAGCTGCAGCCTGTGTCGAGGGTCCGGAATCATACTCTAGGACAAACACATCCAAACTGGAAAACATGCCTGCATGGGCTACAAAAACATATGCTCCGAGCGGGAATCGAATGTGTGGCACGTAAGACAGATTCGGTACCGCTGCGATACAACGTTATATATCAATAATAAATCAAGACATACAAAAAATATATCTAATAAAGATGTTTCCCACGAATGCGTATGTTCTTCTCAATAGAAGGTATCAATTCAGGAGAGTAATATTGGCTAAGATTTCACAATTTATCCGCAGGTGGCTTTTCTCAGCAAAACTGTTTTTCTATCATCTTGCCCCCGAGCGTTGGCCCCTCGGGAATGCAGCGAGTCGTCTTAATAGACTTAGAGACGATCAGCAGACTACGTCCCCCGAGGCGAGCATGTCCCCCTTCACCCTACACTAAATCCACCCAAAAATTAGATTAGCTTCTTTTGTGGTACGTCCATTGTCTGCAAAAGACATCTTTAAAAACCCTGAAGGTACAATACTTTAAACGTAATTATTCACTATAAATAATATTTTATATTTAATAAATTTTAGATGTGATTAATTAATGCGATTATAATTAGCTCTTGGTATAATATTTTCATATTAAATTTAAGTTTCAATTCAAATATATGATGAACCCGTTTTAATTATATTCTGTGAGTTTAATAGTTTCATTTAAGTGAAGATTGGAATTTCAGGTTTCTAAGTTTAAGTCACGTTTAAGGTTGAAATTTACGTAAATATTAATACAAATATACTTCAAAGGGCTTATGAAACATGTAAATAAACATTAATAAGTTATACGTAGTCGTAATTACCAATATGCGAAATTCATGTAACCATTACGACAAATCAGCACGTGCCTACGACATAAATATTCACATTATTACTTAGGCAGCTCTGCCCTAAAGCTTCTGTGCAACGATTTTTTTGTCGGTCTCCCGTTGTGCATTTAGGTATAAAGAGGATTTAGGGCGTAACATATCGTCAGTGTAGGGTGACGGCAGTGTGCCTACTGTTTGCCATTATTTGCTATAATGTGGGTGAAATTTAGCTCGTTCCGACTTTAACATTCGGTAATCTTCAGTTGCTTTTATTACAAACGCTTTTATTTATAGCGACGTGGGGTCCGCATAGAAATCCCGGATTATTTGGCTAACAAATTATATCGAATCCGTTAAGAATAGGACGCGCCTGTCTATAAATCAAGCGTCGGATTTATTGATGAAATGTGACGAATTTATGAAAATTGATGATTATTACATCTAATTGTATCGGTAGTGCCGTGATATGCAATTATTACTATAACACAGCATTAATTTGAAACTTTTTATTTGACAAAATAGAATATTGGACATTTATTTTTATAACGATAGTAGAGGACAAGCATACTGTCTACCAAATGGTATGAGGTCATTGTGGCCTTGTAACACTAGTTTCATTTGTCCAATGTTAAAACAAGAAGTGGGAAAAGAGGAGAGAATAGGAGGAGGAGAGAAAAAAGATAGAGTAGGGTAGAAATTCCAACTTTCAAACTACCACTCACCGAATGTAACTGACCAATAAGAATAGTTCTTACTTCATTTCAATATTTTACAAGTAGTAACGATTTCCATCTGATCAAACCTAAAAGCAAAACAGTAACTCATTGGATAAGAATTATAATCGGGACCCACAAAAACGACGCCCAGACCTATACTAATATTTGTAAGATCAATAAAAACATATGCCCTGAGCGGTAACAGAACCCGCCACCGTCGAGGCTAAAGGCAAGCTTATGTCCAACATGTCAAAGCGATGGCCACAAGTGAAATAAATAAATGCGAAAAAAGCGCTGTCTGTCTGTCGCGATTTCACGCCAAAATTACAGAATTGATTTCAATGAAATTTTGTATACGGATAGTCTAGAGCCTGAAAAAGAAGCTACTTTTTAATGCAAAAAAGGTTGTTCGGGGTTGAAAGGTTATGAAAAGTTGTAAGGAAGTATCGTTATTTTCAGAGCTACATGCTTGAAACTTATTTTTTTAGGCTATTGATTTGATATTAATAAATATGTAACTCAAAGTTTATAAAAGTATTACCCTCAAAGACGTAAAATATCAATAGGGAATAAGGGATTAGAGCAAACCGTAATTCATGCGGACGAAACCGCGGTCGGGAGCTAGTTTCACTATAAAATGATTAGGTACATAATAATATATTCGAGAACATAACAATCTATCTTCGAGGCAAACTAATCGCAAAGTGTTTCTATTTTCAGCTCGGAAAGAATAATCAAGTGAAGGTTCTGGCGTATCGTAGGAAGCAGGTAGGACCGTACCGCAAGCAAGCAACAGTGATTAATGACCCTACACGATAACAAATG
The DNA here is from genome assembly GCA_023373885.1 of Hestina assimilis. Lineage (NCBI taxonomy): Eukaryota > Metazoa > Arthropoda > Insecta > Lepidoptera > Nymphalidae > Hestina > Hestina assimilis. Next base: position 5,941,025 of record CM041755.1, on the reverse strand, counting down.
TCCTACGAAAGGGACAGTTACTGCCTCTATTAAGACTAGGCCATATACTACTCAAGGCTACAATATTATCCCGATGATTTGTCAGTATTTTACTGATATTTATGAGTTTCTTTCATGTCTTTACATAGCTATGTTTACACAAATATACCATAATCATGTAGAAGTGTATGGTAATCTAGATGTTTTATTACATTTTGAAAGATATTTTCAAGTTGTCACGCCATGTTTGAATGAAACAAGTTGCACCTGTGACTCCGCTTGCGTGGTGCCGATTTTTCTGTACTGCACGGAAATCAAATTCTTTTTCTACAATAAAAGTTTGTTAAAAATATAAAAAAATAAAATAAAAAAATTTTTTTCTAACAGTGAGTGTCCGGTCCCGTAAAAATCGGTTTAGAAACAAATAGAGAGATGCGCAGACAGACACAAAAATTTAAAAAATTGTTTTTTTTTATGTAAGTACCGTAAGTAAGTTTAGTATATACACTTCTTTTTTTTCGGAATGTGTATTACTGTTGGCCCTACTGGCCTTAACAGCGTCACCGAGCGGGGGGGCCGAGTACAGAGACTCATCCGTGATAAAGGGGCAGCCCTCACTGGGGCTCAAATTGCCTTAGGGTGCCTCCTGCGAAGCGAAACCACGGCTAAGGACGACATCGGAGATGATATACACTTAAATTTTAGTTATTTGTATAGACCATTACAAGTAAATTCTTTTTTGCTATGATGAAGGCTTCCGTTTTAATGTTATAATAATTACTTTAAAATACAGATTATCAGAATATAAAATTAGTTTTATAAAAACTCTAGATACGCCCGAGGCCCCCTACCACCCTCTCCCGCCGCATCGTGCCCTCTCTACGACCGCGTACAATTAACCAGCTATGCTAAACTTTTTTCATAAAATTTATATTAAAATTATTCACTTTTAATAAGCATAAAGTTATTGTAATTGAAATTTAGGAAGGAAGGAAAGTATTTATGTTTACATTTTACATATTTAAAGAGGTGAAATTTGTTTAATGTTAATTAACAAGCGTGTACATAGATACTTACATACTCCAAAAATTTGAGTCGTTATTATTGAATCACATTTTTGAGGTTTCCACACGTATTTCCATGAATTAGGACGAATAAGTTTATAAACGAATGTTATGATTGGCAGGCTTAATTTTACTAATACACAAATCTTATTAAAGAGTTATAGTCTGTTTCTAATTAGAATAACATATTTTTTTACACGCTACTCACTCAACGCTACACAGTCAACAGTCCACATTAGGATAATTATATACTGTGTTGGGTCCGGAAACATACACAATGACAAGGACAAACACACCCAGACCGGAAAAAAAATCCTGTATGGTCAATACAAACATTTCCTTCGAACGGGAATCAAACCCGCGACCTGTGGCGTTTAGTCAGGTTTTTTTTTTTATGTAAGAGGGGGCAAACGGGCAGGAGGCTTACCTGATGTTAAGCAATCACCGCCGCCCATGAACATCTGCAACACCAGAAGGCATGCAGGCGCGTTGCCGACCTTTAAGGAAAGAATACGCTCTTCTCTTGAAGGTTCCCAAGTCGTATCGGTTCGGGAAGACCGCCGGCGGAAGTTGATTCCACAGAGTGGTTGTGCGAGGAAGAAAATGTCTTCTAAATCGCGCTGTTGTGGATTTCCAGACATCGAGGTGGTAGGGATGGAATTTAGAGTTTTGTCGCGATGTCCGATGGTGAAATTCAGCCGGCGGGATCAATCCAAACAATTCCTCAGAACATTCCCAGTGATATATGCGATAGAAGATGCAGAGTGATCCGACATCTCTACGCAATGCCAAAGGATCAAGCCGATCGGAAAGGGCTTGATCGTCGACAATTCGAGCCGCTCTACGTTGGATGCGGTCAATTGGAAGTAGCTGGTTCACTACCGCTGCGCCACAACATCGTCATAAATATAGCTGAAACAATTACTTATAATAATTTTTATAAAGGGGATATAAGTGAAAAAACCAAGACCCATGCGTGGAAGACCAGACAAATATATGACTGCATTAATATGTTAGGACAAAAAATTCTCTAAAACCTATTTTATAAACAATTTGTGTTGTTCGATATTTTCAAATTATCTTAATGTAAATTAACAATTATCATAACAATAGAAATACTGTTTGAATACCGAAAGAACTACACAAAGAATAAATAAAACAATTTGGCAGTAGTAATGCGACATACAATATCCTTTATTCTTTACATTTCGTTCTTAAAGGTCTTTGATCATCATATCACAAACATTTTAAGAACTACCTGGAAGCATACTCTATAATCTATTTAAAACTTTCTCCCTTTATAGGATTTAAAACTTCCTACTTTTTACAGTCGATTAAAAATAGGTATCATGTATTAAATTGAAGTTTGAGTTGACAAAAATTAAATTGCTTAAAAGTTCGCAAATAAGCAATACCAAGTCAACCCACACGAATGTCATTTCGAGAAAAACGCGTTTGAAAATTTTGAAGAACTTGCTTTATATGATTTTTTATGTATTGGTCAAGTTTTTGGCAATTTCAGATTTATGTAAGCTATTTTACTTATTTTCACAAAAATAAGCATACAAACTGCATATTTCGTATATAATATAACCCAAAACGTTTAACATAATACATAAATTGCATGATTAAAAAATAACTTTTTTAGAAGTTTTAAAGTTTAAAACCCTACAAATATTAAAGAAAAATGTTCTTCAGCCATTTACCAACACTTCTGCATATATACCTCAGTTTTTTAATTTTGTGGGTTGACATGGTATTGCTTATTTGCGTCCAATAATTAAAGCGAAAACCCACGTAGCCGGTAATAGAACACTCCTTAAGCCTTTATGATTTTCGTCTCATACCGTTTCAGAGATACGTCATAATACTCTGAACGCACCATTACACCTCAAAATTACTACACACTCTGACTGTATGTCAGTCTGCTTTATAATGCAAATACGTCGTAAAGTCAAATCGGTACAAGCGACATACAAATTTAGATTGTACAATAAAATTAAACATCGTAAAATATCTTTGAAATATGACTTGCTAGAATTAATTAATAATAATTGATATAAGCCCTTCGGCTAAAATTAACAAGCTTGTACGTATTCGTTAGATGCGAGTTGCTAATAATAACTGAAATAATACAGTCCATTTGTTAAATTTCTATACTTTGATACATCTGATGTAAAAGCGTGTCCTTGGTATTCAACAAACACTAGATACAGTGTTTCTATGACTGTACTGATCGAAAAAAGTTGAGGAACATAATTATTGTTAGTTTAGGGGATATACCAGGAAAAAAAATACGCTACGTTAGGTTACATGCTTGTAACATTGATTTAAAGTAAAAATTACCTGGTTCGACCTTGCTTGCCCGGATTTGAACCTGTGACCTTCAGTTGAAGTCTACGTTTTCTATCCGTTATGTGAAATAAAAGCAAAATTGATTATTAACATTTAGCAATTCAAGACTTTTTAACTTATATAAAATATCACAGTAGTTTTATTGACTACGTTGTGGCGCAGCGGCAGTGAATCTGCCTTAAGCGCCATAGGTCGCGGGTTCGATTCCCGCATGATTGTAATGACCATACATGTTTTCCGGTTTGGGTGTGTTTGTCCTTGACAATGTGTATGTTTCCGGACCCCGACACAGGATATAACTATCCTAATGGGAGCCGTTGAGTATGTAGCGTTTATTTATTTGAATGTTAGGTGAAGAATTATTTAAGTACGTTTTCTTGACATCGATTATGTTTTTTTTTTCCTCGCGGGCTCTCTTTCCCGCACTTAGTCCTGTTGGACCATTGTGCGTGAGATAGAGGTGCGGCATGGGAGCGCCCCTCGGCTCTCCCAGTGCTTCACGAAGCGTGTTCGGCTTCCCAAGGTGTGTAGCCGTGTGCTCAGTCACCGCAGGGCATTGTAGCATGACGTGAGTAGGATTCTCCTCCTCACTCAGGCAACCTCTGCAAAGAGGGCTGTCCGTTATCCCCAGGGTAGTGAGGTGCTTATTAAGTTGACAGTGACCCGTCAGGAGTCCTATCATACATCGGTCATTTTATGCTATGGTATTATTACAGTTATGGTATTCTTTCATATTCTTAGTTTTAGTAGTGGCTCTTATTTTAACATATTGCTGTTTTCTGATAATAAAACTTTCTTCCTTTATGCAAAAAATTAAGTGCTCATAAAATATTCTCAGTATTTCTAAAAAAATATCTGACTATACGTAAGTTCCATCTAACATAGTCATCATGGGTAATAGTTTTATTGGTAAATTATATTATAAAATAAATTGAGTGATGCTTTTTTTATGGTACAAGTTGGCAAACAAGCATACAACCCACGTGATGGTAAGTGGTTGCCGTAGCCTATGAGCGCTTGCAGCACCATTGCCAACCTCGAGATATTGGTTTTTAAATCTCCTCTGCCCAGTAATTTGACAAGCGTACAGTGCCCTTCAAACCGGAACACAGTAATGCCTAAGCACTACTATTTGGCGGCAGAATATTTGATACTGCGGTGGTATCTACCTAGCCGGCCTCAAGCAACAAAAGACCTACCACCAGTGTGACTGATTGCACTGGTGGAATAATCTCTGCTGTGACAGAGGTTATCCCAGCGGACGATGGGATCGTCTCATCCCGACGCCGGACAATGCTCTAATAATATCGTTTCTATTTTGATACAAGGGAGTGAGGATTTTATAACCCCTTTCGCAGTGCACCTTTAACTGGCTGTGAATGACTTGTAGCATCTGTGGTAGATTTATTTCAATTTCCTTCACACTTCGGACTTCCTTTACTTCACCCATAAATTTCGGTGATAAAAAATTAACTACCATTCTTTTTTGGGAACATTGTCTTGAAATACCACGCGGAAGCTTACTCGTTCCAAACTGTATGATCTTTTAACTTTTAGTTGGCAATACTGTTTTCTTATAACATGTATAAAAAGAGTGTATTCTATTCAAATTAATATTAATATAATTTTTACATGGTTTTTAACAGGTCTCCCATCCATAGAAAGACGACACTTAAGTCTGCTTATTGCTTAACTCACTCATCGCTTATCGACCGGTAATTGCACATCGCGCTGGTGACTCATACAAACTGATAAAATGTATTCGTAATATTTTTCTATTAAAGAAAACTATTCCACAGTATTTTAAAAACAATTTTATAAAACAATTAAATGTGGTTTTGATGTGACGTGTCTATAGTTACATATTATAAACTGTATTATTATATCTATGTATGTATACTTATGCGTTGACATTTCGGTCCCATGTGCGGTCGACTTGACGACAGAGCCGATACCACATTTTAAACATGTGGCATCAATTAAGTTCTTTTACAGAGAGCATAATAAAGATAACGTTTGAATAATAGCCCGTGGAGAATATTTTACGAATGACTGCCACTCGAACAAGTGACTTTGAAATTTTTAATAAAGAGTGATTTTTTGTTTTGTTTTGCATTTGGAATGTATTTGTCAATGACAATTAGTCAGTCACTTAAGTTATATACATACTTATTATTCGAACTAAACATAATTTTATGAACCACCACGTGTTACGCACGTGGTGTTGTTTGGATGGATGTACTCGTACAATTAATTCAGCAGGAAAATAGTGGAAGAGTGGAGTGAATGGGAGTTTAGGCTTCTGGTGGTCTCACTTATTGAACAAAACGCAACAGTGCAAATACTGCTGATTTAGGTCAATGTTCTGTAAGAGGTTTAATTCGATTTTTAACTTTTTACTGGTTGTAAACCTTTTATTGTTTGGCAATACTCTGTTTCGGTTTGAAGTACCAACAGTCAAACCAAAATTGAGATTGGCAATGTAATAGTGGCACCTAAAATGGTGTTGCAAGTGCTAATAGGTTATGGCAACAGCTTACTATCAAGTAGGCCATATGCTTTCTTGTCCATTAAGTAACATAAAAAACTATAATGTAAACAAAAGAAAGGTACGATCCATAATGTTTATATAAACTGTGATATGTAATATATTTGTGTGCAGTGTCAGTGTAGTTGCAGTAGTCACCCTGTTGAGTATAATTTCGTTCTTTAACGATTCGTGTCTGCTATCTCTATATAACCTATTCAATGTACAGATTAACATACACCGCACTTTTCACACATGCCGGTTGCCGGGTATCCGGCGCCGATTGTCCGGTAACTCATTTCGCTTTCACACGACCCAATTTTGAATATAGTAACTCGTACGCACACCGCACAGTGGTGAGTCCGGCGTGCACCCGGCGACTACTTGCCGAGCAAAATTACGCTGTTACGTGTGAAAGCTGCCATACATGCCCATACACTTCGCTACCGGATACTCGGCGCCGGCTACCCGGCAACCGGAACGTGTGAAAAGTGCACTGATAGTAAATCTACTATCATTCTTCATGTGTATGTAATCACATACACATCAATTTAAGAAACTCTGACAGACAGATTGATTGGTACTGGCACATTCTTAAATGTTTATGTATTTTATAGAAAGCTTAATCAATATCGGCTAGCTTGCATTAACATGATTTGCTTTGTGGAAGACGATTGAAAATAAAAACTATAACAGCATGGTAATTTGTTTTTGAGTCATACACTCGATAAGTAGGGATGTTTATTTCTTTGGCACGCTTTATAGTCTGAGCCACTTTATGAATTTAAACAAAGAATGTCTTTTGATTCATCTGAATCGTGGAATTTACATCTTTATATAATGTTTATTTTGATTATTGACGTAGCCATGATGATAAACATACATAGCTGATCTTAAATAATAGTTATATTATAATAAACAAACGGAAACGGAATAAAATGTCTAAATGACACGACACTTCATTATATAATAGTAGGGGAGCCCAAGCGGGGATTTCGGGATTTACTAAAGCGCGTCAGATTAATATACAGGGGATACCTTGTACCCGGTTAAGTACCTCCACAAAACATGAGGCCCTTATATAAGGCCGCCCGTAAAGGATACAGGATCAGATTAGTAAAAAAAATTGACCATCAGAAATTCTCGAGCGCGTCAGATTAAGGTAGGGTGAGTTAATTACATCCTAAAAGTGTATATTCCACTAATCTGACAATTTGAGAGTGACGTAAAAAAGGGGAGGGCAAAAAAGTTGTAAAAAAAACGTCATCTCGACATTCTCGAGCGTAGCTAAATTTTTTTTTATATTGAAGGAAATAATTCAAGAATAATGAAAAATATATAATCTGACGATTTCCGCAAGCCGAAATCACAAAAATTCTTCGATAAAGTTAAATGCGTGCAGTTGCGTGATGCCTACATTTCCTTCTCCGCGTTTCTATTCCTCTCTCACTCTTTCTCTATCTATTACTCTCTCACTCCGTCCCCACTCTGGTTTCTGCTGCCATGACGCCATCACAGCTGATCATAAAGACACGTGGTATAGTCTGTTAAATGTAACTTGAACCCTGCGCAGTAACACGTTTTTGGGTCTCAACCGTATGCGGTATGAAGGGGGCAGGGCTTAGTACACTCGCTCACGGTTGTTTTAGCTCTTTAATAATAAATTATTAAAATATAAATTAGTTTTGTCAAGTGTGTTAACATTTATTTCGAGATAATGCCTCGGATGAAGATGAGGATTAATTAATCAAATAAATATAAAATATTAAACTATTTTAAGCTTTTTTTAAGTAATTTTTTTATAAATACATTTATTCTACTAAAAAAGCATACACTTATTTAATTGCATGCTATTTCCTGATCTTTTCAAATAATTAAGTTTAATGATTTAAAAGAATAGAAAAAAAATTTTTGACTTCCCGCTAAGAAAAATTAAAAATTTTAATATTAGTTCTTTGAACTCAGGGAGCTCAAAATATCACATAAATTATATTTTGAGCTCAAAAATATCATAAGTACAATTTTAAGCGCCCAGGAATGGAATTAGCGGGAAGTTGCAGGGATGGCCTTTAAGGTGAACCGTTTTTCTAATTTTTTTGTCAGATCAGCCGAATCCCTCTAGATAATCGTCAGATTATGAGACAGTATGTTTAGAACATAAAAATGAACCACATATATCTTAATCTGACGCGCTTGAGTATTTCAAAATGGCGAATTTTTTTGCACATTATGAAAATGACCGCCAGTTTGCGTCCCATCGAAATCGTCAGATTAGTGAATGAGAGCTTTTTTGGTGCACTTAACACTCCCTTAGAAAATCTAACGCGCTCGATTAATTTTTTTTTTTTTCATTTTCAACCCTTAAATACAACCACCCGCATCATGCAAACGATCAGATTAATATACGTACATTATTAAAAATACGTAGGGCATTGATGCTATCAATATCTGACGCGCTCGAGGATGTCCATGCAACAGTTTTTTTACATATTTAAAATCTATAGCCGCTTCCCCACCGATGTAAAGGTATATATCATATAACATTTTTTCTTCTTATGATCTAAGCTTTGCATCCCAATAGGTCTCTACAACGCTCGAGTAAATCCCCATTTAGCATCGTGGGCTCCTCTACCATAAATTCTACGTGTCATTGGCGAAGTAATGTGTACAAAAATTGTCTAACCCATGAATTGAATTAAATCAACTTTATGACACTGAAAGACTGTAAAATTATTTGAATATTAGTTCATACAAAATTCTGAAATCGCGCATAATAATGGGATAAAAAGTTAATTTAAGATCTTAAGAAAATTTAAAAACGTTTCATAAATCACAGATGATTATAAATACAAATTTTATAAATCGTATATAAACAGTATCGTATCATATATATAGTCTTATAATATCATAATTTAAAGCCGCTTTGTATGTCACTTACATATAAGAAGCAAAACCCGTAACTAGGGTTTTAGTACTCACATAAGTTACTGAGATGCTCATTTTGTGAGCAAGTCGACGAGTTCAATTAAAATTGTAATTAATTGCTCCGCTCTGAGCACTGACAGCCTCAACGGGAACATCATTCACTTTTATATTTATGCGAATCCGCTAGACAGTTGAGGGACGATACTCATCATTTCTTATAAGTCGGTTACTTAATTTGCAGCTCAGCTTTTACACTAGTCACGAAATAGAGTTGGCTAATCTATACTGATTTTGTATTTCTGAAATAAAATGTATATAAAACTAGCTTGTGCTAGAGGCTTCGCCCGCATGAATAACGATTTTAAACTTTGTACCGCCATTTCACACCTTCAGGGGTGGAATTTTAGAAATTTTTCGCTGACAACAAAGTTTCATGGTTCTAGTTTAAAAAATGATGGACGACGGACATCCCATACAAACTTTCAACCCCCTTTTCATCCTCTTAAAGGTTTAATTTTTTTTTAAATTTTGAGTTTCAAAAACAACACCTGTGAAAAAATTCATTCATGGTCCAAGGGCTTAAGCTAAACGTTGATATGTCAGTCAGTCCTTCATATTATATATTATATAATACGAGTATTTCTTCACGTTACTATAATATATATTCAAAGAAGTGCTTTGAAGCAGAAAATATTGAAACTGACACCTATCAATGAGTATGATGTAACCGTGTTAAAGTAGGCGATTAATATTTTATAACAATATTTGATGTTGTAAAATATTCTTATCACTTATAACAAGTTTTAATTTACATTTTTTAATTAGCTTTAAAGTATGTTTGAAGCTGCTCGAAAATATTAATATTCTTTTTTCATATTTTAATGAAGTGGTTATTTAAATATATTTATAAGTTTAGATAATTATTAAAATGTCTATTAAAATTACGTAATATATTTGTGTTATAATAATAATAATTATGTTGATTCTTTGGCAGTTTCGACATCATTAAGCCGTGACCATAGAAGCAGGTACACCACGGACACAATATAATGTTAAGTTTCAAAATTCATACTTTTCAGTTTTGCTTTAAGTTTGTGAGTGTTGGCGCCCAAATCCTCTTGTATCACCTTCCTTTTCTTACTCTTTCCTTTAATCTCCTTTCTTCATTTCAAATGGCATTGGATGATGCCACTGGTGTTGCTAGTTACCGTATGCTACTGATTGTGCCATCCATCAAGCAGGTCGTAGCTTGTTTGCCATCAAAGGTAGTTTAAAAAGAATAGCATTCTTAAAACATAAAGTGTACTTAGCAATAATACAGATACAGAAAGTTGCAGATGATGATTGTTAAATCTACTTATGCAATGAAAAGTAATATTAAATTGTGAGACTAACATACGGTTCTTTACTGATATTTTTCATTGAGTACAAATAATGTCACGCTATGTCGCTTTTATTTTCTTGTCGTGATATAGATTCGAATATAATGTTGTAATTTCTCGGTATAGCAATAAACGTCTAATATTGTTGTAGTGGAAAAATGGTTGCTTATGGATTCCGGAGGTGGTTGGCTGGTCTAAATAGATAAACTATTGTTCCCTTTATTTCTGAGCAAAGGGGTTAAGACATTACAAAAAAGAACCAAGCCCATTTAAAAAAGTATATTTTATAACTGTAACATTTACTTAAATCCCAAGTAAAAAGCAGTAATAGAAAGGGCACAGGCAGTAACTCCAAAACTTGCAATTAAACATAAAATATTAAATAATAAAAAGAGTGGAGATTGGTGTGTTACATAAAGAATAGTAACTGAGATATTGTTTTAAGTAGCAAATGTACTTCGACTTAAAGAATTTTTTCCCGAAGCATTTGTTTCGCATTGTTCAATCAAATCCTGACATCATTCGATAGATGTTTCATCAATTTTACTCACTAAATCGTTCAATCTTGTATAAAATTCATGGGGTGTAGCTCTGAGTAGAATGATAAATAAGTCAGAGGCTCGACCGAATATTCTCATTTAATACGTGACTTGTGTTGTGAGAGTACCCCCTATGAGTATCGCGATAGATGAAAACGTTTAAGCCTGATCTGTCATTTTTATCCGTCTGAAGTTATGCGAAATATTCATAATTTGATGCTTTTATTATTCAAAACTATTGTAGGCCAACGCTTTCACCGAGTAACTGTATGTATCCTAGCATTATTCCCGGTATATACCCAGGGTCGGCTTATTGCTCTTATCCGGATTTGACAATATACGGGTTTTTACACAGAATAATTGCCATTTGACTTCCATAAGCGAACTAGTAACTCATTGAATAAGAGCAAAGTATTAATAAAGAGTTCAATAACGATTATTATTATCAAATGCTATGTGACCGGAACAGACACGCTTAACGTGCTTTCCGAGGTATGGTGGAGAGAAACGCTGACTCCAAAATAGATGTTTTGTAAGAATAACACAAACATCCAATGACATACAAATAACATACAAATGATAATAATGATAATACTAAAGTTATTGGGGTACTGATAGAAAAACATTTCCAAATACGTGATGGAGAACATTTCACATCTTTATTCATGCGCCGGTAATATAATTTATAAAATAAATTTATTACATCTATTAACTAAGAAGTACCAACATTTATCATCAAAAGTCATCAAATTGTTTAATTATGTTTTTTCGAATATTTTTGAGTTTTTCATCAATCGTCATACCTGACTATAACATCTTTGTCACATACTAAAATTGGTGAGGTAAGTACCTACTTTGGTATTAATGACTAATGATTCTGCCTTCAAAGTGACAAAGACTTAGAATTGTTACCATTGTAATAACCTTATGGAATTTCAGAAAACATTTCTTTTACAAACGTAATATAACACCTGTATTATAATAAAATTTTCAGCTTCTACTTTCAATACATTATCACACTATTATAGTTAGTGAACAAGAATCATAATTTATAAGCGCTACTTTATAAATGGTATTCTCTTGTACATTTTAGTACTGGTAACATACTAAGTAGTAAGTAAATGAACTAAATGTAGGTCATATGACGCCTCCTTTATGTTTAAGTATGTTTATGATATCGTTATTATTAATGTGACCGGGTCAAAAGTACTGCAGTGCAACAGACGAATAACATTACAATCTTAAGACAGAACTTTTAACAATCTCTCAATTCAAATTAAATTTTGTAAAAATCAATCCCAAAGAGTCAAACTGAGTCAGTTTATTTCAACCTCTTTACTCGTAATATCAAAAATGCCTTCGCTTTTAAACGTATAAAAAACTTAATTTTACGTCTGATTATAATTCTCTTTAAGGTAAGATTTCACTTAGCACCAATTGATACCATCATTTAGAATATTTAACACTTGGGGATGGACATTGCTCAGTGATCAATAAAAACCAGCCCTGTCGAAACTGATGCATCGGTGCAAGAAGATAATGAGATACAGTGTTTAAAACTTAATTATTTCAACAAAAACAATTCGTGGGAAGTTGAAGGGAGTTGTTATTTTTAATTCAAAGCCTCCCGCCGTGCTATTTAGAATTTCTTACCACTCTTATCGCTATCTATATGTCTACATCTGAGTAACGTTTTATATTACTTTGAATGTTTTACAAAACGACCGACGGTTCATGGTATGCATACGTATAGTGCGAATTTAAACACAATGAAATTAAACCATTTTGTTGTTTTTGGGCTTAGAATCTGCGTCAAAAGTTAAGCCGTTTACGTAATATATTTACTGCACGTTTGAAACTTTTCTTATAATTTATGGTTTTAGCCATAAATAAGCCTGTTTTACCATCTACATATATATATTACTATCTGTGCCCGTGGCTACAGTCGTGTGGTCCAAATAGTTACTTAAATAAACAAACGAACAATTTTGTCGCTTTATTGTTGTGTTTCTGTTACACCAACTCACCATATCTCATCGCCCTTCCACGCTTTCTTTCTTATTGCCCGGCTTTTATCTAATGCATCGTGATGTTATATAGCCTAAAGCCTTCCTCAAGAAATGTGTTATCAAATGCAAAAAGATTTTTTGAAATCCGACCAGTAGTTCCAGGGATTACCGCCAAACAAACAAACTCTTTAGCTTTATAATATTGGTATAGATAAAAAGTACAACTTTAATAACTGCTATCATAATCTCTTTTATTTTGAGAAATCATACATGTTAATATACTGATATAATTACATATTATATGTAATGGACAAAAGAACAGTCGATATCTAAAATCATATATTAAAATTATATTACATTTTAGAACATATTTAATGTATACAACTTAAATGTATTCATTCATTCATATTGATTCACACACATTCGATAAAACAACTATTAATGTACTTACGAAACACAACAATGTAGGCGTTCAAGAGTGTAGCTATGGATGGTGCTTTGGATTTAGTCACATTAGATAAGTACGCATGTACACACTTGTATGTAGAAATGGTATTTACTTTTACTAAAATTATAAGTAAATTTGTACTTTAAAATCCGTAATTTAATACTGGTAGCGAGATAAACACAATAAAATAATCTATAAATTGTAAAACTTTACAGTAAAGCGCGTACTTTTACAACTACTTAAAGTTTTGTTTTTATTAAAAAGCTCGTTTATATGGACTAGCTTTAAATTTTCTTTTACAAGTGAGATTTTTAACAACATAATTTATACATTGTATGATTTTGATACACCATTTAACTTTACTTGGAAGAAATATTATAGAGAACGTAACCTAAAAAAATCGAGTTTTTATAAAGTATCAAAATCATGTTTATAAGATAATATTATTAACAATTAAATTAATAACGACTTAGTTTAAGTTTCTCGTAGAAGCACTTTGGCCATGGAGCGTTAGTGCTAAGCAATTTCTAAAAGATATCACAACATCACAAAGTTACGTTTTTCCCGGCGTCGGGATGTGACGACCTCATCGCCCGCTGTTAGGATAACCTCTGTCGCAGCAGATATTATTCCACCAGTGCAATCAGTCACACTGGTGGTAGGTCTTTTGTTGCAAGAGGCCGGCTAGGTAGGTACCACCACAGTGTCAAATATTATGCCACCAAATAGTAGTGCTTAGGCATTACTGTGTTCCGGTTTGAAGGGCACTGTAGGCTAGTGAAATTACTGGGCAGAAGAGATTTGAGAACTAATATCTCGAGGTTGGCAACGCGTGAGTTGCACCTACCAATGGTGATGCAAGCGCTCATAGTCTACGGCAACCACTTACCATCAGGTGGGCCGTATGCTTGTTTGCCATCTTGTAACATAAAAAGAAAAAACACCCTGATACAGCGATGCAGCGAGGAAATGCAGCTAGCATTTTTGCCATCATTCTCCATGGACATGATTTTTATAGTTGTAATTATTTGTAAATAGTTAGTATTGAATTGTAAATATTTTGTAATAATAATAACCATTAGGTTAATCCCAGAAATGATTTTAAAAGTTAGCATAACCAAAAAGTCTTAGCCCTACTTTTATACAGGTTATAAATTTTTCGAAGAATGTAATTAATTACAGTTATTATGAGAGTCGGTTTAGTCACGCAAATGTTGGCATAGTGCCTTGTTACACCGGATCTGCCAACTAACATCCGCTTCCGAGACGGGGACAGTGCAAACGTCTACGTTTTATTGCTTAAGGTTTACTGGTATATTCATGTGTGAATTGATAGTCTATCAATAAAAATAATTTAAAACTATTATTAATTATACTCATATCTTTCATTTATCAAAGAGAACAGTTATATTAATATTTTTAATTTAGGAGCTTAAATAAAAATAAATAACAAGTAAATATCGGTATATATTATGACTGTGACTGTGAGTGACTGTGAGTCCGTTTTAGAAAAAGTATTTTTTATTTTTATTTTTAAGGTGGGATTTTTTAATAATAAGTAGTATGTATAATATAATATGTTACGCTTACTTCACCCGTTGTGAACATATGTTTTTACAAAAACATCGCTTATAAAAACAAGAAAACGTAAAAATCGTTAAATAATTAAGAAAATGGACATTATCGTAAACATGTGTCGAATCGCGTATAAAGTAACACCGTCTTTGTCCCTCTTAAGGAGATGGGTGTGTATAAAAACAAAGAGGTAGTCACTTAAAACCGGTACGTAATTTAGAACGCTACCACATCACCCATCGTGTGTAGTCATCCATTCCACTCACCGATTCGTCGCAGTTTTTACGAATAGAAATTAAACCATAAACTGCGAGGGTTAAACATGGTATTTTTCTCTCAGCACTGATCATCATTCAACGTCAACCTGTAATGAGGACGACGGTTCCGTACAGACGAAATACATAAATCAGACGAAATTATTTACCCACGCCCAACCACTGCATATCGTCGGATGTCTTATGTTCTCGATAAAAACTGAGTCTTTAGTCATCTTTCAGAGGAACTCCAGAATGTCGACAAATGGCGTATTTCGTTGACGGAGTTAGATCGTTTATTTATATTATTTAATTTCGGTTTTCCTATTACGTAAACAAATAACGAGAAAGACATAATTTGATTATATTATATTTGAAAGGAATATAGAGTTGTGTAATGTCTTGCAAAGGACTGCTTATTTATCTAAATCAATTGTTGATTGTTTCGAAATGCCATTTCAGTTTTATTGTCTTAGTAAACAGATACATTAAAACACACATAAAAGAGAACTTTTTGCAAAACAAGTCCGGGGGGTATCATCAAAATAATAAAAATACATGATCGCATCAGTTTCGAGAAGAAACATAAAATTTAAGTAATTAGGTGTCAAGTAACAGTGGTCATAAAACTGGCTTCCCGAAATACATTTAATAAAAAGTCTCATAAAAACGATCGAGCGCAACAAAGTAGAGTTGACCTGTGATTTTATTATCCAATAGTCAAATAGTTAGTGTGTTTTAAAAACCAACCCTTTTATTTTACCTGTGTCTTAATTCTTCAATGATTGGGAAGGTCTAAAGAATGTTAATGTTATCTTATTTCGATAATCCTATTCTTTAACGTTTACGTAAGTTAAAAAAACATTGCATCGTTTTGAGATTATTCTTTTATTTGTTCATTTCCCCTATTACTACGAAATTTTACGCAAGCGAAAATGACGTTTTTTTTATATAAGAGGGCAAACGGCATGCACCAGAAGGCATGCAGGCGCGTTGCCGACCTTTAAGGAAAGAATACGCTCTTCTCTTGAAGGTTCCCAAGTCGTATCGGTTCGGAAAGACCGCCGGCGGAAGTTGATTCCACAGAGTGGTTGTGCGAGGAAGAAAATGTCTTCTAAATCGCGACTGACTAATTAATGACTGTTGTGTCAAAAAATTATCGTTTTTTCTTATTGGAATGTATAGGTGGTAGGTACTTTCTCACAAAAAACGATCGCAGCATATTATGTTGGAAGAGGCTAAATTGAGGCAAATAATTTATTTTTAGGAAACCAAACACTTGTAGAGAAAGGCGTATAATAAGTAATTACGATAAAAACAAATAATTGAGCTATGTAGATAATTGAACCTTTAACTACACATATTTTTGAATAAGTCCGCTAAGGTCAGAGAATGAGAATGCCCGAAGGCGTCTTGATAACTGTTATTACTGAGCTTCTGAGATGAGCCACATCTGCAATTGATTTTATCGTGACGACATTATTACTAAACGCGATAAAAAACTTAAGTTGGTTTACTGACTCCACTATATAATTATTAATCTTATATCTACGCTATAAAAATCTATTATGGAAAGCGAAATTCCGATCACAACAGCTATTATTAGAAAATATAAATTGAATTAAATTATATCGAGATTTTTATATTGTAAAACATAAAATTCGTCCAATAAATTCAGACGAACTGTCGAAAGAATAATCAGATTGTTCCGATCGGTTGAAACGAAGCAGACGTTTCACACGAAATTTATGACCTAACTTTGGCGCATTATTCTTCTTATCATTCACTGGGTAATACTGAATAATCTGACTTTACAAAACCGATGACTTTGGAGAGTTGACATGACTGAGAAACGTATTTAATGCAACGACAATAAACAACTTACCAGCAGGTAGTTGTTTTAGATGCCACCAGACTAACAAACAAACATACGGTCCGCTTGATAATAAATGTTCATCGTAACCTATGGAAGGAAAGAGGGTAAAATTTTGGGGTCAGAGGGGGTGGGAGTTTCAGCCTTTCGTTGTGCTCTTAGACATCCAACAAAACGTAACAAAACGGATCCCATTACATGACGTCGATATTCTTAGAGAGGCCAATAATCCCTGGATAAGTAAGATAGCCAACTTATACTTTAAACGGCTCTACTTAACTTAAAAGAGTTATAAATATGCTACCAATTACTGATGATATGTATTCATAAGCTATCTGATAAGATAGCGTGCGTTCTTTTAGCGGTATGATACTTGTTTATGTACTTGTTAGAGCTCGGACGCCGTGGGTGGTACAGACACAGCCTTTATCAACTACCAACCTTAATGACAGCCATTCGGTAATGGATGCACGACTAACGCAAACAGGTACTTTTATGATAATTAGTAGGATCCAATATTTATTTGAAAGGCTTTATAGGCCGCCCTTTCATCTTGGTTCTTGTTTATTAGTATTGCTCCCGGTACAAATCCGGTTCACTCAAGGCTAATTAGGTTTGAACAGAGCGCTTTAAGGTCGCGATTAAAGTAATGTTGGTTATTTTAAATGATTAGATATCAATCGAAACATTTTTTATTTAATAGGATTTATTTGTGACTAGTAGTGCCTTCGGCTTCGCTCGCATTAATGTAGTTGTTACGTGGAGGATCGTCAATTTTTTTTTCTTTCTATTCCATAAGCCACATCTATATCCAATTTTAAGTGAATACGGCCTTCAATACGTTTTTTGATAACCCTGCGGAACCTAAAATTTCCTAAAAATAAAAAGTATCATATCGTGTTAATCCAGGTAGCTGTATGGTAAATTTTATTATTAAATATATATTGTACTTTTAGCGATTTTTTTATTGAATAACAAATATCCAGCACATAGAAACTTAGAAATTTATTATATTCATATTATATTAGATGATACTCTTATATCCACGAAAGAAATAACAAACCTTTTTAAATTTTATATACGAAGATTATAGATAAGACGAATTATAGTAGAATTGTAGTACATATTTTATATGTTAAAATAATACATAAAAATGTTCTCACGTAACATTATATGGAATAATGAATAAGAACAAAATAATACCAATTTATATGATAGCTCAGAGGCTTCTGAAAATGTACTACGTGGCGTCACTCCATCATTAGAGGTAATCGAGGTAATTTTTCACACATTTTTTCAAGCGAGGCCATATACACTTAGAGCATAATTCATTTTCTCCTCCGTGTGAAAAAAAAATGATTGATGCTGGATATACACGAATAAGTTTTTACCGAAATAACAACAAGATTATGTTTAGTCATTAAACTCGTGTATGCCGGAGGGCTGACAACTAGTCGATAGATTTATTTTCCATAAAAAAAATTATAATTGATTGCATAGTACTTATAAAGTACTATAATTATGGAGCTGGCAAAGTTTGAAGAGATATAGTTTGATCCGCTGGGAACTCTGCGCTTACTTTCAGTTTGTTCTGTAAGTTAAACGTGACTGGCTCTCTCGTTTATTTCTTTTAATACCCTTCGCGGATAATGGTCTAGTGTAATTATTTATTTTAAGATAGTATAATATAAATAATAAAAATGACTTTTTTCATTTTAATTTGTAATAATGTAGAAGTGCGATATTAATTGACAAATAGTTTTAAAATAATAAGGACAATATGTATAAATATATAGGCAACGACAAAATAGCTCAATAAAGTTTCCTCCTCCTCCTCTGTTTTTCAAATATTTTTAGTATTATTTTTATTTTTATTGACGAGTTTTAGTACTATATATCTATGAGGTATAGAATTTGGTAATTTTCAAGAATGATTATGTTCAATATTTAGATCATTCCAAAAACACAAACACAAGTATATAATAAATAGATCCGACAATCCGACGATCCGAAAATTATATCCCGCTAAGTTTGTTTCAGTGGTTCTTCTCAGGTAGTGGTTTAATTTTGAAGCCGGTGGTAGAATATCACTTTCAATAAATTGGTGTCAAGCTTTTATTTATTTTGAGTTGATTGCTATTTTTAATCGATATTTTATGAGAGTAACAATACTGCATATCATAACATCATGCCAATCGACTAGAATAAGCTCGAAGCTGTTCATTCCCGATGACAACCTTAACCGTGGCTCGGCCTCACAGGAGGCAACGTAAGGACGGAATCAAATTTGAGCCCCCGCGAAAGCTGTCTCTTTTTCACGGCTAGGTCTCAGTACTCGGTTCCCCCACCTGGTGACGCTGTCAAGGCCAGCAGGGCAATACACTAAATACTACAACTAACTAATAAAAAATAATATAATTAATTTTCCTAGTTATTGCCAAACTATTTCCGTCAAAAATATTTTAAAATCACTTCCGAATATTTGCATTTGCATTTTGTTAGGTCAGCAACGTCGCTTTTTCACTGACGATGTTAATTTTGTAATACTATGTATTCAAGTATCACAGCCTAGTGCAGTCTGTAGATGACCTTTTCCACTAAGGGTTATAATAGTATTTATGACTGGCAGTCATTTCATGTCGTATTTTATAGAGATTTAGCCAAGCAATAAAGCTTATTGTTGTATGTAGAAATTTTAATAATAATTGTTTAATATAAGAACGACTTATGGTGAATATTTTGTATTAATTTTGATCCATTTTTCAAACATAAAATTGTAATTGACGTAACATTAAAACCTCTTCAAAGATCTTATCAAAGAGATATCAACGAACACTTAGCCGTTCATTTGCACGCAAAACCTAACAAATTAAATTTAATCGCCTGTAACCCATTGACACAAGGGCTATATTCCTATAAATCTATTGATATATGCATTCAGAATGTCTCACTTGCCAGCGGTCAGCTGCTAGCGATGGGTAATTAAGAAGCCAACCTCAACCTCGTCTAAGGCTTGCTAAATGGGAACTAAGTGAGCTTCTGAGACCTAAGCTTGTCTTTATAAGCGTTAGGGATATTTACCATTTGGTAGCCTTTGAAACTAAGAGCCTTATATTACAATAAACCTTGGCTTTCAGTGTAAGTGCTGTCTAAAATGCATCTCAATTTCGGCTTTGTGGACACTATGTATAATATATATGTTAAAAAGTATGTATTATAAGAATTGAAGTGGTGGTACCTGCACTGGTGGTAGGTCTTTTGTTGCAAGAGGCCAGCTAGGTAGGTACCACCGCAGTGTCAAATATTCTACCGAAAAGCAGTAGTGTGATTGGCCTTATTGTGATTGTGTTTCGGTATGAAGGGCACTGTATGCTAGTAAATTTACTGGGCAAAGGAGATTTTAGAACCAATATCACGAGGTTGGCAAGACGTGATTGGCACCTCAGTGACTTACCATCAGATGGGCCATGTGTTTGTTTGCCAACTTAGTACCATAAAAAAGTATTATATATGACTGGTGTTTCTATGAAAATTATTGTAATAATTAACATTGATGGACTGTCTGTAATCTAAATAATTATACGTTGATGGTAGAAAATAACGGTTTGATTGCATGATACAAAAATTATATCGAATATATGTATGTCAATACCAATATTCTTTCTTTTTTTTTTTAAAGAATACTATCAATGCTCTTTATTAACAGATTACTAATATTCCTATTGCCCCATGAAATGCTTGCGCTAGAAGTGGTTTCGCGCTTTGAGCTATTAAGATATTAACACAATATACAGATACAAACACAAATATACAAAGAACGAGTATACTTGCATAAAATTAACTTACATTTACACCAATTTTAGCAGGCTATGAATGTTTTATCTACTATACAGATATTTATTTTGGTCTGTGTCTTGTTCTTGTGCGAACCTTGGCTTGAACAGCAAAAGACTTTGATTGTGGGTGTTATCGTTGCAAAGCATCTTATCGTTAACTCTTGGTGGACAATTTTCTCTAATTCAAGGACTTACTGGTTCATCCTTTTGTGAAAGTCCGATAGCAATCGCTTTTTTTTTTTTTAAAAAAAAAGCCATTGACTCTTTAATGATATAATAATGAGCCTGTTGATAAATTGTCGTGATAAATGATTGGAACAGAATATAATTGTTATTTATATTTATATCTTCTACTAAAATATATTCAATTTTTTTGTTGGCAAGCAGGCATATGATCCATCTGATGGTAAGCGGCTGTCTTAGTCTTATGAGCGCATGCAGCACCATTCATTTGTAGATATCACCCAGCGTTGCCAACCTCAAGATATTGGTTCTTAAATCTTTTTGCCAAATAGTTTCACTAGCTACAGTGTCCTTCAAACCGAAACACATTAATGTAAAGTACACTGCTTTGCGATAGAATATCTAAAACTATCGGTACAATATGCCTACCACTGTACACTACACAAATGTACTATAGGTACATGTGTGTCTGTATTTGAATAGGGCAATACTAAAAATGTACCGAAACAATAAATTGGTTTTACAATATTAGTAAAGATAAAAATACAAATTTATAGGATCGGAAAATGTACGTAGCCAGCAATTTGTGCAATATGAATAAACAGAATTGAATGCAATTCCACCGCGTGTTTGTAATTGCTTTAGAGGAAAATAGATAATGGAAAATAGATATTGATTTTGTTACCTCGATAGCATCGGCGTTTTCAGGTATAGATTAAATTGGCCTAATGCAGACTTCTATGGAAAATTAACATAGAACAATACATAGCTTTTAACCCACTAGGCCTAAAGCTAGGAAAGGAATTTGGGACTGGGAGTTTTTTAAATATTTTTTATTTATTAAGTTAAATGAAATAAAATTTACAATTTGAAACTTAAGAATAACTGAATCATTTTTATTTTTGAAATTAAATTATCGTCTATGTAATTAAAATTTTATAATTTGTAAATTGAAATTATTGAGTCACATCCAAAGATATGCACGTGTGTCACCCGTCTTAAGTAACACGTCACATGAAGAATGTCGATGACGCAAATCCGTACGTTTTGCCCCTATCAAAAATCGCTCAACGCTTCTAAAGAAGTTTTCGCTTCAAAAAAACGACTTATGTTATGAAATTACGTAATATTGTTCATAAAAACACGATATATACAACAGAATAACAAAACATTATTTTCATAACAAACAATATTGTTTGCCCCGCAACGGGAAGCGATGCACCGTTTTTCAAACTTTCCGATAACATTTTATATTTCGTTCTATTGTGAGACGCCTGCGTGTATCATTGAGGTTTACGATGCACATCCTTCTTTATTTCCCAAAGATGGCACAGCTTGGCTTTGAATTTATTTGAAATATATTCTAAGACAGTTCAAGTCTGATTTACAAAAGCATCATACTTTATAAGATTTAAAGTGAATTCTCTTTGAGTAAGAATATAAGACAATAATAATTCACGCTTTTATTTAAGTAAAAAGAGATTGAATGATAATATATTATTAATCTTTTGGTAATGGTGATAGAATATGGTCTTTTGGTAATTCGAATAGTGTAAATGGTGTGCAAGCAAGGTGCTTATTATAATAGATCAGTTAATATGAAATTCATGTACATTATTATCACGTTCTTCGTATTTAAAACCATTCATTACAACAAATGCTGATTTGACTGAAATGTTGCTGCGAACCCTACAACGGAACAAAGCTGAATCGGCATACAATAAATTTGCTCACAAAATAGACGTGCGTGCTCGCGCTTGCACAATAATAAATAAATTTTATGTTCGCTCCAACCGTACTCCTGTTTTAACATTTATTTGTACCAGTGCATTACTGACGGTACTCTGTTGCATAACGAATACACACACTAAATAAATTAAAAGTCATATCACGTTTTGTGAATACAGAGCTTTTAATAGAAGTCGCATAACCTACATTCCCTTTGTCTTTACTAAGAATCAATATTTAAAATATAAATACCTACTTGAGTTTTAAGACGTTATTTAAAACTAGCTTCTGCCATCGGCTTCGTCCGCGTGAATAACGAGTTCAATACAAACTCTGAACCCCCTATAAAGTTTGCTTTCCCAGGCTCTCGACAATCTATGTACCAAAAGTTATTAAAACGGTTAAGTAGTGATGGCGTGAAAGCGCGATACGCAGACAGACAGAGAGACAAAGTTACTTTGTCCTTTATAATATTAGTAAGGATTTAGAAAGTCTTTTAAGATGTGAACTTATAACCTAAACGATAACTGCAAATTGAAGTACCCTGTAAACGACACCTTAGATGGCAACGAACTTCGATGCTGCAACAACTTACTCAATGCATTGACCTTACAACAAATTCAAATGAATATTTTAATACATAATTATAATAATAATAATAGACAATTTAATTAATGCTAATAGATTATTACGCAGAGTTACTATGTAGTAAAAATAACTGCGTTGAATTAAAAACAGTTAAAATTTTTGACATTATAAAAACAATTGAAAAATTGACAAAAACTAATAGTAGTAGATCCATGCTCCTCCCAGTACAAATGGCTCGGCTCGACCGGAGAAGTACTTATCTCTCCCACAAAAGCGACGGAAATTAACAGTGTCAATACTGTTTCGTTTCGTGCGATGATGAGTGAGAGAGCTGTAGGACCAATCTCCCATCCTCCCTCTTCTGTTATCTCTTCTCTGTCCTTCCCTTCTGTCCCTTGGATTTGCAAGGCGCATATTGTGATACTCAAGTCTCATGGGCATTCATAGACGGCAATGACTGTTTATCATCAGGCGGACCGTAAGCTTGTTTGCGGTTGGCATGGTCATGCAATAAAAAAATTTTTAAGTCTAGCCTTTAGCTTTATAGTCACACACACATACAAAGATACAATAAAATAAACATGACTTATGAACAAGCATTTAGCAAACTACTTAATTAGAAAGAAAAGCTAAGTGTACACCAATCATTTTTTGCTTGCACATGAAGTAAATGCATAGTGCTCGATATAAGTAAAGCTAGTAACAGTTCATAGCAATTAAACGAAGCGAAACACTAGCATTCACTTGAAGCAGAGCTAACATCAAAAATCTATAATAACATGCTTCTTCGTATATTCCTTACTCTTTGTTTTATGTAAATAAAGCTTTGTACACACTCTGTCTTCATTGTTTGGAGACATTAATGTGACATTCATATTTTACGTACCTTTTGATTATTAATTTATCAGAGAAAGAATTTATGCACTTTCTTGTATATAAATAATAACTATCATTACGATTACTCTTCTAGATACAAAAAATGTTTATAAAGGTGGAAAAGAATTAGTTTTAATAATAAAAAAATTAAGATGCTTTACAAAATATACCAGTATATACCCCTTTTAAACCTTTAGTTCTTTATTTATCTGACAACTTTATACTTTGATCCGTAAATAGTAAATCCAAAATTTTATTAAGTATATAATAAAAAAGCTAATCTATTGTCTGTATTTATGTATGCGCATTCCTTTAAATCATACCGTAGCAATCTGCGCGTTGTCGCAAATTACAGACTATAAGACACGCATATGGTTAAACTGCTCTGAGACAAACCTTAATAGCAGGACAGGATTCAAACCTAGATTTTGCTGGAGGCAATCTATACTTAGATATACTACTCTATTTTTGTCATCCTGCATAATTTAGATGGATTCAGTGAACTATGGAGACCAACAAAATATTTTTGAGAGAAATGACACGAAAAATGTATATTCGTTTCTGTTTTCATTAGACCATTGCAATAACTTTTTCTAGTTATGATGCATATGTTTTAATTTGGTAGCTAAGTGTTTAAATAATAAATACAAATTGCTTTAACTCCGAATCCCAAAAACTAACTTACCGCAATCCAAACATTGTATTTTTTTACCTCGGCTGATCGTAGAATTTGCTCGAAAAGGAAAGTACTACACTCTATTGAGAGTCGTCGTGAAATACAGTACAGTTTCATTTCGTTAGTCAATATGGAGCCCTGAAGAGACCCCCCCCCTCTCTATTCTTTTCCATTTCTTTCTACTCACATATTTTTTTTCAACAATTGATACATTTTGCAAGCGTACATAGGGTATGATGACTGCTTTTCGTTATGCATTATGTTTATAAATTTTATTATTAACGAAATATTTATAAGGATTAAAAATATATATAAAATAACTTACTTACTTTTAGTTTTAATAAAGTTAAACAACTTCCTTTCATACTTATGCATTTAAATTTTAGAATCTTAATGCTTTCATATTGTATAATAACGCTACATAGTAAGAGGTTTGTTCGTAATGTCAAAAGGAAAATATGTTTCTATATTACGAGAATCTATTGTTAAGGGTTACGAAAATAAAACCATTAGCGCCTTTTAGTGCTCATACACAAAAGATTTAATCATAAAATCAACGGCAAACATTGTAACATGTTTTTAGCATATTGCGTGTTATGACACTTCTTCGCGTTGAAAATTTGTAATAATTTGTAATTATAATTGAGACGAGATGACTTGGTACTGAACATAAAACTTTATGACTGTTGTCACTGGTTGCATTTTATGATATAGACTGAAATATGCCTTACACTACTAGGAACGAATTTCTGTATACAATGAATTATTTATTTGCAAATTGCGGTTTGAAAGTTTACTATGTCCACTCTTTAGAATGACGTCAATAAATAGTTCTACTAATGTTGAGAAATTTGATTTCATTAAATTTATCACTTAAATATTACATTCGAATATATTAATAACTTAAACATTTCGTAGTTTTCCCCGCGTTGGGATGTGATACCGAACCGTTTTGAAATAAACTTTTCTTTTATTTCAAAGTTATATTTCTCTAATCTAAAATAATTATAATCTAGAGTAAACTTAATATCTTATTTTGTTTCTGAGAGCCATTCCTACTAAGAGAAACTAAAAAATGAAAACCCTGAAAAAATAAAAAAATAATTACTTTCATCGCTTGAAATTCTGTTGACATAGCCTACCTAATATAATACCGTCGCACCTAGATAGTAAAGAGGTCCTTGCAACAAGTTTTTATTTACCTAGTCAACCAATAAAAAGATTTTTTTATACTACATATACTCACACTGACATTAATACCATGTCAGAATACTCTAGTAAACTCTAAGGCTATTTAAAAAATAATTTTAATACGAGAAGGTAAATGTTTTTAGGTATTTGAAATCGTAATATATTATTTATAAAAATCGGGGATACATTTCTACGACTTTTATTGTTTGTATTTATAAGTTATGCTCTAGGGAAAAGCTCAACCACATTTTACCCTACGTACCTCAGTTGTGATAAGCCAAACTTACTAACATCAAATGCAATATTCAAAGGAAGGCCGGTTCTTTTCATAACCCCTGGAGTCACTCCAGGGGCGTCTAACAAACCGTGATAAGTTAGAAAAGGGGATAGGTACGTATAAGAATTCGGAAGCATAGCGGTAGCCAATTTAAGTAGATCTAAAGTTTTATAAAAATATCTCCAAATAATATACTTCAAAAGATGTTTCGGATAGATCAATTAATAGTGGCTGGATTTAAAATTAACGTTTTGTTCTCATAAATAAAAAAAATGAGAAATAAAAAACAATAGAGTGGTTTTCGACTTAATTAAAAACATTGCATTCGATTTTCAAATTGCATGTCGGTTGTAGTAAAATATGACTCGTTAATTCGGAACATTCACGGTTACTGAAAATTGAAACGAATAAAATGGAGTAATTATAGTAAATGAGGCGAATCGTTGTATAGTAAGTGGTCGGAGCGCTTCCAACGCACTTTACTTAAGCTGTATATTTAAATAGTTTTATCCTACTTACGATATACTAATGCACTTTTTCGTCGTGGTAGCTAGTAATAACGTCGTCCATTAGTCGTTTCGATCCAAGAGTCATGTTTTACTGCTGGGAATGAGAATGTCGATAAAGATATAAATTGTTTAAATTGGTCCATTGTATTTTCCATTGAGTTTTTTATTTAATATAGCGCATAATGGACAATTTTAAACGGTAGTAAAATTTTACGGTAGCAGAGACATGCTCCTCCAAGCACAAAGGGCCGGCTCACAGAAGATCGACGTTAAGTAACTGTATTAGTAGGTACTGTTACGTACCGTGCGATGAGTGCTGGAGGCCCAATCACCCACCCAATCTGTTCCCTTCCTTTTTCCCTTCTCATCCCTTCTGTATGTAGGCTTGTTTGCTCTTAAATAAAAAAAAAAATAATTAGCTTAAAATTAGTAAACTATTTAACAGTAATATATAGTTAACGATTTGTATTACTGTTGTCGATATTGGCCGATACAGTGTCAGTGGGTGTGGGGCTAAGACCTGGGCGATAAAAAGGCAGCACTCTCCAGGGCTTATAGCTAATAATATTAAAGCTTAGTAAGTCATCAAGAATAGAAGGAGGCCTCTGAAGTTATGTGCATTTGATAGTATAAGATCTTTGCAACGTGCAAAAAATGTGTCTGATCACCACCGGCGAAGCGTCTATCTTATCGTCAGCGTTTTGGATGACTTGCTCTCGGTGCCTGGGTTTGATCAGTTAGCCCCTTCTACATACTTCTACTATAAATACAATTAAATCTCCTATCCAAATACCCTGATAATTTGAGGATAAGCTTGATCGAAATAGTTTTATAATAAATGCCAGAATTATTTAGGGACCGAATTAATTTAAAAATTATCTGTTGAGTTCTATGATGTGTACATAGCATGCAATACCTAAATGTAAAGAAACAGTTCTGAAATATTCTTTAGTAATTAAAACGCATGGCACGAATATGCGCAAAAATTTATACGATTTTTTAATAATTTAATCTTTGTCTCCCGTAGCAAGAAAGCATGAGAGACTGGGTTACTTATGTTTATAAAACAATAAAAATGATTATGTTATATTTTATCACAACGAGTTAAATAAGTAATATTTACTATCATTTGAATACACAAAGTAACATAACAATATTTTAACAGACAGAATATTGAGTGGCTAATGATTGTGTATATAAGAAGATACATCCGATAACCCAATGAAGAGTTAAATAAACAACACCGCATAGCTTTCCCACATTGAATGAAGCTAAAAGTAAAATATTTTGACAACAGTGACACAAGGTTTACTGTGAATGCAAACATTGATTTCTTAGAATCAAAACCATGATGGGTAATAGAGTTTACTGAGTAGAGAGCAAATAAAATAACAAACTAGGTGCTTCATACATTCACCGTGTGCTTGTTAGTCCGGGTGTTTTATGCATTATGTTTCTTTCTTTTCTCGTCGCTACTTACGTCGGTGCCTTGTGTTTACGACAGTCCGTATCGAATTTTATATTGAACTTATACATTAACCGAACGCCCACGCGTCCTCTAGTCCATTCCCGTTGTTTATAAGATTTGCAATGTAACTTAATGCTCCGACATAAGTTTTAGATTTGATCGTGTTTTGTTTAATTCTAGTTAATTAGTTTCGTTTTGCTATGTAAATTACTGGTTAACGACGACTTACCGATTGCGTCCTTAGTGGATTGTCGTTTTTGTGTTGTATTGCTTTGATAGAGAGTTTAGGTTGTCCGACTTTTGTCTTTATAGGGTCATTATTAATAGTTTCAGAATATACCATAACTTTGAAATAAATAATAAAAAATAGCAGGAGCTTGATAAATATTCTCATTACATATACAAACAAAATCCTCTGAATAGTTCTGGTTTTAGTTCTCAATTTATCATCCCTTGTAGGAAGTCTCAACTGCAAAACTTACGTGTACATAGTTTGATTAGCATATAATTTCAGTTTATTTCAGTGGAGAGTCTAATATGCTTATAAAGTTTCCTTCACTATAGAGTGTTATTCATTTGAATACCGAAATCTCTGAACTTACATTTGTTTCATCATAAAATTTAAAGCAAAAATACAAGAGACAGCAAACTACCAGAAGTTCCTAAGTTGACTTCGGTAGAAAATGTACTAGCAAGATGCATCGACACGAATGTCAGACATGGATAAAGATGTAGTGTGTTCAATAAAGTGATAAAGTTAATGTGATATGTGATTTAAACTGTGGCTATTTAATATGTGAGTGACTGATAAATCAAAGTAGCCTTAGCTACTCCTTATAATATCAGATATCTGCCAGTGATAGTCCCATTAAAATCGATCCAGCCTTTTCTCAGAGATTAGAAACAAACAGAAGAAAAATCTCAAAATTGTTTTTTATGCAAGTGCCGTATAGACTTTCATACTCATTTAGTATAAATTGTTTAGTTTGGAATTAAAAACAGTCACTTCACTATCAGCAATAAAAATATTACCATAAATTTCGTTGTCAATTTCCTAAATTGAAATTTTCGAGTATCGATCGAAAATAACTTGATGACTTGAACATCTACATTTCCCAAGAGATTTGCTATTTCCGTCGTCAGTACAAGGAACATGTCATTCGTAATAAATGTATTTGTTTTCGATATCGATGCTGCCCAAGCGAATAAAAGTCATTCATAAGTATTTTTCCATCTCATTGAATACTACCCTCATAACATTATTCAGATAGCATGTAATTGATAGATTATTGTGGTTAATTCTGAAAGTTTTCCATTCATTCGCTTAATACATACCAAGATGGGAATTAATGTACGCGTATGTGGCTTTATATACTTCATATCATAATTGTAATCAGACCTTCAATAATATACTTAATGATAAGTTAATAGCCATTTAAATACATTTCATAACTACCGTTGTGGCGTGCTGGTAGCGAGCCTGCTTTAAGGGCTTGATTACCGCTCTGAACAGCTGTTTGCTATGAATATCTGTTTCGGTCTGGGCATTTATTCTTGTGGGTCTCCGCAAAGTGCCCCGGAGAGCACGTTAAACTGTCGGTCTCGGTTGTTATCGTAATATCTGATAATAATCGTTAACTCTTTATAGGTAATTCACTCTTATCCAATGAGTTATTGGTTCTAAAAACTCGTAATCGGTAAAATCCGGATAAGATCAAAGCCGGATAAGCAGACCCAGGTGAAATACCGGAAATAATGCTAGAAAGAAGATTCAAATAGCACGTAACTGATAGATTATTGTGGTTAATTCTGAAAGTTTTCCATTCATTCGCCTAATACGAAACATTATAGGAATTAATGTACTCGTATGTGGCTTTATATGCCTCATTGTAAACATTCATTAATATACGTAAAAATAAATAGCAATTTGAATCAATACATTTCTATAAATAAATCGTATTCTACATTGAAGGATTAATTCAAATACGAATAAAACAACATTTTGTTTGGGAAATTGGATTATAACACCCTTATAACAATCATATTTTGACAGTCATCCGCCCTTGTGAAAAAATTTGCGGCATCGATCAATCAAAAGGCGTAGTTGTCACAGAAACACGTATTTATTCTGTCACGGTTCGAGTCATATGACTCATTGTGTCACTTGGTATGGATAAGGGCTCTGCCACGATTAACTTTTAAGCTTTAAAATAATTTATAATTTTACGAACAAATGTCGTTGATAAAATTTTCTAACGGAATCTAATCATTAATTTCAGAAAATTTCCATCAAGGGTTCGTTTTCTTTCTTGATTTACGTTAATTTTTGATTCCAGACAAGAACAAGACTCTATCGACCCTACTTGAACCAATCAAGTAGGGTCGATAGAGCATTTATATAAATTCGTTCAATTCGTTTATATAAAGTCGATGTCATTATTACATTTGACATATGACGACCTTGTGGCGCAGCGGTAGTGAACCTGCCTTAAGCGCCACAGATCGCGGGTTTGATTCCCGCTCGGAGCAGATGTTTGTATTGACCATACAGCCATGTTTTCCGGTCTGGGTGTGTTGGTCCTTGTCATTGTGTATGTGTCCGGACCTACACAGGATATAACTATCCTAATGGGAACCGTTAAGTGCGTAGCGTTTATTTATTTTACATTATTAAGTGTTCAGTTATAGGTTTGAAAAGTTTTGAGATAAATTGACTTAATTCATATATCTCAAATCGAATATTGAATCTAATATAAAAACGGTCTCGTCTGTGGGTGACCTATTATGGCCCCTATTCAGTTCAGCAGGCGAGACGTATCACGGCGCTGTCGCACTGTCAACGGGTGAAGGCGTCACGCGAAATTTGAATACAATTTATCGGCGCTTTGTCCTTTTTAAATGCTAATTGTAGCTTTTTATATCATGACATAAGTTTGACATAAGCCCGTGCCAGAGGGAAAGGGAAGAAAGGCAGTTGGAGCTCATTAGAGCGATCATAAGTCAATCAAAAGGCGTAGTTATTTATTTCAATTCTTACACTCATATAAAGTTAATGCCAGCGAAGAAAATACTTGTTCAAATGTAGAGTTCTTCTTTGTAAAAATTATCAGTCAAGTGCGTTATGGACCACGCACAGTCGAAACTAAGGGGTTCCGCTCCTTGATGATGAAGAATCTTAAGGACTTTAAAAATAATAACGAATTAAAAGTGGCCGCAAAATAAGTTGGTATCTTTATAGTAATTATTAAAAGTAATATGAAAAACAAAGTTATGGAAAAAACTTATATTATGTCTCTTACATTTTTGACCTATCTTCTTCAAATCAAATGTGGTTGAAAGTTCATGTTCTGCAACCTCAATTTTTTTAGAGTTTTAAATCCCATAGTTCAAAAAATAGAGAGGTGGGGGAGGTATCTCAACAACTACTGCCTTAATGAAAAAAAGCAAAATCAAACCTACATATTATTTTGAAGGCCTATCCATTGATATTTCTTACGTCGCCATACATTGAATTTTTCTCATTTTTACATGTTACATTTTACTCAGTTACATGTATTTCATAACAAAATCGTGATGCGGTTCATAGAATACACCTATTTACTAACGGACGGACAGAAGGACGGACGGAAAGACGGACATGACGAAACTATAAGGGTTCCGTTTTTGCCATTTGGCTACGGAACCCTAAAAATGCCTATTTCGTTTCTATTTGTTATTTAATAGGGAATAGGAAAATACTGATAAAAATACGGAATATTCAGATGATACACATATATAATCAAATCAAATCAAATATTTTTATTCAACATAAAAAGCATTACACTTATTTGTTGAAAGTCAAATTCTACCATATTATATACCATATTATAAGTGGATAGCATGGCTGCTGGAAAACAGTCACCATAATCTGTGCTCATTAGCAACACGAGAGGCATCATTGTGACCAGGAGGAAATGAAAGGAGAGGGAGGCAAAAGGGTTGCACATTTAGTACTCATAAATCGTAACGATTCGAATACCGCTACTACACTGCGATATTCTATAAAAGGCTAACCTTAGAAAGATCCTTCGATCGAGGAAGTACTACGACTACTTCTTCCCCGATATAGAAAATTAATAATTAATGCCGAAAATAGTATGGTTGTTCTACTAATAATATTTATTATAGCATGTTAAGACAATAACAAGATATTTTTAGGGCAAGTCGTATGTAAATGTACCATATTTAATGCTGAGATTTATCACACAAGAAACCCAACCATAAACTTAAATCATGATTACTGCGTTATAATTCAAATAAAACTACCATTAAATCTGGATCTCTAATAAAGACGGCGGAACCTGAATTCAAACGAGCGTTCAGCGGTTTAACGAGTCTAAACAACACATGATTTAGGTATCCAGGCCGATAACCTTAATCATTATAGTTATACATGCTATTACATCTTGTTTTATTGTTGATTGGTGTTTGAATCCAATTGTAAAGTACATCTTGATTTGGTAGAGTTTTACGTTCTACACGTTGGGTTCTACGGTTGATGCCTATGTTCCTATGAAACAAGTTTTTAAAGTTGTTTTTAGGCTTTTAATATTACTAAAAGACACATTAACATTCCAATTATATTTTTAATATTATTATAAAATACAACAAACGTCTTTATGTCTGTCCGTGCCTATCCTTCTTCCTATCTTCCCATCCTTGTGTTTATATTATCTGTCCATTTTTTTTTATTACAATAAGTAACTTAAAGTATTATCAGTCAGGTTTTTTGTTACAATAAGTACAACAAGTACAAGTATAAATTTAAACGGAAAGTGATTATGCAACGCAATTTTGGTGGAATTAATGAGGAAAGATTTTTAGAAGATGCGCTGAAAACTAATTGGTCTTGCGTGTTGAAAGCTACATCTACTGATCTTAAAGTTGCACTATTTAACTCTCTAATTAATCAACTTTATGATAAGCATGCTCCATGTAGACCGGTTAAAATCAAACATTTCCCAGCCCCCTGGTTGACTGATGACCTAAAAGCCCTTATTTCCAGGAAAAATAACGCAAAATCGAAGCTTAGGAATGACAATTCAGAAAAGAATCTTAACAAATACAAGTCCCTTCGAAATCGCTGCAACAAGTTGTGTAGAGATGCACAGCGACGCCATATTCATGAATCCGTTGAAAACGCAGAGCCCGCAAAAGTGTGGCGATTTCTAAAATCTATTGGAGTTGGTAAATCACCATCACACTCAACTTTTCCTAGCAATATTAGCCTCAACCTTCTTAATAAGCATTTTTCTTCTGCTGCTAAGCTTGAAACCTGCAGCAAAATAAAGACAATGAACTATCTTTCATCTCTTCCAACTCCTGATTATTCACCGTTTAGTTTTAGTCATTTTGCAGAATGTGATGTTAAAAAGAATGTGTTATCTGTTTTATCCAATGCGGTCGGACACGATTGCGTTAGTCGTAAGATGATAATCCCTATACTTGACATCATTTGCCCTACCCTAACCGACATCTTTAATTCCTCAATTACATCTGGCGTATTTCCACAGGACTGGAAACTCGCCAAGCTTATCCCCATTCCAAAAAAAAATAAACCTTCTGAATTCTCCGATTTTCGTCCTATATCAATACTACCCTTCATGTCTAAAGTGCTTGAACGGCTTGTCCATCAGCAATTTAGCAGCTTCATAATGTTAATGGCATATTAAATCCCCTGTCAATCAGGTTTCCGTCCTGGTCATAGTACGACTACCGCTCTCGTTAAAATTACAGATGATATCCGCTTGGCTATGGATAATAAGCAGTTGACCGTTCTAGTTCTATTGGACTTTAGTAATGCATTTAACAGCGTTGATTTTGACGTTTTGCTAAGAGTTCTTAGCTCCATTAACATATCTCCATCAGCAAATGACTGGTTTCGAAGTTATCTACAAGGACGCCGGCAGCGTATTCTCACTGACAATACCTCATCTGATTGGTGCGATGTCTCTGCTGGTGTACCTCAAGGTGGCGTGCTGTCTCCTCTCCTTTTTTCCATTTTTATTAATTCAATCACTCTTAATCTAAATTCTCTCTACCACTTGTATGCAGACGATCTCCAAATCTACGCATCATCGAACTTTGATAATCTTACCAACGCGGTTAGTGCTATCAACTCAGACTTGACTACTATAGCAGAGTGGTGCAAATCTTATGGGCTAGCAATAAACACGTCAAAAACTCAGGCAATTATTATAGGCAGCCGTAAATTCATATCAAAAATTGACTGGAACAATCTACCCTCTGTTTATTTTAATGGTACTAGACTGCCGTATGTGGAGAACGTTAGGAACCTTGGAATATATTTAGATCAAACATTGTCTTGGTCATACCAAATCACAGAAATGAGCAAGAAAATATTTAGAGCAGCTGGGTCACTAAGACGTCTCCGAAACTTTCTTCCAATACCGACCAAAATTGCGCTAGCACAAACTCTTTTACTTCCGATATTAGACTACGCCGATGCTAGCTATCTTAATCTCACTGAAGAACAGCTAAACAAACTTGAGCGTCTTCAAAATATAGCAATTCGGTTCATATTTGGCTTGCGCAAATATGACCATGTCTCAGATTTTCGCAAAAAACTCAAGTGGCTACCAATCCGATTTCGCCGGAATACTCACATCTTGACCCTTTTGTATTCCATCTTATTTCACCCATCAACGCCGCAGTACCTTAAACAAAATTTTGAATTCCTGGGTGATCGTCATACTAATTTTTTGCGATCATCTCAAAATCTCACGCTGCGAATCCCGGAAAACACCACAAAGTTCTTTCACTCCTCCTTTGCTGTCCAAAGTGTCTTGTTATGGAACGCACTTCCAGTTGACATCTGATGTCGCGCTCAAAACATATCTTTGTTTAAGAGAAGAGTCAAACACTATTATCATAATCTATTGAGTAACACATAAATGCCATATATATATGTATATATATTATTTATTTATTCATATTTTATTTTATAAGTGGTATTATATATAATATTATATATGTTCATAAAAATTATATTATATTAAAAATTTTATTGCTACACCACCTACCTACATAATTATTTTGGCATAATATTTCCTTCACCAACAGGTTGTCTGGCAGAAATTGCTTACTAGCAATAAGGCCGCCTGTTTGTACCACCCTTATTTTCTGTGTTTTTTTAAATGTTTTAAAATTTAAATCCTGTGGTGTACAATAAAGTATATTATTATTATTATTATTATATACCTTAAAGTATTAATTATCAGTAACAATTTTAATTTATTACAGAAGAAACATTGCAGCCCGTTGTGAGCGATGTACTGACAAAAGAGTTTAATATAAATAAAACCTAGACAATTCAAACGAAGCCGCGGGCAAAGCTAGTAATATATAAATTATTACTGAAAATAGACAGCCGCGTTAGTTGTGCTGATGATGTGTTGTTTAATTAAAATACTAAATTCAGTCAGTGATTAGTTTATTTGAATATTATACATATAGACATGTGTTAGTTGTATTTTAATTACTGTTACAAAACCAATCAGGCGAACAAATAAATTCATAATGGATTCTGTGTTTAGTAGCATCAATATTAGAGATCCGTTTATTAGCTCTGATGGATGGAGGGCCACACGCAATGTTAGAATTAGATTTTATTTAACTTTTAACTCGTTTTATATAAAGACTTTGTACATGACAAAGAAGATTAAAAATTATCATATTTTGACAATTCATTATTAACATAACAAGGGTTTATGCTAAGCGCAACATAGCTTTTCTACAACGTACAATACATTAAAGCAAAATAAAAAAACAACATCCAACTTCAGCCGCTTAAGCTCGTATTTTTATATAAAAAAACATGAAGCACCTGAGTAGCAAAGCCTTGCTAATTTCGGTATGAAACGCTGACTCGGACCTTGAAATAATTCCCTCATATATATCATCATCTAATATATAAAATTCTCGTGTCACAATGTTCGTTCCTATACTCCTCCGAAACGGTTTGACCAATTTTGATGAAATTTTGTGTGCATACCGGGTAGGTATGAGAATCGGTCTCCATATATATTTTTTATACCCCTAAGTGATAAGGGTGGTCGACCCCACATTTTTATTTTTCATTTTTTTGACAAAATTTTTATTTTAATTTTTATAATGCGGTATTAAAAAATACATATAACGCTTAATTTTCACCCTTCTACCATCAAACCCCATTTTTAATAGCGATATTAGTAATTCAATAATTTTCACCAGTGTCACTTCTTTTCACAATTATACTCAGCTGGGGGCACTGCTATCTGGTCCCAGATTTTTTTCGGGGCAGGACAACGTCTGCCGGGCCCGCTAGTATTCTATAAAATATGGACGCGAAGTGGCAGTATCCGTACTGCTTCATGGCGTTCGATGCATGTGAGTCCCGGAAGCTTTGTCTCCTTTCTTGTCCTGACTTCCGACCTTAGATCTGCAATAAGCATCATGATAAAACTGGTGATTCAAGCGTCCATAGGCTAAGGTGATCACTAATATAACTAATAAGGTGGTCCATACGTTTGGTAACTGTGAAGTATAAAGTATATACCTAAAATACATGATAACCAAATAAATTAGCACTCGCCTGTTTACATTTGTTTTATTAAAAACGCTTTACTCTAGAAATTGTACTGATGACAATAAAATTTGAACTTATCATAATATCATTGCTATGGTTTAATAGTTTTAAACCTATTAGAAATAAGCTACTCACGGTTTAATTACTTATATTGCCAATATTGCTAAGTGTACACAAATATAAACAAATTTTAATGGTTTATAATTATGTTGAATAAAAATATTTTATTGCATTGTGTAATTTTAGCTGACTTCAAAATTTTAGCTGGCTTAGCTTCACCAATTTGATGATATTTTTCCTGGACAAATTTAACTTCTAAATGTGGTCCAATATAACTTTTCATAGTGATACCGGAGATTAAAATATATCATAATAAATACTAATGTAATAACTGTCCATGATAAAAGTCGAAAACTTGGAAATTTTTTATTTTTATTTGGTAGAATAAAATAATTATAAATTTCTATTTAAAACTAAACGGAAAAATATAAAAATATTTCAATTGATATTTTGACACCTATTATGAAATTATGAAGATCAAAAGAACGAAATCAGGCGATACAATAAATTTTTGATAATCCAATATTATAATATTTAAAGCAAAACATACTAATTAAAACTCAAATGGTTTATTATGTGCAATAAACTATATAAATAGCTATTAGGAATACACATAAAAGAGGTTGGGTGCGTTTTTGAATTTAGTAGTCAAATTTATTGACTTGCTCGTTAGTGGTCGATAAATTGCTACAAATATATGAATATTGGTTCTATTAATAAAATTTAAAATGGAATTTTTCTAGTTAAGTGTGATACAGGCTTACTGCTGATTTTTATATTGATGTAATTTAGTTTATTTCTCACAAAATTATTGGTATCTTTTATACTTATCGGAGCAAAATTTATGCTTAGAGGTGTTAGGTATAGAAATAAGATAATAAAAAATAGTAGGAATTTAAAATTAAAACCAACTACTGGTAGTAGAAATAACAAACCACCTTTTATTTCTAATGTAGAATTAAATTTCTCATTTATTATATTTAGTGTATAATCGATTCCCTTTTTTATGACTACACTCATTTACTCCAGAGCAGACACTCACTCAAACATACAAAATTCAGGTGTTATTTTTACGTTAACTAATACCGTTGATTCGGAGTTCCGCGCCACCATTACGTCGGATTATGTCGTAATTATTTATTAGAGCAATAAATAGTGGAGTGAGTTCTCTAGCTTTGCTATTATCCCTAACTTTATATCTAGCTCAATGAAGGTTATGACTTCCGTTATTATTTGGTATTACGAACGATAAATATACGGAACTACATTAGGTGCGAATAATGTCGTGGCTTAATAATATTTTCTGCGGCGCATGACTTTTTCATATTCAATTTGTAAGTTTATGAGACCTCCCAGCTGGTTCGTTGATATAGTTTGTGTATTGGAGACTCATAACCGTAGATTTTGTATTTTTACAAGGTTTTTCTTTTGCTGCGATATGTAATGTTATCAGTATATTTTATATTCTTTATAGCATTTTGCCTGCCATTTTCGGAACCATTTGATTCAGGATTTATAAGTTACTGCTTAGTTTTTTTGCAGAAAGATTGGAATTTAAATTCCACATCCTTTTAAAAAGAGACCATTACGTCATCAGTACATCATTATCATTATAAGATGTTTTGTAAAAATAATAACATAGTTAATGAAAGCTTAATGTGCTTTAAGAGGCCTTATATCGAGACTTTAGTCTCGATAAAATAAAAGGGCCTTCGAATCTAGATGATGATCATGAGTGTAAAAAAGTCGACTACATAACTGAAAGTATTAAATTTGAGAGGTAAGTAATAATTTGTGTACTAAATAATTAATTGACCCGAGTAAAATTTCAATTTTCGGGTAACATAAAACATAGACCATTAAGTCGGTTATTTAAGATCAAAAGTTGTTTTTTAGAAATAACAATTATCCCTATCCAAGTATTTCAGTTTGATTTGAACCATTGTCAACCTTGAATTTTGTGTGCAGGAAAAAGTTAATTATACCCAAAAAAGGGTCTTCCGCATTTTTGAACAAGGGCGCCATATCGTAATTAGGGGCAGGTATGGTTTTTTTTTAGCTTAAGCTAAGCTGTTGGTCCCGGTTGTTATCATATAACATCTGATAATAATCGTTAACTCCTGATAAATAATTTGCTCATATCCAATGAGGTACTGTTTCACCCTTAGGGTTGCGGAGGTCAGATGGCAATCGCTGAAAAAATGGCAATCGCAGACCCTGGGTACGGGGAACAAGTTAGGAAGAAGATGTATGTATAGCATCTAAACTTTCTCTATACGTTAAACAGAGTGGAGCTTCATAAAACAAAAATATAAGTTTACCAACTAAGGACTAATATAAGTAATGTTAAATAAAATATTATGGAACTAAAAGGATTAAGTACGCCGTCGATCGTATCGCTTAACAAATAATCATTAATCCAGCTTACACTGTAATAACCTGAGGCCAAGATTAATCGTTTAGGTACTAATAGAATATTTTGTCACACACGCAACCTGCAGGTTATTATAGAATTGAAGCGGTGTGATAAATTAGGCTTATCCGTCACGATTGGCTACGGAAGTCTGCTAGTTACGTGTATAGAGACTTAAGAAACGTTCACAATGGTATTTTGCAAGACGGGAGAATTATTATTTATGTGAAATTGTTTGTTCATAATACCTTAGTAAAAGAATCTAAAGTTTTCTTCTATTGGTGAATTTACTCAAAGTAGCAACGATATAGTCAGATTAATTATTGACTCAGTCAGTTCGTGACCACGGTACATGCAACTTTGAGCTCAGACTTCGAGTCAATTAAATATGCACGAGCGATATGACCCCTTTGATTAATTTAAATATACTCTTACATGTAAAGCATAAAGAATTTAGATTCCTTATTCTATAATAAAGTTGAAAAGGTCAAAACATATAGTTAAGTATTTGTTTTAACGTATATAAATACTTAGATCTTTATAAGTTTGAGGTTCTTAGTCGAACTGGCTTGAATTAAAATGTGAATATAAAAAAAATCACCTGCCAACTTTTCTTACTCGTTGTCCTTAAAATTTAGATTAATGATCATAGTTGTATATGTTCAAATGAAAATATCAAATGAATACAGAATATCCTACTTCCTACCAATATTATAAATGTGAAAGTTTGTAACGTTTATAACTTTTACATGGATGATTGGATTATTGGATGTTTGTTACTTAATCTCACAAAAACGACTCAACGAATTTGGATGAAATATATAATGATGAAATGATAAAATATATAAATAGCTCATTATCTAGAATAGGACATAGGATACCCAAGAAAAATGATTATGTTCTCGTGAGATTAACAAAACACTTACTATACATACACCGTATAGTAAGTGTTTTGTTAATTAACTAAGAGTTACGTTTAGATGTTTACTACTCATCACGCAAACACCGATTTGGGTGAAATTTTGTTATATTGTATGACCTGGATAAAATTTTCCGGTTTCTATGGAATTATACAAAAACTTACTATTGGACGTATTTGATATAAATATAGATGTATCTTATAGACTATTATTTACTTAGTTTTATTTAATTTCCTTCTGTTGAGCTAATTCTAAGGTCGTGGCGGACAAAGTCGTGGGCAGATGCTAGTGATAATAAAATAATAAAAAAAAACAATAAATAGAAGTTTTGTTATTGTTACCTTTTATTAGAAGGAAATTTTTATTTTATTTTATTTTCAATTCGCTTATTTAATGCAATACTTTATAATGGCAATAAGATATAGTGTGTATGTGCCTTTACTATTTAGCGTAAATACCGTAATTTTGAAGGGTTGTACAACTTTAACAACAGTAATGAGTCATTATTTCACCATTGTTGCGCGTTGCCGGAAGTACGGCTTGATATGCTTGACTCAAAAAACCGATGTGAAATGTGAAGGGGACTACAATGTACGTTAAATTATCATGGGTAATTTAAAATTATTAGATATTACCTCTTTCTCGTAAAAATAAATATAAAACTTTAACCTTTTTTGTAGGCTGTATGTACCTGGTATTTATTTTTAAGTGTATAATATGGTCTCAATTAAAAGTAAATCAAAAGGCTATAACAATTTGCTTAGTAATAGCTAATGATAGCTTTAGAATTGTGAATAATAACAAAATCATAAATGTATTATTTGTATATACAGAAACATAACTTTACATTTGTTAGTTGTTAGAAAAGAATTCGTTTTGTATAATAATTATATTGAATCGATTTGTATTTATTTAATGATTTAGGTAGTATAAGCATATTAATAATAGTCCTAGCATTATTCCTGGTATTTTATTTTACCCAGGGTCTGCTTATTACTCTTATCCGGATTTGACAGGTTACTAGTTTTTACACGGAGCGATTGCCATCTGATCTCCGCAGCCCTAAGGGCGAACCAGTAACTCATTTGATAATAGCAATTTACTTATCAAGAGTTAACGATTATTATCAGATGTTATGTGATAGTAACCGGGACCAACAGCTTAACGTGCTCTCCAAGGCACGGTGGGGAGACCCACGGACAAATGCCCAGACCGAGACAGAAATTTTAACAAACCTCTGCCCGAGCGGGAATCGAAATTAAAGGCAGACTCGCTACCCACAACGCCACATTTTTTTGTTTATTATTATAAGCATATTAATGATTTTTTATTTAATTCAGGTTACAAAAATGTTTTTCATTTGATGAGTGAGAGGAGGCCCTGCTCTTTCTGTTCTGTCCGTTCATCTCTTTTATCTCTTCTCTCCATTGAGCTTTCAAGTTACTCATGCTACTGGTTAAAGAGTCTATAGGTAACGCTGACTACTTACTGGCAGCACTTTTGTGGTGTAAAAAGAAATAAACATTCATGGGGACTGCCGATATGTTAAATGAAAACTTAAAACTTTGGAATAACTGTTTTTTATAATATTAATTATTAACTAGTAATTTAATAATAATTAAAATGTCATAATTTCTGCCAAATGATATTAATAAATTAGCATATCTATGAAGTTTCATACGTTTTTTCCATACTTTTTACTTAAATATCAGGAGAATAACAACGAAAATCCGTAAAGAGTTGATTACCTTAGAAAATGTGATGATGATCCTGTAACTTCTACTAAGTTAAGAAGGAAGTTGTACTAAGTTTTTAACATACAAGTTAATTAATTGTAACTGTACT
This sequence comes from Hestina assimilis, assembly GCA_023373885.1. NCBI lineage: Eukaryota > Metazoa > Arthropoda > Insecta > Lepidoptera > Nymphalidae > Hestina > Hestina assimilis. Next base: position 5,898,899 of record CM041755.1, on the reverse strand, counting down.
TATACATTCGTGACTTGTATTCATCACATGCATACTCAATCTGAGTGTCATTGTTTTTATTATTTTTTCAATTTTACGTATTGTTTAAATAAAATTGTAAGGAATACAAATATACGTTTTTTTCTAAAACTTATATTCCACCCACGTAACACAAAGAATGCTGTAGATTAAATCTATCTCCGTCATACTACACACATTTTTATTTCAAAATTAAAACAATATAATAAACTACGAGAATAAAAATAAATATGATTCCCGAATATGCAAATAAAAACACGTTACAAATCTAGTCTCATAAAATCATTAAAAAATAAATTTTATTAAGTGTCGACGCCGTTAAAATGGCGATTTATATTTAACATCTGACGCGATGACAGAATTTATTTAGTACCTCGCTACAAAATCATTAGACATCGGAGAAGTCGACCATAAAAAATTAGAAAGACGTTATAAAGATGAAATTTTTTGATAGATTTACGATTTGCCCACGTATTGATATATGGTTAATGGTTATGAAAATAGAATAGGAGATTACGATATCAAATACATATGGGATATTTATTTTAAATTGAATATCTGGTAGTAATATTCAAACGTAATGTCTAGTTATTAATCATCTTTTAATGTCTCACAGCTGAGCAAATGCTTTATTTCTTTTTAAGTTTAGTATTAGAATCGCTGTTAGTTGTCAGCTACAAAGAAGGAAGCAGAGGTTATGCGCCCTGTCAATGGGCTGACATCGGGGGAGAATTGGTCAAAAACAAAAACATACGCATCCATACAACTTTGTCTGAACAGAAAAATATGGATGACCCTAGTGAAAAAAACTGCTTGACTCGATTGGGGAAGTACTACCCTCTCACAGAAAATCCAAGTAAAATAACAGTTTCAGTACTGTTGCGTATCGAGCAACAACTGAGAGCGTCGGAGACTCTATATTCCACTCCTCTGTTTCATTCCTGTTTATCCCTCCTTCCCTCATGGGATACCATTGGATGACAACGTGCATGAGATACTTCAAGTATCGCAAGGATTCACTTGTTGCGGTGACCATCAGGCATATCTTATGCTTGTTTACCAACCGTTATGAAATAAAAAATAAATAATAATAATAATAAATAAACTCTGCACACTCAACGGCCCCCATTATGATAGTAATATCCTATGTCGGGAGTCCGGAAACATTCACAATAACAAGGACAAATACACCCAGACCGGAAAATATGCTTGCATGGTCAATACAAACATATTATAATAATAATAAATAAATAAACGTTGCACACTCAACGGCCCCCATTAGGATAGTGATATCCTGTGTCGGGGGTCCGGAAACATTCACAATGACAAGGACAAATACACCCAGACCGGAAAATATGCTTGCATGGTCAATACAAACATATTATGCTCCGAGCGGGAATCGAACCCGTGACCCGTGGCGTTTCAGGCAGGTTCGCTACCGCCGCGCCACAACGTCGTCTTAAAAGGATTTAATAAAAGATACGTAAAGAGACGTCTTTAATAAAAGATAAATATAGCCGTAAAAATTTAATAACGCATTGTTTTAAATATAACTATAAACAGATGAACCGTAATATACGTAAGCGTTGTAAGCTATCACCTAAATTTGGGTGACGGCGTGCATATGAAGCAGTAATGGTTTCCTGCTTCCTTAAATCTGCACAATGCAGTCTCGTGACGAAAATGTGAATAGACGAATTCCCCCAAAAAAATATAAATAACGAGATTCTTTTGAAAAATTTATATCGCGGCGAGGGTTTAAATTAAATACTGTCATATTTTATGTTAACTTTAATTAAAACATAGTTAGTAGTAATTTTTTTATAAGCAGTTGTCAGTGTGATGTCTTTGCCTCATTAAAATTTTGCAGCAAAATTATATCTGCAACAGTAAAAGATATATATTAAAATCATAAAATCATAAATTGCGCCTTTATTGTTAATATAATACATTCACAATAACGAAAATAAAAAGAAGATTATAGTATATTTTTATTAATAAATAATCTTTTGACGATGTTCAATATAACGTTGTGCAATGTGTTGATCAAATCATTTCCTCTTAATAAGCCTGTATGGTAATAACGCAAAATTATAAATTCTTTTTGTAAAGCCTCCTAAAGAGAAGATTACAGTCGTCGGGACGTGACGACCCCATCGCCCGCTGTTGGGATAACCTCTGTCACAGCAGAGATTATTCCACCATCTCCCCCAACCGCAGAGGTCAAACTCTGCGGTACCCTGGGCTTGTCGTGCCGGGGCTCAGTAGCTGGAGTCGATTGTGCAGGTGGCACCTTCGACTGCCCGGTGAAGCTAACAGGGTCAGACGGTTCGGGCGTGGGGCGTTTAACGCTAGACCGCGCCTAGGAGGGTGGTGTCGTATGGGTCGCTCCGGTACTTTTCTGCTTATCAGAATGGACTGCGAGCGGCTCCTGCGACACCGGAGGTGTGCTTAACCGGGGCCTTCAGCCCCGGTCGGGCGGTAGAGGAAGAAAACCTCTTTAAAAAATAACGACGGTCGGTCGTAGAGGGAAACAACCTCATTAAAAAGTTAGTCTCGGCGGGGAGCCCCTAGGACCCAGGGCTCCCTTGGTTGGGTTTGTCGCCTTTCGGTCCCGGTCGGAGGCGCGAAAGCGCCGTGGAGTATTTTATATATGTATAGTATGTATTAGTATGTATGTATGGCGGCAGTATGGTGCCGCCCAAGGTGGAGCCGAGCGCCTGGCGCGTTCGCGCGCGGTGGTATGTGTATTAGTATATATGTATTAGTATGTAGTATATGTATGTATGGCGGCAGTAGGTTGCCGCCACCGGTGGGCCCCTCGGGGCAAGCGCCGGGGCGTCGCGGTTGTATGCTTCAGCGACCCCGCGACGTCCCACTATGGCGCTAGATGGGACCTTGGAGTTTTAGTGGGTAGGGGGCTCGGCTCCGAGTCCACACACCTCCTGCGCCATTGCACCCGTCCCGGCGCTCGAGTGCGTAACTGCATTTCTCCAAGTAGAGATTATTCCACCAGTGCAATAAGTCACACTGGTGGTAGGTCTATTGTTGCAAGAGGCCGGCTAGGTAGGTACCACCGCAGTGTCCAATATTCTGCCGCCAAATAGTAGTGTTTAGGCACTACTGTGTTCCGGTTTGAAGGGCATTGTACGCTAGTGAAATTACTGGGCGAAAGAGATTTAAGAACTAATATCTCGAGGTTGGCAACGCGTGAGTGGCACCTACTAATGGTGCTGCAAGCGCTCATAGGCTGCGGCAGCCATTTACCATCAGGTGGTCTTTTCCGGTACTCCTACTCATCAGGCGTCGTCCCGAACTCATGGAAGACGGCTTTAGTGCACCAGATCCCTAAAAAAGGCAACCGCTCGGATCCGTCCAATTATAGGCCAATTGCCATTACCTCCTTGTTCTCAAAGATAATGGAGTCCATTATCAACTGCCAGCTCCTGCGGTATCTGGAGGAGCACCAGTTGATTAGCGACCGCCAGTACGGTTTTCGTCGTGGTCGTTCAGCTGGTGATCTTCTAGTTTACCTGACACATAGGTGGGCGGAAGCAGTTGAGTCCAAGGGGAAGGCATTAGCGGCCAGTCTGGACATAGCGAAGGCCTTCGATCGGGTATGGCACAAGGCGCTTCTTTCGAAGCTTCCTTCCTATGGGCTTCCTGAGAAATTATGCGAGTGGGTCACCAGCTTTTTGGCAGATCGGAGCATCAAGGTCGTTGTCGACGGTGCATGCTCTGACTTAAAACCCATTAATGCTGGTGTCCCGCAAGGCTGCGTACTGTCACCTACTTTGTTTCTTCTGCATATCAATGACATGTTGGAAATTTCCAACATTCATTGCTATGCCGACGACAGCACAGTGGACGCTTTATACACCGGCCGCGCTAATATTTCTCGGGAAAACGTCATTGAGTGCCGGAACAAACTTGTTTCTGAAGTCGAGACTACATTGACCAAAGTCTCGGACTGGGGCCGACTAAATTTAGTCCAATTCAACCCCAAGAAGACACAAGTTTGCGCGTTAACCGCTAAAAATCACCATTTGTCGTATCTCCTCGTTTTGGGAACACTTCTGGCTGCCACAGCTAGTATCGGAATACTTGGTGTCGACATTTCGAGCGTCGTTCAGTTCCGCGGTCAGTTGGAAGGAAAGGTCAAATTGGCCTCTAAAGCTTGCTTGGTGTGCTCAGCAAGGCGAGGCACTACTTCACGTCGGCTCATCGCCTAAAACTCTACAAGGCACAAATTCGACCACACGTGGAGTACTGCTCTCACCTCTGGGCGGAGCTCCCAGGTACCAGCTACTCCAATTGACCGCATCCAACGTAGAGCGGCTCGAGTTGTCGACGATCAAGCCCTTTCCGATCGGCTTGATCCTTTGGCATTGCGTAGAGATGTCGGATCACTCTGCATCTTCTATCGCATATATCACGGAGAGTGTTCTGAGGAATTGTTTGGATTGATCCCGCCGGTAGAATTTCACCATCGGACATCGCGACAAAACTCGAAGTTCCATCCATACCACCTCGATGTCTGGAAATCCACAACAGCGCGATTTAGAAGACATTTTCTTCTCGCACAACCACTCTGTGGAACCAACTTCCGCCGGCGGTCTTTCCGAACCGATACGACTTGGGAACCTTCAAGAGAAGAGCCTATTCTTTCCTTAAAGGTCGGCAACGCGCCTGCATGCCTTCTGGTGTTGCAGATGTTCATGGGCGGCGGTGATCACTTTACATCAGGTGAGCCTCCTGCCCGTTTGCCCCCTCTTACATAAAAAAAAAAAAAAAAAAAAAAAAGGTGGGCCGTATGCTTGTTTGCCAACTTCTAACATAAAAAAAAAAAAAAAGAACTACAAGATACAATTATTTATAACTTGGGCCTTTTCGATATCGGTTTTAAAAAAACGATCGGTGTAGTAGGTTTTGAACCCCCGACGCAAAAACAACAGGGTGTTATAAGTTTGATGTGTCTGTGCCTGTGTCTGTGCCATCGTAGCTCAAGATCGGATGAACCAATTTTGATTTTGTTTTTTTTTGTTTGAAACGTAAATTAGTCGGGAATATTCTTAGATATGGTTGATGAAAATTGGTTCAAGATGGCCACCACCACAAAATGGTAACTTACATCTTTTTTGTCGGGTTTTACTTTTTTTTAAATGTTATAAACACCAATTTTTCATTTCTATATGACAACTTGTCCCAGAAAACATATTTCAGCACTAATAGCGACCCGGCTCACACAATTGAGATATGAGACGAAATTCAAATGAGAGATCGTACCGAATGTGCGACATCCGTCCCCCGGAGCGGGTATTTGTTACTCGCAGGGGGTCAGCGTGGAAGCACGTTCCTAACATTCTTTCCGAAATAACACCATGTGTTCCTCGGGAACGTCGATTAATCTCTTCACACTTGGAACTTAACAAAAATTCTCTTGTAATAGCATGATTTTTCTTCGAGCTCTTAACTTGCTGGGATCGAAATAAGAAGTCGGATTTTTTAAAAGCGTTTTATAAAATAAATTATTCTTTATATAAAATTCACAAAACCTTTTACAGTTTAACATTTCTTAACGTTAAGAAACCAAAAAAAAACAATAAACCAAATTAATATTAATATATCTCTGTTTGTAAGCTTTTCTCGACTAGTCTAGTAAGCCAATGTTGATAAAAGGCTGAAATACATAAACCAGATAGCTGAGAAATGAACCTCGATAGCTCAATGGTTAAAGGCCCGAATGCGCTCCGTTAATGCGAGAGTTGCGGGTTCGATCCTGACCCCTTTTGGCTATTGGCGTGTCAATAGGAGTCTTAGTAATGACTTGAGAAAGCACTGCTAATATTCTTAAAAAAATATAGAAACAGGAATATATTATAGGTCATATATTTATATTTGAAAAGTTAAGTAAAGCAAGTCGTAAAATTTTAAGAAAAACAGGCAAATCACTACATGGTGCTCGATAACTGATTTTTGATTTAGAAATTATGGGAAAAATTAGTAAATTTTTTTATTTTTTATTTATTGACCAAAACAAGAATAATTTTAGCTTTTAAAAATATATAGTACAGCATCATCACAATACTCAACTTACTTTGAAAATAATCCAACGTACAAAACTATCTTATTTTATTAACATTATTATAAATCTTGAGCCTCACCTATTCTGACACGCATATATCTTTTGTCGCCTAGCTAATTATTATTAATTTATATAAATACTATAGCATTATAGTTTATTAAATACTATGTATTTATAAATTCAAATCAGTTTATTTTAGCGAATAATTCGTCTGATTGTACGTGCTTAAGTTAGTTGCTCTAAGCTTACCTTAAGGTGAAAAAAAAGCAGAACGTGACTATACAAGCACGAGTCACTAATTTGAACGGCAGAATTGCAGAAATGTATTTTGTGTGACTACATTCGAAACGCTGTACATTTAAAATGAAATATAGCCACTTGGTTCTATAAAACAACAAAGTAATACTGAACGTGGACGTGTTATTCCCTTTCTTAGAACAAAAACTACATATCATAGTAAAGCTACGAATGAGTGTAATTTCTTTATCATTATTAAGGAATAGTTCGCCGACAGGATATTAAACAAATTTAAAACAAAAAATCAAAGAATCATCGTATCATCGCAAATAATGAAGACAGTCCAAGAAGCGTAATCAAATCGAGCAGTCACCGGGCACCGCTCTGTTATTATGACAAAAAACTAAAAGTAACGAAAAAGATGGCCCACGAGTTTTCGGGGACAGAAAATGACATAGGAATTGCGTTTTTAAAGTAGCGCTTTATCGAAGTCGGCACTAAACGAAAAAGGCAACCCGATTGCTACCATAAAGATAACAATAATTAGTCGTAATGACCACATCGTGGGGCCAGACACAGTTTTTTTAAGTGCGGTGGGCGGCACGTAGAAGCGATCGGAAGATAGCGCGTCCATCAAATCATATGATAATCGGGCGCAGTTAATTCCATTACCAATAATAAATGCGTGCATTAAATTAGACCTGTCGGATGAGTCGACGGAACGCGGCAATACGATCGCTCCCATCATTCGGATTATGATATGAATAATTTATCAGAAAAAAATAAAAGGTACCTTATTATTGTTTTCAATTTTGAAAGTCAAGCGCAATGTGTCTCTGCGTTACTGATCGAAGGCGCGATTGTGTGGGAGATTACAAAAAAGATAAATAGCTAAGGCAATTTTATTTTTAATTCATCTGACGTTTCAAGCACACATAAAAAATGTCTTTGACATATTATTAAAATATCCCATTGTATTATTTTTTGTTTTGTATAAACTTTTGGAAAAGAAAATTATTAACTTTTTGTTATATATTACAACTTTTGTTAAGTAAGAGTATTCCATTTTGTTTCCACAACACGTCTTCGACAAAATGGCCATCTATCATCAAGTTACCTGAGATCATATCTCAAGTAAGTATACCTGTTTTCACTTTATAACCGATGCCTTTTAGCAAAGAAAAATATTGTTACGAAGTACTTATACAAACAATTGATATAAATTACAAAACTTTGACACATAAGGAAATTTTACCTTATATTAAAACTTCATGCAAGAAATAAATTCAGTAGGTTTCTATTAACATTATTGAATTTTCCTTAAAATTTATAACATTATGGGTCGTTAGTTTTTGTACACGTTGTAGAAGATTCATAAGAGTTAGACCACATTCAAAGCAACTGCAATAGAATATTGAACTGAAGCCTCAATAGCTCAACGGTAGAAGGGCCAACGTCACTCCGTTAACGCGAGAGTCGAGGGTTCGATCCTGACCCCCTTGGGCAATTATCGTACCCACTCCTAGTCAATAGGGGCAATAGAAATATTAGTAATGCCTTGAAAAAGCATTGCTAATATTCTTAAAAAAATAATATATTTGGCGATCAATAAAATATAAGCATCAGCTGTATAGACATTTATAATGGTAATTGGTGCTTTTATATATTTTTTCATTCCGGACTTATATAGAACACCTAGCACTTGCACGACACTGAATGTTAAGCATTATAAAATATTACTAGTTTTGACCAACCAAAGTAAAGTGTGATATTTTGTGTACTTGATCTTAGTCTACTTGGAAAACCATGAGTACAACTCAATTTTACATAAAGAAGTATATAACATTTGTTCAACAATAAATGCAAAACATGTGTATGTGTACTACTGTTTGCCCTACTGGCCTTAACAGCGTTACTGGGCAAAGAGACGTGCACTGGGAGCCGACCGTGAAAAAGGGACTGAATTCACGGCGGCTCAAATAATTGAATAACCTCTATATGACATATTTTGCGGTAATTAATATTTAAAAAATTAAAAATAGTAATCTCAGTTAAAGGCAAATTACCAGTTACAGTTTGTAGGTGGGTTTTAGATTTATTAAATGTCACATATCACATTAACTTACGTAAGCATATAACGAGTATTTCTAAATATTTAGACCCTTGTTGTAATCTAGACGCCTACAGGCTGACACGGAGAAAGTTGTATTGTTAACATCTGTCGCACGGAATGATTCATGTGGATTTGTGCGTAAATCATCCTGTGACAAAAATATTAAATAGAATGTAACGATCTCGAAACACGCTTTGTTGCATTTGTATAAACTTAGAATTATCTGAATGTTAAAAGGAACATTGTGTGAATATAAATATATTCGATGTATTTTATTAAACAGGATTTTTATATATCTGTCAGTTTGTACGCTTAAAGCTTTAGATTCATTTGTCAGATACGAGTAATATATATATATATATATATATATATATATTTTATTAAGTATAAAGATACGGTGTTTAACTAGGTCATAGGAAAATTAAGTCATAAATAAAAAAATAATAAACATTACACACTCAACTTTAACTCTACATTAGGCTAGTAATATTCTGTGTCGGTGTTCCGGAAACACAAAATAACATAATTACCACCCAGACCTAAACACCTCTATGATCAACAATTCCCATATTAAGCACATGCTTTATCTAGGCATATGTATGACTGGAGTGGGAATCGAACCCCCGACCGATAACGCTAAAGGCATTTTATTTTTATTTTTTCGGAATTTGGCCCTACTGACCTTGACAGCGTCACCGGGCGGGGGGCCGAGTACTGAGACTCAGCCGTGATAAAGGGACAGCCCTCACGGGGCTCAAATTTGATTCCGTCCTTAGGGTGCCTCCTGCAAAGCCGAACCACGGCTAAGGACGTCATCGGAGATGGAGGCAGCGCTCCGAGCGCATTCTATACGTAGACTCACATAGACTCACCCGACGGTGTGAGCGCGACGCGAGGTGCGAAACAAAGGACCTCGTCCTCGCCGGCGAGGACGGTGTTGTGTGCGTGTCTGTGCTGTGTAAGGGCATTTTCTAATGTAATCCTATCGTCAGGTAGGTCTTGCAGAACGTGCTTAGGACGCCTTACTTTTGTCGGTTGGTTACATCGGTCGCGCTAAAGGCAGATTCGCTACCACTGTGCCAACAAATTCGTAAAGAAGGTTTTGGCCCGGTGACAATGTCAAGGCTAGCAAGGTCACCAGCAAAATATTCAGAGTAATAATTAATTAATTATAGACGATTAATATAGGAATTAAATACTGTATGAGCTTCTGCTCGACGTTTCTCTTGGGAATCGTGATAAATAAGTTTTTATTTCGGATTGTCTATTACTGTTGGCCCTAGTGGCCTTGACAGCGTCACCGGTGGGGGGGCCAGGTCTGGAGACCTCAGCCGGTAAAAGATGGACTGCCCGCGTGGGGCACAAGTTCAATCCGTCCCAAGGGCGGACCCCTCTTGCGAGGTCGAGCCTAGACTTGGGACGTCATCGGGAGGGAGGCAAGATAAATAAGTACTATAGATTCTATCTTACCACGAGTTACCTCTACCTTTACTATTAGTTAGGAAATAAGAAGGAAGGGATATTAAGGGAAAAAACTGAGGGAATAAAGGGATAGGAGATTGGGCCTCCGGCGCTTTTAAAATTTTTAAATTGGACCGGTAGGACCTACAGAGTAGAGTTTTCAAACAAACTCTTTCGATGTACTCATATTATATTAGTTTTGTTTTCAGCCAAAAATTAAGTATTAACGCAGTTGTTAATAATCCTTCTCAATTCACAACAATAGACAAATACAATTAATAAATTGATTGAAAGTTTTGTTGATGAATTAGACGTAAATAATCAACTCCATTACCGTTTTAAGCGATCCGTATTCATGTCTGAGTCATGGTGATGCGTCAATAAACTTTCAAGATGATTTAATGAAGTACTTTTATGCTAGAGTGATCGTTTTAATAACGTAATTAAAATTGACGCACCGATACGCTATGTAGCAACATCGTATATGATACAGATAGAATACACGGAACCTGAGTGCTAGAACAAATAGCCAGCGGTTCCTAAAAAAGGTTTTAATATAATAACCATAGAACTTGGTATAATAGACTTTATTACTCTTTTTACTTTACTCTTATTACTTTTTACTTTATTTCATGACGGTTGGCAAACAAGCATACGGCCCGCTGTTGGTAAGCAATCATCCCATCTTACGAATTGCAACATTTCAAGTATCACATGCGCGTTGCCAATCTAAGAAATAGGAGGGAAGGAATGAGAAAGGAAAAAGGAAGGGGAAAAGGAAGGGGAAAGGGAGGTGAAAAATTAAGGGAAAAAGAAGGGGAAAAGAAGGGGAAAAGGAAGGGAACAGACGGTGGGAAATTGGGCCTCCAGCGCTCTTACTCATCGCACCAAACCCAACAGTACCTACGGATACTGTTACTTTACGCCGATAGGATCGGATAGGATAGTACTTCCCTGGTCACGTCGGCCTATTTTTGTTATGAGCAGCATGATTCTACTCTATGTTAATAGCGGTTATTAACTTTTTATTTCAGTGATAACAATACGAATAAGTCATTTAAAAGCTAACGAAACAGACTATGTATAAAATTAACGACGTACAAAAACAGAGTTGCAAATAAAGCGTATAAATTCAACCAGTAAATCCACTCTTTTTACATAGTTCATCAAACCACAGTCGTGATATAATTAATGAACCGTCGCAAGTCATCAGGACTAATTAAAGAGTCCCAACAAAGTTCCGAGCGACAGGTGCGCCCGTAGATAACACTAAGACACATTGCCTCCGAGAAAAGCTAATCCTGCTTTTGAATGGGGCGAAATATATTCGCTGTTTTGTTCCAACACGTGCTACTGGCGACGGAGAAATGGGGTGTTTCAATTGAACGATAAAATTCGACGTTTCTTATATACGGTGTGTATTGAAAAGAAAATGGTTCAAAATAGATTTAATATTTTTTATATAGATTATTATAATTTGCTTTTTAAGTTAATATACATATCCTTTTTAAATAATACCTTTTTTCATGACTTTTGGCAAACAAGCATATGGTCCGCCTGATGGTCATCGCAACCTATGAACGTTTGCGATACTTGAAGTACATACATGCGCATTGCCAACCTATGGGGTAGGAAGGAAGGAATCAGAAGGGTAAAAAGGTAGGGAACAGTGGGGTTGAAAGATTGGGCCTCAGACGCTTTCACTCATCGCACGAAACGCAAAAGTCCTACTGATACTGTTACTTTACGCCGATTATCTGTGAGAGGGTAGTTCTTCCCTAACCGAGCCGGCCCATTGGTGCTTAGAGGAGCATAGCTTTACTAATACTAATGCCAATCGCAAACACATTTTATAACTGTCCTCGTTCTTGATATTTGCATGTGCAAGCATACCAACACAAGTTGTGATTTCATAACATTAATATACATAGGTACAATTTTTCTTGGATAAGTCTTCAATCAATATTAATATATTTCGATAGAGAATATTATAAAAATACTGGTCGCGTTAACTTTAACCATAAATGTACAAATGCACAAACAGATATTTCTTATTTATTAGTTCACGAGAGCCTGCATTTTAATAGGAACAAGTCCGCATGCGAGTCTGGAACAGAAGTTCCCGAGGGATTTGGAACTGAAATCTATTTCAATAAAAACCGCATTTAAATTTTTAGCTATCCAAAAAGTTTGTCCTTAAATTTTATGTATATGGTAAGTCTTTCATAATTTTAAATTAATACAGTATTTATGATATACAGATATCAGTCACACTGGTGGTAGGTCTTTCGTTGCAAGAGGCCGGCTAGGTAGGTACCACCGTAGTGTCCAATATTCTGCCGCCAAATAGTAGTGCTTAGGCACTACTGTGTTCCGGTTTGAAGGGCATTGTACGCTAGTGAAATTACTGGGCGAACGAGATTTAAGAACTAATATCTCGAGGTTGGCAACGCGCGAGTGGCACCTACTAATGGTGCTGCAAGCGCTCATAGGCTGTGGCAGCCACTTACCATCAGGTGGGCCGTATGCTTGTTTGCCAACTTCTAACATAAAAAACACATTTAACTCAACTATCTAACGAATTATCACTATATAATTTAATTTTGTATTTTCGCTACACAGAAAGATAATTAGGATAGCATATAGTACAGGGGAAACATATATCCAAATAAACAAAAGCACAACGAGCCAGACCGGAACATATATTTGTATGGCAAGGCTCGCTACCACCGTCTCTCTTCCTAGCATTATGCCCGGTATTTTCCCGGGGTCTGCTTATTACTCTTATCCGGATTTGATAGGTTACTATTTTTTTACAGAGCGATTTCCATCTGACCTGTAGTTGTTGCAAATTAATTATCAATAGCAAACGATTATTATCAGATGCTATGAAAAACCGGGACCGACAGCTTAACGTGATGCCTAAGGCAAGGAAGATGGGGAGACCCACAAGGACAAACACCCCAACCGAAACAGATATTTGGAAGATCATTACAAACATAATATGCCCGACCGGGAATCGGGTTCGATACTACGATCGAGGCTAAAGGCAAAATGGCTACCGTCCTTTTTTTTTTTTACTTGGAGAAATGCAGTTACGCACTCGAGCGCTGGGACGGGTGCAATGGCGCAGGAGGTGTGTGGACTCGGAGCCGAGCTCCCTACCCACTAAAACTCCAAGGTTCCATCTAGCGCCATAGTGGAACGTCGCGGGGTCGCCGAAGCACACAACCGCGACGCCCCGGCGCTTGCCCCGAGGGACCCACCGGTGGCGGCAACTTACTACCGCCATACATACATAATAATACATACTAATACATATATACCAATACATACCTCCGCGCGCGAACACGCCAGGCCTTTCGGCCTCCACCTTGGGCGGCACCATACTGTCGCCATATATACATACTAATACATACTATACATAAATAAAATACTCCACGGCGCTTTCGCGCCCCACCGACCGGGACCAGAAGGCCCCGGCAAATCCAACCAAGGGAACCCTGGGTCCTAGGGCTCCCCCCGCCGAGACTTACTTTTTAATGAGGTTGTTTCCCTCTACGACCGACCGCCGTTATTTTTCAAAGAGGTTTTCTTCCTCTACCGCCTGACCACACCCACACCTGTTAAACACACCACCGGTGTCACAGGAGCCGCTCACAGTCCATTCTGATAAGCAGAAAAGTACCGGAGCGACCCATTCGGCACCACCCTCCTAGGCGCGGTTTGACGTAAAACGCCCCACGCCCAAACCGTCTGACCCTGTTAACTTCACCGGGCAGTCGAAGGTGCCACCTGCACAATCGACTCCCAGCTACTGAGCCCCCTAGGCACGACAAGCCCAGGGTACCGCAGAGTTTGACCTCTGCGGTTGAGAGGGTAAAATGGCTACCGTCCTGCCATAACAGTGGTTAAGGCTCGCTACCACCGTGTCATAGCCTAGATAAAAAATATTTAGCTTCTTTTTTTTTTCTTATCGAGTGGTTAGTGGCCAAACTAGTGTCTGAGCTGTTCAGGTCGCCCGTAGGCCTCTGACTTGACTTATCGCTCATAGCCGAGTGCACCCACTGATCGGTAAACGATCGGTAGGTTAAGCAACTTTAGGCGCGGTCAGTCACTAGATGGGTGGGTCGCATACTGGTATTTCAACCGAGCGTCTCCGTGCTTCGGAAGGCACGTAAAAAGTCAATATTTAGCTGTAAGTATTTAATTGTCTTCACATTAATGCTTTATTTCATATTCCCAACGTTAAATTAATTAACATTAAACATACACTTAAAGTGAGAACTTCAAAACAAGTACTTTCTGATACCCTTTCTATAAAAGAAAATAAAAATAGAAACAAAGCGAAGATTCTCCAGCGTTTCAAGTAAAACGGTAAACAGAAAAACCGATAACGAAACGAACAAGACCAGAAATCAAATCGTAATTAGGGCAGTGTTGTTCTTTAAATTAAATGTATCTAAATGCCAGACGGTACACGGTGGGCTGGGAGCCTTAAGACACCACTTAATTTATTGCCAATTAACCTGGTGTTAAGTGAAAAGGTGACGTTCCATTCTACTGTGAATTGACTATCGTTTTAAGTATGCTAATTTTGTTTGTGTTTTAGACTGATGGCTTATTTCGTATATTTTTGTGATGCAAATTAAGCACTTAAGATATTGTAATTTGTTCGATTAAATTTATGTATTATTGTGAAAACGTTATCGTTTTTTATCTTTAAAAGTAATTGACTATATATTTTCCATTGTATTTTGGGATAAGTATGTGTTTTTGATATAGATATGTAAAGCTTAATTCATCGAAAATACTTATACGTGGCGTGTCTGTAGTGAGCCTGTCTTAAGTCTCGAAGGTCGCGAGATGGATTTCCGCTCGGGGCAGATATTTGTATTGATGTTATAAATATCTTTCCTGGTCTTGTGGCTCACCAAACCGTACCTCGTAGAGCATGTTAAGCTCTCGGTCCCGGATGATAACACAACGTCTGATAATAATCTAACTTAACGATAGGTAATTTGCTCTTACCCAATGAGTTGCTGGTTTGCTCTTAGGGTTGCGGCGGTCAGTTGGCAATTGGTCTGTGTAAAAACTAGTAGGCTGTCGAATCCGGGTAAGAGTGAAAAGCAGACACTGAAGAGAGAGACTAAGACTTAGAATATTACCACGATTACAAAACTATATATAACTAATATTTTAACATAATGATACTTAAAAAAGGAGTCGCCGCACGCCTATAATATGACTTAAAAGTATCTTAATAAGGCATTATGACTAAAGAGTATCGCCGTCTCACTAACAAACAATCCTATAAAGTTTTTTAATTCGTTTCATATTAGCAAATTTGTTCTCTTGATTATTTAGCTTTATATTTTTCGGAAAAAAATATCTAAAAATATATCAATATTGACTTAAATCAGCGATGAGTTATATTAAACAAAGTTGGCGAAAGAAAATATTTATGTTACTTTTCCTAAAGATATAATATACTTCTTTTGACGACGTTATGGCGCAGCGTAGCGAACTTGCCTTAAACTCCACAGATCGCTGGTTCGACTCCCTCTCGGAGCAGATGTATGTATTGACCATGCAAGGGTGTGTTTGTCCTTGTTTTTGTGAATGTTTATGGACCCCCGACACAGGATATAACTATCCTAATGGGGGACGTTAAGTGTGTAGCATTTATTTATTGTTTATTTATTTCTGTAAAAATACAGCCAACTTTATCTGCCTTATTCAATAGGATTTGTTGCTGTTTCGCTACTAAACGAAACTCGATCAATCTTTTGTTTGAAACTAATCGTTTTATTTTTAGTTGAATCAGGAACGGCAGCATTTTGACGTTTCTTTTGTTTTCCTTTGTCTAACTTGTAACAGATTCTACATCTATCGTTTAGCTATCAAGACACGACTGGACACTGGGGTCCAATAAACAATATCGCATATATGCGGATAGATTAGACGTCGGATAACGTCGATCAACATGTCGGATTAGCTTAGGATTAATTAAGCGGCGCTGTGTATCGTCAACGCTTCTAAACTTTGTCACTGTTACTTTATAATTGTTTATTAATATGTTTTATATTATTTATATATCACTTGACAAACTATATAATATATTTCAGTACCTACTGAAGAATTTTTAACATCTTATTGTGAAATAGCAGATGATTAGACTTACAAACGGGGTAAAGGCGTTGATAGTAAAGTTGAGTTTTTATTTATGTTTTTCATCATATTATATAAAATGTTATTTTTTATTATATTAATATAATATAAAAAGTAACATATTTTAATTAATTATTTTTCAGTAGTAAAAAAAATTTAAATTACACCACTGTCGGCGTTCAAAACAAGTCTAAAGTATTAGCTACGCTAAACAATTGAGCCAACGTAGATCCGATTTTTTTAATAAAAATATTATGTTATTCTTAGGTAACAGTAGATACCTACCTAATATCTATATCTACAGATCTGTATGTCAAATTTCTTTCAAATTTGTTCAACATTATATATATATATATAGCATTCATAAGCATATGCATACAATTTTATTATGTACATAGAGTCATAGACGATAAAAATCTTTAATAGTTAAACCAATAGATATAAAATTAAGATATTGGGGTTAAGTTTTACCGTATAATGAGAAGCACGAACGTTGCTCGGGGCAGAGTTCGTAAGCAATATATTAAAAAATAACAAATAAAAACGCTCGTTTGATTACAATGACCCCGGGCGAAACAAAACACAATTATATCCATTTGATTTATAATGTTTGCTTTAAATAGGCATAGCGAAGAACCTTATTTGTGGAGATATTTTATTAAAAACCTCAATTTTTTCTGTTCGTTATATGTTTGCTTAGATGGGCAGGTCACCTGGAAAGACTGAATGACACATCTGTGAAAACTATGACGAAATGGACTCCGCAACAAAAGAGACCCACAGAAAGACCCAGGAAGCGGTGCATTGATTGTGTCGAGGAGGATCTGAAAAGTATGGGCAGGAAAATATCTTGGAGAAAGAAGGCCACAGATAGGGTGATATGGAAGAATATCGTTGAGGAGGCCAAGACCCTCAAAGGGTTATAGCGCCGTAGGAAGTAAGTAATTTGTTTTCTTACATTATAATGTATTGACCTATAGATTTTTTGGAATCTATAGCTGAAAGAAACATTATAATTCATTGTTGTAGGCATTCCATACACAACAATAAAATATTGTAAATTCTGTTGCTTGAGTAATGGTACTGAACGTTTGGAGTTAGCATTAAAAGATTGTGTAGTGATTGAATAAAATATTGAGCAATCAGACATGTTGCATCGATGAAAATTCTGACGTGAATGGCTGGTGAAAAGAGATATTCAATATTATTGCTGCCAAAAATATTTTGCAATAATGATAGAGGTGTACGGGCGCCTTAGCAATTATTTTACTATTTTTCTCAAAAGAAATTTACAGGACCAAAAAAAGCCAATAGATTTCTGCTATTTTCTTGTATCATTACTTACGTTAGTTCAATTTCATTTAAGACTGAGTGAATAGGCATTTATGATATTAGCTTTATTAATATATTCACAGTATAAATAGTGTCTAAGCTATTGTGATTAAATAACATAACTAAAAATAAAACAAATTCTAAATATTAATATTAAATAACTCTCATTAGAAAGAACCCTTCGTAAGTATTTAAGGGTTACAGTGGGGTCTTTTGTAATAAAGAATACAATACAAGGGAAACTGCTGGGGCATTTGCCCAGTCGGATTAATCCTAAATTAGACGGGTAAGGAAGAAAGGAATGTATAGGTAATTAAAAAACCAATTTGTAAGATACATTGGCCGTTTTAAGGAAAAGAACAACACAAACATTGCCGCGCTTCTGTGATATACGTCTGCAGCAACATTGGTTCTTAAGGATTAAAACCGTTTTGCTTTGCTTGTTCAGCCATTTCAACACTGGAATGTTTATTCATTTTTTATCTTAGTTCTTGTATACAGTGATAGAAATCTTTGTAAAAAGAATATATTCATTTGATGAAACAGTTTCGCGCAAACTTAAAAACGTGATGCTAACATCGTTTCTTTTTTTTAATATAAATTGAATGTTGACATTATTAATCGTGTGACGGAGATAAAGGACCTGGGAATATTTATTGACAGTAAATTAACATTTAAACAACATATAAATCATATAAGCGCTAAAGCATACCGTATGCTTGGCTTCATTTTACGAGTTAGCAAAGATTTTAAAAACTACTCTACGTTAATCCTTCTGTACAACTGTTTTGTCCGTTCTATATTGGAATATGGTTCTATAGTCTGGAACCCGCAATATAAGACCTATATTGAAAGTTTAGAAAATCTACAAGATAAGTTCCTCAAGCATGTAAGTTTTATGTGTTTCAAATCTAAACTTATTCCACCTACACTGCTTTCTTTAAGTGATCGGCGACTGTTCAGAGATCAAATGTTTCTGTTTAAATTGATCCAATACCAAATTGATTCCCCATATCTACTGGGCAGATTATATTTTAGATGTCCCACAATAATCACACGTATGCAATATTTATTTCATGTACCAGTTTTGAGGACTAAATATACCCAAAATACCTTCATTTTTCGTTCTTGTCATTGTTATAATACTAAATTTATTAATATTGACATATTTTCTTGCTCAGAATATATGTATAAGAATAAGCTTATCGCATTAATTAAGTTCCAATAATTAACTATTACTATAATATTAAACTATAATAATTAACTATTAACTATGATTTAATAATTATTCTGGAATAATTGACTTATTATATTAATGTATTTTTTTTTAAATTTTTAATATCAATAATTTGTATATTACTTTCTGCTCTTTTGTTATTACCTATATTGTATAATTTATTAGTGGAAACTTAGTTGGTCTATGTAATATTTGATTTTCTAAGATTTTATGTATCATTGTACTGTTTGTTTCCCATGAATAAATAAATAAATAAATAAATAAATAAATAAGGACCTTTCGAATTATAATTGCTGATGTAGACGTATTTTTAGTTATCATCTGATGCACGATCTGGCGGCTTACCATGACCTCTTATTGCGATTTAAATGACGACTAAAACTGACTTACATCGCTATTTCGTAACATGACTTATTTTTATAAGTACGTCATGCTCATATAAAATCACCAAAATTGAATTGGATCGAAAGATAATTGTTACTAAAAGTTAATGGTAAGACCCTGAGATTTTGATTTTATTGACAAACGTGACAAGTATTTTAGTTTATTATTACGTTAATACACGTTAACGTGAAAACACTCAAATGCATTAAACATAAAAATGCATTACTTTTTCATTGTAAATTATAAATTTATTTATGGTATCTCGCGTTCTCTACATTATTGTGTTATGATATGTTTCAATTTAATGAATTCAGCCAGTTACGTAGCCTATACCAAACAAGCACACAGATAAATAGCATATAGTAACTAAATTATGTGTAATAATGTACCTAAATGTTATAGATTAGTAAGAATTTATAAAAGAAGAATGCACTTATAGCACTATAATAATATACTGGTTATTAAATCACACTCAATTAAGGGCAAAGAGTTGCCGTCGAGAGTCTATTAGCGCAAAGACGAGATATAATCGCGGCGAGACAATAACTATCAGCGGGGAGTCGTGTTATTGTTTGTCTTGTGATCTCGGCTGGGTGCCGTTGTGTAGGTACAAATTGACGAAAATGTTTCACTATGTAAAGATATTTATGAGCATATTGACAAAAACATTGTTTCGTGATATAAGACATTTTGTTACGCAATCGAAAAATGTAAGTGTACGGCTATATCAGCGGAGTTAAAGCATTTCCCATGTGTATGGCAAATGATAATATGATAGCGAATTTACATGGTCATTGTGATCAAGATACAGAAGCTTATTCAAAAGGTAGTCAGTCAAAAGATGGGGCACCAGGTAGTCGTATTTCAACTGAGCATCTCTGTGCTTCGGAGGCACATAAAAAGTTTCATAATAATCGAAAAGTAAAGTAAGAAGCGACCTGAACAACTTTGACTTCGGTTGGCTACTAACCACTCCATAAGAACTATTGTCATTAACAAAGCGCTAGGTATTTATCTTGCTCGGAATATCACGAATTTATATTACTGTTTTGAATGGCCGCAATATATTTTAATATAATTAATTCGGCGAATCACGCTGATATGGCTGCAGCATAACACTACACATTTGTTCTCCAATAATCGTACATGGCTATTGGCTATGACAATCCGCTTACATAATTGTTTGGAGTACTGAGAATAGTGTTGTAATAGCTAGCACCTGAAAATGACTATGGCAGGCTATATAGAAATCATTTCATGGATTACAGATTAATGAATGGTCATATATTTCTAGACACGGCACATGAATTTAAATAAATATAGCATTACTAACTGGCTAGTATAAAGAAAAGAAAATCGATTAGTAACTTCAACCGCGATTGTGTATTACGCATATCTAAAAACATGCATTATATACTTTACATGATTCCGTTCTGGTAATCAGTCTTGGGATTTTGATCATTCTCTTCGAAGTCATTATTAATACGTATTTTAAGTAAGCTAAGTATACTGCGACTAACATAAACTAATAAACTAATTAATTTTACCAAAAACGATTCCCAAATGACAAAGATAATAATAATAAGCACTACACACTCAACAGCCCCATTACGATAGAAATATCCTGTATCGGAGGCCCGGAAACACAAACAAGGGTAAGCACAAACACACCCAGACCGAAAAACATGTCTGTATGGTCAATACAAAATCTTCCCTGAGCGGAAATCAAAACCTACTTTAAAAGGAGAAGTCCTTTAAAAGTAGATTGGAAATATAATTATCGGTTTCAGTACAGGCGACAATTACTGTTAATAGCTTATAATATGTAATTATACTAAGCCCGTCTATTAACGTTGAAATCATTACGATATAGCCAAATAACTACTAATTTCAAGTTGGATTGGTATCAATAAATAATTTATGAGATAAATCAATGTAACTAGTAATTTATTACTGGTCTTTACAAGTTTACTATTAACTAATGGCGGCCAGATGGCAATTACGTTATCAAAAAACTAGTAGTAATCAAAGTAATTTGGATTCACGTTTGAGAATTTTAAAATATAGCTATTATCGTTACGTCATAAATTGCATTTCTACGTATCTAATATTGGTATTATAAAATACTTACGATATTTAGGTTTCATAATAATAAAAGTTTTATTATTAATAATTAAATCAAGTGTACATCAAACAGGATTCGATAGATGATTGAATTTTTTAATCGTATCCGATCGAGTACAAAATCGATTCCACAACGATACAACACCCTAACCCCAGACGGATCATTGTGAGCCATAATTAGTTTTTGTCACTTCACATTGACAAATCTCACTCAAAATCCATGGTGATTGCGCGGACCCTACCACTTACGACGCACCAAACCGGCTCTTATCAAAGAGAATATTATTTCAAACGCCCCTGTCAACCCCGATGGGCTTTCCGTACCCTAAATCCAGTTTGTTATGAATGAAATTACAGAAATCGAATAAGGTAAACACAACTGAGAGGCAACAAAAGCTTGTTCGAAAAAAAATACTAAATTGAATTCAAATTGGTTTCGTTGGATATTAGGGATAGCCGGGGGAGATTTCGAAGACCCACAGACATACAATAATTCAACATCGCTTTTTGTTATGAAGTGTCAAACCGTTGAGAATCATCAACAAATAAAGGAAGGTAAAGGATAAGTAGATAAGGTTTTGTAAACCGTGCACGATGAAGGAATTTGCATCTATACAAATAAACAAAATTTAAGTTTATATCAAAATATCAGCTTTTTTTTTTATTCCATATGAATGTATACGTTACTTATCAAAGAAACTGATTCACCGTTGTGGCGTTGTGGGTAGCGAGTCTGCCTTAAGCCTCGACGGCTGCGGGTTCGATTCCCGCTCGGAGCAGATGTTTGTATTAATCGTACAGGCATGTTTTCCGGTCTGTTTGTGTTTGTCCTTGTCATTGTGAATGTTTCCGGACCCCCGACACAGGATATAATTATCCTAATGGGGGCCGTTGAGTATGTAGCGTTTATTTATTTATTTTTAAACCCTGTCTGTCTTTCTGTCTACTTACTCGGGCTAGTCTCCGAAACGGTTGGACATTACTGGCAGATAGCTGATGTTATAGTACTTTCATTATAAAAAAAAGAGTTTGGGTTCCGGGAAGTAAAATAATAATATAAACTAAATAATAACACTGCAAAACACAGGAGTGAAGTCGCGGGCACAGCTTGTATAAAAAAAAAATTTCGCAACTTATGCGAATATTAAAATTACTATGGCAAATGCTTACTAGATTTGCTAATATTGTGACAACATTACACCAAAGTTAATAATTATGGACAAACTAAGCTCTTAGACTAACGCATGAATTTACAATGTTTACGCCTTATGTCTTACAATTGTTATTTTAAGTATTAATCGTTATATTGCTGGACATTTGATATTATACAGACACAGTGAATATTGTGCAAGAAAAGTTGTAGAGGAAATTGAGTAAGCAACTAGGTAACATTGTATTAAAGTAATGATTTATTAGTAATGATTTATTACCGTATTAGATAATGTATTATTTGGTACAGTAAAAACTGCATCAATTATTCATCAGTATGACCAAAAATTTAGGGCTTCCAGAATGTGAACGTGCAAAAAAAAAATGCATTTTAAGACCCCATATTATTATTCACTCGCTTATTATTCAGAGATCTATATCAAATGCTATTGTTATTCAAACGTATTCTTTTCTTCAAACGCCTTATAATTTAGGAATTCTTGTTTTTTAAATATATACGTTTTATAAAGCTATCTACACATCTGTTAGAACAAATGTTGTTGTTGTTGAACAATCTGTTGTAACAATACCACGTGTATTGTTGTATTGTGTATACCTAATTATGTATATAATACATATATTTATTCTTATACTAGCTTCTGTCTGCGGTTTCGTCCGCGTGAATAACGATTTTAATACAGGCTTTGAATCCCCATTTCACACCTTCCGGGGTGAAGTTTTAGAAAATGTTCGAACACGTTTCTTTATCTTTAGTTGTTCGCCAAAAACAAAGTTTCATGCTTCTAGTTTCAAAAATTATGGACTCCTTGCTTAAGAGTTGAATTTCGAAAAATCTTTTCTTAGTGCTCGTTAATTTTCCAGCAAATATTCTTTTTTGGAACGAAGTTCCTTATCGCGCGTTGTGAAAGGGGGCTAGACGGAAAAAATTCTTACGAAAAGTTGTCACGACACTTTTTGCTATAGTAAGCTATTGTAAGATGTGCGGCGTCGCATGTTTCTCTGTCTGTCTCTCTCTCTTATAGAAAGCAAGCCAGATATTTTCATTTCTATTTCGCATTGAACAGTGTGGTGTCGCGACGATTATTTTTGTTGAGTGTATACAGGTTTTTGTAAATAATAAATAATGTTAATAATAAAAAAATATTATTATAACTTAAAAAAATAAAATTTTATTACAATTCCTTCACTAATTAATCGAAAGGAACTTCGTTCTGTTACAGACGTCCCATGTATCCCTTATTGCTGACTCCTCTCCCTTACCGCCTACTCATCATTTCCTCCTCCTAACGCCTCAGTCGCCTATCCAACTCAGTCAGTCTCCATCCATCATCCACCAGCGACGGTCGTTTCAATATTCAATCTCTGCGTTTTATTCACTGAATCCTTTTTAAAAAGACTAAATCCGAGACTCCCGTAACATTTGGTGGCAGCGTAAAGGGATTTTAAAAATCCCCGGTACCGTCTCCTTTCAAAAATCGGCGTGAGTGCTGTAAATTGTGCAAAGTACCAATCTATTGTCTTTTTCTAAACATCAGAGTGCTAAAGTGCCGTGAATCAAAGAGTCCAAACATCAGAGTGCTAAAGTGCTGTAAATCAAAGAGCCTACTTATAAAAGTGCTAAAGTGCCGTGAATCACTCGTCTAGAGGCCCACTGCTGCGCACTGCTAGTGCTGCAGCCGGCCCGTCTCCAGCCATACCCCTAGTTACACACAACCTTGTGCTGTGACCGGGTTTTGGTCACCCGACGAGCTGCAACGACTTCCAAGATCCATACAAATTCGTGGAAATGATAACGCTGATCGTCGTACTGTCATTCAAGTAAGTCTTTGGTCATTGCGATTCCCAAACTTCTATTTAAGATTTTTATATGTATTAATTATAAGTTTATTTTTGTTTTTCTTTCTGTGTCTGTGTACAATTTTTCTTTTACACTTCTATCGTTATTTTAAATACTTGTAAGCATTTTAAAAATGTCTGAAAGTAGGTCACAAAGCCCAAAGCTTGAAAGACTAGATGTACCTATAGCAGATACAGACGATGACACATTTTGTCCTCCACCTTCAGGTCCAACCACTAGATCCCTTTCTAAAAAGAAAACAGTAGTAATTAACAAAATCGAAATAGACTTATCCACATTATTAAAATTTATAAAACCATACGACGGCTCCAGAGAGACGTTAAACTCATTCCTAGTTAATTGTAATAATGCCTACGACTTAGCGTCAGACTCACAGAAAGATATTTTATTTAAATATATACTATGTCAATTGCAAGGAAAAGCGCAAACCGCGTGCTCCATCAAAGAGTTTACCAATTGGATTCAATTAAAAGATTTCTTAAAAACCCAATTTAGTGAACGAAAACACTATGCTCATCTTTTAACAGACCTTCAAGAATGTAAACAACGAATCAACGAACCCGTCAGCCAGTACGCTTTAAGAGTAGAGGCATGTTTATCTCAATTATTAACGGAAATATCTATCTCTCACGGTCATAAAAATAGAGAAATGATAGGGCGCACCGCTGCAATGGAAGAATTAGCCCTCCATCATTTCCAAATGGGACTTATACCCAGATTATCAAATATAATCCGATGCAAGTCACCTAAAACTCTCAATGAAGCCATAAACATTGCCATTTCCGAAGAGAAAATTCAATATTTCATGTTCAAACATAATCCTTCCAATTTCCGACAGGAAAGACCTAATAACCAACCTAAAGGTTTTCAGGTCCGGCGTAATAACCCCTCCAACAATCAAAATTTTCCAAACCAACATTCTTCCAATGCTCCCAATCGCTATCCAAATTCTTCCACATCAATTTGTAGGTATTGCAAAGCACCAGGGCATACCCTGGAGCAATGCCGCAAACGAGAATACAACAATAATCGATTCAAATTTGACCAAAATCAATCGAGGATACCCCAACGAGTCCATTTTGTCTCTGATGCCCTTGAAAACGAATACCCAAATGAACCTGTAGAGGGCTATGACACCGTCGACGCTGTAACAAAAAACGAATAATCGTCTCGTCCCGGTGTCGTACGGGACATAGCAATTCAAAAATCGACACCCTGAACCTTAGACCTAAGGCCAAATTGTCTCCGCTACATGGACGACATCATGTACATTGGTCTAATAATCTGCAAACATCGTTACATGATGATTTGCCAAAACCCACTGTATCCTCCCAAAATCAAGTTTTGCCAAAACCCACTGTATCCTTCCAAAATCAAGTTTTGTCAAAACCCACTGTATCCTTCCAAAATCAAGTTTTGCCAAAACCCACTGTATCCTTCCAAAATCAAGTTTTGCCAAAACCCACTGTATCCTTGCAAAATCAAGTTTTGCCAAAACCCACTGTATCCTTGCAAAACCGAGTTTTGCCAAAGCTCACTGTATCCAAGCAGAATCGAAATCTGCCAAAATCCACTGTATCCGTGCAAGATTTAAACTTGCCAAACCCTTCTAATTCCAACATTTTTGAAATTACGAACAATCCTGCATTGATGCTATTACCTCATGTACTAGTTGAATCCTCTGTATCAGACATACCTTTGTCATTGCTTGTAGACTCAGGATCCTCTGTTAGCCTATTGAAACATTCTTGTATAGAGAAACCACCTAGGCTTGTAAAAGAAACGATCCAGTTAAAAGGCATAGATTCTTTAGAAGAATCAATTCAAACCAGAGGTCACTTCAAACTGAAACTACGACTACCTAAATCTTCTATATCCCACCAGTTTCACGTTATTGATAAAATACACTTACCTTATGACGGAATAATAGGATCCGATATGCTTAACGCCCATAGCTGTAATATAGATTACACAAACAACTTATTACACCTTGATAAATCATCCTTAAAATTACATTTTCATGACCCTGCTTACTTAATTCCACCTAGGACTGAAACTGTAATTGAATGTTCCGTTCAAAACCCCAAAATTAAAGAAGGAATGGTTCTTGATCAAAAACTTTC
Organism: Hestina assimilis; assembly: GCA_023373885.1. Classification (NCBI taxonomy): domain Eukaryota; kingdom Metazoa; phylum Arthropoda; class Insecta; order Lepidoptera; family Nymphalidae; genus Hestina; species Hestina assimilis. Next base: position 5,872,586 of record CM041755.1, on the reverse strand, counting down.
AGAGACCCTACTAATCGCGAACTGTTTAGTACGTGTAAAAGAAAACAATAGAATCAACATATCCGTTGTCAATACCTCCGAAAAATCTGTAACAATAAAATCGGATCTAAACATAAAACTCTTACCAATCGATTCTGTGGAAACTGAAAAACCTCCTACTCATCCCATTAACCACATAAATACTGTAACTGATTGCGCTTCACGAACAGCTGAAGTACTTGAACAACTACGAGTCTCACATCTTAACGATGAAGAAAAAGACGCCCTCTTCGACCTATGTTCCGAGTTTTCTGATATCTTCCATCTGCCAGAAGAAAATCTGTCTTATACTAATGCACTGAAACATGAAATAAAAACCACGACAGAAACTCCAATCCATACAAAAACATATCGCTTCCCAGAAGTCCACAAAGTAGAAGTTCGTAAGCAAATTGATAAAATGCTTAAACAAAATATTATAGAGCCCTCCGATTCCCCATGGTCTTCACCCATATGGGTTGTTCCAAAAAAACTCGACGCTTCTAACACTCGAAAGTGGAGAGTCGTAATCGATTACAGGAAATTAAACGATGTTACAATAGGAGACACCTATCCTTTACCCCAGATTACAGAAATACTAGACCAACTTGGCAATAGCAAATATTTTTCGACCCTAGACCTAGCATCCGGCTTTCATCAGATCCTACTCAATGATGCTGATAAAGCGAAAACAGCCTTTAATGTCCCAGAAGGACACTTCCAATTCCTCAGAATGCCATTTGGGCTTAAGAATGCCCCTTCCACGTTCCAGAGGCTAATGAACTCCACATTGTCAGGACTCCAAGGCACTCGGTGCTTTGTCTATTTGGACGATATTGTGTGCTACTCCTACGACATGCGGTCACATATTTCTAATCTTGAATCTATTTTTAAACGAATCCGAGATTTTAATCTGAAATTGCAACCGAATAAATGCGAGTTTTTGCGCCGGGAAGTATGCTACCTTGGTCATATAATTACTGAACAAGGTGTCAAGCCCAATCCCGACAAGATCGCAGCCGTTACTGATTTTCCAGTCCCAATGTCCCCCAAGGACATTAAATCGTTTCTCGGATTAGTTTCTTATTATCGCCGTTTCATTTCAGATTTCTCGAAAATTGCTAAGCCCCTTACCAGCCTTCTTAAAAAGGATGTCCCCTTTGAGTGGAAAAACCCACAACAGCTTGCTTTCGATACCCTGAAACAAAAGTTGACATGTGCCCCTCTCCTCATATATCCTGATTTTTCTAAACCTTTTATCCTTACTTGTGACGCCTCAAACTATGCTGTAGGCGCCGTTCTTTCCCAAGGATCTATCGGTAAAGACCAGCCAATTGCTTTTGCATCGCGAACTCTCAATAAGAGTGAGTCAAATTATAGTACTACGGAGAAAGAATTACTAGCAATCCTCTATGGTTGTAAAACCTTCCGTCCTTACTTGTATGGGAACAAATTCCAAATATTAACAGATCATAGACCTCTGAAATGGCTTTTCAACCATAAAGATCCGAGTAGTAAACTCCAACGCTGGCGTCTAAAATTAGAGGAGTATGAGTATGAAATAATTTATCGTAAAGGTAAATTAAATTCTGCCGCTGATGCTCTCTCTAGGTATCCCGTAAATCCCATATACCCTGAAAATAAAAATAATCTAAATCCAAATGATACTAACCTGAGTCCTAATTCCGAATCCTTACCTGAATCACCGTTTCCTGAGATTCCCCAAAACCTGCTTGATGAGTTAATAGGAACACCTAACCAAACAGACGATGACATTCTTAATCTTGATCTTCCAAATCTGTCTAATCCTGAAACATCGTCTATTCCCGTTGTTCCTCCTTCTCTTCTAGATCCTCCTCACGTGCAATCTGCACCGCTCAAAGAAACTCAATTAAATCCTGAACCTTCGACTAGTTGGCAGAATCCTGAAACCTTACCTGCATCCATATCCATGACCCGCGATCCCGAAACTCCTTCAATAGCATCTGAAAACTTACCTTCATCCGACGACACCTATAATAAATTCCTGAAATCACCTACAAAACTATATAATACTTACATAACAGAACATAACGAAAACTTATTAAAGAGGGAACAAAAACTAATACTAATACCTACCTCAATAGACATGGATGAATCCATGCCCTACGTCCAAGACGTCATTGCTAATTGTCCAAACCCAGAACGTGATGAATTCCTGAAAAAGGAAAGATCCTTATATACGTTTTCACCTCTTACAATCCAAAATAAAACTTACCTGTTCTTATTCACAAAAGTACATCATTTCGACGATCACTCTTACCCTGACATATTTAAATGCCTTAAATATGCTCGTGATGAAATAATGATGTCGTATCCCACGTTTAATGATATTAGCATCTCAGATTTTAAAAACCCTTTCGATAAACACTCTTTCGCAAAAATCTACAATATGTTAGCCTTTTTGTTCAACAACACTAATATAAAAATTCATATATACCACAATAACATTATATATCCCTCGCTTAACGAAATCCTTAAAATTCTGAAAGAAAACCACGACATTCCCATTGCAGGACATTTAGGATCCGCAAGGATGCTAAGCCGCATTAAAGAAAGGTTTTTCTGGAAGAATATGCGCACTGATGTCGAGAATTATGTAAAAAAATGCACATCATGTCAGACCAACAAAGCTCTACGAAAAATAAACAGAGCGCCGATGGTCATAACATCCACTTCTACGTCTCCATTTGAGAGACTAGCCCTCGACATCGTAGGTCCCTTGCCTGAATCTGGCACAGCGAAACTGAAGTATATTCTTACTATGCAAGACGACCTAACGAAATTCTCGCTAGCGTATCCTCTTCGCAGTAATACAGCAGCAGAAGCAAGCGACTGTCTCCTTCATTTTATATCGTTGTTTGGAATTCCCAAACATATACTTACAGATCAAGGTACTAATTTTACAGCTGATCTATTTCGGAAAACATGTGATTTCTTAAAAATCAAACAGTTATGGTCATCACCCTATCACCCACAGACGCAAGGCGCCTTAGAAAGATCTCACTCCACTCTTAAAGAGTATTTGAAATCTTATGTAAATAATAACCAGGATAATTGGCCTCAGTATGTATATACTTCTATGTTGGCATACAATACTGCCATACACTCAACTACGCACTATTCCCCGTATGAGTTGTTATTCGGACATAAGCCTAATATCCCAGATTCAGTATATAACGATAGCTCTACTACTACGTATCCCGAATATGTAAGACTTCTACAACATCGCATGAAACACGCGCGTGATAAAGCTTTAGATTATATCCGTATGTCAAAGGAAAGGTCTAAAACATACTACGACTCTAATACGCGCCCAGTCGAGTATAAAGTAGGCGATTACGTTCTGTTAAAAAGTCATTTAAGACTCCGTAAAGCATTATCCCCTATATGGAAAGGCCCCTTTAAAGTAGTCAAAATTCACGGTAATAATACACTTTCATTGCTAATCAACAGGCGGCATGTTAAACATCATTACGATGAAGTTAAACACGCAAAAGTCGAGGACATGTCGCGCCCTTAAGGTTACACTTAGATAAGTTAAGATATTTTTTAGTTTTTAAAAAAACATTAATTGTAGTTTCATTATAGATCTATTATATTAATTAAGTAATTTCGATGTCCCTTTTCTTACAGCGCTCTGGCTCAAGGTCGACAACAATATGTCCAACCAATCAACTCGAGCTCCGGCATATATTTTGATCCAATCGGTGAACTCAAAATCGATAGCGGACACTTAGATGTAGTTACCCCGTTCGATATTTCTCATATCCAACCTCATATTCAGAATATCAATTCGGTTTTGGGCACAATACGCTTTTTATGCGGTCAAATCCAAATAGAAAATATTAGTAGTTTAGAATGCCATACCTTATTGGAGCCATTAACCGTCAGATACCATGATATTGTTTCTGAGTATACTTCAATTGCTCATCTCACGAGCGGTAATCGATTAAAACGTGGAGCATGGCTTGGTGGTGTAGGAACTCTTTCTAAAACTATTTTTGGCACCTTAAATGAGGACGATGCTGTTAAATATGATAATGCTATACGAAACATACAAGATAATGAAAAAGACTGGGTTCATTAATAAAAGAAAACATTTTAGTTACAACATCCTATTTATATAAATTCAACGAAACCATGCATAAAATAAAAATTAATGAAGCCAGGCTCAACGAAGGCATCGACAGTCTATCATTAAAGTTAAAAAACTTGACAATAATTTCTAATCACTTAAACATTAAAGCAAATATTAATTCTGTATTAAATAGTTTGGAAACCGCTGTACTTACTTTATCATTTCAACTCGAGGACATAACAAATGCTATTATGTTTAGTTATCAAAACATACTTCACCCAGCCATACTACCTCCCACACAGTTGTACCAAGAACTTGTTGATAATTATAGATATTTGCCTACTGATCTTAAATTACCTGTCGCTTTAAGCCTTAATCATATTCACGTACTAATGAATATATCTAATGTAATCTGTTATAGTTCTAGTAATAAGATAGTTTTTATATTAAGAATACCTTTGGTATTGCGTAAAGAATACAACTTGTACCATAGTATAGCACTACCCACTCCGCATAACATTGTAAAACCAAACTCATTTAGTTTTATAATCCCTAGTAGTAAGTATATTGCAATGACCAAAGATAAGTCAGAATACTGCAACCTTAAATCGTTGAAAGAATGTAAGGTGATAAGCCCTAGTGAGTTTGTCTGCGACATTATGACCGTGTATCAAACTAGTGCAAACCCAAGCTGTGAAAGTGAATTAATCTCCAATATATTAACTGCCGTACCGGCACAGTGCCAGACTGATTTTGTCTATGGACATTTGGACTTATGGAAACCTCTTAGTAATAACAATTGGATTTATATACAATCTCAAATGAACAAGTTATATATAGAATGTCACAGCCACAAAAATTTAGAACTAAATATAATCGGAACGGGAATTGTAAACATTCCAAACAATTGTTTTGCCTACTGTAAGAGCACAAAATTAATACCTAAGTCTAATAGTATAAAAATCGATGTCACTTTAACCCGTTCAGATTTTAATATAATTAATGATTCCTGCTGTACTCTGAATAAGTTTATAAAAGAAATGAGTACTGAACCTCGTATAAAACTCCAGAATATTGATTTAGATATTTTCACAGAGAATAAATCGAAATTAAAATCAATTTTAGAAAAAGCCGACGAAATTATAAACCAACATAATATTATAAAATACGAGACTCACTACTCGATTGTATTGATTGTTATAACTAGCATTGTATTCTTATTTTGTGTATTCAAACTGGTGTTATACATTAAAGTACACAACCGTCTCCTTTATAGACTTCCTACATTTTCCCGAACAGCTCCTTCAAGCTCACCCGAAGAAACTACCCCTGAACCTGATCCTATACCCCTAATTAAGATAAAGCCCAGAAATCCAGAAGATGTCCCATGTGCTAGCACCAGAAGAAACATATGATCCCCTTATCTTTCTTATTCCTAAACTTCGAGACTTCAACCCCGAAGTTTAGTCTACCCTGGGAGGTGTTACAGACGTCCCATGTATCCCTTATTGCTGACTCCTCTCCCTTACCGCCTACTCATCATTTCCTCCTCCTAACGCCTCAGTCGCCTATCCAACTCAGTCAGTCTCCATCCATCATCCACCAGCGACGGTCGTTTCAATATTCAATCTCTGCGTTTTATTCACTGAATCCTTTTTTAAAAAGACTAAATCCGAGACTCCGTAACAGTTCCATCCGGGTGTCTCTTGACACCTCTCAAGTTTTTATGATAATAACGATTTGTTGTACTTTAATTCTGTAACAAATACATATAAAAAGAAGTATATTATAAAACACTTTAAGAGATGTAAAAGATGGCTAGTCTCACGCCCCCGAGAATGGTTCACCGAGGATCAACAGGTATGCAAATAGCGGGTTTAAAAATATACTTCAAGCAATTTGAAATATTGAGGTATTGAAACCTACGACTTTGAGTATAAACTTTCAAATACACGATTTACCTGACAGAAAGCGCTGTGGTTAACCGCGCAAAACGATTCGACTTTGTTGCCTAGAGGTTATTTTATAACGGTTTGTTGAATTGAATTTTGCGGTTATTTATTTAACTGGATGTTGGGGTGGGACGGAGCGATCCATTTTGTTTGAACTTAACCACCTTCTTAACAATCGCTCAACGACTCCTCCGGTATAACATTTATCTAAAAAACTTAACTTTATGGTACAAAGATCTTTTACTGCTTAGCTTTAACAATTAAGTTTTAAAAGCAACATTCTATTTATACTCTTACTCCGTATAGAGACGACCGTTGTGGCGTGCTGGTGGCGAGCCTGCTTTGAGCCCCGACGGTCGAGGGTTCGATTCAGCTCAGGATGCGAGCTATAAATTATTGATTCGCTCTGGGCGTTTGTCCTTGTTAATCTCCCCACCGTGCCTCGGAGAGTACATAAAGCTGTCAGTTCAGTGGTTATCATAACATATGATAATAATCGTCAACTCTTGATACATAATCTGCTCTTATTCAATGAGTTACTGGTTCGCCCGTAGGGTCAGATGGCAATCGCTCAGTGTAAAAACTAGTGACCGGTGAAATCGAGATTGCGTATAAGCAGACTCTGGGTAAATACAGGGACTAATGCTAATGAAGAAGTTAATACTTAAAATAATTCTTTATTTCATCTGCTTGAGTTCAAATTCATATTTGATGCAAAATTTTCATGGAACAATTATTACACAAGGAGATAAAACAAATATAGATTAAAATTTACGATATAAATATTTAAATTTTATTTATGCATGAAGCTTAAAACAAACGAAGCTTCTTAATGGTTATAAAGAAAACCTATCTCTTTTATAGGCAATTTCAAGAGATACGAGATCGTTAAAATGGAGGCGCCTTAAGATAATAATTTCCATACACATAACGTCATAGAAAAATTAAATGAAGGAGATAATAGATAATGCGAAACGTTTATCTCAATAGCATTGTATAAGATAATTTAATGGTTAGGTTAATAATACTTAAAGAAACAAATATAATTATCGTGATTATAAAAATAATGAAATACATTATGAACTCTATTTATTAATAATATATCAAAGGTAGCATTTTATCCGATATCATATGGATTCGCTATAATATATGGAATTGATGGCTCCAAAGAAGTAAATACTGTTTCAAAACTAACTATTCATGAGGATCGGATTTTAGACTAAACTTTTTCGTATTTTCAAATAATTTCGTATAAACATACGTGATATTATTTAAATAACTAAAACTGGTAGTAGTCAATCATAGTGTTGAAAAATTGTATGTTTCAAACGTTTTTTCTCTTTGTTTAACTGTATTCTGAAGAATGCTTACTTTTGACCTGGTTAATAACGATTATTTTATTAATGTTAGAAAAATATTTTCTTAATAATATGCTGCTTATAGGTTTTAGGTTTAGTTATACGTTTCCGAATTGTAAATTTACCAAAGCTGAAACGTAAAGGCATGGCGTGCACGTGATGTCACGTCGACAGCGCATCGGTTAACCGCAAGTGACGGCCGTCACTTTCAGACAATTCCAGTATTGGAATTATCTATAAATAATAATAATACTATCGAAACATAGGTTATTATTAGTGACCGACCGAAATTTCGGTTTCGGTTTCGGTTTCGGCCAGTTTCGGCCAAAAATCTAGTTTCGGCTTTAGTTTCGGTTTCGGCCAAAATATAGCCGAAACTTTCGGCCTCGCCGAAACTCGAGTGTTCGTGGCTTTTCGTGCGTTGTTCGGTAAACTTCGCAGCCAACTTTTTATTTTATTTATGTAACTCTTTTTAACTGTCTATATTATATACAGTGGTGGTCAACTAATTAGGGACTTTGGTATAATAAGAGTAACATTTATTTATATATTCCGTAATTTCAGTTTACATGAAGTCTTCGTTACGTTTTCTTAATGTTGATCTGATCTTGATCATTTAACCAATATTTTCTTAATAGAATTATTAATTATTGGAATGGATTGTAATTAAAAATAATAACAATTAAAATTCAACTTTATTTCTCCTTCGGTCTAATATAACTCTGGACAAGTAATTAGGGACACTTAAGAAAACATTAGAAATAATGAACGCAGAATGTAATGGAAGAGAAAAATGTACATTTATTATTAAATTCATCTAAAAGGAAACGTTTTCTATTAAAAATTAATATTAAATGTGATTGCCATTATTAGCTATAGCCACATCGACATCGGCGCGGTATCGACTCGATCAAATAATGACAAGTTTATTTAGTGAAGTTCTTCCAGGCGTCTTTGGAACTACTATAGAGTTGGTTTAAATTTCCAGTTTGTTGTACCACAAATGTTCCAAGGAATTCATGTCTAGGCTATTGGCATCTAAAACTGATAGTAGTTCACCGGCTAGAAATCATTTAATAAACAGTGAAGTATATTTTGGATCGTTTTCGTTTTAAAGCGCCCATGTAACTTCGCCACTAAGTTCTAGTCCAAATATTTCACTTTTAATAATTACAGAGCCCACAAAGGGAACTTTTTATAAAGCTATTTCCAGTCTGCGATCTAAATTTCTTTCTAGGTACTACTGAAACTGTAGTAGTTTTATAGGTTTGAAAATATTGCACAGCGTTGAAAACCATACTTTTGGAGCAAATCAAATGATAAGTTATTTTAGCGTATGGCTATTTACGTTGAGATAAAATTGTTTTCGCTTGGACGTTTCATAGCTTAAATAAGTGACCCATGTTTAAGTAATAAATTGTGATATTAATTTTAGAAATCAAAACTATAAACTAAAGAATGACGCCAAATAAAAACACAAAGGCTTTGCGCCTTTGTATTTCAGGTTTATTTTTTAAAAATCGAAAATAATACACTAACTCTTGTTGTCCCTAATTAGATGGTCAGCCAGTAAATGAGCAATTTCGATGAGAGAAATTTCTTTATAAATAAACCACCATAAAATATTCTTAGCTCCGAAAAAGAACACACCATTGAACAATGAACAGTATACTTTATAACAAACAGTATCTCATAAAATGAAACTTTGAAAATATTTTACCAAAGTATTTTCCGTTCCTAATTAGTCGACTACGAATATACATGCAAATAAATGTTAAAAAAAACTTGAAATTCAAATTTCAGTAAAAAAAACGTAGTTTTAAATATTTTTAAAAAGTTTCGGTTTCGGTTTCGGTTTCGGCCGAAACTGAGAGGGACGCCGAAAGTTCGGTTTCGGTTTCGGTTTCGGCTGAAAAACCAGTTTCGGTCGGACCCTAGTTATTATTTATAACATAAAATAAAATTGGCCATCACGGGACGTCCAGGAAATGTACCTAAAACATTAAAAACGACGACGTTGTGGCGCAGCGGTAGCGAACCTGCTTTAAACGCCACAGGTCGCGGGTTCGGTTCCCGCACGGAGCATAATATGTTTGTATTGACCATGCACGCATATTTTCCGGTCTGGGTGTATTTATCCTTGTCCTTGTTTGTTTCCGGACCCTCGACACAGGATGTAACTATCCTAATGAGGGCCGAAAAAAAATAGTTAAAAGTATTTATAATTAATAAGTATCAATTAAGAAATAAAAAGTATAATATAAAAAATAATAAGAAGTCTGTATACAATATGAACGCATAAAGTATTCTTTAGACCAATTGAATACTCAGTCCAGCACATGCAGTACGTAATTAGACATACACGCACAGAAAAGCGTCGAAATGTATACTCGCACGCACAGAGAAGAAGCGTGACGGCATAAGAGAGCGTCACGCCGTTTGCCCTCAGGACATCCGAGTCTATTTTACTGCCAATAGATGTTTGACATTAATATATCTATTTCTAATAAAAAAAAAATACGTCTAAGTGTTAATAAAAAGTATTTCGATTTTTCTGCAAGAACTTAGAAAAATGACACTTGATCTGTTTTAAATTCCAAAGTACCAAAGTATAGGGCAAAGTGAATATCTAAATTTCCAGAACAAATATAATAATTAACCAAGCTTAAATTTAAAAGAAGAATCTTTTACTATTTCATCAGTGGTATAGTCTTATTGAATTACCATAGAAAAAATTGTTACACAAAGTTACAAGAGTAGCTATAAATTATTGTTACTATCATTACTATTCATCGAATACTGCAGTCGTAAAGGCTGGCACGTGACGTCTCGTTGGTTGAGCATCAGCCCGCCACAACTGACGTGAATCTGTTTCAGATAATTTGAGGTTTTTAATTTTATTTTTAATCATTCAGTGTAGTGGAGTTAGATTCGTGTGAATTTCGGATTAACGTTGTACGTTTAGTGCACTAATGAAGCTGTTCATTTTATTGTAAGTTCTTTCACGAAAGACTGTAGATAGTAAGCCATCTGTTTTGCGATAAGAGTAATGGGCAAAGTTAGACATTACTTTTGTTTCGACTTTTTTAAATGCCTAAAACTCATAGCAAAACAGCTTGCGTAAGAACAAAATCACTAAAACCAATACCTGTATAGCCAATTACAATATCTGTCCTCAACGTTTGTGTGTAGATCTCATTGCTAGTACAACAAAATAGCATACTAAAATTCATAAGAAAATAATGTTGGGATATTCAAGTAAACATATTTGTTCGAATGAAATCATAAATCAATGTCAAACAATGTTGCATTTTAACACAAAACATTATAAAGAGATATATAATTTAGCCTTCACGGATTTCGCTGCTGTCTATAAAAACATACAATTATGGCGTATGGCGTGATAAAAAATTAATCAGACTTCAAAATGCAAAGTACAATATTCGCAATTTAGTACCGACTACATTAATTCCATTTTAATTTACCGCACTAGGCTTCATTGAGTTGTGCCAAAAGTTTCAACATAATTTAATCGCGTGCAATTTGTAAGGCTATAAATCTTCACCATCACGCGAATCTTTGATTAAAGAATATGTATGAGTTACCATAACTTCTCTTGTATTTTATAACATAAATGTAATTAATGTACTGAATAAGTTATTATGATAGTAAATGCAAAGTAATTTCTTAAGTATTGTATTACTAAGTTTATTTTAGTAGTCTTCTGCTGTTGTAGTTAAATAAATCTTTCTCTCTCTCGCTACCAAAAGAATACAAATATAAGATTGTTAGCCACTCAGTAGCTGTTATAGTATAACATTTGTTGGGGTACAACTTAATATATGTTAAATGAAAATAAAGATAAAATAGAGACTTTCTGTTTCAATACTTTTATATTTATTTTATTAAAATAAAATTAAATAATGTATTATGATTAGTCTGGCTCAACTGGAAAAATACAACTCTTTCACAGAATATGTCTTGCATTTCACTTGATAATTAAAGCACCAAAGTCCCAAACCCGGCGTCGGGATGTGACGACCCCATCGCCCACTGTTGGGATAGCCTCTGTCACAGCAGAGATTATTCTATCAGTGCAATCAGTCACACTGGTGGTAAGTGGTTGCCGTAGACTATGAGCGCTTGCAGCACCATTAGTAGGTGCCACTCACGCGTTCCCAACCTATTATTATTGTTTCTTAAATCCTCTGCCCAGTAATTTCACTAGCGTACAGTGCTCTTCAAACCGGAACACAGTAATGCCTAAGCACTACTATTTGGCGGCAGAATATTTGACACCGGGGTGTTACCTACCTAGCCGGCCTCTTGCAACAAAAGAACTACCACCAGTGTGGCTGATTGCACTGGTGGAATAATCTCTGCTATGATAGAGGCTATCCCAACAGCGGGCGATGGAGTCGTCACATCCCGACGCCTACCAAAATTATAGTCTCGTAATTTTAAAGTAATACAATTAACCTTAAAATATAGTTGTGACTTAATGTAATTTAAGCGTTATCCATCGTTGAACGCTGGTTAAAGTAAATTTATTCCCTATCGCTGTAATGAATTTCTCACAACGAAGATTGTTTACTGTCATAGCACTCGCAATAATCAATAGTCAATAGGCATAGAATTTAAATGTCATTTGCATGATACTACTGCAGTGTCACAGAGAAATGATATATGGTACTGTATACTTTATAATTTACTCGGTACATTAAACAAAGCTTTCTGGTGCTATAAATAAGGTATAATAGAAGCCTAGAAGGTGTATAAGGTATTAAGTGAATGTAATTTTTGTTTATCATCTATGATCAATGTAATAACTAAAAGTTTTTTTTCTTTTTTTTTATGTGAGAGGGGCAAACAGGCAGGAGGCTCACCTGATGTTAAGCGATCACCACCGCCCATGAACATCTGCAACACCAGAAGGCATAGTATTATAGGTACTCTGGCGTTGCAGGCATTCATAAGCTACAGTGATCGCTTCACATGAGGCGTACCGTACGCAGGTTTGCCATCATCCTGAAATTAAAAAACATCTAAAATATAAGTTCACATAATTTTATAACTAATATGAATAAATTGGAAGCTTTAATAGCTCAACATTAGAAGGGCTGACTCCGTTAACGCAAGAGTTGAGTGGCGAGGTTCGATCCTCACCCCCTTGAGCTATTGTTGTACCTACTTCTAGCGCAAGATACGAGGTTATTTGCAATACGGATATTAGTAATGACTTGAAAGAGTCAATAATTTCTTTTTTACACCTTTTTAATGAAATATATACAAACAAAAATTATAATACAAGGATAAAATAATACATTTTGTCACGGATGCAAACACTAACGTAGGTAACAAACATCAAATATTTATAATTATACAACATTAAATTTGAAGTAATTGCGATGTTTCACATTACAAATATTTTAAAAATCGCAATTTAAATAATATTAATACTATAGTTATAAGATATAAGGACTTTAGCAACATACCATAGGCCCGCATTGGTTAACCGCATCGACCTGCAAACACACGTACATGCCTTCGAAATGCTTAGCAATATTAATGTGATTCCCACATAATGCTAAGTTGCGTTTTACGATTTACAATGTAAAAAAGAACGTAAAAATTCTTGTTTGTTACTTTTAGTTGCGGTTTGCGTTTGTAAATCTATTTTCTGTTAAAAAATTTAATACTTGCTTTTGTCCGCAACTTTGCTGACATTAAATTCTTTGATACACCGGACTTTAAATTTATTTCTCTTTCTCTCGAGAAAAGATCTCATTTATAGATGAAAATTATTATATAACCTTTTTGTTACCCCTGACAAAATATATGCAAAATTTTTACGATGATCATATTATGATATTCGCATTTTTAATGATATATTAAATATAATATGAGCATAGAATAATGTAAGCTTTTCTCGTTGTGACGTCATTATTGCGTATCAGGGTTACTTGTACTAGTGTAGTTCGAAACCATTTCTCCATCGCCTTTTTATATACCTTTGCAAATTACGTAATATCTTCTCCGAATATAAATAGATTTAGATAATTTTTTATTGACGGATAGTTTGATTCTGTGATTTGATGACCAGTTCTTGAAGATCCGATCAAATATCTCCGGATATTCGAAGATCTCAAATATCGGAAGGATCGGATAATCTATAAATTGAGACTACTATTTATGTTTTGGCATAATTTTTTATTTTTATATTAGAAATTGGCAAACAAGCATACGGCCCACCTGATGGTAAGTGGTTGGCGTAGCCTATGAGCGCTTGCAGCACCACGCGTTGCTAACGTCGAGATATTAGTTCTTAAATCTCGTCCGCCCAGTAATTTCACTAGCGTACAGTGCCCTTCAAACCGGAACACAGTAATGCCTAAGCACTACTATTTGGCGGCAGAATATTTGGACGCAAATAAGCAATACCATGTCAACCCACAAAATTGAAAAAACTGAGTTATATATGCAAAAGTGTTGGTAAATGGCTGAAGAACATTTTTCTTTAATATTTGTAGGGTTTTAAGCTTTAAAACTTCAAAAAAGGCATTTTTTAATCATGTATTTAATATATTTTACGTTTTAGGTTATATTGCATACGAAATATGCAGTGTGTATGCTTATTTTATTTGAGAATAAGTAAAATAACTAACATACATCTTGAAATTGCCAAAACCTTGACCAATACATAAAAAAATCATATAAAGCAAGTTGTTTAAAATTTTCAAACGCGTTTTTCTCGAAATTACATTCGTGTGGGTTGACATGGTATTGCTTCTTTGCGTCTATTTGACACTGCGGTGGTACCTACCTAACCGGCCTCTTGCAACAAAAGACCTACCACCAGTGTGACTGATTGCACTGGCGTAATAATCTCTGCTGTGACAGAGGTTATCCCAACAGCGGTCGATGGGGTCGTCACATCCCGACGCCGGTAAATAATTGTTTCTTTCTACATAACACTTTAATTTAAATAGAATTTTTATTATTCCATTGGAATAATTCTAAAGCAAAGTAGACATAACATTTCTTATCTACTTCCTTATCTTATATTACATTTGGTAAGATACAAAGAGGACTCCAATGACAAAGGAATTAATATGTCTGGAAGTTCCATTGAATTAGCATATCCTTTTGAATTCATATTAAAATTTTAATTAGCTCTTTAAAAACTAAGTTTGTATCAGCGTCGTCCATGCCCCCTATTGTTCGGGTAACAAAAAATACAACATGAATAAGATATCATGATATGACAATTAATCATTTCGTATTTTAGACCTTTTATAATATCTTTGTAAATAAAAATTCATTAAGGTTGTCGATTTTAAGCCACTTACTGTATGTTAAAAAAAACTTACTAACAGACTTTATCTATATAAGCATTAAGGCATAGGTATGGAATAACAATGCAAATTCAGTATTAGCAGTTGCTAAAATCTAAGTAGTTACTTAGATTTGAAACCTTGATTTTCACAACCAATTAAACACAGATTGTCACAAAGTTTTATACGACAGCCTCGAAAGCATATACTATGTTAAAAAAAGAATTATTAAAATTGGTCCACGCATGCAAACGTTGTAACGTAGATACAAAAAACTCGACGAATTTCGCCGACGACTTTAACGAATAAGTTAAAAAAAAATTTAAGAATCAATAAAAACTTTGTATTAAATTTTATTTTTGCTATTATAATTATAAGGCTTACCGTTGCAAAATAACTTAATATTCATATTTCGTTATTACAGTACACACATGTATTTGAATACAGAGAAACTATATTTAAATTTGGCAATTATTACTCGTTGTGATTATATCATAGCTCTTCTATTCACTGTGTTTCCATGATTGACAACAAAACGCAACATGGAGTCTGACCGTTACCATAATCATTTGCTTCAGAATGAGAAGGCAATCCGATTCATCCATTACGGTCTAATAATACTATACATAAAGAAAACAGCAGGGTGTATCACTGTCACCCTTTTATGTTCTTTTATGAGCAATTTTAGAATAAATCTAGCCCCATTGAACGCTTTTTGTCCATCAAACTATTGATTTACGCGGACATTAAATTTTATTGTCTTGTTCTAGATGTTGGGTAATAAGTGATTGTTATTTTAATCAAATTCTATATTTGGATCGATGTTTTTATTGGTCAATATAGAATTGATGGTATCGTTTAAATCAACGGGGTGTATGTTTTTATAAGCATTTTTATAGGTTTAGTATAAACTGGTCTAGCTGTCAAGTTGGTAAAGAACAAGGATTAGTAGACGTTGTTTTGTGTTAGTAATCTTAACTAAGAGATTGGTTAATATTATTCACAGTTTATTAAATTTACATTAAAAAAAATATTTTGTACTACTATTAGGTTCAGGTTACTTACTCTTTGGTTTTAATGACTTCAAATGTATAACACAAATTTAGAAAACATAAATTTTTAACCGATAAAAATATTTTGTTAGTAAAAAACGATACACAGTATTATCTAACAAAAACAAAAGGAAGAAGCCAATTTGTTTTATATTAAAGTATACATAATGCTGTAAATAACAGACCTCTCGTAATAAGAATATTGAGCGGGTGCGCTGAGCTACCTCGTTTGAATGCCGATGCCTGTTATTACCAGCAGCTCTGATCTGATATTGATAATATAATGCAAATATGTCACTTATTAACCGTATTACGTAAAATTATGTAAAAGTGGGTGAAGAGCTACGTTCCAAATTTAAAAAAATATATATAAAATAATAAATAAATATACGCTACACACTCAACGGCCCCCATTAGGATAGTAATATCCTGTGTCGGGGGTCCGGAAACATTCACAATGACAAGGACAAATACACCCAGACTGGAAAATATGCTTGCATGGTCAATGCAAACATATTATGCTCCGAGCGGGAATCGAACTCGCGACCTGTGGCGTTTAAGGCAGGATCGCTACCGCTGCGCCACAACGTCGTCGAATATATATATATTAAATTATTTGAAATAAAAAAACGATGTTGGTTTTAACTGTTAAGATAAACGTGTATGTTGCATTACATATATTTTAACTTTCAAAGATTACATTTTGGTGATCAATCATTTAAAGAAGATGTTTATCAGAAAATTTTGTATTTCAGTGCTAATGACGTTTGTGTTAGAAACTCTACCAATCTCCTAAATTAAATAGTAAGCTAATAATCATCGGACTTTTTTGAAGATAATGATAATCGATTTTATTCGACTAAGATAAATTTACCCAGATCTTTAACTTGACTTAGCTAGAACCATGGATCGGGATATTTACTCATTCAGGACTTTCGTTCTGCTATTTGTCTGGCGTTATCAATCAGATCTTTATATTACTTATCTTATCCTGTAAAAGAATCATCAGAATCTCGTAAGAAAAAAATTGTGAATTAAATTTTTCTCCATATCAAAATCTGTAAAAAAAAACAATTAAATTTCAATTAATCTGCTTTTGTCATATCGTAATAGATAGCACTGCCAATAAGTCTCTGAAACTTTACTTTTACGAAAACAGTATTTTCGTAAGTAAAAACAAATCAAGCTTTTATTAAAATCTGTTGTTAGTCATCACAATACTCTCAGATTAAAAGATCTTTAATCAGTACTATCGCCTAAGGGGAAGAAGCTAGTATTCAGAAATAATCAGAAATAGCTTTGAATTCTTTTGAATTGAGCATTTCTACTGGGAATGACTTTTGTTCGTGGAAGTAACGAATCTTCTTGCAGTTTTAATATAACATTACATTCCTAGTCTAGACTTTTATTATTTCAACCGGCATTGTTTTCCAACTTTGTTGTGTGGTAGTAGTGCGGTAGATTAGTTAATATTACGAGTATATGAGTACAGTTATTGTTTTACTTAAAGCATTAAAAAAAATATTACCATTTATATTTTACGGTGTCTGGGACTATATGCGGAAACATATCTCTATACTTTCATAATAGATAGATTGTAAAATTTCACATTTAAGATTTTTTACTTCATCTCTTCAGCACTTTGAAGTAATTGCACATAAAAAAACTTTTTCGGAAAATTTGGTCACTTGGACAAATAAGCACTGTGATGTAAAATAATTTATCATTTTAGTAATAGTGGAGTGCTAGTAGTAGTCCCGTGATTTCATCCATGTTATAATATTTGGGTAATACATGACTGTTTCATATCCACGGCCAACGCACCGCCGGCTGGCACCCTTTTCGCTTTGCATACTTGCCTATCGTTCGCCATATTGAATGATGTTCCGCTCCATGATCTTCTATAGGCTAAAGCCTTACTCAATAAATAGTGCTAAAACATTTGTTCAAATCTGAGTAAACAGTCTTAAGATTAGTATGATATGAAGACCTGAATGACATATAAACTCCTAGCCTGAACCCTTGAACCTAGAAAGCTGATTTTTTTACAGGTATTGGTTTTAAAACCTAAACGAGAACTAAGAAAGGGTTTTTGGAAATTCAACTCTATAGGGGGTAAAAAGAAGACCTAAGGTAAAAAGATGTTGAAAGCTTGTAGAGTAAGTTTGTATTAAAATCGTTATTCACGCGGACGAAGCCGCTGGCATAAAGTAGTATAATTGCAGAATTCGAAACATTAGTATAAGTATAAGAAAAATTTTGGTAAAAATTAAAACAAAACATTGTTATAAAACCTAAAAAGATGTATTAAAATAATTTTACGTTTAAAACTTAGTACCATAATGTAATATAGCGGACTAACGGTTTTATTCCGAGATCATAAAACTTAAGCACGAGAAAGTTGGAAGGGCGTAAATCTTGAGGTATCAATCATGGTATCACAAGAAAAATGATTAAGATTGGGCAAAATACACATTACAAAAGTATCACATACTCGTATATTATGAACAACAGTATTACATTAGAAATTAAATAAAATGCTTATCCAGTGAATTGATAAATTCCATTGATTGTTTTATAAATATAAAAAAATAACGCCACACGGCTATTAACTAAAATAAGTAGTACTAAAAAGGACATCGTGTATAATTATTATTGATTTATAATAATTTGTTGTGATGTAGGTTAAATTATATGTTCACGATAGAGTAAAAATTTTACAAAGGGATATTGGAAATTAGATATAACTGA
This sequence comes from Hestina assimilis, assembly GCA_023373885.1. NCBI lineage: Eukaryota > Metazoa > Arthropoda > Insecta > Lepidoptera > Nymphalidae > Hestina > Hestina assimilis. The sequence continues at coordinate 5,854,001 of CM041755.1, read as the reverse complement.
AATTATGTAGCCTGGAGATAGGGCGGCCCGATTGAAATTCTGAAATTCAAATTACTTCGGGACTACTCGAGAACACAATCGCATCTTTTAGCGGAATGGAACTTTGTATACAAAGACCTTTTTAATTTATTCGTATGCTACAAATAAATACTTGGAGTGTCCGAATGTATAAATAATTTCCCTTTTTGTATACATTTATATCAGTAAGCGCAAAGCGACTTGATACAATTTGAAATGCTATGCAAAGTATTGCTTTTGTAAGAATGCTCGTATGTGTAAAAACCAAAAAAAGGTATATAGCTGTACAGTAGGAAATTGGTATTTAAATAAAAATAAAAAATGTTATTTTTGTAATAATATTATACATAAATTAATAAAAAAATTATGTTTAGACCTATTTTTTAAATTGTTATCATATTGGCTTATTATTTCTACCGGCGTCGGGATGTGACGACCCCATCGCCCGCTGTTGGGATAACCTCTATCATAGCAGAGATTCTTCCATCAGTGCAATCAGTCACACTGGTGGTAGGTCTTTTGTTGCAAGAGGCCGGCTAGGTAGGTATCACCGCAGTGTCAAATATTCTGCCGCCAAATAGTAGTGCTTAGGCATTACTGTGTTCCGGTTTGAAGGGCACTGAACGCTAGTGAAATTACTGGGCAGAGGAGATTTAAGAACCAATACCTCAGAGTTGGCAACGCGTGAGTGGTACCTACTAATGGTCCTGCAAGGGCTCATAGGCTACGGCAACCACTTACCATCAGGTGTCAGCCAACTTGTGATATAAAAAAATAAAAAATTCATCTTTAAAAAATAGCTCAAAAATCTCTTAAACTACACGTTTTTTTTTTTCCAATCCTATATTAAATCAACATAAGATATACCTTACACATATGCCAATTTATAGGTAGAAGAATTTCAACTTAGCAGTTAACGTAAGAATGATCTGGGAAGACACTACAACTTAACAATTATGCAAAGCCCGCGGCTCAAAGGAACTTGATCAAAAACCTCTTATTAAGATATCGCGGTCACATCGCCCATTACGCAATGGAAGGGCTGGCCGGGTAATTTCTGAACCCAGTAATACCTGCCTTCGGAATTACCGTGACAGTCATCAATAACTTTACCGTTCGCGAGTTCTCCAAAAGACTATCAGGTAATTTGATCTCTATCGCGAGATTTATTACATGATATTCAAGTCAGTCAAAAAATTTGGTCGTGGTTATAAAATTATATTTTAAACGAAAGAACATTTTACAATTAAAAAGAACGAAAATTTTTTCACAAGAATATATTAAATTGGTATTCTTACAGAAATATAAAGGCTCCTCAAAATTTCACAGAAGACTACTACTATAATATGTACTAAGATTTCCGTTGTAATTAATCATGGCAATTTTTACATAGATTAAAACACACCTACACCTAATTTTATATTTGATTGTAATAAAATATATCAAACATCAATCATCCCAAAGTTAAACTATACTTAGTGTAACAATTTCATAGTTGACACGTTGCGTGCTTGCTCCCGTCAGACGGTGGTCAATTTACATTAAATTACACCATACGTCATTAACGCATTCCCATAACGTTTTTATATTATATTCCTATAAGCAGTTTTAATCCCTCGTTTCTTTGTAATAAGGCTTAAATTATATAATGTTTGATATTCGTTGCCGGAGAGCCGATTTAAATCGCCGTAAACTAAAACAACAGCAAAAAATATGTCCCACTAAAATGGGAACTTCAGATGACACTGTAGTGACTTTAATGACAATTTAATAGCGCTGCCTTCTGTCGTGAGATGCAACGTGTAATCAACGCAAATGATAAGACCCCATTACTGGACACTGTCTGTTTTTTTGTTTAAGGAATCAAATTATCTTTTCGAAGAAGTCGCCCGTTGATCTTACATAAGTAATTTAGGTTTGGAATTAACGAATTAGTCGATGGTATGATGAGACTTTCAGATTACTTCAGAGTTCATAAAAGACAGCTGTATAAAGCCCGTTACTGGCCGTTGTTGGCCAAAGGCTTTTCTGTAATTGCCTTTATCAAAAGGTCAAACGTGCTTTGCTCGATCTCGGATCGAATCAAATTCAAATTCCTTCTGGTCTAAGTCGAGCGCTCATCCTATTAAATAAGCTCGCCGCTGTTTATAAAACTAATGACATTTTAAATGCTACACTTTGAATAAATTCAACGTTAGATTGTACACAGGATATTCGCGTGTGTCATTAGAAATAACACTATGGGTTTATGTCTGGAAAAAGTCTGAAGAAGATTTCAGGATGGAAACTGGGCGTTTTATATTCACTCCAAGTCCTACTTTATATGCACGAGATGTCTCCTTAGTATGCAGGACCTGCGACGACACTTATTAGTCACAAAAATTTCCAGAATCCTCCTTCTTCCGAATCTCTCGAAGTTTTAAAGTAAAATGTTCTTCCTCCGTTCGCATTTAAAAGTTGGGTCGGTAGGTACTCTAATGTTTAATACATATCCGATATTGCTTTTGATAAAGCGGTTTAAACGAATCTAAAATTTAAAGCGCTATCGAATACTAATGCTGGTTAGTTTTGTTTTGTACGGTCATAAATATTAAATCGAGCAGTAGAAGCGAAAATTTGTTTAGTTATATGTATTTTTTATTTCATAGAATATACGGCTTCGCTGTAGCTATGAAATTTTTGATAGGCATGTTTGAATAAAAAATAAAGATTGAACGTGTCGAATCAAAACAAATTATTCATACTCGTCACCCATTGTTCTATGATGACCTACAAGTTTTAAACGCGTCTACAACATCGTTCGTGTTGCTCGATGGAGAACATAAAATGTTAATTTCATCTTGTTGCATTGATGTAATATGAAAAGGAAATGTTTGACAAGAATATTAATTTAACATCGATTATAAATTGAAATGAGTCTAACATATTTCTGTCATGTGAATTGTAATTTCATACTAGTTGCAATAATTGCAATTTTAAAAAAGATTATCGAAATTATTGTGCAAATCTCTCGATACTTAATATAGGTATTTTTTGCACACCGTATTTGGAAAAGTAAAACTTTTCTTTTTAGTTTAATATTCTGCTTCTAACAATAATCATAATAGTGGTATAATACTTGTCTTAAATGCCGAACGTGCTATTCCTTGGCGATTGTTTCCCGCCACAGTTTCTCTTGAATTACTGGCAGCTACACGTTTCTACCTTTTATAATAATTTTAGCCGATAATGCGAAAAATACGTGCCGTTCACCGTCTCAACCCTACGTGAGTGGGACTTTATTGCCACTTATTGCGCTCAAATGAAGCCAAATTATAATCTTTCATGTATTCTTTGATTCTTATTGCGAAAACAATGAACAGCTGCATGTTTTGTATTTCCTATTGTATGGATTTTAAAAAGATTATAAATATTTATGGTCTGCACACATATAATATTAAAAGTAGTAAAAACCTTTTAAAAGTAGGTAGCACTCATGCTATACTCTTAAGCATATACTTCTATAGTAGCAGAAGCTGTGGCGCAGAAACTAACAACGTTTTGTCCTCTTTATCCCACCTTTATTTTAATAATGATTAAAAAAGGTTTTTAAGAATTCATAATATATTGCTTGGCCCAATACTCTTTCTCTTTGATAGTTCTATTGAAAGTAACTGATGTAAATGAATTATGACATAGATTTATAATTGATTAAGCTACAACAGTATATGGAAGATCAGATATCTAAATCAGTTTTTGGTCAAAAATATTTGTCATCGATAATTATTTGCCACATATCTCATAATTTTATTAATATTAATAATTACACTTTGGATATGAATAACAAAGAAATATTTCAATGTATACAACACAAGATTGACTCCTCCAACCGACACCGAAGCGTCGATCGTACGATAGTCAATGATAAATGATGATTTTGATAAGTGACTCACAAGAACCGCTCCGTCTAAAGAAATATCATATTTCAATCGTATCTGCAACTCTATTTCGTATATTGACGGTTCGTGCAACTTCTGTTCGGTGATAAATAAAAATTATTATCTTGTTTTGAATCTTCGACAAGGCACATAGGTATCGATATTTTTTATTCGTGCTATACAATTTAATATTTTAGATTACATTGGTAATTTTAGTACCATTTTTTTATTTTGTTTCGACTTCAACCTTTAAATCTTTGATTAGTAACTATAACAACTTAAGTATTAACCGTATTTAGCCATTGGAATGTCTGTTTTGTATGACTGCAGTGACGCGCTGCATCCATCTTGCTTTGCGTATTTTCTATCAGCCATTTTCCATATCGGTTGATCTTTATAGTTATTTTTTCGTGCCCAATGACAACTATGTGGCGAAGCGGTAGCTAATCTGCATTAAACGACACAGATCGCGGGTTCGATTCCCGCTTGGAGCAGATGTCTGTATTGACTATACAGTCATGTTTTACTAATATTCCTACTGCCCCTCCAAATAAGCTCGAAGCTTGCGCTAGAAGTGGGTACGACAGTAGCCCAAGGGGGTCAGAATCGATCCCGCTCTTTTTTTTATATCAGACTGGTGGTTACTGAAATTATTGCGGTCAAATAAAGCAACTCTTCAGTTATAATATCAGCACATATATATTTTATTGGGAAATCACGACATAATGAGATTAGTTCTTATTTCATTATTGCCTAAACTTGGAATCGTGGAACCGAAAATCTATACCAAAGGCAATTCAAAGTCAAATAACTTCGCTAAGAAACTTCGATAGCGCGGTTTGCGTTAAACTGACTTTATCTTGTATTTGCTTGTTAACTTTGTGTCTTGCTATCATTAGTATCTAAAGACGACCGTTCTTATTAATCGAGATTGTTTAGTATAGTTTCGTTACTTGCGAATAATTATTTGTTGTATGTTATACATCATACATATCTACTCGTATATTACTTTGAAAAGATGTGATTTACTTTAAAAAGACAGTTTTCACCACGATTTTTGGAAAACAAGCATACGGCCCACCTGATAGTAAGTGTCTGCCGAAGCCTATGAGCGCTTGCAGCACCATTAGTAGGTGCCACTCACGCGTTCCCAACCTCGAGATATTGGTTCTTAAATCTCGTCTGCCCAGTAATTTCACTAGACCACAGTGTCCTTCAAACCGGAACACAGTAATGCCTAAGCACTACTATTTGGCGGAATAATATTTGACACTGCGGTGGTACCTACTTAGCCGGCCTCTTGCAACGAAAGACCTACCACCAGTGTGACTGACTGCACTGGTAGAATAATCTCTGCTGTGACAGAGGTTATCCCAACAGCAGGCGATGGGGTTGTCGCATCCCGACGCCAGGAAAGCTTTTGACTCACCCAAATATCACTGCATTATCTAAGTCTTTTGTCGTCGCCAACGCTATTCGTGCTTGTCTACATATTTTTCCGTCCTTAGGGTGCCTCCTGCGAAGCCGATTCTACATATTTTATAATTTGTTTGTTTCATTATCGTTTGTAGTTACTCATTTACTCCTAAGTGTCATAATATATTGACCTTAAAATTATAGCTTAACTTCAATTAACAAGTTATCTAATGCAAAGAAATATCAAATTGAATTAGTATGGCTGATATTCGAATATACAACATTTTCGGATGTATCATATAAGTTAATATGCCTAACAGCATTTGAAATAGTTATCATTTTGAATAGTGCAAGTTTCGTCGACCTTATCCGCAGTGAAGTCGAAGCTATTTCTACTTGGTAACCTAACCACAATTCGAAACAATTCCGTCCTCATAATGGCAAAACCTTACTGTTCAAATAGTAAATTATTCAATCATATTACCAAACAGATATGAAATTTTTTAGAATTTTAATACGCTAGCTTGATAAGGTGGTATTACTACCAGGCAACTAGCCTATGTCTGCGACTTCGTCTGATCTACAGAATTTTGTTCTTTTTTATACGATTAAATGAGTAGCAAGCATAGACTCCACCTGATAGTAAACGGTTGACGTAACATGTGAAGGCTTGCAAAACTATTCATTTGTAGGTGTCACTCACGTGTTGCCAACAACGAGGTTTTGCTTCTTTAATCCCTTTGTCATAGTAGTTTCCCTAGTTACAGTGTCCTTCAAACATAAAAACAATAATGCAAAACACACTACCACTTTGCTGTATGTTCAGATGTTAAGGGTGCCTTACCCTACATCTTTTTGTGTACTCCTGCCAACAAGTATTAATACAATTTCGTAATGGTCATTTTATTATTTCGGTCAGTCGGTTGAAATATATTCGCATTTATAAATAGAGGATATGACATCATCAGAAATGTTTTTAGGCAAATGGTAGCCGCCATTTTGTAAAACCTGTTAGAGGCATTTGTTATAGTTTTTGTTAGGCATCAAAACATATTATTGTGCAGTCCGGTTTTTATTACACTATGAATTGGGTTTTAATTAAGTATATTTCGTTTTAATGATTTGTTAGAAGTATAATAAACGAATATATACATATATGTTTACATTACCGTTCTGGCGCAGTGGCAACGAACTTGCCTAAACTCAGATGTCGGTAGGTTTAATTTCTACTTAGAGCTGCTAGTACTGACCATATAAAAGTTGTTACAAATTTTCAAAGTATAGGCTGTAAGGTTTTGCTGCCCTTGCTTCTAGTTGATAGTGAGAAGAGGGAAATTAATCGCCAAATTTGTAGTAGATTTCTACCTGTAAAACATCCGAAAACCGTCATGCAAAAACCTGATCGATTTCTATGAGTTAGCATAAAAAGAAAAAAATCGATCTCCTTATCTGCCATCCCAAAAATCTGCCGTCCTAGGCTCAAGCCTACTCAGCCTGCTGGATGGCAAAGCAGATCCACAGACTTTTATTATCTTAACGGGTATCAAGTGTGTATATTTTACTAACTTATACAATACTTGAACATGATAGATATTTAAAAATGAATTAATCTTTCGCTGCATTTTATCATATCTTAGTCGCTTCAAAGACTTAAATATCTTTAGCCGGAATATTTACACTGACGAAAGCTTGAGTCTAGATTCCAACTTAGCTATTCTCTTTGCCACTGCGATAAAGCAATGCTATACATATAAACTATAGAGAGGGCATTTAACATTTATGTATCGTCGCAACTAGAACTAACTAGCTTTGTTTCACTGTTATTAAGTTACGGACACTATATTACTCGTAATTTTATGACTACTTTTAGAATTCTACTAGTATTTTAAGTTGATAATTACTTAAATATCGGCTTATGAATTCTGATAATTTCACATGTACTATTTCACTGTTTATTTTTTGTAATCTAAATCAAAATAAGCTGTGTAATCTAAACAAATAAATGAAATCAAAATATAAAAAACTGTTTTTAAACTTTTCGTCGGTATGTTCCGGTTAAACTCCGAAGCTTTTGGATTAATTTTGACCGGACTCTCCGGACTTGAGTGGCAGACAGCAGTTACTCTAAGGAGTATCGCAGGCTATTACGATTTTTTATCGGTAGAAAATTGAAGCATTCATTTTATAGACCAACCAAATAATTACAAAATTAAAAATGATTTTTTTAATAACGAGCTATTAAATTTAACTAAAATAAAAATAAAATTTAAGAACATTTCTTATTTTTACAGCACTTATATATAAGGCAAATCATATGAAGTATATTTCCATTGAGTTGTTTTGCAACGAGGTGCATCTGGTGCATTAAAGGAGGACATATCGATCACGCCGCATGCATAAAATATGAATCGTATCGTATCTTTGAATTTGTCATATCTTCCAATTACATTGGTTTGGTCTTTGCCATCGCAAACATAATATAAAGAAAATTTTATTGAAAATATTTATATAAAAAGACTTTGTAAATATTTATTTTTATTATACTAAATATATCATAAAACGAAGAATTTATTGTTACAGTTTATTGTTCTTATTTTGAACTGTTTGGCCAAGGTTTTTGAGAATAAAAAGTTCTTTTTATTTCATGAAAGCTTCATTCGGCAAAGCTTCATTCGGCAAAGCTTCATTCGGCAAAGCTTCATTCGGCAAACAAGCATACGGTTCACCTGATGGTAAGCAGTTACCGCAACCTATGAACGCTTGCGATACTTGATGTATCACATGTGCGTTGCCATCCCAAAGAATAGGAGGGAAGAGATGAGAAGAGAAAAAAGGAAGGAAATAGAGCGGGTGGGAGACTGGGCTTCCGGCGCTATCACTCATAGCATGAAACGCAATAGTACCTACTGATACTTCCATATTCCATCTAACCAGGAAGGTGACAAGTTTCTCGGCCGGGTCTTAGTACTCGACCAACCCCGCCCAGTGACTCTGTCTAGAACAGTAAGGACTATAGCAATACTCAATCAGAAAGACAGTCCATGATCTGTGTCACGATAGTTTCTCCATGATCATGCTGGCATATTCAAGACTCATTGACTCATGTATGCACAACAATACTATAGTTTTGTTTTCACTTGATATCACTATACAAATTGATAGTGACTACCATTTGCCTGCAGTTTTGCCTGAGCTACAGGGTTTTTAGGATCGGTTCGGTAGATAATAAAATTATATGGCACTGAATGTATGTGCCTTGTATTGTATTTTTGTTTTTTTTCCGCTTATTTTAGTATATCCACCAGCCAAAAATGTATTTGTTGGACGTCTGCTACATTCAGTGTCATGAAACTACCTCTTACAACAAACTTTAGTGTAGATATACTGCATCACTTATGTATATGACGACCGTTGTACCGTGGTTGGTAGTGAGCCTGCTTTGAGCTTCAACGGTCGTAGTTACGGTCTGGGCGTTTTTTTAAGCCCTACACACTCAACAGCCCTCATTAGGATAGTAGAATCCTGCGTCAGGGTCCGGAAACACGTATAAGCACAAGGACAAATACACCCAGACGGGAAAATATGCTTGCATGGTCAATACAAACATTATGCTCCGAGCGGGAACCGAACCCGCGACCTGTGGCGTTTAAGGCAGGTTCGCTACCTCTGTGCCACAACGTCGTCGTCGTCGTTTGTCCGTGAGGTTCTATTCGCCATGCCTCGGAGAGCACATTAAGCTGCCGGTCCCGGACCATAACATCTGATAGTAATCGTTAACCGTTTATAGACAATTTGCGCTTATTCAATAAGTTACTGGTTCGACCTTAGGGTTACAAAAGTCAGATGGCAATCGCTCTGTAATAAAAACTAGTAACCTGTCAAGTCAGGATAAGTTTATAAAAATAAGTGGGAATAACGCTAGGAAGAAGAAGATAATGTATCACATATCGTACCACACGATGTGTTATTAATTTTTACAACTACTAACATCTAACTGGTTATGACAAGCCAAGTTGGAGTATGCGCTTTATTATGGGATCTTTCTTCAATAAGGACAACTGAATTAATGAAGCTTTGTTCTCGTGTGTCTAATTTAAGCCGATCGATCTCAGATACCGGTATTTAGACTTTATAAAAACCGATAAAAAATATAAGTTATTATCATTGTATCGAACAAAAAACCATTGAATGGTCTTTGTTTGTGTATTTCAAGGTATTAAATAAGAAACGATATAACGAAGTGTGTATTTTTGAAGCTCGTTAAATTACATGTTGAGAAAATATATTACACACATATCATCCGAATATTTCTAGAATTTAAACATATTTCTCTCTCTTTCTATCTTATTTTAAGAAGACTTTTTTAATTTTATAAATCATAACTACGCCATAAAATAATTTTTGTTCGATTTTTTTATATTTAAACGTGTAATATGTGTATTGATATTATTATTGTACTACTAATTAGTAATAAAATTAGCATTAGTAAGTGACAATTGTAACTCTGAATGCAATTTTAAGGAAACATAAAGTGAGGATTATTTTTATTTACTAATATATGTAACAAATCATCAGACACAATACAATAACAAGATAATGTGTACAATGTACAATCTTATCTCTTTCAGAGATACAGAGATGAGAGGTGAGAGATCATGAGATTTCAGAGATTCAGAGATCTACCAGTTATCCATGAATGTGGGACAATTAGGTAGAATTACAGCGCAGGTATCGAAAATAATATTAAATCATAAATAAGTAAATAAATAAATTCATACATGCATATATCATATATAATTAGATACATACATAGATACCTAGATACTTTTTTTTACTATTTACTTGAGTAGATGTCCAAAATTTTACAATTCTTAACACAGTCAGGTTGGCCGAGTGGTCTAAGTCGCCAGATTTAAGCTCTGGTTCCCGAGAGGGAGCGTGGGTTCGAACCCCACACCTGACATTTTAGAAGCCCTTCATCATTTTAAATAAGTAGTTCATTGATGGAACGAAATGGGTGAGGCTTTGTTTCTTTTACTCAAATTTATTTTGCGTATATTCTTTCTTCAGATTAAAGTATAAACTCAAGCATAGAATAAAGTTGCGTGTTGCATACAGATTGACAACCCTCGACTAATTGTATAAAAAGTCTATTACTAAATCCAGTTGTATAGTTTATCTTAATTGTGGTAATGTGTAAGTGTTTGTGTAAGGGATTTTGTTATAAAAACAATATTAGCAATGCTTTTCAAGTGATTTCTAATACTCCTATGGCCCTGAGGCTTTTAAAAGGAGAAGTCTGAAGATGTTGTTGATGACATTACATTTTGTTTTATTTATCGTTAGGGCTTTGTACGCTCCTTTCGTTGGAGTGTGTCGTACGTAGTAGTCTCATCGTAAACTAAAACAAAATGGATCAATGATGAAAGGCAGTCTTACCAACCAGTGTATAGATTATTTTATGGCAACAAGCATACGGTTTGAGCCCTCGTGAGGGCTGCCTCTTTTTCACGGCCGGGTCTTTGTACTCGGCCGCTCACCGCTCGTTGACGCTGTCAAGACTAGTAGAGCCAACAGCAATATACATTCCGAAAAAAAAAAAAATAGCACACGATCTGCTAGATGTTAAGCAGTCACTGAAGTCGATGTTTGCAGGACCATAAGTATTATCAAGGGTAGGTGAATTGAGAGAATGGAGGAAGAGGTTCAACAAGATTATAGTTTCGGCTCACGGGGCTCAAATTCATATTCCTTCGGGCTCATTCATGCTGAAAATAGTACATCTCGTCACCATATAAATACTAATACTTTATCATATGCTTTGAGAATTGTAGCTGTATTATAATTAGTAAATGGAACATAAAATAATAATAATAGTACTCACAGTTAAATTAAATATATATTTACATTTTTTTTATACTAAATAGCCTCATTGCTTTTGATTTATTGGTCGTTTAATCCATTGTGGAGCGTAATTACTGACAAATGTTTCTATTTAAACGGTTGCAATGAGGAATATTAGCATTATTGTCCATTTAACTAAATATCCAAGCGCAATGCAGAGATTTAAATGTCGCCGTGCTATATTAAATCTGCACAAAGCAATACATTTTCAACTTTCCGTCGTGCAAATCGTGTGTAAGAATACAATTTTTTGTATAATTTGTGATTAAAAATGAATAAAATCAAAACACATCTTAAGACTTTCCCACACATCTGAAATACTTATATCCAAAATATTTCAGTAAAGCGATCTGATCAAATAACAGTTCTGATTATAAACACAATAAAATTATTTGATTTCAAACCAACAATTTTAATTATTGATGATTATAACCACCGATACGACTTGGGAACCTTCAAGAGAAGAGCGTATTCTAAACATAATAAAATTACTTGATTTCAAACCAACAATTTTAATTATTGATGATTATAACTACCGATACGACTTGGGAACCTTCAAGAGAAGAGCGTATTCTAAACATAATAAAATTACTTGATTTCAAACCAACAATTTTAATTATTGATGATTATAACCACCGATACGACTTGGGAACCTTCAAGAGAAGAGCGTATTCTAAACATAATAAAATTACTTGATTTCAAACCAACAATTTTAATTATTGATGATTATAACCACCGATACGACTTGGGAACCTTCAAGAGAAGAGCGTATTCTTTCCTTAAAGGTCGGCAACGCGCCTGAATGCCTTCTGGTGTTGCAGATGTTCATGGGCGGCGGTGATCGCTTAACATCAGGTGAGCCTCCTGCCGGTTTGCCCCTCTTACATAAAAAAACCACCCACATAGTTAATAATTGTACATAATAAGTTTAATTTTTTAATACAATTGCAACTTATTATAGGAAACGGTGATTCTACAAAAGTAGAGACTCTGAAGCAATTTCAAACTTAGTATGATACTTATATAAACATTATAAACTGGAACTGTCCTCAGGTCTTTGTTAGGTCTCAATACTTTTCAACTTTGCGCGTTCGCGGAGCTGACCCTTTTTACGGCCAGGTCTCAGTACTTACTAATACTAAAATGCTTTTTCTTTTCATGACGGTTGACAAAACAAGCATACGCCTGATGATAAGCAGTCACCGCAACCTATGAACGCTTGTAATCCTTGAAGAATCAGCTGCTCGTTGCCAACCAAAGGAAAGGAGGGAAAGGTCATTTCATGAAGAGAAAAAAGGGTACAGAGGGGAATCTCTTATAGATCAGGCGTCCAGTGTTCTCACTCACCGCACGAAACGCAACAGTACCTACTGATACTGTTACTTTACACCAATTTTCTGTGAGAGGGTAGTACTTCTCAGTTCGAGCTGGCCCATTTATAATGGGAAAAGCAAAGCTTTTATCTCATCTTTTCAAGGCTATGGACATTCAACAACAAAACACATTCTGAAAAAGACCGATTGATTAAACTGGCTGACAGCCCTGTCATAATAAAGTATACTTACTTATTACTTAACAGTAAGTACACGCTTAATCTATCAATAAGGGCTTGAGTAGGCTTGCAAATTTTACAGGTATGGAATAATATTATGAATAGCTCAATAACAGAATTTATAAAATCGATACGACGTGAGACCATATGAATATTTCTATAATTTTACTTCAATAAGAGTAAGTCAGGTTGGCCGAGTGGTCTAAGGCGCCAGATTTAAGCTCTGGTTCCCGAGAGGGAGCGTGGGTTCGAACCCCACACCTGACAGTGAGTAATTAATTTTTAATACAAGTTATTTTATTGTATTGTTAATAGATATTTTTTTTCCTAGACATTGCCTTAAAGCTTCAGAAATCCAGAATGGAATAAAAATTCTATAATTATGAGAGCTCTTTAACTACATCTATTTGGCTTTAAGTCAATCATCATTTATATAAACAGGCCAATTCTATAAACAATAATAAACAAATCAGAAAAGGGGATTTTTATTTTTATGCATGAAATTTCCGTTCTTATTTGTAAATTAAGTAGGTACAGTGAGCTCAGAGCATAACACCGAACAAACCGAAATCAAACAAGTACAAAATGGCTTTACACAAAGCTCTGTTTACTTACGGCTCATCGAACCCCCACTGTATTGTAAATTTACGCGAATTTTAAAACGATAAATGAACATAAAATATAGGACCGATTGGGCGTAAAAACGGTGCTATTAAAATTAGTCAAATGTTAAATCCTCGGCTTTATTGACCGCAAGCGTCGTAAAGTTATTCGATTTATGTTTAACAACGAGTCGATTGACAGATTCCTTGTTTATAGATGTCGTTCTCGCCTTCTGGCAGGCTCTCGAACATTCTATACATAGTCATTATTGTAATATGTATTGGCTTTAAAGATCTTGAATCGCATATGCGCTGCTTAGACATTGAAAGCTGTTCTGTTGGCTTGCGTGGACGAAATATTGGTTTACACGCATTTATGAACATTATAACTATTCTATATCGTTTTAATGTATTATGAATTTACTAGTTTTTATTTTAGGCTTCAGAGAAATTATGGAATTCCTGAATATCTTGATAATATTTAGTATTTTCTTTCTTGAAATATTTCGGGGCAAATTGAGGCCTAACGTACTTTCTTAAAAAACAAGCATTCCATCAAATAGTCCAATAACACCCAAAGTGTCGAATATGCATGCGCGTCGTCAGTCTGACGTAACACGTCATACGAAGCATGTCTGTGATGCCCTGTCAAAAATCGCTCAACGCTGTTAAAGATGTTTCAACTTTAAACAGCAACAAACAAATAATCGCCATATTTGTATTCACATACGAGTACAGGCATGTGTTCCGGTCTGGATGTGCTTGTGCTTTTCGTTGTGTATGTTTCCGGAACCCCAACACATTATCACTATCCCAATGGGGTCCGTTGAGTGTACGTATTGCGTTTATACCAAAGAATTCTACTCAATATTCTTTGCGTAAGGTCTACTATTTGTATACATCTTGATAAAACAGTAAACGTCGCAATCACACTCGCTTATGTAAATTACTTTAACACCAATGGAATGAGGGCATTTAAACAAAAAAGTTCTCAGTATGTGTTGATGGACTCAAAGGCATTTGCGTTATTTAACGATAATTTCTTGCTAATTGCTTGCTAAACAAGATTTTAAAATTGTTTTATGAAACAATTTTATGTGTTCCAATTATAAGTAACATTTAGTACCCATGTTCGATGTTGAATTGAAGAGTGATAATACAATATTATAAATTGAAAAAAAAAAAAGTTTTTATAGGTATTTCATAAATATTTTGACGTCGTTGTGGAGCAGCGGTAGTGAACCTGCCTTAATGCACCACAGGTCGTCGGTTAGATTCCCGCTCGGAGCATATGTTTATTTTGATCATACAGGCATGTGACCGGACCATATTATGGGTGTGTTTGTTTATCTTTGTTTATGTTTCCGGACCCCCGACACAGGATATATCTATCCTAATGGGGGCAGTTGAGTGTGTAGCGTTGGCTTATTATATAATTTTTACTGATACCTTAAAGGTTATAATTATTATTCTAAAGTGATACAAAGTAATGTTTTGTTAGGTACCTGTGCTTTATTATTCTACATCAAAATAAGTCAGGTTGGCCGAGTGGTCTAAGGCGCCAGATTTAAGCTCTGGTTCCCGAGAGGGAGCGTGGGTTCGAACCCCACACCTGACAATGTTATTCAATATTATTTTTAAGTCATAAAAACTATTGTAAATAAAAAATATTAACCATTGAAGGCAAAAAAAATCACGAGAATATAAATACCAGTACCTTCTGTGAATATTTAATTGGAACAAAGTAATTTTCAGATATTTCGTTTTATTAAATCATTTTCAAAGAAATCCTCTTAAAATTTTACTGTAGGCATTAATTTTTATAAACATTTAACATCTCAAAAGTGAATCCACTCGGTACAATTCCATTTAAAAAGGGTTTTATTGCTAAGTCATCGTTACGGAAAATTAAGTACTCGATTTTGTTGACCTTCCTTCGCGAATAATGGCATCAGAGAGTCGATTTACTTTACGTACCTAGCAGCTGTATTTTTTATTATTGTTTAATCAAATATAAGGCTCTAATATAAGGAGATGCACTATGGATTAGAAAAATATTTAAGCACTACGTAATAGTAACTTAAATATTTTTTTTCATTATTTCTTGAACCAACTTTATGTCCTTAAAATTATATTGTTTTATTATATAGTGTAATATACATTTATTCAAATGATTTTTTTTTATAAAATTTTCATTTTGGAGAATTTTCTCTTTCTATAAAATTTTTATTTAATTTTTCATATATTTTAGCTTTAAATGTTTAAATTCTTTTAATTTTAAAATTTGAGTTTAAAAACCGCAACAGTAGAACGGCCGACTTATAATGCGAGAGTTGCAGGTTCGATGCTTACTCGCTTGGGTTTGCTATACCCAGTCTTAGTCTATCAATGTAAGCCATAATAAAATTATTATATGTGTGCCAATGCAAGTCATAATAAATTACTTTATGTGTGTTTATTAAACGAAAATTATTCATTTATTTTTAGAGCTACACACTCAAAGGCCCCCAAGACAAAGAACAAATACAACCAGACCAGAAAACAATCCTGTATGGTCAATAGAATCATCTGCTCCGAGCGGGAATCGAACCCGACACCTGTGGCGCTTAAGCCAGGTTCCCTACCGCTGCGCTGCAACATTGTAAAAAAAAAGCATTGATATACGGACAAAGGTGCATGTTCTAGTTTCTTGTTCATTTTCCATAATAATAAATACACCTACCATTTTTAAAATAAAATTTAAGATGAATACTATTCAAAGCAATAACTTTTTAAAATATTGTACGCTGAATTAAATTCTTCAGTTAAGTTTTAGCGATGTAATTTGCAAATGCTTTCTTTTGTCACACTTTCTGGGTCACTGTGAGTTGAATTAAAATGAATTTAAATTGAAAAACAACAAAGTTTTAATTTTATCGTTAGTGCACTTAGCATAATCATTGACAAAGAAATGGCATCTAGAAAATATAAAATGCTTATACTTTGATGGTAATTCAACGTTCTACGTATATAAATTTATTTATACCCAACCTATTAAAAAAACATTATTATGAAAGTGTTATCACATAACTTTAATCTTTCAGAATAATGACATTTTTAAATATTGAATTTTATTCGATTACAAATTAAAAAAGTAAAAATAAACAAAACATAATTTTTCCATGTTATTAATTTTTTAGTATCAAGAAGAAACATAACCTTGCCTTCATTTCAAATATATAAAACCACGCCTATGGTTTTATCCGTATTCATTTTGAATCAAACCAAGCTAAAAATAGTCTTGAGTCTTTATCAATTTCATCCACAATTTCTGTAAGTTTAACTAAGTTAACTTTATGAACGACTTATTATAATCAACAGTGCTTTTAATCACTTTACTAGACAGCACAATATTAATTACTGCATTTTAACTACTACGTCGGGTTTCAACGATTCGTCTTTTATGTGGTATGAAGATGATTTTCTGGATGATGAATATTGTAGTAAATCCAACGTATTAAATAGTTTCTATAGCTACACGACACTTTGCCATGCGACAACATATGAATTATGACATAAAAAATAAGAGTATATTGTAGAAAAAAAATTACATATAACTATATGTGAAGAGATAGTTTCTTTTCTAATTAAAGTAGTTAGTAAAGCAGACAAATAAAATAACTTGACTAAGAAACTCATACGGCGTGGCTACGAAATGCTTCACGCATAAATTACTATCCAATTCGAAGCCGACAACCTGCCCAATCTTTTGTCGCCCTGTCACGTCTCCCAGTGGACTATTTCCACCTTTATTTTTAAAATGGAAAACGAATTTACAATAAACAGAAGTAAAAAGTTTCAGTGCGAGGGGAAAACCTTATTTTATTTATATTCTGTGTATTTTTCGGAGTGTTTTTCTTAAGAAAAACTGCTCAGCCAATGGAATTGGCTGACTAGTCGTTTTTTTACCGATCTAAGAATAAATAATGTAGATTTAAAAGTAAATAGGTTTTTAATTGGCATAAAATATGGAATTGTACTTCATTTTAAATTTTTGATACTTTATTTATAAAATCCAGTCGAGTCTAAAAAAAATATATTTATTGGTACAAAGTATTATAATATCGTTCCGTATAACAACTCAGTCCAGTCTGGGACGAATAAATTGCATCATTATAATGTGAAGTACAGAGCCTGCGTTATGATATATACACTACCGATACGTTGACACAAGCGAAGCCGCGAGCAAAAGCTAGTTAGCAATACTAAATAAAAATAATAATGTATACAAGTTTATTATCTAGAGCATAAAGCGTTTATTAAGTAATAAAAACAAACTTCTAACGCGTTACCCGACGTCATTGAATCAGTAACTCTTTTTAAGGACAATGTATACACTTTTACAACAGAATCACGGAATACGTACAAAATGTACCCTTTGTTCAATTTAGGGTTATAATACACCTCAGGAATGATGCGAACATTTGGAGTCTATTTCATGATAAAACTTGAAATTTTAGAAAAAAATTGACATTGAAGATGTTTGCTGAATTAATTTCGCCGAATTTTATAAGGTCGAAAGATATAATTATCCAAATTTAATTTAACTTTTAAAACTGATTTGAATAATCTAACTCTTATTTTATTTCAACTATATGTACGATTATATGTCTTGTATAGTTGAAATAGAATAAAACAGCTTTAGAATAAAACATATTATATTTATATAAATTTTTTACGTTTTTCGAGAGAACTTGCATAGTATCACTAGTGTTAATATACAATTCGGCGTTCACGATGAAAGCCTTTAAAGCCCACAATTAAGCTGCGCTGCGATGGCCAGTCGAGGCGAAATCCCCACAAACTCTGCCACTGTCCCTAATCCGACGCTGTATCTAAAACTACTCGAATACCGTGTATAACAACATAGTTTGCTAGTTGGATTAGTTTTCCATGTACTCAAACTTTACAATATTTAGGTCATGCATCACGTATAGTGGCTTACATTGGCTTTACTTTATAATCCGTTACATGGAACGAAGGATATTCTTCATTCTATAGTAATGTATAATTTAAATTAAAATAGTTTACAATTATTGCAAGATTTTTATCTCACTTTGAAACTCAATCATTTTTAAATATGTTTGTATTGACCATATAGACTTCACCGTGTTCTTTTGTGGCTAGTTATACTTGTGTTTTTGTGTGTTTACAGATCCAGACACAGGACATAATTTACCTAATGGGTTGCCCTTGAATGTGTAACGTGTATTACTAGAGTTATGATTTCATTTTTTTTATTGTGTATTGTTGTTGGCCTCTACTGGCCTTGACAGCGTCACCGAGCGGGATGGGCTGAGTACTGAGATCCGGAAAAGGATACCCTTCGCGGTGGCTCAAAGTTGATTTCGTTCATATGATGCCTCGGATTTCATAAGTGATCGCCAAATCCAATACTTTAGTTACAAAATTAAATATAGGTACTTGATTATAAGATAGATTATAAATAAATATCTCACGACGTGTTAGCAGTAAAAACTGTAACTAGATACGTTCTGACATTTTCGACATGTACAGTCACACGGGTCAGTGACTCTATATCAAATAAATAATAATCTTGTGTTGTAAATCGTTTCCAATAATGTTTATAAATTAAATAACTAAATTTAACACTTTCACTTTTAATATCTTGTTTTAAATGAAAAGATTTGGTTTGTTTATTGAAATAAATCTCAGGTACAAAAAGTCGGATTTTAAATCTTCTTAAATTAACGCTACGTTCCCAAGAATAAGAGCAGTAATTATGAATGTCAATCAAGTTGGCAAATCGTAGGCGAATACGCGCAAATCGACAATCGTGTTTTATGGTGACTTAAGGTATTAATCAGTCATCTATTATAATTCCGATTGAATACGGGTAAAACTGCAGGCAAAAGCTAGTTATTATAAAAGCAAGCTAACCTCAATCTACACAAGCCGACTAAGTAGAGGTTGCTCTAATTAAATTATGGAATCAGATAAATTGAATAAATCAGTATACAGTAAGTAACATGAACGCCTGTCAATCTTATAATATATCTAGATTAGATTAAGATAGATAATGTAATATATAATTATATTGTATGATACAGCTTAGAGAGTTCGACGACCGCCTTGCGCAGTGATAGTAAACCTACTTTCTACAGTATTATCCAGTGGTTTCGACTACCATTCAAGAAAGTATTTTTATTAGCAATATAAATCTTTATTTGATCGTGGTTGTATCCTTGCATCACATTGTTCCAGAAAGCAGTCTATGCCGCTATGTATTGGACAATATCTGAGAGTAACTTTTGACTTTCCGTGGGAAGTATAAATCGTATCGAGGAGAGTACATATTGACCTCTTGTTTAAGATGTTGTATGTACATAGATAGACAGACAATTATATCAAAGATGCCAACCCAAGGGATAAGGAGAAAGGAGAGGAGAAAGGGTTTGCTCTTCGGTGCCCTCAATCATCGCACGAAACGCAACAGTACTCTGTTAGATTAAGCCAATTTCTGTGACATGGTGGTACTTCCCTGGTCGCACCAGCTTATGTTTGCTTGGAAAAGCATGGCTCTACTACTACCAAATATTCTTCTACTATACACAGAAGCAATAATTATTCAAATTGTAGATCTTAAACTGATTGCCTCTGGGCAACGTCTGATAGTAGCTTTTGACTTATCGTGGGAAGTTATATCAAGGAGAGTAAGTATTCTGCGTTTTCGCAAGCGAAGAGGATGTCCCTTCTGTAAGAAATCGTGACGTGCTCAGACTGTCGA
Source organism: Hestina assimilis (assembly GCA_023373885.1). Classification (NCBI taxonomy): domain Eukaryota; kingdom Metazoa; phylum Arthropoda; class Insecta; order Lepidoptera; family Nymphalidae; genus Hestina; species Hestina assimilis. The sequence goes on along the minus strand of CM041755.1, from coordinate 5,833,805 downwards.
GCGAGTCTGCTATCTAGAAGTTGTATGGGATACCTGGTCTATTCTTGACGTTGTCCTAAGCCGTGGTTCTGCTTTGCAGTGGGCATACTTAGAACGCAGTCGACTTAAAGCCCCCCGAGGTTTGTCCCTATTCATGACCAGTATCTCAGTCCTGGGCCCCTTCTCTCGTTGACGCTTTCAATACCAGGAGGGCCAACAGCAATACAGAATATATAATCATATCATCATAATCACTTATGTTTACGTGTTTGTGTGTGTGTGTGTGTGTGTGTGTGTGCACGTTAGTCACAGTCATAAAAACTTAAAGCAATTAGTTTATTTGACATCTTTATGTTCCTATGGCTATCTTAAATTTTATTATTATACGTATATCTTTATTAGCCACTTCTAGATTTATTGATAAAAATGAATACTATCAAATATCATCATTAACAACGCCTTGTTATTGAGTAGTTACATTAATACTACCAGATAATTTAATTGTTTAAAAAATATAATTTTTAGTATGTAAACATGGTATATAATAATAAGAACGTGATATGTGTCGGGGGTCCGAAAACATACACAATGATAAGCACAAACACACCCAGACCGGAAAACATGCCTGTATGGTCAATACAAACGTCTACTCCGAGCGGGAATCTAACCCGCGACCTCTGGCGCATAAGGCAGGTTCGCTACCGCTACGCCACAAGGTGTCACCTAATAAAACTATAATATTAACTGATTACGAAATAATTTTAAAGCTGTCCTTTCTATTACTCGTATAATTACTATTTCATAATTAGTATAAAGTCACACATCAATCAGCGTAATAAGCAATTCAAATCGCGTTAATCCTATCACTGTATTGCATAATATATTTATAGCGTTTCAGAAACCTAATGTATGTTAATATATAACATGATTCATTAATGAGGAATCGTTGGTGCGTGTAATGTGAAAATTATTTTAGAATAACACTAGCTGTGCCCGAAGTTTTACTCGTGTCGTGTCAAGTCGTCACACTTTCGATTCGATCCCTAAACATTTGAAGCGCATATCGCAAAAATATTTCGATCAAACTACCCCACGTCCTCTGATTAGACAGGCTTGTATCTACATAGACAGATGTAGCCAACCGACAAAAGTTAAGCGTCCTAATCACGTCCTGCAAGACCCTGACGATAGGATTACTTAAGACAATGCCCCTTACACATACACACACAACAAACAAACGCAACACATTCAACGGCCCCCATTAGAATAGTGATATCCTGAGTCGGGGATCCTAAAAAACAAGGACAAAGTCAAACACACCCACGTCTGCATGGTTAATACAAACATCTACTCTGAGCGAGAATCGAACTCGTGACCTGTGGCGTTTAAGGCAGGTTCACTACCGCTGCGTGCAACGTCGGCACAAAACACCGTCTTCGGCGGCGAGGACGAGGTCTGAGGCTGCCCTTTTTCACGGCCGGGTCTCTGTCCTCGGCCCACGCGCTCGGTGACGCTGTCAAGGCCAGTAGGGCCAACAGCAATACACAATCCGAAAAACAATCTTTATATTGCTGGCATTGGAAGATAGGTGTCAGATTTCAGTCTTTTTTCGATGTAATTAATCAATTGCTTTTAGTGTATAATTGTATAATGTATAATTGCACTTAATATAGGTTATATATATTGGTGATTTACCGTTGTGGCGTTGTGGGTAGCGAGTCTGCCTTTAGTCTCGACGGTTGCGGGTTCAATTACCGCTCGGGCAGATGTTTGTTAAAATTTCTGTCTCAGTCTGGGCGTTTGTCCGTGTGGGTCTCCCCACCGTAACTCGGAGAGCACGTTAAGCTGTCGATCCCGGTTATTATCAATAACATCTGATAATAATCGTTAACTCTTGATAAGTAAATTGCTCTTATCCAATGAGTTACCCTTAGGGTTGCGGAGGTCAGATGGCAATCGCTCTGTGTAAAAACTAGCAACCTGTCAAATCCGGATAAGAGTAATAAGCCGACCCTAGGTACTTAAAAAATACTATAATAGTGATTTAAAAAAAGTCACGTCGACCAAACCAGGCCATTAAAATTGAAATACCTGGTTATAATTTTTATAACAAAGAAATAATATCAAACCATAAGAATGAATTATAATTTATGGTTATAAATTACAGTACAACTAGCGCCATGGTAACAGCGTAGCCTGTATTAGTAGTGAGACAGAATGTTAGTTAGTACGTTGGCTACGGCCTATAAATCACCATGGCCGCAACTGATTCAGATTATATACACAGTATTGTGTACATATAGATGCATTCTTTTTGTTGCAATAAAATTTAGTATACCATTTTATCTATCAGAAATAGTATCCATCTGGAATGAAACGCAGAAGAAAAAAAAATAGATCTGAATTAGATATAGTGGTATCTTGTGTCGGGGGTCCGGAAATACATACAAGGACAAGAAAAAATACACCCAGCCTGGAAATTATGCTTGCATGGTCAATACAAGCATATTATATTTCGAGCGGGAATCGAACCCGCGACCTGGGGCGTTTAAGTCAGGTTCGCCACCGCTGCGCCACAACGTCGTCACACGTCACGTCGTATATAAAACATTAGAAGACTAACTATAATTGGTTTAGTATCTTCTTATTTCAATAATTGTTGTTGTTCAATAACTGTTGGGATAACCTCTGTCACAACAGAGATTATTCCACCAGTGCAATCAGTCACACTGGTGGTAGGTCTTTTGTTGCAAGAGGCCGGCTAGGTAGGTACCACCGCAGTGTCCAATATTCTGCCGCCAAATAGTAGTGCTTAGGCACTACTGTGTTCCAGTTTGAAGGGCATTGTACGCTAGTGAAATTACTGGGCGAACGAGATTTAAGAACTAATATCTCGAGGTTGGCAACGCGTGAGTGGCACCTACTAATGGTGTTGCAAGCGCTCATAGGCTACGGCATCCACTTACCATCAGGTGGGCCGTATGCTTGTTTGCCAACTTCTAACATAAAAAAAAAAAAAAAAAAAAATTTAATATAAGTACTAAAAAGTATAAATCAATTTAATGCGTGAAATGCATGCTATATAAAATATCCGTAATAAGGTTTACATATAATCTAAATATTATTATTTTTATCTTATACTTTTAGCTTCGTGTGTGTGACATGATACTAAAGTGAAACCAGTACACTGTATTTGGAACCAGTTTTACAAAATAAAAATTAAAGCATCCAAAAAGCAGGCTAATAATGTAGTATTATCATTTTGACGACGTGGTAGAGCAGCTGTAATGAACGTGCCTTGAGCTCCGAAGGTCGCGAGTTCGATTCCCGCTTGGGACATATGTTTGTATTTATCAAACAGCCTTGTCTCACTACATTGTTTGTGTCTCCGGACCCTCGACACAGGGATTACTATCCTAATTGGGGCCACGTTTCTGATATCCAGTTTACTGATAAGCTAATTTCGAATGGCTTATAAAATTGACGGTTCTTAGAGGCAAAAAAATGCAACAAATAGGCAAAGTGTATATGAAGTTTATTAATGCATTTCAAGGAAACGTTTTATAATTCTACACAAAAAATCATGAATAAATATCTTTATACATGGGTTACTCTTAATGTAGACTATATACTACATTTAGTCCTCAGTATCTCTATAGAAAGATTGATTATACAGTATAAGGAAAAAGCATAAAACGATACCGCGCCGGACCGGCATAGAGCGCCTCAGGCGGACTCCGATAGAAAATTATTAAGAAAATTAAATGATCTACCGTATACTGGTTTACAGATATGCCAATTATTGATATCGCAAAACTGAAACAGAAGTCTTTGTTATAGAAATGGCATCATTAATTATTAATATCAGTATACCTATTAAGACTTATACAAAATAAAATGCAATTGATATAACTGCATTATTCTTTATTTGGCTTTAAGAATTATAGTATACATTTTAGTTATGTAATAGGTATTATATAGTTTTCTAAACCTTCAATACAATTCTCTGTTCTGAGGTAGATACGATCTGTAGGCAATAGTGAAAAATACGTGGGCAGAACGAGATGTAAATCGCGATTTAGTTATGTGTTTTATCTGAATCCCATCTTCGCTTTTGGCGTTAATGATAATTGATTCTAATTTATATTCAAATACCTATTATAATATTTATGAGATTCAATAAGATAATTTAAGTGTCACTCGAAATCATATAATAAAGCGATTTATAAAAAGCGTAGAAACAATATATTTATAGTTATTATAAAATACTACATTAACAAAATGTTTATTTTAATTTTCCTAAAATAAAATCGAAAATGCATTTGTATTTATAGCTGTTATTTTCAACACATTGAAAGTGATAAAAAGTACTTTATTACGTTGTACAGACTATGTAAAGATTTATAAATTAGAATCAAAGTCAAGGGACAAATTTAATAAAAAAGAAAAACAAATGACATCGTGTGAGTTCGATTTAAACTTTCAAGGACAATATCCCTAAATTGTATATTCAAAGGCAGTTAATTTATTTCTACATTCAATCTACAAAATGCGGCTGTTTGCGGGCCATCTAGTAACTTCTCACGTAGGCAATAAAACTCACAACTTCACGAACATTTCACAAAAAATACCGTGATAGGACCTGCAAGTGAATTAGGATGTCTTTTATACGCCGACATGTATCGCTTACAAAATTGGTTTATTTGAACAAATTTTTGTTCCAATCCATTGTTTCGTTGAGCTACCAATTTGTTTTTTAGATTCACTGACAATCACTGCTTGGAATCAAGTATATGTATAAGTGCCAACATTTGAAATATGTATTATGATAAAAAAAACCATAATTATTGGTTATTTTATGTTCATGTCACTGCTCTTTTTTTTTTTAAAAAAAGGACTTTAACCGTTAATGGCGCATAAAAACATTTCGATACAAAAATCGCCGGTATAACGTTCAGGGTGTCTACCATGAGCTTTTAGTAAAAATTATATTGCGATGCAATTCAATTCAGGTAATAATGTCATGGTACGAAATGGCAATGTAGCTAAGTTTACGTTCTCAAATTACCTTATTAATATATTTTATAATTGATTGAATCAAACAACAATATATAAATAGCCTTTATAAAGCTAAAAAAATAGATAACAAATGTGGTGTGGGATATAAAAAACTGGTTACCAACTTCGGCATTGGATGAAATGAGCAAATTACAATGTGATAGCATGTAACTGTACCTTTTCACCGATGTCGTCGGTCACGCACAACGGGTAAGCACGAAATGCCCACGCGCATCGCAAGCTAATTGGAGCTTTTGTATATTGATACAAGAACAAAGCTCTTTGCTTTTATTATTAAAGCAAATTTGATATGTTTTTGTGATAGTTTTCATAAATGAACTAGCGTTTATCGAGAAAATAAGTTTTAGATTACTTCAAGCCTTAACAAAAACACAAAGGCTGCTGGAGAAATATTAGTATATCATAACGGTTCGGTTAATATCTTTTTTCTCTATCCACTGAGCCATAACGGAGTATCGACAACACTAGAAAATATTAAGAACATGTTTCTTTGTTTCTGACTTCACGTTGCGCTCACACCGTCGGATGAGTCCATCGTGTAGAATGCGCTCGGAGCGCTGTCTCTATCTCCGATGACGTCCTTAGCCTTGTTTCGGCCTCGCAATGGGCACCCTAAGATTGCAGTTAGATTTGAGCCACCGTAAAGGCTGTCCCTTTTTGAGGCCTGTCTCTGTACTCGGCCCTCCCACTCGGTGACGCTGTCAAGGCCAGTAGTTTCAACAGCAATACACATTACGAAAAAAGAATATTTAGGTGATTAATGAATTTTTTAACGTAACTTATCATTTATACCATTTGCTACTATTATAAATTTTAAAAGGATAATGTAATTAATTCATCACGATGATCTAAGTATATTAAAAGGTTTTTAAAGTGGCCCTACCACGATCTCGCGTTACTCGATCACTTGTTAAATTAAACATGAATTGGCATCACCGAAAAGCGACCACGCCTTAACACCAGCCAGCAGGGCACCGCCCACTCCGCCCATCTCTAATTATTATAACCGGTTGTTTGTAACCGTAGTAATTAGTGGCCGATCAGCGCCACCTGTTGGCCATAACATAATTTGTTTTTAAAACGATATGCATAATGATACAGGCTGACGTGTTATCGACGTAAAACAAACAGATACACACCTAATTTTACATTAATTGTAGTAGTAATTTTAGAAGTCTTTCTTTATATAAGTACATGCATAATATTGTCAATTCTCTGATTGATTAATAAATAAACACTAGGTAAATAACACAAACTCAGCTGTCCTCATTAGGAAAATGATATCGTGTTGGGAGTCCGGAAACACTTAACACACAAACACAAGCACAACCACCCAGAGCACCACCGTAACCCGTATCACAGGTACGTGTGCGTGGTTCATACAAACATCGACCTATAGGATTCGAACCCACGACCATTGGCAAGTAAGGCTGACTCGCTACCAAGGCGCTAGCAAGGCGCAATGGTGGTCAATCGTTTGCGCACTTAACTTACAAAACTATTCAATTTGTAATATTGAGTCCACGAATACGATATATTATGCTAGTAGTCATAAAACTTGATTCTCTATCATCTAACATACGATTTAACTTCTGCAATAAAGTTTACTATCACACCTCAATCGGTAATGTTTACACATTAGAAAACAAGATAATTTATTATACCCTTAATAAATTGAGTAAATCTTCTTCCTAACGCTTTTCATATACAAATTTATACTACGCAACCCTTTAAGGCTGTCCAGTAGCGGTATAATTGGAGTAGAGTAAATTGTATATATAATCGTTATTTGATCAGATGCTTTGTGATATTAACCAGTGCACGAACGACATGTGTTGGGTGACCTAAAAGAATAGATACCCAAGACACCTGTAGAGTGACCTAAGAGAACACCCTAAAAAAACGTTTGAACCCACTTAAATCATAGTTAAAAGTTGGCTCACAACCAGGTCGTTTTTAAAATGGAATTCATACCAACAACACAAGCAGATATTTACAAATAAAATACCCAAACGAGGTGCTGAAATTTAATCCAATACACCAACCGTGTCACTAAGAAAGATTCTTCGAATTCAACAGTGGCACGGTAAATAATTACGGGACCTTTATTCAGATTCCTATCGGGTATAATTTGATATCGATGCTTACACGCGATGCGTTTGAAATAATGTTTCTCTTCCATGAATCAATGTTCGTTCGTGGATCCAAGCGAAAACGGGTTATATTCAATAAAGTTAAGTGCTTATTCATAAGATTATGCTTTGATTCCATAACTAGTCGATTTACGGCTTATGTTTCTAGTTCACAATTGCGGTATGTATAATCGCCTTATGATATTTAAATTCCTATATTGTTATCACTGTAAGTAGTTTTATCTGTTATTATATTTTGTCGCATTGATAATATCATAAAGCTGTCGTATACAGAAAAAATATTAAGTATCATTAACTGGGTTTTCCTATTTAGTATATGTAACCGATTTAAAAAAAAAAGATCTCAATTCGGTTCTACGTAGTTTTAAAGTGAAAACTCCTTCAGCCGCGTTGAGGACTTTTGATAGAGGCGTCGTTGATGTGACGTGTGAAATCAGACACGTGTGCATATTCGCCTCTGGATGAACTAATGTTAATAATTTCCAGTTACAAATTATGAAAATGTAATTATTCATAGTTTAATTATTTAAAAAAAAACGGTTCCAAAATTTCTTCTTCTCTCTCTCTTCTTCCAAATGTTCTTTTACTCACTGTTATCAGCAGTCCCCATGACTACCTCTTTTTTAATTTTTACTGTCCCAGAACTCAATTATAAACCAACCTGCAAAACCCTTTTTAGTTAAAAGGATAAACCTTTAAATTAGACGCATAAAGTTTTTGACATATTCTGTTAAAGAGTTTGCCTTTTAAATCAAAATAATGGGCAAAAATATGACAACAAATTAAACGATATTGCGTATATTTTAAGGGTTTGAAATCAAAGGTAAGTAAGGGAAGGTTTTTAAAATAGTTATTTCATTACAATTTTCTTTTTAGTTATAATATTTTGACAAATTTGTAACCTAAATATACCATAAAACGCTGTACAAAGCTTAAAATTCATTCAATAAACCTTTCAAACTGCCCACGTATCAACGTCTCGCAGAAAGGAGCGGAGTGAACAATTACAGTAATTACTTGAAGACAAATATTTACCAGTATTTACAAGGTGATGTTTAGCGATCGCCCACACGCTGACAGCCGCCTATTACCTGCGCGGGCGCATGGCTCCCTCGGGGATTGGCTGTTTCGTTCTTGATAGCGAGCAGATTAAATTAAACTTCGTGAAAGTAATTAGGCGCTTTTCTGATAAAATGCAACGTTGTTAATCGTTGTATTAAAATTCAACGTCATGTTACACGAAGCCAAACAAAGATCCATTGGTCAAAAATATGTATATAGATATAAAGAAAATATTTAATTGAAAGTATCCTGTTTTATTAAAGTCTTAACATTTTAGTCGATAATAATTCTCAGTCTTATTATTTATTAATTTCACTAAAGTTGGTAATCTGATCAATGTCTTTGAAGATAAAGGATAGCAAAATGAAGGTTTTAATAACACGATTAGCTGACGATTTCACCTAAGGTATATATAACTATTGTTACCATAGTAACGATCACTATGAATGCGGCCAGCAACAATCAGCAGGCAGCAACGGTCAACAACAGCAATGGCTTGTTTTAGTTTTTTTTTTGGACTTCCGTAAAAGCCGTTCTTGGTGAGCATCCAGATACATAGAAAATTCAATTTGTCTAAAATATCAATATTTTTGACTATATTGTAATATACTCAAACATTATACAAAATTATGAAGAAGATGAAAATGTCTTGATCTGAACTCATCTTGAATAAAGAATGCTTGATCTGAATTTACAACTATTGTAACAAAACGAAAATGTTTATATTGATAGTGTAATAAATTTATGGATTATACACAGCCCTCTGGCGTTTTTCTGATAACTCTTTTACTTTTAAGTCCCGGTACCTTAGTATTTAATGCACTTGTCACTTGAAAACCTTCATCTAGACAGTTGCTATTTCTTGCTGTAATTGCGTAATGTGAATTTCCGTCGTCCAATCGGTATTCTGAGATGACGTTAGATAAAGTATTACAACTTCTCGTAGAAACCTGTTGCAATACAATTTATTTTAGATGAAGTCAGATAATTCTATGAAAGTTTATTTCATAATCTTGAAAATCATAACAAAAATTGTTTGTTGTACTATTACGAATTACATAAATAAATTAAATGTTCATTTAATAATTAACGATTTTGAAAAAATCAACCAAACAAACAATCAAACTTTATTTGAAAAAATCGTAAGACAATTTTATTAAATTAAATTATTTGAATTAAAAAATGTTTCGAATAAGTTACTGTTTTAAATTTTACGTCCTATGTATATATCGATAACTTACATAGTCTTGAATGTACGCAGTATTTCATTTGATGTCTAATAAATAAATTTCGCAATCTGCCCGATACTTAGCTAGACCGTTTCTCAGGCAATCGACAAACGTTAACAAGTATGGCCGTTCTATACCGCCATGCACCAGCAATTAAGATAAAATTGACATAAAATATATCGATTGCATTTTATATCTGCCGTATCTTAGACAGGGTTCGTAATCGTCGAATCCTGTTGCTTCTAGTGTATTTTTCTTATCTCATAGTCGATCATTTTTACCTTCTAAGATTTTCTAACATTTAAAACATCGAGTGTTAAAATACTTAAATAAATCAATTCCATCAAAAAGTTACAATATTTACATGTTCTGAGAAATAATTTTAATTATAAGTGAGGTGAAAGCATCAATGTCGAAAAAAATTACCAAATTTAAGACTCTATCGGACGCGAAGCACATAAGGAATAAGAAATGTGCTCAAGTTCTGTAATAAATCTTAAAAGAATGCTTTGGCCGTTCCCAAAAGGATACTCGTGGAAGCGTTCACCTTCTATTTTCCCTGTTATTTATGAGCCTATGCTTTATACTGGAACCGCGGCCCGAGAATAAAATGGGTAACTAAAATAAATTGCCCCAACTTACAATAATCGTACATTTGTAATTTTTTTTTTCCTTTATTGAAAACTTGAGGAAACTAGAAGTTCATACTAATGAGTATTATCTGAACTGTCTAAAAGAAATATGCTATTACGATTCAATTCTAATGACTTTAAAACAAAAAGACAATAATCTAATCTCGGGTCTTGATTTATGATCAAACCAGAATGAGTACGGACTATTATAGTTCAAATTCTGTGGCTATCTCCCATTTACACGTAATTTACATAGGACCTTCGTCACATTTGCATGTTTCGATAGCCTTTTTTAATTGTCACATAAGTAGCTTTTAACAAGATTAGCATAATGGCATTCTTAGATAATGAAGTGAAACTTAAAACTTAGTTAAAATAGAGTTTATTGTTCCTTTTGTATAATTGAATTGGTTTCAATGTTCAATGTCCTATGGCTAACATGATGCACAAATCTTTTTATTTGATCAGGCGTTTGTTGACAACAATTTTGTTGACGTTAATCCCTAGACAATGGTACCGTTTTATTTAAGCCTCAACCAAATCACGAGCCGCCCAGTGTGCTCTTTGAATCGTACTGCATTAGAGACTGGATGTTTATTTAAAAGCTTTCTTGGTATTATCCCTTTTATTAAAATCGACAGTGCATCAAATCCCTGGAAATTAAAATGAAAGGAACTATTAAATATATTTTATATTTCGATATTTTGAGCGACTAGGAAAAAATCAATCAATCTTTTTTTGGAATTTCTCAAATAAAACGGTTTGTAATTTGGCAGACATATTTATTCATACTTGTTAAATTTTAGCTGCGTCAATATAGCAAGTAATATTTATTTACAAATTCGAATTAAGGTACGAAATTAATCACAAAAATAAATAAATTTAACTAAGCATCTAACTTATACTATTTTAAATTTGGTCATTGATAAACCAAAATATATTTGTTGACAGCACAAAAAAATTTTGGCTCTTACTTTATGCCCTACGAGAACTAAACTTTTAAGTACAATGTTTAAAGCTAACATCAACTTCAAACAAATCTGACTACATGATTTAACATTTATTACAAGAAAATTTTATTTTTGCTTTCCTAATAACTACATTTCGAACAAAATCCACGTAGATTCTGATTAAAAATACCGTTAATTTTACATCATAACATTTTAGAAATATCTGTTTTACGTCCAAGAAAAATATAATTTCTCTGTCAGTTTTTACAATAAATGCTTCAAATATTTACAAATACGTACACGTACCTTTATTGCTGAAGAAGTCGTAAAGTTACTAAGATAAGATAAGTAAGATTCGCAATTAGATTAAAATATAATATATCTACGTACTAGAACTAAACAGTTATAAGGACTAGCTGTAAAAATATTTTTATTATTTTATATGTCTATGAAATGTGTTTCCAGTACAAATGAAGATTAAATGTTTTTATCCAAGTATTTGCACTCCCACAAATTCATTTTCGAAGACTGCAAACAATTTAGGAATATATGTATTTTCATATACACTATCTCGGAATTGATAAAAACATCTTATATATTAATTTATTGAAGAAAATTGCCCTTTACAACACATTATTCACAGCACATTAAAACCAATTAATAATAATTAGAAAATTATGGTTTACCACGTTCTCATAATATTTACAATACTAATTTTTCTGGTGTTTATCTTACTGTGATTCATAAATACACTTATAAGTATATATTTAAATTTACAATTGGCCTATAACTACGTACCAAAAATCATAATATAGATAAATTTGTTAATAGCATATACAATGACTTCAAGAGTTCGTCAGATTTTTTCGAATGTCGTATGATTATCGAAACAGAACAATTGTCCTTAAAGAATTCTATTGCCATATTTTCCTTCACTGGCACAACTTATTTAATTGTATCACATTCTTAAATCCATATATTTCACTGCACTTTCCTATAAATCAATAATTTTATGTGAAAGTTTTGTCCGACAATTTTTAGGAACTGAAAACGCGGTCTTCGAACGACAGCATGTCAAAACTATGACGTCACACAACCACATCCCTTGATGCGACTCCATTTGTTGGAGTTTCAGGAGCAATTACTGGTTGGAAGCAATGTGGCGCGGGTACAAAGTCTTCAACTAGCTTTCGCTTAAGTACAGATGAAGATCCAACGTATACATTGGTTCCAGGAAAAGTACCTCGTCGTCTTCGCCTCCATACAATAGCAACAAGTACAGCTAACCCAAAAGCAATCATTGCTGACAAGCAACCTAGCACTAGTTCTGAATCTTGAGCACGTTCTGGAACTCGTTCGCCTCTCATAGAACTAACTAGTACCGACATGAGGCGATCTCCTTCACTAACCTCAACGTCTTGAACGCTTTCAGTTGAAACACGTTGAGCACGACTTGTATCAATAGTCATAGTTTCAGATTTTTCATTATCAACTCCCGGTGTTCGGGATACAAGTTCTACTTGAATATGGTAGATAGTATCTGGCCATAATGACAATGTTACGCGAGTAGAATCAGTGAATAAATTCCCTTTCAAGCCACCTCCATCGACTTCCCATGTAACAAGATAAACTCCACGAGTTATTCTCGGTTCCCAAGCAATTTCTCCGATCACCAAAACTTTTTGGTGAATGAGTGATATTTCTTTAAGGATCCACTTATGTTCATCGTGATTAGAGGTGTTTGTATCATGTGCTACCCATGTTTCGTCTGGGCTGTAAATTGTAACTAGTCCCTGTGGATCAACTACAAGTACTCGAAGAAGAGCACCTTCATTGTTAGAAGGTACTCTAGTAGCTAATGCTTGTGTTTGAATTATTTGTCGCCATGGTCCTTCTGCCGCTCGGCGCATTACTACATAGACTAGAGGAGCTGGCCGAGAAGCTGCCCGGGGCGCAGGTGGTGGCCAACGCGCAAGAGCACCACTGACCCTCATGACCCCTTCGCCCTTTGTGTGAATAACTGGTTGCGTTTGAGACGCTCGCGCCGCTTCCGTGTGAAATTCACAAGCTACTTTGCAGCCGGGGAACTGCAACAAAAACAAAAGCTTAGTTTCTATTTCATTTACGATTCCAAGTAATCAAATAATTGTAAATAAAATGAATGAATGAATGAATGAATAATAAATTTATTTGCTATAACAACACACAAGAATACAAAGAAATAGTAGAAACTAAAAAAATATAAATGAAATAAAACAAAAGTGGTTTTAACATGCAAAACTTACAAAATTAAAATGAAAAAAAAGTTAAAAATAAAACGTAAAATAATATAAATAATAAAAAGTAACAAAAAAAAAATAACAAGTATGCATAACTTATTAAATAAGCTAAAATTACAAAAATTGAATCTAAAATCATTAACATAAAATCATAAGTGTGTCGTCATAACAAAAGGGTCTCAGCTCAGCATTACTGCTGCAAGCTTACAAGCATGCAGCTGTCCTACTTACGCAAATATCCTTCTCATCGCATACAGCCCCCCAAATTTGGAAGTTAGATTGGAGGAGTTCACAATTTTCCCAGCACTGCAACAATAACATACAAATTACTAGTTCGATCTAGAAAATGTGAAGAAAATAACACAAGTATAACAGCAAACATTTAAATAAAAAAATGTATAATATATCAAAAACAGCCTTTTGGTAATAGCACCCCAATAAGAATGATTATTATTTTAGAATTTTAATTTGTATTCATAGAAAATCTATGGAATGTAAAACAATAAACGATCACAATTCCTAACAAAAAAAATAGATGGCCAAGAGAAATGCAGCATTTGTCATTTGAAACACTCATTAGTTGGAGTTGACGTTAACTTGACGCCCACTCTCGCCTCGGTAAGCTTTAATAATTATGAGAACGAGTTGAACCGTGGTTATTAATTACTGGTATTGACAAAATTTCCTGTCGTCTGGCATTCATGGAGCCTTTGAAGTTGCAATTTTATGGATTTTAGCAAGTTATTTCATTACGGTTTCACGCTTGAGTGAAACTTTGTTAGAGCATGCATACGTGGCATTATCATTAAATCTACTTAAAAACGCTTTGCAGCTTTCTAATACAGCACTTTTGCAATGTCTATGTGCATATTTTTAATTGCTACCTTATATTTTCATATAAATAAGGATAATACTTGTAATATAGTGTATTTACACTAACAGACACAATTAATACCACCATAAACAAGTTATTGAACGGATATTGAAAGATAAAATTTTATTGCAATGTACGAACATAATAAAGTATTATCCTGAATATTTTTGCATAATTTTTTGTTAATGTTTGAATTAAGCATTATTGAACAATAATACTACATAAAAAAGTAATTTTAAATATCAAACATATTAATTTACTATTGGTTTTTACAGTATTTATATAGAAGGCAAAAAGCGCACTTGACTATAAAAACTGTATTCTAAAATTAATTGCTATTAAAAATGAATTATTACTTTGTGAAGTGTATTGGATAAAAAAACTGAGTCCTCACCATAAAACAGTCGGGGCCCTGCAAACACGATGACTCCCCGCCAGGTCGTGGTGCCGCGAACTGTGAACAAATAAAAGGTTACATTAAATAAAATCGATTAAAAATAAATAAAAAAAGATGAGCAAGATTCACACATTCCTATCACGGCTTGAAAAACACATATTACGGTCGCATAAGCGCATACTAATTTATCAAAGTATGTACATATTATTTAATACAATAAATATTGTCACCAGTTTTATTATTTTAAAGATCATAGAATTTATTTTATTTTAAATAAACTTTGTTTCTATAGAACTAATTTTATTACGGCTGAATTTAATTCAAGATAAGAACATTTTTAAAGTCAAAATAGTGGTTTGAAAATATTTTTTTTCGAAAAGTATAATACTTAAAATATAATTTTACCTATGAAGTATCAAAAACAGTTAAGAGTATAAAATGGCAAAAGTCAATAAACTTAAGTGCAGTAGGATCTAGGATATAATTAACGAAACTAGAAGTGTATCTGACCGCAAAATGCCACTAAAGTTAGCCTTTAGCTCCATTTTGCGGTTTTATCCTGCTCAGGAGGATGAAGATTCATTCTTACATAAAACGGCCCATTCTTAAGGTCTACGGGCGTCTTCATAAGAGAACCGGATCATTAAATACGCACTAAGGCATAATAAAGAACCTTTAAGGGTTCACATATTTCCCCTAAAATATAAATTCCAACAGCATTCTGGATTTCGGACAAGCCATTTTCTTGAATGAGAGAGTTTTACGAAAATCCCTACAAATTTTTAAAAGTAAATTAACTTAAATAATTGTGCACGACTCTGTTTGAATAAACGAAATGTAAGCAATCAAAATCTCCGAAACAAAAGAGACTAAAAAACATTCTGCCGGTAATTCGACATGCAATCAACCAGTTTTTGTAATGATATATGCCCGATACCAAAGCCTTTTTTGGAATGGTAATGAACATTCGAATTCTTAATTAGCGGTCCATCGCTCTGTTATAATCGGAGTAAATATAAAAATGTTCTTTTAATTATACTTCAGAAGCCAACGCATTACGCGTTATCTAAGTCGGGAGAGGGTTTTATGTGAATGAAAAACGAAAAACTAAATTGTGGAGCGAGCGCTCAGTTTAATGTATTTGATAAAAGTGATGGGCATCTGCTTACTGTCTGTCGATGGACCGTTTTAATTGCGTGATATGGCAAAAGGGACAGTCAACGGATGCGTACAGTGGCACGAACATGTCAAATCTTTCGTGACTTGACGAAGGGTTTGTATTTTTGAAAAATAAATATCACGCTGACTGACGAGTTTGTTTAAAGTTTTAAAAATAAAATTTAAATTGAATGCTGTTTTTTATTTAGCTGAATTCGACCTCGGAACAAAGGTGTATATCGTTGAACATAATTCGTCGTCCGAATTAATTTTTTAAGATTTCTTCACAGTGTTCAAGCAAAAACAAGGAAAAATAAGTTATTATAATTTACATTTACATTACATTACCCATTAAAAATTATAATTGCACTGCATAAAAAGGTTACTTCAACATCCGGAGACATAGTTATATAAAAAAATCGTATTCAATGTTATCGTATGATAGGGGGTTTCATTTTAGTTCTTTATTACGTCCGTATAAATTTAAATGGGACACAATTTTGACACTCAACATTTCATAAATAAAACTTTTAATATAAAAATAACCAACATCAAATGGCCTATTTACATAAACAAAGTTCCCAAGTAAGCACAGCTAATTACTACTATATTTTGCCAAGTAACATTCTATTCCCCGACCTTGTTTTGATCATTATAAAATTTATATAGGACCACCCGGGGATCTCATTTAATAGAATACAATTTAAACCGTGCTAACTAGTTATACGTGTTGAATACAAATACTTCATTGAAGTAATTTATAAATTTGTTCAGAAATAAAGCCAAAAATATATAAACTGAAATATAGAATCTTGATACTTTTAATCATAGCTTGCAAAAACTATTTTCACTCAAAGTATTTACTGAAGTACTTAAGTGACTATCGGAGCCTTTGAAATAAACATTCCAGATACTTTAACCTTTATCGTCATACCTAGCGTTGAGAAATATCTTTTAATGGCTCTTGTATCTGGCCAGATAACAAAATGTCTCATTACTTTTAGTGTCGTCTGATATCAAATTGCAATAACATAAGTTGTTTTATTAAGTAAGAGATAACAGTTAATATACAGTAACGACTTTTTGGTTTTATGCGCTACATTTAAATAAAGCATTTTATAAATATTAACTATATTTCTTGTTGGAAATCATACGTTATTATTTGATGTTGCAATGCAATTAATAGTCAATCATTAAAGAAAATAATATTTTCCCATCTAGGTGACTATCATTGCGCTTAATGATGCCAATCTCTGACAGTGGCCATCAAACAAGTCCGACGTCCATTATTAGATGTAATCATCGTAATTTTTCACACAATTTATTTTTTTGGATCACGATACAACGCAGCAGAAGTGTTATTTCACGTCAACTAATGATAACAAAAAATTGTTCTCGAGAGTGCTACGCTTCGTGCTACTTTGATACATGAAACCTCAGTTTATTTACCCAATGATTCATATTACCCTTTTTAAATTGCTTTTTAGAATCACGCACAAAACGAATATAATAGACTTTAACATATAACATAGTCATTATCTAAATTACCTGATTAGATCAGTTAACTAATTTTTTCCTTCTTATTACTCTTGTCCTGATTTGACAGGTTACTAGTTTTTACTCAGAGCGATTGCTATCTGACTTTCATAATCCTAAGGGCGAACCAGAACTCATTGGATAATAGCAATTTACTTATACAATACTTATCAAGAGTTAACGTGGTCTCAGAGGCACGATGACCCTACAAGGACAAATCCCCTGCCAGAAAAAGATTGTAAGATAAGATAAGATAAGGCTAGAGTCAGACTCGTTACCCACAACGCCTCAACGGTGTTCTCAAAATCAATTAGTCCACTTTGATAAAATACATAGAACTTGGAACCAATTCAATTATAACAAGTATTGTATCGCACTTCCTCTCGAAGAAATATGAAAGTTAAATAAAACAAAACTGGCGAATACACTTCGGCAAATGCAAAGGGAAGTGAATAATGAATGACGGTGATTGAAATCGGCTCGACGAGTGGTTCGTATTTATGTTAGATGCCGCCACAGATTACTCTTTTGTTAATCAAACAACGCTTATTGAATATTATTTAATTAATCTTTCGTATTTGACTTCGGACGCCGTTATAGAAAGCGGAAGAAAAATGGTTTGTCGAGAGCGAAAGCTAGTTGCCAGCTTTTGAGTTATGTAATCAAACAAAAGTATTTGATTTCACTAACGGGGTCAGTAACGGGCTCCGTCAGAGTTCGGACACGAAGCCATCTATTAATGTAGATAGAAAAAAAGGACTATTAAGAGATAGGATATCATAAGCTTAACACTTAACATTTTTGAAGGGCATTAAATATAATCGTCCATAAGCGAAGCCTGGGGCCATGCTTGGATAGAAACTAATCGATCGATGGGCACACATGCCCGTTTACAATCAATCCATCAGCGTTTATGTTATAGTAACTACCAATGATCTCCATTTATCATTTTGTTTGTGAGTAGCGACCGGACGCTCTTGGGGGTCATATCAAAAGGCTACAAAGTAAATGTTGCTTTAAAAATATAATTATTAGTAGTGTCTATACTATTTACTTTTTCATAAGTGTGCCTTGAAATAACATTACTCTATTTGAAGATCGGCATGGCACTGGTCCAATGTCGCAAGGTTATCTAAGAAAATAAAAGAGTCCCAATATCTTTATGCGAGTCGAGGTGAAATCTTGGAGTTTCATCACATAAACGATATCGAGTGTAGGGATCTAGTTTAATAAACAATAGTAAGTGTGACATCTACAAGTAACAGAGATAGGAGTGGAAACCTTAAACATCCAGCAATCTTCTCAAGAAAACACAGCAAAAACAATGAATTACGATTACACATAAAGATAAAATATAGTGCAGAGCTAGCGCGCTAAATGGCGGAGAAAAAAATGTAATTTTCTCAGGAGAGCTACGACCGAGACAAAAGTAAAGGAATCCCGTATGTTTCATAAGCTACAGAAGTTATTTTTTTATATAATGACGGTTGGCAAACAAGCATACGGTCCGCCTTATGGTAAGCAGTCACCGCACTTATGATACCTAAAGTTGCAAACCCAAGGGAGAAGAGGGAAGGTTAAGAAGAGATTAGAAGAGCATCTCAACGCACAAAACGCTACCGTACTGTAACTTTACACCGGTTTTCTGAGGGTTTTTTCCCGGTCGAGCCTAAAAGTGTATTAAAATAAAAGCTAATCTCCCCAATAGTTATATAAATATGAATTTAATGAACGTAAAATATTAAAACTTTCTTATCACATTTTTTAAAGATGTTTTAAGTTTGACAATAACGAAATTAAATAGTATATTTTAAATACAATTTCCTGTTTCAATTCCAACATATTTATTAAATTACCAGCCTTTTGTACCTTTATTTTAGTACAATAGCCTTAAATGAAGCTAGTCTCGACTATAGTCAGAATGATAATTTCATAATCTAAATGCAAATTAAAATATAAATGTGTTATCTCATTTATACCTCTCTACATTTTGTTTTAAGCTGCAATTTACAAAAACAGGTACTAATTATTTGTAGAATAAGATATTAATTTATATCCTTTTATAAATGTTGTGGTGCAGCGTTAGCGACCCTGCCTAAGTATTATTAATCGCAGGTTCGATTCCCGCTTGGGACAGATCTTTGTATTGACCATACAGGCATTTGTTTTGTTTTGGGTGTTTGTGGTCGTGTCTGTGTATTTTACGGCCCCGATACAAGATATTACTATACGAGAGGACGTTGAGTGTGTAGCATTTATAAAATAAAAAAAAAACTAAGACTACCCACTCAACGGCCTCCATTAAGGTAGCTATATCCTGTGTGACATACAAGGACAATCATACCCAGACCGGAAAATATGGCTGTACATACATCTCTTCCGTGCGGGAATCGAACCCGCGAGCTGTGGCGCTTTAGGCATGTGCGCCACAACGTCGTCATATACTACTATGCGAAGGGACGTTGAGTGTGTAGCGTTTATAATGTAAAAAAAAACAGTAATACAATATTAATGTCGATAGAGTACGACAAGATTCAAGACAAGTTATAAAAAGTTTGAAACGATTTCTATGAAAGTGAGATATTAAAAACCTTTCGGTATATACGAGATAAATCCCAGTAAAGTAAAGTAAGTGAATGTAGCTGAAATGTGTGCTGTCTCCCGTACGTTAGTTGTTATTTTATTTGATCTGAAGGTAAACTCTATTACCGGACCGTTTTTACAAGTAGAAATTCAATTTCAGCTCGCAGCGTGTTCTTAGTGGAAACTAGGTTATTGGATATGGAAGACAAAAATGAACTGAACTTGTTTCGAAGCTGATAAATAATTTTTTACGTAAATGTCTACCTGAGTAAAAATGTAGAAACAATTCTATTCGGTAAAAAAATTGGAACAGTTGTCTGTGAAATTATCTAGTTTTGCTGTTGATTGTACTTTTAATATTAGTAATTATTTTACCAATACTAACGCTGTAGTTCTTAGTTGTGTGTTAATATTTTTTATATCATGACGGTTGGCAAACAAGCATACGGTCCGCCTGATTGAACGCTTGCGATACTTGAAGTATCATAAGTGCGTTGCCAACCTAAGCAAGAAGAGGGAAGACATAAGAAGAGAAAAAGGAAGGGAACAGAGACGGTGGGAGATTGGGCCTCCGGCGGTCTCACTCATCGCATCAACGCAGCAGTACCTACTGATACTGTTACTTTACGCCGATTTTCTGTGAGAGGGTAGTACTTCACCTGTCGTACCGCCTTTTGTGCTGGAAGAAGCATGATTTTACTACCGTAAAAAACATATTACTACATCTTAAGCTCTACTGATCAAAGGTGACACTACATTATTATAAATACCGTCTTAATAACATCTGCGTAGGGCCTACTACTTCGAGAGTGTGTAGCTATTTGTTTCATATCACGGATATGTATTACTTTCGGAGCGTCACCTCTATTCCCAATAACGTCCATATTCGTTATTCGGCCCTGCCGAAGGTAGCCTATGAACGAAATCAACTTTGAACCTTTATATAGGCTATCCCTTTTTCTCGGCCGGTATTAAAACCTGACAGTCGAGTCTTCTGATTGCAATGCTATAAGTGACTGTGGCCTGTCTGTAATTATAAAACCTTATTTACACATTAAAGCAATTAAGCATCATAATTATTCTTATCCTTATTATAATATTATAATTGCGAAAGTAACTTTGTCTCTCTGTCTATCTGTCGCGCTTTCACGCCAAAACTACTGAATCGATTTCAATTAAATTTGGTACACAGATAGTCTAGAATCTGAGATAGGAGACAGGATACTTTTTAATGCAAAAAAGGGTTCTTAGGGGTCGAAAGGAGGGGTATAAAAGTTGTATGGAAGTCTCGTTATTCTTAAATCTAGAAGCTTGTAAATTATTTTCAGGCCGTTGATTTGATATAAATAAATACCACATTCAAAGTTTGTATAAAAGGAAGGGCGGTTCAGAGTTTGTATACAAACCGTTATTCATGCGAGCGAAGCCGCTGGCAGAAGCTAGTCTACTATATTATTTCTAATAAAAGAAATCGTGCACTTTTAACCGACGTTTCCGCACATCCGATACACTGACTACGCGTCAACATTCGGAATAAACGATTAATGAAAGATTTATCCTCGTTGGCAATAAAAGATGGCATCGGCATCATTAGGGCGCGACTACGATATGAATTTTTCATGAAATATGGACTCGTATAGCCCGCGTTTATTGCCACGAGTACAAGGTACAGCTCGGTTTTATTATAACCATCGATTCTTTTCCTTATGCAATTTTTTCATTGGTTTGACAGGCCTTTACAAATTTTATCTTGTTGCGAACAAGACTATAAACCGTCATCGGGCTGGAAAACGTGATCAGAAATGAATAACATTTATGCAAAGTATAGATGGATTCTTATAAATTGTCTTGACTATGTAGTTTGGTGAAATCGCTAGAAAGTTACTTTTAAACAAACCACTTTTAACACCTTTAACGCATCAGTTGATTTACTATTATTATTTAAAAGATGATCATCGATTAAAAACGATTGATTCTGTATCCTAAGCCAAGCCAAGTGATGACCCATTTTGTTATTATATCTATCCGGAGCGGTATCCTGCCAATTTACTTTATTGACGGTGGATTAAGGCATCATTCAGTTTTTATATCTTGTGCCGGTTCAACCGTCCCTATATAATTATTACAATATCAAACCATCCTTAAGCTATTTTAAAATTATACGAGAACGTTCTAAAAATCTACTTTAGTCATAAAAGGATAATAGCCATGCGCTAATATCTACAATAACTTGATTAGCACCTTTAGAGCCATAAATTTAAAAATCTATCTTTTCGATAGAATTTTTCATTAGGTAATTGTTGGTTGGGATTGAATTGCTATTAAGAGCCTGTTTTATTAAGGCTACTTCTATAATAACGGTTGTTACAATTCAGCGTTTGAACAAAATAGGACTGGAACAACGCGAAAGTAGACTGGCAGCCTGAACTAAATCAAGCTGCCACTGAGTTGATATAAATGCTCATAAACAAATACCAAAATCGATTAGGCTGCGTATAAATTAAATAGGAACACAATCAAGGATTAAATTACTGTTTCATTCTACCTCCCACACGATCGCGAGTCGACACACATGCAAGTACGCGACACTTTTCTCGCCGACGATGGCCAAGGCGCGTTATGTATGGAGGTGCCTTAACATATAATATTGTGGCACATTGTGCGACTCGGCGACCGCATATAAATGCGCTGAGAGCAAATAAAACGGTGCTATAATTTCAAATCATACGGACAGAGAATGGGTGTGGACGGCGCTCTCATTGTGTGGAAATGATGTAACCACTATTAAAAGTGTGGGCTGTATCCCCTGAATATTTCTTGCAACGAAGACGTCGTAGGGTCATATCGGTATTTTATATCTCGCCGGAGACAATAGCATACATTTACAATAAGAAAACTTGCTTCGTACGTTAAGTGGTTATGGACTCGCATTTCAAAATCAACGTCAAAAATCCAAAAGATACATTTCATAAAAGTGCAATAGTACGATATTTAAATATTGATGAATGCCATATAAATCATTCTAAATTTAACGTTCATAATTGCAACATTTCAAACTAAATATATTCTTTATGCGATATAAATTGTGGTTCCAAAACAAGAGCTATAAATTCAATATTTTATGATACTTTATGACAAACTTTATAGCCTACATCATACTAAACTAAATAACTAAGATACAAAATATGAGATTTTTAAAGAAAACTTTACTGATATAATTTGAAAATGCTTATAAAGTATTTGACATTAATTAAAAGTTTAAGATTATGCTATAAATGTATCTGCTAATTTGACTGTTACCAATTACAAGGCGAATTAATGGACAGAGAAAGTACTACACTGTAACAAAAATCGGCGTAAAGTAACAGTATCATTACCGTTGCGTTTCTTGCGATGACTGAGAGTGCCGCAGGACCAATTTCCCACCCCTTGTTTTTTTTTTTTTTTTTATGTTAGAAGTTGGCAAACAAGCATACGGCCCACCTGATGGTAAGTGGCTGCCGCAGCCTATGAGCGCTTGCAGCACCATTAGTAGGAGCCACTCGCGCGTTGCCAACCTCGAGATATTAGTTCTTAAATCTCGTTCGCCCAGTAATTACACTAGCGTACAATGCCCTTCAAACCGGAACACAGTAGTGCCTAAGCACTACTATTTGGCGGCAGAATATTGGACACTGCGGTGGTACCTACCTAGCCGGCCTCTTGCAACAAAGACCTACCACCAGTACCACCTTCTGTTCCCTTCTCATGCCTTCTCTTCCTTCTATCACTTAGGTTGTCAATGCACATATGATACTTCAAGTCTCGCTAAAATTAAAATTGAATTTAATAAACTTAAAAAATCTTATTCGGCGCTATCAAAAGGATAACATTTTTAAATATAGCCCATAAATTCCTATTAAACTAAGCATACTAATAATTTTGAAACTAAGTTTTTACGGACCGAACATAAATCTTCCAAATCCATCGAAGTTGAAGGACATTGGTACCCCCGTTAGGGATTAATTTATTCCATCTGTACCACTCTGACATGCACTAAGATTATATGTCTGTCTCTGTCTAGCCGGCCTCGTCGGTTTTTGTAAGTCTCAGAAGTTCCGTGGAGCATGCGACAGATGTGCGCTTGGATGCGGTCCCTAACGAAGCGTGTTTCGATCGGGATAATCAATCAAATCTTTGATTGTTTGACCGGTGATCTTTGATTTCGAAAGTCATATCTTATATCACGGTCGTGTGCTATTATTAATTTGTGGTAGCTAAAGAGTTAGGTATCCAAATACAATTTAATTTTAACTACTTGGTGAATTCATTTCAGAATCTACATACTATAACGAAAGTACCCCAAGGGTCCATCCGTTTGTTGCCATTACAACAAAATAATAAAATTTAATAATAAAGGGACTTTCTTGACTTATACTGTATATTTTATATCAAGTTTTGCCTCTGTATCTTTTAGAAAGTCAGTCCCCATTTAAACCTTATACAGGTATATTGAATATAATATCTAACACAAGATATCGTCAGCACAATCACGATGCAAGAAGGAAATGCGCAGAATGCAGCCCGATACGAAGACCGTTACAAAGCGATATCGACATCGAATCCGATGGCCGCAATGCGAAAATTATCCACAGACACACTATGCAATTGGGTCATGCCAACTCAGTGATTTTATACTACTGATTATCTAATATTAAACGAATAAAACAGTTCTCGTTTTTAGTTCGCAACTGCGAAGTGTCATTTTCGAGTTCCTGCTTTTTACCTGACGAGGGTGAACTTTGTCCAGTGTGTTTGTGTACAATTATTTGCTATGATTGGTAGCGTAGTATGTTTGGTTGAATTTGCAAAATAAGGTTCCGTTAGATTCATCGTAATAGAAGGAGTTCTTCTTCTTATCGAGTGGTTAGTGGCCAACCTAGTGTCAGAGTTGTTCAGGCCTCTGACTTAACGTTATGACGGTTCTGATTATGATTATTATATTTTATTTATAAAGAACAATATTTATAAAAACTTCTCAATAAAGATTGCAGTATCAATGCTCTGTATAATGGTCCGTGTTGCAAAGAGCTGCCTGTCCGCAACTAAACTTGAAGGCGTAAAGACGACATCGAAATGGTTATGTTTCTCTATGTATCTGATTTAAGTGACACCTCGTTTATTCTCCGTACGGTTTCATGAAAGCCTTGATACGATCGATTTATTCTTGTTTATTAGCGAATAAAATGTGTGAATTCGCTTTTACGATAATTCTATACATATTGTTCACGCGAAAAATAAATTATATAAAAATAAAGGTTTCTTTGTTTTTGCTTCATGTTTGATAAGTGATACTCTGGTAGTTATAAAATTGACAACTTTGGGGTGGTACAAGTTTTGGCCATCGTTCGCGTAGATTTAAAAAAAAAAAATTTTATAACGCGAAATCTAATGCTCTTTCTAATATAAAAGTAGTATAATAAACCTCTCACTACGAATTCTCGTCATAGACGCTCCAACGGGCTACTTGAACGCAATTTTTTTTTCTATAAAAGTACCGAATATAATTATATAGTGCATATTTATAGTATATATTTTATAGTATATATTATATTATTTTGGGATTAAAAACAGACACTTGTGGCATTTATTTGTATATATAGGCTTAAGTTGGCTTTTATTAAAATGACTTCCAAGAAACAAGTAAGTTGTTTGCGCTTATTGTGTTATAATACAAATTGCTAGAGATTCAAAGAATCTCATTATTTACAGCTACTCGGTAGTCAACGGTGTCATGCTTCAAATCATATTCAATACACCTTATTTGTGATTTCCGTTACAACCCAGTCTCACTGACTGCCTATCGATCGAAAACGTGAACAATGATATTATTAGTAGAATGTACAGTTGCACGAAGCACTTACATCTCAGGCATTTCCTTGATTGAAATCGATGAGAAACGATACGGGACCCATATCAAACCATGTTTCATAATGCCAAAGATATTGATTATTCAATAATTTTTATTTTTAAATAACCGCAGCCGTACATTTCTTTATGTGTGTGTTTACGACCGCGTCCGTCTTTATTTTATCGTTGCTATATTTCAAAAGTATAAAATAAGAAGAGCAATTAAAGGGTTGATAACCGAGAAAGTAAATGGCCGCATTCTCTTACAAATATTTATATAGGCGAGCGAGCAAACAGTAGCGTTAAAAGCAAAGACATGCGTTTAATCCAAGACAAACAGGCTGAAAGAATTACATGAGCGGGACACAAACACCATAAATGCCTCTCGTTCCCTGAGGGTAAACAGGAGAGTGTAGCGAGTAAAGTGAGGTAATCTCTCCTAGCTCAGCCCGTACGACGGCTTTTAAGGCGAAGCACCGCGAGTTCAAAATGTAAATGACTTGCTTAGAAACTCTCAACTGGATTAAGATGTAATCTGCATATGTATGATATCATAAACTGTTACGTTGTAGGGGATATTTTCACGCCGTGGCTCTATACAGTTATATAAAGACTAGCATTTGCTCGCGGCTGCCCCCGGGAATAACATTTTGTAATGAGGCACCTTTATTGTTATAGAACTAAATGATTCCGGATACAAATTTGAATCCCCTATTTTACTCTTTATGTTTTTTTCGCGACAAATTCCAATCCCATTTATAAAGCAAATTCATCAAAATAGAAAAAAGCAGAAAGATATAATATGATATATGATAAATAGAGCTACTTTCATTTACATTTATAATATTAGTTTGAATAATAATAATAATAATTAGTTTAGGTTTCATAAGATCGATATCGAAATTTAAATATTATAGTTTGTTTTTTGTTTATCCAAAGGGAACTTAAAATTTTTCCTGTGTCAATCCAGGTAACAATTAATAACTTTGGGAAATTTCATCCAAATCCGTTCAGCCATTTTTGCTTGATTGAGTAACAAATATTCATACATCTAAACATCCAAACATACAAACTGCAACGACGTTATACTGCAGCGGTAGCGAACCTGCCTTAAGCTCCACAGGTCGCGGGTTCGATTCCCGCTCGGAGCACACGTTTATATTGACCATACAGGCATGTTTTCCGGTCTGGGTGGGTTTGTGCTTGTTATTGTGTATGTTTCCGAACCTGCGGCACAGGATATAAGTAATGGGGGGCGTTGAGTGTGTAGCGTTAATTATTATTTATTAAACATTCAACATTATATTAGTAGAATAAAATTTAAATATATTCAAACCACAATGAATTCACTCATATTTTATTTCAATAAAATAAAACTAATATTAAATTTTAAGAGGTTCACGGGCTTCATATCGAAAATAAATTAATTAAATTATTTCAATTTCATATCATCTTCTAGAACCATTTATTTTTATTGTAAAAAAAAACTATGAAAAACGAAAATGTTGACGTCGTCTTTACTTACGTATTCTCTGAGACATAAAAATGGGCATGCGTCCTAGACACTTGATGTTGCAGTTCTGCCGCTAATTATGACTCCACCTAGTACTTCACAGAGATAAGTTGAAAAGGGATGTCATATGATGATACGCACAATCATTTGTCATCCGTGTTCTATTCTTCTCACGACGCCATCATTGTTGATACTACTTATACGTATACGACACAATACATCTCTGGGAGAGGTCGTGTGAAAAGTCAAGAGCTATAAAAGCTATCGAAAACAACGTTCTAGTCCTTCAACGATGTAAATTTTACTCTTATCTTCCTACATCCTTATCTGTTAAATGAACTGCAGTTAAGTCTTGAGCTAACTAACTTGTAAGAACGTTATTTACAGCCAATAACGTCTACGCGAAGACATGTAGAATGCGCGCTACAATACAAACTAGTCTTCAGATTATAATAGGATTAAATTATTTCTAAGTTTTCGCATTAGAATTTCTTACAAATTTAAAACTGTAATTATGTTTCTTAAATATGACTGCAGCAGGATTCCTTACTTATTTTAATCATACATCAATCATGTCAGTACAACTTAAGTTGGAAAGAACTAAGTGAAAATAATGTTACTGAAAATCGTCTATCATTACTGCTATGGGAAGGACTACCAAATCGGGATTAATAAGGATTTATGTTGCAAAGAGATTTCTATTGATTCATCAATGCCATTACGTCTATATAATGGTAGCGGTATACAATTCATGTGCCCATCTAAATCACTTCCAATTAAGTTTAAGTTTATGGCACGTAATCTGAACATTCTATAAAATACAACAAATATAAACTCTGATATGATGCCACGTGTTTTAAAACGACAAAGTTTCCATAATGACCAAAAACTGAGGAAGAAGCCAGATGACAGAGACAGTTGGAAACAACTGGCCCCGAGTT
Organism: Hestina assimilis; assembly: GCA_023373885.1. Classification (NCBI taxonomy): domain Eukaryota; kingdom Metazoa; phylum Arthropoda; class Insecta; order Lepidoptera; family Nymphalidae; genus Hestina; species Hestina assimilis. The sequence continues at coordinate 5,805,551 of CM041755.1, read as the reverse complement.
GCTGTATAAAAAGTTAGCTTTTAAAACAAAGCAATAAATCAATAGAGGAGTTAAGAGGAAGCGTAAGGCGGAAATTTACGGTGATGGTTAATTCTTGTCTCAAGATAAATCTATGGAGATAGTGCATAGCTTTGTTGTAGATTTTACGGCAACGCTAATCACTTGGGGAGGTGATGCTCAGTGGGGTGATTTAGGAGACCAAAGGGATCTCTAGAATGTACAGCATCTAGATGGGAAATTTAGAGTTGGTTATTTATTTAATATGAGCTTCAAGGTAGAATAACGTAGGTGCGTAAGTTGCTTCCGGTTAGATACACTTTATAATAAGATCAGTAACTCTTATTCACCGTGAAATTAATTTAATTTTTTATTTTGATATTGAAATGAGACGACATACATTTTTTTCAATCAACTTATAATATTTTTTCATTTGAGCGATTGAAAGATAATGCGAGCGAGAAGGTTCTATTGTGTACACAAAATTACGTAAAGATATCAAAGGAAGGGTTACATTTTTTTGTAAGATAAAATCGTTACGCTTCGATCGGTATCCAATTTACTCAGAAGAGCCCACCATCCGATACCTGACTCATTGTCGCATGGTCACGCTCGCACTGGAGTACATCTGTACACGTAATAGACTCTTATTTGTGTACTTTCTAATTAAAATATCTTTGATAACATAAAAAAGGCTATTAGCTGACATTGATGAAAATAAATTGGATTGTGAATGGGACCTTTGACTCTTGCTTTAAAGTTGTCAGATGCTGATGAAGAAATAACGGTGTGGCTTGACTTGATGTTCAAAAACTAGATCGCGTGAACGGTATATCTTAGACACTCAATAAAACTTTCTATACACATTTTATAAGTAAAATGTTGAATTTTGATATAATTATATCAGAATAAAAATTCTCAAGAAATAAAAATTGAGAATTGATTCCATTATCAATTTTTTAAGTATATATAATAAACACACATGTGTACTGTCTCAAAGTATTTTATCTATGTACCGAGAGCGTAATAATTACACATCACAAACAATCTTGCTTCTAAGTAAAATAAGATAACGCAAGTTTTAATTTTTTTTCACAAAAGTCATAGAGACAACTGCAAGCTTGTAAAAAATCATAAGGCACTTACATAATCTTGAAACAATCAAGGACATTAAATAAGCACTTCAGAATGTTCAGCAAAAAGTAGCATTAACATAGTTACCGAGTCAGACGGACCACTTAAAGCAACACTACTTAATACAGCAAAAACAATAGCAAGTAAACGTTCCACACTACTACTTAGTACCACTTGCCTACTTATCTGAGTAACTTAGTCGGCTTTCTCAGTTTATAGGTTGCTATTCCTTGTTCGGACTGTGTTTTGCTAGACTTTATTAACATATCATAGACCTTACTAAAAGGCCAGCCAAATTTTTGCTTCATGAATCTACGCTTACATTTATAGACATGAATTGTTATCCTTACATTTTATATACACATAACATGTCTTTTTGTTCTTGTGTATGTGCACTTATAATTCAAGAACCATCTTTCCGTTCTTGATATTATCCTCCAAATATGGAGATCCGTTATCTGACAGTTTTTATAGATATTCAGTAATTATACGTAGCCTGGAGTATTAGTAGAGAAAAAAGTGTAATCATGACGCGGATTAATGGAAATAAATATTAATAATGAGAACGTAGACATGGAAGCTAAACCCCGGGCAATGCTCTGGGCAATTGCAATATTCTATGAACTGTTCATAGAATATTGCAATTGTTTTAAAAATGTTAAAGACAAATAAATATATGATTCACACTCAACGGCCTCCATTTGGATAATGGTTTCGGGGGTCCACAATCATACACGAGGTCAAGGATAAACACACTCAGACCAGAACACAGTCATGTCTGTATGGTCAATGCAAACATCTGCTCCGAGCGGGAATCAAACCCGAGAACTGTATCGCTTAAGGCAGGTTCACTACCGCTGCACCACAACGTCGTCACAAATCACAAACATCAACATTAAAAAATTATTTATATATCAAAATCCAATATCTTCATACGATTGTACGCTCGGCGTATCGAGCGTCAGGATATTCAGCTGATACGATACAAACTAAATCCAGCTTTCTTAGATAAGGCCGGCTCAATGCAGCTCAGCTTGACAAATGGTTGCGTCTGTGAGGTCAAGACTACAACGACGCTACCGACATATTTAAATAAAACTAAAAAACATAAACGTTGCTATGCTCGCTGTGTTTATATTGCGAGATATTAAGTGAAGTTAATCTGTGTGGTATTTTTAGTTACTGATGGTTTTTATAGCATTTGTTTTAATTCTTTGGAAATGTGTCTGTTATTATTATACTATCTTCAAATTAAAATCCAAAGTGCCTTGTTGCGCAGTGTCGTTATACGTATTTGACTACAGTATGCAAGGTTCATTAAAGTTTATGGCTAGTACATAGCTCTTAAGTTTTAGCGGTATGTTTTACAGCCTATAACATTCTGTCTAACGCAAAATATTATTAGGTATTTTATTTACTAGATATTAATGTGTTCTAATTTTTCAACTTTATAGTATACATAGATTTAATCCCTTTTTGTTTTTTTTTTAAATTTTTATTCAAGACGGTTGACAAAAAAGCAGACGGTCCACCCGATAGGAAGCCGTCACCGCAACCTATGAGCTTGTGATACTTGAAGTATGCGCGTTGCCAACCCACTGTATAGGAGGAAACTCCTATCCATTGGGCTGGATGTGACAAGAAAGGTAAAAGGAAGGGAACAAAGTGTGTGGGAGATTGGGCCTCCAGCGTTCTCACTGCACTAATTTTATTTTCAATTTATGAAATATAAAGCAGACTATTATATTCATTATCGTAGTACCTATTTTATTTAACAACAACTAAAAATGTTAAAAAACTTGTAATTTAAATCTAATTATAATTATATTTGTAACATTTTTACTGGAATTATTTTAGTATACAATTCCATTAACTTTTGAATTCACAGACGATCATGACAATATTAGGTACGAGTCGCGTGACTAACACAGCAGTCAAATATTTTAATAAAGTTCACAGGCCGTTATAAAATTGTAATAAACAGCTTAGCGATAGACCCACCAGGAGGCACGTATTCGTTATCTGATAAAAATGATATAAAATAACAATTTATGTTGAACTTTTAATTTTTATCGCGTTTTGCTTTTAATTTTGTTACTGAATCGTTTCATATTAGTCATGTGAAAAAAAATACTTTCATGAGAATATAATATTACTAGCCACCTCTACACATGTAAAGTTTAACACTTTTTTCTGCATCTGCGTTTCGGATGCTAAATGCTATAAACAGAACGTTTTTAATATCGTCATATCTGATTGTCAGTTTCTATGGCACAGCCATTTTACTCAGACATGACGTGTTATTTATGAATGAAATAATGATTGAGTTTAGACATTGAGATTGAGAAAATGTAAATTTTAATGAAACAAGTAGACCGTAATTAAATGTCTAAATAATAAAAATATATTTTTACTACTTAATTATTATTTATTAAATTTGTAATACGTATATGTGATGTATTATTTTATAGTATTTTCTAGTCCTATATCGTGTTTATTGAAAACATAACTAGCGGGAAGCTAATGCAGGTTCTTGTGCAATGTTTTCTCAAGATACATAGCTCGTATGGGATACACGACAAGGCTATGTTAGTGTAACCCGTCTGACCTCGCTTTATTTCGTATTTTAATTCATTAGTTAGCTCCAAGCCGCAGAAGCAACTTCTGAAACCGATTGTAATCTCGATACGTGAATTTGTAATGTTAACAATTCAAATTATAGTATTTCATTAAAGGTATCGCAGTGTTTGTAAATTAATACCTTTTTAGACTTTGAATGGTGTATCTCTTCTCATTGATACCTTTTATATTTAGTAGATAGATAGTATTTTTTGATATTATAAATGAAATCTACAGCACTCCAAAATAAATTTGGCTTAGAATGAATAATATATATTAACTATGGGCTTCTTACATCATTATTATTAACACAACTAAGCTTAAAGTTGCAGGACTATTCATATTTTTTCCTAAGCTGAGTAAAAATCTATGCCGTAGGATATAAAGCTTAATAATTAACTAAATTGGCAGAGTACTTTTTTTTTAAATTTCTGAGTTCCAAAGTTATTTTGATTTGAAAAATTTCTTGAAAGGTTTAGAGTTGCTTGAATAAGGACAATTGATTTAAACATCTATATCTTGAAAATTATGATATCTGTCCGTTACGTCGTTTAACTTTTGAATCATTTCGTTAATACCTTTGCTAATTCAATGCACACATTTTTTGTTTTGTTTCAAGTAAATTATACTGGATTTCGTCGTTGTCGCACTCAAGGGATTGGGAAGCTGTTAAGCAAATTGCATCCTTTTTATGTTTTGTTTTTACTAGGTGTTAGTTCAATGGAAAAATTTATTCGTATTTCGATTATCTTATGTGATAATTCAGTAAAATAATTTAAATTATATTGCGTGGCTTAATTATTAAATAAATAATATAAATTACTCGGGAAATGTCCGTCAAAAGTATTGATATCCATCTATTAGGAACACGTGAATAAGCGTATTTAAGACCGTTTGACATTGATATTTAGTGTAAAAAGTCATTCAGAAAAAGTGTATCCAACTCGCTCGTACAATAGACCGGTCGCCAGTCGCGTTCCATTCCACACACAATGTTCAAATTATAAACAGTTCACTTGCCTCAATACGCGGATTCACGTCGCTTCCTGTGGCAGCCCATTGTCACTTTTCAATACAATAACTTTTATTGAAATGATCCTAGAACGTGGCTTCGGAGTTCGGACAGAATAGGCGTCGGCCATTTTATTTGTGGGTTCGTGCGACAATGTCGTACCCGATTTCAATTACGATTTCCGTTCCATATCAAAAGAATGGTGCGGATGTCTATGAAATGTTTGCGAACGTTTTCGTTACAATATGAATATGGTATTACAAAGGCGATTTACAATCGATTTATGGTGACAAATTATACCAGCCCGCAACCATGGGTATTAACGCGTGGTCATTCAATTATTCTATTACAATTGTAGGAAGTCATCCCTTACACCTTTAACCAGAAAATTTGGTAAAAAAAAATATTAATTTGACATAAATATCAATAGGTTTTTCGATATAATAAAAGTTCAATTGTAAGGACAGATGTTTAAAAGTACTAATCTTCGTGATACCCAATGAATAAACTAGACAGATATCTTCAATTTTCATTACAACATAATGCTTCTAATATAATAAATGTAAAAGTTTGTATGTTTGGATGTTTGTTACTCAATCACGCAAAAACGGCTGAACGAATTTGGATGAAATTTGACACACAAATAGCTTATTATCTGGATTACAACATAGGGTACTTTATATCCCAGAAAAATGTTAAGTTCTCGTGGGATTGCATACTAATGATTCATTCATTCATTCATTCTCTTTGGAGCCAATACTAAGGTCGCCGCGGACGAAGTCTCGGGCAGATGCTAGTAAGAAATCAAAAAAGTAAAGAATCTTGTAGTATCTACAGCTAAAAACTACCTATGCAAAGCTTACAACTGAATGACAAGACTATTAATCATTTTTATAACTAATAACATATATTTATCATGCTTACATATAACCGTAAATAACAATGCAGTCATGCGTTGGCGTCCGCTGATGTTCTAAGCATTTATCGACAAATAATTAACATGCGTGCAATGTTAGGACTTAGGTAGTCGTTATGAGCCATAACTCGGTGTAGTCGTTCGATCATTATACATATGTAATAACTATTACTATTCATTCAAAGCGATGATAGAAGGAGGTCAATGAACCTCGCCTACCGTTATCTCAGGTCTGGATTGTTTTTGCACGCAATGTAATTAGAAAAAAAGGAAAAAGTTATATAAAATGTTATATTGTTAAGTGATTTTAATGATATATTGAATTTTTTTATGATAAGTATTTATTTTATTTTTAAAATGTAAAATGATAAAAAAGTTTTAATCATTAGAGATTTATAACAATGTATAGAAAATAAACTAAGCCTCAATAGCTCAACGGTAGAAGGGCTGATTCAGCTCTTTTAACGCGAGATTTGCGGGTTCGGTTCTGACCCGCTTGAGGTATTTTCTGTTGTGTGTTATAACCACTCCTAGCGCAAGTTACGAGCTTGTTTGGAAGGGCAATAGGAATATTAGTAATACATTGAAAAAGTATTCCCAGTATTCATTAAAAAAAAACTAATTTTCCTAATTTATTTTCACACAAGTGACATAAAAATAGGTATTGACTTTATTGTTTGTCCAGTTCAGGACAATGACCGCTGTTGATTACACAAAGCGTCGATAAAACGTGCACCTTGCTAATGCATGGCGCAATAATTGTCAAGTAATAATATACACAACGTTGACTTTGCATATGTAAATGATTAATAAAAAAAACGATAACGGAGCTATAGCGGTCAAATAACAAAACGTTCGACCATTTTGATAATAAAGATAAAATTCGAACGTTCGAAATTAGGAGACAAATTACAGGGCATGTTCTAAACTAGTCAGCTGGTACTTTGATCATCCGGCATACATAAAACGTAATGGCGACCATCAATTCAGATAATACTCCAGCCTTTTTAATAAAGCCGCTATTTGCCCAACGTGGCGTTGAACAGAAAGATTATTAAAGTAAATCATTGTAAGCCGGTCAAATTAAACCTAAAACAAACGTACTCATACAAAGCCCGGCAATTTAAAGCCTTAATTAAAATAAAACCTTCCCATAATTTATGCAACATTGCGTAAATGTTGCGAGGCGCAACAATAAGAATAATTCATTCCGAACTAAACGTCACATAAAGTCGTGGGCGAAGGGGACAGCTCGAAAAAAAAACAAAATCTTTTTTTTTTTAATTTAAGGAACAGACAGTGAACAAACACAGCTGGCGGAATGCAAAACAATGTAAGGGAAGGAACCCACATGTTAAGAGCAACTACCTAAAGAGAAACATTGCTTTTGGTAAGTTATTTATGAATCGTTGAATTTCTGCAATTGCAAAACTAAAAGAATAAAACTAATTGCTTCAATTATCGATATCTTTATACATTATGTATGCATCAAAAAAAAATAAGAAAAATATTTCTTGACTAAGACTAAAGTCAAAGAAATATAAAAAATATTTATTTGTGATTGTATTTACGTGATCCAATAAAATTTATCGTCAATGTACCGGTGTGCAGTTGTTACTTTTTGTACTTCTAACAAAATAAAGTACCGACGAACGACAGAGTCCGATTGCGGCGATACCAATGCGATATCAGATAAGTTATCTGGAGCTCGGAAAGGAAACGCACTGTTCAAGACGTATTATTGTTGTGACTATTGCCGACCATAAACATTGGCCACGAGTCCTTAATTAACAACAAACGGAAATGTATAGTCTCCTTTGACGGACATAGTAGTTATTGTAAGCAAATGGTTACAGCGACATCGGGATAGCGTGCATCCTACAGGATGACATATCTTCTACACGTACTAGCCGGCTTAAATTTGTACTACATTTACATGCCCTAATTATTTTAATATTTGTATCAAATTGATAGAGATAAATAAGGTGTGTTGTAATATCTCATGTATGGATGGTATAAACTTGCCTAAGCAGACTAAATGTGGATGAAAATTTTATACAGTACAGATACAGAACTTCAATGGAAACTGGCGATTAAAAATCCACACACATGAACTTTTCTTTATTATGGTAGCAGTAAAATACCAATAAAAATTTGTATCGGCGCCGAAATAAAAATTTCGTGGAGGCGGTAAGGTATATATTTATAGCTTGTCCGCTTTCCTTTCCGCACCCGCTTACGCCGACTCTGTGTTCTTGCTCTCCTATAAATATGTCCGATTAACACGATTAACGACCGAAAGAACAATATTTAAGAGTCAATTATACATAAACATGTACGAACGCCCGGATTGGCTCGCATAAAATGGAGCTAATAGCCGTTTAGATGGCAACACTTAACAGCAGGAAGCCTTGTCGAAGGCCTGTGGTATTCACACCGCAGGCGCTCGAGTTCGGGCCTGTTTACGACACTTCGCTTGTTTCTCATGATTGAATTAATAACAAATTAAAATATATATGTTTATTCACCAATATCTACAAGAATTTTGGATCCATCATCTAAAAATAACGAAAGTTGTGAAACTGATATTGGTGTTAAAATATTTGTGCGTTTTATCAGCTTACTCCTTCAAAGAATGATTTATATTTCTAGCGACATTGTTTGTAATCACTATATGATATTTCGTAATCATTATTTCAAATGAATTCAAACAATTGGAGTAAATCGAGTAGTGAATTCAAATGAACTGATATCAGCAGCTATTGTGTAATGCGATATTTTTACGACTCAAGAAGCCATATGAATACGACAATGCTTTGAGGTGTCGTCTTTAAAACAGCGAACTGTACGTAAAATTTGCTGTGGTGATTCATTATCACGAATGACTGCGTTGACTTATTCGTTTTGTTTAAAAACCATAATTCAATTTATTTTCAATTGAAGTATTGAAAGCCTGCAGTGGATGCGCTCAATATATTAGTGACAAATTTTCAATTTCTGGTAACAATTTGAGCCTTGCTTTATTTTACTGTGTGAATGGGTTGGCTCAGCTAGTGATGTACTATTCAATTCTTATGTAGACTATCGACGTCAAACTAGTATTTATACTGCTACGTTTTGTTCGATGATTAAAAACAATTGAGATCCAACTTCTTCTTGTCTCCTCAGACTTCCTCCTTTACCATCTCATCTCATTCTTTCTCTCTTTTCATCTTTGGGTCGTATGTGACGCTATTGGCGTTACAAGCATCCGTATACTTTAACTCCGATGACCAGAGGTAGGTCGTACGTTAGTTTCCCACTATCGTAGTACAAATTTTAAAAAATTAACTATTTATAGACAAAAAAAATTTTCGAGAAGAAACTAATATTGTAATATGACCTGACAAACTCAATTCTCAACGGTCTCACTGAGAGCTAGTTGTCTCGTAAATATTTAAAAAAGACTCAAAGACGTGTCAAATCATGAAGCTGGAGTCCCCTTCAAAGAACGTATCCGAGCACGTCAATTTGTTTACGAATTACGCATAAATTCGTCCCCGAAGACAAGACATCTCGTGCGGCGATCGCTGTTGCGACATTTCAATAAAATTTACGATTGTGACTTAAATGGTGTGTTCGATGGACAAAAAATGTACCGACATATCCCGCTTTATTTTAGATTCTCGACTTCGTTAAAATATCTGTCTAAAGATAATAAACCTGTCTATACGTCGCTTCTAAACAGCAATGAAGTGGATGAGTTATTGATACGCTTAATTAAATGTTTGTTCAAGGGATTTGACTTATACTTTTTATATAAATTGTTTTGGTGTCCTGTATTAGTGGTCTATCTATGTAACTCAACTTGGTATAAATACTATATGCCTGATTTACATAAAGTAATAAATGATTTTTTTAAGAAGTAACAACATCGTGGCGCCAAAAAACGCGTTTTAAAATTTTATATTTGTTCGTCCGCTTGGTATCTTTTTATAGCATCGTTAGTCCTAAAACAAAAAGAGATGGTCACAAAGGGTGACATTTGCGAACTTTAAAGATAAAAAATAACACGTTATTTGAAAAGATTCTTTAAAGGTCAGCTTTACAGAATACAATAATAACCTTTTTTGAGTAATGTCACAATTAAAGTTATTAATTTAAATGTTATCTCATATCAAATAGTGTTTTTCTCCTTCAAAAGTATATAATGTAATGTAATCACTTCGATTCACTCCTTTCACGTATTTTATAATATCATCTAAATATACATAGATTTATAAAGTACATAGTTCGTTTATTTGCGCTAATTTGAAGAACTTGAATAAACTGTTGCCTTTTATTGAGGGTTATAGGTTTTATTTACTACTTAAACAAATATTTCAATTGTGCCAAATACGCAAAGTGACACGAGTGGCGGTGACACCGCGTGCTGTAGGTGGCCGCTGTGGCATTGGTACGAAATAATGATAATTTAATGCAATTATAAATTAAATAATGTAATATAATATCCAAGCACATGATTTGGCACAAATATAAATTTGTTATATTTAAACTTTGCAGAGACAGAATCAAAATGCGTTTAAAGAAAGATTCTAGGGATTCTTTACCCGACTTATTGTTGCTCACATTGTAGTCAGTATTATTTTAGGAGTAACAAAATAATAATTTATTTTCGTTATTATTGTAACTTGTCGGCGATACTAAATTAAACGGAGAGTGGCATGGCCAAATGCACGCAACATTGATATGTGTTATTGGCCATGACAGCTGAGTCTAAGGCGTACCGTCCGACACCCCTATTGGTATTTTTGTCACACTATTGCCGGTGACTGTCTACCAATTCCTCGTGTTTACTCAGATGAATCGAATTTTCTAATTTAGACCGCTATTGTTGCTTCAGTTTTAATTTTCAATGGATGTTTACTTAAACCAGTTTACATACTTCTATAGAAAAAGAAATTATAGGATACATAATTATGGACATGTAAACTAAGACAAGTAAATTGTTTTGTAGAATTTAAACAGATTTCAACTTTTTAAAATCATGTATTTAAAAAAATGATAAAATTATATTAAATAGTGCATATTGCAACTAAAGCCGCATCACGGCCGCCATCTGTGATGAAGTGTAGGAATGCTGGAAGAAGGACAAAGAAAAAGGTGACCTAGTTTGGTCTTCCGATACACACACGTATTGAACAAGAATCAACAGTACTGGTTAGTACTCATAGGTTCCTATTTTCAGGATTACAATTTTAAAGAGGAGGACAATTTAAACGAACACATTCGTTTAAATTGTCCTCCTCTTTAAAATTCTATGTAGGTGCGTTAGTTTTAATGATAATCATGAATAATTGACTCACAACAGTGAATTTATGATTATGACTTAATAAGATTGATAATATTTAAGATAATAAAACATATTATCTCTAAATAGAAATAAAGCAATTTAAGCGTTAGTATTTAAATAACTAATCGCACTGTCAGAATCATATATGAAAACATTATTTATTAATAATACAAAGTTATTTTTACGACCACTTTACAATAAATTATGATACGATTCCATTTAATATGCAGAAACCATCAAACTTTTATTTCACAAAATTTACCTTTCAATTTGAAAACAACAACGAAACTAAATTATATATTTTACAGCCGTCTTCATTTTAAATACAACACTTAAAAACTCTCAACGTTTAACATAAAAAATGTTATAAAGAGGCATATTTCATTTTTTTTTCCTCTAAAACAACGGGGTGCCTGAGTTTTTTGTAAGAAGAAAACCAACTGTGTCGCGGCCCACGCGAGGCCCTATGATCGTTCACACTTTAAGTGGCTTTACAGTAGTAATATATACCTACTCAAGCTATTATTGGAAATTCTAGGAAGGCGGAGACCTTATAAAAACTCTTACTTTTCAAGATGTTCACAAAGCGTTCTTGTTTGAATATTAAATTATACAATAAGGGCTAATTTTATCATTTCACATGTACTCATAACATATTAAAATAAAAACATTACTTTCATAGGGGTATTAAATAAAGTATACGTGAATTAAAACAGTGATTATTCAAGTTTTTGACATACTTTTTACTTGTATCGACACCTCTAGGAATTTTGATCGTAGCGCATTAGATTTGAGCTCCCGATAAGTGACGGTCCCTCCATCAATTTCGTACAAAATATTTGGTAAGATCCAAAGATTTGTTTTTATGGCTTTCAAAAGATTAATGTATAGATAAAAAAGATTTGGGGCTTCTAAGACCAAGACCAAAATGGAATTCGAAAGAGACAATAAATTTTAACACCTTATTTTTCTTTGTATAAAAATAAAACGCTCGGCTTTATGAGCATTGTCTTATTATGTTAAGCACATTGGATGATTAATAAGGGAGAAAATAAAGTCTCCCCACTTATGTCCACTTACCCACCCCCCTATTTTATAAGCTCGCATGTTGCGTAAACGCAGTGACTTGGCCACGCCTATCACGGACATCCGACTATGCTTTGTTTAAAATTACGAAATTGCCGAAGCATGAAGCATTATATTACAAGTTAGCCTTATAATACACAGCTTATAAAACTACCCATAATAACCGTTTGCACAGAAAAATTACTATACAAGTGTATAAATTACTTGGCTTAGTAACGTTTACAAAGTTAAATTATTTTAAACGACGTGTAATTATCTTTTTTATTTTCAAATACTCGTTATAATATACAGTAGAATACTTTGACGATATAATTATTTGTTCTAAAATTTTAGTTACAAAGTTAGCGCCAGCATCCCAACGAGAGCGATTAGTTGATCGGACGTCGGAGTCTCGAAACGAAATTTACGAACATTAAAACTATCTCCATTTCATCGCTGTTCAGGGCTTTGGTCCGCCTGCAGAGGGCAGCTGCTTTTAATCGAATCCCAATCAACTCACAAATTATATTAAATAGTTTACTGGAGTATTAAATATGTAATCAAAACTGCCGCTGCGTTTGAGTTGTTACTCTAGTTCATATTTTGTTATAACACGACCGAAAATATTCTCATCAGACCTTAATGAACCTTTACTGTCATATTCCGTGTATAAAATATCAAAATATAGCACATTTAAGATACCGTTATTTTTAATAACGCTTTAAAACAAAACAAGTATTTTATAGATACGTGGGCAAGTACAAAATCGAGTCGAGTATTTGATTGAATAAGATATTTAAGTGTATCTATCATTAAATACTACACCCTCTTTATAAGATATCTAAACGTGATTTATAGATCGTATGATGTCACTGATAGAACAATGTGGATGTCCGAAAGGTTGATTTGATAAAGTCGTAGATTTTATTAGTATTAAAACGTCCCCATTAACGATAAACCAGAACGACGGACCATTAGATAGCGTGCATGCTTGATTGATCGTCATCTGAGATAAAGAGGAGAGGGCCATTAATTTGTTATTTACCAGTCCAACGGAACCCGTAGGTGTCGCTCGTGGTAGAAACGGTGATGTCAAAAATCAGACAGTAACACAATAGCATTCAGGATTAAAAGCGAAGTTATGTACCAGTAGCCGGGGATCATTTATCAGGACAAGTCTTCCGCCGTCGAAAGCGAATGTTAATAATATTAAATTTGTTCTTTTGACGTATAAGGATGGCAAAAGATAGCGAGGTTTTAGTGAAAAATTGGTTTTAATTCTGAAATGAATTTACCATTTTGATGATATCAGTTCTCTTTTAATGATAATACTTAATAAAAAGGCTTTGCTACTTTATTTTATTTAATGGAATGGATATGTCGGATATTGCGTTTTTATTGAATATTTTATGTAAATGAATTCCGTTTAATGAATTGATTCTTTTTTACAATGATTAAGTTGAGAACTAGTTGAAAAAGGATAAATTGTGGAATAAAGATTTAAACGATTTACATTAGAAGCTGAGAATGTGCTATTTAACAAGCGTTTAGTCTTTTGTTCGAAATATAAATGGTTTTGAAAATATTTTAAAAGTTCTTCAAAAGAAATTAGATAGGTACTTGGGGTCAAACTACGCCGTAGATGGCGTTGATTTATAATTTTTTTTTCTTTTAAAGTCTTGCGAAGGACTGAAAACAATGATAATATGATTTAAATTACTTACAATTACAGAATAAACTGTCTTTGTTTAAAATTTTGTATATCTCTGTATCTATTGTGTATACCGGTTTGAATTTTTGTATAGAACGAGCCTTATTGCTGGATTGCGTGACAAGAGATACTATTTTAAGTTTTGAACTAACTGTACGTCATGTAATTTCCAGTAACGACGTGTTTTTTTCTTGTCAACCTCCCAATCGCTAACTCTATCCAATAAGTAATGTTCACGTCACATTTATATTAAAATATAACCTCGTTCACATTATAAAGATATTATCTTACTAATTTATTAAACCAACTATTATACTCAAGAATGTCTCAATTTATCGTTGAAATATTTATGTATTTTTTTTACAAAATCAAGATCTATTTTTAATTTGATTTTGTGAGCTTACTTCTCACTTATAAACGTTGAGTTTGTAATAGACAAACAAAAGGGGTTTAAATAACAGACGCCGATACGCATCGACTTGTTACAACTTCACACCAAAGCCGATTGTAACATCAGCTTATTACCACGAGACAAATAAATTCCATCACCTACGTTATCAAGAATCTTTAGGAGAAATCCGAAACCGTAAACATGCACGTTGAGCTCACAGTGTTAACTATTCATTCTGTGTCTCTTGAGAATATATTGAACAAAAGACGGGTTCAGCATCCGACTACACTATTTCTCACTACTTCGGTGCGATGTAATCAGAGAAGACGACGTGTCGCGCTTATTTATGTATGAACGGGGCGCGGGCGAGGGTGGGCCAAGCGCGGGATACAAACAGAATAATATTGATGACACTGAGCTACGTGGGGTCATGAATCATTAATCGTACGCTCTCGTCTACGGCTCTATTACGAATACCTTGTTGGATAAGCCACCCTTCACAAGGTGAGGTCACAAGATACGCCGCTTACGCTTGCCTTTTTCATAAATTACGGATTCGCGTTATGATATGAATGCCGGCGACTTTAGCAATGTCAGTATGTAGATTTATGCAGATTTATTAAATCTCGTAACAAATTTTAAGGTTTATTTTCATAATAAGAGTTTACCTTAATGGCGTTGTTGGTAAAACGTGTCGGTTATTTCGTATAATTTTTAACGCGTTACAATTTTAATCCGTATCCCGTCCATCCAGTTTCCGGCTTAGTCCTATCAGATTAAATCTTCATTACATTTTTTTGTGATTTATTAAAGCTGTTTCGTTTTATATGCACATTATATAAAAAACACAGTATGCACGAGTGTTATTATATTTTCCTAACTATAAAGTTATGATTACAAAAAAAGAATACAAGTTTTATTTCTTAACATAAAAACGAAGACAATTTAAGTTAATTCAGTAAGCAACAGACGTGGCTACTTCCAAATGAACTCAAACGTAACAAAAACGAAAACAAATCGTGAACAAAAACGCAGGTCATTTCGGCTTCGGCTCTCGTTTATTTTTTCTAAACGAGGACGTGCAGTCGAAACCTTTAATACTTTTTTTTGACTTGGCTTCAAAAATTTTTACTCAACCTGTAACGATAAAATAATGTTCGTATCGAAGTTTGTAGGATTTGAGCCCGAAAGAGGATATCGGAACGCTCCTAAATTTCTAATCGGGATTTTATTTTGCGATCAGCTAGCTCGTTGTCATGGTTTACTTTTTGTCATATTTTTGCTTTAGGGTGGCATCGCTGCTTTATTTTACGGAATTTTGCATGATTTAAATTTTTGTTGGATATAATTTGATGCGATATTTTTTTCATCGATTTTTATATATGGAAATACATCATTGTTCGAATGTTTGTTTATGTTATTTTTATTATTTCTTTCATTTGTAATGGTAACTGTAGGTACGGTAATGGGACCTATTTTAAAAATATAGTAGTTTTAGTAAAGATTCTCTTTCATTACATTACATATCCTTACATTTACAATTGTATATGTAAAATGATTCAACATCCATATTTGATAACTAACCTCATGTGGCAAACAAAAGAATAACTAAGCAACTGAAGAAAAGGTGAAATTTAAAGCAACGTCAAATGAATATTATTAACATTATGGCCACCTTAAAATGTACAATGCTTTAAATATATATGTTATATATATTTACATGACAAGTCACTAACCTTAAAAGTCAAACCATATCTATATCTTAAAGCTTTTGAAGGTACTTTTTAAAATTCATCACGTGTACACAAACTCCGCGTACTCATCCACGGAGGCACGCTTTCAAGAAAAAGAAAGATAAAAAAGCAGTCAAGCGTGAATCGGATTACTTATATTATACAAATAGACTAAAGTAAGAATTTTTGTAAAGCCTTTACATAGCGGCGGGAATAACGTTTCACCTCTAATGGAGAAGGCTTTTGAGATTCATCCGCATAAGTTCACTACTGTGTTTTATAAGACTAAACCCCGGATTCTCGTACGTTGATCAAATTCATGTCAATTTTACAAAACAAATACAGAACGCTTATTGGTTGCCTGTTGATCTTCGGCTGTCTGCAACTAATGAGCGTTTTGTATTTGGTATGTTAAGTTGACATGAATTTGACTAACCTACGAGAAACAGGGTGTTAGTTCGTCAAGACGTTTGTTAGGTCATCATTGTAAATTTAACATGAGAAGAAAAGGGAAGAAGGAATGATTATGAAGAAAAACAAAGGCCCTCCCAGTCTTTTTTTTCATATTCCTGGTATATAAATCGGGGTTCCCGGTGCTTACATTAAAAGACATGCAACAGTCTAGTGCTACGGTGTTACCTGTTAACTTGTCAAGTCGGTCTATACATGCCGGCAATAACAAACAACTATTACCTAACTAATATCTATACTAAATATAATAAATATAGTATCTACCGTTACTTCTTCACGGAACCCTAAAAATAAAAAGACGAAACGGAAAACACAAGCCGATATATTTAAAAAGGACACTGTTACAATGGCATACAATAGAAAAAAATAGTTTCTGGCGACAGTACCACAATGACACAATGTGACTCTACATTTTTTACTCTTTTAACTCTTTGTTGTCACGCCCAAATGACTATTTTAAGTCTGTTTATTTTCTTGGTATATAAATAAGAGAAATATCGGAATTAAAGTAAATATTCCAAAAAGCTCTTCTAAGATACATCTTACTTGCTTATTTAAAATAATTTCTTGTTCAATATCAATTCCAGTATATACATATCCTTAACATTAATAAATGTTTAGACATTTTAATAATATAATGGACTAGTTAGTGTTATTTTTAATTATATTATTATTGTAGATATATATTGTTGCATTTGTGTTTTTTACGAGATGTCTTCGCTAATTTTGAACCGATTGTAATGATTCTTTTTATTAGTTGGCTATTCTGTGAGGACCGCCATTTAAATTTTATGGTAATCTGTTAAAGACTGTGAAGATAGAGCACGGAACTTTCAAATTATCTATCACACAATACTATTGTGTATTTTACATTGCCGCTGGTGATTGAAATTGGTGATCGTTATTATACCGTCATCGGTAAACGATCACAGAGCTAAGCAGTTATGGGTGCAGTCATTCTATGGATGGGTTGACTGTATAGTGCTATTCCAACTGACCCCAGAACAGAACACGTGGAACAAGTTGGTCCCGACTGTTATGAATTTTGAAAATCCAAAAGTCAAGTCAGAACTCTATATCACCTGACCAATCATTAAATTGTGTTGACCACTGTGACTGACCATACCACAGGAAGAAGTTTCTATAGAAATATTTATATTAATTAATATTAATGCGACTACTTTACTATCTAGTAATGTTAATATTAAATAAAAATATTATGAAACATATATACAAAAAATGTTACACTGATTACAACTAACGAGAACTAATTAAAATAGATAAATGAAAGCAATAGAGTATTAAAGAGAAAATCAAATATTATTATGTTAAATAGATCAGCATTCAAGCGTTATCTATGTAAGATTAATTATAATTATAAAGATAAATTATTCTACTTTAATTGGGTACCACGCTAGTTTAAGTTTGTTTTTAATATATTTTTTAATATTTAACGTTTCCTATTGATACTAGTTTTGTAATTGAATTATTGTGTATACTTTCATTAAATTATCTTTACTATTAAATTCGATTTCTAAAACTGATAAGTAATAAATAATTGCCACGCTTATTTGACTTAATTATTTTATATCAAGCATTAATTATTGATCCAAAACCAATCATTAAAAATTCAAAATACCGCTTTAGTTAAAAAAATTGAGGAAAAAGATCGCAACTTCGTCATTTAATTTATCATTTTACCTTTTAAAGATCGTCTGATAATTTCTGCTTCCTGACGCACACTGACAATGTGAATAGAGGTACCATCCTTCCGCCCTTGGAAACATCACGTCCCTTCTAAATAGAATAAAAAAAGACCTAATGCCGTGCTCATTGTGTTTAATCTTAGAAGCAGGTAGATGTGAACAAAAAAGCGGCCCACTAAAAGCGAAGAGTTACGCAAAAAATATATAGATCAAGATTATAGCGAATGCGAAGGTTTATCGACAGATGTTTATGTTTGAAAACGTAATGTGCATGATATTGGTCTTATTGTACTTGTATTATCTAAATAATTTAAAAAAAACGATCTTAATTATAGCATTATTTTATTGCTAGTTTTTACACAGAATGAATGCACCTGGCATCGGCAGCCTTTAGGTCGAATTAGTAACTCATTGGATAGGAGCAAATTACCTATTTAAAGATAACGGTTATTATAACAGTGATATGTGATAGCTACCGATTAAAATTAAAGCTCTAGAACCTTATTGTTATCCCCACTAATGGACTGACCCAACCATGTAAGTACAGAATATCGATATCGAAGATAATCGAACTAGCCTAATGTGCACTGTTGCGTGCACTGTGCGTTACGCTTGATAACAGAGATCACCGAAGAAGCTCAACTCCGGTTCTCTTTGTCTGGTCTTTTCTTCACTTCACCCTCTTACTCTGTGGGTATGTTATGTGATTTGTAAAGTGTTGTTGCAAGTGTCCATATTATAGTGACCACTTACCCTCAAACCGGCTTCTTTTATTTACGTTACGTATTTCTTTTATTCCGCATCGTGGTATAATACAACGCCATTTACTTTATTATATCTTATATTCCTATCGTATTTAAAATTGTTAGAAGTGTTACATCCTCTTTAGTACAAATATTCGAAATTACAAAATTGACTCACATTACGTTCTTAACTTTAACAATGGGTTAATTTAGTCGGTATTTTCTTAAGAATTTTATGATAAGAATCTACATCCAATGGTTCATTATAATGAACAAAAGTTAAAAACATAAATGCCTTATAGCACACAACCATCATTATTACTGTTACTGAATAGAAAATAGTCTCATAATAAAACTAAATAACCTTTTAAATTATTTAGCAACATAGAATATTCAAGTTTTTAAAATATAATCAACTGACTTCAGACCTCCTGTTCCCATTTGTTGTTTTTTTTTGCAAAATACTTACTAGCGTCACAAATTAATAAGGCACCTAAAATGCAATATAGAAATATTTGGTTCCCCATACAAACTTTCATACCATATTTTAGCGCTTCAATCTTTTTTCGTCATAAAAGGTAGTCTATGCCTCAAGGTCTAGACTATCTCTGTATAAAATTTTATAAAAATTGATTTAGTCGTTTAAGCGTGAAAGAGTAGTAGACAGGCAAACAGAAAGTATTACTACTACTATTTTCCGATTTATATAATCATTAAGGATTTATTTTTAATATAAGTAAGTTCAATACGATTATTGTAATTTTAAAACAGTCCAATTATTCTCAATACGAATTTAATTGTTAGCATTTTGCAATTATTACTATTCAAGATATAAAAAGCAGAATGTAACAGCTTTTAATGTAAGCAAGCTTACGTTTTATCATTAACGAAGAAAACAAAGTTACGACTGGGCAGCGACATAAAAACTCAAATTCCCTTGCTAAGTCCCATCGTAAAATTTAAAAAGTTAATTAAAACTCAATCAAGAATCTTATTAAGCCCGTAGAATAATAAATTAATCTCTACGCTGGAAGCTGAAAGATATAAATTTGTTTGTAAAGAATTAAAAAAATATATGAATATTTATATTAGCATACATAAGAACAATACATCTATTGTTAGAAATAAATATCTATAACTAAATATAGCTTACAAAATCGCAAAATAATTTTTGTAAGTTGGATAATAACCATAAAAATTTCGTCTATCCAGTCCATAGTTCGCGTTAACACATAGGACAGGAATCTGAAATATTGCCGGGAGCATGAACAATGCTGATAAAATCACGTGCCAAAACTAGCATTCAATATACCTACTTATCGTTTTTTAAACGTAATTCTTTTATCAATAAATTAATTTTGTGTAGTACGTAAAGTAGCAGTAACCATGCTGCTGCATTTTGTTCGATAAATGTGAGCATCGAACGCCTCAGCTCTAACCACATCTGTCCACCATCTTTTCCTCTTCGTTTGTCCCCCTTCTTCCCTTAGATCGCCAACGCCCTTATGATACTTATAGAAAGTGCCTGTAAGTTACATTGACAGTTAACCATCAGACTGTACGTTTACAGATTGTACGTTTGTATTCCACCTTTGTGGCATAAAAAGAGAAATCTCACCTAAGACAAGCTGTACGGTTAACGTACAACATTTTTATTAGTATATAATTTGGCCTACATTATACCTATAAATTATACCGTCAGCGCAAATATTAGTGAGTTGACTGAGCGAGCGACGCGGAATAGCATTCAAACCATATATCTTTGTAATAACTTAATAAATCATCTATATAAACCTTAATATTCCGCGTGGTCAATCTCCAACACCTAGCAAATCCCTGGATCATACACAAGCTTTTAAACTTCAATGTATTTTTTTAAACTAGCAATCGAGGTACCCAATTAGATATCGAGTTTTATTCGTGTTTTCTAGACATAATGTATTTTATCTGGTGGCAGTACAGATATAATAAAGAAATCCCATTCTAGGACCACGTGGGCGATGTCGCAGGCGGTCGCTAGTCATATAAAAGGTATACTCGATACAAATTACATTTATGGAGGCACAGTTCCAATACAGATAACCGGGCAACCTGTTCGGAACGATTCAAATAAATAGCATAACCCGTTTAGATAAATCCTATCTGTAAATATTGGTAGATATAAATTGTACCGGCTTATCGTTTACAGTGCTCCGATAAACATTTCTTACTTACATAATTACGGTCCCATCTGAACTGGTGATAGTTGTCTTACTTCATGGGATTACTAATTTTTGTAATATGTAATAATTAATGTTATAGAGCTATAAATCTTAGTTCGTATCTTGTAACTTCAGGCATTTATAATTTTAAGGCGTAATTTTAAAGGTCACAAGGTTTAATCACTTCAAAATAATTTAAAAGATTTTTTATCTGTTTATTCATCTAGTCGAATTAAGATTTTAGTAAGTAAATAATTTTAGGAATATTCCGAAGATTGTGTTAATATATATTTAAAACAAAATTAATGAACAATTACTGATAGTGTATAAACTATAGTATTTAATCCTATGCCTCATGGATCGTGCCAAAATTATAAAAATATTAGAACATAATATTTGGAAGCCATCTTGCTTCTGTCTCTATGATTAATGATTCTAAAGCTACTCCTTTTTTCAGCAAGTTCTTCTATTGAAATACCAATTACAATTTGATGAATAAACTAATAATAAGAATAGTACTTTTAATTAGGTATTATCTTAAAACACTTTTAGAAAAATTGTTAAACTGTAAGGTTTGAACAAAACATACAGACGAATTGAGAACCTCATCCTTTTTTGAAGTCGGTTAAAAAGTGGTTTACGTCTAGGTAGTCTTTGTAAATATACCAAGGATTGGCTCTCTTATTTTAGCATTTTCAACAGAAGCCGTTATCATTATTTTCAAAACTTAATAATTTTAAAAACGGAGCTAATAAATTAATATGAAAATTGAGAAGTGAGCTCTACCTCGATGGATGCTTTTTACGTTAATAGTCCAGATAAATGCAATTTCACCAAGGCCAATATATTTTTCGTTAATAAAACGTAATGTTATAAAAACGCTCAACGTTTATTGGGCTTACGAAGCTCTGTCCGTTTAAATTTATTTTTCAACGGCCGTCGGAGGATTGAAGTAGACCGGTGATTGATTGGAGGACAAATGAACAATCTATACGTTCCAAGTTTGCATCTGCGTGTGAAATTGCATTCAAATTGGATTTTCATTTTCATGCCTTTTTAGTTTTTGATATGATCTTGGATTTTGAAACGGTAATTATTATTATTATACTTGAATATTTCACGAACTAATTTCTATAGTCTTGTGTTCTGTAATCAAAAATAATATGATATGCAATTGAGCATGCAATATAATGTTCTATATTTATTTCTTTACCGGCGTTTGGAAACTAAAGTTTCAAAGATATTGGGAACTTACCTTTTGCAAACATGTGGCTCTACATTGGGCAACTCGTAAAGGAGATGACACTTCCTCTTCAGCTAACACTCCAATCCAGGTTATGACCGCGGAAAACAAGGAAAAATTATATAATAACATTTTGGCACACATTTTCTTTGGTATCCCTCGTGTAATGATAATGATTTCTTCTTCAAAGTTTCTCTCTTATCATAACCGGCACATAAAACTGAACGACGATACTGACATAATAAAGTTTTCAGTCAATAAAACGTAACTTTATTCAATATGTAAGTTTGGTAGCACGTTGAACATGATAATTAGTTCGATAAAGTTCTTCAAAGCTTTACAAATAATTGCTTTGCGATTCTATCCTCATTGAGCGCAGTTATTTAACATTTTAAATTCAAACGGAACGAAAAAAAATTGTATTGATAACGAAAACGCACAAGAAAAATTATCTCCACAAGTTGAATCGTTCGCCTTGTAACATTTCCCGAGAGCCGACGCTACCGCGAGCGCGGTCGAAAGCGGACTAACCACCCCGCCTGAAGAAGCTCTGTTCCTCTCCCCTCTGATAGTTAATTTTTATACCTTTCTCGCTCTGGCGCGAGGGTTCCCCTCCTCTCCTTCACTCTCACTACAAAGTACACGTCCATGGCTACTACTACGTATGTCGCTCTCTCTGTCCTCTCTACTAGTGCATATATTTTATTCTATCTCGTTTCATCTCGGGCGGTTTTACGTTGTTTTTCCTTGATGCAGTTTAACGGATGGGAATGTGGTGGTTATTGTTAGACAAAGACGGTGGTAGTAGAAATTTTAGGGTTGTTCAAAAGGGGTGACAAAGAATCGAGCTAATTCAGGGCTTGCGTTTTTATGGGAGTTCGGGCGGTAAAAAGTATCCCGCCTCTCTCGTTTGTTCAAGTTTATGGTTCTCGCGTCGTGAAGCCATATTAATAATATTAATGGCTGTCGTATCAACAATAATACTATTTCGTTGTGAAAGGGTTTATGAATTTTTAATGCATTCGAAATTATAAAAGATTTACAACAATAACAAATATGACAAACTTTTTATTGATAGTAGCTGTCGTTACAATAATGACATCAATTATATACGTTATAA
This sequence comes from Hestina assimilis, assembly GCA_023373885.1. Classification (NCBI taxonomy): domain Eukaryota; kingdom Metazoa; phylum Arthropoda; class Insecta; order Lepidoptera; family Nymphalidae; genus Hestina; species Hestina assimilis. Next base: position 5,782,157 of record CM041755.1, on the reverse strand, counting down.
TTTTTTTTAATATACTTAATAAATTCAGAAAGAAACTGTCCTTAGAAAGAGGCAGAGGGTTCGCAAATTCTACAAAAGGATTAAATAAGAATATAGTGTACGTGACAGAACAAGCCTTTGTATGAAAAGGCATTTTTCGTTTTCTCCAGCATCTCCGGGTTGGCTGTATTCATCTCGCTGTATTTAATCTTTTCCCAGACTTTGTCTAGACAAGCCTGCGGACGACTGCACACAATTTTGATACCGACTATCTATTGGACCTACATCGGCGATCGTAAATTGATACTTTGGGATTTCTTTTTGCTGAGCCCGCGGAAATACCTTGCTTTGTCCCAAAATTCTTTACACAAAAACTCGTTTATGGCTTAATTTATTTGTAGCGTTTAGATTCTTTTATATTATACATATTTTTAAAATACAAGAGTTCTTTTGCCTATGCAATAAAAGTATAGTCGACAAATAGCCTTGTAAATAATTGCTACAGAAAACGATAAAATTATTACGATACTGAATCAAAAATCAATTTAAAAAAAATTTAAAAATACAATATGATTACGTTTGAGCTCTACATGTGCATTATTTTTTTTTTTTTTTTTGACACTGAATGTAGTTGGCGTCCGAAAAATAATATTTTTGAGGGCATCTCGCAAGTAAATCATTTTAATAAAAATCTAAAAGTACTACGAGACTTTAATTTGAACAAAAAAAATGGCTGTGGTAATTTGAAAAAAAAAATGGCTGTGGCATTTTTAAATATTTGTTTACTTTCTCTATTTTTGTATATTTTTAAATAGCATTTTGGAAGCACTCTTAGACTTGCTGTTAGACCTATTGATGCAACATCTTATTTTACATTGTAGTGTTATTGCCTAGATTTGGCTTGTCTTAAATTAAAACCGTTGAATCGATTATCTTGCGAGATATTTGCAACCAAAAAAATATTTGTCGGACATTCAGTGTTATAAATTATTTACCCGCTAAATTATTTATTCTTTACTTATATTAGTATTCTTACTTGTATGTTTTTATTTCATATTATTTTTATTATTTATGAAATTGTATTTTCGTTGTGTTAACAGAAATGTTTCATGTTTATGTCCTTAACGAACGCAATCCGTCGGTAGTTTATTGACAATTGCAGACAAGGATGAAATGTTTATAGCGTCGTAAAAACGACCGTTTTCAAGGGTCAAGGTTTAGTAAATCGCTATAGTTAATTGCAAGGGTAAGTTAATGAAAAAATCTTTATAGTATGAATCATATTGATTCTTAAATCATAGAATCCTAATGGATTCTACGATTAGGAAGCTAATGCTTGGCCATGTTGGAATGAACAAATGGAGCAGCAACCAGTGAAGAAGGCGTATAACATGGCTGCTACATATCGATATGGCTGAAACATTGGAAATGAAATTGGGTGCATGATGCACATGACCATGAGCAAGAGGATACAGGGATACGAAAAGAATATGGTCACCCAGGGTCAAAAACCTTAGCCTCTATTGACTTGTAATATAGCGAGTTGAGCGAGTTAGCGAGAACCACTATTGATGGCTGACCCAAAAAGTAAATAGATAATATTGTCAATGTAATTATTGTCTTTGTCTATCTTTCCAATAACTCTAAATGAATCTTGATAAATCTTTTCAGGAGATATAAGATGATAAAACTCTATCTATATTATACGAAGATAGATGTTGGGATAATCGCTGTTACAGCAGAGATTATTTCACAAGTGCAATCAGTCACACTGGTGGTAGGTATTGTGTTCCTAAAGGCCGGCTAGATAACTAGCTGATAATATATAGGAACCACCGCAGTGTCAAGTTTTCCACCGCCAAGCACTAGTGTCTTAAGCGTTACTGTGTTCCTGTTTGAAGGGCACTATAGGCTAGTGAAATTATTGAGCAAAAGAGATTTAAGAACCAATATCTCAAGGTCGGGAACGCGTAAGTGAGTACCTACAAATGGTGTTACAATCGCTCAAAAGCCACAGCAACCGCTTACCGTCAGGTGGGCCGTATGCTTGCTTGCCAATTTAGTAACATAAGAAAGTTTTTTATTTACATAGATTTAAAAAAGAAAAATATTTTTAATTTAAAATTTCATTTAATAATATGGCTATGAACACAGACATTTCGATTCTATAACAGTAATAAAAATAATGCGTATTACTTTAATTTAATAATTCAAGTCCGATATTTACGACCATCAGGCAAAATCGACATTTAAAAATTAGAATTATAATTTAAATGCTAACGATTTTATGCGATTATGGTCATTTTATGAGATATTTTTATAATCTATGCAAATTGATATTGAAGCCGGGAACATAAACGACAGGTAGTTATGATAATAGCATAATGGACTTAACTGTATTTTTTTTCGAAATTGATTATCATTTTGTAAATTTAATTATGCTTTACTCGGCTTTAATTTAGTATTGATCTTATGTTTATTCATATTAGCATTAAATATTTATGGATTATGTTAAAAACTGTCAAAAAATTTATCTCTACAAATAAAAATTTATGTGTGTGTTTGTAATGTCGAACTCACAGATTTTTACTAAATACGCATGAAATTATTTAAGGTATTTATAACAAAAACATTTTTTTATATTTCTGATAATGACAAGGACAAAAACCCAGACCGAAACACATGCCTGTCTTGTCAACACAAACATCTGGTCCGAGGAATCAAAGTCGCAACCTGTGGCTCTAAAGGCAGGTCTGATACCACTTCGCCACAACGCCATAATTTTGAGATTGTCATTATTGTTTTTATTATAAATAACTATCATCTCCTAGCGATTGTGTTGCTTGCACTTCGGAATTCTGTTTCGTTCTGGTAGATTCTGTAAATCATTTAGCAATTTATTCCAAATAATTCTAGATCTCTAGATGACATGGCGGACTGTACTCTAAAAGCAATTTTTTTATACCCCAGGATCCTTCTTGTCTGTCCTAACAAGCTATCATACCATAAGTTGTACCTTGGTATAAGAGGTAAGAGGAATGCAGGTAAAGGCAAAGGACAGCGGAAGTAAAATCTGGGTCCTCGTCACCCACTCTCATTTATGAGTGAAATACAAATATAATTATTATAATGGAATACACGTCTATTCATACTTCACTAAGATTATTTATCAAATCAATTTAAGACTGATTTTTTTGTATAATCCTCTCTCTTGTCTGACCTAGATAACATAAAATGAATAGAAATATAATGTTCATAATAGGCTGTGGAGTAGTTATTGGCAAGCTGAAGGCTAAATTACCTTACAATCTGTTCTATTTGAAATAAATGTATCATTTAGATATATTAAATAGTATGACTTGAAATTAGTAGTAAAAATATATATAAGCCTGGGAGAAATTGTGGTGGGAGAAATTTTAAGAAATGTACACATATGCTGATGGGAGGGCTTAAAAGGTCCGCCTGGTTGGCTACCACCGTTGGTGAAAACCTCGTGAAGTAACTGCTTGTCATTCGCGTTTCGAGGTCAGCCAACCAGTTATATCCTAGAACAGGGCGGCAACGCACCTGCATGTCCTCTGGTGTTACAGATTATGATCATGGTCGTTAGCCCCTCTGACATGAAAAATAATTCATAAACTACCGTAGCATTATATAGTAGGAAGTATTATATAAATTGCCGATAATCATTATTTTGAATATAATATAACAATAAATATTAATAATAAAATTAACAAAACAAGAACAAATAATTAATCAAAGAATGTCTTAAGTAATATTGATGAAGGATAACGTCATCAGATAAGGCTCAAAGTCTAATCTAGTGAGTTATGTCGCAAACAGTAATGAATTCTGCACACCTGAGCCTAAGCTTCTTAGTCTTTCATAATCCAAGTTATTGGCCGATTTGCACAATTATGACGTAATAAAATTGTTGTTGACTATAACTTGAAGCTAATAAATATGTAAATAATAGAATTATTTGAGAGTAAAGTTGTATTCTTTCACTGTATGTTTTTTTTTTTTCGTAAAAAATTATGATTCTAATAACGAATTCTAGTAACAGGTGTCTATCCATTATTTTTTAAAGAGTGTTCTTTAGTGTTTTAGGCGTCGGCACTTGACGACCCCATAGGCGGCTGTTGGAATAATCTCTGTCACAGCAGAGATTAATCCACCAGTTCAATCAGTCACACTGGTGGTAGGTATTTTGTAGCAAGAAGCCAGTTAGGTAGGAACCACCGCAATGTCAAATATTCTACCGCAGGGCAGTAGTATCTTTGGCATCTTCTTCTTATCTTCTTATCTATTTGGATTGGTTAGTGGTCAACCTAGTGTCAGAGTTGTTCAGGTCGCCCGTAGGCTGACTTATCGACTGTTGTCCAATTGTCAACAGCCGGGACCGACTTTTACGTGCCCTCCGAAGCACGGAGACGCTCGGTTGAAATACCACTATGCGATCACCCATCTAGTGACTGACCGCGCCTAAAGTTGCTTAACCTATCGATCGTTTACCGATCAGCGGGTGCACTCGGCTATGAGCGTCTCTTTGGCATTAAAGTTTCGGTTTGAAGGACACTGTAGCCTTGTGAAATTACTAGGCAAAGGAGATATAAGAACCAATATCTCAAGGTTGGCAACGAGTAAGTGGCACCTACATACTAATGGTGTTGCAAACAGTCATAGGCTACGACAACCGCTTACCATCAGGTGGGCCATATGCATGCTTGCCAACTTAGTAACGTAAAAAAAAAAGTTTGGAGGCCATCCAACAGAAATATAATCATTCAAATCGGTTCATAAGCATATATAATATATTAGTTTAAAGTATTTATACTAATAAATTTAAAGCTTTTTTTTAAAATAAAAATAGCTTTATATGTTTTATATTTATTATTTTGTAATATAGTAAATCTTTTGAATCACTTCAAAGTTTTGATTAGATACATGTTATAATACTCTGATTTTACATACTATATTTATTTACTCACTTATCTTGTATAACATAATCCGATAGCCTATATGTTAATCTATAGTTTGGAGTTAATATTGTTACGGGTTGGGTTTCGCGGATTTGGAAACAAACACCTGATGACTCTAAATAACACTTTATTGGGATCTAGATTACACAACAGAACTTCACAAATCACAGGTCAATCACAGTCCAAAAGAATAGCAAAGGTCACTAATTATCGCACTTGTTCACTGGTACTCACTTGTAGTTTCTTCGCTCGTTGCTCAGAACTGAATGACTTAGTCGACGCGCCGGGCCGCTTATATAACGCGGAACACGGGTTCGAGAAAGTTCCGTCCACGGAACGCTATAGTACATCTTTCGAGAACACATCTTCCTAGAACCCACGAGTCGTCAGGGAAATAAACAGAGAGAGTAGTAAGCGATTTTGAACCTGATTCATTTTGACCCGGTGATAAGGTTCTCCGTAACAATCTTGATCCTAGCATTATTCCCGGTATTTTTATGTACCCAGAGTCTGCTTATTACTCATATCCGGATTTGACAGGTTACTAGTTTTTACACAGAGCGATTGCCATCTGACCTCCGCAACCCTAAGGGTGAACCAGTAACTCATTGGATAAGAGCAATTTACTTATCAAGAGTTAACGATTATTATCAGATGTTATTGATAATAACCGGGACCGACAGCTTAACGTGCTCTCCGAGGCACGGTGGGGACCCACACGGACAAACGCCCAGACCGAGACAGAAATTTTAACATACATCTGCCCGAGCGGGAATCGAACCCGCAACCGTCGAGACTAAAGGCAGACTCGCTACCCACAACGCCACAACGGTGTTCTCCGTAACAATATGTTTCAAAATCTCGCCCTTTTTGATTGATTGTTAGTGTACACAAAGTAACGTACAAAAATCTTCTCTAAATAATATTATATGGTGATAATAAAGTAATATTTACAAATTTACAAGTTACGATATCATATCGTAGTTACGATGCCCTAAAGCGTTTATAGCATCTTACCCATATAATCGTATTATGAATTTTATTACGTGTACGGTATTAGCGTCGTAACTAAAACGAAAAGTAATTAAAGTTACATAAAAAGTAGCAAAGTTGTAGCTAAAATTTCCTCTTCGTTGCTTTTACATGTTGCTAACACCACTAGTTGCCTATAAACTCTGTGCGCTAGTGCTCGGACCGCCTCTTACAACTACTAATTAACTTCCTCGTTCTTCTAAACAACCTCTCTCAGCCACTTCCTTTCAAGTTTAGATACAAATTGAAGCTGTATTTTTGTTCTTCCTTAGTATCGTGCATCTAGATTGTTTGTCAATAGTATGGTTTTAAGATAAAGGCAAAGATGTACTGAATTACGATAAGTATATATTGCGTGGGTTTAGTTATTTTGAATGATTTAAAACACTTTTTATTTTGTACTACATTAGTGCATCATTTGTGTGTATATTTGTTTGGTCAACAATCACTACCCAATACCTACTAGTGACCTAATTATTATGTAATTTGATAACCTACTGACCTCACTGGTAAGACTTTTATTGCAAGAGGCCGGCTAGGTAGGTACCACCGCAGTGTCAAATATTCTGCCGCCAAATAGTAGTGCTTAGGCATTACTGTGTTCCGGTTTGAAAGGCACTGTACGCTAGTGAAATTACTGGGCAGAGGAGGTTTAAGAACCAATATCTCGAGGTTGGCAACGCGTGAGTGGCACCTACTAATGGTGCTGCAAGCGCTCATAGGCTACGGCAACCACTTACCATCAGGTGGGTCGTATGCTTGTTTACCAACTTGTAACATTAAAAAAAAAAACAATAATTCATTTTTAAAAAATCCGATATGTTCAGACCCTTATAACCAGACCGTACCTTGAGTTTAATGCATCCATGGAACCAACGTGCATGTGATACTTTATGTATCGCAGGCGATCAAAATACTTACCATCAGGTATGCTTGTTTGCCAACCGTCATGAAATAAAAAAAAAAAAAGTGTGTAGCGTTTACTTTTTTAACAATATTCATTATAAGCTACCTTTTTACTCTAAATATGTATAAAATATTACATAGTAATGCCGTATCTTATTTGGCATATCTACGTATAAATTTCTTTGTGAACTAATCTTTAAGCCCAGCACTAGTTGTTCATCTCCCCTCTTACTGCTAATTAGCTCTTGTCCTTTGTAACGAATTGCCTTTCTTAATTGTTTGGAATTTTTATAACAGCATATTTAAAAGTTAAGTAGTCGTTATGTTGAATGGAATAATCTCGTTAAAGTAATATAAATATAGAATTCATAACTAAGCATTATGAAATTAAATGTTTCTTTCTTTGTTGTTTGACTCAAAATTTATTCGGCTACGTTGTTAAAAGGAAGAAAATTTCAAATTCATCTTTATTCTAATTTACAAATAACATTCCATAACCTGGTTTTCAAACTGTCAATTATCTAATACACGCTAATACATACCTATTGTACGTATTGTCTACATATTCTTTTTCCTAAAATATAATTTTCTGGTATTTCATTACAATTTAAATACCAAAGCAACATGTCATATTGATCAATTTATATGTTTTAATTGTGCCAGAAATGTCACTATTTTTCTAAAGTTAACTTCTACAAATCTTTTAGCTTATATTCAAACTAGTATCTATTTACCAAGATTTATAAGGATCAGATCAAATTTTCCATATTTATTGACAAACAATCTAAACACACAAACGCACCACTATTGAAGTAATAAAGTATCCTACTTCGTTAAAATATCCGTCAAATAATAAAGTTAAACCCAGAACAAAAATACGTTATCATAACTAAACTTAAAGCATCTAGCTTTTTTAATGAAACCGCCTTTCAAAACATAATATATTTAAACATTTAACGAAAAACATTCATAAATTTTAAGAGTCACTATTTTGGTAACAATTTGTCCCTTGTAAAAAACATAAAAAAATACCGTCACAAGGATTCTCCGAGGCATTGCTGTCTGAAATCGTCATCATAATAATGCATACTTTCGTTTATTTCTTCAGTCTCGGCATTTTTATTTCACTCGTTCTTTCTGCTATGCAAGTACAGATGAGTCGCATTAAAGAGAGTGTATTAACATATTTTTGTTTTTTATGTCATTCTGTGTGCATACGGCGGACAAAATAATTGTTATTCATTATGAGATAATTAAAATTACAATAATTAGTGTAGAAATGATGAAGAGAGATTTATATATTTATGTTTATTGTGAGGCGATTGATTTTTGCTTTTCACTGCGTTTTATTAAATTGCTTTCTTATTTACCTGTTTTTAGATTTAGACAAAAATAGACCGCGAATACTTTTGTCACGGCCGTCGGTCCATCTATTCGTCCATATGTCACAGTATATTATGCGGATACTATACATAATATGTATTTGAAATCTATAAAATATAATATAATACACTTTATAATGTATATCGAGGGTTGTCGCATTTTATTGTCCAGCCTGGTGACATTGTCCAGGGCAGAAGGCCCACAGCAATACAGGTTCAGAAAAAACTGTTTCTTCAAGTCAATTTCCTATGAGAGGATAGAATCCTGTCATGATTTTCAAATATTAATATGATGTTATTAAGATTTTATAGTTGATTTGGTGAATGGTGATTAGAATTATGTAATTTTACTAAAATAATTTATTTAATACGAAAATGATTTTACTTTAATAATAATATTGCTGATTTGATTCAAACATGATGTAAGAGGGGACTGCCTAGTTCTAATTTAATTCTCATCGGACGTTGAAACAAGAACGTTGTTTTCGTTGTTTAGTGAGTGTAACTATTAATAAATATATTGTTGCTGAAGAAGGTGTTTCCATTTAAGAAGGTGTTTTTCTTTACAATCCTACTACTACCCTGGTCTAGCTTTCTCAATCATGCCGATACTTTGTTATTGATGTATAATATAACATTTGCCAGCAAGCTTTTACTACTATTATGTGTAATTGTTGAATTACACATTTGGCCGAAAAGGCTTTAAATACCACATTTTTACACAAGACATCAATTATTTAGTCAATATATGTTTTATTATGTTATTTATTTTTCTAATATGAAATCCAGTTACATTTATATGGCATATAGTCAATGTGGTGAATTAGTTAATATTACTTCTACCATAATGAATATAATTAATATGAACTATAAATTCTGAGCTATAATTTATGAACTAAAAATTAATAAATTCTCTGTATTTATTATTTATTGCTCTGTAGCCTAAATGTAAAGTTAAAAGATGGAACCGTAACTCTAAGGAAAGGACACAAACATCCTTATTTAACATTTTTTATGTTATAATTTTTTTTACTGAAACAAGTTTCGCATTTTTCATATTCATAGTTAAAACAAAAAAAGCTCTTTTGTATTTTGCATTACATCTTAAGAAGACGTCTGGTTTATTATTTTATTGTTCTTTTTCGCAACCCCTATATGACTATAGTTAATTTTGCAATGTTACCGTTATAACGGGAAGCATTAGCATTTTTTTATAAGTACGAATACAAACTTTCTTCTATTGTGTTTGAGATTTGTTTTTATTTGTAAGTAACGGTTAAAGTTACTACGTAGAAGTTAGTGTAGTTTATTGCGAAAAAACGTTATCTATGTGTGGGTAACAAAAATGTTAAGAATTCACGACCGTAAAAATTAACTTTTCGTGTTCGAAAGTTTCGCCGGCAAGCTACCATTGTTTGAAGATAGAAGAGTTTCTAGTGCAAAAGCGATGAGCGCACGTCGTTACTTCGATTAGAACTTTGCGAGTCTGAAAGTTATAAGTTTGACCACGGTTCCCACACAACCATTAAGGGCGATTTGATCCTTATTTTACAAAAAAAAATACGTACATTTTTCATTGCAAATTTTTTGTGTTTTATGTTTTATTTAAGTCGTATCCTGGTGGTATTTTTTTATGTTACTAAGATGGCAAGCAAGCATACGGCCCACGTATTGGTAAGTAGGTGCCAGCCAGTCACGCGTTCCCAACCTCGAGATATTAGTTCATAAATCTCCTCTGCCCAGTAATTTCACTAGCCTACCCTTCAAACCGAAACACTATTATGCCAAACTACTGCATTACTGGTAGAATATTTGAGACTGTGGTGGTACCTACCTAGCCAGCCTCTTTCAACAAAAGATCTACCACCAGTGTGACTGATTGCACTGGTGGAATAATCTCTACTGTGACAGAGGCTATTCCAACAGCGGGCGATGGCGTCGTCACGCGCGTCCTGACGCCGAAATACATACGTTGTTCAATACTTTTAACATATGTATACTTTCTATCCATTACAATTGAGGTCCTATAGATTTTCTATTGATGTATTATTGGTCCTTGATTTATCTTAACATGTTTTGGAAACACTTTCAATGCTATGTATATTCTTTTCTTGTTGTAGTTTTATAATATTAGAAGGTATATATTATAACAGTGAAAATTGGTTTTAAAATCTTCTCATACAACACTTAAATGTAATAAAATTCCATCGAGATTAAAGCGAAACTTCGCCAAAGTTAATACCAGTTGTATTAACACTTGGATAATACTCAAGAATACATTGAACTCTGATCCTTTATAGATGGCTCTGAGTACGATGGCCGTCAGTAGCCATAGTATTACTTGCTCAGTATCGCTCACTAACTTAAATGAGTTTCCTTTTATTACCCTGAGACTTAACCAAAAGGATCTTTGTGTTTATGATTCCGTTATAACTTTAAAGAGATTGCAACGGCCGGAGTGGAGTTTTTAATTTTTTATTTAGATCGAAAGCGGTTATACTTCTTTGAAAAATTTTAATAAGTAGCTAACTTTCCTCTCGTAATAAGAATACGTGAACCGGGTAACTTCGTTTTAAGTATTTATTTAACAGCAAACTGCAGTACTCTACTATAATAAAAATTGTTTCTGCTTTTAGATTGTAACTTATTTTTAAAACTTCGGCGGATTTTGAGAATACATTTTTAGCTTTGATGTCAATGATTCTTAAATATTATAAAGCAGCTACTTTTGCATGGTAACTTTGTATAGTACTTAGAACTTTTTATCTTACTCGTACAACATGAAGACAAAATAACAAATAATATAATTAGTCAGTCTGAAAGCAGTTCTTAGTGTTAAACGCGAATAACAGTATAAATTAAGTTTTAACGAATTAAAAAGAGGTGATTTTTGTTTGTTTTGCACGATGCAGATGGTGACGTTGATAATGGTAACGAAGCGAAGAGTCCTCAATCTGGGCTATATATAAAGACTTTTAGCACCATTAGTTTATACGCGTTTCTAGCCTAAGGAATAAAACTCAAGAGAGAGGAAGCAAGGAGTAGGAATTTAAGCTTTCGATGTTCCCACGAGTTGATTGAATTAAGTAGAAGATACACAGATATTGCTATTTCACTCCAATATATTTGGTGAGGCTGTAGCTTTTTTGTGGTGGAGCCGGGATAATCTTGTCCCTACTTATAAATAAATAAATGCTTCACACTCAACGGCCCCCTTTAGTGATATCCTGTGTCGGGGGTCCGGAAACATACACAAATATAAAGACAACAACCAGACCGGAACTCATGCCTGTATGGTCAATGCAAACATTTTCTCCGAGCGGGAATTGAACCCGCGGCCTGTGGCGCTTACGGCAGGTTGGCTACCGCTGCGCCACAACGTAGCTATACGTTTACATTTTAAAAAGTATTTGTATTATATTTTCACCAAAATATACGAATCATTTTGCATAACGAAACGTTGTTGCACTGTCATATTTCCACCGAATCCTCGTAACATTTCACCCTCCTATTAGACATAATGCGAAAATGCAATTTCCATAAATTTTACACATTGTGAGCATAGTCCCCATCCTAAAAGATTGGACGTGACCACATGATTATGAGAAAGACTACCATCTACGTGGTTCACTGCCCTTATGTTTTTGCATTGAAAGTAGCACTAGTACGTGACCTCTTTTCCGTAAAAATTTTAATTTATTTGTAAGTACATCAAATCAATTTTAAGAAATACAAAATATATTTGGATATTTCAATGTTTTGTTTTTATTTTCAATACTATTTATAAATAAAATATAGTATATAGTTATGTTTTAAAACGTTCAGTATGATTATAAATTTACAATCAATAGTATACCAAACAAGTCCGCGTGAAGTGGTGATATGAATTACGCAAAGTTGAATATCATCTCGACTAATGTCTCTGGGCCTTTAAAGAACGGGTAAGTTAGTGGTGGTATTTTTGGATAAATCCAAATAAAACGATAAATCGGAAAAATTTTACGGTATTTCTTCAATAGGATAGTCGATGCAATCTCACATAAATAACTTATTTATATATGCCCATATGTTTTGCAAATATTCATATGGTAGTACCATGTCATACATACAGTTATACAATACATACATGACAGTTTGTTATCAGGCAGAACATATTCCTGTTGACAATCATACGGGTATTAAAAAAGCTAACGGGCCTCACTGCGTAAACTGCATAAATTAACATTTGAGTAATATTGAAATAAAGATGTTAATCTGATAATACTTTGGTGGTGTTTAATTTATTAGCACAATAACTATACAAATGCTCTATTAGCCTGTACGAATCGAGTATAACTATGAATCGCACGAATAGAAAGTTGAACGTCCATCCGTGAGGACGTATATTATTTTCATGGAAGCAACAAGGACGTGCGGTCGTAACAAACCAAATAAATTATAAAAAGAGATCTCGGGTAGGAGACAAGGCTTTCGTTGGGACAAGTCGTAAATTTAACGGTCGAAGAAATCCTTATTTCCCCCGACTGTTCGTGGTCGTGTTAGCAAACTATTCCTGTTTATGGCTAACAGTAAAATTTTTGGTAATATAACCTCAACTTCTGCAATTCATACTCGTTAACATTGAAAGAAGTAAATTTTTTATACACATCACATTCACATATATGTAGATAATGAAATACATAACTCTTCATTGTCTTTTATATATAAAGTTTTGAAAATTTGAAGATAATTACTTTGTTCTGTTTTCATTCTTATCTTTGAAATGATCAATCATTGTTTTATTTAAGAGTTGCTGTTTTCAGTACGAATAAGCTCGATCGACTCAAACAGTACTACAGTCTCACAGAATTTTCATAAGTAGTAGCCGTTTTCGTACTGTGGCGTTTTTGATTAGTGGCAGTGCTGGAGGCCGAAACTCCCTCTCCATCCGTCCCTTTCTACTTGCTCTTTCTTTCATTATTCACAGGTGACAAAGCAAAGTTATACCATTGGCTTTACTGATCATAAGCTTTGGTAACTGAATTCCTTCACGTAATTCGTATACTTATTTGCTACTTGTGTGGTATTAAGAAATAAATAATGCATTTTTGTACTATAAACTAGATAAGTATCAAGAAAAAACTATACTATGTAAAACTGAATAAGACTATCTTTAGTGTCGATTTATTGAAGAGCAACTAAATAGAGCCGGTTTGTTATCATATATAGAGACCCATAAATGTAAGCTCTTCAATTTCTTTGTCAGTTTTTTATTGCAAAATCTGTCTTCGTCTACGTTGTTATTTTCCTAATCGATTCTATATCCTAAGCCCCAACTCATGAGACTCTCATAAGCGGGTGCACTCACTGTTCTGTAAACGATCGGTGGGATAAGTAGCTTTCGGCGTGGTCAGTCAATAGATGGGTGACCATATAGTAGTATATCAACTGATCGTCTCCGTGCTTCGGAGGGCACGTGAGAAGTCGGTCCTGGCTTTTATCAATTTGATAGTCGAAAAATCAAGTCAGATCAGTCAATGGACGAACTGAACAACTCTAAAGAAGAAGAAGGCCCAACTTCAACTAACATTGAGTATTATATAAAATAAATATAAATTTAAAAAGTAATTGCAACCAAGATCGTACACTTATTTCGTTTTATACTTTTCCTACAAAGATTGAACGTAGACAATGAGCTTAACACTTTTGAACGAGAAAAGCCCTACTCGAGAGCGCGTAAAACATAATCTCCTGTGTAACACCCTTAATTAACGTACTATTTCCCATTCGCCTCAGAAATTGCTGTATTGTATGAAATTTGTTAAGCACTAAAATTCTTGGACCGCAACAGTTACTTTGGAATTATGAATATAATTTAATTAAGACGTAACAGCATCTTAATACCAATTAGTCACACGATCCGTGGTTTGGGCGTAGGTAATTGGATAACTTAATGGGTTTACGGCGGATTCGAATACCTCCTACTCTAGACCGGCCAATCACATTCGAAAGCAGTGCTTTAATGGCTTCACTGACTCATCATATATTACTCACTTGGTGTGATTCCGGCTTTTCTGTGACGTGACAAACGCTTTACACAAAATAGAACGTTATTTCCTAATTCAAAAACCTTGCAGTATAAATACTATGTTTCATAATTAAATCTCAAAGTCTCAGAGAAATGATGCTAGAGGCGCGTGAAATAAAGAGTTATATAGAAATATACATGGGTCATAATTATATATATACATCTGATTTAAATAGTATTACTTTTTAAACATTAGCTTTCAAGTCTGTCTTGACAGTAATGTTGCAAAAGAAAGTAATTCTCATTCCAGTCCGCATTTTTCTGTTTTAAAAAATAGCGATATAGCTAAGCTGCGAGTAAAAAACCAAAAGGACCTTGTCCATCACGGAAGGCGTGCTAATAAGCTCCTTACGTCAGTTAGCACAAGAGCAGTATTATTTTTCTAAAAGATAGCATTGCGGGAGATTTCAATATAATTGCCCCGGTTCCTTCAAGGGGCTGACAGCTCAAAGGGCACTCGGTGACGTGCTCATTGTCGGAACGCCCACGGTTTACCTTATTCAAACATTTCGATTTTTTTCTTTAAATATTTGCAAAGCAATACTTGGTAATAAGCAGTATTTTTTGAGTATGAAATTTTAGGCTAGTAATAACTTAATGAAAAAATATAACTACAATCAAACGTAAATTTATTGTTTGATTCCATTTATAACTTAATTCTGATATTTGTTAATTTAAAAAACCTATCCAAACTTTAGTTTTATATTACCTAGAAGTTTATAACTTGAAATTATAGGATACCGTAATAATTTCTTTATGATCATCCGTTGCCGGTGCGTTTCTCCAATAGAAAATGTTTCATACAATAAAACTAAATTGTAGCTGTAAAAATCCGTAATTAATGAAACTAATTGACTTCCACACAGAGAACGTAATAAAGATTACGAAACTATCATATCGAATGTACATATAAATTAATCTGTATGTTTTGAATGTTTTATTTATGAGTACAAACAATACCCATATTTCTTGTCAGCCTTAGAGATATTATCAGTTGTCTATATGTTTGAAATTCTAAAGAAATCGTATGACGGGTTGTATAAAAAAAAGCAAAAATGCGACCATTCTTAAGTGGTAACTTGATATTGCTCATTCGGTTGTTTTCCGGCTGTTTGGGTATAAGATTACAAGCAATTTATTTCAATATGGCAATCGAATTTACGAACAGCACTCAAGCAGTTTAAGGGGCGTACTTTACAATATTTTGTTTTGTTTGCAATCCATTTAAGAAGTCAATATTGTTTCGAGTTTATTCTTTGTTTACAATCACTGCACATCGGCAAGCTTACCGAGGAGTAATTAACTGCCAAGTGCCATCATTATGTTAGAGTGACTGAAACCGAATGAAAGTATTAATTTTAATTTACAAAACCAACTTTTTTATTTTATGACGGTTGGCTAACAAGCATACGGTCAGCCCAATGGTAGCAGCCACCGGAACCTATGAACGAATACATGAAGTATCACATGCGCGTTGCCAACCCAAGGAGCAAGAATGAAGAGGATGAGAAGGGAAAAAAAGAAGGGAATAGACGGGTGAGAGATTGGGCCTCCGGTGCTTTCACTCATGAAACGCAACACACAACGTACAGTTATTTTACGCCGATTTTCTGTGAGAGAGAAGTACTTGCTCGATCGAGCCGCCCATTTCTGCTGGGAGAAGCATGGCTCTACTACCGTATATATATGAAATATAATGATTAAATTGAACCTACAACCAGACAAAAATAATATATGTTTTATAATGCAAGATGGGTACAAGACGTCACTAAACAATTGAAACCACGATAATCAACGATAATTTGTTTTACAGTCACAATTATTTTGGTATCGGTTATCTCACAATATTCAATGTAAGTATCCAACTACTACACGTCTAAGTCATAATCATATTAATATAATTAATGTGAAAGTTTGTGTCTAGATGTTGGTTTGTTTGTTACTCAACCAAGCAAAAACGGCTAAACGGATTTAAATGAAATTTGGCAAAAATATTAAAACATAATTTTATCTCAGAAAAATATTAAGTTTCCGTGAGGTACACAAAAAACAAAGATTTGAAGATTTGAAGTTTTATAAGATGGGTTCTTTTGGAATCCAAATTAATTATTATTATTATTCAATCTAATACTTTGCTTTATAAATAAATACCTTTTCATGTCTAAATAGCTGATCGGATTTTGATAAATTTTGGTATACAAATAGATAGAATTTTCGACAAAAACGTTGGCCACTTTTTGTTACGAAAAAGTAACGGAAAGAGGGCGAAATAGGGGATAAAAGATTGTATCGGGAACCATTTAGTTGTGTTTCAGTAAAGGTGCCTCATTAAAAACTTTAATAATGCGGGGAAGCCACGGGCAGATACTAGTCATAAATTAAAAAATCATAAATCCAAAATAAGAGCATTCAGATTAGTATTGTTTTTATTTAATAAGTATACAAAAACACGTAATATTTACAGCAGATACATATCCGTCCATATGATTATTTGAGGAATTATTTTGTTCATATTATTATAGACGAATGTTGGAAAAACAGCTAATCATCGCATCAGAAAAATGGGAAAAACTAGAACTTAGAAAAGCAATTTTAAATTCAATTATACTTTATCTAAACTGTCCTCAATACTTTCCCCATCTCCTAGATTATCTATATCGTTACAATTATCGAAAGCAGCTTGCGGACGGCAGATCGCTATCTCCCGTTGGGTTAGTTTAATCCACAGATTTATGGCCCCGGCTACCACACTTTAATCCGTTCTGTAAGAAAAACTAAATTACTTTACTGAACTTTTGTAATAAGTTTTTTGGATTGGAGTTCCCACTCCAGGACACCTGTACAGGTTGTACAGGTGAATCGATTTATGAAAACCGATTACGCAGATATATGTAATTAAACTTTTTGAGATGGAATCATAATGTCAAATCTTCATCCGTTTTTCTGTAGCTACGATTAAAGTTCTTATTTATTTATATTTCTTCTTTTTTTTGTTCTTATTCTCATTCCTTCCCAACTTTTTAATCAGAAAACACGCAGCTTACACTCCTGGTCAGTCGCCATCTTTAATCATCAGACGGAACGTACGCTTGTTTGCCACTATTGGTATAAAAATTACGTCACTACTTCGTTAAGAATATCCAGCGATAATGTTTTGCGTGTCTTTCATTCATTATTCCTTATAGGGCAATTCTCCTAAGGTTCGTTTATACACGATTCTGAATTCAAAAGAATTTTATCTAGAGAGCTTCCAAATTTTTGAATTTAACTTAATAAAGATAAACATTTTAGTCCCACAATTTAAAAGCTATACTAAAACTTCAATTAGCTCTTACTGTAAATAAGAACGAATTTTGAATAACACATTCGTTCGTTCTCACCGTAAGGCCATAAAAACACTAATAAGATTGATAAACTTAAATAGAAAATCGTTTGCCTTTCCAGTTACTCTTAATTAACACGCATTGCGTTTATCCGGTATCACGTCTAAAAGCTTATTCTTAATAGAACATTCTCTTAACACGAATTGCTGACTATACTTTCATATATTTTTTACAGCCATCACTTTGACTGCCTCAACAAGCTTTCTCATATGTCTCAAAATAGGAAAACGATCATTACAATTTATATAATAACTATCACCAGGACGGAGACCTTTGTTTCGCATGTCGCATCGCGCTCCCACCGTCGGGTGAGTCCATCGTGTAGAATGCGCTTGAAGCGCTGCCTCCATCTCTGACGACGTCCTAAAGGGCTGTCCCTTTTTCAAGGCCTGTACTCTGCTCTGTACTCGCATGTAGAATGGAACATTGTATATTATGTAAAAAAAAAACATTAAATTAAATTAAATTAAACGCTACACACTCAACGGCCCCCATTAGGATAGTAATATCCTGTGTCGGGGGTCCGGAAACATTCACAATGACAAGGACAAATACACCCAGATCGGAAAATATGCTTGCATGGTCAATACAAACATATTATGCTCCGAGCGGGAATCGAACCCGCGACCTGTGGCGTTTAAGGCAGGTTCGCTACCGCTGCGCCACAACGTCGTCACATGGTAGTCTTATACTAAAATAGTAAGAATATTAATTTCTTTTTATCTCACTCAAATCCTTTTATGTATCTGTAATAAAAATGATTAATATCAGAATATTTATAAACTTTAACGACAAAGTCTATCATTCAAGCTCTTAAAATCACATCTTCCATAAATAATATTGTAGGCTATTTTTATGCATATAATAGAAACTCGTTAATTTTTAACGAGTTTTTCTATTCATAATGTAAGCTACAAGAGAAGACGTGTCAGACAAATAAGTTACAAAGTAACATAATACATTTTACCTAGAGTCACATTAACAAATATATTTCTTATATATATTATATTACCATACCAAGAACATAGTACCATACCAAGTAACAGTATCAGTAGGTTCTGTTGCGTTTCGTACAATGAGGGAAAGCACCGGAGACCCAATCTCCCACCCTCTCTGATCCCTTCCGTTTTTCCCTTCTCAGGAAGAAAGGATCCTGTACTTGGGTTGGCAACATGCATGTGATACTTCAAGAATCGCAAGCGTTCATAGGTTGTGGTGACTGCTTACCATCAAGGTTGCGGTGACTGTTTTTCCAACCAAGAGTAAGAAAATAAATGCAAAATCAAAATAAAAACTAATTTAGGAACAGTCGTTGTGAATAATATGAGCGTTGCTAATAAAAGGATTTTTAGATTATGACATGAAGTCTCCGTTTGCAAACAAATACTTTTACTGTAACTGTATTATATACTGACGACGTTGTGGCGCAGCGGTAGCGAACCTGCCTTAAACGCCACAGGTCGCGGGTTCGATTCCCGCTCGGAGCATAATATGTTTGTATTGACCATGCAAGCATATTTTCCGGTCTGGGTGTATTTGTCCTTGTCATTGTGAATGTTTCCGGACCCCGACACAGGATATTACTATCCTAATGGGGGCCGTTGAGTGTGTAGCGTTTATTATTATTATTATTATTATACTATAATATAGAGTTTCTTTAAGCCTAGAAACATTTTAGATATATCAATTAATTCATTCATTATTATTAACAAAGGCAATAATAAATTTTTTACATATTTATCAGAGCAAAAGCTATAAAATCTCAACTCATATACAACAGCAGTCTAAGCAAAGTCATATACAAATGTTGTAAGACAGAAGAATAAGCCTACCAAAACTGAAAAATATTTGATAGCAGAGCGTGGTTTCGATCCACGGACCTCTGGGTTATGGGCCCAGCACGCTTCCACTGCGCCACTCTGCTTATATGAACTATTGACAAACGGACGACCCAATTGAGATATGACTTTCGGTTTGTTAAAGAAGTAAAAACGTTCCAAAACTTTAAAACATTTGATAGCAGAGCGTGGTTTCGATCCACGGACCTCTGGGTTATGGGCCCAGCACGCTTCCACTGCGCCACTCTGCTTATATGAACTATTGAAAAACGGACGACGCCATTGAAACATGACTTTCGGTTTGTTAAAGAAGTAAAAACGTTCCAAAACATTAAAACATTTGATAGCAGAGCCTGGTTTCGATCCACGGACCTCTGGGTTATGGGCCCAGCACGCTTCCACTGCGCCACTCTGCTTATATGAACTATTGAAAAACGGACGACGCCATTGAAACATGACTTTCGGCTTGTTAAAGAAGTAAAAACGTTCCAAAACATTAAAACATTTGATAGCAGAGCGTGGTTTCGATCCACGGACCTCTGGGTTATGGGCCCAGCACGCTTCCACTGCGCCACTCTGCTTATATGAACTATTGAAAAACGGACGACGCCATTGAAACATGACTTTCGGCTTGTTAAAGAAGTAAAAACGTTCCAAAACATTAAAACATTTGATAGCAGAGCGTGGTTTCGATCCACGGACCTCTGGGTTATGGGCCCAGCACGCTTCCACTGCGCCACTCTGCTTATATGAACTATTGAAAAACGGACGACGCCATTGAAACATGACTTTCGGCTTGTTAAAGAAGTAAAAACGTTCCAAAACATTAAAACATTTGATAGCAGAGCGTGGTTTCGATCCACGGACCTCTGGGTTATGGGCCCAGCACGCTTCCACTGCGCCACTCTGCTCATATGAAGTAGTGAAAAACTGACGATCCAATTGAGATATGACTTTCAGTATGTTAAAAAGTAAAACTTTCCAAACTCAAAAATATTTGATAGCAGAGCGTGGTTTCGATCCACGGACCTCTGGGTTATGGGCCCAGCACGCTTCCACTGCGCCACTCTGCTTTTACAAGTTATTGTAAAATAGGCAACCCATTTGAGAATAAATTAGAATAGAAGACAATATAGATTTATTTTAAACTTTTGCTTATTTGGCAAATATATAATATATTCGCCAAAATGTTAGCAATAGGTACTTAGTATGTTATCGTTTCATTGTCTTATGAAAATATGATAATATTATTTTATAATAAAGAGTCCTATTAGAAAACCCAATTTCTAGTAATAAATTTCATAAAAATGTATATTACATTTTTATGTCAATAGTTAAAAAATATTAATAAACTTTTATTATTAGCGCTGATTACTGAAAAATAAATAATATAGAGTATGCAAACAAAATATTGTTTATTATTTATGATGTAGTGCAATTTGATTCCAACGTCGACAAGACCGCCGCTTACAACGCTAAATTGTGAATAAAATGAGCGATGATTTATTCGAGACGCCAAAATATTCGTACGTGTAATATTTTTGACGGGAAGTGAATTGTGAAATGGGATCTACATTTACGTGCTCATTTAAGCGTCTTCAAAAATGAGCTTCTGTTTTCGACTTTTATAATAATTTGTATGCATGTATGTAAATATGTAATATGGGAAGCTATAGGCTGTTCTGCATTTGATGTTTCAAAAAAGGAGGTTCTTTTTAATTCAAGTATTGTTTTAATAATATATTATGAGATATCCTTATGATTTTTGAATCGAAATTGATTTATTTTTGTTGGATAAACATACACGTTTGTGATTTTAACAACGTTAAATGACGTTTATCGGCGTCGGGATGTGACGACCCCATCGCCCGCTGTTGGGATAACCTCTGTCACAGCAGAGATTATTCCACCAGTGCAATCAGTCACACTGGTGGTAGGTCTTTTGTTGCAGGAGGCCGGCTAGGTAGGTACCACCGCAGTGTCCAATATTCTGCCGCCAAATAGTAGTGCTTAGGCATTACTGTGTTCCGGTTTGAAGGGCACTGTACGCTAGTGAAATTACTGGGCAGAGGAGATTTAAGAACTAATATCTCGAGGTTGGCAACGCGTGAGTGGCAAGCGCTGCAAGCGCTCATAGGCTACGGCAACCACTTACCATCAGGTGGGCCGTATGCTTGTTTGCCAACTTGTAACATAAAAAAAAAAAAAAATGGTGTAAGGCGTAAAAGGGTTGTATAAGTTTTACGCATAGCAAGAATCTACATATTGTTTTCATATCTACCTCTACCTAAAGCGCACAATGACATATGAAATTTCTTCTTTTTAACAGTTGCATTATTTCACATTAAGCTGAATTATTTCGTCAACATAAAGGAACGTATATCATATCCTTATGAACACTCGCACATGTGCAAGCTTTAATTCAAAGATACGTACAAAAATCAGTTGAAAAGCTATATAAGAAAATAAAGTATTTTGATGTGAAAACTTCTTTATCCGCATTCAGTGTTTTTTGGTAGGGTCTATAGTTATGGATTCGCGTTACCGACATGCCAGTGATGCCGGACCGCCAGACTGGCGATCCGCAGTTGCCTGTCGGCAGTCGCCATGGCTACCTATTTTGTTCAATACAACGTATCTCATAGCCACTAAGTACCAATAAGATTAAGTTAAATCATTGAGGTATGAAATTAAAAAGTGTTCAAAATAATAACGTGATTTTATTACAATAGGATTTTAAAATTGTAACAATGTAAAATTCTATTGTCATTTTCTATTGAAAAGACTTAAAGAGCTTACCAGTACTTTCTCTGATCCATAATAGCATTACGACAAACAACCACTTAAGATTTTGTAAAAAACCTGAATGTAGTTTTAGTTTTTGGTTACTAATGTTAATTATTTATAACAAGAAAGTAATATACCCATAAAATTTGTATCTTCTTTTTCAAATTATAGTCACTTTGTATCCAGACCGTTACGGTTATAATGTAAATATGGTCAAGTTATTATATATTAATACTTAAAAGCAGAGTGGCGCAGTGGAAGCGTGCTGGGCCCATAATCCAGAGGTCTGTGGATCGAAACCACGCTCTGCTATCGAATGTTT
Organism: Hestina assimilis; assembly: GCA_023373885.1. Taxonomy (NCBI): domain Eukaryota; kingdom Metazoa; phylum Arthropoda; class Insecta; order Lepidoptera; family Nymphalidae; genus Hestina; species Hestina assimilis. Next base: position 5,759,479 of record CM041755.1, on the reverse strand, counting down.
TTGAGTTTTGGAACGTTTTTACTTCTTTAACAAACCGAAAGTCATATCTCAATTGGGTGGTCTATTTGTCACTAGGTCATGCAAGCAGAGTGGCGCAGTGGAAGCGTGCTGGGCCCATAACCCAGAGGTCCGTGGATCGAAACCACGCTCTGCTATCAAATGTTTTAAAGTTTTGGAACGTTTTTCCTTCTTAACCGACTTAAAGTCATATCTCAATGGGATAGTCCGTTTTTCAATAGTTCATATGAGCAGAGTGGCGCAGTGGAAGCGTGCTGGGCCCATAACCCAGAGGTCCGTGGATCGAAACCATGCTCTGCTATCAGATATTTTAGGGCTTATAACACTTTTTCCTTCAGAATAGACATATCTCGATGGGTTGGTCTGTTTTTTATTATTTCATATAAGCTGCGTTATAAAAGTGTGCTGGGCCATAACTCAGAGGTTCAAGAACATACGTGCCTAAAATAATGAATACAATTTCACTAGCTAATGTTGATATAGTTTTTTTTATAGAAAAGTGTATTTCAGAATACTTTTTATATTAAGTTTGTTTTAATAATTTTTAACGAATTTAGTAGAACTGAAGCTATTCATTCACGTATTCCCATAGACGTCCTTAGCCATAGTTCGTCGGAAGGATGCAACCTAAGGACGAAATCAGATTTTTCGCTACCGGGTCTCAGTAAACAGTGACGTCGTCAAAGCTAGGAAGACCAACAGCAATACACAATCAGAAGAAAAAAAAAGAAGTTTGCAACAAGTAGAGCGTCACCTCGCAGTTGAAGGGAAAAAGAAAAAGAAGGGCGGAAGAGGAAAAGGAAGAGGTACTTCCTCCAAATTTGTAAAGCTCTACTCTTCTTATTCTTATCGAGTGGTTAGTGACCAACTTAGTGTCAGTGTTGTTCAGGTCGCCCGTAGGCCTCTGACTTAACTTTTCGACTGTTGTCAGATTGTCAACAGCCGGGACCGACTTTTTACGTGCCCTCAAGCAGCACGGAGATGCTCAGTTATACTAAAATAAAACCTATGCGATCACCTAACTAGTGACTAACCGAGCTTAAAGTTGCTTAACCTACCGATCGTTTTCCGATCAGTAGGTGCACTCGGCTACGAGCGTTTCTAAAGCTCTACTAATTCTTTGATATGAAAAATTTACATAAACTTAAAATGAACCACATTTAACACTATGGAATTACTATGACGAAGGGCGGTTTCTTTGCATATACAAGGCCTATTTAATATACCTGAGCTGGCCCAAATACACGTCGGCGTTTCTATAATTTCAAAGGTTTGGGTTTTACAATTCCAAGTTAATGCTCAATAGGATTACGTAACCAATTCCAGGGAAATACAATAGTTAAGTATATTTGCTTGACATTGGCTTTTATTGTGTTAAAACCGATTCCCGCAATTCATTTTTTTCTTTCTCCTTTCGTATAGACAGCCATATTGCGTCAGAAGACCGTCATTATTGAAATTTCTCGGTTCAGACCACCCGCGACATACAGATAAGTAGTTGAGAAAGCATTTTTTGTGCTAATCCAACTATATACTCACGGTTGGGACAGATAACGAGCTTTTACAAAGATTACTTACGAATGAGTCATATATTATCTTTACGATAGAAATATTTTAATCTACATATTCATTTTAAGCTGGTACTTAAAATGCAATATTTTCTTAATCATTTTTAGTTGAATATTGTAAATGCTATACCTGTTATTATATTTAGTATATACTTTATTGAACATAATATAAAAGGAATTTAACGTTACGCTTATGTACCTTCAATAATTCAAGGTTGTCAATCACAATCTTTTTAAATGATTTCAATAATCACCTAAAACATTCATCAATATTGTTATTAAATTTATTTAATGTTTATAAGAAAAAATTTAAAATTTATTCATTATAATAAATTCTTATTATTTTCTCTTTTTGCTTCTTTATTCTTTTATAAAGTGTCATTTGTCGGACACCGTCGTGGCGTTGTGGGTAGCGAGTCTGCCTTTAGTCTCGACGGTTGCGGGTTCGATTCCCGCTCGGGCAGATGTTTGTTACAATTTCTGTCTCGGTCTGGGCGTTTGTCCAGCCCAACTACAATTTCTGTCTCCCCGCCGTGCCTCGGAGAGCACGTTAAGCTGTCGGTCCCGGTTATTATCAATAACATCTGATAATAATCGTTAACTCTTGATAAGTAAATTGTTCTTATCCAATAAGTTACTGGTTCGCCCTTAGGGTTGCGGAGGTCAGATGGCAATCGCTCTGTGTAAAACCAGTAACCTGACAAATCCGGATAAGAGTAATAAGCAGACCCTGGGTACATAAAAAATACCGGGAATAATGCTAGGATGAAGATGAAGAAAGTGTCATAGGTCATATTTTGTTGAAATGTTAAATTTTGTTACTTGTATATTTATTTAGCTTAAATAGTAACTATGATCTTATAGTCAAACCAATCTGGTTTTGTGGGACTGTAATGTAAAAAACAAAACAAACATTTCATGATCTAATAAAAATAAAGAAATAAACTCACCATTGTATGGCCGCCTTATAGAGTATTCATATTTTTATTTTATCCTTAAGAAACATTATTTGGTATGAGAGACTATAACTTAATTTATTTTCCTTGCTTGTTGGCCGTAATGCTCAAAGGCTCGTTGGTGGGCTTGGATGAGACTATTCCAAATATTTTACAAATTGCAAGATTGTTCGCGACGCGACGCGACATCACGACGGTAACATCGATAGATCGATTCCCAGGAAGGTTCGACAAAGTCGGTAATTGACATTTCTTTGTTGAGACCTTTTATTGTGATTAAATATAAATAAAAAAACAGCCAAGTGTGTTTGGGACCCATAAAGGGTTCCTTACCACCGCAGAATAAATAACATTAGCGTCAAAGAATTCAGTCATATAATTATTACGGTTTGCAGCAAAACACGTCAAACGTTCTTCTATGGAGATCCCTTAATTTATAAATTTTATATTATTGTTTAGTAGGTATTTGTTGTTGTAGTGGTAACAGAAATACACATTCTGTGGTAAATTTCAATAATAGGGTTCTGTTCACATCCTTTGCGTACGGAACCCTAAAAAACAAACAGGAACAAGACACATTCAGAGAAAAAAACAGGCTATCAATTTCCCACAGCTGGTCAAAAGGTTCAACTGTTATGAAGATTATTAAGAGATTAGTGTGTAGAGATGCTCCATTCCTGTGAAGATACAGATAGTAATCAAAAAATTTCAAAATTTCAAATTTTCAAAATTTCTAAGATAAATTCGGATGGAATTTAAATTCTTGACCTTTTCCTAACTTTGAAAATACTATTATAAAAAAATTAATGATTTGGCTTAATCTTAAAGTCTATATTATACACCACAACTAGCTGTGCCCGCATCTCCGCTCTCGTTGTGTACCGATTTTTCTTCATTGCACGGAACCTTCATTCTTTTTCTAAAATAAACTTAGCTTAAGTTACTTCTTATAACATCAGCTATATGCCAGTGAAAGTCCCGTTAAAATAGGTCAAGCCGTTTCTGAGATTAACCAAAACAAACCGACAGATAGACAAAAACTTAAAAATTGTTTTTATGTAAGTGCCGGATATACTTTCATATGCATTTAGTGAAAAGCCGTTAATTTGGAATTACAAACAGACATTTCAATTTTATTTATTTGTATGAATAAATTTTTGTATCAATATATTTTACCAAAATAAAAATACACAAATAATTCTTATAAGGTCAATATGACTAGTTTTAAAAATTAATTGTCCAAAACGTGAACAGCCATTATGTCATCGAGAACATTCACTTTAATTAACAAAACAATTTTTCAATTTTCGACCAATCATACAATCATCGTTTGTGTGTATCGTGTTCAGTTTACAATTAACGTAAACCTAACTGAATTTCAGTTGTTTGTTTTGAAGAAGATTACTTTCCAATAACATTACTCTCAATTGAAAATGGGACTGTCTTAATAAAACTTCAATATCCTATGTCACACGTTATAACCACTTGGACACAGTATTGTTGTACTTTTTAATGGTGTTCGCCTAGTGGTCGAAATTCGACCATATTAATATTAAAATCATTATTGAAAATTCCATTGTTTTTTAAAGACGCAAAGTCTTGTAAGCTTAAAAATTAGTTGACAAACCGAAAAGGAAAAGGTTTTTTATGTCATGACAGTTGGCAAACAAAGATACGGTCCGCCTGATGTTAAGCAGTCACCGCAACCTATGACCGCTTGTGATACTTGAAGTATCACATGCGCGTTGCCAACCTTAGGAACAAGACGGAAGGGATGAGAAGGGAAAAAGGAAGGGAATAGAGGGGTGGGATATTAGGTCTTCGGCGATCTAGCTCATCGCATGAAACGCAACACTACTGTTACTTTACGCCGATTTTCTGTGACAGCTGCCCTAAGCCTATTTGTGCTAGGTGAAACATAGCTTCTACTACCGTCAATACAAGTTCAAAAAGAATATTCTCGATTCGTCTTTATTCTATGTAACACTCGCTTGTATGTGACAACCATCATGACAAAAAAGGTTTGGTTAAAAATAAAAAGCTATCTTAAAATATTTGACGATTAATAATAAGCAAGCACCCGTGAAACCTTAGAAATTATTAATCATACGTTATTTGAGTAAACGTATATTATGTATAATATCAATTTCCTACGCAGCAAGTTGATTAGATGTTATAAATAAAAATCTTGATGCAACTTTTCAATAGTGCGCTCGGAATAAATCGAATAACCCGCTGGATTTGCCGTCGTTGGCAAATGTGTCTTCATTCATGATGCCGCCGAAGCATTAGAAATCTGTAGAGTTCATATTTATAAAAGAAAACTTCATTTACAAAGTTAACCTACTGCTACGAAATTTAGGCTAGTTATTACATTCATTTTATTTTCTTATTATTTTCATAGAATTTTTCAATACTGTAAATATTTTTTGAGTAAAGTACAATTTCATTTCATTATTGTAAAAGAAATACTGGGTATCTTATATACACAATATAATTAAAATTATACAACATTTTTATTAAGTGTGTGTTAAAATTCATTAGAAAGCAGCTCTACGTTTTCTTTCTTCAGAAACGTGAACGGAATGAAGTTAAATAATTATTTGAAGCATTCGTATGCGTTTAGAACATTACATTGATTATCGAGACAAAGCCTAAATAGCCGTTTAAACGCGACAAATAATGATACACTAAATAAATTTTTAAATAATAATTTATTGTTTTCTACGAATGTAAATATATTAGTAGATACATATATTTAATTGTAAAATTAGTAATTTTTAAGTACTGTAATATGAAAATGTGAAAAGTATAATAAATAGAAAATTCTCTAGACATATCTGTTTGATATTCTACGATAGTTGTGGTATAACAAGAATTGATTTTAAAATATACATAATTATATAATATGTATTAGGTTAGGTATCTACTCTATGCTCTACAAGACGCTCTATAATACGGATGTACAGACCGCAGGTAGCATTGGGCCGATTAATTAACAAAATATCAAAGATTACATTACAGAGCCACTCCACGACATTTCTTACATGACAGACGTGGACAGGTTTGAGTAAAAATAGTCTTCAGTGCAATCGGTACGGACCGTCGGACAATGCATTCATTATTGAGACACGCGCAATGCGCATCTGTGCGCCTAGATACCGGGATGAAGCGGCTTGCAGTAAAAAGTAATAGTACATACTCATCAGAATAAATAAATCGAAATTGCTACGTTCCCTACTCACTTACTGAAAATAATGACAAATTTATTTTGGATTTAATATAAAATATATTTTTTTAAATATTACAAAATAATATATTTATTTTTAATTAGTATTAGTAAAAGATAAAAATATAAGTGTCCGAAAAATCCTCTAATCTCCATCCTATAGTAGTAGTATATGTAGTAGTAGTAGTACCCACTCCCCCCAACACAAATGGGCCGGCTCGACTGGGGAATTACTCACCGAAAATCGGCATAAAAATATTGTTAGTAATGTTGCATTTTGTGCGATGAATGGGAGCGTGAGAGGCCCAATCTCCCACCGCTTCTGTTCCCTTCTTTTATTCCCTTCTTAGCCATACCCTTCTATCCCTTGGGTTTGCGACGCACACGTGATACTTTAAGTATGTTTGCTAACAAATAAAAAATATTTGTGGCGTGGTGATGTCGAATGACATTTGTGATGGTGCAGTGGTCTAGTCTTGCGGGAGACGACTAGCGTTAAGACTATCCTTTTATAAATGCGCCTCACTCGAAACCGCTGTCGTAGCCAATACAGGCAAACAAATATGTGTTTGAAAAAAAAGGTAAAACCAATACGTAATTTAAAAAAACTGGCTTTGTTTATTTTCGTATTTAACTTTTATTTTTCATCAACAAATATTTTCGATAAAGTTAGACGAAGCGTTTTGAAGTTTTTATAAAAAATAAAACAAATGCATTCAGATGAGTGGGAAGTAACCCGCCTGGAAGCGGTCTGTTGTAAAAAACGTGACTACGGAAATATATGCATAGCTTTATGCGGATTTAAGAGAACGTATGGGGTATGTGCGATTTTATTAAAGCCACGCCGAATTTCAGAATTTTGGTGCCCGTTATTTAGAAGAAAAAAAGATTTGCCGTAACAAAAGTGCACTAGTTCGTGAGATATTGATTGATTTTATTTTTTATTATTTTTTCACTCGCTTTTATTTTTGCTATAGGTTATTCAGTTTTAGGTTAAAATATTTCAGAATACGATACAATTTATGTTGTTATTCTAAAATAATTTGTTCTAAACAAATTTGTATATACTTATAAGAAATAAATGAATGAATATTGTATTGAAACGCGTTGTCGGTACAACTTAACCGTATCAAAATGTATTTGAACAATTTCTTTTATCTAAAGCACCCATAGTGAATCGCCATTCTGTCTTCGAGCCATTCCAGAACAAAACAAAACAAGAGCTAAAGATCAGCATTCGACGACCGAAATAGTGTTGGACAGCATTCAAAACTCTTTGGAATTACTACACTATTTGTTACCATCCATTCAGTAACTCAACGCTTCTTTGTAATCCGTTTCAAGAGGAATTCACTAGTTATTAGAAGAATATAAATTTACAGTCTACGCCTGATATCCGTTTACATGCTTTTATTGGAACGTGAGCGTGATAGTTTAAGATGTTATTTATTAGCTGTCCGCTCTATGTCTAGCGAATGTTTTTGGGTGTCGGTGTCGTAAATATGCCGTGCACGTAATTCTTAAACTAATATACAGTTTTATAGTAGATAGGTTAGCCCTTCCGTCTAATTTTTACGACGTTATTTTGTTATAAACGTTTTTTTTTTTTTTTTTTTTTTTTTTTTTTTTTTTTTTTTTTTTTTTTTTTTTTTTTTTTTTTGAGTCCCTACTCTCTCCTTCTGACATGATGACATCGAAGACTTTGTTAGACTGCTTAATTAATTTTATTATTATTATTTTTTTTTTTCTTTCTATTCATTCATATGGTCTTTAGCACTCCAGTGTAAGGACACTAAGAAAGATCCATTCCTTATCTTCTAATATATTAACTTTTCTGCTCCATCAACATCCTGTCCTTTTTTTTTTTTTGCTAAGTCTTGTTTTGTTCAATGATTATCTTGCCTATCTCTGTGCTAAATGCTAAGAATTTTTGTCTTTTCCTTTCTTCTCGCATTATTTCTTGTATTGTATCTTTATTTATTTTCGTGTCAATTTCATTTTCTAAATCGTATCTCTTTTTTCCAAACGTCAAACATTCTGTAATTAAATGTATAATATTTTCATCTGCCTCTGGATTACATCTGCACGATGGACTGTCTTTTATTTTAAATCTATGCAGGTAGCTGGCAAAACCGCCATGGCCAGTCAGCACCTGCACCATTATTGGTGTGGTCTTTACCTTCTTTATAATCTTGTGTTTCCTTTATATCAGGTAAGAATATTTTTGTAGTTTTGCCTGTTTCACCCTCCCAGTACCTCTTTTGCCATTCCTCTATTGTTCCTTTCCTTATTTCCTTCTTTATATATGAGAGTGGACACGGACCATACTCTGGGCGGTCTTTTTTCTTCGTGGCGGCTTCCTTAGCTAACATGTCTGCTCTCTCGTTCCCCTGGTACCCTACGTGAGCCTTTATCCATTTTAATTTAACTTCTTTGCCTTGTTTTTGAATCTCTTGTAAATTCTTTTCTTATATTGTGTGACTAGGGATGTAAACTGTTTCTAGGGTTTGCTATTAAGTCCAAAGCTGATCTAGAATCTGAGACTATTTGAGTCGATATCTCTTTCCTTGCTTTCTTACCAATTCTATAGCTTTATTAATAGCATAGAGTTCCGCTTGGAAAACTGTACAGAAACTTTCTAGCTTTATTTTTATTCCCTTTCCTTTCCTCTCCATTTATCCAGATACTAATTGTTGCTCCAACCTTCCTTTTATTTTGCTTCCATCCGTATAGATTGGAAGCAGAATCGGGTGGTATCTCCGTTTGTACACCTTCCTCTCCTCAAGGAGGGAGTATTCCACCAGAATTTCTCCGCCGGATGTCTGACCTTTAAGAAACTAAGCTGCTTATCTAATTGTCTATCACCTGGAAGAAACTCTAGTGGTTTGCCCCCTCCTGCTTCTCATACAAGAGGCCCTGTTCTTTCACTCGCAGATCCAGGGGTAAGAGTCCTGATAATACCAAGGCTGCGTGTAGGGATACAGTCCTGTATGCTTTTACAGATTTTTTGTGCAAACCCTCTCTGTACAGTTGCTAGCTTCTTCTTCGTTTTAATTTTTTCCGCCTGTTTCACCACACACCGCCACGTAAAGCATTATAGGCTCAATTACCGCAACATACATAGTCCTTATTATTTCTGGCTGCAGGCCCCAAGTCAACCTAGCCGCTCTATTCAATTGTCCAAAAATTTCTGTCGCTTTCCTTGTTATATTAGACATATGCTTATTAAAGGTTAACTTGGAGTCTACAGTCAGGCCTAGAATTTTAATTTCATCGGTTATCTGTATTAAGCTGACCCATTGTCAAAATGGGGTGTACATTTTAATTTTCTGGTTAAAACCATGGCCGAGGTTTTGTGGGCGGCAAATTTAAGTTTGTTTTCCCACCCACTTCTCCACATATTTTAAAGTGTCATTCGCCTTGCCCTGTACTTCTAGTGTGGTTTTACCAGTGAAAATCGCAACGACATCGTCTGCAAAAGCTTGGCAGTACACTCCACGGCCCTCCATGCCTTCTAAAAGTGGGTCCAGAATTATGTTCCAAAAAAGAGGTCCTCCTATCGATCCCTGGACACACCCCTTGGTTGTTTGTTTTATAAACTTCCGACCAGCGTAACTGACTTCCACTTGGCGGTCTTGTAAGTAGTCGTCTACTAGTCTTCTGAGGTTCTTCGGGCATTTCTTCTTCTTCAGTTGAAGTTTGATGGCTGGCCACCAGGCGTTATCGAAGGCGCCTCTATGTCTGTAAAGAAACCATTAGTACCAATTCCTTTTTTGTATGCCTTCCTTAACGTAACTGATCATATCATAGAGGGCGTCCTCGGTGCATCTCTGTGGCACAAACCCATACTGTCTAGGATTAAGTTTTGGCAGTATGTAGAACTTCAGTCTTCCGATTAGTAGTTTTTCTAGAGTTTTCCCAAGGATCGATAGGAGTCCATAGGTCGATAATGACTCTTGGGGTGTGATAGTCCGTCTTTCCTGGTTTTTTGAGCACTATAACGGCTGCTTTTTTCCAAGTTTTTGGGAAGCAAGCTAACTCCAAGCATTTGTTCATCATGGCCAGGAATAGAGCAGGGTCTAAGTTTATAGCCTGTCTGCAAATGTGTCCTGTAAATGAATCATGACCTGGCGCCTTTTAGGGTTTAGGTATCAGCTGTTATTTTTAATTCTGTTTGTGTAAAAGGTGGGTCATTTATTTCCGCTATTTCTAAATCTTCTATGCTTTGTCTGATATTTTTATGTTCTATTGTGTCCGTTTCTTCGCTGTCGTTAGGTAAAAGTTTCCGCTATAAATTTAACTGATTCTTCTGTGTGAGGTACACCATCTTTATCATTTGCTTGTCTTCCGTTTTAGTTTTGGTTTTCCTTAGCACTCTATAAATCCCATCCACATACTTTCCTTCTGCTTTCCACAGAATTCTTTCCAACTCCTTATCTGCGCTGTTTTTGTTTCTACTTCATATTTTTTCTTTGCTTCAAGGTATTCTTCTATTACGTGTTGTCTCCTTGTTATCGCTGCGCATCTGATTCTTCTTTTCTTGGTAGTCATGTCCCTTTTATATTCATCTAATTCTTTCGTCCACCATGGTAATCTATACTTGTTTCTCGTTTTTATTTTTGGTATCGACCCTTCACATGCCTTCATGATGCTTCCCTCATATGTCCCTATAATATCTTCCAACTCGTTCTTGTCACTTATTCCTAGGACTTTTTCCACATTTATTTCTGTTCTACTTAATTCCATAAATAAATCTTCTCTAAATTTCTTCCAGTTTGCTTTTTTTGTATAAACGTTTAATAGGCGCAAGAATAGAGATCACAGTGTTGTATAAAACTTGAACACTATAACTATAAAAACGGGACCATTATTCTTTGAGCTCGAAAATTTATAGTTATTAAATTGGCTGAACACGATAATTTAAAACCAGTCATACTTTTAGCTATTTTTCACTTAAAAATTTAGTACTAATTTATTACGGTAGTAATATTTATTGAGTTCATCATTAAGTCTCACAATTAGCACGGTTAACTTACAGACATTAATTACTTGAAAAAGGAACAGCGCAAGCGATAAACAAAAGGTAATATACCCTCCATTTAATCTGATTCCTATTATTGCAGTCGTAACGCAACATTCCGTAGGATTTATTACAAAAGAGCTGTTAAGAATGAGCTTTAGTACGAAGACGGGATCGAAGGTCTGAATCTTTAAAATGAAGCGTTAGAATGTTTTAAGCGAAGAATGATTTATCGAGTCGGCTCGGTTTGAGCGAGTCCTCGCCTTTGATGCTTACGCGAAACATTGCTTCGTGCAAAATAGAATTCTAGTTTCACACGCAACAAATGTACTCATTATCTGATGAACTTTCCAAGGTACGCCGGTAGGGTGGACTATCTAAATATAAAGATCCTTAATACTTACAGTACAGAAATTGTTGTAACAACAAATCATTTTACAGACTATCCTTTGAGTATCTTCATAAGTCTTCCATATTTTTGTAAATCATAAATACCAATAGAAAGCTGAATTTAATAGATATTAAGGTCGAAAACATGGTATTTTATTAAACCTCTTACTTAGTAGGATATAATTGATTTAAAAAATTCAAAACCACTTAAATTTCTTACCTTTTGTGTGACCAAAATTTATTCAGAAAATACTGAACGGATTTAGAAGGAGTTTGTATTAGGTTACATCGTCGATTCATTGCAGTCTGTTTGGTTTAGTTTTATTTTGAATGAGTATAAATTAAGAAAATAAGAACACGATTTTTTGTGCTACATCTATAATGTATGTAATATCCTCTTAGGTTTTGATTATATACATAATATATGGTTGTCACTTTGCCACATTTACACAATATATAAGGATACTGTGTGTTTGAAGAACTTTATTTGATTTCATATTTATTTTTCATATTTAAAGATTTGTATTCACTCAGTCTTGACAGATTTCCAACAAATAAGATATTTCATTGCTTCTGATTCTAGTCACTTCACTCACCCCAGTAGAAGTCGATTTGAAAGCTTGAGCAAACAGGACTTAGGGCGGTTTCAGACCAGCGTTTTATAAGAGAATTTATACGCTTATGCTCGTTTTATGATGCACGTATGGTGGATGGTGCGTATAGACGTGCCTTTTACCATGCACTTACGAGCATTGACGCGGTTATAAGCGCGTGATATAAAGAACGAAGCGCGCGTGTAAGAGCGTGTGCCAAAAAAACGCTGGTCTAAAACCATCCTGAGGCTCTGAACTGGAAAAAAACTTCAACATAAAACTCTACAATGTTTATTTGAATTCTCTTATAAATATTTATCACGAAAACAGCAGTTGATAATGAAGTGCAATTTGCTCTTAACTTGCTCGTGAATTTCATTATTTAGATGCTCTTGTGTGACACGAAGGTGTCTTAAACAAAATAACTTATAATAAAATAAATAAACTTATAATATTTTAATACAATTACGATAATTTTTATACAATTGATATTATTGTCTTCTACAAATTAATAATATCTTGCTTCATTTTAAATTGTCTTAATAGCAGTTATTTAATTTTTACCTTCTGATTTTTTAAAAATGTTCTAATATATTTACATATCTAAAAATACATAAAGGTTAAGAAGTACGATGATTACGCTCGCGGGCACTTACCATAGATTCGGGACCATATTTCTCAAAACTTATAATGAAGTTAACTTGAGCATAACATGCACTTCGAATGAAAATTGTGAGGAATTACGAAAATTAGCTCAAATTATCGAAGATACGACTGCTCATCGGCAGTGGAACATTAAGATCCGCCCGCGGGCTCCCATCGCGTGACAAGGAAAAATATTAATAATTATAATAAGTAATTGCGGTGCCTCTGAGTTTTGCACGATATAAATCTTTATTTTATGCTAAAATATTTTTTTATAGCGAACTAGCTTCTGCCCGCGGCTTCACCCGCGTGATTAACGATTTTTGATGAGGCACCTTAAATGCAAAAAGATAAAAGGTAGCCTTAGTCCTTTCTTAAGGTCTAGTCTTTCTCTGTATCACATATCATCAAATTTATCATGTTCAGTGAGTTTAGCTTTTAGAAAAACATATTTTTAAATAGCAATAAGAATCACAATATCTTTGTTAGTATATTAAGTGTATTATCATTTAGTTAGTAGCTTTTGATTACATTCTGTGAACTTAAACAATGGAAGTGACAAACACCAAAGCATGTTTACTCGTTTATATTAGATTAAACCACAAAAGGGGAAATAGGAAACCGCCGATTCGTGTGTCTTGAAGCGGAATCAATGCTTACGTATTCGCTTAATCATCTAACGTATCAAAGACATATCGAATATTTTTATTTGTGTGGTCTCTTAGAATATTTATTTACAAGTGGCGGCCAAGCAAGAGATTATGAGCATCTCGATTTTTGAAAGAGAAAAAGTTTAATGTAAAGATCACTGACAAATTTGTAACAGAACAATGAATCGGATATTAAAGTATCGCCTTTCATGACACGGGCGAGCGGATGGGATGCCAAGGATGAGGTCATAGTGGAAAAATCTATAATAAAATATATTGAAGCTAAAATTATCGCATAATATTTTAATTTACAATACTTAAAAATATTTTTATTATTCATCACATTATGTTTAAATCATGTAAACATTGCGAGTAGTCAAAGTAAGATATAATGAAAAGTCATAAATCCAGCGAAACCTTTAACCGGTTCCACAGTATACATATTTCAATCCGATTACTAGATAATTGTAGACCATAACTTATCTATCGACAAGCTTACTATCAAGTGGAGGACAAGTGCGTGACATCTAGTAGTCTTTAAGATTATAGCCGGTATAAGTTACGTGAGCTGAATCGGTGTCGTTCGGTTGCGCATCGCTCATCGCTTCGCTTAATGCCCTGGTCTCACGCGATCGCCGACCGCTTGCGAACCTCTCGTTGGTGTTAAATGTATCCGTCTGCTTGTATCAGGTTACTGTACCAAAGGCGTGGGCATTGACATGTCTTACTTGTTTTGTTCTGTTCACTCGACCATCGTGAAGGTTGACTTTTTACGCGCATCGACGTGGTGACCGGTTAAATTACGTTAAACTTGAGGCCCTGTCAGTGTCAACTCGACAAACTATCTGACAGATACGGAGAATTTAAAAGGCTATTGATATGGTCTATTAAAGGAAAAGGATGGTGACGTATAAGTAATGTGATACTTTTATTTTAACCTTGTAATGTAATCTGTCTCGCAAAAGGTCTCTTCCATTAAATTAGGGATTTTAAAGGTCAAATATGGTTCCAAGAATTGAGGTCCTACATCATAGGAAGGAAGTTATTAAATTACATAATATATTATATTATATATTTTATTACAAATAATATTATATTAAAAGGCTTTCTCAAGTTTCATAGTTAGAGTTGTAACCTATACATGGTATTATCAGTTTTACTTAAATACTTACTCATAAAATTTTAATTCACAATCAATAACGTTTAAAGATATTTACTTCAAAACATAGATAGATTTATGAGAATTATAAATAATATGCACACGACATGGTTACAAATGCGTCCCTTAATTCTCCCACAAGTTTCCGAGAGGTGTCACTTGGATGAAAAATAATTACAAGTGTTGGTCTTGCGTCATGCTGCGCCGACATGACCCTCGGATATTAAGATGTTGGGCTGAACATTTAACAGGTTGTCTCTCATTGTTAGCGATCGCCAGATGATAATCGCAACATCTGCACTGGCGACGACTTATTTTATGCCTGTCGCTCCGGATAAACTGTATTACGTAAGCTTTCATTTTTAATGCTTTGGTTTTAGAGGATTTAATTTTTTGCTTTGATTCGTAAACTGGCGTTTTTTTAACTCTTTGTTTATCGTGACGTTGTTTATGTATCTATCTCTTTATGTATCTTTTGTGGTTATAAAAATCCCTTTTTACCTTTCTCACCCCTTCCCTCGTGTTTCTTGCGTTGGCAACGTGCATGTGATACTTCGAGTATCGCAAGCGTTCATAGGTTGTGTTGACTGCTTACCATCAGGCGGACCGTATGCTTGTTTGCCAACCGTCATGAAATAAAGATCATCTTTGTTTCAATCAATATTATAGTACGCATCAATTGCTTTATTATAGTACGCAAATATTTATAATCCTTATAGACTTTTGTTGTCTCATAAGGTTTTGTTACATTATAATCAATATTCTTAACGACCAAAAACTTGTTTGATAGTAACATTTCTTGCGCAGTTGTTTATACTAGTAACATATTGTTATTATATAGAGCGTGTAAGCGTGGTAGGATTTTATTTATGATTCAAACAATGCCTTGTAAATAGGCTTTAAGCCAGGCAGTGGATGGGAGCTGTGTTAGCTATATTAGTAATAAATATCTATCATGTGGCTTGTAAAGTAAGATAAACTCAGTGTTGCTATTACTAAGCCAAATATTATCAATTTTGTTGAATACTTCTGTAGTAAAATTTTAGCCACATTTTCGTTTCTACTAATGAATCAAAATCGGATTGTATAGTAAAAAATACAAGTAGCTAACTTAACTGTAGTAGTAGTGTTAAATTGTCAAATTGAACCGCCTAAGTTTTATGATTGAGATATAGAAAAACAATGTAAGTCTTTGATTTCGGGTTATAATAATGACATTAATATTAATAATAATAGTTATATTTCAGAATAATTGAACTATGACTCTGATGTTATTAATAAAATCACTAAAAAATATACTATATCGGGCAACTCCAGAAGCAAAATATCACGATACTACAAAAATAATAATGTGATTTTTTTACAAATCGGTTACATAAACATAAAAAATAGAAAATGATTTTGTAATAATTTAATAACGTATGAATCAAATCAAAATCTAGTGCAAATACCACTATAAAAATACTACTAGTACAGAGAGATTGAATGAATGAATTGATATTTATTTCTCTCAACACAACAGAAAACTACATTATTTTGTGAGTGAATGTTATCTATACTCCTTAATGACATCACTAAAATTACATATCCTATTATATAAACAATTATTTATACACACTAACAATCGGTAAGACTTTCTCGAGAAGGCTTGGTTATTTGTCTGTAAAGGGTCTTATCTGTGAAATCATGTAAAAATATCTAAGATTCCTAATGCAATCATGTATATCAAATCAATAGTGTCGATCCATATCAGCGAACATACCTTTAACGTCGAAGGATTCGTTTCAGACATTCGTACTAGAATGAATTTATTTGTACAAAATGTCTTATTGGTTTGCTTATAGGAATTTGTTTTTATTAAAACTTGATATTCAGTTTTGCTAGAGACCCCAAAGTGCTACCCTCACTTACAGTATATTGAAGTAGCAGTATTCTTACTCTTGCGTTTTTCTCTATGATATAATAGACGAAGTCGTATAAAAACATTGTAATAATAAGTAGACCGTGGAAAATATCCGAGTAGTCCTAAGAGAAATTTAATACTGTTTTTGTATTCAAAAATCATAAGTTAAACCGCGAAACATAACATATAAGGAATCAAGTGCTATTAATTTATAACTCTTCAAGCAAAAAGTGCTTTACAACTCATATCTCATATTAGTTGTACACCGAACGACTAATATAGTTTGCAGAATTTTATTTACAAAAAAAGATGTATGATAAATATTCTTTATGAACATTGTTTTATGCTATAACGAGGAAAGCCCGACCATAGAGGGAGTTGTTACGACCCGCCACCATGCGGCGCCACTAGTAAGGACGTGAGAACATTTTGATGCTTAGGCAAATTTAATAATACATATCAAGTAGACTTTATACCGTTGTAATAAAGACGAAAATAGCTACATAAATTAATTGTATGTTTTTGTAAATTCGAATCCGACTAAGCACTACGGTTGAATACATATTCTGTTATTATGTTGACAAATATGTAGCAACTCTGTTAGAACTGAAACGTGACGTGATAGAAAATATAATAAGGATAAAACAGTTATTCTTGAATAATGAAAATGAATTCCACTTCCCTTCAATTACCATTAAATTTTCATTTGATAGGATTTTAATCATGAATTTAATCTTATTTTAGGATACATTTACAATCAATAGAATAGTCTTCTTTAAACCTACTACAAAGTTGGTGAACAAGCATACGGCGCGGCGTGTTTAATTATATACTTATTGAACTAAATATTCATCATCATCATCATCATGATCGTCAACCTGGATCAAAGATATAAAACGGAATTTTCCAAATTAGCTAATGAGCTAACTACCCTTTATCCCTTTATCTACAATATTTCGCAGTCTCGATACATCAACGGTAGAAGTTAACCGTTAACGCAAAAGTTGCAGGTTTGTTCCTAACTGACTTCAAACACAAGCTATACGTTTATATGGAGGAGCAATAGGAATATTAAGAATGACTTTTAAAATCGTTGCTTACACTCTCTAAAAAAATCTTTGTTTTTTTGTACCTATGTATTTATGGTACGTCTTAGATCATAGGAGGTTGAAGTCAATTACATTTTTTTCCTTCTAAGGTTTATTTGTGGTTGGAAAACTGCTCATTTATCAAATTGCTGGGCAGAGGAGATTTAAGAACCCATATCTCGTGGTTGGCAACGCGTGAGTGGCACCTACTAATGGTGCTGCAAGCGCTCATAGGCTACGACAACCAGGTGGGGCGTATGCTTGCTTGCCAACTTGTAACATAAAGAAAAGCGTATATAGCAACTTGAGTACTATCAATAATGAGTATCAATTATTTAACTAAGAATGTTATTGGTTCGCTTAATATCGCAAATAACATATTTTACAAGAAGCGATTGCCATCTGACATTTGCAGCCGGTTGAGGACAAACAGGTAACGTGTAAGTTAGACTAATTAACAGCCTTAAAGTTAACGATCGTTATCTGGTGTTTGTAACGATACCCGGTTTGGATTACTCTCTGAGTCACAAGATTATCTGAAAATGTCAAAGTAAATTTTCTGAAATGATTAATTTCGTTTCGATTTTATTACAAATAATAAAATCAGTTTCATTCCGGGAATATATATTGGGATAGAAGAGTATCTTTAGTGTCAAACTTGGTTTAGCCACTCAAGGCAATATGATGTAGATATGACCAGTAGAACCTCAGAATATCGGCGTAAAGTAGCAGGATCCACTTTGCTGTTTACTTCATAGAGTAGTTTCCATTCAGCTTTCTCGCTATAGTGAGGTAGGTTCACGCAAACCACTCCTCTCCCATACTTTTTTCTCATCCTCTATCCGTCCCGTCCACTTTTAAGTCGGTAAAGCACACACCACAATAATTATCTAGTACTAGTGTTGCAAACGTTCATGATAGGATCGAACATTTACAAACCACCGTGACAATGCCATAAAAATAATTCCATCAATCAGAATAAATAACAAACAAACCTAATTTCAATTGATTGCTTAAAAATACAATTATATAGATATTTGTACTATAAAAACAACAATTATTGATTTCAACTGCTTGTGATATTATATACATAATAAAGTAATTTAGATCCATGAGTCATGACGGTTAATGAGCTTCTATACTTTGAGTAATTCCATTTTCTGTCTTTACAGTGCTTGACCAGATCATTATAAAACTTAAATGTTAGGAACAGACCCTCGAGATATAACTTATCCAATAAAAAAGATTGATGAAGATATCGCGTGGCATAAATCAGCTGAGTAGATAATCTGCGCTTTTTTAACGTCAGTTAAAAATAAGGCTAAATTTCTTTATCGTTAATCGTTAAGTTTTTGATATAAAAGCCATTTAAATATTATATCGTATTCAACATCGTATCATACCTTATTTTCAAACTTCGTGGCTTCTAAAATAGTAATATAGTTTATACATTTATTAGGCCAATCTCGCTGTACAAAGTCCTGCTTAGTTATTCAATGAACGTATTGTGTGGGAACGTTATAGGCGTCTCTGTGTAAGAAACTACAGCTATACATCAAAGTGCATCTGTATTCTGGAAGCTAAGTGGATTAGTCATGCATGGTTTATGTTATTTTGATACTTTAATTATGTCAGAGATAAAGTTTCTCGACAAAAAATTATGAATAATTATAATAATGCCGTATATTAAAAATGGTTACACTTATTTACGAAAAAGCTAAACAGACAATAAACACATAATTGTCCCAAAACACCACAGTCGACCCATCTGTGGTCGCTTAGGCACAAAATCAAAAGAATTAGTTAAAACTTTTTTATATGCGACTAAGGCATGCGTGAAACCCACGTAAGCGGCTGTCAGCCTTGAAATATTGGTTTTTATAATTAAATGTCCTCTATTTAACTATTGCTCTTTATATTATCAAAATGAGGTACCTAAATATATATTTTCGTAAAAATTCAGCGAAATGTCTGAACCAGTCATTCCCAAGATGAATAGAACACGATTGTAACCGTCTATGAGAAGGAAAGGACGCACTACATCTAAATTTCTCAGAGCGGCTTCTGCAAACAAATTCAAGCTATTCGCGGTACAATTTCACGCCCTATTTTATTCCAACGAATTTTCACAATTGAAAATCGACCGTAAAACCGTCAAGGCCATTGTGTGCGGAGTTTTATTGCAAACTATTTTAGTATTATGTTGATAAATTAGCTTCATTCTTTATTCAATATTGTCGCGTTGCCAAACGGAGTTATTGAATGGCTTTTTGGAATAGCCGTAAGCTAAAATAATATATAATATATTATTTTAGAAACTTTTTTGAAAGCTGTTAAGTAGGCACATTCTATTTTTAACGATAATTTATTCTTCGTTATAATAAATGATTTTCAAATACCAACATTACAAACTAAATTCTGCCATCAGTATTAGGAAAATGACATCTGTAAACTCAGAAACATATCTGATTTTTTTTTCATAACATTAAATTTATTCTTAATTAAGAATAAATACATTCGATGTTTTTAACAAAAGTTGTTACAATTATCTGAGACAATTGATTATAAATATAAATAGCCTTGTAACAAAAATATAATAAGCCCAAATAAGTAACTTTAAGATATAAAAGAATTTTATATCTGGCGATAAATTTGTCACGCAACTATATTTAAAATCTTTTCCGGAAACAATGATTGTAACGAGCTGCAAACTTTGTCAAAGAGAAGTCGCCGCTAACAAGCTTAAGATGTCACTCGCAAATGTCACTGTCAGTTTTAATGTTTTAAAAGAAAAACGAAGACGAATTTGACAGGTGAATATAGACGCGAATGGCGGGAACGCACGTGTCAGAGAGATTGTGTCATATCATTTCATATTTTCTGTTGATTTATTAGTGTAAATAGTTGGATTTTTCTTTAGTTTTAATCTTAGTTGAGGTTAAGGACTTACTACTTCTTCTATCTCACCGGTCAGATACTTATATTAGTTTGTAGTCTCATCCGCATTGATCAATCTCCTTCGTGTCGTCTCCATCCTACGTGTCGTCTCCATCCTACGTGTCATTGGCGAGATAATAAGTGCCTATAGGACACAACTAAAAGCCAACATCGGAGGAAAAAAAAAAAAAAAAAAAAAAACGAAGACTTTCAGAAACAAAAATTCGCATTAATCACGTGCTAGCTCTTCTAGCCTATTTATTTCGTGTGCCGTTAGCGGTGGATGTGCTCCCCGGGACGCCATTCTGCAGCTAAGTGAATTTATTTGTGTCCACATTCCAATGTGTATCATATTACAGGGCCTTGCGACCAACTGCTTGATCGATATACAACGGCGTTGCTAAAAGCGATGTATTGAATTAAATTATTATCGTAATTGAAAGAAATAAAAATTACCCGACAAATGCGTGTCCACCACGCACAGAGGAAACTAAAGGGTTCCGTGGGTTGCTGATGAAAAATCTTTAGGACTTTAAATATTAGCGAATTTAAAAGTGACCGCAAATAGTAGTTTATAAACACGTAATAATTATTAAAAATAATCATATGAAAAACAATGTGATGGGAAAAACTTACATATATCTCATTTTTTTATGACTTTAGGAACTAATATGTCAACAACTACGTTTGATGACGTTGTGGCGCAGCGGCAGCGAACCTGCCTTAAACATCACAGGTCGCGGGTTTGTTTCCCGCTCGAAACATAATATGTTTTTATTGACCATGCAAGCATATTTTCCGGTCTGGGTGTATTTGTCTTTGTATGTGTTTCCGGAACCCCGACACTGGATATCACTATTAAAATGGCGGCCGTTGAATGTGCAGCGTTTAAAAAAAACTACAAGGGTTCTGTTTTTGTCATTGGGCTACCCTAAAAAGAAGTTTAAGCACAAAATAATATATTTGTAATGTTTGTAACACTCTGTTGTTCCATATTTTTTTTAGTTTTTCATAGTCATTAAATTGAATACAAGTGGATTTGAGTTAGATATTTCTTGTCACTTTCCTACCTGGTAAGACATATAAGCAGTCTACCTCGAGTTTTGTTTAGTTTGAAAGTTCGAATGCCTATATATATTATTTTGCCATACCATGTCCCCTTACCATGTCGTCTTGATTATCTTGGCCTTCATGAGTGACTATAGAAATCTCTAAAATATAATATAATTTAAGCTAGAGCAAATCTTAGTCTTACTAGTTCAGTAGCCAGTATCATATGGCATGGCAAATATCATCATCAAACATCATATCAGCTAAAGGTGTCCACAGCTGAAAATAAGCCTCCGCCAAAGTGCCACAATGACCGGTCCTACGCCACCTGCATCCAGCTGATTCCCACGACCTTTACCAGGTCATCAGACCCTACAAATTAATAAATAAGTACATGGCAAACTTATAACCATTTTACAGCATTAAAACGAACCTTCTAAAATATAAAAATTAATCCAAATGTTCTTTGATACATTATACGCATGCTTGTTCTTATAGATTAGTATTTGATACCATCTTCATCTAAAAACCAAATCTTGAAGTCACTATAACCTCGATTCGAATACTGTAAGGACTAGAACATGTTGAATCTTTTTACTTTTTTCCTATTTATTCGAGTTCCACTCGCTTTTCTTTATGCAAATCTCGAAGCGGCTGCGCGTGTAAACCTTATCCAGGAGTGTCACTCTCAGCAGCGGAATCGATTTGGTAGTTTATTCAGGCTGACAACGCGTGAAGCAACGCTGTGCTCGGAATCTATTCTTTATCATTTTTATCTACAGATAAAGAAAATAGGTCAAATCTGCATATGAGAAAAATGTAGTTTCCTTATCGATCTCTACTTACATACGTATTTGATATTTGATAAATTTATGATAACTTAGGAATAGTTTAAATATTGTAAATTGTCGTGTGATAAAAGCGAAGCTCTACTCTTACACGATACGTATGAAAAATATTCTTGTTCAACTACGCCTCAGGCTAGTGAAGCTTTTATCGTTTTGTACGCTCAAAGCCGAGTGCACCCACTGATCGGTAAACGATCGGTGGGTTAAGCAAATTTAGGCGCGGTCAGTCACTAGATGGGTGATCGCATAGTGGTATTTCAACTGCACTTCACCGTGCTTCAGAGGGCACGTAAAAAGTGGGTCCCAGCTATTATCAATTCGACAACAGTCGAAAAGTCAAGTCAGAGGCCTACAGGCGACTTGAACTGACACTAGGTTGGCCACTAACCACTCGATAAGAAGAAGAATCGCTTTGTAAAAGGATATAGTTATCACTATTTAAAAATACGAATTCTTTAGATGTCACTCAAAAATAACGGTAGCTGAAGGTGATAGATACATAGTCATGATATATAGCTTCATACAGTAAAGGTATTATGTAAAGTTAGAATGCATACCGTATTCCAATCAAATCTCGCAAAAAACCGTAATCTGCTTGCTGCTTCGTTTGTAATGCTCTGACACTGTTGATGAGTTGTTTTTTACTTTTCTCTTAAAATTGTTGTGTTTCAGGTAAAGCGGACTTTCGAATTGCAAATGCTTTTAGTTTTCTAAGCGAATGTTTCAAGTTGTTTTTTTTTACATAGTTTAACGTAATCTGTGTTATTATAAGTGAAACAGTAGGTATAAAATAATATAGTTGTTTGTTGGAATCGATTAATCTTAGACGCTACCAGTCTGACTTAAAAACATACTTACGTGTTTTTCTATAACTCCGAATGTAATTTTAAATGAAATCTATATATTTCAATAGGTTAGATGATAAAACAAGACAGAGAGAGAAAGAGAGAGAGAGAGAGAGAGAGGGTAGGCTCG
Organism: Hestina assimilis; assembly: GCA_023373885.1. Classification (NCBI taxonomy): domain Eukaryota; kingdom Metazoa; phylum Arthropoda; class Insecta; order Lepidoptera; family Nymphalidae; genus Hestina; species Hestina assimilis. The sequence goes on along the minus strand of CM041755.1, from coordinate 5,736,450 downwards.
ATATACACATGCACACACAGCCTACGGCATTTCGTTACGTGCCGATTTCTACTAAATTAGTACTACCCGTAAGATGTATGTGTATGGAAGGGCAGGTTTAATTTAGTAACTTTATTGCAATAGCTAGCAAGATCTAAAATAGAAAGCTATTTAGTAATTTAACTTACTTTAAAATTTTGGGGTTGACCTCAGTGAAAAAATATGTATGCTTAAATATCTAAACCTACGCAACAGATTTTGATGAGATTTTTTTGAATAGATAGAGTGATTGAAGAGGAAGGTTTATATGTATAACAACATCCATTAAATAGGGGAGAAAAAAATAATAATTTTTGAGGTTTCTAATGTGATGTCGTAAACGGGCCACGGGCAGTAATAAATAACTCAAAACTATTGGATCGATTTTAATAATTTTTTCAGTGAATGACATAGGCTATATATTTTATACCCGTGCGAAGCCGGATCGGGCCGCTAGTATTGAATATACTTAGTTATCTTATTTTCATAGAATATACAAAATCCTTCTAGCACGCAGACATACACCCAAACATGCACATTTATTTTATAAATTAGAATCATAATGTTTTAAGAAGAAACTTAAAACTCTATTATTTTATAAAGACTATTATTAAAGACGGAGACAATTCAGTTAACGTTACAAAGACATTTAAATTTAAATAGTGAGTCCAATCAGTTATCAAAGAATCTTTTGTTCGGGTTGTTTTAAGCAAGCTCGTTAGAGATAACGCTTATTTATGTGCGAAGTCGCGATATAGTTGTGGGCGTTGAATTGGACGTGACAGGCTTAAAATTAAATTAAATTTGTTAAGAAATTTAAAATTAAAAAGCCATTAGTTTTAAGTCACTGAAATAAAATTTATAAAATTATGTGTTATTGACGACGTTGTGGCGCTTCGATCTTACTTACTTCTTTCTTTCGATCTCGCTCGGAGTAGATGTTTGTATTGACCATACAGGCATGTTTTCCGGTCTGGGTGTGTTTGTCCTTGTCATTGTGTATATTTCCGGACCCCAAACACAGAATGTAACTGTCTGAATGGGGGTCGTTTAAGGTGTAGCGTTAATTTATTAATATAATCTTTTAAACTTTTCTAGAAAGTATAATTTATTATTATAAAATTAACTGTAGGTATAGAAAAATATATTTATAAATCTTAGTATAACAAGATATCACATATGCGTTTCCAACTCAAGGGACAGGAGAGAAGGAATGGGAAGGGAAAAAAGAAAGGGAAAGTGGGATAGCAGATTGGACCTCCGCGCCTGAGGTCCAATTCTCACATATCCCACGAAACGCAACGGTACCTACTCGTATAATATGTTGATACATATACAGGCTACTTGCATTGCAAGCTTTACCCGGCCGTTCGACCGTAAGTACACCTTTTTGACAGCAATTATCGACGTGAACAAGACAAAACGTAGTAGTAATCTTACTGTTGCACTTGTTTAGTGAATTTGATCACTGCATTTTACGCTTACTGTATCCTTTCTTTTTTTCACACTCCACCTCAACTCCTATCCTTCATTTCAGGTAAGATTATAGGGTGGTTGTAAACAATTAGAAATGCTGTATGGTTGCTCAGAAAATGAAAAAACATGAAATGAAAAAAAGGCACAATATAAAAATTTAATTGATCGGAATAAAATTTCTAGTTTTCAATTAATGTCTATTCAATTGAATAGAGATATAAATTAATTTTTAGATAGAAAAATATATTACATATAAAACGAAAGATTTTTTATCGTAAAAACAAAATCCATAAATCGTTTGATCTTTGTAATTTAAAAATGATATGCCATGTCTTTGTTTTCTGTAACTTGTCTCAGCCCTGCATTTAGAATGTTGAGTGTGTCACGACAATCTTTAAGGACTGGGTGGCCTCATTTCGAAAATGATGACGGAGTTATTAAGAAAGATCCCTTTGACAATGTCACCCATCGGCTTTTATCGCAGAACGATAATTGTCTCTTGGAATGTTAATTTTAATTGCTGTATTGACTTACGTTTGCCCGCTATGGAACAGAAGTGGAGTTATTTTATTTTTTTAATTCCTTTGAAGTGACAGACGTATAAATTTATATTAAACTTGAACAAAATACCTTGACTGATTCAACTACGTCGTATGTTTTAAAAAAAGTATATTTTCTCATAGGCAATTCAATTGCACTCTATAACCATGAAAGACATATCATACGTTAAATAAAGTAATATTAAGTTATTTATTATTCATTTTTTAACTATTATTATAAGACATAATTATATTTTAAAAGCTTATAAACTAGATTGTGCGTTGAAATAAGCGGCTCAGCTATGTCGTTTGAAGCGAATTAGAGCATGTTTCAAAGCGCTAAGTTTGTTCCATTATAATAGTGACAACAAAGGAATAAAGTTTAACACTGAAATGGCGGTAGCTAGTTTTCTACGAACACAGCATAGTGTCGAGTTCCGTGTATGACACGTGCGTTAAGCCTCCCCCTAGCATAAGCCTTTCAGCTCAAAGCTGATTGGCTGCCTCTCCCCGGTTCGTTCTTTTCGTATAGGGTTTCAACGCACTATTTAAATCGCAGTCTAACTACAGAATGCACTCTGTGCATATTTGGATGGAATGCAACGAACTTTTTGTTCTGATAAACACAATTACTTCAACTTTTAATAATAAGTATGTATGTTTACGATATATAACGATTTTATTTCATATAAATAATTACTTATTATTATTAATGTATAATAATTTAATCTCATCAGTTATATGTCTTAACATTAACAATACGATATGAACACAATATTTATGACGCGCACGCATTTATCGAATCGGACACATTTAAAATCCCAACAAGAACAATAAGCAGACGTTCGTATCTCGGAAAAGTTCGAAGTCTTATTACCAATTGACATCCAGACACGAATACCACACGGGGTCGTGATCGAAAGAAAAAGATTCCCGATGTTTGCGAACCGGCGTTGTACTATAAACGCTATCTCTAACTAAAGATCGGGGCGGATCGATGGCTTGATTCGCCTCACGAAATTAAGGAAATCGCTCATGGGGATATTATTCTCGGCTAAAGATAACATCTGCTCTGGATATAGAGGATTTGCGTTGTACTTTTACGAGTTTTTTTTTCTCTTTGTAACTTTTCGTAGTTTTTCCGCTTTGACACAATCTCGCTGGAAGTTGTTTTGATACTTATTTTGTGATAAAACGTTTATCTCTTGTTCATTTTGTTTGTGGTCCTTTTTTCTTTTGTATAAAGTATTCATTAAGTTTTCGAATCTAGCGTTTTTTGATAAGTTTTTATTACCCTAAACGTCACATTTTTTGACACCGTTGTGGCGTTGTGGGTAGCGAGTCTGCCTTAAGCCTCGACGGTTGCGGGTTCGATTCCCGCTCGGAGCAGATGTTTGTATTAATCGTGCAGGCATGTTTTCCGGTCTGGTTGTGTTTGTCCTTGTCATTGTGAATGTTTCCGGACCCCGACACAGGATATAATTACCCTAATGGGGGCCGTTGAGTGTGTAGCGTTTTATTTAGTAGGTAAGATAATAACTCAAATCAAAGTTTAAGTAGGCTTAATAAGCAATTGTTTACGTTGGCTTTTAAGCATTACCGGTTCGGAACGTGCATTACCGGAGAAGAATCGAAAAGAAACTCGATAGATATTTTTATTTTTTATTTCACTATAACCTTTAAAAAGAAATTGTAACAGCTATTTAGATAAGACATTCATTAGAAAGAGCTCTTATCAAGATATGACAATACACATCCTTTTAAAATGTTATCTTATAATTTTTTCGCCATGAACCGTGGGTGGTCACTAATTGCTTGCTGTCAGTATCTAGCGGACTAGTTATAGATCAGATTAACTAATGGATCTTGTTCCAATCAATTTTAATATATTCAATAAAACTGGTAATAGGTTTTATTACTCTAACATTTTCTATATTGCAAATTTCTAATTAATTTAATTTACAAGAAACTTGTCAATAAATTACGAATTAAGCTTATCCTAATAAATAATAAAGAATGAATTTATAGACTGAAGCTTATTTATTTATTATTGCGTCTTTTATATTGTAAATTTATAATCTAGGGTTGCCATTTAGTGAGTATCGATTGAAAGGGTAAACAATTTTAAAGAAAAAATATCGATATAAATACAGTCTATTTACAACAAAAGCCTATTTACAACAAAAGTCTATTTACAACAAAAGCCAAATATATATATATATATATTTAAGTTAGAAGTTGGCAAATAAGCATACGGCCCACCTGATGGTAAGTGGTTGCCGTAGCCTATGAGCGCTTGCAGCACCATTAGTAGGTGCCACTCACACGTTGCCAACCTCGAGATATTTAGTTCTTAAATCTCGTCCGCCCAGTAATTTCACTAGCGTACAGTGCCCTTCAAACCGGAGCACTACTATTTGGCGGCAGAATATTTGACACTGCGGTGCTACCTACCTAGCCGGCCTCTTGCAACAAAAGACCTACCACCAGTGCGACTGACTGCACTGGTGGAATAATCTCTGCTGTTATAGAGGTTATTCCAACAGCGGGCGATGGGGTCGTCACAACCCGACGCCGGTAAACATCCCGACGCCGGCAAAATACAATGTGATATTATATTTCATACCTTTCGAAGCTAACATCAAAGGAATTTTAACCAAAATATTTAAATTTTATTCATAAATAATGCATTGATACAATTTTTCGGTGATTGCTCTGGGGAGTTAGCTCAGAATAAATTTATATAAAATAAACCCTTTCTATTTTTATTCGCTTAGAATTCTTTGAACATGATAATTTTGTTATTAATAATGGATGTTTTTTTGAACTGTAACTTTAAATGTGTCTAATAGATGTTCGAAGAATAAAAATACAATCATTGAACTAAAACAATCATAAACATGTTGTGTTTTGGTCTCAACGAGTCGTTTCATTATTTACAGGCACGTTTACGACACATATAAAAACACAATAAAATATATTCTATAAAATATATTTACTGCTTCATATAGAAAACTAAAGAAGAAGGATTTTACGATAATATTATGTAAAAAGTAGGCCTTTTATTGCAAGACCTAGCCGGCCAGGTTGGTACCACTGGTTGTTACTGTCTGTCTGGCCGTCCGAGTATCGCAGTCTTTTTATTCGGAGACTATTGGCCTTATCTATACAAAATTTAGTCAATTGGTGTATTCAATAAACCGCTACATAAGTTCGTTTCGTATTTTCGTAGATTTTAATTCGTTACTATTTAGTGCCAAAGATTCTTCATCATCAAGCTGCGGAGCCCTTTAGTCCACCACGCATTTGACTGGTAATTATTTGAATTACTTTGTTTTCGTTTGAAGCTAATCAAATTATTGGCCAAAGAAGATTAAATGAAATTAAATGTAAAACCAATAAATCCAGGTTGGCAACGTGTAATTTATGATACAACACAAACACGGCTGCGAGAGCGGCTTACCATAAGTTGCGTCGTATGCTTGTTAACTATCTTAGTAACATAAAAAATCTTTCTGATATTAAACCAGATACAGACCGCTCATAATAGTCCAGTGACAAAGCAACTTCGTTTAAACTACACAGTTTAAATATCGTTGCAACGTCCTACCAGAATGTCATTATTGTTTAAGAATCCTCTTAACATTCGCCGTCCTCAGTCGTACCCCGTCAACAATTATATTTGTCTGATGACATTATGGGGCGAGGGGTTGGACTTTCGGCGAACAGATACAGATCATGAGTTTAATTGTACGTGGCGCTAACGCAACGTTTCATCTTCAAGTGTTCACGACATTGGTTTATATGGTGCGAATCGTTATTACGCAATTTTATATTTAAAAACTGTTCATAGCGTTACTTAAATAGTAATGGATCTGTTTTGTAAATATTTTGAGTATCCACAGAAGTAAGATTCCTACCGTGATTATATATATATATATATAAGAAGTTATTGTATTTAACAAACTTTGTAGTATTTTATAAGCGACTTACTTGGGAAGCAAGCATACAGTCCACCTGAAGATAAGCAGTTATCGAAGTCTATAAGTCTTAAATCTCCTTTGCCCAGTAATTTCACTAGCTAGTGTACTTCAAACCGAAGCACAGAAATGCAAAATACACTACTGGTTTACTGCGGTGCTGTGGTGGTACCTACGTAACCAGCCTCTTGCAATAAAAGTCTTACCACCAGTAATAAAAGACCTACCACCCAGTACATTTTTAATTTAATAGATTATTGAAATAATTTATTTTCCAAATGAGGTTTCGTTAGAATCGTTTTTATCGTAATCGCAAGCCGTTTTATAACTTTAATTAGTCTTATTGTAAAATAAAATAGGGTCATCTTGTAATAATTTTATCATTAGTAAAGAATTGACGTGGGGAAGGTTTCCAAACAACATGTTTTATTTACTCGGTCACAGGTAATTTAACGCAGGAAGCAAATTAAAAAGGGGTACATCTAACTATAGTATAATTACAGCTATCAATAGGGTTATCATTGATATTAGTCAATGTCATAAAACTGTTACTGCTGTACAAACAAAGGAATATTAATTCGTCCTAATTAATTATAACGAATGGTATAATAACTTAGTAATAAAAATAGTTGTAAAATGTATTAATCATTTTAAAAAAATTCTACCGTTAATTTCTTTAATAATAAAGCTACCTGAAATTTTTCTTGATTCATATTTCAACTTTGAAGGCCATAATTTTTTTAACAGTCAGATGCCGTGTTCATCTTTCTCTTTGAAGATATTAATTGGCATGAGCTGTAGTTACTTATCTTTTGATTACAAACATAAGTTTGTGCTATTATATACGTATGATAAAACTCCTCTGTACCTTATTCCATTTAAAAGTTGTATAGTGTAAATAATTAAATTTTGAATTTGGTTGCATCGATAAAAATATGATCAAATTTAAAATGAAATTTTTACTTAAGTCCAATTATGATACTTAATATATTATATTGTACTTTAAAACTCATTAATTTAAATAATAAAGGTTTATAAATACAACATTCAATAATGTGCAAATTTTTATCATCAACAAAATTTTAATTAAATTTCGCTGTATGTGAGCTCATTATAATATGCGTCTAATTTAGTCAGTGTCGATTCGGTCGTTTTCTCATTAAACTAAATGCCGGGTGGCCGTCATTTGACGAGAGGAAATTGTCCTCAGGGATAAATAAAATTTGACTCGGTTTAAATTGTCCCGCATTAATATGTTTTATGACCGCACTTTAACATTAGCTCTAGAAAAGAAGGGATTCAGAGAAGTCCTTTTGCACTTGGAGAAAATAAATGACTGCTAGCCACAGCTTTTGGTTGATTTTATTGTGTAATTTATATACATATTATATATACCTTTATTCACTATTTTTATTGCTAAATGGAAATTAGAATTAAAAATATGTTATAAAATTGGAATTAAAAATATGTTATAAATCGGTTCCACTTTATTCTTCGTACAATTCACTTAAAAATAGCAAAATGAAGAAAAAAATCTAATTTCCCACATAAAAAGAAGTAAAACCCTTTCTTCGACTAATTGTATTTTAAATTCATACAACAGTTAACGTAATTCGATTCCCTTAATCATTTCGAATTCAGAAAACGTTTAAATAAAGTAATTTATCAAGAAATACTGCGATTTCGAATTTAAAGCCCAGCAATTACATAAAATTTAAATTCTATTACAAATCTCCGGAATACCAATCAATCTAATTTCGCATTAAATCATTAATGTACTTTTAAATAATTGCAAATGAAATAAAGATGAATTAACGTCTACAAAATCTGTTTATGACTTATAAAACTCCTGATAAAATTAGCAAAAATGTAAAAGGTTAGGGATCCGTACGGAATATTAATACATTTACGTTTTTATTTTACAAAATTAGTTCCTCAACCTTCGGAAACCTTCATCATCTCATTACACAAAATTTAATGGGTGGTACCCTCGAGATAAGTATGGGTATGTAGATTAAGAATGATTATAACCAGTTTATAGTCGCAAAATGCACCAAAACCTCTTACTTTTTGATGCTAGTTAAATATAATTTTATGTAGTTTTATTGTTTGTAATATTTAGGTAGATTGCCCATGAGGTCTAACGACACTTACAGGTTCCCATGCGTCTTTTCGAGAACTTAGGCTAATAATAAATAAGATTTAAAATAATCTAATTAGACGATTAAAAAACTAATTGACTTCAACAGCCTCAGCTCGAAGGCCATGCCTATAATATGGATATGCGGTTAGTGGCTATTAGCTTTTATATTTTACGGAGTTCTGCTTCATATATCTTGTCTTTAGATATTCAAAAAAATACTAGAACCAGAATGTTAATAAACAGCAGCTTTGCTGCGAATTTGCACATACTCATTTTCTTATTATATTTACTACGCTGGCTGAGTGACTCAAAGAAGATTTTGGCCTCCAACACCGGAAGACACCAATAACGGTCCTGCCCCACTTCACGCCAATCGGATCTTCTTAGGGCGTTCAGGTCCTTCGTGAATCGCTTCAGAGATATTTGAGAACCGGCCGTTTATTTATCGATCGTCAAGTATAATTTCGCCAATTATATTAGACTCGGCCACCAGGTCTTCAATCTCTTTCTTTTTACTCTCTAGTGGCCTCCTGCTACTGATATCCTTCTCAAGATTTTCCCTGACAACTATCTAGATTATTCTTTTGTTAATAATAGCCCAGAACTCTTTAACAACATATTAACAAATTCTTTTCAAACCAAGATTAAAATAAAGCCAAGAAAAATTTATTAAAATACCTCACTGACTTTACAATTAAACTATACAACTTAAATAACTTAAAGGTATCAACTTTTTTAAACGCGTTAAACCTAAACCCAATTCTTATATAAAAGCAATTTCACCTTAATCATTAAGTTCATTCAATATCTAATTTGCTGGGACAATAGACTTTGCATAAAGAAATATGTAAATTTCGCCTTTGTATAGAATCGTCAGAGCGGAAGATTATAATTATTTTTAAAAAATGCTAATGCATGTATCCGATGATTTTCGCTGCTTTGTTTTCACCCACTGAACCTGAATCTTAAGTTTCTATAATAACACGTTTCTTTGTATTAAAAATATTTTTAATGGTAGCTAGTATGTTTTTAACACATGGTCGTAAGATATATATCCTGTGTCGACGGCTTGTAAACATAAAAACACAAGCTCAACCACTCAGATTGGAACACAATTATGTCTGTATATAATATTAATACAAATATTCACCCCCAATCAAAATCTAAACTATCTGTGGCTTTTTATGTTTGTACTTACAGCCATTTAATTTGGTCTGGGTCCTCTTTTATCACAAACGATCTGATAACAACCCAAATCAAAATAATATTGCTAATATCTAAGATCATATTGTAATCCAGTGATCTGTATCCGCGTGAGATATCATATTTTTTGCTGTTGTCTAGTCTAAAAGCCGACAGTGCCAATGACAATTACTTTCGACTGCAGCGAATCGAGATCAATAATATTGTTGTCATGAAGGTTGATTTTCATCAATTTCGATATACGAATTTCATTTTCAAACAGTACTTTTGTTTAAATGAATATTGAAACTCAAATTCATAGAGTTTATTTCACATTTGCTATTTACTAAAACAAATTAGCCTTTTAAACTTTATAAATAGTTTCGCATGAATATTATGAACATATAATAACGTAATGGCAAAAAAAAATTAAAAAGCGACATCTTATTAAATGTTTCATAGCTTATACTTTACAAAAAAATCAGTAATATAATAAGTAAGAATTAACTATATAAACTTATATGCAAATGTTTCGTTCATTATCTAACTTTGTAAAACGTTAAAATATAAATTATGCAAACTCTTTACATAATTCCTTGAATCTTTTGAGGGTCATAAGACAAGAAAGATTGAGCAACGATGACCTAAATACACTGGCATACTAAAATGTGAAGCAGTTTTGCTTTACAAAAGACATAATAACCTAAGCTATAATAATATTTCTTATCGTCCTTCACCACGTCGACGGTCGTTATTCAATATAACGCCACCCTACCAGGTCACACCCTATGACGCGTATTTGTGGTATATCTTACAGCCGCACACGTGTATTACTATTTCTTTAAGTCGTACGAACTTTGAACGGTTACCTTGACTTTTAATAATGTTGATGTTAGATTGCGGACTTTTGTCTTATTAAGCTGTAGTCGAGCTGATTGATTATATTGTGAAATAACAAATTTCGTTTAAAATATAAAACTTCGTTTAAAATATAAAAGATAATGGAAAGTTCTCGGGGTATAAAAAATAATGAATACAATAACTAATTATGCTGTGTGTTTGTTATTAAATGTTTACAATTTCAATTTATTTCGATGAGTATTTATTCTTCGAACAAAGAGCTTTAGTATTTACAATTAAAACAATTGGACATAAGACATTCAAAAGCAATTCAAAAATCAGTTGTAACTCAAGAGATAAAACAATACGACATCAAATAAACCAGCTACGTTTATTTCAAGTTTATTTTCCAATGGAAGATGTATTTAACTAGATAAAGGAGTACCTGTTTACAATGTTTACTTAGCACTTTTGAGAGTCGGATTAGTGGAATATATTTCTCTGTTTGCAATCGAGAAATGCAACATAAAGTTTTCAATCGACAATGCGAAAGACAATCCCGTTCCGTCTTCAGCGATCTTTACATTAAGATCCTTTAATTTATTCGTATCTAGTTGCCTTTGATCGTAGAGAAATAAAAGGATTTACTTGAGCGGAGTCTGAGTGATCCGGGTAATATCTAATAATGAGACACATAAGCCGCCCTCGATCGCCTCTTCGCTTATTGAGTCGGAATTTTCGATTAGTCTGTGATTGATTGAAGAGACTTGTCTTCCAAGAGACGTGCGTTTTATGATCGGTTCTACTTCTCCGATCAATATCCTTATACAGTATAACGAAAACTTGAGACCTACATTCATACCACAAACATGTAAACTATGGGTATTTACATATATTTTTCTAAATTATGGCATAATTGACAAAAAAATAAAAAACGACTTCAAACATAGTCATAAATGACAGTATTTGAGTTACTCAAAAAGAACTTAGATTTTATAGTCACAATTCTTACTTGATTTATGATGTTCTTACTTAGATAGGTATAAAATTTATATGAGATTACATTAGCACCTATATAAATAGAATATACTTTAAAATATTGAAATCGTTTGGGCACAGACAATGGTCAATATACTCGTATATAATTTAAAAAAAACATACGCGTATATAGACTCGCTTTATTCACCTTTAGATGAGTCTACGTTATCGGTCCTGAGTAATATAGGCTCAATTTATATTTTCAGTATCTATGAATATGTTATATGAGCAAAACACTGCTTGAATTTTAACATGATACTTAGTTAAATAAAATTTCGTACAATTTAAAGTTTTGTAAAAAGTTTATGTGGTAAAATACGATTTAGGATCATTGTGAGTCAGCCTTAGTTTTGTTATAATAGTAAAAATCGTAATAAATATGACTGCTTATATTTATGTAATCTCAACAGAAAAAATACTGGGTCTTTCAGTTTTTCTACAAGCATTAACGTAATGGAAATTTCTTAGATTTGTGTACCAAACAAACAATGATATTTTTCTTAGTAAATATAATAAACTTATTTCGTTTACTTTCAAGATAAATTTTATTACATTTAGTACATTTCTAGTATAATATTAGTTAATATTTTTGTAGTAACCAACATTAGGCTTTTTCGGTTGTGATATTAGCGTAACATGTAACTATTGTATCATTAATTAATGTAATTAGATTGTTGATACAATAATATACTAATAAACGTAATATTAAGAATATTCCAAAAAAAACTAGTGAAATTACTGGGCGAACGAGATTTAAGAACTAATATCTCGAGGTTGGCAACGCGTTTGTGGCACCTACTAATGGTGCTGCAAGCGCTCATAGGCTACGGCAACCACTTACCATCAGGTGGGCCGTATGCTTGTTTGCCAACTTCTAACATAAAAAAAAACCAAACCAAAAGTCGGAGGATATGAAACTGTACAAATGTAATACATAATTCATACAAATATATCAGTTAATATAACAATGTAAATCTTTCGAAAATTTTTATAGATGCCAGCGACTACTTTCGCTGTGACCTTAGAATTGGCTCCAAAAAGAAATTGACCATTTGTAAGTAAACTAGCGGCCCGCTCCGGCTTCGCACGGATATAAAATATATAGCCTATGTCATTCACTGAAAAAATGATTAAAATCAATCCAGTATTATTTACGACATCATATTAGAAACCTCAGAATTTTTTTTTCTCCACTAGTCAATGGATGTTATTATACATATAAACCTTCCTCTTCAATCATTCTATCTATTAAAAAAACCGCATCAAAATCCGTTGCGTAGTTTTAAAGATTTAAGAATACATAGGGACAGAGAAAGCGACTTTGTTTTATACTATGTAGTGATAATGTTCTATAAGACACATCTATACGGAATTTCAATTGAATAGGTCCAAATCCGAATATAGCAAGTGCTTATAGATTGCGGTGACTGCTACTACCATGAGACGGACGATATACTTGTTTGCCAACCGTCATGACAAAGAAAAGGCACGTTGTCAACCCGAAGAATAGGAGGGAGGGGATGAGAAGGGAACAGAGAGAGTGGGAAATTAGGCCTCCGGCGTTCTCACTCGCCGCAAGAAACGTAACAATAACTTTGTTGATTTCCTGTAAGAGGGTAGTACTTCCCCGGTCGAACTAGCCCATTTGTGCGCAACTACTACAGCAAAACATCTAATGATACAAATTAACAAATTTATATTATTATTAGTATAAGTTACAAGTACATAGTTTAAAATAATAGTTTCATCATAAACCTTTCCATTGACTACATTCGATCCACATAGCCTTAATGCAATTTGTGATAATGCAACGGTCTAGACCACCGCGGTATGACTGCGTGCCGACAGACCACGTCACAACAATTTAGAGTTCATTCGAAAATATATCGGAATTACAAGCTATCGAGTAATGTTGTAATAACATCATTTGACGTTTTTCAATTTTCGCCTGCTACTAACGTCAATGTAAATTGGTCGGATTAAATTGTACCGATACGAAAATGAAAATTTTACACATAAGTTGGTTACTGTAATATGTTTATGCAAAGTTCTTTATTACTTCGTTTTATTAATTTAAAGCCTTTTTGCTAATATATTTTTAAAAACTTATAGTTTTTTTTTTGAAGAATATAAGAAATGCTATTTCAAGTCAATACTAATACTCCTATTCCCTCTCCAAATAAACTTGTAGCTTGCGCTAGGAGTGAGTTCGACAATAGCCCAAGAGGGTCAGTATCGAACCGGCAACTCTCGTGGTAACAAAGCGGAATGGGCTCATTAGCCGTCTAGCTATTGAGGCGTATGAGTATAGTATATATATAATAATTACCATTCAAGTGCGTTGTGAACCACGCACAGTTAAAACTAAAGGGTTCCGCTGCTTGGTTATGAACAATCTTAAGGGCTTTAAAAAAATAACGAATTAAAATTGACCGCAAAGATATGTTGGTAATATCATAGTAATTATTGAAAGTAATATGAAAAATAAAAGATATGGGAACAGTTTATGTATCTCTAAAATTTGTAGACCTATCTTCTTCAAACCAAATGTGGTTGAAATTTTATTTGATGTCCTACAAGCTCAAATTTTTCCAGAACTTTAAATCGCGTAGTTCAAAAGTTAGAGGGGTTGGTCACAATTTTGATGACTTTAGGAGGTAATATCTCAACTACTACTAAAACTTAATAAAAAAATCTAAATCAAACCTCCTTATTTTGGAAGACCTATCTAAAGATATCTCACATGTTGACATATGTTGAAATTTTTTTTTCAACATTTAGTTACATGTATGGACTGCTACCCTTAATTGTTATATATTTTAAGATTTCATTACAAAATTGTTGTGCGGTTCATAGAATACACCTATTTACTACATTTTGTATAGATTGAGCCAATGGTCTCCGAGTAAAATGACTGTGACATACGGACGGACGGACAGACGGACATGACGAAACTATAAGGGTTCCGTTTTTGCCATTTGGCTACGGAACCCTTAAAAATAGTTATATTATAATAGCTAAAATCATATGATGTTTTATTTACCATCCTGTTTTAACTGGTATGACTTTGATCAATTTAAACACTACAACATACTACGGCCCCCATTACAATAGTGAGACGTTCAACCTATTGTCAGAGTTGTTCAGGTCGCCCGTATAGGCCTCTGACTTGACTTATCGACTGTCATCAAATTGATAACAGCCGGGACCGACTTTTACGTGCCCTCCGAAGCACGGAGACGCTCAGTTGAAATACCACTATGCAATCACCCATCTAGTGACTGACTGCGCCTAAAGTTGGTTTACCCAACGATCGTTTACCAATCAGTGAGTGCACCAGCCGTGAACGTCTCATTGATTTTTAGGTTAAAATTTGGTTTGTAGTTTTAATATATAAAACTATATTTTATATAGTTGTTATATTATTCTCATACTTCGTTGTCTAATGTGAAATGTAAATCGAAATTAAAATTTCACGTGCAATACGGTATTATTTCATTGTTTCATACGTGCCTTAAGCTGAAATCTTAATGACGCTCTCGTTGTCGGATGTTGTGGAATTTTTAAAAACCTTTTTTTAATCCTGTATTCTACTCCCTAATGAGTAAAAAACCAAGGCTTTGCGATCGGGGTTCTTTAGCTGCTATGTGAAAAAATAATTTATGAAACATTTAAGTTGAGTTTTTTTATAAAAGTGAGTTGTCGGAAACATACTATAGATAAATTTGTTTTGATACCCCAAACTATGCAATAAAATACGGTCTGTCTGATGGAAAATATTCTGTCACACCGTAGTAACATTTCAGTCATAATCAGACCAAAACGATGGAATTTTGGACCTCTACCAAGCCTTATAGTGTCAATCGTCGTGTCAAGTTTTATAGTGTCAATAGAGTCGACTGGATTTTCTGTAACAAAAATTATTTTTTTAATCTATAAATCTTCTTATCTATATATAAATACATATATTAAAAGTAAAATGAGTTTCTTTAATGAAGGAGTAATAGTGGTTTAAAGTTATTTTGAAAATTACTTAAAATGCGTTGACAAACTTACAAGCTGCCGCAAGAGAAAGTATGTTTACTGAAATGCTTGAATTATTTTGATTTTAAACAATTAGGTATATAGCTGTTTTAAATTATGTAATTTGACTTTTTCACTTCTTAAATATTTCAATGTTGATTATTATAATTATTGTAGGTGTATAGCTGTTTTAAAAATAAACTTATGTTTGTGGAAGATATATTGTGTGAAAAACATAATCATGGAATTTTAAGCTAAATAGCATCCACATATTAAGGACACAAAACGACACAACACAACTAATAAATACATTTACTGCATACCTAACCACTGTGTGTATAACCAATCATTTGGTATGTACGGACATATAACTCGTAATAGCACAGAAAGCACTTCCAGGAACAAATGCATCAACCTGTTCATAACTGCTATTTTAATTATCTATCGCGTTGAAGTACCCTATCCATCACATACTAACTCTATGTACCGGACGTATTAAATATTTACTAAGTAAATGTTAACGGAGATTTGCGTAACATGGGTGGAGATTGTGCGCTTACTGTGAGTACGCAATACATATAAAATATTAACTTTGAGTAAAAGATCCATGCTATGTTGTAATGGTGGCCCCGGGGGCTAGCACTTCTAATTACAAGCTGTTAGCTTTTATAATAAATGTTGGTACTTTTAATGTAAAAAGCAGTTATTTCTATTTTATAAAGGCCATAATATATATATTTTTTTTATTAAAGATAAAGAATTAAGTAGAACTTTTGTATGTTAGCTTATGTATTTAAAACTACGCCTGTGGTCTTATCAGTATTCATTTTGAATCAAACTAAGCTAAGCTATTAAGCTATTATCAATTCAATCCAAGTACGTTAACATTATGTACAACTTATTGTCACCAACAATGCTTTTAATCCCTCTACTAGATAATACAATCAATTGCACAGCACTTTAACTATTACGTCGGATTTCAACGATTCGTCCTTTTATATGTGGTACGACAATAACGTTCTGTATGGTGAAATATTGAAGTAACCATCCATATGACGCTTCGTTAGAATGACATATTTTTCAAATAGTGTCTTCTAATCCGACGTATTAAATAGGTTTTATATATCGCCATGTGCCAACATATTATTAAAATCTATATAAGGTATTAACTACTGAACTTTTCTTGAAATTAAATTTACAGACAAGATAAGAGTCACTAGACACAATATTTACTTTTTGTACCGATGATCCCTGAATCAGATGTACTTATTAGTAAAGTCTGGGGTTGCGACTACTAAGTATAAAATTTAAAAACTATATGTTTCTAAAACATTAATATTAGGATATCAAATAGATTGAATATCTTTTTCTTTAATAAATATTTTAGAAGAAAATGAAAGGACAACATCTTTCTTAAGACAAAGCAAAGAATTGTATTAAATTAATAAAAGAAACTTTTTTCTAGAAAATAGTGAAGGCGTTGGTCAAAATTATTATTTATTAAAACGAAATATAATTCCAGTAACTGTTATACACTATCGCAGATTGTATTAGTAATCTAACGTTGTTTCTTTATCACTATTCATACCTTATTACATTTACCTAATTATTCATTGGGCAGTACTTTGATTTGTACAGATTTTATTTATGTTCAGGGTATTTTTCCACAAAGCACGCGAGGTCAGCTTAAGAGGGAGGAAACGACTTTGGCCTAATCCGCTGACTTTTATTTATTCAGTGAATTAATCTTAGCATGCCTGGGGGTGGGGACAGTGGACCTTATTTCCTGTCGTCTAAGGGTGTGTTTCCATTGCATCAATCCAGCTGATTATTTTAGATACGATGCTGACGAATTCCGTAACGGCTAGTTGTTAGATCAAGACATTTTTTTACAACGCTAAGACGAAATAAATTTGTTGATGAAAATGAAATAAATTTTTTGTGACTAAAATTAATAACATATTACTTTTTATTGTTCACGGGTACTCAATTATGTGAATGAAGTTCACCCGATTTACAGAAATGTGGTTAACAACAGTCATAAAAACATAATAATAAAAACATACTGCCTGTTTGACAAATATTTGTTAAGCAATCAAGCATAAACGGCTTAACGGGATTGGGACCTATTCAGTTGAAATTCAGTATAGATGTGTCTTATACATCATTCAGATCCATCAGAAAGGGACCTGTGCTCGCTAATAACACCAGAGCCATAAACTATCCTACTATATTTCCTCCATCAATCGTATCCTTAGAGGAGGAAGGAAATTATGAGGTATAGTGTTTAAGTAATAATTAAAGAAATTTAAGTAAAGGATTAAAAAAAAAAACATTAAAACAAAACGATTTGAAAATGTCGGATGATAACAATGCAAACAGTTTCGTCCCGTACCACCGTATCCCGAACATAAAAAGTTCAGTAGAAATGTCCAGCGAAAATAGATCTCACATGTAAAGAGGCTTTTGTTGTGTGAATTGATATATGGGCTTTCACATAAATTAATCACGTCACGTTCATTCTATCACCTAAATATCCAATGTTTTATCGTATTTTAAGAATAAAGACCTTTTAGATGCCAAAAATTTTGTTTTAGTAAAGCTACGTGGAAAAAGTACAAATAAAAAAATCATACATCCATATTATTAGCTCAGAAAAATATTATACACATAAACATGATTTTATCGATCGTGGTTAAAGATTGTTTTACATAGTTTTGTGGCAGGCAATGTTCTAGCTCTGTTTATTTTGTGATCAGGGGCTCAAACACGTATCGGCATACACGATTTTCAGGTCTGGCCACTGAAACGCTTGTGCTAGCACTGTTACTGATGTGTGAACAAGTTCCCGTAACATGTATGAACATATAGATATTTTGATTGTGAGCCCCTGATGGAACACATTACCTTGAAAAGCTGTTATAAGTTAAAGAGTTACATTCTCCAGTGTCCAATAATAATAAATGCTACACACTCAAAGGCCCCCATTAGGATAGTAATGTCCTGTATCGGGGGCCGGGAAACATACACAATGACAAGGACAAACACCCAGACCCGAAAACATGCCTGTATGGTCAATACAAACATCTGCTCCGAGAGGGAATCGAACTCGCGACCTGTGGCGCTTAAGGCAGGTTCTCTACCGGTGTGCCACAATGAGTTTTTATATAATGATGAGTTTTAAAGTGATTCGTGATAGTAAGTGAAAACTCATAGTAGTAGTGGAACCACAAGCGCATTTAACTTAAAAGTTAAAAAGAAAATCAGGATAAATAAGATCGCGTGATCTCAGTAGATTGAAATCCTATTCTTTACTGGCGTTTGTATATTTATGACCTATAAGAGTTTGTGATGTTGATGGCAAATTTTAGTACGTTTTCATATTAATAACACGTATATTGAATGTAAGTCGATAATACTTCTCTCTGTTCGGAAACGTACAAGGCATTATTTTAGGTATTAAATTTGTTAAATTATAAAACATTAAGTTTTAGTTAATTTATGGATTGAAAATTTGTTAGGGTTATCATTTGTCGAGTATGATATTATTGACATGATTAGCGTAAATGTTTTTGTTTCAGATATTGTAATTTACACTATAATTTTATAGATGTCACATAACACTATACTTTTAAATATGTCACATTTAAATAAACATCTATCATAAATTTTATTAAAATAATAATTATCCATTATGATAATAAAAGCTAATTTATTCATAAAAATAATATTATTAAATTAATATTTGATAAAGCAAACAATTAATGTGAAATTTAATCTTAAAAGAGAGTTTTTTTGCCAACATCACTAACGGCGGTTTCAGGCGTGCGTTTTACCCGAGCGTATATGTAAACTGCTTATTGGTGCGCCTATTACCACACGCGCAACTTGTACGAGCGTTGACGCGCCTGTAATCTGAATATACATACAATATCATATTTACAGCGCTTATTATAAGGCGCTGTAAATATGATACTAAAGCCACCACTAGTCCACTAGCGTACATGCAGTAATAAGCCTTCGTACGCGCGATTGGCTTTTTGAAGTACGAAATGAAGTGCGCGTGTAAGAGCGTAAACCGAAACAAAGTGCCCAAAAAGAAACACTAGTCTGAACCGTCCTAACATCAAACTTTTTCCTAATATTGACTAAATATATCGTCTTCTTTTATTATTCCTGCTGAACTCTTTAACAACAATCGCACTGATGTTATCATTACAATTTTTATATCTATCAACGAAAATTTCTTTAGCTTTACGCAAAAAGATTCTTTGTGACGATTGATTGTGTTTGTTCCGAGGATTGATTGAGTTAGCCAAATAATGATACAAAATACAAATTCTTTAAAAGCATTTTAATAATGAACAAAATCCTTCATCCCAATATATAATCTCGCGGCAAATCTCAAAATAGTTTATGAGTATTTAAATGGTAAGTTATAATAATCTAATAACTAGGTACTTACTAAATAAGTCAATCACTGTTTCAATTTAAACTAAAAAGTGTCACTTGTTCAATTTTGCAACAATGAGAAACTTGTGCGCTTAGATTTAACAAGCAATTTAGGTCAACAGGCAAGTTATTAAGCACGGTCTATACTTTACCCCTATATTGTTTATTAAATACAGAAATTTAGTTACCCAATCCTGCTACTTGCTTAAATTGTTAAATTCTGTGTTAGAAATAATTAAAAAATATAGTGAAGCACATATAATCACGTGCCCTAAGAATTACCTATATGAACAACATTTTTTGAAAGCCATTTTTCTGCCTTATATTATAATATATATTTTATTTTTCTTTATATTTGTAGTAAAAAACTAAATTGAGACAACTTTAAGGTAGAAAGAAACAATGACATTGATAACCTATTAAAAAGTAAAATAACCAAAAATGTAACATAAATAATTCTACCTCACAATTGTAAAACTAAGTAATATAAAGTGACAAATGTAATTGTCTGACATCAAAACGAAACGAATAAAATTTTAAATAATAGATAAATATATATGGGTTGGTATCTAAATTGAGAGTTCGAAGAATTCGCTTATAAAGAGAACGAATTGGTAACTGCTGATGTATTTATTATCACAACGGTGGAAAACAGAAGAATCGAATGCTATTCCTAAAAACAGAACTTTTATAGTTACACGTTTATTTACCGCCTTCCTTTGATCGTGTGTGGCCCAGTTATATAGCTTTTACTAGAATTGATAGACTAATTGTTTTTACTTTGTTAAAGTACATATTTAAGACTTGTTTTGTATATAACATGATAATATACATTATTTATTCTTTAATAAGTTGAGCAAGATCTTGGTCTCATTTTGTTGGTTTTACTTTTTAACTATTTAACCAATCAGACACAAATAAAGAAAAGGACATAGGACACCTTCAATCCAGAAACATACGGAAAAGATGAAAATAATTCTTTTAGATCCTCACGGCCTACTGAGATTTCTCTCTGAACATAATTTTAAAGCTTTTCATGCTCGTAAGTAATATTATGTGGCACAGAAATATTTTATAGGAATTAGAAAAGCTAGACTTTTTTGGTATAAGTTTCTAACAGTTGAAAAAAACGTCGCAAAAATACATACAATATAATAATAATAAACGCTACACACTCGACGGCCCCCATTAGAATTGTTATATCCTGTGTCGGGGGTCCGGAAACATATACAAGGACTAGGACAAATACACCCAGACCGAAAAATATACTTGCATAGTCAATACAAACATATTATGCTCCGAGCGGGAATTGAACCCGTGACCTGTGGCGTTTAAGGCAGGTTCGCTACCACTGCGCCACAACGTTGTCAATATCATCATACGTCGTCAATATCGTCATACGAGTTCATATACGAGATTATTTGCATTTCATCAGCATCACTATCCGCGGCCTGACTCCACCAACTGCTGGGTACAGGCCTGTCTTTGCTGTCGATTTCCACGTGGTCCTGTGCCCATCTAATGCAGGTTCGGCCCACGACGCTAGTGATGTCGACTTCCCATCTCGCCACTCGACGTCCAACGCTTCGCTTGCCAGTTCTCGGCCACCACTATGTCAACGCTTTGCTCCTCTTGCCATAACCACCTCAATACTTGTCCAACCCAACTCCATTTAAGTTTCTTTTCCGTATTATTATATACATATCATATTGCCATTGTATATAGTATATACGTTTTATATTGGTATTTAGCAACTGTTTGTCGTGTCGCTAATTAGGAGCAATCTATAAATCACGCCACATGTTATTAGGGTGGAAGCGGTCAACAAAATATGACACGACAGGACAGCAGGGAGTACAAAGATATAGGCATTATATAATATGAAATATTGATGTTATTTTAATAAACACATTTAGTGTATTGTTTTTATAATCACAAGCAATATATAGAAAAGGGTCACTATTTATTAGCGTCAAAGAAAATACCTATTGTCGCATTATCTTAAATGTCTGAAGCAAAAGAAATACTGATTTACCAATATATGCCAACTAAATTTCAATAACAGTTTCCCTGTTCTATGAATTACATATGAATGTTCTAATATTTTAATAATTAAGTATATTTTACGGAGATGGAATGGGTTAAATAATTGTAAAATTAGTGTAAATATTTACACACTAATATGTCTACCAATAGTTTTACGCACTAATAATTTCTCAAACAGGAAGCTTACGCTATCAAATTAAACATACGGGCTACTCATTACATCGTTACACAAGATGGCGTAACCGATGCGGGTAAAACAAAGTGACAATAGTGTAAATGTATAAAATAAATAGTGCTAGCAACTCAGTGCCAATATTGCTTATCTAAGTTAATAAGAACCAGCTCCCGCCGGCGATCTTTTCCAGTCGATACAACATAAAACTTTCAAAAGTAGAGTGTATTCTTTCCTTATAGGTCGTCAACGTATATGTATGGCCTCTGGTGCTGCAGAACTTGCAGATGGACGATTATCATTAGGTGGTCCTCCTGCACGTTTACCCCCTTTAACTGAAAAAAAACTAACATTACTTTCATTATATTTAACACATTCTGAACGAAGTGTAGGGTAGTCCCCAAAATCAGAGATACTTCAAGAAGCTATTCTATTTATTTTATTCGTAAAATAAAGCAAATAACAGCAACAACAAAATGCATTTTCGTCCTCAAGTCGATTTTTATCGTACTGTTATATATGAAATAACAATACTCAAATAAGGGGAAGTTAAGTTTTTGATGGTTCAGCGATATAAGTGTGGATAGCATCATTGTGATATTTTGTATTCGAAAATATATGTATTCGAAAATATCACAATGATGGTATCCACACTTATATCGCTGAAATAAACGCTACACACTCAACGGCCCCCATTAGGACAGTGATATCCTGTGTCGGGGATCCGGAAACATTCACAATGACAAGGACAAATACACCCAGACCGGAAAATATGCTTGCATGTTCAACACAAACATATTATGCTCGGAGCGGGAATCGAACCCGCGACCTGTGGCGTTTAAGGCAGGTTCGCTACCGCTGCGCCACAACGTCGTCAAAAATGAAAATACATCAAATACTGGGAAAAACACAGGAATAAAGCTATATAATTAATTTTTTAATGCCACATACACACAATTAAATTATATATCTATTGATAATAATATTGTAATCCTTAGTTGTGTATTAGGGTAGGTCTCTAGTATCTACTTCACGAAATTATATTATAAGTTTGATAAATTAATGGCGTCGGGATGTGACGACCCCATCGCCCGCTGTTGGGATAACCTCTGTCACAACAGAGATTATTCCACCAGTGCAATCAGTCACACTGGTGGTAGGTCTTTGTTGCAAGAGGCTGGCTAGGTAGGTACCACCGCAGTGTCCAATATTCTGTTGCCAAATAGTAGTGCTTAGGCACTACTGTGTTCCGGTCTGAAGGGCACTGTACGCTAGTGAAATTACTGGGCGTACGAGATTTAAGAACTAATATCTCGAGGTTGGCAACGCGTGAGTGGCACCTACTAATGGTGCTGCAAGCGCTCATAGGCTGCGGCAGCCACTTACCATCAGGTGGGCCGTATGCTTGTTTGCCAACTTCTAACATAAAAAAAAATGCGTCTTATAAACACCCTTTTCAATAGATTTCTGCAGACGTCATAAAACCCAAAACATTCTTGATCCTGGTGCAAATATTACGACGCCTTTGTCAAAATCTGTTGAAGTGATCTCAGTTCTATCGATTAGCCTATTTATGTAGAGCTTACAAATATCCTAACCTCCTAATATCCTATTAATCCTATTAAGTAAAACGGGTTAAAGGAATTTGATGAAATTTAGCACACAGGTAGTTTGCTCTCTGCATATCTTTTTCACACAGGATATCTTTTTATCGCCGGAACAGTTTTAGGTTCCCGAGGAATTAACAAAAAACGAACTGAACTTAAATTTCGATATAGTTGGATCTTATGAAATCTAGAATTAAAAATAAATGAAACTACTATCACTACATAGTATAAAACAAAGTCGCTTTCTCTGTCCCTATATCCCTATGTATGCTTAAATCTTTAAAACTACGCAACGGATTTTGATGCGGTTTTTTAATAGATAGAGTGATTGAAGAGGAAGGCTTACATGTATAATAATATCCATTAAATAGTGGAGAAATACTGTTATTTTTTACTCCAAATTTATCGCGTGCGGGCCACGGGCAGTAATGAATAAATCAAAACTACTGGATCGATTATAATCATTTTTTCAGTGAATGACATAGGCTAT
Organism: Hestina assimilis; assembly: GCA_023373885.1. Lineage (NCBI taxonomy): Eukaryota > Metazoa > Arthropoda > Insecta > Lepidoptera > Nymphalidae > Hestina > Hestina assimilis. Next base: position 5,712,444 of record CM041755.1, on the reverse strand, counting down.
ATATTTTATAACCGTGCGAAGCCGGAGCAGGCCGCTACTTATAATATAAATGTGAAAGTATAGTGTGTCTCATTTATGTAGCTTCCTGAACACTATTTATTTCTATTGCAATAAAGATGCCTCATTAAATCGCATTCAAGCGAGCGTAGCCGCGAGCAAAACTAATATAAAATAATTGTACAGCCTTGAAAATTAATTTGGTAGTCCAGAAAATCTTTTTATTTATAATTAATCAGAAGACCTATAAATACAATACCCCCTTTAACTCCTTAATCGGGCTAAACAAACAAAAACAAAATATTCGATATCCATCAGCGTAACAACAAAACATACTTACCGGGTAAACAAATGTGGCAACGCTGCCCGTCTTATGGTTTCCTTTAGGGTTTGTCGCATTAAAATTAAGTGTACCACCGGCATTCAATTATCAAAATACAAAGGTGACCGCACTAAGTGGAATTATTTGTACCCTACCCGAAACACAGGAAGCATACCTTCGATTTCATGTCGTGCCATAAGGGCGCGTCTACAATCCTTTCTACAGTTAAGACAGTACGACCGTCTGAAAATAAAAAACGACACAAATAAAATATCTGAATATATAGGGGATATTAGCTTAGTTTCAAATACATTTTTAGATAGATAGATTTTTAGCGGCGTCGGGATGTGACGACCCCATCGCCCGCTGTTGGGATAACCTCTGTCACAGCAGAGATTATTGCACCAGTGCAATCAGTCACACTGGTGGTAGGTCTTTTGTTGCAAGAGGCCGGCTAGGTAGGTACCACCGCAGTGTCAAATATTCTGCCGCCAAATAGTAGTGCTTAGGCATTACTGTGTTCCGGTTTGAAGGGCACTGTACGCTAGTGAAATTACTGGGCGGACGAGATTTAAGAACTAATATCTCGAGGTTGGCAACGCGTGAGTGGCACCTACTAATTGTGCTGAAAGCGCTCATAGGCTACGGCAACCACTTACCATCAGGTGGGCCGTATGCTTGTTTGCCAACTTCTAACATAAAAAAACATTTTTAGATACAAAAGTTAGTTATGATCTTCACTATACAAAATTTTTAAACCATTATGCTTTTTATGTTTTATGTATTTGAAAAATACGAACGCATAAAATCTATAGAAAAAAGCATTGCTGTTGATGAGTTCATCAGCGTTATTGTATTGTCCTTACATTAAATTTAAAATAAAGCCCGTTGGAAGACTTTATAGTGTTGCGTTTCATTTGATGAGTATGAGCGCCAGAGAACACAATCCTACTGTCTCTTCCTACTCCCTGCTTCTTTTATTCCTGTCTTCCAACATAGGTAGCAACGCAAGGTTATGGCTGGTTTTGCTACTTTCTTTCTTTTTAGCTTTACACTAGGCCGTAGGCATATTTGCTACCCATATAGATAGGTATAAAAAAGTTTTTTTACTATGTCTTAATATTAGCTGCTACTATATGAACGTTTCCTATGGCCACAATTATTTGTACTCAAGCCGAAAAACAGGAAGCATTTAGCTTTTGTTCTAATATCTTGCGGCGTATAAAAGGAGTATAAAAATAAATGACGGTCCCTCATTAAGGAAAGGTTTTAAGGAAACGCTATCGATTATTACCTTATTATTACCTATTGATGTTTTATAATTTCATACAAATTTATAAAATAAGATAATTGTGTTTAACGTTAGAAGAAAATATTCGCTATGTTTGACGGTTACAATTTATATGAATGAGTTTGTAGTAATTTTTACGTATTAAAAATTTGAGGATTCAAATGGATTAGATGATCCATTAACATAATATTTATATAAAAATTCGTAATAAAAACCACGGCTTTGACGTCTGTTGTTGCTTAGTAGCCATTTAAATATATGCAAACAGTCTGATCAATAGACGGAAACATTCTCGGTCAGTGATAAATTAATCAATAGAGTAATTAATTCAATCTATTTACATAAATAGCCTGGACTAGTTAATCCTAAAATCAAGTAACTTGTCAAATTAATTCGAAAAACGTGGGCGAATACACTGAGGCCAGACGAATAAATCTGTCTTATAAGGGCTGGAAGCTGTTAATAATCTAAGACATTTCTATTTAAAGTATACACATACTTCAACTACTTTCAGTTAATAATCAAAAGTGATATAGTGATTGTTAAAGAAAATCCTGTTTCATCAATAATATAAGTCCTAAGACGTATCCACGGATATTTTGTTCTATATCCCCGGATATTTTCATAACTTTATCTCATTTTATATAGAAATGAAAGCGTACAGTTATCCAATAATAAAACTGATTGTGTTTCGGACTCACACATTAAGGGTTTCATACCACCGTAGATACAATAATAACAAACTTACTCCATAATATAGCCACTTATGTATAACATAAATTGTAATCTATCTTTTTAAAAGTTACCTTTCCTAAAATCTATATTTTACAAAGGACAATTAAAAATTAAAATAACAAAGCAAAATCAAGCAAAAGTCATCAATTAGCATTTAACGCCGCTTTTTCACTGGAAGAGTTGTCATATTATATTTCTAGAAAAATAAACTTTGTGATTAATGTGAGAGCGCGGAATTGTATTGTTTCAGAATGGAGTCCATTCCACGATTTGCATATCAAAGCTCCTCAAGGAATGTCTAATAGAAGTTTTTGCATTCGTAACGAACCGCGAGAATCAATAAGAGTTAAATGAAGCGTATTTGAGTCGCTCCGAAACCGTCTCAAAACTTACTAACTTTAATTCGGCAACTTAATTCCGCTTCAAAGTTTATTTGAATAAAGAAAAAAATTTTACCAAAATATCAACGACATTTACATATTATTTTACTTTGCTAAGATAAGTTATTACTTAAAAGCTGTCTGAAAAAAAGAACAATTAAAAATAAATGTAATAGTTATCAATGCCTTTAGGTATTCATGTATTAATATTTCATATAATAATCTACTTATTTTGTAGATATTGTTTTTCTAAATAGGTTAATTCTAATAAAAATTTTATAGCGTTATCTACCATTAAATATTCGCAACATCTCATTAATAGTAGACCAATTTCTTAAGAGGATATTATTTTAAACAATTTTGGAACGAGTACTCGTTATTGGTAGTGCCATAATATCCATTACTTTCGTCAGTAACAATTTAGTTTCAATTACAAGTGGGTCATTTGGCGGAGATGAATTTCGTTTATGTCTGTAACAGTTTCAAAATATGCTTTTGTAGCCAACTAAAATTTAATAAACACTGAATAATTTAATTTAGTGCACCACTCGTGCGTGGATGATGGCCAATAAAAGCAATTTTATGGTGTTTTTATTATGATGCATAAACGTGAATCACCTATAATGGGGCCTATGGAATACGAAAAATATACGCTGTGCACTGGAAATATGAAATTGTACAATTTTAAATGTTAAAGATGGTAAAAACAATAATTTACTGTCTCATCTCCGAAGCAGAAGCACTCGACTCAAAAGTGGGCACTCAAAAATTCATTATAGCGCAATGATAGCTCTACTTTTTCTGCTCTTTTAAATTTCTTTCTACTCTACAAGAACGAAGATAAGCGATGTAATGGACGTTCACTTGGAGTAGATATGAAAAATGACAAATACACCTTTTGTTATCTGCTACGCTATAATAATTATGAGTATGCGTTTGGTGAGTAGCTTTGCTGTTTCTAGCATGAATATCTCAGCCGCGGCTTTAGATGCTTAATTTCTAACCTTATTTAATTACTATTTTCGCCTTCAGTTCGTTTGCATTACAATTACTGGTGCTGTAAGAGTTCAAAAATTCCAGTGTCCGCTAATCATCCGGCAAATCGTACGCTTGTAACCTGTATAAATAGTTTTTGGTATTATTTATGAAGCTTTTTTATGTTTCTATTAACTTCAGTCCTTATAAGATGTATATCTAATCAACGTAATCACCTGCAGTAATGTTTATACAAATAATTCAAAAATTTAACAGTAATGAGCAAATAAATTGAAAGGAAGTCTTAATAATTCTTCCTGACACAGCAAACGGGTTGCAACAATACACCCACACGGCTATTTATCTTAATTCATTTCTAATACAACATTACTTAATGTTTAGGAAGTGCATTGCGTTTAATACTTAACAACTAAACGCGACGCGCACAGATGCGACAAAATGTCTTAAGACATTTTTTAGATATTTTGATACTTCAAAAAAGCTACTTACTTAACGACCACCATTATAATAATTACATACTGTGGAGAGTTCGGAAACATATACAAACACAAATACGGCTCAAACTCAAACACATGACTGTATGATCAATACAAATATCGTTCCCTGTCATTTATGTCTGTATTTCTTCAACTAGTTGCGCCAGAGTGATCGTCAAGTAGTTTGTTGTTCTGTTTGACGTTGTTTTTATAGTTAACGATTGATATTGAAAATGTTGAAAATAATAGAATTTAAGCCTCAATAGCTCAACGGCTAAAGAGCCGACTCCACTCCATTAACGGGAGAATTGTGGGTTCGACCCTGACCACCTTGGGCTATTTTCGTACCCACTCCTAACGCAAGCTATTTAGAGGAGCATTTAGGGCTATTAGTAATGACATAAAAACATTGCAAATATTTATATGAGAACATTTTTCAGTGTACCAATTACCTATATTGCTACAATACATTATACAATGTTTGTTGACCCGGGCTAGTAGTGAATACTTATTCCGGTCACAAGGGACGCATAAATACATATAATCATTAAATGTTTATCATTGAAACAGCTTCTATTTTAAGTATTCATCAAATTAAACTAACACTTTGGTGCTTTGGCATCGTAACTGATTCGATTCCATTTCGGAACAGGTGTTTATATTGGTCATACTGATATTTATCTTATTTAGGTTGTTGTGTTGGTTTTTTGTTGTGCTCAAATTTGAGCCCCTGCGAGGGCAATCTCTTTTTGAGGGCTAGACCTCAATACTTGGCTCCCCCACCCGGTGACGATGTATAGGCCAGCTGGGCCAACAGCAAAACACATTAAAATAACGCTCGATAAATAATTCACTTTTATTTAGCCAGCGTTACCTTTATTTTTGGGCATAACATAACAAATGCAAAAATGTTCTTTTTTTGTGGTAGCAACAATTGTAAACATTAAATTTCAGCTGATTACAGACAATAATCTACCAGGATTGGGAAGTTATGAGATGTTAAGTATAAAGTGGAAATAGCAACAAAACAAGAATGTTTATGTTGTACATCAATCTATTAAGATCACGTCCAACACTGACTTGATATGTCTTAGATTTGTAATCTGCCATCTCGCTCAATATTACATAGCATCAGTATTAGAAACATTTTTATTATTGTCTTGTCTATGTATGTGCCATTCCTAGAGCTTGTAGGAGTTGAGTGGTATTCCACCTGCATTATTTATTGCGTTACATTATTAACTGCATATCGGTCTTAGATGACTATCGTGTGCACTACACGGAGCGAGCTGCACGCGCTTTCGAGTGAAGGAGATAGGAATCGTGTTGTGTGTAATTCCTGTGTAGAATACGTCACGTTATTTCTTTTGATTGCTTAATATTGTTGGCAATGGAGAATACTGCTTGATGAAAGGCAGTTACCGTACTCTATGTTGACAACTTGACAATAACTAGAAAATCGGTTTCTGCCTTTTTTAACTATACATACATATATATATATATATATATATATATATATATATGTATATATCTTTGAATAATGCATTGCTACTAATGATTATATTGCATTAATAGGAAAATACAAGCCAATTTCAATAAATAATTAGAGAACTCTGATGCCTAAATTATTTTTAAAACTATGTATTTTAAAGTAAATTCGACTTAGATAAGTTGCATAAGTACATATCAAGGTACTATATTATATTATGATAATACCTAAAATTTCATTTAAAATTTTTGAATAAATGTCATTAACTTGAAGTGACATTAGTTTTTCTTAGGTCTCGATAAAAAGTATTTCAGCGTTAGGTACAGGACAATTTAATTAAATTATTTTGACGTAAGCAATATGATAATGGAAACGATATCAAAAATGTTGCGCACTCATAACTCTTTTGTCTCAGCAATTATATTTAAAAATATTGATTTCATCTTTGCACAAAACATACGATTTTATAGCCTTTTTCATAGGATACACCATTACGTTCTAGATCAAAATCTATTCCTTGATTTATATTAATGTGACACAAAATAGCTTATAAGCTACAAGTATACTCCTCGAGATAAAAATAAAGCAACAGGGCAATAGTATTAAAGCCTTATCTTGTAATGGGTTCTTATATTTAAGATAAATAATTCGGTCAAGCCTCGTTCGAGATACGCAAAAGATTAGGATTCGAGAGCTCCATATAGTTAGCGGACCATTTTCTGAAATTTGACCTCTAAAGTATATGGCCTAATTGGTCACTAATTGGTCATAATTGGTCAGTATATATGAATAATTGGTCAGCACTCTGACAAAAGTTACAAACATTTTAAAATTTTAAGTTCACAAAAAAATTTTGGCGGAGCATTTGAATCCTAGACACCAGATCTAAGGTGATTTAAATTGGTCACGTAATGGTCATAATTGGTCACTAGGTCACAGTAATTGGTCAGCCTTGTAACGATCAATATATCACAAAATATCCTCAAATTGGGGTAAAAATACCTTCAACACGATTATAGTGATACACATTTCGTACACAGTTCATTCAAAGTCCATTCAAGGTTTTTTCATTTGCTAACACTCTGATCTTAATTGGTCACAATGTCACAGTAATTGGTCAGCCTTGGAACGACCAATAAATCACAAGATATTCACACATTCGGTGTAAAAATAAATACCTTGCACACGATTTTAGTGATACACTGCTTGTACACGGATCATACAAAGTCCGTTCACAGTTTTTTTAACTGTTCACACTCTGGTCATAAATGGTCACTAAGTCACAGTAATTGGTCAGCCTTGAGACGACCAATACATCACAAAGTATTGGCACACAGTGCATAAAAATATCTTTTACTGCATTATAGTCATACCTGGCTCGTAAACAGTTCATACAAACTTCATGCAAGGTTTTTTATGTGGTAACACTCTGATCTTAATTGGTCATTACGTCACAATAATTGGTCAGGCTTGGATAAATATTTATATCAGAGTTTATTCGCACATACAGTAGAAAAATACCTCGCACAAGAATATAGTCATACACGGCCTGTACACGGTTAATACAAAGTCTTTTCAAGGTTTTTTAACTGGCCACACTCTGATCTTAATTGGTCACTAGGTCCCAGTAATTGGTCAGGCTTGGATAAATAATTGTATCAGAGTTTATTAGCATAAAGAGTATAAAAATACCTCGTACACGAATATAGTCATACACGGCTTGTACACGGTTCATACAGAGTCTATTCAAGGTTTTTAACTGGCCACACTCTGATCTTAATTGGTCACTAGGTCCCAGTAATTGGTCAGGCTTGGATAAATAATTGTATCAGAGTTTATTAGCATAAAGAGTATAAAAATACCTCGTACACGAATATAGTCATACACGGCTTGTACACGGTTCATACAAAGTCTATTCAAGGTTTTTAACTAGTCACACTCTGATCTTAATTGGTCACTAGGTCCCAGTAATTGGTCAGCCTTGGATAAATAATTGTATCTGAGTTTATTCGCATAAAGAGTATAAAATACCTCGTACACGAATATAGTCATACACGGCTTGTACACGGTTCATACAGAGTCTATTTAAGGTTTTTTTAACTGACCACACTCTGATCTTAATTGGTCACTAGGTCCCAGTAATTGGTCAGGCTTGGATAAATAATTGTATCAGAGTTTATTCGCATAAAGGGTATAAAAATACCTCGTACACGAATATAGTCATACACGGCTTATACACGGTTCATACAAAGACTATTCAAGGTTTTTTAACTGGTCACACTCTGATCTTAATTGGTCACTAGGTCCCAGTAATTGGTCAGCCTTAGATAAATAATTGTATCAGAGTTTATTCGCATAAAGAGTATAAAATACCTCGCACACGAATATAGTCATACACGGCTTGTACACGGTTCATACAAAGTCTATTCAAAGTTTTTAACTGGTCACACTCTGATCTTAATGGGTCACTAGGTCCCAGTAATTGGTCAGCCTTGGATAAATATTTATATCAGAGTTTATTCGCACATAGAGTAGAAAAATACCTCGCACAAGAATATAGTCATATATGGCTTGTACACGGTTCATACAAAATCTATTCTAGGTGTTTTTAACTGGTCACACTCTGTTTATAATTGATCAATAAGTCACAGTAATAAGTCAGCCTTGAGACGATCAATACATCACAAGATACTCGCACATTGGGTGTAAAAATACCTTGCACAAAATTGCAGTCATACACGGCTCGTGCCCGGTTCCTACAAAGTCCATTCAAGGTTTTTTTATTTAGTTATACGTTCATCATGAATTGTAACTTGGGCAAAGTAACTGGTCAGCTTTGAATCGACCAATATATCACAAGATATCGGCACGTTAGGCGTAATCATACCTTGCACAACAATATGGTCATACACGCCTTGAACAAGGCTGACCAATTACTATGACGTAGTGAACAGTTAAGATCAGAGTGCTACCAAACAAAACAACTTCGATTAAACTTTGTATGAACCGTGTACAAGCCGTGTATGACTATATTCGTGTGCGAGGTATTTTATACTCTTTATGCGAATAAACTCTGATACAATTATTTATCCAAGGCTGACCAATTACTGGGACCTAGTGAACAATTAAGATCAGAGTGTGACCAGGTAAAAAAACCTTGAATATACTTTGTATGAACCGTGTACAAGCCGTGTATGACTATATTCGTGTACGAGGTATTTTTATACTCTTTATGCGAATAAACTCTGATACAATTATTTATCCAAGCCTGACCAATTACTGGGACCTAGTGACCCATTAAGATCAGAGTGTGACCAGTTAAAAAAACTTTGAATAGACTTTGTATGAACCGTGTACAAGCCGTGTATGACTATATTCGTGTACGAGGTATTTTTATACTCTTTATGCTAATAAACTCTGATACAATTATTTATTCAAGCCTGACCAATTACTGGGACCTAGTGACCAATTAAGATCAGAGTGTGGCCAGTTAAAAAACCTTGAATAGACTTTGTATGAACCGTGTATAAGCCGTGTATGACTATATTCGTGTACGAGGTATTTTTATACCCTTTATGCGAATAAACTCTGATACAATTATTTATCCAAGCCTGACCAATTACTGGGACCTAGTGACCAATTAAGATCAGAGTGTGGTCAGTTAAAAAAACCTTGAATAGACTCTGTATGAACCGTGTACAAGCCGTGTATGACTATATTCGTGTACGAGGTATTTTTATACTCTTTATGCGAATAAACTCTGATACAATTATTTATCCAAGCCTGACCAATTACTGGGACCTAGTGACCCATTAAGATCAGAGTGTGACCAGTTAAAAAAACTTTGAATAGACTTTGTATGAACCGTGTACAAGCCGTGTATGACTATATTCGTGTACGAGGTATTTTTATACTCTTTATGCTAATAAACTCTGATACAATTATTTATTCAAGCCTGACCAATTACTGGGACCTAGTGACCAATTAAGATCAGAGTGTGGCCAGTTAAAAAACCTTGAATAGACTTTGTATGAACCGTGTATAAGCCGTGTATGACTATATTCGTGTACGAGGTATTTTTATACCCTTTATGCGAATAAACTCTGATACAATTATTTATCCAAGCCTGACCAATTACTGGGACCTAGTGACCAATTAAGATCAGAGTGTGGTCAGTTAAAAAAACCTTGAATAGACTCTGTATGAACCGTGTACAAGCCGTGTATGACTATATTCGTGTACGAGGTATTTTTATACTCTTTATGCGAATAAACTCTGATACAATTATTTATCCAAGCCTGACCAATTACTGGGACCTAGTGACCAATTAAGATCAAAGAATGACCAGTTAAAAAAACCTTGAATAGACTTTGTATGAACCGTGTATAAGCCGTGTATGACTATATTCGTGTACGAGGTATTTTTATACTCTTTATGCGAATAAACTCTGATACAATTATTTATCCAAGGCTGACCAATTACTGGGACCTAGTGACCAATTAAGATCAGAGTGTGACCAGGTAAAAAACCTTGAATAGACTTTGTATGAACCGTGTACAAGCCGTGTATGACTATATTCGTGTACGAGGTATTTTATACTCTTTATGCGAATAAACTCAGATACAATTATTTATCCAAGGCTGACCAATTACTGGGACCTAGTGACCAATTAAGATCAGAGTGTGACTAGTTAAAAAACCTTGAATAGACTTTGTATGAACCGTGTACAAGCCGTGTATGACTATATTCGTGTACGAGGTATTTTTATACTCTTTATGCTAATAAACTCTGATACAATTATTTATCCAAGCCTGACCAATTACTGGGACCTAGTGACCAATTAAGATCAGAGTGTGGCCAGTTAAAAAACCTTGAAAAGACTTTGTATTAACCGTGTACAGGCCGTGTATGACTATATTCTTGTGCGAGGTATTTTTCTACTGTATGTGCGAATAAACTCTGATATAAATATTTATCCAAGCCTGACCAATTATTGTGACGTAGTGACCAATTAAGATCAGAGTGTTACCACATAAAAAACCTTGCATGAAGTTTGTATGAACTGTTTACGAGCCAGGTATGACTATAATGCAGTAAAAGATATTTTTATGCACTGTGTGCCAATACTTTGTGATGTATTGGTCGTCTCAAGGCTGACCAATTACTGTGACTTAGTGACCATTTATGACCAGAGTGTGAACAGTTAAAAAAACTGTGAACGGACTTTGTATGATCCGTGTACAAGCAGTGTATCACTAAAATCGTGTGCAAGGTATTTATTTTTACACCGAATGTGTGAATATCTTGTGATTTATTGGTCGTTCCAAGGCTGACCAATTACTGTGACATTGTGACCAATTAAGATCAGAGTGTTAGCAAATGAAAAAACCTTGAATGGACTTTGAATGAACTGTGTACGAAATGTGTATCACTATAATCGTGTTGAAGGTATTTTTACCCCAATTTGAGGATATTTTGTGATATATTGATCGTTACAAGGCTGACCAATTACTGTGACCTAGTGACCAATTATGACCATTACGTGACCAATTTAAATCACCTTAGATCTGGTGTCTAGGATTCAAATGCTCCGCCAAAATTTTTTTGTGAACTTAAAATTTTAAAATGTTTGTAACTTTTGTCAGAGTGCTGACCAATTATTCATATATACTGACTAATTATGACCAATTAGTGACCAATTAGGCCATATACTTTAGAGGTCAAATTTCAGAAAATGGTCCGCTAACTATATGGAGCTGGATTCGAGGCCTGTACTAGTAATATATAGAAGAAATGTTTTGCTGAGTTGTTTCTTTAGATGATTTTTTTTTACGGAATGTGAATTGCTGTTGGCCCTACTGGCCTTGACAGCGACACCGAGCAGGGGGCCGTGATAAAGGGGCAGCCCTCACGGGGCTCAAATTTGATTCCGTCCTTAGGGTGCCTCCTGCGAAGCCGAACCACGGCTAAGGACGTCATCGGAGATGGAGGCAGAGCTCCGAGCGCATTTTATGCGATAGACTCACCCGACGGTGTGAGCGCGACGCGACGTGCGAAACAAAGGACCTCGTCCTCACCGGCGAAGATGCTGTGCATGTCTGTGCTGTGTAAGGGGCATTTTCTGAAGTAATCCTATCGTCAGGGTCTTGCAGGACGTGTTTAGGACGCCTAACTTTTGTCGGTTGGTTAGGTCTGTGTAAATAACTTTATATGAACTAATGTTATGTAGTACCAGTCTAATTTCGAAGATATATTCTACTTTAGATAAGCTGAGGCTGTAAGATTATAGCGTCACACTAAGACCACAACAACCTGTAACAATGGGGGCTATTGAGTGTGAAGCTTTTTTTATTTATCTATTCTTGTCTTCTCTCCTTTCTTCTTCTATTTGTTTGTTACACTCATCCTTGTTTGATATATTGCTTGTCATGATTATTATCTGACTTGGAAAACCCTTTAATGGCGGACCAGATTCTTCTTCTTACACCACAGAGTTACTCCGGTTCGCGTATCCCGGTCTCTTTCTTGACTAATAGACCATAAGCAAATTAATAACAGCTGGAGCTCACTGAAGCAAGGAGGAGTGCAGTTGAGAACCACTATGCAGTCACCTTCTATAGACTTAGTGAAAAGCTCATAATATCGGGAATAGGGAGTTTAAAACGCTCTATAGGGAATAACCCACATGAACAATAATTTGAACATGATTTTTTATCTCAATACAGCATATCAAATTAATAAAAAGTACTTAAAACTGAATTCGTTATTTGTTAAATTTTAAATTCAGTCCAGGAAAAAAGAACTAATAAAAAATAATAAAATGTTTCCTCGGACTTATTTTCGAGGTATCGAGTAATGTAGTCACGTAATCCTTCTTCAGTCATCTCTTATTGCGATTGAATTTTCAATCGGACTGTGATTGATTGAAACGAGTGCTCCGGGACTGGATTGATTTTTAAGTAGAAAATACCTTTAATAAATTCAGCAACATTCGATACAAAAAAAACAAACGGCTGAAATCCTACTTATAAGGATTTTGACAGAAATGCGATTAAGGTCCCTCCTTTGTACGTATCTCTTATTTTAATTTATCTTACTTATAAAGGATCGTTAGTCCAGTTTTTATTGCTCAATAAGTTGATGTTTGTTTATATTTTTGGTTAATGGTTTTGTCGGTTCGAGTCATCAGTATTTTATATTATTTAAAAAAAAAATGTCGAGGTAACGTACTGAATTGTACGTTGAGGAATGGATAAGTTCAAAAATCATTCATTAAGAGAGCGTTGAGAGATGAGCCTTGTGAGATGTGAAACCTGGGACATTGTCTTCCCCGGCTTTGTCTTTATCCCACAAGGCGCTCCCATCAGCATGTCAGATCCTCTCTCCAATCCCGATGACGTGATAAGCTATAGTTGGACCTTTCAGGAGGTACAAGCACTACCAAATTAAGGCCCCATGACCGCTGCAAATTTTTTTGACTGGGTACTGGAATCTTAGTAAATCTTACCAAGCTTAGACTGTTTACTAAGTCCGGAAGAGCCATTAGAAACAATAATAAAAAATTTTTGTTTGTTAACTTTACGTTATAACTTGCTTATATCGCTATAACTCCTTAATAATTATTTACCCATGCCTAAGATTCCGGCCGGATGTAGGCATATACATGTATGTTAATTATATGCAATATTTATTCTCTCTAGTATCGCATCGACATTCAGGTAAAGCCCAGAATTACCATGAGCAAGGACCTAGTTCATTTAGAGAAGACAGGGATGACCATAGATAAGATCATTTTTACTGGAAATGATTTATAAGAACTGTATAAGTCATTATTTCATAAAATTTAAATTTTTTTGTGACACACTCAACGGTCTCCAAATGGGTCCAATTAGGATACTGATATCCTGTGTCGGTGTCGTATATGTATAAATTAAAATTACTACAAAAAAAATCCCAAATTATATGTATAATTATGTCAAACCACGAATACTAATGGATTCTTTAGTCGGGAAGAATTTCAACATAGTTCTTAATTCATAATAATTATAATACCTACAGGCACACAATAATTACTCTTTTTTTTGGCAAACAATCAGTTTGTCTCTGAAACTCTGCAACCGTTTTGCAATACCAAATTCAAATTCAAATATTTTTATTCAACGTAAAAAGCATTACACTTATTAGTTCAAAGTCTACTGTCTGCTCCAAATTTAAACCTCTACACGAGAAGTGCCGGCGAAACAAACTCAGGGGGGCCAGGGAGTACCAGATAGATACTGCCCAAACTATAGCTATTCCTGCGTCAGCTAAACTCAATAGAGGTTCCATCTCATAGAAGTTCCATCTCATAGAAGTTCCATCTCATAGAAGTTCCATCCAATAAACTCTGAATTAATAAAAGTAAGTTTAAAAACTAATATGTTTATGGTAAGATCACGCAATTTGTTGTTTTTAAACTAATTTAATAGAGCACATCTAGAGATCTTATCAAACTTTTATCTCCACGAATGTGGTCTCGCCTTGGGACTTGTCCCAACGCCGTAATTACGAAGATACACCCTACCCACAAATAGAAACAAAACCGCACATTCGCATATGTAAATAGAGGGGATCACGGTCGATTGCGATGTTTGGATACGAACAAAAATAATGGAAGTGTTGTGGGTTATTGGATGGAATGTCTTGGCTATTTGCTGAAGAAACACATTTGGATATTAATATTCTAATATATTTCATCTCCCCTTGGTAAAAATGTTCTGTTGTGGTGATTTATTTTAGATTAAAAGATAATATTTGTTTAGGAATCTGCATATACTTTTAAACTTGCGAAAAATTAGTGCCAGAAGTACAAATACATATATTTAGAAAATTTATAAATTATGTTTCTTTTCGTTACAAGTTCGTTAGTAAATAATAATCTCGAAGACATGCTGTTTAGAAAGCACTACCAACGAGAAACGAGGATTTGTTTCGGAAACGAAGCTAACAATTAGATTTTACATTTGTTGGGACTTATATTTTTTTATTAAATCGACTAGTATTGATTGATTCCTCATTCATCTGATTCCTCATTCATCATTTTCAACCCTGCATAATATTATGCTTATTAAGGAAGTTGTAGCTTGTACCGTAGTATGCACGGCATAAAATTGTTCACTGAATAATTCGGGCCTATAGTATGGCCGAATATTCATTATTCAGTATTCTGCCATAGCTAATATTTCACGCAACTCTTTATATAGTCCTTGATCATTGTAAACAATTGACGGAAAATAACCCAAAGTTGAGTATTTCTGAAAAGGTGTAATTAAAAGTTATTAATGATTTTTAAACAGTATAATCAATCCAAAAAATATAAGGCTTGCATGCAAAATATATAAGCGCTGGATGCACAAATTCTACTATGTGCAATTCCTTTTTCTGCTCTTTTCAATTTCAAAAATAAACACTTATTTTTATTGTGCTTGGATAATAGTTCTAAAGTTCTTCCCAAATACATAATACTATGCTTTGCCTTGTCCAACACGTACTTGGACGAATTTTTTTCTATTTGTGTTTGCGATATTTCAAGTTAATCCGACCAAAAAATTGCTTCCGTCAGACAAACGTTATCCACCCCTCGTAATCCCATGGGGGCTGAATTTTCAAAATGCTAAAATACTGGCCAAATTTTTAAATCGAACATTTTTTTTTGTAAGTAAATAAAACATAATTTTTAGAAGATATTAAAACAGTAACTTAATAAGTGTTATTTTTACCTAATGAATAATAAATTAACGCTACAAACTTAATGGCTACATTAATAATATCCTATGTCGGGATCTGAAAACACACACAAACACAAGCACATCCACCCAGATCGGATCACATGTCCGTATGGTCAATTCAAACAAATTGTACCGTTGAGCTCAACGGTTAAAAGGCCGAATCCATTCCGCTAACAGGAGAGTTGCGGGTGCGATCCTGATCCCCTTAGACTATTGTCCTACCCACTCCAAAGCTAGAGGCTACAAGCTTATTTGGAAGGGCAAGAGTAGTATTAATAATGACTTGAAAATGTATTACTAATATTCTTAAAAATATGCAAATGCACCAACATTGAGACTCCAACATGCAATAAATGGATTTTAAAGCTACACAACAACGCTAGCACTACACAACAACGGTCGTCTAAATATATGCAAAAATGTAACATTTCATATTAATTACATTTATTATAATCACCAAGAGTCACAGAGCACACTACTATTAACAGCAGACTCATAACTACACGTACCAAGCAGATTTCAATGCAATTTTAATACTAAGAAAGCTTCCAAGTTCCAGCAAACTACATTACCTTACGATACCTTAGGAATCTGTAATTAGTGTACAAGTTTACAATAAGACGTTTTGTTGAGCGCAGACGAGCGTTAAACGTTAATATAATGAAGTATATTTTTATAGCATTTTTAACTGGTCATGCTTTCTTTTTTATCTGGTTATTAATTGGTTACCCTTGCATTTGTATATAAAAGTATTAAGAAATACTCAAACGTATACAAAGACTCTGAAAGTCTTTGTAAATACTATAAAAAAACATATAAAGTTTTCATAATTTTTATAAAAAAGTTCAAAATAGTTTTTAAATGATATCTGCGTCAGATATGAAGTTGTAAGACTATCAGCAGCATCTTTCCAAAGGAGACAATGAGTGGAGGCGTAAGAAATTTAAAAAAATAGAATATTTAATAAATAAAAATAAAAATAAAAATAAAAATAAAAATAAAAATAAATTTCATTTATTTCAAGTAACAGTGACTCATTTGGTATTTACTGTACAAATAAGGTATAAATTAAAATGAACAATTTAGAATATTAAAAATTTTAAAAATAAAATAATTTTAATTTGGTTTAAGCAAATTGCTATCATTATCTTTATGTTGTTAATACAAAATATACCACTAATATTAATAAAGCTATGTTAAATAATATCCATTAAAAACAAACGCCCGTCTGTTCTATCTAACTCTGTACATTTTAATATTTAACAAGGGACAACAAATTGTTTATTCATACCATAGGTAAAACAAACAGCCCCCAGTGTTGTAAGCTAACCGAGGCAAACTGAACAAAATAGCCAATGAACCGGCAATAATGTCTACTACAATACTTCATTAATAAACAATGCAGATTTTAGGTAAACGGTAAAGTCAAATAAAGCAATGGAAACTACATAATATATTATATAGAAATTTGATTGAAACAAACGATCTGTAACCTTTATAGAAATGATATTTAAAAATTTAAAAATTATGTTGTGTAAAAATATTTCCTATCGACTTTGGTCACCTTTTGTAAGCATTAGTATATAGATCATAGATATAAATGGTATCAGTCAACTATTTTATTATATATAACTCTGTCCGGATGTGAGTGCGACTATCTGTCCGAATAAAGAACTAATCATACATACATACAAATATAGTTCTTTCAATGTTCAGTCTGAGTTCTGAGATTAATTATTATCATTTATTCACTTTAATACGTATTTGGAATTTGCAGTGTTGATGTTACTGGGGAATTGAAAATGTTCCTATCATCGCAGTGGAGAAAACCATTGTAGTTAAGAATTATATAATTTTTTGCTTTCAGCGCCAGTCACGTTCCCAAAAATACAGTAACGTGACCAACTTCAATTCTGGCTACTTTACACTCAAAGAAAAACATTTACATTAAAAAAGTATTACGTTAAATTATAATTATTCTTAAAAACGTCATTGAACTAACTAGTGCACTCTCATACTCGTAACTCGTAATTTTCGTTTATCTTTTGATGTTAAAGTTTTAAATTTTAATAAGATATAGTCTAGAAGTTTTACCACGACTTTAGCATTTTGCATGTCAAAAACACGCTGCAGACAAAGTAATTTATATGTAAATATACATTAAGAACCGCACCAATAAACCGTAAATAGAGCTATATTTTTATTAGGTAAACAAAAAAACTGCGGTGTACTTCGCCCCATGAAAAATATACAACCCATAAATATAATAATAACAAACATTTAGACAACCCTATCGAGTCAGTCACGTGCGAGTTAAATGATCTGAAACGGGAAGCAATAAAGCTACAGTTTGGTTGTCGTTTATCAATTTACGATGGTATCTGATAATATCTTTAGTCTATAATCGTTATAATGTGAGAAAGGAATGTTTATGTGTGTGTTAGTGATTGCTGTGTTATATCAAAATGAAAAATGAATCGTTAAAAAATATTTCATGTGTGATAATTCTTTACGGATGTAGTTCCATTGTCTTTATTTTAAACCGACTTTTAAAGGAAGTTTCCTGATTCGGGTAAATGTTTTGACATCTTTACTCTGTATCCTTGTATAATTGGTATGTTTGTATGTACAGTCCCGTATTTTTATTTTGATAATGTTTATGAGGGAATTACATCGTTGCATCCAAAACTTTTTTGTACCTATGTTTAGGCGGCTCAAGGTATTTATCATTTTGGTAAGGTATATAAATGTTCCTTATAGCTAATATTTATAATTAGCCCAAACATAAATACACTTATTTTATTAATATGAATAGTTGCTTAGTCAGTTTTTACAAGCTTTTTATACTAAAAAAAAAAAACATTATATGACTTATATGTAAATTTTAAAGACAGCTGCAGTCGAGTTTTTTTTTTAAATATTTTATATACATACTATAGAACAAAGAAGTTTGAGTGACAAGCAATAAACTTCTGTGATTGGTCAGAATGTGAAGAATAGCCGCGTCAACCCTTCCGAACTGATATCGCATTACGGTCATGGAGCCTGGATATCAATTAACCAAAATGGCCGCCAATACAAGTTGCATAAGGCTTCATACAATATACATTATTGATATAGAGCAACATACTTACTACATTGGAATAAGAATCAATTTTGAACTTATATTGCTTTTATAAGTGAAATCATAAAACGTCTTGTTGATAGTATTTACAGGTCTGTCTCTGCGGTTAAGAGATCGTGAACGTAAATAACAGTGTATTATTTTACGGAAACTTGCGGTGGACTTTTTCAATTATTTACAACATGGAACATAATGAAAACATTTCTTTTTATATTCTTAATTAAATTGTATGCGATGAAAATGCTTTTCATCAAGATTTTATTATATTACTGATGTATGTTTATATACTTTATGTTCTGATGGTACCTGGTTAGTGAGGATGTTTGGAACACCAGTAGTATTATAAGCATGAGTTGAGGAAAGAAGAAGAGAAAATGAAAAGGTATACAAGTGGTTGGAGTTTGAACCTTAATCACTTATATTCATCTAACGTAACGCAACATGGATGATGACAATATAGATAATTGGATATCGCAAAAATGCTACTTCAGATCGCAATTAAATTTATTTGATAATAGCATTAAAAAAAAAAAACTCATTAACTAAAAAAATAAAGAATAATCTTATAAAAATATAATCTTTGGCTTAAATCCAGTAATAAGAAAAAGCTTGTTTTACCTATCACCATTACCTGCACTTCATACCAATTAAAGGGCAAAGTATTCGGATATTAAAAAAAACATTATTTACTTTAATTGCTATTAAAGACATAAAATGCTCATGTTCATGTAGCTATAAAGTAAATTTTGAAGGAGTATTTTTGATGAACGTAAATGAATAAAAAGACTTGCCGAATTTCATACAAAAGTTTAACCAGTATTTTACCATACAATATACAATATTTATGATATACTTAATACAATTAAGATTTATTTAAAATGAGTGAGTTTTTTCCAGTTCTCAGTTCTTTCCGAAATGATAGCTTGGTTGTATATAATAATATGTTTTTTATTTAATATATAAATTATCGTTAATAATTTCAAGTGAATATTCAATCATGGCGTACAAGACTCGTGCAGGGATAGACTAAGGGATTCTAGAACAATATGACGATGGGGTTCCGACTCAACGACCAATGAGAGCATATCAGGGTGTAGTGTACTTTGTTTAATAGCACTAGACTGGATTATTTTTCGAGTAGTGCTCTTATAATGCCTCTCTATGTAATATAAGTCTTACTAAAAGACTTAGTATATAGAAGCAGATATATAGAGCATTTCTTTTCGGTTATTTTTCATTCTTGATTTGGGATTTTAGCAAATCATAGGAATAGATATAGATCATGTAATTATATTATAATGTCTTTATTTAATTAAGTGTATATTTTGATTATTTGCTAGCTGTTTTTGCGGCTAGGATTAATTGATTTATTATACAGAATTATTGTTTTGTTTTATTACAAGGAAACCTAGTTCATTTTCTAAAGTAAATGTACCCTAAGTTATCATACTGTACTCTTAGTATCCGTTATATGCCATTGAAAGACTTATAAAAGCTAGTTTCGGAAATTAACTGAAACAAACCGAAAGATCAACAGAAAAACCTTTGAACATTCGATTGCATTAAAAAATCGCTTGTTTTGACATTTCAAACAGACACTTAAATTTTATGTACAGATTTTGTAACAATAAACACCGTTTGAAGTTGTGATTAAACGATACACGTTTCAAGTATAGCTTAATATATCTACTGAAGTGCGTGTGAATTTCCCACGATTGAACAACAGAATATTCCAATGATATCGATTTCCACATTAAATTTGATACCCAACACTATAAGCACAATAATATGGTGACCAAATGTTAATATGATGAATATAAGATAGGAATTGAGTAAGCTTAGTCATGTTAAATATATTAATTGAATAATGTTGTAAATTATTGAATAAAAGAAAGTAGCGTTATTTTTTATATTGAAATGAAAATACTTTTTTTGGTTTTTCAATATCGATAATCTTAAATACTTTATCGATAAATCGCTTTTCATAGTAGAGCGGCTATTTTAAAATATTTTTTGCTTGTTCCAGTTAATCCAAGGATTATTCGTGTAGGAACGAAACTGTTGGTCCCCAAAGCCTTCCTGAAAACCGCATAGGGATTTACGGGGATTTATTCTTTTATAAATTGTAACGTTTTGCAATTTTAAATAAATTGTATTTTAGAAATCGATTTACTGCACACAACATTATTTTTTCGACCTTCACTAGTAGAATTCGACCAACTCTAGTTTAGATAACGGACAGTGTTGGCTTTATAACATTAAAAACAAACTCCTATTTAACAAATAAGGTAGAGAAGTTAAAGTCAAGATATACTTAGTTGTCAGAATTTTATAGTAAGTGTCCTTAAGAAGTTTCTCTTCACTGCAAAACTCACTTTTAATTCGAACACACATAATAGTTATAAAACGTAAGTTAATTCTTTTAATAATAATAATTTTAAAAATCTTTTAATAGCAGAACATTGCAACTTAAGTCCGCATTGGAAAAATTATACATATGCTCGCTAA
This sequence comes from Hestina assimilis, assembly GCA_023373885.1. Taxonomy (NCBI): domain Eukaryota; kingdom Metazoa; phylum Arthropoda; class Insecta; order Lepidoptera; family Nymphalidae; genus Hestina; species Hestina assimilis. The sequence goes on along the minus strand of CM041755.1, from coordinate 5,691,359 downwards.
TTTGGTCGAATTTACTTAATGCTATGCAATTTACGAACATGCAATGAAAAAGATTTTTACTAAGGCGGTGGAGTTAATCTTAGTTTAGCTTTTTTATACGATAAAGTAGAGAAATTACAGTTCTCTTTAAATTTTGATCCACCAGAAAATAAAATATTCACAAGGAATACTTAGATTACGATATTTATGTAGCTTTCCTTAATTTCCCGGCGTCGGGATGTCACGACCCCATCGCCCGCTGTTGGGATAATCTCTGTCACAACAGAGATTATTCTACCAGTGCAATTAGTCACACTAGTGGTCTTTTGTTGCAAGAGGCCGGCTAGGTAGGTACCACCGCAGTGTCAAATATTCTGCCGCCAAATAGTAGTGCTTAGGCATTACTGTGTTCCGGTTTGAAGGGCACTGTAGGCTAGTGTAATTACTGGGCAAAGAAGATTTAAGTACTAATATCTCGAGGTTGGCAACGCGTGAGTGGCATCTACTAATGGTGCCGCAAGGGGTCCATAGGCTACGCCACTACTTACCATCAGGTACGCCATATGCTTGTTTGCCAACTTGTAACATAAAAAAAAAATTGTTATAATCTATTTCAGAAATATATTTAGTCATAGTATCTTTATTTTAGTAATGGTAGACGTTCACACTAGACACTTGTTGGTTTAAAGGGTAATGACAACATAATGACAGGACCAACCGTCTGGCAGCCCAGGATCGGTTACCGCGTGAGAATGGCCTAAAATAACAACATTTTGGCTGGAACCCAAGTAAAAAATTAAATCCACCTGACATAGTTTACTTGGACCACGTATATGAACACAATGCACGAAATAAACAAGAAACAAACAATCTTGGTCTAAACTCGCTCTATTTATTTTATGTTCCTGTTTACACAATATTTTGGTGGTCTAAGTAATATATGGAGACCGTTTTTAAACTTATATTTAGGATTGGATAACGAAAATACGTATTCTGATTATTTCTTTACATCAATGTAATTCCAAAGGGGAAACATCATTATTGGACCACGTCGAGTAGGGTTTTCTTCAATTAGATTTTTGCCACATTCGACGATGAAAATAATTAGGAAGAATTGTGTTCAGAAAATGTAATTAATTTGGCGTAAGATGTTACAAAATCTAACGTTTTTTTTTAAAAACCCAAACTAATTTATTAGCGGCTCAAAATACTCTACACTGACGTCTTTGAATAATTTGCCTGGCGAAAAAAACCGTGCTGTCTAAAAAAGAAGTCGCTTCAAAGCAAACATCACGATTAGAATCTTTGTGTACGAGAATAAATTTGTCGTCAGCTGCTCGGTTGTTTGATCAACAGATTAAAAAGTCGGCAAACGCGGGAAGCAAATGGTGCATTTTGAAGTTGAAAAAGTTTTTACAAAGAGTGTGCACACACTGCGACTCCTCTAGATTTCCATAGATTAAACTTTAAATTGTCTCTTACACAAGAAGCGCATTTTATATGAAAGTAATAGGAGAACTTCAGCTTCAACTTTTTGTATCAACAGTTTTCAACTAAAATTTGATTTCATTATAAGAATTTTCTATAAAAATAACTTTATCCAAATAAGGTTCTCTGCTCTGTTGTTACATTATTGTTAGCAATAATGCACGTATACAAATAATTTGCATAACTATTTAATGTTATCCGATGTTTAATCGAATCTAATTTTTGCTTAAGAAAATTTCCTTCCATAAGCTACCATTACCCATATCCACTTCTAATAAGCGGTATCATGTTACAGTATTAATTTTAGGGGATACTGTACCTCAAAGGGTCCAAATTAGCATGAGTGAGCACGTTTGAGGGATAATAAAGTAGTGGTAGTTGTCGGCTAGAGCACCTTAGGGGCTAATTTCGCTTGGCAAGTGATGATTATGAACCAACCCGCAATATGCTAATGTTTAGCCTTCAGCATGCCATAGCGCTTCTGTGCGATATAAGTTTTTTATGTAATTGCAGAATATTGAGGTAACGATGCTGCAAAATACATAAATTATATTGAGATTGCGTTAGTGTAGTAAATTATACTGTTTATAATATACATGTAATAGAACGTTGTGGCGTGTTTGTAGGGAGCCAGCTTTTAGCCTCGGCGGACGCGGGTTCGATTCCAGATCACTAGCTTACTCATCTGTTCTCCTAGGTGACTCTTAACACATGTTAACTACATTACTTAAAAGGAGCTCCCCAGCTGTATTTAAATTGTATCTATGTAAGTTACTGAAATAAAAGACTTTTTTTCTTTATTATTTTTTTTTCTATTTCGGTCTTGGGGATCGCAATTCGTCCCAGTTGTTATCACATAACATCTGATAACAACTTTAACATTTGATAGATAATCTAATTTTATCCAATGACTTACTGGTTTGCCCTAGGTAGCGGAGGTTAGATTGCAATCGCTCTGTTTAAAACTAGTAATCTGTTAAATCCGGATAAGAGTAATAAGCAAACTCTGTGTAAAATAGCGGTATTAATTCTAGGAAGAAGAAGATAGCTACACCAAACCGTATTGCAATGTGATCACTCCTTGTAGTACATAGAGAATACATCCGCTGTCACAGCTTCTGGTAGGAAATGGAGTGGGTGATCTAATTGGTCAATATAAAACAACGATTGTTATAGTTGCCTTTACATCTTTCATTAGAAAAAAAATACTATAATACTTATGTCGTTACAAATTTTACTAATTTTCTAAAATAAACATTATATTTTCATAAGAGAACATTCAAGCATAAATACATGTAAATTACCGGTGATTAAATCCTTGATAGAATAAGCTTTTAAAATCATCATCTGAATAAGAATTCCGTTAAGCCCTCAGAGGGATAAGGGGTTTAATACACATAGGTCGCATTGTACGAATAGAAAATTACTCAATTAACAAAACATCAAGAGCGTAAAGGATTTATTTTCCACGTTAAATGTAGATATCCCTTAGCCTTCAGGGACTTAATGAAATGAATACTCCATTTTAAGCGATTAAGCTGTTAATAAGCGCTTCGGATAACTAACAAAAGGGTGACAAATAAATTGTTTTGTGTGCTTTGAAACAGTATAATCCATCAAGTCGAGTTTATCAAAGAGATCTGAATAACGCATTTCACAATAAGAGGGTTAAATTTTTTATCAAAAGATTACACTCGTTGGCTGAAAGGAAATAAAAAATTATTTTTTTAGTTAGTTTTAAAAAAAATTTTTTATTCATTCGAAGATGTTTTATTGGAAATTAAAATTATTAGTATGTATACTATGTTTTTATTGCAATATTAGATTAATATAAGAGATTAAAGAAATTTTACATCAAAGCTCTGGCTTCCAATACTATGATAAAAATTATAATTTTTTTTTAAACATTTTGTCCAGAATAGTACAAATTATACAAACACTAGTGCTATGACAAAAATCATTTTAAACTAATAATAATAATATTTCATTTTCATTTCAAACTAACGTCAATGCCTCAAAAGCCAGTTGCGATGACGACAAACAATAACAATTTTATAAAATAATGAAACATATAACGCTTCTATTAGAACATAAAATGAATTTAATAAAATTATTAATGCATTTCATTTTATTTTTAAAATTCGAATTGAAAATCAGTCGATCAAATTTAAAATAGGAGTTCCTATTTTAGCGTCTATGCCGAAAATGTTGAATCAACATTATGAGGTTTTTCCAGCATACAATACGTAGTAGGTCAGCGCTTTCGGCGTATTCGAAATGTTTAAAATTGCGATGCTTTCAAAAATTACATTTATGATTTTTTTATGTTATCGAACACGCTATCCGTTGATTATTCCAATTTTTCGGATCGTCCGCTTCAGTTAATTGTTTTGCCAGTCCATCCGATTCGTTCTTCAGTTAGCTTTACAATTTCAAAGTGTCATTTGATTCGTGATGGATTTCGAAGTTTTTTTTGGCAATTTCACGCTATGTGGCAACTTCCCAATAGTTTCGTTTTTGTTCTGAATAGTAGGTGCATGAATTTTAGTGTAATTACATAGAGAGGACCAGTCTATATCTACTCATAGTCATTACCTATCACATCTACTACTATACTACTACTACTATATACTACTTTATAGCAATCATAGTATTTCCTTTAATGAAACAACCTATTCATGGTGAAAACAGTCAAAAGCGTGTTTATGTTCCGACGTAAGAGTTTACTTTTAAACGTTAAAAGTGCGGTTGTCTTTGAATATGCAATAGGTTAAGAGAGTAAAAAATATATAAAAATAAGTTTTTTTTAATGTTACTAAGTTGACAAGCAAGTGTACGGTAATAATGGTAAGCGATTGCCTTAGCCTATGAGCGCTTGCAACACCATTTTAGGTGTCATTAACGCGTTGCTAACCTCGAGATATTGGTTCTGAAATCTCCTTTGCCCTAATAAAACTACTCTTGAACAAAATTCACACTATTCCTAAGGAGTAAACTCCAATAACTACTTAGAAAATTGATGAATACTTATTTAATGTAACTTTTGTGATGTACGTTGTCGGAGAGAACCGCAGAGGTTAAGCCGTAAACTTACTTTGGATATTTAGAATATATAAGAAGGTCGTAGTTAAAATGAACCAAATTCAACGTTATTTTAATAATCTGTTTTACGGACTTAATAATGAATTAGTTAAACTGCAAATTTATCGGTTCGTCTATTCTTCGGAAGCCAGGAAATTGAGCATAGCGATACCGATTAATATTTCAGAACCTCTTCGGCGATTGAACACCATTATTGGAATATGTGGTTTTAGACTCTAGTGGGCAAGGTTTAAGGTTCAATTTTCTTTTTTCAATTAATAATTTACTCAGAAAACAACTTAAAATCAACTTAAAATAAAGTTGCTTACAACTTGATTTTAAGTTATATAAAACTACATTTATACATTCTCGAAACTTTGAAGAAAACCAAAATATTTAATACTTATTATTGTTTCTTCTTTGGCCAATTCATCGTTCTTCATAACGCAAAAAATATTTATCAATTATGACTAGTGTCAGTATTCATCAGTCTTCTTGGAATTACACAACTCGTGTTTTAAACTATATAAACTACATTTATACAATCATTCTCAGTACTCTAAAGAAAATCAAAATACTTACTTCGTATATTGTTTGTTCGGTTTCAAATTTACTCTTATTCGTAATATAAAATTTTTATCGCTTACAACTAGTGTGAGTACCCTGTGGTTTCATCAGCCTTTTTGAATTTGGGTACTGACACAAATACTCATTACTAGCACGAAAGTTATTTATGAGCAATTGCTACTTAGTAGCATGTGTGTCTAAGCGTTGCTAATAATAAGCATGCTTATTTCGAGCATGCTCAAAAATTAACAGAGATTTGATTTTCGATGCATGCTACTTGAGGTGCGGGTTGAAGAGGGCGTCCTTCGAGTGCGTCTGAATAGGTTTGCTTATGAGAATTCTAATAAGTAGTGGGTAGTATCGATTTTATCAATGTGTATGCTGAAAACTAGTATTAATGTGAACAGATGCTAAGCATGCTAGTTTTAAGCATACTTACAAGCATGCCATATGAGCATGTGAGGCAGGCCATATGAGCATGTGTGTCAGTACCCTTACACAACTGTACCCTATAGTGCTGCTGCTGTCATCAGCTCTAACTCACAACTAAGCCATGTGATACATCAATCAGGCAAATTTACTACCCGAAACCTATACTATAGCTTTTCGAAATCATACCTACAACTATAGCTAAACTTTCTCCGTAAGTGTTCATTAGGAATTCAATGTCAGAAAAAGTGTGTAACTCTAAACATTTGTGTTAAGAAATATTTCTTCCAAGTTTCAAAGTTTCACATCTCTAAGTCCACCTCCTAAAGTTGCCTATTCGTAAATCAGGAACTACTGTTTTATAGGCGTAGATTATATACATACATACTTATACTTGATTCGTGTATAAGCGCAAAAAATTCAATTATTACAATAGGCAATAGGAATATGAGCAATGACCTGAAAAAACAAAAGACTTCATAGTAGAGTCCTCAACATTAGATGCCTTTTAGTTATGGGGAAACCAATAAAATGAAAAATAGTAACAGTAAACGCTGCACACTCCGGCCGCAATTAGGATAGTTATATCCTGTGTCGGGGGTTCAGAAACATACACAATGACATGGATAAATACACCCAGACCGGAAAATATGCTTACATGGTCAATTCAAATATATTATGTTCCGAGTGGGAATCGTACCCGCGACCTGTGGTGTTTAAGGCAGGTTCGCTACCGCTGCGCCACAGCGTCGTCAAAAGTCAGAATATGTAAATCAGAATATTAAAAGTTAAGGTACTCTGTACGAAACTTTCAAATTTATTGAATTAAAAACGTTTTAGTATTATAATAAACAACGGTGGTTACGGATAAGCAAGGGTTGTTTCTTGGTCCTGTTCAACTTAAGCGAAGTCAACTAAGACTTGACCGAAGTTTAATTATAAGCCAAGTGATCAAGTTCGGAGCACAATCACTAACTTGAGTTTGCGCTGTCTCCGTGAGAGAATCGTGGATTTGAGATGATCTATAATTATTTCAAAATATAGCAAAACATTTCAATTTAATTACATTAAATTATTTTAATTCAATATTTATTGGCTTACTTTACTTAGACGGTTAACTGTAAGATAAAAGTTATGGGAGAGTAAATGCTCACTGGCTTTTCACAGTATTTAGTTTCTGCGACTTGTTTAATTAATAGTCTAAAATTCCGTATAAATCATCGTCAGAAATTTTCATATTGAAGTTTATATAATCGTATACCAGCGTCGGGATGTGACGACCCCATCGCCCGCTGTTCGGATAACCTTTGTCACAGCAGAGATTATTCCACTAGTGTAATCAGTCACACTGGTGGTATGTCTTTTGTTGCAAGATGCCGCCTAGGTAGGTACCACCGCAGTGACAAATATTCTGCCGCCAAATAGTAGTGCTTAGCCATTACTGTGTTCCGGTTTGAAGGGCACTGTACGCTAGTGAAATTACTGGACAGAGAAGATTTACGAACCAATACCTCGAGGTTGGCCACGCGTGAGTGGCACCCACTAATGGTGCTGCAATCGCTCAAAGGCTACGGCAACCACTTACCATCAGGTGGGTCGTATGCTTGTTTGCCAACTTGTAACATAAAAAAATTATAATAATATAATTCTTGGGCTTTACTTTAAAATAATAAAACATTTTGTAGTGTTGTAAGTCTTTACCTTATAGCAGAACAGAAAAGGAAAAGTCCACACTGAGTTTACAGATAGTTTATATTTAATACAACACACGAACAAAAGTACAGTCAGAAGGTTAGGAAAGAAGATACAAGAAAATAGAAGATAAGATACACGAAACACACACGTACAGGACAATACACTATGACAGAGAAGTAGTTAACTTGTATATCGCACCGAGAGGTTAAGGCCGACTGACTAGATATTTTTATGCGACTAATGTCGGTACGTGTGAAATAATTTTATATTGTTACTCGTCCCGACAGGTATTCCGTCGCATACTACGGGTTTTCACCGAGTATATGCGCGTGAATTAAATATAAATAATATTTTCTTGTTTTGTATAAAATTATTATGTGTATGTATGAAATGTAGTGTGTAATTGAATGTGTAATGTATATAATATGACTACGTAAATAATTATTAAATAAAATATTATATGTAGTGTAATAAATATTTATTATATAATAAACATAAATATACTAAGTTACCTACATCACTCCCCTCCAGAGACCGTGTCTACGGGCGATAGAAGTCTGGAAAATTAACTTTTCTACCTGATCGAGTCGTTCGTGACAGGGGAAAGTCTTCTTGCTGTGGTTGATGTAAGTCGGGATGCGAGGAAGAGGGAACGTTGTCAGACAGTAGGTAGGCTGGCTAATAGGCGGTCTATACTTACCGTGACATCTTTGCCCTTTACCTTTATTTTAAAATATTTGGCACCTCTCTTTAAAACTTCGTGTGGGCCAGTGTAAGCCGGTTCAAGTGAGCCACGTAGCATTTCTTCCCTAAGAAATACGTGGCTACTGAGTGGCAGATCCCGAAAACGAAGATTTTTCTTTGAGTGGTGCTGAGTCGGGACTGGCCGTAGGTTTTCGGCAAAGGTTTTTAAACGGGCAGAGAAGTCGGTTATGTCGTTTGTGTAACCAGTGACGTTGTGCCCGAAAAATTCGCCGGGAAGTCGTAACGGCTCACCGTAGACTAGCTCGGCTGACGAAGTTCGAAGGTCATTTTTAAACGCACTTCTGATGCCCAGAAGAACTAACGGCAATGTTTCAGTCCATTTGGAGCCGGCATGACAAGTGTTAGCCGTCTTAAGCTGCCGGTGAAAACGCTCAACTAAGCCGTTACATTGTGGGTGGTAAGCAGTTGTCTTTCGGTGGTCAAAACCAATGGTCTTAGACAACTGCTGGAAGAGTGCCGATTCGAATTGCCTACCACGATCAGTAACGATCTGAATAGGACAACCGAACCGGGATACCCAAATTGATATGAACGCTTTGGCCACAGTCTCTGCAGTGATATCGGCAATGGGGACAGCTTCCGGCCATCGCGTAAAGCGATCGACGGCTGTGAGACAGTACCGATAATCACCTGAAGGTGGTAATGGTCCGATCAAGTCTAAATGGACATGTTTGAAACGCGCTGAAGGCAAATCAGGCGTACCGGTCGGTGATGACACGTGTCTATTTACCTTCGAGCGCTGATACGTCAAACATGCCTTAGACCATTCACGGCAGTTTTTGCGTATAAGAGGCCACACAAAGCGTTGTGCAATCAACTTAGCCGTAGCGTTAGAACCGGGATGGCTGAGTGAGTGCAGACAATCGAAAATTTGTCGACGGAGATTAATGGGGACAAATGGTCTGGGAGTCGTTGTACTGACGTCGCAGTACAGCTTAGTGCGACTACCAGGAATCGTCATTTTCTTCAGGCGGAGTGAAGTGTCGCCTTTGAGAGCTTCGACTAGATCAGGATCTGTGTCTTGGTGCTTGGCGAGTACGTCGAAATCAACTGGCATCTGCAATTCCTCCACTCGAGACAGCGTATCGGCAACTACGTTCTCTTTACCAGAAATGTGCCGTATGTCTGTTGTGAATTGTGAAATAAAGTCCAGGTGTCTATACTGACGAGGACTGCAGTTACTTTTCCTCTCATGGAAAGCGTAACAAAGCGGCTTGTGGTCAGTATAGACAGTAAAGTGATTCGCCTCTAACATGTGGCGAAAGTATCTAATACTCTGATAAATCGCAAGGAGTTCGCGATCGTAAGGGGAGTATTTAGTCTGTGATGGACTCAACTTACGAGAGAAAAATGCTAGTGGCTGCCAAGCACCATCCTGATATTGCTGAAGGACTGCTCCTATCGCCGTATCTGAGGCGTCAGTAACGAGTCCTAATTTACAGACAGAGTTAGGATGTGCTAATAAAGTTGCCTCACAGAGGCTGTTCTTGCAACTTTCGAATGCCTGCAGAGTGTGTCCTTCTATGACGACCGGGTGGGAAGCTTTTACAGATCCAGTCAGTAGAGCATTCAGTGGAGCCTGGATCTGAGCGGCATTAGGCAGAAAACGTCTATAATAATTTATCATGCCTAAGAATCGACGAAGCTCCCTGACGGTTTTCGGAATAGGGAAATCCGAAATGGCCTTGACTTTGCTATCTAATGGCTTGGTGCCATTTTCCGAGATGGTAGCCAGGAAAGTTTCATCAGAAGCACCGAAGACGCATTTAGCCGTATTTACGAGTACACCGTAATCTTGCATACGGGTAAAAAGTTGGCGTAAATGATCTTCGTGCTCTTCTTTGGTTCTGGAAAAGACTAAAAAATCGTCAAGGTAAGGATAGCAAAAATCAAGTCCGCGAGTCAGTTCATCCACAAATCTCTGGAAAGTCTGCCCGGCATTCCGTAACCCGAACGTCATGAAGGGAAAGTCGTATAGACCAAATGGAGTCGTAATTGCAGTCTTAAATATGTCTTCTTCTGCGACTGGTATCTGATTGTGTTTTTAACTAAATCAATAACAGAGAAATACTTACAACCAGATAAGTTGTGAGAGAAGTCATGTATGTGGCGTATAGGGTACTTATCAGGTATTGTCCTGGCGTTCAGTAGCCTATAATCACCGCAGGGACGCCAGCCGTTGTCTTTCTTGGATACGAGGTGAAGCGGTGACGACCAAGGGCTATCAGAAGGACGAGCTGTGCCATTCGCCAACATCGCGTCGAACTCCTGTTTGGCAATTTTAAGTTTGTCGGGAGCCAGCCTCCTAGGAGAACAAGATACTGGTGGGCCTGGTGTAGTGCGAATGTGATGTTTAGTGTGATGTTTGACTAAACGTGGTGTACCGGCGGGACGGGTGATATCGGGGAAATCATTTAAAATGTTATGATACCTACTATTTCCGCCAGTCAAGACTTTAACGCTCGTTACGAGGCAATTTGAGTTATCTATACAAGTTACAGTGCTAATATTAGTTAAGCTATCAATTAGTTTTCGGTTACAGATATCTACAATTAAACGGTAATGTGAAAGAAAATCAACACCAATGATGGCTTTGGTTACGTCAGCTACTACAAAACACCATGGAAATGTTCGACGTAATCCAATATTTAAAGTTAAATTAATATAGCCATAAGTATCAATTGTCGAACCGTTAGCAGCACTAAGTTGAAATGATGTCTTATAACGAGGTTCACTTAAAGCACTAACCGGATAAACGCAAATGTCACTGCCAGTATCTATTAAAAATTGTCTTTTTGTACCATGGTCCGTGATGAAGAGGCGACCCGACGAACTCCTGCAATCGTTGGTCGCCATCACCGACTGCTCGGAGCGTTTCCCGATACGAAGTCACAGGGCTTGATACAACTCCTAGCTCTGGTGCCGTACTTACTGTGGTACCAACAGAGTGGGTACCGACGATGGCTTGATTCTGACCTCTGGGAATGAGATCGACTTCGATTTCTTCTGTTAATACGACCAGATCTAGACCGTGATCGTGACCTTTGGTTGACTTTCGCCGTGAGGGCACTGACCTGTTTCGTCAACTCGGCTACTTGTTGGGTCAGCAGCTCGATGGGCGATGATGAGGTGGTCGCAGCGACTTGTTGCGCAGGTGCCGAAATGTCATTAATTCGGTCTGCTAGTTCCGCTAGGTCATCCAGGGTCAAGGTGGCCTGTGATGCCACGATAGATTGCATTTCTGTCGGCAAACGGCTTGCCCAAATTGTCCTAAGAAAATCTTCAGGAATATTAGGTCCGGCCAGGTGTTGGAGGTGACGAAGAAATTGAGAGGGTTTTCTGGTGCCAAGCTGCTCGTGCATTAATAGTTGCTTCACTTTATTTTCTCGCGAAACTGATAATCTTTTAATAAGTTCGACTTTCAGACGCTTATAATCTGGTGGTCCTGTGATTATATCCTCAACCTCTGCAGCATAGTGTCTGTCGAGGGTAGATACCACTTGATAAAATTTTATCGCCTCATCCGTAATGCCCAGTAATTTAAATTGGCCTTCTACTTGCGCGAACCATATCGCGGGCTTCTCTGGCCAAAACGGTGGTGTCTTCATTTGAGAAGAAACGTGAGCGAGGGTAGGTGCATCTTCACTTTCTGAATCCGTGCGCTCCATTCTCTTTGCAAGGCGTGGCTGCTTATTGACATTCGAGTCACTGCCGCTAATCATCTTCTTGTATGACGTGAACGTTAGGTGGTCACCAATGTAGTGTTGTAAGTCTTTACCTTATAGCAGGAACAGAAAAGGAAAGTCCACACTGAGTTTACAGATAGTTTATATTTAATACAACACACGAACAAAAGTACAGTCAGAAGGTTAGGAAAGAAGATACAAGAAAATAGAAGATAAGATACACGAAACACACACGTAATAGGACAATACACTATGACAGAGAAGTAGTTAACTTGTATATCGCACCGAGAGGTTAAGGCCGACTGACTAGATATTTTTATGCGACTAATGTCGGTACGTGTGAAATAATTTTATATTGTTACTCGTCCCGACAGGTATTCCGTCGCATACTACGGGTTTCACCCGAGTATGCGCGTGAATTAAATATAAATAATATTTTCTTGTTTTGTATAAAATTATTATGTGTATGTATGAAATGTAGTGTGTAATTGAATGTGTAATGTATATAATATGACTACGTAAATAATTATTAAATAAAATATTATATGTAGTGTAATAAATATTTATTATATAATAAACATAAATATACTAAGTTACCTACACATTTTATAACAAACAACCATGTGTTTATGAATATATGTAATTATTCTATATATATAAACAAATAAAAAAAAAAAAATAAGTGAACTTTAAAAACTTATGTGAAAAACTCATTTCGTTCCTATTAATGCGTTTCTCATAATTTTTTATTTCAAAGTGGTCCAAATGGATCTCTATACTGCTTGTGGAAAATAAATTGTTGCACTTTTAACAAGTTGCATACATAGAAGTGGCTATCTCGGAAACTAATTGGTCTTCAGCGAAGCATACATAGTAGTCCACTAGACGAGGGTGCAGTTATTTAAAAACTTAAAAAGCTATTTCGAATTCTTTAAATACATAATCATACATTTCACGACAACATTTTTAGTAAAATTCAGTACTGTCCTGTGGAAAAATATTAAGATTATAAAAATGTATTAATCCTAATATGGTTTCCAACACACTAAGAAGTCATAAAATCACGATGGTGAATATCACTACCAAGATCGCGAACTTTCTCCTAGTAAATATTTATTGGGAAAAAAAAGAATTGTTTTTTTAACGTTGCACACTCAACGGCCACCATTAGGATAGTAATATCCTGTGTCGGGGTCCGGAAACATTCACAATGACAAGGACAAATACACCGAGACCGAAAAATATGCTTGCATGGTCAATATAAACATATTATGGTCAAAGCGGGAATCGAACCCGCGACCTGTGGCATTTAAGGCAGGTTCGCTACCGCTGCGTCACAACGTCGTTAACTTTTATAAGATATTTATATCCAATTTAAAAGAGGAGGATTTTTATTTACAACCATAATTACAACATGTTTACAATTCAATACTAACTATATTTACAAATAATTAAAATTATACATTATACAAATCATGTCCATGGGGAATGGTGGCAAGAATGCCAGCTGCATTTTAGCAATCTCGATTCTTTGGGCGAAAAATGAACCAGCCCTCCGTTTGTTACCATGGAGCTTCGTCAGTTATATACCGTTTTGTTATTTTTATTTAAACTTAAATTTGATCCCATTCTGCGATGATCTGATTAATAATTCTGAAAATATAGAACGGAGAATCACAAAATGTAAGAGAAAATAGCCCGCGACCGCGCGTTCACATTTTTGTGTACGCTTTATAGCTTAAGTTTTTTGAAATAGTTCTCTTGTTTTTTTTTTTCTTTTCATAAATATATAGTACAATTTAACAACAATTAGGATAATTAATAATTTCATCATCATGCACCTACATATTTTATAATATAAATAATAAATATAATTATTTATTTTAATATAGGTTTTTATACATCTACGTAACAAATTAGTAAACGGTTCGCTTAGTACATAATTTAAACGCACATGTTTATTTAAATTCAGTACACAAGTTATAATAGAATAATGCATTTATCATCAGTGAAAATAAAGTAAATAATGCAAATGTTATTTGATTAAAACCAAAGCTGATAACACGATACAGACGCGGCGAGGCTTAAAATAAGCAAATAAAATTAATTTTACGTGTAAATGACATTCCACAATCCCGTTGTGAATTCGTAATGGGTAATGAGGACTAGAGAGAGTAGTGTCATTGTCTGTGTACGTTGTATCTTTGTTTAATTCATAAATAAGGGATTTTAATCCGGAACACTGGCTTACATACTTTTAAGAATTTGCAGTATGATTAACTATCTATTATTAATGTCTATTTAAATATACTTTATATGTGACCGTGCTTTTTTTTCTACTACTTTGTGGGGCAGCGGTAGCGAACCTGCCTTAAACGCCCCAGGTCGCAGGTTCGATTCCCGCTCGGAGCGTAATATGTTTGTATTGACCATGCAAGCATATTTTCCGGTCTGGGTGTATTTGTCCTGGTCCTTGTATATGTTTCCGGACTTCCGACACAGTATATCACTATCCTAATGGGGGCCGTTGAGTGTGCAGCGTTTATTTATTATTTATTTACGTAATGTTACTAAAGTCATTTTTAGGAATATAATCTATAAGCTAGGTAAGGTAACCCAATTTTAACAAAAAAAGATAGCTTTTTATTCTCATTATTTAATTAAAATACAGAACACTAACTTACCAGTGTGTTAAATAAAAAATTAAAATGACTAACCTTTTTTACCATATCGAGTTTTTTTTCACATGGACGCAGTGTATAAAATTTTCTTTCATTTTCTTAGCTCATCGATGACCCTCCACCCGCTTGAAGGTAAGTGGTAACCGTAGTCTATGAAAGCTTGCAACAGTATTATTATCACATGCCTGTTTTTTAATTAGAGTTTAACGCTGAACACCCACCAGAACTACACAAAAGATATGATACGTCGGCATAAAACTCAATTAATTATTTGCTAGCGCAGACGAAAATTATGTAGAAGAAAATTGAAATTATCGAAACATTCAAAAAATTAACAATAATTTGATGATTGCAGATAGGCATATCTGCAACTTCCCTGATGGCACACAACGTGGCAAGATGCTTGGAGCGCAATGATGATGTTTTCTGATTGGTTGGTAGATCGTTGCTGATCAATTGAGTCAACTGCGCAGATATATGGGTGCTGAGTCAACTGCGCAGATATATCAGTGTTTTGCTCTTTTGAGTAAAATATACTGAGATATTACCCGTTTGTATCACAGTGACATACGACCGCCACACTGACAGTAATGTTAGTGATACTAATTACTTTTAATTTTATTTCTTTTTAAGTTATATTTGTATTTTCTAAGATCGATGTATGTTTCAGTTTATACAAATAAATAGTTTACCTATCTATCTATCTATCTAGTGCACTATTAAATGTCTACACGAACGAAATCATTTGCAATTATTAAAACTTCGATATTCCCTCTTACAAATATCTTGAAGTTTGTATGAATTTTAAGTCATAAGAAATTGGACAAAATTGTAACAGTAGCCTATTCATTATTTTTTAATACAAAATATTACAACACGTAAAACATAAACTCTGTCTCGGAAGTAGGTAAACTAATTTATAATTATGTTTATTTGAAATAAGCAGTATAAATAAAGAGGAAAATTCAAGATTCTTGAATAACATCGCTAACGTAAGATGATTGTGTTCCTGGAGACCGTGACAGATATAGAAACATTTTTTAAACCGCCTCAAGTCTTACAAAGCAATTTACTTGAGTAAACAATCTGTATTCCGCCCCGCTAGGAACTCGGTTTCCATCAGCGCTCCTGGAGTTATGCGGCAATCGTGCTCTTCAAAATGTGCTTAGCTAACGTTATGAGAAAATTTATATTTTATAAAACAATAACCTGTACGCTATCTTGTTTGAATACCGAACGAGATTTTATTTTAATGGTATATTTTTAAGGTGTATTATTTGAATGGTATTCGAATATTTGAGACTGTTTGAGTACCTATAATAATTATAGCACATTTAAATAAATATACGACGGTGTTAGATACACCGTCGTCACATCTTTCCTCTCGCACAATATTGTTGTATTTACTGACACATCAGTGTACTGTTGGCAAAAAAAAATAATAAAGTGATAAATATTTTTTAATTAATTTTTAATATGTATGTCTCAAATTTTTAATATGTATGTCAATATTTAATCTAATTACTGGTTTTGTTGTAGTCCGAAAAATATCTTTAAATAGCAAGAAAATATATATTAGCACATTAGCTTGCTACTTAATTTTCATTTCTATCAATTCAAGTAGGTATCATATTTTTATAGGTAGGTATAATATTTTTATATTTGTTTCTGTATTGATTTCTATAAAAACTATATCTGTTGAATAACGTTCTCGTAAAATTATTTTTATTTGCCAGCTATTTTCTTCAAAAAAATATGTCCTAATTTTTTGCAAGATTAAAACAATGAGGTTTATTAATTAAAAAAAATTTCAATATTGAAATGCAATTGACCTCAATTTCGCATAATGCCTTTGTTAAGCTCTTACCTTAATAATCGTTATTAATTAGTGTGGATACGATATTCATTTTGATGTATAAAAATAAAATCGATTTAATAAAAGAAAAAATAGTCATATTTGTTTCCACGCTAATATTGACTTTTAAAATTAAAACGGTTGACCACTTCCATAACGTATTTTTGTACTAGAACAAAAGCGCCATCTATTATATCCACTCTGAACTACGACGTGTATGTTAAATTCATTTGCGAAAAAGATTAACTTTTGTCGTTACCTTTATACTACAACTTTCTATTTTTGCTAGTAGGTAAAATGTAAGTCCGATCCCGACTGTAGCCATGTGGTGGTGCATAATAGAGATAAGGTGACCAATTTAGACCGAATTAAAGGACATTTTTAAATGTTGACAACTCAGTCTTTACCAAGTTATTTATAAATCATAGACAAAGAATATTTTTGAAATGATATTATTTTACATTTCCATATAAATGGCACACCAATATATACTTACTAATATTACGAGGCCGAAATTTTTTTTTGAAAACGCTAACTCATGATAATAATTATATTATAAGCATCACATCGCCACCCCTAATTCATCCATGGCATCAATCAAAGCAAGCGATATTTGTACATTTCGTAGTACTTATAAAAACTGAAGCAAAACTGAGTCACTGGCCCTCACGAGGGCTATAGATTTTTAGGGTGCCCGATCGAGGCCGAATCAAATCTTAGAACGTCATCGGGAATGGAGGCAGCGCTCTGAGCGCATTCTAGTCAATGGACTCACGAGTGGATGCCTAATGAGAGTTTTGCGTTAACCTTTCAAATATTTGGGGTACAAACTTTTAGTAGGTAATTCGTCTTTATCTTGCGTCACGGATAATTATTTAAGCTATAGACGTTTCCAAAAAAGACTTGTAGTTATTTCTAAGCGGTCGGTGTAAAATAACACAAATAAGCATAGATTGGTAAGAAGAAAAAAAGAGATTTTAAACTGTTCGATTTTTTCTGAAAAGTTAAATATTAATCTTTTGTTTACATCATATTTATTGATCCAACAAATAAAATACTTAGAACATACGACGTAGCCGACCTAAATCCTACACAATGGCCGATGTTTTCGGCTACACAATACGTCGCCATCGTTCACCGCTAGTCGCTGCAGTTTATTCAGGTGATTGTAACTTTTACGAAAAATTTCTGTCTAAAAATTTTACCAAACTGACGTTTTGTGAGATAAGAATAATGCATTCCATACATGCAACTTTTCAGCTCAATCTATTCATTTTAAAACTAAAATGCTTTGAAGTACCTTTATATCATAGTAGATAACCGCTTTCGCGCGTCATAAAAGTTTGGATATAGGATAGTAAACATGTGATAAGAAATCTAGATTTGAACGCTTAAGCTGTTTTTAAGTACGAAAGTAATTTTAGGACATGAACATCTTCAGTAGTGTAACGACTTGTACTTCTTATGTTCTATGTATTTTTTCTCTCTTTCTCTGTCTCTTTCTCTCTCTATCTCTGTGTGTTTCTTGCGATATTTAAATAGTGGCCGAACAAATCTTCCAAAATTATCAAGCACATCGACTTTAAGTATATTATTAAAAAAAGAAAATTGATGTACCATTGAACTAAGGAATTTGGATGAAACACTATTCTATTCCTATATATCAAAATCCAATCTCCGTTCAAACTCAAAACATCTTCGAAAACGTTGAATAGTATAGCTACCTACAGAGGAATTCTATTACTGTGAAGAGACGCGACGTGTCCTTACTCCTACCAACCTACATTTAAATGACTGCATACGGAATAAGCAAGCAATCGACAGAACTGTACCCAGTATCAATAGACGTTTGAGTAGTCAAGTATTTAAATAACTTGAAGAAATGAAGTTGCGTTTATATTATAGTAAAAATCTAGATAGGTCTGTATAAGTTGGTTACAATCCGTTGTAGCCTATTACCAGATATAGAAAATTGTCTTTGTTGATTTTGTTATTTTTCGTGTAGTATAAAGCAAATTTGCATAAGTAATTAATATCCATCGATTGTGATTGTCACTAGGAAGTAATATTTTTGACATACATAATAAAATGGATTCATTAATTTGTCTATTTAAAAACAATCAATATCCGGCTTTAATCACTTTTGAAGTTTCAATATTTATTTTCAAAGCACTAGACTAATCAATAGGAATTAACATAGCACCACCACGAAAGCGTATCTATTCCAACAGAAAAATAATAAATAATAACGAAAATATTCACTTCGTCCATTTTGAAGTTGAAAAATCGTTTTGTGTAGTAATTATAATTATATGTAAAAACAGTTTATTAATTTATAAACCAAAATTGGAATGAAATATATTAACTTAATAGGACTTTTTTATAGAACTTGGAAGTATTTTGAAAACAAAAAGGGTATAAAGTAAAATCAAGCTGTATAGTCTAGTATTAATTCAGCACTTAATGTGTTTACCTGTCACTAAACATGAATCCCCAATAGAATGGCGTGTTAACGAAGTTCTGTGTAACAGGTAAACGTGCTTGGAAATTATAATCATTGATTGTCTAAATAGTTTATACTCGTTATCACGGCGCAAGTCAGTATCATGTTGATCTTAGAAATCGCGTGTCTTGAATAATTAATAATATCTCCGAAAATACGAATTTTGTTGATGTATCTACTGTGGAATGATGAGACTTTTGGGAAATTAGTAAAGACCTTGCTTAAGATAATATTTGCTCATGTGTAGGCAATTTACTACTCGTGTTAATTACAAACAGACCTTATATTATTATTATAATGGAACCTTATTTCTACCCTCAAGTTTGCTAGCTTGAATTTAACTTGACGTTAATTTATAGAAATCTAGAAAATCATATCCTTCGCTCTGAAGAAAACTGCTGGAGTATGCACTGCTACCGCAGGTTATGAGTTGGAAAAATTTAACTGATACCAAAGTGTGTATCTACAATAATCTTTATTTATATAAAAAAATAATAATAATTAAATCGCAACTATACATCAACTTGTTTTCAATATATACTTCTAAGGTAAAAACAATATACTACATATTGTTATGAAATGACCTAGGATCGATTGATTTGAGCTTTTCCATTGATATTTACAGTTAGTTATTCTAATATTTTTTTTTAGAGTTGGTGATTTATTTTAACAACTTCCCTGTCCCATGAATCATATATGACCATTTGAATTGTTTAACTATCGTGTCCAGACAGTGAAGTTATTATGATTAAAGTTACAACAGGTGAAATACTTTTTTCAGTGTCACATCTTAATGAAATATCCTTAACTAGCTTCTGCCAGCGGCTTTGCCCGCGTAAATAATAATTTTAATATAAACTCTGTACCGGGAGAAGGTTTTACAAACTTCGAATGTCATATTAATTTATATCGAATAAACAGCCTATAAAATGAGTTTCAAGTTTCTAGCTCTCAAAATTACGATATATACAAGCATATAACTTTTCGCATTAAAGTACTGTAGGTACAAGGACTATATAAAAATATAAAAATAACTAAAAATAGGAGACAGCGATAATATTAAAAACCTTTCATTAAAGTAAAAAATACACAAAATAATCATATTTTACTTATTATTCAATGAATGTAATATTTTTGCGCAACTTTTACGCAGTAATCTAATTTGCCAAAAAGCCTCTTCGTTTCATGAAAATAAACTATCTTGAGTAAAAATAAAATATAAGTCGCTTATAATGAAAGGATCGTTTCGTCTATATACTATATTATACATCAGGCTAATTGCTTACAATGTGATAAGTACACGCTTAGTGTAAGTTCTTCAGATCGCACAGTACTATTCTCAAATCAACATAAAAATCCGAGACAAACGAATTTCATGCCATAATATTACTATGCGACACCAAAAGAGATTTCTTATTTCTATGGTGACAGCCATGCATTAACGGACGATAATTAAAGTTACTAAATTATATGATAAATATGTTAAAATGTTGTAAGTATACAAATAAGATGTAAAAAAATAATATTACGAAACTACAAGTGCTTTTAAAAATTTAATAAAAAAATCTACCGAGCTCGCGTCTGCGCATCTGTACGTAAAGCTGGGGTGTGTAATATTGAACTGACTGCTGAGGGCTCTCGACCTAAGGGCCGGTCATTTGGTCATCAAAGCACCGACGTATGAAATATACAAGTGCTTTCAATGTATTCGGAAAAAAATAAAAACGGGATTGCCTAACGTTTGAGTCAAAGGTGCTCGAATCTTTTGATGTGACTGACAATTTTATTGCTATTAAAAGAATCTAGTTTGAAATGTGTGACTAAACCTACCTTACATTATATATCTAATATAGAAATAAAATATATTTAAATAAATACTAATTAAAGTGCACGAAAATAAATAGCATAAAACTACGAAGTTGGCACGTGTATCGTCTAGCGGCCAGGACCCTTGTTACGTTGTGATCGTAATTACCCGTGTTCTTTTAGAGCATCAGAGGCAACAGGTTCAATTCGACAATGGAAAACAATAATATCTTATTTATTATATAGTTTAATTATTTTAGTGTCATATGATTATCATAATAAAAATATTTATATAAGCCAATAAAGGCAAAATGGTGAGATAGTAAATATATCCCTATACTTTCAACACCTCTTACGAGTAGCTGAAAGTAATCCGCTCCTCCAATTCTTATATACTTAAACTCTATAGTAAAAATATAAAGAAGAGGGAGATCGAGTGCCCCACACGCCACCGACTGTGGGCTCCAACCATAGCTACGAGCCCTCCCGGGTAAGGGATAGGCTATTTATAGTGCGCCTGCGACACACAATTTGATTGTTATAACATAAAAGGACATAGTCCTGGTAATTTATATTTATAGTGATTTCGTTATTGGGACGCAAGATTTATTCTTTTATATTGTTCTTATTTTCATAGCATAGAAAGGGATCAAGCCCTGATATTTAGTAATAGTATCGATTAAAACCGAAGTCGCATTATATTTCTTATTCATCTTTGTATGAGAAGGCAAAACGCCATAATAATTGAGGAACAAGCCCTGGTCATTATATATAAGGGAATAAATCCCTGGTTCAGATATGTATTCGAACATTAAACAGCCAGGCGGCATTCCGTAAGCACAATGCTATAATCGTCAACCTCACCTTAGTAAAGTAAAATTCATCAATAATAATAAATAATATCATTTATAACGTATATTTGTCATACCACTATATGTGGTTAATATAGAGTTTATATTTATCATAAACTTCACCTTTGTTAAGGTATTTTCATCAATAATGCTATTTATAGCGTATATTTCTTTTATCACTATATATGTGTAATATAGTATTTATAATAACCTCACCGAAGTGTAGGCAAATTCATTAATAATTATATTTATAAGTATATTTCTTTTATCACTATATATGGGTCATTTATTTTGTATTGATAATATTCAATTCTTTATAATATCACAACCGCAATTCCTTAAAACTAAGTCCTACCTAACCCTACCTAATTGGTATTTAAATAATCGCATTGTCTTATAATTAATATTCGTGGGCTTATATCGTATTCGTAATCGCATTGTCTTACAACTAATATTCTTTTATTTATGTCGTTTTCTTATTATAGTTTTGCATCATTAAAACCATAGCACTTGCTCACGCAAGGTACCCTTTGGCTCAATACTCAAACATACATCCGAATCCAGTTCATTATTTAAGACGTGATAAACACGCATGATAAGAGTTAAGCAGGCCACACTGTCTAATACTAGTTAGCTATCTCGAAGTGAGAAGCAACCAGTTGCCCTAATAGTATGACATGCTACAATGTCAATTATAAAAATCCCTATTGCTAAGCTACGGGGGCGTCTCGAATAAGAAGACGAGTCATTTTGCTACAAACGATGTATAATATTCCAGCGCCTCAGCAACAAACCGAACTACATCACGGCATCGACCTAAGTCGCACCACCGCAGCAATTCTAATCTGTATCACTGGGGCCGCTTCAGCAATGGACCTGAGGAAACTACTGCATCGATATAAATCGCACCACAGAGTCAACCCCATGTCAACATCACATCAGCAAAGTTAAAGGACCTCACTCGAGGACACTATAGACATGACCAAAATCATATCAGAGCCTCATACTTAAGCATCGGGTCAACTAAGATTAGAAATCCTCGGGCCTCGCTTAAGGACACTATAGACATGACTCAGGCCACATCAGAGCCTCAAACTCAAGTATCGGGTCAACTACAACTCACCAAAACATTATACACGTATACAACTGAAATATAATTATTTATTAGTTATAACGCATAAATTCTTCCCAACGCATACTTTTAAATCTTCATTGAATTCGCTTCTTCTTAGGTTTCAAATAATCCATTAGATTCTGAAACATAAACAATATTTGCGCCGAAGCATTACTTTCACTATTATATTCACAATTACAATATCACATAATATTACAGAAACAAAGTAAACTTCGTTTCTTAATATATATCAAACATATATACATTCATAATTGACGGACCCACAAACCGTCATTAAACATTTAATTTATAATAATAAATTATATTCAATATATTTCAACGATATAAATTTGCCTTTAACATGTATAGATCATATTATTTATATTAGATCTCTTTGCCAGTAATCATAGACGGACCACCATACCGTCATTATTTATTAATTATTGTATATATATTTAATATACTTTATATATTTCTTTGCCATGCATCACCAATCACCATTAATAATATGTATAAAACCATATACGAAGATCGGAAACCTTAACTAGCATTCTAGCAGCATAGCCGCCCGAACATCACCGCCTTGGCAAACCGTCCACATATACGCGGGGTAGAGACGTCAGACGGGCACTCACCAAGCATACGCTCGGAGACACCTTCGCCGACACCACACCCCTTATATATGTGAAACAGCTGCAATGACATTCGGCACCTGACTCCGTGAATTTTCATACATTTTCCTTTTTCTATGGAAATTTTCATACAAAATTTTATAAATTTTTGATTTTGTAAAAATATTATTTTCGGGGTATGTCCATACTTAGTATTACGTTGCACATAGTCACGTGGTCGGCAAACGATGTTTGGGTTAAGCAACGTTGGGTGCGGTCAGTAAATGGATGGGTGACCGTCCATAAATAGGTTCATAGTATAGAAAATACATTGTCTTAGAGATTTAAATAAAGTGTAATGTT
Organism: Hestina assimilis; assembly: GCA_023373885.1. Classification (NCBI taxonomy): domain Eukaryota; kingdom Metazoa; phylum Arthropoda; class Insecta; order Lepidoptera; family Nymphalidae; genus Hestina; species Hestina assimilis. The sequence continues at coordinate 5,667,885 of CM041755.1, read as the reverse complement.
AAGATCGTCACAAATGTCATAGAAAGAAAACACGGGCTTCAAAAACTCTGTAAATAGCAATTCTTACATTTATTATTTTAAGCCTATACTAAACCGTGGTAGTATATTTATTATTTCAACTATTGTGATATGTAAAGATCTAACCATTTTTCTTTCTCTCTTTGTTTTTGGTCTTTTCATATTTTGTATTTTAAATTTTATTAGTATCGTTTCATTATTTTAATTGTAAACAAGTGACAAACTTAGACAATTATACTTTCCTTATATTTTATAATATCATGAGTATTAAAAGATAAATAGACTTTTTCACTTAATTTTATATTTTTTAACATTTTTTAAAATATAAACGGTATTTTGCAACGAGAAGGATGTTTTTAAGTCTTCAAAAACGTCCTTTAAGAAAAGCTATTGTTGTTTTGAATAATACTTTGTTAAACATTATGAAACACTTTAAATTTGACAATGTTCCCGCATTATCTGGAACAAAAGATGTGCTAAATAAATGCACTCCTTAAACATGACCACACATGTTTGTTTGAACAAATGTGTATATACTGTAGCACTTTTACAAAAAAAAAACCACCTCAAGCTATAAGGACAATCCAAACACAACACCTGATATAACATTATTATTATATTTTTATGTTAGAAGTTGGCAAACAAGCATACGGCCCACCTGATGGTAAGTGGCTGCCGCAGCCTATGAGCGCTTGCAGCACCATTAGTAGGTGCCACTCGCGCGTTGCCAACCTCGAGATATTAGTTCTTAAATCTCGTTCGCCTAGTAATTTCACTAGCGTACAATGCCCTTCAAACCGGAACACAGTAGTGCCTAAGCACTACTATTTATATGCTAAGCACGGCGGCAGAATCTTGGACACTGCGGTGGTACCTACCTAGCCGGCCTCTTGCAACAAAAGACCTACCACCAGTGTGACTGATTGCACTGGTGGAATAATCTCTGTTGTGATAGAGGTTATTCCAACAGCGGGCGATGGGGTCATCACATCCCGACGCCTTGAAATATATGCTATACAATTATCATAAAGGCAGAGGGCGTCCACAGTGAGCTGCCATCTTGTTCGGTCTTGAGCTTCGTGCTTCATTTTGCTCCACGTCTTCCACATGCTCTTCGCTTCTGCGATGATCATGTTCCTCCAGGTTTGTTTAGCCGACCACTTTTACGTTTTTCTGGGAGATCCTAGGTTGGGAATTATAATATTTGACTGACTTTAAAAGGAGGAGGCTTTCTTTTGGATATTTTTAACGAATCTTCCTATCTGTCTATTCGGCCTATTTTCTAAGCCTATAGGAATACAATTAAGAAGATTTATTCCCGCAACCAATGTATTAGAATGACTTTATTTGATTTTTTTTTAATTATAAACAACAAAAACGGTTAAGTAATTTTTAATGAAACCAATACTTAATATTTAATTTGTGTCACTGGACTGACTCTCCAAGTATTTGTGTATTGTTTCTCAAACGATGATTTTATAACTTTAGCACCAACAATTTTAATGAATATGAATTTTAATGTTTGAAATAAACTTTTCAAAGTAAGATTAAAATCTCCTCTACTTAGCGGAATGAAAGCCGTCCATCTCTCCCTTACCTTAAGTGTGACTGTGTAAACTAATCGACAAATTAAGTAATTACTCCGCTTAAAATCAATGTGTAGAAAATTTAATTTGTCCGCCAGACAGGGTGAGGATTTTGAATGTTTTTCGTTGGGGTGCCGGGGGATTTATTATGTCTCGTCCCTTAACGAACGGTAATATATTTGAGAACTAACTTTGTTGAGTCATTCCTTTAATAAATAGAAATGGAAAAGTTGGTAATGCTACATTTAAGTTGAGATTTTATTCATGGTCGAACATCATGATTAACGTTACTAATCTCACTAATATAATAAATGTGAAAGTTTGAGTGTTTGGGTGCTTATTATTCAATCACGAACAAACTGCTCAATTGATTTATATTGGTAATTTTAACGAAATTAAGTAATATATACTTTTATCCCGAAAAAAAAATCGGTTCCTGTGGGATTATAAAAAACGTGCCACTTACTATTACGTATGCGTATTTACTTCTGTAGCCAATTCTAAGGTCATCACGAGTCCTGTAACGGTACGAATTCGCTGGCAGATATAATGTTATAAGAAAGACTGCAGTAGGTTGTGAATATTTACATACGGACATATTGCCTTCGGCAAATTTTTGGCATCAAAACACACACCAAATGGTGTACACACATATATGCTGTACCTTGAGTTTTTAACCAGTGAACAAGGTTATCATGGTGTTCCAAGGTTCCATACGATGATATCCGTCATTCGAGCCCTATATTTGTCTATTAGAAAAAGATACCAAAAATAAATTTTAGATCAAAATATACTATTGTTGCCAAGAGTATGTTACGCAAAGCCAACCTTCACAAACCGCAACCGTAGCATCGCCGTAGGAACTAATCAACGAAATGCAAGCGCAGCATCGTTATTACGGCATTGACATGAATCAACAAAGATGAAAGCGCAGCATCAACGCAGCGGCATTGACATCAACCGAAGGTACCCTCAGTAAGAGAGGACAGCGGTGCGAGCATTACTTGATCTAACATCGATCGGTAGTCACCTAGGATAATCAGTTATTAGTTTACCTTATAGTTTAAAATTAGTAAATTACTTTAAGTAATTTTGTATTATTTGCATCCTCTGGCTGCACTGCACGTAATTAGTATTATTATCTGGAGCGATAATCAAACATGCTATCGTTTGAAAACTTACTTAGAGTTTTGTACCACAAAATATCTTAGTAAACCATATATGCTTTATAGATTACTGAGACTAATCAAATTTCGAGTAATCTGAAGCATATCTATTAGCTAAGATAATTTAATTAATGCGAGTAAATCGTGTTAGCTATGTCAAATATTTTGCTAATAAACATATATAATTATACAATAATAATTGTGTTCATATCAACTGTTATTACTATTTTAATTAAAATCAATTATTCCAGTTTCTTATTAATACTGTCCAAAATATATTTGCATCAAAATTAGATTTCCTATGTAGGTTGAAAAAAAAGTATTCAGCGAATATGGCTTTTATTTCAATTTCCAATATCTCTATATAGGCTTGAAATAACAAGTTTGTTTGTATTCCAGCACGTTGTATGAGTGACTGTATTGAAAAACACGTCGCTGAAAAATTTCATTAGGGTGCGACAGCAGAGAAACAACGATCCTTTGTCCTACATATTGACTGAGATTGATTGTCAGTCGGCATGTGCTAAACGAGTTGCACGACAAAATAAGAGCAAATGTTCACAACCCCTGTCGTCATCCGTCACGAACACGAATCGTTTATTGAACTCAGCTCAGACCACATTAACTTTAGATTTTGACTGACTGAAACTACACGTTTTCACTAATCACATTTCTGCAAAACTACCTCACTAAATAAAAGAGATGGAGCTAATCGAAATGGACAATTGTGTGGTCAATACAAATGTCTACCTTAATTTTTATGAATAACAAAAATCAAAACCACAGACATCAAATTAACACACCGTCGTTAACCTTACCACAGGGCTAAGGATAACTCAGATGTGGTTCAGTTTAGTTGGCAAACAAGAGTATGGCTTGCTAAGGACAAGCTGTCACCATAGCCAATGGATGTTTGCAGTAATAATGTCACGTGGGTGCTGCAGACTTGAATCAGTAAGAGCAGATGCAGGATGGAAAAAAAGAAAGATGATTGTGAGGTATATGGGCTTCGAGCACTCACTCATCGAATGAAACCTAACACGATACTTCTACCACCCGACGATATTCTGTAAAAGTCTAGATTTTTCGATCGTACCTGTCAATTCATACCGAAAATAAAAACGGACTAATCTAAAAAGAGTACAAAAATTGTTTATAAAAAGTAAAAAAAATACGTATAATAAAGAGGAATTAAAGCCTTTTCCAGACATGGTTATACCAAATAAATAATAATTTATGACAACTTCAATACTTCTAATATTACTTTCCACTTAATACTCTATAAGAGTCATCCCTTCCCACTTTTACATTGTTACTAACTTAGTACGAGTGCTCTCTTAAATTTGTATCAAAAAATCTCATTTATCGCAGAGGCAAGAAAGAATAACTGAACAGATAGCTACATAAATATTAAATCATTCCTCGGAAATCGTACCCGAGCATAAAGAATGTGAATAACATGAAAGGCCTATCCACAAAAGAACAACGCAAGACGTCCCCATAGTATTGAAGTCTTGGAATTCCGACGTATTTACTTAAAATGGTATCATTAGGATTTTAGCTTATTTCTAAGATAACAAGCATTGTTGAAAGTCTCCTGAGTTTCCGACCCTTTCTCACTTTGACAAGTCACCCGTAAAGATTGCTTGGATCCCCAGCGACTGGCCCTTAACTTGAAACAGCCTTATCTTTTAGATAGGATTAATTGCGGAAATGCCGTAGATAACGACGAAGTTATAACTACCTAGACCTTTGTGATATCGGTGTATCGTGAAATTGGGTAGCCGCGGTTTTATTAATTAGGCACCCTGTTAAGAGTTTTGGAGATTTTTCGATGATCAATATCGATTAAACCGGCAAAACATTTTTGCTGGTGGTAGGACTGTAATGACCGCCTGGTTAGCTACTACCGTATGTTGCTGAACAACTCTTGAACTAATGTTGGAGTAACTAGTGTCGCAGATGTTCATGGATGTCGATAACTGCATAAAATAAGACTCCTGCCCGTTGAACCCCTGATAACAAAAAAACAACATTAATTATTATTATAAATATATTCAGAGTTATAGTCTTAGGGTTATTAGAAATTTAATACACGTTTGATGGTTATATTCCTGGTTTATTTTTAAATAAAGATTGAGTAACTTCTCTTTATATCATTTGAAGTCGTTATTATTAAAAAGGTAAACAAATTTCACGCGGATGTATCAAAAATCAACCCACGCGACACAATAGGTGTTAGTTCATATCCTCGCATGGAACGGGAAACAATGTAAATCTTACAAAACAAAATATTAACAAAGCAAACAATGTACAACGCAACCAATGCCGCCAGCCCAAAGTTTGTCACAATAAAATGTCGAGATGCGATGCAGATAAGGGAATTTATAGCACTCTATTATACAGCCTTAGAATGAATTCTGCGTTGTCACGATGAAGTTTCTAATTAATGAAGGGGGCCTTGGTATTAAAACGCATAATTACAGCCGAGTTGATAAGGCATGCTCTGTGGTGAATACAGAGTGAAATTGTATATTTTTAAGACGACGCGACGGTCCTATTTTAAATGGAAATTGAATAAACTGAAAGCGTTAGGATGTATACTTTTTGTGTTTAAAATATTGTATACTTTAGGTGTATAAAAGACTATTTCAAATTGTAATGAATTTCTTTTTCGCCTCTACTTATGTATATATATCTTAACAAATTTGAATCCGAACATATAGTCGAAAATAATTTCTCCAACAAATATTTTTATTTTCATTATATTAGTCATTATGCTTTAATTAATAAGAGGCTATGAATCATAAGAATTTGGCCTAACAGTGATAGAATAACATAACATCGCTTCGCAAATCCACTTACGATTTCATCTTGCAACGTCAGCATTATTAGTTAAAAAATAGTATTAACATAGCCTACGTACATAACAATTGTATTGAAATTTTTGTGAAAATATAAATATTAAGACAAAAAACCTAGATTTACGAAATAGCGATAATTATTTGCGGTGGTACGAAATTAAAATATTCATTTAAAAAAAACACTAATGTTTTAGAAATAGGTAGTTGGATGTAATCACCGACCAAAATTATATTGATAGCGGTATTATTTATTAGATAAATTGGTATCTATTTGGGTACAGAATACATATTAGCATATTGTTCGGGTAGCCTTCAGTAGCTAAAATTCTGTTTGATCAAATTGGCTTTGACTTATATTATTTGTATAAATCGATTTTCTAACTATAAATGTATATTTTTTACCAACACTGGTGGAAAAGCCTCCGACCTGCCACATGAAAGCCAATTATCGTTGATATTGTTCACTAGCAACATCCGATGCATCAACATGAGTTGCCACCTTTTTTTTTTTTTTTTTTTTTACTTGGAGAAATGCAGTTACGCACTCGAGCGCCGGGACGGGTGCAATGGCGCAGGAGGTGTGTGGACTCGGAGCCGAGCCCCCTACCCACTAAAACTCCAAGGTCCCATCTAGCGCCATAGTGGGACGTCGCGGGGTCGCTGAAGCATACAACCGCGACGCCCCGGCGAGGCCCACCCCCCGAGGGGCCCACCGGTGGCGGCAACCTACTGCCGCCATATATACATATACTACATACTAATACATATATACCAATACATACCACCGCGCGCGAACGCGCCAGGCCTTTCGGCCTCCACCTTGGGCGGCACCATACTGCCGCCATACATACATACTAATACATACTATACATTTATAAAACACTCCACGGCGCTTTCGCGCCCCTCCGACCGGGACCGAAAGGCCCCGGCTAACTAACCAAGGGAGCCCTGGGTCCTAGGGCTCCCCGCCGAGACTAACTTTTTAATGAGGTTGTTTCTCTACGACCGACCGTCGTTATTTTTAAAGAGGTTTTCTTCCTCTACCGCCCGACCGGGGCTGAAGGCCCCGGCTAAGCACACCTCCGGTGTCGCAGGAGCCGCTCGCAGTCCATTCTGATAAGCAGAAAAGTACCGGAGCGACCCATACGACACCACCCTCCTAGGCGCGGTCTAGCGTAAAACGCCCCACGCCCGAACCGTCCGACCCTGTTAACTTCACCGGGCAGTCGAAGGTGCCACCTGCACAATCGACTCCCGGCTACTGAGCCCCCGGCACGACAAGCCCAGGGTACCGCAGAGTTTGACCTCTGCGGTTGGGGGGGATGAGTTGCCACCTGAGATGAGGGGTTGTAAGAGATCATGCCCCAATGTTATATATAGAGACGAAGGCTCTGATTAAAAATTATTAGATGTTTTAATATTACTAAAAAAATTTAGATTACTCTTTTTTCTGAAAAGTCTTCTTCCTGACAAATATAATTAGTTATCAAGATTTGTCCAGATAAAAAAAACAGACAGACATTTTAATTTAATTTATATCCACTATTTAGTAATTGTTCAGTAGTTAACAGTGGTGCAAATGCAGTCTGATAGTTTAGCTGAAACTTGGAATTTATAGCTGCTAAGATACGACAAAGCTCTTAGTTGCATTTCTGAGATTATATTATTATGTATGATTCCGTTGCACATTTTAACGTGATGTATTCACTGATCTTTTACTTATATTTTTAGGATATCGTGAAACGCGATATGTTATCGCTTAATATTTACCCGATCATCTAAGAAAAAGGTTACAGCTAATTGCAGTGGCGGATTAACCAGCAGGCTGAGTAGTCTTGAGCCTAGGGCGGTAGATTTTTGGGGCGGAAAATTTGGGGACCGAATTTTATTTTTGCTACCTCAGAGAAATCTCTGCAGGACGATTTTCTGAGGTTTTACAGGTAAAAACTGCAACAATTTTTAATGACTTCCTCTCACTTGTCATGGTAAATTCCGAGTAAACTTCCATATTCTACAATTAAACAGCTTGATCGCCGCCCCCTAACCAGTAATCGGCATTTTGTTGGATTGCAAAAATAATCTAGGACATGACAATTGCAGAGAAAAGAGTGGCAAAAACCTTACAGCCTTTACCTTGATAATTTGTAAATCCGCCACTGGCTAATTGATAACTACGCTTACAATTAATAGTAGTATAAAGTCAAATGTGTGGCCTCACACATGTTTCCACAAAAAAATTAAAATGAATTTATGAAATGGAACCGAGCATTTGAAAGCCAGCTAACATAATACAAGCACAGAATGTAATTTAATATAGTACCATCGACGTAGAGAAGACGATATCACAGGGTAGACCCGCTTCATAACGAAGCATGCTCGAGAATATTGCATACAACCCACTATCGCACAGGCTTTTAGCTATCCATTAAGAAACTGGAATAATAACATTTTCATATTCACGTAAGAGAGAAAAACATAACAAAAGTGAATGTACATGTGATATGTCATTAAAATGAGGTCTTGTTTATACATAACGTGTTAAGTATCTGGTTTAGCGAATACGGTACACAGATTTTATTTTAACATTTAGGTTTACTATCGGTACAGTGAATGTGTTAAATTCTAGTTTTACCTTTATTTCATATACCTAATTAGAACATTTGTTTCTAATTTAAAACAAAACTAGTTTTAGGTTCGAGTAAAATATCTATGACATAATACATAATGGTTTACTTGGCTTGGAACCCTAATAACGTGATTTGGTTTTAAAGGACAACACATAACAGAGAAATATTCCTAACGCTGTTTCTAGAACTAATTAATATAAAAAAATGTAAATTAATTTCGTCCAATAAAACACTATTACCGTGAGAAGCAGAAAGCTATAAATAAATATAAATAAACGCTACACACTCAACGGACCCCAACTGAATAGTTATATCTTGTATCATGGGTACGGAAATTAACAACGACAATTACAACCAAACCGGAAAACATGACTGTATGGCCAATACAAACATGCTCCGAGTGGGTATCGAACCCGTGACCTGTGGCGCTTAAGGCAGGTTCGCTACCGCTGGGCCACAACGTCGTCAAAAGCAGTATAAGCGAATTATTAATAGATGATGATGAACTACCGTGTTAGGTATTCTGTTTTACTTATTAGCCTATGCAAACGCAACACATACAAAAATGTAAGAAACGATAAAAATATGTCAAGGAATAAATCGTTCTACTAATGTACAATAATAAAACCGCTAACGCTTAGTAAAATTCCATCCGCATAAAGTCTGGAATGACGTCGTGAATTTGCATCGCTGATTGCCGTCCGTTGCTCAATCAAGGATATTTAACAAAATTAACTAATTGAGTGAACGTTCCACCGTCCCCCGCTCGCTAACTTGCCAACGGTAAATTGACTCAACAACAGAGCAACGTGTATCGGAGAAATCTAATAAGCGATAATAAGGTAATTTTGTGGGGTCGCTCGTTTTAATTTGCCGAGTTTGTTTGGACGTAAATTAAAAAGATATACATTAGCTCTGATTGTGATAAGAATGTTTTATGCGTTTCTGTGGGGTTTTGGAATAATGTAATTTTCTTTGGTTAATAAATCAATGTAACGAATACGATGTATTTCTTTCAGGGCGGATTTCGTCCTGTTGTTTGTTCCAAATAAGCGTATCCGTTTTTTATAATAATAAAGCAAATAAGCATTCGCTTTATTGATTGTTAAAGCAGTTATCTTAGCCTATACTCACAATAAAACACAGCGACGTCATGATAATTATGTTCTCCTTCTTATCTGTCTCAGAGTGGTTAGTGGCCAACATGTCAGAGTTGTTCTGGTTTCCCGTAGGCATCTGACTTTACTTTTCGACTGTGGTGAAATTGATAACAGCCGGGCTCGACTTTGTACGTACCTTCCGAAGCAGGGAGACGCTCAGTTGACATACCACTACGCGATCACCCATCTAGTGAGGGACCGCGCCTAAAGTTGCTTAGCCCACCGATTTTTACCGATCAGTGGGTGCACTCGGCTATGAGCGTATCATAATTATGTTATCATCTAGTAGGGAAAGGACAGAGAAAGAGCCGAAAAGAACAAAGAGAGAGAGATTTAAGCTTATAATTTTGTTTTGTTTTCTTGATGAAAGACAACAATACTGCCATCGATCAAGTTGCACTAACGATATCTTTTCCCAATCGAATCAGGTCATTCATACCAAAACCAGCAAAGCTATCTATTAATATTTCTACATTTCAGAATAAGATTTTAAAATCTAACTTACTACAGGTTGATTTGAAACATTGAAGCTTTTATAACAGAATAAAATAATATGAATTACATTTAACAAATTTATTCTGTTCAAAATTTATTATTTACGCTGTAAATTAAATTCTAATTAAATATTCAATTATTTTATAACAATGTGGCTTAAATTTCATTAACATACGTAATTATCGGATAAATGAGAATTATAGATTTTAATTAACGTATAATTATATCATACAATATTAGCTAAATAACAATAGACATTGTCTGTAAGGGGAGGAGAAGAATTTGTAATGCTATGATCTAATTAGAAGCTTTGGGGTAAAGAAACTCATATTTTACGAAATACGAGATCTTAATAAATAATTAGTATTATCTTCAAATTTATTGTTTGAAAATATTTATGATGTGTCTTATAATATTATATTATGAATGGAATTATAATATGAAGAACAGTAATTTCAGGTTATTTATTATATCCTATCTTACTTAATACGGTAATGAGAATGGGTATATGTTTGGATGGATGAAAATTTCAATCACAATAACTGCTAAGCGGATTTGGATGAAACTTAGCAGTTATGTAGCTTGTATAGGCTATTATTAAAATATAAAAAAAATTATGTAGATATCCAAAATACTTCAATAAATGTTAAGTAAATCGGCAAAAATATTGACATTTTAAAATTATCCGAGCGTATGAGCGCTAAACTGTTTAAGTTACAGGAGGATGATGGTAGGATTGTTTATCGTAAACAGATCTGTGCGTGACATCATAATTCTCTATCTCTTATACAGACTTTGTTAAGACGATACGAAAAAATATGTTTCGCTCAAACGCGTACTGAGTCGTTATAGTGTCACTGATAATGTTAGTTGGCAGATTTTACCAAAAAAGGTATTGTATAAGCAGTTGTAGTATATTAAACTGTACCAAAGATACGGGATACAAGACATATAACTATCCGGTACAGCAACCAAAGTTGCGATTACGGTCATCCCTACTGATCATGATTATGACTCTTCTCTTCGTCCTAGCATTATTACCGGTATTTTATGTACCCAGGGTCTGCTTATTACACTTATCCGGATTTGACAGGTTACTAGTTTTTACACGGAGCGATTGCCATCTGACCTCCGCAACCCTAAGGACGAACCAGTTACTAATTGGATAAGAGCAATTTACTTTTCAATAGTTAACGATTATTATCAGATGTTATGTGATAACCACCAGGACCGACAGCTTAACGTGCTCTCCGAGGCACGGTGGGGAGACGAACACGGACAAACCCCCAGACCGAAACAGAAATTTTAACAAACATCTGCCCGAGCGGGAATCGAACCCGCAACCGTCGAGACTAACGGCAGACTCGTTACCGACAATGCCACAACGGTGTCAACGGTGATCATGACTATGACTATGAAGCAAAAACAGCACCCGCCAGCATCACACCAGTGTCCTATACCACGCGTTGTTCATAGAGGTAATTAGTTTTCTACACTTTCCGCTTTCTCATTTCATTTAATATAGAAAAGTTTAGTAAACGAAATGAATAGTAGACAATAAATTTAATTTCAAAGGAAATAGTAAACAATTTACTGTTTCAAATAAATGTAATTAACTGCGAAATGAAAGTGTTGAAGCGGTGTTATTTTGCTCCAACTCGGAATCCTTTGAGACCAGTATAAAACGTTCGCAAATATAAATACCATTCTGGGTTGCCTTAACATGACTTTAAACCATCATTTTTCTTTTATATTGATATGTTAAATAGCGTATATATACTACTCCCCTTATTTCCACTATTTTTTATGAATAATGGTTGATCTTCCAGTCTTTTTACACCGTTAAAGGCAAAGAAACAAGCATTAAGATTTTAAAACAAACTTTCTCTCAAGGAAGTTGAAATATGTCTATTTTATATGTGAAATTATTAGCATGTTTTTAATGAAATATAAATTGCAAATGTAATTCAATTAAGAGATATGAGAAAAGTAAAAAGTACATAAACAAATAGTAGTGGTCAACAGATAATTATCTTAAATACACATAACGTGTAGTACAGTTTCAGAAATAATTACGTACAATAAAGGTGAAGAAGGAAAATGTACTCAATCTTCCCATACAATACTATGAAGCTCTAATGATAGCGAGAACATAACAACTATAACAAGACAATTCAGAGATCTTGACCCTCCGCTCAAAAACCAGACATCATTGTAGAAATGACACCGGCTCCCTCACGATGTTAAGTAAATAAGAATAAATAAACACCAAGAAGCCTTTTTATATAAGAATAGTATTGGTTTATTAATATCGTTCACTTCAAAACAAAATTAAGATATTTGACTAGTTATAGTAGTTTATACAATGCTTGTTTTGTTACTGAATGTTAAGACTTTTAGTTTCATCCACAACGAAGTTATAGGGAGTCGAAAATGGCCTGAACTGCTTCGAGAAAAAGTGCCCCCCGATACATGCCAATATTATTTCTCGCTCTAGCATAAAGATATTTAATCAATAGTAGGTAGGATTTATTATGTTTTGGTAGGATTATAAAATGTATATTGCATTAAACAATATTAATGTTTTTTACAACAAAGGTGGCAAACATATGTTTAGCTTTATATGTGTAGTAGAAACACAAACAGTGTTGTATTATATGTGTAGTAGAAACAAGGAAAAGAGGGGTGAAAACCGAGTAGAAAATGACCGAAGAGGCACTTATCGAATGAAACGCAGCAGTGAATAATACTGCTACATTATCGAGCGAGCGAGCAAGTTATTCGCATAGCACTTCTACTGGACTTGTTTTTCTACAATATCTCTAGATTGTCATGGTATTATTGATAGAGACTTGATGACAGCCTCTTTTTGTAGCCTCACTTGACCCTTCGTACAAAAAGAGGAATCCCAACTCGACCTTTGTGGATACTGAAGATTTATTTTCTTGATGATCGTTACGCTTGAGATAAAGGCTGAATATATCGAATCGATTCTGTAACAAAATAAATGCTCATGTTGACATATTATATTATTATTTTATAAAGCTTATAATATACATCATATTGAAAAGCGGTATGTATTTTTGTTTTAATAACTTTTAAAAAACCAGATGAAACAAAAGAGGCTTCGTTATATAAAATGGAGGCAAAATATTTGTTTTTAATTTGCTTAAAATATAAAAAAAATCTCAGGAATTTCTTAAGATTTGAAGATGATACATTTTGTATTTTAATAAAAGCTCTTTTGCATTTATTCTAATGAACATTTCTAGTTTCAGTAAAGCGATTCCTTTTCAAATATTTGATGTACTAAATTAATTAGTAGGGTAACTTCAAAGAAATTTCAGTTTATTACGCCGCAGCCGACTAAGTATTGTTGACACGAGCTTTGAATCCGACCGAAATTAGGCGAGTAATAATTATGAGGCACTAAGCCCCGCAAACCTCTAATGACTTCCATTTCATTTCAACTAGGAACAGGAATTTTGGATGTAATTGAGTTTCTTGTTCCGGGAAAATTTTGTACAATTAACGAATAATTATCATACGAAATATTAAGATAATCAGAGCTTGTTTACATTTTAATACAGATATTACTTACAAGGTACAACATATTAATCTAATTTATAATTATAAAAACATATTATCACAGTACTAATTATCTTAGAAAAGCAAATTACTAACGTATATAGCCTTTTTTCTGAATGTGTATTCCTGTCAGCCCTACCGGCCTTGACAACGTTACTGGGCGGGAGGCTGAGTACTGAGACCTTTTTCACGGCCAGGTCTATTGATTCTATAGGGTTCTTCATGCGAGGCCAGACCAAAGGTAACGACGTCATCGAGAATGCAATGTGAGCTTCGACTTCGTCTGTTAGTCATTGAAAAAGTATTTTTGCTAACGGAGCTAAATAAAATGCAATAGACTAAGCAATTTCATTAATGTAATCTACATACATCAATGAACTAAGTTTATCTTTAAATAAATACCAAGGAGCACTTGAACGTTCACGAGCGGATGCGGTTTATCTTGTTCCTCTAAACAAATTGCCAAACTACGAGCAAATCGATGCACGAAATGCCTTCTGAAAAGATCGATAGTGCGTCCAATAGTTCGCAAATTATCTCAACCATGCTGCCTGGAATCTCAATAAAGGCACTGACTGACGTCCCGTTGTGTACTTATTTCACACGTCCGTAATGTCCCAACAATCGATAGTTGAGTGATCTGGGGCATCTACAATGGTCACATACTTAATTTAGACATAAAATTTTTATGTTCTGTTTTGGTAGCAAGTCCCGAACATTTATAATGTAAGATATCAGAGCCAGTAGCTTTTGCAATGTGATTTTATTTGAGTCTTGTTACCCAAATAAGACAAAAAAAATCATTTGTCATTATTAAATATATAATAGGTATTAGTTTTGTTCCAAATAATTAAATAACTAACTTTTATAAGATCTTGTTTGTTTTATATTATTTTGCAAATGTATTGACGATTAATTAAATGTTATTATGTTAATACACTTTAATTGAATCCATTGTAGAATATTGTAATACAGGAAATCGTTTTATTTGCTCCGTTTAGCATTTGATGACATATTTCGTTTCGTTTTAGTCTGTTTCGCATTCTTAAGCATTCCTGCCGTAGCAACATTCAAAGGCAGTTCAGTTCATTCAGTAAAAGCGCTTTCTATAATCCCATTTAACTTACTTAAATATAAGAAAACAAAAGTCTTCACTAACATAAGATAATATCCCGATAAACACCTTATATTCATTTTACTTTATGAAAATACGTAGCGAAAATTTGGTTCAGTGAATAAATCATTGACGTTCTATTATTAACTTTAATGTAAATAATTTCCGCATCCGCGATAACCTTAAAATTGGCTCCAGAGAGAAAGGAAATATTTGTAAGTAAATAATTTTCTATTAGATTCATTTATACAAAATTTCAAGTGAATGCGTTCTATAGTACATTTTTTAACAATGTCACCGGAACCTAACATTCTGCAGAATAAAACCTTTTGTATTAGCTGCTCAGATAAGATGCTATGTGTGTATTTTGTGACGTGGCTAATATATTGTGTGACGAAATTTATTGTCCAAATCTGGTCGTTCTTTATGCGTAATTCAGTAACAAACATTCAAACACCTACATATCCAAACATACAAACTTTGAAATTATTATTTTAGATGCGGGGCTACATAACTTAAATAGTTTATTCGTATGGAAATTGAAACAAGAATACAAGCAAGCTACCTAATAGTCATGTTGTCAGTCTGGCGTTAATATGACTATGGGAATCTTCTTACGTGTCGGCGATAATTGTTAAAACATTTCCCATTACTTTCAAATCTTGTTATGGATTGAAATGATATGATGACAAAACCAGGTTATTTAGAGTACTAACTGAAAGAAACAACAAGAATCATTTTCATGCTTATTTTGTTTCACAGCGAAATAACAATTGGGCCGAAATTGTTTCAGATAACCTACTAAAATATATGATTGATCTACAATTAAATTTAATATTATGATTCATTATAGAAACTTCAAATTCAAATATTTTTATTTAAAGTAAAAAGCATTACACTTATTTGTTGAAAGTCAGACTTTACCACTGGCTCCAAATTAAAACCTCTTCCTGAGGAACCGGCGAAACAAACTCAGGGGTATATATCTTTTTAACGTATTATTTTCTTTTATAAAGTCAAAGTAACTTACAATTGCTTGCTACTTACATGCATACTAACAAAAGAAGTTTTATATTTCGAAACAAGTTATTAGTTTTAGACTCTAATTGAGAAGTTAACAAATAGCTTAAGTTACTTAAAGAGACACAATTACACATTACACTTTCCAAACGAGAATGTGATCAACATATATTATCTAAACAAGGAAGTAAGACTATAATTTATTATAAATACACAAGGAACACTAATTAAGATCGTGACATTAACAACGTGTAACAAAGCAAACGACGGAATCCGTAATAAGCGTATAAGTTATATAATTTAAACGCTTACTAAGTTCGTCAAAGCAAATGTACTGAATAGGAATAATGTGGAATACTCGACGGGCCATACCCTTGGAAATGAGTGCTTATTTCTGTTTTTATATTTCATTATTGGCCCTCTCGACTCATATTGCACTCCATTCGGATTCATAGAGGCCGCCATAAAAGATTGAAACGTGAGAGGGCATTTCAATAGAGTAATTGCGAGTGCATTTTTTTTAATTCAATTCCTGTCGGCTTTGGTAAAGCCGGAATGCACTTCATTGATATCGCTATAAAGTAATGAGTTTTTTTATCAATTGTGTACAACTTATAATATTAGCTCATTTTTCTTTGCATCGTATTTCAATGGATCTGTAATGTAACTTCTCTGTTTGTTTACGATTCAAAACTGAAGCTGTACTAGTTGGATGCAAATAGTGTTTCAATGAATAATAGCTGCCGTTAATCCCGTATGCTTTATTAAACGTGTAATTTATTATAGAACCTGAACTGGTTTTAATGGATTTATATAATAAAGTAAACAAACATCTTAGTGTTAGCGGTAAGTGTCCCACAACTGATAGGTGTCATTCTAGTTGCGGAGAAGCTTAATCCAAACCACTGATCGACTGTAGATTTTTGAATACATCATACGTATGTCTTAGAGTTATTTCTTGAAGTAGTTCCTCAAGATGTTTCCCTTCACCGTAAAGCACGAGACAAAAATCAAAACATAAATTAAGCAATTGTATTCACAGTGGAATCTTGGCTTCGAAATAATAAAAGATCAAATTTTATAAAATAAAACCAGTAAAAATAACTTTATGCAAATGTAAAAAGTTTTTGTCTTGTATCCACCTCTACTAAAAATGTAATAAAATTATTAAAAATTGTATCAACTGAATACAATATCATAAAATTTCCCTACATATAGTTGTACTGTAATAACTGGTAATACCATTACATTTTTACACCAAAAAGTGTTATATCAGACTATAAAATCAGAATACCTTATAGAATGTGCGGTTGTGTTTTTTTTTTTCAGGAGGTGGGGAGGAAAATGAGCAATTACACGACGGCAGTAGCTCGACTCTGACTAATGAAATTTAGAATATACCTAATGGAAACTGAAGTGCCTAGAGACATACTGTTTTGAATATTAATATGTACAAGGATTTCTGCGTTGAACATTACATTCTACTGAGTAATCTTTATTATCTATTAATAATTTTATATCGACAAATGTTAACCATTGGAATGGTCTTCCCTATTCTGATCATCTCGTCTCAATTTCTGAACGCATACAATCTGAGCTTCTTCAAGGTGTGAGTACATAGGCTTCTTATAAGTAAGCTCGCTCCACCGTAGATCTCATCTACGCCTTCGTGCTTCGATGAAGGTCAAGAGCTGACCCATTTTGTAGATTAAAAAAAAGTGAGTTAGCTAGCTACAACGTTCTTACTTCCAACGTAAAATGCCTACGACCAGTGTTTACTTTAATGTTTATACTGCCGGTAGTTGAAGTTGGTTGTAATTTCAGTTTATAAAGCAGAGCATCAATCATATACAATATCACACAAACGTAATTATATAAAATGTACTTCAAGCCTTTCATTTCAAGGGTGTGAGTGACACCTACAAATGGTGTTGCAAGCGCTCATAGGCTACGGCATCCGCTAACCATAAGGTTGTTTGCCAACTTAAACATACGCTACATACGCTATACGCTACACACTCAACGGCCCCCATTAGGATACTAATATCCTGTGTCGGGGGTCCGGAAACATTCACACTGACAAGGACAAATACACCCAGACCGGAAAATATGCTTGCATGGTCAATACAAACATATTATGCTCCGAGCGGGAATCGAACCCGCGACCTGTGGCGTTTAAGGCAGGTTCGCTACCGCTGCGCCACAACGTCGTCAAACATAAAAAAGAGATCCACTAGCAATATAAGTTTCATAATTGATAAGTCGTAGTGGCTCATTAAAATTGCATATTTAAAAGCAAATACATTGAAATATATACGTAAATTTAATATGACACCCAAAAATATTGAGAGATTTTGCTTATTATAATTCTAGATTCAAGCCACTCTACAATCTTCCACAATACCACATCTACATACCGTCAATTAAGTCTAGGATTCAGGCGCTCGGAAAATTATTCTCGAATACTATTAAAGTTGTATGCTACTTATATTAATATCCAGTGTCGAAAATATTTTATTAAATTGCACTAAAAAGAATCTGTTATAAATACATAAAAAAGCGGTACACACTCAACGGCCCCCATTAGGATGATTAAATCCTGTGTCGGGGGCCAGAAACATACACAATGATAAAGACCAACACACCCAGACCGGAAAACATGTCCGTAGGGCCAAAACAAACATCTGCTTAGAGAGAGAATTGAACCCACGACCTGTGGCGCTTAAGGCAGGTTCACTACCGCTGCCACATAACGTCGTCAACTTATTCGTGTTATAGGACTAATTTGGAACACAAAGAAAAAGAAACGGAGGTCTCTTCCAAGATATAAATAAATCCGACAAATACTGATTGTCAAATATAAATCTTTCTGTAATTTGTATTTGTATAAAGAATTATTTAACATTGATTATCAGGTTTATAAATTATATCAAATTGACAAAGTAACAAATCGACATCATTATTGAATCAAGCAGACCATAATTTCCAATTTAAACTTAACTGTCGTCCTTTCAGAATTAATGAATATCTCAATACTCGCACACAAATATTAAATGACGAATCGGCTCAAATGAATTTAGCGACCCCTCACAGTTGCTGTGACGATCAATCATGCCTTACAGTAATGGGTACATATTATTTCGTATAGTTTAGTATTAGTCGAGCACAATATTAAGAAAACCTTTTTTTTTTTACTTTATACGAGGCAAATGGGCAGGAGGCACGCCTGATGTTAAGCCATTAACGTCACCTGTGAACATCTGCAACACCAGAGAGTATGCACGTGCGTTGCTGACCTTTAAGATGCGCCTGGTTATACGTTGGCTGACCTCGAAACGCGGCCGACAAGCAGTCACGAGCGTTTCAGCAACTCACAGTGGCGTTGTGGGTAGCGAGTCTGCCTTTAGCTACGACGGTTGCGGGTTCGATTCCCGCTCGAAGCAGATGTTTGTATTAATCGTACAGGCATGTATCCTGCCTGGGTGTGTTTGTCCTTGTCATTGTAAATGTTTCCGGACCCCCGACACAGGATATAATTATTCTAATGGGGGTCGTTGAGTGTGTAGCGTTAATTATTTATTATTACGGTTAAAAAATTAAATAAGGAGACTGAGCTTTAGCTCATGTACACCGTAGCTTCAATCTACTGATTAGCTTTTTTTTAATAGCAAGCAATATTAGCAATGCCTTTTCAAGTAATTACTAATACTCTACTCATAATGTCCCTATAGTCCAAATAGGCTCGTAGCTTGAGCTACTACTGTGTACGACAATTGCCCAAGGGGTCGGGATCGAACCCGAAACCTTGGCGTTAACGGAGTGGAGTCGGTTCTTTAACAGTTAAAGGCCTTAGCAAATAATGAAAAATAAAGAGTATGCCTTAATTTCTCCACGGCATGAAAAATGTTTAATACCACTATTGTTATTTAAGTACAAATTTATTATTATTAAAATATAACAGGACTTTGAAACAAAGATAATAATAATAAAACTTTCAATTATACTAACATTGAACGATTCTTTAGTGTGTGAAATATAGCATAAACACTTTCTATAAACAATATCTGAAACAGTAACAAGTTAAAACAATCTGCAAGAGACGAAGGGACATAATTAATTACTTCCTACTTTTGCTGGCACTTTTAGTGACATATTTCGAGATGGCTGAATTAAATAGTTCGCTTATTGTAAAATTGTAGACCGTGAAATTAGGAATTGGAAATACATATATCTACATATATTTGGGATGTTATGATTAACAGTAATAGTATTTCATATTAAACTTTAGCATGTGATGAAAAAGAAACTGTAATCCCAATGAGCGTAGCAAAAAAGTCTATAATCCTAATTAAGTTTGTTTACTTTATTTTGGAATTCAATGTATGATACTATTATACTCATTAAAAACATTAATTAATATGATTGAAAATATACTCAAATTACCTAGAACACACGGTTTCGGTTTCTCAGTGACTGGTACTGACTAATTTGGGCAGCATTCGGAAAACTACGTCCTCGTGTCAAAAATTACTCGATATTGTTACAATAAAGTCTATAGAAGACCTAAAATTTGCCACATGTAACTCAAAGAAATACAAAGCCGAAGTTGCAATAGGCGTTGAATAGAAATCAACGAATCGAGTAATGGTGAGACCATAACACAGCCTGACGTCAATGATGACGTTTAATACCAAAGATATGTAAACAATATTATTCCCTAATAAACCAATTTTAACGAACAAATTCTTTTTCATTTTAATGGCTTGTAGAAGATTCATCAATGAAAATCAAATTAACAAACTCACCGGCCATCATATTATCCGAAGGCTGAGATATTAAATTATATGAATATTATGATTTCGTAAATTACTAAGCCGGGTCAACGGGGACCTTAATTTATGTACGTTCGTTATAAATATTTAAGCTAACAACAAATTAAGAAATTGCGGGTCTGAGTTAGAGGGAAAACAGGCTTATAATGCGGCGTTATACAGAGAGAATTTCATTACGATGACAATGTTGGGAACTTCAATTTTCTTGTGAGATAACGAACGTAGCTGAGATTGTTTCGAGCTCCCGTCTTGAGGCCACTTTGACCCGCGGCCCGTGAACAACGCAAATATTCTCATTAAAGTCCGTCCAGAAAACGCTAATATTTATGGACGTAATTGAAAATAAAATACATGAAATAGCTAATGTGAGTTATCTTATAAAATTGGACGGAATTTTCAAGGAATTGGTTCTCTTTAAAACATTTACTTGTAAATAAATATGTTGCCGTATTTTTATAATATAGAAGATTTTTATAAAATCCTACTAATTTCTTTTAACAACTACATTTAACGAAGTAATTTATTATAAGCCTATTGAAGTTTGTTTTTCCAAGTGTTGCGAAAACATTCTAAGTCTTTGGTTTTTTCTTAGTTTGCTAATAGGCTTGAAGTAATTATTTCTCAGCTCAGAAAGTAGAACGCCAAAAATTGCTTTAACTTTTATGTAAGATATTCACAATAAAATAAAATCTAATAACCGTATATCTATTAATAATATATCGTTACTCATTTCGATATCTGTAAGCATTAACCGTAGTCCACAAATTGAGTTAAAAGCGCAATCGTTTAAAATTGAACTGCGCATAGTAATTCGAATTATGTTGGTGCCTATGAATTGTCCAGAAGACCAATATTGGAAAAGCACTCGACTATGCGCTAACGAGATGCGGGTCTAATGAACTTGAAATCCTGCGCTTCCATTTTGTATAATGGACATTAACGTGGAACTATGAAATACTTTATGACTCGGAGTCGGATTACATCGCGTTTGGTAAAATTTAATATCAAACTCTTAATTGAATTTAAAATTACTTTCTGATCAACTAATTCAAAGCTATTTAGTTAACATTAGTTTTTTTATTGCTAGAAATTCAAATAATATTCCCTAATAATATCCCAAAGAATGAGCATTGCTTTTAAATTGACTTAATTATGATTTACTGAGTCTACGCAATAAACATCCGAAACCAATGTTAGTAATAAATTCACTGGACTGGAAGAGATTTATCAGTCATATAAATATACTTGTTCCTTATTGTATAACTCTGTTACCCATAATTGAGTGTGTAACAGACGTAACTCAGATATTATAAAAAATTAAAAATTAAAACATTTATTTATAACTAGGTGGGCCGTAAGCTTTTTGCCAACTTCTAAAATAAAAAAACTAGCATCTGTCCGCGACTTTGTCTGCATTGACCCTAGAATTGACTGCAGATAGAAATGAATCATTTATTAGTAAATAATATTACATAAGACACATTAATATTGAATTTCAATTGCATACGTTCTGTAGTATGTTTTTTGATAATCCCAATGGGACCAAAATTTTATCCAGGATATTTTTTATTTTTATTCTTTCTTCTTCTACACACATGCTGGTAAGCACATATCCCACATGATGGTAAGTGGTTGCCGTAGCCTATGAGCCTTTGCAGCACCATTAGTACGTGCCACTCACGCGATGCCAACCTCGAGATATTGGTTCTTAAATCTCCTCTGCCCAGTAATTTCACTAGCCTACAGTGCCCTTCAAACCGGAACACAGTAATGCCTAAGCACTACTATTTGGCGGCAGAATATTTGACACTGCGGTGGGTCCTATGTAGCCGGCCTCTTGAAACAAAAGAACTACCACCAGGGTGACTTTGCACTGGTGGAATAATCTCTGCTATGACATAGGTTATCCCAACAGCGGGGTCGTCACCTCCCAACGCCGGTAAAATAATAATAATATAATAAGTATCCTCTGTGTTTTTCCCGATAATAAGATATTTATGTGCTAAATTTCATCCCAAACTCTTAAACCTTTTACGCGTGATTGAGTAACGATAATACAGACATAATTCCCAGTGGATACGCCCTGCAGTGCATTTAATTGATAATTCCATGGGAACCTAACTTTTTTGAGGATAAAAACGTATCCTTTGTGTTTATCTAGATTATATGCAGTCTGAGTGCTAGATTTCATCACAATCCATTAAGCTATTTATGCGTGATTGAGTAACAAACATATAAACATATTTACAGTAAGTTTTTTGATAAACCCACAGGAACGATCATTTTTCCGGCATAAAAAGTACCCTATCTCTTAACACAGGTAACAATCTATGTCGTTTTTGCGTTAATTAATAAACATCCAAACATGCAAACTTTCACATTTATTATTAGTTTTATTTTTAGTGAAATTAATACTTAATAAAAGTTCATAAAATGTATTGGAGAAAAATCTCTTTATAGCTTCATGTTTCATCAATTGTGATGACGCGATTGATGCGCTTTTCGTAACAGCATAATCTGTGTATGCATTTGTGGTGAATAGTAGATACTTGTTAATAGGATTAAATGGATAAATATCCGCCACCGGACGTTGACTTGTATACTAATATTTTATGAGTTTGTTCACCGGTGGTTGGTGCTGAGTATGATTTTGTATTTCTATGTATTATTATACTGTACTATTTGTTCTGTGTTCCAAATGCTATATATGCAATGATTTGAGCAAACTGAAAACTATATTATATATTGGATGGCATCCAAACTTTTCATTTTTCAAATATATTATAGATATTATATTTTTACATTAAATATTCGACAAGTTTAATAACATATGAAGAAAGTCTTCCCCTAAATTGACCACCAAAGTTGTTACAAGCATTTCGCTAATAAATTAGTCGTCCATTCATTTCCATTTCAAGTGTCATCTCGCTCAAGATTACGTGACGTTTTAATAGGTCACCATTAGCATATGAACGCTCGGGTCATGCTGAAGGATTACGTGTTAATGGTATCTAAGATGTTAATATCTCATGAAGAGTTAAGCCTATGTGTCAGTAATGGATTATTCAAGACGTGGACGAGGTACAAATCGGTCTCGAGGCTCGGCACGTACTAATTGAATTTTGATAGCTATGTAGGCTTAGTTACCGCTCGGCTATTTCAGCGCTCTTGGAAGTCGCCTCAATCATTCCGGTCTGATTATTTTGTATGAAGCAAAATAGACTATAGAAAGATCTGAAGGGCGACTCATCGTCCGGACTTATTGAATTTCATACTCGGTAATTTTTACTATGAGTTGTAATAGAACATTTTCATTCAAAGTTACATAATTTACCTTTTTAGCTTCTAAAACGACTCTTTAACTATGATAATGACTAATTATAATAGTATCAGCACACATGCTAGTCGTTATGCAGTGTTAATAGCTTAGGGTACAAATATTCAATACAGGAACATAAGAATACGTGGTGTCGTTTTATTTGCTTTAGATATTTTGTCTATAGTAGAACATTGGACGTCAATTCGCTACCTACATTCATACTCGGATATCCACCTATTAAATGTTAATGAATTAACATATTATTTTGAATATACAAGTATAGTATCACTTTATTATTACGGTATTATGAATGAAATACTTTGTTAATATTGAAAATTTCGAAAGTAAAAATATTACGATAAATCTATCTTTCCATGCATGAGAAAGTATTTTCGTTATATGTTTCTAAAAGCAAAAGTTTTTAAAATCATATACATGGTGCTTAAAACTTGTTAATAGTGGCAATTAAACGTCGAGAAATTGCTATCAAATTACGACCGTTGCACCAAAAAGTACCTAAAGTACCAAGGGATTAAAATTTTTCGGGTACAAAAGTCACCCGTGGAAAGATTTCGATGACCCTTCAGTGCGACGAACTCCAACGCTCGTTCAGTTTTACGAGGCAAGGGTTTGAATACTGTCTGCATCGATACAATGGTTCGGACCGTATACCATACTAATTTAACACCCCACCAACATTCTAGAGATACTCATACTTATTTAATCTTGTACGACAAGGCTTTGAGGAGCTCTTAATATATATTACAATAAAAAAGGTCAAAACGGCCGAAGGGTCTTCCGTTATTGGCAGTATACGTACCGTAATTTTCATATTTTGTCTATTGAAGGTTTTTTCGCTTACAATGAAAATGCTTTTCCCATAGTGCTAGTAAACTAGAGTAATTCGGAAGGTTATTTACGTTGGGAAGTGTATATCCTATACTGGGTTGTTTTTCTAATAACATAAAGTGTATGATGTAGGGTTATGGTTAAATTTCTGTATAGTGACTACTTCACAAACAATATGTGATTTTATAGAACCATAACCTACTGAGGCTATATACCTATAGTGGTTTCGGTCGCCTAAGAAAAGTATACGTATCCTTTTCATAGAGCTATTTTTTACCCTAAAAGTTGAGAGAAAGAGAGAGAAAAATTCACCGTGGCAGTTGCATAATCTCTAATTTCTCGCAGGTAACAAAAAACAACTCAAATGCTATACTGCTGTACTGTCGCTTGTACATTCAAAAACGATTTCACTTCTTCACTTGATTCAATAATTAACAACCAAGAAATCGGAAATTATAAAATTGATCGCTTAGAAACAATTGTGTGAAAAAGTCTTGTTCCTCCATAGGAAGTACGCTCTTATTGCTCATATTCTGCTTTGTCACAGAATGAACATATAATATAAAATGTTCTTTACTTTTTACAGGGCTATTTTGAAGCTTTAAATGACTTTTAATTCACTGCCCAGTGGTAAGAGGTTGAATGAGTAAATCTCAGGAAATGGTCCAAGGTTATAAGTTAATCATTACTTCATAATAAAACTGTGGACCCGATTTTGATTTAATTCGTGCTATTAAATTGAATTGATTATATGCAAACAGAAAAACATAGTCTTTTATAAAATGGGACGATAAGAAGGAAGATTTTGTGAATGGACTGAATAGATTGGGAAGTAATATCCGTGTCGATATTATATATTTGCTTGAAGGCTCAAATTCTCATCCCTTTTTTCTCTTTCCTTTTCCTCCTTTCTGCTCACAACAACACATAAAAGCAACACTTATGTTACACTAATACCGTCCAGAAACTACGCCTATTTGTTGAAATTGAAAAAAATATATATAAGATTCTTTTCGCTTTTAAATTGCACCAAACACTTAAATGTTAAGCTGTCGAAGTAGCCGCGGTCAGGCACTTGTGTCGAGAGCGGCATTATGAACCGTCTGCTCTCCTCAACCCTTGTTCAAAACCAAATTGAAATTTAAGAAAGGCCTTATTTCGTATTACTGTACATTTTCAGCCTTTGTACAAATGTAACCCTTTTATAAGAACCTTAATATCTTTTACAGTTTCTGTATAAGGCTATGAATGATTTTGAAATAACGTCGTGGCGCAGCGGTGGCGAACCTGCCTTAAAACCGAGTTCGGTTCACACTCGAATCAGACGTTTGCATTAATCATACATGTGTTCCGATCTGGGTGTGTTTTTCCTTGTCGCTGTGTTCGTTTTAAGACCACCGATACACGATATCAATTATCCTAATCGGCCCTCCGTTGAGCATATTGTGTTTATTTATTGATGACAAGTCTTAACGTGTGGCTAGTGACCATACTATATCAGCGTTGCGTAAGTCACATGTTCATATAATGACTCTCTCTCTTTAAAGTAAATTACTTGATGATTTTTTCGTGCTCTTCGAAGTACGGCAATTATGATCAGTTAAAAATAGCACTATGCAGCCATCCATAAATGTATCGCCTAAAACTGCTTAGCTCACAGGTCTATCACCCACCAAAGAGCGCACCTGAGTATGAGCGAAATGGTCTAACTTGCGGTACTGCACTGACTTAGCTAATAAACAGAAAGTCTTGGAAAACAAAGATATGTTAGTAACATGAGATTTAATGTACTGGTAGGCCTTTTATTGCAAAATGCCGGCAGGCAGGTAGGTAACCTCGCAGTGTCAGTTATTCTACCGGAAAGCAGTATACTGTGCCTCGGTTTAAAGGACACTGTTAAAAATAGTAAAATTACTGGGAAAAAGAGATTTAAGAGCAAATATCTCGAGGTTGGCAACGCGTGAGTACAAATGGTTTTGCAATCGCTTATAGGCTACGACAACCGCTCTATCCACCATCGCTACCATCAGGTAAGTATGCTTGCTTGCCAACTTAGTCATATAAAAATAATATATTTTTAGGAATCACAAGTGAGCAGACTCTTTAGAAATAACAATTTTAATAGATCTTCTTTACAAACGATCGAAAAACCCATAAATCGCGATGGCCTTTCTAACACATAATATTAACACTATTATCACTTTTACATAATAACTTTAAAAAAAGTATCAAATATACGTTAAATCAAGTATATGCCTGCTCAGCACGAGGTTTACAAAGGACAAGAGCCCCTAGAACTTGTCACACGGTGTTTTATACTTTCGTTTCTTCTTTTTTTTCAACTACGGCTAACATTATTTCTAACAATATCAATAAATAATTCAAGTTAAATTTCTGTCTAGTCTAGAGGTCACTATAATTGAATTCATCTTATAAAAACTTTTAGATGAAGATAATACAAAAGAATAAAGGCATATCATTTTGTAAACTTTTTACCAAAAGTATTGCCTCATATATGTCGACACACGAACTATAGTTTATTCAACCACTCAATTTTTTAATTACGAAGCATTCGTATCTGAATAAATATTTACTTTTGCAAAATTCAGATCTATAGCTTTTCATTGTACGAATAAATTTTAAGTTTCATTTTATCAATTAATAACAATGAACAAATAAATGCTAAATGAGAAATAGACAGTACCTTAATTACATACGGTTTTATATGAAAATATTTTTATCCATTCCGTTTAGTTTTCTTTTGTTTAAAAAAACTCCTAAACGTCTGGGGATAGGTCCGCATATTTAGTGGGATAATACTCTAGTGTATTACGAGAAATAAAACATAAATTATTCAACAAAACCTGCGAGCACACGTTTCATCTTCCACATTGAATAAATATTTGAAGAGAAATACTCGTTTAACCTTATTTCGTAAATTAACAGCGTAGATTACCTCCGCAGAATATATTTAAAGAAAATAATCCACGTGGAGAATAATGTTCATTTCTTTTTGCCTAATTAACATTCTTTAGCGTTAACATTTCATCTATTTAATTATAAATGCCTTTTCATTAATTGATGTTAAATTTAAGCCTATCTGTAAATTGAAGGATTTTCATAAGCGTATTTTAAGTCCGATTATTATTATTCTCGTTCGTTTTTTATTATTATTTTGTAAAGTCCAATTGATTTCATTACTCAGCCTAAAGTATACTGTTTAACTTCACAAACGGCTAAACAATTTAATAGATCCATCTCGTGAAATCAATGTTATCTAATATAAGTATTAAAAAGGTTCGAACTAAGGGTTTTTTGAAAATGTACAAACCTAAAAATCTCTTTTCAATTAAAAAGAACGTTTCATCAAAGTTGGAATCAATCACTTCTTTACAGCAGACTTTCACGTCTGCATTCGTATTTTCGAAGTCAAACACCGTTTGTAAATATTTTTCAGAAGCAGATAGCTGTTGACATGACCAACGTCCACGCTCCGAAATCAATTCGGACTGACGAAAGCAGATTTTATAGGGTTGGATTTTAAAAGTCTGACAAAATAGGTTTGAGCTAAAATACTGCTGCCTTATCCATCAATAGGACTTCAATTTCCTTTCTTTGTTATTTACTAAGCTTTGTGTGTAAGGATAAAAAGCTATATTGATGATACCTTTATATCATACAGCTACAGGAGAAAAGTTAACACTACGAACTGTAAGAGCGGAAAAGTAGGCTGTAGGTACAGTGGAAGCTACGACAGCTATTTCTTTGTATAAAACATCTTTAAGCAGTCTTGATATTTCATGAGTGCAAAAGCCAATGAATGGCTCAATAACAAAATCATTTATATAAATCAGACTTAAGTATTTAACAGTATATTACGAGACAATACATGAAAGCTTATATATAAATAAAACAAGGATATAGTACCAATATATTGTCATTACAATATGTAGAATTTATTTATATCTCTTTTAATGAATGGCAAAATTATGTAGACAGGTTTTTTGAGACAGATCATGTCCCAAACTTAAATAACTTAAATAATTTTATTTGTTTTATTTTATTTACTATACGTTTCGATAACAAAAGAATAAACACAACTCCCAATAAACCTCAGTGTTTTCGCGAACTCAAACTAGTCCTAGTTTGAGTTCGTTAATGACGTATAAATCAATTGATAAAATATTTTTGTTTTAATTCTTAGGGGAAATAATTTTTTGAAAATCCAACATCTCTTAACCACGAGGATTATTAATTTTCTATTCAAAGTTAATCACACACTGTCATCTTATTAATATCAGTTCAGACCAATATGACATGATGATTATATTCTTATCTTAAAATGCTTACTTAGAGTAATAATTCGTGTATAGAACCTAAAAATATATTTATAATTAACCGTTCCATGAAGAAAAACATTATGCAACCATTTTATTAAAAAACCATTTATTCATGTTAAGTCGATGCTTGTTTAGGATTTGCTATTAAAAATGTACTTAATATCCAGTATAAAATGAACCGTCGAAACCATTAATAGCACTAAAGCAGCACTGTTTAGTTTAATCAAGACCCCGATTGCCTTCACCGACCTTGTCTGAATAAACTTTAGCACCAATTCAATTAATGCCAGAATATCAACAATAACAGTTTTCGGTAATTATGTTTACACAACGAACTCCACAACGAGCCTTAATCTAATTTACTCTCACTATATTATATACAGTATAATATGTATATAATTCTATTTAATATATTGTTGTATCATATATTTTAACGCCCTAAGGTTGTAATCAACTTTGAGTCTCGCGAGAACTCTCCCTTTATCACAGCCAGATCTCTCTCAACGGAGAAGCTGTCAAGGCCAACAAGGCCAATTATAATGCACATTCAAAAAAATATTGGGTACTTATTTGATAAATGAAATTTTACTAGTGATTAAAAAGAGGGTTCTATTTTTCATACAATTATAAAATATATTTATATTTCTATTTCATAATAAAATATCTACATATCTTATATAAGCAACTGTGTATACCCAGACAATAGGATTTTGTATTTTATGTCGAGTTGGGTTGAAACAAAAAGTGATATCTGAGAAAATTATGATAATTAAGCCTCTAAAACAAGGGTTTGTATATTTAAGTCTGGTCTGGCGTTGTTATTATTACTTTATGTAACGGAGTTTTAAAATGAAGCCACTGGTGTGGCCTACCAAAAGCAGAATCTTATTTTCTCAGAATCAGTTTACAATTCTGACATAAAATATAATACTTGTTAGCCCTTCAGTGCGTAGAATTTTCACAATAATTCTATCCCCTTAAAGTAAGTACACTTTCTTTTATATAAAAAGTCTTCGTAGGTTTTATTCAAAGCTGCAAAGTGCAATTATTTTCTTTGCGCAATTCCAAGATAAATGAGCAGCTTTATTCATTGTTTGTGAAATGATATTATTCATGCCATTTACTTTATTCAGACTTCAAGCAAGTTAGAGCTCCTGAAAATCTACCGCAATAAACATTTCTTCGTAATTTTATACATTATGTTAAAGTATAAAAGGAAAACAACGCCTCGAAAATTTGCCATCTAAGCAATTCTCATTATATTTTTTAATAAATTCTTATAATGTTTTTCCCCATTAAGATTTTTAATATTATTACTTTATTAGACAGTCAAATGACATTTTTTGCAAAGAAAAATTTAATTTTCTTTACGGATTTAATAAATTAGCTAACTGAGCAAAAACAAGATTCTTGTAAAATAACGGTGCTATGTTTTAATCTTAAAACATAATTAAAATATCACAAAGCTAAAGTAGAATTAAGAAATATGTACATAGTAATGAATTAATAGTACCTTATACTATATACTGTTTATGTAACATATATAGCGAAGAGAATTCAAACTAAGTATGCTTTGTGATACTACAACAGTTTGAGAGAATATTTGAATAATTAAAATAATAAATTATGACTTATAAGTTTATAAGGACGAAACACAAAACATTTAAGACCTGTTTAAAGTCTGTAAACATGGGTATAATCACTGGTATATGATAAGCATTGTCTGAGGGGTCGTCTGTCTCGAATCAAGTGTCACGTTTTTTATTGCTTATTCGTTTCGTCTCTTCGCATGCTCTATGCTGTATAAGAAAAAAACTAACGCAAAGCTTCTTTGGGGTTCGTAATATCCACCCTCTGGTTTTTGCTGAGGATGTAAATTTTTTTATTACTTTTTCAGAAGATTTGAAATAATGTCCTGCTAATAATTATGGTAATGACAGACTTGTAAAGGATATCATTGTAGACGCTCGTGTTAAGGACCTTATAGTTACGGAGCTATCTATGTGCATGTGCATATATTTAAATACAAAAAGTATATTTAGTTAATTGCCGAATACGGACATGTCTCTTAGATGGTAGAGTTGGAGCATTTGCCTTTCCAAAGAAGGAATGAACTGAATTAAAAAGTTTTTACACCATAAAGATATAAGTGTATGAACGTAGCCTTTAGACGCTTACAATGCTAGCAGTATCCCAAGCACGTTGCTAACCCAGGAGACACAGGGTGAAAGGAACAGGAGGAAAAAAATATGAGAGTCAAGAATTTGGAGCCTCTAACGCTCACACACTTACGAAATGTAACAATACAGAAAATACTCTCATTTTACTTAACCTCGTGTATGACAGTAGTACTTCCCAGCTAAAGCTGTCCTGACTTTTTAATATTGTAAATGCAAAAGTGATTTTGTTTGTTTTTTAGTTCGTAATGGAATCCGTTATGTTATGCTATAACATATTTTTATCTGGGGTGAAATAAGAGGTGAAAGTTTGTAAGAGGAACCAAATATAATAGCATAAAATGTGGCTCATTAAAAATTTTTATTCACTGAAGCTAGTAAATAAAAAAAGGAATAATCCTGCAAAGAATTTCAAGTAAATTTATTTGTTTCCATAATTTATTAATTAGATTGAGACAATAATAATTTCATTGTCTTTGAGGTAATTTGTTTCATATAATTTTCTTTTGTACGTATGCATATCTTAATTATTATCTCAATTTATAAGTGCCAAGTTCCGTATGTTAATTGCTAAAAGTACTGCTCGTTAATGAGAACCATTTTATGTTAAGTAATATGCAATTATGCAGTGTAAAATGTTAAGTCTTTTATAGTGTTAAATTACTTCATTTCTGTTATCGACTTGAAAAATAATAAAGTTAATGTAGGGTTCTGATAGTAAATCGTTTAGAAATATAATAGAAAATTTCTTTGACATAAAAAGCGTTGATAGATTGATTTGACGTTGCATAGAAACCACAATAATCACAGCCTTACTATATACCTACTATAGCCAGGCCCATCCATACAAACAAAATATCATAGTATCGTTGGTGCCCCTTCATAAATTCAACACCAAAGCAGCGAAACAAAGTTAGTCACAATCTTACAATAAGTCTATGGTTTATAGATAATAAACACAGCCAACCTTTACAGGAGATAGTCGACTGAAAAACTATTGTTTTACTAATAGCTGAGCTGACGCAATAAAACAAACGAATTAGCTTAAAAGCAGTAAATTGCGTTCTTATAATCAATTTTAAAGGCACCTTAAACAATAAGCTGTCTTAGAACTAGAAACTAAAACTATCTGACGATGTAAGTACATAGTACGGCTGAATGTACGCGGCCATGTTGATTTCAAAATCATTGTTTCGTCGCGTCGTTCCCGCCCTTTTCTAAAAAATGGCGGCACTATGTTTCGATTTACAAGAAGACCCTTATTGTGGAATACGTCTTATTGTACAAATTCACTATGATAGTGACCAAAAAAAATTATACAAATTCATGAAAATACGATGAGAAGAGAAAAAAAATTAACTTAATAATAATATAAATTAATTTTAGGAAAATTATAATTGTATATTTTTTATATAAGTTAATCACACAAAGTCTTTTTTTTGTTTTTGTTACAGCGTTAGTGTTATACTCGATAGAAAAATTAATAATATTGTAGTACCTATACAATCATCTCTTAAGGTATTTGATACACATGTAATGATTCTTATGGCTTATAGTGAAACCTAGTTGGGTAATGTTCTCCCAGCGGTAGTTTTAAAGTGTACTAGAGGAAGGCAAGTGTACTCTTAGCCAGTTACGCCTAGACGAGAGTTAGGGTGCGCATTCAACCAATGACGTCATTTTCATGCATTCGAAACGAGTTAGAACGACAAGGACCCTTCATCGTCATTCAACTGTTAAATTATTCTTGTTTTTGTTTTTAGTTTTACTTTGTCTGGACCTTGGGGTTGTCTGAAGTATTTTACGTTAGTATTTTACGTGAAGTACATTATATTTTTACATTTTTTGGTGCTGTTTTATTTATAAAGTATGTTCAAAAACAAATTGCTTTTTAACATTTAAGTCGAAAAAAATATTTTTGCAATGACAGGGCCTTCTATTATGAAATACGACGTACATTAATCATTATGTTATACATCTTTAATAAATAAGGTTAGCCTAAGTTCGTTCCTCTGCGTTGGTGTTGAATTTACAAAGGGGCACCAATGATAGGTGAGTGAGTTGTCTGTTCAATGTCCCAGTCCATAGTATACATATGGGCAATGGTCATACATATATTATAAGTTTATGGGTTTATCGTTTTAATTTGTATATCTAAGTTGTATATCAATTTATATTATATTGTAAAATCATGAAAAACTTCAGTATAAAAGCTAATGAAAAATGAGTATTGTGTATGGCTGCATTCAAATAAATATTATATTTAAAGTAAAAGGAATTTCTAAAAGGCGGATTTCTTAAGACTACTCACCCTTACTCCTAAATAGTACAATCTAAGTAAAATCGTGAAAAAGTGACCGTTTTTAGAATCGAGGCATGTACGGAATTGATCATAGATTATGGACGGCGTTTTTGGACCGTCCGACCCTCACGTAGATGCAAAAATAAATTGCGGACTTGAGGAACTACGTTCCGCATCTTGAAGCTGTAGCGACTACCGGGTTAAGGTCAACGATCTTCACTTATAAAAAAATCTTAAAATGTTTTTGTAAATAAATCTTCTTGCTGAAAGTTTAAAAATATCATGTGATTGCTTGATAACGTTTCGTTTCGCAATTTATTTATTTGGATTTCACTTACATAATTTTAATTACATAATTATATACTTAAATAAAGATTTATATTATATTAACTGCATTTATACATATTTAAAAAAAACTGCAGTGCTACGGCTACGACAAAAGTATTAAGTCTTAACTACAGAAATAATTAATAAGTAGGTATCAAAGGAATGATTTGAATATGACTTTCAATTGTTCCAGATTTAGGGAATCATGTGTTAATTTATAACGCAATTCTAAAATAGTAATATTATTCCAAAAATCAAGGTACAAACAAAAAAAAATCAGACAACTATCGTTATTATTAGCTTATATTTTTGTTATTATTATTACATTATTTGTTATTTATGTGTTTTAACACGATATTGTTTATAATGTTATAATATAAGACAATTCTCCTTCCTCCCTTATAAAAATAAATTATATGTAACCTTTGTAATGAAGAAACGTGAGAAAGCGACAAAGTTTAGATTCTTATATGAATTGAAATTCAATCTAACCGCTTACGACGAAGTTCATTTAATGGAACTATTACGTACAAGTTTTTAAAGTCTTTAATTTCAATTTCGAGGGATCACGTAGAATACTGCAGACAAGCGCCAAAGCCGTGCTTTCTAAAGATTATGACTGTATTAATAAGTATATTATTTTAGTGAAAAATTGTGGTATATTATGATAATTTTGATTTATATTGAAGAAGTGGCAATATCGTAATATTTTTATAAAGAGTATCTTCACCCAGAAAACAATTTCTGATCCAGGAGGATCGAAAAATAACTTTAAAACTGTGGTCCGGCATAATAACTACGATCACCTCAACCATATAGGTTCGTCGTACATACCGATCGATATGTCGACTGACAACCTGAATTACATAACAAAATCTACCTCTAATTGATTTTGCCTCTCAGATAGCAAGTCACCAGCCTCCAAATAAATGAGCCCTTAACTAAGGACAAAACAAAAAGTATACATTTTTTCTTTTTAGGGTTCCAAAGCCAAATGGCAAAAACGGAACCCTTATTCTGGTGTATACAGAGATAATTCTGAGTCTGAGACGGATCTAGGTGATATCATAAAATTGCTTATTACCATGACTACTAATATTGTAATATAAGAATATACTTACACGTTGTTTTCAATTAAAATAAATACTTTTATTAACAACAATTTTGTGAAAGTAACAATTCCTTCAATTATAATTTTATAGTAAATGGCGTAGCGGTGTCAACATTCATTAGTTTATTTGCATATCAATTGATTCCAATTTGTTCGTTTCCAACGACATTGTTATGTCCGTATCGAATTTTTCAGCTCTTTTCCACTGAAACAATTTTCATTTATATCCAGTTCCTGCACAATATAATACAGCCTCGACGTATTTGGTTAAATATTTCATCTCTCAATGTGCGCTTGCTTACAGTTGGGTAAGTAGCTGTTCTTAGGATGAATTTTTAAATTATAATTTGAAATGTATATAATTCTTCTGAACTTATTGTATAATAGGTGAAATCACAGGCTTATACAGTCGTTTTACAACATACATAGTTTTCGGCATAGCTAAACTTAGTAAATTTTAAGCGACTAAATTTTTATTTTTTTATTTTTTTATTTTAGGAAGACAATCGGTCACAAATATGATAAAGTAACAACAATAGCAAACATTGTAAGCCATTAATATGTCTCCACATGTAGTATCATACTAATACCTATAAATTGTCAAGTAAACATAATTGTGAACTACCTGATGGTAAGCGGTTGTCGCCTTTGAGCGCTAGCAATACATTTCATTTAAAGATGTCATTCACGCGTTGCCAACCTCGAGATATTGGTTCTTAAATCTTTTTTCCCCAGTAAATTTCTTTTCAGGCTTCAAACTGAAACATAGTAATACTTAACACACTTGCATTCAAATGTCAGATACATTGCGGTGGTACCTGCCTCCTGTCATATAAGGTCTACCACCAGTTGTCGTTACTGTTAAATAACAACAAAAACGAAATAATCTTATTTTTAATAAAAATTTAATGTCTAGTACTTTTGGTATCAGGTCAGTCAGTCAATCAGTTCTACCTTGCGATGCATAGATTTTAAGACTCAACATAGTTTCGTAAAAAACTTAGTGCTATAACAAAAAATGTAAGCACATACTTACATTATAAGTTTGCATAATAAAAACAAACTAAATAAAATATTTTCATGTATTATTTATATCCTATACTTCTAAAGAATTTGAAAGTATCCTAGCATTTTTCTTAGTTATCTAAATCATCTGTTCATTACCAGCTACATACATTCATGCGACCGTGGACTAGGAACTTCGCTTGAACTACGGCCAACTTTAACTTCTTGGCGCTGAGGAATGGTCCCATTATGCTTGTGACTGATTTGTTATTTATTGGCCACTCGTGGCTTCTCGCGACTTCTCATGTACTCTTCGTTGATATATTTCGCATCGTATATAAGTAATATGTATATAGAATTTACTTTAACTAATATTAAATCAGCCTGTTACTTAGCTAACTATGAAAGATGTTATGAACTTGTTTGTAAACTATGTTCAACCCTAACAACTCCAAACAACTTTTGCTCAATATAATTTCAAAATTATAATACATTTATATACGCTTTAACATTATATATAATAACAAGATGTGACAAACTCGCTCATTATATTGACTATTTTACTAACAAAGGAAACGAGTATACTTCGTTTACGGATTTCATGATAGTCCTATTTTTTTAGGAACATCAGTAATGTTTTTTCAAGGCATTATTAATATTTCTCCTACTGCCACTCCCAATAAGCTCAAAGAGCCCTAGGAGTGGGAACGACAATAGCCCAAGGTGGTTAGGATCGAACCCGTAACTTTCGCGTTAACGGATCCGAGTCGGCCCTTCTACCGAGCTATTATATAGCTCAACTATTTGAAGTGTGCTCAACTATTTTAACTCTGTTGTCATTAACATAAAATCGTAGGCTTGAGCTAGAATGATTATAATTCTACGCCGATATTTTTTGTGAGTAGGATGTATTTCTATCCTTTAGAAACATTTTTTTATGAAAGATATCTCTTACCATGTATTTTTCTGTACCACCGACATCGTGCATAAAAATTACATATTGATCGGTTGAGTTGTTAAAACGTGAAACCATAACAAACAAAGAAACAAACTCATATTGATTTTGTTTATGATACTAAGTTGGCAACCAAGCATACGGCCCACCTGATGGTAAAAGGTTGCCGTAGCCTATGAGCGCGCGCAACACCTATAGTAGGTGCCACTCACGCGTTAACAACTTCGAGATATTGGTTCTTAAATCTCTTTGGTTCAGTAATTTCACTAGCCTATAGTGGGCACTATAGGCTAGTGAAATTCAAACCGAAACACAATAATGCCAACGACACAACATTTTTGTGGTAGAATATTTGACACTGTGGTGATACCTACCTAGCCGGCCTCTTGCAACAAAAGAACTACCACCAGTTATATTATTATGTGTATATATTTTCAGATGAAATTTTTAACATATATATATACCGTAATAACAAGGCTTTGTAACAGAAGCCATTGTGTTAAGCCTATAAGAATATTGAGGTCACATTACTTAAAAGTTATCGACAACGTATTCGCAATTCTCATAAAATTCCGCCAATATTTTCAATATTTTTACAAAGGCTGCTTAACGAATAGTTTTCATTGGCGATATTGCTTTTGTTCACTGACACGGACCGATTACCCATATTGTTCCCAGCTTAAATGCAAAAGTCATACATTTCATCACATTTTCAGATAAAGCAATCAAATTAATATTATAGCGAATACTGTGTTTTCGTTCTGTTTGCTGAAATAAAAGTAAATTTAAGGTAATTTATTAATATCTTATAATGAATAACTGTTCATGTTGAAATTTTATTTCTGAAACATAATTAATTCGATTGCGAATAAATAATTTTCCATTTGAAATTGAAGCTATAATTTTTTTAATATCATACCTATAATATCATCCCTAACATAAAAGTCATTAATGTGTGTGTATGTGTATGTGTTGGTGTATGTCTATTTAATGCGTTGGATTAGAAATACAATATTTGAAAATGTGTCATTCTAGCGAAGCGTCACATTGGTGGTTACTTCAATATTTCATCGTATAGAAAATTATTGTCGTACTGGATATAAAGGACGAGTCGTTGAAACTGACGTATTGTATTGTGTTATTTGGTTATTGAATGAAATTGATAAAAGGCTTGTGGCTATCCTTAGCTAATTTGATTCAAAATGAATACTGATAAAACCACAGGCGTGGTTTTACATTATTATAATAGTATGTGCATTTAATTTATAAACATCCATAATTTTTTTATAGCAGAACATCAAGATTTAGTCACAAATAATAATTAACTGATTTTGGTAAGACGGACTTTATAAGGATTAAAAATAATTCATCATCAATAAGTATCTTATTCAAACTTATTTCTAAAGTCAACAATTCATCTAAACTATGTATTCATTTAAAATAAATTGTATCAAAATTCCAAATCAATTGTCTCTTTATAGATATACAAATTCTAAAATGGCATGCATGGATTTTCTCAATATAACATTTCTAAAATGACCTCCCGTATATTTGCATTATCTAGATTTGGACAGCTCGCTTTCATCTCACGTTTTGGATATTTCAAATACAATCTGCGAAGGAAGATTTTGTTGGATTTTTCTGTATGCGGTTTCGTTTGCATTACGTAAATGCAGGATGAGATTTTCGGAGCGTGAATTCTGTTTAAATTTTTAATAACTACAATCCACTATAATGTTATTACGTTCCACCCATAAAATTTTAAGAGATCTTCCACGTTTATATTTGGCTTGCTGTTCACATTTTGAATATTAAATAAATAACAGATGAATATTTAAAAAAGCAGGAGATATCTTTGTTTATATACGTATATACGTTTATAAACGTATTATTTTTTGTACCGCTTATTATAGTTTTCGTAAGACGGCAGTTCTCTTTCACCTTTTGGTTATATAATGTTATGTTTATGTAGTATATGAATTTCAGACTTAAAGCATAAATATTTTAAAATCAATTCGAAATATTAGTTTGTTGAGTAAATACAAGTTGCAGACTTTCTTGGCCGTCCAGGTTAGCCGGCGATATTTTCCTCTACGAAGCGACTATAAATTGTTAAGTAAGCATTTGGCTAAGCTTCGTGCCTAAAAATACGTATAGCAAGCAACAAAAGATGTCTTCTACTTGTACTAATAAAATTTTATGAAGTTGAAAAGTGGCCAATAGTGTTATAATGAAAGAATCTTTGGCTCTACCTCACACAAAAGATTTTCGTGTTAGGATTTTTGTTACTAAAGCTAGGTGGTAGTAAATTTTCTCATAATCGTGATTTCAAGTAAGATCTTTTAGGCTATTATGGTGACAAATAACACACTTTGTTATTAGTAGGCGTGACTGGATTGTGAAACATGTTCTTAAGACTCTGCGTTAACGAAGTTAATTGAGTTTTTATTTAGTAGCTAGGTAATTTTGTTTTCATTATAGCGAAGCTTATTAGCAAAAAATCAATAAGCTTATAGGAGTCCCTCGAGTATATTCAAAGCCATGTTGATTTTTATACGAAATTTCAAACACATAGAAACAGAATATGAATGGTAGTTATGAATATGGTTTTTTTTTGTTAACGAGTCTTCTTCATCCTAGCATTATTCCCGTTATTTTTATTTTACCCAGGGTCTGCTTATTGCTCTTATCCGGATTTGACGGGTTACTAGTTTTTACACAGAGCGATTGCCATCTGACCTCCGCAACCCTAAGGGCGAACCAGTAACTCATTGGATAAGAGCAATTTACTTATCAAGAATTAACGATTATTATCAGATGTTATGTGATAACAATCGGGACCGACAGATTAACGTGCTCTCCGAGGCACGGTGGGGAGACCCACAGACAAACGCCCAGACCGAGACAGAAATTTTAACAAACATCTGCCCGAGTGGGAATCGAACCTGCAACCGTCGAGATTTAAGGCAGATACGCTACCCACAACGCCACAACGGTGTTTTTACAAACTTTGTAGTATAAAAATAAGGAAAATTAAAAACAGAAGTTTTTATTTTTATTTCACTAATACATGAAACGTACTCAAGAGATAAGACTGAATAAAAAAAAACACCTGATACTAGTAAGAGCGTAAAATAATTGAAAATTATTGATATAGGGAGACCGTTAATAATAATACAGACGCTATAACGCGACATTTTAATGTTTTATGCAAAGCCGTGCCACTTGTTAATGGCCCCAGATGAGAGCGGCGAAATTTTAAGATTTAGACTCATTTCCACCTGATATTATTTTATATCACAAAAGATAAGAATACTTCGTTGGCAAAAATGTCCAAACAGTTAATTTCAATAAGTACATTACTATCATACTTTTATCAGGTTTTTTGTCCAACATCGGATTACACTTCATTTTCTTAAAAAGAAAAACATCAAGAATTTTCGACTATAAAAAATTATCTATATTTCATCAGGTCAGTAGGCATTAATTTTTTATAATAAACTGGTAAAATATTAGTTTACTACGTTTACTGTATTATATACACTCAAAAGAGAAACGATTACATCACAATGTCTTACCAATTTATTGGTGCGCTGTGTACACACAATACGATGTGCTTCGCTATTTTTAGTGTCGATTTTACGATAAATTCCGCCATTCACCCTTAGCCATTATGTCTTGACGACGCATAGAATGGCCACTTAAGATTGTGGACTATCTTGAATAAAATGCAGTTCCGTCGCGGTTCCTGTTGTTTCTGTGATATATACGAAATCACAAATCGATTTTAGAGTTTGCTCACCCAAATCCAAATGAAAGCTGCACTTTATGTAAGTATTGCCATAGGATTTATATGCTCTATACTTTCATATTTTATGCTTGCTTTTAACTTAACTCAAAAGATGGCTTCTGCGGTGGTCCAGTATAAATTTTGTGATGATCTAATACTAGATACATACAACGGAACTCCTCAAAGTATACCTGCTAATTCCACGCAATCACTAAATTGTTGTTATGCCTTATTCGTTATACCTTAGTCGATTGAATTTTGTAATAGTTTCATTTATTTAATATTAACAAGCCTAAAAAATTGCACAATTTTTGAAAAATATTTTTTTATCTTATTACCTACATAAGTATAGCGGGAAGTATATCGTAAAAAAGGTTTTACCATAATTAACGTCATTTTCATACTCAACAAGAAACACTTATAGTAAAGTCGAATATATCATCGTAGTGTATATTTCTTATTGTTAAAGTTTCAGGATATTGCAATATCAACTGCAAGTTTGTCTTGCACAATAACAGGTAACGACTGAACATTAAGCATATATCATATTTGTTTAGTTAATTAGTTTAGTTTTATTAGTTAGTTGTGTAGTTTTGGAAAATTTATGGGAAATAAAAGTTTCCATCTTCAATACAAGATCGCCAACGTTTTCTTGTATTGAGAAAACGGAGCAAAATTTTGATAATTTAGCTTTAAATATAGGTATCTTGGTGAAACCTAAAAGAAAGAAGCTTTTGACCTCTATCTAATGTATTATATATATTAAGTATCTTTGGTGAATTTCAGTTTGTTTGTTAATCCTAGCAGAGAGCAGGACCAATGTTTATCGTCTTCAAAATATATCTCGCAAGGTCACTAGTACATAAATATTCTCAATTACATTTATACTGTATAAATTACTTTATTCGTGTTATAATAAATATTTAAATCCTAATACTATAAATAAAACGTGAATTATAAAAACTCATTTCCTCTTTTACCTTATAAATTCACACCCTGATCCAAATTAGGACAAAGGGTCACGAATTTCGAATAAAAGGTCGTGTTAATCGTCTATAATAACTATGGCAGTGTCGGACCGACAGGATATGGAGTGATTTGAGTTCAGTAAATCGTTGGCACTAAATTAGCCCCAATTTATTCTTGTCGCCTTTATCACGCTTTTCTGTGTTAATTGAGACATTTGCACAGAAATTACTTTCCATTGTAAAACAAGTGAAAGACCAGAAATACGATAAAGCTGTTCATGTTGTGGAAAAAATTATGTCGCGTAACGAATCATGTAATTTTGATGTTGTGCAACGCTCGCTAGAAATAAAATTTTCTATCGAGTTACAGCTACGGTTTATATAGAAAATTCAGTTAGTGTTGTTTTTTGTTGCATTTTTAAATTGTTAGGGGAAATATTTGATAATAGCTAAAAATATACATATATAGATTTGAATATGAATAGCTGCAGTTCGTAGTTCTTTAGTTCAATTATATGAATAACTTTTTTATCAATGACTATATAGCCTGCGTATGTTGTCATAGTGACACACAATCTCGATTTTTATGTGACTAAACTAGCAAGCAAGCAAACATACGACCCTTCTGATGTCAAGCGGTTACCGTAGCCTATTAGAGGTTGCAACACCATTTCTAGGTGTCACTCACGCGTTGCCAACCTCGTGATAATGTTTCTAAATCTCCTTTGTCTAGTAATTTCACTACCTATCCGTCAAACCACAACACTACCTGATACCACGGTGGTACCTACCTAGCCGGCCTCTTGCATACCCATGGCCTACCACCTATGCTTAAATGCTTTATATATTTACTCCAACAGCTTATTTTCTAATAAAATTGTAAAAAACACTATGATTTATAGCTACATAAATAAGGGACCTCCTTAATTTATTCCTTCTCATTTTTATAGTGAATCTTCTTCATCCTAGCATTATTCCCGGTATTTTATGTACCCAGGGTCTGCTTATTACTCTTATCCGGATTTGACAGGTTACTAGTTTTTACACAGAGCGATTGCCATCTGACCTCCACAACCCTAAGGGCAAACCAGTAACTCATTGGATAAGAGCAATTTACTTATCAAGAGTTAACGATTATTATCAGATGTTATTGATAATAACCGGGACCGACAACTTAACGTGCTCTCCGAGGCACGGTGGGGAGACCCACAGACAAACGCCCAGACCGAGACAGAAATTTAAACAAACATCTGCCCGAGCGGGAATCGAACCCGCAACCGTCGAGACTAAAGGCAGACTCGCTACCCACAACGCCACAACGTTTTTATAGTGAATATTGACTTTATTTTGCACGTTCAAACTGAAGGGTTCAAACGATCATTCAACGTTTATTTTCATTTCGTCCATGCCCCTTTTCACCCTTGTCTTTACTTGATACATTGTTGCATGGTAAATGAAATATACCTTTATTTGCTTTTTTTGTTAGAACAAAGGCTTTATAAAGAAGGGATCTGAATAGGAAAAAATAAAAGGGCGAAAATTATTATATCGCTATTTCTGTCGTAAAATAATCTTCTCATATATCTAATTGACGTAATTTTAATAAATCTTTTCTTGTAATACTTATGAATACTTTCTAAAAGAAGTGGCCTTTTAAAAAATGTTGCTAAAACTTTACGGAATATCATTGTAATTTACCAGAATTCAAAAAAAAATCTTTTCGGTAGAAATTTACCAGAATTTCACTAGATTTTTGTTCTTCATAGTAAATTTAAAAAATCAGTTAAAACTCTGCCATAGCAGTTTACTTAGTTTCTAATATTAATGAAAACATTAGAACCCCATAGAAAAGAAATCAATACTGTAAGCAACAATAAAAATATAAAAAAATACGAAAAATTCTATCACAATATTCGTTATCCTGTATATTCACACACATGGATGTCGTTCAATAAATGAGCAGTTCAATTCGACAAATTGCCGCTGAAATTTATCATTCGTACCAACGATACCGTAAATACGATGGCATCCAACTGAAAACGGTATCAAAACATTTTCCATCGCGACTTCAGTTCGACTTAAATACATCTCGGCGCTGCAGAGGGATTCAATTTAAATCCTCCTAGAAATCCTATTATTACAGTATGAGCCAGCGCAGACATGCGATACGACTACAACGCAGTACGTAATTATTATAAATAAAGAATATTATCAGATGTGTGTAACTTATTTCATTTTATTTCTATTTCTATTATGTGAACAAATATATAAAGCATTTCTTAAATAAATTTTATAGTCACAAAAACTTTTTAAACCATAATAGCTCAACGGTTAAAGGGCCGACTCCGCGCCTTTAAAGTGAGGGTTGCGGGTTCGATCCGAGCCCCTTTGGGCTATCATCGTACGTATTCCTGGCGCAAGCTAAGAGCTTATTTGGAGGGGCAATAGGAGGAATGACTTGAAAAAGCATTGCTAATATTCTTTATAAAAAAAACAACAAAAACAAACTTTAGTCTACTTAATACATTTTTTAAATATTTTTAAAGAAGCCTCCAAACTGCAAGTAGAAAATAAAAATACTGTTAAGGTTTGAGGCTAATTTAAAATTAACCATATACTACTGAATGGTTAAATTTTGGAAATGAAAAACCACAGTGACATTTGAGGTTTAAATTTACTTCTTGCTAAACAATATTAAACGGTAGTAGAGCTATGCTTCTCTCAGCACATAAGGGCTGTCTTAGTCGGAGGAAGTACTACCCGTCACAGAAAATCGGCGTACAGTAACAGTATCAGTAGGTACTGTTGCGTCTCGTGCGATGAGTGAGAGCGCCGGAGGCCCAATCTCCCACCCCCTCTGTTGCCTTCCGGTTTTCCCTTCTCATCCCTTCCCTCCTGTTCCTTAGGTTGGCAACGCGCTTGTGATACTTCAAGTAGCGTGAGCGCTCATAGGTTGCGGTGACTGCTTATCACGACCGTATGCTTGTTTGCCAGCCGTCATGATAAAAAAAAATTGTACATACAAT
The DNA here is from genome assembly GCA_023373885.1 of Hestina assimilis. Lineage (NCBI taxonomy): Eukaryota > Metazoa > Arthropoda > Insecta > Lepidoptera > Nymphalidae > Hestina > Hestina assimilis. Next base: position 5,623,246 of record CM041755.1, on the reverse strand, counting down.
AGTTCAATCAGATCAAATCAGAGCCTGCTGTATTTGTGAACGTAAAACGGAAATAAATAGTGGAGCTCAAGACATATTTGTCTAAAGCCTACACTCATCTTAAGGTGTCGAGAGCTAAGTAACCGTAGCATCTCGCAATGCCTCCAGACAGAGCAATAAATTAGACAAATCCGATTTGCACGTGCGAAGGGAAACAACTCGTTACCCCGTTTTGGTGATCGCGTTTGTTTAGACAAAAGGCGACATTTGTCTCAGTAATTCTAAATTCGAAATTGAATTTAACAAGAAAGTATTGTTTTTGGGTATCTTTATATACTGAATGGCTTAGAAGCTCCTCTAGTATTTTCTATTGTTTTTTTTTCTCAATAAATAGTATATTTATGAATTATTTAATATTTTGCGTTTGAGTATAATTTTTAACCAACCAACATATTTGAAATGTATTAATTTGTAGGAAACCAAGTAAAAATTATCTTTCAATTTGTTTTGCCAGAAATAGCATATTGAAGGAAATACCAAGACCGCTGTCGTTCATTAAACGAGCGCTAATGTTATTCGTACATTAAAACAAGCGGGTGGCAAGTAAATAAAAATATAAAGAGGAAAAATAAAAGGGAAAGCTTAGGTATACGGAACACGTACGTTAGAGTCGGCCGATCCTGCGTCACGTACGCAGAAAAGAGAGCCTTTATTACTTCCGAGAGGCGTAATTGTTATGGAGAACCATCTCTTATTACTGAACTTTACCATCAGTTAAGTAACCTTAATGAAGCATTAGCAGCTTATATTATTTTTGTAACGAATATGAAGGGCTTGGAAAATGATTTTTTCTGTAGCAGCTAGTATTTATCGCACGCACAGACTTTACGAGTAGGAGAAGCTCCCTCTTTCAAAATTTCCTTGTGAAGTAATATTATTTGCACTGCTTAATCCGATGAGCCGTCTTTATACCGATGTAATGTTGTGAGCGTCCATAGAGTAAGGTAAGGTACACAATCAGGTGGGCCATACGCTTGTTTACTACCGTCGCGTCGTAATGTACATATGTATATTAAAAGAGTTATAATTATCGCTGATAATATCCATAAATTATAAGTATTGTTACATAATTAGTATATGCAAGGATACATTTTTATAATATAAAAAACTTGGTGATAGATAATCTAATCGAATCCAATTCTTAATATCGATCAAACAAATTTGAAATTTGAAATAATAAAACATACAACCAACCTTTTTTATATAAACTAAAAATGTGTTAGTAAAGCTGCGTCCTATCGCTATTCTCTGTATACTGTTCCAGTGCACAGGGTAAGTGCGTATAATTACCGGCACAAAAGACAGGTTACATGTTACGGTTGACATCACGCTAACTGTGTAATAAGCTTGTAGATTGCCCCTAGCTTTGTGAATGCTAATATTAACACAAAGAGACTATTTGCCATGTTCATTATTCGCATGACTATCTCCTTCATATCATCCCCTTTAAAATAATAAATAAACGCTACACACTCAACGACCCCTATTAAGATAGTTATATCTTGTGTCCGGAAATATACACAATGACAAGGACAAACACACCCAGATTGGAAAATATGCCTGTGTAGTCAATACAACCATCTGCTACGAGCGGGAATCGAAATCGCGACCAGTGGCGCTTAAGGCAGGTTCGCTACCGCTGTGCCACAATGTCGTCAAGCGTCGTCAAATAAAATGCTATTTAATACACCTAAAGTATACTTTAAAATAAGTATTTCGAAATGTAAGTGCACTATGTCGTGATAACAATCAGAAACACAAAATAGCTTTAACCACGAACGACAAGGCTTAAAAAATTTAATCGTCCATAAATATTGAAGTAGTGAAAAGCTAATACATCAATAATATGCCTCTGACTAGTCATTACGTGGCTTACGGTGTAAGGCACGCTTGACCTCTTGCTCTTGATTGAGCAATTTGCCTCGACAACCACTCTTTAAGCGATAACTTAGTTAGATTAACACGTCACTACTTGGCCACTGAAACCTCGCATGCTATGTACTTTATTCACTGCCTAGCGTACTTTAAAACCTTGTTGATTTCTTTTGCAGTAATCGTTTTAAACCTATTAAGCCAGTTTTTATTTTAATATATCACATATTGATAATAATTAATTTGACTGTATTCTTTTTATTTAATGAAACAAAAGAAGATTTTTTTAATACTTCACGTCGATTTACTAGGAAGTAGCTGTGTCCGCAGCTCCGCTTGCCCAATCTAGTGTTTTGATGATCCCACGGGAACGTAACATTCTTCCGGGATATTACCTATATGCTAATCCAGGTAATAAGCTATGTGTGTGCTTAATTTCATCCAAACCTGTCCAGTATTTTTTTCGTAAAAGAGTAACAAACATCGATCCATCCATCTATCCATCCAAACTTTCACATTTATATATAATATTAGTGAGATTAGGTAGAAGTTAGTGAGATAGTTAGATTAATACTACGCGAACAAGCTGATTTGTTCATGTCGAAAACAGGGTCATTCTGCTATATATTACAAAATATTAATACTGAACAATAATAAAATATGAAACGCGACCTATTCCAGATTAAATATTTCTAACCTTTCTTACATCATCCCCGAGAATTTAGGAAAATCTTTTTCTTTCGCTTGGAAAAGTAACTCAATACAATATTCAAATGCCCAGAGGCGAGTTCAGATTCTTATATTTTACTTTTAAACTACTTAATACGTTATTATTATTCTTACATTCTTTCATTAATATTTTCTTGTAGCAAATTACTAAACACACATTTTTAAAAATAAAATTATTATTTAAAAAATACTTTAAAGTAAACATAATGCTTAGTTAAACAAACTTCTAAGCCGCGAGGGAACCTTCTAAGCAGCCGAGGGAATTTCAGTTTTGCCTTCGGTAACGAGAATCGGGAACCTAAACTATGCTCTTTATACGTAAACTTTTCTACAGAATCCAATCACATGCAGTTTGGTGAAGTATAGCGTTCGATACCACGATGGCAAACTTACGAAGCTCAAACGTACAGTCTACCCAGTAAGACATTCCTTATATTTTGACTATCGTTCTTATTCCTAAAGCAATACGAGTCACAATCTTTATGAGTTTAAACTTAAGAGGTTGACTATATCAACATTTGTACTAGTCTATTCCCTCTGCGGGTAACGGAATTTTCGATCAGAGATGCTTCTTTCGATATCTGCTTAGTTGTTACATTCATTATGCAAATATTATATACGAAAACTAAATAAAGACTTCATTGAAATCTGAATGTAATGTAACCAAACATTTCAAGTTCTTGTTTTATTCTTTAAAACCTAAGTATTCAAGAAAGTATTGCAGTTTATACGTTTTTTCAAGTTCTTTCAAACAAAGTCTCGACTGAAACAAATATGAGGTACTTTCACTGTTTCTTGTAAGTCCATTTTTAATCCAAAATTTTACTGAATGCCTTGCAGCGGTGCACAAGATGTGGCATTTTTGTTTTTACTTTCACAAAACGAAGATTTAAGAGCAGCGAAAGACCTATGTCCCGGAAAAAAGATAGGTGTAGAAATATGTATGTTATGATTCTAACATCAAAAAATAAATTCACCATTTTTTATTAAAGAATCAAGAAAGGTGCTTTTGAGAAACAGCCTTTATTTCAAAAATAAAAGATATATGTTGCAATTCTACACTAGACCAATTGAATTTTAACTATAGAAATTGAATAGTTAAAAAATATTGCGAAAAAAACGATATTTAATATTCATTTTGAGTAATTCTTATGAGGATGTAGGTAGGTACATGAAATTCACAAGAATATTATAATTATTCTCTCAATTGCCTTTGCTCAGCGCTGAGGCGACGCGCGGGGTACTTCAGACGATTCGGGAGTGAAAAAAGTAAAGTCACATCCGTCTGCGATACCATCTGACAGACCCTCAGGTGGCCAGTGACCTGTCGCTTTCGTTTACATCACATATACTGAATGTAATTAATATTATGCCATCATTTTAATCGATATTCTTGATTCATCGATGAGATTTGCACAAGGCGGAGTTTTTTTTTAAGTATAAATAACATCGGTTTTAATATTTTAAGTTGTTTTATTTTGATTGCGTTGTATGATAAATACTATTTATATTATGGTCAAACATTTGAATGCAGAACCTGATTATGATATATGATTATGACTTATCATTTTAAATTGCATTTGGAATGGAATAGCTTTTGGCAAATTAAGCATTCCAACAGAATTTTTATATATATTTTGGCGACGTTTCAAATTGAACTGAAAATGTTGATTTTAGAAAGCATTTAATACACACACACACACACACACACACACAAATTTCTGAAGAGCGCTGACTTCTATGATACAGGCTAAGCCTAGTTTAAAAGTCAGAGTTCCATATAGTTTGATTGTGTATTTATTTGGCTTTGATTTAAATAAACAAATACAAAAAAAAAAAAACATAAAATGTACGAAAAAATATGTATATCGTGCCATACTTGAACACAAGAAAATGTGTAAAGTGTGTTGCGTAATTTCATCGAGGACTCATAAGATCAATAACTTCATTATTTGTTACTAGGGTAAGCGAATGATCTAAACAAGTGTGATTTCTTGTCATGCATGTTTTTAGTTGCATTTTTTCATATTATATAATGTTGTACGAAAACCCTATATATGGAATAATGATTGTTATTAGGTCGGTTTTAATTAAATAACAATGTCCAAAGTAATTTACTGTCTAAAACTTCAGCACTTTGTAGAAAATAACTTTATAAGTAGCCCGTAAGTTTAAAATAAATTAATGTAATTAAAGACGAATGGCCTTTCAGTTTCGTTTAAAGTTTTCGTTTAAATTGGAAAGGTGTTAAATGTAACATTCAGTCTTAATTATTAACTTTCCTTCTAACTAAAATATAATAAGAAGTATTTTAAAATTTTAATTTTGACTTATACTCCCTAAAAGAGGATTCTTCTTTTGTGTTAGAAGCTAGAGGGACGCGACACCTTGTCAGAATATAAAATAAGCGAACTGTTACACCCGTAACAGAACGCTTCACACTGAACGGCCCCCATTGGGATAGTTATATCCTGTGTCGGGGGTCCGGAAACAAATGACAAGGACAAACACACCCAGACCGGAAAACATGCCTGTATGATCAATACAATCATCTGATCTTAGCGGAAATCGATCCCGCGACCTGTGGCGATTAAGGAAGGTTTGCTACCGCTGCGCCACAAGATCATCAAATATTTATAAAAAATATATTTCTTCTGAATTTTACATAATTTTTTTATGTTATAAGTTATCAAACAAGCATACAAGCATACGGTACCTGATTGTAAGTGGTTGCCATAGCCTATGAGCGCTTGCAGCATCACTAGTAGGTGCCACTCACGCGTTGCCAACCTCGAGATATTGGTTCTTAAATCTCGTCTGCCCAGTAATTTCACTAGCGTACAGTGCCCTTCAAACCGGAACACAGTAATGCCTAAGCACTACTATTTGGCAGCAGAATATTTGACACTGCGGTGCCTACCTAGCCAGCTTCTTGCAACAAAATACCTACCACCAGTGTGACTGTTTGCACTGGTGGAATAATCTCTGCTGTGACAGAGGTTATCCCAACAGCAGGCGATGGGGTCGTGACATCCCGACGCCGATAAAAATAAATGTCAAAAAGGCGATGACATTCTTATAACTATACTGATTGAGAATTCAAAGGATGTACAAATACAATATTACAATATAATAAACACTACACACTCAACGGCCCCCAGTAGGATAGTGATATCGGGGTTCGGAAACATACACAAAAGCAAAGACACCCAGATACATGTCTATATTATGGTCAATACAAACATCTGATCCGAGCGGGAATCGAATCCACGAACTATGGCGCTTAGGCCAGGTTCGCCACCGCTGCCCAACAACGTCATATAAATTATGTATGTGTATAATATGTTTACAAACTGTAAAGTAATAGCACGTCAATGTCCCAAAAATTGTGTTTTAAAGTCTCTAGAAGACATGAAGGATTTTTACATAATTTTTGTTTCCTCGCAAAGCACATAATCAATCCATTAAATCCAGAACCGATTAAACATTCAAGTGAAGAAAGTCATGGTGTTTGCAAGGCTTTGTAAACCCATGTTTTCGCTAAAGTCTGCGATTGGTATCTGATAGACCATCCACTTGTTAATACTATATACGAACTTGCGATTATCAGAAAAAGCAATTAACTTATCTAACAATTGTTTTTTTATTTAAAAATGGGTAAAGTCTTGACTTCCATCGAGCGCGAAGGCATAGATGAGGTCTATGTTAGAGCGAACTTACTCATAAGAAGCCTGTGTACTCGCACCTTGAAGACATTCAGTTTGTATGTGTTCGGGAATATAGACGCAGGAAGAGCATTGCACTCCCTGGTCGTGCGCGTGTTCGAAAGCATATAATCATAATCATAATCATAATCATAATCATAATCATTTATTGCATAATTATAAGTACAGTCATGAGGTATAAGTGCGAATGTTGTGTATATCGACCAGATATGTGCGCCTGGTATTCCGGTAATAAAATTATTTAAATATTTTTTGGCACTCTAACTCATCCAACAAAACGAAACAGTACAATACTCATTTCGCGTCTACATTTTGATACTACACGTATTTCGAGTATATCGCAACATTCATTCATTCACTGGGCAAACAGCAAGGCTCTAATACTTCTAAATATATATTGCTTCTGTGGTAAAACATACACATAAAATATTTGATATCGGAAACTATATAAATTCAACCCAAAGCACCAGATAGTACGAGGCGCCGTTAGGTTTTGACACCTAACTATAAAAATCGTCAGTGGATAGCGAAGCGATATCTGAATATTTTAAAAGATATCCTCACCTCTGCCTCGGTCATATATTTATTATGGAGAATATTTTTACAAACCACCTCCATTAAACAGATAAATCACCATTCTGTTACTTATTGTAAATGATATAAATATATTGTTACCATTAGGTATATAAAATTTAGAAACCACTTTAACTATGGATGTATAGAAAGACAAATTTCTTCCTCCACCCTTATAAGACAGGGATAATTTATGCGTAGCATGAAAGTTTTATTTACTTGAAATGGTGCAAAATAATGCTATACGTACATTATGGTACATTAATTACATGTTTATATATAATATAAAATGCAAAAATTGTTTCTATCTAGGTCCGTTTAAGACTTCGAAACCATTCGAATAAAAAAATAAGACGATAATGGTTTAAAACTATTAAAACATATATATAAAATAATGTATAATTCCATTTATAAACTAAATTTTCAAGTTTTTCCCATACGAAACTTTTTTCATTTGATGCAATTCAATAAATTCTTTGTTGCTATAGCAAGGTGTGACCGGGTCTGCTATATAAAATATTATTCAAACTATGCAACCCCAGCTTAAAAGAATCCATTCGGTCCTTGCATAATATTCGATTATAATCGGTCACTTTATTTCGAAGTACCCAAGTCTCGTAGTTCAAAGGTACATGAATTGGGTCATTTGGATCATAAAGAATCCCCTCAAGTTGCCGTAGATATAAGGGTTTCTGATCTCGATTTTTGCCTATTTAATAATCGATTATTGCCGAAGGGTAGCCGGATTACCATATCAAAAGAACGCATGATCCCGTGCTCAGCGCCAATTTAGTAAAACATTCGATTGGCTCAATAGGACTTGGCATAAGGATGGTGTAAGGCATTTTATTACATCTCAAATTTATTTGAAATATTGCATTTTTGCTTTTTCATATCATGTGCTTATGTGGTATTTTTTTATTAGTATATTTATAGTCTTAGTTTTTAATTCACCATTTTAAAAAACTAGCGTTTTTACTATCTTTATTACTACCTGAATATTTGAAAATGGTTGTTCATCTCATCTAACTATCTAGATTCGTGCTAAATCGAATTAGATGAAAATTTATAAGAGTTAACAAATGATGGAGTATTTTTTTCTTCCACGACTCTCTTACTTTACGCCGCTTTTCTGTGAGAGTGTACTTCTCCGATCGAGCCGGCCGCGGCCGAACTACTATAGTTGTTTGCGCAAGCGAATAAGCGACCGCCAACTACAGCCAATTTGTACTGGTTGGAACATGACTCTACTGTTACTGACACTTAGTACAAAGAAACATTATAAATTCTTGATACTCTTATATAAACATTATAAATTCTTGATACTTGATTGATGAAAAAGTCATTAATTTATTATTAATTGTTTAGGAAATTAAGATAGAATTAATCTTTTAAATATTCAACACGAGTATATCCTTCGTCTAATACAAGTGCTAATAACCACGGTCGGTAATACGAATTCTCTCTACTGTAATAATCTGGGAGGATTAGATGTGTAGCATGTTCGTGTAATACTTAGAGGTTGACGCATCCGGCCACGCGGACCGATAAAGCCATGTTCATACAAAATCTTAATTACTTGAGACAGTTGTGTCTTGAATGAAAAAGGTTTTTCGAGACTATGAAGGAAAACAGAATACATGATTACATAATCTTAATAATAAGAAGAAATATCTGTGCTGTTTGATTTAGGTCGAGAGGCTTAGCTCCTGGGCCTTTTATTCTTCCTTTATACTTGTTTTTTCCTCTACTCTTCTATCCCTCATCAGGTACATCGCCTAACGCACTCTGAACTATGTAGTGTCATTGTGAACATTGGTAACAGTAACTTCCATCCATTCCTTACTGGTTTGCCATATTTTTGTTTCTTATTAAAAATGTTGATAAAATTTCAATTATATATTTTAATGACAGTTAATCGTTACCCTTTTAGATTAGATATTTAAGCGTCGGATCATCATCATCCGTTAAGATTGTATGCATACAGCTCAGTATTCTCGCATCCGGCCACATCGCTCCGTAGACGGCTTTCAGCCAAATTTTCAACGCACAAAGGATGTGGGTAGCCCTTGTGGAAGGCAAATACACAAATACTTGTGTATACCTCCAAACTTTATATACATAATGTTACCAACATGATCATAATAGCAGCGTGAACACATAGTAAATATTTTAATATAAACATGAGAAAGTGAAAAGTTAGTTTCCTTATACGCCTTTTTCAGACTATGCTATCTACAGAAATATGTAAGTTGCTTCTTATTAGAATTTTATCAAAGATAAGATAATTTATATCTTGCCAAAATATATTATATTGTGAATAAGTACATGTTTGAATACACAAAAATTCAAAACAAGATAAATGAAGGCATCTGATACTCATAACATAGATGTTATAGAATTTCTTCGTATATCTTTACTTATACAATTATACATAATTATAGCCTCTATATAGCAATTATGCATAAAGTCACCCAATATCCATTAAAATTATATTATTTCTGTTAAACGTTTAACTTAAAAAATTCAAATAAATTATAAAATAATTGCAAGCCTACAAAAATAATTACCTTAAATAACTTGTTTAATTAACATAAGCTTACAGCAACATCTTAATTTTTAAAACGGCACCACCATTACGCATAATTTAAGACCTAGTTCAAGGCTCAAGATTGTCCAAACAAAGATGAACGACTACTTATCTTAAGACGAAGCAATTATGTTGTCTTACTGATGGCTCATTCTTACCGCTCGTCCATCGAAATGACTCTGAATAGCGAGAACTTGAAGCTTGTCATTCGCTAAGGAATAATTTGATCCTTACTTAAAGGAATAAATAATCTTAAAACCTCGTTATTTAAACACAGGCGATTATACTGGAACTTAGACAAGCAATATAATGAGTATTGTTCGGAGTTGAGAGCGCTTTGACTCGCCACCGACCGCTTCACAATTTCTTTCCTATTAAAATTCTTTGCTTAACTTCAGAGAATTTAATCGGATATCACGTACAGGAACCACGATCTAATATATTTCCAGTGGATCGAAAACGTGGTTAGGCGTACGGTGGCGTATGTTCATATTAAATTGAAATCAATAGATTTTTTACATTGATTAGGCATTGATTGATGCGAAGATATTATCTATTTTACATTTGCAGCGTTTATAGTACGAGTATTATTATTTAATATATGACTTGAGATTAATTAAAAAATTTGCGTGGCCCTTTGAACAAGCGTCATGCTGTAACTTCTAAGTAGTTTTACAAATCACATAATTATATTTAATTTTAGGTGATTTTTATGTATAAGTCTTGTTATTATTTTGCGTTATTTTCGGCTTGATCAGGTCAACTTCATCTGAGAAAGTATCTCTTATGGAATATCGACTTGAAATAGTACAATTCATACCGTTTCTTTACATTAAATAAATTTAAGCACCAGAACTTAAATCTCCCACTCCCTCTATCCTTTAATTTTTCCCTATGCCTAAAATATCCTCCGAGGATCATCAGCAGGCATGTAATACTGTTAGCGTAACAATGGGAATGGCTTGTATGTCGACATGATACCTTTACAAAAACAATAAATATATTTACTGGTAGAAATAGTATGCCTTCTAAAGCAATTGCAATTGGTAGATAGCACCGCAGAGTCAGATACTTTATCAAAAAGTGTGTTTTGCAGTACTGTGTTTCGGTTTTAAGGACACTTTACCGAGTGAAATTAATGGGCAAAGGAGATTTAAGAACAAATATGACGAGGTTGTTGTCGTGAGTGATACGCCTTATGCTTGCTTTCCAACTTAGTCGCATAAAAAGTAATCAGATTTAGAAAATTCCAAACCTTAATTTTTTTAAATTTTAGAATCCGAGACATTGCGGGAATTCTTTAATCTACATTTACTTATGTTATAATTTGATCATAGATTTGAGTTGTTATTTCACAACCATTGCCGTCAGAATCGATTTTATTATTAAAAGCAAAACAAATTGTAACTTTCGACAATATTTATATTCATAAAACGAGTAAGACATTGTAGGGAATTGTGTTTGGCATATTATCGGGGCGGCACCCTCTCAGGTAATCGTCTGACAAATGTCTCAGATATTTTACCAACTTCATTTTGTGGATGCCGCGAATAATAGAGAAACACTTTTTTTACTTTGAAGGGAATATTTTGCGAAAAATGTAACAAGAGAATCACATATTCGTTTCTATATAAATTTTTGTTGTAATTGTGTACTAACCTTCTTGAAAAAAAAGGGAAATCTTTTTCGATTTTTCCTTTTGTAATTATTTCATTTAACAGTATTTTTAATTTATTTTATTATTTTGTTTGACTGTGTTCTTTAAAAGGTCCAAGGACATAAAATGATGAGTAAAGAACACGTCAAATTTGAAAACAGAATCCTTTTGTCTACAATTATTGCTTGTGTTATACTAATATTCTTATAAGGTTTCTAAAAATATGATTGAACTTTTAAGATTGACAAAAACTTAACGTTACGTAAGGTTTCTAAGATCGTCTTATTGTATATTATGTTGTTATTTATTATGAAAACTATGATCTGCTTTTATACTTTGTATGATATAAAATTATTATAAAATAATATACTAGTAAATAAATGAATATATTTATTTTTTACGAACCAAACTTAAGTACAGTAATAAGAATATTAAGAAAATTTACAAATATAATACTAATATAATCCACGCAACATTTTTGAATTTTTTCATTGAAATTTACCTTCGCTATAATGAAACAATTCCAAATCCATTTCATTTCATCAATCAGTCAGTAATATAAAGTTCATTGACCGTAACATTGATTCCTTTATAATACTACATAGCCTTATCTAAAACCCGAGCTCGAAGGTATGGTCTTGAATTTTTATGAAAAATTCCAATTTTCTTGCTGTTCTCAGACAATAAGGTGCGAAATTAGGAGAAGAATTAGACTCCCCAGACGCGAGACGTGCTCTGAATCCGCAGACATTTCCAAGAGAATAAATATCCACCCTAAAATATTGCTCTAAGAGTATATCTAAGTACAGTAATATGATTTACACACTCATCTCATAATTTATCTTCAATTATTTTCTTAAATACATATGATTGGAGAATATAGTATAAATGAAACATAACATATGAAATAAAAAAAATCTTTCTGGAATTCTGAACAACCAAGCACTTGTAACATATCGTTATACTATCGATTTTCAATGTATGGTTCTTTATAAACATTGATTACAGAAAAAAAATGTCTCTCAAAATATTTTTTGACAAATAATTTTTTTACATAAAAATAATTGTAAAACACAGTATTTCATAATATAAGGCAGATTATGGTAGTGTAAATTTTTTATCATTTTATTAAGGGTATCAAGCTTGCGATCAATGTGATCAATGGGGTTTGAGGTAGATTCACTACAGTTACGCTACAATCAAAATTAGGAATACTATACAACAATAACATAACTATATTACGGTATCTACTTATAGGAGACTCTGAGATTGTGACTCTGAGGGCACCTAAGCTATTAGTTCATAGTATGTTACTATCATCCTATAATGATTGTTAAGTCTTGGTAGCCAATTAACTTTAAGCCCTTAAGTTACTGGTTTGCCCTAACTCACCGTTGTGAAAGTTATGTGATGATCGAACTGCTCGGGAATTAGTACCCCAGAACAAGCCGTAAATAGAAACCTGAATTATATATATGTATATATATAATTTTGAACATTATCAATACTATCCCATCAAAAACATAGAATGTAAATAAAAAACCCAAGTCTCACGATGCAGTTCTTCCTCTACAAAAAGTGGCATGTGACTGAAACTTGACAGTTGTACGGCAACATATTCTACCTATTCAAATACTTTAGTTTTTAGGTTAGGGGTCGAAAATGACCTGAACTGCTTCGAGAAAAGGATAGTACGGCCGTTTTTTGCTCGACTTGGCATGTGCACTGCCGTGCCCCCAGATAGTTCTTTTTTTTTTATGTTTCAAGCTGGCAAACAAGCATACGGCCCACCTGATGGTAAGTGGTTGCCGTAGCCTATGAGCGCTTGCAGCACCATTAGTAGGCGCCACTCACGCGTTGCCAACCTCGAGATATGAGTTCTTAAATCTCCTCTGCCCAGTAATTTCACTAGCGTACAGTGCCCTTCAAACCGGAACACAGTAATGCCTAAGCACTACTATTTGGCGGCAGAATATTGGACACTGCGGTGGTACCTACCTAGCCGGCCTCTTGCAACAAAAGACCTACCACCAGTGTGACTGATTGCACTGGTGGAATAATCTCTGCTGTGACAGAGGTTATCCCAACAGTTCTATCTTTATCCGTTGTTAAGCATAAGCATTGATAATAAATTGCATATTCTATAATCTAGAAACTTGTCTTCGTCTTAAGCAAAATTTTATAAGACATGCAAAAATGAAAATAATATTTAGATTCCAAGCGGTGACATTACATTAAATACAACAAAATATAAGAAAGCTTCGCGTAACAAAAACATTTTTCTTACTGTAACCTCCTGTTTACTGGCAAGTGTTTACCAACCGAGCCCCAGATGTTATTCTCCATAAGCCTCTCTTATTAGGGATTCTGTATGCTTACCCACAGGAACAAAGTATTTTTGTTTTAGCGACATTATTAATATTTTCTCTGCTTCTGTTTTCAGCTATCAAAGATTGGAAGCACTTTTTATGTTTTATATCTCGTTTTATATACTATAATTTGTACAGAAATATAACCTTGATGTAAAGGTTACGATTTCACTAAGAGCTGACATTTTATAATAGAGGTTACATTATAGATAAGTGTACATTAAAAATATTTACAAAATACTCTACGGTTATACTTTGATGTCTAAGAATCTATCCTACTATACCTAAACCTTTATATAGATAGTTAAAGACCTCGCAGTACTGGAAATGACAAGTAGGGAATAACTTATGGGTGAATATTATGCATATAAAAGACATGAATGTACAGCATCGATTTTGGTTCTTTCTAGCACTATTCCCGCTATTAACCCTGCGTCTGCTTGTGCTGTTATCCTGAATTGACGGGTTATTAGTTTTTACACAGAGTGATTGTCATCTGATCTCCGCAACTAGTATCTCATTGGATAAGAGCAAATTACCTATCGACATTTAACGATTATTATCAGATGATAGGATAACAACCGGAATCAACAACAGCTTATCGTGTTTTATGAGGCACGGTGGGAAGCCCCATAAGTATAAGAGTAATAAGCAGACTGGGCAACTACATATTTTACGAAAGATTTATATTAATATATTTTTCACCAGTATTAAGCAAGCAATTAAATCCAACGACACAGTCAAATGGAGCCATGAATAATGTAACTCACTAATGCTGTATGTGATACATAACTGTTATCCACTTAGCAAAGCGATGTCTAGGTAAAGGATAGCTTAGCTGAAGTCTATATCCCAAGACAATAGACTAACTATATCGTAATACGTGGATTATTGCTAGGCACTAAATCCATCCTTATAGCATATGCAAATTACAAATTTAATATTCATTAAAGTTACTTAATCCTCTATATACATATGTATATAAAAGAAGAAGACCTGACTTATATAATTATGAACGCCCAGCCAAGGGCTTAAAAAGCTGAATTTTTACAGGTGTTGTGGTTAACCTTAAGATGGTAAAAAATGGTTTGAAAGTTTGTATTGAATTCCGTCATTTTTGAAGCTAAAAGCACGAAACTTTGTTTTTAGGTAAACAATTAAAGATAGAGAAATACGTGTTTTTACATTTATTAAAATTTCACTTCTAAACGCGTGAAAGAGGTTGAAAGTTTGTATTAACATCGTATTTCACGCGGGCGAAGCCGCTGGCAGAATCTAGTCTTATATAAGTAATCATCTTCATAAATTAATTAATACATTTTTTTTGACAGACAAAAATTAAAAAAATAGATTGATTAAATTCAATACTTACCATATAATATGTATTTAATGGAAAGATAATAATAATAATAATAAATAATAAACGCTACACACTCAACGGCCCCCATTAGGATAATTATATCCTTTGTCGGGGGTCCAGAAACATTCACAACGACAAGGACAAACACACCCAGACCGGAAAACACGCCTGTACGATTAATACAAACATCTGCTCCGAGCGGAAATCGAACCCGCAACCGTCGTTGCTAAAGGCAGACTCGCTACCCACAACGCCACGACGGTGTCAGATGTCAGATATATATCTATATGGAATTACAAACAGACACTTCAATTTAATTTATTTGAGTAGATTACCATGGTAGTACCATAATCTATAAAAATATGTAGGTATATAATATTATAATACAGAAAATGATATTTCATACGAAATTCTCGATATCCGATATTAAAATCATATCTACATGGAACACGTTCTCGGTACGAAAAAAAAATTGAGAATATATTTTACATCCGGTCAGGTGTCGTGGAAATCCTGGGGGAAATCTAACTTTCCCGGAGGCGCAGACAGCAATCGATTCTATTCAAATTTATGACAGAGAAATAACGGTTTGAGTATATAACATAGAGCTGCGAGCACACACTATAGAAGGCCTTTATTTCAAGTGACCTAGGTACAAGAAACTGGTTCTTTTATAGTCACCATATTGTACTGGATGCCGCAATTGAGTAGTAATGCTACTCACGAGAAAATCGTTTCAGTTTAACATAACATTTTAAAATTATACTAGCGGCCCGCTCCGGCTTCGCACGGGTATAAAATATATAGCCTATGTCATTCACTGAAAAAATTATTAAAATCGATCCAGTAGTTTTGATTTATTCATTATTGCCCGTGGCCCGCACGCGTTAAATGTAATTATTCACATCACATTAGAAACCTCCATTTTTTCTCCACTATTTAATGGATGTTATTATACATATAAACCTTCCTCTTCTATCACTCTATCTATAAAAAAAAACCGCTTCAAAATCCGTTGCGTAGTTTTAAAGATTTAAGCATACATAGGGACAGAGAAAGCGACTTTGTTTTATACTATGTAGTGATATCACTAGTGCGAAGCCGGAGCGGGCCGCTAGTCCGTATTAATTTATACATTTTATACTTACACAAAAGCAATTTAAATGCACACAGACGTATATTTTTGAATATCTTGGCACATGGTGAAGTGTCATGTAACTAGAGCTATGGAACCTATTTAATACTTCGTTGGATTAGAACGACAATATTTAAAAAGCTGTCATGCAAATGAAACGTCACATTAATGGTAGCGTGACGTTTACTTCAATATTTCATCATGAAGAAAACCATCGTCGTCCCACATAAAGACGAATCGTTGAAATCTGACACAGCAGTTAGTGTTGCGCAATTTATTGTGTTCTAGTAAAGTGATTAAAATCATTGTTGATTATAATAAGCTGTTCACGAAGTTAACCTACTTAAACCTACAGAAATGATGGATAAAATTGATACAGGTTATCGTTAACGTTTAAATATATATTATAATATAACAGCTATATTTCGATAGATATAAGCGATCTAACACATCTACATGTGTGTGAAAGCTGAATTATAATAAACAATAAAAGATGCGGTAAAACAAAATACTGTCATTTTTCTTATAAATTGAGATGAAATAACAGCTCTATAAATTACAACCACACCGAACCCTATCAATAGCCGTCTGCAACTGGCAGGTTAGGCGTCGACTTCTCACAAAATTCGCGCCCTTATTTTATTCCCTCTGTCCGAGATTAAACTTTGCTCCTTGGCTTTAGAACCCATTCAAAATATATAGCTACTTAGATGTAATTCTTTTTACTCCTTTAATTTATCTTGCTTAGTAAGAAATAAGACAGTTAATATTTATTTTTAATTATTTGAGTTAATTTATTTTTATAAGCTCGAATCGCTAGATAATTTGAGACGTGATAACCAGGCTTCATATAGAGAAGAAAAGGAAAATCATAATTATATCTTGAATTTTTGATAAAGTAAAATATAATTTATCTAAATATTCATCATATAATTTCGCTATTTTGCTAGTTTGCCACTAAGCAACGGGATAGTGAATACAACGAACAATTTTTCATTTATTTTCTGAATGTATAAGCGTTCAATCGAATCTTGGAGGAGACTGATGGATATCCTAGTAATCGTATATTCGCTTAAGACAAACCCCGCTACTTTTAGTCTTTTACGGATCCCAATAGTTAAACATTTAAAATATTTTTTTCAGCTCTATCCGCCGTGAATTTATTCAGATTAAGTGTGTAGTTAGACGTGATATGTGTGTGTTTAGTATAACGACGACGACGTTGTGGCGAAGTGGTAGCGAATCTGCCTTTAGCGCCACAGGTCGCGGGTTTGATTCCCGCTCGGTAGATGTTTGTATTGACCATACAGGCATGTTTTCCTGTCTGGGTGTCCTTGTCATTGTGTATGTTTCCGGAACCCCGACACAGGATGTAACTATAGTAATGGGGGCTGTTGAGTCTGTAGCGCTTAATTATTTTTAAGGTTTTTAGCCTAATGATAGGCTTTTTGACACGAGCAATTATGTAAAAACCAGTTGTGTAGTATAAACAATCAAACAGACCAATATTTACAAAATCCGCTATCACATGCAAAGTCTCAACAAAAAGTCATGTCCAAAAATTGACTTCCAGCTCTTCGATAGAATTCATGACTCTAATAATAAATAAAATTATTTCATTTGATGTTTATCTGAAAAACAATGTTTTATAAAATTTTCTCATTAGTAAACAGTGATACTTTTTAATAAAAGAAAACTTTGCGAATTTTAACAACCGCAATTTCAACTTAAGATACGACTTCAATATTATTTAAGAAGAAACTGAATAAATTTTCTAAGAGGGTAACTAACGTAAAGAAAGAAGTATGGACGGAGCCGCAGGCAACAAATCTCCATTTTACAGGATTAAAGCACCTCGCTGTTTTATATAATAGAGCCGGTATGAGGGAGCTTGAATATTTTACCAGACACCTAAACCTCTCTACACATTAAAAGCATGTATAATGCGATAACATTTTTATTCATTTTCATTACTTCAGTAAGACTTTTTATCTTTTATATAAATATACAACTAGTATATAGTATCTTTATCAAAATATGGAAGAATAAGTTTTATGTATATACTACACAAATTTTATGTCTTTTTTTTGTTCCTAGTTTTGATTTCACTGACATCTTTGAAAAAGAACAAACAAAAAGGATTATGTCATTAACGACTTTAATTTTTGAGTCAATGCCACAAATAGTAATAATGCCGTACTAATAGTAATAATAGTAAATGGGGATATGTTCATCATAGGCTCCGATATAAACTATACAAACTTAAGTTCACAATCTGCTTGCTTTCTTTATTTCATTAAAGTAATTTATAATTCAAAATTTAATTTTACTTTAATATTTCAACTGTTTAAAATCAGTCGTAATCTCTATTTAGGTATATGGAATCATTTTATATTGTTTATATAAGGTATCTTTCCTATTATATACTATTTAAAATAAAGTTTTTTTACAGGGCTGTTTGCTTGAAATCTTATAACTAAACAAGATTTTAATACTTTAGTCACAATAACTAAACTCATGGACTTATATTATAATGTTAGTAAAGCTGCTTCTAAAAACTCAGTGCTACGGACACACAAAAAGATTAATGTTAAAATAAAAAATACAATAACTGTATAATGTATAATGCTTCAGTTATCCTTAAAAAGATGGTTTAACAAATCTAACTTTTTACTAATAAGTATATATATAGACATGAATTTCTTTTGTAATTAAAAATTTTGTTTAAACTTTCTGTATGAGATGTAATATGAAGTTAGTGGTAAGCAATCGCCTTGCTTTTAATGTACTAACACCCTGAGCTTAAGATAAAACTACTTATATCAGTCGCTGACCCGACCTATTTCAATAAACATCATAAAGTTTAGAAGCAAAATTATATTTATTTAAACCACAAATGTTATACTAAACTTTCTTGAGATATTTCAATTTCTTAATATATTGTCACCCTATTAATATTATAAACGTAAAAGTATGTTTGGATGTATGGATAATTTGTTACTCTTTGACGCAAAAACTACAAGACAGATTTTGATGTAATTTGATACACACATGGCTTATTAGCTGGATTTTTTATTATTACAAATCGGATACTTTTTATTCCGGAAATATGTTGGGTTCCCTAGGGATCATAAAAAACACAGTTAGTATTTTTATGACGTCAATGTTATTATGAATACATTTTAATAATACATTGTTATTGCTATTTAGATACCATAGTACTTATCGTATTTTTATTGATATGTATAAAATTAGCATGGATTGCAATAAGCATTGATTACTTATTATTGTTACTTGTTGAAATAACAACGATATAATATGAGTATATTTTTATATGCCTGTTACTATGTATCTGTCCATCTGCTTGTCTGTCAGCGGGCTGTATCTCACAAACCGTAATAGGTAGAGAATGGAAAATTTTACTGTATTCATACTGCTGCTACAATAACAATACTTAAAATAAAATATAAAAGGGATTTTCAAAAATGGTGTCTTGCTTTGTTTGTTATAATAAAAAAATATTAATAAAAACTAGTTTAATTTCAATTTGTAGAAGAAACGTGGTATGTAATCCTTTATTTGCGAGTTACAAACGCACGCGGCAAGTTCATTGTCATTATATTCATTGTAATTAATGATATTATGTAACTGAAATACCGAAGTAAAGCAGGAAAATCTTCAAGGGATTTCTTGTTTAATCGTCACCACTACAACGCTCCAATTATTAAGTTACCTCTAACATAATAATCCCAATTAATGTCACATAAGTGTCAAAATAGTACGCCAACGCTTAATAATATCGGCGCGTAGGAGGAGACAAAGTTGTAAGTGATTAAAGTGAACTTAATTAAAATCCCCATGTTAGTGTAAGCGCTTTGAACAACGGACACTGAGAAAGTTGAACAACAAACCAAGTTAGAACTTTTGTACATAAGTTGTATTTTATCCTCTTATAACTGAAATATAAAAAACCGCTGCCAAGGCTTCGTTCATGTATCTTAATGATAGAACATAATTTGTTAGTCAGCTTTACTTGTACTCTCACAGACTTTTTGCTGGTACTTAAATGCCCACCTGGTTGGCTACCACCGTATGTTGGTAAAAAGTTCGTGAAGTAGCGCTCGTCAGACGCGTTTCGATTTCAGCCAGCGTAACCAGTTGCATCTTAAAAGATCAGCAACGCATCTGAACGCCCTCTGGTGCTGCAGATGTTTACGAGCGTCCGTGCTTGCTTAACCTCAGTTAACCTATGAGCCTCCTCCTCTTATGCCCCCATAACAAAGACGAATTTTCAAGACTACTCTGACATTCAGCATCTCATCAATTCGTTTATTTCTACACTATTCCAGCAAGATTCAATTATAATATTCAAAATCAATAAACCGTTCAATAGTCTTCTTATATTTGAATCTATAGATTACTTCACAAAATTTTTAATGTCCACTATTACCAATATTAGTTACCAATTATTATATTGTTATGTTTGTTAGTGACCAAAATCGGGACCGATACCTAGACACAACTGGAATTTCTATATGGTCAATACAAACAGCAGCTGAAAAGGAAATCAATGCCGTGACTGCCAGAATGATTAGCGCGATAGATAGCTGGACTTCAAAACTGACATAATTATATTTTTATCATTTTCATCATTATTTATCAATTATCATCAATTTATTCGTATTAGTACTGCCCGTGGCCCACACGCGTTAAATGTAATTATTTACGAAATCACATTAGAAACCTCAAACATTATTTTTTTCTCCACTATTTAATGGATGATATTATACATATAAATCTTTCTCTTCAATCACTCTATCTATTCAAAAAAGCGCATCAAAATCCGTTGCGTAGTTTTAAAGATTTAAGCATACATAGGGACAGAGAAAACGACTTTGTTTTATACTATGTAGTGATAGTGATATCTAATAAAGATAGTTAATTTCTCACTGAAAAACTAAGCCGTTGCAAGGCAAAACATGAGAATCCTTGAAATTTCGGTCGTGACTTTGTCATAGTTTACCATGACAATAGTTTACTGTTAATTTATTTTCAGCAGATATTAATAATATTATAATATTCAAAAATCAAACAAACAATAGTATTTTTAATTTTTTTATAGAATGAATATTAGCAATGCTTTTTCAAGGCATTACTAATATTCTTATTGCCCCTCCAAATCAACTCGAAGCTTGCTGTAGGAGTGGGTACGACAATAGCCCAAGGAGGTCAGGATCGAACCATCGCCTCTCACGTTAACGGAGCGAAGTTGGCCCTTCTACCATTGAGCTATTGAGGCTTCAACCTCAATAAAAACTTATAGAATTCGAAATGGTTTTAGACTTTTATTAGTGGGTATTTATTTCAATTAAAAATATCTCTCGGTGACATTTTATTGTAGAAAGTAATAAAAGAATCATGAATGGTCAATCCACACCAACTCTATCTGCCAATCCCATGTACAATAACGCGGATGGATATACAATACAGGCAACAAGTCACACGCGACGACAGTAATAAATCAACTATATGAATGAATCCGACTATATCATGAATTCTAGAAGCCAAGGATCATAATAAAAGAATCTTCAAATCTATCCTTTTAAACTATCCTAATTTTTAAGAGTATGATTTAATGGAGGCTTTCTATTTTCAATATGAATAGATCAGTTCAACTAGTACTACTTTCTCACAGGAAATCGTGAAGTTAGAGTATGCGTAATTTTACGTATTTATTGTAAACGCTCGAGGCCCAAAAGTTTGTGGTAACTTTTTTAAAATATGCTTCGTACGAACCCGTCAGAAAGGACTGTATACTCGTATATAGCTAGCTATATATGTTAGCGCTCGGTCACCAGAATGACCAAATGGATACTCCATTGTAATAATAAAACAACCAAGTCGAATGTTACAACAGAACTGACTTTATTCATTTTTTTTTTTTTTTTTCGGAGTGTCCATTGCTGTTGGCCCTAGTGGCCTTGACAGCGTCACCGGTGGGGGCCGGGTCTGGAGACCTCAGCCGGTAAAAGATGGACTGCCACGCGGGGCACAAGTTGGATCCGTCCCAAGGACCCCTCCTGCGAGGTCGAGCCTAGACTTGGGACGTCATCGGGAGGGAGGGAGCGCTCCGGAGCGCAGTCTAGCGACCGTACGCGGCGCGGTGCTCACCGTCCGGGGTGAGCGGTCGAGTTGGCGTTGTGTCGGGCTGTGCGAAACAAGGGTCCTCGTCTCCGCCGGCGGAGACGCTGCAGCATGTGTGACTGATGTCGTGTTCTGTTCGTGTATGGGGCGTTAGCTGTTGTGATGCTATCGTCTGGGTCTTGCAGGACGTGCTTTGGACGCCTGAGTCGTGTCGGTAAGTCACCTCTACGTGTGTAAGTGGCGGCCTGTCTGACGAGGGGGTTCGGGTGGGATAGGGCTTTCTCGATAAAGCTCTTGGAAAGCTTTTTCATGCATTTCGCTATCGAATCGAGATCGAAGTCTCTGTGGAGATCTACGTTGCGCACGTACCACGGACAGCCCGTGGCCATGCGCAGAAACCTATTCTGGATGACTTGGAATTTCGCTAATTGCGAAGAACTGACGTGAGCGAAGACGGGACTCGCGTACGTTAATATAGGACGAACGACGGTTTTGTAAAGTGTTCGCTTATTTCTAAGCGACAATTTACTCCGTCCGCCTATCATCATGTAGAGCCTTCCGAGCACGAAGGCGGCTCTGTTCCTAACTTTCGACATGTGGGACTGGAAATTTAGCTTGGCGTCGAGCGTGACGCCTAGGTATTTGGCCTCCTTTTTCCAAGGAATAGGTTGGCCGAAGAGCAGGATGTCTCCCGGTTGACCGAGCCTCCAGTAGTTTCTGACGGCGTGTCTGGTGAAGTGCACCGCTGCACTTTTGTCGGGGTTGACCTCGATCCTCCATTTCCTAAACCAATCGCCTAAGGCGTTGACCGCGGTCTGGAGGCGACTTTATTCTACAAACGCATCTCTATTTATAATCTTGTTTCAACCCCCTCCAATTGGACGAATAATCATTTTTAATCATTTGAGGAACTTACAATATTTCAAAACTAAAAATACAATAAACTAAAAAGTAGAAAAATACAAAATTAATATTCGTTAATTAATTAATCATTAATAAATTGACTATAAAGCGCTATCATATATATCTAGCTATATATAGCTAGTGATGCCATTAAAATATCGCTAACACGTTCCAAGTCTGCCGAACCTCTAACGTATAGCTCAATTGGTTAACTATTGTGTCTGTCGTCTGGACGGTAAATGGATGAAAGTTTTTGCATTTAAATATATTTACTTTAATCTTATCAATTCCAGTCTAATCGCTAACTCTTTACAACTGTACCAAAATAAATCGCGGCAAGCTGGCAAACACTGATATTAGTTTTCTGTGTAAGCAATTTTCGTAAGTGTCCTCTGTTATTCGTACGTAATGCGGCCCTAGCTCTGTTGGCGTTGATACCACGTGGCGTTTATTGAATCCTAATAAAAACATGTCGAGGCGTAATAAATTGTAGCAAAATATCCGGCCAATTTCGGACATTGCTTTTTTGCTGCCAATATATTGAAAAATATGCATAAAGATTCACCTCTCATTCGATGGTTAAGTTTAAATGAGTATTAACTAGATTAATGTGTTAATAAAATAAACATTATTAATATTTTAATTTTTGTGACTTCCTTTTCTAGTTAGTCTTTCGATATGCTTCTTGTTTGTCATATTTATCCGTGGAAACTTTATTGGTTTGTGAACTATTTTATTGTTTTATTGCATTATCCTAAAAAAAAAAAAAACATAAACATAAAAATTTGGGCTTTTTTTAACGTTGGGAAACGCATTTAAACACACCATTACAAGGTAGTGGTAGTGTGGAGCTCACCGCTCGCCAATCCAGCTAAATAAGTACTACCTACTAAAACCCAACGAACTGCCTTGCGCCATAGTACCGATCATCAATGCAGGGAACCCTAGAGCCGCCTCCACCGAGACTATCTCTTTAATGAGGTTGTTTCCCTCTTAATTGTGAGCACCATCAGGCCCCTCCAGCACCATCGGGAACAACTTATGCTCCCGGCTACTGCGCCCCCCGGCACGACAAGCCCAGGGCACCGCAAGGTTTGACCTCTGCAGTTGGGGGGGACATAAAAATTGTCCTGCTTTCATTTTGTTGGACTCAATGATGTAGTCAATTATATATTATATAATATAAATATATTACTTATCATTTTTATAAAAAAAATGCAAAAAGAGTCGCTAGAATTTACATCCAAGAAAACCTTTTATGGAGATAAAAGATAAGAAAATTAATACAATTCAAAAAGACAAACGGGCTCTTGAATACGTTGGAAAGGGTAAGTTAGGTTGGGGGAAAATTTATTTTATGAACTAATTTCGCAGTGACATTCCTTATATGCGAGACGCCTGAGGGCATAGGAATTTTTTTTGGCCACAAACGTTGCTCTGTTTAATGAAAACCGCAATATGCCGCGGGGGACTGCTTTTTCTGATTGTGAAAATTCCTTGCCTCATATGAATATGTTTTATATATTGAGAGTTTTTATACGCCGTTTTTGGCTAAGCAGACCTTATTTCGGCACCATTATTTAAATCAACTTGAATACTGTACCAGTTGTTTGCACTTTGTTTTTTTTAAGCCTGCTTAGTAAAAACAGTTGTTGTAGCCTTACGACAGCATTCAATACTGCAACATCTCATAGATATATGTACATACTTTAAAAAATAGAGTAACAAAGTAATGCTAGGGTGAACCTTATCACCGGGGTATAAGGTTTAAAATCGCTCGCTACCCTTGCTGTCTATTTGCTTCGTTCGAGTAGGTTCTAGAAAGATGTGTTCTCGAAAGGAGCCGTATAACATTCCGTGGACAGAAGTTTCTCGAACCCGTGCTCCACACTATATAAGCGGCTCGGCACGACTGAGTCATTCAGTTCTGAGCAACGACCGAAGAAACTACAAGCGATACAAATGAACAAGTGCGATAATTAGTGACCTCGGCTATTCTTTTTGACTACGCTTGTAATCCAGAAGATCCCAATAAAGTCTTATTTAGAGCCATCAGGTGTTTATTTCCAAATCCGCGAACCCTAGCCCGTAACAATAATATAGACCGCTTTACCATATTTCTATGTTTATAAAGTAAAATTTCCGCTATTTAAAAGTAGCTTATTTATGGATTCACAAATATCCGTTCTGTGCATAGACTATACTAGCCACTCATACAGAATGTCAGTAGCTCGAGTCAGTAATGTGAATCGCTGGTACTCTTTCGTAAATTCAACACTAACGAAACGAAGTTAATCACAAGTATGGAACATAACCAAATGAAGTTGGCGTGTTGGTGTTGAATTTAATGAGGGGCATCAGCATGGCTTTGACATTTTGTCTCCATGGAAGGGCAAGTCCATAGTATATAATAAGTCTATAGTTCTATTTTATTTTACTCCGTGGATAGGAAAGCCTTGAGTCTAAGCTTCCGCCCCCTTCTAACCTTTTTCTCTCACCTCATCTGCACTTTAATGTCTTCAGGAGTTGCTCTGATGTTAGTGTGAACGTAGGCTATAGTAACAGCTTTCCATCGCCTAGATAATTACCTTGTTTTTTTACTCAAATGCAAAAAAAAAACAAACAATAGTAGTCGTTAGTATATCTCATTAAAAACATAAAATATAAAATTGACTCTCTCATGTAAAACTATGACTGAAACTTACCGATTGCACGACACTATTTGAATTAGTTTAATATGATGGCGCACTCAAATGAGTAAATGAAAAAATGCTTGTACTTATACGTACAAAATCGTTTACAAATAATCCTTACGGTTTCACAGGCTTTGATACATTAAAATATTGCATACTATCCGCGGAGGAAGCTTAATAGCAACGCAAGGTGAACGTAGGAATTTGCAATAAGCCCCACCTTTGTCTCGGAAAAGCGTTCTACCGCCCCTTTATTTCCCAAGTTCCTTGCATTTCATTCACTATGTACATCCGAACACATTTTTCATTTCTGCTCTGAAAATTTGGAAATAACACTGTAACACCTTCTTCACTTTATATTTTTCTTGTTATTTTATATAAAAGAGTGAAAAATTACATAAATAAAAATGTCTTTTTTAAATTTAATATTATTGCCAATTTATGCCGATATTTTTGACATATACATAAATTCTTCGTCCTATCATTATTCCTGGTATTTCATTTACCCAGGGTCTGCTTATTACTCTTTTCCGGATTTGAACGTTACTAGTGTTTACACTGAGAAATTGCCCTCTGACCTCCGCAATCCTAAATAATTATATAAATAGACATACATTGTCAGAGCTTATATAAAACGCAAACATACACCTAATATATAACCATAAACCGTAAATTTAAATAAAAAGATAAACGCTACATACTCAACGGCCCCCATTAGGATATTCATATCCTGTGCCGGAAACACACAAAAGGCCAAGAGCAAACACACCCAACACAGTTAATACAATCGTCTACGCCGAGAGGGAAACGAACTTACGCCGCGACTTGTGGCGCTTAAGTCGTCATCTTTAACACTTTCTATAAAAACCTAAGTATTTAATTTAAATTAAAAAATTATGTAACTCACACAAGTACAAGCAATACAAAATACGTTGCTTATCTTAGGTAAGTTTTAATTACATATTTTATTTTTAAAACATGCAATCCATTGCGTTCGCTATTACTTGAATGTTCTAGGTTCTAACAACCAATGTCAAATTGATCGAGTCGTTGGCGACATTCCTAATGGTCGAATTGTATTAAAATGGTTAGTTTAAACCTTAATATGTTATTTTACTTTTATAGAAGTTCAATTCCTTTAAACCTTTTAAAGGCGTCGGGACGTGACGACCCCATCGCCCGCTGTTGGGATAACCTCTGTCACAGCAGAGATTATTCCACTAGTGCAATCAGTCACACTGGTGGTAGGTCTTTTGTTGCAAGAGGCCGGCTAGGTAGGTACCACCGCAGTGTCCAATATTCTGCCGCCAAATAGTAGTGCTTAGGCATTACTGTGTTCCGGTTTGAAGGGCACTGTACGCTAGTGAAATTACTGGGCGAACGAGATTTAAGAACTAATATCTCGAGGTTGGCAACGGGTGAGTGGCACCTACTAATGGTGCTGCGCGCGCTCATAGGCTACGGAAACCACTTACCATCAGGTGGGCCGTATGCTTGTTTGCCAACTTCTAACATAAAAAAAAAAATAAAAAAATAAAAAAATAAAAACCAATAAAAACAATTACTCTTTATTTACGTTACTATTTCTTTTTTGATTAATTTAACAATACAGGTGGTCTACCATGAAATTTTAACAACAATTCTTTAATTCTGATAGTAAAATGATTCAGATTTTATATGACCATGATATAGCGATGTAGCAAAGTTGAGGTCGTTTTTTGAACCGCAACAAGAGTTCATGGTACACCCCCATCGGTAATATATTTTTGCTTATTCGTATGTGTAAGTATCTAAGAGGTTTTATTTTGATAATCATATTAGTAAATAAACTGCAATACATATATGACACGGTATCACCGTATTCTAGCGTTTGTCTTGACATGGATTTTTTTGTAAGTCACACATTAATTAACCTTGCTACACATTAATGTACATGCCATGATATTTATACGTTTCGAAAATTACAATATACTAGTCCTAGTCTCCTTAGCTATATAACTTTATTCTTATATAGAGCGTATAGCAAGGTTTATATATTGGTACGTTATAGCTAATTAAATGTAAATCTATATTACATGAATTTTATTTCACCCATTAAAATCCAATTTGGGTTAGAAACTTACATTATGTATAGCTATTAGGAAACAGCACTCCAACCTCAATCCGGTAACAGCCCATTTGGTCGAACCTTACAATATCGCTTGCCGATGAAAATGAAAATGGAAACTTTACCCGTATTGAGGTAAATCTTTTCAGGGTTGAGAAAAATAATTGGATCGGTTGAAGGAAAGCAATTACATCCGACTAGAGCAATTTCGATTTACTCAACATCGACTTAGATAAACTTCGTATTAATAAATTTATCGTAAGATATTTCTTCTGATTCAATTGTTTTAGTTCGATATTACTTTAATATACTCCAATATTATATCAAAGAACTTTTTTCGTAACATATTATAATAAGTTATAATATTTTCCTATAAGTTTTTCACGTTAGTACAATGAAGTATATGTTAGTACCTGAATTCAAATTAGAACTTTTATTTCTTAGAACATGAATAGAGTACTAGAAAATTGGAAACCACCCTTCCATCGTTTTTTTTTTCGTACTACCAAAAGCATACGCTGGACTGTACGGGTCATTAGATAGAAAGATATTTCTAATATTAACTGGATACGCTAAAGACGGCATGGTGCCACGTGTGTTGATGTATAAGGGAAGATAGTGTATAAAGTAGTACAGAAAGAAGGATAAGTAAGCAGAAAAAACGAAATGCAACAGTACAGATATCTCTAATTCAAATAAAATAATGGAATGCTACCCCATTTATTCCATTCATGGGAAAAAAAGCAAGACTACCACTTAAAAAGTATAGTATTTCAACAGAGTTATCAATTTGGAACCCCAAATATTTCTAATAGAATTAAACTCTTTCTTATCCTTTCCTTTTATAACCATTCTCTGTTAACTCCCTCTCTTGCGTTAGCAATTGTTATACTACTGGAATTTTAAGCGTCTTTATACCACAGTGACCGCTTACCATCAGGCGAGTCATACGCTAGTTTCCCATCTTAGTGGTTTATAAAAAAATCTTAAATAATAATTTTCAATTAAAACGACACAATGTGATACAATTTCACTTATATTTGTTAGCAATAAAGTGACCTTAATACGTAGGACTAACTTTTCTAAAGTTCGTAACAAAGCGTATAGATAAATAAATGGCGTTAGAGACATTTCCAACTTTCTGATGGAACTACTGTTGTAGCAATCAAATTCGTAAAGTCGACGAAATAAACGTAACTAACTACTAACTAGGGAATTATGTTCGTCGCTTGTTACTTCTTTATCAAACTGTATATGGAGACCGACCTAATATAAAATTGATCACACTAAACATGTTATTAGAAAACTGAAACATGGTAAATAATTAACACTGCACTTTTTTTTCGGAATGTGTATTGCTGTTGGCCCTACTGGCCTTGACAGCGTCACCAGGCGAGAGGGCGAGTACAGAGACTCAGCCGTGATAAAGGGGCAGCCCTCACGGGGTCTCAAATTTGATTCCGTCCTTAGGGTGCCTCCTGCGAAGCTGCACACTCAACGGACACATTACGATAGTTATACCCTGTGTGTAGGGTCCGGAAACATATACAATGAAATGGACAAACGCGCAGACCGGGAAACATACCTGTATCTGTAATTGAACCTGCGACCTATTTCACTTAAGGCAGGTTCGCTGTCGCTGCACCACAACGTCGTCGTACGGTGACCGAATCGAAAATCGAAAATAAAAACAGAAGCAGAACGAGCCTAAACAAGCAAATATTCCTTGACTGCAGATATGACAGATATTTTGCGGGGTCTTCTTCATCCCAGCATTATTCCCGGTATTTTTATGTACCCAGGGTCTGCTTATTACTCTTGTCCGGATTTGACAGGTTACTAGTTTCTACACAGAGCGATTGCCATCTGACCTCCGCAACCCTAAGCGCGAACCAGTAACTCATTGGATAAGAGCAATTTACTTATCAAGAGTTAACGATTATTATCAGATGTTATTGATAATAACCGATTTGCGGGGTATGGAAATATAAATTATTTTAGGTCAATATCATTTAGCAAAACCTCTTTCCGCGGAATTATTATATACCAAAGTCAAAATGCCAAAATATCTATCCATTAATAATATTATTTTAAGATCCTAAAACAAACTCCATACCATTAACAGTCTTGATGAGCCCGTAGAAATTGTATATGAAGCTCTTTAGAAACTTTCACATTAGTCGCTAACTTTTTCTTCGTAACGCACCCGATTGGGTAGATAGTAATGAGCAAATGTTTTGAAGTTTTCTTTTTATACCACGATGGTGGCTATAAATAACAACAATAATAATAAGAAGCTTACGCCCCACCTGCTGGTGAGCGGTCACCGTAGGCTATGAACGCCTGCAACCCCAGAAATATCTGATTTATATTGCAGACCCCTTAAAATCTTTTTCAACCTATCCTTGAAGAACCCCATACTGTTTAATAATAATAATCGTTTCTAGGAACAAAAGTACCTACGCTTGGATTATTATAAACCTGTTTTAACTTTATTTTTAAAAACGTATTCCTTAAAAGAATCATCTCGCGAGTGAAGTAAATGCATTGCACTAGGCGCCCGTTACGAAGGCAGGTGCTTGAGGGGTAACATTCAACGTTCAGACCCAATATTAACTTACCCACGTTAGGCTAGAGACGTAGGAGGAATAAGAATTACTCCTATAACTAGCATTCTACCTTGATAGGTATTGCTTTTCTGGAACTACGTCGATGTTCGGAAGTTATAATTCCGTCACTCGTAAGCGAATTCGTAATAAACTGTATTTTCTTTCGTAATTATTTCCATTATATTTTAAAAATTTAAATTTCTCAAATAAACTAAGTATGAAATCAATAGTTTTCTACTTTAAATACCGTACACCATTAAATTGTTACAAAGAGTTTTTTTTGCACTTGGCACTCTCGCGTTAACGAAGACCGTTGAGGTAATGAGAATTCTTATTATTGTTTTTTAATAATTACAAATATTTTGTTGTACAATTTAATATCTATCTATCTAATATAACCAATAAAATATCATCGTATTCACTTTATCAGTCCCAAGTAAACTATAATGAACTCTGTAATTTTTAATTATATTGTACAATAAAATGCTAAAAATTATCGGAAGAACAAAGTTGTCTATTTATATATTATGTTAGTTGTTATTTGAAAAATGTATATATTTTAAGCTATTTTCAATATAAGTGCACAAAATTCGCCTGTAACATCGGCAATTTGAAAGGTTGAACTCTACCTCCATTACAAGCATTTCATCCATCACAGGGTTGGCTCAATTGACGTAAATGTCAACACTTAACCCTAGTTGACGAACTTTGTGTTACATGGGGTTAGTTAATATCATAATGGACTGGTTATACGTGGTACATAGAAAGTCCTTTCACTTGTGCATATTTTTTTTTAAATTTTTCGTACACTACAGTGGGTTTTAAATTATTTGACGCCATTTTTTTCCCATTATCTTGTACCTAGCTGTGAACTAAAATATTGTGAGACATACCTAAGGTCTACCATGCACTTTTAGTAACAATTCTATTGCGATCTGATTTTTTATTTATTTTATATGAGAATGGTGTATAAATTTATATATATCATGGTACGAAATTGCGATTTAGATCAGTTTATGTTGTCTTTTGAATCGCAATAAGAGTTCATAGTAGACCCTCTGATGCTGCTGAAAGACATTTTAATGCATGTACATTGTACATCCACCAATCTGCAGTGTAAAAATTTGACGGATTAAAATTTGTCCTAATTAGAAGATAATTAGGACAAATTTTACTTTAAAATTTTAAAAATAAGCGCGCCAAAAAGAATAAAAAGACTAACTTAATACTTAACTTTACTTAAATAAATATTCTAAAGCCATATAAACCAGACCTAATGGAAGATTTATGAGCAAATTATGCTCCTGCGAACTCGCACGTCAAACTTGATGACTCCTGTCAATCTTAAATTGTCTGTTACAAGAATTATATTAAAACATTCTTATAATTTAGTTAAAAGAATGCCAAAGACTAACAAAGTAATTCTTAGGGTAAATCTAATTATATTGCACTATACTACGTGCACTGAAAAACAAGCACTAGTACCCAAACCTAAATGCCATGTATAGTCAATACAAATAACTTTTGCCGCCGCTGCTGGCAAACAACCCGCTCTCACCAGCGTCTAAGGCAGATTCACTACCACTGCGTCAGAACGCTTATCGTTCAATTATATTTCTCCACAAAGAAGGCAAACAAAAGTACACCTCTCCCAATGTTTAGCAGCCACCGTATACTATAAATGCTCGAAACCAAGGCTCGATAGTTCAACAGTAGAAGGCTCCGTTAGCGCGAGAGTCGAGGGTTTGATTCTGACCCCCTTGGTCTATTGTCGTACCCAATCCAAGTACAAGCTTCGATCTTCTTTGGAGGGGCAATAGGAATATTAGTAATACCTTGAAATAGCATTGCTAATATGCTGATAAAAACAACACCAAAAATAGTAGAAAACGTGACAACCGTTGTGGTGTGTTGGTAATGAATGCCTTTAGTCTCAACTTTCCAAAAATCGTATTAGACGCGGGCCAAGCTGCGAACAGAAGGTAGTAATGATATGTTTCTTAAAATTAACAATTTCTTTTATGAGTATAAATTCATAGTCTAAAGTAAGATATTTAATAAATAAATTTTAGTCCCTCTAACAGCTACTTTTATTGCTGTCATCCCAATTCACTGAAAGCGAACTTCTTGGCAAACACTGATATTAGTTTTCTGCAAAAGTACTCTTCTTGAGTGTTTCCGGCTATATTTCATCTGTTTATTATTTCTTTTATATCTATATTGCTTTACTTAGGGAAATTAAAGTTTGCTATCGACTATAATACATTATAATACGTATCCTAGTTTAGTTTTTGTAACATTAGATGTATTAAATAACATTTATTTTTCATACTGATTATGATTATAAACCTAAAGTTAACACGTTAATGAACACAAAAATATATCGAGATATTTCACAGTCAATACAAGCCTTGAAGTTTTTGTTATTAGTAATTCTTATTTTGGTAAAATGAATCAGCGCTATATATATAATACATAAGGAGACGAGATCTTTCAAGAATTTTAAATGTTATTACTTAATAATCAACCGTACGTAATAGACACCGTTGTGGCGTTGTGGGTAGCGAGTCTGCCTTTAGTCTCGACGGTTGCGGGTTCAATGCCAGCTCGGGCAGATGTTTGTTAAAATTTCTGTCTCGGTCTGCGCGTTTGTCCGTGTGGGTGTCCCCACCGCGCCTCGGAGAGCACGTTAAGCTATCGGTCCCGGTTATTATCAATAACATCTGATAATAATCGTTAACTCTTGATAAGTAAATTGCTCTTATCCAATGAGTTACTGGTTCGCCCTTAGGGTTGCGGAGGTCAGATGGCAATCGCTCTGTGTAAAAACTAGCAACCTGTCAAATCCGGATAAGAGTAATAAGCAGACCCTGCGTACATAAAAAATACCGGGAATAATGCTAGGATGAAGAAGAAGATTACGTAATAATCAACATTTGTTTTCTATGTCATTGAAAAAAAAACTATTGAAATAAACTCGGATTGCGCTAGAATCAGATTATATAATTAATGATCAAAAACAGTACCAAGTAGGTTATCTTCTACAAGTAACCTGTATATGTACAATGATGAAGCAAAAAATGGCGTACAGATCTGCCCGAACGTCAGAAGGTTGTTCAACGTTGTGGAAAATGACAATCTACAAAATTAATGAGTATTTTATTGCGTTTGATGTTATCATAACGTTATTTTTATATAATCGTGACGCAAAAACCCTTATTGTTGAAACAGACACGTGATCCTTGATCGATTATAAACAGCTAAGGGTTTCTTCACTCCAATCGAACATTGTGCGCTCTTCACTCGTAGAGCGTGAAGTGATTGGTCCCGGCTAAAAAGAGAAGAAAGGATCGTTGTAACTCTTTCTCTCTTTACCACTCGGTACGCAAATCAAGCCCACTTTTTCAGTCTCTTCTTCTTCCTAGCATTATTCCAGGCATTAAATTTATCCAAAGTCTGCTTATTACTCTTATCCGGGTTACTAGTTTTTACACAGAGCGATTGCCCTCTGACCTCCGCAACCCTAAAGGCGAACCAGTAACTCATTGGATACAATAAAATTACCTATCAAGAGTTAACGTTGATTATCAGATGTTATGTGATAACAACCAGAACCGATAGCTTAACGTGCTATCCAACGGTACGTCAACGGCGTGTCACGGTAGGAAGACTCACAAGAATCAACGACCAGACCGAAAGAGACATTTGTAAGATTAATACAAACATCTGCCCGAACGGAACTTGTACCCGCAACCGTCGAGGCTAAAGTCAGACTACCAACACGCCACAGCGGTGAGCACTACTTCAGTCAATTCTTGTAGTCTATGGGAATACAATACCATACTTATTCTGTGAGACTACTAACAAGCATTTACATTCTGACGTATTTTAACACATTGCAACCCACACAAACATAGCCTCACAAATAAACAACATTAACTCGACTGTTTAAGTTTATTTGCTTACTTAAATGTATGCAAGAGTAAAGTTTCTCAAACGTTTCCTCCACCTGAATTATAAGACCAAGTGTCCGGCGTCGAGTTTAAGACTTTTACAGCTGAAACTTTGTCCGTCACTTTCTTTTGATGGTAAAAAGTGGTTTAATTGTTTGAAAGTTCTGTATTTGTCACGAGATAAAACTTGTTTACCTTTTCCACTATTAAGATTTAAGTTTCTTCAAAGGAAAATGAAACAACCTTGCAACAAGTAACAGTTAAACAATATATCAAATATTCAACAGAATAAAATATTGCTACATTAATTATTATCATTAAAAATTTGGCATTATTATAGTTCTAGTCCTATCAGATATAATTAGCAGACATAACAATTTCTAACATCACGTTTTACTTAGTTCCTCACTCCATATTTAATCGTTTATTTTTGTAATTTTCATGACGAATAGAAAAATATTATTAATTTCTTACATACTGTCAAAAAAAGTAGATTTAATTGGGCACGGGGATTTAGTTTATTAAATCGCGTAGTACCACATTTACATCTAGAAATAAAATAAAATGCTTTCATTATAATAATTATTACCTTCTGAATCTGTCCAATCCATCGCATCCCTATTTTTCAAGACATATAATTAAAGAAACTAAAGACACGAAAGAAGAATACAAAGAACCAACCAGCTTTTTTGTTTGAGCCGCTAAGGGCATGGAGGTATATATGTTTTTAAGCAAATATATATACTATACAAATTTTATCAACACATTTGTTTACTTTAAGTTCACATATTCAGTAGCCAAATGGCAAAAACAGAACCGTTATAGTTTCGTTATGTCCGTCTGTCCGTCCATCCGAATGTCACAGTTATTTTACTCGGAGACTGTTGGCTCCATCTATACGAAAATATACGAAATTAGGTAAATAAGTGAATTCTATGAACGGCGCCACGATTTTGTAATGAAATCCTAAAATATATAAAAATTAAGGGTAGCAGTACGTACATGTAACTGAGAGATGAAAAAAAAAATTGAACGTATGAGATATCTTTGGATAGGTCTTTTAAAATGATAAGGCGGTTTGATTTTGACTGTTTCTATTCCGTCAGTAGTTGATGAGATATTAGCTCCTAAAATCGTAAAAATTATATATCTCTCCCCCCCACCCTGTAACTTTTGGAAAAAATTGAGCTTGTAAATTTTGCGGTCGATTTTGATTCCTTATTATTTTTAGTTTTTAACATCCTTCATTATCAAGCTGTGGAACCTGTGCTGTTAATTTCGACTGTGCGTGGTCCACAACGCACTTGACTGATAATTTATTATTTATAAAGTTTATTTAGCTTCTTATATAAAACTAGTGGCCCGCTCCAGCTTCGCACGTGTATAAAATATATTATTTTGATAAATGTCGTAGAGTTTAGCCTGCGTTTGTTGCAATGTAAGCAAAAAAATGTAATTATTAATGAAATCACATTAGAAACCTCAAAAATAACAGTATTTCTCCACTATTTAATGAATGTTATTATACATATAAACCTTCCTCTTCAATCACTCTATCTGTTAAAAACTGTATCAAAATCCGTTGCGTAGTTTTAAAGATTTAAGCATACATAAGGACATAGGGACAGAGAAAGCGACTTTGTTTTATACTATGTAGTGATAACGCAGCCTCGATCGAGATATTACCATAGTTAAACACTCATCCGTATTCGCAGGTTCTATTTAAATAGTTCCCCTGCCTCAAAAAGCTCATTTTGTTTTATAGCGTTCGATGTAAACGCCCTATCCTTTATTTCACTATAGATAGTGATTGTCAGCGCTGTGACTGTATCACTTTAGATACACACTCAGTTAGGTAAACACTATTGACTACAAATAACTCCGATAAGTGTTATGTACTAACTTTAGTTTAAGAAAATACTAGCTTTTGCCACGGTGAAAAATATTATAGAACTCCAGTAATCCTTTTTCAAAAAGATAACCTGCTACGACGCTTATACACGTAGACAACCTACTAGAACTTAAATGTTTTATGCCTATAACCTTCGCAAAAGCAATCGCATCGAACGTCATTGACAGCGTATGAAATACGAACTACAAACATTGATTTAAACTGAAAAAAAAGAACCTTGAACTAATGATTATTAATTAGTCGTGAACAAGATTAAAGACTTTAAAGAATAATAAAGATATACTATGTTTTAAATTATTGAGAACTCTTTAAAAGATTTACAAAGAAAGAAATGATTAAATTTTAAGATGGGATAGTGAAATAAAAAAGTAAATTTAATAAAATTTTATAATAATAGTATTGAACAATTATCAAACACTATTATATAATTATTTTTACTATATTTGTGTGTTGAAATTGTAGTCGTTTCATTATAGTTGATGTTCTATTACAATGGTAGATTATTTAAAAGCCTTAGACACACTCAACAATTCTCCTACATTTCACTAATAAACCTTAAAGATAAATAATGGCCACTAGGGCCGTAAGGTTTCACAACTTGCTGATAAAGTTACTATAACTTCGGAATCAAAGTCCATGAAACTTAAAAACCTAGGGAATATATTCGATGCTAGTAACTTTTTCCATTGATCCTGTACCGTGATCAACTTGCTATATACTCGTATATCAATATATAAATAAACGCTACACAGTCAACGGCCCCCATTAGGACAGTGATATCCTGTGTCGGGGGTCCGGAAACACATACAAAGACAAGTACAAATACACCCCGACCGGAAAATATGCTTGCATGATCGATACAAACGTATATGCTCCGAGCGGGAATCGAACCCTGACCCCGATCTGTGGCGTTTAAGGCAGGTTCGCTACCACTGCGCCACAATGTCGTCCACTAGCGACCCGCTAACATACCGTTTTGTTTCATTTTAAAATAAAGGTAATATTATAAAATGAGATGATTTCAGAGCGGTGGATCAACTTTACCATTCATTTATAAAGTAAGCCCCAAGTTGAACCCTCGAAAGTCATTAAAAGTAAATGCGCGTGCATTTTCTAAAGACTTTGAATTAAAACTTCTGTAAGAAATTTCCTTAAAACTGCAAGCGAGCACACCTCATTTGCTTCAATTGAGCACTACCTAGAGTTATAGTACAATTTGACACTTTAAAAATTAGAAAAATGATTCTCATGAAATGACGTAAACAATAAATGCACACATCTTTGATCTTTATTATTTTTATTTATTTTGTTTACACAAAAATAACAAACAAGCTTACGCCCTAAAATATTATTGCTACAAAAGATTGTTGGTGATTTTTTATTTTAATATCAGTTTCAGTTTTTTAACAAAATGACTTATAAATATAAAATACAGGGAAAAGAGCAGGTTTTTTTAGACGATAAACTTTGTTCGAACCCTCGCTAAAAAGTACGAAAGTTCGAACCGCGAATCTATTATTGATTATATTTACCCCTTTTAATATAAACCTTAGTGTTAATTTTAAAATAATAAACTCTTGTTATTAGAATCAACTAAGTTTTTAATCAGGGAAAACTACTACATTTTTCTGATATTGTAATTAATTATTGCAAACTTTATTTTCTTACGACGCCGCATTCATTAATAAATTATTATCAATTTGCATATAATTTATAATATATATTTTTTTCTAATTAAAATAGATTTAACTTTTTCGTATATTTGTTCATCAAGGCAATGTTTATAATGAATAAAATTATTTCCGAAATTGAAAACAAACTCTGTTTTGAAGTTAACATATTATGTACAACTAAATTATTTTATACCATTTAAATAATAATTCATTAGTAAACTCATATAAGTCAAATTTATTATTAAAAGTAAAGCAAAGCTTTATACAACAAAAAGTCGATGGTAATAACTAATAATCCATTCCAAATTTAGTTGTTCCAATATCCACCCCAATTGTCGACACCCTAAATCGCAAAAGCGAACTGCTTCGCAAACACTGATATTAGTTTCCTACAAAAGTACTCTACTCGAGTATTTCCGGATACATTTCATCTATTTATTATTTCCTGTCCTCTTATATATTTCGCTTACTTAGTAAAATTAAAGTTTGATATTGGAAATATTTTATTTTAACGTCACTGACATAGTTTTGTTTTTTTATCTTACTAAGTTGGCAAACAAGCATACGGCCCATCTGACTGTAAGCGGTTGCCGTAGCCTATGAGCGCATCAACCTTAGTGGGTGCCACTCACCCATTGCCAACTTTGAGATATGGATTCTTAATCTCCTTTGGTCTGTAATTTCTAGTGACCGACCGAAATTTCGGTTTCGGTTTCGGTTTCGGCCAGTTTCGGCCAAAAAATCTAGTTTCGGCTTTAGTTTCGGTTTCGGCCAAAATATAGCCGAAACTTTCGGCCGCGCCGAAAGTCGTAAACTTCGCAGCTAACTCAGACCGCTGCTGACGCGGCCAAACAATCTCCAGAAATCCAGAAATAAGTATTTAGATTGATCGTTAAAATATTGTAAACACAACATATTACTAGTTAGTTATGTACCTACTATAACCACAAGTTGTTTGTTTTTTTAAGTTTACTCCTAATAGTAAGTCTATTCATGACAAAAAAAATGGTTATGACTTTAATGAATTTTTAGTTTTTATTTTATTTAACTTTATTTAACTGTCTATATTATATACAGTGGTGGTCAAATAATTAGGGACATTGGTATAGTAAGAGTAACATTTATTTATATTTTCCGTAATTTCAGTTTACATGAAGACTTCATTACGTTTTTTTAATGTTGATCTGATCTTGATCATTTAACCAATGTTTTCTTAATAGAATAAATAATTATTGGAATGGATTGTAATTAAAAATAACAACAATTAAAATTCTACTTCTCCTTCAAAGCTAACATAACTCTGACAAGTAATTAGGGACACTTGAGAAAATTTACATTAATATTAAATTCATTTAAAAGTAACACTTTCTATTAAAAATTAACATCAAATAATGACACGTTTCGTTAGTGAAGTTCTTCTAGGCGTCTTTGGAACTACTTAGTTGGTTTAAATTTCCAGTTTGTTGTACCACAATTAATATTCCAAAGAATTCATGTCTAGACTATTGGCAGGCCAATCTAAAACTGATAGTAGTTCACCGGCTAGAAATCATTTAATAAACAGTGAAGTATATTTTGGATCATTTTCGTGTAAGTCGCCCATGTTACTTCGCCACTAAGTTCTAGTCCAAATATTTCTCTTTTAATAATTACAGAGTCCACAAAGGGAACTTTTTATAAAGCTATTAGCAGTCTGCGATCTAAATTTTTTTCTAGGTACACAGTTTCAGCAGTTTTATAGGTTTGAAAATATTGCAAAGCGTTGAAAACCATACTTTTGTAGCAAATCAAATGATAAGCTATTTTACGGTATAAAATGGTTTTCGCTTGGTCTTTTCACAATCAAAATAGAGCCCCATGTTTAAGTGTTACCTATCTTAAGTAATAAATTGTGATATTAATTTTAGAAATCAAAATTATATATCAAAATTATATAAACGACGCATTAAAGGATGACGCCAAATAAATAAACAAAAGCTTTCCGCCTTTGTATTTCAGGTTTATTTTTTAAAAATAGAATATAAAACACTAACTCTTGCTATCCCTAATGAGATGGTCAGCCAGTAAATTAGCAATTTCGATGCAAGAGATTTCTTTTTAAATAAACTATATTAAAATATTCTTAGCTTCGAAAAAGTACACACCATTGAACAGTATACTTTATAATAAACAGTATCTCATAAAATTAAATTTTTAAAATATTTAACCAAATTATTTTCCGTTTCTAATTAGTTGACTTCGAATAAACTTTTAAAGGCGTCGGGATGTGACGACCCCATCGCCCGCTGTTGGAATAACCTCTGTCACAACAGAGATTATTCCACCAGTGCAATCAGTCACACTGGTGGTAGGTCTTTTGTTGCAAGAGGTCGGCTAGGTAGGTACCACCGCAGTGTCCAATATTCTGTTGCCAAATAGTAGTGCTTAGGCACTACTGTGTTCCGGTTTTGAAGGGCATTGTACGCTAGTGAAATTACTGGGAGAACGAGATTTAAGAACTAATATCTCGAGGTTGGCAACGCGTGAGTGGCGCCTACTAATGGTGCTGCAAGCGCTGATAGGCTGCGGCAGCCACTTACCATCAGGTGGGCCGTATGCCTGTTTGCCAACTACTAACATAAAAAAAAAAAAAAAAAAAAATATATTCATGCAAATAAATGTTAAAAAACTTGAAATTCAAATTTCAGTAAAAACGGAATTTCAAATATTTTTTAAAAGTTTCGGTTTCGGTTTCGGTTTCGGCCGAAACTGAGAGAGAGGCCGAAAGTTCGGTTTCGGTTTCGGTTTCGGCTGAAAAACCAGTTTCGGTCGGACCCTAGTAATTTCACTACCTTACACTGCCCTTCAAACATGAAAACAGTAATACCTAAGACAGTACGGCTTGGCAGTAAAATATTTGACACTGCGGTGGTACCTAACTAGCCGGCCTCTTGCTACAAAAGACGTACCACCAATGTGACTGATTCACTGGCGGAATTATTTCTGCTGTGACAGAGAACAGCGGGCGATGGGGTCGTCACGTACCGACGGCAAAAATTATTTACATATTGTTAGGGTTCCGTAGCAAAATGGCATAAATTTAATCCTTATAATTTCGTCCTATCCGTAGTGGTTTTACTTGAATAGTATTTATGATAAGTTTTATGAAAGACCAGAAATAAACAACTACAAAATAGTACTCAATATTTATTGAGTAAAACTAAGGCGGGCAAGGGAATAATAGAAAACGTGAACTTTAACCGGAGGTCGCGATTTCAAATTCAGGGCAAACACATCTGAAAATTCATGAAATTTCATGTTAGCTTTTCAAATTCTACTTAAGATTTACGATAAATGAAAAAATAGTGAGAAAAATTGCATGTCTTGAAAAAAAAAACTCAGAAATGTACATTTATCTACTAATCCACAATGAAACAGTGTAATTTGAATAACAGGAGAAGACCCCTTTGCCCAAGGAGGAAATGTTTTTCTATGAAAAGTGTAAATGCAAAGTCCTAAATTTAGGCGTTAGGTCTTCTTATCGATTGGTTAGTGGTCAACCTAGTGTCAGAGTTGTTCAGGTCGCCCGTAGGCCTCTGACTTGACTTATCGACTGTTGTCAAATTGTCAACAGCCGGGACCGACTTTTACGTGCCCTCCGAAGCACGGAGACGCTCGGTAGAAATACCACTATGCGATCACCCATCTAGTGACTGACCGCGCTTAAAGTTGCTTAACCTACCGATCGTTTACCGATCAGCGGGTGCACTCGGCTATGAGCGTCTCAGGCGTTAGGTTAAAATGTAGTATAAGATAAGTCTCGGCAGTGTCAGGAGGATGCACGACACTGCAAGAATCTGAAAATGGTCATAATAAGTAAACTAGGATGATAAGTAGAAATTTCCCTTCATTCATACCTTTCGACTAGCTCGCAATATCCATATAAAAATTGTTGAGAAACTTTAATAATTTTTCTTCGTAACACACACAGTTAACATTGACTTACTTGACTTAATGTCCTATGTCCCCTAGATGGGGCAGAGGGCGTCCACAGTAGTCCTCCATCGCGAACGGTTTTGAGCTTCACGCTTTATTTCAGGCCATGTCATCCCGATGCTTGTCGTTTCCGCCAATACCGAACGACGCCAGGTTTGCCGAGGACGACCACGCTTTCTTTTCCCTTGAGGATTCCAATCCATTGCTTGCTTGGGTATGTGATTGGAATCTCGGCGAAGTGTGTGGCCAATCCACTTCCATTTGCGCCGCTTGATCTGTTGCTCGATCTTGGACTCATGGCATTTTTCTAACAGATCTTCGTTAGATATGATCTCGGGCCAGTGTATTCCGAGTATACGACGAAGACAGCGGTTGACGAAGACTTGGATTTGGCGTGAGATGTCTTTTGTGACCTTCCACGTTTCGCAGCCATATAACAACACGGATTTCACATATGAACCGAAGATTTTTAGTATAACTCTTCTGGTGAGTTTCCGTGATTGCCATATAGGTCTCAACTGTGCGAAGGTTGCTCGGGCTTTGGCAATCCGCGAAGTGATGTCCTCTTCTGTTCCTCCAGATTCTGACACGACACTCCCGAGGTAAGTAAATTTGTGGACTCGTTCCACGACCTCATTACCAATTTTCATCGGTGTTGGATTCTGCATGCAAGTTCGCATCTCTTTGGTCTTCCGGATGTTAATCTTAAGTCCTGCTTTAGCCACCTCCCGACGTAATTCGTTCAGCTTAGATTGCATGTCGGTATGAGTGTGACTAAGCAGGCATATGTCATCGGCATAATCCAAGTCTTCTAAGACGTCGAACAGCCCCCATTCTATCCCGCGGCGCTTGTGATCGGTGATACGCAGCATGATTCCATCCAGGACGATTAGAAAGAGAAGAGGCGAGAGGAGCCAGCCCTGTCTAACACCTGCGTGAACTGTGATGTCATCCGATATTAAGCCGTCATGATTTACCTTACAAGAGTATTTCTCGTAGATGCACACTAATAGGCGAACAATTTTGGGCGGCACCCCTATAGCAGTTAAGCGAGACCATATACTTGACCACTTCAACGTATCAAATGCTTTTTCAAAGTCTACAAAGGTAAAGAATACCTCTCTCTGCCATTCTGATGCCTGCTCAAGTGTGATACGTAGAGTGTTGATTTGGTCTGTGCATGAGCGGTTCGAACGAAAACCAGCCTGCTCAGTTAACATTAACGTTCATTATTATATTTCTGTTAAAGAAACAGTCCTTTCGATTCACTATCAATCTTCTTACTTTAAAGAATCATCTCGAGTGATTCTTAGAGTGTAGAACAAAGTCCCTATTTTATGGGGAAGAGTTTGAAGACTGAAAGTCACGTTCAAAACCAATATTAACTTGCCGACGTTAGGTGAGGGGTGTATGAGGAATAACAATTACTCCCATTGCTTGTTGGTATGTAGATAAGACAGCATTGTATTTTAGAGAAAGCGTTAATATTTTCTGTCGCGCGCAGAAAATTCATTATTATAAAATTAGTTTTGGAAAATGAATTTATTCTGATAATCCAATTATTACAATTACTTTAATTTGATGTTTATATTGGCTATTCAAATATCTGGATATATTTGTTTCGGTCTCGCAATTGTGGGTCTCCACACAACGCTCGCACGTTAAGATATCGATCCCGATTGTTATCATATAACATCTAATAATCATAAGCGTTAATCTTGGCAGTAAATTGACTCAAGTCGAATTGGTTTACGAATCATAGGACAAAATATCTGTCTGAAACTAGTTAATTGTTAAATCTAAAATGAAATAGATTTTGACAAAAAGTCCTGAAAAACGATTTCTTCATCATATTTGGCTAGACATAAATGAAATTTTATTTGTAATATCTGTAATATACGAGTATATTTGTATGAATTTGTTTGTATAATTTGTATTTATCACAAAACTCAGAATACAATTCATCAATTTAAAATAAGCAAACCCTTTCATTAAACATTAACAACAAACAATCTGAAAATTTAAATTAACATCCTTTATATTCGAAACAATAAACCCATTCATTTAACTTACTTTCTAAACTAAAAGTGTGTTACTGATAGATTTTCAAAATGGGAAAAGAGCTTAAAATTCAAATCAAAATCAAAATATTTACGTACCGTGCAATATATATCGGCACATAAATAAGTTATTAAAAAAAGTATAAAAATAAGTCGTGAGTGTGTGTGTGTGTTTAAGAAGAGAGCAAATTTCATGACTTATTCAATCAGACCGCACTTAAATATTTTATCCTTAAATCATGGGATACATGAATGCAACCACATGCCCCCTTCCCCACTCTTTTGTTGTATCCCATGTATCTTTCAACATCTGTTTTCTTTTAAAAATAAAGGCAATGCTACAAAATGCAACGATTTATAATCGAGGCTACGGAAGAGCTATTCATTTATAAAGTAAACCCCAATTTGAACCCTCGAAACTCATTAAAAGTAAATCTCCGTGCATTTTGTAAAGACGTTGAATTAAAGCTTCTTTAAAGAAATTTCCTTAAGACTGCAGGCGAGTGCGCCTCATTTGCCACTATTGAACCATTCTGAACCTTACCGTATTTTAAAAATAAATAGGTATAATATACCTAGATAATAAAACCCAATTTTATTAAGAATATAATTGTTTATCTTTCAAGACATTTACTAAAGCAATACTTGTTTCTAGAAATCCAATAGATGAGATGATAACGCCAGACGTGACTATAACTCCATTCA
Organism: Hestina assimilis; assembly: GCA_023373885.1. Taxonomy (NCBI): domain Eukaryota; kingdom Metazoa; phylum Arthropoda; class Insecta; order Lepidoptera; family Nymphalidae; genus Hestina; species Hestina assimilis. The sequence continues at coordinate 5,578,463 of CM041755.1, read as the reverse complement.
AACCAAATAAGCCAAGATCGATAATTATATTTACAGTAAACTGCAATGGCTCCTTATTTTAATAGTTATTCCTTATTTCAAAAGTATTAAGTATAACACAAAAAGAAAAGAACAAGTTTTCTTCGAGAGAAAGTTTATTCCAACCTTTATCCGAAGTAAAGCCTCACTTTACTTGAAAAATCGAATACCTTTGAAAATATTATTTTGAAATGAAACTTCCTACCTGAACCACTAAACTTAGACCAATTGTTATCTTAACCTTCAGTAACATGACTGAGTTTTTACACTTTTATGTAAGTAAAAACATCGGACATGAAGCGTTAATGCTCAGCAATTTCTTTAAGATCATACACCCCCACTCATTGCCTCCATAGCTGATAGGATGGCTAGTTCATTTTTCACCCAAAGATCGCGATTGCGGTTCAGCGGGAAAATGCAGCTAGCACTCTTGCCACTATACTCCGTGGACATGATTTGTACAGTTATTATTTTTAAATATAGTTAATATTGAATTGTAAATATGTTGTAATATTGGTGGAACATTTTTTTTTTTTTTTATGTTAGAAGTTGGCAAACAAGCATACGGCCCACCTGATGGTAAGTGGCTGCCGCAGCCTATGAGCGCTTGCAGCACCATTAGTAGACGCCACTCACGCGTTGCCAACCTCGAGATATTGGTTCTTAAATCTCGTTCGCCCAGTAATTTCACTAGCGTACAATGCCCTTCAAACCGGAACACAGTAGTGCCTAAACACTACTATTTGGCGGCAGAATATTGGACACTGCGGTGGTACCTACCTAGCCGGCCTCTTGCAACAAAAGACCTACCACCAGTGTGACTGATTGCACTGGTGGAATAATCTCTGCTGTAACAGAGGTTATCCCAACAGCGGGCGATGGGGTCGTCACATCCCGACGCTCTATACATAATTTATTAATAATTATAATTTCACATCTTGAAAAAAATTAAACCACGAATACCATTTCAATACGTTTGAGAGCAGCACAATCTAAAACGCTCAGAGGTATTCGAAACGGCACACAAACACAGATCTCAATAATTCACTAGAGAGCTTGTTCTGTAATCCTGAGATAGTAGGTAAGGGTTGCTGTCTATTTATTTAATAACGTTGCTACGTTCCGATAAGAGACGCCATTGTGTGAATCCTACGAAGACGTATTACGTCTTAAGACTAGATATATTAAAAATTTAATGTACATAGTGATGGCTTTTTGTGATCGATTATAATTTATGCATGCATTTAAGTTGGTTTTCTATTATAATATTTATGTAGGTACTATATGTATTTAATACCCAACAAATTTGAAGTTTTAATTTTATAATTAAAATACTAAATAGTGATTATAATTTTACAGGTATGTTTGTTTATTATACATAGAATTCTCCGTAATATTTTTTTATAAATTATCTTAAAATTACTTGATATACATAATTCTGAAAAAGTTATTAAGAGGATAGGATAGGATATATAATAACACTTAATTATGAAATATACTGCAATTCTTAATATCTTTTTAATAATCATTTAATAATTATGACATGAAATGTAAATATAATTATATTCATCACCTCACTAGCTCTTAACGATTATGTAAAAAATATTTCACAGAACCATCCTGAACATCAAAACGTTGCTCAGCGATGTGGAAAATGGCCATCTTCGAAATTAATGGATATTTTATTGCGTTCAATGTTAAATTGATCGTAAAGCAGTCGAAAAGCCTTTTCAATGTTCAAATATTTTATTGTAGTTATTTATCGTTACAATCGTATGATATAAGAATATGAGTATTAAAAAGATATGCTCGTTGAGTCAAAAATCTGATTTCGAAGTGAAAGAAAAGTGAAGTATGCAATGATTACTCACAATTATTATTATTTATTTATCTATAGAAATATGTGCTCTGTTCATTGCATTGGTCACCAAGCCACATAATACGGGCTGATTTTAAGATTTCTATAATCTAAGCCTACCAACCTAAACTTTGCGTTGTCTATGAAACCGTCAGTATTAGTTTCAAGTAGATAACGAGCTCTTCAATGACCTTAAAATATTTTTTTCTAGTAAAGTAAAATCAATATCTTTAATTAAAATATAAAATATATACTATAGTTTGGCCATTATAAATAATTTGTGTTAAGAAATTCATTTGAATTTAAAATATCATCTTTATATTCTTGGAAGTAGTAAAAGTAAAGAAATGACGACCCTTTAAATTATCATAATACAAATTTAGCTGTAGGCAATTGCATTTCTCGTCGTATTTTTTAACAATGAAAACAAGAATTTGAGATATCCGGGATTTAAATTGCCCCATTTTGCCGCAGTCTGCGAAAAGTAATGAAAGAAAAGTTCGCTTTTCATGACACATAGATTATTCTTAGTGGCCTCTTTTACCCGCAATGTATGTGAATTCCTATATAAAATTTTATAGCTACCTCTGTGATTCCAGCTCCAATTCTGATAATTTATCGCTTACGTAAGCTATATTAAGCTAAGTGCCTGGTGCAGGGAGTAGAAGTGTTTTTTAAATAGCAGTTCCATTGTAATATAACATAACATGTAATTGAATTTCTTATATACAAGATTGTATAAAATAATATTACTTAATTAACGAAAGAAAAGGAACGAAGACGGTCCGTTCGTATACGAAATAAAAGAAGTTTAAACAAAAGTGTCTATGAAAAACATCAGGCTCGTGTTTAATTGGCGATTTTTGGGGCCACTTGAAATTATAATAATTATAATGTCAGAAACGTCTACAAGGCCGCGCGATCTAGATCTAGCTTTCCTACCGATATAATAGATGTGAAAGTGTTTATGTTAAACGCATTTGGATGAAATTTGGCACAGATAGAGATTATTTCCTGGAATAACACATAGGATACTTTTTATCCCGGAAAAATATTATGATCTCGTGGGATTATTTTAAAACGATTTGTACTTTGATATAGACTTCTATTATAAATATGAAGTAACTCTAGCTCTGTTACATTTTCACTACTCAACCACAAGCCACTGCACCGATTTTGAGGATTTTTAATATATAGAATAACCTCATTAAATCGGTATTCACGCAAGCGAGGCCGCGGGATACAGTGTTCTCTGAGGCACGTTGGGGAGAACCACAAGGATAAACCCCCAGACCAAAAAAATATTTGTAAATTCAATACAAACATCTGCCCCGAGCGGGAATGGAACCCGCAACCGTCGCGGCTATAGCCAGACCCGCTTCCAACAAGCCACAACGGTGTCTCATTTTTACATATGACTACAATCATATAATCCACGAGACATCGTAAGACTAACGACTAACGACTTATTAAATTTAAGAAAATTTTCTACCATGAGAAACTGAAACTTCTATAACTACCACTATATTTTTAGATACTTATCTCGCTTACGAGAAGAGTTAATAATATTTAACCACATTACACACCGACTATTACAAATATCGTTAAGCTATTGAAGCCTCAATAGCTTAACGGTAGAAGGGCTGCCTTCGCTCTGTTAACGCGAGAGTCGAGGGTTCGATCCTGACCCCCTTGTTTTATTGTCGTACCCACTCCTAGCGCAAGCGTCGAGCTTATTTGGAGGGGCAATAGGAGTATTAGTAATGCCTTGAAAAAGCATTGCTAGTATTCTTAAAAAAAAATCCACATTAGCATATACGCATTGAATCCTCAAGTCGCGATTGCTCAAATTTGAGCCCCCGTGAGGGCTGTCCCTTTACCACGGCTGAGTCTCAGTACCCCCTCCCCTCCGTCTCAGTACTCGGCCCGGTGACGCTGTCAAGGCCAGTAGGGCCAACAGCAATACACATTCCGAAAAAAAAATCGCGATTGAAGTAGCAGGTTCTCTAAAACTGTGTCAGAAACCTTTGAATATAATATGCAAGAGTAAAGTTTCAAACGTTTATCCCACCTGACCAAGTGTCCAGCTTCGAGTTTAAGACAGTTAAAACTTCGCCTGGCTCTTCTTTTAGATGTCAAAAAGCTATTTAATTGTTCGAAACTTTTGTATTGTCCAGAAATAGAACTTGTTTTCCTTTTACACTGTTTCAAACGCAACTCGAAAAGGAACGAAAAACACGATTGTCTATTTCTTTTTGAATAGTACCTTTCAAGGTATCTGTGAAACAGTACAATAGTCTTTTTTCTTCATTTATAATATAATATTACTGATGAATTTTTTTTTTTTCGGGGCGTTCAAATAACAACAACAGATCTTATAAATATAAATGTCTTATAGAACTATACTATAATAAAAAAATAAACATGAGAATATTTAATATCAACAAAAAATGCAAGCCATATAATACCCTACTGATGTACGCTTAAAAATTAAGTTTACGGCAAAACAACTTTTGCGTCAGTCCATTTCATCGCGTCCCTAATTCCAAAGGCGCACAAAGATAAAAAACGAAAGTCACGTTAATTAGGATGTCAGCTATGCAAATAATAATTCCGCTCCTCATTTCGTATGCGGGATACGGCTCGCCCGAAAAAAATTATCTCATTTTAGACATCACAATTACAAGAATATTTACTCAATCTATCCTCAACGTCCGGATATAAACAGACCAGAAAATTTTGGTTTGACTTAAATAAAAACAAAAGTACGAGGACTTACTTTTTTGTAATTTATAGTGTGAATTTATGAATAAAACTTCACATCTTTTAACACATTATACCTAGTGTATTATGATTATTTTATTTTTAAAAAATATTTAGTCTTCACTACTGTGTTTTGATTTTTTTTTTGACTTTCTGGGGGCTTAGCATTAAATCTTATAGCGATTCAAATGACGAAGTATGAATGGCAATAAGAGTTAATGGTAAGTCCTTACTATCTATCTATCTATCAAATAAAATTATAGAAAATTCGCACATTACGTAAAGTTTGGCTAACTATGTTATGTTATGTAGATTCATTGTAGATAAATAATAAGATTTTTTAAAACTGCGTTTGCAAAATTGTAAGCTCCTTCAAACATTACTCATAGGTATAGACAAATCAAAAACAACACACTCTATTATTACATGCAGAATATCAAATAAGATAGCAATTATGTAGAAAAACGAAAATTACAATATACTTTGGGTCTAAAAATTACAACGATAGTAATAATACTTCTATCTTCTTGAGTATTACTATAATAATATATAAAATAGTATTACATATTCGGCCGAAATATTACCATAGAAATAACCACCAAGCCCCATTTGTATTCGCAGGTTTTCTATAAACAACACGCCTATGCTTTACAAAGCTCATTTTGTTTTATAGCACTCGCTATAAACGACCTACCCTTTTAAGGACAATATTCGCTATTGGTAGTGAACGCTTGAATTGCAACTTTGTTACTTTAGATAAACAATCCGACTGTAAAGACTATTGTATCCGTACACAAGTAGCTTCAATAGGTGTAATAAAAGGGAGTATCTTTTTTAGAAGAAATATACATTTTATTTAGTGTCTCTATTAGACTGGGTTTTTTCAATGATACATAAATGAAATAGTTCTAACTAAAATAACCAGTAAATTCGTACCATAATTTTTTTTTTTCGTGAATATAATCGAGACTCCTGAAAGACTCGTTTTACTATTTACCCTCGCCTCGGCTTTACACGGGTGATGTACAGTCGCGAACTAAACAAATGTACCACTTCCCGTTAATTCAAATCGACTATCAATAATTCTATGTATACGTTTCAGGTATCGAAAGTGATGAGCCCGTCAAATTCAAAAGTACCAAAATTATTACATGTTACATACTGTAATGTTCTGTCAGTATGTTGAAGATCTATAACAGTCTTCTGTCTCATTCACTCGGCACTCAATACATTTCGGCAATTCATTTTTATTTAAATACATAGATAGATAATATTGTACACATTTTTCTTATTATATTAGTGTGGTAATGTATCATGATATGAATGAAGATTAAGTTAAGAAAAATCTTGAAAATTGTTTTTTCTATCAATTTAGTTCTACAAGAACTTAATAACTATAGACTATACACATGTAATTATATTTAAAAAAAATACTTAATAAAGTAATGAAATATAGCAAGGCATTAATTATTTATTACAAATCATTAAAACCGCCCACAACGCAAGAAACAAAACATGATTCGTACATGAATAATTCTTTCTAAAAATTAAGTAAGACGCATTGTCATTATTTTGGGACGCCGAAACGTTTTAGCGGGGATACAAGCTTTGAAGGCTGGGCTTTGAGTGTCGTGTGGATTTCGGGATAATAAAGTTCCTGCAGGTTTTTTGGCGTTTATGGCGGGTGGCAACAATGTGTAAACAGGGACGGCAGTAAATTCTTTTGACATGGTAATCTGCTTTTGCTTCTTGAAACGTCGTAGTGTTTTTCCTTTGTCCTGTAACATACATACGTCATATATAGTGTATATGGATACGCTTCGGCTTACAATACAAAGGTAGTAAAAAAACGAACAAAGATGATGAAGATTTTTACATTTTGCTGTTGTTCCGAAGGTAGGTATTATACATGATTCAGGGCTAAAATAATTATTAAGATTAATATATATTTTTTTATTCTTCCTATAATTGTCACTATTAAAAGTATCGCTACTGGAAATTTCAATTGCGGTAAAGATAGAACGCGAGTTCTTAGAAAAGCAAAAATTCAAAAAAATGTTTCTTTAATAACTTTAAAAATTTATATCATTCTATAGTATTTTTTTGTGTTATGTGTGTGACTATAAATTAACAAAATAAATCAAACTTAATTATGTACGAAAATGACTCCTTTCGCGTCCTCAAAAATTTAACTGAATAACTTTATAGCTACGAACCCTACGTACGCGAGTTTGACTCACACTTGGCCGGTTTATATTTAATTTTGTACGATCGTAAACGGTCTCTGGATATTATGGAATAGCGCCATCTAATGCACTAAGGCCAAACTCTTTACAGTGAGATATGCTTAACAAAATCTATCAATTTTACTTTGAACCAGAACAAAGAAATAGTTATAAACAATACTAAATGCTAAATTTTGGTATATTAATTAATGTGTATTTTTCATTTTCGAAAATTATTTTTATGCCAGTCATTTAGACAGACTAAAACTTCAATGGTCCAGTTCAAGAAATCCCTAAGTCCGTTTTTTCCCTTTTGAGAAAAGTGCATTAATATGTTTTACTTCGCCTTTTTTGCCTTTGAAATAAATTTGTGATATCCAAATGTAGGTCCTAAAGTCTTTTTTCCCATAGGCTTAAAATAAATATGTCTTTTTCAAATTTGTTGAAGAAAATCGGAAAAATGTTGCGGAAAAAACGTGGACTTAGGGACTTTATGATGGACTTAGTGACTTTCTTAAAAATAGATGGACTTAGGGACTTATTAGGCTTTTTGCAAAACAGGTAGGCACAACTACATAGACATGGATTGTACACACAAGCAACGTTTTTTGCGTCGGGAGGTAAACATGACAGATATGATGATACCAACTCGAAAAAAATATTTACCCTTAAACTGCTGTCAAAACCCCTTGAAACCGCTCAACTATTTGGAAATATCACAAACAAAATACAACAATTAGGCATATATTATAACTAGTGACCGACCGAAATTTCGGTTTCGGTTTCGGTTTCGGCTAGTTTCGGCCAAAAAATCTAGTTTCGGCTTTAGTTTCGGTTTCGGCCAAAATATAGCCGAAACTTTCGGCCTCGCCGAAACTCGAGTGTTCGTGATTTTTCGTGCGCTGTTCGGTAAACTTCGCAGCCAACTCGTGACCGCTCGCTGACCCGGACAAAAAATCTCCAGAAATAGGTATTAGATTGATCTTTAAAATATTGTGAACACAACCTATTACTAGTTAGTTATGTACCTAGTATATCTAACTACAAGTTGTTTCTTTTTAAGTTAACTCCTAATAGTAAGTCCTGTATAATCATGACAAAAATGGTTATGACTTTAATGAATTTTTAGCTTTTATTATATTTTATATTATATACAGTGATGGTTAACTAATTAGGGCCATTGGTATAATAAGAGTAACATTTATTTATATTTTCCGTAATTTCAGTTTACATGAAGTCTTCATTACGTTTTTTAATGTTGATCTGATCTTGATCATTTAATCAATGTTTTCTCAATAGAATTATTAATTTCTTCTCCTTCCTTCTAATTCTCCTTCGTGCTTATATAACTCTGGACAAGTAATTAGGGACACTTAAGAAAACATTAGAAATAATGAACGCATAATGTAATGGAAGAGAAAAATGTACATTTATTATTAAATTCATCTAAAAGCAACGTTTTCTATTAAAAATTAACATTAAATTGCTATTATTAGCTATAGCCATATCGACATCGGTGCGGCATCGACTCGATCAAATAATGACACGTTTCGTTTGTGAAGTTCTTCCAGGCGTCTTTGGAACTACTATAGAGTTGGTTTAAATTTCCAGTTTGTTGTACCACAAATGTTCCAAAGAATTCATGTCTAGGCTATTGGCAGGCCAATCTAAAACTAATAGTAGCTCACCGGCTAGAAATCATTTAATAAACAGTGAAGTATATTTTGGATAGTTTTCGTGTTAAAGCGCCCATGTAACTTCGCCACTAAGTTCTAATCCAAATATTTCTCTTTTAATAATTACAGAGCCCACAAACGTTTATAAAGTTTTATAGGTTTGAAAATATTGCACAGCGTTGGAGACCATACTTTTGGAGCAAAGCAAATGATAAGCTATTTTACGGTATGGCCATTTACGTTGAGATACAATTGTTTTCGCTTGGTCGTTTCACAACTTAAATAAGTGACCTATGTTTAAGTAATAGATGGAGATATTAATTTGAGAAATCAAAACTATAAACTAAAGAATGACGCCAAATAAAAATACAAAAGCTTTCCGCCTTTCTATTTAACGTTTATTTTTTAAAAATCGAAAATAAAACACTAACTCTCGCTGTCCCTAATTAGATGGTCAGCCAGTAAATGAGCAATTTCGATGCAAGTGATTTCTTTTTAATAAACCACCATAAAATATTCTAAGCTTCGAAAAAGTACACACCATTGTACACACACACTTTATAACAAACAGTATCTCATAAAATTAAATTTTTAAAATATTTAAACAAATTATTTTACGTTCCTAATTAGTTGACTACGAATGCAAATAAATGTTACAAAACTTGAAATTCAAATTACAGTAAAAAAAACGTTATTTTAAATATTTTTTAAAAAGTTTCGGTTTCGGTTTCGGTTTCGGCCGAAACTGAGAGGGAGGCCGAAAGTTCGGTTTCGGTTTCGGTTTCGGCTGAAAAACCAGTTTCGGTCGGACCCTAATTATAACATAAAGCTGCTGAAATAATATGAAAGCGTCTTTTAACATACGATGTCTATAAGTGTCTCCAGAATCATCCAGATAATTACTTATCAATGCTGATAGATATAATTCCGACCATAAGGCTTTATATGTATATTCCTTACTTGGTATTATCTGACTTTCTACAAATAAGTGTTATGTTTTTTATGTTGAATAAAAATATTTGATTTTATTTGATTGAACAATATAAAAATATAAAATCCGAACTCACTTATTTTCATCCTAAATTTAGGGAAAAACATCTGAGTTGGGAACACTGGTTTTTGAACATTGATTTAACATTTTGAACTACATAGAGCTATAAAGTAATTAAGTCCGCTGTACCTAGAGAGTGCATAGATTGTTTTTAAGTTTCAGATAAATTAATTATATTTATTCATAAAGATTAAAAAGAGTATCTAAATATTATAATGCTTACATGAAATAATTATAGCTACGGGATAGCCTACTCAATTCATTATACGTGTATATAGATACATATAGATATTACTTTAAAAATATTATTTTAACGGAGACAACCACCGACTGAAACGTGCTGACAGACTGCGATTTTTGAGAAAGACGTTCATGACGGTTGTGAGAGTTGACGAGTTCTACTGAATTCTATTCTTTGATTGAATTCATAATTCTATGTTGTATAAAAACTATGGGGATCATAGAGATTAAAACTACGGAAATGATAACTAACTCGAAATAATGGGTATCAAGGTCAATGCCAAAATGTGACTCGAAATGGCTGCCAAGAAATGAAAAATATTCTGAAAATCGGTTAAATGCATATAGTTTCTATTAATCGAATCTTATACATTTATAAAACAATTTAAAATATAATCATTATTACTAATTCCAAACAAAAGATTTTATTATATTTTCCTTCATATATTTTTAATGTTTATTAAATGGCTTATTTATATTGTTAATGTTGCCCAGTTATTTACTCAATTAAAGAAAATAAAATGAAATAGTTAAGTAAGCTGCAATGAGTTCTATTTTAGAATGAGCATCTAAAGCAGCTCTGACGGGCTCTTTTTAAATTTGGCTAGAGAGGAGGAGGAATGCAGGCAGTGCAAGGTGAGCGTTGATGCATATCAGAAAAGAGGTCTCCTTAAGCCTACAACCGGGTCGCAAGACCTGGGAAATGCTTGGAGTTTCTCCCACAACCACACGATGAATAACGCAACTCTATGTTTATTACTTCTTCGTCTTTTTATGTAATATTTGTTGATTAAAATTTTCTGTAGACGAATATAGCATCTCCATATCTTTTATACTCTTTGATGGCGACGATGGATTTGACTTATGACTTATGAAACTGATGAGACTAGACTAGACTTGTGGACTTAGGTACTTCTTAAAACTTGAGGATAAAACATCTTTAAAAGTACGACGTAGAAATAAGTTAGAAATTAACCGATTAGACTGAACGATAGATAATGAGATTCTGTTTATTTTGGTGTTATTAGTGCATAAAGTCCCTAAGTGGACTTAGGGACTTCTTGAAATGGGTCATCCACTTGTAAATGGTTAGTAATTATTTTATTATCTATGGTGAACATGAGTTTGCTTGACTGCTTGTCATTGTCGCCGCTATACAAAAACTAAACTTGATCCCAGATTTCAAGCAAAAACAAGAAAAAATTAGATAATTGACGTATATAACTGCTTATTTTTTAAAAGTTCATTTATTAATAACTTTCTCAATCTATAATTATGAGTTCAATCGGCACCGGTGTAAGTATGCCACCTTTTCAACAATAAATATCTTACCATTAGCCTGCTTTCGACTAAAAGTACAAAAAATGTAACTAAATGATGAATAAAAAAACATAAATAATATAAAAAATACGTGAGCATTGCAAGATGTGTATACATCTTACAATGCTCATTTATTTTTATGATTATTTAGAATAATTTCTTATAAAACTTACATCAAAAATACTTATTCATTATAAATCTAAATTTTACAGTATGATCTTTCTGCATCGCAATTCTCACCTGATGGCCGAGTGTTCCAAGTAGAATACGCAGCCAAAGCTGTAGAAAACTCCGGAACAGTTATTGGGCTACGAGGAAAAGATGGAGTTGTGTTTGCTGTAGAAAAACTTGTGACTTCAAAACTGTACGAACCTGGTGCTAACAAGAAAATATTTCATGTAGACGAGCATGTGGGCATGGTAAGTGTGTAAAATCATAAGTGTTTCTTGATATTTTTTGAAGTCTTAATAGTTGAAGTAAATATCTCTTTCGGTCTGAGCGTTTGTCCTTGTGGGTCTCTCGACCTTGACTCGGAGAGCATGTTGAGCTGCCCCGGTCCCGGTTGTTATCACATAACATCTGATAATAATCGTTAACTCTTGATAAATAAATTGCTCTTATCCAATGAGTTACTGGTTCGCCTTTAGGGTTGTGGAAGTCAGATGGCAATCATTCTGTGTAAAAACTATAACCAGTCAAATTCGAACAAGAGTAATAAATAGACCCTGGGTATATACTCGTATAATACTACAATAATGCTAGGTATAGGAGGAATTTTCAGTAGCAATGTCTTATGGCTGCAGAAATAGACTTCCTTTAGCATAGTCTTAAAATTTATTATATAGACATCAGTTATACATGACTTTAGAACATATTGATTTTTTTACTAATAAAAAATTTACATGCCGTTGTACCATTAATACTCACAGGCAGTTGCTGGTCTCATCTCGGATGCAAGACAAATTGTAGAAACTGCAAGAACTGAAGCATCCAACTACAGATCACAATATGGAGCTCCAGTACCACTCAAATACTTAAATGAGCGTGTTTCTATGTATATGCATGCATACACCTTATACAGTGCTGTCCGACCTTATGGATGCGCAGTCATAATGGGCACTTGGTCAGAGTATGAAGGACCTCAGATGTTTATGCTTGAGCCAAGTGGAGTTTCATTTGTAAGTATCAGGTTTCATTATTAATCTATTATACATGGCAAGTCCATTAGTATTGTAAATAAAAATTTAAAATATTTCTTCTACTGACTTACTTTTATGGATACTACTTAATATTTAAGAATACCAAAAAAGATGGTTATACATAATGTTTAATGGGTGTCTTTAGTTTCATTGATTCTGATTCTTTCCAAATAGCCTCAAAAATTTGGTTGGCATCAATTGTAATCTAATGATATTCCTCTTTAATAAATGCTATGATTGTTTAATCAAAATCGTTAAATATAGGGAATGGAATTCATGAAAACGCATGCTGTATGTTTATAAATACATAAACGCTACACACTCAACATCCCCGATTAGGATAGTTATATCCTGTTTCGGGGGTCTGGAAACACACACAATGACAGGACAAACACACCCAGACCACAAAACATGTGTGTATGGTCAATACACATATCTGCCCCAAGCGGGGATCGAACCTGTGACCTGTGGTGCTTATTTTTTTAAAGCATTTTAATTAGCATTTAGAAATAAAATATTTGTTTTTTTTTTATTTCAGTCATACTTTGGATGTGCTGTTGGAAAAGCAAAGCAAGCAGCCAAGACTGAAATCGAAAAGCTGAAACTCGCTGATATGACTGTTAAGGAATTAATCAAAGAGGCTGCCAGAATGTAAGTTTTTTTATTAAGATTGTGAAGGAAATTCTATTTTATTTTGTTAAACAGAAAAAGAAATATATAAATTTTATAATATTTTAAAAAGTGTTCCATTCTTGCCATTTACTTAATCCTAAAAATGAGGAGTTATCATTAGGAAAATTAGTTTTTGTTTATTACTCAGAACCCTTGCCTAATTTTTGTAAACTGATATGGAGAATTGCTTTTGTATCAGATAACGTACATGTCCGTTGCAGCTCCATATATTTTTTGATAATTTGATGTAAGACTGGCGATAGAAAGAAATTGTATAAACATAATAGGAGCTAATTATTTGTAATCACTATATCCGCCTTCTTTTATTTGCTTATGAATAATATCTTAATTAATTGCAATAAGTATTTGGTTATGTTGGAGGTAGCGAACCTGCCTTAACAGCTACAGGTTGCTGGTTCAAGTTTGGGTGTACTTGTCTTTGTATGTATTTCCAGACACAGGATATCACAATCGTAGGGGGTCGTGTAGTATGCAGTGTTTATTTATTACTTTTAATTGGTTTTGGACATTTAAAAAAAAAATTGCCTCAAATTAATTATGCTACAAAAGAAGCAACCAATGGTATCAATGCTAATTTATGTGTTCTGAATTTTTCAGCATCTATCTTGTTCATGATGAACTCAAAGATAAGCAATTTGAACTAGAGCTGTCCTGGGTTTCGAAGGACACGAAAGGACGTCACCAGAATGTACCGAAGGAGTTGGCGTCAGAGGCAGAAAATCTTGCGAAACAAGCCCTAGCTGATATTGAAGATTCTGATGAAGGAGACATGTAGAAACATATTTAGATAATAAAATTTATTGTATACTTTTTCTTTTATTTGGTTGACAGTTGCTTTACATTTTTTTTCCTTATCACAAAATCAATAATTGAGCAAACTTAAAATAGAAAGTCATATTTGGTCTTTGTTAAACGTTATTTCGTCGTAGCATTGCTTCAATTCCTGATAGCGTTCTATGCCGTGGTTTTTTTTAAAGCTATCCCATACTGTTGCTTTTTAAAATGCAACAACTTTTTGTCTTTTTCTTAGTCGTAAAACTTATAATAAAACAAGGGTTTTTTTAATATACAGCATGGTTACATATTTCCTCACTCCATTTACAACTCAGCGAAAAAAGGGTCACGGGTTTTTCACGGATCTCGGTAATCAGTCGTAGTGCCAACTGCAATACACAAAAAAAAATACTAGGCTACTTGTTTTCTGGGAGATTTCAATTAACTGTATTTAAGTGCTCTTCACGCCTTTGTTACATCGAATGGTGGATATTGTATCGAGTCGTGGTATGGTCGCTTCAAAAGAAAGTTCTTTTTTATAAGAAGTGTAAAGTTAGAAGAATACCATAAATCTACATTATAAGATTTTTACATACTAATAGTCTTAAGTCTAACGAATCTTAGTAGTATAGTCTTAAGTCTGAAGTTTCTCCCAGTTAAAAAATAGTTTTCCCGGGCTTTTATATCCCGGGCTAATCTAGTCTCTGTTATATATCTGTTTTTAGGTTATTAAGTTAAGATTAACCTCCTGTCCAGATATGTGATGGTTGTGTTTTATAGAACTTTCCAGTTATTTAAGATTCCCTATCTGATGATTATGATGGAAAAGAAGAAACGATAGGGAACGGGAGCTTGTTCTACCATGTACCTACTTTATCCTTTTATATTTATTTGACTGTAAGTAGCAAAGTGACTGAAATAAGGAATACATACGATTCTTGACCATACATTGATATTAATTATATTATTAATCTACAGATACTCTTTTGATGTATAATAATTCAACTTCCTCAGATTTTTTAATAAACATTTGTCCTATAGTTGTCACCGTTGTGGCGTTGTGGGTAGCGAGTCTGCCTTTAGCCTCGACGGTTGCGGGTTCGATTCCCGCTCGGAGCCGATGTTTGTATTAATCGTACAGGCATGTTTTCCGGTCTGGGTGTGTTTGTCCTTGTCATTGTGAATGTTTCCGGACCCCGACACAGGATATAATTATCCTAATGGGGCCGTTGAGTGTGTAGCGTTTATTTATTATTATTATAGTGCTGCGCTGCATACGAAGTTGAATTATGATTATTATTGTTTATACAGATTCTAGATGTAAAATATGTTTTGTCTTTTGTTGCAAGAGGCCGGCTAGGTAGGTACCACAGCAGTGTCAAATATTCTACCGCCAAACAGTAGTGCTTAGGCATTACTGTGTTCCGGATTAAAAGGCACTGTAGGCTAGTGAAATTACTGGGCGGAGGGGATTTAAGAACTAATATCTCGAGGTTGGCAACGCGTGAGTGGCACCTACTAATGGTGCTGCAAGCGCTCATAGGCTACGGCAACCACTTACCATCAGGTGGGCCGTATGCTTGTTTGTCAACTTGTAACATAAAAAAATCCTCAAGGCTTATTCTAGGTCTGATAGTTTCACTGCTGCCTGTTGCTCGATAATGTAGTCCTTTGGTCGTATACCATTGAAACGTGTGTGAACCTCAATAATATATTTATAACATTAAGGCAACCACAACAGCTTTATTTACTCAGTCTGAAACATACATTTGAATACGAAAATTAAACAACCGACTGAACGATAATATTAGCCGGTCGCTCAAATTATGTCTCAATTCTGATTCATCATTTAGCCAATTCTTGGTTCTTATTTCGATTGAACCCGGCAGCCTCATCTCCAGTGGTCAAATGAGAGAGATTAGTTTGAGAAATCATATTTAAAAACTAAGCTATTTTTTTCCTTTTTAAAATACAAATTAATACTACAATAGGGGAATACCATAATTACTTATAAATTAAAAAGGTTTTAAGAATTTATTTCATGTTATAAAATGAATATGCAAATAAAGGAAAAACATTTTTAGTCTTCTCTTGAAATTAAACTTAACTAAATTACTAAAATTAAAATATAGATACAACAATTTTACGAAAAAATATAATTACAAAATTGCACATAAATTGCGCGTAATGCCGCTACATTTGACCGCTCAAGGCGACATTATTTATGGATTTAGAAATGACTTGGGAATAATTTCCGTGGTAATATTCGTACAGTCAGAAGTTTTTTTTTATTCTGAAGAAGTTTATTATTCAATTCAAGAATATTGCTTATATTATTAACATAGTAATTCTAGGTATCATTTTGTAAAATAATCTATCAAATTCAAAAGCTTTACCTATTTTTAATTCTTTTTTAAACTTTTTTTATATAATATTTTTTCCTATCCTTACCACCAAGT
Organism: Hestina assimilis; assembly: GCA_023373885.1. Classification (NCBI taxonomy): domain Eukaryota; kingdom Metazoa; phylum Arthropoda; class Insecta; order Lepidoptera; family Nymphalidae; genus Hestina; species Hestina assimilis. The sequence continues at coordinate 5,562,187 of CM041755.1, read as the reverse complement.
CATTATAAAATTCGTCTCTATAAATGCTTAGAAAACTATTGAGGAATTGTTTTTAAAATCTTGTATTGTACTACAAAACACCAAAAATGAAAAATTTAAACCAACTGCCGCCTAAGTTTGTAGGAACTTTTATCCGTCAAATAAAATGGATAAAAATTTACGGTATAGACATATTTGAAGAATACGAAACCTCTTTTATAAAAAGAAATGGGAAGTTGATTTTTTGGGCAAGCCTATTATTGTCGATGTTAATTGGTCAAGTTCTTTATATTGTCAGAAGAAATGAAATTGGAGCCCAATTTTTAGATATTGTCGCCTCTATACCTAGTATCATAATGATCCTACAAGGTAATTTGCACTCATCATTTGCTTTTAAGGTATCATTAATTAATAAGCTATTTATTAATATGATATTTATATTTAAATATATTTAGACGATCGTTGTGGTGTGTGGTAGCGGTCCTGCCTTAAACTTCGGTCGCGGGTTCGATTCGGTTCGGGGCGGATATTTTATTGATATTTCAAATATTTACTTCTATCTGGATATTTTTCCTTGTGAACCCCAACATGCCTCTGAGAGCACGTTAAGCTATCGGTCTCAAATAGCATCTGATAATAATAATAATCGCTAATATTAATGACAATTTGCTCTTAACCAATGACTTACTGGTTCGCCATTAGTATTGCGGAGGTCAGTTGGCAATTACTCTGTGTAAAGCTTTTTTTAACGGATTAACCTGTTAAATCCAGATGTCATTAATAAGTAGACCCTGGGTATATACCGGGAATTATGCTTTTTTAATTTAATTAATTTTATTTAGTTATAAGTCTTACTTTTTTATCGGATTACCGACTACTTCTAAAGTAAAGTAATGGCTAGTAAACTTCAAAAAGATGGCTATGAAAATGTTATGAGGCACCAATTCTTCTTATTAACAAAATACGAAGACAAAATGTGTAGAATTTTCAATGCCAAATGTTAAGAAACAAGATTTTATTTTAAGTATGAATAATACAAATCTTGATATAATTGATAATACAGTATTTTTAGGAATAACACTGGATTCAAAACTTCAGTGGAACTCTCATTTAACATCCCTTGCAGGAAGACTCAGCTCTGCTGCTTACGCGGTTAGGAAAGTTAGACAATTAAGTGATATCGATGCTGCTCGATTAGTTTACTTCAGTTATTTTCACAGTATTATGTCTTATGGCCTATTACTTTGGGGTAATGCTACAGACATTGAGACTGTATTTATTCTTCAAAAAGAGCTGTTCGGGCGATTTATAATTTGCAAGCTAGAGACTCTCTTCGGGATGTGTTTACTAAGGCAGGCATACTGACGGTTGCTTCGCAGTATATCCTTAGCAATATCCTTTATATTCATAAAAATGTTGATTTGTTTGACACAAACAGTGACAGACACTGCTTTAATACAAGAAGAAAAGATAAACTTGTTACACCAAGTTTTCGGCTTCACAAAGTGAGTATGTCCTTTTTGGGGCAAGGTGTTCGCTTCTATAATAAAATTCCGCAGACAATTTTGAATCTACCACATATGAAATTTAAATCTTATATCAAGCGGTGTTTACTAAATAAAGCTTATTATTCCGTTAATGAATATATTGCAGATAATGTGGCATGGAATTAATATACGTTGAGTTTCATGCGGGATATATATCTTAATTGTACATTTGACAAATGTAATGTGATTATTTTTGAAAAGAGTAACTGTAGAGTTTCTTGCCGTTTCTTCTCTGCAGAATCTACCTTCCGAATCGGCGGTAGCTTCACTTAGGCGGACATAACAGACTGTATATTTGACGATTCAAAAGCGCTTAAAAGCCTATTTGAATAAAGAATATTTTGAGTTTTGAGTTTTGAGTTTTTAACAAGATGCCCAAGATGGTTAGCAGTTGTCAAAATTTCGTGCGATACAATAATATTTAAAACAATTTGTAATAAATACATTGATTAACCTAAATACTACCTAAATCCGGATTTCGACATATGATCCTTATGAGAATGCTAACTAAATCTTCAAGCATATGGTTTTCTATATTACTATAATAAAATATAATTAATAGTAAGTAATAACTAAATATTCCTGTAGCCACGAAAAGCGACGAAATTGTAGCAGTCATTTTGGTTTTAATTTAAATTATCCTTTTTATAAAAACGTATTACGGTTTTGTGTAGGAAAAACTCTTGTATTTCAGACTTTGTGAAGATCTTCGTAGTCTCCTATAAACGGGATCAAATTAAGAACCTAATTTTGGATATAGGTGAAATGTGGCAATCAGAGTCTGATTTAGACAATGAAGAGAAACAACAAACTTTGAATACTTGGACGGGCCGTCTTCAACTCTATGATAACGGTTCATATTAAAACTATCAATCTTTGTCCTTATATAATATTTTTACATTTTGTCTTTTACAATGCCTATAACTACGAAATATCTAATTTAATAAACGGTATTTAATACAAGTATCCGTCCGAAGCTTAATTTAAATTTTTTTTTTATGTAAGAGGGGGCAAACGGGCAGGAGGCTCACCTGATGTTAAGTGATCACCGCCGCCCATGAACATCTGCAACACCAGAAGGCATGCAGGCGCGTTGCCGACCTTTAAGGAAAGAATAGGCTCTTCAGTGTGGCATAAGTGTTGTGGGTTTATAATAATATCTCTGAAGTTATCAAGAAAGTAAAGTAAAAACAATAATATCGTACTTAACAACCACAATAATAAAGCTTAGCTATGGTCATTAATTATTATAAATTATGGATACAGGTGGCAAACAAGCCGCCTAAACAACCCGGTAGGAAGATATCACCGTAAGCTAGAGATGATATACCAGCAGCGTCACAAGCATGTTGTTGATTCAAGGGAAGGTGCGAAACGGGGAGAGAGAAAAGAAAGAACCTTTGAACAACTGTAGATACTGCACATCTTTATTCTGAGAGAGGGTTGTACTGTGGTTGTGTTATTGTTCCGATTTCTACAGTTGTGCTTTCCAAGTAAAATTGCAAAACTATGAATTCATTCTTACTTTATTAAATGTAAACAGAGTTTTTCAGCTTTTTTTAGGGCAGCAATCGTTTCTTTGATATTCTATGAGCTGTTGCCTGTAGCGCTCACGATGTACGAATCAACCAACGAAGATGCCGTAAATTACCAATTTCCTCTTCAATTATATTATTTCTGCAATATAGAATCCTACTTCCAGTATGCGTTGGCTTATTTATATCTGCTAGTAGCAAGTAAGTTGTTTTTGTTTATAGATAACTAGCGGCCCGCTCCGCTTCGCACGGGTATAAAATATATAGCCTATGTCATTCACTGAAAATATGATTAAAATCGATCCAGTAGTTTTGATTTATTCATTACTGCCCGTGGGCCAAGGGTCAAATGTAATAATTTATGACATCACATTAGAAACCTCAAAAATAACAGTATTTCTCCACTATTTAATGGATGTTATTCTACATATAAACCTTCCTCTTTAATTACTCTATCTATCAATAAAAACAGAATCAAAATCCTTTGCGTAGTTTTAAAGATATAAGCATACATAGAGATATAGGGACAGAGAAAGCGACTGTTTTATACTATGTAGTGATATAATATATATATATCGTTACAATCGTTATACATCTTTGTAACTCCAATCAGGTAACTGCAATTTTCTCAAATACAGAATCTGAATTGTGATTGATATTTATGTATTATATTAATATGGAAATCGACAACTTTTACGACGTTAGAACAAACTCTATTCATTATATTTCTCATGTCTTATTTTTTATTGATTTGTGTCACTGAAGTGTACATTTGTGTAATGGTAACCTGTCACTTTGCGTTACAATTTTTAAAAGAGAGGGAGGGGGTATCTCCAAGTAAGGCTTTACTGAAGTAAGAATTTCATTTAAAAGCTTATTTACGTATGAACCGAAAAAATAAACAAGGGCCGTATTTTAGTTTTTTTTTTATGTTTATCACTCAACTGCTCATCTGATGTTGATGCTAAGCGATTATCGTCGCTGACGAACATTTGCAACACCAGACATCATGATTGATAATTCCCAGCATTTAAGGTGCATCTGGCTGACATAAAAACGCGGACGACAAGCAGTCACATGTCTTCACTTTTTCCCCTACTAGACAAATAAAAACGATTTCATTTATTCCTATTTGAAATGTATTTCTTATTTCAGGTTCACCTGTTCACTTGTGTATTTACGTCTCTTGTGACTTTTTACTTGTAGATCTTACATTTGATCTTAGTGCTTTATTGAGTTTGGTTCGAATAGACCTAGAAAATATTGAGCCATCGGATTCGTCTAACTACAATTTCGAAGAGGATGGTTGTGAAGATATTAAAGCTATCGCTATCAAACATCAAAAACTTTTGCGGTTCGCTATGTTTTTAATTAAAAATGTTTTGGCCTTTTTTAACGAAATAAAAATTAACGATTCCTAAATCTTAAGAAATAATATACCAGATAGAATAGACTTAGAAATTTTGTTAAGCTAAACGAATTCTCGTACGTATGTACATATAACTTATGAGCTGTCCTGTTATTTCCAAAGCGTAGATCATGATCTTGGGGAAATAAACTAAATTTCATGAAAGCTTGTGTGGTAAAGGTTATTAGAATTAGTGAGTATATTTAAGACACCACACTTTGGCTGGACGATTCCAGCCATTTCATCATTCAAAATATACACATTTTTAAAATACCCCTGAGCTAGTAATGCTGCTTCTTCGCAGGAAGAGGTTAAATTTTCGAGCCGATGGTAGAATCTGACTTTCAAATACCTGAGAGTTACGCTTTTACGTTGAAAAAAATCATTAACACGTAAAATCCGAATAGGTAATCGTTAGTTGTGAAATTATAATTTAACTTTGTCAGTGATAATTTTAGTAAACTTTTTACAATATAATGAATTATCAGCTAAGTTATTATCGCAAGTAAAAAAAAAATTACGGATTTTACAATTTTACTGACGTAACTAATTATTAATATTTAGATACCTATTGATTAAATGAATCAGCAGTTTGTACAATGATTTTTCAATTCAGCCTTACAGATACTTTGAATCAAATATTTGGAGAGATAATATTTAGCCAAGTATCATTTTCATCCATCGTCATTTGCTGCCATGCATTTATGGCTGTGGTAAGTGACCTTTATCTTAGTAAAAGAAAGAAAGAAAAAGAAAGAAAATATTATGATGTATCTAATGAAGTTACATTAGAATCGCTTTCATTGGACTGTTTAAAAAAATAATGAGGATAGCAATCACTGGTACTTGGCTGTTTAAACTTTGAACGTTATTTTTTCGAAATCGAAATTTGTGAACACAAACAGCTAATGTACTTGTCGCATATTTCAATTTAAAGATTTGCTCTGACCCTTGTTCTTTTTTAAGTTGGCTTAAGATGATATAGAATTATAGATAATTGGACTCTCATAAAACACGTCTTAACTAAAGTTTGCAGATGGTATGTTCCTAAAAAATTTGACAGCTGCATTGGGAATCATGTTTGCCATTTTCATTTTGGCGTGGCCGGGACAAATGCTATCTAATACGGTAAGTGATGGTTTTACAATAATAAATATTAAAAATTCTGTGATTAAAAATAAGCAATTTTCAAATCTATAAGAACATTTACGTAATTTCTTAATTATAGAGCTCCAACGTAGAGGTAGCGGCATATCAATGTCCGTGGTACGAAAGAGGCAAAAAATTCAGAAAATGTGTTGCGATAATAATGGCCAGGTAACAAAAACTTTTTAATATTTTTATTCTTAAGTTTATGTCTGAGAAATCAAACTTTGCTGCGTACGACAGTACATTGTAGATATTTTTGACACATAGCTGCAATAAGCTATTAGCGGTAATATGGTAACCGCACCGCAGATTGTGAACATACATATACAGATGATAAGGAAAAAGGATGAGAAGTGAAAAGGGAAACGAAACGAGGGATTGGGAGGTTGTGCCTCCGGCACTCCCACTCATCCCACGAAACGCAACACTGCTGATACTGCTACTTTAAGCCGATTTTCTTTGATAATACCTACTGCTCTGGTAGAGCCCGCCCAGTTTTAGCTTATTACCTATAGAAACAATTTTAAGACTATAATAATAATTCTCAATGTAATTTTCAGATCCCAAAAAGAATGTCGTCTTTCAGGATTGGGATTCTCAGATTTAACTCTTGCAATGTTTTCAAAGGTACTACTTTATTACTTACATTGTTTTGTTGTGTAACCGGAGGCCTAAGAACCCATTTTTTTCGACGACAAGTTTTGTAAATTTAAATCAACTGAATAACTAATCATTTGAAAGTAAAACTCGTATCAAGAGTTAAAAATTGTGATCTCGTGCGGTGTTATTGACTACTTATTGATTGTCTGGTGACTACCTACTTGAATGTACGAGGCGAGGCCCGAAACCTTAGAGCATAGGTACTGACACGAAGCCTTGACCTAAGTCTTATAAAATTTGGTAATTTGATTTTAAAAAAATATATAGATTTAAAAAAAAAGTAAATTATTAAAACGACGAAAACAGTATTGATATTGTTTAAGATGTACATATGTATCTGAACCAAACTATAGCATTATTAACTTTCTTTTACAGGTAATGAGTACATCTTGGTCGTATCTTTCGCTGTTGAATCAAATGTATGACAATTTTGATCTGTAGAATTGTTACTACATGTAACATTTAAATGCTTTTAAATAAATAAAACACGTATCAATTGTTTTATAGCAATTTGAAGCACAAAATACAAATATTGTTTTATTTCTATTATAAAAGTCAACGTAAAACCTCGTGATTTGCGCTATAATATTGATTGTAACTACTTCAAAAGTCGATCTGGTCATACTAATTATAAAAAATATTAGAATATGCAAATAGTTTAATCAATTCACTATCCGTAGACACAACAATTGAACATATGTGATTCAGCCGACAGCGAACGTGTTTCCATACAAAATAATATTTAGAAGAATTGATAGCCTTTTATTTGAGGTCAGTTGAATATCACGGTTTTTTCACGGTCAGCTTGACCGGTGATTTTACTACATTCACAAAGAATATTCTATTTTAATTCAATTTTATTAAATAGAGAGTCTAGGCTGGTCCTTATTCTATAGCACATTATTTTCATACAAACTTGTCATATTTTTCCCGTTTTGAATAATTCTGGTTTCAAAAAGGATATAAATAATACCAGCATGTTGTTTGTAATATTATTTTGTATTGTCAATTTATAATATTTCACAATATTTTCAGAAACCTTATGAATAATACAAATTTCATTACCAATTAATATGATGACTCGCGTATTTATAAAATGTACAATATAATCTCATTCGTTTTGAACTTTATTTTCTTATTTAAATATTTACAAAATATTTATTTGTTTCAATTGTATACAATATTTATTATTAGATTACAGTTATATAAATACATAAAAAATAAAAATTACCCAATCTATTTACAATTGATAAGTTTATAATTTAAGCCGTACATTAGTTTCTTAATCTTGTTGCGGGGTTACTCTCGGATATAACTGCAAAGAAATAAGAAAATGTTAATAATTATTTTATATACCGTTATATTTAAAACAAATAACAAGGGGCCTAGACAAGCGGCAATCGTTACTTGTCGATTCCATTTAGAAATTCATATACGCTTTTGCGATGTCAATATAAAACGATAGGTCACGTGGTATTTCGAAAGTTTATGCCAATTTCCAAACATTTCGGTATTATCTAACTTCTTTATCGATAAATAATTAAATGTGACTTTGTCTAGACCCCTAGGTATGTATACTATAAAAATTTACAGAACTGTCAATCCCAATCGAAATCCTTTAAGTGAAAAAATAAAAATGTCCTTAGAATTCAACGATGATGACCAGTCTGGCATTGTTGTAACGCCGACTGTTGCAACTTCGATTCTTGGGATTGTTGTTTATGTTGACTTATAAACATTTACGTCATTGTGGTGTCCGCGTATGATCCTATTGCCAGACCAACGTACCCAAAGAGCTGTTGGATCTTGTTATGAGATAATATTATATAATAAATAATAATCATTTACGCTCAGTATAGCATTTTACCTACTGTAACCTAGTAACTTCCTGGTTTGCCTCCAAAAGGTTGCAGATGACAATTGAGGTATATAAAATGATTAACATAACAAATCTGAATTAAAATTAAAAATTTAACCTTGACAACGTCACAAAATGCCCAAAAAAATCTCTCATATCATCAAAAATAGCACTGCGAAGCTTTATTTCCTTCTGAGCTCTATTGTTGTGGCTTATATAAAGACCACAGTAGACCAGAGTAAAGGTAGATATATACATCCTAAAAACGTAGATATAGATCATATAGATATAGGTCCATTTCCATTAATACACGGAGATATCCTCACCCCAAGCAAGTTCCTGGGAACGTATCCCTCGGCTCCGGCGTCGTCGCGGCACCACCACCACTCGCGCTCGTGGTCGTCACCCTTCCGCAGCACCTGTAGGCGCGCGCCCGTCTCGAACGACAGCTCGTCACCGCGCGAGGCCGAGTACGAGAACACCGAGTACACTATCCCGTTGTTCATTATGCCGAGTTTTTCTTGAACACCTGAGGATGATGGCAAAATTATTGCTTAGGTGAGAGTATAGTTTAATATTTTTGAAGATATGTCCAGCAGACGCAATGGCAAAGAATTTTGTTTCGCTATAAATATATTGGAATGGGTACAAATATTCAAAAGCGTTTGGAGAAAGTTTCGAAATTATCATTCGTTACTCACTGTAATAAAGATGTGTGTAATGAATGTGTAATTATTTTTCATCTTGTACTCACTGTAAAGATATTCTGAGCAGCCATCGAAGCCTTCTTCATCTTCTTCACATTTTTCTGCTGCAGTTTCATGATCGGACAGTGTTGTTGCAAATATGCAAGCTCCTGCAATATCGAAAAAATAAAATTTTAATGGATTTATACATTAAAAGCCTAAATAATCGGATTTTTTTAAAACAGAGTTTGATTTTACCATTATCAACGAGGAATCGCACCATTGGTAGGTTGTTGCATGAAGCAGCGCAGTGTAGAGGAGTCCATCCGTCTGAATCTTGCGCGTTGACATCACAACCTAACTCGACTAGAAACCTATAAAAATGTGAATTTATTATTATTATTAGTTTAATTTTGATTTAATATGCCTTTCTAAGAAATGAATACGTACTTGACAATTTCGAAATGCCCAGCACAAATGGCATTGTGAAGTGCCGTTATACCCTCATCGTTAGCAGCGCTTGCATTTTGTACCTGAAATATAATATGCAAATCTTAGACCATTTAAACATGCAAATACATATAACGTGAACCAATGAATATATGATATTATATGAGGTTATCGTCAAAATTTTTCAAGAAATTTTCGACTTTTTTTGGCCAAAACATTTTTCTATCTCTTCTTGACATAAAAAGTACCCCGAGGTCCAAATAGAGATCAAAGCTATATTTTATATGACTTCTATCAATCGGGTTATCAATATATAGATTTATATAGAGATGTATAGAGTTATATTTTTGCAACCGATCTCGAGTTCTAGCACACTAGTTCTAGTAGTTAAGCTGCCTTTGACATCGGTGCCCGAAGGTTTGATTCCGATTCAGACATTGTTTCCCCCTTACTGACTTCTGCTGCGGTTTGACTGTTGTCCTAGTTGGTAACCCCATTGTGTCTCTGTCACCCCACTTGACAGCACATTGAATTCTCCAACCTGGTTACTAATACATATCATCGGATACTAATATTTATCCAAACGGTGAAATTTATTTATACGCCCTTAATCTAATGCAGAAATCGGTACGCTATTGCCTAATGTATAGGCTAGTATAGAAGATAAGAGTTATATTATAGCGTTAATTATAATATTAGTACATTTACCTGTGTTGCTGTCTTTTTTACAAGCTCCAATTCTCCCTCTAAGCTAGCGTCTAACAGCAATGCTAGAGGATCGAAGCTTACTCGCCTTGCGAGTGGAGCTTTTCCTCCTTGTTTCAAATTGCCCTTCTTTGACCGTCTCAGAACATTCTCAGATCTCTGAGAATCCTGACCGTTCAAATCTACAGAACTTATTTGTTCCGTTATATCAGAAACGACATTATCTTTACTGTCCTCATGTTTTTCATTAGAACTAAAAGATATGTTATTATTTATAGACCTGTCTACTTCATCCTTCAGTTTCGATTTATCTTTTGGAATATTCTGTATTTCGCTTGCCGAATCCAGGTGCATATGATCCATTTCGGGAAACAAGAACGCCGGTGGCATTTCTATCCTACGATTCATATTTATGCTGATGCCATTTTTAGCCATATTCATATTCCGAAGTTTCGGTTGTTCGCTCATTGGTGGCTTTCTAATCGTCAGAGGTCGTGCTTTTATTATCATTTCATTGTTACTTCCGTTATTATTTTCTCTTAAAATTTGTTGTGATTCACTCTCATTCGAGGAGTCAGGGATAGATATGGTAGGCATATTGATTGTCTCCGACGACTGATTAAAGCCTGCATCATGATTTACTGACTGTCTCGGTGGAGTCTAAAATATGATTACAAATAAAGGCATGAGTTAAGCAAATACATTTAATTGAAATAGAGGTGTTTATGTAAGAACTAATAATTTTCGATATAATGTTCTTATATTCAAGAACAATAAAAGCATTTCATGATAGAAAACTATGTTTAATTAATAAATAAACAACAAATTAAAATTTCAAAATATATAACTTAAATTATAGAAGTATAAAATGCAAATAAATTTTATCCACTTATAAATTTAAATACTTTTATCTATAATTATAAATTTATATACCTTTATCGTAGGTTTCGGTGGTAGCGCTGGTTTAGGCGATTTGTCAGTTCCGCTAACATCTGGTGTCGACAACGGAGTACTGGCACTCTGAGGTGGAGATAGCAATATGCTTTGTGATGATGCGTTCTGGCCACTGAAGTTTGAGCTGGGAGTGCTAGTTGATAATCCTGATGCGGTGTTTCTAACAATCTGGGGTTGGGAATTAACCACGTTACTAGTTGCATGATTTGATGAAGATATGCTTTGGGTCTGGACAGTTTGTGGTTGAACTGGTTGGATCTTTGTAGAGGATGTCTGATAAATGGGTGATGGTTTGCCACTCGATACCTGAACCGATGTAGGTGCTACACTCGATACGGGTTTCTGTAATGAATGATTGATGGCGATATTTACAAATGTGGGTGCAAATAGCTATGATTTGATTAAAGAAGCAATGATAATATAAAAATATAGAATGAGAAATGAATTATTATGACTATATTATCAACACGCTTACCCCAAATCCTATTGAACTGCTGGCAGAAGTTGCACTAGATAGCAAGCTCGGAGAGCTACCTTTTATTATATTACCCTGTTGATTTTTTCCTCCATTTCTGGAACCATCATTATTTTGACTTAATCTAGAATTCTGTGGATATGCATGATTTTCTTTTCCTTCCTGACTACATCTACTAGACGAGTCCGATTTTTGCAGTTGATATGTAAGTTCTTGTTGATATGCTGCTTCGTTTTGACTAAGGGGTGTCGCCAAACTTTTATTTACAACAGAAAGTGGCGTCGAATGTACTGTCATGTGGTTTATGTTCGAAGCATTCTGATTTTTTAAATCTTGCTCATTTAATTTTCCGTTTAAATCAGTTTGTTTTAATTTTCCATTTCCGTTCTGCGGAAATTTTGTATTATAAGGTAATGTTTGATATTTAGGATCAGATTTACTTGCTGCAAATTCTGGTGGAAATTCCTGTTCATTTATTTTCTGTTCTTTACTTGTTTGGTTGCTGTTAGAACTGCTGGTACTGTTTGGACTATATTGAGATTGCTTGGGATATTCAGAATATTTGTTTAAGTGGTCAAACATTGTTTTTTGATCATAGGCGTTTGTGATACCTTGTTGAACATGACTAAAAGCGTTCGGGTCGTGTTTGTTTGTGTATTGACCTTGATACTGATTATCCTGTACATTTGGCATATGAGGATAGTTGCCATTATATAAAGGATTCAGCATTTGTTTCTGCTGCAAGAAATGAGCTTCTTGTTGTGTTAAATGGGTTTGCATGTTATCGCTTTGAGTCAGCTGTTTTAATGGCACTTTGTTTTGTATTACATTTTGTTTCATGGCCTGTAAATGAAAAACATAGATATTGAAATGAATATAACAAATAAATCGAATGGAAGATACATTTTCTCAATTTAATATTTAGAGTATTACTCACTTGGAAATTATTACTATTATGTAGGCTTTGAGCATGTGGAACATGGTTGTAGGGTTCCACCGCCGCCACGTTGCCTCTCGCCTGTTGATTCTTTGGTTGGCTAACTGCGTTGTTGCCGGCTGGATAATTAGGTAGCTGTTGCATCGGCGTAGGATTGTTCGTTCTGTAATTATAAAAAGTAAATTAATATATATATTATATAGTAGCTCTTTGGTATCCATTTAATATAAATATAATTGCTCTTTGTAGCTTGTGAATTAGTCACAGTTTCTAAATATTATCTAAAACCTGACGTAATTTCTTATATAGTTTGATTGTCTAGAGTGTAGGCTATTGATTTAATGGAACTTGAAAACCAACCTATATAAAGTCTATAAGAATATAAAAGTTACGAAGAAAAGGGGAAGCTACAAAATTAATTAAAGCACTCGGTTATCGAACACCTATTGAAACGTTAGGAATTTCAATATAAATCAAAACCTTTGATTGGCATTTCTAATTTTAACGAGAATTAATTGTTCTCTTTGTTATTATTTTAACAAACGGTGAAATACTAAACAGAAAATAAGAAAGTAATTAGGAGTAAGAGATGAGCAATAATGGCGAACTTTCTTTTGTCGAGATAAAAGTATAAGTCAAACAAAACGACGAAGTTACAAATGATGCTTTTCTCTCGAAGGCGTGAGGGTTGGGAAGAGAGCTGGCTTATTAAATTTGTGTTCTTCTTAGATAGCTTTTATGGTTATAGAATACTAAATAATTACTTTTTTATATTAATTGTAATAGCGAACAATTTAAAGGCATTAGGCTGGGCTCGCTTTGGTTGTCCCAAATTGAAACGATTTTAAGTAGAAATTAGAAAATGGTACATTATATATTTTGAAATTGCTTTTAATTTGACTTAAAAATTTATAAATATATTTGAAACATAAAAATTAAGATTGTAAAACAGAATAACAAATTATTTCTTTATAAAAATAGAAAAAAAAGCTACAGGTTATTATTAAACAGCCACGTGTATTAACTACATATAAATGTATGAGAATCTATAATTTAATCCGACCGGCGACACTGTCAGACGTACAACATAAAATAGAATGACCATTTTGTTAAATAAACTGTTAAATTTTCTTTCTAGGACTAATTGCCCGTTTAAGTATTTTCATAATTTTACCGATGCAATAATAAAATCAACATCCGAATATAATTGTTAATGTAAAGAAAATTATGAAAGCAAACTACTAGCTAAAGTTTCCAAAACTGAAACAAAATTGAACAGAAACTAGACGAAATTTCAATTTACGTCTAATTTCACAAAACAACAAACACTTCCGTTGCCTAACAGTCTCTATTTTAGGGCTGAATCTTTCTACAAAATATTTATTAATAGCTGCCTGGCTTAACACTAGTTCGTTGTTGTGGTAAAACCGTAATTAATTAACTAATTAATACAAAGGAAAATTAATACACTAAGGTATCTCATGTACAGTAGTACATATTTATGTAAGTCGTTTATGTATCCAAAGTATTATATAGTTAATATTGTTTATGCAAAATCAAAAATAACTTGCTAGCTATCCAAATTAGCCGGCTTAGCCTGAATCAAATGTGAATTATGATTTTTTTCTACTACATACTTATTTACTCTCTTAGAGATTCAAAAACGAACCACCCAAAAATGACGATTGATATAATTTTTACTGTAACTTAATTTTAAATATACATTAGCTTTTCACTTTTTATTTTCAGAATAGTTTCTAATCTGTAAGTATATAATGTTGCTGAGCCCGAAGAATTTTCTAGATTCAGATTTTAGCCGTACGTCTAATGATACTTAGTAGCTATTATGACGTATATTTACCTTTGTTGTGGTTGTCGATGAGCAGCAGCTAACTGTCGATTGAGCGCTCGCTTCCTGAGCAACCTGGCTTGGAGCTCGGAAACCCTTCGATCTATACTGCGCATCTCTTCCTGTCGCGCTCCAAGCGCCGCCCGTTGAGCTGATAGTCTACCATTCTGTTGCTCATTAAGTTTGTTCCGGTACTAGAATGAAACAAAAACATAATTTTGAAATTTATTAATAACAATAAACACTACACACTCAACGGCTTTATTAGGATAGTGGTATCCTGTGTCGGGGTCCGGAAACACATACAAAGACAAGGAAAAATACACCCAGAGCGGAAAATATGCTTGCATGGTGAATACAAAAATATGTATTATGCTCCGAGCGGGAATCGAACCGAGGCGTTTAAAGCAGGTTCGCTACCACTGCACCTCAACGTCATCATATAAAAAAAATATTATTACGAAAATGTTAAAGAAGCCTGTATACGGTAACAAAGAATTAAATGAATATACTTCATAGAAAGACAGTAGAGTTACTTAAGATATAAAATAAAATATTTTATGGAATACTTATTATGTACGCAATTACGAGAAAACAATTTTACTATGAATTTAATATTCTCATTAAAATTCATAAGATGAAAAAAAAAGTTATAAAAAGTTACTCAATAACCGCTCACAGGGGAATTTCTGAAAGGGGAGTGAAGAAACATTTAAAAAGTTTTGAGACTTTCAAGTAAAGTTATAAATGTGAAATAAAGTGATGGAATGGTATATTATAAGAGAATATTGAATTCTCATGTTTATTATTTAGTTTTAAGTCTTTTCAAAGTATTTTTCTTTATATAACATACAAAGTAAACTGTCTGTCTGATGGAAAGATCCCTAGCCTCTGTACTCTAAAGCATCAGAGGAATTATGTTGCGTTAACAATACATTATATATTGCCTTATACTTGGTAATAGGTATATTATTACTTAATAATTCAAAAGTTCTGTAAAATGTAACTGAAAGCCAAGATGCTAAAAGACTATCTTTCTGATGAGAATAACTTTAAATAGGAATCTTTTAAGTTGTTCATAGCTAGGGATTCTGACCTAATCACCTTTGGAAGTGATCAGTACAATTGTAGTAAATTTTCAACTGACCGTCTCAATTTTTCGTGGAACATTATATATATATATATTTTTTTTTTTTTCGGAATGTGTATTGCTGTTGGCCCTACTGGCCTTGACAGCGTCACCGGGTGGGTAACTTTATATTGGTAATAGGTCTCTCCTAGGCATTATCATAATATCATCATTAATAAATAAAAGCAAAATGAACAACTCTGACTGAGTTAGCTACTGATTAAAAGATAAGAAATATAACGCAAGTTATTTGTTCCAAATTATACTAATAATAATGTCCTATACTCTTTTATTAAACATGGGTATCGTTTGTATCAATTATTGTTATTTTATTTGTCCAATAACAGACATTGCTTCTTAATTGAAGAAAACTTTTCCAATATTCATCGGCTATTATTATGGTTTCCGTTCGAATGCTATAAATAACTCTCCGAAATAGCATTCTGACAAACGTATTTATTTATAGGAATTAATTTAACCGCAATTCTTCTGATTGTATTCATTACACAATAATTAAATACCAATTGGTGGTCTTAATATGTTTTTTAGCCTGGGGGTAAATGACTCTACTCAACATTATGGTTTTTTTTTAATGTTACATGTTGGCAAACAAGCTCACGGCCCACCTGATGGTAAGTGGTTGTTGTAGCCTATGAGCGCCGGCAGCAACATTAGTAGGTGCCACTCACGCGTTGCCAACCTCGAGATATTGATATTGGTTCTTAAATCTCCTTTGCCCAGTAATTTCACAAGCATACACTGCCTTTCAAATTGGAATGCCTAAGCACTAATGTTTGGCGGTAGAATATTTGATAATGCAGTGTATCTAACCTCTTGCAACAAAAGACCTATCACCAGTGTGACTGATTGTACTGGTGGGGTAATCTCTGCTGTGACAGAGGTTATCCAAACGTTATCCAAGCGGGCGATGGGGTCCTCACGTCCCGATGCCGTAATTTGAAGTTTTTTTTTTTTTTTTTGTTAGAAGTTGGCAAACAAGCATACGGCCCACCTGATGGTAAGTGGCTGCCGCAGCCTATGAGCGCTTGCAGCACCATTAGTAGGTGCCACTCGCGCGTTGCCAACCTCGAGATATTAGTTCTTAAATCTCGTTCGCCCAGTAATTTCACTAGCGTACAATGCCCTTCAAACTGGAACACAGTAGTGCCTAAGCACTACTATTTGGCGGCAGAATATTGGACACTGCGGTGGTACCTACCTAGCCGGCCTCTTGCAACAAAAGACCTACCACCAGTGTGACTGATTGCACTGGTGGAATAATCTCTGCTGTGACAGAGGTTATCCCAACAGCGGGCGATGGGGTCGTCACATCCCGACGCCTTTAAAAGTGCCTTTTTTTGAAGTAGAGATCAAAAGCCAAGGCGGCTTATACTGTTGCAGAAGGCGAACTGTATTACCTGCTCTTGCACTGTCTACCCGCAAGATGCAAATGCTATTATAAGCTGGCTCGAAACAAGGCAGCCTTGCCTTCATGCATTTTTCACTAACAGTGGTACCTAACCAGCAGGGTATTTGAGATTTGTGGATATACATGTCTTAGAATTACTTTTACAATAGTCAGGTTGCCTTATGGAGGAAACTTCAAATCACTATATAAATAACCAAACTAAACCACGAGATAAATGTTATTATTTTTATAGATATTTTGTAGTTTGTATCTCAAAAATTATTAAAAAATTTTTAATATTTAATTTTTTTACTTATAAAAAGTTACTATTAATATCATTAATGAATATTTATAATACAGAATGCAAAAAATGGAGATTAAAACCATAAATACGCATTGAAATAAAACTAGCCCAATTTAATAGGAAATCCATTATACCCTCGATTTATGTGACCAACAATACATTTTGTGATTGAATCGATTCCATCCGAGCGATTTTTTCCATTTCAACGAATTTTCTGCTCAACGTCGTGACCGATTTCATATTTTTTTTCATTCGCGTAAGAGAACCTTATCAAAGAAATTGAAAAACTTGTTCGATACACAACTGTGGTCTGTTTTTTTCGATAAAGTATTTTACAATGAAATTGGCCTTTTAGCGAACAACTGATGTATAGAATAGAGAATTGTATTTTGTATATTTTAAAATATTGGCTAAAAAACCTTGCTGTTCATTTTATTAAGCTTAAACTAAAACAGCAACAAAAAAGGCATCGTCCGCATGGGTCAGTCGTAAAATTCTATCGTATTATGCTATGCTTTTACTTCCCTAAGCAACTTTTACCGAAATCGAATTTTCCTTAATGACATAACCAAATTTTACAAAAAAATAGTCAGCAAATCTAGATATTATTCAGAAATCCAATAAATCCTTGGATTACGTACCATGAAATTAATTTGTCACGAATATAATCGTTTTAAAATTATTACCAGATCAGTGACGCATATAATACCCGCTGAGAATTACGGAACTATTTTGTGGTAGCACGAATTTCTATGGAGGTGTATGAAACGTACGGCAGCTTACAAATCGAAAGACTACAGTCTAGGACCCAAGATAGGTACCAAGAGTTTATACACATTATTTGAATTAAGCACCACAGGTCAAAATTTCGATTCCCGCTCGGATCTGATGTTTGTATTGCCCATACCACGTGTTCCTTTCAGGGTGTGTTAATCCTTGTAATGTGTATATTTTCTTACCTCCGACACAGACATATCACCAACTTAAAGGGTTAACTTGCCGTTAAGTATGTAGTGTTTATTATTGACAACGTGTTGGCGCAGAGGTAGCGAACCTGCTTGAAGCGCCGAGCTGATTTGGATAAAATTTCGCACACAGATTAATATCTAGATTAAAACGTAGAATACTTTTATCCCGGAAAATTTTAGGTAAAATTATTTGAAAAATCTTATCGAGCTTATCAAAAAAAATACTATAGTGCGTATTCAATTTAATTTCGGTATATATGTGTCTTAAAGAACATTAGATTCATTTGTCTCTGGAGCTCATTCTAAGGTCACTGCAGGTAAAGTCACGAGCAGATGCTAGTAGGTATAAGCTAATTAATTACATTATATGCGGTCGCGGTCAAAATTGGTTGTCAAAATAACTTAAAAGGAATAAAAATATATAACTATAAATGTGAAAAGAGAGCCACAAATGTGTAAAACGTATTTCTACTCAAATGCTTCGTGATCGAATGATGTTCACTCTATTGTGCATATTGGTTTCCCTGGAAATCGATGCGTTAATATAATGCAATGACAAGCCATTCGATCGCGATAGCACAGCATATATAAAGCCTTTCCATACACCGTCCGATGTATAAACCTACTATTGTTATATAAGATTTATTCAACATACCCGTAATTTTTAAATCGTTATAATCGACAAATCGGATAATCCGAAAACGTTTCGGTAGTAAGCTCGGATTTCGGTAGCATTTAACTTGTATGAATGAAGCGAAATGAAATTTCGTGAGCAAAGCTGGATTAAGCCGTATATTCTTGTTACATAAATGTATGTTTTTGTTTTACTTATTGATTCTCAGCCAATGAAAAATGCATGTGTTTCATAAGCGTTTAGAGGGTTTTTATTTATTAGTGTTACTTAATAATATAAACGTAAAACGTTACACACTCAACGGCCCCCATTTCTATTTCTAACAAGATGTTATTATTATTATTATCCTAATGAGGCCATTGAGTATGTAGCCGTTTATTCATTTATTTGTTATATATCAATATAAAATAATTTAAGATTTAGAGTAATAAAAATCAATGGCGTAGAAACAAAAAAAGACCTAAAATCCGGTTGCTTAGGACAGTTAGCTTTTTATTTTTAGGGACGTAGGCAGTTATTAAAAGAAATCTCATATGCACATGTTTGTATCTATGACTTGGCTATTTTTATATTAGTTGTGTCAATATTGAAATCACATTTATGTTTGCATCGCTCTCAAATCGAATGCATTAATGAGGCTTTGGAAATTACGTAATAACAATTATATGAAGCGTATATATGAGCTCAAGTTAAATTAACAGAATTAATTAAACGCTGAATATATACTTACTATCTTCTGCCCACGGCTTTGCTTGCGTTAATTTTGCGGGGTACCTTTTTCATATGTAGTTTGAAACGTTTTTCAACTTTAAGGGTGGATTTAAAGAAATATTAAAATACGTGTTCTTTTACCTTTAATTCGCCTAAAAACAAAGCTTCTATAGATTAAAAAATGACCAACTTCCATACTAAATTTAAACGTCTTTCTTAGTGCTCGTTCGCGTTGTAAATACAATACCTGTGAAAGATTCAGCTTTCTAAGTCCAAGGGCTTGGTCTGGGTGTTGATATGTCAGTCAGGTCTTCTCCTTTTACATATATAGATGGAGGTGGTAGAAAGTGGAGGTTTCGTGAAAATGAAGCAAAACTTCACCACAACGAATGAGATAAAATGATAACATAAATTAAGAACCTGAAAATGAAATAACCTCTGTCACAGCAGAGATTATTCCACCAGTGCAATCAGTCACACTGGTGGTAGGTCTTTTGTTGCAAGAGGCCGGCTAGGTAGGTACCACCGCAGTGTCAAATATTCTGCCGCCAAATAGTAGTGCTTAGGCATTACTGTGTTCCGGTTTGAAGGTCACTGTACGCTAGTGAAATTACTGGGCGGACGAGATTTAAGAACTAATATCTCGAGGTTAACAACGCGTTAGTGGCACCTACTAGTGGTGCTGCAAGTGTTCATAGGCTACGGCAGCCACTTACCATCAGGTGGGCCGTATGCTTGTTTGCCAACTTCTAACATAAAAAAAAAGAGATACCGAGGAACTATGGTTAAAGTGTACGTTTTTGTATCTAGCAAACTATTTCTACAAATAAATATGCTTAAAAATCAATTTCATAAAAGAGAACATCAAAAAATAGAATAGGGACATCTTTTATCGAAGCCCGTCAAGACGTAGATTCAGTCGACAAATTTCATCTCGTTGCTCCGTTAGATTGGCATCGTAAATTTAGACAACGATTTTATTAGATAGCTTCTGTAATACTATCGAGGGTACGGATACTAATTAACTAGTACTATTTATCGTCACGTAAGAAACCCTTCAAGAAACTTTATTACGACAATTTGAACATTGAACAAAACTGTCTTACACGACATCAAAGAATATCATAATTAGATTGTGGCTCAATGATATTTACTCGATAATGTCTGTGTTGACCATACATTTTCTGGTCTAAGTGGTTGTGCTTGTGCTCTGTGTGTTTCCAGACCCCCGACACAGGTAATTACTAAGCCAGTTAGCTAGTAAGGGCTGTTGAGTTTGTAGTGTTGACGTATTTGAAAATTTTACTTCTAAAATTACATTGTATTTTATTAAAAAGGAAAATTTTGTATTATTTTAAGAAAATTCATAACATGACCTCGCATTTATCAAGACTAGGATAAAAAAGCGTTAACGGCACAGAATTTTTCTCATCAAAGGGAAACCTTGTTGCCAAATTACTTTTTAATTTATATTTAGTAAGATCACGTTATTATTTCGGTACAAGGTAAAGAAAATAAAACCCGCACAGCAGCTAAACGTTTATAAAAATAAGAAACATAAAATCTTCATAAACATCAAAAACTTAATCGCAGGCTTTTTGTGCAAAATGTTATCTCGTTTTTGACGGAATAAAAAACGTTTTTAATTCGGCATTTTTATATGTTATTCTTGACTACGATTAAGGCAAAGATTCGCATGATTATGATACTCATTATATTGTCTATTTATTTATTTCATAGATTCTATCTCGAAGATAGTCGTATTAAATTTATATAGGTGATTTTATAAGAGGAGAGGGAATCGAATCTGAGACCATTGACATTGAAAATAGTTCGCTAGCAGTGTGTCTGTAAGATCTTGGAAATAAATAAAACTAATGAAATTTGGGATAAAAATGTTATCTCCTGTGACTAAACCTACCTTACATTATATATATAATATAGAAATAAAATATATTTAAATAAGTTATATTAAATGCACGAAAACAAATAGCATAAAACTACGAAATTGGCACGTGTATCGTCCAGCGGTCAAGACCCTTGTTACGTTGTGATTGCAATAACCCGTGTTCTTTTAGAGCATCAGAGGCAACAGGTTCAATTTGACAATGGAAAACAATAATATTATATAGTTTAATGATATTAGTGTAATATGATTATCATAATAAAAATATTTATATAAGCCAATAAAAGCAAAATGGTGAGATAATAAATATATCCCTATACTTTCAACACCTCTTACGAGTAGCTGAAAGTAGTCCGCTCCTCCAATTCTTATATACTTAAACTCTATAGTAAAAATATAAAGAAGAGGGGAGATCGATGGCCCCGCACACGCCACCGACTGTGGGCTCCAACCATAGATACGAGCCTCCGGGTAAGGGATAGGCTATTTATAGTGCGCCTGCGACACACAATTTGATTGTTATAACATAAAAGGATATAGTCCTGGTAATTTATATTTATAGTGATTTCGTTATCGGGACGCAAGATTTATTCTTTTATATTGTTCTTATTTTCATAGCATAGAAAGGGATCAAGCCCTGATATTTTGTAATGGTATCAATTAAGACCGAAGTCACATAATATTTCATATTCATTTTTGTATGAGAAGGCTAAACGCCATAATAAATGAGGGACAAGCCCTGGTCATTATATATAAGGGAATAAATCCCTGGTTCAGATATGTATTCGAACATTAAACCGCCAGGCGGCATTCCGTAAGCACAATGCTATAATCGTCAACCTCACCTTAGTGAAGTAAAATTCATCAATAATAATAAATAATATAATTTATAACGTTTATTTGTCATACCACTATATATGGTTAATATAGAGTTTATATTTATCATAAACTTCACCTTTGTTAAGGTATTTTCATCAATAATGCTATTTATAGCGTATATTTCTTTTATCACTATATATGGGTCATATAGTATTGATAATATTAAATTCTTTATAATATCACAACCGCAATTCCTTAAAACTAAGTCCTACCTAACCCTACCTAATTGTTATTTAAATTATCGCATTGTCTTATAATTAATATTCGTGGGCTTATATCGTATTCGTATTTGCATTATCTTACAACTAATATTCTTTGATTTATGTCGTTTTCTTATTATAGTTTTGCATCATTAAAACCATAGCACTTGCTCACGCAAGGTACCCTTTGGCTCAATACTCAAACATACATCCGAATCCAGTTCATTATTTAAGACGTGATAAACACGCATAATAATAGTTAAGCAGGCCACACTGTCTAATACTAGTTAGCTATCTCGAAGTGAGAAGCAACCAGTTGCCCTAATAGTATGACATGCTACAATGTCAATTATAAAAATCCTATTACTAAGCTAAGGGGCCGTCTCTAATAAGAAGACGAGTCATTTTGCTACAAACGATGTATAACATTTCAGCGCCTCAGCAACAAACCAAACTACATCACGGCATCGACCTAAGTCGCACCACCGCAGCAATTCTAATCTGTATCACTGGGGCCGCTTCCGCAATGGACCTGAGGAAACTACTGCATCGATATAAATCGCACCACAGAGTCAACCCCATGTCAACATCACATCAGCAAAGTCAAAGGACCTCACTCGAGGACACTATAGACATGACCAAAATCATATCGGAGCCTCATACTTAAGCATCGGGTCAACTAAGATTAAAAATCCTCGGGCCTCGCTTAAGGACACTATAGACATGACTCAGGCCACATCAGAGCCTCAAACTCAAGTATCGGGTCAACTACAACTCGCCAAAACATTATACATTTATACAGCTGAAATATAATTATTTATTAGTTATAACGCATAAATTCTTCCCAACGCATACTTTTAAATCTTCATTGAATTCGCTTCTTCTTAGGTTTCAAATAATCCATTAGATTCTGAAACATAAACAATATTTGCGCCTAAGCATTACTTTCACTATTATATTCACAATTACAATATCACATAATATTACAGAAACAAAGTAAACTTCGTTTCTTAATATGTATCAAACATATATACATTCATAATTGACGGACCCACAAACCGTCATTAAATATTTAATTTATAATAATAAATTATATTCAATATATTTCAACGATATAAATTTGCCTTTAACATGTATAGATCATATTATTCATATTAGATCTCTTTGCCAGTAATCATAGACGGACCACTATACCGTCATTATTTATTAAGTATTGTATATATATTTAATATATACTTTATATATATTCTTTGCCATGCATCACCAATCACCATTAATAATATGTATAAAAACCATATACGAAGATCGGAAACCTTAACTAGCATTCTAGCAGCATGGCCGCCCGAACGCACCGCCTTGGTAAACCGTCCACATATACGCGGGGTAGAGACGTCAGACGGGCACTCACCAAGCATACGCTCGGAGACACCTTCGCCGACACCACACCCCTTATATATGTGAAACAGCTGCAATGACATTCGGCACCTGACTCCGTGAATTTTCATACATTTTCCTTTTTCTATGGAAATTTTCATACAAAATTTTATAAATTTTTGATTTTGTAAAAATATTATTTTCGGGGTATGTCCATACTTAGTATTACGTTGCACATAGTCACGTGGTCGGCAAACGACTTTTAGGTTAAGCAACTTTGGGTGCGGTCAGTAAATGGATGGGTGACCGTCCATAAATAGGTTCGTATTATAGAAAATACATTGTTTTATAGATTTAAATAAAATGTAATGTTGAGATCGTCACATTCAACCCCCTAAATTCTATGAAGCTTGTCGGAATAGAATTTACAAACTAGGAAAACCAATCTTAATGACAATTAAAACTTTTATCAAGATTATAAAAAGCATGAAGTCAAACAGATCAATTTAATTCATTAGCAATACAAATATCTACCATCATATTCCTTAGTATTGAATCTTACATTTATCACAACCCCCAGATTAATCAACCCCCAAACTATAAAACTCAACACTCGCAACAACCCTCCGTTATAATAACTATTAGAATTTACAACCCCCAGACGTCATAATTCCAATAACCTTAAACAATTCATTACTACGCATCATCATTTTCACTGCCACATTGAACCCGTATACTTCTTCAAACTCTTTCCATTTCACGGACAGCAAATTGTAGGCGTTTGCCTACTTTTATAAATTAAATATCCAGCCGTATAGACAATCATTGTTGCAGACTGCAAATAGTAACTATCTATTTGAAGTTAATCTCAATATATTCCATTTACAGTGATAGAAATGCCTTAATTGTGTAATTTTGATATAACTATCAGAATGATAATCTTTTATAAGCTCAAAAAATCAAAATATTACTTATTTTTCATTTAATATTATAATAATAGCACCATCCTGGTCCTTACGGCACCAAATTGTGACTAAACCTACCTTACATTATATATATAATATAGAAATAAAATATATTTAAATAAGTTATATTAAATGCACGAAAACAAATAGCATAAAACTACGAAATTGGCACGTGTATCGTCCAGCGGTCAAGACCCTTGTTACGTTGTGATTGCAATAACCCGTGTTCTTTTAGAGCATCAGAGGCAACAGGTTCAATTTGACAATGGAAAACAATAATATTATATAGTTTAATGATATTAGTGTAATATGATTATCATAATAAAAATATTTATATAAGCCAATAAAAGCAAAATGGTGAGATAATAAATATATCCCTATACTTTCAACACCTCTTACGAGTAGCTGAAAGTAGTCCGCTCCTCAAATTCTTATATACTTAAACTCTATAGTAAAAATATAAAGAAGAGGGGGAGATCGATGGCCCCGCACACGCCACCGACTGTGGGCTCCAACCATAGATACGAGCCCTCCCGGGTAAGGGATAGGCTATTTATAGTGCGCCTGCGACACACAATTTGATTGTTATAACATAAAAGGATATAGTCCTGGTAATTTATATTTATAGTGATTTCGTTATCGGGACGCAAGATTTATTCTTTTATATTGTTCTTATTTTCATAGCATAGAAAGGGATCAAGCCCTGATATTTTGTAATGGTATCAATTAAGACCGAAGTCACATAATATTTCATATTCATTTTTGTATGAAGGCTAAACGCCATAATAAATGAGGGACAAGCCCTGGTCATTATATATAAGGGAATAAATCCCTGGTTCAGATATGTATTCGAACATTAAACCGCCAGGCGGCATTCCGTAAGCACAATGCTATAATCGTCAACCTCACCTTAGTGAAGTAAAATTCATCAATAATAATAAATAATATAATTTATAACGTTTATTTGTCATACCACTATATATGGTTAATATAGAGTTTATATTTATCATAAACTTCACCTTTGTTAAGGTATTTTCATCAATAATGCTATTTATAGCGTATATTTCTTTTATCACTATATATGGGTCATATAGTATTGATAATATTAAATTCTTTATAATATCACAACCGCAATTCCTTAAAACTAAGTCCTACCTAACCCTACCTAATTGTTATTTAAATTATCGCATTGTCTTATAATTAATATTCGTGGGCTTATATCGTATTCGTATTTGCATTATCTTACAACTAATATTCTTTGATTTATGTCGTTTTCTTATTATAGTTTTGCATCATTAAAACCATAGCACTTGCTCACGCAAGGTACCCTTTGGCTCAATACTCAAACATACATCCGAATCAAGTTCATTATTTAAGACGTGATAAACACGCATAATAATAGTTAAGCAGGCCACACTGTCTAATACTAGTTAGCTATCTCGAAGTGAGAAGCAACCAGTTGCCCTAATAGTATGACATGCTACAATGTCAATTATAAAAAATCCCTATTGCTAAGCTAAGGGGCCGTCTCTAATAAGAAGACGAGTCATTTTGCTACAAACGATGTATAACATTTCAGCGCCTCAGCAACAAACCAAACTACATCACGGCATCGACCTAAGTCGCACCACCGCAGCAATTCTAATCTGTATCACTGGGGCCGCTTCCGCAATGGACCTGAGGAAACTACTGCATCGATATAAATCGCACCACAGAGTCAACCCCATGTCAACATCACATCAGCAAAGTCAAAGGACCTCACTCGAGGACACTATAGACATGACCAAAATCATATCAGAGCCTCATACTTAAGCATCGGGTCAACTAAGATTAAAAATCCTCGGGCCTCGCTTAAGGACACTATAGACATGACTCAGGCCACATCAGAGCCTCAAACTCAAGTATCGGGTCAACTACAACTCGCCAAAACATTATACATTTATACAGCTGAAATATAATTATTTATTAGTTATAACGCATAAATTCTTCCCAACGCATACTTTTAAATCTTCATTGAATTCGCTTCTTCTTAGGTTTCAAATAATCCATTAGATTCTGAAACATAAACAATATTTGCGCCGAAGCATTACTTTCACTATTATATTCACAATTACAATATCACATAATATTACAGAAACAAAGTAAACTTCGTTTCTTAATATGTATCAAACATATATACATTCATAATTGACGGACCCACAAACCGTCATTAAATATTTAATTTATAATAATAAATTATATTCAATATATTTCAACGATATAAATTTGCCTTTAACATGTATAGATCATATTATTCATATTAGATCTCTTTGCCAGTAATCATAGACGGACCACTATACCGTCATTATTTATTAAGTATTGTATATATATTTAATATATACTTTATATATATTCTTTGCCATGCATCACCAATCACCATTAATAATATGTATAAAAACCATATACGAAGATCGGAAACCTTAACTAGCATTCTAGCAGCATGGCCGCCCGAACGCACCGCCTTGGTAAACCGTCACATACGCGGGGGTAGAGACGTCAGACGGGCACTCACCAAGCATACGCTCGAGACACCTTCGCCGACACCACCCCCCTTATATATGTGAAACAGCTGCAATGACATTCGGCACCTGACTCCGTGAATTTTCATACATTTTCCTTTTTCTATGGAAATTTTCATACAAAATTTTATAAATTTTTGATTTTGTAAAAATATTATTTTCGGGGTATGTCCATACTTAGTATTACGTTGCACATAGTCACGTGGTCGGCAAACGACTTTTAGGTTAAGCAACTTTGCGGTCCAGTAAATGGATGGGTGACCGTCCATAAATGAGTTCGTATTATAGAAAATACATTGTTTTATAGATTTAAATAAAATGTAATGTTGAGATCGTCACATTCAACCCCCTAAATTCTATGAAGCTTGTCGGAATAGAATTTACAAACTAGGGAAAACCAATCTTAATGACAATTAAAACTTTTATCAAGATTATAAAAAGCATGAAGTCAAACAGATCAATTTAATTCATTAGCAATACAAATATCTACCATCATATTCCTTAGTATTGAATCTTACATTTATCACAACCCCCAGATTAATCAACCCCAAACTATAAAACTCAACACTCGCAACAACCTCCGTTATAATAACTATTAGAATTTACAACCCCAGACGTCATAATTCCAATAACCTTAAACAATTCATTACTACGCATCATCATTTTCACTGCCACATTGAACCCGTATACTTCTTCAAACTCTTTCCATTTCACGGACAGCAAATTGTAGGCGTTTGCCTACTTTTATAAATTAAATATCCAGCCGTATAGACAATCATTGTTGCAGACTGCAAATAGTAACTATCTATTTGAAGTTAATCTCAATATATTCCATTTACAGTGATAGAAATGCCTTAATTGTGTAATTTTGATATAACTATCAGAATGATAATCTTTTATAAGCTCAAAAAATCAAAATATTACTTATTTTTCATTTAATATTATAATAATAGCACCATCCTGGTCCTTACGGCACCAAATTGTGACTAAACCTACCTTACATTATATATATAATATAGAAATAAAATATATTTAAATAAGTTATATTAAATGCACGAAAACAAATAGCATAAAACTACGAAATTGGCACGTGTATCGTCCAGCGGTCAAGACCCTTGTTACGTTGTGATTGCAATAACCCGTGTTCTTTTAGAGCATCAGAGGCAACAGGTTCAATTTGACAATGGAAAACAATAATATTATATAGTTTAATGATATTAGTGTAATATGATTATCATAATAAAAATATTTATATAAGCCAATAAAAGCAAAATGGTGAGATAATAAATATATCCCTATACTTTCAACACCTCTTACGAGTAGCTGAAAGTAGTCCGCTCCTCCAATTCTTATATACTTAAACTCTATAGTAAAAATATAAAGAAGAGGGGGAGATCGATGGCCCCACACACGCCACCGACTGTGGGCTCCAACCATAGATACGAGCCACTCCCGGGTAAGGGATAGGCTATTTATAGTGCGCCTGCGACACACAATTTGATTGTTATAACATAAAAGGATATAGTCCTGGTAATTTATATTTATAGTGATTTCGTTATCGGGACGCAAGATTTATTCTTTTTATATTGTTCCTATTTTCATAGCATAGAAAGGGATCAAGCCCTGATATTTTGTAATGGTATCAATTAAGACCGAAGTCACATAATATTTCATATTCATTTTTGTATGAGAAGGCTAAACGCCATAATAAATGAGGGACAAGCCCTGGTCATTATATATAAGGGAATAAATCCCTGGTTCAGATATGTATTCGAACATTAAACCGCCAGGCGGCATTCCGTAAGCACAATGCTATAATCGTCAACCTCACCTTAGTGAAGTAAAATTCATCAATAATAATAAATAATATAATTTATAACGTTTATTTGTCATACCACTATATATGGTTAATATAGAGTTTATATTTATCATAAACTTCACCTTTGTTAAGGTATTTTCATCAATAATGCTATTTATAGCGTATATTTCTTTTATCACTATATATGGGTCATATAGTATTGATAATATTAAATTCTTTATAATATCACAACCGCAATTCCTTAAAACTAAGTCCTACCTAACCCTACCTAATTGTTATTTAAATTATCGCATTGTCTTATAATTAATATTCGTGGGCTTATATCGTATTCGTATTTGCATTATCTTACAACTAATATTCTTTGATTTATGTCGTTTTCTTATTATAGTTTTGCATCATTAAAACCATAGCACTTGCTCACGCAAGGTTCCCTTTGGCTCAATACTCAAACATACATCCGAATCCAGTTCATTATTTAAGACGTGATAAACACGCATAATAATAGTTAAGCAGGCCACACTGTCTAATACTAGTTAGCTATCTCGAAGTGAGAAGCAACCAGTTGCCCTAATAGTATGACATGCTACAATGTCAATTATAAAAATCCCTATTACTAAGCTAAGGGGCCGTCTCTAATAAGAAGACGAGTCATTTTGCTACAAACGATGTATAACATTTCAGCGCCTCAGCAACAAACCAAACTACATCACGGCATCGACCTAAGTCGCACCACCGCAGCAATTCTAATCTGTATCACTGGGGCCGCTTCCGCAATGGACCTGAGGAAACTACTGCATCGATATAAATCGCACCACAGAGTCAACCCCATGTCAACATCACATCAGCAAAGTCAAAGGACCTCACTCGAGGACACTATAGACATGACCAAAATCATATCGGAGCCTCATACTTAAGCATCGGGTCAACTAAGATTAAAATCCTCGGGCCTCGCTTAAGGACACTATAGACATGACTCAGGCCACATCAGAGCCTCAAACTCAAGTATCGGGTCAACTACAACTCGCCAAAACATTATACATTTATACAGCTGAAATATAATTATTTATTAGTTATAACGCATAAATTCTTCCCAACGCATACTTTTAAATCTTCATTGAATTCGCTTCTTCTTAGGTTTCAAATAATCCATTAGATTCTGAAACATAAACAATATTTGCGCCGAAGCATTACTTTCACTATTATATTCACAATTACAATATCACATAATATTACAGAAACAAAGTAAACTTCGTTTCTTAATATGTATCAAACATATATACATTCATAATTGACGGACCCACAAACCGTCATTAAATATTTAATTTATAATAATAAATTATATTCAATATATTTCAACGATATAAATTTGCCTTTAACATGTATAGATCATATTATTCATATTAGATCTCTTTGCCAGTAATCATAGACGGACCACTATACCGTCATTATTTATTAAGTATTGTATATATATTTAATATATACTTTATATATATTCTTTGCCATGCATCACCAATCACCATTAATAATATGTATAAAAACCATATACGAAGATCGGAAACCTTAACTAGCATTCTAGCAGCATGGCCGCCCGAACGCACCGCCTTGGTAAACCGTCCACATATACGCGGGGTAGAGACGTCAGACGGGCACTCACCAAGCATACGCTCGGAGACACGTTCGCCGACACCACACCCCTTATATATGTGAAACAGCTGCAATGACATTCGGCACCTGACTCCGTGAATTTTCATACATTTTCCTTTTTCTATGGAAATTTTCATACAAAATTTTATAAATTTTTGATTTTTGTAAAAATATTATTTTCGGGGTATGTCCATACTTAGTATTACGTTGCACATAGTCACGTGGTCGGCAAACGACTTTTAGGTTAAGCAACTTTGGGTGCGGTCAGTAAATGGATGGGTGACCGTCCATAAATAGGTTCGTATTATAGAAAATACATTGTTTTATAGATTTAAATAAAATGTAATGTTGAGATCGTCACACTCCCCACACCCCAATATTGCCATATCACAACTGGATAATACGTGCGTCATTTCCCAGTTAAGGGCTTAACTGTTCTGTCTGTAAAAATCGCTTTAAGGTCAATAAAATGTTCATCTCCTTAGGAGTAGACGAGGCTGTAGTTTCTAATAGATTTATTGATTTGTGTTTTTCCGCTTACAACAATCTTTTTTGAATATTATAATATCTGTAGAAAATATCTCATCTAGAATCGGAGAGAATTTATATGATTTTCTGATAAAACAACATTATAGTTATTCATTTTGGAAAAAAACAATTGGTACAGTTTGAGTTAATGTAACCCTAAGGGAAAAGTTACCTCAATCATAGAAAATACAGCGTAATAAATACTTTCAACAATAGCGTAAAATATTCAATATTTTATCTACAGATCACTTACGGAAAGAAGTCCAGATAAATTCAGTCACATCAGAGCTACATTACATACATTACACTTCACACAATAACAATCAAGTTTGAACAAATACTTCACTTCACCCCCGATTGTTTATTCACTTACGACGTGTGTAAGGTCAGTTAGAGTAAGATTGGATGTTGCAGCACGCGCGACGCTGATGCTATAACTAAATTGTCAAATTAGAATCTGAATCAAACACTGCTATGGATACACAAGCGAAATAAGATCCGAGTCAAGTCTGAGGATCCATTGAGTAATTAAATGATCACTGTTGATTTAACCTTTTTAAGTTTATTAAAACGAAACAATTATAATTATGTAATTGTATTGACTTTTATATAATATCTTATTAGTGATTCGAAATATTGAAAATATATAACAAGATTGCACTCGATACCGCAAAACATGTAATATGTTCAGTAAGAAGGCTGGATGCAATTTCTACTGTTTGCCTATCCAATATACTCAACTAAGTATTTAAATGGATTTTACCAATAAAATAATAAATATTAAAATTTATAATTTCATATATTAAGCGTAACGGTTTTCCGTTTAAATATATCTAAATTAATTTATCTTCGAATTTATCTCGAGACTTATAATATCGTTTACGTTCGAGATTTGAATAGGAGATCTATTCTAAAATGATCTGCTAAACACCGTATTAATTATCGAAGACGAAAAGTCTTAAGAGTGCCAATTATTGTCATGCCAACTTTAAATATTTTCTTCCAAAAATAATTACATATAATTTATATCAGTCAAAAATTCACTGAATGATAATTTATAACATTATCGGCTATCAACGGCGTATAATTATGTATGTAAGAATTATTGAGCATAAGTAACATAGCGGTGATTAATGTGGCTTAATATTTTTTTATATTCTTTATGTATTTTGGAATATTTTATATCACGTATTCAGGTTAAAGAACTTTATTACTCCTATAGAGCATTACAGTTCATTTATACAATGAGCAATACAATCACAAATATTTTAAAAGTTTACATAATTACATATATACAGTGGTAAAATCTGTGGCAGTTTATGTTTATAACGTTATTTTATTGTTATCTTAAATTGTATCTATTATTCATATGATATGTGTATTATAGTAGCCGACAGATAGAACTCTCACAATCAAGAGCGAATGTTGACGACCTAATGGCCGCAACCTACTTGGCTTCGAACTCAGTGCGAGCAAATGACTTTCAGATAACTATAGTTATGTACCTCACTTTATATATAGAAAATATATTATGTCTTATACTAATTATTTTGCTTCATACATTTTATTAATGTAATACTTATGGTTTTTGTTTCATATAAACCTAAACGGTTAACCTTGCAAAACATTAAAATGCACAGGGTCTCTTCACTTATCTAAGGAGCTAATACGAGTATCTCAATAATACATCAAGTTTCAGTAATGATTTTAAAATTTTATTAAACTTATCTAGAGCGTTAACTGAGAATGTGAACCACTGAATGGACACATATATAATATTACTTAATATTCTACAAAGTTAATTTTCATGCGTTAAAATTATTTTTAATTTCCATACAAATATAATATTATGCATATATTTGAGAATAGTCCCAAGTATCAAGAGCGTCCGTATGCCCGCAACCTACTTGGCCACGTTCTTAATGCAAGAGCGTGGTGACAGCTACGCGTTCTCTACGGTTACGTTCATTCCTTTTTATAACAAGAAAATATATTGTTGTCTTCTTAGAATAAAATGATAAATAATCCTTCTCCTCCTTATAAATAAAGTCTTTTCAATGTGGCTTTATCAAAGTTACGAGTCAATATCATTGGATGAGTTGACATGAAATAACATAGCATTTAGTGGACTATTTAGAGAATAAGGCTTTAGTTCTTGGATAAACATTTAAACATTAATAAAATTTTCAAGAAACCAAAGCAAAGGGTAAAATAGTCTAATTGCCATATAACACAAAACATATTGTATCAAAAATATCGTCAATACATATTAAAGTATGTACGATACTTACATTAAAAAAAAATATTTTAAAATTTTTGTCTATCTGTCTATTTGTTCCGGCTAACCTCTGAAATGGCTTGACCGATTTGAATGGGACTTTCTCTGGCAGATAGGTGATGTTATAAAGAGTAACTTATGCTACTTTTATTTTAGAAAAATAATTAGGGTTCCGTGAAATAAATAAAAATCGGTAAACAACGTGAGCAGAGTCGCGGGCGCAGCTAGTTTCAAATAAAATACGTGTCATGTTTGAGTATGATAACCTACGCGTCCATAAAAATAAGTTCTAGTTAAAACCGTATAACTCATCCTAAATATAAAATGACCTATCTAGTTAAAATTTAGCACCTATGACCTCATTTAATAAACCAGAGGGACCTCGAACTAAATGGATAATACGAGTATCGCTTGACGCAATTCGTATATTTGTATCAGAGCATGAGATTTGTATATATTGTTTGTATAAAAATTTTGAATCAAAGCGTCTGTTATAAAACATATTTTAATAATACAATAAATTTTCAACCGCGAATCCTCTGGTTGTGGAATGAGCTCTGTGTTAAGATTTTCCCAAAACACTATAGTATGGGATACTTCAAGAAAAGGTTGAAATAATTTTAAGCTGTTGGGATAACCTCTGTCACAACAGAGATTATTCCACCAGTGCAATCAGTCACACTGGTGGTAGGTCTTTTGTTGCAAGAGGCCGGCTAGGTAGGTACCACCGCAGTGTCCAATATTCTGCCGCCAAATAGTAGTGTTTAGGCACTACTGTGTTCCGGTTTGAAGGGCATTGTACGCTAGTGAAATTACTGGGCGAACGAGATTTAAGAACTAATATCTCGAGGTTGGCAACGCGTGAGTGGCACCTACTAATGGTGCTGCTAGCGCTCATAGGCTGCGGCAGCCACTTACCATCAGGTGGGCCGTATGCTTGTTTGCCAACTTCTAACATAAAAAAAAAAAAAAAAAAAAAAAAAAAAAAAAAAGGGATCGGCAACACGCATGTAATATCGGCAACACCCTTTGGTGTTTCAGGTATTCATAGGCTAAGGCATACTTACCATCAACCAGGCAGTGTCCTTGTTTGACATCATCGTGATATAAAAACGTCAAAAATGTTATGTTAAATTTTAGTTTTCCTACTGTTTGTTTAGAGAATCTAATAAATTTTCACGAATTTAATTTCTATTCGAATATTTGTTTGATTCTGAGCTTGTATTTCTTAGTAAATTCAGGGTATTGTACTATACATCCTGCTTGGTATTTTCGTGTTATTATTATTTTTTATATCACATAGTGTTAGGAAACAATCATTGAGCTTCACGAATCAAAGGTATATGACCAACATCAATATAATATGACATTGGAGGGTAGTATGCCGACGTTTGCTGTTTGACGTATTATAACAAGACGGCATTAACTCGGAAGACGTGGACCGAAGAAGTAGTGCATTTTACGGTATATTCAATTTATAATTGTGCAGTGAGTAATAAATATATTTTTACTTTAAAAAGTGTTTACTTCTGAGCTATTCTTAACAATAGACAAACAAACGTACAACCCGCTGCTATGTACGCTCATGGTAAGCGGGAACAAGACAGTAACCAGGCGATGAATGAATATGCTACGCTTTCTGGTACAAGGGATAATAAAGGGAGAGGGTATATTGTGTATTCGCACTAACAGCTTTTAAAGAACACACAAATTACTAATAATTTAAATTGAATTTCGTTAAAACTGTACCTAGTACTAATATGAATATTTAAGAAATAGAAAAGATAAGTAAACAACGATGTTTTAGGAGGATCTAATTAAAGAAGTTATATCTCTACAAGCGGCTTTCTCAGGATTTTAAAATTAAGGAAAAATCTATCACTTTTTTCTGCCACAGAATAAGCAGACTCAGAATGGCTTGAGAGATAATTCTGTTAAAATGTTTGGAATCTCATTCGTTAAATGAGTGAAGGTATCAACGTTGTTAGCATCGGTATTTTTAAAGTGGTTTTATATGTACAATTGTACAGCCTTAAAAAACTAATTAATTTGTATTTTACTTTCACGAGTCTAGCTTCCAGCAAAAACTATGCAACTTACAATGATAAATCGTTTATATTTA
Organism: Hestina assimilis; assembly: GCA_023373885.1. Taxonomy (NCBI): domain Eukaryota; kingdom Metazoa; phylum Arthropoda; class Insecta; order Lepidoptera; family Nymphalidae; genus Hestina; species Hestina assimilis. Next base: position 5,526,568 of record CM041755.1, on the reverse strand, counting down.
ATTAAATACTTCATGTAGACTAGTTTATGATTGATCAAATGACTTTAATTATCATAACATTTTGATCTCTATCGTATCAATTTAAGATAAAGCTCCAAATTGATTACACACTGTTCCTTGCTTAAACTTTTTATAGTTACTTATTAGATTACTCTCGGAAATAATTTATTGTTATTAATTACTTATTATAAAAACATTTTTTTTAACAAAGCTATATTTATTTAGATTGCGTAATAGGGGACGAACTTTATGAAGACTTATTTCAATGCAATTTCAATATTTTATATACTCGGCCATAATTTAATCAGTCAAGTATTTAGGGTCTACTACAGTCTTCGAAACTGATAACTGGTAAATGATTAAATAGCTAAAGCCGTTGATGGTTAAGAAAATACTATAAGTTCTACTATTAAAGTAACATGAAACTCACCATTAATTCCCTCCTTAGTTTATCCAACTCATGTGCTGAAGGTGGCGCAGGCTGCACCCTGCCTCTCCTCAGCTCCTCTAACTGCCTCGTCAACTCTTCCACTTTCGCAACAGCCACCGATAGCTCCTTCTCTTTCTCATTGAATAGCGCCCGTATTGACTCGAGGTCACTAGCTGGAAAAAAATATATAAAATAATTAAGATCCCGACTATCATAAAAATATATCCTAGTGACAGCTCGAGTATGGGTAGTCTGCTAATGACCACTGCTGGAAATAGTCGTCCACCCGTGTTAATAAATAAATAAATAAACGCTGCACACTCAACGGCCCCCATTAGGATAGTAATATCCTGTATCGGGGTCCGGAAACATTCACAATGACAAGGACAAATACACCTAGACCGGAAAATATGCTTGCATGGTCATACAAACATATTATGCTCCGAGCGGGAATCGAACCCGCGACCTGTGGCGTTTAAAGCAGGTTCGCTACCGCTGCGCCACAACGTCGTCATAAAGAACATAAGCATGGTATGTGCTGATATATAAGTAAGTAAATAAGCTCAATTTGATATTCAGAGCCATTCTTGAATATTTGTTTCTTAGAATATTTAACAAGACAGAGACTTCTTCCCGATATTTTCTTCAACGTTAACACAAGATGAAGTTATATAAATTAAGGACTAAAAGAAAAGATAACACTACATTATAAAACTTAAACGTTTAATATTCATTAGTTTATTTGGGCTTCATGTATGTATGTGAAAAGTCTGTTAAAACTGTTCCAGCAAAAGCAAAAACTTGACCCGCGTAATTTTATAAAATTTTAATTTAAGATCAAATATTAAATTAATTTAAAGCTCATAATTAAATATTTTAAATATTCAATTTATTTAAAATAAATTTTTTATATATTTACTTTTAAATATTCAATTATATAATATTATATTTAATGGCAGCAATTCCTTTATAAATATTTAATTATATCTAATTTAAATACAACAAGTGTCGCCGTTTTTAATTAAGCATAATTTACAGCAATGAAAGCAATTTTTAGCAAAAAATGCTATTTCACTGTAAAAACAGCCAGCTGGGACCAATTTAAATGCTCCAAGGGAAATACCTCCGACCTTTCAATTACTGGAGACAATAAAGAGGGCTCTATCTGTATGAAGCGTCTTCACTAGAACCACAGCTTTCTGCCAGCCTTTTCATCTCAAGCCAAATCTAAGAATTACATCAACTTTATAACAATAGATATTTCGTACTTTTGCTCTGAACGTTGAGAATGATCCTGCTGTTTGTTTTTATATGTTGTGGTACAGCCATGAAGCTGAATGAAAACACCATTTGCGATTGATAAGAATCGTTAAATATATGCGATTGCATTTCACCCTCATTACATTGATTTCACTGAGAGTGGTTTTATATTGATGAAATAAAAAGTCTTATTGATTATAGAAAATATTTATAAAAAAGTGCTTTTCAATTTATAAAGCTTTTCATTTATATGAATAAATACATTTTAACTTTAGAACATTTAATCAGGTTAATATATACGTCTTTTTCAATGGAAGGTACTTTTGCTTTGATCAATCAAGCAAGTTTCATTTCCAATTTGTTCTTTGTAATATAAAATAAATTGAACTTTTAATAGAAATAATTTTAATAAATTATTATCTCAGATATAATGGAAAACTTTAAATATGAATACAGGTATACAACAAAGTACATTGGATATGTTTTTATTATTACAGTAAAGCTTAAAAAGTTTTTCAACTTATTTTAATGATTTTTTATTTTTACAATTTAATAAGTAATTATAATTGCCTTTATAATATTACTAATTAAACTCTCTAACTCATTTTACCGCGGCTAAATTTTAATAAACTCAATCTTCATTGAATAATATGGTGATAAAACAAAGTCTCGTTATCCCCCGAGGCGTCAAATAATAAAGAGAAAGAGGTCGAGATCGTATCTCGAATTCTCGATCCCATGTAAATAGTTCATCTTTAGTTCTCTTATACGTAGATATATCGAACTATATATTCATAATTCAGTACATAATACACTTTCTTGTGATTATAGATTTTAAAATAAACGTTAATTTATTATTAATATATAGAATTTAAATAAAAGTTATTTTATCGTACCGAATTTCGATCTTTCTCTTTTAATACCAAACGTTTTTTCTTTATCACAATGTACAAAGAATAAAAGTTTGTATAAGGCCTGGAATGAGCATTCTCGTTATAGAAAATAACTATTTTGTATGAAGAAGCGTAAGCATCAATTCTCATTTCAGCATCGATTTCAATTTCGCATTTTTCTGTTTTAAATGCTTGTAAGTGTAACACTAGATATAGCACGTTACTGTACTAAACAGCCGTCCAAGTGTGCTGAAGTATGCGTACGCATGCTTACGGATGCTAAAACATGGGTAGGTATGAGAACAAATTAAAGGTAAGCCGATGTAATTGGTTGGTAACAAAATATATATTATTTGTATATTAAAATATGAAGGTTAGACTTATTATTGACCTTTTCATTTGGTAGATAAATTCCTACTGCGGTATATATTCCTGCGTAACCATGCGTAAAACCGTGCTTAAGCGTATAATGCTCATAAATGCGTCCAAAACCATCCAGCTAAATGCTGATCGATGCTGATAAATGTAATTCAGGTCTGATAGGGAAACTAAAACTACTAATCAGAACGTGCTTCTTAGTTTGAACCTTGTAGAATAGAAATTCCATTCCCGTGCAATTAATAGCAGAACCACATCGTACTACTGGTCGAAAAACTATCAGTCCGTTAAGCTGCTTTTGGTGTGGACGGCCTATGGATAGTGTTATTTTGGACTGGCCTTCGATATTTTCAACTTAATAATAGTCGTTATGTCAAATCAGAAGGCCACCTGATGGAGAGTCATTTCAGACACTAGCTTCACTGTCCACACGACAAAAATAACTTAAAATTAATAACAAAATATTATTAATTAGTAAACCGCGAAATAAGTTTATATTCTGACCTATTTACTAAAAGTACGGATAAAAGCGTAAACTACGTGAATATATTTTTGTGCCAATATTTGCACTTATTAAAAAATAAAAGATTTTCCGAATATAAAAATTCAGACGCTTTAAAAATTAATCCCTAGCAATCCAAACCCTTTCATGCGTCATTTATTAAGCCTGTAGCCCGCATAAATAGCATTAGATTTAAAAATAAAACCAGTAACTTCATACACTTATGTATTTTCATTAAAAAATAAAGTCAAATTAGACTACACAGTACTATTTAATTACCCACCAGGAAAAGAAAATAATGTGGGAATTAAATTGGTTACTTCACTCAGTAAAAGTTGGTCCACACTTCGATCTTGGCCAAAAACTTCATATTATATTATCTTCAAAACCCGTTTTAACTAATAATATAAGAAATAATCAAATAACCGAAGGCCAACATAAGCACCACTGTACTATTTAGGCAAATATCCCAATAAAAACTGAGGTTTCTAAATGTATGCGTTTCATATATCAAATGTTTTTAATTAATACTTATCTAACCGCTGTTATAATTAATTTAATGTGCGAATTCATTTAACTTTAGTAATTATGAAATAACTAGATTCATTTTAACATTCAACCATAATACATCATCATCATATAGTTTTTATGATATATGATAAGTTATGATGTATAATAAGTTTGTTTACCATTTAAATAAATATAAAAATTATACTTTATAATATAAAAAAATGTTATTAGTTTTTTTATTAAAAATATTACTAACATAAAACCTTAATACTTGTGCTTGTAAGTTTAATGATCCTTCTCTTCAGAACAGAGTTTACAACAAAAACCTTAACTAAAACAAATTGATGTGGACGAGCAAAAACAAACGAGCATTTAGCACATACGAGGGTTAACATGAAAAATGATCTCTTAAACGTTCCTTACACTCCAAAGTAAATATTTCTTTAATCTTGTACTGAATATACGCTGTAGAGCAAAGCATAATAAATTAAGCAAATATTACTATCACTATATAAGAAACATGAGGAAATTAAATTGTAGAAAGACTATCTTCAAAAATTTGCAGTGAAATGCATGGTGGAACACACACAGTGGAAACTAAAGGGTTCCACAGCATGAAGATGAAGAATCTTTAGGGTATTGAATTAAAAGCAACCGCAAAAATAAATTTGTAATTTCATAGTAACTATTAAAAATAATATGAAAAACAAAGTTATGGGAAAAATCTACATATCTCTGAAATTTCTTAACGTATCTTCTTCAAAATAATTATCGTTGAAAGTTCTTATAATGTTCTACTACCTCGAATTTTTCCAGAATTTTAAATCCCATAGTTCAAAAGTTAGAGAGGGGTTTGTCTTAATCAAAAAGTCAGAATGAAACCTCTTTAGTATTTTTAAAGACCTATTCATAGATATCGATATGACGTATGACGTTGCCGTAAGTAAAATTTTTTTCTCAACCCTCAGTTATTTTTTAAATATTTTGCTATTTAACTACAAAACACTGTAGCCATTCTTAGAATACACCTATTTACCAAATTTCATATAGATAGAGCCAATAGATTCGAGTAAAATGACTGTGACATATGGACGGACAAACGAACAAACGGATAGACGGACATGACGAAATAGTAAGGGTTCCGTTTTTGCCATTTGGAAACGAAACCCTAAAAAGTTATTATTATTAATTACTATTCCACATTTATTACGAACATTCAGTCAAACACTACAAAACTTAAGATCATTTACTAGCATGTTAATAATAGTACATAAGACTCAAGGTTTTCAGTACAAATGATAGAAATAAGCAAGCGGAAGTAAGGAAGAGATCGTTGGATCACAAACATAAGTTTGACTTCGAAACAATCAACAAGAAACTATAACAAGCGTCAAAGCTGTATATAAAACTTATTGATTTTCTGATTGCGTGACTGAAGTTGGAGCGGTGTCGCTAACAACAGTACAAACGTAGTTCTACATGCCGATATTTTCTTTAATATTACTACTTAAGAAATAATAATACTTCTAAGCTATTAATAACAGTGCAGCCTTATTCCTGATTTTTATTTTAACATTTTCTAACAATTAAAACATTTGATCAATATATAAATAAACGCTACACACTCAACGGATATTAGCACCCTCATTAGGATAATAATATCCTGTGTCGGAGGTCTAGGAACACACAGAGACACATGCAAAAATACCTAGGTCGGAACACATGAATCGAACAACACGGGAATCGAACCCTTTGGCGCTTCAGGTAGGTTCGCTATCGCTGACCCAGGTCTACCTTTGTTTGCATTTGGTCCCGGTCAGCGGACCCGAAACACGACGATGGTCGGTCTTAGAGAAAACAACCTCATTAAAAATTTGTCCCAGGAGGGTGCCTTAGGGCGCCCTGCTTTGGCGATTGCGCTGGGGCGTCCCATTATGGCGCAGGCAGTTCGTTGGGTTTTAGTGGGTATTACTTGGGTCCTGCACTCGGAGCGGTGAGTCCCACACTACACCTACCTAATAGTGGTGCGCGTAAATGAGTTTCCCAACATTAAAAAAAAGGATCGCTATTGCTGATCCACAACGATCGTCAAGTACTATATATTTTACAAAGAAAACTAAATCGCGAGTCAATCGTTGTTAATTTAAAACGATTTCATGTAATCGTCTTAACATAACTATAATCCGTTCTATCAGAGGATTCCCTTTTATTACCGTTTAAGAACATTTATCTAGCGAATATTCTCTACCAAATAAACTTTTCTGTAAGTAATTGGATTTTATCTCAGAGAAATATATACGAAAACCTTTTATAAGAAACAATCTATTCAAATATCTAAATCCTACAATCATGGAAATTGAGTGATCGAGTGCTTGGATAAAGTGTCTTTGAAATTCCTTTATCCTAAGTTGAGTGCTTAAAGTATATTTTATTATTGTAACTGTATACTTATTATGTCGATTATGTCAATTGTAATATAAAAATACTAGCATCTGCTCACAAATGCGTCTGCTTGGACTTCAGAATTATGTTCAGAGAGAAATAAGTAATGTGCGAAAAGTATTTTTTTTCTAAGTTGAAATGTTATTTTGCCATCTCTCGACTACAGTATTTTTTTTAAATAAAGGTACCCTGTAACATTTTTTGTACCCCTAACAACTTGTAAGTCAAATTTTATAATTGGTTGAGTAGTTAAAGCGTCAAAGTGTAACAAACAAACTCACATTCATATTTGTAGGAGTTAGGATGTCAGTTTATCAGCAATTCACTTACATATTTAATACATTGAGATACATATTTAATAGCTGTCAGTATATTTAAAATTGAAAGTAATGAAAACATACATCGATTAATATCCGCCAAGTCGAGCAAAAAGCGGTAATATCTTATTTGGACGCAAATAAGCAATACCATGTCAACGCACACGAATGACATTTCGAGAAAAACGCGATTGAATGTTTGGAACAACTTGCTTTATGTGAATTTTTTTATGTTATGGTCAAGTTTTTGGCAATTTCTGATGTATGTAAGTTATTTATACTTATTTTTGTGAAAATAAGGATACAAACTCCATATTTCGTATATAATATAACCCAAAACGTTTAAAATAATACATACATTGCATGATTAAAAAATGGCTTTTTAAGAAGTTTTAAAGCTTAAAACCCTACAAATATTAAAGAAAAATGTTCTTCAGCCATTTACCAACACTTCTGCATATATAACTCAGTTTTTTCAATTTTATGGGTTGACATGGTATTGCTTATTTGCGTCCATTTATTCAACGTAGATCTGCCCGAAACATTTATTTTTCAGGTGACTATGTTGGCAAGGAAGAATCCGACCAATCTGATGGTAAGCGGTTGTCGTAGCCTATGCGCGCTTGCAACACTATAAATTTGTACGTGTCCCTCACGCGTTCCCAATCTCGTGATATTAAATTCTTTAATTTCTATGCCGACTAATTTTACCAACTACAGTTTTCTTTAAACTGAAACACAGTACACTGCTTTACGTAACGTAAACGTAACGGACACTGCAGTGGTACCTATTTAGCCGGCCTCTTGAAGTAAAACCTACCAGTAAACATCTTCAAAGTAATTGGTTTTGGTTACATAATGTGTCTTAATCAATGCGATCAAACCTTACGTGCCAACTAATATCGCCTATATTACTATTTTATAATTCAACTTAAAAGAACAATCTTTTAAAAGTTTGAATTTAGTACCCACTCGATCTTATAATAATAAATAACTCACTCATTTTTATGAAAGGAGTAAGTGAAATATTTTAAAGGGAGCTCGTACAAACTACTTTCATAAGAATTTATGACATGGAGCTTAGTCGTGAGGTAAACTAGAAAATTCCTTTAAGGAGAAACTTTGAAATATTTTGCTGATACCTTTTGTTGAACAATATTGTCAACAACAGTCTTCAAAAACTTTTACTTGAACAAATATTAATAATACTTTTATATATAATGATAAATTTACAAATTCTATACTTTCTCACAAATAAAGTGATAAAAGATTTTTAATAAAATTTAAATGGGAAATTGGATTGAAGAATTCGAAAAAATTATAGTCTAATTCCGACGAAGCGCGATAAACTAACATAATAAATTTCTAAAATTAAGGCGGTTTCAGACCAGCGTTTTACGAACGACGAACGAGCTTATATGTTTATATGCTCGTAATAATAATAATGTTTATTATCAGAAATTCATCCATATATATGTATAGTACCACAGTTTATCTTTCTTATGCGTTGATAGCTTATAAGCTCGTATGAGCGCATAATAAATTTTGATAACTGACATCTTAAACAATAGGTGTGATCGATAGGTTACTGCCGACAATAAGTTCCATTGCAATCTGGGGGCTTACCATTAACTCTTATAGCAATTCAAATCAATCCAATTCAATTCAGATTTTATATGAGCATGACGTATAAATATATATGTCATGGTATTATTATTTTGGACGACATTTCATCGCAATAAGAGTTAATGGAAAGCCCGCCGCTGTTCTGCATAGTTTTACATTTAAGGGACTAACATTTGATTTTCTTTTAATGCTCTAAATTGTTTTTATACATTTATTACGTTTCACTTATGTACGTTTTAATTTTAAATATATCATCATCATGCTTTTTAATTTATATGGATATATACAGTGTTATAATTTATTCTCTATGAAAAGATTTTATACAATATTTTATACATTACATAAGTATATTATTTTGGTGAAAGTAATTTATGCGGTTAGTAATACATTTTTAAATTTAATTTATATTTTTGATTAATAAATAACATATGAACATGAATTATAATGTGAACATATACAATGCTATCTTTTGAATGTTATCTTTTAGGATCAACTTATGTAACTCAAAGCAACTCTGCCTTGAAACTAATTACACAACTACAAATCCAGAAGATGGACGGAATGATAATAATAGAACGTTTCCGATACTATTCTGTATCGGCTTGGATATTAATTGAAACCCTCTATTGTAGGTCAAATCGGTATTCCAGACAGCATACCTTGTGCTTTCAGTATTCGGATGGCAATTATAGTTACAATAATTCCTATTTATGTTCTTGACACCGCCAATCCAATTACAATTAATTAAGCTGAGTATATTTTAACCATAGAAATCTTAAAAATAAGGTTCTAGAAATATTAAACATCGCTTATTACTTACGAAACACGTGTTGCCACCTAGCCGCTACATTTCTCCTAACCAAGCCGTTAACTACTGTAAACGCAGAGCACGACGATGTTGTGAGTTTCACATTACATTGCTACGTGCGCTTGTACTGCCCGGATATTGAATAGCTTATACAGCAATGGTAAGCACACTGAATAAACGAAGCTCGGCCTGCTTGTGTCTTATAAGTCACAATTCCGGCGACTAGGTTACGTGAATATGCCACATCTAGTGCCTTGAGTTAGGTTAGTTAGTGCCTTGCCTTGTCTAGTGATTGTTTAAGTGATCTTGTTTGGGAGGTTGTTTTGAAGTAATAGTCAATAGTTGATGGTTTGACTGGGGAGGTAAGGAAGGGAAGAAAACTCTTTATACAGGGAGAATAACATCCCTACCTCAATTCGTTATTTCCTCTCCTCCTTATTCCAGGTAATAACAACGGACTTCTAGAGTTATACATGAATATGGTCTACGGTAGCCGCTTACTTCAAGACCTAAAATCTAAGCAATCAAAGGTAAACCAAATTCGCTTACTATTGATATGTTTATGTTGATATTTTTTAAGCTATAACAGAGCCCATGAGTAATCGGAAATTTTCCCAACTTTGCTGACATTATCTCTGTCTATTTCTTGAGTAAAAATTCTAGCCTTTATAAATATCAAACAATTTTCCAGCGAAATTTGACTTAGATCGTTTCAGAGACTTAGTATTACAAAGAAACGAAGTGGCAGATCTAAATTTGCATTTAAAGTAGTAATAAAGATTGAATAAAAGTTATTTCATTCACCAGAAAAATAGTTTCGTTTCACAAAAACTATACAATAATATTTGTTAAAGGGTAATTAATGTATGGAAGGAAGACTTTCGTATCACATGAATACACTCACAGACAAACAAACACATAGAGACAGAAAAACACACACAAACATTTCATTTAGTTTATCTATGGAAATATCTGGAATTATTTTGGCACACATTTTTTTTTTCAAGGCATTATTAACATTCGTGTAGTTCCTCCAAATAAGCTGAAACCTTGCGCTAGGAGTGGGTACAACAATACTCCAAGAAGAATTAAATCCGTGACTCTTGCGTTAACTGAGCGGACTCAGCCCTGCTACCGTTGAGCTATTGAGGCTTTAATTATAAGATTACTAAGATAGCTCTTAGGTAATACAAAATTACTTGTCAAATACCTTATCTCAGGCTAGGTTAATAAAAATTCTATTTTGAATATCCTCAATACTAATCTAATTAAAACAACAATATAAAGTTACATCGCCAGTATCGTTTTAGTAAAATAAAACGTATGAAATTATTACAGAGGAAATAAAGACAAAGATATTTCATCTTTTATAGCTTCGAAGTTTAATTAAGTTTTTTTTTATCTGTCACGAACCTGTAAAGTTACGTTGATGGTTCTGACAACTGGTGGTACCGTCTCTGGCAATATTTTAAGACTCACGGAAACTAATTCTGATTTTTTTAGATGAAAATATTTGATACTTGATGTATAGTATAAAATAATCATTGTAGAAATTTTAGATATTGATAGCACTTTTAAAGTTAAAGCTATTTTCATACGTATTTAGCATTAAGTAAATTATTATATTTATGGTCATACATAATGGGCCGACCCGACCGGGGAATTAAATACCTCTCACAGAAAATCGGCCAAAACATAACAGTAATCACTGTTGCGTTTCGTGCAATGTGTGGGAGTGGAAGCCCATTTTCCCACCCTTTCTGTTCCCTTTTCTTCCTTCTTATCCCTTCCCTTCTAGCAACGTGGGTTAGCAAGGCGTTTGTAAAACTTCAAGAGGATATCGCAAGCTTTCATAGGTGGTGGTGACTGCTTACCATCAGACAGACTGTCATGATATAAAAAAGCAAAATGCCGATGATAGTTTTTAATGAAACTCAGATAGAATAAGCTGAATTTAACACGTTCCCTGTCCGTTGAACTATTGTGTCTACTGTCTGGACAGTGAATGGGTCAATCTAATAATATAAGCACTGGGAAATGAGAAAAAAAAAGACTCGAGATCACTGAATAGCGAATTCGTACGACTTAAGCCATAAGTTTTTGATACAAGTTGTGCAAATAAGCAAACGTTAGATATAAGTTTCCCTTCAGAACAATCAATAAGAAAACTATAACAAGCGACACAACTATAAAACTTATTGATTTCAGACTTGGGAATGCGTGACTGGAACCGTGTCGCTGAACGCGTGGTACGAACGAATATTATTGAACAAAATTATGCTATTGGCCTTGACAATAGACTTACTTTAAAAATACAAATAAACTATCAATACAAAACGTTGATAATGATAGACAATACGTCAATTCCTTGTAAAGGTAAATTAAATTAAAAGTAAATAGGTAATTATTTTTTTTAAGCATATTAGCAATGCTTTTTCAAGGCATTACTAATATTCCTATTGCCTCTCCAAATAAGCTCGAACCTTGCGCTAGGAGTGGGTACGACAATAGCCCAAGGGGATCAGGATCGAACTCTCGACTCTCGCGCTATTGAGGTAAAAATATTGAAGTAAATATATAATATACTAGCGGCCCGCTCCGGCTTCGCACAGGTATAAAATATATAGCCTATGTCATTCACCGAAAAAATGATTAAAATCGATCCAGTAGTTTTGATTTATTCATTACTGCCCGTGGCCCACACGCGTTAAATGTAATAATTTACGACATCACATTAGAAACCTATTTTTTTTTCTCCACTATTTTATACATATAAACCTTCATCTTCAATCACTCTATCTATTAAAAAACCGCATCAAAATCCGTTGCGTAGTTTTAAAGATTTAAGCATACATAAGGACAGAGAAAGCGACTTTGTTTTATACTATGTAGTGATTTATCATCAAGAAACTATATTTTAATGAACAATGTAACTATTTGTAACTGAATAGCTAAAAGTTAAAAAGGCTATTCAAGCGGGCAAAGCCGCTGGCAGAAGCTAGTAGTAGCAGTTTTAAAAATAAAAAGAATGTAAAAAAATCAATCAATCAACTAAACAAAGAATCTAAGCGAGGGCGAAGCAGCTTTAAGCATTAGTAGTCACGGATTTGATCCCGTTCGGGATGTATTAAAAATACAGACATGTGTTCGGGTCTGGGTTGTGCTTGTGTGTTTCCTGACCCCCGAAAGAGGATATAACTGCCCTAATGGGCTGCCGTTCAGTGTGTAGGGTTTATGTTTATGTTGATGTTTTTCCCGCATAATACCCCGAGTTGATTTTCAATGCGCGTGCTACACCATGTAGCCGATATACCTATTTTTCGTTGGGCCGTGGGGGACACCAATTGACCGCGAGGTAGACGTTATGCTGAAATTTGCGATGATATGAAGCTAATATTGGCCCAAATCAAAACAAATCTATAGGAATAAAAACTTATATTAAGAATTTTATGATTTAGAGTTACCTAGCTCTCTGACCTATATGCCTAAGTGAGTTGTATTAAGAACAATATTATGCGCAATTTTAATATTCTGTATATAAACTTTTTCAGGCAGTATTTATGAAAATCTTCAAAGAAAATAACCTATTTAAATATTTCAAAATCCTGAGAATCAAGTGATTGAAGTGATTGGATAAGATGTATTTGAAATTTCTTTATCGTAAATTTGATCGTTTGAAATATACTTTCATGGTAATTGTGTATACTTGAGATTTTATTACGGAAGATGTTATAAAATCGTTTTTGTCCATTTTTAAAAAATCAGCAGTCTGCGATAGACTGTGAGCAATAATTTTTTTTTTAAATATTATTTTTATCATTATATTAAAATTGTATCAATATTTTTGTATATTTATGAATATAATATTGTTAATAATATCAAAATCATACTTTATGTCAGGTATTGACTAAAACGCTACAAAAAGCAAAAATTAATTTTGAAAAATGCTCGTTTGAAGATAATGTTTATTAATATTACAAATAATTAATAATGTTACATTTACGTGTTTATAAAATTGAATATGTATGTTAGTCTGTAAGGTATATATGTATGAGCCTTGTCGCTTGATTTCAAATAAATAAATACAAAATAAGGTATTACAATATATTCTTATTTTATAATTCAACTTTATAGAAAAATCCACTAAAAGCTCGAACTTAGTATCTACTCAATCTTATAACAATAATAGCTCACTCATTTTTATGAAAGGAGTAAGTGAAATATTTTATAGGAACTCGAACCAACTACTTTCATAAGAATTTATGACCTGGAGCTTAACCGTGAGGTAAACTAGAAAACTCTTTTACGGAGAAACTTTGAAATATTTCGCTTATACATTTCTTAAACGGTTATTGTTTGATGTTGAGAGAATATTGTCAACAAAAATTTCTTTAAATATCTCTACAGAAATCCGTAAATTTTTATATGACATTTCAAACAATATAAAAATATTTAAAAAATGGGAAAAAATATTTAGTACTTGTACCAATCGCAAGTTTAATAAATCTTATCTCTAAAGCTTTTGTCAAATCGGTTCTCAGCATAAACTTAGCACGTCAGCAAAATAAATAATGCATATGTGTATACCATACTTTATATACTGATGGTGTATTGTATTTATTATAATATTATATAACAACAAAAAATCAAAACGCTATTGGGATTGTGTCAATATTTGTTGCGTCTAATAAGATGTCACTAGAAATTTGACGTAACTAGGCCACAGCGCTGGATCAAGATCGTTCTATTTAGAATTTTCACATCGTAGTGAGACGGTTATATAACTTCAGTACAAATAAATATATATAGCTTTTTAGCTAATAATACCATCACTTTTACGAGCCCTAAACGGATGGGAGCTAGGCGAAAAAAAATGTAATAAGACTTTTTTCCGAGGCCCAAGGCATCGGTGTCTATTCAGTCTCCTTTGAGTTTTTACGCTTTATTGCAATTAAATAAATAAATAAATAAATAAATAAACGCTACACACTCAACGGCCCCCATTAGGATAATTATATCCTCTGTCGGGGTCCGGAAACATTCACAATGACAAGGACAAACAAATTAACAATGCGCTGTGATGCACCTTGTGTGACCAGTTAAAGTAGGCTATGATAACTGGGTTCCTTTATGCATGTTTGCCATTGTAGTATATAATAGCTGATAAGCGATAAGACCGCCTGTTGTACATTTTTTTTCTCTATTATTGATAATTATTGTATTCTTTGGATCTTTTTGTGGTGTACAATAAAGAATAAATGAATAAATAATCCATTACATAGTTTACAAAAAGTAGTTAACAAATAAGTTATAGCCATCCTCAAATGATGCATGTAGTGCTTTTCAACTAAATAAAATTAATTTCTGATACATAAAATTGTAATGCCAGCGTAGCATGGTTTAACAAAGTGTTTGCAGTGTTTGCATTCAAATAGTGTAAAGATTGATGGTATCCATAAAAACTGATGATTTAAATATACATTAGCTGGTTTTAGTCATCATCTTCTCTCTTCAGATTATTTTTTTATATCACAAAGTATCGTACGGCCTTACTAATACAAAGCTTTCTTTTCCTACTTTTGTATTGCTGCTAATCCTACTGATCCTGACAGCATCAGCAGGCGTGAATATACTTTTGTTAGAAATTATTAAGAGTATTTTCTTTTTCTATGGAAAGTATGCTACTGTAAACATTAGAAGCAAGCCTTCTAGAAGAAGGAAATTTCAGGAAAAGAGCAGGATAAAGAAATTGAAAGGGCGTCGATACAATGGTAATTTTCGTCTTGGGCAAGTCGCTCATCGTACGAAATGTAAGAGTACTAGAATACTATTTTTCCGGTCGTTATTCTGTAAGAATTTAGTCCTTTCCAAGTCTATTAGCAATAGTTAAGTGTAGAGCAGCGGGCGTGTGTTATTTAATAAGTCTATATTTTTTATGTCACAGCTTATAATTTGAAACTTAATAAAATATTTCTTTTAGGTGTAACAGTAATAACCCTTTAAACTAGCGATAAAAACGACAAATAAAGCTTTGAAAACTGGTCAGCCGCAAGATTACGTAACGTAAACTAAAAGTTTGGAAAATAAGAGCAAAAATAACTCTAAGAAATGAATTCCATTTAACAAAAACAACCGACTTGAAATATCTAAGATAATTATTATGTTACGCAAAAAACGATACAATGATCGTGACAATTAGCCCTTATATACTTTGGAGAGTCTCGTTCTGTATCTTCAAAGCATTTGCAAATCATTAAAAAAATACATATCTAATAATCAAAGAAGTATATGATAATAATATAATATTAATAGTCGTTGTTCGAACATCATAATTTATAAATATATATAAGTAATACATACATTTTTATTAATATAATTATATAAGTAAATTTGAAGTGTCTGTAATTCCAAATGAATATTTTTTCAATATTCATATGAAAGTTTATACTTACATAAAAAAAATTGAAATTTGTCTTCCTGTCTGTTTGTTCCGGCTAATCTCTGAAACGGCTGATAACTGATGTTATAAAGAGTATAATTTAGAAAAAGAATTACTTAATCCATACAGTAAGAAGAATCGGTAATGTGCGAGCAGAGCCGCCGGCGCAGATAGTAATAAACAATAACTAATCAAAGCAAAACTCTTAATAAAGTAATAAACATGTTATACAAATGTATTACTATTTTACCAAAGATGAATAGTTAGCATGAAATTCAATTTTCGCCAAGTGGTGCAATCGATACGATATTGCCGACTGGATCTCAAATTGACATTCCATTTACTATGTGTCCCGCATAGAATAGGTTTTGCGCTTCGAGGCCTAATTGTAATTTATTCCTATAGCCATTGTCATTGAAACGTTTCTCTTGTTGCTATGATATAAGTATGGAAATATTAAGTACGTTTAGTATGCGCTAGTACAATTAAGGTTACTCTTACATAAACTGATTTTACCAATTTCAAACAAAATTACTTTACCAATTATTAGTTTATAATAAATAAACGCTATACACTCAACGTATCAGTAAGATTTAATACAATTTAGATTTCTTCTTTTTTTTATTGCGACTACTGAAACTTTTGCATAAACTAATTTAATCGGTTTCAAACAGAATTACTTTACCAATTAGTTCATAACAAGTAAGCACTACATACTCAACGCCCCCTATTAGGATAGTGATATCCTGTGTTGGGATTCTGGAAACACATAGAAGGACACAGATATGCCTGCATGGTCAAACAAACATCTGCTTGTCAAGTCTAGTCATTATGTGCACTTTATTCAAAAATATCAACGTTTGTAAGCCGATTTATGCTTTTTTATTAGAGAATGCTTCTAGAGTGGTTTGACATACATTTTGTTATGATCTTATCAAGAACTCCAGAGATATAGAACGGAAATCCTCAAAGCACAAAAGCTAACCCACGACCACTACCCACGTTGTTATTGCGTACCTATTTTTGTTTGTCTTGAACGTGGGCGTTTGGATTGAGTTTGTTCTGAATATTTTTTTAACAGACCAATTATTCAAGTGAGATACGTTTTATCTTTATGTCTTCTTCTTCCTAGCATTAATCCCATTTTTCCCAGGGTCTGCTTTTTACTCTTATCCGGATTTGACAGGTTACTAGTTTTTAGACAGAGCGATTGCCATCTGACCTCGGCAACCCAAAGGGCGAACCAGTAACTCATTGGCTACGAGGAATCTACCTATTAAAAGTAAACAATTATTATCAGATGCTATAATAACAACAGGGACCGACAGCTTAACGTGCTCTCCGAGGCGCGGTGGGGAGACCCACAGCGACAATCCCTTAGACCGAGACAGATATATTTTATAAGTTCAATGAAAATCAGTCACGTATCATCTTCAAGTATCACCGTATACAGCTAACGTCAGTTAAGAAGTCAAATAGCTTTATACTTCAAAGACAGAGAGAATGATAATAGAACGTCTCCAGTGCAGAAGTCTCTGAGTAATAATTGAAACCGTCCATTTTAGATCAAATCCGTTATACTAGACAGATCATACCTTATGCAATAGTTAGTATCCGGGACCCAATTACAGTTACAATACAGACATGAAATGGATCCTCGTCGTGTTGTAATTAACACTGGTGTGTTTCGTCTTAGTCCTATACATTTATATATCATATAAATAATATATCTTGCCTTAAGAAATAGAAATTATAGAATAAATAAAATAAATAAACGCTACACACTCAATCTTCTCTTATCTAGAATTGGTTTAGAATTCTAGATAAAAGATTCTGTAACGAAAAATTTTTAGGTCTGTTTACCGATTTCTCGACAATAGCTTATCCGATTAGATTTTTTAAAATTGTGTTTTATATTTCATTTGAAGCAGTTGGTTTATCTGTATTGTCCTATTTGTTTATAGCAATTTTAAAGCATTTTTAGAGCCCTCGATATATTTTAAATTTCCTAATAGTAAGTGCGACTATGATTATTATTCCGAGTTACGACAAATAAAAACAACAAGAAATCCACAAATTCATGGGTAAAAACCTGAAAGAAAATTACTCTTCATAGATATTATTGTGTGACACCGTTGTGGCGTTGTGAGTAGCGAGTCTGCATTTAGTCTCGACGGTTGTGGGTTCGATCCCGGTCGGGCAGATGTTTGTTAAAATTTCTGTTTCGGTCTGGGCGTTTGTCCGTGTGGGTCTCCCCACCGTGCCTCGGAGAGCACGTTAAGCTGTCGGTCCCGGTTGTTATCACATAGCATCTGATAGTAATCGTTGACTCTTTATAAGTAAATTGCTCTTATCCAATGAGTCACTGGTTCGCCCTTAGGGTTGTGGAGGTCAGATGGCAATCACTCGGTGTAAAAACTAGTAACCTGTCATATCCGGATAAGAGTAATAAGCAGACCCATGGTACATAAAATACCGGGAAAAATGCTAGGACGAAGAAGATATTATTGTGATACGCAACCCTTAGTTCAACTTTTAATTAGTCAGTTTTGTGAGGTCATGTCTCTGACGGGTCAATCATTTATAAACCAAAAACCATTATTTTATTAATTCAAACTATAAAAGGAAAACCGAAATTTGAAGTTATTATTCTCACTTGGCGTCCAACCCTAACTTTCAGAACAATACATAGTTACAACTCAAAGGACGCCTCCGTAAAATATATTATTTTGAATTATAAAAAAGAAAACAATGATATTTCTTTTACCTTTCATAACTTCAAAATTTAATTAGATTTTTTGTTTGTCCTTATAACGTTGATCCGGATGACAGGTGATGCTGTCCCTGGCGAGATTTACGACTCTCACTAAAATTAAGCGATGAATTTTTAAAATTAATTACGTTGGAACGAAATACGATTTTGAATTATGAATTCAGTTTGAGTACGAGTAATTTGAGGATGTTATCTTTAAGATTATTATTAAAGCAAAGCGAATACAAGAAATCATAAAATAAATTAATCGTTCAACATTTACTCTGCAGATTTTAATTTTAAAAATTTTCAGTTTTCTATTTTTTTTTGCTAAATTTATTTAAAAAAAATTAAATGAAAAGCAGAAAAGAATAAATATCCTAAGGTTTGTTCCACAAGGTTCACTCATGTCGTTTTTCATATGTTCATTTAAATATTTCATAATTTTGATAATAAATAAGTTAATAAACGCTACGCACTCAACGGCCCCCATTAGGATAGTGATATCCTGTGTCGGGGGTCTGGAAACACATACAAGGACAAGAACAAATACACCCAGACCGGAAAATATGCACATTATGCTCCGAGCGGGAATTGAACCCGCGACCTGTGGCGTTTAAGGCAGGTTCGCTGCCGCTGCGCCACAATGTCGTCAATGAATAATGAATTTACTACCGATATGTATTTTAAGTTATTTGGAGATTATATTTTGTCTTTTGGTTTAAGTCCTTGAAATCTTATTCTTTTTGGTTACCCTAAGAATTAAGCTAAAGAATGTTACAAGGACTGTTTTTTCAAGTGAAGTAAAATAAAATTATAAAATCTCACAAAATTATTTTGCTCGCTTTTATACAATCAATCAGTTAATGCAAGGAGCACCATTAGCCCTGTCATAGCAAACTGGTACCCAAAAAAGAGATGAAAGACGAGTCACACTTTTTTGCAAAGCTTATACTAAACAGTAACGGAAAAAACATTTGCTAAGTTCTTAATTTACAGTGTCCAAACTATTTTATTGATGTTAGTAACGGCCCCTGACTAAAATCAATGATCACAGAATGATCGTTTGATATTATTATCGATTTCAACCAATGTCAAAACGTTTAATAAATGTTTACATTAAAACGGTTACCGTGAATTCAATACAGACCTTAAAGGCATACACATTCACTAGCCAAGATAATAGGTTTTTGCTATGAAAAATGCCAAATCAATATGTTATCTCTTTCGTTATTAATATGAAATGCTTTTAAACTAGTTCTTTTGACATTATTTAATAAACAAAATAAAGTATATTTAAGATATGTATTAAGTTAATAAATTTGGAATTATCGA
The DNA here is from genome assembly GCA_023373885.1 of Hestina assimilis. Classification (NCBI taxonomy): domain Eukaryota; kingdom Metazoa; phylum Arthropoda; class Insecta; order Lepidoptera; family Nymphalidae; genus Hestina; species Hestina assimilis. Next base: position 5,506,876 of record CM041755.1, on the reverse strand, counting down.
AAGTATAGTCAACTATAAAACAGTGTGTTGATTTAATCCTTGTATATATGTATGTAAAGCCTCTAAAGTCCAAAGCTTATGAAGGTCGGTATCATATTTTAGTGGTATAATATGACTATATTTGGGTAGTATCCCTGAAGGAGAAAATTAATTGTGCGATTAACTGGGTGAGTTTTGAACAAACTGCTCACTTGTCTACGCCCTCTGGGGGTTATAATCATTTTGATAAATGGTTAACTGTAGGTACCGCAAATAATAATTGTTTGAATAAAGTACTATTCATTCGGATTTTACTTTTTAAAATAAGCTTGTTATATATTTATAAAATTATAAATCTGAAATGAAATATATGAGGTCACGCCATGACAGTTAAATTTGAACAATAACTCCAGTACATACTTAAAAAGCATTGGACTTAGTTGACATTAAGATACTTGGAAAAAATGGCTTTTTTTATCGAAAACAAAATATTTTGTACGATTAAATCTACATTTCTTGACAAGCAGCACAATTAAATAAATGTGACTGGCAAGACAAATAATGTTTTTTAATTAGGTAAAGGAATACCTGATTTTCAAAATATTGGTACAAGATTAATTTAAAAAAGAAAGAGTTAAAAAGGAAATTTGATATTTGAACGAAAAAATTTAACCCGCGACTTTAGCCGTGCGGAAATTCGTGTTACAGAAAAATCAAACCATATCACCCATCGATATCATAATGTTATACTGAACGATTCTTAAGAGTTTTTATGTATACCTCAAGCTATCAAACAAAGAAAACAACATTATAATCCTGAATGGATTATAATTCAATAGAATTCGCGATGCTATAATTAACAGTCAGGCAACAAAAATATCGAAGAATATTTGTCGTCTTTGTAAATGATATTATATTTATATCGATAGTATCATAATTATAGATATAGCTTACTACCTTTGTCGCTAGTAATTAATTAGGCATTGATGACAATAAGTAATTTGTTATTGGCCCAAGAGCCTTAAGACAATAGTATAATATTAATAGATATGATATTAATTATAACTGGAGATGAGATTTATTATTTAGAAGGCATCTGCTATTATTTATAGTTTATTTTGTTAGCCTTTAATTATAATATCAATTTTTCTCAAAGTAAGTAGTTTTTTGCGAAAAACCATTCATTTCTTTTTAAAACGCCAGTTTGTCATTCATACAAAAATTACCAATTTGTCGTAATTGATTCAATATACAGAATGACAAAAAATATTTTATATAAATATATATTTTATTTGTGTGTTATAATTTAGACATCATTAATAACTATGCAGTAATATTTCCTGTTTTGTTATTATTTTTTTTAAATGGTCATACCAGAAATAAACATTACTAAAATTCGTTTTATTTTTAAATTAAAATTCATTTTTTTACAAATTACTGAGAATGTCTAAAGTAAATATAAGCTATAATTAGGTATTCTATATAGAATAGCTCTATAAGAGTTAATTTCATAAATGTAAATTATATATAAAATAGATTAACTTGTATTTTATATTTGTATTAAAACTTGTTGCGCATCGATTCATCATTTTGAAGATTGAAATATACAATCGAACCAAACTAAGAGTACAAAATCACAATTGATCAAAGAAACAATGTATTTATTATTTACTTACTAAGAGCGATATTCGCTTGCTTGTTCCTGTCAAGCTGGCCTCTCAACGCCCTTAACCTTCGTAGTTTCTGCTCTTGCGCTTCGACACGCTCACGCAACCTTCGCAACCGCTCGCCTTCAACCGCCACCTGTTAATAGCAATAAAAATATACATTAAATTTATCATGATCAATAGTCTTACAACAGTTTAATTGATCTCGTATAGAATAATCATTTTATTACTACGGTGATGGTAAGAGGGCCCGCTTTAAAATCGGGCGAGATATGCATTTTATTTATACCGTTTTGCCCGTTGTGCTCATTGATTCTACAGAGATAGATAAGGCTAAAAAAGTACGCATATTTTTGTTCAAATCGATAGAGATAACTAGATTGGACTGCTACAGCTGCCCGGGCCGTCAGTCCTAAAGCCGGGGCTGAATGGCAATCAAACTTAAGGTCTATCTGCTGGTAAGCGATTACCGTTGCTAATAGACAAGAGTAGGAGTTGATTGTTGCTGAAAGAAAAAACACGGAAAGTGTAACTTTACTTCGAGATTACACTGACATCAAAAACTGTAATACTAAACTAAATAATACAAGAACTAAATTTTACTTAAAAAGTTGTCTCAAGGTTTCAATATTTGAATTAATTCTATCCATACTGTTACTATAAAAATGGAGATAGCTTTCTGGATTAGTTTCTTAGACACTAAGTTATAAGACAAAATCACTAAATAAACATTTATTCAAAGAGATAGTTTGCATAAGCTACCTTTTATCCTTGATGAAGAAGAATAAAATTTTCTGATGATATCTTGATAGATTATCAGAAAATTTTAAATTACGTCACCCAAGCGGCAGCCTTAATTAAGTGTATCAGGAAATTGAAAATATTTGCGTATAGAATTTATGGATCGAACTCAACACTTGATTGTATTAATTTCATGAAAATTCCGTGAACAAGCCTACAGAAATGTTTCAATACCTATTATTTGTACCTGTATAATCCGCATTGGGATGTACCCTTTAATACCCAAAAGGATACGAATATAGACATCTTTCGTATTTAATTATAGATAGATTGTACAGAGTGTAATTTTCTGTTAATTTGTATTTTGAAACAGAATAGAGTACTTTCACATTTAATTAAAATATAAATTGATTTAAGCAAATTAATACAAAGAAGGTTTTTAAAATTTATATTTTTGTACATTTAAAATCCTCAATCGGGGGAAAAGATATAGGTATACCAAAGGGTCTAAATGTGTACCAATGAAAGGATACAGTACACAAGTTGTATTGTTTTTTTGAGTGTTAAGATCGATGCTGTGTTTGGCAATTACGTATTAATTTTGGCTTTCCGGCTTTGGATTTTGGCTTTCCGCAGTGTCAAATATTCTGCCGCCAAATAGTAGTGCTTAGGCATTACTGTGTTCCGGTTTGAAGGGCACTGTACGCTGAGTGAAATTACTGGGCGGACGAGATTTAAGAACTAATATCTCGAGGTAGGCAACGCGTGAGTGGCACCGCGTGAGTGTCACCTACTAATGGTGCTGCAAGCGCTCATAGGCTAAGGCAACCACTTACCATCAGGTGGGCCGTATGCTTGTTTGCCAACTTCTAACATAAAAAAATGCTACACTCAGAAGGAACATCTACGTAGAGTAACATTGTTTGTATTGTTGCACTTGGTAGATACAAAGACATGTTCTTACAACCACTTTCTCCACTGTGCCATTTCTTCCTTCGGCATAGAAGATGCCTCACCTCTCTGGCATCACCGACAGGTGAAACTTTTACTACTACTAACTGTTTCAAGAGAATGTACGCTTGTAGGCCACTACAATAAAAGAAAACTTCTAAAGATTATCTGATACCATACATTAATTTAGTAACGTATATAAATATGTATCACTATATATATATATCCCTAATGAAATATATACTTTATTAGGTTCCTGGAGCTTCATCCATTGTTACTACAGATATTCATTTTACTTTTCAGGAGTAATTTTTTAGGTAAAACTTGTATGTAACCTGATTTTAAGCTTCATAAAAATAAAAATTTAGTCGAGATCTGTTCAATAATTTTTGCGTAATGCCCATACAAAAAGAAAGTATAAGCAGGCTTCTATTATAGATTTATAGTAAGCATATTATGAAACAGGGATAAAAGTCAACATGATCATTATAGAAAGCAATGCATTACCATAGAGTAAACGTCATCTAAATACATATATTTATACGGTATTTGCTCTGTAGTTTCCCTGCCCTAAATGACCGTCATATAAAGTTTACTGTCACGTAGACATATAATTAATGTAAATGGAAATATGAAATTGTTGTCTTTAACTCATGTCTATAGAACATCTACATCATGTTTATAGTTTGTCCATTGTACACGTTAACTTATTATATTGCGACTGTTTTGTGACTCTGGTTTTGGGTACATAAGTAAATGAAAAAATAAAACAGTCCACACGGCAATTTTTCGCTGAAAAATATATTGAATTTATTATCATTACTTTTAATTTAATTTTTTTAATTATTCAAGGTCTAAGGTAGACTCGACTGAAAAAACAATTGAAAAAACTAGACCGCGAAAATAGGATGGGAACGAGTATAATATGTGGATATTATATTTTATAATTTTTAAGAAAAATATGAAATGTATGTGAGTTGAAAAGTAAATTAGAATCAACAAAATTCGGAAATATAAAGCAAAAGTAATATACAACCTGACAGTTTATTCAAAGTTGAGACCGAGGGTTAATTTTATTTATGTTTGAATCTTATTTATTAGGTGGGAAGAGTTTATTTTAGGAGCGATAAATATCGCATTAGGCTAACGGCGTCCGGCTTCAGGCTATGAGATTTATACGTCCCTTGGAAAATTATTTCTGCTTTCTTAACATTATAAAATTATAAGGGATGAAATTTGTTATTTGGATAACTGAAATAATTCTTTCAATTTACGATTTGATTATTTTTAACTTTTTATATCATAAAGGTGGCATACATACAAGCACACAATTCGCCTGGTGGGAAGAGGTTACTGTAGGCTTTAATGCTTGCAATATCATTGTTGATCGAGAGAACGGAGTAAAATATTTGAAGTTCAAGCCTCTGCTACTGTCTAAAAACTAAACATAGTAGATTTCCACAATCTATGAATGGTAACTCATCACGTCCAATAATATCGTGATATCAACTTTTAAAAGATTTTTTTTTAAAGAATATTAGCAATGCTTTTTCAAGGCATTACTAATATTCCTATTGCCCTCCAAATAAGCTCGAAGCTTGCGCTAGAAGTGGGTATGACAATAGCCCAATGGGGTCAGGATCGAACCCTCGACTCTCGCGTTAACGAAGGAAAGTCGGCCCTTCTACCGTTGAGCTATTATTGAAACTATATCCCTTTTACAATTAGGACGAATTTTTGGCAAAGCTTCATTTGTTAAGATTTATGATGTCGTTCAGTCACTCAAGCAAGTTACAATACATGCATAATACATATATCCCTCCCTCAATAAACATTACCTACTCTTTGAGGAAGACGGTCATGACGAAATTATATGGCCTCCGTTTTTGCCATTTGTCTACGGAAGCCTAAAAATTAATAATAAAAGAGCCGTTATCAAATTTTTCTCGCTATCGTAATTAAAAAATTGTTATTATAAAATAATTATATACTTTACTATTCAATAAATCTGTTTCTTGAATGTTGAACCGCGAAAGGCAATTAATTACCAAAGAAAAACAATTAATATTGGAAATATAAAACAACGTTTTACTACATTCTAATGAATTATATTTCTTATCTTGTAAGAAATAAAGCGTAATATCATTCTTTATTACCATATTGCTTAAAATTTGAGATACTTCGCTTGCCGATTATTGTGACTTTATTACATTAAAAGAAAACAGCACCTTAACTTTCGTACATTGTTTAGAAATTTTAATTAAATTATCTACTTACGGAGATTTATGTTCCTTTTGATTGTGTCTATGTTATATTATCATATCATGAAATAAAATAAATATCATGTGAAAAGTATATATGGTATTTTATACCTAAAGTAAAGGATTTCGATCGCTTCCTGTTCGAGATAATACGCTTATGATGTTATATTACCACAGTAATATTATAAATGCATAGAGTTCTCGGTTTTATACATGGACTTAAACGATATTGATGAACTTTAGTATTGAAATAGCTAACACTTTAGAGAAGAACGTCGAAATCCTTTTATTTTTATAAACTGTATCCATAATAAACGCTACACACTCAACGACCCCCATTAAAATAGCTATATCCTGTATCCGGTCTGGAAACTTTCACAATGACAAGGACAAACACACCCAGACCGGAAATCATGCCTGTTGATCAATACAAACTCTTACTCAGAGAGGAAATCGAACCCCGGACCTGTGGTGCTTAGGGCAGGTTCGCTACCGCTGCGCCACAAGGTCGTCGCCCAAGCGGGTCAGGCTCGAACCCTCGACTATCGCATTATCAGAGAGATGTCGACCCTTACCGTTGACCTATTGAAGCTTCATGTAATGGCCGAAATATATTCATATTGTATAATGTCTGAAAAATTGTATATTGTCTTACTGGTGGTAGGTCTTTTGTTGCAAGAGGCCGGCTAGGTAGGAACCATCGCAGTGTCCAATATTCTGCAGCCAAATAGTAGTGCTTAGGCACTACTGTGTTCCGGTTTGAAGGGCATTGTACGCTAGTGAAATTACTGGGCGAACGAGATTTAAGAACTAATATCTCGAGGTTGCCAACGCGTGAGTGGCACCTACTAATGGTGCTGCAAGCGCTCATAGGCTACGGCGACCACTTAACATCAGGTAGCCGTATGCTTGTTTGCCAACTTGTAACATAAAAAAAAATATATATATATTTACTGTATTTAAATGTTAATTTTAAAATGGAATAATAACGGAAAGCAAAACTCTGTATGAATAAGAAAATCATAACCCTACAGCATTTTAATACGGGAGTAGCATTTAATACATAAAGCCAATGGCTTTATACTTTCACATAATAAAATTTTCACCTCACAATTACAAAGCGGGGTGTATGAAAATGAGTACAACGTGTTCTCATTTGAAAAGCGGACGAATAAAGAAATCGTATATTCACGCCGAAAAGTCGTGGTACGTTTTAATTTAAACGGGAAACTTTACCGCAATTTACATAGTACTTTTAATAGGAATTTTAATGGAAAAATTCATACTTTCATTAATTATCACTATTTTTCGTATCGTTTCATTACGAGAGCGAATTTTAAAAAATTTAATACAATTTTAAAAATTTAAAAATTTTAATTTAAATTTGTATTAATGGAAATCGTCGCTATTATATAATATAGCACAACGTTTTTTTTTATTTCATGACTGTTGCCCAGCAATCATACGGTCCACCTGATGGCAAACAGTAACCGCAACCTATGAACACTTGCGATACGTACATGAATATATAATATGATATAATTATAAGGCGCAGGATGCAAAACTATTGTTTGATTTTAAAATAAAATTATTGAAATTAGAAGAATAAAGAAATAAGACGTAAGCGAAGCTTCAACTTATAAATAATTTTCAAAAACGTATTTGATTTTAACTACCAGTTTATAAAACAATTTGAAGGGTCACGGTGGGATCACGGTTAATTAATCTTTATTTTTGAGATGATTAATTCTGTACCTCACCATTCGTTAATGAAATCTTCCCAAAAATTTAAAAATTATAAATATAAAATATTCGCAAAGGATGATATTATTACCTTCCTATGGTAGTCGGGTAGAAACAGCAGATTCATGAAATTTGTATCTTTTTAAAGGCAGTTAATTACACATTTCCAAAGACGAATGTTAAAGTACGAAAATAATACATTTAAAAAAGATATAACCCCCGAGTTTGTTTCGCCGGCTCTTATCGGGTAGAGGTTTAATTTTCGAGCCGGTGGTACAATCTTGACTTTCGACAAATAAGTTATATGCTTTTAACGTTGAATAAAAATATTTGATTTTGCTTTTGATTTTTGACAGTAAAGAGCATATTGTATAATTTGAACTTAGTAGCTAAAAGTATTTTGTGTTAGTAAGCGTTATGAATAGCAATACATTTTGGAAGGCCTTAGAGGAAACGAGAGAGATGCGGGTGTGAGTTAGGGATAGAGGCTTTAAAGTAATGAGGTAATTTATTATTTAGTAGAAGCTAGCCGCAGCTTTCTCCACATTATTTGAAAACATTTTTTGTTTCAGACGCTTTAATATTCGTTTCAATAATCATCCATGGCTTTATTATAGTGACACGAATATTAAGTGAGAAATTTTGACTATCTGATGTTACCTTTTCAGTGTTGAGATAATTAGCTTGATCGAGTTGTAGCCGAAAAATCAAAAATATATTTTTTCTTCCAACACGGATGCTTTTATATTATTTGAAAATTTACCAACCATCTTCAAAAGATTTTCCACGATGCCTTAAGACATAAACAGACGGACGAAAATCGTTAAAATAGTCATATAATTGTTAATCTTTCTAAATATTTCATTGTTATTACCTTTTAAAATTTCTTAAAAATATAAACGTAGCCTTCTATAATTTTTTCATGAAGTTTTATACAGTATTTAGAGCTCGGAATTCTTCAAACTACAAGAGCTAATTAAATACTTACAATCAAGATTTCGCTTCGTTTAACCGTAACTGCTCCCTTGTGATTTTAATCGTTTGTCGCTTTTTCTAATTAGCTTTTATTTTATTATACCTCATTTGCCCTGATATTAACAAAAAAACGGCACACAACAAAAAGAATACTTTTAAAAGTAAATATTTTTTCATTCCCATATCATTTTGAAACTAAATAACAACTTTTGACATGATTCATTAGAAAAACGTAACTGAAAAACGACGCGCACAAAAGCTAAAGCATATTAATGTCTCACTACAGAAAGCCTCATTTGAAAAGATCCCCGACACCACTCCATCATGCTTTGATACTACGGAGGAAAATTTTATATGGAATTTTAATTTTGACGCAGTTTTTGCCGCTATCTACTAGTATCAAGAATTCTGGTTCATCTTGTAAAAGTTGAAAAATTGAAATAAATACACGTTTTTTATTTTGATTAAATTCAAATGGCTCTTTGTATATTATAAAAGGGTATATTATATGTAACTTGCATGATTTATAAATTGACTATAACATTATCCTTTCAATTCTGCTGGGGTTTTTATTGCGTGTTACACGATTTTGATGATTTATGGTATAGCAGATGTTTCCAGAATAGACTGACAAAAAATTGTGATGATCTGATCAGACTCTGGATAGAAAGGAACACAGTATTCTACTAATATAATAAATGTTAATGTTTGTATATTTGGATGTTTTTTGCTAAATATCGCACAAACGGTTAAACGAATTTCGATGTAAATTCTCACACAGATCTCGGACTAAATTGAGAAATTATCAAACGTGCTAGAGGACAAATCCGCTTTGATATAGAGGTATTTTTAAGAAAAGAAAAAATAGTTTTTAGACGGCTGTCCGCCACAAGATACATTAATACGGGAGCAAAGCCGTGGACACTGCTAGTAAATATTAAAATACAATGGGTATTTTTGCTGATGATTATGATTGCTTTCACATTATTTTTGGAACAATAAAAATGAATATCTTGGTTATTTTTCTTATATTTATAATTTACTGGTATAGAGGCTTGTAAAATATAAGCTACAAAGTCCTTCAATATTTTAATACTATGATTTAAATATTAGAAAGATAATAATATAAAGCCGGAAAACTACGACTACAAACATCTAAGTCACGGTAAGGAACGATGTAATCCCATCAAAAATGCATAAACGTTAAGGCCAGGATAACGTTCTAATACCATAATAACTTAAGATGATCCACCATTTATGAGTACTTCCGAGTCCTTCGTCGGTAAATATAAAGGTTCTTAATGAGGCTTATATATAAAATACGATACTAATGTTCGGTGAGTATTACTAATACTTAACATACCTTCGTATTTAAATAGCTACTTTAACGAGAAACAAAGTATAGCCGACTCCATTTGCTTAAGGCACAAAATAATTTCAATTATCGCGAGGAATTCGCTTATACTTTGATAAGTTATTTTCTTTATCTTACGCATCGTATAAAATGGTAGTCCAACAAAGCATACGCTAAGTAAAAAAACATAATATGTATTTTATTAAATGAAACAAAAAACCCGACTAAAATTCTTACTAGCATTATTCCGAGTAATTTACCCATTTGTAATATAATATAAATATAAATACATATAAGCAGTTATAATCTTCTTCAGATTTGACGGGTTACTACTTTTTACACAGAGCGATTGCCATCTGACTCTTTGTAACTCATTGGATAAAAGCAAATTACCTTGTATATCAGTGTTTGATGTTATGTATTCGCTATATACAGAAAGGTTTCCAATGCATGTGGCTGATAAAATACTAAGAATAAAATCGAAACTGCGAAAATATAGAATTCAAACCAATATTATTTACCATGTAACGTCGACGTCTATTCAAATCAATAACGCCTGATAAAAGAAATCGCATACAGACTTATTTGAAATTCCATATCCAGATGCCGCGCATTATTTAAATGCCAAGCCATATAAAAAGCTAGACATTATGTTTAATATAAAAACAGTAATTTAGCAGACTTTTAGAATTGATTTACAAAGGTTTTCTTTACGGGTAGATTTGCATAGATGATTACTTTGATAGACTATTTCTTCATACGAACTAATATAAAACATGTGTTTTAGGGTTCCGTAGCCAAGTGGCAAAAATGGAACCCTTATAGTTTCGTCATGTCCGTCTGTCCGTCCGTCCGTATGTCCGCTGTCCGTCTGTCACAGTCATTTTACTCGGAGACTATTGGCTCTATCTATACGAAATTTACTAAATATGTGTATTCTATGAACCGCACAAGGATTCTGTAATGAAATTTTAAAATATATAAGTATTAAGGGTAGCAGGGGTTCATACATGTAACTGAGTGTTAAAAAGTGTTTTTGGCGCTTTCTCTGAACGAATTGATTTGACGAATTTTGGTATAGTTGTAGAATGGACCATGGAAACGGTTTGTCGCGAAAACAAAACTTTAAAGTGGCGAATTATGAGAAAGTTTTTATGAGGAACAATTTTTATTAAGAGTGCAGAGTCACTCTTGATTACGTGAATAATAATGAATATAGAGATATTCATTATTATTATTCACGCGAGCGAACCCGTGGGCAGAAGTTAGTTATCAGGAGGTTTGTTAGGGTTATCACCCTTAGCAGCAGAACTGCAACAATAAAAATCTTGAAAATTAAAGACAAGGCAAGCGACACAGACGCGGTGAGATGTAATCTTGTCCAAATAATTATTTTAGGTGGGCTCGCTAATGCGGTAAGAGTACATGTCTTCAAATATTCAAAGTTCAAAAAATAAAGTCAAGATATGTTCAGTATTATTGTAAAAGATATGTAAATAAGGATAAAAAGATAAATTTTGATTATAATTACCTGATGTTGTCGCGCCTCTTGCTGCTTCAAATATCGCAACCGCTGCTCCTTGGCGCAGAGCAACTGGTGTTGGGTGTCTATCTGTTGCTGCTGTCGGAGCGCCATCGCCCGAAGTTCCCCCAGCGTCAGCTCCACCCCTTCCCCCAACTGGTAACAAGAATAAAGCTATTAGTATACAGTAAGGAAATGATCGTGACATAGTGTTTTGATTACAAGATTTATAAATATTTCGTTTTATTATAAAATAAAATAAAAAGTTTAAAAACTCTAAAGATCGAGTCAATTTTTCAAGTTTGAGAAGACAAAGCAATTCGTCTTAGTTATAATATAGATAATGGAACAAAATTTTCAAACTTCCTCGAAAATATGATTTTTGTTCGTGCCCATGAGATTCTAACTTTATCGAACTTATAGAATTTTCCAGTAAGCATGTTAAAATACATAATATGTGCGTATAAACTTTTCTAGAAATTGTTTCTTATTAGGGTTTCGTCCCTAAAGGGTGCTATTACTATTACTATTACCAGAGCCCTATTACTAAGCCAACGATGTCTTGAAGAAACTTGGTTATTTTGATTTTTTTTTGCTGCATCTCATAAATTGTAGTAGATAAATAGTTGGAACTATCATAAATTGTGTATTTCTATAGTTAATATTATATAAAATTATAAAAAACCTTTAATTTTAAAATTAAAGTGTGCCCCATGCAAGAAAGTTATTTTTAATTCTAATCCGAAGGACTCGATTTACTTATGATATGATAACTAATGATAATAAGGTAAGACAATTATTCTACGTGTCCGATGTCTCAAAGGGTTGAGACAACTATATAATATCTGTTATGTAATATCCAAGCAACTATCTGACTGATAGCGATATTGTAATTAATTACGTAACACATTGTGTTAAAGTTATTAAATAACAAAGCAGAAATCGTACTATATTATAATTCATACAGGTGAACGTTTGCATGTTTGGATGTTTGTTACTCAATTACGCAAAAACACTTGAACAAATTTGGATGAAATTTGGCACAGATATAGATTAAAACATAGGAAACTTTTTATTCCGAAAAAAGTTTAGTTCCCGTGGGGTTATCAAATAACGTGCTGCAAGACGCAAGATAAAAGTATCGGGAAGCCTTTGGAAAACATTTAGTTGTATTGTAATAAGGATGCCTCATTACAGAACAGTATTCACGTGGGTAAAGCCGCGGGTGGATACTGTTAATAAATAATTTTACGGACAACTATTAAACGTGCATATTAACCAGTTATTAAAGTGTCTATCTATATCAATGTTATATGTTTTCTTCTTGTGTTTTCGTCATAACATGCAAATACACGCAGTAATATAAAAGCTTTTTTCCAATTTAATTCTTACATTTTTAGTTACGTATGATTTTAAATATTTGCCTTATCTTTGTCTTCTCACGTAACCCACATTCGTAAAGGATTTGTAGGAGCTAGAAATATGAGTGTTACTCCGCGATAGCTAGTACAGAACTGTGAATTTTTATGTAACTTTACAACATTTTAAAAGTATTGAACGAGTATTTTATTTTGGTTTTCAATTTGAAAACCATAAAAGTTATTAAAGTTTCGATGCTTAACATTGGAATGTGTATTGCTGTTGTCCCTACTGGCCTTGACTGCGTCACCAAGCGGGGGCCGAGTACAGATTTTTTGGCGTCGGGATGTGACGACCCCATCGCCAGCTGTTGGGATAACCTCTGTCACAGCAGAGATTATTCTACCAGTGCAATCAGTCACACTGGTGGTATGTCTTTTGTTGCAAGAGGCCGGCTAGGTAGGTACCACCGCAGTGTCAAATATTCTACCGCCAAATAGTAGTGCTTAGGCATTACTGTGTTCCAGTTTGAAGGGTCAGTACCCTTGTGTACGCTAGTGAAATTACTGGGCAGAGGAGATTTAAGAACCAATATCTCAAGGTTGGCAACGCGTGAGTGGCACCCTATAATGGTGCTGCAAGCGCTCATAAGCTACGGCAGCCACTTACCATCAGGTGGGCCGTATGCTTGTTTGCCAACTTGTAACATAAAAAAGATACCCAGCCGTGAAAAATAAACAGCCCTCACGGGGCTCAAATTTGATTCCGTCCTAAAAGTACCTCCTGAGAAGCCGAACCATGGCTAAGGACGTCATCGGAGATTGAATACTACAAACATTGTTAAGTAATATACTAAACAACGAGTTAAAAACCAATTTAAGGAACCTTCTCAATTTTGTTGCACTATTTCAATTAACAATCAGTTATACAATAACTTCAAGATGAGATTATACATTCGTACATCTATAACACCGTAATCCGTCTGAATTGAAAAACCAGACCAAACCATTCCTTGTAAGATATAAAACCCACAACGTTGTAAATAATAAATCGCCTTACCGATTTGTAGTATTGGGTTCGTAAAAAAAATACTTTTCCCTCCGGCGCCATAACGGAAAAATTAAGTCTGGTCGAATGTAAATCTTTGACACTTGTTGATAGCGTCCGTCCGGGTTAACATATTGGCAAGGATATGTAACACAAATATGTGAAAGCTGAGAATATTTCACTTCACGTTGCGCGTCGTGAATAATGAGCTAGCGAATTTAACGTGGAATTTGCAAAATTTTCACCTTTATTATGGTATGCAGGAACGTTAACAAAATTGTGTTCTACGTGCAAGTGTGAATTTTACTTATACTCTTTTGTTAATAAATGTTTTTTAAAAACATGTCTTTTCATCACAATCGTAATTTCACCTGATCTCTTGTCAAAATTTTGTTAATATTTCTTTAAAAAAACCAACGTTCCAATAATAATAAAAGGCTATTTATAACGGGTACTTAACTAAAATAATAGACGAACGTTCTGGCGTGCTGATAGCGACCCTGCTTGAGCCTCGACGGTCGCGTGTTCGATTTCCGCTCGGAACAGATGTTTGTTACAAATATCTGTTTCGGTCTAGGGTCTCTGTCCTTGTGGATTTCCCCACCATGCCTCGTAGAACAAGTTAAACTGTCAGCCCCAGTTGTTATCATAACATCTAATTTTTTTTTTACTATTGATATCTAAACGATTGATATTTCATTTGCTCGTATTCAATGAGGTACTGGTTTGCCCTTAGAGTTCCAGAGGTCAGGTGGCAATCAGTCTGTTTAAAAACTAGTAACCTGTCAAATCCGGATAAGAGTACAAGTAGACTAGAGAATAATACTAGGAAGAAGAAGACTTAACTAAAACAAAAAAGAATTCAAATAAACTCAACAGCAACTAGAAAACAACTCAGAAATTTAAATCCTCATTTAAAAAAATCCGTACTACAAAAAACTTACGCACTATGTTCTACAATAAACTCCAACTTAAATCCCACTTTACAAGTCGAAGGGAAGAAAAGGTCACACGTGAAAATACCTTCGAATGTTACGTATTTAGATACCGAAATAGGTTAACGACGAAATAATGCAGGTGCGGCGTCGCCTTTGAATTACTGTTTCACATGCGACATTATTTTGCATGTGAATGCAAAAAGTATAGCTCTCTGTTTATCGAAATTATATTATAAGGTCTTTCGCTATGGTGAATATATAATGCGAGTTTTATGACGTTCTTAACCTTTTATGTAGATTCAATATATTATTTACCTTTAATATTCAATAATGTAAAAAGTCTTTTGAATATCTTGTATAGCTGAAATAGGTAGCTTTATATTTAGTTACAGGAGCGTATATTTTCTTAAACGTCTTACAATTAATGTTTATATTTATTAAAAGGTATGCAATGCTGTTTTCATTTTATATTGATCGGGGGTTCTATATTGATTAGCGGTCGTTCGGCTTCATCCATGAATAACATTTCCACGAAATGATAATAAGCTTAAAATAAACACAGACAGTTTGAATAAAATAGTTTAGTGATATTTTTTACTAAAACACAAACAAAAACACAGACAGATTTACACATAAATCAGTTCTGTATAATATGTATAAAAAAAAATTATCTTAGCAAATTGTTTTCCGTAATTGATTTCTCTATAAGTTTAATAACAAAATTGAATTATTATTCCTAAAATTTCCATGCAATATTTCACTTTAACTAGCTCCGTTGTTACACTTACTACTAATAACTTCCACGAATGACTACTTTATATCGAATTAAGAAAACTTTAATTTCTCTCAAAGCACCTCATTAACACTGAGGAATCTTGTAATGAGGTTTTAATCCTGAGAATTTTACAAAAAGACCGTACATGCATTCCATTTAAAAACGTGCAAGAAGTACGTGTTTTCTGAAGCTTTTTATTCTGTAACATAATAAGGCCTTAGTAACTATAGTAATAATAATCTATTCACAAACTTTTTCTCATTTCGCTGGAATACTTTGGATAATATTTAAAAAGTCACGTTGATTATGTACGAAGTTTGCACGTCGCTTATTTTATTCAGAATTTAAAATTTGTTACCGTATTTATATCTTAATCAAGGAATTTGTTTAGTTCGAATTCAGTCAGTATAAACATGTTTATATAACATAAAGCATTCTTTTAAATAAAACTCGTCTCTCAGTGCCTTTGTTTACATATTACTCGAAAACATCTAAGTATGATTTACGTGAGTATGTTTTAGTAGGAAAATATAGAATAAAAAAATTATGAAAAATATATATTTTTTTTAAAGCAGAGTATTGAAATAATGATAATTAAAATTTAACTCATTTAAAGTCCAGACAGTAAAAGTAAAACGTACCCTACATAACGGCCGCTACACAACGTCCCACATTAGGATAATTATATCCTGTGTCGGGGGTCCGGAAACATACACAATGACAAGGACAAATATACCCAGACCGGAAATATGCCTGTATGTTTAATACAAACATATGCTCCGAGCGGGAATCGATCCCGCGACCTGTGGCGCTTAAGGCAGGTTCGCTACCGCTGCGCCATAACGTCATCGTTGGCTTGGTTCCTATGGACTCCAAAACAACGACACCAATTTCGATAAAATTCTCAGGCATATTAACAAATCATTCCGAAATTTGGTAGCGATCGGATCAACAGACAAATCTCCCACAGGTGAAGCCACGGGTACATGCTAGTATAACATACAATGATTTTGTATAGAAATGAATTAATAAATATTTCATTTAATATAGTAAACAGCGTATTCATTGGATATCCGAAAATTATGTATTTTAATTAACTTTACATAGCAAATTAGGTTTACCAGTTACGTGCTTGCAAGTGCCAGGTCATTAAAGTTTGACAAGTTTTAAGGTCAATTACCATCCATTTCATATGTTTATAGAATAGTTAGTGAATTCCTAACCACTTTCAGCTAGTAACGCTTCAAAGGTAAGACCTAACACAAATTAATAAATTCGCTTTAGGTAAAACTGATGCTTTTAAGTATAATTCACTTTGGGAAGGTCCTCTGATGCCACTCAGCATCGCTGCGATGTCAAACTAATTTGATAAATGATTTGATAATTCTGTTTGGGATTCGTTTTATTAATTCAAATTTGAATAAGACAAATTAAGGACCAGTTGAAATTAAGGTTAATGATAAAATTTCGATAATTAAAGACTTTGAAAAGAACGGATCTTCTTAAAGTAGGTATAAAAACTAATAAGTAGCGACCTGCACACGTATTGTTTTGCGTATACATTAGAGCTTAGGCTGATTGATGTCAGCTAGTTTTTTTAAGGGTTCCGTATACAAGGGGGGCTAACAGAGCCCTATTACTAAGCCTACGCTGTTTGTCTGTTCGTCCATCCTTGAAAATTGAAATTTATGTATTTCTGTTCATGTTCATATCTGCAGTGTATTAAACAACTGTAGGCCAAGTAATTATAAATGAATATCTTGTAACGTTGAATATTCTAAACTTAACTTATCTAAGCAAAACATAAATATAGGAAGTAATAACACTTAAAAATCCGCGCGTTTGGAATCTAAAATGACACCCATTTCTTATCTTATCGATTTGGCCCGCATATTGCTACTGCAATTCAACCTCCTTGAATCTTGTGCTCGCTCTTCACTTCAAATTTCTTCAGTGAGGAAAATTTAAGACTTCAAATACTCCAGTTTTAAGGAACCGTAAACTCGAGGACGTCGAAGATCCTTCTTAGAAATAAATAAAAGTTTTTTTTTATATACAATCATAGTAATACGAGATAATAATAATAATTGTGCTTTTTTGTTTTCGCTGAGATATGCACTTACTCACACCACTGCACGTAGTGTACTTAACAGTAGGCAGTGGTAGTGTGGGACTCGGCCGCCTGTTCATCAAGCGGTAATACTCACTACAACTCAGCGGAACCCTTATTGCCATGACGTCATGCGGTCGCTATCGTCAACAACCATGACGAAATTATATTATTGGCATATATTATAAGAAATTTTGACACGCCAGATCAGGGTTAAATTAGCTAATTTTTCAGTACCATCCATCACGTCGCAATATCAATATATCTAAAGTAATCGAGCGTAACTGCTTTAAGCATGAATTTACAGGTTCAGCCAAATAAACACTACCTGAAGTATCAGTGTTACTACGTCTCAGTATTATAAATAATCAGTATTATATATAATTGTGTTTAATAAAAGCTGAGTATAAAGACTGACCATACACCGGAAAAAGCAGCGTCGACAGGTCGGTGGACAGACATAAAGAGAGAGGTGAGAGCCGTCAGAATCATACCTGGTGGCATCATTTGAGATACACCTATATTCTGCATTGGACATCTACAGGTTGACGACGAGATTAGACCCAAAACTCATCGTATCTTTTCTTTCTCTCACTCTCATCTTACTATTATTGATGACGTTGTTGCGCAGCGGTAGCGAACCAGCCTTAAGCGCCACAGGTGGCGTGTTCGATTGCCACTAGGGACAGATGTTTGTATTGACCAGCATGACACATGCCTGTAGCATGTGTTCCGGTCTGGGTGTGACTTTCCACGTCTTTGTGTGTGTTTCCGAAACACAGGATATTACTATCCTAATGGGGGGCATTGAGTGTGTAGCGTTTATTTATTCTTACCGAAGCTTATAGAATTCATGATATTAATGGTTTTGTCTTGTGGAAAGGCTATAACTGCTTTCGAACAGGAAAGCCGTATGTTTGTTTGCAACCTTTAGATAACTTAATTACTTTGTAATATAAATATAGCGACAAGTATAACTTCAAATATTTCTTATTAACAAAAACCATAAATAAACATTTTCTTAGAAGACTGTAATTTTAAACTTTAACTCAATTATTTTAGTATCAAAATTTAACAAACTTTAGTTATTTCGATAAATTTAATGGAAATGTAGATGACAGTTCCTCATAGCACCTGTTAATAAACGATCGGAGATTTTAATTAAAACTTTTAAACGTTGGACCCTTTATTTTGTTAAATAGATTATTTTATACCAGCTACCGTAACTCGCTTTAACTTAGTTCTATAAAAAATTTATAAGCTATTAAATATTATAGAATTCTATTTTTATATTTTAACTAAATAATTATGAATATATATATAGGTATGTATTCCTGCTTATGTATGAGTAGATCAGTTTTATTATTTAAAAATTGAAAAATGATTTGGAGTTGTAAGAATTTTATTTAAGATAATACGTTTATGGTATCCGATTATTTTACGTATGTCATTTACTATTAATGCACCAAAGCTTTCGATTTATCATAATCGTTATCAGGCTTTGAAATAAAATATAAAGTACATATATATATACCTCAGAAGTAATTACAGATATTCGGAAAACGAGGGTGTAACGAATGAGGAACCGACCTGCGATGAATAAAACATGTGTCGTGTGAGTTCACCCTTATGACGAGATTACAAGGAAGCAAATTAACTTTATCACTGAACTACTTTCTTTAGATGAGTTATGGCTGATGGTAAATTTGGATGATACATGCGTGTTTCAGTTTGCTAAATTGATTTACATTTATTTTTACTTCTTTGCTACTAGAAGTATCAGCATTAATATAATTCTTCTTCTTATCGATTGGTTAGTGGCCAACCTAGTATCAGAGTTTTTAAGGTTGCCCGTATAGGCCTCTGACTTGACTTTTGGACTATTTTCAAATGTTAACAGCCGGGACCGACTTTTTACGTGCCCTCCAAAGCACTGAGACATTCAGTTGGAATACCTATGTGATCACCCATCTATTGACTCATCAAGCCTAAAGTTGCTTAACCCACCGATCTTCAATAAACAGCTTCCTTGTCTTATATAATATAAATTCATCAAAAAATATCACATACAATCTTCTTTTAAGACTCATATTAGATAAATTCGTAAAACTACACCAAACCTCAAAGGGAATAAATAAATCATAATATATGTGCTTCAAAGCTCATTGCTCTCATGAATTTATTTGTGAGTCAACCTTATGAAAAAGATGGAAGCATATGTTCTGAAAGAACGTTACGAGATATTGACAACGAAATCGAAGGACGAACGATTTGTATGTAAATAGCTTTGTGTAATAATTTCATTCTCAAATAATTTTGCGCAGAACGATTTTTTTATGTATCACGATAATGGCAAACGTAACCTTATTACGGCTCGCCTGATGCTAAGCGGTCTTTGTTAACTTGTAATAATAGACGCGCCATCATTACTTGTGCGTTACTTATAACATATTTAAGTTGGAAACTTATACACAATAGGACGGTGGAATATTTTCGAATCTGTTAAATTTACATTTTGGATACGAGAAGATGCATTTGGTGATGATTTTATCAAGGCACCCGGTAATATGTTTTTAAAAACTTGACAGACTTTTTGTCTAACTGTGGCATCAATTTCTTTGCGAACTTGCCAAAACCTGTCTTTGTCGTACTTCCAAAAATGGAACTCATTGCCGGCTCACGTGTTGCCTCTTTCCTACAATCTGGGCTCCTTCAAACGAGGCGTGAAGAAGCATCTTGAGGGTAGGCAGGGCAAAGGTGGCTAACACGGTTGCATTCCGCAACTCTGTTAGCCGCCTTCGCGTTTGGACTTTATTTCCACTTACCATCAGGTGGAGTAGAGTCATCTGCCCTACTTTCCAAAAAAAAAAAAATACCTTGCTATTACTTCACATTATTTTAACGCTGTGTGAATACAATCTGTCACGAGATACATATTATTTTTCTTCTCGATCTCAAACAAGACTTATCGTTGTGTTTACGCAGTATTCGTTACATAATGAAGGAAGGTACAATATGTATAGCGTTTGTTACAGAAATGTTCACTTTGAAGATTGCTATGCCACTTCAATAAAGAGAGTGAATGTCTATTCGAAGCGGATGTTATTTTTGTATGATCACCGATTTTGCAGAAGCGGCTTAGAAATTGGTGGTATTGAATTATCATTATTTTAACCTTTGTCTATCCACTGCTGGACATAGGTCTCTCCCAAGGTGTGCCACAACATTCTGTCCTCTGCTGTTCTCATTCAGCCAACACCCCCTACCTTCTTAAAGTCATCAGCCCACCGGGCCGCAGGGCGTGCTACGCTACCCTTACCGATATGCGGTCTCCATCCTAGAACTCGTCTGCTCCAACGGCCATCGGTTCCACAAATGTGACCAGCCCACTGCCATTTCAGCATTCTGATTTTTTGGGCTATGTCGGTATTGAATAGCTTAAATTTATTCTAAAAATTAGGTGATATACAACAAATTTAATAATTACCTAATCAAGGACCCGAGATAGATAACGGATAGAGGTGAAATCTGAAAATAGTATTTTTCTGATCTTATCTGAAAGTTAAAATAAAGGTATAATACTTTTTTTAGAATTATCGAAGAAAGATTATAGAAATTTTATTTTAGATTAAACTAGTAGATTATATAGATAAAATTTTATATTATTATCTCATAAATAACATTACACAAAATTGAAAATAATTATAATCACTATCAGATTAGAAAATTACATTTATATTTATTATAATAGCCAGCCTGAAATTATTGTAAACACTTTTAAAATAATAACATAGCTTTTTCTAAAAACGGTACTTATTGAAATAGCTTTTTAAAAATCGCTATGATAAAATGATGAAATCATAGCGATTTTTAAATAGCTTCAAATAAGCCACTAACTAACTACGGTTATTTTAGATGATATTTCATTTCATTTCATTTATTTATATTTCATATTTTCCTCTTTTTAAAAAGATAATGACAAAACAAATATCACTTTGGGGGAATTTCAAAGTAAGTACATTTAACAAACCGCAATAACAGAAGTGAGCGAATGGTTAGGAAACAGAATTTATTCATTAGTAAGGCTTTCTATACCACTTAAATTATACTGAATGTTAATTATTGTTATTGTGGTCACTACGGTTTGACTCTCATTCGTGACACACATACGTTTGTCTATGTGTGTTTTGGAAGCCTTGATACAACATATAACTATCTTGCAGTCGAGTGTGTATCATTTCTTTTATAATTTAATTTGTTTATTTTAGAAAACAAAAACAGACACAACCACTAAAGGCGTTAATTGTACTAAAAGAAATAATTAAAAGGATATTCACTTTAGCTATAGCTCTTTAACTATGCTATTATTTCATATATTTTGTATTGTTTTTATATTTTTTTATATTACCAGAAATAGAGCCTTACTGTTTTTAGCATTATCGGGCAAGGCTGATCAGAGAAGGCTTTCTGTCTTGTAATGTAACAAATATACTTACTATTGTCGTTTATAAGAAAATGTGTTTTATCTTCGTCTATAGTAAAATAAGTTTCAATAATATGATATTTTGATGACAAATAATCTTAATCTTATTATAGTTAAGTATGCCTTTATAAAAACCTAACCTATCTAAACGTTAAATTTTAAGGCTTATTGTTAGATAATTGCTTATTAAAATAGTGGATTTTTAATAGAACTACGATAAATTTACTTCGTAATGAATATTTATAGTAGCATGTTGCTTGTCGACGGAGCAAACTTTTACAATTAATTTTCTTAGCGTCATGAAATACAAAATGCCCAAAAATGACTTAACGGTGTAAGGAATCCTAAAATAAATTTTCCATTTCATTATAGCTCTTATTGTCAAGGCATTAAGACTCATAGATTTAATCTGAAGACGCCAATTTGTCATGGACCACTTCTAATTACGCTCCTTTATACTCAGCCGCTACGTTTAATGTTAAACCTAAGTTTTAATAAATTCATTATCATAACAACAATTAAAGTTAGACGGTTCGAGTTTTGTGGCGGAAAAGTTTTCATGTTTTGTATTAAAATAACCGGTTTACAAATTTATAAAGCAACTAAAATAATGATTTACATTTAATTTTAAAAAATTAACCAGTTTCAATCGCCTACGCCTTCAAACAAAAAGTGTAGGGGCTAATAAAGTACGCAATTTCGTTTATTTGTATGACTTTTTTTTTATTTTAAAACAAAGTACTGAACCTGACAATATATATTAAATGGTTTGAAAGTATATACCTTTAAAAAGTAGAATATTTCAAATCGGTTTGGATATTACGGACTTCTGAAAAAAAAAGAAACCATAAATATACTTCAAAATTGAACCACTCCCTTTTTGAAAGTTAGTCATTTAAAAGGTAAATATAAAAATACTTTTAACGAAAGATGAAAAGTTTCGCGTACAGCTTGGAAAAGTATAATGAAAAACCTCAACTTACCCAAAGTAACGAATGTACAGGGAAATAAAATAAAAGAGTTTACACTAGCCAAGCCCTACTGACGTAATCTACACCAGTAATAAGTACCAGTAAGGGTGGGACAAGTTGTAAGGAAATCAATACTACTATTGATTCGATATCTAGTTGTGTTAAAGTACCGTAGCAACGAAGCGAGTCATTTATAGTTTATAAGAATATTAATAACATGAAGATAGTTATATATTTGTTTTATTTCTATAATCATAATGTCACAACATGAATGTATACTATGGTTATTGATATTACATTCACTTTGGGTTTTAAGCTGTAAAATAGAATTTATTTTCATTGCACATGTATTTCCCATATAAATTCAATTACGGCTTCTAAGTATTACAGCAGAAGGATTTAAATCCCTTACACAGTACTGGTCAGACTGCCGGAACATGATTTATAAATTTTGTAAGGCTTCGCTACACGAGTTATGAATATTTTAAATGTCACTGTGTGCAGTGCCAAAATTTCAGACCAAAAAAATATTAGTCTTCTTTTGTAGTTTGGACGTAAAATGAAGGAATAGCGTCAGATTTTATCGCTAGCTATAACTTTGTCATCTATGTGATCGTACCACAGCCATTACCTTGACCGAAATAATGTTTTACGTTCTTTATAACGTTTTCTTCGTCGCTCGAAACCTGTTATCATTATTACACTATTACTTTAACTGTAGTTAATTATTCTTAAATGTTTTCTAAAATTCTTACGTAAAATTCCTTTATAATTATATTATAACTGGAACAATTACTAACAGAATTACAACATTAATGAAATAACAAACTATGATGGATGTTTTGTCTGACCATTTTCGTATAAAGTTTTCAAACAATAAACTCAATTAATTATTACACTTAATCCGATAAAGAAGCTGGTATAAATATTAAACAAAGGTCCTAAACAACTCACGGCTTATTGGATTACAGTAAACTCATTTTACAACATTTTATTACAAGGTTTAGATTTTATTTATACATGAAATATATTGAAGTATACATATAACGGTCTATACCTCCTATAAGGGAATTTAGAGCATATATCAAAAAGCTCATTTTTAAATGAGAAGCGTGTATACCTTGTGTTTGCTGCCGCCGCGGGCGTAACAATAGCCTAACCCTGGCTCACCTCTTCACCCTGTTTTGTTCTGGCCCTATTCTTTCGGCTGACATTATTACTTCCCTCTTTTGTCTTCCCTTTGCTTGGGCAACTTGTGAAAAGCTCAAGTGTCACATACAGGAATTTCAAATAAAAGGCACGACAGCTTATATATAAAAAGTCAAGTGAAGGTTTTACGTAAGTCGATAAAAACTGAAAACCGACGTGGCTATGCTTTGACCTTGTTTAATAGCAAACACTTTTCTGCACTTAGATCCGGCCCAATCGTATGTCTTCGTGACGATGTGAGTGAAATTTCTAAGTAGAGAAATGAGGACGCTTATTTTGTCCAGAAAATAAATAGCATTGAAGCCGCCGTTAGCCGCCCTTCGTGTCTCGGAAAACGTGGCAGTCAAAATAAAGCCCATTGTTGCTTGCAATTACGGAAACCTTAATACGGTGACTACGGAGCAATTTATGACCCTTTGCTTTTTGTGGTAAATATCCTTGGACTCTTACTTTTGTCGCATGATGGTGTGATTTACCGCACAGTATTGGGAGAATTGGATCTATAAATTTTTTATTACATCTCGTGACTTTTCATTTCTTGCGTATGGAAATCCACGAAACAATCTATAATTTATAAAATAAATAGCTGATAGCGATCAATTCATATAAAATGTATACGAAATAGATTTACTATAAGCTTTAGAACTAGAATACAACTTTCAATATAGTATAGATATAATTATAACGAATGAAAATTTCACACATCATATGGACGCAAATAAGCAATACCATGTCAACCCACACGAATGTCATTTCGAGAAAAACGGGTTTGAAAATTTACTTATTTTCACATAAAATAAGTATACAAACTTCATATTTCGTATTTAATATAACCCAAAACGTTTAACATAATACATAAATTGCATGATTAAAAATGGCTTTTTAGAAGTTTTAAAGCTTAAATTCCTACAAATAGGAAAAATGTTAAAGAAAAATGTTCTTCAGCCATTCACCAACACTTCTGCATATATAACTCAGTTTTTTCAATTTTGTGGGTTGACATGGTATTGCTTTTTTGCGTCCATATATAATAAATCCACTAAATTAGTCATAGTAACTATTAGAAATGTATGCCAATGCGTTTAATTTGTTAAATTTGGTAGTAGTTCTTGTGATTTCGCGTTAAACTAATAGAGGCGAGGTTCTCGTTAGTGAACAAGAGAGTGTTGATCTAGACACCCACTCTTACACATGTAATTGAAGTTAAGGCAAACGCTACAGCCCATTTTGGGACGTAGCACTAGAGATATATTCCATCTTAATTCGTTTCAATCCCACAATACTACTAAAATAATTTCTAATCGTTTATCCCATTATTTACGATTGTAAAGTTTAAAAGTAATTATATAACCATGAATTAAATCAAGACATTACTGAGTAGGATAAGCCAGTAGATTTATTGTATGACGATAAGCGAGTTGTTTACGAAAATTAAAGCTAAGAACAGTTTCGTTGCTTCAGCTTTATATTGGAATTTAGAGTAAATACGCTTGGGAGCAAAATTATCTTCAACTGACTTTTATCCGATAATCTTTTAAAAGTTTTTAAAATAAATGATGGTTTATTTTTTTATTATCAAGAAATCAATAATAATTTTTTCGTTATAACTTCAGTAAATCATTGAAGGCAAAGGAAAATGTAATCGCAGCAATATAAGAATAATACACTTTTTTTCATCAACAAAATAAAAAACTCGTTACAAAAATTATTCAGTTAATAAACAAATTTTTAATTATATGAAAATCAGTTCACGAAGCAGTTTTTGATTTTTTCGCAATTCTGTTGATATTCTGTAAACATAACCCGTAAAGGTAATTTTAATTAAAATGTTAATGGACCCTATATTGGTAGATGCGTAAGTTTGAAATGAGCTCGTTACGATGGGAACTGAATTTTAAAATACCCACGAAGTTTTAATGTTCCTTTATACTTATATGTACATAATTTGATACTTATTACTAACATTGATTAAGCGTTATCGACATTAAGATTACGATCTGGCTAGTTTTTATGTAAATGTTGAAATTAAAATGTCACAAAAAATTTCATTACGCTTTAATTACAAAAATACCAATAATATAAGAGACGCTTAGAATTTATTATACAAACAAGCAACATTATGTTGTTTTATTAGCATTTCGATAGTGCGACTGAGCCTTGCCATAAATGATGAGGGGGATAGGGGCTAGCTAGTTGTGTATTAGGGATAATCAATTGACCTTGAATGAATCTCTTTTTTTACGGGCATTAATTCTGCTACCAGATGCCCGGCTGCCTGAGAAGGAGGACCGGGTTAGGTGGGAGTTGTATGAAAAAATTGTAACGGCATGGGGACCCACTAAATCCTCAATGGACACGACTATCGGCAGAGACAGATCTCGTCCTATAAAGTTATCCAGCACTCTACGCTCTAAGTTCTACGCAGGGTATGCTATGTGTTGTCCCGATCGTTACCACAATGATGTCAAATATTCTATCACATAGCATAAGCAGTAGCGCCTTTGCCGTTACTGTGTTTCGGTATGTCGAGCACTGTAAACTAGTGAAATTAATGAGCAAAGGAGATTTAAGAACTAATATCTCGAGGTTGGCAACGCGCGAGTGACACCTACAAATGGTGTTGCAAGCGCTCATAGGCTACGGCGACCGCTTATCACCAGGTCGGCGGTATGCGTGCCAACTTACTAACATAAAAAATAAATAGTCAATATTTTGACTAATCCATTTTGACTTTAACCATAATAATTAATTAATGAATTAGGTGATAGTGCAACTCGCTGAACTGAGCATATTTATTACAGATATACGTAACTGTAAACTCTTTATGAAATTATATAAATATAGATACATAATTATATACTCGATAGAGCTAAAATAACAACTTCCAAAATTCTATTTCTCCATAAATAATTCAACATCCGAAAAATCCTTTTAAGGGAAGTCCTCTAATATTAAAATGAAGGTGTATGCCAGATTTCAGATTGATGTTCGGTTACCGCGTTTCGGAAGTTTATCTACGGTACCTTCAAATAAATAATTAATGCTTCTGCATACAAACTTTACTTTGAAAGTTTACTGACTTAAGATTTGCATTGTATTTCAAGCACGGTACTATTGGTATACAAATATTTGATAAATCCCCTAAAGATTACATGCTATAAATATTTTACTAATTATGTGTGTATGAAATAAAAAATGACGTAAAAGATTTATCTAGAATATTCGTTGCTTAGTTCGCTACGATGGCGAGCTGCGGTTTGGAAGAAAAAAATTGTGCCAGAAGTCATAGAACCATATGTGGACTATCTCACGCCGATTTCACCATATGACATGTGTTGAGATACAACTTCTGTGTAAATAGATAGTTTTGGAACTTTTTATGTAATGATTTTAAGAATAAATTACGAAATGAGTATAATATAATATATCTATTGATAAATTTAAAAGAGATGATTGTAAAATACCCCTGGTGAGAATGTTTGATACATTCTAGCGAAATAAGCGATTTTCTAATTCATAACATATTTTTGGAATTAGAATATCTCCCAGAAGATGTTTTATTTTTATTTATAATTTGTTATTCTTAGAAATAACAACAAAGATATCCCACTGAGTTTCTTCGCGAGTTCGTCAATGGTTCGTGATATTAACTTTCCAAAGTCAATACTTAATTATTAATTGTCATCTAAATTCAATAAAGATATTGATCTAAAGTCTGGAAACCAGCAAACTCTATAAAAAATGCGTTTTAGTAGCTCCATAATTCAGATTAAGAAAATGCTAAGACCGCTTTTATTCCTTAAAACTTTACTGACTCAATAAAGTAAAGGATAGTAATGGACCTAACAAAATCACTAAGGCAAGTAGGACTCTGTCTAAGTATAATGAATGTTTAGTACATTTTTGCGTCTCGTTTTTCTCATCAGCATTCAGGACGAGTTTGTTTAGGTCGAAACGCATATTCGATAGGGTACGGCTATAACGATTTGGTCACTCTAACGCGCAGTCTGATATTGTTTTAATGCTTTGAATTACTAAGCATACTGGACAGGATGTTACAGAACCCAAACATGAAATAGCTCCGAATGTCCTAATGTTTGTTTTCTTAGTTGCGCGAAGTCCACACTCTATGATGTTTATTTTGTGTGGATTTGTGCGATGTGATTTATATTTATCAAGCGGCACGTGTGGATAAATAATACGACGTGGTAAATATAATATTTGAGTAGACTTTAATTTTATATACCGAATTGTATGCAGATTATGCTCGGCCATAATATTAAAATTGTTTTGAAATGTAAATCTAGTAAATTTGCTCGAAACTTATTACATTATTCGTAATACTTTGTGAGATAGCACAGTGCTTATCTTACAATTTTATTCAATTAGCAGTAACATTATCATAAAGTCAATGTTTAAAAAATCCAATTAAAGAAATTTCTTAACTTTTGTTTCTGATGCAACATTTGTTAAATTTACACATAAAACTTGTTTATAAATAACGACCATATACATAGCTTATTTTTTATACTTATATCTTTTACGTTTCATTAGAATAAATTGACAATTGTAGCATAAATTTGTACTCATTTGACTACACAGAATGATGTCGACGTAGCCATAATATGAGGAAGGGCGTAAAACTACAAGCCTAGCCAGTTTTATATGTTAATCTAGTAGTACAAATAATATTATTACTGACATATACTACCTAAATGCCAATGCCCTAATACTTATGAAATTTTAACGTTGCAAGGAAGGTCAAAGAAGTTATGAACAAAGCCGACAGCCCGACCGTTTCCGAATAAACTTCATAAATGAAAGTTTAAGTAATTTAATTCCTATGAACGAGAAATATTATAAAGGCATTTTTATACAGTTACAAATTTGTAGTAATTATTGATAAGACAAAGTAACGCAAAACCCAATAATTTCTATGTTACAATGTTTATTTTAAGATCCATTGTATACTAAATAAATAAAACAAATAAAACATAACAATTCTTATAAATATAACAACAAAGCTATGAAAAGTTGTAGCAATTTATACGGTGTACAAAAATAGAAAAGAAATTCATACAGCAATAGCAGGTTTTATATAATTTCATTTCATTGTCAACGATTCCAAACAAATGCAAACTGGAAAATAACTCATATTCTCGGTCTTCAAAAACAAACGAAAAGTTTTAATTGTTAAATAAAAAGGTTCGATTCGTTTCAATTTACAAAGGCTACTTCCAAAAGTTACGAAACTGGCAATGATTAAATTACTCAAATATTATTTTTTGTATAAACCGTATTAAAATTTTATTCAACTTAAGATATTTCAATTTATCGTAATTCACTTCATCAATAAAACAATATATTTTAGATATTAATGAATGTTTCTTGTGATGCGACATCAGTCTTAACAGTGAGTTACCACAAGGCTTTGATAAACCATGCATTTACTTGATGTAGGTATTTTTGGACGTGATGTAGGAAATAACGATATTATTATATATTGTAAAATAAAATAGGACTAATTTTTATTTCAATACAATTTTTTGACACTTTTGGACACTTGGAGCTTGGAACCATGATTTCAAATTTTCACATTAATCATTATTTCATCATCATTTTGTAATTTCTTTTACCGCTTCTTTATTTCAAACAACCATTAGTTCATAAAACTGATCGATATCACTTCCCACTCGGGTTTCTCTTTCCACGACAATTTTTAAGAGGGGTGACTTTGCGTTTCCTTTGAAACATCGCTTTTTCCTAAATGGCTTGGGACATTTACAAATATATATATAGTTTTATTCTTAACAAGAGAGAATATATTTCTGACTTGCAATATCTTTGTTTCCCGTTTTAGAAAATTTGCTCGTTGCTCCTATGGGTAATATTACATTTCAAGATCCTGGCGATGATGTATGTATGTGTATGGTATATGTTAATGTAGAATACGCATCTACCGTGACATCAATTTCAATATTGAATATTTCCGTAATTAAACAAAAATATCTTGAAATAATTTTTATATACTTACTTTCTCATTATATTCGTATATATTTCGTTTGAGGTAAAAGAGTTTTTGTTTTTAGCCACAAGTAACTTATTTTGTTTAGCTCTTTTTTACGCTAAAAATGAAAATGCTTATCTTTGCCGTAGACGGCGTCGTTAATATTTTTCTGGTTAATCTAAACTTTCATAAAACGCGGTTTGTTTCATTTCTTTATTTCGACTTACTTATTTACTTTGCCTCGCTAACAAAATATTGTTAATTAAGCAGAGAAATGTTTTCAAATCTTTCAGTGACTATAATAAAAGTAAGTAACTTTACTCAATTTTTCCCATTTTATTTTAAGTGTAACTATTAAAATATATATATAAGTAAGTTTCTAAATATATACTAAGTCCAACTAATAAATTACTTTATCTCTACGGATTAATTAAAGCAGCGTTTATCCCTTAACTGAATATAAAATAGGTAGACATTTGCTCAGACAAAAAGTAATAAGACGGATAAGAAGAGAAAGGCGAATCCCAGGATGTTTCAGAAGTCCATTAGCATACAGATTGACCCGCACAACGAAGGCGACAAAGATACTATACTAATAATGATCTCAATTATATATAAAATTAGCCACTTTTTAACTTCTATCTTCTGTAAATCCATCACGAACCACAGTTACTATGTTATCATTTATTTTGGCCTTAGTTCTAAATACTTAAAACTTGATTAAAACATAACTAAAGTCAAATCTTACCTCTTTTTCCTTTACTGCTACGCCGCTGACAATCTTTTTTGTGAAGTGATCAGAATATAAGGAGGGGTCCGTCATAGTTCCTTCATCTATTAATGTCTCTTTGCTATTTTTTCTCGAATGTCTAATGAGATCAGGTTTTTCTGCGCTCATTGAATTACTTGCATTTTCATTCGTACAGTTCTCTCGCCCTGAGTTTTTATCTTCGTTAGTACGTGATTTATCTTCC
Organism: Hestina assimilis; assembly: GCA_023373885.1. NCBI lineage: Eukaryota > Metazoa > Arthropoda > Insecta > Lepidoptera > Nymphalidae > Hestina > Hestina assimilis. The sequence continues at coordinate 5,475,810 of CM041755.1, read as the reverse complement.
CAGCTTTTGATTTTAAAACACGATATTGGTTTTTTATCATCCTTGGCTTCGTCGCGACTAATAGAATTATGCTCCGAACTGAAACTTTCTTTATTTTCATTTTTGATAATCTTTAGACGTTTTTTCTTACCATTCCATTTGGTACTGATAGATTTCGGCGTAGTACTATCATCGCTAATACTGTCCGAACATACGGGATTGACTAGAATCTTAGTTGATTTAGCTTTACGCTCTATTTTTCTTAGGTTTAAAAGATTACCCGACTTATCAACATATGACGGCAGTGGAGTTAACGATGGCGAACTCTCCTTAGTATCATTGCTAATTTGATGTTCGGGGTTAGGAAATATGCTAATTTTCATTAGATCAGCTGCGTTTTGTCTTACTTTACTACTAGATCCTAATGGCCCCATTGTAACCGGTGGTCCTCCTTTGAACAATAACGCTGTCTCCGTTGGTTGACATACACATGCTAGCATTTTCACTCAGTCATTAATAACTTATCACTATTATCACTTACATTTTTGGTATCGGGTTCAACGCTTTACGAATTATTGTGGAAAAATTTAATACATCTGAAAACCCTCAATATGCTGAATATCAGACCTGAATCACTTTGTGATATAGTTTTTAGAAGACGCTTTATTTACGAGATAACAACATAAATGGTTAGCGGTATTACGTCGCTATGTATTCCACCCGTTCTTATTATATTAAAGTTTCCTCCTGTTACAACGACTTATGGCGCATTGTTTCTAGCTGAGCGGATGTAAGCATATCCTTAATATCTCTAATTTCCATAACGCATTTTATCGCAAAAGCTTGGTATTCTATTTTTAAAAAGTATGTCGAGGTGTCTTATATAGTTTAATGTCATTGCTATTAGATAATTTGTTCTTTTAAAAATCTGTGTTATTTTTCACTTACATTAAAAGCAAAGAGCAAAATGTGGTATTTGGCTACATATTTACTCTTAATGCGATGGAGGAAATTGGTTTTTATATATATTGAATTTTTTTTATGCGTAGAATTTATAAAATAAAATGAAAAAAGCAAATTTTTATCTGAATATTCAATTAGTTTACTATATATAATAAGTACAGACTTTGACATGGTATACAGCGATTACAAATTCTGATTAAATCACATTTAATTTTATATTGTTGAGTGTGTCGCGTTTATTATTTATTATATTATGGTCATTACCGAGGCTTCAATTATTTACGTATAAATGAAGTCATTTTACAAACCATAACTTATTTCAGCGCCCATAATATATTATAAAAATGTGTATACTTTAGATAATATAAATTTCTCACATCGCTGATAACACAAAGTTTACTGGAAATATAATAAGCGTTCGTACAGTAGTTACCCTTGTGACATTTGTCGCAATTATTAGATGACATTTCAGTTTTAAGGCTTTAAAATGGCTAGAAAAGAATTTATATTAAACAGTAAAGATTTATCGTAAAACAATTTTATTATTATTATTATTATAAAACTCTTTTAAAACTACTCATGATCTGCTTTTCGTTATTTTGGTGTTCATGAGTTGTTTTTAACCTTGTTTAATTATCTTCATAATATAATATTCCTCAGATTATTCCTATAGATACCAAAAATGTAGCTCCTAAATATCAGTTAAAGGATAGATTGTAACTTGAGAATGTATTTGCTAATTCTACGTCTCTTGTGTAAGACTAAGTTTTTTTAAACAAATAAAATAATGAAAATCAAAAGTTTAGAAATTCTATGAAAATACAATCTTAAATTTTCCATTTAGGAACTCCATTAGGGCGTCTAGTGTTTAAGTATATAAAACGGTCATCGGACCTGAACGGCACTTTGCGTTAGTTTGCTAGAAGCTTATTTCCCGTTAGTACTCTAAAGAGAACCCCCTGTGACATACGATAGACTTTGTTAAAACCTTTTCGTAATATTTTAAAACATATGTTTTTATTGCTTTAATGAATTATTTTTTTAGTATTTAATTTAATTTGTAGAGCCAGTATCTCCCAGCATAAATGAAGCTTGACCGAGGAAGTACTACCCTCTTATAGAAAATCGGCGTCAAGTAACAGTAGGTACTGATGCGTTTCGTGTGATGAGTGACAGCGCCGGAGGCTCAATATCCCAACCTCTCTGTTCCCTTGCCTGTATCTTTTCTCATCCTTTCCCTGCTATCAATTGGCTTGTCAACGCGCATGTGATACTTCAAGTATAACAAGTAACATAGGTGGCGGTGACTACTTACCATCGGCGGACCGCCATGACATAAAAAAAACACTTGAACTTCTAATAATAGTCTAGTCTCTGCTTTTTAGGTATAACCAAAAAACTTAGGCCAATCGACTATTAGTCATATAAAGAAGATATCTAACTTAGGAAGTTGACATCTGTCCAATATCTATAGAAGATAATATGGAATATGAATGCTCTCATTTTTAGTTAGATTATTTATTATAATAAAATTTGATATGAGAATAGTTCGTCAAAACAGTTTTTTTAAATGTAAATTACATTTTAAGCTTTAGAGTTTATTTCATTGTTAAGTTTGTTTAATATTTAACTTTATTACAAAAAAAAACTTTATTTTTTTTTATTTTAATTCAGGACAAACTGCTATTTGTAATTGAATTTAAAACAGTTACTTTATTATACGAGAGTTTTTGAACTGAATATAAAAATTTCCTCTTAAACAACCTACAAACAGTTCCTTTCATATTGTAATGTAATGCAATATTGTACCAGTATAAAGTTTGAATAAAGCAACTTCACTACAAAGCATTAGATGAAGTCATGCATTGTTCCGCTGAAATTTAACAGTCCACAACTTTATACACGATAGTGTAAGTATATCATTACAAAGCTTTTATTTAATATGATACTATAAGCCATGGATTCGTATTCATTCATAACGTTTATAAGTAGAATAATATGTGTAAAATAGGTTTTTTATTCGTCATAATTAAATATTTGCTTTTGAGATTAAAGACTAATGTGAATTCACTGGTGGGAAGCCTTTTATTGCAAGAGGCCGGATAGGTCTGGTAGGTACTACCGCAGTATCCGATATTCTGTCAATTGTGTATTTTGCATTACTGTTTCTCGGTTGGTAGTACAATGCGAATTTTCTTGACCAGGGAGATTTAAGAACCAATATCTCTAGGTTGGCAATGTGTGAGTGAACCTAAAAAAATATGATTTTGCATTAACTCACACGCTACGACAACCGTTTACCATCGGATACCGGCGGGTCGTATCCTTACATGCCAATTTAGTAACATAAAAGATAAAAATACATACAAGAAAATTTAGTAATTGTTTCTCATAAATGGGAACCGAATCGAGATATAAAAAATGCATTTATAACCCCGTTTTATTCGATTTAATCCTAAAAACAGAGAAAACTCTCTAAGCAGACAAAGGCGAAGGAGCTCACGCAGTAAAATAATAATCTCGGCTTAGAATTTCAGTGTTATTGCCATACATTCGTATCCTTCATAAAAAGAAAATAAAACCCGCACTTAAGATAGCATACACAAAAACTACTTGTGTATCTAACGAATAAAATACTTTCAAAGGAAAAGAGTGGAATAAGATAATGCTTTCTAGGCAACAGACCTTTACTAGCCAATGTGTTCTGCTTTCTACGTCTACCAAATTATAAGATGTTTTTACGATTGGCCGTCATTGAACTGAAAATTTAAGTAGGAATAAATACTTATTATTTTAGGAAAATCACGTCATCGCATCAATCACAATAAAAGATTTTGTTGTGTAAAATAAACGTATAACGTGAAAATATTGCTTTAATTACACCACATAATTTAAAGATAAGGAAAAAGAAAATGGAGAACAGAGGAGTATACTTATACGGTACCGGTTTCATTTCACCGGTTGGACGAAACTTACTATTCGAATATTTCTACTACGAGTCGATATTCCGCGCACAGTGCGCAAGGGTAGTACTCCCACAGTCGAACTGGCTTAATCGTGCTGAAAACGCAAGGCTCTAAAATACAAAATATATGTTCATAGAAGAACGAAAATGTTGTATTATTACATTAAAATTCGAAACAAGGTCGGATTTTCTAAGTAAGGTTGGATTCGTTCGTAAACAGTGCTTAAGAATAAACTTCGTTTACAATGCACTCTTCTCGAAACTTGGTATATATTTTAAAGCATTTTAGAGTTTTAACTTTTTTAGCGGATTTTAAATCTAAAGCATACTTTGTAGTTTTTTGTCAAATAACCATTTCAGTGAAACCTACTACGTTAATTGTTTATAGGAAAGACAAAAGCTAATAAGTAATTTTATACCACTAAGCGTACTGACAAGTATACCGACTGCTAGATATAAAACTTTTACCGTAGCCACTAGCAAAACCAGAGGAATCACTGCGTGTTGCCACTTATGATGAAGAGACCTTGTTCTTTGGTTATGGACTTTTGCTTTCCAGCACTCACAGTCATCGAACGAAATTCAATAGCACGAATACTATGTAACCGTATTACTTTCTCGGTCGAGCGAGACTTTTCATGCCAAAAAGTGGCTCCACTAACATAAGTAAGTTTATGGTCTTCGAGGCTGCTACAAGAAATATTGATGGATGCCAGTCATCCTTATTATTTATAATTATTTTGAGAAACTTAAATCCTATTACTACATACTATGGATATAACCGAATATCAAATAAATTCAGCTTCTATCCGTTCCTTTGGTGTTGAATTTACGAAGGAGCACCGACGAGACTGTGTCGTTTTGAGTATATGAAAGGACCGATCCATAGTATAGAGTAAGTCTATGTTCCTGAATCATAATTAATTTTAATCACTCATGAGAAATGCTCATTAAAATTGCTATTGTGTGGACCAATATAGCAGCGGAAAATTAAGACTCTTTCAGACAATAATATAAAGTTACCATTGAATTTCGACATCAATTACCACAATACTTCAAGAAGAATTTCAGCGTGATTCATATTTTCTTATAACAATCAAAATCATCAAAAAAAATTATAATAAAGTAATATAAAGTGATTTGTGTAAGCAAATTAACCTATGAATAGTCTTAGACAAGCACAATCCTTTATAAAAAAAAATGCAGAGATTAATAAAACTTATTAACCCTTTTCTTGTTAGTGTATCTGTAGAGATACACCAGAATTAAAAAAAATCTAGTGTTATTATTTTTAAGCGAAACCATGATATTTTTTAAAGAATATTTAGGCCATTTCTTAGTTTCGGAACGCAACTTAAGTTTTTTGTGTTGGTAAGATTGATGAGCTGTCAATCTTCACTTTAGTTCAAGTTCCGACATGTTGCCTCGCAAAAAGGTAAGAAAAGTTACGATTTTTTCTTGTTTTTATGTATTGAATGAGTGGATGTGTTAAGTTATTAATTATAGATATATTTAGCACTAAAATAATTACTTTGGACATTCTTTAATTGTCTGGTTGATGCTTCATGTGACTTTTTTAATGAATGTATCTCCTCGTGCACATTGCCAAGAAACTAACAATTCTATATATATTTGATATGTATCTCATGGTACACACTGCTAGCTTTACTAACAACTTTTACAAAATCGTCAAGTATCTGTATGTGCACACTGCCAAGCTGAATAACTGTTCATATGGCTATGCATGGCTTATTTTATATATTAATTGTAGGTCCATATGCTTTCAAGAGCTAGCAAAATACTCACATTGGTGCCAAAACACAGTCAGTCATCAAATGATGAAGAAAGTTCGGATTCTAGTAGTGAAGTCGGCCTACACTGACTATTGGTGTAAGGAATTCAGATTTTCACAAATAGCTGATGTAATGATACTCAAAAAATTTCAACAGATACGACGGTACATCCACTTCAACGACAATCTGCTTGATGACGGTGATCGGTATTTTAAAGTTAGGCCACTCATTGAAAAAGTACGTGCCAACTTTTTGAGAGTTCCTCATGAAACCAGGTTCAGCATTGATGAAATGATGGTGCCATATAAGGGCAAAAAAGCCAGTAATCGAAAACAATACATAAAGAGCAAGCCTCGCAAATGGGTGTACAAAATATTTGTTAGAGCTGGCGTTTCGGGCTTCATTTATGATTTTCTCGTATATGGAGGTGAAGACACTTTCAGATACCACCTATTTTCACCAGAAGAAATGAGTTTTGGCTTTGGGGCAAAAGTCGTCTTCTCACTATGTAAAACTATTCCTGATCCAGCATGTTCAGTTGTGTACTTTGACAATTTTTTCACCAGTCTAGAGCTAATACATATGCTCCGATATAATATGGGTTTATTCTCCTTAGGCACCATAAGGTCAAATAGACTACGTGGTGCAGAACAAAAGCTTATACCTGATAAAGCACTTAAAAAAAAAGGCCGCGGATCTTATTCACGAGTAGTATGCAATACAAACAAAGTCTGTATTGTCAAATGGCATGACAACAAAGTGGTTACTGTGGCAAGCAGTTATGTTTCTGAAACTCCTGTTGGAGTTATACAACGTTACAATAAGGATTTAAAACAGAGAGCTGCTGTCCCCTGTCCCAATATAATAAAGCACTACAACGCACATATAGGAGGAGTCGACCTTGCAGATATGTTAGTGGCTTTGTACAGAACGGAGATGAAAAGCCACCGATGGTACTTACCGATATTTTCTCAAATGTTAGATATGTGCGTGAACAATAGCTGGATTTTGTATCGCAGACATATTGGCGTGAATAACATAAAACGACTGAGTTTAAAGAAGTTTCGACATCATATTATACAAGGGCTCTTACATTCTGGGAGACAGCAGCCATTCAAAAACTATGATTCTGGACCACCAGCACCAAAAAAGATTATAAAAACATCCTGTACCGTAAGGCCAACTGCGGACGTTAAATATGATGGATACAATCATTTCCCTACTTTTGGGTCCAAAGGACGATGCAAACTATGTATCAAAGGTCAGACTACTGTTATGTGCATCAAATGTGGTATGAGGCTGTGTCTTTTACCGGACAGGAACTGTTTTTTCAATTTCCATAATATGAATGTCTAAAATTAATCTGATTTTGTATTTTTTCATTGAAGTTCCATTTTTGTTATTAAATAAAGTACAAACTACTGATTATTAACGAGTTTTTTATATTTATTTTCATATAAATTATTATATAATCAAGTCATAGATAATTTGGCAATGTATCTGTAGAGATACAATGATAGCGTAATATATTTATCAATGCCCTTGGCAATGTATCCCACAAGATACGGGTGGTTTTCTTAAAGGGGTAGTTTGAATATTTTTTTAATTTTTTCTAGACCCCTTAGGTCATCAATGTTAAGTGCTATGAATATTATTTTTATATTCGAAAAAATAAAATTCTGCCAAGTTAAGGGTTAATGGAAAAATTATAAAAATCGGGTCAATTCATTGCAAATATTTACCCATTCACAGTCCAGACAGTAGAAACAATAGTTAAGCAATTGAACTAAGTCATATGTGGGTCATATTAGATTACTATAATGGAATTATTTTTCAGCAAATCTAAATAAAACTTCGATTTTTTTATGTCTCTAGAATACATAAACCAGAAAAGAATACCTCAAATAGCCTGAATTATACACATCGTATAAATCTGTAATCTTATACAGTATTATACATATACAAATTAATAAAAAAATAAGTGACTGTTTATAATGTAATGTTGGACGGTCTGTTTATTTGTTTATTTCGGCTTATCTTCGAACCAGTTAAACCGATTTTGACGGGCCGATAGCTGATGTTATTATGAGTAACTTAGGTTACGTATTTTGGTGTTCCGTGCGATAAAAAATCTAAATAATAATTCTATACACCACGCGAAAGCAGCCGCAGGCGTATATAATGAATATAAATCCTAAGTAATATTTATATATTCAAAAATAGCTCGAATATGACTCGAGAATGAGCAGAATACATTATATCTCGCTATAAAGGAATCACTGCGCATAACGCATTTCATAATAGGACGTAAGACGGGAGGTGGTGTTGAAACGGTACAAAATTTGATCTGGGATATGTATCCTTGAGTATGCGTTATGAATGTAAACACAGATTGTTTGCGTAAGCCGCGCGTTTAATATTACCAAAAGGTAGGACGAAAAAGAAAATAGAAATTGTAGTCTTACGTGTCTTAAAGCTAACAATTTCCACCAGTCCGCCTTTCCTGTGATATTTCAGCACTCTTGTTAAAGTTGGCGAGTAAATAAGTATCGTATCATAGAATACGCAATTAAACAAAGTAAACGCAATAATTAGTTGAAGCCTTTCAACATAAATAAATATTATGACATATCATGGTAATGGACTACTTAGAAATCCCTTAACCCAAAATAATTATTTGGAGTTTTAAGGCTCTGTCTGGTTTGGCATTAGACAAAAACAGCTTGCTGACTGGGGAATTGATAAGTTTGAAATTATCGGTACCTTAACAGACCCCTGTGCCATAAATCATATTATTATATGAACATTTAGAATGTTTGAATATCAATAATTATTTCTATTTTAAGGATAGAAAATGGTTTTATAACCATTTTTAATGAACAAAAATATAATAGTCACATAACAAAAACAGATTCAAATACAAAAATTATGTCAAATTTTACGAATAAAATCCTATTCGAAGCAAGAGAGCGGAAGCAATCATCGTTACTAATTGCCTTCAATATTTTCAGTACTAAAAAGTCGTGATAAAATACGAGTTAAGCTAATAGGCACGTATGTATGACGATGCAATAGAGGTTTATTCCGAACAACAACAATTATTTTTAATTAATGGGAAATGTATTCGTGCAAAATTGTGTATAATATGTGGAGTGTCTTTATTGTCTACTTATTAATCGGAGAGAATTCTATTTGGGATTAATTTACTAACTGTTCAGTAATAGCCGTAAACCATAATATTAAAATTTCTTATATAGATTGTTTTAAATAAAAATTTTTATTAATGAAAATAAGTATTCCAAGTTCTATTGTCAGCTGTGCAACCGTTTCTACTCGATATTTTCTTCCGTCTACAAATAAAATCAAATCTATATAAACATCTAAACGAATACAGTAGAACGAAGAGGTATCTAAATCTGTCACCTTCGAATGTAGGTCAGTAAAATGTAGGTATTCAAAAATTATGTTAAAAATAAAGTTATTAGACACCAATTCTTGCGTAACAAGTGTTTTACAACTTCAAGATTATTATGAATAATCTCCATGGAGAGGTTTAATTTAAGACCATTTTAAGACTTTAAGGTGCACGACTATCCACATGGTTCCTCATTCACAGTAATCTATGTAACTAGACGACGGAGCTAATTAATTTTTTTGGCTTATAAATATGAAAGTCAAAGTTTAATTATTAATAAAATGTTGCTCCTAAAATACAACGTATGGTATGTATGTAACTACCAAGTCATTAATAAGAATTTCGTTTGCATCAGGTGCAAAGAAAACGACCTCGTTGCAAGCGCCATGTGCGAATGGCAGCAAAGGATTTTCATGATATATGGATTGTGTACTTGCAGCGATTGGCCAGTTCAATTAGAGCAAGATTTCATTACCGAACCCGCATATAAAGTCGAGAGACGCCTTTTGTGGAATCCAATCTGCTGACAATTTTGGAGTTTTGGAGTGCTATCCCCACGAGACATCAATTTTACTATTTTCGTTTCATCGCATATTACCATAACGACAAAGCGATTTCAAAATAAGCATTGATTTATTGCTTTCTTACTAAAAATATATTATATATGTTCGTTATTATTTTTTGAATGTCAATTTTTAATGAAATTCTATCACCCTTTTTAGCCTTGTATTGTGTAAATATTTGTAATTTGACAGCCATAAAATTTTTATAATATGCATATTATAGCTATTACGATTGATCTACACTGTACAGTAAAATTGATAATGCAATACTAATTCCAATAATGAAAATCTTGTATAGTATATATATATATATTTTTTTTTTTTCCTCGCGGGCTCTCTTTTCCGCACTTAGTCCTGTTAGACCATTGTGCGTGAGATAGAGGTGCGGAATGGGGGCAGTCAAGACAGCCACCCCAGCTCCCGCCAAAAACCAAGAGCGCCCCTCGGCTTTCCCAGTACTTCACGAAGCGTGTTCAGCTTCCCAAGTTATGTAGCCCTGTGCTCAGCCACCGCAGGGCATTGTAGCATGACGTGAGTAGGAGTCTCCTCCTCATTCAGGCAACCTTTGCAAAGAGGGCTGTCCGTTACCCCCAGGCTAGTGAGGTGCTTATTAAGCTGACAGTGACCCGTCAGGAGTCCTACCATACTTCGTAGTTCCTTCCTACTCAGTCGTAGAAGTTTAGTCGCAAAGCCTCGATGTATGTCGGGAAGGATCGCCCTGGCCTGTCTACAGTCTTCACATTCAGTCCAGTATCTGGTGTGCTTGTCCATGTACTGGATATGAAGCCATCTTTTCAACTGACTGAACGGTACTGGTAATATGGGTTCAGGTCCAATCACTTTGCCCTTAGAACCTAACTTTGCAAGTTTATCTGCCATATCGTTCCCTATAGAGCCGCAGTGACTCCTCGTTCACAGGAGCGTGACCTCATTGTGCTCAGAGATCTCGTCCAGGGCTACGTGACATTCACGTATAGTATATATATAACGTAATCAACATTTCAAAATATACCATTACTTTAGGTATAGTTTTAACCAAATTTATATGTGTCGTGTAGTGAAGTTTCTATAGCTAACTCAATGGGGCGTGTGGAGGAGTTTTGAAGTACGATTGAGGTGTTATATTATATTACCTACAACAATTTTAGGTTGTACGAACTACTCGCGTGCTGCAAAGTTAAGGCCTAATCAAACTACATTGTTAAACTCAAGTGTAACTTCATCTCAAAGCGCATGTTCGTGAATTTAGTTAATATTCATATAGTCTTTTCAAAACAATTTCTAAAGGTTTCAATTAAGTCATTGACATATTAACGTTAGTTTTATGAATAGACATGTACATAAGTTTATAACCGTTATATGGGGCTTGAAGTATGTATAATTTTTGAAAGCTCTTTAATTAGCAAACGTGTATACTCTGAATTCGTTTGCGTTCCAATTCACGGAAAAATTTAATTGAAATATTACTTTTCTTTTTTATAAACAAGACACAATAAGCAGTTCCAAGAAAATCATTGCTACGCCATATTTTAGTCATGGCCTATACCTGTGATAAAAGTTCAATACAGCATCTAAGACTTTTTTCTTCTATTTTGATTTTCATTAATTTTATAACAGCCAGATTGTAGAACAAACGTATTTTACTCATTTGGCTGCATGGATGGTTCATCATTGACAAATTAATTGATCAATTTATAATGTTCATATACAAGTCTATAAAAAATAAATACACAATACAAATAACATAATACGATAGAGTATAGCGATATAACCATTTTATTTAGTCGATTTATACATTCGTTCAATACTTTCATTCGTATCGAATACACAAAATAACTAAATATAAAGAAAGTTATCCAAGAGTAAACACGAAGAGTTCATTTATTTCTAGTATAGTTATTCTAAAGAATAAGAAACTTTGGTGAAATTCGGGTCCAACAAAATATCGAACTCAAGTATTCAGTTGGGGACTAGCAATATCAAAGTGATTTATGAGTATGAAATAGCCTAAAGGCCTCGCCAATATATCAATAACTGTCCGCATGATAAAATCTATTAAAACAAAACATACATACGTAACTCTCTCTATTGAAAAGGTCGTCAAAGAACAACAGAACATTTCCATAGTTCAGCATTTTAGTTAAACGATTTCACCACATCGTAAATCAGTCGGCTTATCGCTCTACTGCTCTATCGCTTTTTTAATTAGCATAATAAAAACTATGGTAGTATATTATAAACGTAAATGTTTGTATGTTTGTTATTTAATCACGCAAAAAAGGCTGAATTCATATGGATGAAATTTGGAATTAAGATATTTATTACCTGGATTAACACGGAGAATACTTGTTATCCCAAAAAAGTGTGTGTTTTCTGTCGAGTTATCAATTAATGAAATGAATGACGTAATCATTAGAAATTTTATAAATATTTGTCTTATGGAATAGCAAAATAAAAACTTTTTTACTGTTAAAATTCCTTCAAATAGAAAAAAATATAAACTATCTGCGATTTGAAGCAAATCATAAAATTTAATAAGTTAAATAAATACCTTTGTTAACCAAACAATGATTAACGTAAAGATCCAGTACGATGAATATTATTAATCTAATTGAAATCGCTGCAAAGTAATCATTAAATAACTTATATCAATAATATCATAGCAAGTTTTAAACTGCGATAAATCGTTTTCAGCAAACCCAATCGAATAACGATCTCAATTATACGAATAATTTCGTTGAAAATTGAAATTAACTTCGGTTGGATTATAAGAGATGGACAACTAAGCTTTTAAACAGTCATTGTAAATAATGCTTTATTTTATTAATTAGTCTTTTAAGTTTGTCATTGACTTTAATTGTGCCAATTTGTAATTTTGTACACAATGTATTTTGTTGAAGCTGACAGGAGAATGAATATTAAAGTGAAATTTGGTTCAGTGGCAAAACTTAAAGTGACTGAGCACTTAGTTCATGTCTTAAATGTCCTCGCCCTTGACAAATGAAACTGTCACGACATCATTCTACTTTAAATTATATTTTCAACAGACCTTGAAAAAAATATCGTTCCATAAAAGTACTGTTATTTTGTTATGGTCATCAGTATAATATTTTTTAATGAAATTTTATACTTTTTGCTAATAAAATTGAAAACGTTGCGCAGCGGTAACTAATCTACCTAAAGCGTCATAGGTATTGACCATACAGGCGTGTAGACACAGTTTAAAACTATCCTAATGGGAGCCGTCGAGTGTGTAGCGTTTATTATTATTATTATATAATTTTAAACATAAAATATCAATAAGCGTTTTTATGGTTTTCACAACTACAGAAAGCCCCTTGTGATCTTCGTAATATTTTCTTTATCATCCAAATTTCTAATCCTAACGCTATCCGTTATTTAATATTAACATATATATATATAATGGATTATTATAGAGCAATTACAGTTTCAGAAACAAGTACGTACGTAAATTCCAACAGTTACCGAACGCAAACTATCCTCGCAGGGGATTAGTTTAGTGAAGTTTGCACGATACTCTTGATTGCGATGTTATGAAGATAAAGGATCGCTCGTATAAAGAAATTCTTCTTCGTACATTTACTTGACTTTGATATCCACGTAGGGATAATTAAATACGCTTATTAAAGTCTTTAGATAATGTACTCATTATATTAAGCTCAGAAGAAAAATTTGACTGGCGAGCAAAAACGTCTTTTCAGTATGTATATATTAATAGTTTGTTTAAAAGTTTAGTTTGTTAAACAAAAACGCTACACACTCAACGGCCCTCATCGGGGCCATAATCATCATAATTATATCCTGTGTCGGGGGTCCGGAAATATTCACGAGACATTCACAAGGACAAACACACCCAGACCGGAAAACATGCCTGTACGATTAATACAAACATATGCTCCGAGCAGGAATCGAACCTGCAACCGTCGAGGCTAAAGGCAGACTCGCTACCCACAACGCCACAACGGTGTCAAAATAAATATAGCTTGTTTCAAGCTCGCAAAGAATTGCTGAATAGATATATTATGGAAGCGATACAATTTTTCACTTAGTTTTTTTTTGTAATTTAGAAGAGATCTGAAATCCACCCTATAAACTAAAACAATAATATTTAATACAACATTAAGGCCTCAATAGCTCAAGAGTAGAAGGGCCGATGCCACTCCGTTAACGCAAGAGTTGCGGGTTTGATCGTGACACCCTAGGGCTTGACTCTCTTTAGAAGTCGTTAAAAACACAAATTTAGTCTTATATCTTTTTACTTTGGTCATAATTATTAGTATTATTTCTAAAGGATTTCGATATCTTTTTATTTAAAAGTTAAAACTTTATTGAAATTCACATTTGAATATTTGCAAACAATGGCTCATTTCATAATTCAACACCATCCCTATGGAATAAGGGGATTACAAGTCTTATCAGAGCCACGAGAATTACCATAAATTCCAGTTTAATTCATGTTTGTGTTCAACATGCATATTAAATAAAATTATTAAATTTTTATTTGATTGACTACATAATAAGACTTATTAGTTATATATTTATAATAGCGGCCCGCTCCGGCTTCACATGTGTATAAAATATATAGCCTATGTCATTCACTGAAAAAATGATTAAAATCGATCAAGTAGTTTTGATTTATTCATTACTGTTATTTTGATAAATCTCGTAGGGTTCAGCTTGCGTTTGTTGCAATGTAAGCGTAAAAAATGTAATTATTTACGACATTACATTAGAAACCTCAAAAATAACAGTATTTCTCCACTATTTAATGGATTTTATTAACTTATTACATATAAACCTTCCTCTTCAATCACTCTATCTATTAAAAAAAACCGCATCAAAATACGTTGCGTAGTTTTAAAGATTTAAGCATACATAGGGATATAGGGACAGAGAAAGCCACTTTGTTTTATATTATGTAGTCATTCTACTGTATAACGGCTATTGAAGTTAAAATTATAATTATAATGATAACACTTTTCGTGATATATTCAAAATAGGAACCCAATTTTCTGTATTTTTCTTTAAGCATATTAGCAATGCGTTTTCAAGGCATTACTAATATTCCTATTACCCCCCAAATAAGCTCGAAGCTTGCGCTAGGAGTGGGTACGACAATAGCTCAAAGGGGTCAGGATCGAACCCTAGACTCTCGCGTTAACGGAGCGAAGTCGGCCCTTCTACCGTTGAGCTACTGAAGCTTCAAATAATATAACAATAAATCGGTAAAAGCTATGTTTTAAACTGGCCTGAGCCAGTCCGATCGAAATACTGTATACATAAAGACAACAAAGCCTCCTGACAGCAGGGAAGCGTAGTCTAACTATCGACTTAACATGCACACTGCACAGTCCTTTATTGACTTGAAAACCCATTTATTATAAATAAAAATATATACTAGTTGCTAAAAGAACGATAGAAAGTGAGAAATGCGTGGAAAGGGAGTGAATGCAAAGATGACGAATGATACGAACAGAATAGAAAAAGAAGACGTACTGTGCCTACCCCATTTAGCGTTGGATACGGGCAAGAAGAATAAGAAATATATATACTAGGGTTATACTGATTTCAAAATAAACATTAAATACAAAAACTTTACACCTTCCAAAAAATTTTTCAAAAAAATCTCTTCCTTATTGCTCACCTACACTGAGCCTCTATGGCTCTGACAAAGAGGCCTCTTTGGATGTCTTGACGTCAGTCAATCTACATCTCAAAAATTGAGGTTACAGTATAAACACCGCAACCACAAATTGAATTTCAACATGGCGTCAACATACAAGTCTTGTTCGCCACTTGGCAAGGCAAATATGAACCTGACTGAATTCATCTCGTCCTTTATGTAAATCGAATAGATAGATTCCATTTCTCTCGAGGGAACAAACAGAAAATAGGTAGGTTTTCTTATAAAGTAAAATTGACATTCACAAAGAAGTATTCAACACCCAAGATATTGTGTTCTCTGACCAAACTAGTTCCATAAGTTCTCTGTCTGTATTCTATAGGATGTTTTCTGAGAGCAATTAATCGTAAAGAAGACAAGTCGTTAGGTACTAGTCGCTGGTCATGTCAAATCATACAATTTTTAAAAATTATGTAGCCTTGTTCTGTCTGTTGTATTTTACGAATAAAACAGTGAACCACCTTAGATAAAATTTTGCATTAAAGATCAATTTTAAAATAAATTACGTTCAAATTTCAAAATCAGAATAACCATTTTAAATAATTTAACTTATTTTCAAAATTTCCAAATATATCATATAGTTTTTTATTCTCTCTATTTAAATGTATGTGTATCACTTTATTGATAGGGAAGTACCCGTTTTCATAACCGCTCTAGCACTTTCTCGCTCTATTTTTACAAAGCGGAAGTGTGATTAGTTCTAGGAACTTCTAAAATACCTTTATTGCTACAGCCTTTTTATTGCGAAAGCCATATAACACCACTCCACGACTGCAAGAGGTGGAGCAGTAACCATTAACGTCAATTAATTTGACACATTGTATGTACATAGAAGTACACAAAAAGCGGAGTTTGAAATACGTATGCATTACCAAAGAATATATATATACAGTAAAGCCCAATTATACATAGTATAAACAATAAATTATCAACAAATGTCGGTGTAATGCACGTTCAAGAACTACATTTACTTAATTACGAATAATAAATTTTAACGTCATCGTGGCTGGAGGTTGATCGATCCACCACAACGCGATATACTGAATTTTATATCTTGTTATGGTTTATCTAGAATAGCACCTGGATAAACGAGCTTTGCTATGTTTTTTTTTTTTGTAACTCGTGTTTTTGGAAATTATATTTAGATACAAATAATATAATGATGAAATAGGAATGATATTTTTCGATCTTATCGATATAATAATAAAAGACATCTGGACTCGAACCGGTGTTATTCATCGATTTATCGCCGCCGAAATTCCTTTTAAGACTAAATTTCATGAAATTTCTTAGAGCCGTTTCCGAAATTCAGATTATATGCATACAAGAATTGCTCGTTTTAAGGTATTATCTATATAGATGTCGTTATGAACGAGTGACGAAAAAGAAATCTTCAAAAATTAAATGTGTAACAAGGCCAAGGCGTTAATTAATCAGCTTTTAACTTTGACCTCTGACCTCTTAAAATATTTACGGAGGTCTTTGCCCTACAAGAAATATTTGATTTTATGATATTTTATATTAAAAATGCCTTCATTCAACAAGCATTTTAATTGTTTCGAAACATAATGTTTCATTCTGTTTTTAAGTTGTTGTTATAGCGTCTTTACCGAACCTTTAAGAGAAGAACGTATTCTTTCCTTAAAGGTTGGCAACTCATGCTCTCTGGTGTTGCAATTGTTCACGGACGGTGGTGATCGCTTAACATCAGGTGAGCCTCCTGCCCGTTTGCCCCCTCTTACATAAAAAGCGGCATCAGAAAATGTCAACTGCCTAACTATCACAGTTCAGGAGATGCAGCCTGGTGACAGACGGGCGGACAGACAGCGTACACTTAGTAATAATGTCCTGTTTTACCCATTGAGTACGGAACCCTAATTAGAACGTATTTTATAGAGCTATAAATTAATTGCTACGTAACTGTGTCAACTTTGCTCAATTTAATCTGAGACACTGGACGAAATTGTTTCATAACCCCTTTGGAGTTTTGGGATTTAACTTTCAGACAGAAACATATCAAAGCCATCATTAAATGCGCTGTTTGAGTAACTTCTCATTGGGATCCCTCTATAACAAACATAAGATAATATTATATAAACGCTACACACTCAACGGCCCCCATTAGGATAGTTATATCCTGTGTCGGGGGTCCTAAAACATAGATAATGAGAAGGACAAACACATCCAGACCGGAAAACATGCCTGTATGGTCAATACAAGCATCTGCTCCGAGCGAGAATCGATCCCGCGACCTATGGCGCTTAAGGCAGGTTCGCTACCGCTGCGCCACAACGTCGTTAAACTAAAGATATTACAAATAATCTATTCAAACACAAAAAAATCTAAGTGTCACTTCCTTATTAAATGCCTTGGAATGTGTATAAGATCCTTAATGCCTTTTAACCGAAAACAATTTTTTTTAAACGAAGTTCCTTAACGCGGCGTACGGGTAATGCGATTTAGTAGAAATCGTCACGTAACGAAATACCGTATGCTGTGTATGTGAGTGTATGAGCACACGACCAAGTGAGTCTCAACACTCTCTTTTTTCCTGTCCCTGTCTCTTTTCATTATATAACCAATTGAAATATACATTCTTATTGAAATATACATCATGTCATTTCAAATTACATTCGGAATTGAAGAAAAGACGACATTTTTTTATTTTGTATGACTGTCTGTTTTGTTTCCGCCAATACCTGACTCGGTTGAAGAGATGATTTTCATTGGCAGAAAGCTGATGCCATGAGGAGTATCTTCGGCAACTTTTATTAAAGTTGGTCTTATACGCAATTAAGAATCTGTAGACCACTGTTGAGACTAGCTTTTGCCCGCTGCTACACCTGCGTGATTTTTAATAAGGAATCTTTATTGAAATAGGAATATACAGTTCCCGTTGACACACTATCATTAATGTTATCTTACTAATATAATAAATGCGAAAGTTTGTAAGTATGCATATTATAAATGTGAATACAATACTCATATGCCATAAGACCCATTAATACCGAAATTTAACTCCTGTAGAATGTTTTGTTAATCTCACGGGAACCTAACACTTATCCGTGATAAAAAATATGCTATGTGTTAATCCAGGTTACAAACTATATGTGTTCCAAATTTAATCCCAAATACGTTGAGTAGTTTTTACGTGAAACAAATATAATCCTAATAATATTAAAAATAATAATATTATTAGGGTTATATTAATTACGTGAATTTCGTATTATAAAATAAATAAGAAAAAATCTAAAAAGTACAACAAAGCAGTCTATAAAGTAAAAATAATGAAAAAACTACTGCAGTCGCCCATGTTTCGCAATATCGAGTTTCAGAAACTGCCGCTAATTATAGGAGCAAACTTTATTTTTCCTTCTCGTATACCGTTATTAGCTATCGCATTCCTTAAATTTCTCAAACTTGACTATTTTGAATTAAATTTACCATTTTTATATTTCACTACCGCGACCTCACCCGGAATGTTCGACATGTAACATCTGCTAATGACCGGCAAAATCGCTTTCACCATTCATAATATATTAACCCGAACAGAAAGACTTAAAAACAATTTGGAAAAAGCTTGAGAAAAGACTTAAAAAAAGGATGAAGTTCTGAATTCGGCTTTTTAAATCATTTTTAGCTTATTTCCATATCGATTTAAAAAAATCTTTGTTAGAATATACTACCAGATTGGTTCCATAAAATTTGATTAAAATCGCTTTAGTATCAAAGTAACTGAAATTGCGTATTTTGCTTTCCTGATACTTTTTGTGTAGAAACATTATTATACACAAACGTGGCTTAGAGCTTCGGATATTGAAATTGGTTAGTTTTTTGAACGGGAAAATTATTTTATAGTGGAGCAATTTATTATTTTGATCTCACTAGAAATATAAACATTTTCAATTCAAAATATTGAATACCGTTCTTTCAAAGCAAGTTCGAATTTTACTTAGTTTTCTAAATACGTTAAAATTTTAAATCTTTTCTGACCTACCCATTATCATTACAGTTTCCTATTAATGTAACTTTAAATCTAAAAGACTATATATTATGTATGTCAGAAGGGAAGGAAAACGAGATATAAATATAAATTATTACCTAATCCAGTTTCCTTAAACACATAATTTCTCATACACATTTTGATTAAAAAGTTATAGTAGGAACCAATTTAATAAGATATGCACTTGGGAGTTGCGCAGTCACTTCCTTTGCTCATAAAAGATAAACGTTTGCATTCATAATTCTAATAAGGTTGTGGCATCTAGGTTAGTTACTGCGGTATAATCAACTTAAACGCGATCTTATACATCGTCGTTTAAGACTACAATCCCCAAAAGCGTTTCATAACACTTAAGACGTACGCTCGTTCATATGTCATACTTCTAATTAAAGTATCTATATACCGCATCGGCTTTTATGGTCTAAAATTTCAAGATTAGCCAATATAGTATTGAAAATATTCGAACTAAATTATATTGATTTAAAGTTCTTTTTTATATTACCATAATTGATGACTGTATGTCTAAGCTAACGGTTTCCAGTTACCATCATGTTCTAGGATCCTCATGCCCTACACATGCGTGAGGTGCTGAAGGAGAGGAGAAGGACTAAACGGAGAAGACAGGCAATGTTATAAAAGTAATTTCCCGATCAAGTAAGCCCGTTCATAGCCGAAAGCAGCGGATCAACTACTACTTACCAAGATTAATTTCAAAATTGCTCGATATTAAATTTAAATTGCTCGATATTTATCGTCGGCCAAACCCATACATCTAAATACAAACGGGGTGGTCCACATTGTCCAAGTAAGTAAGCAAAGAGTAAAAAATCTCCCGTCAATTAAATTTTGTAAAACGTATTTCCACCGAAAATTTTGTGGGATATTCGAGTTTCTTATTTCATATCTAAGGTTTTTTTTTAATTTTTGTTTATGGTTCTATGCTACGTATAGAAAAAGGATAAATTTTCAAAATGTCAAAATTTAAGTATAGTAAAACGTCAAAATTTAAGTATAGTATCTACAGCATTCAAATATGTTTGTGGTTTCGATGGGAAAAGCACTTCTAGAACCTTTCGGGAAAAAGGGAGAGAGAAATGAATACTTATTCCTCCGATTTTTCTTGTAGTAGTAATATAACGTTTCTACATACTTTTAATTTTAAAGACGCTCATAGCCGAGTGCACCCGCTGATCGGTAAACGATCGGTAGGTTAAGCAACTTTAGGCGCGGTCAGTCACTAGATGGGTGATCGCATAGTGGTACTTCAACCGAGCGTCTCCGTGCTTCGGAGGGCACGTAAAAAGTCGGTCCCGGCTGTTGACAATTAGACATCAGTCGATAAGTCAAGTCAGAGGCCTACGGGCGACCTGAACAACTCTGACACTAGGTTGACCACTAACCAATCGATAAGAAGAAGATTTTAAAGATCATAGGTCATGGTAATGGTAAATGACACAAAGTCAATAAGTTTTACATTATTCTATTTATAGGTTAATTGCTTCTCACTAACGAGTATAATTTCCTACTATGATATTTTATGTACTGATTTGAATATTTCAGTAAAATAAAACAATGCATAACGGTAGAGATTAAAACTTTAAAATATTTTTGTGAATAAACTTAAAATGTACTTTATGGTATTTAATTATGGTAAATATCTACAAAAAATAATACTTTAAATATTTTAATTATATTAAATTGAAACAAAATATATTGGAACAAAATATAAAATAAAGTAATGCTTTACCAAAGTGAAGACAATGCAAACTTCTTAGACAAAGAGTTAAATTAAAATTTTACCTTGGGAAGGTGCAGAAATAATATCCTCTAACAAACGGAATAATTAAGTTTTGTAGCCAGTGGCGACAATGGCTTCAAATTACAATTTTACTTTGAAACTAAAATAAAAAATTGTTAGTTTTCTGAATTATTAATAATATTTCTGAACAAAACAGTTTAGTTCAGTTTCAACATCACAATTTTCGTGACATAGTAGGAGCTTTGTTGATCGGAGCAAGCCATAGTTTTTATGAAATATTGAAAAACAATTTTTTTTTGCACAAGCAAATTAGCCCACAAAAGATAAAAAAGCCACATGTGGAGACTAAATGAATACTTTAATGATATACCTGCTTTCTTACTGGAGCAATCGAAAGTGTAGAAAAAAGATTTTCAAGTGGATAAGATTTCAAATCTTCTAAACCGGCTTCGTTATACAAACTGAACGGTAATGTTTTATTAGTAAAGTAAGTTTTATGCGTGGGCAAAAAGAATACCAATGCTATATTCATTAATATTCAAATTAAGGTGCCTAAAGAAATGTCGCCGATAAATAGTTTATAAGATAAGAAATGAAGTATTTACAAGGTATTATTTATTCAGGCCCGGCCTTGCAACTGCTGGTTATATCTTAACAAGTTTTACTCTTCGTATAAATTATATGTATTTGACTTATCTCCCTTATCAATCGGTTCAAAACAAGCTCGTGTTGGCTAAGGCTAAACTAGCCACTAACTCATTTTACCCGAGGCTTTAATAAAATGATTTCAACATATTGCCGAGCTTCCAGGCATATTAAAAACACTGGCAACCGATATTTATAAATTACCAAAACAATCGTTAAAAACTTCACTTCTCGGTTCGCGAGATTGTGGGACCGTATCGCGGGTACGTCGGGACGCACAACCGCCCCTCGGCGAGGGCTAGAAGCTACTGAATTGACGTGAACTAGCGCGAATGGCATAGTCTGACTTCACAATGAAAGCTCGGAACAACCCCTCCCCCGCTCTCCTTGACTAAAATGCACAAAAATTTAAGAAAAAAATTACAAAGGAATGCAAGGAGAGCAAGTACAATTGCCCACTTGGAAGTTGAATGGGTCTCGTTTGTTTGCTGTCTAATGAGCGCTCGGAAGGACGCGGACGTTATCTATGTTAGTTTCTACGGTTCCAGTTTATTTGCACTTATCTATTCTACAATTTCAAAATTTAAAATTTTTAAAAAAGAAGTACCGACTTCAAAACTAAAACGTAAAAAATATATATATCTCTCTAGCTCTTTCCTTTACGGTACACGAGGCACCGAATTCTGTTGTACAAAATTTTTTTTTTTTGGTTTTATATTTTTAGCCAGTTTTAATTTTTTCTAAAAAAACACTCACTTTAAGGTTAGGAATAATAGTTCATCAATCACATTAACCTGCACCTATTTATATCACATCATCAGCATTTCCACTTCATCAAATTGTGCTTTTTCACAGAAAATGCCGCACTTTAAAAATACCGATATCGCAATATTAGTATAACATTTTAAGAAATCACTTGATTTCTCCAGGATCCCATCATCAGATCCGGATAAGATTACTTTGAGTTTTCCTCGAGGGTATGCTCTTTCAACCAAAAATTGAATTATCGAAATCTGTCCAACTATCTTCGAGTAATCGAGTAAAAGCATAGAAAAAACCGAAGAAAAAAGGGGTCAAAAGGCCCGCCTGGTACCACCGTACGTACGTTGGTGAACTCGTGAACTCACTGATCGTCACTTGTGAAATGATCTTTAACGAGGATTTCAATTATTGATTTCTTTTAAACAATTTCGTGCGCTTTTTATTTCATAAAAACCCACTAACTCATTAACCCATTTTGGTTAGCAAATTAATAATAGAATAAGATAAAAAAAAATATTTCATGAAAATTAGTTTATATAATAAGAAATGTTGGAAAGACTTTCCTGCTTATTTCTCGTGTATTAAATAATTGAATATTTCATTATGAACTTTGAGTTTCAACCCTAAAGTTCATCGAGACTACAAAACTGCGGAGTGAATTTGCGCGGTCAAAAACTCCATAGTATTTTTTACTAAATTGGAACATTTCATACTTCTTAATGATATCATGATTTTGAGTATTTAGTATTGAACGTTAATCTATGTATACACTTACGGATAGTCTTTTCTCATGATTGAACTAGTGTACAGACTACTAGAACCAAGGATTTCAACTTCAGTTCAATTTGAATGGAAAGGATGCAGAATTCTTCTGATTTATGCAAAGAAGTGGATGTTTCTTCTCTTTATTATTAAAATTTCGAATGTTTGATTTCAAATTTCATATTATTGTTTTGACGTTCACATACCATACTTGTGTACTGTACAATTGTAGTCGTATCTAAATCACCGGAAAGCGAAGAATTACAAAATAAAATTCTTCAATTGTATTTACAAACAACCAATAAAAAATATTGCTACATCAAATATATTTCGTAAATACTCTTTGCTGTATGTTCGTTTATGTGTTTATAACTCAAAAACTAAACTATCGTACACTCGTTTAATCAACGTAGTTTTTATTTTTGTATGGATATCTTTTGCTTATTACAATAATCAACACAACTTTGTCAGTACGTTTGTGCGTTTATAACTCGAAAGCCAAAGTCGTTCTATTTACATTATGATTGTGTTAAAAAAACCCAAAGTAGACGAAATATGAAGTGTAATGAACGGTATTAGCACCCACAACTTTAAATTTTGACGAAAGAATAATAGCGCCTCGGTGATGTCGCGTTATTTCCCAAACAATAGTTAGAGATGAGCCCGTTTATAAGACATAATTGTTTTTCTATTATGCCTGAACCGGCGGCGACTTAGCGACGGTCAACAGATTTCTAGTCTACGCGAACGTTAAAAATATAAAAATACATTTTTATATGAAATAGTACCTTTATTACAAACCTAATATTTGAATATCAAAGTACGCAATGCATGAATTTCTTATTTGTAGTTCAAAAGCGACCACATTTATTGTGGATTGCGAATCAAAAGGTGTTCCACTTTGTGCAAATTGAATACCCGAGAAGCGAGCGACAAGCGCCCACACCTGATCGTAAATCAGATAATTCTAGACCAAGTAAAAGGTAAAAGATCCATATTAACCGTTGAAAAAGGTCTATTTTACTATTATAATCACAGGCTATCTGCTGAAAATGTGCTATTGAAAAAAGGGTACTCTGAGATAAGGGTTTTATCGATGCATAAAGTATGTTATTATGAACTTGTCGACCATTCAAGGACGCGTCCGAAAGAAGAATGTAGTCGTACATATATTTTTGGCATATCTTTATTTACACCGACCGTAAATTTCAGCATGATGGTCGTGATCAAGTAATCAGACAAAAGTATATATGTGATTCTGCGCACCTGTTGACGCACAGGTAGACCTAATTGTACATTACCATAGCACCAAATAAAAGTAGTAGCGCAATTACCTGAAAAAAAAAAAATCAATTATTAGTGATTGAATTTATAAAAATATATAAATAAATAAATAAACGCTACACACTCAACAGCCCCCATTAGGATAGTTATATCCTGTGTCGGGGTCCGGAAACATACACAGTGACAAGGACAAACACACCCAGACCGGTAAAAAGGCCTGTATGGTCAATACAAACATCTGCCGCGATCGGGAATCGAAACCGCAAGCTATGGCGCTTAAGGCAGGTTCGCTTACCGCTGCGCCACAACGTCGTATATATATAAAAATACGTTAAAACAATGATTTGGTAACTTAAAGCCAAGATGACCCAATTGATAAAAAATCGTAAATTCTCGCTTCCTCAAATTCGGCAGTACTTCTGAGTGTTTCAAGTGCTTAATATATATTCCTAACTCAGGTCGTGCTTTGTGATATGAGAATATATGATGAGGAATGTAACCTACATGTCCTGAAAGAAACTATGAACTTATATTTCCGACAGTTCAAATAGATTATCTTAGCTAAGCCTAAAATTAAAGCAGGCTTTGTTTAGCAAAAATATTAAGAAGCTTATGCTTATACTTAGTCCTAATGAAGGTTTATTAAGTTTGACTTATTTGGACTAATAACCAACCCCATACTAACTAAAGGCATAAATAAATTTTTGTCTCAAAATTAATGAAAGGATGAAAATGTCAGTTTAAATCTTATGTCACAATGTCTAAGAAAGAGGCCGATCTCTAAGTAAAGTACCCTCATTACATGCTGCCAGCCTCTATATTGTCTCACATTATGTGTAGACTGAGGCCATTCCACGCAGAGGTCTCCGTACAATCAACTAAGTTGTGTCATTTTAAATGCAAATTTGGGACGTAAAACAAATTGGACAACCTATTTTACTTTTAGTTAATTACTAGTTCATGTAACGAGGGTCATTTATTCAATAGATAATGATATTAAGTTATCATGCCGTTTGATTTTCAGTCAATTTGATGTTATCCCTACTATTATAATAGTAAATGTCAAACTAATTTTCTCAGTTTGTCTTTATTTCTTAAGTTTACTTATTTTTAAAACGGCACAATTTGTATTTAAAGAATATAATATCTAATTTTATTTTCCAAAAGATTATTTTACTGACTTATCGAAACAGTAAAAAACGTCATATTTTAATTTCGATAATCTTGTTCGATGTTTAAGGGTTTATGACAAAATCCCAAAATTTGGCCGACTGTAAAACGTATTTTACGATCGGTCATAATATTAAAACTTATTCGCACCGATTAAGAATGAATCTACATAAATCTCTTTACGACATGAAAATTAAACAGTTTTAATAATATTTTAATATTTATTGTATATAGCAATAAATAATTTGATTTAATATGAAAGAATCAATTACCTGAGACTCTAACTGGAGTCTTGGTCAAGGGAACCACGATTTATCATAATTTTATTATATTTCATACCGAATTAAGCATTTTGGAATTACTGAATCATCATCGTCGTGGTTTTTAAGTAAATAGTATGGGTGATTTATAGTTCCCAGGTTAACAACGTTAGCCACGTTCTGATAGTAGCTAAGATTCCGTCTGTTCTTACTAAAGAGAAATTTTGCAGTTGTACAGTGCAGTCATCACCAAAACAACATCAACCGTTTAGAGCCACTTTAGTACATGTCGTCATGACAATCATTAGGCGGTTTTAACATATTAAATAAAATACTTTTCGTTACACCTAGAATGGCTAGGTATTTCTTAAGCAGATAGAGTTCAGTGTGAGACATGCTTAAGCTTGAAAAATGTATATTCTTATATGAAATATTTTTACAAATTTTTCATCCATTATCATTCACTATATTCCAATAACTTGTAATTTAATTATAAATTTTTACTTATGATCCTTTCTTAGGCAATAGACTAATAGTTTAAGAAACTTACAAAAGGACGCCAAACTAGTTTTGTTTTGTTTACTTCGAGAGTCGTGAGCCCTTTGAAGGTTGTTTGACGAGAGGTCCGCTCATTGAGTTTCAATGTAGACTCTAATCTAATTCTATATAACTTGTCCGTTACGGTCTATTAAGCTTTTTTCTTGCTTTATTTTTTTAATATTTATATTAAAACGGCTTTTTAGTGTAAAAGTATATCATGTTTCATTGATTCGTAATACAAACTTATAGCTTCCTATATAAAGGCTCGGCTCAAATATTATATTGTAAGTATAATCATTAGTTGAACATATAGGGGTTCATGATTAAAGTAAAATTAATTACATTATACCCAATCCTCGGTAACCTTTACAAGTTTTTTTCTTTACAACAAAGTCCCTATTTACGAAAAAACGACTGCGGAAACGCCCCTTAAGAAAGCACCTTCTCACATGTTGCTTTTTTTCTCAGCGTTCTCCTGAAACTTAATGAGTCCGTCTTTCGATGAGCAAAAACTCAAGGGAGTATGAAAAAAAAATGGTTATATTTCTAAGAAGCGTATAGTTGAACGTTATTAGCTACTTAAAGTATTATTAATTGCATATTACAGCTACAAATAATGTGACATTCATAAAACGGCTTTACAAAATTCTTACCAAAACCTAAAACTTTAAACTGATTACAATATCTAAACTGTCATATAAAAAAGCACTAGACACCTTTTTGATTACGATACCAAATCTTTATTTACGACACGTTGGAATTCGAAAAATCTCAAAAACGCCAGTAACCGAGACAGGTCCTCGATAGCCCTTAACCCTTATCAGGGACTTTATGGTAAGCAGACGTTTCTGTAACCACTTAGAGAAATCGTGGATAACGGGGAACGGCGCCCATCTAAAAGGATGTTTACCCGTTACCATATTTAATGCTATTAACCTTAGCTTTCAAATTTATGAACGGTAAGAGACTTCATATTATTTTAGAAAAAACATGCACATCGGAATTTTTAATAATCTTCTCCTATTAAATAATTCCAGAAAGATTAAATATGGACATGTATTAATAGTTGTTTTATATACATCTTAATATTTAAAAAAGTATATTAATAGTTAGTTTCTCGTTTAAATCATAAAAATAACTACGATAACATCATGAATATTATGTAATTTATGCTTGTCGGCCCTTTTATAAAAAGAATAATACAGGGATAAAAAAAAATCCACAACGTCACTGTTACAACATTTTTAACGTTATGAATTTTTACTTGTTTTGCATAGAAATTATTCTGTTGGCAACGTTGTTTTCTGACAGTATAATAACTAGTCCTATCAAAATGTTTTGATAGGATGTTCAAACAATGACTTCAAAAAGATTTTAAAGAACCGTGTAATCAATCGCACGAAGTTAAAACTTTCTGGTTTTTTTATAATACGACGATATTGAATAAATGTGCTGTAATTGATGATAATAAATGATCACCGAAGCTGAACGACGTTTGCAAGATGTGTTGTGTCACATTCGGGTTGCCAGCTCAGGATTAGAAAGAGGACAGAGATGTGCATTACGGACCCCCAACAAGCTCACTCATTACAAACATTCTGCGACTACGTCCCCAATACAGCCTGTATGATCGTTCTGAAAATAGCAAGGACACTCTTTTTGCTTCAGAATTATAGTAGTCTTTCCGATTTGGGCTAGGAAAAAATATTTTTAAAATCTCAATAGCTCAACGGTAGAACAGCCGACTCCGCTCTGTTAACGCGAAAGTCACGGGTTCGATCCTGACCACCTTGGGTTATTGTCGATCCCACTCCTAGCGCAGTCGAGCTTTTTTCGAAGGGCAATAGGAATACTTGTAATACCTTGAAAAAGCACTACTAATATTCTTTTGAAAATATATCACCATTTGTCAGGCTTTATGAGACATAAAATTTATACATAGCCAGCCATGTAAGTATTCGGTGTTAGTCTTACAGGTGTGGTCACATGTGTGTTGCTACATAGTATATAATGTACACATATCTTCAAACTTGGTTGTTTACTACATTACTAAATTAGTCTAATTACCTAATACACGACCTCGTCGCTTTTCCCCATGGGTAGTGTAATTACTAAAAAAATAAAAAGTTAAATGGACTTCATTTATGTTTCTGAAACCCTTCGCTTTTTTAAGGTCATAATTATCGGCTATCGATTAAAATGTTTGAAATATCTTTTTAACAAAACTGTAAAGATGTTAATTAGTATGCTACTAATGACTGATTTTATTATACTACTGAAACTTCTAAGTACCGTTTCATTTTACTTATAATCAAAAATTTTCGTATCCACATTGATACTTGTTTCCACTTATTCTCCTTTTTTTTTATAAAATATAAATGCTATTTGCATACACAAAGAAAAAACATTAACAAATTTTGACATAATTTATAATTTAGTGAAGTAGGTTGAAAGTAAAAAATAGCATTGTCATTTTTTATATCATTTCCTTACTTCATAAACGCGAAAGTGAGTTTGTTTTTTTGTTTGTGACACTTTCACGTCGAAGCCGCTGAACCGATTATGATGAATTTTGGTATAGATATATAGAGGATTATGGATAATTATGACTACAGGCTTGGAATGGGGAAACCAATTATTTATATATTGCATTAAATGTGTCTCATTAAAAATCGATATTAATGCAGGCGAAGTCGCGGGCAGAAGAGGCTATGTATGTATTAATAATAATATTCTAAGTTATAGTAATTGATACTTCAACAGTTACAAACTTTTAATGACTCTCTGAGTAGTTTAGTTTCAATGAAACAGTTTTCAATTACTGAAAATTGAAAGGACAGCATTGTTAGATGAAAAAATATTTTATAACGGAACGTAAAAACTTGAAAAAACCTTTTTCAACCTTTTCTAACCTAGTTTATAAAAAATATTCTGCAGCGTTTTTTCTATTCATATTTTGTTGACATATTGAGTTCTTGAAATAAAGCTTGATTTTAATAAAATAGTATCGGCAAAATAATTCGTTAGCTACCTTTCTGGTGTATAGTTTTGAAATAAAAAAAATGGTCAATTAGATTTTTTTTTATGCTACCAAGTTGGCAAGCAAACTTAGTAATTATGATGCTGTGACTAAACCTACCTTACATTATATATCTAATATAGATATATAATGTATTTAAATAAATAATGATTAAAATGCACGAAAATAAATAGCATAAAACTACGAAATTGGCACGTGTATCGTCCAGCGGTCAAGACCCTTGTTACGTTGTGATCGCAATAACCCGTGTTCTTTTAGAGCATCAGAGGCAACAGGTTCAATTCGACAATGGAAAACAATAATATCTTATTTATTATATAGTTTAATTATATTAGTGTAATATGATTATCAAAATAAAAATATTTGTATAAGCCAGTAAAGGCAAAATGGTGAGATAATAAATATATCCCTATACTTTCAACACCTCTTACGAGTAGCTGAAAGTAGTCCGCTCCTCAAATTCTTATATACTTAAACTCTATAGTAAAAATATAAAGAAGAGAGGGGAGATCATTAGCCCCACACGCCACCGACTGTGGGCTCCAACCATAGCTACAGAGCCCTCCCGGGTAAGGGATAGGCTATTTATAGTGCGCCTGCGACACACAATTTGATTAATTATACTTATAACGTAAAAGGACATAGTCCTGGTAATTTATATTTATAGTGATTTCGTTATCGGGTTATAAGATTTATTTCATATTGTTGTTATTTATATGAGGCCGAAGCCACGCATAGAAAAGGATCAAGCCCTGATATTTTGTAATGGTATCAATCAAGACCGAAGTCACATAATATTTCATATTCATCTTTGTATGAGAAGGCAAAATGCCATAATAATTGAGGGACAAGCCCTGGTCATTATATATAAGGGAATAAATCCATGGTTCAGATATGTATTCGAACATTAAACCGCCAGGCGACATTCCGTAAGCACAATGCTATAATCGTCAACCTCACCTTAGTGAAGTAAAATTCATCAATAATAATAAATAATATCATTTTTAACGTATATTTGTCATACCACTATATGTGGTTAATATAGAGTTTATATTTATCATAAACTTCACCTTTGTTAAGGTATTTTCATCAATAATGCTATTTATAGCGTATATTTCTTTTATCACTATATATGTGTAATATAGTATTTATAATAACCTCACCGTAGTGTAGGCAAATTCATTAATAATTATATTTATAAGTATATTACTTTTATCACTATATATGGGTCATATAGTATTGATAATATTCAATTCTTTATAATATCACAACACCAATTACTTAAAAGTAAGTCCTACCTAACCCTACCTAATTGTTATTTAAATTATCTATCTGTATCACTGGGGCCGCTTCAGCAATGGACCTGAGGAAACTACTGCATCGATATAAATCGCACCACAGAGTCAACCCCATGTCACCATCACATCAACAAAGTCAAAGGACCTCACTCTGAGACACTATAGACATAACCAAAATCATGTCGGAGCCTCATACTTAAGCATCGGGTCAACTAAGATTAAAAATCCTCGCTTAAGGACACTATAGACATGACTCAGGTCACATCAGAGCCTCAAACTCAAGTATCGGGTACACTAAAACTCGCCAAAACATTATACACGTATACAGCTGAAATATAATTATTTATTAGTTATGACGCATAAATTCTTCCCAACGCATACTTTTAAATCTTCATTGAATTCGCTTCTTCTTAGGTTTCAAATAATCTAGTAGATTCTGAAACATAAACAATATTAAAGAAACGGAGTAAACTTCGTTTCTTAATATATATCAAACATATATACATTCATAATTGACGGACCCACAAACCGTCATTAAATATTTAATTTATAATAATAAATTATTTTCAATATATTTCAACGATATAAATTTGCCTTTAACATGTATAGATCATATTATTCATATTAGATCTCATTGCCAGTAATCATAGACGGACCACCATACCGTCATTATTTATTAATTATTGTATATATATTTAATATATACTTTATATATATATTCTTTGCCATGCATCACCAATCACCATTAATAATATGTATAAAAACCATATACGAAGATCGGAAACCTTAACTAGCATTCTAGCAGCATGGCCGCCCGAACGCACCGCCTTGGTAAACCGTCCACATATACGCGGGGGTAGAGACGTCAGACGGGCACTCACCAAGCATACGCTCCAGGACACCTTCCGCCGACACCACACCCCTTATATATGTGAAACAGCTGCAATGACATTCGGCACCTGACTCCGTGATTTTCCATACATTTTCCTTTTTCTATGGAAATTTTCATACAAAATTTTATAAATTTTTGATTTTGTAAAAATATTATTTTCGGGGTATGTCCATACTTAGTATTACGTTGCACATAGTCACGTGGTCGGCAAACGACTTCTAGGTTAAGCAACCTTGGGCGCGGTCAGTAAATGGATGGGTGACCGTCCAAAAATAGGTTCATATTATAGAAAATACATTGTTTTAGAGATTTAAATAAAGTGTAATGTTGAGATCGTCACAATGCATCTGAACATCCTTTGCCCAGTTATTTAAAATACAGTGTCCTTCAAATCGAAACACAGCATACTGTATTTTCGGTAGAATTACTGACACTGCGGTGGTACTTACCTAGCCGGCCTTTTGCAATAAAAATTGTACTGATTGTTTGATATGGGAATATTCAATAAACCCACGATTTTGAGTAAATTTTGGTATAGATAGTTCATAGTGTATATTAATTGGTTTACTGCTATTTACTGCTGTTTATCGGCGTAATAATGTGTTCTGAAGCACTATTAAATAACCATTAGTGTCGCTATTCACCGGGTATCGGACGTTTAATGTCCTGCAAGAAATATGTAAGTGTATTATACATATACAATACATTAAAATGCTGTGGCCGCATGTCCGCTTTTCTATGTAAATTTTAATCATGACTGAGAAACTCGATTCCTTAAGGCAATTAGTACAACTTTTACAATTACAATTTTTTTTTACGAGTTTTTGTGTGAAAGTAAATTTAAAAAAGGAAAATTAAGAACAGTTTATAGGTTATATAGTGATTACACACTAATATGATTTATTCAAATAGTATACAAGTATCATGTGTCATACCAGAAATTACATCTTATTGCACAAACAAAACTGACCATATACCATATTTTTTCGAATGGGAATTGAAACAGCATTCATTATCGCTACTAGCCCTTTGCACTAGTACGGTCATCACTACATAGTATAAAACAAAGTCGCTTTCTCTGTCCCTATGTATGCTTAAATCTTTAAAATTACGCAACGGATTTTGATGCGGTTTTTAATAGATAGAGTGATTGAAGAGGAAGTTTTATATGTGTAATAACATCCATTGAATAGTGGAGAAAAAAATTTTTTTGAGGTTTCTAATGTGATGTCGTAAATAATTACATTTAACGCGTGCGCGCCACGGGCAAATATACATAAAACAAAACTACTGCATCGATGTTAATCATTTTTTCAGTGAATGACATACGTTATATATTTTATACCCGTGCGAAGCCGGAGCGGGCCGCTAGTTACTAAATAAAATGTTGTCAGCAACTCTTAACATACCTAATAATATCGCTTTTTTATACTGATTGTCTATTGCTGTTGGTTCTACTAGCCTTGACAGCATCGACTTGGGGTATAATAAAGTAAACAGGGTTTTTGTATGTGAGTTCACACTAGCCTCTACAATAGTCGTACTGATTAATGAAAAATCTCCATAAAGAAAGAGCTCACATACAGTCTATACAGTAGAATAATAAATAGGATCCTTAGTTCTGAGATCTATGCGGGTGAAATCGCGGCCAACAACTTGTTTATAAATACTAATTCTAAGTTATTTGAGAATGAAATCTTGTTTTCATTCATGCAGTACGCTTTCAACGTAATCAAGTGACGTGGAGTATACTTTATGAATGATGAATAACTAATATAGTCAATATAAGTAAGAGCTCTGACATTTAAGGCTTTTATGCATGGGCCAGATTTTTTTTGTCCTTGTATTGAATCTTAGAGCTTTTGACAGCGGCTTCGCCCGCGTGTATAACGATTTTAATAAAAACTTTAAACCCTGATTTCAAACCTTCAGGGTAAATTTTATAAAACACGTGTTTCTTTAACTTTAATGGTTCGCTATAGTTATAGCTCTAATTTCAAAAATGTTGGACTTCCGTACTAAATGAATTTCAAAATCCCTTCTTAGTTCTCGCTTGCTTTCTAAAAACAACAACTGTGAAAATATCAATTTCTAAGTTCAGGCTAGGCTAAGGCTGGACGTTCATATGTCGATCAGCAACTCACAGGCTTGTGACGATATTATATTTTATCACGTTGATGTATGTAGTATGTAAATGTCCTTACAAGACTAATTATATTTTCGCCAGACTTAAAATAAAGTGAAATAAATGTAATACTCAAGTATCACTATATAATATTTTAAAAATATACAATATAAACACAATAAAATACAATGAAACTAGAAAAATACATTTCAACAATCAAATTGTCGGTGTTGTAAAATAAGTTTAAAAACGCCAGGCGATAGACAATATTATTCTATATATGTACAAATGTACAAACTATCTTTTTAAATGGATTTCCACCAAATGGTGGAAATCCAAATAAAAAGATAGTTAAATATTCAATTTTGTCACTGAGTCATAAACAAGACTTACGAGATTACATAATTACATATTATAAGATTACATATTAACGCTATAAAATCGAAGCTTGTGCTTATGTATTATTAAAAGATTTTTTTCAATATTTAATCTAATATTCAAGAGACCAAATCTACTTTTACCGTAGGTACATCTTTCACAATTATGTAAAACTGGGTAAGAATCATTATTTAATTAATCACTATAATATATTTGACGTTATCATAATAAGTATATTCATCTCCAAATACTGCCAATATTATCTTGCTTCAGTAAACACCCTAAATTTAAGTATTAAGCCCCTAATCTCCAATATATCTACGGAGCTTCAGATAATCTCATGTAATGTTTGATATATTCGAAAACAAACTCGCAAGCATCTCGTATTTCATATAAATCGTAGAAGAATGTTTAGCATAAATATTTCCAGACACTAACTCCTTAAGATTCTAAGCAGCTAATTCCGTTAATATTTGCTATAAATACTCTTGACATTATTAACACACAAGAATTTTACTTAGTAAAATTTACTAAGATTTCGAAAGAGAATAAATAAAATCAGATGCTATAATAACAATGATAACAACCAGGACCGACAGCTTAACGTACTCTCCGAGGCACGGCAGAGAGTCCCACAAAGACAAACGCCTAAATAGGTACAGATATTTATAAGATTACAAATATCCGCCCCGGGCGGCAATTTTCAGGTGAATATTAGACAATTTTCTTATTTTTCAATTGGCCTGAAATGGATTTTGAAGAATCCACTAAGCTAGTAATTATGATAACAGAACAAGAAGCCGTGGCATCAACGATTACGGAGAAACATATCACAGGAACACAAACTAACCACCAAAACCGGAACACATGTCTGTATTGTCAATGCAGACATATGCTCTGAGCGGGAACTCAATCTGTGACGATCGGTATTTAAGGCTACCACAACACTATAAAGGTCGTCTGCAACGTCGTATTGAATGACGTCTTAACCTCAACCTTGAATAAAAGGTGTAAAGAGAAGCTTGTGCAAGATTTAATTAAGGACCCCATTTTAGTTCTCGTTATCGCAAATAATTTGAACAGACTGTAAGGTCGTCTTTAGAGAAATTACGCTTTACGATATCGTTAATGCCTTAATTAAAACCTTAAACAAGATAATTGTCAAAATATTATATCCTTCCTGTTGTTAAAACATTCTTTCTATTATTATTATTAACTATATGTGCACGCGGCTCCGCGCATATGGTTTACCGATTTTTCTTTATTGTTATTTATTTATTTATTATTTAGCCAAACTTACTCCTTATAACATCAGCTATCTGCCAGTGGAAGTCCCGCTAAAATCGGTCCAGCCGTTTTAGAGATTACCCGGAACTTATCACGGATTATCATTTACTAGCTGTTAATTTGGAATCATAAACAGACATTTCAATTTTATTCATTTGTATATATTTATTCTACGATAACGATCTAGGACACTGTTAAAAGCTTAAATACAAACCCTACCATACCATACCCTATCCAGACTGTACACACAATCATACGAGCCATATGTGGTTCAGCGGACAGGAAATGTGTTAAAAGTCATCTTCGTAGAGGATTCATATTATAAATACTAAAGGTAAAAGATTTTTTTCTAAGTCAATTAAAACTATAAAAATCTAAAATCAAAATATATAATAATATAATATAGCCTTTTATTCAGATCAACTATTACAAATAAAGTATAACTTAATCTAGTATTTGAGACTTGCTTGTTGTTTGTAGATCTGTTTGCCAGTCGGCAAAGGCCTCCTCCAACCTTTTCCATTCTTGTCTGTCTTGAGCCACTCTGTTCCACATAATTCCTGCTACTTGTCTGATGTCGTCGTCCCATCTTTTCTGAGGTCTGCCTCTTTTTCTTTTACCTTCTCTTGGGTACCACCTTGTCACGATTTTACTCCATTTATCTGGTCCTCTTATCATGTGTCCTGCCCATCGCCATTTGAGCCTTCTGATTTTGCTTGTTATGTCTTGAACTTTGGTCTTGTTTCTGATGACTCGGTTTTGCAATCTGTCTAACTTCTTCACACTTAGCATACTCCTTTCCATTGCATTCTGGCAGGTTGCAAGTTTGCTTGTCATGGTCCGAGTTAAAGACCAAGATTGGCAGCCATACGTAAGGACTGGTAGTATGCAAGTGTTAAATATTTTACTTTTTATATTTATACACAGGTTCTTGTCTTTCATAACTTCTCTCAGGCCCCAGTATCTCTTCCAGCCATTTGTTATTCTTCTCTCTATTTCGTTGGTTACAGAATCTTTTTGCGTCATAAGCTGGCCCAGGTAAATATATTCATCTGTGTAATCGATTTGGGTGCTAGCTAAATTTATGGAGTTTTTCATTCCGTTTGTCATAATTCTTGTTTTTTCTGGATTTAGTTTTAACCCTACCTTCTCGCTTTCCCTTGTCAGTTCTGTTAACATTCTCTTTATGTCATCTGATGTTTTAGCAAATAGCACTATGTCATCTGCGAATCTCAGGTGCGTCAGTGAAACACCATCCATTTTGATGCCAAGATTTTCCCAATTCAGGCCTCTAAAAATTGATTCTAATACAGCCGAAAATAGCTTTGGAGAGAGTGGATCCCCTTGCCTCACTCCTTTTTCTACTCTAAATGGTTCGCCTTTCTTTTCTAATTGAATTCTTGCAGTACTGTGGCAATATACATTTCTAATTAAGCGGATGTATTTGTGTGAAATTCCTTGTTCCATTAAGGAAGCCCATATATTTTTGTGGAACAAAGAATCAAACGCTTTGCTGTAATCGACGAATGCAATATAGTATGTAAGCTGGTATTCATTAAACTTCTCTAAAACTTGGCGTACTACGTGAATGTGGTCGACCACTGAATATTCTTTACGAAAACCCGCCTGCTCGATGGGTTGATGCTCATCTAATGTTCTTTCCATCCGTTTTAATAATATTTTAGCAAATATCTTGTATATATTGGACATAAGGCTAATAGGGCGATAGTTTTCAATTTCATGCTTATCTCCCTTCTTATACAGAAGAATAATGTTAGACTCAGTCCATTGCTGTGGGATAATTTCGGTGTTTATGATATCATTGAACATTACAGTGAGAACCGGTGTCAGGATTTCTTTGTTATGTCTTAAAATTTCGTTATTGATACCATCGGGTCCTGGTGCTTTTTCTCTCTTTTGAGTATCTATAGCTTTCTCGACTTCGGCACGAAGGATCTTGGGGATATCTGATGTTCTATCTAAATCAACTTCGCCTTTTGAAACGTTGCTTTCGTATAACTTTTTGTAATAAGACGTGGCAATTCTTATTATATTCGTTCTGTAATGACTCTGTTTTTTACTATCGCTTTTCATTTTTACTACCCAGTCCAATGAATTTGTTAATTCGTTGTAAGCTTTTTTAACCCCTCCCGTTTCGATTATGTGCTTTTCAATAGTTTCCATTCTATTTTTTTTCCTGTCAAAAATCAAAATAACAACCATTAATTAACAATATTGAACCATCTAAAAATAGAGATAACTAACTCGGCAAAGCTATTTGTATTTTGCATTCACGTTTCCTGTAGAACTTGTAATTGTGAATTAGACGCCATAAAACATTTACAGCTCAATAACGACGTATCTAAGCCTCTACCTATTGCCCGTTACAACTTCTAATTAATTCAATTACACGGTTATAAGATAGAGTGGTTCGCGAAATGAGCTCACTAGTTGCTTTATATTTTGATTACTTGCGTTTAGTGTCTAAGAAAAAACAATGATTTTTTTTTTATAGTAAATAAAGAAAAACCAATGGCTACTGGGGTCAAAAGTTATAATAACAAAACTCTGCAGGGGCAACAAGCAGTCACCGCAGCCTATGATTGCTTACGATACTTAAAGTATCACATGCGCGTTGCTACCCCAAGGGATAGGAAGGAAGGGATGATAAGGGAATAGAAAAGAGTGGGAGATTGGGCCTCCGACACTCACTCAGTACTTTGTTACTTTACGCCGATTTCCTGTGAGAGGGTAGTACTTCTTCGGTCAAGCCGGCACATTTGAGCTGGAAGAAGCATGGCTCTACTACTACTAAACTTGACTTGTCTTGCTACGAAGGCAAAAAAGTCTGGGTATACCGGCTATCTCCTACAATAGACATCTATAGGCTTACAACGATGACAACAACGCGTAATGAATGGAAAATAACATAAAGACTAGCCTTTACCAATGAGAGATATTTTATCGGAACAAAGAGTATGTACTTTAAAAATTTAGCATCTTAGATTGAACACAGAACTTTAACTAAGGTCAACGATTTCTACGACTATTTTGACTATTACATGCGAGAAATATCACATTGCTAATTCGTTAACTGAAATATAATTATTACTTAGTAAGAAAATCGTAAAAATGAATCATTGAATTAAATTAATAAAAAATAGTCATTACGTAAAAGTGATCATTATCTTCACTCCGAAATCCAGCTTAGCGTAAATTCGTGCCATAAATATCACTGGGAAGATGTGGGGATATTCAAAAATTGCGATCGTGTCGCCTCGTAACGTTATCTATTACGCTGTGGCCTCCATAAAGTACTATTTAACAAATTGAGATTTAGTACAGTGGTTATAAAAGTAAGACAACGCATTTACGTTAAAAGCTTAATAAAAATATAAAGTAGCAACCCATTACCATCCCACTGCTGGATAAAACCTTCTCTCATGAAAGGAATAATTAGAGCTTAATAAACCAAGTTGTAATAACATTACAGGTTAATGAATTAAAGTATATATAAATTTCCCATGGAACTTGAAATCTTGAAAATGCCATCTCGACTTAAGAATATGATAAAATTTGGAAAACACATTTAAAATTCCAAAATACTGATATAACTCCTTGAAAAAATTCGAAGTTGGAAGCAATATTTTTTTATAGTCGCCAAAAGATACCTGAATGTCATCGTTCTACAAACACATTGCTCTTATTGTGTATGGAAGTGAAATTTATATCTCCTTAATATAAGGGGGTATACGAAACATCAAATATTTACATAAACATAATTAAACCCACGAATATGCATGAGTCGTATGGATCGGGGACGATAGAATTGCGCTGAGAACGTATACTTTATAATAAGTTTGCACATACCTACATCTTCTAAATGACTTGCTGTGTATGGTCGGAATACGAAATATTGTGTACATTATACCTTATATCTCCAGTATTATCATTGTGTTTCTTAGCTGTATGAACATAGAGTTTATAATACAATACTTAATTTTTAAAGCTACATATTCAGTGGTGAATCCTCATATAGATATATGAGTATTTCTTCGGTACAAGTTAAAAGGGTATCGGTATTATTGATATATTCACGTAAAGATATTGTTTAGAAGAACAAAGGCTGTTCAATCAAGTCCATAAATAATAAGTCTTAAATTGTTAAATCATTGTCTATCTGATTTGTTCTACCATTTTTGCTTTAGATTTAAATATTTTGTGTACTAATTACAGAAACAGTGAGTTCACGATTAAACTTATTAGCCGGGCTAAACTTTTCACAAGAAAACAATAGCTTAAGTATAAGAATAATATTCAAAATGACTTTGGTTTCAAAGTTTTTTGCAATCGTATAAGCTTGTTTTTTGAAGCGCATAATATACATAGGTGCATAAAGGCGTGCCTTTTACAAAAACGTTAGTCTAAAACGGCCCCAATTAATTAATGAATGAATATCCGAATTAAAAAAATACATTATTAATGTACCAGAGTCGGAAGACGAGGAGGTTAAACTATATTCTGTCATAGATCGAGCGAGACGCCAATAAGTAGTCATGGGATATTGTACTTAAAATCCTGGTCTTCCGACCCTTAGCTATAGGATATCAAAAGGAAACTAAGCATACTGGCTTCTCGTTATCCTTGTCACCATTTCTGAGACTACCGTTATAATAAATATAAGAGTAGACAAATATTCTAAAAGTTTAAATCGCCTACAACGTATAACGTACTCAAATAATAGCTCTTCGAAAAAAAATTAAATGTATGTACATAGTTACAGTTTTATAACTAAAGAATAAATATATTTTAAAATTCATAAAACGTTCATATAATATTCGGGTCAATCTGATTCGCATGACCAAATTTTCGAATGGAAAAACTTCTACAAATGTAAGCGGAACTTTTGAATACACCTCAAACAAATTGAATATACAAGTTTTACCGCATATTTTGTAGCTCAAAGCGCTTGGTTTTTAGTGCAATCAAAATTGTTTTGGGTTGTTTGTTCGCCATTGCTTTTCTTTTTCCACACAGACTGTTCAAAAAAGTCAATTGTTACCTTGTTAACAAGTCTCTTTTGTATGTTACGTTATGGACGTATTTTTTCCATCTCAATGGTTATATATTATAATATGGGCTATTAAACTTTTTCGGAAAAGTGTTATTTACCTTTCACAAGTATATTATAATTAGTTACAGAAAACGAAACTTATTCCCATAAACCCTCTTACTTATCGTCACAGAACATTTTCTTGTTCTGTGATGATAGCGATTTAAATAAAATACAGTCATCAAAATGCTTAAGCTGTCAATTCCCTAATGAAGCAGAGGATTTTAAAGGGACTTCTATTTTTTCACACAACAATATATTCTTTTATACTTTCTTATTTTAAGTCATTCAATCATGTAATTAATAAAAATATTTTCACCGTCTAGATAAAATTGAAATGTTAAATTTTTTGGGGCTTTGCACGCTAGTCACATTTGTCAGAGGACACAACTTTATTTTAGGATGTCAAGGTGTGGGGAGGGACGATATAGTGACGCATAATTCAATTTTTTGACCCCCAATCCTTGAGGCTCAGCAGCCTTTAAAAAGGGGTGCAAATCAAGCTCTATCAAGTTTGCTGCACAAAAATTTCAAATTTTTTGTTGCAAATCAAATTCTCTACAGCTTTATTTCTACGTTTTTGTCGTAGAATCAAAAATAACTCACTTATATAACTTTTTCTGATCATTTAACACTAAAACGACATCAGAGTATACATATTCGAGTACACAATCAAAAAACAGTGACACAGACAAAAGTAAAAAAGAAAGTAAACTATAACTGTGCTGACTTTTGCTAAAACGCTTTGGGATTTCGCTATATTTAAACAAGGTTATTCGGCGAGCATGATACGCTTGAATATTTCAACGGAGATTTACACAAGCCGATCATTCTGCGACGCTAGTGAGCCACGATGGATCACAGTGTGTTGACGCAGAATGAGA
Source organism: Hestina assimilis (assembly GCA_023373885.1). Lineage (NCBI taxonomy): Eukaryota > Metazoa > Arthropoda > Insecta > Lepidoptera > Nymphalidae > Hestina > Hestina assimilis. The sequence continues at coordinate 5,434,226 of CM041755.1, read as the reverse complement.
TGTCGTTTAGATAAATCACATGCATTATGGCGTGACTCGATTTATTGGAGTTAATCTTGAGACAGCCTATGGCCTGAATGGAGCGTATTTGCGAGTATCAGGCTAAAGGTCTTGAGGTATTGTGCAATGTTTCTTATCTTTTACTAAAGAATTTAACAGCTATTACTTCATTCGTGCATACTTTTTTATAATCACTATATATAAAACAAAATCCCCTGCCGTATCTGTCTATTTCTTCGCGATAAACTCCAAAATGGAGGAATGGAATGGATTTTAATGCGATTTTCAACAATGTTTTGGAATATTATTTGAATACAGATATTAAGACGCTTTTATAGATTTAAGATCTTTTCTGATCTGAACCAAAATCAGATCATCACATCACATCAGTCACAAAAGTCATATTAAGACCTTTTAAGGCATGTCGCATTCAAAGATATCGCATAACGTACATAAAAATCAAGTAATCTGATTCTCCTCTTTTTGAACAAAGATTTTAACACTATATACCTATGTACAAGTTAACAATAGCTATTAAAAAACAAAGAATATTGTTACTTGTTTTCATTTACTAACTCACAACATATTAATATTGCGCTGACTTTTTAGACTTGGTCCATATATTCCAGAACTAGTTATAAGCTTACAACTAATAACTGAAAATTTTTGCTTAGTTTATTTATTTAATTAAAATATCAAAAGCCTTTGTATAGGGAACAGTATCTCTGTGTAAAATCAAATCACTCAATATGGAAATTCCTTGCATACAATTTTATTAATTTAACCTCATTACGACATTATGAAGTAGAAAATTAATCAAATTTTCTGAAGGCTTAAAATGAGTTTTAGTTTTATTAAAATTCTATTACTAAAAGTTTAATACATTTCATATAAAATTTAAGAGGTATATTTTATAAGTATAGATAAAATATGATATTAATTTATTAGATATTTCAGCCTCCCAACAAAATAGAAAACAATTTTCAAGGCTAATCTTATCGAATTTATTGCGCAAAGGCCAAAAGTTACTACCCAGTCGAATAAATTATCGAAGACAGTGTTTCTCAAATTTATATATTCGTCGTAATTTATCCAAAAATTATACTCGGGTGATACCATTTATCAAAGGAATATTTTTAATATTAAATATTAGACTAATCATTTATTATTATTTTGACAAACAAGCTTGTTAAAAAGAATAAAAACAATAGTAAAAATAACAACATGTTAAAAGTTTTTGTATTAAGAATAGTTAGTTTTGATGACCCAGTATTTAACTCTCATATTATATTTTAGAGCCAATAAGAAATTACATATTTGCTGTATATATTTGCCTTTTTCTTTTTCATTATTCCCACTATTTACGCAAGATCTGTTACTACCCTTATCCGGATAACCCATCAAAGTTACTAGTTTTTTTTTTATATTTATGTATTTGTAAAGAAAGTAAAATAATTATAAAGTTGCCTTATAAATTTGATAAATTCAGTGAGAATAAAACAGAGTCATTTATCCATCAAACGATAGACTGTGGGGTATGTTAATATAGAATTCTTTGAAGTTGATAGACAGACGTATTTGCATCGTATTTTCGCTTCGAATACTTCGTTCGACATAAAACTAGAACGTTCACAAACTGTCAGAGCCCATGCGAATTTTATCAGAATTGCGGACGCCTTGCATGCTCTTTGCTTTATATTTTTAGTGACACAAAACAAGTCATGTGACAGTCTAATTAAAACTAAGTTGAATTTTAAAAATTGCGCTATCGTTTCTTGTTGCAGACACTTTTTTAAACGCCTGGAACTCAATTAAGGCGTACTGATACATATACATTAAAAGAAGTGTACACTAAGCTGGAAAATATTGCTCTGTATACCTTGGACTGCCAGGAAATATTGGTTCTCCTGGTCAGTCAGCTTAAAATCACCTCTCCACAGGCTCTCCACAGTCTGCCGACAAAGAGCCCTCAGTTTCTTCGGGCTTATTATGCGGTCTCCAAAGCACAGTCTGGAGAAGCGTATTGTCTTAGGCAAAATGGACGGTAGACGTGCACAGGGAAGGGTGCCTACAAGACGGTCTGACGCAATGAAGAACGCGGTGGGTAGAAGCATGCACTATGCTAGCCATTCCACATATGACTCCTCCCAATGGAATTAAATCGTACGTGGTGACGATTCTCAGCAGTGAGGGAACGACAAGAAGAAGAAAAAGACTTCTTTTTCTGATTTTTCGACCTTGTTCGTTACGGTAACAGAGTAATGTTGGTAACAGAGTATTGTTGGTAACAGAGTATTGTTGCTATCAGTGTAAATAGCACCGCTTGACCGATGAAGCTCTTTTATATATGGGCATCAGAGGCCCAAACTAACATCCCCTCTTTCTCTTTCCTTTTCCCTTGTGGTGTAGTCCTCCTTTCTAGATCATGTTAAGTCACAACACCTAAGCAAGCGATTCAATGTAAGGTAAAAAAATACCAGAAATTACATCTATGTTAGCTTGGTAAAATTATATTACGTGAAATCAATATATAATATGTAAGCTATTTACTCTCCTTTATCAAATATAAAAACTATATTAAATAAATATAGATAAAACTAATAAATTAAGCAAACAACGTGAGAAGTGACTTATAATTTTAGGTATTTTATAAGATCGGCGGTGCAATTTTTAATTAAATAAAAATAATTTTGCACACGATAGTATAATTAAATGTTGAAAACAAGCTTAAAATATAAGGTTTTTTTTATTTATAGGTCACATTAGATAATACCACAAATTTAAACTTAATAAAATCTATACATGTTATACGGAAAGCCAACGACCTATGTCGCCTATTAAATAACCCTATTACTATATTTTTTACCTCATTATAAGCCCAGAAACTAAGATAAGAAGCCTTAGTTAATGATTTCCTTTAAAATTTTTAGCGTAGAATCGCTAAAGAACAAAAAATATATGAACCTTAATTTTTTTAGGCAATATATTAAATGAAAGTGTGAAATAAGCTTCATATCTTCCAACTTTGGTATAAATTGAAAAATCGAAGTTCTCCAAGTTTAGTAATTATGTTAGCAACGTATGAGGGAAGATATATGAATAAGACTTCTCGTAAAGTTGGCGTTAGTTGCTTCATTACAATTAAACTTTATATTACATACTATAACGGTACATTTACTTTACCCGAGTTTAAATTGAGATTCATCTATATTTAGAGGATACTCAACCGACTAGTCTCATTGTCTTTATTTTCTACAATGGCTCTAAAAGTCATATAGAACATATAGACCTACCATGAATGACGTTTAGGAGGTTGCTTCTATATCAAAAAATAGCTGTCAGCTCCACACAGCCACTTTTCAACGGTACAGGTGAGTAGATAAGAAAATTAAATATCTAATTTTCAAATTCTTCACCCCTTACGGCGTTAATGACATATGAATCTGTATAATAACAGAAAAGGAATCATACAAAGACCATACAGTCATTAATTACGCGTTATGTCGGTGAATTAAAAACTTCTACTTGTTGTAGAAGTAACTGACACTTTACTCCGGAATATAGTTTTATTAATTCATTTTAAATAATTAAAAACACGACATAGCTTCTTCAACATATATTCTTCATAAGTAAGTCACTAACGTGTTTGCATAATGTCTGTACCAGAGTCGGTGAATATGTGCCGTGTGGGATTTGAGAGAAACTATACGTATGTTTTATTCTTACCTAAAAACTGAAAACGAATCGGACTGAATCTAGAAAAGAAGCCTTAAAGCAAAACCTATTTTATATATATATATATATATATATATATATATATATATATATATATATATATAATATATATCATATTATATATATCATAATATATATATATATATATATATATATATATTTCATGCTTGTCCAGCAAAAAATACGTTTATACACGTTGTGTTCCGATCAACTATTAAATGTGCAATATTTAAATAGTATTATTTCAATAACAAATAAGTTTCATTGATCAATACCATTGATAAGTGACATTCGTCATAAGGCTTCTTTCTGCAAGTATCCATACGCAACATTCAGCTACGATTTAGCTTCGCATTGTTTTGCTCAAGTCAACATTAAACATTGAAAATCACATCATTGGATTGTTAAAAAAGTGATAAACTAGTCCCTTAACTTAGTCAAGTGCCTTGCTATAAATCAATGGCAGCAGATAAGCGTATAATCCCTTATAGTAAGCGGCGATCATATCCCATGTACGCTTGCAACAACGTTGTTACATAGTGTTGCCAATCCAAAGAAAGGAAGTAAAGAGGAGAGGGTAATAGAAAATATAGCGCTTTCTATAGACTATACCACGGCGAGTGTTCAGAGGAATTATTTTCCCTCATCCCTCCCTCCCCTTTCCATTCAAGAACTACGCGCGCCGGTCTCCGATGTCACCGACTAACTGTGGCATCAATGCCATCGCGAACTAAGAAGTTTGCCAACTCTTTTCTTTGTCGCACTTCAAAAAATGGAATGCTTTACCGGCACACGTGTTCCCTCATTCTTACAACCTGGGTTCCTTCTATAGTAAGCGGCGATCATATCCCATGTACGCTTGCAACAACGTTGTTACATAGTGTTGCCAATCCAAAGAAAGGAAGTAAAGAGGAGAGGGTAATAGAAAATATAGCGCTTTCTATAGACTATACCACGGCGAGTGTTCAGAGGAATTATTTTCCCTCATCCCTCCCTCCCCTTTCCATTCAAGAACTACGCGCGCCGGTCTCCGATGTCACCGACTAACTGTGGCATCAATGCCATCGCGAACTAAGAAGTTTGCCAACTCTTTTCTTTGTCGCACTTCAAAAAAATGGAATGCTTTACCGGCACACGTGTTCCCTCATTCTTACAACCTGGGTTCCTTCTATAGTAAGCGGCGATCATATCCCATGTACGCTTGCAACAACGTTGTTACATAGTGTTGCCAATCCAAAGAAAGGAAGTAAAGAGGAGAGGGTAATAGAAAATATAGCGCTTTCTATAGACTATACCACGGCGAGTGTTCAGAGGAATTATTTTCCCTCATCCCTCCCTCCTCCTTCCATTCAAGAACTACGCGCGCCGGTCTCCGATGTCACCGACTAACTGTGGCATCAATGCCATCGCGAACTAAGAAGTTTGCCAACTCTTTTCTTTGTCGCACTTCAAAAAAATGGAATGCTTTACCGGCACACGTGTTCCTCATTCTTACAACCTGGGGTCCTTCAAAAGAGGCGTGAAGAGGCACCTTGCGGGTAGGCAGGGCGAGGATGGCTAGTAGAGTTCGCCTTCTGCAACCATATTAGCCACCTTCACGTGTGGACTCCACTTCCACTTACCATCAGGTGGAGTAGAGTTATTTGCCCTCCGGCGTTTATATTATATTAAAAAAAAACGAAGATATCTTAGCTCTCTTCTGAAGGACTTAGTGTAATCAGTTACGTATTTTTATGGGCCCATGAGACTAACAAAACGAATCATCAAAAATTGTTCATAATCTACAAGACATTACAATAAGTAAAAGTTCTCTAATTTTATAAATAAGATTGAGATTTTTTACTTGGAAAGTAGGGCAGATGACTCTACTCCACCTGATGGTAAGTGGAAATAAAGTCCAAACGCGAAGGCGGCTAACAGAGTTGCGGAATGCAACCGTGTTAGCCACCCTTGCCCTGCCTACCCGCAAAATGCCTCTTCACGCCTCGTTTGTAGGAGCCCAGAATGTAGGAAGGAGGGAACACGTGAGCCGGCAATGAGTTCCATATATATATTATATAAGCTACATATTATGATACATTATTGCCGGTTATAATCCCATATTCCGAGTTCCTGACCCTCTCTAATGATAGATCATTTTGACTTTGCAAGTCTAAGTAACTGGTGAGTTATATCTCGCAATGCTACATTCTACTCCCTAAAGGAAATTTAATATTCAAACATATAGTCAGTATGAACTTGTTAGCCGATTTTAAAAACAAGTAGATATTCAATTAGGCAATATACATTTAGAATGATAATATGTATGTGCTAAAGCAAATTATACTATTTAAGTTTTTTACTATATTTATACAAATTAATATATAATACGCAGCACATACGTAAGAAGAAAATACTTAAGCGTCTACTGACATTTTCATCTTCCTAGCATTATTCCCAGTATAGACCGTGGGTATATAACCACGGTCTACTTATACTCTCATCCTGATTAGATGAGTTACTAGTTTTTACAAAGAGCGATTGCTATCTGACGTCCGCAAACCAGTAACTCATTAGATAAGAGCAAATTACCTATCAAGAGTTAACGATTATTATCGGATGTTATGATAAACACCCGAGACCTTAACGTACTCTCTGAGGCACGATGGGGAAATCCACGAGGACAGACGCCCCGACCTAAACAGATATTAAGAACAAACCAGCGGGAATCGAACCCGCGATCACCGAGGCTCAAAGCAACCTTAGCTACCAGCACGCCACAGTGGTCGTCCATCGGTCGACGGTAGGTAAACGTCTACTGACATCGTATAAAAAGTATTATAATACAATAAACTTATATTCTATCGGTAGTTACCCGTTCATTAAATATATTAAGGGCCATATCAGAACAAATAAAATGTCTTTAAGACGACGCATTCAAAGTAGATTCTCCTCCATTAAGCTTTAAATGAAACCAATGTTAAACGTACCTGAAACAAAAAAAGAATACATTTAAGAAAAATTTACCAAAGAAACGAGAAAAATTCGCTACAATAAATTTAGACGTACCATTTAAGACGACTCTTGGCAAACGACTTGTAAATTAACAAAAATTATTAGCCCCTACCCGAAATGTTTGTGACGTCACAGGAAAAAGATAATTGGGTGACGCGGGCCGACGACGTTAGATTGATGACGGACACTCGAGAAATCTTATGATATTACGTAGATGCTCAGAATTGTTGTACATGTATATAAATTATAAGCCAGACATTTAAGTAGCTTTTAGCGGCTGAACAAATTAAGGTGTCAGAGTGTATTTTAACATTTTGATTTAGGATTGCTTGTATCTATGACCGAACACCAATTATTGTGGAAGCTTGCTAACCTGTGCAAGGTTATTTGAATAGAATTTTTACAAATTTTAAGCCCTAGAAAAGAAGAGTAAAAAGAGTAAAAAGAAAAAGGAAAATTTTAGAATACAAAACATTTTATATAAATTTAGAAATTAGAAAATATATGTTTTTATATTCACACAAAACTTCAGTATTACGATTATACTGAGACTGAGCCTATTTGGGAGTAAGTAAATCTGCGACCTAAGATGCGACCTGTTCTGGTCTTTTAACATACAAATATTAATTTCTAAAGACAAATTACAGCGGTTAGCATACACAGGATCGTCTGAGTAATCTCATTTCAAGCTTGGCGGCTCTCGACCCAAACACATCCCTCGAAGCGATGTATCACTTTAGACAGTGACCTTGTACGAGCAAAAACTATACATATTAGTACAATAGAGTCCGCCGAAACAGACAATCCGTAATTTCATTATTGCAAATAAATTTTTATATACAATTTAATCAGTCTTTTGGCATTCTAAAAAAACCGGCCAACTTTGCCCATAAAGGGTTCCCTTCACAGGCCAATACAAGTTTCTTATAAGAGTATTTTGTATTGTAGCAGCAACAGTAATAGACATTCTGTGAAAATTTTAACTCGCTAACTACTAAGATTCAGATTCCATTTGACAGACTGACTGTGGAGGATAAGTAATGGGGTTCCTTTTGCAGACTTCAGCTACAGACACCTAATGTATGAATAAATGCTACACACTCAAGTGATGAATGCCTAAGCCTCAAAAACAAGCAGACCACCAAGACCGGAACACGCGGCTGTAGTGTTACAATACAAAATCTGCCCAGAATGAGTACCGAACCTAAAGCTCCACTTTATATTTAAGGCAGATTTACTACCATTAGTAATGAAACGTAAAACCACGTTGTGGTGAAGTGGTAGCGAACCTATCTTGAGCGCCACAGATCGTAGGTTTGATTCCCGCTAGTGGCAAATTGCATTGACAATACAGGCAAGTTTGTGCATGTCATTGTGTGTGTTTCGCGGAATCCAGACGCAGGATATTTCTCTCTTAATAGAGACAGTTGAGTGTGCAATGTTCATTATTATTATTATCAAAACGAATCATATTATTGAAGAATTAATGACTTATATTATCTAAATATAATAAGTATATTAATTTAATAAAAAAACGGACGGTGTATAAAAATTTTATTTATTAGCCTACTTGGGCTCAAACGTAAACAGACATCTTGATGTATTGCCACTTCAGACTTTTATTCACAATCTTTATAATTCCAGTAATTGGGACAAGAAAGATGCAAAGAAAGTAAAAATACAAAATATTAAATTTATACTTTTAAATTCTACTATACGATATCGATATCTAATATATATCGATTTTGACATGACAATTATAAAATGTCTCCATTTTCAAAAATATGAAAGTTGCATTTAGCAATTGATAACTTTATATTTATAAATGTTTTAGGATTAATTTTGTATTTAAATAATAAACATTCCTACTCTTTTTAATACAATAAATTAAAATTAATCGTATTTCATTAGACTTTATGAAGTCTATGAATAAAAAAAAAACTATAAAGTATAGAGATACCTAACATACTTAAATTTGTTTCTATTATCGCGAAATACAATATAAAATACTTTTTATCCACTTTATCACAATTTAGCACGCTTCTATGACATTACCCAAGAGATCGTCTCAAGGAAATTTCGCGTGTCATTGATGGATTGCGTACAGATACCTAACTCAGCTTTAAGTAAAAAATATATTTTCTCAGCCATGCATCATCGGTATCAAAAATCCCGAAAAAATGAAGACACATATGAGTTACAAAATAAGTATCTGGCACAACCTAATATCAATTCTTATGTCAAAAGAGTATGGTTCAGTTTAACTTATAAGTCATATTATCTGATCGGGTAGGATAGCTCATAGAAATAACAAGTCACGTTCTTACTTGTTGAATCTACAAGTTAAGTGTGAAGTGGAATGAAAGTTTTGAAGAATTACGTATTTTACTAGTTCGGAGAATATTCGAAACGTTATCTAAACACACCTGATATCGTTTACGTATAGTTGAACAAGAGATTAATCCACCAGTGAAATCCATCATACTGGTGGTAGGTCTTTCGTTTGCAAGAGGCCAGCTAGGTAGGTACTAAAGTAGACGCAGTGTCAAATATTCTACTGCCAAGCAGTAGTGTCTTAAGCATTGCTGTGTTCCGGTTTGAAGGGCAGTGTAGGTTAGTGAAATTACTGGGCAAAGGAGATTTAAGAACTAATACCTCGAGGTTGGCAGCACTTGAGTGCACCTACTAATGGTGTTGCAAGCGCTCAGTAGCTACGGCAACGACTTGCTATCATAGACCGTATGCTTGCTTATCAACCTAGTAACATAAAAAAAAAATCTTACAAAAGATAGATCTAAATTTCAGTTATACCTGTGTGTTGGACTTACACAAAGCAAATGTAATTATCAAAGTTAGATGTATGGAATATATTGTAATATTAAATAAAGCTGGCTTTACGCTTAGTTTTGCAAATCTGAAATAAGTGAATCGCTTTACATACGACCGTAAATTCTTAAACTCAAGTCGATAAAATTGTATCTAAATCGGTACACAAACAACAAAGATATTGTGTGACTTACACTAAAAATGTAACGGATTAGAAAACTTCCATCTTTTCAAAGGCAGGTAAGGCTATTGGGAACGAAGAAAACATGAAATCCACATAAGCATAAGATTAAATGAACTGAGAACTTCCTCTCTCAAAATTGTCGAAACAAAAATCAACAATACATTTTTAGAATAACGAAAATAAGTTTCTAAAAATATAAATCAAACGGTATCAGAGTCACGTGTAAAAATATAATTTTATTATGTGTCGACCCACTCGCTTGTAGATGATTTGTATAAAATGACGCCCTTTCAAAAAATAAAGTGGAGTATACACGTGTGAGTATGACAATAGTATATTGTGAGCTCTTGCTCCACATATAGTAGTTTCTGTAAGTTTACTTTAGCACTTAAAGTATAGATAACGTTCTAACCTAGTAAGTAAAATAAGCATATTGTTAGTTTAGTTAATTAAATATAGATAAGTTATTGACGACCGTTGTGGCGTGTTGGTAGCGAGCCTGCCTTTAGTCTCAACGGTCGCGGATTCGATTCCCGCTCGAGGCAGATATTTGTATTAATCTTATAATTTCTGTCTCGGTCTGGGCGTTTGTCTTTGTGTCCCGCTCTTTGAATATCAAGAAAAGTGCGTATGCGTATACTTCACATTGGTGTTTGCCTAAATATTACCTAACATATGAACTAACATTTTCGCGGTAGTAGGGCCATGCTCCTTCCAGCACAAACGGGCTGTTTCGATCGGAGAAGTACTACCCTCTCACACAAAATCGGTAAAGTAACAGTATCAATAGGTACTGTTGCGTTTCGTGCGATGAGTGAGAGCGGAGGCTCAAACTTACACCCCCTCTGTTCCCTTCTCATCTCTTCCCACCTGTTCCTTGTGTTGATAGCGCGCATATGATACTACAAGCGCGGGCGTTCATAGGTTACGATGACTTCTTACCTAATGGTTGTTTGCCAACCGTCACAAAATAAAATAAAAAAGTTTGGACTATTCAAGAAGTCCTTGAACTGACACTACAATTTAGGTTTATTAAAATTAAATCCCCGTTTTATAATTCAATTGCAATTCCAAACTACAACTCCACATATTTGAAACAAGCTGAATTTACGCTACAAAAGCTAAGCTGCGGTCATTTCAACGCTACAGCCCATATATAATATTAACTCATACGCCTGGCTGGCCACGACTACAAATATTTGAAGCTAACAAATATAACACCTGTGCCCAAACGTATGACATGTGGACGAAGGGAAGTATGAAATAGTTTCAAAAACTCACAAACTCCAGACCGAATCCAGCTTCATTTTATTTTAGATACTTTTATGAAATATTTTATTCCATAATTCTATCTCTTCTTGATATAAATTAATACGGCCGATGATTTTAGGAGATTTTGTAATTCACAAACTATAAAACCTTCTTAGGCTTTTAAAATGGGATTCTACCAGCTTTTTATTTTATCATTTCTGAAATGTGTTTTTTTACACAAAAATATTGCGCATTTATTGTCATCCTAAAAAAGCCTCTTTAGAGAACGAAAGACAGCTTAGGATTCGCTCCAACGACGTTCTAAGCCTTAATTCGACCTTGCAGAACAATCTACTAGGATTGTGTGTCCCTTTGAGACTATCCTTTTTTTAGAACCGGGTCATAGAAATCGATTTCTCCGCTTTAAATTAATGATATTGGATATCTTTTTTTTAAATATCCAATTAATTCATGACGATAACAATAACGATATACCTATCATACTTATCTATAGTAACGAGAACATAGATCTAAAGAGATTATACATAGCTCTTATTGCGATATTTAATACATTTAAAATTAGCACAGACTGACCAGGAAGGGCGACTTCACAATAATTATAGTACTATTATAGTTCTGCATGCGCACTAACTAACCTATTTTAAGTAACGTAAAGATGCATTTATATTTAATCTAATTTAGGACGGTGACTTTTAATGGCGGTTTCCGCGACTCTTCTGTTGTAGACTAAGTACTTTTTGCTATTTTTATGGACATTAAGTTTTTATAAAATTGATTACAGCTATATTACCTAACGTAACCAGATAACGTATTTTTTTAACTTAAGCAGTGGAATCATACTATCAGACTGTCTGACTCGGGTAATATCCGCACAAACAGAAGGAGAAAGAGACATATTTTACAACATTGGTTTTCACAATAGCTTTAACATTCTCAATGGTAACATTCTCAACAACATATAAATTAGTAGTGATTCATAAAACAAACGAATCATCATCTCTTGTATCAAATAACTTCCACCTGTGTTACTCTTAGGTAATAATCATAAAACATTTAAAGTTTATGACATGATAAATTTGACCAAATATTGTTTTCCGCAGTACGTTCTGTGATAAAAAGATAAAATTAATGAAATAAAGCAAGCTTTTAACATTAAAACAAACATTACTTACTTTAAAATTGTACAAGTAATATAACTCGTTGTAACATAACGTGATTTATGAGACAGCTGTGCCAAGCACCTACGCCCAATATGATGATTCACGCATTATGTTATTAGAAATGAATCTCTACTGCTAATATATAAGGTGTATAATAGCTGCAAATGTAAGTTTGTCACATGTGAGACTTGCTCATCCAGGTTACAGGAAGTCGCCGTCATTTCCCTTATAGAGGTAACAGATTATAATGAGAATTGAATCGTGAATTTACTTTTTGATAATGTGAAAGTGATATGATTTCACTGTATACGCCTTTGTTATAAAGGCAAAATATCATCCTGTCCTGCTAATTCTACTAATATAATAAATCTGAAAGTTTGTATGTTTCGATGTTTTTTACTCAATCAAACGAAAACAGCTGGCCGAATTTGAATGAAATTTGCCACAGGTATAGATTAGTACCTGAATTAAGACATATGATCGTTTTTATCCCGAAAAACGTAAGGTTCCTATGGGATTATCAAAAAACTGCAGAGCGTATTCAGTGGAAACTCGGTATGGATGTGACTTATACACTTACAAATGATGCAATTCTCTCTGGGGACATTTCACCACGGACGAAGTCATAGTGAGATGCTAGTTTAACATTTTTTAAGAACTTAGACGATAAAACTTAACTTAATCCTGCTGACAAAGCTTCAAAGTTAACGCTAAAAGCATTCTCCCTTGGGGTATTGTCACACTATTCCGGGCTTAAATTGTATACACAAGAATGAAATAAATATCTAGTATTTTAAAATTATTTATCATTAAAGTTACATAACAAAAAAATTAAAACCATTAAACAGGTACAAAATAAAATATTCAAAAACTTTAGTACCTACTAAAAACACAATTAAATAAAAAATACTAAGTTTTTTTGCAACGTTATCCGTTTGGGCTAAAACTAATAAATAGCTATAATATATTACAGTAATAATGTATTAATATATGCCTGTCTCTAACATTTAAGCTTGACTTATCATCACGATGGACTCTACAAACTAGACAGAGTTACTGTCCCATTTATAATATTAGTGTGGATATACTTAGAACAAAATTTTAAAATGATGTCACTTCGTGAAACTTGAAAAGATTTAAAATAGAATGATGTTTCAGAATAGTCAAGCTTCTTGAGGAAATATCAATTCCATCTGTCTTTCGGTTTGTAGGTCGCGACTCGGACGTGTTCAAACAATACTCTACGATGCAGACTTCGTTCGGAGTGGGATAAAAATTCTAAACGTGGAAGTGATAATTATATTAGATTACTGTGTCTGAAATTAAAAAAAAATATGAATTTCACTACCAGAGAGCTACTTTTATTTTATAAAAAGAATTATATTTCCGTGCAGTAAAGAAAAATCATTACACCACGCCAGCGGAGCCGAGGGCAACAGCTAGTATTAAAATAACTTTACTACAATCTTAGTTAAATAGGAAATTTTGCTAACTGCTCTTCTTACTTCAAACTTTCGAAACTTCGCAACAATAACAAGTGCCTTAGTTGAACTATGTTTTGCTCGACTTAAATACTCCTTCGTACAATATTTCAAGTGAAAATGTCAAAGAAATAATAAGAGAATTTAATAAGAACATTTTCATTGGGATACTGAATGAAATAAATAATAAAATATTAACAAACTATATTCTTGCTTATTATTTTTCTGAGTAATTATTTCATAAATTTACGATCTATAAAATATATCTCTTATAATAACAATTTTTATAAATACAAAGATATGCAAATATTATAGGGTAATTTTTATGGTGTATATAAAATTTTATTATTAAGAATAGTCAATTATCGCCCGCGGACAAACAGTCTGGTATTTAAATAACATGGCGAAGTAATTACTGCTCGTAATGGTCTCATGTGTAATCTTACGGCAATATTTTATTAAGCAGTCGCCCATTCGAACGTAAATTCATATCCTGAGCTGTGTTTTATGTATAATGTATGCAAAATTGTTTATTTTGACACAGTAATCCTTGTAAATGGTTATCGAAAAAATTGAGGAAAAAGAATGGCGCACTATATATTAATAAAAGCAAGGAATTGACAAAAATTATCATTTTAAACAATATTTTAAGATAAGTAAATACACATAAATTTAAATTTCCAACAAATTTTTAAAAAACATTGTTTGAAAGAGAAAATAAAACGACTATAACTGTGTTAGAAACTAAATAGAAATTTTAATAAAAGGCTTTTATAAAAAGATTCATGCAGAAAATATAGAGCACATCAAGCAGCAAATTTAATTTCATTCTAAGCTCCAATTAGTCTGCGAAGTCTGAAAAAAGTTAACGAAGAACGAAGTATGACAACGAGAAAAAAGCGAAATTCCTCTGACACTGTTAATTAGCATTCATAAATTTCTTTTCGCAAAAAACAAAATGAGTGTCAAACTGGAAACAAGAATAAAGCTGACCTTTTTGAGTCCCGACAGACGTAGAGCTCTCTGCAATTTTGCGGCTCGCGATGTAGAAAGGTAAACTATAGGAATCGCTTCGCCCGATTCCAACTCAATGTCGAAGTCGTTAACTGCCTCGCAGAACTTATAATCCTCAAACTTTTTCGCCTCATTCTTCATTAGTTCCTCAACATCACCGTCTTCTGTTATCTCTCCTTTTAAAACTTGGCCCGAGACGGTAAGGGGGTTTACGTAGCGATTAAGTTTAGAATGTTCGTTTAAACTTGCACTGAAAGACTCCTTGTTTACTGTAGAGTCACTATCGTCATCCGGATAAGTTATAAGATAGTTGTCGTTCACTGCATATTGTTCATCAGTGGCACAAGCATCTTCTATCAACACAGGCGGTGAGTTCGGATTCGTTGAGGCAAAAGAATAGGCACTCCATCTCAGTCCATTTATTAACTGTCCGCACTCCATTGTTACTAATGTAAATATTGATGTATTACAATGTTTATGTAAGAGTCTCTGTGACAGCTAAAGTGAATGATGAAACGCAGGCGTGTGGGCGTTTGTATAGATCAAATTTCAATCTGCAATCTGGAAACGATTGCGTGCGTGATCATTTCATTTATTATTGTATAATTGTTGAAAAATAAAATCACACTTCAATGAAATGTAATCATGAATTACATTGAACTAACAAAAGAAAAAATATCACTTCTTTATAAATATATAGTTTGACAAAATACAAAACCGATATGAATAAAATAACAAGTGGCTGTCGGACTCGCAAGTAAAGGGTTCCGTACTACTGTAGAATTAAAATATCAAGTTTATTTTGGTGTGACCTCCTTTAATTTTGAAATTACTTTATTTTTAGTATGATTTGTTTCGGAAATAATTTTACCACGGAACCCAAAAAATAAATCGTCATAATTTTAATCTATGAATTGTAGAATATCAGCGTTTCATAAATCCGTACATATAAATCCCTACAGGCGTCGGGATGTGACGACCCCATCGCCCGCTGTTGGGATAACCTCTGTCACAACAGAGATTATTCCACCAGTGCAATCAGTCACACTGGTGGTAGGTCTTTTGTTGCAAGAGGCCGGCTAGGTAGGTACCACCGCAGTGTCCAATATTCTGCCGCCAAATAGTAGTGCTTAGGCACTACTGTGTTCCAGTTTGAAGGCCATTGTACGCTAGTGAAATTACTGGGCGAACGAGATTTAAGAACTAATATCTCGAGGTTGGCAACGCGCGAGTGGCACCTACTAATGGTGCTGCAAGCGCTCATAGGCTGCGGCAGCCACTTACCATCAGGTGGGCCGTATGCTTGTTTGCCAACTTCTAACATAAAAAAAAAAAAAAAAAAAAAAAAAAAAATATAGACACGATAAATAAGTAATTAGATTCGAGACCTCAACCCTCGTCACTCTTCTCAGCACCTGTCCTTCGGCCACATGGGTCGTGTTTTGATACTGGTTTTTAACACGTCAAAACAACCTCTAAAATGATTGTGACGGGAAGGGGTGCTTTCATCAACAAAAAAAAACAACGATGAATTTTTCAAACTTAGCAAATATGAAAAATATATATGTAAATCATAATAAAATAGGAAGCTAGAAAAGTCAGTTTAAGTTATATTTATCTACTAGAAGCATAGACATATTATACAATATGGACAGACCATACAAACAAAATGTCGCAAACTGGCGACATAATCGAATAAAGTTAACCTGTGACTAACTTCGTTTCGTTGCGTTATTGTTGAATAGCACCGTTAATACGAAATAGCAACAGCAAATATTGGACATTTCTCTATTGAAAGGCCGGTCCTTCGTTTATAATAACTCAATGAATAGAAACCATTATTATAAGAAATAAATTAAAGTACATGTAAAATATTTTTAACATTGACTGTATGAATGAAAACAATTTCTATTTTATTTATTTAATTTACTTTAATCAAATAACTTTCTGGACTCTTAGTCTATATAAAATTTAACTATGCCAAAGCTTACTCAGGGAACTCCGCGCACGAAATACGCTTATTAAACGGATACAATTTATTAAACGGATAAAATTTATTCTTCACGTAATAAGATATAGATTATAGCTCTAATATGTATAATTGTCATTAATTTTAAAATAAAACTTATTATAATGATATGTATATACTAACAATTAACAAGATACAAAATGCCGTAACCAATAATTTTCTCAAGACGTCACTTACTAATTCAAAGTGACGTGCCTTTAGGCATCTTAAATAAATCCGCGGCAGACACAACAAGCCGCTTTAATGTCAAGACTATAACAAAACCGCTAAAGCGTACGACACAGTTGCGACAATTTAGTCGGAGATTTTATTAGAAACATACTATTATTTTTAATAAAATAAATAATTGTTTACAATAGTTCGGCCTGGACAAAGACGGTGTACTATAATTAACTTTACTATTAAACGACGACGTTGTGGCGCAGCCGTAGCGAAACTGCTATAAGCGCCACAGGTCACGGGTTCGATTCCCGCTCGGAGAAGATGTTTGTATTGACCATACCGGCATGTTTTCTGGTCTGGGTGTGTTTTTCCTTATCTTCATGTAAGCTTCCGGACCTCCGACCCAGTTTATATATAACTATCTTAATGGGGACCGTTGACAATAAACGTAAACGTAGCGTTATTTTATTTATTATTAAATATTAAAAATATAATCAGCTTGTTCTCTTTTTCTTATGTATTGGCATACAATTTAAAAAATGTATATTGATGTACGTTATAACATTCAACGGCTCCGCAGCTATTGTTAAACCAAAACACATATTATAAACACCAGAATATCACGACATTGACTTTAAGAGCTCGCTTCACTCAATCAACTGTTGATGAAAAATAAGACATAATACATTGTAGCGAGCATTTTTTGCAAAGCCTATATCTTCAATATAATATATATTAAGGTTTATAGAAGGGTTATAGAAGGTTTACTATTCTTAGAAAAGCTACAAATATGCACTAAAGTCTAGAGTGTGTACACTACGAAGCCCGTGTCATTGCTCCCGACGCAGTATAACGTCTGCGCGGTGTCTCAGTAGAGCAATATGTCAAAGTTCAATGCAACGAAACAGATGATACATAATATATTATAGGTAGGTATAGAAACTTTATTTAAAAAAAAATACATGACTCGAACTATTTTGTTACAAAACAATTAAAAAATAAAGTCATGGTAAGACAATTAACGAAAACACAATACAAAATTATTAATTGAAAGTTCTTAATGTGTTAAAATACATCTCTTCTTCTTCGTCTTTTTCTTCTTAACACACACGCAGTGACTGTACCTTCTGAGTGTTTGACCACTTTCCTACTTATTAAATCATATCAGCGATGTAGGTACATCGGTAGGTCATACAAAAAAGGTCATTAAAAATTTAAGATGGTTAAAATTGAAATTTCAAATTTAAAAAGGCTTAAAAGTCAAAATGGACATCATTATTTTTATTGTTACTTTATTTTTCAATTTTTTTATTGAAATGGTTAATGATAATTTAATTAGATTTTTTTTTCAGTAAACGAAATTTCTTATTTAACAACATTTGAAACAATATAATGAGAATAAAGGTTTCGACCAATCACTAATTATTTCAACAACATAAGGTGGACATTAAAAATGATACTTAATTTATAAGCATTTATGTACGAAAAGATCTTATAGATTACTTTATTTTGCTTAAAATATTCGATTCGCACGACCAAACACCAAATTCGTCTGACATTTCCCTTGATATATTGTTTTGTTTTAAATTTGGGTCACTGGATGCAGGAGCATCATCCGTTTAAAGAGAAAGAAAACATTGTAAATTGTATACAAACGCCAAAAATTACATAAATTATTATAATCACGGGGTTATTTGTGGTTGGTATTATCATATTTTGTGGCGAAGAGTTATTTACGAACCGAATTTTCGCATGAAACGTGAAAATAATGTTACACGTTAAAATCTAATATATGTATTATTTTAATTTATTTTGACAAAATTATTAAAATTACCTTGAGACATTTTTTAACTTAATGAAAAATTAGAGGGGGTCCTTCATCAGGGTCAGTAGGCTACCTTCGCGGTCACAGCCCCGATGTAAGACCTCCGATGCGTCCGAAACTAGTCGGTACCTACACCGATTGAAGGCGAGTTTTAGCAAGTAAATTAATTTTGTATTAAGTTTATTCATATTTAAGGTTATTTTGACTAGCCCATTATATCCCTTTTGAATATAATGAAAAATAATAATTTTAGCAAAATTCTCAAAACCCACAAAAATTGCATTTCCACATTCAGAACTACGTCAAAAAAATGTAATCAGTATTTGAATCAAGGGATGCAGTATAAAAAAACATTCCTTTGTTTCCTATAGAACATAGGTAATTTAAAAATGAAATAATCTGTAAATTATTAATTCATTACTATTCTCATGAGCTTTAGTTTGATAAAGCTCTCATATGTCCTTGACATTCAGTGAGGTTAATAAACTATTCGTCGTAGGCGAAATCACGAGAAACGACTAATTATTAATGCCGCATAATTTATTAAAAGGCTTTTGTTAAGCGACAATAATAGACCTATCAGATGAATTTAAAGATATTAAAGCGTATCTCCACGTAATTGTTCAACGATATAAGCTATTTACGTAAGAATTATCTAGAATTCAATGTAAAATCTTCTATTGAAGGAACAATGCGTGTGTCACGTTAAGCGCCGTGAAGAATTATTATCATAACACAATGCCCGTCGCTTTGTAAACATGGAACGACATGTCACAACCGCCTTCAGTAATTACTATGAAATATTCATAATTTTACTAAGCCTATATAATACTAAAAAGTTATAGTGTCAGATAACATTCATACTTCTATCACTGTTTAAATGCAGTAATTTTTAGAGCTTGGCTTTCTAGGAAACTCTCTGAAGTCATTCTCAAGATATTATACTCCTTCATTTAGATTTTCAATGAAAAACAATGATAGGAATAAATATTGATAAAGCAAGTCCCCTAAAAAATTAAATTTAGATAGACTTATCGTTAATGCATTCATAAATATAATTATTATCAAAAAACAACATTTTTAAAATGTTTAGACATTGATTACAATCACATATTACAAACGAGAACTGTTCAAGTATGCTAAACCGAAATTGCCTTAATTATTCAAAACAGCGATAATAAATTAATTAACATGAACGAAAACGAATCCAGTTTTTAATTTAAAAATATTCTAAATTATTAAACGTAGTACTTCTAAATGAAATAACGTACCAGTATTATATTTTGCCAAACGATATCATAAAATTCATTAAAACAAATTATATAGCATTGCAATGAAATAATCACGAAATCGTGTTTGGTTCAAGGATTACTTACAATAAATCCAACAAAACAACGCCTTTAATTACGAATAATTAATACCATTAGAAATAAGGAAACGAAATCAACCAATTTCACACGGAAAATAGTTGTTTTTATTAATTGTTATTATCACAAAACACGCGTAATTATTAGTTAATATACATAAGTGATTAACTTCGCCGGCGGCGTCCGCGCAACGCGACGCGAGACTGAAGTTCTATATTGGTAATACGTCCACTTCGTGTATAATATATTCGTATATTTTCCATTTTCCCTCGCCCAACGACATCCGCACTGAAACAGCCATTCATGTTTTCTTGATCTATTATAATAGATAAACTTCTCGGAATTGATTATAGTTGTATACGGAGAATTCAAAAAGTATGTTTGTTTCAAACGAAAATACACTACAGTTTCTGTAACGTTTTCCTTTTTTCTACTAATTCCCTTGTTGAGAATTGTTACTTTATGCTACACACTCAAAGGCCTCCATTAGGATAGTAATATTCTGTGTCGGGGGTCCAGAAACATACACAAGCACAAGGATATGCCAGACCGGAACTCATGCCTGTATGGTCAATACAAAGATCTGCTCAGAGCGTTTTTTTTGCTACCACTGCGGCACAAAGTCGTCACACATTTTGCAATAATAATCTATAATTTGCGTTCATACAACATTGTATCACTAAATTAGGAACTTTAAGAGTACTTGTTAACAAAATATCATTATCGTATCCCGATAATCATTTCACAGGCAATTTGAAATGAATACATTTCAATTCGAATGAACAGTTTGTTTGTCTATGTATACTTATTGTTGTGTATTTACACTTATTGTATATATAAATGGAAGTAGAGTATAAACGCGAAAATCGTTAAAGAAAGCAATCTGTACAACTCGCCCTTGCCTTGCCTACCAGCAAGACGCACCAGGTGATACCTTAAAATGAGATTGACGAGTAGTTACTTCACGAGTTTTCACCACATACGCCGTAGCTAGCTTAGGTTTAGCGTACCCTAGCTTAGACATTTAAGCCTAGCATCAACGAAATACTCATTCATTCAAAACCCACACGTATACTTTATACTCATTTCTTATAGAAAGTAATGAAAAATTTTAAAACTTGCGTGCACATATATTTAATGCCAATGTAACCGCGACCTTGTCTCGATCTCCCGACTGTTTGGTACATTGCCAGCACATCTGCACCCAATGAAAACACTCTGAATGCTTCGTACAAATTTAAAACTTACATCCAACTAAATCTATAGTTCTTATATCTTTGGTAATAAGATGTGTATTCTAATAGCAAATCCGAATGCGGTTTGTTTCACCGTTTTATACAGTACTTTAAATCCGGCTAATGTGCCCATTACAAATTAACACCGGCGGAGAACTTTTAACGAACTGTTATTTATTTACAATCTTAAGTATTTTCGCGATTCTAATCATTGGTTTGATGTTTTAAAAGAAAATATTTACACAATTCAAATGTTTAATTATATTATAGGAACTAACTTTTGTGAATTATTTGGGTCCATATTTTTTTAGAATACCTTTATCTTTCATAGCTATTTCTGTGTCTTTTATCAAAAAACAAATAGTTTCAGTTTAGTAAATGTGCAACTCAGTGTACAACGTTTATTATTAAAAATACTTCTTTTCGTTTCACTCATTTGAATCCCAAAAAAGAATAAATAGCAATCTTATATTTACTTTAAAGCTGAAGCAAATCCGATATAACATCGGATCGTTAAATATAACGCGGGAAACAAACAATCAATGTTTGCGTAAAAACTTTTCTGCAGCAAGAAATATGACAACAAAATTTGCAGTTTACCAGTAAACGTATCGAAGCGTTTCTCGCTACACTATGTGCATCACTACATTTTACCAACACATATTATTATATTATATAAATATTGGAAAAAAAATACTAGAACCATCTGCGAAACTGGTGGTTGGCCTTTTATTGCACGAGGCCAGCTTGATAGCTAATAAATAAGTAAGGCTAGCAGTATACTGTGTTTCGGTTTAAAGGACACTGTAGCTAGTGCAATGACTGGGCAAAGGAGATTTAAGAACCAATACCTCGAGGTTGGCAACGCGTGAGTGACACCTACAATTTATGAATGGTGTTGCAAGCGCTCATAGGCTAAGACAACTGCGTACCATCAGGTGGGTCGTATGTCGTATGGGTGGGCTTGCTTGCAAACTTAGTCATATAAAACAATATTAAAAAAATAAAAACTCTTAGACATAACACCGATGTATCGTTTGCGGATAATTAGCTCTTATACTTTAGTGAGTTCTGTTCTATTTCCCCGGAGTCTTTGATCTTATCTATAACTTATGAACTACATAGACAACTATAAATATCTTTAGTTGAAGAAATTGGCAGGGAATAGTCGTTTATTTATAAAATGACATTACGTCAAATTGAATTAAAGCAAATCTTGAATTATTTTCCCATTTACCTTGAATCTCACGCAAAATAGAATTTCAATTCAGAACCAGATGTTCGTCTATTTAAGGTTATTATATTGATGATATCATAATACAAAACTCCTAAGATAACAATTAAACTAGGGT
This sequence comes from Hestina assimilis, assembly GCA_023373885.1. Lineage (NCBI taxonomy): Eukaryota > Metazoa > Arthropoda > Insecta > Lepidoptera > Nymphalidae > Hestina > Hestina assimilis. Next base: position 5,411,590 of record CM041755.1, on the reverse strand, counting down.
CGGATGGATTCTATAGAAGATAATTATTAGATAACTCAAGATTTTAATTATAAGTCTCTACTAAATACATCTTCATTACAACAATAATTGCTTCAGAGATATTTTGTAATAATACAACTATATCACAGCATTATGTACATATTAATTTGTCTTATTATATACTGTTGGGATAACCTCTGTCACAGCAGAGATTATTCCACCAGTGCAGTCAGTCACACTGGTGGTAGGTCTTTTGTTGCAAGAGGCCGGCTTGGTAGGTACCACCGCAGTGTCAAATATTCTGCCGCCAAATAGTAGTGCTTAGGCATTACTGTGTTTCGGTTTGAAGGGCACTGTACGCTAGTGAAATTACTGGGCAGACGAGATTTAAGAACCAATATCTCGAGATTGGCAACGCGTGAGTGGCACCTACTAATGGTGCTGCAAGCGCTCATAGGCTACGGCAACCACTTACCATCAGGTGAGCCGTATGCTTGTTTGCCAACTTTTAACATAAAAAAAAAAAACATTTGATAGGATTACATTTGACAGTGAGAATATTGCGTTATGGCCTAAGTAAGGCAGAAATTTCTGTTCATGACCCACATGAAATCTTGATCAATAGTGGCGATTATATATACTATATCTACTTAATTTTCAAATGTAAATCAACTTGAGGCGGAGCACTGCCATGCCCCTTGATTTCCAATTTATATAATTCGCCCCTTGATTAAATTAAATTAAAATAAAACAGTCCTTATTTAACATGAAGCCAATTTGCCGACGTTGTGGTGCAGCGGTAGCGAACCTGCGTTACACGCCACAGGTCGCGGGTTCGATTCCCCCTTGGAGCATAGATGTTTCTATTGACCATGCAAGCATATTTTCCGCTCTGGATGTATTTGTCCTTGTATTTATTTCCGGACCCACACAGGATATCACTATCCGAATGGGGACCGTTGAGTGTGCAGCGCTTATTTATTTATTTATTATTATTTTATGAAGGACTATGATTAAATGAATTATATGTAATTTTGAGTCAAATCAACAATTCTTAAAAACATTAAAATGGAATTCCTTGGCATCACCGAAAGAAATTAGGTAATGGGCTAAATACCTGCCTCGCGTGCTGATCTTAATTAGTGACCAAACAATTTAAATACCAGCCCATCAGCTTCCAGACAGTAGCATATAGAAATTAGTACATGGCTGGTAAACATTTAAATTTCGCCCGAACACGCAACGGCGCTTCTCGCAGATATCGATTTTCGCACGCCATTTTTGCACCAATTACGATCTCCATCGGCCATGTAACATTCTTACAACAAAGAAACAGGCCAATTTCACTTCGAGAAAGATACCATTATAACTGCCCAATAAAGTGTATATGACCTACAGAGAAACAAAGTAACAATTTAAAAATAACTTGTTTGTCTTGAGGAAAATGTTACTAAGCCACAGAAATTTCGTACATATTCAGTATAAAAATAGACCAATTTGTTTCTAACGATGCCACACGCCGCTGAAGATCAAGTGAATCAATAAACCCTTAGGAATCTCGATCATCAATCAAAAACGAGTGGGCCCTTTAAGCTCATAAAAACTCATGCCACAATGTCGTGTACATATTTATGAAGCTACCGAGTGATCTGCTATTGATGGACCGCCCATTCATCTGTGGAAACTGTCGTCACAAAAGTTTCGTCCATTATGTTGGTTTCGTATTACATAAATTCTACGATGCTATTAGGGTTAAAAATAAATGTTGTATTATTTAAGTTAAATTGACAGATAAAGAGTGTAATGAACTTCGGCATGAATACTTAAGTTTTATAGTTATGTAAGTATTTATTTTATTATAAAATCAAAAGTGACTACACGCATATAATCCTATCATACTCACTAGTCACTATATAACTAGATTTACATTGGATATTTTCATCTTCGAATAGAGATAATCTTCCAAAGAATAGTTAATATCACATTTATCTTTCCATTCCACATTTCAAACTGAACCCACACTTAATTCGCCAAGCATAAGATTCAAAATACACATTTATATTTTCGGTAAATGTAACAAGTATTCGGGAAAACAATAATGCACGATATGTAACAAAAAATAAGGCTAAAAGTAATCGTTCTCTCTCTTTCTCTCTTTCTAACTCTCTCTCTCTCTCTCAAGCTAAGCATTAAAAAATACATTACACTAGATACGCTTGTTCCGTTACACTTCATCTTTACACGCTGTTTTTTTGGATAAATATGAAAAAGTATCACAAATGTACCATTCCATTCGTGATTAAAAATATATAGAGATTGTTTCTATACTATACCAAGATTCCCGTATAATCAAAATAAACTTAAGGCACACTAGCGAGGTTACACAGTGTTCTATTTTGTGTAAAAACCATCATCATTAACATCAGGTGAGCCTCTTGCCCGTTTGCCCCCTCTCACATAAAAAAAAAGATGTTATCCTAGCCTGAAAATAATAACATAAATTGAATTTGGAAGTAAGCTTAATATCAATCGGTCTATATGTAAGCTTAATTGCGTTGGCTTGCTTTTGATAGAAAAAAACACTGAAATCAATTATATATTGTTAAAAGTAATGTTTGTGGTAGATGAAACGACGAAGAACGAAAGTGCAATACGCCATGCGACGGGTTCTACTTATTCATTTTCGCTTTGTAAACCTCGTGCTGAGCGGTCGTAGTTTAAATTTAAAGTATTTATGAGACTGCTTTAAATAATTATCCAATGTGAGTAGTATTTATGTTTTGTGTTAGAAAGGCCCGTAATTTATACAGCTCATCGATTGATGAGTATTTCGATTTTTTTTTTATCTTTATTTTAAGAGCTTTGTCGCTTATGCGACCACGTCGCTCTGTAAGGCTACATTAATTATCTTATAAAATTATTATATAATCTACAACAAAAACTATAAAAATAAAACAGTTCTCTAACTTACGGCAATGTAATATAACTTAATTAAATGTGCTATGGCATTTGATATAGATTTCTCAAAACGAAGTTTATATCTCCAGTATACCTGTACAATACTTTTTGGTATCAATCGTCTTACTGACTCGTTCCAGACACTCTCCACCAAAACATGATAGACAACCTCTATAACACCACACACTGTGCAATTAGGTGAAGAGGATTAGGGTAGTAACAGAGAATTATTAAATTGTTTACTTATAAAAAAGTCTTCCCACTTCTGATTCCTAAAAATATATTAATCGGTGAATATTTTAAATTCATAAAGGAAACGGTATTACGATTGAATTGAGCCGGCAAATATTGATAATATTTTTTTGCTTAGAAATATTTTAGGCTATCGTAGCGGGATGTAATTCTAACTGTGACATGCCATATAACCAGCTAGGCGTAGAAAAAAGTAGGTCTAATGCCCTGAGGTATCAGTCGACATCTCTGTATTTAGCCTGTTTGACACTATCGGGGTCACAGACCGTTATGATGTTTACACGATGCCTTATAATGTACGTTTTACTCGACCCGCAAACGAGTTTATTTTATACATGTGGGTAGAAATTTTTGAAATAACTTAAACTTCTTTTTCTTTCTTAAAAATGCTTTTTTCAGGATCAAAATATTGTTTCCATCTATAAAAATAAATAAAATGGAAGTGTCCGTTTGTAATAATTCCAAATTAAAATATTTTCATTAAATGTATATGAAAGTATATATGGTACTTCATTTCATTAAATGTATATGAAAGTATATATGGTACTACATACAAAAATAAATTTTTAAAATTTTGTCTGTCTATCTGTTTGTTGCGGCTAATCTCTGAAATGGCAGGACCGATTTTAACAGGACTTTCACAGGCAGATAGCTAATGTTATATGGAGTAAATTAAGCTTCTTTTATTTTTGAAGAAGAATTATGGTTCTGTACCATAAAGAAAAATTGGTACAGCACGCGAGCAGAGCCGTGGGCACAGCTAGTTATAAATAAAAACTTTTTCCCTATTCATATGTATTTCTTAATTCAAAAATCCAATTTATTCGACTGCATAACAGTTGGATGACATCCAAATTACAATTTTTTGAATTCATTCAATTTGTTTTTGGGTTAACAAGATAGAATCTGTCGCTTTAGTGTCAAACAATGTTTCAACCTTTGTTCAGAGAACCTTCAATTTAGACGTAATCATTTCATTTCCACCCTCTAAAGACAATTTAAATACTTAGAACACAATTTTCTATTTATTGCTGCAATAAAGATTATCCTTACTAATAATTAAATGCGAAAATTGGTTGTTTGTTTATGGCGCTTTCACGGTTAAACATTTAATAATAACTAATAAATGCTACACACTCAACGGCCCCCATTAGGATAGTGATATCCTGTGTCGAGGGTCCGGAAACATTCACAATGACAAGGACAAATACACCCAGAGCGGAAAATATGCTTGCATGGTCAATACAAACATATTATGCTCCGAGCGGAATCGAACCCGCGACCTGTGGCGTTTAAGGCAGGTTCGCTACCGCTGCGCTACAACGTCGTCGTTTGAACAGATTGTCATGAATTTGACTATTTATTGATAAACGAAAACAAAACTTTATAATAATAGAATAACTGGGTTTCTCGATTTTAACTATAAATACATATATTATATAAAGCATCGGCAATCGGGAAGCATTCAAACACAACCACAAAGAGAGGAAGTGACATAATTATATATACTGTCAACACAAACATCTGCCTGACGGAACGGAATAAACTCCGCGACCAACTACGTCTAAGGCGGGTTCGTTACAATTGTGCCTAAAACTGGCGTCTAAGAATTTACAACCATATGAAAAAAAAAAAAACAAATGAATTAATAGTTAAAAAATCATTTTAAAAAATAAGATAAAAAAAACAAATTTTAAATTGTATCAACCCATCAATTTATTACTAAAATAAAAAAGCTTATCGCGAGATTTACCTATATCGATGTATTTTTAAATTACATGTCTTTTCCGATTTTCTTATATCGAGATCAATTTTCTACATTTTATTCTTGTTTATCTACATAATCTCGCGTGGCAGTGCAATAATCCTTATTATTGTATTGTCATGCAAGTTACATAAGTGTTTCAAATTTCTATTCAATTGACCGACGGGAAGAGGGTCAAATTAGGCTTTCAAGATTTGCTCTTAACATACATACAAACCTGGTAAGGTTAATAAAAGCTTTTAAAATATTTAAAATATATGAATACAAATTTATTATGCGTTCGAAGTCAGCTTATTCTAAATGAGTTCTCTGTTAATTGCTAAGTTTTTCATATACTTCCGAACATTAATATTAAATAGTATATTTCCTCTTAAACCAAATGTATATTCTATATTGCTCTTGTTAGAATCAATACCTTCCGAGTGCATATAGTCGATCGAGTGTGCATACATTTTCAATGAAGCTTCAATTTGCTCAGTAAACTACACAAGTACTGCGCTTCTACTCTCGACAAATTCAGTACAATTAATATCAATCCAACTTAATAGTTCTCCAACCTCTTGCTTATTTCAATAGCATTTGATACAAAAAAGATTTTGAGACCAAAATAAATGTAAGTAATAATTTTCACAAAGCTATATAAAATCATATACTCATCAATCCTATAGTTGCACTAACGGTTGATTGAGAAATGATCAGTGGAGTAAGCAGCTGTAGGCACAGGCTGATAGTAGCCTTTTACCGGTGGTCTCTTATTGCAAGAGGTCGGCTAGGTAGGTACCATCGCTCGTCGCGGTTGAATGCGCAAGCGATCCCGTGACGTCCCACTATGGCGCTAGACGGGACCTTGGGGTTTTAGTTTGGGTATGGGGCCAGGTCTTCTAAAGACCATTGCACATGGCCTCGAGTCCCACACTCCCCGCGCCACTTTTTACCATCTGTCCCGGCGCGGGGTGCGTAAAATGCATTTCCCAAGTAAAAAAAAAAAAAAAAAAAAAGGTAGGTACCATCGCAGTGGCAGATAACCCAACGCAAAGCAGTAGGTAGTGTATTTTGTATTACTATTTATTAATAGAGAACTAGGAATAAATTTAATGATAATCGACAAGTCAAGTAAAAGTTTAAAAAAGGACCAAAAAGATAAAGAATGTTAGAATAGATAAAAACACAAGGTTAATCTTATTAAAAACGTGTTCAATATAATATTTATAATATAACGCTTTGTTTAAATGTTAGTCACGTGATTTGAATAATCAACGACACGAATTTAGCTTCAATACGTCAGATTTAGGTCAAACATCTATCATCGGCCGGCCATCACACAGACCCTGCTGATTGCAATCAAATATCAAACCAACGAAATAATTAAACTGAAACCTATTTTCGGCAAATGTCATTCGTACTCATTCATGATGCAAGATTTGAATTATAAATCTATATCGAATATATAGTACAGTATGGCTTTTTATATCGATTTGATTGATATATAACGCAGTAGCTAGTACGCTTTAAGTCCAAGCTCCCACCCCATTTTTTTCTCATACTAGTTTCACTTTGAATCAGATGTTATTGATCATGCATTTTCGAATACCAAAAGAAATCCCAGATCGCGGGCTTGACTCCCAATCCCAATTGATATTGACCATAGGGACATGTTCCAGTCTGGGTGGTTGTGCTTGTGTTTCTGTTTCCGGACCCCTGATACAAGATATAACTATATTGGGGTTCATTAAGATTGGATATAACAATCATCTGTTAATAATACCGATGTAAATATAAATATTCTTATCTACATACGATAATTGCTCATGAATAATATCTATAACATATGCGTCAGTTTATCCCAATTAATTTCCGTTTATGTCATCAATCAATCTCCATCGCCAATTAAACTTGAATACATTCGGAAAATCGGTCGGTCATCTATCATTGACAAGTCATCTCAGGAATGCTCTCACTGCAAGAGCAAGCAATCATAACGATAGCCACGAATTTGCAAACCGTCCAATCCAGTAACCACAACAATTAATGATGTCAGTACGTTCTTCGTCTGACATTTTTACCTGTGGTTTCATAACCAATTACTTCCCACTAATATTATAAATGCGAAATTGAGTTTGTTTGTTTGTGACGCTTTCACGCCTAAAACGCTCAACTGATTACAATAAGTTTTTGTATACCTATATAAGAGACCATGGAGATAGTTATAGCTTACTTTTTGTCGTGAAAACTGAAATTGAAAGGGGTGAAATAGGGGATGAAAATTTGTATCCGTAACCATTTATTTACATTGCAGCAAAGAAGCCTCATTTTAATCATTATTTACAGGAGCTAAGCCACGGGCACAACCTAGAAAATAATAAACATTAAAGACTCAACAGCCCCCATAAGGATACTAATATCCTGTATCGGCAATACTAAACAATCACCAATTTATTTACAATAAAAAAATGTAGTTATCCGCACAAGAATTAGGTAGCCTAAATGATCTAAAGTAGAGCTAATATAACTCTAAAATAAGTATCCAATAGGTATGTTTTAAGAATATATATGAACAACGCGAACAAAAAACGTCTATGTATGTATGTATATTGTTAAAATTGTATATATATTGTTGTATAGCAACAACAAACCGCTTATTCCATCTCCAATAAATCCCTCGGTGCCATTAAGGTTTCGGTATTACATTCAACGTTGATAAAGCTCAATAATATTCGCGAATTGATGTACAGGCGAAAAATACATCAAAGAGATAAAGTTGTAAGCCAATCGACACCCTCGTGTATTCGATCACAAAGCGGCTGATTTCTGATACCTTCGCAAGTTTCATCCGAATATCAATCTGAATCGACAGCGTGCAACGTCATTGATGTTATTATAATATCGTTTGTGAAATTTGAAGTGTGATCGTAAATCTTTGTTTGAAGTATTCAAGTCAATAGTGTTTAACGGACTGTATAGAGAATATTAGATTGAGTTTTGAACTTTTCTTTTTGGCAAATTTCTAAGATTGTTTCGCCATTTCTTTTCAAGTATTAGGTTTAATTTTGAAGCCTTTGGTACAATCTGATTTATAAATAAAAAGAGTTACGCTTTTTATGTTGAATATAAATATTTGATTTTATTTGGCTGTCCAACAAACAATCTACTTTAAGGTTACTGATCAAACTTATTCAAACTCACCAATTCCTCAGGTGATCCCGGTTCCTTCATACCATTGCTCTTATCAGTGCTCCCCGTCTCTGCAAAGAAGAAACAACTTATATAAACAAAAATCAAATATTTTTTTATTACTTTTCGTATTATTAATATAATCTGATATACATTGTATATAACATGAATTATAAAATAAACCGAGATGGCCCAGCTGATTGAAAACGTAAACTATCTAAAGGTCGCGACTTAAAATCTTAGTAAGCACATTATAGTTCAAAGTTCTGAATTTCGAACTATAAGGTGCTTAAAAGTTTCCTATTTTAATTAATTTATTAATTTATTTATCGGTATTATGTATTTTACATTATGTTTAACTTATTTAAATGATAATTATCAAAAAGAAAATTAAAACTAAGAATAACGTAATTATATAACATATTTTGTCTTGTAAGAAATTCTTGAAATATGATTAAGCTTTTAATGCTCCGTCTTAACAAATGAATAGGGTAGAAAAGTATCCAACAGCGGAAAATTAACGGTCTGCTACTTTACTGTGGTTATGTATTAATAAATAGTAAAGCACATTTTAATACAATTTAATTGAATTAAAATGTGCTAGTGTAAACCAGTTACCCTGTCAAATCCGGATAAGAGTAATAAGCAGACCCTGGGTACATAAAATACCGGGAATAATGCTAGGATGAAGAAGATAAAGAAGATTTTAATACAATTTAGTAAACGTTGTAACAATGTAATAAACGTTGTAAAATTTACTCCAAAATAATTCCTAGCATATTTTTAATTGTGCTCCATGTATTTTTGGGAAACGCGTCACAGGTTTATTCTTTCAATAGGTGTAAAGAATTCACGTCAATACGGTCTGATTGCTATCATGCAGTCAGACTGGCTCAATGGCGTTGAACAAAGTGAATTAATGAATTTATTTGGAAGAGACGTGTAACATCGACGAAACGAAAAAATGCTTCTTTAATTAAAACAATAAAAACACTGTTGTAAAATAAGAATTATCCTTTAGTTTATCCTATTGATAGGGTCCGACCGAACTTTCGGCCTCCCTCTCAGTTTCGGCCGAAACCGAAACCGAAACCGAAACTTTTTAAAAATAATTAAAATTACGTTTTTAACGAAATTTGAATTTCAAGATTTTTTAATTTATTTGCATGTATACATTCGTATTCAACAAATTCGGAACAGAAAATAATTTGGTTAAATATTTTAAAAGTTTAATTTTAGGAGATACTGTTTGTTATAAAGTATTGAACAGTCAATGCTGTGTACTTTTTCGAAGCTAAGAATATTTTAAGGTAACTTACCTTTTAAAAAGAAATCTCTTGCATTGAAATTCCTCATTTACTGGCTGACCACCTTATTAGGGACAGCAAGAGTTAGTGTTTTATTTTCGTTTTTTAAAAAATAAACCTGAAATACAAAGGCGGAAAGCCTTTCTATTTTTATTTGGCGTCATTCGTTTATAGTTTTGATTTCTAAAATTAATATCACAATTTATTATTTAAACATGGGTTACTTATTTAACCAAGCGAAAACAATTTTATCTCAACTTAAATGGCCATACCGTAAAATAGCTTATCATTTGATTTGTTCCAAAAGTATGGTTTTCAACGCTGTGCAATATTTTCAAACCTATAAAACTACTGAAACTGGGTACCTAGAAAGAAATTTAACTAATTTAATGGCTTTATAAAAAGTTCCCTTTGTGGACTCTGTAATTATTAAAAGAGAAATATTTTGACTAGAAGTTAGTGGCGAAGTTACATGGGCGCTTTAACACGAAAACGATCCAAAATATACTTCACTGTTTATCAAATGATTTCTAGCCGGTGAACTATTATCAGTTTTAGATTGGCCTTCCAATAGCCTAGATATGAATTCTTTGGAACATTTGTGGTACAACAAACTGTACATTTAAACCAACTCTATAGTAATTCCAAAGACGCCTAGAAGAACTTTACTGACGAAACTTGTCATTATTTGATCAAGTCGATGCCGCGCCGATGTCGCTACGGCTTTAGCTAATACTGGCAATAATATTTAATGTTAATTTCTAATAGAAAACATTGCTTTTTCGTTGAATTTAACAATAAATGTATATTTTTCTCTTCCATTACATTCTGCGTTCATTATTTCTAATGTTTCCTTAAGTGCCCCTAATTACTTGTCCAGAGTTATATAAGCACGAAGGAGAAGTAAAGTTGAATTTTAATTGTTGCTATTTTTAATTATAATCCATTCCAAAATTTAATAATTCTATTAAAAAAACATTGGTTAAATGATCAAGATCAGATCAATATTAAAAAAACGTAATGGAGACTTCATGTAAACTGAAATTACGGAAAATATAAATAAATGTTACTCTTATTATACCCATGTCCCTAATTAGTTGACCACCACTGTATATAATATAGAGTTACATAGAGTTAAATAAAATTAAAATTAAAAATTAATTAAAGTCATAACCATTTCTTTTTAGAAACTAGATTTTTTGGCCGAAACTGGCCGAAACCGAAACCGAAACCGAAATTTCGGTCGGTCACTATATATTAATATTATAAATGCGAAAGTAACTCTGTCTCTTCTCTGTCTGTCTGTCACGCTTTTACGCCGAAACTACTGAACCGATTTAAATGAAATTTAGTACATAGATAGTCTAGAGCCTGAGTTGTAAGGGGTTGAAAGGTGGGATGAAAAGTGGTATGGAAGTTTCTTCATTTTTGGAGCTAGGAGCTTGACACTTATTTTTTAGGCTGTTGATTCGATATAAATAAATATGACATTAAAAGTTTGTAAAAGTTTTACCCAAAAGGGTGTAAAATACCAATAGGCAATAAGGGATGAAAGTTTGTATGGAAATATGTAAGGTTTGTGTAAAAGCTTGACACGCAGGCGAAGCCGCTGGCGGAAGCTAGTTTTTAAATAAAATAAAAATATTACATCTGTTGTCTAAAAACTAATCTTTATTTTTGTTATTAATATAATTATATAAAGTTATTCTTACAACGAAATACCGCATCTCATTAAAAGCGGTTAATTAAAACTCTAGATAAAGAGCTTATTACGAACCAAAATAGAAGTGTCAACGGCTGCATACTAATAATTTTAGCTTTCTACGCCGAAATAGTTCATATCACGATAGAGGAGATGTGAAAATTATTTGCACAAGATAAATGCATTAACTTTGGCTCACCCGTCATACTATTTAAACCCGAGAATTTTGATGAAACAAATTTTGATACATAGTTGTAATGAGGCTTTTAATTACACTACAAAATTATTACTCAAATCATTTTAATTACGTATTCATCCAAAATTTTCAAATTGGAATTACTTAAATTATTAGTTCATGTATTATAATACGTGAACTAATAGTAGCCAATGATCGAATGACATGACGCACATTATGAAATGCCTATGTCCAATAGTGGATTCACAGGCACCAGCCTGTTGTCATCATCGGAAGATAATGAATTTTAGTTTTAGGATTATTATGTTTCATTCGGTGTTAAAACCCCTTTGTCCAGTTTCTTATATGAGGATTCTGGTATTGCTGTTGAAAGTAGAATATGGTTACGCTCTCTGTTCAATTCTATGGGCTCAAAACTCTCAGAACTCTCCAAACTCGGAAAGAATTCGAACATACTTAAATATCTGACTGAATAAAGATGAAAACGGATATTTGGCTTAGACTAAAATTTTCACTTTGTTCAGGAAATCTAAAAGCAAATACCGACGAATATTTTAGATCTAAAATGCATTAAGCTGATGTGAGTATAAACGATCCTTTATGTTTCTCACGTTGCACGATCTCAGACGTTGGATTTGCCGCTTCACAGCTTTGAGTCACCGCAAAGGTGATCCCGGTTCCGTGCATTCACGCAAATTGTATCGCTTTAACGGACCATAAGAACTACAAACAAAAATACACTCTAACAATATATATTAAAGTTTATTTTCAAATCATTACTTAAATCTTAAGTCCTTTTAATACTTGACACAGTTAACCGCAGAAAGTAAATCGTCGTTACATCTCGTCTCTTTACAAACATTATGTCACGGAGTAATCTTTAAAGCCGTTCTTTGTAACTCGTACTATGGTCACTTACCATTCAGAAGACGACTGGTCTATTGACATTTTATATAACAGTAGTGTCGAATTACTTTCGAATTTACCATCAATAAAATTGCTTCTGTTCAAATCTTACTCAACACGTTTCTGTTATGTAACTTGTGAAGATATTGTTTTTAATGTGATTTTTTTAAGTGAGAGGGGCAAACGGGCAGGAGGCTCACCTGATGTTAAGCGATCACCGCCGCCCAAGAACATCCTCAACTCCAGAAGGCATGCCGGCGCGTTGCCGACCTTTAAGGAAAGAATACGCTCTTCTCTTGAAGGTTCCCAAGTCGTATCGGTTCGAAAGACCGCCGGCGGAAGTTGATTCCACAGAGTTCTTGTGCGAGGAAGAAAATGTCTTCTAAATCGCGCTGTTGTGGATTTGCAGACATCGAGGTGGTATGGATGGAATTTAGAGTTTTGTCCCGATGTCCGATGGTGAAATTCTACCGGTGGGATCAATCCAAACAATTCCTCACAACACTTTAAATTTAAAATTTAATTTAAATTTTAATTGGATTTTAAATTAACTCAGTCATATGTCATATATGATGTCAGATATAATTGTCACGTTCTGACTGCTACTACGTTTTTATAAGCTGGTTTTATTCATTATAAGCTAGCTACAAATTTTCACTGATAAACTACAGCAATAAGCGTTTTTGACTCTCAAAATATAATAGAATTAAAAAAAAAAAAAATTCAACCAATTCAAAATCGATAGTCATAGTGATCTGATCAAAGATTTTAGAGGTGCAAGACAGCAAAATGACTCAAACGATTATATAAATATAATTAATCGTTAATAACTCAATTCACTTCGTATAAATGGAAATATGCCACTGAATTTTTTAGACGCTTACAGGTATGAATACTTTATTAAAAGCAAAAATTATTTCATTATAAAATATGAGAAATGAGTAGTTAATAAACTTTAATAACGCTATTTTTAATTATGTACATTCTTAAGTTTTTTATTAAGCGTTCCACTTTCTACCGTCACTTTGTACAAGTGTATATTTCTATGTAGATTTTAAATGCTAATTTCGGAACAGGGGTTTAAGTTTTAATTGAAATAGCCCGTATAAGTGATGAGGATGTAGATACGGAGGACTCACAATTTGAATAAATAAATACTCCATCAGACTCATGGTCGTTATAACTATATAAAACCCCTTGCCCTGACTTCATCAACACCCAACCGAGACCACTGAAGATAATTACTTGACATTAGAATAATAATGTTCAATTGTAACATAGCCCTACCACAAATTAAGAAGTTCTAACTATATAAAATATATAGGATTTTTATTAAGAATATTAGCAATGATTTTCAATGCTACTAGTTACCGCCTCTCCAAATAAGCTTGCGCTAGGAATAGGTAAGATTCAAACTCACAATTTTTGCGTTAATGGATTCGGCTCTTCTACGGTTGAGCTACTGATGCTATAAATTAAGTCATTAAATGTATGCATATCAAACATTTAAAGTGACTCCTCTGTCAGCTTCCTGTAAATCCTCCCCTCCTATTATCCCTATTCTCAAGTGACAATAAACTATAATGCCTTAGTATTATAGTACATTACGAATGTAAGCTACGGTAAGGTAGTCGCTACCATTAGTCCTGCCATAGAATTATGGGCCGTATGGCATTAAATATTAACTAATTTTAAAATTATTATTAACATTTTATTTTAATCTCTACAATCTGAAGCGAAGCGCCAAAAGACACTCGTATAAAATAAATAGTGAAAATGTTTTAATGAAATTAAAATGATACATTTTCTTTTTTCATAAAATAAAATTTCACTTAAATGTTAATCTAATCAACACGCTGTACGGCTTTAGTGAGTTAATTCGAATAATAGTGTTACAATAAACGAAAATTCACTTAAAGCCTATTAAATAGTACATTTTCATTTATAGCACTTAATGAAATAACGCCCACGTACTACCATTAAATAACAGATAATTCGTTTGACGGATAATTGTCCAATACCTACGTAATTATCTTTCGATCAATCAGTGCGAATAATAAACCCAATGTTTTATGAACAATTTATGCAAATATGTTTAAAGCAGACACCGTTGTGGCGTTGTGGTCTGCCTTTAGTCTCGACGGTTGCGGGTTCGATTCCCGCTCGGGCAGATGTTTGTTAAAATTTCTGTTTCGGTCTGGCCGTTTGTCCGTGTGGGTCTCCCACCGTGCCTCGTAGACCACGTTAAGCTGTCGGTCCCGGTTGTTACCACATAACATCTGATAATAATCGTTAACTCTTGATAAGTAAACTGCTGTTATCCAATGAGTTACTGGTTCGCCCTTAGGGTTGCGGAGGTCAGATGGCAATCGCTCCGTGTAAAAACTAGTCACTTGTCAAATCCGGATAGCATGATAGATTAATAAAATACCGGGAATAATGCTAGGACGAAGAAGAAGATGTTTAAAGCATTTATAAAATAGGCCTAAAATTATTGAAAACTGCATAATATACCAAATAAATCTCATATATTAAGAGACTAATTATTACGCTTCGTTTCTCCCACAAGATATACTATAGTAACCTTCAATAAAGTCAAAAACTAAAATTGTATACCGTACCAGCCACTTTTCGACATTCCTGTCTGCCTTTGACATTTTTGTCTGCCTGTCTGTCTGTTTGTTCCGGCTAATGTTTGAAAAGGCTGGACCGATTTTAACGGTACTTTCACTGGCACGTAACCGATGTTATAAAGAGTTACTTAAGCTTTTATTTAAAAAAAAAGTGTCCGGTGCAATAATTAAGAAACACCACGCGATCGGAACTGCGGGCTCAGCTTGTTACTCATAAGTCCATAACGATCATTAATTAAAACCAAAGTTTTGATTTGAAATTATATTAAACAATAAGTGAATAGGAAGCATTGTTCGAAAGTCTGTTAAAAAACGATTGACCTTTATCGTAAACTAGCTGTACCTCATAGTTTCACGATTCGTAATTAATTCGGATTATACAATTAAACACGGCTGTTTCATACACCGTTCTTAGCTCTCACCACGCCGACGTGCCTCTTCAGCGCCAGTGACGCTTGTCGTTGTTTTCGTATTTCCCACTAATCTGAGAGTGGGTATTATTTTATGCCGTTCCTAGGATTTGTGCCATGAGGGGTTTTTTGTATAATAAATGAATCAAATGGACAAGAGATGTTAAGCGATTACCGCCGCTCAGAAACATCTATAACACCAGAAACCATGTAGATGCATTACCGACCTTTACTATGAAACTCGTTATATGCTGACTGATTTCGAAACATGACTGATTTTTTTATTTATGATTTTTTTAGCTAAGCAAGCAAGCATTTAAATCCTACCATCAGCGTAACACCTATATTTATAAAATTATTTATAATTGAGATTGGAAATTCCTATGCTTCCCAAACCTTTCAGTTATAACTATTGTTATTCATTATCTTGGCCCGCGGTTCAGAATAGACTGATACTTATTGCTAATTTTTATTTACATTTAATTTTAATTTGTATAAAAGCAAGCCTGCGCTGCGTAAAGATATATTACATTCTTAGAGACATAATCAAAAATACTTATTTATTAATTTTATGAGACGGACACAACACAACTCTTTATTAATTTTGTTTGTAAAAAAAATAAATCACACTAATTGAAACTCTTTTTTAAAGTCACCCAAAACAATAAACGACCTAGTTGATATAATTCACACGTTCTTGCTAATGCAATAAACTTGTACATATCAGTCGTTAGGAAAAAAACAATATTCTCCTCTCTAAATAAAGCCGAGCGTAATGAAAACACATAAAGCACAGTTCACGGTTATGGACTAGTGAACGGTGGTGCAATAATTAAGCACTCGGCACATGATCGTATTACGTCTGAATGATTCTCAAACTTTTATGTTTTATACTAGGTACGCTCGCGGCTGCACTCGCGTAGAGTATCCATTTTTCGGTCTTGTACGGAACCCTAATTCTTTTTCTAAAATGAAAAGAAACATAAGCCTAAGTTATTCCTAATAACATCAGCTACCTTCAAGCCTCGTTAAAATCGGTCCAGCTATTTCAGAGATTTGCCGAAACAAACAGATACTTCAATTTTATTTGTTTGTTTAGATAGATGAAATTGTTTAGTGTATTATATTTTATATATTATTACAACGCTAACTGAACCCGGTTAAGCTTCGCTGTGTTGTGCTTGGTATGTTGTAACTTATAAGTTGTTATTTTCCACTTGCGTTGGAAATCACGATAAAAAGTATAAAAATCTTACATAGAAATGCAACGTATAAAATTAAATCAATCTATCGGGTAGTTGTCGAGTTGTGCGGTGACGAACATACGAAGGATGACTTTTTACATAATAAAGACTAGCCTTTACCTGCGACTCCTTTTGCGTACAATTTTGTTATAATACAAAAATAAATAATAACAGGATTACAATTTCGATCATAACAACTAACAAGTACTCAAATCAAATTGCACTAGGAATTTACAAACGTACATATATAATTTCATGGATATAGCCTTTGTTAGTCAATAGCCCTTCGGGCAGTTATGTCCACTCAGAGCATCAAACCTGTCACATGAATCACTATCGGGGCAAGATGTATGCCAGAGTGGGTGTTGGCTCCTTCCACGTGGCTAGATAATTCTGTTCAACCTTCAATATATCAGTATTGACCACCCACAATATATTTAGCCTAATCGACAATTGAGATAAAAATATTTTGCAACTTTTTTTTTTAATTTTGCTTCGTCTACAAAACATAACGAATGTTGGCCTATGTAAAAACCCTAAAGAGAATTAAAGAAATATTAAATGAAGAAACAAATGAGGTCTATACATTGGATGGTCCCCAATCAGATATCTAACTTGTATTGGAGGTCCGAAAACATACAAAAACACAATACAACCATCCTGTACAAATATCTGTATGGCTCATACGTGACGTTGCATTATCTGTCATGAACTGTATAACCGCAGTGAAGTACTCTCTATACTACAATACTACCACACATCTATCATACACATGAGGATTACAAATACTTTATTTAATGTAATATATTTTATTCTTAGGCATGTTTTTAAACATACTTCACTTTAAAAACAAAAAAAAACATGGTCGACATGGTCTTTTAAAATTTGTTTTCTTATTTGGTAATGAAACATAACAGACGACTGGGCATTTTTCGTCGGCTCTACATCACACATAAAAGCGAATTCAGCGCTGCAGAATAGTTATATCGGTACATGCGATATTTCCATTTATATCGACGAAGCACTTTCGTATCGCTGAAAAGAAACATACTAAAATTGTTCGCGTCACCAGATAAATTGGTACGTTCGAATTTTTTGTAGTCGTTTCCTCATTCGACTAGCTAGATTTATTTTTGCAGCAAGGTTGGATTTATTTCATTTTTTGAGATTTCATTTTCATTTATGTTAAATCAATTTTCCCTTTTCGAAAATCTTGAAATTATTACGAATTATCATATATTTACTATAAACTAAGGACCGGCCCTGCCATACTAAAATGTCGAAAGTTTCGCTGGTGCTCTTGGTAAATTAAATAAAACTAAGTTAGTACACACGCTAAACACGTAAACACGCTAAATTTATGAAAACAAATCCAACCTTGTTAATAACTTCGTTTCATTGCGTTAGTACGAATTTTAAAGGCGTCGGGATGTGACGACCCCATCGCCCGCTGTTGGGATAACCTCTGTCACAACAGAGATTATTCCACCAGTGCAATCAGTCACACTGGTGGTAGGTCTTTTGTTGCAAGAGGCCGGCTAGGTAGGTACCACCGCAGTGTCCAATATTCTGCCGCCAAATAGTAGTTCTTAGGCACTACTGTGTTCCGGTTTGAAGGGCACTGTACGCTAGTGAAATTACTGGGCGAACGAGATTTAAGAACTAATATCTCGAGGTTGGCAACGCGTGAGTGGCACCTACTAATGGTGCTGCAAGCGCTCATAGGCTACGGCATCCACTTACCATCAGGTGGGCCGTATGCTTGTTTGCCAACTTCTAACATAAAAAAAAAAAAAAAAAAAAATTACGAAAGAGTACCAGCATATCTTTGGAAATTTGGGTAGTATGGAAAGTCTATATAATTCTAATAAGTATATGTGAGTTATATAAAAATTGAACAACTTAAACTTAACAAGTTAACATCAATAATTTTAAACTTATCTGGGAATCGTCACGAGTTCTTTCTCGGGTAAAAAGTAATTATAAGTTTTCTCCGTACATATCCTTCGTCTGTACAGACAAGAATGTCGTCGGGCGAGACTCGGCGCTCATAAATATGAAGTTGATGATTAAAAGGCATACCCTGTAAGTTTTTCTGCTACCTCCTAGCCAATCCTTTTACAGCGCTACAAGCATACGCGTGCGTATACAACAATTTATCTACTTAAAGCCACTAGATGCAACTGGTGTTGCAAAAAAATTGCAATTCTACTTATCTTCTGATTTATTCCGACATTGAATACGAATGGACCAATGTCAATATTCAATTGCTACAAAACCGGCCACGATCTTGCCTGCATAGAATACTGATGAATTCATAGAATTTTATTTTCGTTTTCACTCACAAAAGATATTTATCTTAAATGAATCACATTTAAAATTTTTATTAATATGCCATGAAAGGGGGTCAAAGATTATTTATCAGAAGTGACATTTGTGATATATTCGCATTTTTCTCGTGCTTTACACCATCGTCCTAATAGCACCTTTATCACTGATCATTGGTTCGAGCGGCGAAGTGGGCGTGTTATAAAGACACTAGCTCGTTTATATCTGCACTGAAATTACTAGATTATTACGAACGTTTGAACCATCAGTCGTTAAGTTAATCACCTGTAATGAAACCGATGTTTAAATAAACCGCGCTATGGAGTGTAATTGTGGGTATTACGTTCTTTGAGCAAAAATCGTACTTTATGGTGATGATACTACAACTTTTTTTAATAAGTTATTAGTTGTAGAATCATGTTAAACCTCTCTTTGAAATTTACATCACAGATTTATATTATCATCAAAAAATAATCATTTCCTTTTCTACTTGGTTACGAAGTTTGGTTAAATTATGGTCACAATCATAATATTGCTTCGTAATACGTTTTACACTGAATTCAACTCCAAACAAATCAATAGCCTTGTTTCGTATTAAATAGTAATATAACGGTGTTATATCATTGACATTCTTTAGACGAAGACAGATAGCTTTTATACCATCAGTCGGCACTGAGATGAAAGGAGACATTCCAATTCATCACATCAGCTTTGATCCCTGGAGGCGCTTGTCATAGAAGATGAAACGTAGAACTGCCAAACGTCTTGCATAATACCACACTACGATAAATACCAGTGTAATCCGGCAAATGTGCGAGCGCTTTACAAAGCGCAGCTTAGAACTTACTCAGTTCGTTAGAGAGAAGCGAGTCATTAATTAAAGGAATGAATATGTATGCGTACTACGACTTATAATTATGTCAAAATCGAAAAAGAATATACTAATCAATTATAATTGAGGATTACATAATGAATGAGACATTACACCTTGTACCTGTACAGGGTTTCTTTTGCTTTAGGTCTTATAAGACAAGTATAAATACCAAACGAGGCCAACCTACAAGAGATATCAAGTCAGTTAGGCACAGGTGGCATTGAAACCTATTTGTTTTTAAAGTATATATATTTTAGGGTGTAACTTATTGAAAGCGAAGAATTAAAGACTATTTCGCTTAGCATTCAATTAAAAACTAATTACAATTAATTACAAACATTTTATTTTATATCGAAATACAGTAATACTTAATGAAATACTATATAAAACTTTTAAAACGATAGTTGAAATATAAATACCCTATTACAATTTTTTGTTAAAGTTAGTATATAATTTTTTGTTATTGTTAGTTATAATACCGCAAGAAATACATTAGAAACCAGAATAGCAAGACCCTTTAACCAGCGTTAGTTACTACTTACAGAGAATATGATATTAGACGGATAAAAACCTTCATAAATTGTATATCAATATCTCGCTCTACATCACTTGTTAGGTATTGAACGTACGCCCGGAGGCTGGGGAGCAATCTACACCCAACACAATACCAGTAGCCTGTAGACATACAATCAACGTTGAACACGAAACCACAGGATTATTGAATTGATGATACTAACATCGATTCTAATATCTTGATATATTCGTGTAAGTTCCATTACAATTATTTTGACAATTTCTCTTATAAATTTTGTAAACGAATTTAATATTCGATTGTGATAATTTCCCCATTAGGATAGCTATACCGTGCCGAGGGTCCAGCAACATACACAATGACAAAGACATATACACCCAGACCGGGAAATATGCCTGTATTGTCAATACAAATGTCTGCTCCGAACGGTAATCGAAACCGGGACCTGTGGCTCTTAAGACAGGTTCGCTACCGCTGCGTCACCGCGATATAAATAGATATCAATAATGAATAGATGTTAGATATTATTAAAGAACGAAACATTAATGTTCCGTAGTCGTATTAAGCTGAACATGTTAATTTATTTTTCTAATTATATTTTGGCCTGGTAACTATAATACGTGGCTCAATTCAATAAACTTCGTCTTCCCAGTATTTTGAACCAGGGTCACCTTATTACTCTTATCCAGATTTGACAGGTTATTGGTTTTTACGCGATTGCCATCTAACCTCCTCAAACCAAAAGGCGAACCAGTGAGTTATTGGGTAAGAGCTCGCGATCAAAAACTGGCATATTGCATGTATATAGATACAGGCGTAGTTTGACTATGTCTTAACGCTAACAAGGATAAAATTACCATATTACCAATGGCCTCCTTCAAAGGATGATGTTACAGATCAAGATTTTTAGAAATATGATATGGAACTCAATGCTAACAATACAGAATGAACTTTTATAAATTACAATATAAATACAAATTAGGAATTATATCCTACCAATATATGTTAAGAAAATTGTAAATAATTTATATTTGAAAGTATATGTTAGTGTATGTTGATGTTTCGATGTTTGTTACTCAATCACGCAAAAACGGCTTAACGGATTAGGATAAAATTGACGACAAAGATAGCTATATATATTATCTAGATAAACAAAAAAATTATCCCGGAAAAATGTTAGGTTCCTATGGAATTTGTAAAAACGCAGTACAGGACGTATTCACTTGAAATTTACACATGTTATGTTATTCTTTTAGAACATTATTTACTCACAAATATTTCATTCACCACTGCCGACAATTCTAAAGTCATCGCGGATGAAGTCGCGGGCAGATGCTAGTAATAAATAAGCATAGATCAGATAACAAAAAATGAGCTGGAAAGCCTTGGCGGTTAATAAGTTGTTATTTAAATTATGAAGTTAGCGTTCCCTTATCTTCATACAATGATTGTTTTACAATAGCGTCTATTGTCTTCTGATTTACGTATTATTATTTTAAAATGTTTTAGCATTGAATGGATTTATATCCTTTAAGCTTTAATTGGTTTACGAAATGTTATTTGTATAAGTTCATTATGGGTTTTATTTTTTATTTCTTAAGAAAATGAGAAGGAAAGAAAGAAAACTCGAGAAAGGTTAATTAAGATTAACCTTTGTCCTACAGAGCTCTAGCAGATATGCGACTTTGCTGTCAACAATAATAATAAATAACAGTAGACATGCTACTTTTAGCATGTCTACTGTTATTTATTATTATTGTTGACAGCAAAGTTGCATGTCTGCTAGAGCTCTGTAGGACAAAGGTAATTAGCGACTAAATACATGGTACATCACATTTTGGTGACTGTATGTGTTCTTTCAAAATCGATCCTGCATTGCGATTTTGATGCAAATCGATCACAGCGTTCGGCGTCTGAATCACCCATAGTCGATACTAAAAGTAGCATGTCTGCTGTTATTTATTATTATTATAGACAGCAAAACATGTAATACAAGCACAAGTTCTTCCAATTATCATCTCGTCAATCAATCAATCAATTTTTATTTCATTATCGTTATCGTTCGTTATATATATCCAACAAACCAATTTGTACCCAAGTTATGTAAATTTGAGTAGAATACAGTACAAAAGGATAGAAAATCAATAAGCAATTCTAGATGTTCCTCGAAATTACTATGCAACTGCTTTGTAATCGAAACTGGTATACTTGCCTTTGAGATGCTGTATTCCTAATATAAAAGACAGAAAAGAATTTTTAATCAGAACTATATCTATTTATCATAGGCAAACTATATATGGGTGGGCGCTTCTATAAATTCAAAATGTCAAATATTCGCTAGTGCTCCTTCGTATCACAAAGAAAGAACCTAAATTGAGTATACACAATATAACTGAAGTCAGCGTTACGTTGCCTTGGTTTTAAAATCTGTATGAAAGGGACTGTCTATATAAACCTAGCATGACGATGCTCTTCATATTTTTTCTGCTTCAATGGGCATACAAACATAAGAGGACATTGTAATCTATGGAACGAGAAAGATAAAAATAAGAGTTAAGAGTTTTGGCGTCCAGCTCTCACACTCATTTAACGAAATACATCCGTAAATGTACTTACCCACTTGGATATTTTTTGTCATAAATTGAAAATAGTACTTTCCCGTCCATTCGACAAAACAGCTAGACTCTTATTGCAAATAAATTAGTATTATTTTAGAGATTATAAACAAGTTTCACAGTTATTACAATATTAATTTTATGATGATCACTAATTTTATTATTCATATATTATGAGAATTTTAAAGTTTAATTACCATAAATTCTTATTAATTACCTTTCTTATTAATTATCTTTAGATTCTAGAATCAATATACAAATATTTTATAAGAAAAAGGCAAAACTTTACTTCAACTTGGAAAGCAAATAAAGCGAGTCTCTATCAAATTGAAATTTCAAGTAAGTCATGAATACGATATTGAAAATTTAAAATTTGAAGCAATATAAAAGTTATGAAATCCTACTATTACGAAGTAAAATTATATCAATAAATGGTTTGAAAAAATATTTCTAAAAAATTTTTGAAATGGAAGTTTGGATGTTTGGTTGTTTGCTACTTTAACACGAAAAAACGGCTTAACAGGAATGGATAAAATTACACACCTATCCCGGAAAATGTCAGATTCCTTAAAGATTATAAAACAACTTACAAAATACATTTTCACTTGGAGCTATGTACGGTTTTCACCCACACCAAAACGATTGAACGAATTTGGATGAAATTTACTATAAAGATTATAAAAAGTATTTTTATTTTAATCATCCGGATTAATACTTTTTATCCCGTTAAATATGTTAGGTTCTTGTGTGACTATAAAATACTATAGGACGTATTTATTTGAAATTATCTCTGGAGACAATTATAAGGTCATCACGGACGAAGACGAAGACGAGCAGATGCTAGTAGAAAATAAAAACTACTAAGTATCTAATAAATGATAAAGTATAACTCTCCGCAAATCTCATCTCAGCCTTGACACAAGAGCTGGCGGCCTTGCTTTATTAAATATACCTTAAGCTAATCCTACAAAGCTCTGCTAAGGCTCTCTCCGTGATCATTAAACTGTAAATACGATGTGCAAGCTACTTGCAAGTCACGTCTGAATAGTTAATATCACAATTAGTGCATTTGGGTTATGTACATAATGTTATAACGGACCTCGTTTACGCTATGAGATCTTCTACAGAACATTATCCTTAGATAGAAAGATAGGTAGATAGAATAGTCTTTATTGTACACTATTAAATACGAGCTACATTCAAGAACTTAAAAGCCATGTATACATGAACATGTAGGCGGTCTTATCGCTAATGACCGATTTCTTGCAGACAACCTCAGATTCAGGAAAAAATGAGTAAAAAGAGTGTATGTGGTGCTACTTTGTACACATAAATATTATCAAACTTAAAAATAAATAATTACAAATATATACACAATATATACACAATACATTTAAAAATATATTATATAAATTTATGTATATAATATTTATATATATATATATAAATATACATAATATACATATGTCATTTAATTTAATTTACATATTATACTTGCTTCTGCCAGCGGTTTAACCCACGTGCATAACGATTTTAATACAAATTTTGAACCCCATTTTAGCCCTTCAACAGTCGAATCTTAGAAAATGTTAAAAGACCTGTTTCTTTATCTTTAATGGGTTGAAAAAAGTTTCATGCTTCTTGTTATAAAAATGACGGACTTCCATACAAACTTTTTCAAACACCTTTTTCCCCTCTTTAAGGGTCGAATTTCGAAAAATTCTTTCTTAGTGCCTGTTTGCGTTTTAAAACCAATACTTGGCAAAAAATTCAGCTTTCTAGGTCCAAGGGTTTAGGCTAGGCGTTGATATGTGTCAGGTTTTCTCCTTTTATAGGTATAGATAAAACAACGTTTTTTGGTCAGTTTGGACTTGGAACTGTGAATTTATATTATAATATTTGAATTTATATTTATTTCCTACAATAGATTTCCCGTTAACTAGTTAAGTTTTAGTGCACAAATGGTTTTGACTAGATTGCTCCGTTGATGTTCAATTCATGAAAATAAAAAAAAATTATTAGACAAAAATAATATTTCTCAATACATACAATTATAAGTTCAAGTAAATATGAGTTAAAATTAATGTTTAGATAGGAAGTTTCGATGTAACCTCAACTCCAGCCAACATTATCACAATATTCGAAGTTAGCTTAGTATTAGCATCCGAGTATATATATTCTTTGATATTAGACAATTTCATGTACACGAGTAAGATTCCTAGCCTTGACTCTCCACAATGGATGTATGACCTCGTTCGCATTGAATTTTTTAACATAAGGCTTTTTACACGTGAAATAAATAAAAACTAAGATTTACATTATAATATTTATCTTAATTTTTATTCATTGAATAAAATTACACACTTCACTACAAAACTTAAAATTTTTAAAACTTATTAGTTTTAACATCTATAGGTTAATTTATTTATGTTATAACTTAAAACTCAGTGCAACTTAGAAAACAAAAGAAAAATTTTCAACCTCGAGATATTAGTTCTTAAATCTCCTCTGCCCTGTAATTTCACTAGCCTACAGTGCCCTTCAAACCGGAACACATTAATGCCTAAGCACTACTATTATCTAATACTAATACGCGAGCGCAAGCGATAATCTAATAGGTATATAATATATCTATTAGGTATAGTGTATTTTCAAAATATATGTTCATCCTTATTAACCTTAACATGCGATTCTAATCCAGGTGTATTTTAATATTCACATTATAAATATAAATAGGTTTATAAGATGATCTAAGAATTTCATAGATCAATTTAGAGATTTGCATTTTTTTAATAAATAGTAAACACTACACACTCAACGGCCTCCATTAGGATAGTTTTATCCTGTGTCGGGGTTTCGGACACGTACACAATGACAAGGACAAATGCACCCAGACCAGAACACATGCCTGTATTGTCAATACAAACATCTGATTTAAGGGGGAATCAAACCCGCGACCTGTGGCGTTTAAGGCCGATTTGCTACAGCTGTCCATTTTTTTTTACTATTATAATAATAAATATTAAAATAAAATTTATTTTAACAAGTAAAGGGAGTTTCCATAAAAGAAACTTGATATTTTTATTCTAAGGAACGGAACCCTATATATGCGATTTAGACACGCACTTCGCCGTTTTTTTTTTTACGCATTTACAACGTTTACGGCTTACCTTACGATATACAAAAGTTTATTCAGCATTTCGCCCGCGCTTGTATCTTTTCGCGGAGGCGGGGGCACCGAAACCGGTTCTCTGCACGCCGGAAGCCTTTCCCTCGCGATAGCTATGTATCGTAGCCCATTGTGGCCCTATTGATATGTAAAAAGTGAAACGTCTACAAGCCGCTTGCACAATCTGGGGCCCTCGCGTCTGCGAAACACGAAAACCGGTCAAGTGGGAGTGGAAGTTAATTATTGTATTAAGTACCTTATGTCATCATGCTGTAAATATGAATGTAAAATGTAGTTTAAACTTTAAGTTCTATAAGTTTGCTTTTTATCAAATAATATAATAATATACCTATTTATTACAGCGGTAACTATCACACCACAAACAATGCAAAAACCGTAATTGCAGTCAATTAGCCCTTAGCCGATCAGCATTTCTCTGCAGTCCTGTATTTCAAAAGTCATAGAGGACTAAACTCACGAGTTTTGCTTTCAAATAAAAAAACAATCACAATTTTGTATTTTGACTTTTATTGGTTGGTTGATTAATTAGAAGAAATAGTAAAACATTGAGTCTCTTCAATAAAATTGAAAAAAGTACGTTCGAAAATGTAACGCATTTAAGTACTTATATGACGAGCGTTCTTTATTGAAAACACATCTAAGCTCTGCAATTTTAATTTTAAATCGATTCACTATTATTTAATTGTTACATAGTTTTAACAAATATTTGTTGCTAAATTACAAAACACGTTAACATCCATTATATTAAAAAGTATCATTGCTAATAGAAAAGCTAATGTTTATCCTCGACCGATTTATGTTATTGCCATTTCAATAGTGATATCTACACAGCCAACTATAGAATTAATACTCGAATGTGTCACCTTCAAGATAACCATTCATTAAAATCAAGACGTTCCCATGAGATGAATAAATAATTAAAATTACTAATTTACAATGACTCACTGACAAACTAAGGTTTATTGCACTCTAAGGTTTATTCTCACCCATACTATATAGGTGATCAGAACGTAATAGCAACTAGGTTGTGCAAGCGCCCACGTATTCAAATAAATATGCGGCCAATAACTTTCGTATTGAAACTAAATCGCCTAGTCACGATCAAACAAATCATTCCCCGGTACGTCGTTACAACATATCAGCGTGATGTCATTAACATTCTATATCATTTGTTTGTTAGAATTGTTTATACTGTTTAAACCGGGTGTAATTTGTGAACCAAATAGCCGGTAAGATTGTTGTCTAGTGAATAGCTTTTTGTTGTAAATATGTCAAACTACTCGCAGTAGTTCTTCTTATCTTGCTTAATATAACGTGACATACAAACAGCTGACTTGGTGGTAAGCACTAAGCACTCGCCTTTCTTTACCAGGTGTTAAGAAGGGTACGAGAAGAGGAGAGACCAAGAAGTGAGCCCGGGTCTTGGGCGCTCACACTTTGAAAATAACGCAACACCAACAGGTATAGTGATGAAATCGATGGATGTTACATCGGAAGACACCGCGTCAACACAGTCGGCCTTATACGAAGTAAACAGATGATATAAAAAGAATATGTTTAATAATTTTGAAGGCTCAATAGGTCAACGGTTCAAGAGACTTCGATAACGCGAGAGTTGCATGATCGATCCTGGCCCCTCAGAGCTGTTGTGGTACCCACTCCTAGCGCAAGCTACTAGTTAATTTGCAGAGACAAAACGAGTATTAATTTAAAAAAGACTTGAAAAAGCGTTGCTATAATATTCTTTGAAAAGAAAATTGTTTTTGAGCCTAATATATTTTTGGACCACAATAAGCACTTCTACATTATGGCATTGACTAGAAATGTAATAAAATTGTATTTTGTTTTCTTATATGCTATATCTACCCATTATATCACAATATACAAAAATTGTATTTTGGAGAATATATCAATATTTATAAAGTAAGAACGAACAAGTAACACAGTATACAAAACCTCATATTACCAAATGTAAGCAGTTATTTAGATACTGATAATATTATACCAGTAATATAAATTGATAAAGACTTTATTTATGTTTAGCGTTTTCACAATTTAGCGTAGTACAATTAAAATAGCGTACAAATAGTAATCGGTTTAACTCGCGGGGCAACGCGTGTCAATTAGTACGAACAATATTCAGTAAGGCTAAACAAGGCTAAGCATACTAATGAGAATCCTCCGTTTATTTTAAGCTCATAGTATCCTCAGTAAATAAAATACATAAATAACTAAAGAAATATTATATTTTTTAAGTTATACTTTTTTTGGCGCGTTAGGGAAAAATGATGAGAGTAAATTTTTACGATGCGCGCGCACACCGTCATAAAAAACCCACACCCTGAAGTTAGCTATAGTCAACATTTTTTTGTGATATTTAAATAAACTTTATTTAACTAGATAACGCGTTATAATAAAACTTTCAATGTATTAAATACCTTTTTTCTATTGTTAGTGTCGTTTTTCTACAAACGTAGAATAAGGCGAAAGATAAAATTTTTGAATAGATTTTTATCTTGTTACGCCAAAGAAGTATAACTTCTAACGCGTGTACATAAGTACACACACACTTTTTATTTTATAGATTTTTTCCTTACATTTAATGTATGCTATTTTTGGTCCATTGTTTCACAGATTATAGTGAAGCCATAGGAACAAAGTAAACACCATCTCTTAGATAAAATCCTACACGATCTTTGATCCCTTTTTTTGAAGAGGTGCGGTCTGACATGATCTTTGATCCCCTAGTTCATCCACTTCAAGCCTAATTTCGTAATAAAACTATCCTTTCCCAAGGCCTGGTCTATCTCTGTACCAAATTTCATCAAATTTGGTACAGAGATAGTATCATAACGGATAGACAGTCAGAGTTACTTTCACATTTATAATATTAAGAAGTATTATTATTGTTATAGTATCTATGTTTATTTATGTCCCAAACTAAATATTGGTTTAACAAACAAACAAGTTCCTAAACTAATAATTTACGTTATGTAAACTTCTCATATATTGTTGCTGTACTAAATCTATAGTTCAATATACTAAAATCAACAAAACTTACTGAGCGACAAAACACTAGCAAGGAAAATTACACACTAAAGCGCTTTACATATCGGTTCTTTTGAAGAGTCGTATTTCATGTTATTTCATGTAATTTGTTTACTTTGGAAAGTATCTCTGATTACGCGTATTCTAGGAACGTAATGTATAGTTAGTATATTATAGCTGAGTGTTCTTAACATAGGGTTATTCAAATCAGATATACCCTCGAAGCAGATGCTTGACATGAGAGGGATGACTCAAGAGCGTATGAGTATGGCAGGATGTAGATGTCAATTGGACGCAAATAAGCAACACCATGTCAACCCACACGAATGTCATTTCGAGAAAAACGCATTTGAAAATTTTTAACAACTTTCTTTATATGATTTTTTTTATTGTATTTGTCAAGTTTTTATCAATTTCAGATTATGTAAGTATGTAAGTTATTTTATTTATTTTCACAAAAAATAAGTTTACAAACTGCATATTTCGTATATAATATAACCCAAAACGTTTAACATAATACATAAATTGCGTGATTAAAAATGGCTTTTTTAGAAGATTTAAAGCTTACATGGTATTGCTTATTTGCGTCCAATTATAATTGTTGAACACTTAACAATTCCAATCTATTATAGTACAAAAATATTAAAATATTTTAAATTTTAGTTTATTGTCATAAACATTATTGCTAATTGTTTATACATATAGGGAATGGGATTTTTTTATTAATATTACTTAGAAAAACTATACAAAACATTTCGTTAGAATTGTTTGTATATCATTGTTTGTTTGTATTTCAACAATATAGTATATTTTGTAACTATGAAAGTCACTACGTCTTTATAAAGCAAGGCATGCACAAAAACACACAAGCTTGCATAAAAGTCCGAAGCAATCAATCAAGTGGAAACAAAACGTCGTAGAACATCGGACTCCTTTCCCAGGGTCCCACTTGATCCCAAACAAACAGATCTATCCCATTTACGGACGATAAACAAAGACGCCATTGTAATACGATAGCGATAAGCAATTAATGTTCTAAGCCTGCATTCGAGTACAATGCCAAGAACGTACGTCAAATTACGTGTAATTTTTACATCACTAGTTTTTAGGTCGAGCTATTCGTGCGCTTCAATATAATAGGCATGCTAAGAATTTTGCTGGTTGAATATTAAATGGTATAGATTAAAATTTATTTAATATTTTAAAGGGGCAAGCCCTTATTTTCTTAATTTAAACTTATACAAAGGGAAACTAAAGAATTCTTAACCTGGGGTTTTGGCACTGATACGTTTTAATAAGTATTTCCTGAATAAAATTTATTCTATATTTTTTTATGAGTACTATTTTTTTATGTCATGACGGTTGGTAAACTTGAAGTAAACGCTTGAAATGCTTGAAGTATCACATGAATGTTGCCAATCCAAGGAACAGAAGGTCTCCGGCACTCTCACTCATCACACGAAACCCATATACTAATGATACTCTACGCTGATTTTCTTTGAGAGGGAAGTACTTCCCCGGTCGAGCCGGCCCATTTGTACTGGGAACAGCCGAGCTATGGTAGCTCTACTACCGTTCAATAAGAAGAACAATGCTATTTTCAGTCAGACTATTATCTAAAATAGACACACACAGAATATCGCCGTGAAGCAACAGTATCTAGAACGGACTGTTGCGTTTTGTATAATGAGTGTGAACGCCAAAGGCTCAATCTCTAACCCCTATGACCTGTCTCTTTGCTTGTCGTTTCTTACTCATACATATTCATACTAACTGGCCATTGACGGTAATTCAAAAGGTATTTTTGTTTACAAAGGCTACAGTTACTGGTATCTTTCACATAGACCGAATTGGTATTGGCCACGTTTGTGGTATATTAACGAATTAATAAATAAGTGAAAAAAAATATCTGCTTCAAAACCAAACCACAAAATATAAATATTTTCTACAAAAAAAAAACAATTTTCGCTTTTAGTTTCGAAGTTTGTATTTTTATAATTTTTATTTTTTATTTTTTATCTTTATTGACCGTAAATAGCAAGAAGAATTTCCCAAATCGATTCATAAATGTCGAAGTTCTGAGGTAGCAAACATTTAAAAAAAATACAACCGAATTAAGAGTCTTGTTTCTTACAATAATTTCATAGTTTTATATTAAGGTTTAGTTAAATATTTTATGTCATATTTATTTGTAATCACAAATTTTGTCAGAGAAAGTTAGTGATATGAATATAATAAATTGTTTCTGTTTTAAATAAAATGTTAGAAGTTAGCTGTCAACAAGTACATTGCAGCTTTCATTTTGGTTGCAATTTCGAAGCAATTGCTATTAACATTCATGAGGCACCGTCAGTAGAGACAAGTGATCGGGGTAAGCGCCTCTTTACACGTTCACACTCCCTCACTGACTTGGAGAGTAACTCACATATTAAATTTTCCAACC
This sequence comes from Hestina assimilis, assembly GCA_023373885.1. Taxonomy (NCBI): domain Eukaryota; kingdom Metazoa; phylum Arthropoda; class Insecta; order Lepidoptera; family Nymphalidae; genus Hestina; species Hestina assimilis. Next base: position 5,380,037 of record CM041755.1, on the reverse strand, counting down.
GATTACAGTAAAAATTTTATGCTACCAAGTAGTTATTATTACTAGTGGTCGCCAGGCTGTCGAAATTCGACCATAATTAATTTGAATTATAACTTTGAACATTATGAAGGTTCTATTATCAAAGAATTTACATCTATATACACAGCTTTTACTGATAAATAATATATATAATTATTGTAATAATTGTCGTCAAACTGGATACAGATTATATACTAATAATAATAATAATAAACTTTATTGATCACTATTTTACACTGCTAACTATAAGAGAACAAAAAACACAGTAAACGTACCAAAAAGAAACAAAACACTGAATTAATAAAATAAAAATATAAAAAAACCTTGTAATAATCCTAAAATTAAAAATCAAAATAATATAATATATATAATCACGTAGTGTGTATTATAATATTAATAATAAAAATTAATAAATGACTGTAATTAATGTGAGTTCGCTTTCAATAATATATATGCAAGACAAATACTGTGTGTGTGTAATTTCAAAGGTGTAGCAGACCTTCAATAAAGAAGTCAAAACAAATAAATTCGCGATAAATTAAATATAAACTGAAAAAAAATAACTTCTTTTTAGTCGACCATAATATGCAACGATTTTGACAATTATTGCAAAAGTAAATGCATAACAGCAACTTAATAGGTATTGTATGATATAACCACCTAGAGAAGCTATATTTTTTATTTAATACCACAGACATTTCGAGCAGTAGACATTCCGGCAAGTGACAAGTAAATTCTCGCTGGAGTTAAGGGGAAACGCCTTGAACGGTAAGCTGTCTTATACAACACTAGCGGCTCGCTCCGGCTTCGCACAGGTATAAAATATATAGCCTATGTCATTCACCAAAAACATGATTAAAATTGATCCAGTAGTTTTGATTTATTCATTACTGCCCGTGGCCCTCACGCGTTAAATGTAATTATTTACGACATCACATTAGAAACCTCAATTTTTTCTCCACTATTTTATACATATAAACCTTCAACTTCAATCACTCTATCTATTAAAAAACCGCATCAAAATCCGTTGCGTAGTTTTAAAGATTTAAGCATACATAGGGACAGAGAAAGCCACTTTGTTTTATACTATGTAATAATGACTGAGGTAGCAATTAAATAAAGAATGATATAAATGAATACAATTTTGTTATTCTATTGATTGAGCAATGACATTTTAAATACATCCTAATGATATGGTATCTTTGGTTAAACTCTATTTTTAAAGAGTTCGGTCACAAAGTGACCATGTCACCCTTATAAGTACAAAATTACAATGCATACATTTATAGAAATAACACTTTTAAACTATTTTAATCATATCTTTTTTATTTCAATGTCAGATGGATTCTGATGATAAATTCGTTATTTTTACCGACTCAAGAAGCGCACTTCAACACTTGTCTCGATGCACTAGTTCTTGGTTTCGTGGAATTCTTATTGTATATGATATTATAAAGAAGTCTTTGCCAGTTGCAATTAAACAACACAAAAAGAACTTTACAGTGTTTTCCATCTCATTTTGGCATTATAGGAAACGAAAGAGCCGATAATATAGATAAGGAAGCAGTCTCCGAAGGAATGGCTTTTACTACACTTTTAAATTTCAATGATTTGAAATGAATATTTTGTTAATTTAAAAGGAGAAATAATATGGAATAAAAGTTCTTAACTATCATCCGTCCTGATAAAAACATCGTTTTTTACCATAGTCCATTAACCCTTGTTGTTAAAGGCTTTCTAAGACATTCAGACGCTTGTGCAAGTGACAAGGAAACCATTATACTGTTTACAGCGTTGCAGATGATTTTATACATTAAATAAACTAATAAAAACTATTATTCCACGGATATAGACTTATAGGTTTTTATTGTTGGACTATTTACAGTTATTAAATAGATTAAAAAAATATAGTAATATGGATCGCAACCATTCTCCGTTTTTCTATCACCCTGTCCGTTTGTGTCATTGACTCGAAAACCGATGTCCCAATAATTTTGATATATAGACGCTACATAGTCCACACACACACGCTACACAGGGGTCCGGAAGGATAGCCACAAACAAACCCAACCACAACACATGCCTGTATGGTCAATACAAACAACTGCTTCAAGCGGAAATCGAACCCGCGACCTGCGCTTAAGCCAAGTTCACTACCGCCCTCGTCATTAGCTGTTAGCGATTATCCACCGAGAAGTTGCTTCTCATCATCTATCCCCAGAGTAAAATATTTTTTAACTATATTTATACAGAATTAGACACCGTTGTGACGTGTTCGTAGCGACTCTGCCTTTAACCGCGACGGTTACGGTTTCGATTCCCACTCGGAGCAGATGTTTGTATTGAATTTACAAATATGTCTTTTGGTCTGGGCTCTTGTCCTTGTGGATCTCCCCACCGTGCCGGAGAGCACGTTAAGCTGTCAGTCCCGATTGTTATCATAACTCTTGATAGGTAATTTGCTCTTATCCAATGACTTACTAGTTCAGCTGGTCAAATGGCAATCGCTCTGTGTAAAAACTAGTAACCCATCAAATCCGGATAAGAGTAATAAGCAGGCCCTGGGTAGACCCATATAATAACAGGAATAAGGCTAGGAAGAAGATACATTTATCCAGAATTATGTGGACGCTATAAAAAAATCTTATCCAAATCGGTTCAGAAATTTCGACAATGTGTCATCATTTTGTGAAGACAATAAAATTCCAAACTTGATATTCATGTGAAAATCAAAGAATTCACAAATATTTAAGGGATCGGAAGAGAACTACTTTTTGTTACAGTTTTTGTACTTCTGATTAACATAAAGAATGCGTTCTTCAAGATATAGGGCTTCGACACACAAAGAGCCCGTATATTTGCGATGCATGAAAAATTCCTCCCCGGAGATCGTATTACACCGACATAGTATGTTGTGTTTATTCATGCATCGATTTTCATTATATCAATGAACTTTTATTTTTAAACTACTTTCATTTTTAAAAGAAGAAGATTATTATTCCTATTTAGTGGATAACATATTAATGTATGCCATTTTTTTGTAAATCTTTGAAGGTGGTTGACCTCAGTACATATATAAAATAAAAAAAAAAACAAACACTAATAACATGTATAAATAAATAGGATATGATGTTCGTAATAGTGTGTCGGAATGTCACTCACGAACATCGGAAGTTGACTTTTTAGGGTAGATAATTATAATTATATTAATTATTATATGAATTACAAATAAGCTGTCCGGTATACAACTACATTGCTAAAAGTATGAGAATGAGAGAAGGCTTTTATATAATTTCCAAGAGTACAGAATGACACCAAGATGTTAGAAATGGGTGGAGATACCTCGTTACATAGCTATTTAAAGAAACGTACTGACAATAATGTCTAACTACCTTCTTAGTTTGTTGAGATCGAATACCCAACTACCGCGATCTTAGTCTAGTTGACATCGTCATCATCGAATACCATTCTCGTCATATTAATTCTGAGGCATTTTCCGAATCATCAAATTAAATATTCCTATTTTGATTATTTAGCAGACTTCAAAGAGAAACGAGACTATTTTATGTGTATGCTACAAAACATCTTCGGCGTTCCACTTTGATGATTCTTTTTTGCTAGAAATAGTACGCTTTCTTAATATTCTCATAATGTTCAGATGTTGTTTATTTTAAAACAATCTTATCTTAGAGTCATAATATAAGCAGCTCGTTAAATATCTTATATTATAATATGAGGAAAAAACGCTTTCATTATAATATTTTGTAACGTTAAATTCATTAATTCACTATATGAAAATATTATGAAATACGAATATCTTCCTAACAGGAAACTAGCCCTATTTTTAGTCACGAAATCGTTGTCTCAAAGCAAGCTTTCCACACTAGGCCACTTCAACGGGAGTTGACCTCCGAAAACGTGCTGCAGGTCTATTTTCGACTGCAGTTTTTTATGCAAATGTGCAAATAATACTCTTTATATTGTTCTTATAGTAATTTAACTGCTAAAAAAGCTCGCGGGTAATTTTATAATTATGTTCTGGAAAAAGAATAAGACTTATATTTTCGAAATTTTAATGCTGTATAAAATATCATCTTGATATGAACAATATCTGGCAATACTAGTCTGAGCTGGGAACTGGAAAAAAATTACAAAAAAATAATCATAAAATTATTTACTGGTTTTAATGGTCTGGTTGTTGACTCGAAAGGCATTCAAGTTCTTCCATCGTACACCGGTTGAATGCAAAACAATACACATTGCTTTCCGGTATGGACATTGAGACAATGAACAAGAACCGTATATGTCTTGAGATTTTCAATTAGTAAGTTTAACTTCCTTGAATACTAGTAAAGGCAAAATGAATTTACCGAAACAAAGCGTAACCGTACTTTTCAGATATTGAATTTGGTAGTTAGTATGTAATATATTAAATTTACCTACAGAAAACTAGATTATCTGCGTGTTTGTATGTTCACCTGGTTTAAGCCTATACGTCTATAATATACCTATAGAGTATAGATATCAAATAAGTACATCCAGGTTGCGTAATGGAAAGGAGAAACTCAGATTAAGAAGAAATGAGAAGATGAGGGGGTGACAAAAATAAGATAGGATGATCCACAGAGTAGGAGTTAGGCGTCCGTTTTAGGCACTCATACTTATTGAACGAAACGTAAACAGAACGAATATTGTTACTTCTCGTAAATTTTACTAGATAGCTTTCTTATAGAAAAATATAATAAAGATACTTAAAAGAAATTCATTGTATTCGAATTTAAGTGTTTTAATTTTATATATTTCAAAGATAAAAAGTATAGTTTTGATCCCACAAGGAATCTGTGTGTGTATAGTAACAAAATTACAGCTGAACCTGGAATTATAATCACGAAGCGAAGTTCCGTCTAAAGTTTGAGTAACGGTTTCATATCATTATGTATTTTAATCACAAGGTCAACAAATCTGAATCCATAATTAAAGCATAGATATTTTTATATTTAATCTTATATAAATAAATTAATCGTTAATAAATAAATTATTGCGTCAACTATTTTAGTTTTGTTGCCTAAATTTTAATCACACTAATTCTTTTCTTACGGTTATAACATAAATCCTTCAGAGTGATAAATAAAGTAAATAATATTCTTAGTAGAAAGTTTCTTACTACGATGTTCATAATTTTAAATAACTATTAACCTAATAAAATTTAATATTAAATTGAGACACAATAAAAGTATTAGATATTATCTCAACTTTCTAATTATTTTTATTTAAAATACAAAATTACCTTTTTAACAATTATAACAATGCTACCGTCTATAAAATAAAAGTTTTAACCGAGTTTATGGACTGATGTTTAACCTGTCATATTATAAAAAAGAAATTAAATTAACTTAAGAACGATGTACAATATAAGACTTTGGTTTTGTATCCATAATATGTAAATAAAAATACCAGGAGAGGTGGCGCCATGACGTCACTGGAGCCCGTGAGCACGACGCGGAATTCCGGTGGAACAATGCTCTGTACTTTATGAACCAACTGCCGTAACACTCCCTATACATATCCATTGTTAAGTAAGGAAACGGTAAATTTTATTAACACGACTCTATTGTATTGTGATCAAATTATTACCGAAAATTTCTCCATAATCATGATTAAAGATAAACATTAAATAACTCTATTCGATATAATTTTGAAGCGATATAACATTAATAATAATGGTAAAAATAACTATTATTGGTCCTTTGATTGTGAATCGCATTAGGCTATGGTAGGTATTTTGGAAAAACCTGTATTACAGCCACCAGCTTTCCACCTCTATACTAATTTACATTAATTATTTTTTTTTAAATAACTTAAAACCATTAGCGAGTGCAAAAAATTTGAATATAATTTTGGTAATGATAGGTAACCGAGGGTGTCAGGTACAATTTTCGTAACTACAGTACATTTTAATTTCGAATAATAATAATGGAATCGAAAAATACGAAAAGGACCCAAACCAATAATAACGTAAAATTATCAATTAGCAAACGTATCCATTATATCGAAGTACGGATGTCAGTAATATAAAGTACGTAAATAATACAACGCAATGTTAAAACGTTGAGAAAGGCTTTTATCACATGAGACATCTATAACCGGTATTTGTTGAACAGGACAATAAAATTAGCACCATAGTGAGAGTAACATCACTAAAACCTGGTAGATACAAGTAATAACTCAATGTACCCAAGCGTGTATGACTAGTTCTATAAAACTAGTAGTAGGGTTATAGTTGACAGTATATGTATAATTTCTTATCTTACAAAATTAATCGAAGGATTATTGCTTGTTCCGGCTAATATCCGAAACAGCTGAAGCAATTTTAAAGGAAATACACTAGCAGATAGCTGATGTTATAAAGAGTAACTTACTGTTATTTAAGAAAAAGATTTAGGGTTCAACCCACTAAAAAAAAAAATAATAATTCTGTAAGCAGACGCAATAGTTGCATGTTCAAATTTGGATAAACATTAGCCTGAAAGTACTCCACTATTCTCACTTATTAAAAGTTATTTATTTGTAAATAATGTAGTAAGTACTAGGTTTTACATGTAGCTTCGCCTGCGTGGTAATACTCTATACACAATTTTCACTGACCTTTTTTTATATTTTCATATATTTTTATATAAAAATTCCTATCTAAGCTGTATTTTATAAATTATATAAAAAAAATACATTTGAAATATTTCTGGCTCAATATAGTCTTCATCAATTTCATCTATCATATCTGTAGGTTTAAGTTAACTTTATGAACAACTTATTATAATCAAAATGCTTTTAATTACTTTACTATATAACGCAATAAATTACACATCAGTATAACGGCGTCGGATTTCAACGATTCTATTCTTACGTTGTGTGACGATGGTTTTCCGCATAATGAATATTGAAGTAAGCGTTTCAATACCATAAATTCTTCGTTAGAATGACAGCTTTTCCAATAATGCCCTGCTTATACAACGTATTAAAAAGATTCTATAACTGTAGTCATACAAAACTTCACCATACCCAAAGACATTTTTACCAATCGATATTTTCATTCTTATTCTTGGCTGATACAAAGCCAATGTTTGTTCGTGTTTACAGCATAAACATCACATGGTCAATAAAGTACACAATACGGTTGGTTGTTTTATGAAACTACTAGCTTGACCCGCTTGAATAAAGATGCTTCAATGCAATATAGAAATAATTGATTCCCCATTTCATCCCCTATTTCACCCTTTTCAAGTTTTATTTTCACAACAAAAAGTAGCCTATAACCGTATCTATGGTCCCCTCTATATGCATACCCAAAATTAATCATAATCCGTTCAGCGCTGTCAGAGTGAAAGCGTCACAACTCACAAACAAATAAACTAACGCACTTTCGCATTTATAATTATATATTTTTTTAAATTTCATGATGGTTGGCAAACAAGCATACGGTCCGCCTAATAGTAAGCAGTCACCGCGACCTACGAACGCTTGCAATACTTCAAGTATAACATGCGCGTTGCCAACCCAAGGGAATATATATAGAACGGGAGGGATAAGAAGGGGAAAGAAGGAAAGGAAGGATACAAGGGGCCACCAGCGCTCTTACTCATCGCATGAAACGCAACAGTACCTATGGATACAGTTACTTTACGCCGATTTTCTGTGAGAACGGTTCCCCAGTCGAGTCGGCCCTTTTGTGCTGGAAAAAGCATGGCTCTACTACTACTAAATATACAATGTATGTGGACGCAAATAAGCAATATCATGTCAACCCACAAAATTGAAAAACTGAGTTATATATGCAGAAGTGTTGGTAAATGGCTGAAGAACATTTTTCTTTAATATTTGTAAGGTTTTAAGCTTTAAAACTTCTAAAAAGCCATTTTTTAACTATGCAATTTATGTAATTTGTTAAACGTTTTGGGTTATATTATATACGAAATATGCAGTTTGCATACTTATTTTTTTTGTGAAAGTAAAATAATAAATTGCCAAAAAAACTTGACCAATAAATAAAAAAATTCATATAAAGCAAGTTGTTAACAATTTTCAAACGCGTTTTTCTCGACATGACCTTCATGTGGGTTGACATGGTATTGCTTATTTGCGTCCATATATACTATAGAGTTTAGACTAGCGCTTGCATCGTCTACGTGCAGGCATCCGGCGTCGCTCAAGTTACTTTTCAGGACAATTTATACGATAGTGGCCAGAATCAATCGATATTATTTATTGTGCATTCCTTTTTATAAGAAATATAAAACCGGCCAAGTGCGTGTCGGACTCACACATAAAGAGTTCCTTACCACAGTAGAAGAAAAATAGTTTCTTGTATGTTGTTCCTGATTTTTTTTTTTTTCGTACTCTACCTATTTACGGTACGGTGAAACAGCCAGCTGACAGACAAACGGACGAATGGACGGTGGAAGTTTAGTAACAGGATACTGTTATCGTCCTTTGGGTGCGGAACCCGAATAAATCTATTAAAATAATGTCCTTGATTAAAAATGTAATCTTTCACATCTTGATACAACTTCAAAAGAAGGGAGTTTCAATTAGGTTTATTTTCTTCATGTTTCTTGACTTGAACCTGTCTCATTTCTGAAAGACCGTTTTACTTGAAAGAATATACTTTCGGATTTTTTTAATTTCTTCAAAATTGGTTATAGTAGTTTGTTATCTCATTAATTAATTTTATAAGTATCCGATTGCAAAAGATACAAAAATAAACCTATGTGAAGTTGGCAACCGAGTATGCAATAAAAAAAAATTTTGTTCGCCATTCGATTGTACCACGTTTGTACCGGATTGTACCACTTTTAAAATCGTTTTTACCTCAAAGGTGTAAAAGTTATGGGGTCCAGAAATTATAGTAGAAAACGAATTTTCGATTTCAGGATTTTTGATGATGGCATCTAAAAGAGTATCGTTTGTACCTGATTGTACCATTAGCAGAAATAAAAAAAAAAAAAAAGTTAGAATACATTTGCCCGTTACTTATATTCATAACTTAAGAAAATCGAAAAATTCGAATAAAAAATTAAAGAAAAGCGTTTCGATTTATATTATTGAGGTGTAAACGAGAGAGCTATGGGTACAAACGATACGAAGATAGTCCTATAAGGTACAAACGATAAACCCTAGGTTTTGCCTACCAAATTGATGGCTAATTTGAAAAAATTTAATTAGCCGAAAAAATGCTTTCCAAATCTTATTCCGTTGGTTTCTTTACGGTATACACAAGATATCTAAGGGTACAAACGATAGGAACCAAGTCCTAAGAGGTACAAACGATAGAACCTGGATTTAGCCTAGCACATTGATACCTAAATTGAAAAGAATTTGATTAACCGAAAAATACTTTTCAAATCTTATTCCGTTGGTTTCTTTACGGTATACACAAGATATCTAAGGGTACAAACGATAGGAACCAAGACCTAAGAGGTACAACAGTAGAACCTAGATTTAGCCTAGCACATTGATACCTAAATTGAAAGAATTTGATTAGCTGAAAAAACTGCTTAGTAAATGATGTTTCGTTCGTTTTTTTACGGTATACACAAGATATCTAAGGGTACAAACGATAGGAACTAAGACCTAAGAGGTACAAACGATAGAACCTAGATTTAGCTTAGCACATTGATACCTAAATTGAAAGAATTTGATTAGCTTCGAAAAAATGCTTTCCAAATTTTATTCCGTTGGTTTCTTTACGGTATATACAAGATATCTAAGGGTACAAACGATAGAACCAAGTCCTAAGAGGTACAAACAGATAGAACCTAGATTTAGCCTAGCACATTGATACCTAAATTGAAAGAATTTGATTAGCCGAAAAAATGCATTCCAAATCTTATTCCGTTGGTTTCTTTACGGTATACACAAGATATCTAAGGGTACAAGCGATAGGAACCAAGACCTAAGAGGTACAAACGATAAAACCTAGATTTAGCCTAGCACATTGACGGCTAAATTGAAAGATTTTGATTGGCTGAAAAAACTGCTAATTTAATGTTATTGCGTTGGTTTCTTTACGTTAAACACAAGATATCTAAGGGTACAAACGATAGGAACCAAGACCTAAGAATTTACAAACGATAGAACCTAGATTTAGCCTGGCACATTGATACCTAAATTGAAAGAATTTGATTAGCCGAAAAAATGCTTTCCAAATCTTATTCCGTTGGTTTCTTTGCAGTATACACAAGATATCTAAAAGGTACAAACGATAGGAACCAGAGTCCTAAGAGGTACAAACGATAGAACCTAGATTTAGCTCAAGCACATTGATACCTAAATTGAAAGAATTTGATTAGCTGAAAAAACTGCTTAGTAAATGATGTTCCCGTTCGTTTTTACGGTATACACAAGATATCTAAGGTATAAACGATAGGAACCAAGACCTAAGAGGTACAAACGATAGAACCTAGATTTAGCTTAGCACATTGATACCTAAATTGAAAGAATTTGATTAGCCGAAAAAATGCTTTCCAAATCTTATTCCGTTGGTTTCTTTACGGTATATACAAGATATCTAAGGGTACAAACGATAAGAACCAAGTCCTAAGAGGTACAAACGATAGAACCTAGATTTAGCCTAGCACATTGATACCTAAATTGAAAGAATTTGATTAGCCGAAAAAATGCATTCCAAATCTTATTCCGTTGGTTTCTTTACGGTATACACAAGATATCTAAGGGTACAAACGATAGGAACCAAGACCTAAGAAGTACAAACGATAAAACCTAGATTTAGCCTAGCACATTGACGGCTAAATTGAAAGATTTTGATTGGCTGAAAAAACTGCTAATTTAATGTTATTGCGTTGGTTTCTTTACGTTAAACACAAGATATCTAAGGGTACAAACGATAGGAACCAAGACCTAAGAATTTACAAACGATAGAACCTAGATTTAGCCTAACATTGATACCTAAATTGAAAAGAATTTGATTAGCCGAAAAAATACTTTTCAAATCTTATTCCGTTGGTTTCTTTACATTATACAAGATATCTAAGGGTACAAACGATAGGAACCAAGACCTAAGAAATTACAAACGATAGAACCTAGATTTAGCCTACACATTGATACCTAAATTGAAAGAATTTGATTAGCTGAAAAAACTGCTTAGTAATGATGTTTCGTTCAGTTTTTTTACAGTATACACAAGATATCTAAGGGTACAAACGATAGGAACTAAGACCTAAGAGGTACAAACGATAGAACCTAGATTTAGCCTAGCACATTGATACCTAAATTGAAAGAATTTGATTAGCCGAAAAATAAGCTTTCCAAATTTTATTCCGTTGGTTTCTTTACGGTATATACAAGATATCTAAGGGTACAAACGATAGGAACCAAGTCCTAAGAGATACAAACGATAGAACCTAGATTTAGCCTAGCACATTGATACCTAAATTGAAAGAATTTGATTAGCCGAAAAAATGCATTCCAAATCTTATTCCGTTGGTTTCTTTACGGTATACACAAGATATCTAAGGGTAAGCGATAGGAACCAAGACCTAAGAGGTACAAACGATAAAAACCTAGATTTAGCTACTTTGCACATTGACAGCTAAATTGAAAGATTTTGATTGGCTGAAAAAACTGCTAATTTAATGTTATTGCGTTGGTTTCTTTACGTTAAACACAAGATATCTAAAGTTACAAACGATTGCAATTTAGTCCTTAGAGGTACAAGCGAAATACCATAAATTAGCAGTTTTTTCAGCCAATCAAAATCTTTCAATTTAGCCGTCAATGTGCTGGAGCTAAATCTAGGTTCTATCGTTTGTACCTCTTAGGACTTGGTTCCTATCGTTTGTACCCTTAGATATCTTGTGTATACCGTAAAAAAACTAACGGAATAAGATTTGGAAAGCATTTTTTCGGCTAATCAATTCTTTCAATTTAGGTATCAATGTTCTAGGCTAAATCTGAGTTCTATCGTTTGTACCTCTTAGAGACTTGGTTCCTATCATTTGTACCCTTAGATATCTTGTGTATACCGTAAAAAGAAACCAATGAGAATAAGATTTGGAATGCATTTTTCAGCTAATCAAATTCTTTCAATTTAGGTATCAATGTGCTAGGCTAAATCTAGGTTCTATCGTTTGTACCTCTTAGGACTTGGTTCCTATCGTTTGTACCCTTAGATATCTTGTGTATACCATGCAAAAAGAGTTCAACGGAATAAGATTTGGAAAGCATTTTTTCGGCTAATCAAAATTCTTTCAATTTAGGTATCAATGTGTAGAGCTAAATCTAGGTTCTATCGTTTGTACCTCTTAGGACTTGGTTCCTATCGTTTGTACTCTTAGATATCTTGTGTATACCGTAAAGAAACCAACGGAATAAGATTTGAAAAGTATTTTTTTCGGCTAATCAAATTCTTTCAATTTAGGTATCAATGTGCTAGGCTAAATCTAGGTTCTATCGTTTGTACCTCTTAGGTCTTGGTTCCTATCGTTTGTACCCTTAGATATCTTGTGTATACCGTAAAAAACCAACGGAATAAGATTTGAAAAGTATTTTTTCGGCTAATCAAATTCTTTCAATTTAGGTATCAATGCTGTACTGAGGCTAAATCCAGGTTCTATCGTTTGTACCTCTTAGGACTTGGTTCCTATCGTTTGTACCCTTAGATATCTTGTGTATACCGTGAAGAAACCAACGGAATAAGATTTGGAAAGCATTTTTTTCGGCTAATCAAATTCTTTCCAATTTAGGTATCAATGTGCTAGGCTAAATCTAGGTTCTATCGTTTGTACCTCTTAGGACTTGGTTCCTATCGTTTGTACCCTTTGATATCTTGTGTATACCGTAAAGAAACCAACGGAATAAGATTTGGAAAGCATTTTTTTGGGCTAATCAAATTCTTTCAATTTAGGTATCAATGTGCTAGGCTAAATCTGATTTCTATCGTTTGTACCTCTTAGGTCTTGGTTCCTATCGTTTGTACCCTTAGATATCTTGTGTTTAACGTAAAGAAACCAACGCAATAACATTAAATTAGCAGTTTTTTCAGCCAATCAAAATCTTTCAATTTAGCCGTCAATGTGCTAGGCTAAATCTGAGTTCTGTCGTTTGTACCTCTTAGGTCTTGGTTCCTATCGTTTGTACCCTTAGATATTTTGTGTATACCGTAAAGAAACCAACGGAATAAGATTTGGAATGCATTTTTTCGGCTAATCAAATTCTTTCAATTTAGGTATCAATGTGCTAGGCTAAATCTAGGTTCTATCGTTTGTACCTCTTAGGACTTGGTTCCTATCGTTTGTACCCTTAGATATCTTGTATATACCGTAAAGAAACCAACGGAATAAGATTTGGAAAGCATTTTTTCGGCTAATCAAATTCTTTCAATTTAGGTATCAATGTGCTAGACTAAATCTAGGTTCTATCGTTTGTACCTCTTAGGACTTGGTTCCTATCGTTTATACCCTTAGATATCTTGTGTATACCGTAAAAAAAACGAACGGAACATCATTTACTAAGCAGTTTTTTCAGCTAATCAAATTCTTTCAATTTAGGTATCAATGTGCTAGGCTAAATCTAGGTTCTATCGTTTGTACCTCTTAGGACTTGGTTCTTATCGTTTGTACCATTAGATATCTTGTGTATACCGTAAAGAAACCAACGGAATAAGATTTGGAAAGCATTTTTTTGGGCTAATCAAATTCTTTCAATTTAGGTATCCAATGTGTAGGCTGAAATCTAGGTTCTATCGTTTGTACCTCTTAGGTCTTGGTTCCTATCGTTTGTACCCTTAGATATCTTGTGTTTAACGTAAAGAAACCAACGCAATAACATTAAATTAGCAGTTTTACAGTCCAATCAAAATCTTTCAATTTAGCCGTCAATGTGCTGAGCTAAATCTGGGATTTTATCGTTTGTACCTCTTAGGTCTTGGTTCCCTATCGTTTGTACCCTTAGATATCTTGTGTATACCGTAAAGAAACCAACGGAATAAGATTTGGAATGCATTTTTTCGGCTAATCAAATTCTTTCAATTTAGGTATCAATGTGCTAGGCTAAATCTAGGTTCTATCGTTAGTACCTCTTAGGACTTGGTTCCTATCGTTTGTACCCTTAGATATCTTGTATATACCGTAAAGAAACCAACGGAATAAGATTTGGAAAGCATTTTTTCGGCTAATCAAATTCTTTCAATTTAGGTATCAATGTGCTAGGCTAAATCTAGGTTCTATCGTTTGTACCTCTTAGGTCTTGGTTCCCTATCGTTTGTACCTTAGATATCTTGTGTATACCGTAAAAAACGAACGGAATATCATTTACTAAGCAGTTTTTTCAGCTAATCAAATTCTTTCAATTTAGCACATTGACGAATGTGCTAGGCTAAATCTAGGTTCTATCGTTTGTACCTCTTAGGTCTTAGTTTCTATCGTTTGTACCCTTAGATATCTTGTGTATACCGTAAAGAAACCAACGGAATAAGATTTGGAAAGCATTTTTTCGGCTAATTAAATTTTTTCAAATTAGCCATCAATTTGGTAGGCAAAACCTAGGTTTTATCGTTTGTACCTTATAGGACTATCTTCGTATCGTTTGTACCCATAGCTCTCTCGTTTACACCTCAATAATATAAATCGAAACGCTTTTCTTTAATTTTTATTCGAATTTTCGATTTTCTTAAGTTATGAATATAAGTAACGGGCAAATGTATTCCTTAACTTTTTTTATTTCTGCTAGTGGTACAATCAGGTACAAACGATACTCTTTTAGATGCCATCATCAAAAATCCTGAAATCGAAAATTCGTTTTCTACTATAATTTCGGACCCCATAACTTTTACACCTTTGAGGTACAAACGATTTTAAAAGTGGTACAATCCGGTACAAACGTGGTACAATCGAATGGCGAACATAATTTTTTTTATTGCATACTCGGTTGCCAACTTCACATAGGTCAAAAATAAGCAACAACTCGCAATGTATTGTGCTGTCACGCTTTGTATTAACTTTCGTTAATTAACAGAAACAAAAATTCCTATTACACGTCATTAATTAAAAACCGGCCAAGTGCGTGTTGGACTCTCTCGCACATAAAGGGTTCAGTACTACCCTAGAATACATAAGATTAACGAAAAGAAGTACTTATATATGTATTATAGTTCGTAAGATACAGCAAAAACGTAAAAATGGCAAGTTTTTCCTTTACTTAAATTTTATTTTAGTTTTATTATGTTTTGTAACGTGTAAAGAAATACCCATTCTGTGAAAATTTCAACTCTACCGATTAGTGAGATACAGCCCGCTGCTAGACGCATGGATAGCGGAGCTCAGAAATAGAGTTCCGTTGGCAACGTTGGATACGGAACCCTAATAAATTACAACTATTGTGGAGTAGTTTCAGAAAAATTGCCTTACACGTCACTGTTCGCTGGTTCCAATACCACTCGAGGCAAACTCTTGTCTTGACCATAGAAGTATGTGTCGGTCAAGGTGATTATGCTTTTGTTTGTATAAGTTTCCGGACCCCTGACACAAGATGTTACTAACCCAATGGGGGTCGTTAAGTGTGTAACATTTATTATTTTTATAAAATAATTCACCCAGTTACAATAGTCAGCACCAAATTTTTGTACTGTATTTGTTAAACTTTCTTTCATTTATTTTCCTATTTAGAGATAAAAAGTTTTATTTCTATTTTTATTTTTTTATTAATGTTTCATCGTGTTTAATATTTTTTTATTTTATTATTAACATTAATATGGTTTTATTTATATTTCTTAGTTTTAGGTTTGTTTTTTATTTTTTTTTTTCTGCTATTCTTATAAAAACTTTCTTTGTTTCTATCTTTCCATAGCTTACATTGTTAGTCTACGTTTTCTTAATGTTGCACCGTCCAAATCACCTTAAGGGCATGATGGTAATAGTTCAAAAAATTAAAAAAGTCCCGCCTTATAAGCCTGAGAGGCTCGTGACTGAGCGAACATTACCCGCACCGTGACCGCTCTCTTAGTAATAACTCCGGCAAGTTAAGCGTAATTGCATAAAATCGCTTTTGTTGGAATTTCGCTTGCACAATCCGCGGTGGGTCCCACTTTTTCCCGGAAAAAATACATCGGTATGGTAGAACTGCGTATGAAAGAGACAAAGAATAGATTAAAAATATATTTATTAATGAGTGATGTATATTAATCAGCAACTAATGGAGATATAGTACCTAATGATAAAACTATTTATCTTGGTAACATAAATAACGACAGCTTAAACACATATCTTAAGTAAATATAGTTTATTAACATATCAATTTATTAGATTACTAAAATCCAAAAGAAATATTTTAAATGCTTACATCCTACAGAACGTGACAGAACATTCCAAGTCTCGGTACAAAGCGTCAAATGTAATAAATCGTTATCTCGAGATAAGCCGAGGCGTTTTTCCTTTCTTAATAAACTCTTACTGACATCGGTGAGTAAATTTACGTGTATGTAAATATCCCTTAGTTAATTTGAATATTTATGAAAAAGAAACTCGAAGAAAGTTGACATCGTTCAAAATACGAGCGTATATTTTCCCCTTACAAGAAGTAACGAATTTCAAATTCTCTGAAATACTGACAGTTAAAGCTTTGATTACACTTTCGCGTGATTCAACCGCACGAATGTCGATAGCGTAATGTGTTCACGTCGAAAAGGTATTCACATGTCTAACCGCAGCCCTACAATTTGTGATCGACCGGGGATAGTACACCGTTTTAATAAAATGACGCATACCAGTTGCTTGTTTTCCATTGCGTGCCTGTAAAGTTTCTCATCTTCTGTTGCATTACATACAATTCAAGGAACATCATTACTACAAGTACTCTCACTGTTGAAAACCCTACCATGAAACGTGCGATTAGGGAACCTCACGGTAGAGCATGACTCACGTATTTCCGCACGCGACTCAACTGTCAATAAATACACGTGAACAAATAAATAAAATGCATGTGTAAAAATAAAATCCAAAGTATCATTTACAACTTGTTTCAATAATAAAAACCACAAATCAGGTATTTTATATTTACTTAATATATTTTAGCACACTCTAGTTACTTTAAAAGTTTGTTTAGCATCATAATAGAAGTTTATGTGCATTAGATAAATTATTCTGTGAAAAACTTCTATACTTTTCGATTTATAAGAGGATGGACACAGCTAAAACCTTAAAGTCATCCTTAATATGAAAGAAAACGCTTTGGCAACAATAATTAACAAATAATTAATTATTTATATAAATAAAAGGTTAATATCGTCATCATAGCGTTAATCCTGGATTGCGTGCAGAGAGTTCCCTTCGGAGCCCGGGTTCGGCTTAATATAAAATTAATATCATTGTTTCATTATTTTTATCACTACGTATAAGACAACGACACGTGACTTATATTTAACAGTTGTAAAGACTTGCTGCTTTTAATTAATAAGTTATCTTGACCAGGTTCTCTTCTCAAACGTTACTGTGTCGTTTCATTCTACGAGTTTAAGCACCTCAGGTCGAAATTGAGAGGAATTTTGTAATCGTCTTTAACCTGCCCAAATTAATAACCCTTTTTCAAATGATAACATAATAGTGACGTATATGCTTAGCACAAGTGAAGATACGCCACGATGACTGCTTATCAAGCGGATGCTATGTTTGTTTGGCATCTTTGTGAATATTAAGAAGGTATTTAACTACTTAATTAATATACTTATATATTAGCATATTTTATGCTAAAGTGCTATAAATACCTGCTATAAATATATCAAGAATTTCCATAAATAAGAAAATAGCTTATAAGTATAGTTATTGAAAAAACTGAAGGACGTCTGTATTAATAATTAGACATCTGTCAATAATAATAAATAACTAAGTAAATGCTTCAAAGTCTTAAAAAACTACAGGTGTAAGTGATGACACGCGCCAAGTTTTAACTATAGGGTGCATCTGTACATACTAAAGGTTACTTGCATGACAGCATTTTACATTTTATATTATGTCAATATAAAGAAACTTACAGGATACATCAAGTCATAATTGTATTGTATTAAATAAAGTAACGGAACATGTCAAGTGATAATTGTATTTTATTATAAGACGAGTATACACTCAAATATCAACGTGACGTAAAAAAAACCGTATGCGTGTTTCTATTGATGTGTGTGCGCCGAAGGTCAAACATAATTAGCATTCCTCTCTATTCTTTTCTTTACTAAGCCTGGAGGCCAGATAACTCTACTCTACCTGATTGTTAGTCGAAGTAGGGTCCGAACTAGGGTGTAATGTCGGAATCTCGAAACTACATAATTTCGACATTTGTAACGCTCCTCTATCTTAAATAGAAACAGAGGGTGAACTGGTCACAGTTGGATCTACTACTTACGTTCAGGCAAGCTGTATGCTTGCCTATTTTGTAGTATAAAAAAACATTACAGTATTTTTTCGACTTTTGACCTATTTAAATAAGTTTAAATATAAATTTCAAAAGCTGTAATAGTCGAAACCTTATAGAAATGCGATGAATATTAGAAACAAGAAACTTAGTAGTACTCGATGATCACGATTATGAAAATGAAACTGTATCTGGAAACAGAAATATTTTTTTATGTTATTGTAATCGAAGTTGATTTTAAAGAAGAGCCTTTCAAAGACATTATAATGTAATGATCTTGCATATTCTTAAACTGATAACACTTATAATATTTGAAAAGAAATGTATATTATTAATTTTTTGTTATTTTTTATTTTTTTATGAGAAAAACTACTCGTATCACATTATAAATGATAACATTTTTAGCATCATGAACAAGAACTATGTACAATTATCCAAAGGTCAAATTTCAATACACCTGATTACCGCCCATCCTTTCGGCACCACTTACGTTTCAATAGCCTTTATCAATACCAGAATGAAGAGAAACTTAACAACATGTTAGAACATCACAAAAATCTTTCAAATAAGAAGTTTAGACATACCTTATATTAAACATTCTAAAACGATTAACCTTCTTCTAAGACAGCCGGGTTAAAACTTACTAGCCAATCTGTTACGCCATTTTGTTTAAATAATAATAGTTAGTACAAGCTTTAATGAGTCCCATAGAAAATTTGCACAGTTATAATATTTGCATTTTATGTTAACGTTCAAAATGAACAATAGTGTTATAAACTAATAGTGAAAACAATATAATCCGATTAAGTGTTCGTATCCAATACGAATACAATAACCATAAAATACAAATATAATCCTTACATATGAATAAAATATAAAACTTCGTCTGTCTGTCTCTCTGTTCATTTGTGTGGTTATAGTTTGACAAACTACTATTATTCAATTAGATTATTAAAAAAAAACAATTTTCGTTTATTTTTAAAAATTGTAACATACCTTAGGCGCGTTGCTCACAGAATAAAGTTACCTCGTTAATCGTAAGCGTAAAAAAAGTCGACTTCAAAATCGGATCAAACATATTACAAAACCTATTATGCTTATTAAACCATGACATTGTCTGCACAAGCAGAGTCGTGCACAAAGATAGTATTCAAAAACGCTGTCACATCCAAAGCCAGCTCTCGATGTTTATATAATGAGCTAGTTAATAGTCACTTATCTAATAGTAAGCCGTCCGTATATTTAATGTAACGTAACACATCCACCTGTGTAACATATTCGTCCGTTAATCCCAAACGCATAATAGATTTAATAAGATTTACTGCGGAGGTTGTAACCTTATTTATTTTATGAGACTACTCGATGTACTCACAAAACTAGTTTTTGTTCGTGAATGCATCGAGGTTTAATCTACGTTTACATTCAGCAGTCTTACGCTAAGCGTTGGAAATGTAGCGCAGCGTATGTATGTAAACGGGTCACTTCTTACGTTGCTAACGATCTTTTGCACCTCTATTAAATTTACCTTACTTTTGACTCTCATTTAGTATAATTACTGTAGTTTAATTAAAGATAGATAGGAGAAAATTTACTTGATATCATGATAGTATTTTGAAAAATAATTAGGACGTAAGGAGCAGCTGCAGTCACCGAATGTAAAGTTTGTATTACGTAATATGACCTCAAAGCGTGGACATACTAACAGTTTCCGTTTCACACAACCAAATACGGACTAATTGAAGATAATCTAATGTTTAGTCGTTAAGTTTGTACTAGAAACTTTGTTACATGCATAAATTGCTTGAGTATACTCGACGTATCCTCAAAGGAATTAAGGCCACTGGCCGGATAAAACGAGTCCGATAATTACTAACGAAAAGAACATATATGTATAAAACGGTTGATTAAGTTGATTTTAAGAACATATTTACATATAAATACTGAGGTATATCCTCAGTAAGGAAACTAGAATAAAATAAATTATTTTGTACATTCTAAAAACTATGTAGATCTTAAACTTGATTTATAAACTAAATAACTTTTAGAGTTACATGTAATGATTTTAAATTAGATACGATAGCGTCAACGGCAACCTACTTTAACAAATGTAAATAGATTAAGATAACACGCTGTTTACGCAACTGCACAAATATAAAACAAACTTCAATAAAAGCTGATTCGATGGAATAACTTAAGCTTTAACGTATTTTTAACTAATGTTTTTATAATTTCGAACTTTAAAAGTTGAGTAACATGTTATAAAATGTTAAAGGTTCACGAAACGTATAGCAATCGTATATACCTACTAGGAAAAATACTTTAAGTCGTAATAAGCGATATTTACATGAGTAGAGGTTAAAAATTTGGTCTATCGTAACACGCGTGATCTTAAATTACTAAATTCTAGAAAAGACCAAAATACCCACTTTGATTTCCGATTCAGCTTACTAGCTACTATTCAATCTTATACGTCAGTCGTTTCTTTCTGATCTTTTCACTGCATTCAACGTCTTCGAGATCCATTGTTACCGAGGCATTGTGAGATCGTGATGGCCATAACAATACCTCAACAATTAAATGTTGCCATTAGATTGAAACAATTCACAATAGCACGTGAGAGGAATCGCACGAGAGGCTTTTTCTATTTGAATATAAATAGAATGTAAAAACATTATATACAGCTATGAATCGCTTATCGTTAAACTATTATTGATAATAATTAGGGCCACTGTTGAAATTATGATATTAATATCGAATACACACGGGCGTACTAATGATTTCATTCGGATAGAACCGGTGTTTAATGGTTGATTTTTTAGATCCAGATATATAAAAATATGTATGTATTTGAGGCTCAGTTTGAAGCAATTGTCTGGTTTTGGACCTGCGATTTTTACACATTTCAAGAAAACGTCACAATAGTTTATAGTCTATCTGACATAATTTTTTTTTACATTAAAATAAGAATATTAATAGTAAATACGTATAAATTGACAAGTATAAGGAAAATCATCAATGAATTATCAAATAGCACTTATGATGCAAAATATTTAAGGCAATTGACCCCAAAAATACCACACGTGTGAAGTATAGGTGCGGCTTAGCGAGTTATGAATAAAAACACAATCATTTCGGATACCATACCTGAGACTCACAAATAGCTTTATTCTAATACGATTCCACATAATATTTATATCATAAAACTTATTTTGTGTGGCTCAGTAGGGTATGACACTTTTCTTACAATTTTTTGTATGTCGGATTTTATATACTCTTACAAAAATAAAAATACCATTATTATGCCTTGAATAATATCTAAGCAGTCTTCTAATATTATAATAGCATTCAATTCTAGACTACATCATTATCTAAATCATAATTAAAAGACAATAATCAAAGACTATGTATACAATATCTCAGTCATTACATTTATGTTATTGTTGATTTATACTATAAGTATTTAATAATACGCAATGTATAACTAAATTTAAAAATCTCTTTAATTAACAGACATTAAAAAGGAGGTTATCAATTTGGGTGACTTTTGAAAACTCTGGTATATTAAAAAAAATAGTTTAGACCTCTATAATGATCTGATAGGTATTAGAAATCAATTTAATTCCCAATATTTTCATCTTTGAAGATAACAGTCGCAAAAGCTCATTAATTCATTGCCATTTCCTATGATATCGACTGGTTTGACACTTGCCGATTCAGTAAACTGGTTCCTTAACTCATCCACTTGATCTTACGCGTTGGCCAACTTTCACAAGATTCCACACGAGCCTATATCATCGTCAAGAACATCTGAGACCTTCTTAAAATGCGATCCCGCATTAAATCCATTTTAGTTGTTCTTATTGGCTATAGAACCTCTTAAGCTTTGATAGAACTTGTATTGTGAAGCCTTGCTGTTGTCGGTGTTCATGAATTGGTTTGCTCGACTAGGAAAATCCTACATTCACACAATCGACATGTAATAGTACTATTGGTACTGATTCTTTCCCTCACCGTATGCCTCTTATTTTTATCTTTTATAAGAAACAAGGGAAATAAAAGAAAAGCTACAGATATTATGCCTGTAATTTTACATCGACCTTTGATAGCGCTTGCCTCTGAAGTGAAATTACTAAGAATATAGTTGAAAGCACGGTTGAAAGCACGATATATAATCGTACAATAACTACTAATATTTGTGTAAGGAATAACTTAAACTAAAATAACTTTGATTGATACGGTAAAAGTAAATTAAATAGTTCATAGGCTTTAAAATTTACATTTAACGGGCAAAAAACACAAACTGCATTTGTAAAACGACCATGTAAATAGTTCTAGTACTAAATCTATTCAACAATAAATCTCTATGTAGTTGGAAACTAGAACACAATTTTATTCATTTTCCAATAGCTTCTGATTTGCAAGGAACGCAATCGTGAAGCAACGATATTACTTTTTAAAAGCGACAAGGCTATGGGGACAATTTGTCGAAGGCGTAACTTTTCCTCATTCGAACTTACAATTACTCTACACATTTGATCTATGGGACCATAATTTTGTTCCTTAATATTCTTTGTTAGTTTCGCCAAAAAAATTAACGATAACATTAATTTGATAAGGAGTAGAATTCATTATTTTTTACGGAATAACTACGCTTGTTTCTAACTTTTATGTAGTGTATTTTATTAAAATCATTAAAAAATAGTGTCTTATATAGTAACTAAAGTGCAATTTCTTGTCAAAAGTTTTTTCAGATATCTAAAGTCACCTCTGTATGTAACACCTAACCGTAGGCAGGAGAATAATGTTAATTAACACAAAAACCATTCCCTCTGAAACCGCAAGTATCTAGAATATAAATGTCATGGCCGCCCTACTCTCGGCTTACTTGTCTCTAATTAAAGGAATCCGCAAAATGTGCTGAGCTGTAAAGAATTCTCGCGAGATTGATGGAAAGAAATTGAGTCTTTAGTGTTAGAGGATTTTAAATGCAAGAAATTTAAAAAAATATTTTCATATTTATATGTACCTTAGTATTTATCATGAACTTATTATCAAGAATGACTTAAATTATAACGTTGTATTTTATTTAGAAAACTATGTAGTTCGTTCTTTATATCTAGTGTCAATTTGACAATAGTCGAAAGGTCAGAGGCCTATACGGGCGACCTGAACAACTCTGACACAAGGTTGGCCACTAAGCACTCGATAAGAAGAAGAAGAACATTTAATCATTCTTGATCTAATAATCATCTTTCTTAAGCGAAAACTTTTTCTAATTTATTGAATTCTCGACGTGTAATGCTTGAAGTAGACTTTCAGTGTAAATTTTGTATGTTTTTAAGAATCAATTCTTAATACAAATCGTAAATGTTTATAATGTCTTTTGATATTCGAATATTAAAAGTAAAAGTTCAGAAACCAAATAAAAGTAGGAAAATCTTGAGAATCGCAGAATTACATACTAAACGTGTCTGTCTACACTGTGTCTGTTCTTCTAAAACTTAATTACGTAAATATTAATATTATAGAATAAATAAATTTAGCAAAAATTCCCTTTTAATTGAAACCTTCACTCGAGTATGCGTATAGCGCGTTGATGTTCTTTTTAAGATAGATAAATAATTCAAACGCGCCAAAGTATTTCAATAACGTGTCCTACAAAATAATCAACCAAGTTTTGTGAACAGTAAAAAATGTCGCTTCTAGGTTTGCTAATCCATATTATCAAAAGTCGGGAACAATTACATGGATTAGTGTAATTTTCGCTACTGATAAAATAAAATTATGCAGTCAAAAGCTGTTATTCTTGTACCTTTATCGAATCATGTTACGTAAACGTCGGTCGTTCAACTTTGAAAATATTCTTAGTTCTTTTACGAATTACTTTTGTATACAAAAGGAGATAACAAAAAATACAAAAGGCATTCCAAATAATACTATAAGTTTTTAATCGACGCAGGTAGTTGGTCGAAAAGGGC
This sequence comes from Hestina assimilis, assembly GCA_023373885.1. Lineage (NCBI taxonomy): Eukaryota > Metazoa > Arthropoda > Insecta > Lepidoptera > Nymphalidae > Hestina > Hestina assimilis. Next base: position 5,355,633 of record CM041755.1, on the reverse strand, counting down.
GAGACACAACATGGTAAATTAGTTTTTTTTAATAGAAACATTTTTAACGGTTTTTTATGTAGCATATTATAGCAAAGAGGTTGCTTATAAAAAGCTGTATATCAACTTAGAGAAACTACTTAGAAAGTTGTTATGAACTAAAAACTACATACCCTGTTATGTGTTGAAGCGCTTGTGACAATCCTTAATTGAACACTATTCACAACACAACAGTTGTACAAAATACAACGTGTAAAACTTTATCTCCAGCACAAATTCGAACACAACCACTAACGAACTTACGGTGCACAGAGGTACATGGCGTGATTTAAGCCAACATTCACTGAGATGAAAGCCTGAATTAGCACATACTATTCCATACGTTTAAAATAACACCACTCAGTGATTAACCGTGTAACTAAAACCTATAAACACGATGCCTAATTCTAATTGTGACGTGTTGGGCACAACATTGCTGAAAAACCGACCGTTAAATTGTATAAAGCAATCGCTATGCTACGGTGGTAAGTTAAAACTAAGTTCGGACAGATATGAGCGAGGAAAGACCGTTGATCCAGTTGTATAGTCGATAAAACAGTTGAATTGCTTTACCGACGCTCATTCAATGACGTAGCCACGTTTGAACTGGCATCTCGTTTACACAGTAACTGAGGAAACGAGACAGCTATATGAAGTGCGATCTAAGTGGGGGAAGTTACAACCTGCGCCGGCGCAACAGAGCCTCACAACACAACCATAGCAACAGGTGAATCATGTGTATGTGTGCGTATATTGTTACTTGTTTTTTCTTGTCAGTGTGTGAGAATTTTCTTGATTGTTGTTAGTGATAAAGCAGTATTTTGTTAGATGCCATTTAATCGGAACTCGGCCACAGTAGCGTTCCGACGAAAATAAAATTAATGATTATTTATTAATGTTAAACTTAATTAAAATTCCGTGAGGTTAGTAAACCTTGAAAACATTTTTATGCATTCATTTCGTATTCTTCCTTTTCGGCAGCTTAATTTATATTTATTTTACTTTTACTTTCATTACTCAAAATAATGCTATTTTTCCTTTTCAATAAAAATTGAAACCTTAATATTCATTAATACTAAATTTATCTTTATGGAAAACCATTAATTTACCAAAAATTTGAGTACATATTTTAGTGAATGGTGTGTTTTAAACGTTATAAAAGCAATTTACGAAACATAATCAGAGATACTTAAAATTTTATCATACCATTATATTGACTCAATCAAATGAGAAATATTACGATCAAATTTAAGACTGACATAAATTGCCTATTATTCGCGTTCTCAACCCAATCGTGCCTCAGAAAACGAGTTAATCCGTCAAGCACGATCACTATCACGACACAACTGATGATATTCTTAAATATCTCACTTTGAAACATATTATTACATACCTTTATAATTTACGAGATGTTGAACTACACATTAGGATAGTCTTTTCTGTTTTAATAGAACAAAATGTCTGTATGTAGAACACAAGTATATGACCATAGATATAGACCGTAGATGCTATATGGAGATTCACGGCTTCGGCGTCAAAACCATTGTCAATTTATAAAACTAACTTCTTCCCACGGTTTCACATGCGTTAAATTAGGATTATACATTCTTGTCTTATACTCTAAGCCACCACGCCACGACGCACCTGTGTTGCATTACAAACCTACCACAATTTAGCCAGAATAATCTTTATTTATTGCTCTGTTCCTTCCTCAATACATGCATATAAAGATTTTTATTCTTTATTTTTAAGGTCCCGTACCTTCTGCTGCCTCTGCCTTAGCCTCTGCGGTCCGTCCGTCCGTCCGTCTGCCAACGAGTCTGTTGACAAGACTGTGTCTCACAAACCGTAATTAGTCCATTGAAAATTTACATTGCGAGTTGCGTTTTTTGGAGGACGCAATTTTTTTTTAATGTGTGTAAAGCTAAAACCAAGTTTGTGGGGTCGCCACCCTTGTCCCACGGCCGCCATCTTGAAAATAGGGGTTGAAATGCTTTTTTCGATATATCTCTTGAACTATTTACCTGATAAAAAATTGTTAACATTTTTGTTGCCAATTAAATTCCCTACAACTTTGGTCTAGTAAAATGCAAGGTAAGGGCTAAAGAATGTAACATTTCAATGGAGTAAATAGGTATATTTCTATAATCGCTATAAGAACTAATAATCAAAACAAATGTAATTAAAATTAAAAGGGGGTTCTCATACAAGAAATTTGACATTTTTACCCTACGGTGGTAAGGGTCCCATTATGTGCGAATCCGACACGAACTTGGCCGGTTTTTTTTCACTTCGACTAAGAATTACGTTCTAGTTCGTCAGTAGATCATCATAAAAATAGTGGACCAATCTTTGTCTTAGCAATATCATGATTATTATAGTTGATACTTGAAGTAAGATACCATAAATTCAGCTATAGCATATTTTCTAAATCCGGCATAAATATACAAGGCGAAGTGCCTTTCCGCAGATTCACGTTTGTCTTTAACGTCAAACTTCTTTAAAAACAGACCTTTTTGCGGTATTTCAGACCCAAATTTCTACGTTACAAATTCATTAAATATAACTGTAAATAATTAATTTAATTAAAGCTTTGTTCCTGTGGTCTATAGATTTTCTGCTTTTACCGTGTGGCAACGCGTTAATTGAGAGATTACTGTGACAATTCAATATTTATTTAAATACTTTTAAAGTTTTAGTTAATATTAAGATTGATTTAGTAAAGCCTTGACGTTTTCAGCCTGAATGATCCAGTTCGACAAGAAAATATCCTCACGTATCGACCTGATATATCGTATCTGGTGCGTTTCATTCTGCATCTACTATATCTGTCACGTAGAATGTTCTGAGTAATTGTTTACACTGATCTCATCGGTAGAATTTCACCAATGGACATCGCGTCAAAATTCTTAATTCTATTCCCATCACCTTAATGTCTAGAAATCCACAAAAGCTCGATTTCATTTTCATGCATTTTCTTCCTCGCACAAGAACTCTATAGAACTGGCTTTCGTCGGCGGTCTTTCCAAACCTATACGAGTTCGGAACCTTCAAGATAAGAAGCTATTCATTTCTCAAAGGTTAGCCCCGAACCTGCATGCCCTCTGTTGTTGCAGATGTTCATGGGCGGTGGTGATCTTTAACATCAGATTAGCTTCTTATCCTTTTGCCTGCATCCTCCATAATAATTCTTCTTGCCACTCATTATAAGACAACTCAAGGATATGACCCTAGTTTTGCTAATAAACATAGATATATATATCGTATGTATTATATACGATATCTTCTTCCTATCAGGCAGGCGGTTTACTTGTCACCTTTGATAATATAAAAAAGGAAGCCAATTGTACATTTGCAATGAAGTTCGGCCAATTTCCTAAGAGTGTTTCCAACGATTTATCTTTCATCCATCAATCTAGGGGGATAAATAGCCGTCGCTTTCCTTATGTATTCGTTTAATCTTAACGATGCCCAATGTAGAAAAACCTTTCGGACCATCTTTAAGTATAAAGTACGTAAAGAAGCTATTAAGTATTACAGGATGAATAACTAAAAATAATAATAGTACGAGTAAAGAAAGATATATGCATGATATTTCTTTTAATAAATTGTAAGATTTTTTTAACGCTACACACTCAACGGCCCCTATTATGCACAATGGCAAGGACAAACTGGAAAGCATGCCTGTGCCCTCAATAAAAACCTCATCTCCGAGCGGGAATCGAACTCGCGACCTGTGGCACTTAAAGCAGGTTCGCTACCGCTGCTCCACAACGTCGTCAAGTGGACCGACCGTCTGAAAGTTATGTTTCCTCAAGAGCACTGATAAAGAGTATTATTAATAGAGGAACTCATACATACACATTCTAATCAATTGACTAGTTAAGGCGTACAAGCGTAACAAACAAATAAATAAACTCAAATTCACATATTTAAAGTTTTATACTTACATATGAGAAATATACAAAAAAATAAGTGTAGTGAATGTAAAAAATCCTTTATATAACAAAACGAAAGTCTTTTACATAACAATGCATATAATTACATACGTTATTACTTTCTACACTATATTTTTATTACTCGTTTCACGAAACGCCTAGCATTTTACTAATGAAGTTTTGTATGATGTTAGAAAAGTTTTATATGAGAAAACTTTCACCCATTTACTTAAAATTTTAGTCATAAACATAATAATTATGAATATTATTCATTATATGACTATGAAACATGTCACTTCGTTAGTAAAATATCGCAAAAAGAAAAATGAAAAATTTTATTTAAATAGTCAATAGTAAAATAATTTCAGCAGAATAACAGGAGCAAATTTAATACTATAGAAATCGAACATCCAACCAGGTTCATACATTAAAGATTCTAAACACATAAATAATTGTCATAACGATGCGATAAACGGAGATCTCGATGTACCTGAACTACTATCGGAAGTTTCATTTTCAACTTCAATATCAAGGCCCAATTCACGAAGGACCTTCACAACAATTTCTACTAGATCTAATTTAGGTCGCCACTCACCACGTTATCGTATGATGCGTGACTACAATAATTATGACTTATCGCACAATTGTATCGACATCTTCAACTCGAAACTCGACAAGTTTAAGGCATTAATTAAATCTGCTGTTACGTCAATTCCTAATGATGTTTTGGATTAAGATTGAGGATATATAATTTTTATTATTATTATTTTTTTTTATAGTAGTTTTTATTTTTATACTTTTTTCTTTAACTTGGTAACTTTAATTATTATTAACTTTATTTATATTAGTTTTTATTAGATTCTATTCGTTGGTCTTCTTTATACTAATGTTGAGTTCACCTATAATTGGGTTGTCAATGAGATAAAAAAAAACCATTGCCATTTATGTTATATAATTATTTTTGTGAACAAACCGTTGGTGTTACCTGAAATAAATAAATAAAAAAAAAACAGTTCGGTAGTTACCGCTAACTGACAAACATAGATACTTACTACGGACGCAATCCTTACATGTTACTCCGAGAAAAGAGATCAAGTAATAGAAAGCAAGGGTACAATTACAAGTCTACGCTTCTTTACAGAAAAAAATGCCTTTTATTACTAACATGTATAATAAAGTCTTAGATATATATTCTTAATGCCTTTTCACACGTGCCGGTTGCTGGGTAGCCGGCGGGTATCCGGTAGCGAAGTGTACAGGCATTTATGGCAGCTTTCACACGTACCGGCGTAATTGTGCTCGCCCAGCGGTCGCCTGGTGCAAGCCAAATTCACCACTGCGTACGAATGCTAAATTTAAAATTGGGGCGTGTGAAAGCGAAATGAGTTACCGGACAGTCGGCGCCGGATACAAGGCAACCAGCACGTGTGAAAAGGCACTTATTGGTGTAAACACAATCTGACACCATCTTTGCTAATAACGAGAATGACACCCCTAGCGACAGTTTTATTGCACGTAATATAGGAAGGAACAAATAAACGAAGCAATTAAACCATAAAGATTTCCTTTTAATAGAAAACTCTGAAGATAAACGTAAATGCGAAAGTTTAGATTTATTGGTTCTTAACAAAGTTTTTAATTTAATACCGATTAAAACAATGGGGTGATTTCGATTGCTTATAAAGAGCCTATGAATTAATTTATCGTACTTTAAATTTACTTTACAGGATTTAAATTTTCATGAATATTATGAATGATCATTATGATGAAAGATTATTTTATATATAGTGTATGATGTATAATATATTGCTTAAAATTAATAAAATAAAATGGTCCCACTTACCAGGATCGATGTATTTCAAAACGAACTGGATGTCGGGGCCCAAGGCTGACGCTAGCTCTAGCGGCAATTCATTATCTCGGAGGACATGAACTGAAATTAAAATAAAAGATATTTTAACAAAATATTAATTTTGTAATTTTAATGACCTATTTCGAGGTCCCTTCATCTAAAATTGTTGCAAACGGTGATGCCTCTGTAATAACTATGACATTATAGGCTACGATAATTACTTTGTCAAGCAACATGTTGTACATAATATGTGTATTTGCCACCTTTGGATATATTGAGTCATTCAATGTCCTAAAACATTAAACACAATTGAAATCATATATGATTCATAGGGCAGAATATAATAAACTTTTTTATTACTACGTTATGTAGTTCTTTTGAACTTACATAGTTATATCTCACACTAGCTGCGCCCACCGCTCGCAGTGTACCGATTTTTCAGTTATCTGCCAGTAAAAATCCCGTTAAAATCGGTCCAGGTCAAAACAGACCGAAAGTTTGGAATTACAGACAGACACTTAATTTTTTTTTTATTTCTATAGATTACAAAAAATATAAAACATGACTTTATTATTAACTATTATAACTTGGCTCCTTAGACTTTTACTAATTCGGTCTAGTTATAGCTGTGTCAGTAGTTTTGCTTCCATAAAAACTGTACATATACTATATAGTTTCTCTTTGACACCGACAACTCCTTAGACCTCTTTATTATTAATAGCATCTAAAAAATTTTTTTTTGTGAAATTATTATCTAAAAAAATATTATCTATGCATTTTTAATAAGAAAAATATCTGCTGAAATCGTCGCAGATAAAAAGTCTGTCTTTCAGAGCAAAAAAAACATTTTTTTCTCAGAAATATCAAAGGAAAAGATTACATTTCATTTACAAAGGGCTCTTCCTAAAATCTTATTTCCGTCAAAGATACGTACACTCATTAGCGTCGGTGAACCGGTGACCTATACCTACTATATAGGTACGTGACAATAACAGGGGACTTTAGCTTCGTGAAAAGTTTCTAATACGTGAGGAACAAAATTAATTTTTTTAATATTTATTACAATCTAAATATAATATTATTATGTTATACTAACTGGGCTCGTTGCTCCACCCGCGTTATCAAACATTTTTCCGGATTAAAAACTTTTAATCCAATTTTGGCGTATAACGAACATCCATCCATCGTTCATCCAAACATCCATTAAAGGCGTCGGGATGTGACGACCCCATCGCCCGCTGTTGGGATAGCCTCTGTCACAACAGAGATTATTCCACCAGTGCAATCAGTCACAGTGGTGGTAGGTCTTTTGTTGCAAGAGGCCGGCTAGGTAGGTACCACCGCAGTGTCCAATATTCTGTTGCCAAATAGTAGTGCTTAGGCACTACTGTGTTCCGGTTTGAAGGGCATTGTACGCTAGTGAAATTACTGGGCGAACGAGATTTAAGAACTAATAGTCAAATATCTCGAGGTTGGCAACGCGTGAGTGGCACCTACTAATGGTGCTGCAAGCGCTCATAGGCTGCGGCAGCCACTTACCATCAGGTGGACCGTATGCTTGTTTGCCAACTTCTAACATAAAAAAATTCATGTTTATATTTTAAAAATTATGTCGATGCTTTTGCCATACATCTACATACATAATACCTCTTATGCGATAGGGCAGGTAAAGAAAGCGTATTTCCAACTTCCGTGACAAAATCGTTTTTTCATGGGAGCTATCCCTGACATATCACGATCGGACGAGATCGCATCAGGATTCATCGTGAAAATGTAAAACCGAGACCTCAATGTCTGTTATCTACAACAAGAATTATTGTATTTATAAGTATTGTATATGTATGGTCGTAATTTAGTTTATAGAATGACTACTAATTTGTATGTCGTAAACACGCGTAGCATTTTATTCACGAGCGTTAATCGTTAAGAAAAATACACGGACCGCTTTGCTGACGGACCTTATAAATGGCTCCGATGGTCGAGACTAGCCAGTGTATGCCGCTGATCTGCTGACCGCTCGAAGCGATCGCGATTGCTTAAGCGATCTTGTGTGTAGCAAGCATAGATCTCAACATAACGCAGTAGTAGTTCGAAGCAATCGATCACTACTACATCAAATGTCTGTGCAAGGCCGCCATTAAATTAAGATAGCAATTCAAAATTCAGACCAAATTTTTGTAAAGGCAGATATCAAAGAATAGTCTAAATTTTAACAAAAACATGTCATTTGTTATCTAAACAAGCTTATGATGACATAAAAGAATCTTTTCTTTTCATAAACAATCTTTCCATTGTTTGATTTCAAAAGACGATTTGTGAGTTCATAAGAATGATGAAGAAAATTATAATAAATAGCCTCTCCATTTTTTGTCATAATTAGTAGTCTGACGTTTTTCCCTTTCTGACAAGAATTATAATCTTCTATCTTTGCCTTAAATAAATATCTTTGAAGCTGACATAAAGAAATATAATATTTTGTTAAAATACTTTATAATATGTAGTCTACATATATGTTTAACTACCTCGTACTATAAAAGGTAAAAGGTTTTTTGTATGTAGGGATTAATCTTTAATAAATAAACAATTCAATGTGTCCATCCATATTTTTTCACTAAGAACACTACACCATTCTTAAGGTATATCCATATAAAAAATATGGATAATAATGTGTATTTTTCTTAGATTATTCTATATTCTTACAGACAAGACCGCAGGCAGAAGCTGTAAATTTATTTCATAATAGAATATTCTTGGTCCTTTTTTTAATATAAGCACTTTTTCAAAATTACTATTATTATATGTGATCTCTAGTATTTACTTAATAAACGTGAGCTGCAATAAAAGACTCGAGAAAAATTAGCACAATCATCTATAATAATAAGTTGTTACGCAGACGGAAAGCTGAATTATATCGAGTAGCAAATTATACATAATATTATAGTGAATTTAGATAATTATGATATTAAGACTATCTTTGGAATTATAGAAATGGGAACAATTTTATTTTATTTTTAAATTAGTCACTACATTTTACTATATCCAAAAACGTACAGAAAACATTTTCGTCCTTAAGATTCCGTAGATTAATTGACCATAATATCCGCTTACAATGTGATGCAGCCCAAAATAATTATGCCAATTAACGAGTAATCATTAAAAAATTACATTCTAATATCGTATATATGTAGTGCTGTTTGATATCACACACCTTCAATACTTTTATGTAGAGTGATTAAAAGCTTTAGATTATATTTCTTATTTAATTCAGGTTTCCGAAGTTTTCCTAGACCACAAAGCAGAAGATGAATTCAAAAAAAGAATTAAACAGTGGTCTCTCATAAAAATCCGCATCTCTATCCACATACTATATCAGCGCACAAACAAAGAAAAAAAGAAAAAATGCGCCTACAAAAAATATAAGCAATAATTGGTCCCCGTGCAAATAACTGAGAGATTTATTTAATAAAATATATGATATTATTTAAGTTTTTGTTGCTGTCGTCTTTCGTTTGCGAAAGCTTTGGAATACCTTAATGCAGTTTCGTGGTGTAAAAATCAGTACAAAGAGAAAATAATAAGTATATAATTGAACTGGCTCAGCATTGCTTTTATAAGAAACTAGCGGCCCGCTCCGACGTCGCACGGGTATAAAATATATAGCCTATGTCATTCACTGAAAACATTATTAAAATCGATCCAGTAGTTTTGATTTATTCATTACCGTTATTTTGATAAATCTCGTAGGGTTTCAGCCTGCGTTTGTTGCAATTTTAGCTGAAAAAATGTAATTATTTACGACGTCACATTAAAACCCTCAAAAATAACAGAATTTCTCAACTATTTAATGGATGTTATTATACATATAAACCTTCCTCTTCAATCACTCTATCTATTAAAAAAACCGCATCAAAATCCGTTGCGTAGTTTTAAAGATTTAAGCATACATAGGAATATAGGGACAGAGAAAGCGACTTTGTTTTATACTATGTAGTGATGAGTTCCACAGTTAAAAAATGACTATTTTTACATATCTAAATCAGTTTTATTGTTTTCTTTTATTTAGATGACCTACGTTGTATATAATAACAAATCTGTCAAACGCCGATGATCTCTGATTCGATACACAATCAAAGCAAATGCATTGTGTTCGAATTTATTTCGGACCTCCGACGTAGAATGTAACTATCCTAATTAGGACCATTTTGTGTGTAGTCGTGTGGCGCTTATTTATTTAGGTATTTCCATCTTGCTTCTAAAGATAAAATTCAATTATGAAAACAGCGTATATCGGTACAGCAAATAATTATCTTGTGAAAAAGGTTTTCGAGGTACACCTCATCTTGCACTATAAGAAACTTATTAAGAATGAATAATAATGAGACATTAAAGATTTCTTTAACGATACAGAATATTTTAAATTAATTATAAACCTAATAATCAATAGTCTTTAAGATTTTAAGACTTTTAAACGTGACGACGCTGTGGCGCAGTGGTAGCGAACCTGCCTTAAACGCCACAGGTCGCGGGTTCGATTCCCGCTCGGAGCATAATATGTTTGTGTTGACCATGCAAGCATATTTTCCGGTCTGGGTGTATTTGTCCTTGTCATTGTGAATGTTTTCCGGACCCCCGACACAGGATATTACTATCCTAATGGGGGCTGATGAGTGTGCAACGTTTATTTATTTATTTATCTATTTATTTTAAAGGATTTCCCGTGATTTCTAAAATAATCGACACCTAGAAGGATTTGTGTAATATTTAATCTTCATTATATACTTATACTTGATGCACCCGCAAGGATAACGATTTTAATACAAACTTTGAACCTCCATTTCCGGCTTTTAGGGATGAAATTTTAGAAAATGTTAAAACACACGCCTAAAACAAAGCTTCCGGTGTCTTGTTACAAAAATTACGGACTTCTATACAAACTTTCAACCCCTTTCTCACACCTTTACGAGTTTAATTTCGAAAAATCGTAGGGTATAGGTAATGTAATATGTACGAGTACGTATTACTTACTATTCTTTTAGTATAAGATCATTACCATGATATTCAATGGCACGATTTCAGGGTCGTTGTTTTACCTTGTTCAGTTACCCTACCTTTAACGAGCCCATCCCCTACTTTAAGAATTCAATTAATTCTAATACCGTAAACGTATTAATACTCGTAAACGTAATTTCTTTGAATTCACACATTAATATTGTACTTTTATACTGATTATAATCAATTTTATAAGGAACTTTATATTTGCGGTGCTTAAACTGGAAATGCCCTCTAAAGCCAGTTTTCTATAGTATGATTCAACTTTAAATATTGTTTACAAAAGCGAAAGCTATCGGATAAATAAAAATTCCCTTTTATGTAATAAAGCATTTATGTACATTTTCACATGACCTTGTCCATCTCATACAAACCACAATATTACCAACCCCTCGCGTGTACACTTTATCATGGTCTTTCTCCGTAAACATGAGTTCATTACACCAAATTATAGTTCTTACCTCGCAATTTGCTTTTACATGTTTTTCTGATGAGAAATTAATGTACACTAACTTATTCAATTTCTGCGAAATCGTATTAAGATCTCTGATTTTACTTTGATATACTTTTTCGCATTGTTTTTTTTTAATCATAGCTATAGAGTTCACACGATTAATTTTTATTGTGCAACTGAAAGTTGAAAAAAAATAGTTTAATTTGTCAAACTGATACACAATAGCGAGATAACAATCGACGTCATTATAATTAGAGCGACATCACTACATAGTATAAAACAAAGTCGTTTTCTCTGTCCCTATGTATGCTTAAATCTTTAAAACTACGCAACAGATTTTGATGCGTTTGTTTTTTTGAATAGATAGAGTGATTGAAGAGGAAAGTTTATATGTATAATAACATCCATTAAATAGTGGAGAAAAAAAACTTATTTTTGAGGTTTCTAATGTGATGTCGTAAATAATTACATTTAACGCGTGCGGGCCACAGGCAGTAATGAATAAATCAAAACTACTGAATCGATTTTAATCATTTTTTCAGTGAATGCCATAGGCTATATAATTTATACCCGTGCGAAGCCGGAGCGGGCCGCTAGTTGTGTTATAAACATTACAACCTGAATGTAACATTTCTAATTAGAATATTATAATCATACTCGTGTATATCATTAAAGGTTTTACTAAGCGCTTAAGTTATTAAAGACGAAAGTATTATTTATCAAAGATGAACAGAACATAATTATTGCGAAACAAAACAAATTTCGTTTTTTTTATTCCTTAATGAATTGCTTTGTTTTATAAAACTTATATGTACGATCAGCTACAGCTTAGTGTGGGTTAGTTTACATAACAGCATAATCAGTGGCAATGTTACTGTCAATTTAAATCACATCCAATAGCGAGGTCGAAAGATTTCCTTGACCGATCCGTCGAATGAAAATGACATTTCGGACATATCTTTCCCACGGAGGACCCGATCGGGAGGCAATTACGTTGGCGTCTTGTTTTTACCGAGAGTGAACTGCGAGATAAACTTTGTTTAACCGTCATCGTCTCTTTATAAAGTAACAAGACGTTTTTAATTAAAACCACTTTCGAATGCATTCAACTCCCGATGTTTATCTATGATATCGCTATCGGACCTTTAACTATTTCAATACTTAATCAATTCGTGTACGTCTAGGAAATATTTAAGTACTTTTAAATCGTCGTATTATAAAAAAAGAAGTTTTATTGTATTTATATTATTTTATACATAAGCAGTTTTAATAGATATAGCTAGTAAGCATCGCAACCTATAGATGTTTGTAGAATCTGTGTTAGAAGAATGCTGTTATAGGAAAACAGGGAAAAAGGAGCACAGGAGATGCTAATTTGGGCCTCTCCCACTTTTACTCATTTATCCAAATGCGTCTGTAGTGCCGATATTAATAATCAGTTTGGCACAATTTTTAACAAACATATATACATCTCGAAACCAGCAAGGTTTTAACTACTAGTAACACAAATCTTTAAAGTTAATACAACAAAACATTAATAAAAACATAAACACTAAATATCAGTTATGTAAATGAAACCTAGAACTCTCATTAAATTACATAATATTTATCGAGATTTAGTTTCGAATGTTTTGCAATTCTGTTGCTGAACGTCACATAGTTCTTAGGTTCTTGCTATCCCACGGCGATTTGCTACAAGGAAGACCCATCAAGTACTATTAGAGTAAATTAAAGTGACATCTTTGTAACGGAGCTGATGTTTTGTGGGAACGAATACTATCTAGACGCTAATATTATCAATTTCTTGTGAATAAATAATGTGAGGTTCCTTAACGGGTTTCAAATTATAATGCACATTAAGCATTAATTGCATTTTGTCACTTACTTCCAGTAAAAAGAATTGTCGTATTGTTTACATTATGAAGATGACAAACTCGAATCGGTTCATCTGATGGTTACGGTATGAGAAGATTATAGACGTTTTAAGGCGTCGGGATGTGACGACCCCATCGCCCGCTGTTGGGATAACCTCTGTCACAGCAGAGATTATTCCACCAGTGCAATCAGTCACACTGGTGGTAGGCCTTTTGTTGCAAGAGGCCGGCTAGGTAGGTACCACCGCAGTGTCCAATATTCTGCCGCCAAATAGTAGTGTTTAGGCACTACTGTGTTCCGGTTTGAAGGGCATTGTACGCTAGTGAAATTACTGGGCGAACGAGATTTAAGAACTAATATCTCGAGGTTGGCAACGCGTGAGTGGCACCTACTAATGGTGCTGCAAGCGCTCATAGGCTGCGGCAGCCACTTACCATCAGGTGGGCCGTATGCTTGTTTGCCAACTTCTAACATAAAAAAATAGACACTTTTAACACCAGAAGTATCACCGTGTGCTACTATTATTTGGATATGAGATACATGAAAGTGTAATAGAGATAGAAAAGAAAGAAGACAAAGAAAGAACACGCATCAGTACGGATGCTGCCCTGCCAGATCCAGGGCTCTGTTATATGGCACTACTTCCTTGGTGGAGTCAGTGCACTCATGCCGAAAACCGCAAAACTATTTTTTTATTATTATTAATTTTTTATTTAACGTCTAAAACATAAGTTAAAATTAAAAAGCATTATTTAATTAAATAAACGCGCATCAATGTATTAAAGAACCTTATTAGAATGATACCCATATCAAGGGTAGTATACAGAGAATCACACACGTTGATCGAGATAAATACCTTATAATATTTAGGTAAGGTTTGTACAAAGGTATTTATGAAAAATATCGATTATTCAAAAATGCAAATCCTTTAATCTATACACACAAAGTTTCGATTTCGCGTAGTGGTTATGACAAACTTCGGTAGCGAACTATAGTTCTACAGTTCAATCCTCACGAAACTCAGTAGGTATGTGACGTCATTATATAACGTGGCAACTTGAAACAAGAAACTTACACAGCATGCATACTGCATTAACACATCGGATACATTTAGTAGCAGTGCTTTATAGTTCTATCTTTGATAACATATTCTAGACGTCAGAACGTAGCCATTTCCTGCCGTAAGTAGGTAATTATGTAATAATAATTAATAACCTAATTATTTATCAAATTATCCCTCACTTTTTAACAGACAGAATAGTATATCTTTTTTGTTTGACTCACCGACTGACTATTAGGAGCCTCATTACATTAATATGTGTATTAGGGATCAGAATATATGGATAACGCACACCAATATGCAGATCAGGATAAATATCTTCTGGTCGTGGCAAATATTTGGTTTTAATGGACTAGAATCATCGATATTGACCAAAAGCAATATACTTATACAATCAATGTTTAGTAGTAGTAGAGCCATGCTCATTCCAGTACAAATGGGCTGGCTCAAATGTAAAGAAACAGTATCAGTAAGTATTGCTGAGTTGCGTGCGAAGGCGCCAAAGTCCCAATCTCCCATCCCATCTTTTGCCTTCTCATTCTTCCTCCAATCCCTTGGGTTGGCAACGCGCATGTGATAATTAAAGTATCGAAAGTTCGATTATAGTGACTGCTTCCCATCAGGTGGACCGTATGCTTAATTGCCAACCGTGATGACATAAAAACATCAATAAAAACTACAAATTATAACATAATAATAACTGTGTAATAGAATAATTTTATTTAGAAAAAGTGTACTGAATTCGGCATCTATTACCTCCATGATGAGGGTGAACACTCAATAGTAGACATGGCTCGTCGCCAGGATCTCGACAACAGTCGAGTACATCTCGGCTTGTCGTGTGTGGTGTCACAGGGACAGGCGTCGGCGACCACCCCGCGCCGCTCTCGCACCACACTCGCACAATCATCTATAGAAAAAAAAACATTTTAAAACGTTTTATGAATATAATTAAATAAATATACTTAGACTATTTGATCACACTATGTGAATCACCTTGACATTTGAATAGAAACAAAAAATTACTCAAATCAAATTCAAAAGAATATCAAGCTAGAACTTAAATATTAATAAAACTAGACATATAGACGTAGTCACTACATACTATAAAACATAGTCGCTTTTTTGTCCCTATGTATGCTTAAATCTTTAAAACTACGCAACGGATTTTGGTGCGGTTTTTAATAGATAGAGTAATTGAAGAGGAAGGTTTATATGTATAATAATTAATAACATCGATTAAATAGTGGAGAAAGAAAAACTTATTTTTGAGGTTTCTAATGTGATGTCGTAAATAATTACATTTGACGCGTGCGGACCACGGGCAGTTATGAATAATTCAAAACTACTGGATCGATGTTAATCATTTTTTCAGTGCATGACATAGGCTATATATTTTATACCCGTGCCAAGCCAGAGCGGACTGCTAGTATAATTATAAATATGAAACCAGCTTCCGTCGGTACGAATTCTACATTAATTATTGTCCTTAAGCTAAAGTCGTACCATTTATACTTTAAAATTTACCATAACACAATTTCTGTAACAACATTTTACTTGTCTATTTATTACTTACATTTAACACGCTCTTAAAAGTCTGAATCGATTTATTTGATATAATTACTTTAATCAACGCAATTTCATGCTTAGTTTTGTAGTGGATTAAATGGAATTTAATTATATTTTAAGTAAAAAAAATCCGAATCAGTTACAGCCATTACATCTTCTTCTTCTATACATATAACAAAAAAGTTAATTGTAGGTATCAATCTGTGTGTTTCAGGTTTTGTTAAAAAAAAAAATTTAACAGGACTAGACTGCTAGTGTAATATGTAGTAAAAAGTATTTGTTTCATTAAAATCGGTTCGATCTATTAAATCTTATTATGAATTGATGGCATGAGTTAAGTGAGACATAAAAGTATCGACGGGTGAAAGTGTAATCATAAACAATATATTTAAGTAAAACGCAGCCAATTCCTCTGGCACTACTAGTAAAATAATAAAAAATCGCCTTAACGTAACATTTGTGCAATTTTTATTACCTAATTATCAATATACCTTTGTTTACATAATATTTAATTAACTAATATATTTTGTCGCCGTCTAAGTCTGTGAGTATAAATATATTACCAGACGTATTCTGTATAAAATCAATAGATAACTTAGCACTTTCGACTGGCTGTCTATCGAGTTTCAGTATTAACGAACAGTTAGTGCTACGGTAGATGAAATGGACAAGAATATCAAAGCAATTTGGACCTTATTCTTAAAGTAACAAAGACAATAAGCCGAAGAGTATAAATCTACGTTACGTTCTCTAAGATACATTCTTGGGTGTTAATTACTTGTCGGCTATTGGGAGTAGAAGTAATGAAGGAACGAATAATCAAATTAAATCGTAAATAGATAGTGATACATAAGATTCATGATGCTTTCGTATTAATGAAATTTTAACATAGTACTTAAGACCTATTAGAAATCTATAAATTGTATGTAAAAATTGATGCGCATGCTGTACCGTATGCGTATGACGTAATTTTCAGACAGGTCTCAGATTAGCTCAGTGAGTTTATTTTTTCATGTGTATTGCTATTGGCCCTACTGGCTTTGACGGTGTCACCGAGTGGGGGCCGAGTACAGAGACTCAAACATGAGAAAGGGGTAGTCCTCACGGGGGCTCAAATTTGAGCGCAGCGAGTGATCCTGTGAAGATTGGTAACGATAACATCAACAGAAAAGTCCACGCAGACGAAGTGGTAGCCAGACGCTAGATATTTTTAAACTGAAGATATCATTAACCGATGTTCAACTCTGTCGATAACTTGCTAACAAATTCACTAAAATTTCAAGACAATGATTTTTGTTTCGACTTTCGATCATTTCAAAGCAAAGTATTAAGTCGATAAAGTATTATACACAGAGCCCTTCGCTTTAGAAATTACCAAGGGTTATTTGACACCTGAGGAGAAAAACTTTTAATTACAAGAAAACCTAGTAATAAAATAACAAGATTTAATTAAATAACTTTTGGTTTTGTTATCTAATATAGCGGAAATATCATTGTGAAATTGGTTTATTTATTTTTGTGTTGCTTATTTTTTTTTATTGCTTACACTTAGCTCAGGGCTGCCATTTATTTGGTACACTAAATTAAAAAAAATAAGGCCTATTATTTGTACCAATAATAATACATATTTAGATTACTGCGTAATCATTTGAACAATTAATTTTTACATAGACTTAAACTTGATATTAAAGTTAATTTTGGCGTACACGAAGCATATAATTTCCTCGTAAGAATAGGCGAAATATAGTACATAGTAGACTTTGTGTGGCATCCCTATACTATATTTATGAAGTTCTTCTGTTCTAATGGTTGTCCGGAAGATATCGCTTTTAAGCCGTTTTATCGCCTTTTGTGTTTAGTAATAAGTTCTAATTCTTATCCCTTTGTTATTCTCTTATGTTTTATTGTGTAAGAAGGAAGGAACAAGAAAGCATATAAAAATAGTAGTTTTACAGTACAGGCAGATCGAATAATGATAAGAAAATGATCATAAACAAAAAAATATTAACAACAAATTGCAAAGATCGGACACTACGCCTACAAAGAGTACCATCTATACATGCCAGAGTGCATATCTATACATTTTAGTGTTGTAGTTTTTAATTTATATACATACAAAAATGTATGGAATTACATACAAATGGACGTCAAAAACATCATCTTATACATGTATAACAGAACTATTGTTATTGTAACTATTGATCCTTTCACCGCACCGTAACGGAACGTAATATTGTTTAAAACCTTTTGCAAGAATCGTTGGAAACGTGACATTTTGTGTCGTGTTCTAGTTAGTCTTCTATGATCTATTTGTTGTGATCTGAATAATGCAATAAGAACTTTTAGTCACTAATATTTTTGGTCCTTCAACGTTAACTTTTTAGTAGCAGTAGAGCCATGCTGCTCTCAGTACAAATGCCAGCTCGAACGAGGAAGTTTTATTCCCTCACAGAAAATCGGCAAAAAATCTGCGCTGGAAGCCCTATGTTCTACCCCCTTTGTTGCCCTTTTTTTCCCTCCTCATCCCGTCCTTCCTAACCCTTAGATTAACAACGCGCTTGTTATACTACAAGTATGGCAAACGTTCGTAGGTAGCAGTGAGCTTATGCTTGTTTGCCAACCGTTATAATGTAAAAAATCAAATAAGATTTCAATACCACAATAAATTGTATACACATACTCTTAAATGCTGACCATTTATAATTATATTTATTTTTATTGTAATGTAAATAGCTTTCAGACTTTATTTTTAACATGTTGCCTTGGATTGCTTTGCACGAGAGAGAGAGAGAGACCTTTTTAATAGATGATGCACATTATACTGGAGTGTGTTTGGAACCAGCCGGAGTAATACTTATTTTAATTGGAATTTAAATAGACATATAATAGATACGATAAAGATTTTTTAATAGATTTCTGGTTGCTATATCATAACGAGTAGTCATAAAACTATAAAATAAAATGTATTGAGTTGTAATAAATAATCTATGTACGTCGAGGGTGGCATTACCTTATATGGATAAAATCCTCTATAATAAATCTAATAATAAATAGTAAATACATGATAAAAAATACTTCAATAAAAGCAAGAGGTTGTGGAAACTGAACTTTGCAACCATTGGCACTAACATCGCCTGCATGAACTAGCGCGAATATGACGTGAAAGCACATTATTGAAATTTCTATTATATTTACTGCCTGGTATAAAAGGCGTTAGGAGTTCAAATAGGTTTAAAACCATTTTAAAATTTATGGAAAAGATAACGTAAAATTTTCATAGTACTTTCATTTTGTAGCGTGAAAAATATTGACTTAAAATCATAAAATAAAATCTTTTATAAATATCAAGAGCTAACGATTATTATCGTATTTATAAGGCGTCGGGATGTGACGAGCCCATCGCCCGCTGTTGGGATAACCTCTGTCACAACAGAGATTATTCCACCAGTGCAATCAGTCACACTGGTGGTAGGTCTTTTATTGCAAGAGGCCGGCTAGGTAGGTACCACCGCAGTGTCCAATATTCTGCCGCCAAATAGTAGTGCTTAGGCACTACTGTGTTCCGGTTTGGAGGGCACTGTACGCTAGTGAAATTACTGGGCGAACGAGATTTAAGAACTAATATCTCGAGGTTGGCAACGCGCGAGTGGCACCTACTAATGGTGCTGCAAGCGCTCATAGGCTGCGGCAGCCACTTACCATCAGGTGGGCCGTATGCTTGTTTGCCAACTTCTAACACAAAAAAAAAAAAAAAATTATTCGATGCTTTGTAATAGCTACCAGGACTGAAAGCAAAACGTCCACAAGGATAAACCACCAACAATGTAACCAAAATAGATATTTTTAAGATCTTTAGAAACGTCTGCCCGAGGGGGAATCGAAGTCGCGACCGTTGAAGCCAAAAGCACGCTTACTAACGACACGAAAAAAATAATTGAAGTATATTAATCGAGCGATATAGAAATTTGTTAAGGTTTTAAACTTCGTAAGTGCGTAAGTTGCCGAGCTAAGTTTACCTGCGAGGGTAACTGAAGTTTCGACGAAAAACTTTTTGCATTCAATATGTAACGGAAGGAGTTTTGACAGCTTAGGAAAAGTGCCTCATATTTAACAAATTCGAGGCTTTAGTTAAGTCCGAAAATTCAATAAGTCCAAAAATATGGCAATATGCCTTATCCAAGCAACATAAATATGACAAAGAAGCTTATAATGATAACTTGGACCGCTGTTTATTTCCATTATATTTTGTTTATTTTGTCTATAACCACTCTCGCTTTCAACTATTTAAAAAAGTATTCACCGTAGTGTTAGCTAAACTTTACGACGGCAGATTGTATTCCATTTTTGGGCCAATTTAAGCCATATTTTATATCCTACATTACCGTTATATTGAGATTATTTTATAAATATAAGTAATAAACTTGTTTGTTTATTTTATGATATTAATCTAGATTCCAATTTTAAACATTATTGACAGTTTAAGCAATCGTTTTATCTCCTTTTTCCAAACGGTGTCATATCTCTAAATTTAATTTTCTTATTTTTTTAATAAAAATTATTTAGTGTAAAAAAACAAGAATATTTCATTATACAATTAAAATATTTAAAAAAACTTCATTTAACTGGACTACAATCAACTAAACATGTCTGAAGTGGAAACTTAAAAGATAAAATAAGGCTGCGTTTATACCAGAGATGTTCGGGGATGCTTAAAACTTATAGAATCGCCTAATTTACATAGCCTCTCTCAGCACAGCTCCTGTGGAAACGGCTAAGCGAAGCGGACCATAAACAATTACACATCTCTCGCTTCGCATCCTCACACATCTCTGGTGGAAGCGCAGCCTTATACTACTACACAGCCAGCGGCATAAATATCAAACACAAGTCTCTTCAAATATGGTGCTTGCAAAACGAGAAATATCTCATCGTATTAGGAATAATAAATAGGGGCACGCTCAGATGATAATCACGTCTATTCATCATAAACCATCAACATATATGTGTTTGTAGATGAATAGCTCGGTTTCTATTCATTAGCTTTTCAATTACAACTCTCTATTTGAACATCGTGTGTGCGACACGAATTTGTTTATTAAGAAAATCATAAAGCCGTACTCATATTAATGGAGCGGAAACATGGTGAGAACCTACTTAAGGTATTGTAGGAATAGAAGCTTCATTATTATGAATAGAGGTGTTTTTTTTGCTATAGATTTCAGTAATTATAACGTTCTTTACAGTTAGTTGTATTGAATCAGTGAAAAACTTTGTTAACGACGGACTTACGAAGCATTTTTCTTATGTATGGAATTATGGACGACATTATAATTTGTGGCGCATCGGACCTGCTTTAAGCACCACAGGTCGCAGGTTTGATTCCCGCTCGGAGTATATGTTTGTATTGACCATACAGGCATGTTTTCCGATCTGGGTGTATTTATCCTTGTCTTTGTGTATGTTTCCGGAACCCCGACACAGGATATAACTATTATGATTGATGACTGTGGTTCGAGGCTTATCTTAGGTTTAGGCTTAAAAGTCTGTAGCGTTTATTTATTATTATTATTAAATGTACTACCACTGGACTCCAACCATCTTAGCGCTAAGACATACAAAAACAATGTTCTCTCATACTCAAACTCACCATGGTGATATTCAATATACCCAATTTTAGTTTTAAAATGAATAACTTAGTTGGTTTTTATCTAAACGAGGTTAAAATTATATTTCTATGCAAAACTGTCCCTCGAAAGGGCCCAACAAATATACTGTAATTTTCAGCCATATTCATCATGTATTTGAGCCCCCGAAGGGACGATATCATGTAAATTTTAACGTAATCACTGTCATCTGGTGGCGGCTGTCTATATGTTCATCAGAATAGAGGTGTCTGTCAGGACAATCCAACGAGATTAGAAATACAAATGTAATTTACATACGTAAAACTACTTACGACGAAATTTTAACTCTATTTTATAAGCAATAAGGTATCAATATAAAGTGATTAAATTTTTTCAGGGAAGATGAAAATTTGTTGTGGCATAGTTACAGGATAATCAGGTATCAGACATGAGATTAATAATGTTATATAAATAGAAACATTTAGATGTTTTATGTTATACTGTGGTTATCTAGTATTGAAATACCAACGGATCATTAAGTATTTCAGTTTAATAAGCACGGTCTATACTTATTTGTATAATGAATTAATTATTGAATTTTAATGTACTAATAAAACACACCGATTAATGAGGCCGTGAAAATCCCAAAATTATTTCGACAAATCAAATCCTCGTAATATATAGGCAAAATGGGATCCAGATAATTTGAGAAAAGCGTTCCGAACTCTTTGCAACATATTTTAGTCACAACACATGTTTAATGTAAAATCTAAACGGCTCACACTAACGTTTAATCGGTGTGAGTACCCACTAGTTTCGGATTCATCGGAGGTCCTTCATCTTCAGTCATTTAACAACACATGTTATCGATATTAAATGTTAATGTTCAAAAACATAAGTTAATGTATTTTGTATTTTTGGCAATAACTTCGCTGATTGCTAAGCAATTCAATATTCTTCTTTTTTCGAACAATTATAGCTATAGAATTTTCAGTTTCGATTTATCTAGAACTAGCGGCCTGATCCGGCTTCGCACGGGTATAAAATATATAGCCTATGTCATTCTCTGAAAAAATTATTAAAATCGATCCAGTAGTTTTGATTTATTCATTATTACCCGTGGCCCGCACGCCTTATTATTTACGACATCATATTAGGAATAACAGTTATTCTCCACTATTTAATTTCTCCACTATTTAATGGATGTTATTATAGATATAAACCTTCCTCTTCAATCTCTCTATCCATTAAAAAAAACCGCATCAAAATCCGTTGCGTAGTATTAAAGATTTAAGCATACATAGGGATATAGAGACAGAGAAAGCGACTTTGTTTTATACTATGTAATGTTACCGAACCTATGCTCCTATATAATACAAAATTAACTATCATTTTTAAAACAGTATATTTATACATTCCTACTCACTTATTAATATAAATTATTTCAAATGAAAAATAATTAGAAATGACAAGAATGCATCATACTATTCTTACCATGACCATTTTCAAACATATTGCATTAGACTTATATAAATAAAAATAACAAAACAAACGCATTTCTAAGATCAACATAACATGTTTCAAATGCAACGTTTTACTCCCATAAAAGGTATGACGGGTATGAAAACTTGAAAAGAGGGTACTATTATAGTCTAGAACTAAATACGGTTGTAAAAAACACTCGGTATTCCATAAACGCTTTTGCTTCCTTTATTACCATCGCAATAAGTCTGCCAGCTGCCTTAACGCAGATGTTTACGTAATTACTCGTAGGGGTGACTGGCATTAAACATTGTGCCTCGTTAATTGTTTCGCTAATACTCTAAGGTGAAATAGGTCAAAAGTATGAACTTCGTCCATTATCTATAGGCAATTAGTGAATTGGTGTCTGAAATATAAAGGAATGAAAAAACTAGTGTTTAATGAAATATGACACTAATTATAACTTCAATTAATTATATTTAATTAGTACTCTCATCGTGAAAGAGCTATCTCGACCGGAGAAATACGACCGTCACATTCACTATCGACGTAAAGTACCCAGTAGTATATGTACTGTTGCGTTTTCTTTAATATCATTCGACTTTTCACAAGTCTTTGCACACTTTACTTTCACACGTCTTTTGCAAACATGTGTTTATAACATTAGTATGCAAACATTTTAGGTTTCCACTCTCTTTCTCTATCTAAACTTTATTCTACTACTTCTCTGATACAATCACTGATACAATCACGTATTAATATATACAGAGATAATGCAGTCAGATGTAAACTATCACAAACCGTAACAATTATCAAATTTACACTAAGTTCAATGCTCCTCACAGCAACAATGTCGCGTGAAAAATGACTGAGGATGAAATACCCAAAAAATATCTCACAGAAAATCGGCGTAAAGTAACAGTATCAGTACTGATGGGTTGCGTGAGATGAGTGTAAGCGGCGGGGGCCTAATGTCCAACCTCCTCTGTTCCCTTCCCATTTCATCCAGTCCCTCTTATAGCTTGTGTTGGCAGCGCGCATGTGATACTTCAAGTATCGCAACCGTTCATAGGTTGCAGTGTTTTCATAAGATCAGGCAGACTCTATGCTTTTATGCCTATCAAAAAACAACTTACCGGAATCATTTTTGGGGGACATGTGTGGTTACGCCTCAATGTCACTCTCTGCCTGGAAAAAAAAAAACAATTTTAAATAAATAGAGACTTAACCATAATTATTTCACACTTTCATAACAGAAATAATAATAAAAACCTTTTAATAAATAAAATAAATCGTAATAAAAACTTTTTATTCCTTAAAATAAACAATACAAGTTTTTAATAAATACGAATAAGGTAATAAAATGTTTATGACTTTATTTCACAGGTAGAAACAAATATGTGGTCACAAAAATTTTATGCTAAAATTCGACTTTTTCTTTTCTTTTTTTATGACAACAACAACGGCTTCAATCGCCTGTCTCCAAGGCAATGTGAAAAAAATGTGAATATCAAAGATTGCATGTAATCTTTCAATAAAAATAAATTTAAGTGTCTGTTTATAATATTAAAATTGCTTTCCTAAATACCAATAGAAGTATATATTGAGTATGTACTCAAAATCGCACAGATTGTATTATCCAAAAGTCGGTGTTCTTTTTAAAGCTGCTTAAAGTATTTGGCAATTTTAAGAAATTATCTGATAAATATATTTTAGGCCACTATCTTAACATTTGTAACAAGCTTGCGGAGGCATTTCTAATAGCTTAGAGCCTTAGCCGGCACATAAACTTCGTAAGTAAGGCTCCGGGGAAATTATAAGCTTAGAGAATAACAACAAAATAATTGTTATATATAGGCACTGCTGCTATTACTGACGTGTTCTTAATAGATTAGTAAATTATCTTTTCTACTTAGCAGTGAGGTCAATAAATGGTGGTATATGAACATTCTACATTCGACTGCGAGGAGAGGGAGGAGAAATAGAAAGGGGGAACGATAAGATGGAAGTTTAGGCATTGAGTACTCTCAGATTCCAAACGAAACGCAATAGCATGTATAAAACTAAATGCCGCTTGACTTCGATATGAAGTCTAAATTGGAATACTTCCCCCGTCGAGTCACCCTATTGATGCCAAGGTTCTTTTCTTCTGACATATCCTTTACACTAAGTCGCAAGCAACGTGGAAGTGACTGTGCGACAATCGCCCGACCGTCTAATTTTTAAAATCCATACTAAAAAGAGCTGCGGGACAATGGTAAAGAAGACATGGTCTGCAGTCGAGGCCGAGGCCGACTGCTTGCAACCGAATATGAAGGTGCTCCTATGCTGATAATTTCTAATTTTATTAACTGGCTGGACAACTTGTCTATTTATATAAACGGTTTGAAACCCTACATATCCTAGAAGGTATTGTTAAATTTTACATCCATATTCTAAAAAATGGGTATGATTTCCGATCTCGCGATCGGGAGAGACTATACGTATTGACCAAAGAAGCATTTTTTGTATTTCCGAAAACCTAAAAAAAAATAGAATTATCGTTATAAGGTCGTTGAGTCTGTCTAATTATATTATATTTATTTATTTTTTAGTACAGTTAATTAAAAATAACATAAATATATGGATAATATGGACCAGACAAGCGTTAAAAAAGCGTTAAAATTCCAACTGTCAAAATACCTTGATCAATTAATTCAAATTCATGGAATTTTTTGCATCTGTCTGTGTCTATTTATATAGATATTTTGCAACAGTTCGCACGCAAAAACAACCATCTAGATTCCAATGTCCATGATAATTGTACGCCGTCGTGTGTGTAGTATCATCACATCTGCTACAACCGCATTTGAATGGCTGTCAACGGAATACGCTTCATAATAACGCCTACTCGGTGACATGCCTGACATGTGACTTTCGTAAATTACAACAGTGAGGATATAATCTAATAAATAGAATAATAAGTATATTATAAATAATCAAGTCGCCAACTGACTGAGACGCTTGACCTAAAATTTGAATGGAATAATTAATTATTCCTTAGGCATTTTTGGAATTATTAAAAAATCACGTCACATAAAAGTAAAATAGGGGTTTAAATTAGTATGGTATAATTTAACAAGAATTTTATAAATTATATTCAGACAGAAGGCCGCAAAAGGCCATAGTGTTAACAGCTATTCAATTCCATATTAATCTTTCATCAACTTTTGTCCATTTTTTACAATAATAAAAACTTCAGAGAATGCGATTATCGATGACTATGAACGCTTGCAATACCGCAATTGTCACATGTTTCTATAGCAAGAGGAAGAAGAAGAAGAAGAGAGAAGAAGTAAAAAGATACCAGACAGAAAGTATAGGAGAATACATGCCTAGAATTAGTACACTCCTATTTTCAAGTTTCATAAACAGTATATATTAAGATAGGTAGGTATTATATGTGTCTAAGTATGTATTTGTGTATTTTAATAAGTATTATCTAGTATGTACGTCTATTTATAATTATATTGTGTGTATTAACATAACATATATTATTTACATAAATTGCACAATTCTCAGCCCTTCAGACTGAAGATTCTTTTACTTGTATGACGTTGCCTGTAAGAGATCACTTTTAGTGATAAGGCCGCCTTTGTACCATTTCTATACATTGTAGCATTTTGCTATTGTAATAAATATGTAATATTTATGTGTGCAATAAAGAATTTAAATAAATAAATAAATAGGTCTTCTTGTTCTACCCATTTTATATATGTGTTAAAAGGCTGTGAAAAAGTTTATTCCTTCCATTATTTTGACCCAGCTTACTCAACAAAGTACTGTATTACAATGTAGATCATGTGTTACATCTAATCCGGGGTCCGACACCGGTTTCACAGTGTCCTAAATGGCTTTAAACGTCCAAACGTCATCCTCAAAATATATTATATTAGAATTAGAAATAATGGTGAACACAGGATTGAACTACGTTTTAATATGGCCATTTGAACAAAATATGCACAGACTTTTATTGCGCGTTAACGTATTATTATTAGCTATTAGCATTTATCATAATTATACTATGTTTCATACCATTTCCGTTACAATAATTTTCTAAAATTTAATAATATAGAATATCATTGCTATTTTTTTTATTTTATGACAGTTGGCAAATATAATATGGGCCACCTGATGGTAAGCAGTCAACCGCAATCAGACGTTACCTATGAACGCTTGCGATACTTTAAGTATCACATGCACGTTGCCAACCTAAGAGAGATGAGAAGGGTAGAAAGGAAGGGTACAGAGGGAGTGAGAGTGGGGTTGGGCCTCCAGCAACGGAAAAGACAGTACTGTTTCTTTAAACCGATTTTCTATAAGAGGGTAGTACTTCCCCGGTCGAGCCGGCCCATTTGTGTTGGTCCGCATGCATGTCTCTACTACTATTCAATAATGTTTACAAAATTACTTTTTATGTAACAATTTTTAGCTTCTAGCACTAAACAAACTTAACGACATAGACGTAAGTGAAACTTGTTTGCACTCACATACGCACGTGATACTCTCTAGCCGCGGACTCTAATTAACGAAAACATTTCACCCCAAACCACTAAATTACAGTTTCTAACACTTAGTAGCACTTATCTAACACTACAAATTAGCATACGCCGTCATTAGCATTCATTTGCAACTCGCCTACAAATAGCGTTTAATTGAAATGTTTCGCTATTGTCTTAATGTTTAATAAAGATTATATGCTAAATAATAAAGTCACGATCTAGATAATTATGCATATTTTAAAACATATATAGAATAATTTTTGCATAAATAATGGAACGAAGTCATAAAATTAGCCCAAATACAATAATAGTTTTAAATTACATAACATTTTAATAACAAGTATATGCAAATGATATCGATGTTCATTGAGGCTAAGTTTGCAAAGATCCCTCATATATATTCAAGGAATAGTTACAACGAGCTAAATATTCATAAATTCATACAACTCGTGGTCTGAAGAGTGTAGGAGTGACACAAAACGTGTTATTAAGATTTCAACTTTAAAGGCGACCGCACTCGACATCGACCACTAAATGTTGAATGAAAGGTGAGAATCGTTGAGTAATATTATGTTGTTGTAAAGCCTCGACTGAGAGGAATTGCAGGCGTGCCAGGCTAAGACGTGACGGTACAAATTACACTACACAGACTTTGAATAGCAATACTGTGGTTGAAATTTTCTGACAGTCAATTTATCTTTTGATACAGCTTCGCGACTCGATAGCAATGTGTCGTTAGAGGTGTTGATAGGTTTTTCACATGTGAACAGCTTTTGTCGTGTTAGATTTGTGTTCGGAATGTTTATTAGAGAACGCCCACCCGCCTGAACCAGTGACATGGAAGGGATAAATTGACTATCCAGTGAAACGAGGAATACATATACTCTTTGGCCCCTTAAAAATAATTTGCAAACAAAATAAAATGTAACTTTTATAAAGTACTGATGAAAAGACTCTTGTAATTTTTATAAAGTACTGATGATAAGACTCGTATGATTAGTTTGCAATTGAAACATAATATAATCAATTTAATTGACATTTTGTTATTATGTGTCATTGAATTCTAGTCTATTACTGCCGAATGGATGTGGGTAAATGTAGAGAGAGCGTAATTTGGGCGGCCGCTGTCGGTCGCAAGGTTCGGCGTGAAATATTTGGTAGCGGCAGCGACGGGCGCGGCGAACCGATTTGCATACAATGAGGCGGCACAATCGAGGGTGGGTCCACGACTGGAAAGCCCGGGCATCTTGCTAACATTTCGGAAGTACCGTTCTCGTATCATCTGGTATTTTATTGCTATTATTTGTAGCCTAAATTCGCATTTTCTGTGACAGAGATTATGCCAAAAGCGCGCGATTGGGGCGTCACGTCCCGACGCCGGCTAATAAAAATAACTAATAAAGACTTTCATGGGGATAGCTAGAGGAGTTGGTTTTGAGGTTGATGTTGGGAGCACCGGAGGCCCACTGAGGCTCCAAGGTCCAGTTTTTATTTGCTTTTATTACCCACTTAAGAAAAGTAAGCAAAATAAAATACCAGGGCCCGGACGTAATTTTTTTTACATAAAATACAAAATTCATTGAACCCTTAACGGATAACGTTCCAGTGGTAATTTAATCTTTGCATATAATGAAGGACTTGTGTCCGAGAGCTCGATATCTAATCAAATTGGGATTGATCAAATTCGAATTAAACGTTAAAACCTTCTAATGCGAAGCTTCTTTATTACATTAGAAGACCACCCTGAAGGCAATACCGCGACGATAGAGAATAAAGATTAATGTCACTACAGATAAAAAATCATTAGTTTTTAATCTCTTCGTGTGAAGATCGCTTGATGTAAATTTAATATGTGTATAGAATATTAATTACAATTAAGTTACTTTTAAGCTACTGATAATAATTATTATTTATTAGTAGCTGATATTTTTGTGATGTCACTCATAGTAATATAATAAATGTGTTCCGCATTTTCAGTAGCGATAAATTTTGTATTATTGCGGTGTTAATAGTCAATGAGATTTTAATTTCATACTAAAATAATTGATTTATTATTTGATTGATCAACAAAATTTTTTTTTTCTACCTTAATGAAAAGTTTGCTTTTAGTCCCTGGTACGAGGGATAAAAGTGCCAGATTCTCTCCCGATTAGGAAACTATATCGTATACGCATCCCGGGAGAAAAGTAGAACATTGCCACCCGCGATTGTAGTGATTGTCAATCCGAGGGTGAGAATGTCCTACTTTTCTCCTTAGGTGCGTAATGAACTGTTATAAATGCATTAAACATTTTAAATTCTGACTTTTATTGTCACTTTCCATTGTCCTCACAACAATAATGCGGCCAACCTATCGATAGTTGTTGCTATTATCATTTTCAAATGACAGGTTAGTCTAAATTTCACATCCCTGATTAATACTTTAAAGAGCGAAGTCATACAACACAGCTATATTTAACTTAAAAACCTTAGTAGGATTAAATTTAATTTATTCTTCAAAAATGGATTAATTTTCAAACTAAAAATCAAAGCAATCCATTTTTTAGAAACATCGTAAATTTATTCTAAAATAATTTCTCTATACTTATTTTATTACACCATAATAATATTTTTCATGCCTTAAGCCTACGTTTATAGCCGTTGCTTAATTCAGCACGTTTGATGAACACAGAAAAGTGTGCTAATAATCCCTGTTTGTTATCCTATAGCATTGTTTTTCGAGGGTGGATTCGTGAGCAGATGCCAAGTGTAATGGGGCAGTATTTAGCTGGCACACTGGCAGGTACCGGTACTTACACAATCATGCCGTCAAGCCAGACGTGGGAAGCATCTGCCAGTCGACGATTAAGAATTCACCTCTTGAATAAAAATGCATGTGATTTATATACGCTATTTCACGGTCAGTTGGATAGAGGCTCGAATAGGTGATAATTTCTATACGTGTTTTTTAAACCAATTAATTCGGCAATCGCTTTAAGTGAACTCTTTATTATGAAGCATATCTGACATGCCAACTAAATCTTGATTTTCTTTTTAAAATTACTTTAAAAAAAACAACAAACAATTTGGGCTCTACTACGTCAGAGCACATAATGAGCAACAATAAATGGACTATAGATAGTGCCGGATGTAATGATTACATAAAATTACAACCTTTCGGTCGAACACGGCCGCGCCAAATTACGAAAACAAATATTCATTTACTGGTTCATTATCCGAACATACTAAGATGAAAAGGCATAAAAGGGAAGGCATTATTAAGCGAGCTTACAAATTGTTAAATATTCTTCGAATAATTCATTTTTACCAAGAAGGGAATCATTAACGACGTTAAGAAACTTCAACTCAATAAGCCGCGCAAAATGTAATTGCATTTACACAGACATATCAATTCACTGGTTATTTAATTGTAAAAACTCCATTCAAAAATAGTGCCGATAGCTTATCCTTACAGGCTCTTAAAGCTATCAATTTACATACATTTATTTAACTGCGCAATTACTATTAGTATAGATTTTTTTGCTGAAGATTTAGATGTTTTTGTTCATAGGAAACAAGCACTTAAGTCATAAGCAACAGAGCGTTTGTCTACTATTGGTAAATGAGGAAATGTTTAAAGGCTAAACCAAGGCCATTAGACCAAACGAAGGCAAAAAAATCGGAGGTCAAGGCACGTTGCATGACTAAAAACTCAGACCAAAAAGAGAATAAAGAACAATAAGCCATAAATACCTTATTATGACCGTTTTATTTTATTTTACTACAGCTAATATAAAAAATCTTGTATGTAATTGTTTTTCACAACGCTTCAAAGTTTACATCAATTTTTGTGACCATGTCTTGGAATATATAAAGATTGTCTCACAATCATTATTTATCTTCCATAAAAATGTATTAGTTTAGTACGTGCTTGCGCATTCTTATTTAATTTAGTAATGTCAGAATCTACATAAAACAATATTTGCTTTTTCAATTTGACTTTAGCAAGTAAGACGAGTCGTCTCACGCTTCGATTGTCATCCTCCTTGAATGGACCACAAAAACGAACATTAAGATTTTTATTATGTTCAAAACGAGATATCGCCTTGAGGACAAACTTGTACTGATACAAAACATACGCATCGAATGATGAACAGAAATCGTTCTTTTTGGCTCAAAGTCCACAGGGTACTGAAACCCTCGCTTATATTCAAGACTAGTAGATATGTATGGGAGATTTTATTTTTTTATACCATGTTACAATATAGACGAAAGAGGTTGTAGTCTGTGATACAAGTAATGCTGTCGGCTTTTGACATCCGTCGTATCTGTCGTGGCGAGTTTTTATTCGAAAGATCATGGACGGTCGTTTTTCGCAGCAGCTCCTGTGCCGATTAGCGCACTGATAGATAAAATTATCATGGCAAACCCAAACACTTGCCCCAAACCGTTCTTGTAATATTCATTTAGTATAATAACGTCATACACTGCATATTGTATTATGTGATTACATTACAGTAACAAATAGAACATTGAATAAATATATGTTGTTGGGATAACCTCTGTCACAGCAGAGATTATTCCACAAGTGCAATCAGTCACACTGGTGGTAGGTCTTTTGTTGCAAGAGGCCGGCTAGGTAGGTACCACCGCAGTGTCCAATATTCTACCGCCAAATAGTAGTGCTTAGGCACTACTGTGTTCCGGTTTGAAGGGCATTGTACGCTAGTGAAATTACTGGGCGAACGAGATTTAAGAACTAATATCTCGAGGTTGGCAACGCGCGAGTGGCACCTACTAATGGTGCTGCAAGCGCTCATAGGCTGCGGCAGCCACTTATCATCAGGTGGGCCGTATGCTTGTTTGCCAACTTCTAACATAAAAAAAAAAAAGAATAAATATAAAGGAGACAAAGAAAAATACAAAATTGACTAGAAACATATTTTTATTAATCTTTTGATCTTCTTGTTTATCATTGTAAATCAATAAGTTACCTAAAAGATGCTATTCATTCTTAAAAAACTTTCTTAAAATGATTATTTAGCAATAAACTTTACAGATTTTATATTCACAATTTCTCTATCTATTAACTTTTCAAAAATCAGTAGAAACTAAAGTTGATTTGTGCTTATAAGAAAACATGGTTAACCTCACAAAATAAAATGGTTTTGCTCTGTTTAAATAAATGGCGAAGAGGAACAATCTATGCTATATTGTGCCATATAAATATTGCGATAAGTGTGATTTTGTTCCATGTGAAAATTAGCTCTACTCATAAGAAACAAGAAGAAAACAATAAAAGCATTCAATTTATCTTTGATAGAAAGATCTCTACAGATGTGATAGCACCACTAACCCTGCCTAATTTTGTATTCAGACGTTCCGGAACTCACTAAAAGCATCTCAAATTGCATCCTCACTATACTGGAGAACGTTACATATGTATTTCCATAGACAGTGACATATATTATTACGATAGACTATTATTGCTAATTTTATTGTATAAAATAACAAATATTAGTATAGTATTAATAAAGTGAAAAATTATACCTATAAGTATATAAATTAGAGTAACCCAAAACAAAAATTAAGTACGATTCTCTCCAAATTTACTGTCAGGAATAAAAATAAAACTGATCAAAGAATAGCTCGATATTAACTCTACACAACGCGCAAAAAATTTTAATTTTATCATATAAATTGCACTTTAAGACAATAATCATTGAAAAATTAAATAATTCGCTAAGGGTATAATCCTGCATATTTATTTACTTTTCTAATAATTATGTAATCTTGCTCACGATTTCTTAATGTAATTTTTATTGCAAATACATAGATCTTAATATTTATCTTTCCTTAAAAACCATTATACAGACATAGATACAACCGCTTAGGAACCGAGGCCCGAGGTCAAGATTGCGAAGTGGGCTTATTGTGGTTACTTGGGCGTGGTGAAACAACCACACGTATGTGCTTAGAGGCAGAGGTCAGCCTAAATTGGTGTGGCGCTAACCGAACTTCATTCTTCAACGAACCATTGTTGAAACCGGTTTATAAGAATCCGCCTTGCGTCAGTCATCCACGTGTAAACATTTTAATTGATGATATGCGGAAGACAAAAATACCAGATAGAAATCGGCATGACTGGTCCATTCTATTGATGTGTTAAATTCCGTTGATCTACGAATGCTTTTTAAAAAAAAATTGTACTATTAATTTGGCGAATATTCAAGAAATGAAAGTAGTTGTATAACCAGTTATTAATAATAATGAATATTGAGTCTATCTTTGTCATAAGCTATTATAATAAAATATGTTTCTGTAATAAAAGCAATGTAATTTGCCTAATGATACAAGTTTCTCACAAAGGTATTTATGTTTCTACAAGAATACGTAACGTTTAGGAATTTTGGATGAGGACACAAAGAGGAAGATATATTTCTATAATGAGCATGAGTAACAATATAAAGTATCGTAAAGTATACAAGCGAACAAAAAAATTAATCGTTAGTAAATTTTGACTAAAAAGTGGCTTTATATCTTTTGTTGAATATGTTCCCATAATTTTTGTGATAATCTGATCAAGGACAACGGAGACAAAGAATGGAACTCACAACAAAAATAGGATGTAATAACAACCCGCGATCACAGTATACAAATTAGGTGGTTGTTTTTCAAACCAGTGCAATCATTTTAACCCTCTTTCCTGTACTTATGTGTTTGAGGGTCATAAACTTCGCAATAGGTTTCAAATTAAAGTAATATTAATAAATTATTGCATACTATTTCTAGACAGAGAAAACCGACGAAAGAGGCATGTTATAAAATATTTAAGTAGTGCTTAAACATACATGTGTGTAAGTGCTTTAAAAATAGATTACAATTTAAAAAATCAGCTGTCTTTTTCTAGATAAAAAATTACCATATATTTAAATACTCGATAAAGTAATATGCCACCATCGGAGGCATGTATCTCGCATTCGTAACTCGTTGGTGCGTAAAAAAACAAAATCTGTTTCAAGGACAACAGCTCTATTATCACTGTAATTTCGTTTCAAATTATGATAATTATATCTTCTCAAAGCGAAAAAACATAAATCTTTTTTATTTTCGTATAATTTTTATAACTACATACTATAACTTTGATTTATAGTTTAAATTACATCTATTAATCGTTTAAGAAAACTAAAGAAGTTTTTCTGCTCAGATAAGCTTAGAATAGTTATAGCCTTGCTGTTTGAAGCATAAACGGGCTGGCCGGGGAAGTAGGTACTACTCTCTCACAGAATATTGAGCGCAAAGCCAAGCTCTCAACTTCTTGTCTCCTTTATTTCTCTCCCCTCTTTCTCTTCTACTAACCTATAACACTTATGCATCAGTATTCAGTATTAACTTCGGTAATTCCATATCATTAAACACATATTTGTATTTGATACAATTTCCCAAGTTTACGGCGGCAGACCAATATTTATGATTACTAATTATTCGTATAATTATATGAGGGGGTGGGAGATTGGGCCTCCGGCGCTCTCACTTATCGCCCGAAACGCAACATTACCTAATGATACTATTACTTGACGCCCATTTTCTGTAAGAGGGTAGTACTTCACCGGTCTTGCCGGCCCTTTAGTGCTGAAAGAAGCATGGCTCTACTACCGTGACTGTAAGGGTTTAATTTTTACATTTTACATTTTCTGGTTCCAAAATCTCAAAAAAATACTCTTTTTAAGATATTTAGCATGATAATTCATCGTGAAACATAATAATAACATGTTAAAACATGATATAAAGTATTGAGATCGTGCGATAAAATTCTAAGCACATGTTTTAAGGCGCATGAATGATAATAGAACAAAGTTCAATCTCGTGTATCGATGAGAAGTTTGCTATAGCGAGACAATCCTTAAAATTGGAATAATACGACTATTTTTAAACTTTATTTCTATTGAAATAAGATACAAATTTAAAAGACAAAAAATATCGATGTTCTCACTGGTAAATAGTAATGATACTTGATTATGCAACTATTATTAATTTCTATGATCGTTCGTCACAGACATTGAACAGAAATATCGTGATAATGATTAAATTACTTTGTAATACTCTCTCTGTAATGTTAAATATAGAAGTCATACAATTTTATTTCAAGTTTGCCAATTTATTAAAGCCATTCCCGGAAATAAATTTTAAAAATAAATCCTGTTTAAAAGAATCTGAAACTTGCAAGAATTGGCCATTTGTATCAATTTATTATATAAACATACTCATAAGATAAATTGTGCGTAAAATGATTAAGACTAACAGATTTGTAATCAAAGATACATTAAATTGGAAGTCTGCCAAACAACATCTTCTTCAAGTCGCTTAATTAAATATAAGAGATAAGATACATCCTAAGACATTTATAATATAAAAACACATTATTTCTTCTTAATAATGGTAAATATTTCATGACCATGATAAAAGAGTAAGACTTGCAGCTTAGTCTATTTTGTATTTTAGGTATTATTCCACTAATACTAAAGAATAAAGAAACCTTCCGAAATTGGAAGTCTTGACGTGATGTGGTGATAGGCCTTTTATTGGAAGAGGCTCACTAGACAGAGGTATCACCACAGTGTCAATATACTACCACAAAGTAATGGTTTGTTTTGCATTACTATGTTTCTGCAAAGGACATTTAAAAGCAAATATCTCAAGGTTGGCAACCTCTTTTAATCAGGCTGGCCGTATGCTTGCTTGCCAACTTAGTCTTATAAAAGAAAACTTCCGGCATAGCCATAATTACATCATCTGTAAAATTTCTAACTCACTATTATGACCCCAAATTCTGAAAATAAAGCCCATTGAGCTAAAGAGACCAAGAATGTGGTCTTAGAAATTGGGTTGGCACCTTTTGGGCCCGCAATTATACTAAAACTAAAATTCTATTAAATCCGTAACAGTTGGTTAATATGCAATTGGTGACAAACAAATAATATAACAGTATAACTTTATTTAAAATGTCCGCAAAACAATTTCCAGAAACCTATATAGGATGACGTATTTGCAATAGCATTTGCAATTGGGAGACCACTCAAAGCAGTTTGTGGAGTTGAAATACGCTTCGAACGAGGAATAGTAAATCTGTCAACCGTCAAATTACAAACGTGACTTACCGAAGATGTAGATGTGCATGTGACACACTTCGCCATCACTAAGTTGACTTCGAAGTAATTTATGCATGTCACAATTGCAATTCCCTATCATACAGTCTTTGCATGAAATTAATTTAGTATCGAATGTGCCCTTTTTGGTCTGCTTAGTTTTGTATCCAAAATACTAAGGTACGTAACAGCTTTTTATAATATTTGCTACCACTTAAGAGGAACTGTATTATAAATACTAGAAATGACCGCGGCTTCGCAGATTTTTTACGTTTTTGATAACCCCGCAGGAACCTTTTCATATTGTTTATAATTGTAGTATATAGTAGTTGTTTTATGATCCTATTAATATTATAAATGTGAAACTTTGCATGTTCAGACGTTTGTTACTCAAGCGCAATCACTTTTTATGCCGGAAAAATGTTACGTTGCCGTGGGATTAACAAAACCAACTACAGGGTTTGAATTTTGATATAGAAGGGTCTTATGGAATTTAGACTTAAATAATATAATTGGAAACCTTTTATTCCTATTGCAATGAAGGTGCCTCATTTTAAAACGTCAAAAATAACGGCGAAACTAGTTAATATATAAATCCTTGCGCTACAAAGATTGAAACTATATGTTTATTTTTAAATGTACAAAAACTTTATAAAAACATAAAATATGATTACACAGATCCATGTGCATTTATACAATAGCGTTACACGTTAATCCCTGGTAATTGAATATTCGGCGGATTAACTGTTCCACTCGTTATCGCCGGCAGCATGCAGCGTACTGAATAATTTACCGATATCCGCTATATCGATTAATAAGAGCTTTTAATTAAAATTATTTGCTACAGTGAAACAAATTCGATATTTACGAAATTGAAAAATGTTTTTCCTTTGACATTTTAATTAGTAAACATATACCCACTACATAGACATAATTATTAACGATGAAATAATCGTTATTCTGACTTGCGGAAATTAAAAACGACTATCATTTAGTGACAGAAAAAGTCGATGATTCACTTCGGGTTTTATTTTTATTACTAGTAATATTTGTGAATATTCTTCATCAAGTAAAGTTTTCCTTCTAGATGATATTACAATAATACTGATGGTATGCCAATTATGACAACACACATACTTTGTTGCAATTTTACATCTAGAAATTATTGAATTAAAACAGTAGTTCCTGAATTAATTAAATAAATATATTTTTTAAGTTAGATTTAAATTTTGCGTTTTATTGAAACGTGAAGTCAAAACTTAGGACCACCACTTGTCACACATTGTCACACTTCATCGAACTTCTAACCCCTTACGTGTGATGTAATGTCATGGTCTCTTAGGAGGTTACTAGAATATCAGAAAATAACTCGCAGGCAGTCAATTTCGAGCGGTACAGATAAAAATTGGAATTCGAGTAAAAATGAAAAAATTTAATTGGCGTGTAGTCTATAAGAAATAACGTGTAATCTATCCCATATGTTGTTACCAGGTGTAAAATAATCAGTAGTAAAATAAAATGTACACGAATCCCGATAGGATTGAGAATAATAGCGATCCTGAATTCCTAATGAAGTTGATGCCTTTTCATTATACCGAAGAAATTCCATAAAATATATAACTCTTTACATTAAATGTTGTCGCATAAACGTTTTGCATATTTGAGGGTCACAGCCGGATGAGACCCGACTGTTCACATCTGATGTTAGTGTTCCGTGACGGATCCATTATTCACGTACAATAGCATTACCATGTTGAAAAATTCCTTTCAAATTTGTGAATGAGTTACGACTGACACAGACTGTCCGACGTCCGTGTTAGCTGATTATTTTTACATAGTCTTATGTTTAATCTAAAAACTAGTTAATCCTTACTTCCTAATAATATAAATTTGAAAGTAATTCTGTCTGTCTGTCTGTCTGTCGCGCTGTCACTTCAAAACTACTGATGTAAATTTGGTTAAAAAAAAATTGATTAAAAAGTAAAAAAAAATTGGTACTGAGCCTAAAAAAGGATATAGACTACTTTTTAACGCAAAAAAGGGTTGTAAGTGATTGAAAGGGGTGGATGAAAAGTTGGAAGTATCGTCTCTTTTAGAGCTGAAACTTATTTTTCCCGTTGTAAATTCGATATAAATAAAATATGATATGATATTCAAAGTTTGTAAAAGGGGTGAGGGGTTGGTGATCAGATTTTGTATTAAAATAGTTATTCACTCGGGCGAAGCCGCTGGCAGAAGCTAGTATGTTATAAGTTATTTATGCTATGAAAATAGCACTTCTTAAACTTTTGTTTTCTCATAAAATTGAATTTCATATTTTAATAATTAAATGTGGAGTGGATATTGTATTCTACAGAATTATCAATTTTATATTATATACCAGATTTTTACATTCTCTTTTTACTTTATTTTAAAATATTTTTTTCAAATTTATTAAATTTAAAATCTTTAAATTAGAATCAATTCTTTAAACAGATTCTATACTATAATTCTTATTTTCTTTCCTAATGTATATGCTATTGGCCCTAACGGCCTTGACAGCGTCACCGAACGGGGGCCGAGTACAGAGTCTCGACCGTGAAAAGAGACGGTCCGCTATTGTAAAAGTGATAATGAAATATAAATAGCATCATAAACATTGGCTTTCCATTTCTCATTCTTAAAAAATGTTTAATTGTTTCACTACAATTATGTATGGCCTATTTATTTCTCAAACAGTACCCAACTATAATTTATACGATTAGAGTCTCACATCTTATCATCAAAAAAGGCTTCAGTCCATACAACAAAGGACAAAGTATGGCAGCAAGGACGGCGCTTGGTCGATTTATCCACGTCAGACATCATGGCGCCAGAACCCCGAAATGAACTGCGAATTCCTAACTTGACATTTTGTAGTGGACATTTCTGTGTATTTTTAAAATGTTTTGTGAGTTTTACCTTACAGGCTGACATTTCGAGATAACTATTTTTTAAATTTGCATTGCGAATATTTTTTAAATTTTCTCAGAAGTTCCTTATTTCATGCCAAAAAGCGTTTTCGATAAAAATACAAATAAAAATGTTTAAAAATACGAAATACCAATGCATAATGTTCATTGAATACTAATATACCCGTGACTATGAGTATACCTCCGAATGTACTTTCAAATATTTTTCTTTACAACATACTATGACGATTACAAGTCTTCCAACTTTTTCAATCGTTTTATGTCAGAAACTATGGCTTCTAGGAAAAAAAAAGTATACAGACAATTTTGTATATAATTATTGGATATACGCTTTTTGTCTGAACTAATTATATGATAAAACTTACCTTTTTGCTCAAAATCGCGAGAACCCCATTTTTTGACCTTTGACCGAGATTAAATTTTTTTCCACGTATTCGATCGATGAAGATTTTTTGATTTCATTTATGACGTTGTTTTGAACAATATCCTCTTTTTCTTTCTTTTTCTACCCTCGGATGTCTAAATTGACCGGATTCTTAGTACACTTTAATATAAATCTTGGTCTCTGCCGCGATTAATAAAAAGTGAAATTACATTCATTGCAATTTCATTAAGACGGGTATTCGGCCGGAATGTGGAATTATACAAAACGTTTTTATTGTTATAAGTATCAATTCGATTGTATTCCCTAACATGTATAATAAACACTTCAGATATTTATGTAAACATTAAGATACTCAAAACAGTAAACTAATTAAAATAAACAACTGGCTTGGTTTATAGAATAGACACGGCATATTTACTAACATAAAACATCAGACGTTGAACGTCGTCGCACAACAATGATAAAAAAGATTCCTTTGATCCTGTTACCAACTTTTGTGAAGCATAATTTTTTTCATCTAATTAGGTTACAGGGGACCATAACGTCCATTCGTTAGAGATGTTTTTTAGTCTTGGAATCGTTCCAAAATATTTTATTAGAGCTTGTTTATTCTAATCAATTTCAACGTTGCACAAACTTTGTTTACGGAATACCAATTAGACTTATTGACATTTCATTTAATTCTGTATATTAGCCACTACGAAGACTTTGGCTATGTTTGAACAAAGTCAATTGTATTTTGCTTAACATTCAAAAACAGTTTTTAACCGATTTCAAAAAAGTAGGAGGTTCTCAATTCGACCTCTATATTTTGTATCTGTGTTACGCGATGGCAACGCCAATTATGAAATCGAGTGAAATTCCTCAAAATATAGGGAAAAAATGCTATCTCTGATGCCTTTATACATAATTTAGTTTGAATATTTGCGTATATTGATTATCTTTATGATGATTAGCTGATGATTAAACAACAATGTTACTATAGAGTAAAATAAGGGACAAGTGATGAACTTTAAGTTCGTCGTTTTCAAAGTTATAAATACGAAATTTCACACACCTGCATCTTTTTAGAAATAAAAGAATACTTATATTATTAACTAAAAAGAATGAAATAAAATATTTGTTAGAAAAAAAAACGGTGTCATATGTGGCGATGTTTTACTTAGCACCGACTTCTGTTGTATTGTTTGCTTATTAGTTCTGAAGTCGAAATTTTTTTCTAATTTACTAAAATAAATAAAACCTACGTTTTATTTATACAATTTACCATATTTGAGAAAAAATCTACGTAACAATTAAAGATAGTGGAAACTTGAAAGGGTCAGTACTGTAGGGAAACTGCTGAAGCTAATCAACGACATAAATGATGAGTTTGTGCGATTTTTTTTTTCGGAATGTGTATTGCTGTTGGCCCTACTGGCCTTGACAGCGTAACCGGGTGGGGGGCCGAGTACTGAGACTCAGCCGTGATAAAGGGACAGCCCTCACGGGGCTCAAATTTGATTCCGTCCTTAGGGTGCCTCCTGCGAAGCCGAACCACGGCTAAGGACGTCATCGGAGATGGAGGCAGCGCTCCGAGCGCATTCTATACGATAGACGGTGTGAGCGCGACGCGACGTGCGATACAAAGGACTTCGTCCTCGCCGGCGAGGACGGTGTTGTGTGCGTGTCTGTGCTGTATAAGGGGCATTTTCTAATGTAATCCTATCGTCAGGGTCTTGCAAGACGTGCTTAGGACGCCTTACTTTTGTCGGTTGGTTACATCGGTCTGTGTAGATACAAGCATGTCTAATCAAAGGATTTGGATGGAAAGTAGTTTGATCGAAATAGTTTTGCGATAAGCGCTTCAAATGTTTGGGGATCGAATCGATTTCAAAGTCTCTATGGAGATCTACGTTGCGAACGTACCACGGACAGCCCGAGGCCATACGTAAGAAACGGTTCTGAATTATTTGTAATTGATTAATTCTTCTGGCGTGGACGTGCGAAAAACAGGGCTCGCGTAGGTCAGTATGGGACGTATACAGGCTTTGTATAATGTCACCTTATTTCTAAGGGACAGTTTACTCCGCCTGGTTTGTGCGATAAACCTATTAAAGACCTTTGTGTAACAAAAGTCTAGGTTGAGTTTTGTTAGTAAGTGAGTAAAATAATAGAAACCTTGCTTTTTGGCGTTAATGGTGACTCCCATAAACTATGCCCTAATTCTTTTATGGGAAATTTATTTATTTGAATAGTTCACAGTAAAACCTTAACCCCTCAACTTATATAAGACTTTTCAGTTTGATATTAAGAATGTGCTTAAACGTTTTCGGGAAATCCATAACTTATAGATCTATATGAGTTAATAGAATTTTCGTAGTCAATGTAAATTTTATTAAATTTATAACAAAAATAATCGATTTGAAGTAGTGTTTCCTATTGAATTCAATTTCAAAATAAAACTTATTAAACGAATTGTTTTCAAGATCGATTTCATGGCCGTTATCGTATTGAATTACGAAAT
Source organism: Hestina assimilis (assembly GCA_023373885.1). Taxonomy (NCBI): domain Eukaryota; kingdom Metazoa; phylum Arthropoda; class Insecta; order Lepidoptera; family Nymphalidae; genus Hestina; species Hestina assimilis. The sequence goes on along the minus strand of CM041755.1, from coordinate 5,313,204 downwards.
AAGCTGACTTTTATTTTATTACGAAACTTGATTTATTGATTGGGGCAAAAAGTTGTTGAAGTAAAGCAATATACCGACAGGTAGGAATCGAGGACAATGTGCGGTGTCGCCTTACATTACACCGAGGGATGCCAACCGAAACAACACATTGTATCCTATGTATTGTACTTATTTAATTTTTTGAATTTATTGGTAATGCTTATGTTAGAACAGATGATTTATATTTTTTGATACTGTACATTTTAGGAACGAAGTTCCTTAACGCGGCTTATGTAACGAATTGCCATATGCTGTGTGTGTGTCTGTGTGTATGTGTGCGTGTGTATCGAGCCTACTACAAGCAAATGAGCACACAAGCAAAGGAGCGCCACTCTCTCTCTCTCTCTCCCTTTCTTGTCTCTGTTTATAGGATAACTCATTAAAATATACAGATTTCATTTCGAACTACATGACCTACTACTAACTACTGGCTTTGACACCGTCACCGGACGGTCCGAGTACTGAGACCCGTGAAAAAACAGCCCTTGCTCCTGCTTAAAATTGACTTCGTCCTTCTTCGTTTGCAATGGTAAAAGAAAGCATATATGTTTTTCTACTACATCGCTTTATCTTCCTATCAGTCATTTCGTCCATGTGTGTTGTAAACCGGCCTTTCGACAATTTCGAATGACACGTTTTTTAAAGATGTGATGTTATTTCGCAACCAGCGATACACAGAGTTACAGAAAAACATAATGATCGTCCACAGACATAGGCAAAGCAATATCTCGAGGTTTTTTAAAGCTATTTTAACTGTCTTATCCCGAGCTGTCTCACGTACCAGTAGCATTGTTTTACCTTATCACAATGTCAGCAGATTGAGTTACTCCATGCGGATAACACATAAGTACAAAAGTAAGCGAACGCGAATAATCTTACAACATTCTGCACGAGAGAACCGTACGCCATAAAACATTAGAGTCGGTCAGATCAACGTGTTTTAATCGGCAGGTGTTATCAAATTTTAATTGGTCATTGGCGTGAACGAAAATTTAAATAGAATTGACAGGTATGCGATCAATAAATGAACGCCGCATGAACTTTTAAGTGTTATACAGTACAATGACACCGTTGTGGCGTTGTGGGTAGCGAGTCTGCCTTAAGCCTCGACGGTTGCGGGTTCGATTCCCGCTCGGAGCAGATGTTTGTATTAATCGTGCAGGCATGTTTTCCGGTCTGGTTGTGTTTGTCCTTGTCATTGTGAATGTTTCCGGACCCCGACACAGGATATAATTACCCTAATGGGGGCCGTTGAGTGTGTAGCGTTTATTTATTATTTATTAATGTTACAGTTACTTTGAATTAATAGATAGGATGGTCTAAAGCCTTAATGCAGTCAGCATTAAGTTAATTAAAAACATAGACCTAGTATATAAATATATAATATGGGCCGACCCTTCCAGACAGGCAAAATGTCACAGACTCGCTGGTGCTCAGTCACAGTCACATGCTAACTTCATTCGGCTATGTTGTGCAAATCATAAATGTCGAATAAATTTAACGTGTCTTAACGTGACTCACTTCGTTCCGTTGCGGTGGTATTGAATTGACGCCTACCAACGAGCCTGTGTCATTTTATCTGCATAAAAGAGTCTGTTCATAGCATATAATAAGTCTGTGTTTAAATTTTTTATTACAATTTTACAATCTATAGAAGTAGCCACAGCATATACTCGTTGATATGTATAAGCTCAAGCAGTAGCTGTGGGGTTGGTGTACTAATGAAGTCTTTACATTAAGTTGTATTGAAAACTTTTAACACATTTTGCTGGTGTACTTCGATTAGTAAAGATCAAGAAAGGACCTGAGAGTAATTATAATCTTTTGTAATATTAATTATTGGAGCTTAAATTATATGTAGTTTAAGTGTATGTAGTTTTACTTTGAAAAATACAGTTTTCTGTATTATATCCAACTACCACTGTTATATTTGTACCTATCATAGTAATTATTATTGTTTTCAAAAGTTATTATTTACATGACGAACATAACAACCAATTATTTTTTATGATTTAAAATCTTGCTTCTCGGACATTTGTCGTTGAATTTATATAAATATTTACCCAATAATAATCATGTGATATAGTAGAATGTTTATAAGCAAACGATTAAAGTAATAAAAACCGACAATACGAGTAACAGTAAATAACATATTCATCTATACCCCCTAGAGTAAAATAGCCACATAACAATTTAATTATAAATTATAGAAACCACAATTCGAAATTCTATTATCAAAGAAAACTAGAAATACCACAAACCATTTATTTCCGCCCACGCCAAACCACATCTGGAAAAAACCATAAACTCGAAAAATATGATAGTTAAATCCATTATCATTTCAATAAACAAGAATGTATTACAGTATAGAGAAAATATTAACATGATCAAGGAAGGAAAAAATTCTTTATTAACATGAATTTCTCATGGCAAATACATTGTAGCTACGCAGCACATGTGTGTCGATTCCTATTCACTTATAGATGTACACCAGTATCATAAGGAAATATATCTTGATTGTATTTATTTATAAAGGCAACTTACTGGGCAGATTCTTAAATAACTAGAAGTAACTGTTGAAGTAACTTATCTATTTTTATTCTAAGTCAAAGGTCAACTTATAAACCTACACCTTATATTTATGATAACACTTAGGGTTAATTTCTTAAAAAATATATTGTCTTTTATCTTTCTTCCCAGTATTATTCCTGGTAATTTACCTAAGTATGTTTACTCTTATCCGGATTTGACAAGGTACTTTTATGATTAACATCTGAATTCCATTATTATCCTTGAAAAGCGAACCAGGACCTCATTAGATAGGAGCATATAATGTAAAACAAAAACAATTATTACCAGGTGGTGTGAGATAATGACCGAGACTGACAGCTTGAGCTTGATCAAATGCGCCGGTTAAAGGTTCATCATTTTAAAAATTACTGTAATCCTATTATTAAGGCGACAGCGATTTTTTTGTTACATTTCAAGCACTCAAGTATCTTCCTCTTTAGGAAATAAATTGACATGAATTTATGACAAATGTTTTACCAATATCGAAACCATTTGTTTTAATGATTAATAGATACGTAGGAATTGAGGCATCTTTGTTGTGAAAATTTGAATAATTCAAGACTTTTGCTTCAAGATTTATACTTAGTATTATATTATTCAAGTGGAAGTCTCATTCTAAGTATTGATTCCCATTTATTTCACATAGTTTGGCACTCAACCAACTGTCAGTTGACACACATAAATACATTTTATGGATATTAGGCTCATTTGAATATAACTTTAAAAAGAGGCATTGTATTATGTTTTCTTCGGATGAATGGACTGAAGTACTAAGGTCTGTACTATTACGCTACCTTTTATATATATGATCGCTGGCAGCCCCATTGGCACCTCTTTCTCAAATTTTCATTTTCCTCCTGTGTCGGGGTCCGGAAAGACAAGGACAAATACACCCAAACCGGAAAATATGCTTGCATGGACAATACAAACATTATGCTCCAAGCGGGAATCGAACCCGTGACCTGTGGCGTTTAAGGCAGGTTCGTTGCCGCTGCGCCACAACATCGTCATTAACCTTGTGGTTAGTTACCACATCAATTGTATTACTAGTAAATGAAAAATAGTAAATTCAATAGTAAATTATAATCATACGAACTAATTATAACATATTGTAGTGATAAGAAATGAAGAAATCGTTAATATTACTAAGCCTCATATAGACTATTTATTTTCTAGAAAAAATAAATTAAAAAAATTGTAAGGTGTCAAGGGACACCGGATGGAACGAAGTTCCTTTCGATTAATTAGTGAAGGAATTGTAATAAAATTTTATTTTTTTAAGTTATAATAATATTTTTTTATTATTAACATTATTTATTATTTACAAAAACCTGTATACACTCAACAAAAATAATCGTCGCGACACCACACTGTTCAATGCGAAATAGAAATGAAAATATCTGGCTTGCTTTCTATAAGAGAGAGCGAGACAGACAGAGAAACATGCGACGCCGCACAGCTTACAATAGCTTACTATAGCAAAAAGTGTCGTGACAACTTTTCGTAAGAATTTTTTCCGTCTAGCCCCCTTTCACAACGCGCGATAAGGAACTTCGTTCCAAAAACAACAAAACAATCATCATTTTTATTACAGCTTGTTAGCTGCAAGAAGTCAGTAAGTCATATCAGTAGATCTTAACAATATCTTATTACTGCGTGCAAATAAACACAAATGTGTTCCAATCTAATTAGACTCGTACGTGAAATCCAAACGAATCACACAACAAAGAGCAGATCAGCTTTTCATCAGAGTTCAACGACTCGGTTCAGGATGTGCATAAAGACAAAGCCAATGAGCACAAAAGCATCTGGTTCACATCACAATACATTTAATCTCACCACGACACATGAAACTATGGTCGAATCTTGAGGCGATTCAACCACAGCGGTGTTATATTTTCAGCCTATGTGCGAGAATAAAAAGGAGATAAAATTCTTTGTTGTTGCGGTTTAGCCTTGTTATTTGTTAAACTGTTACATTGAACTTGATACTGTTCCCGATAATAATAAGCTTAATAATAACGCCAGTATCCTTTCTTGTACTGAATTCTACAACCCAATATTTCATTATTATATTAAATCTTTTTTACATATTTTTCATTGTTATATTAGCTCCTATTATAAATGTGAAAGTTTAAATTGATGTTTGTTATACTTTAACGCAGTTTCTTCTTGACAGATTTGGATGAAATTTGGTACACAGGTAGTTTATTATCTGGATAAATATACTTTATACGTATACTTTTTATCCTGGAAAAATGTTGGGTTCTCGTGGTATCGTCAAAAAACTTTAGACGCGAGCGGATCCGCTGGCACAGTTCGTTTGTTATATTCTTGAAAACGCTGTTTGACTTCATTATTTTTACGAACTTTATATTTAGCCTATAAACTTCATAACATTACCATATAACTTCGAGGAAGGAATAGTAACTTATATTCCTCAATCAGTGTGGCAAATTATCGGCACTTACGTAAAGCTACTGGTGTCCGACGAAAGGTGCGTTATGAAACTGGCAAAATTGGATGAAACCGCGGGGAAAATCTGTTATAGATATTAAAAAAAAATGAAAACAAATATATGTTTCTACTTTGGCACAGTATAAACTTTCCTTAAATTATGATTTACAAAAATTTCTCTTTACATTCATTAGTCCTTGTAAAATAATTCCTAAAACAGCCTTTTTAAGTTGTAGAAATTGGAACAATCAGAGCTGTCTGAATCTGACTACAAAGCGGAGACTTGAATGAATTTCGATTACAATAATTAACGGGCTAGTATGAAAGCGCCTGTAATATTCTATTTCTAAGTGGCACTTTAAGTAAACGCTACTCTTAATGATAATGGAACGACGCGACGGTCGCGTAATTTAAATAATAGTATAACTAAGTACTATTGTAATGCCATAGTAACTCATATACTCATATAACTGTCGAGTTTCTTGTCGGTTCTTCTCGATAGAATCAACCTTCCGAACCGTCGGTAGCGTTTGACTATTCAAAAGTACTTTTAAAAGTCTACTTGAATAAAAATAATTTTGATTTGATTTCATATAGCCAATTATAAAAAAAAGGAAGACATAGGTCTATAGTGAGTTTGCGATAGTTGACGACCATTGTGGCGTGTTGGTAGCGAGTCTGACTTTAGCCTCGAATATCGCGGGGTCGATTTCCGCTCAGGGCATAATTTTGTATTGATCTTATAAATATCTTTTTCTGTCTGGGCGTTTGCCCTTGTGAGTCTCCCCACTATGTCGGAGAGCACGAAGCAGTCGCTCCTGGTTGATATCATGACATCTGATACTAATCAGTTAACTCTTGCTAGGTAATCTGCTCTAATCCAATGAGTTACTGGTTCGCTCTTTAAGTTAAGAAATCATATGGCAATCGTTCCGTGTTAAACCTAGTAACCATTTTTTTTTTGGTAACGGGGAGGAAATCTGCTGCCAGATACCCGGCTTCCTGGGGAGGAAAACCGGGTTATGTGGGGTTCCATGACAAGATGGTAACGTCATGAGGAAACCTCCTCGGTGGCCGACCTCAGTGCGATTGTCAGCACTGACAATCACTGTGCCTAGCCTAGCGGAGCTCGGTCCCAGGGGAGGGGGCAAGCGAGATGGTAAGCCCCCAGCGCTTCCCACGCAAGCGCGTACGGCAGTCGGGTCCACACCAACTGCAGTCCTCCTCAACCTAACCAACCGTAACCCGTCAAGGGTTGATCAGGATAAGATTATAAACAGACCCGTAAATTCCGGGAGTAATGCAAGGAAGGCGAATTATTTGCGATAGTTATTTTGTAGGGTCCTTTTATATCTTCATAACGTACCAGTGGTATGTGTGAACTATTTAATTTAGATTATAAAATACGAGTTTCAAATTACATGCAAAAAAAAGTTAAGTTGATTGCCAATGTGTAATTAGTAATTACACACTAAACAGTGAAAAAACAAACAGGAAATGTGATTCCAACGTCTATCCACACAATAATCAAACGCAACCAAGCGGAAATGTTAAAATAATGCTAAAAAAAAAGAAAACAAAATATGCTACATATGTAGTTTAGTAAAAGAGTTTTTAAATTAATAGCTTTTGAGAAATAAAGTTGTATTTTTATTGGGGCTTCTTGATTATAAATTATAAGGAGTAACATATGCAACTTTTATTTTAGAAAAAGAATTAGGGTTTTGTGCAAAAGAAAAATCGGTGTGAGCGGAGCCGCGGTCGCATTTTATTAAATAATTAGTAATAAAATACCTTAACTTCTATTCAAGAAGAGAAGACATCCAATCAAAATATACACTACACCACAATGATAAATTGAACCTACCCACCTCTAAAATAAAGATGCATTCTAATAGCACTTACGTAATGTCGATAAAAATCTACAACAATCTACCCAATACCATTAAAGAAGAAACTAAACACCATACATTCTCAAATAAACTAAGGAAACTATTACTATCTAAATGTTACTACAGTATTAATGAATATTTAAATGATAAATAAATTAAAAACATTAAAATAATACAATTAAAAATATAAATATATACATATACAAATAATAATAACGTCAGTCTTCCTCTCTCCTACTTTGCTGTGCTGACAGGGTCCACAATATATATCTGTATCTATCATCATATAACAACATACTATATATTGTGGAATGCAACAAAATAAATAAATAAATAAAATAATATGCCGAAGATTGTGTTTCTCTTTTGCTGTAGGACTAAACTGCGGCATTTCTATCTCCATTTTTCCTCCTCTCTAACTCTTTTCTATCTCGCATCTTAAAGGTCATCCCCAATTTCCCATACAATAAAATTCATTGCTACACACTCAATGGCCCCATTAAGATATATCCCGTGTAGGGGGTCCGGAAACACAATGACAAGGACAATTTTCAAAATTAAAATTGGTCTCAATACAAGAAACTTTAAATATTATTATTGTACATATACTGCTTTAGGAACCTTTTATGTACGACTCAGACATGCACTTGGCCGGTTTCGTAATTTAAATTATATAGGTAATAAAATTTTATAAATAGTATAAATAAATAAAGCTATCTTGATCTTATTATAAATATGTTTTCAAATTATAATAACGGGTAATATTAAATATATTTTACAACTTACGCTATGAAAAATTTTATCGTTATACATTCATGAGTAATAAAATTCTTAAAATATGTGTGTGCGTTCTTTAAATCTACTGTGAATTGTGAAACGTGCTTGTTAATGTCTTTTTAATATAATTCATTGACAGTAACCAAGCTACTTCACGGTGCTATATCGATATGAGAGATAAGTATCCATTATACATATTATTAATAAAACGATTCAAATATATTTTGATGAAATTAGAATGGTTATGTAGCATTAATAGGTAATGTAAATGGAACCACTGAGACGGTTATAGGCTTTCTTTCGTTGCGAAACCAAAAAAGAAAGGAGTGAAAATTAAATAGGGTTTGAAAGTTTGTATGGGGAAGCAATTAAAGGAGGTACCTTTATAAATAACAAAATATCAATAAATAATCGTTTATTACACAGGCAAAGCCGCGGGCAAAACCTAGTATTATTATAAAGTAGAAATATTGTTTATTTTGTTTATTGGGGGCTATTGCTGGGATGACTGAAGTGATCCAAATCAATCTAAAATGAGATGGTATTAGTGAATAGGACATCTAGAATTTATCATGATGAAATAAAACATTGTGGGAACCTCATCTTTGAAGAAGTTCTGAAAGCGTGGAGGATTAAGGTTCACTTACTTCTACTTAAGCGAAGATGCTCTTGTCTAACGGTGTGACATAATCGTTCAATATGAGAAACCTACACTATCTATAAATTTTAATGGTAAAGAATTTGGAAAAAATCTTTGATTATCAAGCCATGGGCAGATTATTTAACAATATAAATTTATTTATGATTGAAACTAAAGCTTACAATATGGTATACCTGTATACAATATGGTATGTGTATAAAATGTACAATTGTACATGTACAATGTACATAATACATATGTTAAAATTGATCGTATAAAAAACTCACAACAAAAAACAATTAAATGTTAAATAAACGACACGAATGCTTTGGTTCATTATTTTTTAGGAATCGAAGATATCTGACTTAAGAATCACATAACGGAAGTACCATAAAAAACTTTATTGGGTATAAAATGTCTAGGATTTTGCAATCCGATTTTATTTAACACTTTTTAGTCTGTTTTGAAAACGTGATTTCGTTTCCGCATTCACATTTATTTTCGTTAATATACGAAATTTTATTCATTTTAGTTAATATTCTTCCTCTGTCTTTATATAAAGTGAAAAAAGTGTGATAAAGAAAATCACATTCTAAATTAAATTTATATCATTTTTCCTCAACGTTCTTATCTTTTTTAAGATAAATAAATAAACGCGACGTCCTTTAGAATAGGATAAGTTATTGTAAAGCGGTACCCTTGCATAGTCTGTTAAATGTAAGTTGAACCATGCGCAGTAACACGTTTTTGGGTCTCAACCGTATGCGGTATGAAGGGGGCCGCGTTTAGTACACTCGCTCACAGTTGTTTTAGTTCTTTAAAAAGAAATTATTAAAAATTAAATTAAAATATAAATTATTTTTGTCAAGTGTGTGAACATTTATTTCAAGATAGTGCCTCGACTACAACCAATTTGACGGAGAAGGGAGAGAAGGATGGTATTTAACGTTTATAGTTACTTTTTTTGTATATAGGTACCTTTTTCTATACTATTTATTTGTTTTATTCTATTTAAGTAATTAATAACGAAAATGAATAAATAATTAATTGAATTTAGAAGAAATAATAAGTATATTATATACTTAATTCCGTTTTCCTACTTTATAAAAAATCTATTTCAATAAGACGAAGTGAATATTTTTGTCTAACATTTTGGGCCTGCGCAGGCAGGTACAATGATGGACAAAAGCGGCCATTTTGGTTCAACTTAAATTTAAGGAACTATACAGCTCGCCGAATGGTAAACGGTCATCGCAGTCTATGTACGCGTGGAGCGAGCACCAATAGTATCTATGCGTAATTCCGACTTATGGGCTAAACGGCCTCTTCTTCTAGTAGAAGGAAAAGGGGTGAGGTTTTTAGAGTTCAAAAGTGCGCTCGCACTCAAAGAACACAGTAGCGGTTATTTCTAACATAACATAGTCACATTTTGTTTATTCTAACCTTTTGTATACATATATATGTAATAATTTTAATTTGAATGACAAAAATAGTGAGGTACAATCATTTAATACTACAATTTAAAATGAAATAAGGTTAGTAATTCGTGGGCTAGGTATATGTAGTACATAATATTCTTGCTAACAAAGATAAAAATATATTACTCAGTAAACGAATATTTTTCCGATAATTTTGCTCGAGGTTTTTAAAAACTGGATCACACTCAGGAATCAAATTTTCTGATATTTACGGCACAATTGTAAGCCATCTATACTTGAAAAGAGTACCTAACTATAAAGTTTCTTGCCGTTTCTTCTCGGTAGGATCAGCTTTCCGAACTGGTGGTAACGGTTGACGATTCAAAAGCACTTGTTAAAAGTTTACTTAAATAAAAATAATTTTCATTTTCATTTTGAACGAAACGTAACTCTCTGAGAGGATAACACTTCCTTGTCCGAAGTGGCTTGTCAAAAAAAGAAATCTCATACTACATAAAACTAAACGTAATCACAAGAATCGTTTAAGTCATAACGTTCTATGTATTCGGTACCATATTAGGCCAAATAAAGTAATTTCGGACATTATTTCCTAATGTTTATGACCGGTCCATTTTACCGTTCTCTTGACGATCAGATCGTATGGCGCGTGCCACGAAATTGATTCCTCGTGTTCTCACGTACAACACAAATCGCTCTATTACGTAGTGATTCAAACCCTGAATGACTTGAGGTTTCGATGATTGCGTTGCGTTTGTAACGCAATATGTACTTTGAATGCTTAAAGTATACTTGGACAATCCGTTTGTATTGTATGTAACTGAAACTCATAATCACATACTAATTCTTTGGATAAAACTAAAAGATAATCATGTTTTTCATTCTATGAAATGAAACTTTTTTTATGATGAACAGTTTTCCTTTGAGCACAAGATTAAAAGCCTATTTTTCTACAAACTGGCTCTCTTTTCAATGTGAACTATTAGTTTAAAAATAAATTTATTTTACGAGAAAAAAAGAATGAAAAAAATTAATAAATAAAGAGCGTATCAAAATCGCAAATAAAGAGTTCCGTACCACTATAGAATGTATAAGTAAAAACGTCAAAGATATCAATATTCTTGTATGGATCTTTATTTTTAAATTTTATTTTATTTTAGTATTTATGTTTTAGCGGCAACAGAAATAAATATTCTGTGAAAATGTCAACTCTACCTATTACAGTTCGTGAGATACAGCCCACTTACATATAGTTGGACGGACGGTTGGAAAGCGGGGGCTTATGGTACCCTAATAGGGTTCGGTCGGCACCCTTTGGGCACGGAACCCTTAAAATAGTAAAATATCAAGTGAATCTCTAGAAGTGCTACTTATAAAGAAGTAACGAAGGTTAGAACGATATTGATCACTGTAACCCTTCCTGACGCCAGTGACGCGTGCTATGAAGCCATACCGTAGTTAGCTTACTCAACCGTCTCCTTAACCACTCACTCGAAGTACATATATAAATACACAAAACAAATATAATTATAAAATTACCACTAATATTACACACTATCTTCTATACTACCTCAGTGGTCTCTAAGTTTCAAATTTTCCACAAGTTCAAAATGAGACGCTTACAGCCGGGTGCGCTCACTGGTCGTTAAGCAATCAGTGGGTAAGCTACTTTAGCGCTGACTGGGTGATAATTAATTGAGCGTCATAGCATAGTGATACAACATTGAGCATCTCAATACTTCGGAGGGCAGTAGAAATGTCGGTCCCGACTATAATTTTGATTAAAGTCGATAAGACAATTCAGAGGCCTTTATCGGCCTTGGTCGACCTGAACAACTCTGATATTAATTTGGCAACTAACCACACGATAAGAAGAATTCGTTTCAAAATATTTCCATAGCACAGAGGTTACCAATATTTCTTTAATTACGGTTCGCTGCTTATCTGCTAAAGCTAAACAAAGATACTTAATGAAATATCTACAATTCTACATATATACATCTGTAGGACATAAAATAAATATTAGAAGACATGATACAGCTTGTTTTTTATTATAGCTTATAGCATCGGGTAAGTTATTTAAATTGCTAACAACACGGTAGTAGTTACGTTACGTGTAAGAAACATTGGCCTTAAACTTAGCGACGTTCTTAGGACGTCTTCACGACAACACCCAAGGGCATCGCCACGCACAGTTTGGGAACCTCTGCCATAGCAATTTAATTTACATTGGTTCGATCTTATATTTGTTGACAATACTTATTTGTTAAATCAATTTTAAAACGTCGAAAAAAAAATTCACAAATAAAAGCGAAGCCCTTTTCCAACATTTTCCTTAAAGTGCCTTTAGATTGCATCAATGTATGTCAAATTTAAATGCGTGATACAAAGTAATGTAATTACGTGGGAAGACGCCTTGTCAAATATATCTTATCCGACTGTGTCGACATTATTGATTGATGATAAAAAAACATCTTTTAACAGTTATTAGATACTGTCACAATATAATTTAATTCTTAAACTTACGTTCGTTTGAATATGTATGAAATCCGGATGTAATCGCAACATAATGTTATTATTACGCCCACTAAAGCTAAAGCAATTTAGGTATGTACGATGATGTAAGGTGAGACAGTCCATTAAAATGGGTCTTGTAAAAACCAGCAAAGGTAATGATAACTATAATTAATTAGTCATGAATATAATACTAACCTATTTTAATAGAATATGCCTAAACCACGGTATAATTATAAGTAGACAAGACAAACTCGGAACGTGCGAGCCAAAATATTAATAGAACAACGAGAGCCTTAACGATGGCCAATAAATAAAACATAAACGCTCACTCAACGGCCCCCATTACGATAGTTATATCCTGTGTTGGGGGCCCGGAAACATACACAATGACAAGGCCAAACACACTCAGACCGAAAAACATGCCTTTATGGTCAATACAAACATTTACTCAGAACGGGAATCGAACCCGCGACCTGTGACGCTCAAAGCAGATTCGCTACCGCTGCGCCACAATGTCGTAACCAACAACGTTTAACTTGATAACAATGAAAACCTATCAAAATAATCTTAGTAATAATAATGCCAATTAAACATAATTGCAACGCAAAAGCAAAAGCAACCATGCAAGAAGCTCAAAAAGTTATAATTAGCATAAACGCTTTAAGTACTTCTTACCCGACTGCCGAAGAAGGTTGAATCGAAATGTTTCACTACATTTTTAATAAAAAAGAGGAGATTCTCTTTTCGGTTGTATGTCTTGCTGTACCTCAAAACTGTCGGGATTGAATCGATTTGGAAAATTCCTTTTTGCTTGGAAGATAAATTACAAGAATTTTCTAAATCTCTGCGTTTGGTGTCTTCAAATAATTTTTCTACACCAACCCTGGTTTAAAAATCTTAAATATTATGTATGTAGCAGCTATTTTACCTAATAAACTCATAGAGACATATTGACACTTTTTATTTCTTAGACTAAGATGTTCTTTCTCTGCCTACACTTTATTTATACAGTCCACCTAGAGAATATCAAACAAAAGAAATCCATATCTCAAAAGATCATAACACATAAACTATGTCACAAAACACCCAGGTGCGGAACAACGGTTTCTATTTCTATTATATAGACGACCTAGGTATTATTTCTAATTCATTTCTGCTGCGATATGACAGAGACGATTATTCATCCGTAGTGAAATCAACATCTGTCACTGATCGACGATCTCTAGGATTAATTTGCATAGCAAACTGCTTTCTATAAATCCCACAGACAGGATACACGGGACTAATTGTAAACCACTTGTAGATTACGATACCCTTTAAAGAGGATTAACTGCTGTTCTTCGAACTAATGAAAATTTATACAGATACAATTTGTCTTTTGAATATTGTATAGTCCGTAATTATCACGAACATCGGTTTACTATCACCAGTATCTAACAAAATGTTGTATGAATAATGAATAATATTCTTGCTCGAGATAAGCTAGAAAGTTGAGTATCTAGTTAAAAATAGCAATTTTTACTTAAAATATACGTAGTAGATATTAGTGAAATAAAAAAGAAAAATCTGATTTTACAAGATTCAGTCAAAGACACACATAACGATTTGAAACAATTCCGGATCATGAGCTGTAAATACACAGTTTGTGAAGTTTGATTTTTATGTCTAAAGTTCGTTACAAAATCATTTCAATATGAGACTATCAGGGAAGTATACTCTATCCATCATAGCATTATAATAAAAATCGATTTTAAAAGGGCGAAGATATCGATATACAATCTATTAAATTTATATTCTCTTTGAAGTGGGTTAAAAGTACAGAAAAAGATTCTGCAAATTTTTACGATACATAACATAAAAACAAAAGTATGACGTACCGGTTGCATTATTTCTACCTCATATAGAAAGCAGAGATATAATTCAAATAGGGCAATAACTCATTGGTATTATTCACAGAACTTGTCAAATCCTTACTAGTTTCTAAATTCTAATTACGAGTACAAGGACACCTTTGAGAATACGTTCGAGTCCCAAACATTTATTTACGACTTTAGGTGATATATGGTTTTCCAGTTAATAACATTCCAAGTAATAACTTTTAGACCTCTCGGTGAAGTTTTGCGAAGACAAATACTAACGAATTCTGACCAAGATATTCTTAGAGAAGTTGTGCTTAGAAATAGCTATTTTAATTTTTCTAAATATTGCTAAACGTCTGTTTTTTAAAGTACACTTCTAAATGTATTTACTTAAACTAGCTTTTCTCTTCACGGATTTGTATGTATAAAATTATTATTTTCTTTAAATCTCCAAATTTTGGTATAGAAAGCCTAACCTAAGGCTTTCTATCTCATTAGATATAAAAGCAATATAAAAGAAACAGAGAGGAATAAAGTTATTTTTAAATTTATAATATTATTAGTATAAATTTAACACTAAATTAAACTATAAGTTTTATTTTCCTTTGGGGCTATTTATATGCCATAAGAATTTTTCATGATGAACACTGAATGTCGTAATGCTTATTTAAATTTTTAACCTTTTTAAGGTTCCAAGTGAAAAGAAGGTAACCTTTGATTTCGTTCTGTTAGTCTTTCCATATATCTATTTGTATGTCACAGAAATCTAGCAAGTCTTTTTAAGTTTTTTTTCGGAGTGTGTATTGCTGTTGGCCCTACTGGCCTTGACAGCTTCACCGGGCTCAATTTTTTTAAGCAATGTATTTCAAATACATATAACTAAAGTTTGAAACAAAACATTTTAGTGCACATAAACTTGTCTAGATAGCAATAAAAAAATATTTAACCGGTATTCGAAGGTGACTGTCATAAAAATTATGACTTCCTTACATATAAACTACATTATAGAAAATTTATAACATATCATAATACTAAAAAATACTCTTATTAGAAATTTCTGTGAAATTGTTAATTACCGAAAATTTTCTTTGAAGAGTTTGGCAACTGCCATCATAACAGTGTTTTTAGTGTCTTTGTAAAATACATAAATACTTCGTTATTATCTTCGAATTTTAATCCTAAGCATATTTCCACTTCCAAGTTTTTCCGATTACAGAACCCTTCACTGTCCGTGGGCCTACGCACACTTGACGGGTTTTATTTTTAAATTAACACCTGTTACACATAAAAAAGCTAATTTAAGATAGTGTAACTGAGCGTAATGACATTATCTACCCCTTTTTATTGTCAGAATTATATAAATTAATGTCCACAATGAACATTAATACAGAAGTTTAATAGACATACAAATTTTAGTAAATAATGTGATTTTTTTTTGCATACAAAAATTTTGGGAAACAAGCCTAAAACTGCCTGATAGTAACCGGTCATCATAGCCTATGGAAACTTGCAACACCAGTGATTTCAAAAGTTTTAATAGTTCCTAGCTATCAAGGCTAAAGTGAAAAGAGTGGGAAGAGAAAAGGTTACGAAAATGGGATGCACAAAAGGGAATGCAGAGAATGGAAGTGTGTACTTCTTGTGCTCACACTCAACGATCGACGGACAAGGGTCATACGGACTCTGAAGTACTTTTTTTTCATGCGACTTAATTGGCAAGCCACCAGGCGGTCCACCTAATGGTTATCGTAGCCTATGAGCTGGCAACCCCATGTATTTGTAGGTGTGACTCACACGTTGCCAACCTCAAGATTGGTTCTTAAATCTTTTTTATTTCAGTAATTTCACTAGCTACAGTGTCCTTCCACCATTAAAATATTCTATAACAGTGTGTTACTTACCCGGTAGAGCTAGCCCATACCGCATAACAATAAGTCCTACTAGACATAATATTTAATCATTAACTATGTATGAATTGACACAAAAATCGTAAATAGAACCTAAGATTGATACATATATTTAAATTACATTTTCACCTCTCCAATTAAATGTAAAAGGTACAAATCAATAAACGAACAATTAAAGTTTTCAACATTTCAAGTAACGGTAAATAGTAAATGTAATTTTACAAACAGCTTGTAAGTTAGTTTCGTTCTGGAAGATAATAGAATGTCACAGAACGTTTGTGATCAATACTGCAAGTGGGCCTGGTACTTGTACTGAAAGCCGGTGACAGTGTACGAAGCAAGACCCGACTTTCTCGCGACAAACTGACGTGTTGACACGAGATTAAAAGCCTATAAAAACTTCTACGACTATACCAATACTATTAAATGAGGTTTATATACATTTATGAAGTCTATTGAAATATTGTACAAACCTAATATCTGCTGTATAAACTGTTTTTTCTCCGTTTTTTTAAGAATATTATAAGGCACGTTTACAAAGTCAAAAGTAAAGTCACTATTATTTTAATTTCCCCTTACAGTACGAACTGCACATAATGCGTAGTTGGTATTTCGTGGTATCAAAAGAAATTGTGATAAAAAAATTGTTTTCAAAAACTTCAAAATAGTTGACGCCCTATTAGTTTCTCAAAATATCTTTTTTAACTTAGACCTCTATAAGTTAGAAAGCTCCGTTACAGTTTTTTTTTATATAATAAAGTAAATGTATAAATAAAAAATAATTACAGTAAAATTTAATTAATGAAGTTAAGAAATTTCGGACATCGTGAAGCGCCCACGTCCATTAAAATCCGTAGGTGTCCATTGTTCTAAATCAAAATCAAGTTCATCTTGGCGCGAAAGTTAATGGTACAATCCAACCATTTCATTTCATACATAAAAAAACTATTTCGTAGGCTTTATTGATATATAGACACGTGTTTGATGACGAAAATACACCAAGACCTGAGTAAGGCATGTGCGTCGGTTCATTAGTCAATCCCACGCATACTGTTACAACGAAACAAAATTCCATTGTTTCCTGTGATTTCGTAATATTTGTATACTTACGCTAACCAAAAATGGGTAAGTAAACGCGATATGCCAACATAAACAATCAAACATAATCAGTTATTGACAATTTTCGATACTAATTTAATTCACTGAATCATACACATAGTTATAGGTACAGATATCATAAAATTATATATAACTTTTATACCACGATGGTGTAAACAAGCGTATGGTCCGCCTGATAGTAAGCGTTACCGCAGCCTATGAAATCCTGCCACCCCAGAGGTATCGCATGCGTGTCTCCGACCCCTTAAAAACTTGTACACGCCCTAAATATATTTATAGAGTTGCAAAACAAAACTCAGTGTTAGTAGTTAATTAGCATCTGGGTTATTGAGTTCTCCATATCCAGAACACTACAGTTCCTTTAATAGATTATTACAATCAACTCTTTAATATTACAGAGATAAAAAAAAATTAATCAAAACAAGAAGCTCTTTCTTTTGAAATGTATTTAATGTTAATTGTTTTCCAAATTGTGGTATTTATAGAATCATCAAACAAATCGTTTTTCTTGACCATTTCATGTAGGATTTCAAAAAGCTTAACAATTTTTTTTATGTCGTTTGGCAAACAAGCATACTGTCCGCCTGATGGTAAGCAGCTACCGTAACCTATGAACGCTTGTGATACCAACCCAATGCGCATTGCCAACCCAAGTAACAGGACGGACGGGATGAGAAGGGAAAAAAGGAAGGAAACAGAGGGAGTGGAATATTTGGGCCTCCGGCGCTCTCACTCATCGCACGAAACGCAACAGTACCTAATGATACTGTTACTTTAAGCCGATTTTCTGTGAGAGGGTAGTACTTCCCCGGTCGAATCAGCTCTTTTGTGCTTTAGAAGCATGGCTCTACTACCGTAAAATTTAATACTTAGTACTTTATAAAAAGTGTCATTGGATTAAAAACAAACTTAATAAATAATAATTTAAGTTTGTGTTTAGATTTAAATATTGTTTCGATGTAATTAACATATACCGTTTGAGAAATTCGAGGCATATCTATAACAGGGCTTATTCAACCGTAGAAATTTCCTAATTTACGGTTGACTCGTCATAGTCAAACGGTTTTGGGTTAACACCTGTCCAAACGTTTATGTAACATACTGTATACGAAGAAGTTTTGTTTTTTTAACCCACTTTATATAACTTTCACATTGAAGTCAAGAAAAACATGTGAACGCCCTTTGTGTGGATGAAGCTTTAAGGCCGCTATACACGCAACCAAATATTATTCCAATGTATGGTTTATAAATTACGAATTTTTGTCTACGAAAATCTGGCAAATATTATGACTATCTCATTAAAACGACTTTTTTCGTTGAATTTCATTTGAAGCGCTACGTCGTAACCATATCTAGTTACGTGTATGTCCGTCTTTATGTAAATGAGTATAGTGAAAGAACGATCGTTATCTACGCTTTATTGGTTTTGCAAATCGTGTAGGAACTGTTCAAGAGTGAATACACTATATACTTTCAAGTTTTGTATTTTAAATTTGTGTTGTAATGAATAAGCAATAAATAATAATGATTCCTAGCGCCCTTATGTAATAGTTTTTCTTTAATAATTTTTATCTAGTATGTCTTTTTTTTTTATGTTAGAAGTTGGCAAACAAGCATACGGTCCACCTGATGGTAAGTGGTTGCCGTAGCCTATGAGCGCTTGCAGCACCATTAGTAGGTGCCACGCCACTCACGCGTTGCCAACCTCGAGATATTAGTTCTTAATTTTCCGCCCAGTAATTTCACTAGCGTACAGTGCCCTTCAAACCGGAACACAGTAATGCCTAAGCACTACTATTTGGCGGCAGAATATTTGACACTGCGGTGGTACCTACCTAGCCGGCCTCTTGCAACGAAAGACCTACCACCAGTGCGACTGATTGTACTGGTGGAATAATCTCTGCTTTGACAGAGGTTATCCCAACAGTGAGCGATGGGGTCGTCACATCCCGACATCGGTATGTCAGTGATGAACTATAAAAAAAATACTTAAGAACTAACACAGCAATAATATACGGTATTGTGCTTTTGTTATCAAAGTCACCGTTGCCAGAAATGAAAACTTGATACTTATATTAGAATTACTATTTAATTTAATTTTAAATCAAAATAAAAATAGTATCAATAATTAAAATTTTATAATTTCTTAATTGTAATTTTTGGAATTTCGGTATCATACAAAGGATTCAATATGCACGCGCGTCGCCAGTCTGACCTCACACGTCGCATGAAGCATGTTGTGACGTCAGGTGACGCAAATATTTTTAGTACTAAAAAAATTCACAACAAAAAAATGAAGAAAAAATCATTCCATATTTTATTCAATCCATTTTCAAGAAATCACCACGACACACCCAAAGATTGCAGGAATCTGTGTAACGCACACATCAAAAATATCTTATATGTGAAGATTGTAAAAAAATGTCAACATATTTTAATAAGAACATGTATATCATATAGATACTGTAAAATAACACGTAGTTACATCAGATGTGTATGGATGACTGGTCTTTATTATTGACATAATTGCATAGAGTAATAAAGTATAAGTTCGCTTAACCTTTATCGATAATTATTGTTATTTAGTTTCCAGAGAAGATCGTATGTATTCTATTAAAGAAAAACTTATGGGATAAGGATAAAAATAATTCAAATATTTGACTTTTATAAATATTTCAATAAATAATTATTATTGTTTAAACCCTGTTGGGATTTAGTCATACCCACTCCTACCGCAAGCTACGAGCTTATTTAGGGGCAATAGGAATATAAAACATGTCTTGAAAAAGCAACGCTAGTATTCTTAAAAAAAAAAAGACAACCTGTTGCAATTTTAATTTGCTTTTCAAGAATGATTTTGAAGAATATTCTGATGTAAAATCCACGACTCTGAAGCTTTATTTACCATCTTCTACGCTGTACCAGTGTGAAAGCTGAATCTTACTTTTCCCCATTTTAACAATTAGATACAAGAATATTATTTATATTATAGATTAATAAATATGTATTAGGGTTATTTATATTATAGATTAATAAATAGGTTATTATCGCTCTAAGTGCTACTTAACTTTTTAATAGCCTTTATCTCTCAGACTTTTAAAGGTATTCCACTGAGATACCTCATTTGGTAAATTTAATATTAGTCAAGTCGTTTAGACTACAGATCGTGCCAAAGAAATAAACAAATAAAAC
Organism: Hestina assimilis; assembly: GCA_023373885.1. NCBI lineage: Eukaryota > Metazoa > Arthropoda > Insecta > Lepidoptera > Nymphalidae > Hestina > Hestina assimilis. Next base: position 5,292,798 of record CM041755.1, on the reverse strand, counting down.
ATTACCTTTCTGGAGCAATCGAGTAAAAAAATATAGATAGAAAACTCGTAATATTATTTTCTACAGTAATTGAATGTGCACGTGTTAATTTGTCCGTAGTGATTGATATGAACAAAGTGATCGATCAATTAGACGCGGGCAACAATAAAACTTACGCAGTCATTGACCCTATTGCCACAGATAATAATTATACAACGGTACCCATTTAGCTAATCAATAGACTGGCTTTGTTTAAAAAAACGGGAGACGCTTTATTGAATAAATAAAATCTAATGTTTTGTCTGTGATTTCGCTGATTCATAAGAACTTTGCGAAAAACAACTGAGAGAGTTATTTTTCTTTTGATTATTAAACAGGATTCTTATGGCATGTACAAAAATACTGTGAATTTATAACTATATAAAATCATTTCATTTGACAGAAAAGCATTTTTTTTTACTTTTTAACTGTGGACTGGAATATGCTCTCTATTTGGTATCTCATGATTTCTTCCTAAATATGTATGTAGATTTCCTTACCACATTTTCTTTAATAGTAGCGCAAAATAACCTCTTGAAATCTCAGACTCGGAGATGCTTGCCCAGTTTTAAACTTTTAAAGATTTTTAGTTAGGTTACGTTGTCTATCCGCAGGGCCATCTCGTGCTTACTTATGTACTTCTAGGTTAAAATCTGTTCAATTATATTCCATACCACAAATCAACTATATGGGTTCCGTTAAGAAGATCTATTACTAAGCCTACAACGCCCTTTTATATTGTCTTTAAAGAATTATGTATTTTGAACCATAATAGGAAGAAAATTTAAAGAGGTCTCCTAAGTAGAGTCAACTTCACAGCTAGAATCCTAAAATTAATGAACAAAAATATTTTTTATTTTTATAAACAGACAAGACTTTATAGTAAACAAAGTAAAAATTAATTAAAATATGAGGCTATGCTCATAGGGGTTAGGTTACACATATCATTCTATTCCTCGGGGCTTCATTTCAGAGGGCATTATTGATGACCTTCTTACCAACCAGGTCACGAAGCTTATAATGCTGAGTGGTGAGTGTCTATGTTTACACCAACACAATGCATTGTTTATTCTATTTTTATGTATATATTTTTTTGGAAAACCACAATTCATGATTATTTTTGTACATTTATGTATTTTTTACATTTGTCTGTTATTTTGTCATTATTTTTTTATGTGAAAGTGTTTGCTTTTGTTTTAGTGCCATTTAAATTTCACACCAAGGCACACGGAAAAGCATAAGAGCATATCTGTATAATAAATTTTAAAATATAATTTGAATTGCCACTACCTTGCTTAAAAATAGCATAAATACGTTAAATCTGAAGAATAGTTCTGTCGAAAAAAAAAAGTAACCAAATTTTGACAATGCTAGATAAATATAAATTTTTAAATGTAGATACATAATCCTAAATCATTAAATATTCACATATCTAGCACTTGAGATTGGGTACTTTGTTCTTAACTCAAGATTCCTTTCGCAGCAACAATTTTTTACAAACATGCGTGATCACGTTTCGATCCGCTATGAATATATACAATCTATTAATCGTATGCTATTAAACAAAATGCAAATGCATAAATTTGTGTTCATTATAACTTATGTTCTACTCGTGCTTATAACAGTTTTCATTTCCTGGTATATGTGTATATTTTTGGCGATCTTTATTATTTTTTTATTTCATGACGGTTGGCAAACAAGCGTTTTTTTTTTTCGGAATGTGTATTGCTGTTGGCCCTACTGGCCTTGACAGCGTCACCGGGCGGGGGCCGAGTAGTGAGACTCAGCCGTAGTAAAGGGACAGCCTTCACGGAGGCTCAAATTTCATTCCGTCCTTAGGGTGCCTCCTGCGAAGCCGAACCACGGCTAAGGACGTCATGGGAGATGGGGATGGCAAACAAGCGTACGGCCTGCCTGTTGGTAGGCAGTCATGGCGCAGTCACGTAAACGCTGCCAACCCAAGGGATAGAAGGTAAAAAAGGTAGGGAACAGAGGGGATGGGAGACTGGACCCCACGTTCACCTATTGCATGAAACCCACCAGTACCTTCTGATACTGTGAAAATTTAAAGAAAATCAAACAGTACGAAGGGCCTACGCATACAATATAAGATTGCGTAGATGTTGCAGCGCAATGTAGAGTCGCTTAAATTAACATACAATATTATCATGACATGGCATGATACCTATATCATGTCAACTAAATAAACAATATAATTATATCAGTAGTGATACTCATACACATGTTAACAAATCTTAATAATAGAGTTAAGTAATTAACTTACTAAAATTTCCCCGGTTTCTTTTGTTTTCCCCGTTGTTGAATGATATATTTTGCATATTTTAAAGTAGTAGATTCTTTAGCAGCCTTAGGTACTCATTGAAAATCAACTATCTCGCCACAGAAGAAGCCGTCAAAATTTGTCCAAACTTTTTTACTAGCCGGAACAAAAAGACAGAAAATTGAAAAAATATTTTTTTCTTAGAACTATGCTATGCATTGAAAGAATTTTAACAGTTTGTTATTTTGATAAAAAGATATACTTCAACTTTATTTATTTGTATTGATTGTTTTAAAAACCGTACAACGTAACCGCAGTTATTGTGTTGTAGCACTATCGAAGTGTTCATGAAACGCACGATTTCATCGCAACAAAAAGCCGCAACGTGCAAAGGCTTAAAAGACGTGAGAAGTCAAAGAGCAACAGTGCGAGGTGTTAGCACTCATTAGATCGTGAAGGGGCTAATGAGACGAGATGGTATCGATCGAATCAGCACACTTTCGCTTCTAAGGGTGACCAATAAATATGTAAACAGAGGTGCTTGCTACTTTTAAATATAGATTATTCTCGACATCACATTACATTTATTAGTAAAGAAACATATATTATATAACATTTAAATAATCAAAATTGTAAATAAATACACAATATAAATAACTAGGATAGATAATAAATCACATATGCTTTTAACGTTGCTATCAGAATTATTTATAGCTGTCGATTAAACTTAATAAAACTTAATTAAATTTCATTTGATTAAATTACGCAATGCCTAATATTTAGTAATACCGATTTATAGCAAATTAAATAACATCTTTATGTATATAAATATAAAGTTGAAATAAATTGAAAAATGTTAAAAGCATTTATAGTCAAAAGTGACATATCACATAGTTGATTGGTTCGTGAGGGAACTAATGAGAAGCCATCAACTAGCGAAGCCCACTTTCACTTCTGAAAGCAAGCAATGATTGTTCAAATAGTATGATACGTTACCGCGTAGTTTTTATCAAAGGCCAACTTTATGAATCTTCATACTATCGTAGATATACTATCAAGAGGCCGGCTAGGTAGGTATCAAGTAAGTGTCAGTTATTCTACCGCAAAAAAATACTACTTTGCGGTAGACTCAAAGATTGTGTTTCGGTTTGAAGGTAGCTAGAGAATTTATTGGGTATAGGAGAGACAATATCTCAAGGTTGGCAACGCGTGAGTGATACTACAAAAAATGGTGTTGCATTGTTAACATTTTTACTATACATATATTGTATTCATAAATAAATTTTTCGATGGCTTGATAAAATTGAATTTACTACCTTTATTTTCAAAAACGATAATCTTTTTCAACGGAGAAGTTCGATTCGATTCTCTTATACGCGGAACAGTTCGATTGTCTTCGAACTAACAATATTTAAATTAAATTATAAAGCTGAAAAAAAAATACAAATGGATTAAAGTCCAAAAAAAAATGTCTCAATTCTTACAGTCACGTTACGTTACGATCCTTTTTGGGTAGTAGAGCCATCTCGATGAACGGATGGACTGTTTGCCACCGTCTAGGTAAAAAAAAGTATAGTTTTGAAGGATGTAATGATAATTTACTCTGCAATAATTAGATTACTTGCTCATTTTTTAATAAATAATTTTAGCATTGCTTTTCCAAGGCATTGCTAATATTCCTATTTATCCTCCAAGTAATCGTAGCTTACGATATGATTGGATGGAGGGATGATATGGATTGGGTACAACAATAGCCCAAGGTGGTCAGGATCGAACCCGCAACTCTCGCGTTAACGGAGCGGAGTCCGTCCTTCTACCGTTGAGCTCTTTATATACAAATTGAATGTTACATTCATATCTCTTTTACATGTTATCGAATACTAAACGCAATTCTTGAACATTATAAATATTTCAGATTGTGGTGCCCTAGTATATAGTTTGTTACCATATTTGGATTATATGATATTTAGCTAACCTTATAGACGAGGTTTATTTGAATATGTAATAGCATTCAATACTCAATAAACTAGTACGATTATCATTATAGATATGTTACGGGCTGGGGTTCGCAGATTTGGAAACAAACACCTGATGGCTCTAAATGTGACTTTATTGAGGTCTAGATTACACAACAGAACTTCACAAATCACAGGTCCATATCACAGGTCAATCACAACCCAAAAGAATAGCCGAGGTCACTAATTATCGCACTTGTTCACTGGTATCACTTATAGTTTCTTCGCTTGTTGCTCAGAACTGAATGACCCAGTCGACGCGCCGGGCCGCTTATATAACGCGGAACACGGGTTCGAGAGAGTTCCGTACGCGGAATGCTATTCTACATGTTTCGAGAATACATCTTTCTAGAACCCGCGCGACGGTCGAAGAAATAAACAAAGAGAGTAGCAAGCGATTTTGATCCTTATGCCACTGTGATAAGGTTCTCCGTAACAGATATAAATATAATGGAATAGGCTATCGTGTTGTTATCTTATTCGGGTTAATCTTTGCGACACTTCTGCGGTTCTGAAGATCTTTAATCCCTATGATTAGACTTAAAAACTAAACGGATATCTACATATTTAATCTCGCTACTTTGATCAAAATTGTGAAAATTAAAAAGCATCCAACTCTCTTTGAGGAGAGAATGATGTACCACAAAACCATGAAAGTAAAATGTTACCATATACCTTATATATTACAGTAATTGTCTTATACTTTATTTAGCGATGTATTCCACTAATACGATAATTATACGAAAATTATTAAATGTATATAATAAAGAGTCAGCCTAAAGTTCTTTCGGATGAAAACAACAAGAAAACACTTATCAAGGTAAAACAATCCAGACAAAACGTACGAATTTATAGATTTTTTCGTATAAACATAAAACCTTTAAGTCTCTACGAGAACTAGAGCTGCTTATACCATTTCATGCGGTATAGAAAGCGATATACCCACACAGCTCAGGTTTACAGAGCACTCACCTTTTGCCTAGTAACCTAGCTCATTTACTCGACATATCGTATAATCCGTCCGTGCAACTTCCGACTCCAATTCGAATAATTCACGTAATCCGTGCAGACGCTATATTACGTCGCCATAGCTTTACTTAGATACTGATAACCTTTAGTTCTTTCGCCTTTTAGTATATATTTTTTTATAATTTGATGTATAAATATCTTTACCTCCACATATTGATAATTCATTAGATCCCAAACGAGCAAATGGCATGCTTGATACAATAAAATATTCAGATTTTTAAACTGTTAAAAGGGAGTAATTGCTAAAACTGACCTCCTCGTATTGAAATGGGTCTTCCGTAATTAGATGCTTAGACAAAATTGTGATTGCACTCAATAGAAACAAGTGTAACGTTTTTTTACATGATCCTCATGTATTACCGGCGTCGGGATGTGACGACCCCATCGCCCGCTGTTGGGATAACCTCTGTCACATCAGAGATTATTCCACCAGTGCAATCAGTCACACTGGTGGTAGGTCTTTCGTTGCAAGAGGCCGGCTAGGTAGGTAACACCGCAGTGTCAAATATTCTGCCGCCAAATGGTAGTGCTGTACTGTACGCTAGTGAAATTACTGGGCAGAGGAGATTCAAGAACTAATATCTCGAGGTTGGCAACGCGTGCGTGGCACATACTAATGGTGCTGCAAGCGTTCATAGGCTACGGCGCCCACTTACCATCAGGTGGGCCGTATGCTTGTTTGCCAACTTGTAACATAAAAAAATAATAATAAAAATTACGGCATTAACAAAATAAGTATCTCTACAACATATTAATAAAAATCGGCCAAGCTCGTGTCCAGCTGGCACATATAGGCTACCACCGTAGAATAAAAATGCCAAAATAGCAATTATATACGGGTTAAAATCTAATGTTAATCCGACTCCCACCGAACATCACAAGAGCACTCGCTTGGCTAATCTGAAGAGTGCATGAAAATTTAATACTAAGCGATCCAACCGTTTTGGAATCCCCAGAGACTATTTTTATTATACACATAGCACCATGTACACAGATTTGTATATAAATATATAGATATCTGATAAAAATTTGCTACACAAATATGATATGACATGGAACTACTATTATTTATATATTGTAATAAAAGTTTGCTTTTACGACTTATTAGCCAGTTATATTTGCGTTGCCCCCAACTAAATGGGAAGTAATAATAATATACAAACCGGAAATTGCAGATTTGATAGCCATTTTAAATGAATACGACTTAATTTTTATAAATATTTAAATCACGTATCAAGATAGCATAAAACAAGATACGAAACGATAGATACTTATCAAAATAAATCGCTCGTGTAAAAACATTTCCTATATTAAAATAACAAAATAAAATAGTTATACCAAAACGTTCTGAGGAAACTTTTGCTATAGTTTACAACTGTTTCCATTCTCGATAAGAAATTAACGATTACAGCAACTTCGTAACTTCGAAGCGATATCTGAAATTGAAAATCTACGTCATAGTTAGTAAGTTATAATTAAAACAGTTTGTTGTTTACCGTTCACTCATCTTCGTAGACAACATCATTTACGAGTCACACGCAACGCACCGTAAAATTACTGTTTTCATACATAATTATCGTGTCACCGATGTGAGTTTAGTATTTTTTTTAAACTCTGTAACGGTTGATCTATTATTGGTATGTAACATGACTAAATAAGGTCACTAATGGCCATAAATACTTTGGTAAAAAACGATAACTGTTTTGGTACGTACTTGAACATTAGTGAAGTTTTAAAGCTTAACGACTATTAGCCTTATGAATTCCCAAATTTTAATCTTTTAGCTAACTGTTTAATAGACAAAATGATTTTCTATTGTGCCTGTCGGTCGTCTGACCATCTCGAAGGAATGAGAACAGATGAATGAAAGAGAAAAAACTGTGTTTGTTAAACATTTTCATTATGTTGCTGACAGATTATTATTATTTACATATTCGTTTAAGAGCTTACGTTTACATTATAAGCTCTGAGAAGCGAAACAGTATTTTCAATTGCAATAGAGCCATTCTTCTCCCAGCATAAATGAGCCTTCTCAATCGGGAGAGTATGGAGTACCTTTACAGAAAATCGGCGTAAAGTAACAGCATCAGTACCCCTCCTATCCTTCGGGTTGGCAACGCATGTGGTAGTTCAAGTATCGCAAACGTTCATAGGTTACGGTGACTGCTTAGGCGAAACGTGTGTTGCAATCAGTCGAAACGTGTATTTGCCAACCCTCTTGTCATAAAGAGAATACATTTCAATGCAATTAATCTAACTAAAGAACGAAGAAGAAATTGTAATTAACAAAAAAAATACATATTCATAACGCTCACGGATCATGACGTTCCCACACAGGCTACACATCACCTTATAAAACATCCCGTCGATCAAGTACAAATACAAGTCCGTTTATACCTGTTTAAAGACAATTACATCACAGTAGCAATGACACATAATTGGCGTCCAGGAGTCATCCAGGTAATTCACTAAGCGTTAAATTGTCGTGCAACGTCAGAGCAGGTGTGTTGTAATGTAGTGACGATGTTGTATACTAGGTTTTATATATATATACATATATATATATATATATATACAGATTCATTATAGACGAAAATAGCAACAACAAAATAGATTGAGAGAATGTTTTTGTTATATGACTCATATCAACACTTTACAACAAAAAATACCGGTCAATTGCGTGTCGAACTCGCAAGTAAAAGATTCCGTACCTACTACCGTAGAATAAAATAATCAATTGTATGGAGACCGTGTATTCTGACCTTGAATGGGGATCCCCTTTAATTGTGAAATTAAGTTTCTTTTTATTATTTATTATTATAGCGACCATAGGATCTATTACAGTTCATGAGATTCTGCAAAAAAAAAAATTCTTGTGGGGATTCCCATTGTTTTTAAATTTTATTTTAATTTTAGCACCTATTTGTTGTTGTAACAGCAATAGAAATATAGACTGTAAAATTTTCACCTCTCTGGCTATTCAATCCGTGAAATATAAACAACCGACAGACCGACAGCCTTTTGGGGACGGAATCCTAAAAATAGTTCTTTTTTATAAGAGTATGTTTTTAAAAGAATAGGGTAACCTATTCTTATTATACTCCTGTGATGAGATATCTAGTAAAATTTGCATGCAATACATTTAAATATTTCTTAAATAATTATATTATTTGGCCTTGGGTATATGTTAAAATATATTTTGTTGAGTCCCATTAGAGATGACTAAAGCGTCAAAACTATGCATCATTAGCATGGCATTAGCATAAATCAACGCGGGCGAGGTCGCAACTAACTGCCAGATATAATGAGTTTACATAATAACTCAAGTGGTTTGAATCGTTGACAGTAAAATGATATACATATATCCTAATTCCCAACTAATATTATAAATGCGAAAGTGAGTTTGTTTATTTGTGACGCTTTCACGCCTAAACCGCTGTACCGATTATTATTAAATTTGGTATAAAATATAAAAGTGACCATGGATATGAGTATTTTTCGTTGTGAAAACGAAAACTGAAGGGGAAGAAAAAGGTGATAAAGAAGAAGGAAGAGGAAGGGTTGGCTAACGACTTACCATCAGGAGTAGCCATTTATACACAATGAATAACAATTCTTTTAAAGACAAATTTCTAAAAGCGATAAGTCTACATTAATTACTCAAAGAAAGTATTATATATTGTTATAAGTTTTCTATAGATTCCGGAGAATAGAATATCTACTCTGTTCCATTCCTCTTAGGTCTTAAATTAAAATAACACTCAATTAATGTAACCATTTAATAAATACACGACCGATGACTGACAAGTTTATATTTCAAGTATAATAATTTAACGACAGTAATTATTCTTTACTATACTCCGCACTGTAATCAGAAGGTGAAACGTGATCTTTTCAAGCTTGCATCAGAATCAGGTAAATTGCCAACATTAAAATAAATCATATACAACATCAAGGATTCATTAAATTGATGTATGAACAACATCCTACTTCATTATACTACTTTTTAAAAGAGCTATTTGCTCTGCTATTATTGTTAGATACAAATGAATCCATATTATTTATGAATAAGGTATTCTAACGATGAGGCCGACTACTTATATGGGTTACTTAAAAGTCTCCGGAAAAATACTGGGATCAAAAAGGTATTATTAAAGGTATTAACTGAAGTTTTGAAATATATTTTTAAAAATCATAAACTTTAAATTCTAAGCTTTAATTATTACAAATTGGATAATGAATACTCAAACTAACTTTGATTTAAGCATTCTTTTTATACTTTTAAACGTGGTAAACAAACATACGGACTCCCTGGTAGAAAGAAGTTATCGTCGACTCTGCTTACTAGCAACACCAAACACACTACTGTGCTTTATCACTTGCAACCTAAGGAAAGAGGAGGAGGAAAAGAGTATGCTCTATAGTCAGAGGTAAATTGCAGACTTAGGCCCTCAGAGTCGTCAAACGAAATTCAACTTTACGACCACTGTTACATGAACTTAAACAATAATCAATACAAACATCTGTCCCGAGCGGGTATCGACCGTCGAGCCTAAGCCAGGCTTGCTATCAACATGTCACAACGGTCGTCAAGCAGCAGCCAGGTCTACTATAATACTACTAAATAAAATACTACTAAATAAAATAAAATTTGTAAAAACCTATATTTCTAACAATAAAAGAAAATTCAAAGAAGCTTGTAGTTTACAAGCGAAAATATTCTTAATAAGGTGCTCCAAAAGAAAATCTGAAGAAAGAACCACCGATAAAAGGAATAAACAGTATAATACAAAGGAAATGCTGAGTCATAAAAACATCCTAAGTATGAAGGTGACGTTCGTATTGTAGAAGATCGAGTCTGTCCGACACTCTGTCAGCGTTGAGAGATGAACAAATTGACAACATCCAGCAGCCTTGACCTGTCAGAACAACAAAAGACCTTGTTCGAACAAGTTTTGGAAACACATTATAATATACGCAACAGATATCGAGGTAATAATAAATTTTTTAACACTTTTCGTAAGAATTGACAGGTTTTATTTTTTATTATAATTGATCACTAATTGGTTACAAAAGTAACATACATACGTATATTTAACAAATCAAAATTTATTGGATAGTTTATTTTTTATTCACCTATGAAATAAAATACTTGAACAGTGATTGACATAAGAGTAATCTAAAATATATTGTTATACGAAACAAAAATAAAATAAAAATTTTTGCCCATTGATTGAGCAGGACGCGACCAACCATCTAAACCCAATAAAAACTTCTGAGATCTGTGCCTCTTAAATAGTCGCCCGACAGATCCTCGAGTAGATTAGACAATAAATGCAATTAGAAAAACTAGTATGTGACAGAAGATAGAAAGCTAAAGAAGATTTTTCTAAAATAATACAAAATAAAAAAATAACAGGCATAGGCACAACAAAGTTTGTGTAAAGAGATTGTGGATACAGGATAATTAGTTGTTGTACTTTAAAGAATTCCGTTAACTAAAGCCCAAGTTATCGTCTAGTATACACAAAACGAATTAATAACGTTTTCTTTAAAGTCTGTACAAAAATAGGAAATTATACATACACCTTATGCCTCTCAACAAAAATAGACTTGTTTATTTAGCCATTCGGATCGTCATTTAGCAAATGCTACCGACGAAAAGCGTCAATATTTACTCTCTTGAGACAACCTTAAAGGTACCTCTTAATATTCAAATACCTTACGATACAAAACAACCATTCATATTTTATACATTGTTGAATATCCGAAAAAAAAACATTGTATTATATAATCACCAAAAATTTAATTTTGCAAAAATGTTAAACAATTATTTCAACTTTTTCAGACTAAAGGTTTTATGTAGGTAGGTACATCCTCTACATGATGCTAACACATTTGCAAGCGTAACAAAAAGATATTTATTGTTATTAGTGACTTTTAAAAATATGATAATGAAACAATAGAACAATAGATGTATTTTTCAGTAGTCTAGATGGAGAACATTCGATTGTAAAAACGGGGTTTGGCAAATTGTCCAGAGTTCAACGCACCGAGTAAGTTAAACATAGTTACATGCATAAGCAAATTAAGAGTTCAGATACCCGTGACTCATAAATCTTTTCTATATTCTATAAGTCATTCAACTGAACGTTAAAAATTAAGAACATTTAAAATTGTAAATAGGAAGTTTAATTTTTTTAAGTTTACATTTTTGACAGCATTCGTCAACTTAAGAGTTTATTGGTCCGTGTAGGTACAGCCTTATACCGCAATCAAGATATTAAGTGTAAAATTTTAAAAATAACTTTAATTAACATCATAATTAATATTATCATTATGATCTTAACATTTGAAATTTAAAGTAATTGAAATTATAATATACAAATACTCTCTTTTTATAATTAATATGAATTTGGTGCACTGGGCATTTGAGTTTTTCGTTCAGTATACATCAGATACAGAAAAGGTTATATATGATATACCTTTCTAAAAGACTGATCTACACTTCGAGTTACCCTAGTAATAGCGCTTTCTATACTACAACTAACTTCAACGAAGCAATAGCTTTTTGGGTGCCTTGCGTTTGATCCGACGGAACAATTCATAATACTACTTCACATAATTTTTCACTCACCTCACTCTCCTAAGCCATCTCCACAGAAGCTGCGCTGAACTAGCTAGAGAAATTAAGAAAATTTGTTGGTTCTTAACAAACTCATCCCTTACTATACATCCTCACACATCTCTGGTAGAAACGCAACGTTACTCTAGTAAAGATTTGTCATTCTTCACAGAATTTAAAAACAAAAGGCTCTACATTCGACACGTATATTTTTATGTATAATTTATTGATTTTTCGGCGACATTGTGGCGCAGTGGTAGCGAACCTGCCTTAAGCGCCACAGGTCGCGGGTTCGATTCCCGCTCGAAACAGATGTTTGTATGGAGTATACAAGCACGTGTTCCTTGTCTTTATGGGTGTTCCGGACCCCGACACATGTTATTACTATCCTAATGGGGGCCGTTGAGTGTGTGGCGTTTATCTATTTATTTTCGCAAAAAGTATTTAAATAGTTTAAACGAAATTATTTTTAGATAGATATCAAAAGTGATCCCATATATATTTTATGATGATCTATGTAAGGTCAATGTAGATAGAGAACGGAAGGAATAAAGGACTAATTAACCGTGAAAGTAGCGAACTAATAACATGATTACCTTCATAATAAATAATTTTGAGAGCTAAAAGCCTCATATTAAACCATTCATTGTCCAGAAATTAGACACAATATTACAATGGCCATGCTTTACATGTAGGTCACTGAAGTGACATTAATAATCGATGCTATACACCTTCGTATATAGGACACATATGTCTTTAATTTGAGGGATTAGCAGTATCACTCTTTCATACAGGCTTTTAGAAGAATACTCATATGAAAACAAACACTGCTCATAAATGGGGCGGACGCGTTATCGAATCCGGTCTGGGGCTACCACGAGGCCTCGGCATCCATGTCTACGCACTTGCCCGAGAAAAAGTGTAGAAAGAGCACCTACCGTGCGGAACGTCCGATCCTATTAGAGAAACGGCCGACAGCCAAACTAGTTTTACTTTACAGTTACGAGACAAGATGATTTGATTCTGCGACGATACTTAGGCGAAGGTCGCGGGAACTCGAGCGGGACTAATTAGGAATTTGTTCTGGATGTTGACAGCATCGATATCATAAAGGGTTAATCGGAATTCTTTGAATTATGGTGATGACTTAAATTACTTTATAATTAGACTGGGACTTAATAATTAAGGATTGAGTTGTTAACCTTTTTATATATTATATTTTTATGGCGTAAAATATAAATGCAACAGTATAAAAAATGTATATATATCAAATTAACCTAATGGTTAGAATATACGATGTTTGTAACGTTACTTTGGCCATATTTATACAATAAAAAATTAACTAGTGAATACATTTATTTAATACTCGTGAGAGTAGTAAAAACATAATAAAATCCATAAAGCAAGATACATGATCTTATATCAAAATATATTAAGTTAAAAATTGAGTCGTTTCGAACGGAAAGAAAATATCTAAACAATAAAATTCACATAAAAGATATCCCATATGGTAAACTAGTACACTATTTTAACGATTCTATTTACATATCAATATAATATCATTTATATTCCCACGTTTTATTGTACGAAAAATGTGTAAGGAAAATTTACGATCACGAAAATCAACGTACAGGTTCCTGACATGTTAATTCTTATCTTTAAATATTTGGATATTGTTTATGGTCACATATTTTAGTAAACTGCCTTAAGTTCCCGATTAAAACCGCCTTCAACGTAAAATATGTCTTTGTAAAATACTTCCCAAATGGATTATTATTCTCGGATAATGTAGTTTGTATTATTAGTAGTTTCAAGCATTGACAAATGCCCCGTATTTTTCGGATTCCCATTTCGGGCTATAACAATAATAATGAGAAGCCGTAAGTAGCAGAATAAAATTTGTATAAGCAAAACTGCCGTTTTACATTATTGGGGCGGTGTCTTGTTTAGTACCTACGCCAAGTGTGGCTGAAAATCGAGATTTTCTGAAAAATTACAAGCGATTTTTTATATACACTACTTTTTTTTATGTTAGAAGTTGGCAAACAAGCATACGGCCCACCTGATGGTTAGTGGTTGCCGTAGCCTATGAGCGCTTGCAGCACCATTAGTAGGTGCCACTCACGCGTTGCCAACTTCGAGAAACTGCCTAGTTCTTAAATCTCGTCTGCCCAGTAATTTCACTAGCGTACAGTGCCCTTCAAATCGGAACACAGTAGTGCCTAAGCACTACTATTTGGCGGCAGAATATTTGACACTGCGGTGGTACCTACCTAGCCGGCCTCTTGCAACAAAAGACCTACCACCAGTGTGACTGATTGCACTGGTGGAATAATCTCTGCTGTGACAGAGGTTATCCCAACAGCGGGCGATGGGGTCGTCACATCCCGACGCCGGGAAATTTATTTAAACATAAAAAATAGATGTTATTTTATCTATTATGTGTTTCATTGTAATTTAAAAAGATAACTATCAAAGGTGAATCAAGTGATTTTTAACATAAGTAGTTATAACTTCTTTAGACGTTAGACGACCACATAGGTTAAAAAAACTGTGTGTGTCAAATTGCTTCAAATTCGTCTCACAATAACATCGCAACCTGATCGAGTTTAGTTTACAGTGGTATAGTGGTAGGTATTTTATTAAAATTTAATGGACTGTTTTCGTTGGTCATTTTATTATTTTAATTATGTACATTCACAATGTTTTTCAAATTCATTTTTTCGCTTTGCAAGATATTCTATTTTTATGATATAAAAATTAAGATTTCAACATATTTCAGTTTAATGTTTATTTAGTTTTTGACTCTATTTTTATATATTCTTGTTTCAAATAACTTATGCTAAAATGCGATTACATCGATTTCAATAACTTCGTTAAAGTTTAAAGTTATTGAAATCGATGTGACTGTGTTTTACCTAAAACATAATATTATTTATATACGAAGTAGCACTGACCTGCTCGGGTGGTAGTTAACAAAGAAAAATCCAATTAGCGCAACACTTCACGACACATAATTACATTCTTTGATACACTCTATCATATCGTTTATAAATCAACGAAACCGCAATATCGTAAGTCGTAACGAACACAATATTTATAATACACAATCGATCAATCTTATTTAAAATTCAAATGCCACATATAACCAAGAAGATATTAAAATTTTTAATTAAAAATTAATTAGTTTAAACTGTAACATTTCGTATTACCCCGTTTCTTAACGTGCGACATTCAAAATCGAACGGCGCGATTCGTAGCGCGAAAACAGACGAAAGTGCGCGCGCGACTCACGTGCATTTGCCGCATGTGCCGACAGCTGACTGAATCGCAATTCGGAACAACGCAACAACAATAATTACACGGTTCCAATTTTTCTATCTATAATACCGACCGTTAACCGGCAACGAATCTCTGTATCAGTTGCTTTTTAGTGTAGATCTTACTTCCTGCGTTTTCAGTACGCCGCGGGAGCACCGCGGAAGTCGCGCACCGTAATGTATAATAAATTGTACAGATTTACCTCTCGCTGCAACTAGGTGTGATTTATGCACGGAACTGTGTCGAATTAACAATTACCGCCTCTATAGTAACGTCGGCTAGACAACCGTTATGAGACTAGGTGGATAAAATCACGATATTACATATTTTATATAAAAAAACAATTTATAAAAGTCATTTGATATCGGTAATTAAATGTAGACACGACGACAGGAACATTAGTTATTTTTATATTTTAAGTGAATTTACGTTCATAGCGGGTCGTCTTACATTTCTTAAGTCATAACTTATCTGAATCATTATTAAATTAATCAACGTGATGTTAATGACAATTTATGAGTTCAACATTCGGCTTAAACGACTAACTAACGGAACATAATAAAAGGATTAGGAAAAATTTTACATCTCATATTAACTTTATACTGAAGTGGTTAGAAGGCCTTAATTTTTTGGTGTTTTATCTATTTATTAATTTTGTTTTATTTACTAATAACTTGATTTTTCTGATCATTTATAACAGCCGGTATATTATGATAGCCCATCTATAGGCTAATGCTAACTCACTCAGATCAGTGAGTACACGTGGCTATAAGCGTCAATTATTCATAAAAATATAACTAAACAAGTACAAGATATTTCTAAATGTATTACTGTAACAATTATTTACATAATGTTACAAGCTTACGTGCAAGCAACTTGTATATATTTGGAGTTTGGACATTTTCGACTTCGACCGCCTAAAATCTAAAACGTAAGTAGGTACACAAAAATGTTACTTACTGTAGTTATTACAGATTTATTGATCTTATATTTTGAGGAGATCCGTTATCACATAGATAAGTATAGGAACATACACATAGGAAGCATATCCTTTCATGCACAATAAAAAAATCCAAATCGGTTCATAAAAAAAAAGATACATAATAGATAGATAAGATAGAACCTTTTATTTCAAATCGCTCATAAACTATAACCTTTTATGAAACTTTTATTAAATAAAAATACATTTAAGTTATCATGTTTATATTTAATAACAATTTAAGTGTAAAGATACATTCGCTTAACATAAGCCTACGAAGTATAATTAAATAGTCATATAAATCAGTCTCGCTTATTAATACAATTTTCTATTGCTTCATGGAATGACAATATCATGGTGTTTTTAAAGTACATATCTTATTAAATAGAGAATTTTATTACACGACTACCTTTCAAGCAATGTTTTTAGTCTTATATTACTTTAAATATCGCTAAAATAATTATTTTTACAATATCATAGACATACTTACCATATACATACGACTATGCAAAGGTGGTTCCAAAGTGATAAAATGTCAGTCTCGCTAGTGCCCCTTCATAAACTCAACACGAATGCAACAGAACAACGTTAATCACAAGGTGCCAACATGACCGAATGAATTTAGCGTGTAAGTAACTTCGTCCTTATGCCAATGCACTAATGTGTTGAATTTACAATTAGTTAATTGAAGTTACATATGGGGTTGCGTTTTTTAGAGGACGCAATTTTATTTTTAATGTGTAGGGGATGGATCAGTGTAAAGCTAAAACCAAGTTTGTTGGGTTGCCACCCTTGACCCACGGCCGCCATCTTGAAATTAGGGGTTGAAATGTTTTTAATGTTTTTACGATATATCTCTTAAACTATTTATTTGATAAAAAAATTGTTAACATTTATTGTTGCAAATTAAAATCTCTATAACTTATTTTATATATAGTTCTACGACAAAAAGTTACTGGACCAAACTTGTAATCCCTATTTTCAAAATGGCGGCCGTGGGACAAGGTTGGCGACCCCACAAACTTGGTTTTAGCTTTACACTGACTCCCCTACACATCAAACAAATAAAATTGCGACCTCTAAAAAACGCAAGGTAAGGCATAAAAAATGTAACATTTCAATGGACTAAATGGAGCACCACGAGAGCGAGTATTTAAAATTTTGTAAGTATGAAAGACTATAGTTTGCTTAATATGTAAAAAATATAATATATCATAGTCACTGAGATATTGTGATTTCTTTTAAATTCACTTATTTTAGAATTATTAACGTTTCTAAAGTTATATATATATACCACTAAATTTTTAATAACTTGCGTTTGGCAGACAATTTGTATTGCAATCAGCGCCATCTATCAGTGGTATATTTTAGTTTTTACCCAACTACGATAGTAACGTTACATAACTCGTATAGTAAAGGCATTGATTTATAATTATTCAAGCTAAGTGTGATATTTTGCAAAAGAAAATTATCATATAATAGACGAATTGATATTTATTTAAATAGATAAGTCTATCTCATCTATACATTAAAACACATAATAACTTTTTAATTTTTTCAATTTGTATGAATTTTTATATAACATATAGCTTTGAATGATAACATGTAAAGGTATAAATATATTTATTTTTCAGACATAAAAGATAACATTAACCAATTATATTTTTACACTTTCTGTAAAAACGATTTCAGCAGCATTTAAATGCATAAATAATATGTGGGTATGTCGTAAAAGCTATACCCACCAACTTTATAAAAAGTATTCAAGTTATTTATTTTTCCACACAAATGGATTTCTCAAACATTTAACCTTTTTATTTTACATAAAAAAATATATTACAATTAAGATATACAAAAACAACGATTTCGTTAATAATATGGATGATTTTCTTACGGAAATAACGTCGAGTGTGCTCAATTCACATATCAGGAATTTTGCTTCATTTTAATCTTAATTCTAATTCAGCTCTTAGTCAATTTCTTGTCAGAAAACTTCCAGGATTATCAGTAACTTTAGTTATCAGGAATTACTGCTAAATATAATGGAGGTTGATCAATTCACATAATATTTTTGTTACATTAATTTACTTACAAAATACTCTAGATATTGAATTTTGGTGAACTATTCGGGACGGAACATACAATATGTAAAAATTAGGATTCCTTATAAAAATGAAACATCTATATATACCTTTTTAAAAAAATCGATCAAACTAATAATGATCATATTCGTAAATAAAATACAAAACTAACTCTCAATTTCATACATACACCTACGATTAATCTATGTATGTACATTAATAAAGATACGTATGTATGTGTAAATTGTATATGCCAAGCGATAATGAACTTTATAAAGATCTTAACAAATATTCTTTTTAAAACTAAATCGTGGTGTCAGAGGAAAACAAAATAGTGCAAAATGTTTTTATATTTATGCAAATGCCTTTTTTTTAAACTTTATAGTAAACAACCAAAACTGATATAGGTATATATGCTACAATAATATACAGTGAATCATCAAGCTACCTATAATTATGGAGATATTACCAAAACTAAATAGTTGCAAAATATTTCCATTATAATGAATTTAATTTAATAAACTTAAATCTATATTTGGAAGCATATAGTACATTAATTTTAGCTCCAGAATATTCATATAGCTTTAGTTTTAATAGTCATTAATATTAAGAATAATTTTTAAAAATAACTCATGTCATATCCATAGTAGAAAACAATGCACTAATCTTATAGGAGAAATACAGAATATCTTGGAAAGTTGTAATAAAAAAGTACACTTAATAAATGCATAAATTGCTCAGGAAGTACATATGTATATTAAATATCACTATACATTTCAATTTAATTCTTCTTTATCACTGATTTTTTGGTCTTTTATAAGAAAAATAAAATTGAAATAAAGTTTCGAGCCGAGAGTTTGTGATTTTTCTAAACCTCTATCCTACTAACATGATAAATGTGAATGTTTGGATGTTTAGATGTAAGGGATTGAGTAAATCACGCAAAAACTGCTGAACGGATTTGGTTGAAATTTGGCATAGATATAGATTGATCGCTGGATTAACTAATAGGATACTTTTTATGTCGGACAAATGTTAAGTTCCCCTGGAACTGGAGGGTGAAATAGGGAATGAAAGTTTGTATCGGAACCATATTGTTGTTTTGCAATAAGGATTCTTCATTACAAAACGTTTATCACGAGGGCGAAGCCGCCGGCAGATAACATTCATAATATTTGTTTATAAATCAAATGGCGCAGCGGTATAAAACCTGCATAGGCGTCTATGTAGGCATTACAAGCATATGGAGGTACGACGTGTGATACCCTTCAACACAAAGACCCTCAACGGTAGGAGGGCTAGTTTAACACGAGAGTTGCAGGTTCCATCCTGGCCCCCTTGAGCTAGTGTTGTACCCACTCCTAGCGCAAGCTACAACCTTTTTTAGAGGGTCAATATTCCTATTGACCCTTGACTTGACTCACTTGAGGGGTAATGTCTTGAAAAAGCATTGCTAATATTCTTAAAAAAAAGGAGGATCTGGCGACTAGGCTGGTGATATCGCTTGGCGGGCCTCGGCCAAAATGTTTCGGCTTGGAAGTATCCATATATTGCGTCCATGTGCATTCATTACTTTAGCGCTCTCTAGGTAAGCGCGCACTCCAAATGCAATAGGTAACAAATATGAACATATCTGTACAAATGTTATGGAAATATCAAAAATTGAAATTGTAAAAAAATTGTTTCTCCATTCAAAATGACCGAAACAACTCCATACACTTTTTACGAGGGGTTGAGTTGTAATGCCCGGCGTCATAACAAGGGAGGTTCACAGGTTCATTGAAAATGCCGCGGCCGGCGTTCCTTAACACGTGTACGCCCGAGTGCTACTCTGCACCATATGAAACGACGCTTCTGAACCTACCTTAAGCGTAATAGGATTCGATTTCCACTCGGAACAGATGTTTATATTGACCATGCATGTAGCATGTTTTCGAGTCTGGGTGTTTGTGCTCACGTTTGTGTGTTTCCAGACTCCAGAAGAAGAATATTAGAATCCTGATGGAGGCCGCAGAGTTTGTAGCGTATAATTATTTCTTTAATTTATAATGATGACGATTTTCGATAAAAACTTGATATCATATCTGATAAAATTTCTACAATTACTACAACATATAGTAAAACAGCATTAAAAATATAATTTTTAACCGATATCATTATACACTTGCAAACTTACAATTTCTATGCCAATTTGACAAGAATTTTATTTTTTGATTATTTTTAAAGTACATATAATTAACATGAGTGTACCCAGCAATTGGCCCAATGTGGGGCAAAATGGTTTATTTCTTGAATATAGAGTTATATAGAGCTTAAAATGAAATTGAAAAATGAATTAAGTATATTCGTTAATTTCTCAATTAAGTAAAAATTAATTATATTTGTGGATTTCTCAGTGCTAAGCAAGATACGAAGGGGAAGTTGCGCCCTCCCCCTGCCCCTACTAGAAAAATGTAATTGTAAAATTCATTATATTCGTGGATTTCTCATTGTTAAGTCAGGTACGGGGTAGTTGCCTCCTCGGCCCCTACTTCGATACGACCATGCTAAATGACATTCATACCCATAACTCCATTATCATTACCATCACCTATATTAATAAGACCGTTAGTTCTATGATTACCTACAAAATCGCTTATTCGACTACCGTCTTCAATACTACCATCTTTATTTGTCTTATTTACAGTGTCTTGTATACAATTTAATAAATGTTCAAAAAAGTTAGGGAAATTATCATAACTAGGGAACACATTTATATCAATAACGGCATGGTTACCTGTCACATTGTCGATAACTACATCAAATCCAGCTAATATTAAACCAATTTTCTTTCTAAGTACTCTTATTATAACCTTAATTTTGTCCTCATTGAGTGTCATTCTTATATCAGCCTTATCATTGGGGTCCAAAATTGATAATGTTGATTGACTATCGGCTTTACAGACTTCTCCAGTACTGTAATATATAGGGTCCAGGTCCTCAGAAGCGTAGAAATTCTTAAGACTAGGTCTCTCACAAATATGATATCTGAAATACAAAGATTAATTTCCTTCAAAATATTTTAAGTATTAATAAATAAATTCAACAACTATAAGTTTATATGAACTAATGTATTTAAATAAATAATAGAAAACATTATTGAAGACACCAACCAACCATTTATAATAGCAGATTTGATAGATAGACAAAGTGCTTGTAAGTTTGATTCTAGCTTGGGGCAGATGTTTTTGTTATCATACAGACATGTTCCTGTCTGAGTCGTGCTTATGTATAATACTAATGAAGGTTGTTCATTGCATGCATAATATTTTCTATCAAAACGCAAATGAATCAGTTGTTGTGTTCTTATAATGAATTTATATTTTAGTTGATCATGTTGTCTGAATACTTTTTTAATTTATAATTTGTTACTTTAGGAAATAGGTGCTCAATAGGACTGATTTTAGTCTTAAAAACAGTAACAATGAAACAATAGAACAATGGAAACATGGAAATTTTGGTTGACATTATTGTTATAAGTTTATAACATAATATATAGTTCTTGTCATATAGGTAGTACCAAATTTTGTCATTGTTTAATCATAGAAATAAAGAATTCATGGATTTCCTTTTCGGATCTTTTTCCTAGTAATAAATTAAATTTTATGCGCATGATTTTTTCCTTTATGATTTTACCTATTCTGTTCAAGTAGGAAATTGTATGTTGCCTAAACCTAGAAATGTATTTTATTTATTTATTTATTTAAAAATAAGTTCACCAGCAGTTATTACAATGTTACAATGTTAAACTATTTGCAAAAATTATAAACGATCTAAATGTATAACTATATTAAGGCAAACAACATTGGATATTATTTGCGAGTTCTTTAAAAGACAAAAAGAAAGACTTACAATCTAAGACTTATTGTTTTTACTTTCTTTCTAAATGAAAGAAAAGATTCTTTAAATATATCAATTTCTCCATTGCACCCATTTAAAAGCTTAATCATTCGAGGTATTGTAGATTTAGCGCCCAGCACAGCACGGCGCAAAGGCACATGCAGTGGATTAATTTTACTACGGGGATAGCGACGAGGAACATGAAAATTGAAAAAGCCTAAAAGTTGTGGACAATCAATGTGGTTACGCAATATTTTGTATAAAAACGTAAGGTCTAAAATATTCCTGCGGACGTTTAGAGATTGCACTTTAAAATGAATGAATGTATGTAAAAATCACTAGCAAAACTAATAAAATATATTAAAAGAACAAACCTGTTTCCCACCACAAACACCTTATGTAAAACAGCATTATGATTCACAAAGCTCTGCACGACGCATGGCGGTTTGGCGACATTTAAACCTCTTTCATTAAATATTAGAACCATTTCATGTGCCGATTTTGATCCGTGAGCTATTGTTGGTTTACAAATCACTGGGAATTTAACACCTTTATGCTTCATAATCTCAATATTTTGTTCTGTATCACTTGTTGTGAATTCAGCAAAAGCAGGTGTGAAGATACCTTTACTTTGAAATGATGATTCATCTTGTAATAATGAGTAATAATTATACCTGTAATTTTATTAATTTTTGCAAATATATTTAAATATTTTTAAGTTGATTTCATTAATTACATAATATTTTTATTGTATTTGAGGATATTTTAGGTTGTAATCACTTTTAAATGAAACACCTATGTACTTGGCTAAAGTTGATTTCAACTTTGAACTATCTTATAGACAGTAATATTACCACCATCAACAGTCAAGAGAATTCAACCTAGATTCAGGTGACATATTCAATTCATTTGTATCGGTTAGAGGAAAAGGATCAATGAAGAATGTGACAATGATTCCTAAATATCATCACTATTAGTATCATTGATGACTACAAATAAATACTACAAAATATGCAGTGACCCTCGAAATTACACCTTCTTATAAAAAAATATTGATATTGATAAAAATAATCATGTGACTTTAATGGAAATAAAACAAATGATTAATATTAGACACAACATCAAGTCTTAAAGAAGTATGATTTATGATAGCATTAAATTAAAAACATAATAATTACCTATTTAATAAAATCCTCACATTATCTAAAGGGTCAATCACTGTTATATTAGGGTGATTAGATAAGTATTGCTCTACTCGACTAATTATACTGGCTGCCTGGAATAAAAAGAACATAAAAATTATCCTATATAACTAATACTATGAGTCAGATACATAAATTATAATAGTGGCATTCTAGGCTTTTAATTTTTACGTGCAAGTGAGTCATAGTAAGTCAGAATTAGTAAAATATATACAGTACAGTAATTTAAAAAATATGCATAATAGAATTTTATAAATTACAAGGCAATTATAGTTGACTTTTGTATAACAAATTAAAAATACATTAAAGGTTTTAGTTAACAATAGAGTTACCTTCAGGTCACCTTGATCAGCCGCTGCTATGACATCAGTTAGTTTGTGCAAGAATATATCAATTTTTCCTTGATCTTCAAAGGCTTTATCTAAATCAAACTAGAAATAAAAAATATGTTATATTTTAATATTCTTCTTCTTGAAATAAATAAAGAATCTTCAAATGTTTCATAAAAAATCTTTGTGAAGAAAATAAATACCTTAATTAAGCTATAACCGTGTGCAGTACAAACTTTTATCAATTCATTCCAATTAAGTTTTTGACTCTTTTTATCCGACATCCATATGCCGATACTTTTTCCGAAATACATGTCGTCACTCATTTTTCAGGTTTTTGTATTATTTTTAAAACATAATTAAGTTTTCACTTATTTAGATTAATTATATATTATAATAATAAATATTATTAATACAAACAGAATTAAGCGACAAATGCGTGTCATGCAAATAACAAACCGGTAGAATAAATGGCTAAAATTAAGCACAATAAATTAAAATTCCAAACGTCGAGATATTTTAAATAAATAAAGATAAAAAACACCAACGCCGTTGCATATTATTTACACAACAATTTCTCATAAAAATAAGCTTACGTCAGTGACAAACAATATTCACAATAATTATGTACCAATAAATAAAATAATTCAAAACTACGAATAGGTAGCAATTAAGCACAAAAACGCATACATAAAGTTTGAACTTTGAAGTGTAAAGTCATAAAGTGTTGATCACATTTGTTTGACAAATAGTCAATTTGACAGCTGATTTCTGTCAAAAACTATTTCTGTCATAGAAGTAATATTACTTCTATGATTTTTATAAAGGCATAGAGTAAGGAAGATATTTATTCTCTATGGATAAAGGATTATTGTCTAGGGCCCCGAGACGATCAATAACAGTGACAATTTTTATGTAATTGAAAATTTCGAATAAAAGGTGTTATCATTCACAGACATCAATGCTACATCAATACGTAGATTTGAATCTCACAAAATCATAATAATTAGACTAATCTTTTTTTTTCTTTATAATATAAAAAAATGGAATCACTATACACATACATCTCAATCATAAGTCGAACTCCTCTTTGAAGTTGTATGACTGTTTTGAAAATAATAAGAAATAGGTTCCATATTATGATATATATGTATACATCATTAAATTCATATATTTAAAGCTAATAATAAAGTTTTTTTGGATCTTAGGTAAAATGTCTGCCTATGATTAGATCTAAGTACTGCCATTGTTACATTATTGTAGTGGAAAATATAATATTTTTGCGTACTATATTATATTTCTTCAATAGTAAATAAATAAAATAAATAAACGCTACATACTCAACGGCCCCCATTAGTTATATCCCGTGTCGGGGGTCCGGAAACATACACAATGACAAGGACAAATACATCCAGACCAGAAAATATGCCTGTATGGTAAATACAAACATATACTCGGAGCGGGAATCGAACCCACGACCTGTGGCACTTAAGGCAAGTTCGTTGCTGCTGCGCCACAACGTCGTCAACGGTATATTATAGTACGTAGGCCTGTACTATAGTACAAAACTATATTATATTATTTCGTTCCCGCACAAGCTACAACAATGGTATTCCTTATATAACTGTTGCATGAGAATTTGGCATTGCATAAGATAGATGGCAGATTTGCATACCTTAAAGTTAATTTTTGTTTATTAGTATTAGGCGTAATTCATAAATAAATAAATAATAAATAAGTTTTCTTGACTGCAAAGTAAGTTTTATAAAAATTTATTTTAAAGTAAGAAAATAAATTGTTTTATGTTTAGTCATTTATTCCAATAGTTGGATTATAATTTTACTAACGTGTCAATTTTAATTAAACTCCTGTTTCTTAATAAAAAATCATAAAGAACTTTTTAGTTCTAAAATCATTGTCTTTGATTCAATGTCATAAGTTTTTTACTGTTATTATCCAGCTCAGATTCATCTCCTGTATTTTGAGTTAGTCCCTTATAAAAATCGTTAAAGTACATGTATAAAAGTTCCAACATATCATCAGTAGATGTACCAGACTTCTTCTGCTGATACATTAATTTGCTTTTTAATTGATATTCATCATAATATTTTTATGTTTTTAATTTTATCTTCCATACAGGTCTTCCATACTTTTATATATAAAATTTTCTTATTAAAATCTTACTCTTTTATTCTCGTGGACCACTTGACTGAGAATAATCGTAGGTATCTATTTATTTTATTGTCATTTGAAAACAAATAAAAACTATATTATGTTAAAGAAAATAATATTTCTATTAGTTGTTACAAATGTAAAAACTACAGTAAAGAAAAACAAAGCATAGACAACAGACAAGCGATTCAAATTGTTATCATTCCAAGTAAATGCCCCAGCAATATACCTTGAAGAGCGTAATTTGGATTCAATTGGATATGTAGAAATTGTAGACGATCAATATGTAATGTCAATGACCAGAAGTAGACGATCAATATCAAGATTATATTATAACAATCATGTAAACATTGTCACTGATCGCCTCGAGGAGCTTAGTTCTTTCGTGAATCGTCAATCGTGAGACAGATTCTACTCTTTCATCTTTGAATTTTTGTCTTTGGCCCGACTTCCAATAATGAATAAACTTCAAACCACAGAGCATATGCTTCAAACTTTTAAAGTATCTGCTAAGTGCTATCTGTCCTTATATTTTAAATTCTCTTTGCTGTCCTTGAAAGTTGAAACCTAAAGCTAACCTTACTTTTATTTAATAAACATTACAACAAACATAACAACAAAATTATTTTGATACCTAAGCAATATTTTTCTACATTATCGAAATGTCAGACGATGGAATAATTAATATAAAATGTAAAATATTAGAAATGTTTTCAGAACTCGAAGATTCTGAATTGGGGTCAATAGAAAACTGGATAAGCTCACAATCATACAAAAAAGTTAAGTAATTCAAAACTTAATAAAAGATCCCGTTAAATATATAGTTTACATAACTTTGTCTATTATTTTACAGACTTAGAAAATAAGAAAGCGCTCCGTAATTCAGAAGAGCTGCTCGAAAAGATAGGGAACTCTATTAAAAAATTTATACCATTTAAAGCGGAGCTGCCAAGTGAAAATATTATTGCGCCTGTTGTTGGCGATCAAGCTGATTGTAATAGGCACAATACTTGTCATGTTGATGAGTTTCTATATGATGAGAATCAAGTTGAGAAATTAGTTGAAAAGGGGAAACTTAAAAGATATTTCTGCTTAGATTGTAACTCTCGTAATATTGAGGTAACTAAATTTTTTAGTTTCGTTCATTTATTTAGTGAAAATGATTTTATGTTTACAAAAACAATAATTCTGAAACACGTTTTTTAACCGACTTCAAAAGGCGCAGGTTCTCAATTCGATTGGTATTTTTTTTAATGTATGTACACCGATTACGCTGAGATTTATGATCCGATTTACGTGATTCTTCTGTAGTTTGATGCGGAATAGTTGCCATTTGATTCCATAAAAATTTAATATAGTTTGGCCCTGTAGTTTTCATTTTATAAATATTTTTGAAGATTCTTTTTTAATAATTTGGTCCAATTCTGACAATGGTATCCATGAAAACCCCTCTTAAATTTGCATTAATCATTACATACCTATTATCATTTGTAACTGAGAATATGTAATAAAATAATTTTTAAGAAAAAAAATAGCAGCTTCATAATTATTATGAAATACAGTGAAATAAATCAAGAAATAGGTAATAAAATGCTTACTACAAGTAAAAAGAGACATCATATTATGAAGCTAGTTTTGAGTTTTCACAATATTTATTTGTTGTTTTTACAGAAATTGACCTACATCTCGCACTCTATGTCAAGACAAGCCTTACAGTACATATTCAAGGTCTTGCTGCCCAAAAATTTAGAGGATAAACAACTACTAGATGTTGGATCTCGATTAGGAGCTGTATTATATGCAGTAGGTCCCTTTATTCTGAAATCTGCAATATATGTTTCTTTTTCAATTAATTAACTTACTATTTTTTACAGGCTTATTATTTTTCGAATGTTACTAAAGTTATTGGCATTGAAATGAATGAAGAATGCTGTGGAGTTCAAGAAAAAATAATTAGTCAATATTCTATGGACATAGACAGAATAAAAGTCATACATTCAGATGTAATGACGAGAGCGGACATTGTTGAATGCTCAGACATAATTATAATTAATGTTTTAGACTTTTTTGTAGATGTTGAAAAGCATAAACAAATGTGGTATTTCTTTAAGAAACATATTACAAATGGAAGCTATTTACTAACCAACAGGAGCATGGCCGAAACTTTAGGTTATTTAGACATATTTGAAGAATTTATGGACTGGTTAACAATCTGCAAACCATATCAGTTGGAGAATGAAATATTTTTTGATGTAGAAGATTATAGTGAGATATTTTTATATAAAATAAATAAATCATAAAAACAGTTGGAATTTTTTATTTTTACATTCTTAATTTAAATGTCAATAGAAAAATCACCCAAATCACAAAAGTGACCTAATATAAATTTTTTTTATATATAATTCAATGTAGCTCTAATAAAAAATTTTTTACAGTGAAATTGGACCCTATTAGTATTAGGTAGGACAGCTATTAGTATTAGGTACTTATAATTTTGCTCTGTGTTTGCATGAACAAGTTTTTTATACATCATCATCAGGTCATCAATTCAGTTCTGAAAAGTATTAAAACTTTTTGTTTTTGTTATTTATGAAAATTGTGTTAAATTTTAATACAATCTTTTTAGTATAATAGTTAATTGTTTAATTATTATTTGTATGACATTATTGTATTATGTATTTTTTGTGAAGATGAGTTCTAAGATATGGAATATGGTCTGTAGAGTATTGCCCAGACTGCCAATTGGCCTATTATGTGTAAAACGACAGAAAGTGTGTTTAATATTGAACACAGAGGTTCATCTCACACACCCCAGGCTTGTGGCCTCTATCATGGAGTTTCAATTCGCCGCCCGTGAATACGTGTAGGTCCTAAGCAATAAACTATACTGCTATCTTGGATGGTGAGTCAGGCCCTGTAGGCGGAGGTTTCATGTGCTGCAGATTCTTGGATTGTTAGCCGTCTGATTGACGCCGCCCGTGCAATCCCGGTAGGGAACCGGGTGAAACCCCGGTTACCCCAGGAAGGCCCAGCAGGAGACAATCAGCTTACGTGGTGGCGGGGGGAGACCAAGTGGTGGCTGTCTTATTGACTACTCGCCACCTGTGCGATCAGATCCCCTGGCTGGCCGGGGTTGTGCGATTTAATGAAGCGCTGCCAAACACGTTATATGCTCTGTGAAACATCTGACTAGGAACTTAACAATACCCATTTCATACCATCGCATCAACAACAAATAAACAAAAAACAGTTATTTTCTCAATACTAGGAATAATTATGGGCAGCTGTACAAAATACATGAAAAATTTCCAAAAATAATTTTAAAGCCCGGCCGTTTAATACTACAACATAACCTAAACTGTACTACATAAATAACCCAAAAAAAAAAGTATTTAATGGGTAACTAATATCTATTGTTTTACAACAGGCACAAGTCCTCATAATTTTCACTCTTTATTTTAAGTTTTTAATATTGATATAGAGCTCAGTGATTGTTTAGAATTAAATAAAATATTAAACAGGTAAAATCTTGATATTGTTATAAATGTAAAATTTCTATAGGTACATTTTGAATACAAAGAAATTGGCAAAATGGTCGGTTTTCGGATTTTCTATATAAGCTTATTTCCCAACTCTATTATCGCGCATGCGCAGTTTTAACTTTTTTAGTTTCTGCACATTCGCTGAGAGCGCTAGTTCATCCTTCAATTTATGCCATTTTCAATGTGTGGGATCATGGATCAACAGTAGTCAATATCTATTAAGTATATATCAATGGTAAAAATGACATTGAAAAATTTAAAATGGCGTCTGTGATATAAAGATTTACGGATTCTTTTATCGCTTAAATTACAATTCATGGAACATAAGTTCATAATTTACACGTGATTTAGGATCAATCAATATATTTCAATATGTGGCACGAAGCAAGGAAACAAGAGCGAATGATTCGCGGTATGATAGTAGATTATCGTCGAAGAGCTGAGCGTCGAAAGGATTTCTACGAAAAGATTGTTAGTATTATTAAAATTTTGTTCAAAAATTAAAATTTCTTAGTCATTGTTTGAGAGCTTATAATATGAAAGAAGGCATTTTTAATATACAGCTTATGATCATGCAATCATGTTTCTAGAAAGCGGAACCGACTCAGTTTCTTCAACTTCATGGAAGACAATGTAAGATACATTTAGATCCTGCTATCGCCGCAGCTGGGGAAGGGCCAGCTATTATGTGAGTATTACTTTACATTGAGTAAAGCAGATAATCACATTTACTATAATAGCTTCATTCCACTTCCACCTAATACTATAAATGTGAAAGTTGGGATGGATGGATGTTTGTTACTCAATCACGCCAGAACGGCTGCACGGATCCGAATGAAAGTTGGCACAGAGATAGATTATAGTCAGATTATAGGAATAGCACATAGTTTACTTTTTATCCCTGTAAAATGTGTGGTTCCTATTTGATAGATTTGTTTTGACTTTTCATAGAGCAAAGGATCGACATGATATTTTGCTTACGATGGTTAGGTTAGTATTTTGGGGCCCAGTCTTGTAAACAGGCATTTCAATTTCGAATCTCGCTGGGCCTGTGAGGTACAGATTGTAAAAAGTTTTGGCCCCCACCCAGGTAAGTTGTCAAGTAGGGCCAACAGCAAATACACATTCAAAATAGATCAGAGGGTCAGAAAATGACGTAGGCTAATTTTTGTCCCTGAAAAATGCACAAATTACAGGTTGTATCAATTTGAAACTGATTAGACAGAATGAAGGAACAGATGGTTGTCTGGCATAACAAATACAATAATGTGGGCAAAGCCACATACATTGATAGTTAATAATAAATAAAAGTTTTCTCATCACTCTTAATATAAAAATATAATTGAGACCACAAGATAGATCTATAGGATTAATTAATTGTTAACAGTTTGTTCTCATGATATTGTTAATTTGCAATCCTTCTTCTTTCTGTATACAGGATGCCATGGCAAGGTGACACCAGTAATATGATAGATAGGTTTGATGTCCGTGCACACTTAGACATCATCCCAGAAGTGAAAGCACCTGATATACCACCAGAGGAATTGATCCAGGAAGAGCGACATTGTAACTATGAAAGATACAGGATCCTTGCACAGAATGCTTTCCTGGGAATAAGTAAGATATATAAATATGTTGTTGTATGCTGTAATATTTTATAATGAAACCTTTTTCTATCATGATAAAAAGAGAAAGACTTGTAATTTGTATTTGATTAATTTATTTATAACAATTAAAAACCTTCTTAAACACTGTAATTTGGTTTTACACTCATAAAATTGTTATATAATACACTCAATCCCAGTTTCTCATGTTTGTTATATTCATGGCAATGTAACAGACCAAATACAGAATGCTCATTGGTTGCTCATTGATCATGGGCTGTCTTCAAACGCTGTACACTGCAGTGTCCTCTAATAGAATAGTGAAACCTTGTGTTGGGGGTTCCAGAAATTTTCACTAAGACAGAACACATGCCTCTATGGCCAATACCAACATCTGCTCTAAGCGGGAATCGAGCCCAGAAATATTATAACGTTATATAATTGTACTTATTTTTGTCTTTGTTTTTTTGAGAAACTGCTTTTCTATTCTCTAAGTATTAATTTGTTTTATAAAGGTGAGGATAAGTTTCTCCAGCAACTAGCGATTGAGGAGCAGTTCGGCGTAACAGTTGACGAAAAAGAGACGCATCGAGAGAAGTTAAGTGAAAAAAAAGGGACTGGTGCAGCTATAGGATACAATTATAACGATCCAGGGGCACAACCATCCTGCTATAACGGTAGATACAGCATTTCCTATCCAGCTGTGATGAAGATTAAAGTTTGAGGATAAGTGGCATCTTTTTTAAGGTGTTTGGGGATATTTTATCGCATTTAGTGTTAATTACAGGCCCAGATGTTAATAAGA
Source organism: Hestina assimilis (assembly GCA_023373885.1). Taxonomy (NCBI): domain Eukaryota; kingdom Metazoa; phylum Arthropoda; class Insecta; order Lepidoptera; family Nymphalidae; genus Hestina; species Hestina assimilis. The sequence continues at coordinate 5,260,916 of CM041755.1, read as the reverse complement.
AGGTGGATGCTAATAAGGAATCTGATGATGACTCAGATCTGGAAATCATTGATGTGGATCTGAGCATTGACGTGAATAAAATGGAAGCTTCACAGGTGAGTCTGGTCATTGATTTGAAGCTATTTATAAAATATGAATTTAATTACTCAGTTACTCAGTCATGGTCAAATAATAATTTTACTGGTAGGTACGCTTTTTATTTCAAGAGGCCGGCTGAGTAGGTATCACCAAAGTGTTAGTTATTCTGCCGTAAAGCAATATACTGTGTTTCGATTTGAAAATTAAATGCAACTCCACAAAAGAGATTTAAAAAGTAATATCTTGAGGTTGGGAACATGTGAGTGAAACATGATGTGATGCAAGCGCTCATAGACTACGACAACCGCTTACCATCAGTTGGGTTGTATGCTTGCTTGCCAACTTAGTCATAAAGAAAAATAATTGAGAACAATTTCAATGTTTCATGAAACATCGTAACTTTTTTTATAATAATTTATTATAAAAGGTACAATTTAACACATACTTAATATATATCTATGCTATGTTATATACTGGTATTAAATAAAACATGTTTATGGGTATTAGGGGTTCATGGAGCTTACCATTAACTCTTATTGCGATTGAGATGTCTTTCAATATGCCTATGCCTAGTTGAATGCTAGAATTGAATTGGATTGATTTTGAATCGCAATAAAGAGTTAATGGCAAGTCCCCAGGAATGACCTTAAGGTAGGTAACCACAATCACCAATATAGTATAAAATAAGGCTATTATTGTATTATTATGGTTATTGGTTGTGGGCTATCAGGAAAATGTGAGTTCAGGTTGGTTTATAATAGCTTGGGTCATCGTAGGCAGTACATAAAATATGTAAGTTATGCTAAATGCTGCTGAATAATGTGCATGTTGATGAAATAACCTGTATATATTTTTTTAAATTTAATTTAAACAAATTCTCAATTTTCGGAGAATCACTTCAAATTTACATAAGGAAATTTTCAGTAATCTTCTCAAGGTACTCATTGTTTTCTATAATGACAAATATTGGGGCGAATATTGTTTGGAGTGGTTAAATATAAATATTATACACTCCAATCCAATAATAAATAAATTATCAGTATAGTATCAAGATTGGCTGTAGCGAACCTATAACTAAGGCCAGAGTGTACTGACCCCTGTCTGTATATGGAAGATATTTTAGAAACGATATTATTATCGACATCTATGACTGCAGTAGAACCTATGTTTATCTGCTTGTCTTTCTGTTAGTGCATGTCAATCTCAGAAACAACATGTCCAATGTGGATGCAGTTAGGTAAACAGATATTTTATTGTCTGTACTAACGGAGAAGAAATGTTTTTGGTCACAGTAAGATTTTAGGTGTCGATGGAAATTGTATTAACAAAGCAGACACAGCTGTTAATTATAAATACCAATAATGTAAATCGTATGGAGTGCAGGCTCACGAGTTGAATGGAGTGGGACCCCAGTTCGGTATGGCTGGCTGTGATCTGTTCTCCTTCCTCACCGGGGACGCCGACGATGCAGAACACCAGAAGCAATTGTTACGCGAGGAGAAAGAAAAGGCCATGTTCTCTGGCAGGAAGAGTAGGAGAGAGCGTCGTGCCCATCGGTGAGCTTTCATCTTTTATGGTTCGGTATCTTACAGGGCTCCAACGAATTTCTATACTAAATTTGTATTTTCATTGCTGCTACAACAACAAAAATACTAAAAACAAAATTTTAAAATATCCTACAAAAAATTTAACATTTTATATTCTATGCCACTATTTAACCCCTTACGTGCGAGCCCAACACGCACTTGGCCGGTTTTTAATATAGTAGTTAGTAAGTTTTTTTCTTCGACATATTTCCTTTATTGGGAAAACTTTAATTAATAAAAAGTTGCTTAGTTGTTTTGTTTTGATATTAATAAAGTTTAAGCCAATTTTATTAAAGATCTGCAGTAAGATTCAGTAGTCTGATCCCCATTTAATTATTTTGTAATTAAATTAACGAAATTTTATTTTATATATTATTTTAAAGTTTATATTTCGTAACTTAGTAAATAATACTTTAATTTCCTTTCTTAATGGATAAAAAAAAGTCTAGCTAGTGTAAAGAAAAGTCTATGAAAAGTAGGTTTCGGGTTATTTTTACTTGTGATAACGAATCCTTAGAGATAGTGTTTTATAAATATTTATGGCGCTACAAATATACCCCTAATGTAATGCTGAATAGTGATAAGAAGTTGGCGACGCGTGTGATGAGTCCCCCGAGCTACGCGGCGCCGTCCGCCTTCGAGGTGACGTCACGCTCGCCCTCGCGCTCGCCGTCGCGCACGCCCTCGCCCGAACACGCCACCATCGAGTTCATCACCTCTTTCGGCCCCGACGAGGAGGAGAAGCCCTGTAAGTATTTACTAACATACCCAGCATTTTCAGGAGGAGCATCATAAGCTTGAAAAATCTCAAAATTGTATTTTTAAGTAACTTTTGGATCAGTGAATTTGTGAATTTGAAGTAATGAGTCAAAAACAATATAATGACCAGCCAGTACCTTCATAAGTAACATTTCTTTATAGGAATCCTATCCAAGATAATCATTTATAGTTTTTTAAATTTAAAATTAGTGACCGACCGAAATTTCGGTTTCGGTTTCGGTTTCGGCCAGTTTCGGCCAAAAACTCTAGTTTCGGCTTTAGTTTCGGTTTCGGCCAAAATATAGCCGAAACTTTCGGCCCCGCCGAAATTAGATTGTTCGTGAGTTTTCGTGCGTTGTTCGGTAAACATCGCAGCCAATTCGTGACCGCTCGCTAACGCGGCCAAAAAACCTCCAGAAATAAGTATTAGATTGATCTTTAAAATATTGTGAACACAACGTATTACTAGTTACTTATGTACCTAATATATCTAACTACAATTTGTTTAATTTTTTAAGTTTATACCCAATAGTATGTCCTGTATGTTCACGACAATAATGGTTATGACTTTAATGAATTTTTAGCATTTTATTTAACTCTATTACATGTCTATATTATATACACAAGTGGTCAACTAATTAGAGACATTGGTATAATAAGAGTAACATTTATTTCTATTTACAATTTCAGTTTACATTAAGTCTTCTTTACGTTTTTTTAATGTTAATCTGATCTTCATCATTTAACCAATGTTTTCTTAATAGAATTATTAAATTTTGGAATGGATTGTAATTAAAAATAACAACAATTAAAATTCAACTTTACTTCTCCTTCGTGCTAATATAACTCTGGGCAAGTAATTAGGGACACTTAAGAAAACATTACAAATAATGAATCCAGAATGCAATAGAAGAGAAAAATATACATTTATTATCAAAATTCAAGTAAAAAGCAACGTTTTCTATTAAAAATTAATATGATTTCCATTATTAGCTATAGCCATATCGACATCGGCGCGGCATCGACTCGATCAAATAATGCCAAGTTTCGTTACTGAAGTTCTTCCAGACGTCTTTGGAACTACTATAGAGTTGGTTTAAATTTCCAGTTTGTTGTACCACAAATATTCCAAAGAATTCACCTCTAGGCTATTGGCAGGCCAATCTAAAATTATAGCCTTTGTATTTCAGGTTTATTTTTTAAAAATCGAAACTAAAACACTAACTCTTGCTGTCCCTAATTAGATGCTCAGCCAGTAAATGAGCAATTTCGATGCGAGAGATTTCTTTTTAAACCACCATTAAGTATTCTTAGCTTTAAAAAGTACACACCATTGAACAGTATACTTTATAACAAACAGTATCTCATAAAATTAAACTTTTAAAATATTTAACCAAATTATTTTCCGTTCCTAATTAGTTGGCTACGAATGTATACATGCAAATAAATGTTAAAAAAACTTGAAATTCAAATTTCAGTAAAAAAAACGCAATTTTAAATATTTTTTAAAAAGATTCGGTTTCGGTTTCGGCCGAAACTGAGAGGCAGGCCGAAAGTTCGGTTTCGGTTTCGGTTTCGGCTGAAAAACCAGTTTCAGTCGGACCCTATTTAAAATAAACCAAAATGGCCGCTTCTGAGCAGGTACAATCATGGACAAAAATGTTAGACGAAAATATTGATTTCGTCTTATTTAAAATTGTTTTTTTATAAAATGGGAAAACGGAATTAAGTATGTAATATAGTTATTGTTTTTTCTAAATTCAATTAATTATTTATTAATTATCGTCATTAATTACTTAAAAAGAATAAAACAAAGAAATAGTATAGAAAAAATATGTATAAAAAAATTATAGTTCATTTTAATCACTGTCACTTGTTGGGATGACACCTTATCTTGAAATAAAATTAAATGTTTACACACCTGACAAAAATTATTTATATTTTAATTTAATTTTTCATAATTTATTTTTAAAGAGCTAAAACAATCGTGAGTGAGTGTACTAATCGGGTCTAGCGTCGCCGCGTTGCTATAGTTACGCGGCCCCCTTTATACCGCATACGGTTGAAACCCAAAAATGTGTTACTGCGCATAGTTCAATTTATATTGGAAAGTTTATACTTTGGAACTAGAAAATATAAGTTTTCAAACGAATTACATGTCATTTTATAAAATAAAACTTGGTATTGTGTTCTTTGAATTTACAGTCTTTAAATTTCTTACAGCATGTTTGGCACCAAAACCGCTGTATGCAGACAAACTAAAACAGAACTTGAAAAAACCGGACATGCTGTACTCAGAGGCAGTACGAAAACTAAAATCTCGGTAATATAAATATAACAAAATTACATACTCATATTTAATTAATGAGATGTATGGAATATCACCTCGCATTAATCGCAATTGACGATAATGTTATATAGCAATTTCAGGACTGATTCGAAGGAGAGGACGCGTCAATATGGTCCTCGATGGCCGGATTCTAGGTCGAGGTCGCGCTCCGGTTCCCGACCCCGCTCGAGGTCGAGGTCGCCGAGGTCGCGCTCCAAATCATCGAGGTCGCGTTCCAAATCCTACAATTCGTATCAAAGGACGCGGTCGAGGTCGAGGTCGCGGTCGCGCTCCAAGTCCAGGAACTACAGAGCGAGGCGTTCCCGAAGCACATCAAAGTTCGTTAAATATTTCTATTATCTTCTTAGGGAACGGTCCCATACTACGTGACCAAATTTTTGTGAAAACCTAAGACCCCTCCCCCCACAGTATTTTAAATAACCCCCTCTGAAGTAGTATGGGAATGTTTTTTTTTAATTAACAAACTGGGAATGTACGTAATGTACCTTTTATTTTTATTAACATTATGTTTTAATCTTCACAGTATTGCTAGTGGGTTTGCAAACCGTAATAGATCCAGGTCAATGTCAGATGACAGGTAAGATTGTATTTTTTTTATAACACAGATGAGAGTGACAGTTATTTTTATAATAGTATAAAAAGTATAGTGACTGAAAACTCTTTTTTAAATATTTTTTCAATTCTTACTATGAATAATAATAAGCCCTTTATTCTGAGTATATCACATAATTCACAGTGACTGGCGTAGGCCTCAATTTTCCATTGAGTTCTATTCCAAGCTGAGCCTGAGTTTGTCTATCCATCTCTCTGGTTGACATATTGCATTCACCGTCTCTGAATTACCAGTTACAGACAGTTGTACTTCATTTTCCTTGCTTATCTAGAATCATGTGACTGGTCCATCTACATTTCAGTATATCTATTCGAGTAAGAATATCAGCTTTCTGTCTCGTCTTCTGCCTGCCATGCTACTCTCTTTATCCATGGCCATTTAATAGCGTTTCAATTTATTCAGGTTATGACTTGGAGTATTTGTGTGTTAACTATAAAATTAATCTAAATATTTCAGTAATGACAAGAGTAACACGCAAAGCAAGCCCGTGCCGCGCTACTACGGCCGGCGTAAGGAAGATAAGTCGTCTAGTGAATTATCTCTAGACTCCGATACCAGTGAGTCGCTGGACGACGAAAAAAATAAGTAAGATTTATTCATATTTTACATACACAGTGTGTTTATATACAATTATATGAGAGTAGCTCATTATATAGAAGTATATATTTTTTGTAATTTAATAAAACGCTAAAATTGTAAGTGTATGTATGTTGTTTTATATGTGAGATGAGAAATAAAAAAGAAACTTTACTAGCGGCAAAGTTTTATTGTTTTAAACACTATAACATGTAAAGAACAATCTAAGTGTAGGAGAAAATATTTATAAGAAGTACTTAAAAATGTAGTTGTACTTTAAGATAAAGTTCATTTCAAAATCATAATAAATTATTTTACCGTCAAAAAACATTGAAAACTATTTTGACTGCTTAAACTTAAAATGAATATGATTTAACCCTATTATATTTTTTTCATTATTCTAAAACATTTTAACCATTTGTTTGTAATGCGTAGTACAATAAAATTAAACATAATTCTGTCCCATAATATAAATTTTTTTATTATGTAATAGAATGTGTAATAACAAATCAAAATCACAATGATCATAAATTAAAACATGTTATGTTTCGTTTACAGATCGACGGTCGGCAATAAATCAAACACAAACCCGAATCAGTTACGATTAACTGGATCCAGCTCCAAAGTCAGTAAGAATCATTTGTTATTACATTGTACGCTTACATTATAGCACATTCGAGTTAGTTTACCCGTAGTTTACGGAATGGAGATATACATTGCTTCATCGGTATTAGCATTCTGGTGCTGTTTTTTGTTAATTTATCATATTGACTCAAAATTATACCTTTAACTGAAGACAAAATCTCAATCTCAATATACAAGCCTACAACTATACTACATTTATGACATCTCATTTACCGTTTAGGCTAAAAACTGTACCAAAGGAATAGACATACATAAAATCCGAAAAGCTACTATCTTGTACAGTCAGGTCTCGAAAATAATTACAGAATATATATATGTTTTGGGCAGTTTTCATACATTCAGATGATCCTATATTTTGGATGAATAATCGCCAATATAAAGTTGATATTATAAATAGACTGTTGCGTAAAAACGACAAACAACTTCAGTCGCGAAAGGTATACATAAGAAATGAATATAGTATATTTTATATTTATTATAAGAAGCAGATAAGTTTTTTTGTAATGATATGGATCAGGCAAGTAAGTATCTATTACTTTTCTCGAATTTTTACCTATAAATTGATTACCATACTTTTTTTAAATATATACAGAGTGATATTTGGACGCAAATAAGCAATACCATGTCAACCCACACGAATGTCATTTCGAGAAAAACGCGTTTGAAAATTTTGAACAACTTGCTTTATATGATTTTTTTTATGTATCGGTCAAGTTTTAGGCAATTTCAGATTTATGTAAGTTACTTATTACTTATTTTCACAAAACATAAGTATACAAACTGCATATTTCGTATATAATATAACCCAAAACGTGTAAGATAATGCATAGATTGCATTATTAAAAATGGCTTTTTAGAAGTTTTAAAGCTTAAGACTCTATAAATATTAAAGAAAAATGTTCTTCAGCCATTAACCAACACTTCTGCATATATAACTCAGTTTTTTCAATTTTATGGGTTGACATGGTATTGCTTATTTGCGTCCATTTTTAAGAGCGTTACGAAAGAGATATTATTATATATTCGCGGATATTACGAAAAAAAAAAACAGTATTTGTAGTAAGTTATGTATTGCCATTTGGAACATGGCTAGCAATAATACACATGTAATAATTAGAAGGTATTTTAACAAAAAATGACACCAGCACCTAATATACACATCCTTATATAAATATACATGAACATATAATTTGTAAATAACTTGATGAATGAAAATATGAAATTTTTTCATTTTTATGTTGCATTATTATTTCTCAAATCAATATGTATTCTGAAATAACAAAAAAATATTTCAATTGTTGCAAACTATTAAAATTTGATTGTTTTTTTTTCTATAAATAACCATAATAAACTACTTTTTTGACCTAAGCTTTGTCAGTTTTATACATACTTACTTAATAATTTCAATAGCTTTTATTTATTGTCAATTTTAAAAGTTATTTAAAAACCATTGACTTACTGTAAAATAAGGACTGGCCCTTTCACACAGAAAAAAAATACCAAAGATTCTTTGGTGCTCCTTCGTGAATTTGCACTAATATAACGAAACGAAGTTAGTCACTCACTAAATCTATTCGATTATGTTTTAAGCCTGTGAAGCTAAATCATACGAATATATTAAAGCATGTGACTAACTTCGTTTCGTTGCATTATTGCGAATTTACGAAGGAGCACCAGCAAATCTTTGGACATTCTGTTAGTATGCCATGTCCATATATAATAAGTCGATGTTAAAAATCTTTTAAATATTAATTTCATTATTTTTTCCATAATCTATGATAATAAAAAAATACTGACATGTTTTACTTAATTTTTGTAGATAGTTGTATGTAAGTATAATTTTTTTGTATTATAAACTGCATTGAAGCTGCGCTCGGTTTAGCGAAAGCTTAAAAATTTTCTTCCAGTATACTTATACAAATATTTTTTCAGGGTGCTTCGCGTGAAACAATCACGATGAAAGAGAGATTGAAGAGGAAAATGCAGGCTCAGTTATCGAGGCAGTGTGAGTTATGAACCAGACGGAAACTATAGTTTATATTATTTGACTCTGTTTTCAGTATGAATGTTGTGGTATTCAAGTTTTGGGAAGTAAGAGTTTGATTCAATGTCAGTTTAATTATTGAAAACCATAGAAATAGAGGACAATAGATAGTGTATCCTATATAGCAAACAAACAAAAATTGGCGTATGTGCGAAACTCTTAAGAGTAAGAATGGGGCTAAAATAGAACCAATAATATTTTTTTTTACTATCTGTCATTATACACCATATATACACAGAATCCAGTATATCCTTTATATTTATTTTTAAAATACATACCTAAGGCTGATATTTCGATATTCTACTACTAGTCTGTCCAGTCGAGTTGTGTTCCATTTATGTCGAAAACAACAAAGCCATTGTTGAATTTCACATTGAACTGATTCTTGAATTTTTTTGAATTGATTCTATGGTTAACTGGAAAAAAATCTAGTCTTATTAATGTTGACAGCTGTCAATAGCTTAATATTAGTAGTAGTACGTGTGTGTAATGCGGTGCGGTGTGTGTGCGCAGTGCGCGCCGACAAGCGCGCGGAGGCGGCGCGGCGCGAGCGCGAGAGCCGGCGGCAGGCGCGCCGCGACGAGGAGATGCGCGAGCTCGCCATCAAGCTGAGGCGCAAGTACGACACGTAGCTTCGTAATATATACTACGATAACATGGCGATATGATAACAACCTCCCAAATGCACATTAATGCGAGAGTCGCGGATTCGATCCTGACCCCCTTTGGCTATTGTCGTACCCACTCCTAGCGTAATCTTCAAACTTATTTGGAGGGGTAATAGGAATATTAGTAATGCCCTGAAAAAAGCATTGCTAATATTCTTAAAAATAAATACAGTTTCAATGTTTGTAGTCACATCCTTAAGATTTTTTAAATGTCATAACGGTTGGCAAACAAGCATACGCCTGATGGTAAGCAATTACCGCAACCTATGAACGCGCGCAATACCTGAAGTATCACATGCACGTTGCCTGCCCAAGGGAGGGAAAGGATGAGACGGGAAAAAAGGAAGAGAACAGACATAGTGTGCGGTTGCGGTGGAACTTACATCTATCTTTGGTGTCTATATTTTGTAATATAACTTTAATTCACACAGTGTAATTTTTTCAGACAACGTGAAATGAGACACCAACGGTGTCGCCGGTCAAGTGAGGAAGACACGGACAGTGAAAGTGATTCTTCTTCCAGGTACATGCTAATATTATAAATATGCTACACTTTTTTTTTTAATTATAAATTCACTGTCAGATGTATGCTTTTGTCTATATAACAAATTGATCAACACGAGTAAAGCCACCCTGATGATATATGTACCGTGTTGTTTACTCAAGGAAAGTAGGGGACAGAGAAGGAAAATATAAAAGATAAGAAGGGATTAGGGTTTGGGCCTGCTGCGCTCCCACTTTTCAAATGAAACGACAGTGTCACTTCACGTCAGTATTCTATGGGAAGGTGGTACTCCCCCCTTTGGGCTGGCTCATTAATGCTGAAAACAACAAGGCGCTAATACTGATAAATGATGATCACACCGTAGAAAAGATTGTTCGAGCCCATATTTTCATACAATCAATTTGTATACATCAAAACAAAACTCAAAAGCTTTTTTTTCATGTTTCAGGCAATCTCCAGATTTAGAACGAAAGAGAGAGGACAGAAGCCGATCTAAAAGTAAACCACCTGATGAGAAACGTGTACCGGTACGTATACCTGTATGGGAAAATGATAAATTTCCGTCATCACCTACCCCTTCCTATAGGCCTAATCAGTCTGAAGTGGGAGAAAATTCTTATTACAACAACATAAAAAGGCGTTACGATAACCCTGAAGTAAATACCAGAGATGATCGGAGAGGCGATGACAGAGAACAAAATCACTATCAAAATAGACACGATAGATATCAGAATAGAGAAAGTGGACGTAATGATAATCAGGAAAATTATAGTCGTTCCGATAGCTATGAATCTAGATTTGATCAAGAAAGGCAAGGTCCCAGTTGGAGGCGTCCATACACTCAAAGGGATCCTTATAGAAGCCAAAATGTTAGGACTTCGGGACAAAGTCAAGATGGTCCTTCGAGCCGGTATCGCGATGATGAAAGAGAAGGTTCTAGCAGTAGGAGCAAAGTAAAGCTCGTTGATTATTAATTCTATACCGTATATGGTTGTTTTATATTATTAAGTTAAGTGTATAATAAAATATTAAATGCTTATTATGGATTTTTATTTTAATTCTGTACAAATATATACTATTTAACAATTTGTATAACATTATGACAAAATATATTTATGATAAAAATGTAGTCAAATATTCAAATCAGGTTTCATTCAAGTTTCATAATAACTACTTATCTATTAAACAGTCATTTTATTACATAATAAATATTTACAAAAATAAAAAAATGTTTTTTTGGTAAACACAAAATATACATGAAATTGAAGTCCTTTTCGAGTTATAATCGAACTAACTTTGATGAAGTTTTATGATTAAAATATGGTGTCATTTCACTTTTAAATATTTAGAAAAAAGTTATAATGCCTAAAGAATATTTGTTATTTTTGGTTCTACATCAAAAAGTTATACAGCCAAAGTTGTAGAGGTTTTATCTTGTTCCAAAAAACTGACGATGGTGCACAAAATTTTCTGTACAACTAATAGTGACATAGAGCGTGAAAACAATTTGTACCACTTCTTCAAGATGGCGACTGAGTCACAAACTTTGATTTCGCAAAGAGTTTTTTGACTTTTTATTAACTTTATATTTATCAATGGGATTTTTGTCTGCTTTTAGTAGTGTCAAAAAACATAACATGAATGTTATTAATGGACGCAAATAAGCAATACCATGTCAACCCACAAAATTTTAAAAACTGAGTTATATATATAGTGTATAGTTATATATATAGTGCCAGAAGTGTTGGTAAATATGTGAAGAACATTTTTCTTTAATTTTTTTTTTGTAGGGTTTTAAGCTTTAAAACTTCTAAACAAGCCATTTTTTAATCATGCAATTTATGTATTATGTTAAACGTTTTGTTATATTATATACGAAATATGCAGTTTATATACTATTTTTTTTTTTGTGAAACTAAGTAAAATAACTTATAAATCTGAAATGGCCAAAAACTTGACCAATACATAAAAAATCATATAAAGCAAGTTGTTCAAAATTTTCAAACGCGTTTTTCTCGAAATGGCATCCGTGTGGGTTGACATGGTATTGCTTATTTGCGTCCATTTATAACTGTTATAAAAACTCGCGTTCGAGTAACATTGTAATAATTGGCTTCACAAGCACCCCTTTTTGTATTTTTGGTCAATTCTTCGCTTGTGTTAACTTCGATAGTGTATCTTGGATTTTAATATTTCATCTAATCACTAAGCGTATCAACATCCACTTCTTCATTATCATCATTAGCCGTGGAGTCAGGGTCGCGGGTCGTAACTGTTCCAAGGCCCGCGCGCCCTTCTTTCGTGTGCCGCCATTTCATACGACGATTTTGAAACCATACTTTGACCTGTAAATAATATTTTTATTAAACTTTATAGGTAACGTTGTGGCGCAGCAGTAGCGAACCTGCCCTAAGTGCCACAGGGTCACGGGTTTTATTCCCGCTCGAGACAGATGTTTGACACCGTTGTGGCGTTGTGGGTAGCGAGTCTGCCTTAAGCCTCGACGGTTGCGGGTTCGATTCCCGCTCGGAGCAGATGTTTGTATTATTCGTACAGGCATGTTTTCCGGTCTGGTTGTGTTTGTCCTTGTCATTGTGAATGTTTCCGGACCCCTGACACAGGATATAATTATTCTAATGGGGGCCGTTGAGTGTGTAGCGTTTATTTATTTATTTATTTGTAGTGACCATACAGGCATGTGATCCGGTGTCCTTGTTGTTTGTTTGTCCTTGTCTTTGTGTATGTTTTCGGACCCCCGACACAGGATATGAATATTCTAATGGGTTATGGGTAACGTTAGGTGTGTAGCGTATATTATTATTAGGGGAAAATTTATACGTAAGATTTATTATTAAGTTATGTTTTGCAAAAGTTTAAAAATACGTGTATCTAGAAGATAAAGGATAATAAGTAGATTAAATAAGATATTGTGTAGTTTTTATATATGGGCTATTTTCAATGTAAGTTTAGCGACCTCAGACATAACTTTGTTCATCTTAGTTACCATTGAATGTATTAAATTTGTGGGTGATTTACAACCAGGGATAACTTGGTGAGAAATGGGGTACAGAAAAGAAAATAAAAACTGATTGTAACTTCAAGTGTCTTGTTTTTAAATCTGGACCGTATTTTTTTCAGCATGGGTGGTTGTCAAGTAAAACCAACGAAAGAAATTTTTGCTTTTCTTTGCAATGATTAAGCATTAGTACACTTCAAAGCATTTTTTTATCATGCGACCATAAAACTACTTTAGACAATTTACACACCTTTAATTTGATATCGTAACGAGCTCCGTACGATGATTTATCAAGGATCAATCGTCAATCAAAGCAAAGAAGTTCATTTTAACTTTAACAATCAATTACTCGGAAAAAAATGATCGTGTCGAAAATTAAAGTAAGGTTTTAGAAACTGCAAAACATGCTCTATGACATGGATTCAGTGGCCGTTGATAAAAACAAATTTCAGAGAGGTGATGTTAAGTGAAAAAATTAAGAAATCTTTCGAATTTAAGAACATCTGGAAATTTTGGTATAACTTTTATCATGCGTTTATCACACGAATTCGGACAGTTTAAAAAAAATTAGATATTGATTAACCTGTACTTGAGGTGTCAAGTACATGTGGATCTGGAAATTGCAAGCTTAAGAGTCTTAAGGCTAACTTCATTTCGTTGCGTTATAATGAAATTACGAAGGAGCGCTATCGAATTTTTTGAGATTTTCTTTAGTATGGAAATTGGAAGGATGGTTTTCCTTGTCTATATATAAAGACTATGATTTTCTTTAATTTTTTACAGAATTAAATGTTCAACTTGTTTGAAATTAGAAAATTTTAAACTTTCACTTTCCTGGAATTCGTTGCTCTTCAGAATATAGGTACATGCCCGAAGAGCCCGAAACAAAATAGGAACTAAATATTGGCCCACTTTTTTCAACCGGCTACGATTTAATGTATGCATTTTTTTTAAAATATGCTAGCTTGCTATGCTACGGAGCTGCTCCGAGCGCATACTAAATGTCATCATTTAGTATCCAACTCGCTCGAAGCTGAGGTGTGAATGCATCGCGGCGTGCTAGATAAGGGACTTCGTGATTTTCGTTTGTGCGGGTTGATTATGTTGTGTGTACAGGGCATTTTCTACTGTGTTCCTATCGTCGGAGATATGCATGTTTCTTGAGCCTGACTTTAGTCGGTTTCTTAAAGTTTCATGAAAATATATGTTGGTTACTTGACAGTTTGCTTGAATTCAAATGGAACGGGTTTTTAATAAAATGAAATTGATTTTGCTATCCTAGATATGCGAGAAAATAGGGCTTGCAAAGGTTCTACGACATGAGCAGGGTTTTGTAAAGCGTCAATTTATTTCGAAGAAATAAATTTAGGAGCTTACGTCTCCAGTAATATCACTAGTAGACTTGCAATTGTCTTTAGCGACCATTTATGCCAATGGGGCGGTACGCTTTTTTGCCATCTTTATGGTATAGAAAAAAAGTTATTAATGTTTAACTTACCTGAGCATCAGTAAGGCCTAATGTTGCCGCTAATTGTCGCCTATCTGGTTTTGTTATATATTTCTGTATTTGAAATCTTCTTTCTAAACCTTTTCTTTGTAAATTGCTAAACACTGCGCGGGACCACGACCGTTTTCTTTTCCCACTGGAGGAAACATCACATCGCGGTGCTGAGGACTGCGTCGGTGATGATGTTGGTATAGGAAGCCTGTATATGGCTGAAAAAAAAAGAAAGAACATACCTATATTTATTTATCAATTAGAAACCAGTAAGAAAGACAGGACATATGAAACTAAAGAAGATATAAGTAAATCTGTCTCCCAGTCTTCAGCGATGATCCACATCATTGATACAATAACTACGACGACGTTGTGGCTCAGCGGTAGCGAACCTGCCTTAAACGCCACAGGTCGTGGGTTCGATTCTCGCTCGGAGCATAATATGTTTGTATTGACCATGCAAGCATATTTTCCGGTCTGGGTGTATTTGTCCTTGTCATTGTGAATGCGACACAGGTTATTAGTATCCTAATGGGGGCCGTTGAGTGTGTAGCGTTTATTATTATAATAACTTTTTTTTAAAGAATATAAGTTATGCTTTTTCAAGGCATTACTAATATATAATATGTATTCCTATTGTCCCACCAAATAAGCTGCGCTAGGAGTGGATACGACAAGAGCAGAGTCGGCCCTTCTAAAATGCGGTAATAAGGCTTCAAATATATTATTAGCTTTTGGTTTTGACCGCGGCTTTTAATCTTATAAGAAGTATTTTTTAGAACGTTATTTTCAGAGTTTCCAACCGATTGGTGAGGATATGAAGATAAATCAGTCAAAAATTGTTATTTATTACGAGTATCTACTTATACGGTTTCTAACTATTCTATAGATTTTTGCACATTGTACGAATCGGTGGATTTAAAAATATCTTAAGGGAAGGTTGTTAGTTCAATTTTTTAAGTAAAATTTTTTCAAATTTTATTTGCGGTATGACTATTTGTATGTGTGGACAAAGCTGTGAAGTGGAAAGGTGAAAATGTTTTCATTAGAATTTGTTGTAGAAATTATTTTAAAAATGTTTAGGCTAAAATAGGAAAATTTATAAAGCGCACTTCCTACCTATAAGTATCAGCTATTCCATTTTTGTGACTAATTTGTTTCTCATTTTCAATTTTATTTATGATAACTGTAACAAAAACATGTGAATGAATTGCGCTAATAACTTACTAAGCTCAAGCTTCTTTGAATTTTTAAATAATTATACAATAATTTTGTGTTTGTTAAAAAAAAATTTGCTAATTTTCGTCAATTTGAAACCGCTCTACAACTAACGTCAGTTAGATGCTATAGGCTCAAACCTACTTAGCCTTCTGGTAAAATCTCACCTGCTTCAAAAACCTTTACAAAGCTAAATGAGTTGTTTAGGTAGTAGGTAATAGATTTTTATTCGATTTATCTTAGACACATGACGTGTAGATACGTGCATTACAGTTTTATTTTTTTAACTTTCTTAGTCTCATTTATATACCTACTTCATTTTGTAACTATTCATAGATGACTGCTCTCGTATCTAATAATTAGTATACTACTACTACTACTACTACTATAATAGTAATAGAACCTTTCATAAAAAAAAAAGCTTTTTCTATAATTTTTGTAACAAATTGTTATTGGTTTATTATAAAAATATAAAATTAGTTTCATTTAAATAAAACTATTTTTATAATATCGAAAAACAAGAAAAATGACAAGATGATTTAAAAGAAATAATTCATTAACATTAATTATAAGTTGGAGAAAAAATGAACGTTTTTGGAACGAAACAAAAAATATCTTAGGTATAGTCTCAATGCATTTTAGTTTAAAATAGCACTTTTTCTAAAAATAGGAGATAAAAATAAAAAAAAAATCATTTGCTATAATTTTTCAAATACGTAAATAAGAAAATAGAAATAAGAAACTGAAAAATATTTTCTTATGTTTTTCATTTTAAGATCTATTCTGAAGCTTTTCGAGTATAAATTTCGAGACAAAAAGAAAACTCAGATTTATAATTTAACAATAATTATTGTGATAATGATTACCAATATATGAGTATCACATTTGCAATGTTCACATTCAAGTAGAAGAATGGTGTTGCATAACTAATTGAAAAAATTGCAAAAAAACT
This sequence comes from Hestina assimilis, assembly GCA_023373885.1. Classification (NCBI taxonomy): domain Eukaryota; kingdom Metazoa; phylum Arthropoda; class Insecta; order Lepidoptera; family Nymphalidae; genus Hestina; species Hestina assimilis. The sequence continues at coordinate 5,244,408 of CM041755.1, read as the reverse complement.
TGGCGGCGGAGTATTGTTTATTTATTTTTCTATCTCGTGAGTGCCTATTTCTTTTCATTTCTTAATTTTTATATTTAATATTCTTCTAATCATTATTCCCAGCACTTAACCCACCCTGGGTTATTAATCTTGCTTAATAAGCATCTTATCTGGATTTGACAGGTTATCTACTTGTTCCTACACAGAACTATTGCCATCTGACCTCTGGAACCTTTAGGTCGAATCACTAACTCATGGGTTAAAAGCAAGAGTTAACAACAATTATCAGTTTTGATGTGAAAACAACCGACAGATTAATTAAAATTTCCTCTTCCTTTATGTTTTTTAGATAGATAAATAGATAGATAGATAGATAGATAAAAAGCTTTATTGCACATAATAAAAACCAAAATAATGTAAACAAAAGGCTAGTTTCTGGTGTGCAAAGGCGGTCTTATTGCTACAAGCAATCTCTTACAGACTACCTTTTGTCGTGAGGAATTGTTACAGTTAGAGAAATGGGTCAAGTGCAAAAAAATAAAAAAATAAACATGTATCTACTAAGCAAACAAACATCATAACTATCAAAACTAAAATTAATATCAAATATGGCAAAATACATAATACTATATTACATGTTTTTTAGGTTTCAAATATCTTAATAAGTTTTTGAGATATTCGCAAAAACCAAACCCCTTTTTAGTATTTTTATTAATATACTTTTGCATTTTTTCCGAAAGGTTTTTCTTTAAACTCGATTATTCGAGATATCGAGATTAGATTACGAATTGAATGACATTCATATCTTTCCGAGATTGCTTAAAAAAGGTGAACAATAAGGCACTGTGGACTAGATAAAACTATAAATGAAAACTTACCAGACGTGGGCCTTAAGGCAGGATGTAAGTGAGCATACGGCAGTGGTAACTGCAACTGAAGGAGGGGTGGTTCATCCCTACAGCATCTGTATAATGCAGCCACACATCCGGCACAAGGAGGCTCCTGGGAACGAGCTTCCGACACTGGAGCACTCGATGACGTTTCATTATTCCCAAGTATGCTATCAACACTAAACTTCAACTTAGACGTACTTACATCCCCACTGACAGACGTCATGACTCCATAACAAAAAAAAATGCAGATCGAACCTTCCGTTACGAACGCAACTGAAAAACTGAGCTTTGAGTGTCGTTATCAACGCATAGAGCAACGCAAGCGCAGGAGATGGGCGTGTCGCGATCAGTGGAGCTATCTCATTGGCCGACCGACACTGGGCGTTGCGTATGCGCCGCAATGGAGTGCTTTGGAACACTGAACGGACTGATGTTACAAACACTGCATTTGTTTACAATAAACTGACTCTTTAATGTGTTTTATATGGCTTTGCAAGTTCAATTTAATTTTATTACTGCTAAGCTTACGTCATGTGTTGGTGAGGATAATTTATGTTGTATATTATATACTTATGTAAAATTAATAAAATTAAATACATAGATACCTAAAAATTGTTTGATTATTAACGGTTTTGAGCTTATAATTATTCAAACAGCACATAATTTCATTACCTGTAAGAATTGAACTGAAAAGTAAGAAAATATAACACAAACATGAGATTGTTTGATGTAAGTTATGGAAATATAAATCATTAATTTTCTTTAATTTCTTATAATGTTAAATTAAAACAACGAATGGAATTATAAATATTTGATTAAAGTTTATGTACCTATGCTCTTAATCTTTGTATATGGTCAAGTTCGTAATCTCCTGAGCACAGAATTAGCTTTGACCGGGTCAACATTAAAGTCATTTTTGAGGCATCGTAATGTATCAATCTGAAGTAAGAATTGATTAAAAGACTATAAAGATCTATAATCATTTCTTATAACCTAAAAATAATAAATAAATATAGTGAATATTATTCTAAAATGTTATATCTAATTGATCGAATTAGAAACGAGAAGATGCGTAAAATAGCCAAACTCACCTCCATACATTTACGAAACTGAAGACGTAATGGGTGCCACTATAACTAGAGTGAGAAATGACGGATGTACGAAAGAAGGCTAGGCTATAGAAAACTTCAAAGGGTTAGAACAGCAACCAAGCACCGTGGAGCATCTGAGGATAGACGACGCGCGAAGTAAAAAAGCCAGTGAGAAACCTAAGCAAGCGCGGATCTAGAAGCCATGGGTATTATCACCCCTATTATTGACACATGAAATATCCTATCAAAATTCAATCTGACTATTAAAGAATTGAAGATAAAAACAAGTCTTGAAATGATAATAAGCGAAACTGACTAAAGCACCAAAGGTTGCGGAGTCGGTTCCCGCTCAGGGTAAAAGTTTGTATTGACCATACAAGCATGTGTTTTGGGCTGGGTGTTTGAGCATGTGTATGGATGTGTGTCCGGAACCCTGATACAGGATTACCTACTATCCTAATAGGGGCCGTTGAGTGCGCGGCTCTTATTATTTTTATAATTACCATATTAGGTACATATAGGTAGATAACTAAAAATATATAACTCAACATAAAATACACTGTTCAACGTTAACATTTATCAAAAAAAAAACATGCAAGTTCCACTGTTGCAGACATGAATATTACAAATTAAGGTTACCTAAATGCGTTTAAAAACTAAAGAGTTCTCCTTTTTTAAAGCAAGATAGAGTACAATGTCTAGCAAATCCCTAAATATAGCCGAATAAAAAGCAAAATTTCATCGAATCACCGTTTTCGAATTCAACATCTTTAAATACCTGATACATCAACGAACCATTGAAGAACAAATGTTCGTTCCAACTCTAAAATCGATTACGGATAAGTTTATTTTCCCTGTCAGAAAACACCTGCGGTCCATCCGCGGCACCCGATATAGATGCAATCATTACATCGCAAGCGTGCCATTGTTTACTTAATACAATTACCGGAGGTGAAGCGAGCAAGTTTATAAATGTAACTAATAAAAGTATTTCGTTTGTTTATATAATATACGTTGTTAGCAAATTGTTTTTAATATATATTTACAGACATATTAACGGTTGTCTATTGCACAAATATAGGTATTATTACGTACTTAAAGTCCAGATCTAGATACCACATATTATGTTAATAAAGTAAATATTTTCTTTTCGTACTAGCTTTCATTTGGTATCAAAACAAAAGAATTTTAAAAGAGACAAACGTGAATAGTGAACACCATCGCCGTAGCCAGATGTCGGCCCAGGACGGGCAAAATACTTACAAACTTTGGGCCCAGTGGTGGAAATGACTATTTTCTTGCACAGTTAAATAATTAAAAATGCATTATATAGTGCATTTCTCAGTATTTAATAAGGTCCAGAAGGCAGCCGAGGCCTGTCTAAAGACACTGTTACTGTATTATTGCAACACTTGTGCCATCTCATGCGTATAGCTAACCCGAAAAAGGAAAAGAGAGTTTTTATTATTTTTACAAAGCATAGGAAGACAGCAGCGGTGCAGGAAAAAGCTGAACATCCAGCTACGAGTGCGATTAGCACGCTGTTATGTTTTCTCCATTCTCTTGTATGGTGTTGAAGCATGGACCCTCACAGAATCGAGCTGTAAGGAGATTGAAGCCTTCGAATTGTGGGTATACAGGAGAATGTTAAGAATATCTTCAGAGACAAAATAAAAAATGTAACCGTGCTAAGTCGTTTAGAGAAAAAGCAGAAGTACTATACTCAGTTAAGAAAAGAAAGCTAGAATATCTTGGCCACATAATGAGACACAGAAAATATGAGCTACTGCAACTTATCCTACAAGGTAAGATCCAAGGAAAGCGAAGGGTGGGTCGAAGAAGAACATCTTGGCTGAAGAATTTACGCCAATGGTTTGGAAAAAGCACTCGTTCGTTATTCAGAGCTGCGGCATCAAAAATACAAGTTGCCCTAATGATCGCCGACCTTCGAAAGAAGATGGCACTTTAAGAAGAAGAAGATAGGAAGACATTACTAATATTCCTGTTTCCCCTTCAACTGAACTTGTAGCTCGTGCTAGGAGTGAGTACCACAATAGCCCAATGGGGTAAGGTTTTAACTCAAAAATCTAATTTCAATGTAATCTATTATCGACTAAGTAATTATGTTTTTGGGTCGAAATATCTTTCAATAGAGTTCAGCTAGTTTCCTAACTTTGATTTTAAAATAATAAAACCTTACTACTTTTACTTTATAACTTTAATTTACTTTCCACCGTACAAGGAGTAACTAAAGTTTCGGTTGCTCAGACTCCGCTCGCTCTCTGAATATTTCATGTAAGTTTCCTGCAGGAACATATAGAAAATGAAAGAACAAACAAAATATTATTCTTTATTTTCTACATTAGACATCAACAATTATAATTAAAGAAAAAATTGTCCCACACTTGCAGCACGCACACAGTTGATAACCAGCAAGATTTCATTTCATTAAAATCTTCGCTATATTTACAAAATAAAAATATAACGTTATGTACCTAAGCTGTTGGTAAGTGGTCCAAGCAACACTTCCGTAAACTAAAAACATAAATGCTCTTTATAATATTAAGATAGAAAAAATTGTAATTACTTACTACATATCTACTACAAATGTACTTACTATATAGACATTTCCGTAAGTTACATTCCCAAAAAAAACTACAACATCTACATTTATTAGATAAAGATAAGATAAACAGTATTTTACTTAACTAAACTAACATCTTAATATAGTTAACATATTTTCGTATATATCAAAAAAAAAACATTAGACTAATGTTTAGTTATATAAATTGGATAAACTATTTAATAAGTTAGGGCGGTTTCAGGCCAGTGTTTTTTTCCTAAGGTATACGGTCGTTTCTGCATACACGTTTCATTTCACGCTTCAAGAAGCCGAACGTGGGTACATAGGCTTATACCGGCGTATACGGTCTTATCTATGGTGGTCAGTAGCACATAATTCAAATAAATATAACAGTGCTTCAACGCACCTAAGAACGTGCCTATACAGGTTTTAAAAAAGACCTTTTAAAAACGACCATTATAAAACGCTTGTCTGACACCCTTAAAGGAGCAGCAATTATAGAAGCTAAAACCACTTCGCAGGAAAATATAGATAATTTTGAAAATATTTGCGCTTAAATTAAATAAATCGAGTTCCGGAATGTGATTCAGCTCGGTTTTATTTGTTTGCCGACCTTATAAAAAATGTATTTTGTCTATAGTTCATATAGCTAAGGAGAAAATGAATATTTTCAATTTTATTTTTTTCTTAACTATTAAAAATAATGGAGTGCAATAAATGCATAATGTCTGCTATTGCTATATATGATTACTTAAAACAAACAAACAAACATCTATCACCTTTATTTACTCACAAATTGTTACCAAATATCAAATAATAGTAAAATAGACTAATAACTATGACTATTTATCCTTGAGTTATACGAAATACAAGAGTGTATAAAGTTGTACTTAATTCCCTTAAAGTAGCAATCACAAGCTCGAAATATACATAAATCATACTTCAGTACTTTGCCAGCATGTATCCTGTAAACCGTACGTCAAAAGGATCAAAAGATTGGCCTCGAAATGTATTGCATCCCTACACGTGCGAGCTATCAGCAAAACGTTGAATTATAACTATAATCATTTACTTTCCTCGGGCAATATTGCAATATATCTTGTAATCTGTAAATTCCCTCAAATATTTTTCATTTGAAAATAAACAGTGCTTTAACGGCATTAAGGGCATAAACAGATTTGCAAACGTATAAAACATACTTTTGGATTTAGTACAGCTTCCTTATTATTGAAAAAAATGTTATTTGTTTAACTTTTAAAGCAGAATCGGTTCAGTCTTTTAGGAAAATATTTATATTATGTCATATTTAAATGTTTTTAATTGAACTGAAAAAATAAAATACCAACCACCATAACTTTAAGCAATCGGTACACACAAACAATATGGAGTCTAATACTATATTTTCCTCTTCTAATCACATCATCACATATCATCCGATCACAGATAGCCTTTTTAAGTGGAATAGACACAACCGCAACAGAAAATTAAAGAAAATACGTTGATCGCGGTTCTTTCCTCCTATGACTTTCATAATTTGAGAAATACGTATTTATTTTAATTTATATGGGACTGGATTCTGGACCGTGACCGGGAACACTATAATAAACAAAAATACATGCAAATCGATTCAGATAACGTTAGGTACAGCTGTAATAATAGAGTAGCCAATAGAAGCAAGAGTGAGACGCTGATAGCCGAGTGCATTCAGTTATCGGTAAACGATCGGTGGGTTAAGCAACTTTAGGCGCGGTCGGTCACAATATGGGTGACCGCATAGTGGTATTTCAACGGAGTGTTCCCGTGATATGCAAGGCACGTAAAAAGTCGCTCCCGGCTGTTATCAATTTGACAACAGTCGAAAAGTCAAGTCAGAGGCCCGTGCGGGCGACCTGAACAACTCTGATACTATATTGGCTACTAACCACTGGATAAGAAGAAGAAGAAGAAGTAGAAGTAAGAAAATTAATTTTGTTAAACGAAAATGGCAAATTTCGGCCCGCCTTGGGGACTTGATTGACAATGCCTGTTATATTAACTGATATAGAGATATCAGGTTTTTGTTAATCCAAAGGGTAAGAAGGTAGTGTGAAGTAGGAAAAAGATAGAGGAGTAGCAGTTGGGGCATTCGGCGGACACTTGTAGTGCATAACTTCTACGTGGTGCTATAATACGATGCTACATTATATCGATTTACAATAAGAAGTTCAAGACATACTTGCCAAAAATGCAAAGCTCAATATCAAAATAAATAAGAAAAAAACTTCGAAACTAAAAAGCAAAACATAAATATTTTTTTCAGAAGTGACTTCTAAACGTAAGTAGAGACGAATTGAAAACCTCCTCCTTTTTGAAGTCGGTCAAAAAGAAATATGCAGACAAAGGAAATGGCGGGATCTGACGTTTAGAAAATGAGGCTGAGGGATAAACATGGAAAATCTTGTATTTTTCATCTAATCATCTTATTAGCAATTCATATGAGCTTATTGGTAGAATTTTATTCATTGAATATCAACAGCTTAAACACGAATAAATAATTAAAAAAGACTAATGGTCATAAATGACAAATAAAATTAATTTATCGCGTTTTCAACTTTAATTCGACAAACGGGTGCATCTTACGATCGCTTTGCTATTCTAATTCGAATGACTTTCCGGAAATCACCGCTTGACAAGATTTATTATTCCTTAAGGCGGGCGCAGTCGACGAAGAATAAACTAGTAGTTTGCCCTAGTTAAACTAAGACTGTATATAGTTTTTAGAGAATTATATTTTTTTATAAAAAAATTGCAAATTTTCTCTCTTATTTATTTCTTACTACATATATATTTTGTATATGTATGTGAATGTATATTATATTTTCTATGTGATGGTATATATTGAATGTACTTTAAAATTAATTTAATATACTAAGTTATCGGTACTGAACGCATTGTGTTTTTATATATAACGACATTTTTTGCAAGAATCAAGCCTTAAGGTATGATGGGGCTGACATAGTTCAATGGCTAAAAGCCCCTAAATAAATAAAGAGAAAAAAAAATAGAGTAGGCTTCCACAGAGAAATGAAAGATCGCAAACAACAAACGTGGGGAAAAGCAGCAAGGACGACATCCAGACCAAAAAAATGTGTTTATAGTCAAATATTAACACTCCAAATTCACACTCCTTTTCAGCGAATCCTAGTCTCCTTTACAGCTACTCCGATTACATTTTGTTAAGGCTTACAATCAGTCGTCCGATAATTTTTCCTGTCATATTTTGGCTAAATGAATAAAATAATATTCCAGTAACAAAAGCAAAGTTTAAATGCCTATAAACTTAAAGTCAATGTTATCCGATCACCGAGATACGCCACACCACAATTAGGCCATCCGAATGGTTATATCTAGCTAAATCAACAAACAGTGTAACATCCTTACTTGATTGGGAGCGACGCGCGATGATCATTTAAGTATCATATGGTTTTATTTATAATTGAATTTTTATGTTACTACAGAAATAGCTTTATCGACATCGTAACAAAAGAAACAAAAATAATTAGTACAGTATGTTAATGTAAGGCTATTTGAGTTACTATATAGTAACTACTCATTTCATATGACATGGCTTTGATTCCCACTCATAGTAGATACTTTTGTTGACCTTTTTGCTTCAGTCTGGATGATTGTGCTAGTATTTGTGTGTTTCCGTAGGTACTCCCAACACAGGAGACTTCTATCCTAAGGAGGCCGTCGAGTGTGTGACGTAAATATTTAATTAAATATAGATTATAATTAAGGTTATTGACGTAAAGTAATGGAATCCCTACTGTTTATTTTCGGTCATTGGTGCCGGAAGTCTGAACTCCCCTATGTGATGTGATATTGCAAGCGTTTTATATGGTCGCTATGCCTATGGTACGCCATCACCTGGAATATGCTAGTCTGCCAAACTTTTTGACATAAAAAGAATATCTAAAACCTCAAGAACTACATTTACATATTTTTAAAAAATACGTTAAGCGTTACCTTATCCAACTAGAAAAATTGTCTTATATACAAACCTTTCTAACAATTAAGGCCTTATAAATAGCCTGTATGTGTCAATACACATACATACTAAGATGGTTCATCTTATAAATCCTTTATTACCGGAAACCGACATTTTTCATAGTAGCTATTTGTATGTAAATTTCAGCTCAATCAGTCTCGAAATCACATACCACATGCCGATTTTAGCTAAGTGTTTAAGAACGAAAATTTGAAAATTAACTCAATAAAAGTGCGCCCAATTCCATAGTTATAAACATTTCAAAGTGTAATGTAAGAGTAAGAACAATGAACAATAAATGGTCTTTGGACAGTGGACACTCATAGGACCAAACTTTCCTAGCTGAGTAGCTATGAGACTTTTGAGAATCCGTTAACCGCTAAGTTGGCGGATTCTCAAAAGCATGATTCCGAGCATGAGAACTTTTATTTAAGTAGACAGGAATTTCAAGTAAGTATTTTAGTTTTTGTAATTTTAATTTCACTTTTTTTTTATGTGAGAGGGGGCAAACGGGCAGGAGGCTCACCTGATGTTAAGCGATCACCGTCGCTCATGAACATCTGCAACACCAGAAGGCATGCAGGCGCGTTGCCGACCTTTAAGGAAAGAATACGCTCTTCTTTTGAAGGCTGCCAAGTCGTATCGGTTCGGAAAGATCGCCGGCGGAAGTTGATTCCACAGAGTGGTTGTGCGAGGAAGAAAATGTCTTCTAAATCGCGCTGTTGTGCATTTCCAGACATAGAGGTGGTATCGATGGAATTTAGAGCATTATCGCGATGTCCGATGGTGAAATTCTACCGGCCGAGGACAGATTTAAGCAAAAGTCGCGGGTTCAAATAAGCTTAGCTTAATAAGCTAAGCACCTCTGAGTTTTTAAGTTTTATCGTGAGAAAACCTACATGAAATTCTGATACATGTCCATTGTTCAATCACCCATTCGCATTGGAGCGGCATATTTGTTTAAACACCTAAATCTTTCCTTGAAAGAGGAAGCGTTTGCCATGTTATGTGAAATTTACAAGATTATACGGCTACTGCTGTATAAATTATTAATTTGAATTATTTCAAAAATTGTACCGGCACCTGCACCGGAAAGCTTATAAAGCTCCTAAGATTTAGTATTCCAAATTAAATCAAAACTAAGTCCATTCAGATAATAATTTATTACTAAATATATGAAGTATAAAATACACTCGATTGACAAAACAGCACCGATATTAAATAAACAAAGAAAACCTTTTTAAAACCCATAAAACAAAACCACAAAATGTTATTACTAAATTGAATAAAAGGCATTATCAATTAGTAGGTATCGGTACCCACAGCGATTACGTGTATAAATCGTTGGTTCATATTGGATGTCTGTGTCGCCATAAATATTAAATATCGACGCTGTTAAAAATATCCTCTTACAGTTTACGAGAGCGCTCACAGACATGTTTACGTACGGGAGGAGGCAATCAATTGACTTTTTTCGTTCATTCTACATATTTATGTATATTTTTTTCTCATGCACGCACGCTTTCTCAATATGCATATTATTCGAGATCTTGCGGTATAATGCTTTATTGGCGTTTAAATTCTTGTAAATCGATATCATTATGTATTCTTAATGTGAACTTTTAAAGAATTTGAGATCATATCTCGCACTTAAGAACACGTAAATGAGGTCTTATATCACCAATACGTTGACACATACGTACGGACTATGAATATATTACTCTAAATATATTTACATTTTTCTATACGTTTTTATAACACTGATTATAAGAAGAATAAGAATATACCTTCAACTGATGCGTGTTTTTTCGATAAAGTTCTTATATTTTAGTAGCTTCTGCTAGCGGCCTCGCCTAGCCTAGCCCCATTTCCCATAACCCTTCAGAGGTTAGAAAATGATAAAACAGGTGTTTTTTTATCTTGAATTTTCACTGAAAACAAATTTCATGCTTCTAGTTTTAAAAACGACTAAAATCTTATATAAACTTTTAATCCCTTTTTCACCTTTTTTTGATACATCAGTCAGGTTCTCTCCTTTTATTTATATGTAAGATATAAATGACAACCGTTATGGCGCAGTGGTAACGAACCTGCCTTCAATGCTTGTGATTGTGGGCTCGATTACCGCCAGATATTTAACAATACAAATATGTGTTTCGGTCTGGGTGGTTGTGGTGTTTACGTATGTTTTCAGACTATCCTATGTCCGTAATGATCTACTATCGTAATGAAAACGATGTGTGTACAACGTTTATTTATTTATTAAATGAATAAATTTCCACTATCCAATTTATCTCAAACAGTAAATATACTTTCGACATTGTGGATGTATCCACAATGATCAAATTTCATATCAACTGATTTGTGAATGTGATAACTTTTCATTATCTTTATTTAGCTAATACGCCAATTCATTATGAGCTTTTAATACGGGCAGTCAACACAACGCGGAACTTAAGTCGCATAACATTAAAGACTAAACCGCATTAATCACATTTCTCACCTTTACCTTACATATTATTACTAAACAGCATCCAAAGGGCCGTTAAGCAGCTCAATAAATCTCTTAGCGGCCGCCTACGACCTCTCGAACACATATTAATATTTAATTGTAGACGCGATATCATCAAACGCGCCATAACTAACTGTTAATAAAGTGTATTGTTGACGTGAATTATCCTCATAAGTCTGCCGAACGAGACTGTCTTACCAGCGACTTGGGGCCTATTCTGTAAGCTTTATATTCTTATGGCCGTGTCTAAAACGAATACTCGATAATATAACAACGAAAGTAGTTTTGATTTATAAAAGAAAAAAAGGGTGCGAATATTTATTAATTAAATCATATTTATAAATGTGTTTTACGCCTGACATTGAAAAAATCAGCATATATTGATCATCTGACACCATATTAATAATCATATTTAGACAGGAAATATAAAAAAAGTCTATAAATAATAAATGTTTAGAATTATGTTTAGGTATATCATAAAACTTTATCGATAATCTTCATTTCTTTACATTTGCACATAAATAAGTATAATAATATTTTAATTATATGATGAAATCGATGTTATATTTTTTAATTTAATCTATGTTATATGTTTTGTTTGTAAATTTTCCTCACATGTTTATTCATAAAATGTGATTCATAAATAAATTTTTAAGTTTTAAATCAAAATAAGGACGGGTTACCTAGTAAGGTGTCGCGTGCGATCATCAGTAAGAGTATGTCGCCTCGGGAAAATTTCGAATCCAATAAACGCTATAAATAACAACATCGTGGTAAACTCCACGGATCCTATAACAGCTAATATTATCTGTTCATACATAACAATAATAAAAAATAAATAATTATAACGATAACCGTACATCATTTTTATTAGTTCCGATAAATTATAAGAACTATGGAACTTGATCGATTCTAATGCACCGTTGTATATTTATTATAATTAGATTCTTCTCGTGTGGCGCGCCCATCAAATGCTTAAACTGTTTATTAAGAACTAATAATATTTGCATAATCGTATTCTATAACGTTCCTCTATGAAATTTAATATGAATCGTCGAATAATAATAGGAATTAGTTCGATATAAATGCTTTTTTATATAAATATTTAATGTGTAAATGGCGTTTATTTCAATCAATAACGTTATGATTTATATTCATTATCTTCCAATACGCCATTATGGGTAAAGTTTTTTATTGGTTTTTTATTGCTGAGAATTTTATTTAGAAGTATCTTTGCGTTTTAATTACCTAATATATTGACATAGCCGGTTTATAATATCATTCCTAAATATAATGTGTTTTCTATAAATTCTTAAAAATAGCATCTTAAATCGTGTTTCAATCATCATTAATTTATCGAGAGATTGCATTAAATAACTAGGTATAATATTATGTATGTCTTAGGTAACAAATAAAAACTATTGAGTGCTTAGCTGAGAAATTATTAATGAATTAGGTATTAAAATCAACAGTGGTTAAAGAAGAAAGAAGAAATATTTGTCATGTACCTAGGGTAATTTTTGTTAACATAAAATATATGAAATATAATAAGGTAGAAATCAGACTCTGAAATTAATGAATATTAACGAGCTTTGACAAATTATTTCACCAATAAGAAATATGAAATGGCAGTATTGTAAAGAACAGTCTATTGTATTGTCATTTATTTATTGCATTTGAATCATCCTTGATGAAAAGTCAAGATCCCATTAAAAACATAAAATGTAAAATAAATCCAAGTCTCGCAAAGCACTTCTTCTACTACAAAAAGTGGTGAGATCTAATGTATAACTACGCCTGAAACTTGGCAGTTGTACAGCAACATATTCTACTCTTTCAAATACTTTATTGTCGTAATTTTATGTTTTTAATGGGATCTGGGATCTCATATCTTTTTGTAGAAATTTCTACTTTTTCTACCCTCTTCTTGAATTTAATCGTATATTATCCAGGTATCCACCTACACCTATTATCCATTATGCATATACTATACAGGTACACTGATTAATTAACTGTAACTTTGTAATTTTATACATTTATATAGGATTACAAAGTTATTTATGCAGTAGTTAGAAAACTGGACCGAAATTATAAAATATTTTTAGTTTTTCCTTTATATTCTAAATTTGAAGCTTCCATGTTTACTAGAAGTGCCTTAGAGTTTTGATGAACGGTCAGTCAGTAACAAAATTTTGACTCGTTATAATTCTTAAACTACACTTTCAAATTGAATGAGATTTGAAATATACCGTGTTTATACAATGCCTGCTCGGTTACTGAAAATTCAGGCTTATAGCTTTATCCACAACGAAGTTATAGAGCATCGAAAATGGCCTGAAGTGCTTCGAGAAAAGGATAGTAAGGCCGTGCCGCTTTTCTGCTCGACTTCCCCGCCAAGTCTGCCGTGCCCCCAGATAAATCTATCCACTGAACTCAAAGTGAAACTCAAGTTCAAAATATTAATGCAAAAGCTTGGCAATATTCAATTAAAAACATACAATAACATTTTTTTTATAGGTACTTACTTCTAAATTTTAGTAAATAAATAAATTTGATATTTAGGTACTATACAAAACAAAACCAATTTCAATAATGGATTATAGATTACTTTTACGGATTATATTTAAAGTTGAAAAAATGTATCAAATACCTTAAGATAAAATTGCTCATAATAAGAAATTCACTCTTAAAATTTTGAATTTAATTTACACGGAATGACTATGAGATACGACAAAGCTATAAGACATGTTACAGGAGTTAAATATTAACATTCATAAAATTTAATTTATCCTTGAGTCAATAAGAAACGGGAAGTTTTAAGGAGTCTTTAAATGTTCCAATCCATCAGATAGCACGCGAGATATTGAACAGTTATGTCCAACAAGCGCCGTAATCGCCAACTAGTCGTAAGTTCGTGCAAAAACTGCAAAAAGTCACAAAGGTTATACGCGTGTAAATCACAATAAAAGTCTCGAGAGACGCCTGAGAGGCCGCGGAGGCTGGAGACGAATTATGATTGCCGCGGGATGGCCGTAAAGTACACTATGTTGCATGCACCTTATTGAAATATGCGGATAATTCGCAATTTGCAAATTTCTATTGCGATTTTTTGTTCTTTTGTATCAGTGATAGTGCAGTACTATTTTTTATGTTAGAGGGAGCCAACGGGCAGGAGGCTCACCTGCCCCCCAACCGCAGAGGTCAAACTCTGCGGTACCCTGGGCTTGTCGTGCCGGGGCTCAGTAGTCGGGAGTCGATTGTGCAGGTGGCACCTTCGACTGCCCGGTGAAGCTAACAGGGTCAGACGGTTCGGGCGTGGGGCGTTTTACGCTAGACCGCGCCTAGGAGGGTGGTGTCGTATGGGTCGCTCCGGTACTTTTCTGCTTATCAGAATAGACTGCGAGCGGCTCCTGCGACACCGGAGGTGTGCTTAGCCGGGGCCTTCAGCCCCGGTCGGGCGGTAGAGGAAGAAAACCTCTTTAAAAATAACGACGGTCGGTCGTAGAGGGAAACAACCTCATTAAAAAGTTAGTCTCGGCGGGGGAGCCCTAGGACCCAGGGCTCCCTTGGTTGGGTTTGCCGGGGCCTTTTGGTGCCGGTCGGTGGGGCGCGAAAGCGCCGCCGTATATTGTATTTATGTATTATATGTATTAGTATGTATTTATGGCGGCAGTAGGTTGCCGCCCCAGACGGAGGCTGACGGCCTGGGTGCGTTCGCGCACCAAGGTGTATATATATTTTGTATTTATGTATAGTATGTATTATTATGTATGTATGGCGGCAGTAGGTTGCCGCCACCGGTGGGCCCTCGGGGCAAGCGCCGGGGCGTCGCGGTGGTATGCTTCGGCGATCCCGCGACGTCCCACTATGGCGCTAGATGGGACCTTGGAGTTTTAGTGGGTAGGGGGCTCGGCTCCGAGTCCACACACCTCCGGCGCCATTGCACCCGTCCCGGCGCTCGAGTGCGTAACTGCATTTCTCCAAGTAAAAAAAAAAAAAAAAAAAAAAAAAAGGAGGCTCACCTGATGTTAAGAGACTACCGTCGCCCACCACAAGTCATGCAGGTGCGATGCCGAACTTTTTTAAGATGCATCTGATTACACGCTGGCTGATCTGAAATGGATTTGAAATAAGAAGAGTTGGGGAGGATAAATTAGAAAGACCGTTAACTTTCTTTTGTTATAGTCGGGATAGTATGGATCACTGGAAAATCCACCGTTAAATATAACACACTGTACTGATTTTTTACATCAACAATCTTTAAGATGCTAAAGTAGTAGTAGTCTTATATGCCAAATGCAACTAGGCTCCATTACCTCCCTGTTACTATATAAAAATCCGATATCATTATTCAGAATTTATTCAATAAAATAATGCCTATGTCGTTACGAATATATTTCGTTTTATGGTTTTTGCGTAACTAAAGTTCTTCATATTTAACATAAATTACTTAGTTAAATCACACTTAAATGCCTATACTTAAGAAGTAGTTACGAAAAAGCATTGCGTGAAGTACCCATTTTGAGAAGATAAACATTCCAAAACTATAAAATTGTGGTGAAACAGAAAATAAATTGTCATTTAAGCTATACATATTTATTCCGATCGCATAACAATCGTCCTAAATTGGGTAATAAAATAGCGAATAAGTTTTTCAATAAGCGTGGTGAGCCTACAGCTAGGGCGTGGGGGGTGCGAGGTGTCCGGCGCGCGCGCAGCGTGCGATAAAGCAGGGCGCCGCGGGGTCCCTGGACCTCCAGCATGGCGGAACTGCCGGATGGATTGTGTGGATATGGGCATATAATTTTTGATTCTGACTAATAAAAAAAAATTATAGCAGTTGTTTCAAAGCCTATGATGACGTAAAGTACATTTCATTTATTTAAGATAATTAAATTAAAAACAAATAACTTAAAACTAACCCTCGTTTTAATATTGAAGTTCTAAAATTATTACTATAACTATAATTTATGTCTTAAAATAAAGTAAATATATTGTAAAAATATATAATAAAAAGATAGTTTTCTTATAAATACCATACATTTACCATAAAACCCATTACTTGTTTGAAGCTAAAACACTATATTAGAAATATTTAGGTAAATGTCGCCTGGTATATATTAAGAAATAATAAATAATCGATAATAAAATGTAGATAAATGAATAAAACTAATCTAAAATATCTCCTTATTTATTAAATAAATAATCATTAGAATCGCGTCCATTATAATCCATCGTCAAATCATGGCCGACCGCGCCGTGTAAATAATAATTAATTTTATTGTAAATGCTTATATTTTATTGCGGGATTTGTCAACAGAGTGCGCGATGTATTTTGTAGCTTGAGATATTTATTGTTAGTTTCTTAATGTAAAGTCTAAGTGAATATATGCTTGTGGGGACACGGACGGTAACTAGCTGTATCATTAGTCTAGTACTTACATTATATATAACTAATACTAATGATTTATTATTTATTATTTTGTAACAAAGTTTACTTGGTTTCTATATTTTTTATGTTATAGCGGGCTAATGGGCAGTAAGCTTACCTGATGTTAAGAGATAAGCCCATGAACATCTGCACCACCAGAGGGCATGCAGGTGCGTTGTCGACCTTTAAGATGCAACTGGTTATACGCTGACTGATCTGGAAATGCGGCTGATGAGCAGTTGCTTTGAGAGTTTTACCAGCGTACTGTGGTAACTAACAAGGCGGGCACTTAAGCCCTACCACTGGCAATGGATTAGCCATTAGGATTGGTGGGTATACATGTCTGAGAGTTTCTTCTACGACTTTTCTACGAGTTTCTTAACTGTGTTTCACTTTTCCTTTAAGCACGAGATAAATTTCAAACACAAATTTAGTAATTGAAAACTCAAAAGTGCTTGTCCAGATTTGAACCCGCGACCTTCTCTTCTTTTGATGAATGTATGTTTTTTTTTAAATAACGTTTATGTTTTAGAATATCATGTTGATGAATTTAAATTATAAATAAATTTAAATAATGGCACACAAAATTTGTATACGATGAAAATTATTTGTATTTTAATTTTCATGTTATTTTAGTCACCGCCGCTTGATTATAATTCAATTAAAAAATTACAAATTAAAATGGAAATATGTTTGGTTGCTGATTGTCGATTGTCTTGACTGCCCTTCGTTACCAAAGTTACGATTTTTGGTTAATAAAAATTATTAATTATCTAATAATTTCTTAAAACTGTAGCGAATCAAAATCGCGGAATACTATAACTAAAACACGTAATACCATCAACTTCCCTTGAAGTATACCAAAAAGTAATTGAATAAGTTATATCTGTATAAGTATAGAGAGATTTGCTGTTTGTTATTTTTGCTTTCTGTGTAAAAACTAACACAAAATAAAACAAAAACTGACACTGGCGTCGACAGGTTCTTATCGAGGTAAATGATTTAGATTGAATATTTAGATCATTTAGTATGTTATATTATGTGTCATTGTGTCCACATATTTATTATTATAGTTGCCAGAACTTAGACAAAAATGGATCCAAAATCGTTAATGAACAAATATTTTTTAATTAGAAGGTATTATAATTCTCAAGTTATGCTATTATTTTTTAATATTTATATACTGTTATACACAAATAAATAAATATATATTAAATTCATATTTGAAAATGATATTATTAATTTATTGATTAACTTGAAAATTATACCTACACATAATTATATTATAGGCTTTATTAATTTATACTGAGAATTTTGCTATTCTGCTTTGATTTAATGAACCATTAATATTTTTTTATGTTAGAAGTTGGCAAACAAGCATACGACCCACCTGATGGTAAGTGGCTGCCGCAGCCTATGAGCGCTTGCAGCACCATTAGTAGGTGCCACTCACGCGTTGCCAACCTCGAGATATTAGTTCTTAAATCTCGTTCGCCCAGTAATTTCACTAGCGTACAATGCCCTTCAAACCGGAACACAGTAGTGCCTAAACACTACTATTTGGCGGGGCAGAATATTGGACACTGCGGTGGTACCTACCTAGCCGGCCTCTTGCAACAAAAGACCTACCACCAGTGTGACTTATTGCACTGGTGGAATAATCTCTGCTGTGACAGAGGTTATCCCAACAGCGGGCGATGGGGTCGTCACGTCCCGACGCCTGTAAAACTAACTAGTAACTAGTAATATGTGATAAATTATTTCTTCTCAATCTAATTCCTCATTACTAAGGATCGTGACTACTTTTAAGTTTCTCGATGAGCTATCTCCATGGCGCTGTGAACAGGCTGTGTAGGCAAGCACTGATGTATGACAACTTAGATTTTAACTCGTTAAATGACGTGAAAATCAAATTGAGCTTATTCTTCAACAAAGGGCCTTAATATAATATGAAAAAAAACTTATAGTTTTGTGTGTCCAAAAATAAAGTAACAGGAAAGGTAATAAATAATAAGTAAAAACAACTCTCGGCCCCTATTAGGATAGTTATATCCTGTCAGGTGTCCGGAAACATACACAAAGACAAGGACAAACACACCCAGACCTGAACACATTACTACATGGTCAATACCCCCATTGCCGGTCCCCATGTTCCCCATGCGCCGAATGGTTGAGTCGTACAATAAACAATTCATAGATGTAGATGTTTTTGCATGTTCCATTTATAAATTTAAAAAATCAATAGCACAAATACTCGCACAATAACACATAATTTCTATTTTGGTGTATTATTATTTAGTACTTACTTTTGCAGCACATTGTAATTTTGATAAAACCCTTAGCGGTAATTTATTGTTATTTTAATTTAAGTTAAATGTGGATAGTGTTGTGGGTTACATTATTGTTACTTTTTCTCAACAAATCAACACATGTTATCAAAACGTATAGTGTAACTGTTTACTGTTCCAAATAAATAAATAAATAAATACAAACATCTGCACCGAGCGTGAATCGAACCAGCGACCTGTGGCGCTTAAGACAGGTTCGCTACCGCTGATCGCCACAATGTCGTCGTATTAGACAATTCGGAACTTATAGCACGAAGTATGTAAATTGACGATTGATTTTAACGTAATGTTACCCAACTAGTCTTGTATGTCGATAGTAATGAATGCGATTTCAGACAACCATTTTAAGCCAAGCGACCTATGTAGTACGCAGTAGGTACGCAGTAGGTAGCGATCCTACCTTAAGCCCCAAAGGTATCGGGTTCGTTTCCCGCTCGAGACCAATCTCTGTATAGACCATACAGTTATGTGTTTCGGCGTGGATGTTTCTGATTGTGTTTGTTTATGCTTCCAGAAGTTCCGGACTTCCGACTCAGAATCAGTAATTCAGCCTTTGATCTAGTTTCCTATGATGTACTGTGGGAGAAGCTTAAGAGAATAAATGTACCTTATGAACTCTCGAAAATATTAAAATTTTGGTATGATCATCAAGATAACAATGTGAGGTGGGCAGGCGCAGTGTCAGAACCGTACCGCTTAGCATGCGGAGTGAGACAAGGAGGGTTGACATCCCCTACACTCTTCAACCTCTATGTGAACGATTTGATTGTCGAGCTTAGCAATCTCCATGTCGGCTGTCATATAGATGAAGTTCCTGTTAATAATTTAAGCTATGCTGACGACATGGTGTTGCTGAGCGCTTCTGTCTGTGGTTTAAGGAGGTTGTTAGCGGTCTGTGAAAAATACGTTCTGGATCACGGTCTTAAATATAATGCAGTTAAGAGTCAATGCATGGTGTTTGAGGTCAGCTCAAAACGAATACAAAGCGTTCCACCAGTTTATTTAAACGGCGTCCCTCTCGACTGGGTGGAACAATTTAAATATCTAGGCCACATCGTGACGAAAGATCTCAAGGACAATTTTGACATGGAGAGGGAGCGAAGGGCCTTGTCTGTACGGGTGACCATGCTGGCTCGTAGGTTCACACGCTGTTCGCAGGAGGTGAAATTGACGCTGTTCCGGGCGTACTGCACGTCCCTGTATACATGCAGCCTATGGGCGCGGTACACTTGCGCGTCATACAATGCTCTCCGCATTCAATTTAATAATGCATTCAGGGCGATGTTGGGGCTGCCGCGCTACTGCAGTGCTTCAGGCATGTTCGCGGCAGCACGAGTCGACTGCTTTCATGCAACGTTGCGAAAACGCAGTGCGTCGCTCGTGCGCAGAGTGCGGGCCAGCACCAACACCGTCCTGAGCATGATTGCATGTAGACTTGACTGCCCTTATATACAACATTGTAGTGATAGACATGTTACTGCAATGTCAATAAATATATAATGATTATTTAATTAATTAATTTTACTTATTTTATACTTGCATTATTAATTGGCACTTAATATTATTGTATTTTAAAACAATTGTAATTTTATTTTATTTCAAATTTATATTATGTAATTTTCCAATTTATATTGAATCACTAAAATTATTTATTTTATTTAAAATTTTTAATATTCTAAATTGTTCATTTTAATTTATACCTTATTTGTACAGTAAATACCAAATGAGTCACTGTTACTTGAAAAAAAAAAAAAAATATACTGTCGTAAAAGGGGTTGTTTAGTGTGTAGCCTTTTAAAAATCTCCGTAGTCTTTAAAATTTTATATGGGACCATTCTGGACTTATATATAAAAAAAAACTAAATTGCGTTGTAAGAAAAATACACCTGAATTGAAAACCTTATATAAAGTCTGTTAAAAAGATTTCGAAGAAGGGTCCGATGTTAATACTCGAGCGAAGTATGGGCAGATCGCTAGTTTGATAAGTAGGCTTTTATTTTACAGCCCGTTCACCTTATCTGCTATAACATCCTGAATCGATCGTCTGCAATCACATGTTCACTTACTTTACGACGTGATTTGAGTCAAATTCAATTTAGTTTAGAGTCCCTCCGTCATAAACCTTTGACCCGAAGAACATTCCGTTTCCATTTGTATCGTATTAACGTGTATAAAAGATAATCATAATAAACAGTGTTATTACAGGATTTATAATAAAATAATTTTTTTTTTTGCTTTTTAGTGTGCCGTAAGACTAAGAGTTCCAAACTGCAAACGGAACTAAGCCTTCACTGTCCATCATTCTGTCAGCGATTGTAATAGGTAGTTTCAGAATTAAAAACAGAATATGTATTTCTTCTGGTACGGAATCTTTAATTATTATATTTTATTCTATGACGGTTGGCTACAATCATAGGGTTTCCCTGATCGTATGCACCTAAACCTATGAGCGCTTGCGATACTTAAAGTATCACATATTGCCAACCCAAGGATTAGGGAAAAAAGGAAGGAAACATTGGGGGTAGCAGATTTGGCCTCTGACGTTCTCACTCATCGCACGAAACGCAACAATACCCACTGATACCGTTATTTTACGCAGATTTACTGTGAGAGGTTAGCTCTTCCCCGTTCAAGCCAGCCCATTAGTGCGAGCATGGCTCTAATACTACACTCTAAGAGATTTAAAGATAATAGTAGGTAAAAATTTAATGACTTTGACCAAACTACTTTTAGCGAGTCCGATACGCACTTGAAGTTTTAAATGAAAAAAGAGTTTAAATGAAAATCTCGAATTCATTAAACGCGCACACAATATATCATTGATGGTCAATATTTCTTAAGTCGGCTCGACCAATTAAGTACTATTCCTATCAAAGAGTATCCAAATGAAGTGAAGAAGATGAATTTAAGTGCCTAATAACAATCTTATCAAATTTTTATATAAAAATGGTACGAAAAATGTATGATTATTGACACATGATGTTACTGTCTTTGTTCCACAAACAAATTGTAATTACCATTAATGTTATAAATAAACTAAATAACCGCTACAAACTTAACGGCCCCATTACATGTACGTTTGGTCAACATCCAGACACATGTACGTTTGGTCAATACAAACGTCTGATCCGAGCGGAAATCGAACCAACGACCTGTGGCCCGTTCGTGTGGCAGGTTCGCTACAGTTGTGCCACAAAGTCATCACCGTTTTCGAATTAGCATAAATTTTCACTAGGTATTCCATACCATTAGTTGCTAGCCTTAGCTGGAGTGGGAACTCCCTCCTCTTTTCCATTTTCGTCCGAGCCTTGAGTATGAAAGTAAACACTTGTGATACTGCTAGAGGTTCGTGGCATTTCCATTGTCAATACCGTTTTTAATCCCCAAACTCAATCGCCAATCACTATCTAGAAGTTTTCAGAAGGTAAACTTACCGGTTTGACCGTGGAAGTGTTACTCTGACACTCCTCTGTTCTAATCGGCGTGGCGTAAGTAGTAAATATGAAATACTTCAATTAGAACATGTATGTAATAATTATACATAATATGATGTATTCATTTTATCATAGAAATACCTACCTAATATTAATAACGTAGTTTTACGTGATTCTCTATTATATGAAACAACAACCTAACTGCCTTAAAAACTCTTACTAAAAAACTAACGTTTTGACGACGTTGTGGCGCAGCGGTAGCGAACCTGCCTTAAACGCCACAGGTCGCGGGTTCGATTCCCGCTCGGAGCATAATATGTTTGTATTGACCATGGAAGCATAGTTTCCGGTCTGGGTGTATTTGTCCTTGTCATTGTGAATGTTTCCGGACCCCCGACATAGGATATTACTATCCTAATGGGGGCCGTTGAGTGTGCACCGTTTATTATTATTATTATTAAAAAACAAAATCAAGCGTAATAATATCAACATTATTAGAATGTTACTAAAGGTAGATCGGTGACGTTTGTTCGCAATTGTACGAGTTAGAATATAAACGTTTAAATTATACACAAATATGTTTTGTTTCTTTGCTTATACCTTATCATTCGACATAGTTTGACTATTATTTTTTTTTTTTTACAATATGGCGTCAGGTTGTTGCTATGGTGAATTTGGGGTCTAGACTAGAGTGCCACAAAGTAACAAACATACATAATTATGTATATACATAGACTGTTAAACACATTACCCTCTCGCGTCGCCTCTTAACGTGGCGCAGTCTGGAATAAAAAAACTATCGATTTCTAAAATTATATTTAAATAATTATTAAAAACAAATAAAAAGTATTTTATTATCTGTATGACTAATTTATTGATATAATGAATTAATAATTATATCATTTGAATTCATTTTTGGGTATCTAATTTTATACTGATACTTTGATAATGTTTTTTTTTTTCTTAATTATGCAAATTAGATTATTTGAATATTAGAAAAAATATACCAATAAGGAATACTTAGTATAGTGTCGACCATAAATAATCAGTTAGTTTTGTGTAGCGAGTAAAAATACCAACGTGAAGATAAATGTCTTACACATGTTTTAACATTGTTTTGGTAAACACTCGAAAGACAACTGGTTCCCACTGGTAAACAATTCTGTTAAATCATCGCCAAGACATGTGGTGTGTACGAGTCCTTATCTGCAGTCATCATTGCAGACAAACTGTTATAGTTTATTTTATCCATGCCATAGATTTAATGGGTTACATTAAAAATGGTTTTAAATGTAATTATGATAACAATAAAATAGTTTGTAAATAAAATACATTTTTACTAAAAGAAAATCATATTACAAAGCTTATTTTCTTACACATAGAAGTATATATAAAGAAACATCTATAAAGCGTTGAAACGATTTCATTGCTAACAGATGTTTAATTTCACATAATATTCCGTGTAAATCGCTAAACATTACAGAAATAATTTTAAAAGAACGAGGCGGCTATGCGTTAATATGTTTTAACGAAGTACGTTGGTGCCGGTCTGTAAACAGTAGATCTTGGCCGATGACAGATCCACCACAGAACCCCTCATTATCCGCTCCTGCTTAGCCAACCAAAATATCATAAAAACTCTAAATATCCACTCAAAAATATACCCTAATATTAATACTTAAAAATCATTTTCCAAGTAAATGCTAGTGAAGCGAATCTCGAGTGGTAGTTACAATAGCATCTTTAAAACGAAGATACAGATATTATTATGTGTTAGCGTGATTATTTGACAGTTTGAAAACGTTTACCGATCGTAGGTATATTGCGAGGCAATCTGGCTTCCTGCTTTTAATATAAACACTGTTTTGTTTTTCACTGAAAATTAATCAGTATTTTTATAGAACGTTCTGAATTTTATAACTATCGATTATTTAGTACACATAAAACAAAACAGCCTTCAAACAATTTTTATGCTGGATATGTATTAATAACAAAATTTATAAAGGAATATGTTGCACTGCACTCTACAATATAAGCATATTTTTAACTTACGTTATGAGACGAAAGACGCTCCGAGTGCAGGTGCTCTTAATGCTCGATAAACGATCAATGATTTAAACAGCTTTAGAAGTGGTTAGTTTGTAGATGAGTTACCACAGCGATATTTCAACGAAGGCTTTGGCCTCCATTCTTCAGAGGCCAAATAAAAACTAAAAAGTCGACGGCAGCTGTTAACAACTTGATAATAATCGAACATTTAAGCCTATATGTATATTGGCTACCCCAACAACTTTGACACTATGTTGCCTTGCCCAATAATAAGACAAGCCAAGAAAAGAAGATCCATATTTTTAAATCTCTTATACGCTGTCCGTTTTAAATTTTATCGCTTACTTCCATAACTTTGGCTCCATTTTGCATATCCCTCGCAAAGTTGCAATAATGCTGAAAATAATTCTTCAGGAGGCATATCTATTTCTTGCAAACTTCTTCTGTTCCTCTTTAGTCGTCCGTACGAAGTAAAAGTTGTTTGAGGCCTCTTAATTCCAGAATTAACGAAAAATGTGGGCGTTGGCGTTGTAACAATTGTGTTCTGTTTCGATTTAACTGCTTGTACAATCAAACATAGTAAATACCCACCGAAAGCCAGAAAAGCTAATGTAGTCACTGACATGGTAAAGATATTACTGATCTTGCTGTGTCCGTCTTTTTTATACAATCCTTCATATTCCATTCTTTTTATATACGGTGCTTTATAAGCCATCGCCTGAGCTCCGAAGTTTTCAACAGACGTGGGCGTTGTGACTGTTAAATTATCGTATTCTGTTGAAAAATCTTTTAACGAAGTCTTCAACTGTAACAGCTTGTCGATACTCAATTCGTTTAGGAATTGTATTTCTTCCGTGGTCATATCTGATGTTATGACTTCGAACAGTGTTAATATAATAAATAGGTAACATATCATTGTTGTTCACAGATCTTTTGGCGACTGAAGAGTCTATATGGTGAAGATATTATCATAATGGCGTGAAAGATTATTATGGTCTACTAAGCACAACAGTCAAATAGCAGTTGTTATATGAACTGGGTTGACAATATTTTGATTTAAAATCCATTTTAACAGTTTGTAAATATTTGTAAATTCTTATATCGCAAGGAAAGAGACAATAAATTTATTTCTGGTATAAATATGAATAATTATTTAACTCTTTTATTAAAAAGTCTATTGTTCTTTTGTTTTAACGATTACAACTTTATACAGAGTGATATATCCAAAAATAGCAGTTAGCCTTTTTAAATATAAATGTGTTATGGTCAACACAATAAAGTGTATTGATATTTTATATTTAAAACTAGCAGATGCCCGTGACTTCGTCCGCGGTGGCTGGAATTGGCTCAAGAGAGGAATAAGAAGAATAATTAATTATTAGAAACAAATTTAGATAAAGCAATCTCCTTAGTTGTGTAATGTTACAAATAATATTTTTAAAATTAATTCTTTGTAAGTAAATAATGTCCCAGACACTCCTATACCGAATTTAAATTGAAAACATGATAATCCCACCAGAATCGATTTTTTTTTCGGATTAAAAGTATTCTGTGTTAATCCAGGTAATAAAATATCTGTGCAATAAATAGCAATTTGATCTACATTTTGAGCCAAGTGGATACGCCCTACAGTAGGTATGATTTTTTAATAATCGCACAAGAAGCTCACATTTTTTTGGAATGAAAAAGTTCTATGAGTCAAACTGATTGAGTTACAAGCATACACATAATAATTATAATTATATGAGTATGAGTAGAATAATATGCTTACAATTAGATAATTATTAACCATAGCGTGTAAATTTATAAAATTAGAAATTCGTTTTGCAGCTGAATATTGTATTAAATTTATTTTTAATGGAAATGAGACTAAGTTTTTAAAATTTTCTATTATTTACCTACTGTAGTTTTTAATACCCAGGAGTCCCAAGAGCAAAATTGTATGCATTTTAACCATACGTAATTAACAAATAATAAACAACAACCAGCTAGACAAATTTATAATTATAAATTATATAACGAAATATTGATTGTATTATTTTAAAGCTATATTTCACTCTACCTTTTCCATAATCAACATTTGAGCACATGTGCTGACATCTAGTGAAGCTTTTGAGAAGCTATTTCGTAAACTCGACGAACAAAAATAATAACTTTAGGCATAGAACTATAAATTTTTATTTTCTTCATAAATTTATTCAAAGTGTAAAGAACAGCCTGTAATACAAAATAATGACACTAGAATTTTATGCTCTACTGCGGTGGTTGCGCTTGTGCGTCTATCATATAGAGAACCGAAGCGTAGCTTAGAACTTACTGTTACGTTCCTTCTCATTGTAGTGCTGCTCGTGATCTCAAGATGGCGTCATTATTTATTTATTTTATTATGTTTCAATTTGTAACAGGAAATGAACAATATAGAAGTGATAGTATTTTAAATCATTTAAATACTGGAATCAAATTTGCAAAAGATTTCTTAGGTGAGTTTGGTTAAATTGATTGTAGTATATTTACAGATATTTTAGATTTTTTTATTTTTAATATTAGATAGACCTATCTTCTGCAAATACAATGACATGGGTTTTAAAATTATACAATAAATTACATATATTTGAGAATTAGTCTTCAATAAAGGTTTTTTAAATGTATGTAAATATGATACTCTACATTTTGCTATGTTTTTGTATTTTTTAATTACTCATTGAGTAAAAGAATAATTGGAAAGTTGTCTTCTGTAGAATTATATGTATGTTTACTACCATCACAAGCATCACCGTGTGTAGGAACATGATATGACGGGTAGGGGAGGAAAAGGAAAAGACAAAGGGATAGAGTTTAATTACTGATCTCTTTAAAATCACTGGATTGACAATGAATTCATACTTGAAATAACTGAAGGAATTACTAAAGCTACTAAATAAGTGACTAAAACTAAAAAAAATCAAATGGGGCATAATTATGTGAAGGTAAGAGAATGAGGATGGGAACTCGAACGATATTGATTGAATGAAATTTTGTAGCGCATACGTGTTGTTTATTTTCCAGCCATTAATTCTGCGGTGCTTCAATATTAAACACCTAATCACAAAAACAGTTTTTTTTTTCAGGATCTGAATCAGTTGCGCTAAAGGTGGCAGATTTTGTTGTTCGCGCCTTTCAGCCGAATCTTTCAAAACATAAACGACCACATTCTGATAGTTCTGATGTTTATAGCAATGACAATTATTCTGAGGAAAATAAACCTAATTACAATATAAACGAGGCTCCAAACACTATGTCACCTTTAAGACAGTTGGTCCGCCTACTCGGTCTTCAACCGAAACAGATCAGCGCTGTCGCTGTAAATGCACTAATATTTGTAGCGCAAATGGTAAATAGTTTTACATTATTTTTGTTAAAAAAATAGAATTAATATTGTAACATTGAATTTTAGAAATTAATATTACTTACTTTAATCGCAAGTAATACGTATTAAGAGCTTTAGTAAAAATGTCTTCTATTTCTTAGATAACATCATTCTTTGCGCGGACCAAGACGCCCAGGAAAATCAAACCAACCAGAAGATCTGAAGTCCTTGTTTCTTAACAAAAATTCTAGAAAACTTCAAGATCTTTTGGAAACCGCTAAAAACGAGTCTCTACCAGACTTGATTGAAGAACTCATCGTAGAAAAGTCAGAAGAAGAAACTAGTTGTATACGACTCCTTGTATGTAAAATAACGCCATTCGTAAATAAAATGCAAGAAGCTGTTTTTAATGAAAATACCGAAAAAATTTATAAATCAATGCAGGGTGCGTCTTTTATGTACCGGCATCTCTCGACAAGTGAAGAGTTCAACTCTAAGAGCGATATTTGTGAAAATAAATATAAGGATTGTAATTTGTATGAGTAAATATAATAAAATACTTTTACTTTTTTAATTGGGGTATAGATAAAAAGCAGTTCATAAAACGTCTTTAATATGTAATGTGTTAACTTATTATTACTTAGTATAAATTTTATTTCATAAGCGTCACTTTGAATGAGTTAGTCAGTTTTAATGAAAAATAGATAAACGTTAAACAAAGAAACTTAATTTCAAGTTATATGGGTGGTAACGAACATAAGAATAATTAACTTTAATAAATACATAAAATAAATAAATCATACTTTATAATACTATTAGTATTGCCAATAATAACAATACCTACTACTCATGAAATTAATAACATTTTGTTGTAGTAGAGCCATGCTCCTTGATCTTGATCGGGGAAGACTACTGTTGCTTTTTGTTTGACTGGTGAGAACGTCGGATGCCCAATGCATCTGACCCTTTACCTCCTATCCCTTGGGTCTAGAACGCGCCTGTGATACTTCAAGTATCGCGCGCGTTCAAGGTTGCAATCACTACTTACCGGACACAGGCGGATCGGACGCCTTTTTGCCAACTGTCATGAAATAATAATAAAATTAAGGCATGATAATTACATTAAAAACACAAATAAACATTTACATTACAATTTCTAACAGAATATATGCATGCAGCAATAGCATGCTATATTTAAAATTTACGTATATAAAAAATATTCAACGATTTAAACAGTAATCCGCAGTTACATGCGCTTTCTTCCGGTCAGTAGTGATTGTTTATATATTCAATATTGTTATATAATCAACATTATAACAGAGTATATTATAATATAAACATGCGTTTTCATCCGGACAAAATATCAAAGACACTGGCTGGTGCTCCTTCATACAACCCAAAACGACGCTAGACCAAACATAAGCTAACTGCATTCGGTTATGTTGCGAGCTTGTAAATACTTCATTATTATTTCATATGTATGAAACGGCCTGCCCATAGTGTATATGATTGATTTATAAAAAAAAAGACCGAAAGAAGAAACTTTATACAGGCCATCATGAAGCCTTAGTTAAAGTATTATTACATTTCACAGTCTGCAGTAGTATTTATATTTTATATCATTTATTTTTATGAAATGCAAGTTTGCCTCACAACAAAGCTACTGTTTTTTTAAACTAAGAAATTATCAGTCATTTTCAGTTTCTTATGAAAATGACTCATACAAGACGAACAATATAATGAGAACACATTAAACTTTGTGTGTGTGTTAAGTTTTTGACAGAGCTTTCGATTTCAAAATGAATATGAGTGTACGTTACATAACGTGAAAGTTCAATAACCTTTCAAAACATATTACATTTCAAATAATGTTTTGAATTAAACATTATGTAACATGTCTGCAGTGTGAGACTGCGTGGCGTAGAGCATGCGGCTAGGACCTGTTTTGAAAGTCAAAAAAATCCATAAAACCTCTAGCCATGTACGAAATAATTATAAAACAAAAATCATACTTCAAAGGTAGCGAAGGCGTCTCTGATTTCAACGGTCTCAAAAATTATCGGGATTGAAATAAAATATTTTACTTATAAAGTTAAAGTTAATAATGTCAATAGGTAAAAAGATATTTCTGTTTGTACTTGAGAACTATTTCATGAGAAAATTTTAAATACAATCATAGGATATCAAATTAATATTATGTAACTTACATAATAAGCTTAGACTTATGAAAAATCCCACATCACAACAACAAAAAGAATTGACAATCGTGTCATTTTCTTTGCGTACAGTGTAAAGGTGCTATTCAACGAATGTCAATAATGCTACAGTTGTATAAGAATGGCTGATGTAATAATTAGATAATGTCAGATCGATAGCCGAGTGAGTGAGTGGTCTTACGTAAGGAGAATTTAAGTAGGTGTAAGAAGAAAGTTCAGCGGTGGACGATGAAAAGCTAATTACCGAAAGTACTCAAAAATGTAGCTCAGGTTAAATTTTTTGAAAAACTTTTAATTTTTTTCATTAAATAAACGATATAGAATATAGAGTAAGACACTGTAATTACTTAATTAGTAAATAAAGCAAAAAATTTCTTCTAAAAATTATAAATAGATTCTCAACGGTGATTAGGAAAAAATATTATTCCTAGGTATCTATTTAATTGTGTTCATCAGTAATGTTAACAACAAACAAAAATTTGTTTAATTTATAAATTCGGCTGCCAGCATACCAGACACAATAGCAAAACGATTGTCTTTTCATTGGTGATATGATAGATTAATTAACCTTACACGACGATTCATTAATGGGCCTTTGTAATATAACTCGTGAATCATTAAGAAGAAAAATAAATGTAATATTAGACAGTTTGCAATCAAGATAATTTCTTTCATTAAATTTCCCCTTAATTTGACCAACAAGTAAAATATTATGAACGGATAAATACAGGCATTTCGTGTTGCCAACCAGCGCCAGAGAAAGTGGTCACACGGCCATGTAAAAATAATCGAATTTTGTTTAAAAACAAAAATACAAGTGCAAAACGCAGACATTCACCTCAGCTAAAAGGAATCGCTGAACAATATTCATAATATTATATTTCGTGAATAGTATAAATAGTGAACAATTAGTGAAAGTTACACATTAACTTTACATCTATACATTCCAATGTCCATAATAGTGTCGAACAATAAATTGTTCAACAAAGACAATTAAATGGACAACTTATTAAACGTTAAAAAGAAAAATAATATTAAGAAAATGCTATATCCTGGTTTGTGTAAATATCCTAAGAAGTTATTTATCACATTATGCAAAACCGACTTATTAACTTTCGTTAATTTATCTTTATTAAATTTCGTCAATATTTAATATTTATCTTTTACATACATAGCGTATTTGTAAATTTAGATGAAACAATTTTCGTAATAAAAAGACGAATTCACATAAGTAGTTTACTTTCAAACCTATAATGTTACTTTAAATACGTTATTTATATCAGACACAGTTATCTTTCTTTATTTTACTTAAATATACTTGTACCATTAATATCTAATCTAGTCTAAGCAAACAACTCACGACTTCAACGTAAAACAAAGCTTTTTAAAAAATAAACCTCGCTCTACATAGATAGATACTTAGAAATACCGCTAAATTTATATTTCAGAAAATGGCAAACCCAACTATGTATATACCATGAAGGTGGCTTGTTTTTTTTTTATAAAAATAGACAGTACAAATCTAAAATAAATACCAATTGCCGCAAAAAAGCTGAACAATATGTTTAAAATTTGTACAAAATTATGATTAAGAAATTTCAATTCTTGTTTAATTTGATTTCCCTAACCTGAATGAAAACCTGCACCGCATACGATTGTTTCGGCATACAAACTTACATGCGCGCTTCAAAAAGTAGCAGCAGAGCTATGGCCGAGCACAGTCGACCGGGGAAGTACTAACCTCTCACAGAAAATTGGGGAAACAGAGCACTGTTTTATAATCTCCCACCCCCTCTGCTCCCTTCCTTTTTTCTCATACCTTCTCTTCCATCTCTTGGCTTGGCAACGTGGATGTGGTACATTAAGTACCGCAATCGTTGATAAGTGCGGTGACTGCTTACCTTCAGGTGGACTATATGCTTGTTTGCCAACCGTCATAAAACAAAAAAGCCAAACGCGCGTACATGGGCTTATTCCGGCGAGTACGCTCAGACCGGTGGTGGCGATTGTCAGTAGCATATTATTATTCAAAAAAAAAATTAACCTACGAGTTTATAAGCACGTCAAAGGCGCTGCGCATTTTACTCTACGCACTTCGAAAAACGAGTTTATACGCTCATATAAAACGCTGGTCTGGAGCCGCCCTTGACAGAAATGAAACTTTATGAACGTTTACGTCCAAGAAGTTATCAAAACAGCATAATATTAAATTTATGTAAGTCCTATATTTCACAAAATTACACTTCAGGTATTATTCTACTATTCTTCTTATCGAGTGGTAAGTGGCCAACCTAGTGTCAGAGTTGTTTAGGTTGGTTAGGATTAGACATATATATACATATGTATATATATATATAATCACTTAATATAACATAGTACTGCATAGTAGTAGTGGTATCGATAAAAGTATGTCATTTGTGAAAATATAATAATTCAATTGTAATATTATTTCCTAGTATTTTCTCTTCACATGAAATCGCAATTCAAAATCATAACCTATTGTTGTTCTGTGCCTACGAATGATCTGTCCTGGTTCACATTTAGATCAAGTTTCACTTTCTTTCTAACATTACTTAGGCATTCGTCTCAGTAATATTTCGTTAAAAATAATGCCACATTTAAAGTATATAATACAAGCTAATTAGTCGCCTAATGAGTCGGGGTGTAACATCCCTTATAGAAATAGCCTTGAAATGAACTGAAATGGAGGCAATGGCCTCCACAGATGACGGGAGGGATAGTTCCTTTTTCGCCCAAAGAATCGGGATTGCGATTAAGAGGAGAAATGCAGCTCGCATTCTTGCCACCACTCTCTTTAGACATGATTTGTACAGTTGTAATTATTTGTAAATATAGTAAATATTGAATTGTAAATATGTTGTTATATTGGTTGTAATGAAAGCTAAGGCTAACTTCTGTTTTACTCTACCCTTTAAAGTCTTATCTTTAATGACTTCATTCAACATTTTGTAAAATATAAAAATTATTGTGATGATAACGCGACACAGCTAAGGTAATCGGAATGCGTGTCCTTCTAGGTCACCGCCCCCATAATAGACTGTCATTGACCAGTAAGAACGAAAGCCAACATTTCGCTGCCCTAGTGCCCTACTCAAGACTGCGTTTACGGTTGATAATGTTTTATTTACTTTTTACCACTAAAATTTTCCTAATTTAGTAACAGGTTTATTTGTGTTAGTTTCTTTTTCTAACCAGAGTTTCGGTTGAACGCTACTCTTTGTAACAATCATATTATTTGTTAGCTTAACGTTGTTTGGTTTCAATATTAAAAAAATCTTTTTAATTATGGCTGGATTAAAATTGTAATAGAATAGTTCTTACCTAACAATAAGCTCTTACCTAACTTTAACAAAATAACTTCTTCCTAGCACTAATCCTGGTATTTTTGCAAAAGGTTTCTTATCCGAATTGACAGGTTACCTAATTTATTTGTGCTATATTCAAAATATATTTTATATAATTAATCAATATTCAGAAACATCGACCACGAAGGGCATTCTTTCGGTTCTTAATAAAATGAAGATGAAGTATCAAAACCGGTCTAATAATGATAGATTAGGAAAATAAATTCACCCACTCTAATTATAAGACGATTCTTCTTGATAGATAGGAATAATAGTTACATTAAACAATGACACGAGACTTTCATAGGAATAAAAGAAATAAGTAGATATACATAGATACCTAACTAACGTGACCTACTCATTCATCAACCACACAATAGCTATATATTAGCCAATAGCTCAACGGTAGAAGGGCCGACTCCGCTTCGTTGAAGTGAGAGTCACGGGTCAGATCTTAACCCCCTTGGAGTATTGTCATACCCACTAGCGCAAGCTTTGAGCTAATTTGGAGGGGAAATAGGAATATTAGTAATGACTTGAAAAAACATTGCCAATATTTAAAATAAAAAAAAGCTATCAATATGTAGGTATGATCATTTTATTTATGCATTGTGTAAGTTTCAAGACAATGAGATGAGATACTAATAAGAAATACTAAGATACTAATAAAGGTAACTGAACTATGTTTTCAGTACCATCATTTCACAACGCCCTTCGCGGCTGCGTAGAAATTGCTTGGCACGGTTTAAGTTCAAGGCAAGTTCCGCTTATTACAAATGGGTTAAATTTATAAACAGTACCTATAAATGTAAATAGTGTCTTTAGGAGAAATTTACTCGAATCTCAGAATCATTAAAACTCAAAGTCGGAATTATCAAATTTTTATTAAGGCCTAAATTGTGTTGTATTGCCAATCCAAGAATGTAAACAAACTCTAAAACACATTGAACCCATATTCCAATGAAAGACAACACTGGTAAAATTTGTCTACTTACTATGTTTTTAAGGATTGGATCAACGAGTCGGCAGTCATCTTCAAATAAACACAAAGACATAAAAACCAACATACAAACGCCAGATTGTCTAATTAGATTATAACGCTCGTGTGCTCAATCACAGAAGCAAAATTGCGTTCAAAGAAAATAATTTTCACTAACAATAGAATGTGGTCATTCTCATTTTTAACTTGTCAAAATAACTTTAAATTCCTTTTTTTATTACGTTGTTTGTACCGACCTCTGTATATTTCAAGTTTGTTTACTTAAGGAACTTTTTACTTATCACCGGTGTGACTTAGATTTGAGGATGGTTGTTACAATGCACCGTGGTTTAAACAATAATACTTGTTGTAATCTATTTAAAATGTCAATAACATTCCTGTAATATTAATTAGTATTAAACGAAAAATAGATACTTGAAATTTTTTTTCCGACAAAACAGAATTAAACTTAAAGTCAAACTTTTAAAGCAGAATTTTGGTCTGATTTTGTCTTAAGTTATAAAACTTGTCAATAGAAGTAGACGCAGTTCTTTTACTTAAATATTTCCACACTATTATGTACAATTTGATAATGCAGTGAAGGATTACATTAAGGTAAAATTAACATTGGTTCTCAATACAATTATGAAAATTTATTGTATCCATATGAATATTTACTAAAATTAGGGATAATCTTTATATTTATGGACACGGAGCAAACATATATGTATACACTAACAATGCCTATGATAAACGTGTTTCTGCTTAGCATGAACATGAATGGTTCGACCAAGGAAGTAGGTACTTTCCGAAAACTGCACAAAAGTATATCAACAGCAGTAAACCAGCACTATTCATACTGGTGCATTTCGATCGATCACAGAAATCTTAATAAAGAGGTACTAGAACTTTATACAAACGCTAGTTTTGTCCCACCCATGCTGATGCTGTCACTACTACATACGCAGAGCACGACGATATCGCAAGATTCACGTGACATTGCTACGTGTGCAGGTACCGCTCCAAATAATAAAATGCTTATACAGCAATGGTGAGGAATTAACGACACTAATGCTCGAAATCCTCGAATGCTCGTGGTTCATTCATAATTACGGCGGCAAGCCACGCGTATATGCCACTTCTAGCACCTTCTTATTAAAATATCTATGCATTCGATGAATATGAGCACCAAAGGGTTTACTCCATTTGTCCCTTGGGACAAGGGCAGTATACCCCTCTCCTTCTTCTCATACCCCTCATTTCAGTGAGCACGGTGACCTTTGTACTTTTCATAGTTAAATATTTTGCAAAATACCTAAGAACTAAGTTTTATTGGTTTCTGTATATATTGAGGAAGAAAGGACGAGGGCTTTGGATTAGGTATTGTAGGCTGAGGTATTCTATTTCTTTCGCTCACTTATCGCGCTCTTTAATTTAAAAGGTTTGATAAATGTGAACGAATGAGGTGTATTACTACTTTGGTTTGACTTAAACATGATAATTATACAAGCTCTTGATATTTAAAGCTGCACCGATAGCGGCTATTAATGACAACCAGGTTTAGTTTTTCAACAAATCACTTGTCTATCTTGTGAATTAAGTTTTTGTTTTATTATCAATCTTTGTTCTACTTAACTGCATTAACGATAGTGACTTGACTATTTCATTCAGTGTAAAGTAAGTCAAGCACGCATTCCAAGTTTACAGTTACCCTGTTTCTTCTGAACACATGCAAATTGATAAACACTCTCACAGGTGTATTGCGTGCTCATTGAAAGAGTTTGACGTTGGTGTGAATTAGGGATAATTTAGAAATTTGAAGTTTTTCTGTGACAAATACATGAAGCTAAGGTTGAGATTTCTTTTTTTAGAAATACTATATAATTGAATAAAATTTCAGTCGTTACAGCTATGCAGTCTACTACACGGACAGAAGACATGAACAGGGAGGGTGGGAGGTTTATAGCCTCCCAAAGGCTTTAATGTTATTATTAAATTTTATATCTGTGAACAACATTTAACCAGTACTATATTTACAATAAAAAATTACTAATTAGATTCGAATGTTATATTGTTGTAAAATAAAATTTAAAATGGCTACTTTAACTTATCTCTAATAACAAGTTTACATCAGAATCGCTTTAATTTGAACTAAGCTGGTCAGTGAACTCTAATTTTTATAGAGATATTAGCTCCTAAAGTCATAAAAATTGTGTCTCCCCCCTCTAACTTTTGAACTATGGTATTTAAAATTTTGGAAAAATTTGAGCTTGTACAACACCAAAAGAACTTTCATCCACATTTGGTTTGAAGAAGATAGGTCAACAAACTTTAGAGATATTCCATAATTTCTATGACTTTGCTAACTTATTTTGCGGTCGATTTTAATTCGTTATTAGTTTTAAAGTCCTTAAGATCCTTCATCATCAAGCTGCAGAACCCTTTAGTTTCGACTGTGCGTGGTCTACAACGCACTTGACTGATAATTATTTGTTTAAGTAGTACAATTAGTAGCTCAATCCATTACGCTACGGATAGGCGGTTATATACCTATTAAAATTTGTTGTAAGAGATTTGAGCATTTACTTTACTCACAACATATTCTATTATCGTAAAGCACGAGAACAATCGAAAAAAATGAAATACTTAAAAACTCAAGGGTACTTAGGGCTTTGACTACGTGATTTTAGGTTGAAGTCTACGTTTTTCATTTCGATTTCAGAGTTTATATTTATTAATGTTGGTTTTTTATAAAACCTTATTGATTATCTTACATTATTTATTTACAGAAAGCCTTTCATCACAAGTCCGAGCAAGGCGACGTGTTCTTTATTCCCCGAATAAGAAAGTTGCGTTGAGTCATGTATGTTGCGTATAGCAGCTATTCTCGGAGAACACAAACAAAATCTCAATAAAATACTGCACTCGGAATTCCCAACTTTCATTTATATATAAAAAGTTCTTAGCTAAATAATTAAACTATTATTTTTTTTTTGGTATTTAGTAACTAGCCAGAAAGTAGCATCTTGAAATATGAAAATATTGTTACTTAAAAACATTTTATTGATATTAAAATATAGCACTTTTAAAATTAACTATTCTCCGAAACTTTGCAACATGATTGGATAGGAAATATTAAAACGAAATAAAATTTTACGCCATGGCTTTTAGTAGTTTTTGTCATTATAATCATTTATAAATAAATAAATAAACGCTGCACACTCAACGGCCCCCATTAGGATAGTAATATCCTGTGTCGGGGGTCCGGAAACATTCACAATGACAAGGACAAATACACCCAGACCGGAAAATATGCTTGCGTGGTCAATACAAACTTATTATGCTCCGAGCGGGAATCGAAACCGCGACCTGTGGCGTTTAAGGCAGGTTCGCTACCGCTGCGCCACAACGTCGTCATTTACTTACTATAAAGTAAGGACCGGCCCTTCCATTCAGAAAAATGTCTACAGATTCGCTGGTGCTCTTTCGTAAATTCAACGAAACTAAGTTAGTCTAACTTCATTCAAATATATTGAAAGCTTGAGACTTCGTTCGTAGCTTTAGCGCGAATTTACGAAGGAGCACCAATGAATCTTTTGACCTTTTGTTCGTATGGAAAGGCCATGTCCATAATCCGAGTGAAATGACTGTGAGATAGGGACGGACAGACGGACATGACTAAATTATAATGTTTTCGTTTTTGCCATTTGGCTGAGAAATCCTAATAAGTCTATTCATATTTATAATAAGAATATTTATAATAAGAATATTGAGACGCTCATAGCAGAGTGCACCCGCTGATCGGTAAACGATCGGTAGGTTAAGCAACTTTAAGCGCGGTCAGTCACTAGATGGGTGGTATTTCAACCGAGCGTCTCCGTGCTTCGGAGGGCACGTAAAAGTCGGTCCCGGCTGTTGACAATTAGACAACAGTCGATAAGTCATGTCAGAGGCCTACGGGCGACCTGAACAACTCTGATACTAGGTTGACCACTAACCAATCGATAATAATAAATAATAAGTCTATGTTTATAATATATGTATTTAATAAATTTAACTTTCCAAAAATATTTGACATTAATACAGGAACAGGCACGAACTAGGCGGCTTTGACTAATGTAATAAAGTGATGATGATGGTAAATTAGTTTGTTCTTACCAAAATAGTCAATATATTATTTAAATTTATCTGTTATAACAGAATTAGTTTTTTTTTATAGTGGTATATTCTGGCAATATTTCATTCAGCCTTTCATTCTCATTAATTTACAAAATCAAAATCAATACGTTACTTATTGTATTACATGAAACATAAATTTAAATACCTTAGCCCACAGGATATAAGGTTACACTTTTGCGCTGTATTTTTCACATTTTGTTGTCATTATTAATTAAAATTATGTATGAAAACGTATACATAATATTTCGATCATGCAACTTCAAGGACGCGAGTGAAAGGGGCAAATATTTTCCTTAACGTTGACCCCATTGGAAAGTGTTCATGTAATCAAGATTTGTCATCAACTCGTTAATTATCTACCTTCTTATACTTTTATCATATAAAATAAAGGAATATATCATAAAAATTATTATCATTCATTCATTCGCTCATATTTTCATACACATGAAACCAATATCTGATTAATTATAGACATTATTTAAGGTGAAATGGTACAGAATAAAAATCACTTATATTAAAAAAAATATATTTTATTTTCAAAAACCGTAAGACTTACAATATGTAAGAGGTACAAATAAATCATAATTTAGCCAATCTATAAGCAGTATCACAAGGTTTTATCGAACAATCAAAGCGAAAAATGCTATAAAACACTTACTGTAAACATCCGCAGTTTTTCTATATGTGAAAACTTGAAGAAGTTAACGTATTTGTGGTTTCTGTACCTATGGAAAATAAACATATTTAAATATTTAAAATTTTCTATTTTCTAGTCTCCAGATTCCAAATGTCAAATTTATTTTATTACTCAATATGAGTTTAAAAACCACAGACAAAAATATTACAATGACTAGCTTTTTCCTGTAGCTTCAAGCGTTAAAACGTAGGCTGGTATAAAATTATTACATTTCCTGCAAAAAAAGAAAGAAATGTTTTTTTTATAAATAAACGCTGCACACTCAACGACTCCTATTAGGATAGTCATATCCTGTGTCCGGGAGTCCAGAAACTCATACAAGGACAAATGTTCCCGGACCGGAAAATATGCTTGCATGGTCAATACAAACATATTATCCTGCGAGCGGGAATCGAACCCGCGACCTGTGGCGTTTAAGCCAGGCTCGCTGCCGCTGCGCCACAGCGTCGTCAATATTTTAAAGCTACGAAAAAATAAATTAGGAAAGAAGCAAAAAATATTAAAATATTTATTGAATAGCAGTAACAGTTAGGCTATAGACTTATAGAGTGAGTAGGTTATAACTATTTGTTGTTATATCTGTTTTAGGTTCTACAATCCCTCATCTCAGGGATTATTACAACAACAGTTTTTCTATTTTTTCCAGTCGGTTGCTTAATGTGAACATTTTTTTTAATTCTTATAAATATGTATTTTTTTACCCCAAGGACTTACTTTTGTTTTGTTACGACAGAGATGTACAACTTCTTGCATGCCTAAATAAATACACACACTTATTTTCTTACTAAGGTTAGATAGATGTCAGACGTTACACATCGTATGCGCCTACTAAAAGGCTCATTGTTTTTTTATAATGTGTTGCTGTTGTCTCTACTGACCTTGACAGCTTACGGACGGGACTCTTGCACCATAGACTCAATGAGATGTGATATATATTTTTAAAATCTGTTCAGTACCTATTTGATGAATCCCATATTATTGCTTGTCCCCTTGAAAATCTTAACAGGAAACAACATTCCATAGTCATAGCGTTTAAGGGAGGAGAGTCTTCTGAAACCGCTCTGTGCGTCAATTGCCGAGCAGAGTGATATAGACTTAGGTACAGTTAATACGGTAGTAACTGGTAGTAGAACAATTCCTCAGAACACAACCAATTACATGAGGTTATTTTTACGGTGTGACGGTTGGCAACAAAATATACGGTCCGCTTGATGGTAAGCAGTCACTGCAACCCATGAACGCTTTCGATACTTTAAGGGTCAAATACGAGCTGCCAACCCCAAAGGATAGAAGAGAAGGGATATGAAGGTATAAAGGGAAGGAAACAGAGGGTGGGGATTAACCCGGCGCGATCTCACTCGTCGCACTCAACGCAATAATTAATACCTACTGTTACTTTACGCAGATTTTCTTTGAGAGGATAGTACATCCCCAGTCGAGCCGGCCTATTTATGGAGAAGGAGGAGGTGCATGACTCTACTACTACTAAGAAAACAAAAACAAAGAAGTTTGTCCTAAGACTGAAAATGTCAGTAATGCTTTCCAGTTTCGAGTTGTCAATGATTCGCACATGTCTTCGAAATATTAATGACTTGCGTTCTAATCAATACAGTATTTGCCCTGAAGTGAAATAGCATTTCTTACGAAAATGTTATGGAAAAAATATTTTTCTTACTGTGCCAACGAAATACTAAGCCTCCGCTGTTTGTCCGTTCGTCTCTCTGTCAGCAGGCTGTATCTCACAAACCGTAATAGTTAGAGTTGAAATTTTCACAGAATATGTATTTCTGTTGCCACTACAACAACAAACACTAAAACTAAAATAATATTTTAAAAAAAAAAAGGAGAGTCCCAAAACAGAACCAATGGCAAATTGAAAATATAATGATATGAATTGATATGTTAGTTTAATAACTTAAATTTTACTACTGAATAGACAACTCTTCATACCAGTAGATACTTAAACCTTCGTCTATTTCTGTTTATCAAGATATTTTGAAAAGGTTGTGGCACAGCCGTAGCGCCATAGGTCGCACGTTCGATTCCCGCTTGGAATAGATCTTTGACCATACAGGCATGTGTTCCGGTCTGCACAAGATATTCCTCTACTAATGGGGGCCGTTGAATGTGTAGCTTTTTTAAGATTATTAACATTGCTTTTTCAAGTCATTACTAATATTCGTATTGTCTCTCCAAATAGGCTCGTAGCTTGCGGTTGGAGTGGGTAAGACAATACCCCGAGGGAGTCAGGATCGAACCCGCCGCTCTGGCGTTACCGGAGCGAAGTAAGCCCTTTATCCGTTGAGTTATTGAGGCTTACTGAGGTTAGGCTCAATCCATATACATACATGAAATCATAAAAAGGTTTGGTTGATAATTGGGAATCTCATAAACAGCTTATTAAATAGATTGTAATATTAAAGTAGAATGGCCTGATTTACATCGGAAAAGCATAAGAAGATAACAAATAGTGGAATGGTACCCACGGCCGTGGGACTTACACTGTTAATATCAAAGGGCGTTGCTCGGTATTATCACAAGAACATAGACTTTTCTTTGCATTTTTAATTACAATGGAAAATAGCTTCTATGAAATAAAACCAGCATCATTAAATCTTTCCAAAATGTTATAAGTAAATAAATAAATAAACGCTGCACACTCAACGTCCCCCGTTACAATAGTGATATCCTGTGTCGGGGGTCCGCAATCACATATAAGAACAAGGACAATTACACCCAGATCGGAAAATATGCTTGCATGGTCAATACAAACATATATACTCCGAGCGGGAATCGAACCGGCGACCTGCAGCGATTAAGGCAGGTCCTCTACCGCTGCGCCACAACGTCGTCGTTATGATACCATCTTACCTAATTAGCACCATACCCAATGGAAATACCTGCAACAAATAAAAAAAAAATAAAGTAAAATCTTATCCATATTTATAATTATAGATAAAAGAAAAATATGCTTTCAAAAGGAATACACGCGGTAAAATTTCGACCTCCAAACTCGTTCACCGATGTCCTTGACAAGGACCACGGGGTCCATACAACGGGAAGGACAGGTTGGACACACGGACGGACCAACTAGCATAGTTAGCATCGACTTCATAACTGGGTCATCCTATATATATGTGAAGTTCAAGGCGCACCACTCATTGCAAGTTAAACTCTCGCACAAGCAACACGAACTTTCACCGGT
The DNA here is from genome assembly GCA_023373885.1 of Hestina assimilis. NCBI lineage: Eukaryota > Metazoa > Arthropoda > Insecta > Lepidoptera > Nymphalidae > Hestina > Hestina assimilis. The sequence continues at coordinate 5,202,070 of CM041755.1, read as the reverse complement.
GACAATAGCATCGTGGAAGATATAGATAAGTGTTTAGTGATTCAGTGATTGAACTTAGGAACAAGATAAGGTAAGAGATTTTTGGAAGTTTATGTTTTCCAGCAGTGAGTGATATCGTGTTTGAAGACTGTGAAAGTTAAGGAGTACGCCCCGAGGGTGGACTTAATTATAGCTTTACTTAACTAAGATGAATTTACAAGTGATTCTTGTATTGTTGTGTATTGAAAGTTTTATTACTTTCCGTTATTTTTCTGCATTCGAATTTTGTAATTTTGTGGTCACCTTTAATAATTGTGAAAGTATAATTACCACTACATATTAGCATTCAGGAGAAAGTTGTGTTAACGATTCTTATACTCAAGTATATTTTAATATTGGTAATAAGTTTTTTGAATATGTTGAGAAAGTAAGTATATTGCGTAAAAAGAAACATAAATTGCAAATTCAAAATATAATTACTTATAAGTATCATACCTTTTTGAAAAAAAGATTGAAGATACGTAATTTGAAGTTTAATAATATACCACATTTTTTATTTAAGATGCAGCAGTTAAAATAAAAATAAAAACAATTTCGCCGTAGCTATGTATTATTTAAACAATATTTATTATTACATTTTTCAGATTAGTAATGACGTTTTAAAAATAAAAACTTAAATAAATAATCCCGTAACTCACTGACTAATTATCAGAAAAAAAGTTTCTTATTATTTCCGTGTCGTTGCTTCCGGTGGATACAGGCATCCAGCATACATCCTACAGCCAAAGTTACAGTCCTCTCAATCAAAGTTAATAACATTTTTTTTATGACGGGTAAAAATTGTCAAAGGACTATCATAGCTATATTGCTCAAATGAAATACAATTAAAACAATGTGATTTTGATGCGCTTATGGTATAAAATATACAATTACATTTGTTAATGCGTTATGTAATAAATACATATACCACAACTCAATTCACAACACAGCATCATTCAAACGAAATGCCTAAAAATACACAAATAAGAAGGAACAATAACTTGATGAGGCCACGAGTTTCACAATACTTAAAGGATGTACGATTAGTTAACAAACTCTTGTCATGTAAATTAAAACCTTCACTTTCTAAAATGTGACAATATATTTTGAAGTATTCAGCCATGAATTAAACAGGGTCGATGAAAACAAAAGAAAATTTTGAAATATAACAACAAATATACAGAATAATTTTTGAGATAATAAGGTATATTATTATACCTACAAATAAAACGAATAAGCGTGCTATCATCACGTTTTATACCGGTAGCTGTTTTTAAATCTTAACGGCTTACTTTTTTAATTGCTCCAATCTGTAAATGGAGCGCATCAAAGTATGCAAGTAGTAAAAAGGTACTCATAGAAAAATTTTTGATGAGATTCTGACTCATTATTTTTACAAAATAAGTATATATTTTTATTATCCATAATGAGGAAATTTCTACGCCAAGGCATAAACTTTTCAAGTATCTCATTAAGTCTTCAAACGTCTGCGGATACTCGGAGTGTTGAAAGTGGCGATGAAAGCTGCTACGATCGGAATGGTCAATACAGTTCGCGTGCCATTGACGTTACTCGTAGTTTCTCATGTGGTCTCAACAGAAATTACGTATTACAATTACGATCAAATTATGCAACAATTGCTTTTTCAAATATGAAAGTTTGTTTTGATACCGGTAAAATATACCCAACATTTATTATTTCAATATTTAAAGTTCACAACTTTCATAAGAATTTTTTAGAAAGCAAACAATACGAATGCACCTTTACTAAACAAGTTCTCCGTCTCGCAGGTCGTAAACCATTCTGTTTCACTCCTTTCATATCCAAAAAAAATTAAAGTGAAAGTTGTGACGACGAGAGAGGAATCTAGTTATTCACCGGTCGTTGAATAATCGTTTAAATATAAAAAATTGTGGGTTATCTTTATCTTACCAAACTAATATTTTTTGTTCAAACCCAACTAAGATTCTAAGTAAGACTATGTACATTAAAAATGATGTTTTTAGACTTTAATGACTTAAACTATATGAAACATAAATCTTAATAAAATATACATAGGTTTGTAGTCTTTATAGGAGGAAATGTTTAATATGAATAGGATTCTCAATGTAGACACGCACTTCTATGTATATTATTAGCGACCAATCGATCCGGTTGTAAATATTAGCAACGGTTTTCGTTGCAAATGAATGTAACAAGCACTTGTTTCGGTTTAGCCAGTGATTAGATAGAACATGTGATGTGCATCTTGTGCCGATGTACCGTTTGATCCACTTACAGAAAACCGTAACGGAATAAAACGGACATTAATCGACTTTATGGAACATTGATTGCACATGTAGCAACCATAGGCAATCCAGATGATATAGCAGTAGCATTTATCGGGCTCCGGAGCCGAATGGCTAAAATAGAACCTTATAAATACGAACTTATTTTTAACATAAAATACACATAAAATTTAAAATACGAACTTATTTTTATTCACCGACAAAATAAATATTGTACATGGAGCATGCGTATAAATCTTTGTTATAAATTCAAAAACTATCGTAGGTAGGTTATAAGTACGCACTGAGCCGGTTCCTTAAGTTAGATAATGACTATTGCTTTCAATATTTTTTACAAATGCGGAATACATCAATTAAGTCACTCAATATTTCTTTTACTTTACAATCGTATAATTAAAATCTAATGCCAAAATGTCCACGGCTGAATAATCAGTTCGTGTTCGCATCCGCGTGTGAAACACGCAGTGGCAGTCTTGTGCGCGGTTTTAGAAAGCGGACTGCACGCCGGACCGGTCAGAGAATGGGCGAAAAACGAATCAAAAACGAATGAAGAGAAAATACCTTATATCACACTAACTTCCGCTTGTACGTTTGCCATTATGATGAAGGTAACTGTCGTAACCCGTATGATAATTCGTTCAGTTTCCTTCTAGGCCCTCGAAAACTTTGAAAGTATATACTAATAGTTTTGTTGTATGTATTAAATGTCATATACATAACTATACCATATATCTCTGAAAAGAGTTGAGGAACGAAACGGCAGTTTCAATTCCAATCATGATCTTAATAAATTGGCATAAAAAGCAACGCCAAATTCGAGACGTATTGGTAGTTCTATTTAAAACACTTTCTTAATGGTTTTAATGGTGTAAATAATAATAATAGATTGTCGTTGTGTACTAATATTTGTGCGAAATGAGAATAAATATCGTCTTGAAAACATATATCTTACGGATTAAATAGACTACTTTTATTTTTCTACGGTGAATTTCTGATGAAAGTTGGGAGCCAGTTGGGCGCGCCGTAATAGCAGGTCTGAGATGAAGGCTCCGAAATTATAAAAACGTTAACCTTGCACAGCAGTACAGTAGCACGCATGCGCCAGGTTCGTGTTGCTTTCACCTATCACCATGTTAGTCACAAGTCTCATACTTCTCTTCATATTATGATAATTCCAGTTTCGTATTAAAATATAAATGAAATTGGGTTAAGATGCACGAATAATTTGATCATCCGACTCCGTTGAAAGTGAGGCTTTCCCGCGCAACGCAAGTTCACTAGCCTATGCCGGCAACGCCCTGTGCACACTGTCACTAGGTCAACATAAACGATTAAAATTCACATAGTTTCATTCTGTAAAATTTTATCGCATTAAACAGATTTTTTGGTTATTAAAAATACTAATCCATGGAAATTAAATAATATGTCTTTATTCTATTTACAGGATGAATGTTTGTGTTATGATTACACCAATTCAAATGTTACTAATAATTTCATTTTTGAAATACATTTAGTTTAAATAACATAATTTAAAACAATATGAGGGAACTTACTCCCTTCCTCTTTATTTTACACAACATATCCATACAGCCACTTGAACACAAGGAAATGTTTTAGAAAACACTAGAATATAGCTTAGAAATTGAGTAACTATTCCAAGAGACATATAGACCATACATAATACATTAGCGACATGTAATGCTGCTGCAAAATTTCTCTAAGAGAGAATCTCTTATACGTGGTAAACTAACGACCGGTGAGACGAGTTTAACTGGATTTATAATCTCTTCGGTTTTCCATGTTAATCAGTTTTAAACTATATTAAAACTTTAAGGGTTTTTTTTTTCTTCTTCCGTTTTCGTTTGAGTCAGATCAGGTGTCTATAATTTAAATACTTGTTTTATTCTGACCTCCGCAAGATCGCAATATAAAACACTTATCATTTAAAATAAATTTAGGTCATGTTTTTTAATCCACTATCTCAGTAAATATTTCGCACAACTTTTTTTGATTTTGATATGTCATTTTCTTCAGTAACATTTAGTCTTTGTTTCATTATGGTTTATTCTATCAAAAGTTATTAATAATTAATTTTAATGACAGTGTGATGTCTGTATGAAAGAATAATAGGAAAGTATTTCAGCGTATTCACGCAAAAACATTACATACTGAACACATTTATATAAAATTTGGCACTCTGATAGCTCATTACCTGGATTAACACACAGAATACGTTTTTCCCGGAAAAAATGTTAAACAACATTAACGCGAGCAGAGCCGCGGGCACAGTCAGTATACTTTTAATCGTATACGGACAATATGGGCTAGAATTAAAATTAATTAGCGTCTGCTGTAGTTCCGAATCATAATAATAAAACATACGGTGATAGGTTAAATTATACAATTGCACCAGAAATTAAAACACCAATTATTATTATTAAAATACTATATACAGAAGTTAAACGAAGTAGACCATTTTACTATAATCGTGACTGCACATATTAAGTTCAATTTATATAAGTAGCACCTTATTAAGACAGGTGCGAGAGGTGACATCCAAACTACAGTTAGTGAAGACCGGGTCACCTGTATAGAAATTGTCGGTCAAACCGCTAACACACTTCCATACCGGATAAGTGATCATGCACCGTATCTTACCGCGGCATTGGATCTCTGCGATAAATATATCGCTATAATACAACTTTTCTAGTAGAAAGTTGTTTAGAATTATGAAAAACTTAAACTATTTGAATAAATATAGGTAATAGGAGGCAAGTTTAAAGCAACTTGTAAATGGCGCCACGACGTAATTACTTTAATGGACATCCTCTAATTAGTCTTCGTAAAAATGTTCCGACAAGACGCGAGGGGCCACTTTCTATAACAGACTCCAAACACAGGCAATCAATCCAAGCGAATCATTATTCACTCATAAGACCACTTTCTAATTCGACGTCCGCTGAGAACGCAAGAATAAAATATTGTCATGAATATATATTTATCTTGTGTTTAAAAATAAAAAATGCTTTATCTTTTTACTTACCGAGATTTATTTTTTAGCAAAATGCAGCAGAAGGTGGCAGGTTGGGCGCTTTTGGCCCTCATCAGTTCGTCGGCGATTCTTCATACGCTCGCTTACCCGCAGCATGCACCGCTTATCTCACAGGTATAATTAAATTTCAACTTACCAATTCAATATTTTTTGTTTACATATCTATATCATTTAGCTGAAACCGAGAAATACTTGAAGCTTTGATGATGACTATAGGTACTAATTTTTTTTTTCTTTCAGTCCACAAGTAGTGTGAGAACACAGAACCCCCAATACTACAGTAATTCATTACCGCTCCTACCTCAGCAAATAGCTCAAGAACGCAAATTTGCCGAAAAATCCAATGCATTAAAGAAGGTGGCGCTTGACGATCTAGATGATATTCAGACCAATTCGATATCTGAGGGAGGTTTTTCGTGGTCAAATATGTTAGGTAAAGATACTATTTTTTAAACTTGCACATAAAGCTACAATTATCCTTACTTTAATAGTATAATTTGTCAGTTTTTTTCCCTTATTTATATTTATTTATGAATTTGTTTTGTTTATTTCCAGGAGCAATAATGCAAATGATCTTCAATCCTGGAAGTACGGGACCCAACAAAAGTGATAACTTGGACACAGACTCCGTATCGCCATCTCCTTGGGCCAACTTACTTTCTATGGGTTTCAAAATATTAACCGCTATTCTGGGTGGAGGAAATAGCGACGGCATCGACAAAGTAGACAATGGATCCCCAATGCAGGTAAAATCCAAGAGTAATGTGCAATATTATTCTAATTAACGCATGATAAGAAATATAATATTTAAAACGTCGTATTATAGCATTTTATTGTACAAAATATTCTTTTAATAATTTGCCACATTATCTATCATACTGATCCACTAACATTGAATATGTAGATATTCGCATTATATTATTTCATATTTATAGTATATTCGTGTCACCTTATTAGTGTAAAGCACCTAAAAGGTTTATTCCTCACCTGTACGCTGTAGGTAATCCAATTTAGATTCTAGTCACAAACATAATATAACTACAGCCTTCACGTCCTAGGAGTACCTCACAGAAAAACGAGTAATCTATTTATATGGATATCAATAGCTCTTCTCTGAGGTATTTCTAAAGATTATTTGTAAATAGAAAAGTATGGTTATGGAGACGGTTTCGCTTCTCGCTTGCTTCAGAGTATATTGGCTGCGGTTCTGTCGACGGTGCTCGGTGCGAAAGATCCCGATCAAGTCGCCTCCATGGCAAAGCAGGCTGGAGAGGTACGCGAGCTATCCTTCCTACCCTTTTCAAATTTCCAATCATAATATTTATTGCAAGCATACGATTAATTTTAAATCAACCATAACCGCCTTATTATACCACCTTTTATAACGCTACATTTAATTTTTTACAGTTTATCAACATTGTCGTGAATCTACTGGATGCTCTCAAGACATCATTCTCTCACCGATCATTAACCGCTAGATCTATGGGACGTAAAGACTCCGTGAGTGATGCCGCCATCGCTGGCATTGCTATGTTGAAGACATATGTGAAAGCTTTCGGAACAAACGACGATAAATGCCTTCAAAAGTATGTCTGTGATGCTAATAGTGAATGTTCTGCGGACATTGGACCTAAGAGCGTTTTCTGTCAACTTGGAACGTAAGTTTTAGTTACTAGTTTTGTTTAAAGAAAGTTTTTAGTAGAATGATAATTAATTAATTGTATTTTTGATTTAGTTACGCTGCGAGCTTTGTCCTGGAGAGACAATCTTCCGGAACATTTGAGAAATTCTACGAAGCAGGGCGACGTGGACGTTCCGGCATCGATTGCCGTCAACTTTACCTCGAGTGCAACGAAGTTTAAGTTTACGTTAAGTCAATAATCAAATAGATTTTAAATAGTAAACCGCCAAACTGAAATAGAAAACGATGGCAAAATGACATCACGGAAAACAAATATTTAAAAGAAACTGATATTAAATTATTTTATTTATAAAGCTTCTATGGGCCGAGAAAACAATAAGCTTACATTGTAAATTAAAAATATATTTTGATATAATTCGCAAAAAATTGGCAAAATGTTTTTCATCCCATCGCATGGTAAAACGCGTAAAGTTAAGTATTATTTATTTAAATTATTTTATTTATTCAACTTATTCCATAAGTTAATGCTTAGATCCTCAAAAGAGTACCACAAATTTGTAGTATACTGTTTATCCAAATTAAAACCATTTACGCCGAAAAGATTTTTTTGAATGTTATTAATTCATTGGCACAGAATTCGTTTTTTAATTCCGCCAATTATATGTAATTGATGACTGATGTTTTGGGTGATATGAATTAATTAATATCACTGGATAGTTAGTAATAATATTGTGTATATTTTTGTGATCGTGTGATTGAGGACGTCCTTGTGTGATTGTGATTGTAAAATAAACATTATAAACAATATTTATCTTTTATTTTTTCACGACAGTTAATAATTTGTTGAAAATCATCAAGTGATGTTACCGTTGTCGTGTTAGATACAGCAAAAGAACTGGAGCGTAATGAAAATGTGCTTAAGAGACGCGTTCTGTTTTATATGTCCCATTCGCAGTTCTGAGTGGTATCCGATATGACGATGGAAAATTACATCTCCCAAACAGGAATGGCGCAAAATCAACTCTCAGAAAGGTTAGTAACAACCTTTTAAATATTTACACGCGTTGATAGTGGAAGCGAAAAAATAAAAACCGCCTTTGGCATTGTAAAAATAAACTGAAAAAACGCACAAAATTTCATACAAAATATGCATAAATCTTTTCTATCCCATGAATTACGTAGACGCCTCTCTCTCTATCGAGGTAATCTTAAATATTAATTTTAAACCATTACTTACACAGCACAAGTTTCCATCTAGATTCCAGGCAATCAATATTTAACAGTACAATATATTTATTAAAATATAATAATATATTGATAGGTACGCAGAATATTCCGGGCCAGCGCACGATCAATCCCTTTATTATCCATATGAACCGACACAGCCTGCCCAAGGACATGGCGCCTTATTTAAACAGTAAGTGTTAAAAAAATATAAATACAAAAATAATTATCATTCGTGGAACAGACCTTTGTATTTTTTTAATTGAAAATTGAAGTAGACTGTTGTATTTTTAAGGCTCGAAAAATTTTATGAAACTAATTGCATTTTTTTATTCCAAATATTTATAATCTTGTGGAAGCTTAGTTTATTTTCACGATATATAAAAATAATCTTAATTATGATTCATAAAAAAATATTACTATTTTAGCCATTTTGGAGGTAGCGGAGGTCATAAAAATAACGCGGCTATGTCAGCCCTGACATTGCTAGCCTTCCTATTTTTCTTGCATATTCTTCAACAATGTTTAAAAGACCATATGACGGCCATAAGTACACCGCAAGTTATGATAATGACCGGCGGTAGAGATGGTGAAGAAAACATCTCCAAGCATTCCCACAATAAAATCGATAAAACCGGCGAAATTGAAGAAAATAAACGGAATATTATTAATCATAGTGATACAACCGAAGGAAACGACGGCAGTGAAAAGCATTTGATGAAAATTACCACTTCTGAACACGATTCGCGGAAAAAAATCCAAACGAATAAGAACATCTTCACTAGATACGACAATCCATACTCAACTACAGATTATATTAACGGCGCAGATTACTAACAAATCCAATTTTTTTTTACGATATCGTTCTTCATTTATGAATGTTTTAATAGCAATATACAATAAAATTAAAACTAAAACAAGTTTATTTACTCATTTATTATGAAATACAACTGATTCACAAAGCAATTGATGCTCAGCCGCTTATTTATGTACAATTGTATATCAATTAGGAATATAATAACTTACGATTCTAGAATGACAAGAAACTCCAAACCTACCCAGAAAAACTTTTAATATTGCTTAGTCCGCTTATAAAATTGTAACACCGCTATTACAATTTACCACAATCACTGAAGTAATATAAGACTTTGCATATCGTCGCGGATATTACAATGTGATTCAAAAGATGACAAAAATATTCTGTCACCACAATATAATGGACAGGCTCGCTGATCTGAATAGCTGGAATTAAGGTAGCGTGTGACTTCGTTCTGTTGCGTTTACGAAGGAGCACCAGGACAAGAGTCTTTGACATTTTGTCTGTATGGAAGTCTTTCATATTTATTTTTTCCTTATAATATTATTGGTTTATATTTTGAAATAGCAGCGACGTTAGCATTGTAATTTATAAATTTATTATTAATAAATTACTCACATAATCCTTATTTCTTGAATACAAATATAAAGTATTTACATAGCTTACTTAAGATTCTAAATTTGCAAGTGACTCATCGTAGTGCAGTTAAATATTTCGTCGTAAAGATAAAAATTAAGGAATTAAATATACAACAGATTTTGTATAAATTTTCATGTAGATATTTTTTTATTACTTTCAATTTGAAAATAAGATCTCGCTAAGTTAAGTTCGCTTTTGTTTTTATCAGTAAGTCTTTTTATTTTTAACATGTAATATATTTTTGTAAAAACGTTACGAATGAAAACGCTGATTTGTCAAAATGCGATTTTATTTGACGTACAATGCGAACAGATTCAAAAATATTTTAAATCAGATGTGAAAAAAGTTTAAGTTAAAGAGCATTTTTTCTACTGTTTGTGTAAGTTACTTACTATCGACTAGCCTAAAATATGCTACAGTTCGGTATCTATGTTAAGAAATATGTATTCGTATTTTATGTTTCTAAGCCTTCAATTTAAGACGATTTTAATGTTAAGATATGTGGATTTTTACTATATAAAAATATTTTACTTTAATCTAACCTCTAAAAGACGTCACGAAGAAATTAGTTTATCGGTGTTTGAATGAAAATCTTACTAAAAAACATTATACTGGTTACAATTATTTCAAGTTAGTTCTGATGTAATATTTTGTTTTTCTATTACTGATTAATCTAGACTTTGTGACGTCAATCTGTAGACATGTATTCAAAAAATAGCGGAATAGAAAAAAAGGTGTGTGTGTACTTATGTACACGCGATGGAAGCTATACTTCTGTGGCGTAACAAGATAAAAATCTTTTCAATATTTTTATCTTTCGCCTTATTCTACGTTTGTAGAAAAAACGACACTAACAATAGAAAAAAGGTATTTAATACATTTAATTTTTTATTATAACGCATTATCTCTAGGTAAATAAAGTTTATTTAAATATCACAAAAAAAACGTTGACTTAAGCTAACTTTAGGGTGTCGGTTTTTTCTAACGGTGTGCGCGCGCATCGTAAAAATTTACTCTCATCATTTTTCCCTAACGCGCCAAAAGAAGTATAACTTCAATGAAGGGATTGCAACTAGTAAATTGAAGTAATTTAATCTAAGATTAATATTTCAAAAATAACAAAAATCTACATCCCAAACTTCGAGACGTTAACCATTTAACTCCCGACATTAAATTGAAACAAATGGAAAATTTTAAATTATTTTCCACGGGTATTCGCCACTAAATCCCTGGTAAACTTATATATACATAACAGTATAATAATATTTAAATGTATTACATTCTTTCTACTCCTATATTTACAAAACTCAAACCAGATCATCTGTAATGTCTTAAAACATTGGTTGACTGTCAAAGAGGTCACTCTAAAAGCGAAGTATAGAAGTAGCAGTTATTACAGTCTAAAATCGTCTAACACGCTCGATATATTTAGTTTGTGTGAGAGCACTGGACCCCATAGTCGGGTCAGTCATTCGGTTCCAGTCAGTCTGACCTACAACAAAACCGATGGCTCGCATCTTCTCTTGCTCTCTTCTCTCTTCAATGTCCGCCCACCGTACCTGTTTCAATTACAACATGATGAAGACCGTAAAACGAAATATAAAAATCACCTCCGAACGTTATTGAAGAACATTTAAAAAGTAAAATCTTTTTTTTTTACTAAACATACTGTATGTTATACTCACAACGAATAAAATTGTGTTAAACCAATGAAATTGTTTTAGTAAAGCTTTTTTGTAGCCATAACTTGGCTGTTGAAAGAATAAACGCTTAAAATAATAGTCAAACGTAAATATATTCTATTTCGTTTGAACGAAGGAAGTATACGATCGAAGGATAGTACGCGATCGAGATTGCTTCGAAATTTCCAAAGGGAAATATCAATTATATAAATTTTTAATATTAAAACCGCAGATCAGATGAGACAAATATAGAAGAAATTTATATACATTTTATACTTACAGTCTTCTTTCCTGGTTTTGCGATGTTAGGCGTCCAGTCGTCTAGCTGTAGGTAATCTTCCATTGAGAGCTGTGACGGTCGGAGTGGCTTGTTGGTACCGTCGAGTCGAGCTGAAACAACGAATCGATATTATCAATACAAAATAATATTTCTTCCTTCAGGAGCGAACCAAAAATAAACGAAAATACACATACATTAAAAGTAATAAAAATAATAAGTATAACCAGATAACCTACCTAGTTGAGCGGCGTCGTCCATTTTCTCCCACTTCGAAGTAAAGCTACTATCGACCTGTGACGGACAGCACTTAGAATCTTTAGATAATATGCTGAAATAAAAATTATTACCCCTAACCTGACAAAACAAAACGGGCAAACAAAAATATGTATATATGTCATTTAAAAGTGCATAAATGAAAATATTTAAGGAAACTACTATAAACCTTGATTTAAAAACACTGACATGCAGTTTTTTTTTTATATTTCAAAGAAAGGTACATCCGCCAGATGGTAAGCTGCAAATTCACCAGCGGGTCCTCACCTCAGTGTTGTCAGTGTCTTCCATCGTGACATCTTCTGCATCTTCCATTTGGACATCCGGTATTGAAGCACTCTGGAGCAATGTTGTTGCATCCAATTGTATATGATGCGAAGGAGTAGGGAAAAATCTAGAAGCAATAACTTCAATATCCTCCAAAGATCTACCATGAATGTTCCTCTTGTAACAAGTCTGTATGTCGAGTTCCATTGTACATATGTACACCTAAATAAATTAAGGTAAAGCCTAAATTACTGACACTCTAACATTATTTGATAGTGGCAATGTTGGTTATAGATCATACCTGGAATCCATTCTGTCTTGAAAAATTCCATACATCTGCATAACTCTTCAGTTGTTCATTGACAGCGTCATATATCAAAAATGTAAAATAGCCATCGGTTATACTCCTCTTGAAAGCTCTCTTCAATGATGTAATGTAGGTTTCTTCAGATTTCTCATCATACTCGTATTTTAGTGACGGTTTCTTCACCTGGTAAAAATTAAGAATCAATTGGAACGAAATCCTTATTTGGGTTGGTGTCAAAATTAAACATTATCCAAATAGGTTACCTCACGTTTATAAGCTAATTATTACAAGTGGCAAGGGGTAGAGTGGTATTAGATGGGAAGGATTGGGGTGGGATATTAAATGAAGTTAATATGGTGAAACATGTTGGGAAACGAAATAAAATAAAGGAATTTCATTACATACTAAAAAAGCCATTTTATAATCATACAATTTATGTCTTATTTTAAACGTTTTTTATTTTAAACGGTTATATTATATACGAAATATGCAGTTTGTATGCTTATTTTATGTGAAAATAAGTAAAATAACTTACATACATCTTGAAATTGACAAAAACTTGACCCATAAAAAGAAATCATATAAAGCAAGTTGTTCAAAATTTTCAAACGCGTTTTTCTCGAAATGACATTCGTGCGACGTGTGGGTTGACATGGTATTGCTTATTTGCGTCCAAATATAATATTGACTATTTTATAATATAATATACGTAAATTATTTTCTAAGCATTTAATAGTTTTTGACAAAGTGACGTGAAATTTATATAAAACTTACAATTTTTCCAGTGTTAGGGTCTTCTTCTTCTATTTCACCTTCTTGCATGAAATAGTCATCTATGGACATTATCCTTACTGCACCCCCGTGTTCAGCTTCTCTATCTCTAATTAGTTTCGCTAAATAAGATTTACCACTTCCCGGTGGGCCTAAAATAAGTTTGAACAAATTTAGACTAAAACAAAATGGTTAAATAATTATGTTTCAAAAACCATTATCTAACCTCTTAGAATAATTACGATCTTGGTCGGCCTCATATCACGTGCAGGTGGTTCCAGTAGGTCATCAATCATAACAACATGTTGAGGTTTACCAGGTTGAGGCGGTTTAGGGTCTTCTTTTGATTCTTTAATTTTTTTTGACCCTGCACTACTGATTGAATCATTGTCTTTGCTATGTTCCCTTTTCCTGCTATCTTTGTCCTTACTTCGGCTACGATTTCGTGAATCTTCTCGTCTATAATCTCTATATCTTCCAGTATCTCTTTCTCTACCCGTATCTCTGTCCCTTTCCTTACCTATTCTATCTCTCTCTCTGTCTCTATCTCTACCTATGTCTCTATCTCTACCTATGTCTCTATCTCTACCTATGTCTCTATCTCTACCTATGTCTCTATCTCTACCTATTTCTCTATCTCTGCCGTACTCTCTATCTCTTGCCACATCTCTTTCCCTAATTGGTTCTCTATCTCTAATCAGATCCCTATCTCTTATTGGATCTCTGTCCCTAATTGGTTCTCTATCCCTACCTACATCCCATACCCTACCCAATTCTCTATCTCTTCCAGAATCTCTATCACGTCCCAAATCTCTGTCTCTTCCATAATCGCGTTCTCTTCCAGAATCTCTAGAGCGATCATAATCAATCCCTCTGTCTCTTCGATCATAATCATCACGTCCAAAACGATCACGGTCTTCGCGTCTCCGTTCTTCGTAAGCGTAATCTGTCCTTCTATTGAACATATCATGGTCATCTCTAAAGGACTGTTTAGTCCGATCCCTTTGGTCGTCTCTAACTGGCCTCCTCTCATAATCCTTTGAATAATTTTTACTCCAGGCATCATGAACTTCTGCCTTTCGAGGTTTTCTTGTAAACAATTCATCAATTTCTTTCTCAAAATCTTTTTTGTGGCTGCTATCACTATCTTTTGACTTATGATTGTAATCAAACATATGTACAGGTTCAATAAAGTCTCGAGCTAAAAAAGTATAAAAATAATATTTAATAATTTAAAAATTCCTAGTTACAAATAATTGCAAATAGATTTTAAATAATTCATACAACTATATTTCGTGTTTTGTATGTTTGTATTAAATAATACTAATCTTACAAATGTATTTTGCACCCTATTTTGGGTTCTTAGTGGAAAGTACACTTAAATGAATCCACTTTTTAAAAATCATGATTTTTTGAATATATAAATGACGCAACCTATAATAAATTTGCCAATACTACTTACTATATACTATGTGAAGGCTCTTCCATAGAAAAATGTCAAAGAATTGCTGGTGGCTCCTTCTTAAATTCAACAATCTTCAAGATCAACATAACAAAACGAAGTTAGTCATAAAGTCTCAAACTAAGTTAGCGTGACTAACCTTATTTTGTTGTGTAAGTTTTGAATTTGAGAAGAAGTACCAACAGGTCTTTAGATGTTTTGTCTAGAAGGAAGGGTGTGTCCTTAGTATACAATAAGACTTTGACTAACAACAATTATTATCTTTGTTTTTAATTACCTTTTAATCTTAAAGGTTTGTGCTCATAGTCAACTATGATAGATGGAGCAAATAGTGGTTCCTCAATCCATTTTGGCTGAGGACAAGGTTTAATGGTATTCGCCAATGCTCTTCCTTCAAATCCACCAAGAGAATATTCACTAGGACTTTGCATAGATGGTAAGTTTGATATCTGTGGCCTGGGTGGCAACATGTTGGGTGCTCTAACTGGCCCACTTCTCAGAGGATCTTTACTATGGTCACCAAAGTATTGCTCTTCAGACATATTTTTCTGATCAAAATCTTCTCTGCTGTAATTATTATCATATCTTTGATAGGGAAGTTTGGGGTAACTAGTATTTAACTGCCCTTGGATATCGGAATAATTATGAGCAATGTTTTGCTTCAATGGTATCTGTTGCCTTTTATCATAATCAGTATTTTGATAGTTACTGTTATTTCTGTCCCACTGATTCTCATTTTGTCTATATTGTCCACCGGGATCTTGAGCAATATGATTGCCACCTGGTATGTAATGCCCACTAACATTTTGAACAGCATCACTACCAACTGGATGCCTATAATGTCCAACAGCATTTTGTGCAGAATCGTTACCTCCAGGATGTCTATATTGCCCTACAGCATTTTGAACAACATCATTGAACCCAGAAGGCCCGTAGTGCCCACTCGCATTATTGCTGCCAGGAGGCATCACATTTGATACCATTGAAAGAATGTTCATAATTTTTTCATCTCCAAGAATATTGTTGATGCCTTTTGATATTTTTGAATAGTCAGGGCCCATGTGCATTTGCTGTTGATGACTCTGATCTGAATTTTGTTCTTGTGTTATATCAATGGCATCATGTCGAACTTGATTTTGCATAGTGGAAGTAGATCTATGAGCATCTGGCACTAAATCTAGTCCTGGTATTTCTTTAGGTTGACTTGAAGGTAAAAAGTTTGAATTTGTAGGTTGAATAGATGTATAAGTATCTTTCACAGGAGGATAAGTTTCATACTTTTCCTGAGGAGTCATAATATTAGAATTGTTCATATTGTAGCCCTGTTGAGCTGTATTAATGTGTTGTGGATATTGCTGAATATTCTGGTTTTGTTGAATTTTATATGCAGGATAATTACTTTGGTGCACATTTTGATTATAATTATTTATATTGGTATTTTGCAATGGAGGAGGAATAGATGTATTTATATTACCTGTAGTTGTAGAGTTTGCCGCTTGAGTCATATTTCCCATAAGGCGAGCTCTCTTTAGTTTCATTTGCTGCCGGCGCTCTAACAATTGTACACGACAAGATTCAAATTTTTGCTCATATTCTTTGTATGCTTGTTTATCAGGATGATTAACATTTTCTTTTTTCCATTTATCAATTTCTTCTTCCCATTTCTTAAATTGTATGTCAAACAATCTCTCCTCCTCAGCAAGCTTTTTCAAATCTTCCAAGTTGACTGCTTGTATCTGCTGTGTATCAGTTTTAGGCTCCGCAGAATAATGCCAATTTTTATTGTTACCTGTTGAGACAGTATTGTTGTAAATTGCTTGTGAATTACTCTGTGATTGTACTGTAGTAGGAATGGTTGAACTTGACTTCTGATTATTTGCATATAGTGGTTGATCATTCTCGTGTGGCGGAGGTGGTGGTTTCTCTGGTGGTGGAGCTGGAGGCGGTGCAGCACTAGATAGTGGAGGTATAGGTGGAGGTCCAGCCATAGCTTGCATCAATTGCATTTGTTGAGTATACTAAAAAATAACAGAACAGTTTATTTGAATGTTAAGAAAACCCAATAAAACACATTTTTAACTAGTAAAATTATGGTTAAATCATAAATAACAATTATAATCACAATATAAATAAAAAGTATGTCTGACTGTTCACTAAACCAACAACACAAACATGCAAATAACCCCCCAGACCATAACACAAAGCTATAGATATTGACCATGTCCTGAGTGGGATTCGAACCCTCGACCGCTATCGTTTTGAGCTAAACGGCCTTCGGGTTCGATGCTTGTTGCCACAGAGCCAAACATAATCGCTACTACTTAACTGTACATAATCCTATGACAATAAAAAGACTAAGGTAAATGTAACAACTCTTATACACGTACACCCTAAAATCATTACTAATAATTGTGTCACATAATTAAAGTTATTTTACTTTCTAATATTTATTGTATCTGGTGCTGCAACAGCAATCTCCTGTTAAAACGAAGGATTAAGAGCTTAGTTTACCACGCTGTTCCATTATCGATTAACGAATATATGTATAGCATGTCGTAAAATATCTTCCAAGACATGCGTAAGTTTCCTCACGATATTTTCCTCCACCGTGTGTGCCAAGACCAAACCGAAATGCTTGAAAACTCTGAACTTAACCAAAACAGTAAATAATTGTTATTATAAATTGGAATAAGAAATGGCATCTTACTTTATCTCCATATTGAGTTTGCCACTGGGCGTATTGTTGTTGCCACTGTGCCCATTGTTGCCAATTTTGTTGTTGCAAGAGAGCCCATTGCTCTGGTGTGTAGGTTCCCATATTCATATCTTGGGTCATAGGAATACCTGGGTTCCATTGACCAGAAGTCGGCATAGGCCATGCCATTATTTCGATATAAACTCGAGATTTATTAATTCAATAAATAAATTATGTATTTGCATTAATCTAACAGTATCAAAACAAGATGTCAATCTTTATTAAATTAATATTTTACAACTTTCGTCGGCCATTTTGTTTAACGTGACGCTGCGCAGGGCGTTGCTGAGATTACGATTATCGACAATGCAGTGCGTACCATAGTGATGTAAAATTAACAGCTATCGATACCTTAAATAAAGAATTCGCTTTATTTTAGAATGATATACTTTCCTTTTTTCTTCAATGGTTTAAATGATTATACTTATGAGTATTGTATATAAAGATATGTTAGTATGTATCTGTTATGATAGTTTTACTTATAATCACAACTGAAACTGTTTGATCTTTGACAACTTGTAGAATTCGAAGCGTCAGTTCATAAGGAGCAATAGAAATTCCTCCTTTTTATGTACCCTGCATGAAAAAGAGGTACTTAAATTAATTAAATCTATTGGATATTAACTGAATTCGAAGGACATATTACATTTAGTTTCGAAAACCAATCCATAAAATATAAGACCAATACTCAATCAATAGGGAAAACATATTGTATGTTCAAAAGCTTTATGCAGTAACAAATTTACACAATTATATGCCACAGCCGCGAAGTAAAAGATTAAAGGACTAAATTTATCAGCCGCATATTAATATAATAAGCGGCTGTTAAATTGTCGTTATCCATACACTTAATGTCTACAGTAGTGAGGCCATCGGTTTTTTTTAAACTAACATTTTTATGTTATGAAGATGGCAAAAAGCATAAAGGCTGCAGGATTTTTCCATAGACAATACTGTATGCAATGTAATACTTGTATGTATTACCGTGCATTTCTCTCTAAGAAATCAGGGAGGAGGACGAAGCGAAAAATAATAAGGGAATATTAGAAGTTTTGGCCTTGAACTCCACTCCACCAATCGAATGGAAACTAAAATTATGATGACAGTTAAATTCACTGATATTCTGTGTATATTCTAGATAATATCCAGAATATATATTTACGACAAAAATTTTGGATGCTTTCTGTTTCGTAATCATAATTATTTTAGACAGACTTTAATAATTTATATATAAGATAAAATTTTAAAATTTGTCTTATGATATTCTGTATATATTCTAGATATTATCTACTATCTCTTGTCGTAATTAACAACTTGATTCAAAATCAAAATCAAATAATTTATTCAACGTAAAAAGCATATAACTTATTTGCTGAAAGTAAAGATTCTACCACCGGCTCCAAAATTAAACCTCTACCCGAGAAGAGCCAGTTTTTTTTAAATTTATTGATATTCTTACGTACATACATAACATTTTCAAAAATATATTGGGAAGTGACAGTCAATACATCTCTAAATTTTTTCTTTAACGAATCTTTACACCCTAGATTGTAGATTGCACGAATAGCTCGCTTTTTCAGGACAAAAATAGTATTTACATCAGCCGCATCATCCCAAAGTAAAATTCCATATGACCTAATGCTGTGGAACTGCCTAAAGTAAACAAGTTTGGCTGTTTCTACGTCAGTTAATTGTCTAATTTTTCTAACCGCGAATGCTGGCGAGCTAAGTCTATTCGCCAACCTGGCAATATGGGGGCCCCATTGTAGTTTGGAATCTACAGTTATTCCATAAAAATTGTAGATTCCATCACATCAAATACTTCTCTATTCAACAATACAGTAGACTGGATTGGAGTAGGTAAACCACATTTGTTTTTTTGCTACTCAAAAGTAAATTGTTTACACTAAACCAACGAAGTACCTTAGAAAGAGCACTGTTCACATCGTCATAATTTGTTAGATGTCTTTTAAGATAAAAATAAAAGAAGTATTGTCAGCAAACAATACTATTTTCCGGGTACCTTCCACAAAGAATGGTAAATCGTTAATGTAAGAAAGGAACAGAAAAGGACTGAGAATGGAGCCCTGTGGAACTCCCACACGTTTACGTCGACCTTCATAATTCTGTATTGCAAATAGGAAATAAGAAGATCGAGTGCAGTGTCACGTATACCGTAGTACTTCAATTTCTAGACCAACGTCTCGTGCTGTACGCAGTCAAAAGCCTTAGATAAATCACAAAAAACACTAAGTGCATCCCGTGATTCCTCGCACGCATCATAAATATTAGACAGAAATTTAATACCTGCGTCAGTCATCGAGCAACACTTAGTAAATAGATTGTTTTTTATATAGCATACAATGGATAAACTATAAATATATTCATACAAATTATGAACCACTAACTATCCAATAGGCTCTAGATATCGCTTTGTTCCCTCAATCATTAAACATTTTTTTATATTTCTTTTGTTTTCATAATATTGATATTTTTGTACTTTATAGGGTATAACAAACTGTACATTTGACATAATACTTTTTTTTTGTTTACAACATATTCAAATCGAATCAAATGGTTTATTGGCAAAATACATAAAGGGTTGCAATATTTAGAGTACCTGGTTCCTGAACCAGTTGAACAATATCTCAGGAACCAATGCCTGCCACCAATCAGATTACAACATATCTTGCCCAAAATAAAAGTTACTAGAAGATTATAAAAATTAAATAAATTTGAAGTTAAACATAAAAATTATGAGTTCTAGTAAACATCAGCAAACAAAATAAACTAACAATAAAGTATGCAACAAAATATAAAATAGTACTATTCTTCTATCTTAGGTTCTATAAAATGAGCGTGGTATCCAAATATATGACGATAGTAATAAAACTATAGAATACGCTTTTATTCAAAACTTCAAACTAGATTCAAAACTTCAGTGGAACTCTCATTTAACATCCCTTGCAGGAAGACTCAGCTCTGCTGCTTATGCGGTTAGGAAAGTTAAACATTTAAGTAATATCGATACTGCTCGATTAGTTTACTTCAGTTATTTTCACAGTATTATGTCTTATGGCCTATTACTTTGAGGTAATGCTACCGACATTGAGACTGTATTTATTCTTCAAAAAAGAGCTGATCGGGCGATGTATAATCTTCAAGCTAGAGACTCTCTTCGGGATGTGTTTAATAAGGCGGGCATACTGACGGTTGCTTCGCAGTATATCCTTAGCAATATCCTTTACATTCATAAAAATATTGATTTGTTTGACACAAACAGTGACAGACACTGCTTCAATACAAGAAGAAAAGATAAACTTGTTACACCAAGTTTTCGGCTTCACAAAGTGAGTATATTCTTTTTGAGGCAGGGTATTCGCTTGTATAATAAAATTCCGCAGACAATTTTGAATCTAACACTTTTGAAATTTAAATGTTTTATTAAACGGTGTTTACTAAATAAAGCTTATTATTCCTTTAATGAATATATTGCAGATAATGTGGCATGGAATTAATATACGTTGAGTTTCATGCGGGATATATAGCTTAATTGTACATTTGACAAATGTAATGTGATTATTTTTAAAAGAGTAACTGTAGAGTTTCTTGCCGTTTCTTCTCTGCAGAATCTACCTTCCGAATCGGCTGTAGCTTCACTTGGGCGGACATAACAAACTGTATATTTGACGATTCAAAAGTGCTTAAAAGCTTATTTGAATAAAGAATATTTTGAGTTTGAGAATTCCAGCTTAAAATGCTCACTTACTCCTTTAGCCTCCGACACGCCTGTATGAATACACGGGTGCTACCAAGGCTGTCCGCTGCAAGCAACAACTGATCAAGTACACAAACAAGGCACCTAAACTAAAATATAAACATACTTGAGATAAATAGTAATACACGTGAGAACGATCACGCAATGGTCAAATAGAAATATTCGGGTCTGTAGACTGGTGTTGTGTGATGGTATAGGTTGGGAAAGTGTCTGGCCGTCCTAGCAGTTACAATCTATAGTGGTTTTGAGGGTTCCGTAGACCACAGGGAAGACGTGTAGTTTACCAATGTCAGTCCATTTTTCGATCCGTTTATTCGCAGCTTAGCTCAGAAAATCTTAGCACCAAACAGCTGTAATTTGACATGGATAGACATACTTACACCAAAAAATTGGAAAATACAAGTTTAGTAAAAATTTAGTATAGGACTTTTATTTTATGTAAGAGGGGAGCAATCGGGCAGGATGGTCACCTCACCACAGAAGGCATGCAGTTGCGTTGCCAACCTTTTAGGGAGGATAGGCTCTTCTCTTGAAGGTTCGCATGTCATATCGGTTCGGAAAGATCGCCAAAAAAATTCACTTAAACCGAGATGGTTTTTTTGAAGATTTGATTAAATGAGAATGAAAATGTTAATTTTTTGAGTACCCTCAGTTGGTTTTGGAAATATAAAAAAATATCATGGAATTAGTTACTATTAAAACTAAGTAAATATTACAAATTTACTATCATTATTCAATCTGCTTTTAAAACGTACGTAATAAGAGAAAATTCATTAAGTCACATGTTCATAGCATGCGCATTGCTCGACACTCGCTTGGCTGGTATTTTTCCGCGTGTGAAATTCAGTTGCCTCAGATCCTAATGGAGGAGCTTATTTAATGATACACACTCAACGGCCCCATTAGGATAGTGATATCCTGTGCTCCGACAGTCTGGTCTGGAAACATACACAATTACAAAGACCATGGGCTTATCGAGGAAGCATAAGATATAAAAAGGGAGGCAGCAGCTGAATCATTTGCCCATTTAACTAAAAAAAAATCTAACCGTGGGACGATCCTCCAAGAACTTCCAGGAACTCCGAGCCTTAGATAACTATGAACAACTTCATGAACTAGATCCAGATACTTAGATTTATTATCTGTTTTGCATTTCATGCGAGAGGGTTATGATGTCGATTAAAAACATCATCTACTGTGTCCGGCCATATCCGTGTCCAGCCATCTCCATGCTATCCGCAGCCATCACTGCATTATTACAGCACAAATGTAATTATACCATGAAATATATATTTTTTTATCTAAAGCTAACCACGCTCTGCTTTTCCTTATTTGTTATAATTATTATTATTATTATACACTTTATAATATATCACAAAAGAAAAAAAATGTGTAAAATAAATAACACTATTTTTGAGAATAAGATTAGAAAGAACATGTGTACACGATGAAATAGAATCTCTTTTATTTCATATGAATGTAAATTAATATGATTAATGATAATTTAGATTAAAGGAAAATTGTAAAAATTATTATTTTTTGTGTGTCATAGGATTATCTATAGACTATAGATACATCATATAGATCTGGTACGTCGACAAATGCTATCGATAGCTTACAACGTTATCAAGTACAACACTATTAAGACGCCATTTTTGCGTGAAATAGTTGTGACGGTTTTGTGTCGTTTTGTCTATTTACGTTAATTTTTATAGCAAAAGAACTATCTATTTACACATTTAAACGCTTTTTCAAATGTGTTATGCTGTTGCCTTACTACTAAGATTAGCAGAAGAAATTATTTTGGAATACTATAGGTGATATCGTCTGCGCGGGAAATGTGGATAGCTACGTTTTGTATTCACGTACACTAAAACACCTTTTTACTTCTTTAAATATTAGTATATAGAAGAATAATCGTCATGATCGCTTATAAGGGACGAGAAAGTAAGAGAGGAAAGGCTATAAAAATGTCTAGAAATATAGAACGCTTATATAAAGACGGAAAGTGCCGTGATTGTTCAGTGGTAGTGACGCGAATGGATTTTGCTAAAATATTAGGAAAATTCACGAAAGTTAAAATTCAATATGAGAGCAGTAGTTCACCAAAAACTCAAAAGACAACAGAAACGCTAGTGCCAAATTCAAATGCGAGGTTAAAAAATAATGAAAATGGCATGGTTCTCCTCCACAGAACAGCATATAACCAACATCCTGTCAAGGATTTAGTCAATTCTAAGAAACTCAAACGTAATGAAATATCTTCATCTACTCCCAATCAAGTAAGTAATGTATTAAAAGAAAATAATGGTTCCAATAAAATGGAAATTGTCAAAGAAATAACAGCGTCCCCAAATGTAAAACAGTTAATCACAAAGCAGAATTGCAATAAACAATATGCAATCATATTCAATGATCCATCATCTAATAATCATAATGACTACAATAGTGAATTTTCATTAATGGATTTACTACCAAAAGTTGATAAAAGTATACTTCCTTCAGATGACTGGTGTGTAGATTATTTCCCTAAAAATGAAGAGCCCACTGATGATAAAGTGTATGACCGAATAGCTGCTGAACTTGAAGATTTAATGTATAATGAGAAACCCGAACTAAAATTCATTAAATCTGAATCAACTGAGAGTAAAGTGGATGATTTTCCATCTATTATGGATATTCTTAATGATAACAATACCCCTGTAAATACTTCTGAAACAAAAGACCAAAATAGTAATATAGAATTTAAAGATAACTTGGAATCAAGTGATGTTGAAGCTATGCTTCTCGGTAGCCAATCAACTGTAAATGACAAACAAAATGATAACAAAACTACAGAACCATCACCAATGGAAGTTGATAATACTGATGTTAATAAATTAATAGAGGATGTGGTACAATTTAGTTCCAACACGGAAGTAGATAAACCA
Organism: Hestina assimilis; assembly: GCA_023373885.1. Taxonomy (NCBI): domain Eukaryota; kingdom Metazoa; phylum Arthropoda; class Insecta; order Lepidoptera; family Nymphalidae; genus Hestina; species Hestina assimilis. Next base: position 5,177,885 of record CM041755.1, on the reverse strand, counting down.
CAACTTGAAGATATACATGAAATAGAAAATCCACATAGTCCTTCAATATTAGACGAAGCACTTCAAAAAGGCATTGAAGAACATTTACCGTGTGACCAAAGCCAAAAAGATGTTCCCGAAGTTCAAGATACTGTAGATGAAAAAGTTTTGCCAGAAAATGAAATCAATGCCAATGATGATAAAGATACAGTTATAAGCCAAAGTTCTAATGAGAGTAAAGTTAAAGAGAACATATCAAATTTTTTAATTCCTCCAGCAATAAAGTTGGAAGATGTTACATATATAATATTCAAAAAAGTAATCAACGGTGTGTGTCAAAAGTCTGTAACATGCCCTAAAAATTTGAAATATAGTATAGAATTAGAAGACAAATCTGTAGAATTTTTGGGTGCTCCCAAATATATATCAAGTTTAGAAGACTTAGAGGTACTATTACAAATTGTAAATGAGACAGACTTGGGAAGTTTATATGTACTTTATTGAAATTTCTCGTTTAAGCCTGGACAAACCATTTATTATTTATAAATAAAAATTTACTTTAGTAATTTTTCATGACTCATGAACGCTCTATCGAAGAAACAATGTTATAGATAGTGATATTCTGCCTTTATGTAAATGAAATATTTGTATATTTCATTAAAATACATGTATGTTATGGTTAATGATAGATATATGTTTAAAAAAATTTGAATGTTCCAAAATCTGTTTTATTATAAATTCCAATATTTTGTTATAAGCTAAAATATTCACAGCTGAATTGGTTAAAACTATTTGCATTTAATATAATCAAAAGTATTTTAAAAATACTTAAATTATTTGCAATTTTTACATACAATGATTAAATTATGTAATTATTAAGAAAACAGTATATATTATAAATTCTCATTGTTATAAAGTAAATAGTAAGGGATTTCTACAGTGTGAAGCCATGGCCGAACAAACAAATTAATATTGAATTTAAAATTATGCAGCAAGCAAATCTTATGTCATTACTAAAAATCAGCTATCGGAAAATAAATATCAGGAGTCAAAATGTCTAATGTAAACATTGAAGTCCTTTTGTAGGTAACAAAAGGATTTAAACATTTGTTTTTTTTTATTGTTGCAAATGTATTTAAAATTTCATGTAAAAAATTAATTCTATATTTCTTGCTACATTAAAAATTTTAATTTTATAATGACATACAGGAACATTATTTTATTTAATTTCTGAGCAAATTTATAAGATTTTTTTTAATTCTATAATCAACCTTTTCTTACTCTGTTTTTATTATTACTATTATAATAAAACAGATAAGAGATTAATTCAACTGAGTTTCAATACAAGGAGCTTTCTAAAAGTTACTCAAGACCTTTCCATAACATATATATTTTTTTAATCCTTAAGTTTTAATTTTTTCATTAACATGCAAACCGAATGGCAACATTATAGCCTTATAACTGTAGCTGGAACCTGATATTACTGATCATTATCAGTGTCTGTCACATCAGCAAAAACGCTGTTTTAACAAAAACCAAAATACACACAAAAATAAACTATAAACTAATACTTGGAAGAAATTACATTAAATTTTTTGTCTTTGAAAAATGAGATGAAAATATTTGAAACAAAACAAGAACTTATGTCTGTTTCTTTTATGCCTAGATTTATAATTCGATGTATAAAATCCAAATGATTGAATTGTATTATGTGCTACAGTTAATTTTATTAATTGATTTTTTTCATAAGGTATCCCCAAAAATATAAATATCGCCATTCACCCTTCATTCGATATACAATTGAAATAAAATGACATGAGTGAAATGAGATTTGTTTTCTTAAATTGTGACAGTCATGGACTTCATTGCTTCATTAAATTCATCAAATGAAAAAGATTTTTAACTACCAAATAAACAAATATATAAATTGAATATAATAAAAATAGTCTGTAGTTTTTAAATATCAATATTAACTGTCTCTTTTTTTATTAAATGAAGAAGTGTTATTTAAAATATAGTTTTAATTAAAACTTCTTCATTTAATATCTGCAATCTTTAATTTAACTCATTTTGTAATTGGACTAACAATAAGATATTTAACTAAAAATAAATGTATACACGAGTTGCGGAAGACAAAGAATTTCGGAATGACATTGTGCGAGCGCAATGGCAACATATGAATTTTTTGAATATATATAATTATGATATGTAGTGATGGATGTGTACGAAATTTTTAAGCCCTCCGCAAACTCGGTTGACGTTTTTAAGTTAATAATTTAAGTTAATTATGTAAAACATTTGTTTTTTTTTCATAATGATACTATATCGTCTTATCTTTATTTTTTCCTTTTTCTTAAATTAGAAATAAGACACAAGTTATAAGAATATTATCGCTAATACTATGTTAATATAAGAGAGGATGATATTTATGAATAAAGCTATATAATTCAAATGTTATTTTATTACATTAATATTCACCATAAAGAATTAAAGAATAGTAAAATTATATTCTCTCATAAAACAGTTATGGTTTTCTGGGTAGCTTGTTTGGGTGCCTTCTTTCTTAACGGACATAGTGGCTATATCGCAAGCAGCGCCGACTATCTGGTGTAATGGTTGGTTTTTATAATGCACCAGAAACATGCTTAAGGCACCAACGAAAGCATCACCGGCACCCTGAAATTATACGTTTAGTTAAGGGATGTTGACCAGCAATGAAAATTCAGAAATGTTTATAAAAATACACTTACTGTTGTATCTATAGGTGTAACTTTTTCACACGATACTAGGAAACAATCTGATGAATTTATTGAAGAGAAAGCTGCTCCCTTATCTCCTAAAGTTATTATTACTGTCTCACAACCAGTTTCCAATATTTTTTTAAGTGCGACTTTCACATTACTAAAATCAATTGATAATTTGTTTATTTTAAAATATAATATCAAATATCTAACTAATTATTTCATATTTCTTACGATGTGTCGACGTCGAAATTTACTATTAATGAAGCTTCAGGCTCATTTACACATAATATAGTGCAATAAGGCAAAATAGCTTCAATGTCTGTCCTAGCAGGAGCGGCGTTTAACAATTTAATCTGTAATTTTGAAACAAATGAAAGTAAAGATTAAAAAAAATTTAATTGCACAAAATATTTTTTTATTAACTTACTCCATTATTAAGTTTAAATGCTTCTAGTGTCGTTTCAAATGGTGTCTCTAGCTGTCCAATTAGAACATCTGCATTTATAATTAGATCCTTAGCCTGGTCGATATCTAATTTACTTAAATAGTTATTTGCACCAGAGACTATTATTATTTGATTTTCACCATTTTCTGCTACTGATATTTGAGCAATTCCCGTCGAAACGTTTTGTGTTACGTGAGTGTGTGACACGTCTATACCTAGCTTTTCCAAATGTTCTTTATATTTTTTACCCCATTGATCTTCACCGACCTAAAAGAAAATATTTTAGATGATAACATATTTAGCAATGATTGTGAGATTCAATGTAATATGTGATATTTTTTTTAAATAATGCACTTAACTACAGAACTTATGTAAACTTAAATGTTTTTTTTTAAATGAAACTTCTTTAGAATCGTTGTGATTTCAAACCAGATGCAACGGAAAAAACGACAGGTAAGAGACACAAATAAAAAAATGGGTAGTAATGAATGAGACAGAAATGTAGACACTGTATTATCGGTCTCTCCTCTTTGCGCCATGCTTTAGTGAGCCAGAGCGAGAGAGCAAATGTCGGTGTGTATGTTTATTGCACAATGTTTAATAATTGCTTGTATTTGAGCATTTAACTCATGTAAATAAATAAAATTGAAATGCTGTTTCTATTTTCAAAACATCAACTTCTTACGAAGTGTATATAATACTTATTACGGAAAAGTTGTCTGTCTGTCTCTCTGTTTGTTCCGGCTTATTTCGAAAACGATTGAACCCATTATGACGAGAATTTGTTGTAAGGAGTAACTAAGGCTACTGTTATTTTAAATAAGGAAATAAAATTCCACACAATAAAAAAAAAATAAGCAAATATTTTTTTCTATATGACCGCGCGTGCGGAGCCGCGGAGACAGCCAGTTGCTAGTAGCTACAAATATTTGAAACCTACTCTGCAAATCATATAAGTTTTTCCTCCTAGTTTAGCTGCAGCCACACATTGATTTGCTCCCTTTCCACCATAACTTGTCATGAATTTGGTCCCGTGAAGTGTTTCGCCGGGCTTAGGTAGTCTTGGACAATATCTAGAAAATATGAAATATTTTGCAGTAATAATAGAATCTGTTTTTATTAATTTTTATTTATTAAGAAATAAATACTTCATTATTTATAAATATCTCGCATTAAAGCAATCGGGTACTTATCTGTATTTGCATTCATAAAATGCTATGAATGTCAAATGTCAATTAACTCCTAACCTAACTTAAAACGACAAAGAACATATTAAAATGTTTAATGTTTGAAAATATTTGTAGCTATAATACATAAGAATCAGATATTAATTATCATCAGTCACAAATCTTTTACATATTCCTATTTATAAAATTTACACAATTTTACACTGCATATTATTTATCGCGGTCAATACATTTGATAACTTAAAAATCAAAATACATACGTCGTAAAATCGACACTGCAAGATCCAACAACAACTATTTTTGCTTGTTTTTCTGAATCAGACTGCATTTTGTAGGAAAAAATGAATATTTTGTTCCGCGAAAAAACGAACTAAGAGCAACGAACGTTCAAGCATTCGCTGTTTTATCTTGAACACATTTCATTATCAGTTAGTAAGCTCTAATTGCGTGCACTACACGATGCTATTCTGTATTAATAAAATTTGTGATGTTATCATATAGGTATGTCCAAACCTACAGTGAAGTTTCAATTTCAAGTACTAAATTGTAAATTAATTTTAAACTTTTATTACTAAAAAATTGTTATTTTGTATAATTCCACCAATATACCCACATATTTATATAATTAAATTATACGTATTAAATAAAATTATGTATAATTTTGTCATTCAGTAATTGTAAATCCATTAATGTATTATGCTTCGTCGCTGATGTTGCTTATAGAATTTAGAGTATAATTCGGAATTCCTGTTTTCTAGCGGACTGCTTATAATAATTATACAGCATCACTTTTCATCTCTGTTGGAGCGAACATGGACGGCTCTATCTATTTTTTTTTTCTCTAATATAATGATGACCTACAAAACAGTCACACGATTCAATGTTGCTAGCGGCTAGCCTCTTGTGTTTCCGACCACCCTAAATTTTTATTGTGTAATATTCAAGAGGTATTCTTGTTATCGGTATATCATAAAGTTATACTACTCATATTTTGTTTATAAAGACATGACGCAAGTTACGTATACCAATTCTACATAAATCGTCTAGAGTGCATAAGTCCATATTGCCACATAAGAAATATGAACCGCCGTGTTAGCGTCGCAAGCCTCAAAAGGAGGAACCGACACCCGCCGGGTGCGGGCCGTGAGAAAGCATTCTTTGGTCCCACTTCGACCGGGAATCACTAGGCTAGTTAGGTTAAAAGTGTATTCTTTTATTAATAAAATTTAATTTAAGTAAAATGGAGTTTCTTTTGCATCCGGCGGCTGTAGCAATACGTAACTGGCGCAGTCGGAAGGATTGCTGTAAAATAGAGTCGTTGTATCGAACACGGCCGTCGGCAATCCGAACCTACGGGAGCTGCAGTGCAAAGGAGAATCTAGACATCGATTCGGCAAAAGAGATGAAATTGTAAGTACTTTGAATCGTTCTCAGTCCTTAAACCCCTAGATATATCCTTATATGTATTTTATTATATGTGTTCCATTGTGCTCCCATATATGTACTTTTATTGATAAAGAATAAATAAAAAGTCAAAATTTATAATTAGGATTAATAATATAATTATAACTAGCGTTTCGTTATAATATTTTTTTTTATATAAGATAAATGTTAAAATGAAACAAATCGTGGACGTCGGTTTCAACTCATAAAGGTTTAGCGTTAAAGATACGTACGATAAAACATTGCTCCAGTAACATTCAATACATAATTATGTACAAACCTCTTTAAATAATAATAATAATAATAATATTTATTTAAATCAGACAGTGTCCATAAGGTGTTAGTAACAATATTCTTAAAGTTATGTTAGTAGCATTTACATCAATATTATATAAAAAATACAAATAAATAAATAATATAGAAACTAATGGAGGACAACTTCGAGCTCGCTTCAGGTGGTTAGAGTTTATGGAGGCTTAATAGTATGTAGTTTTACCCATTGCTTTAGTATCGGCGAGTCGAAGTTATCCGCCAACGCACTCAGTATAGTGTTGGAGCTCCCGCGCAAGCGATGCAGCATTGAGGCACAGCGCTTGCGCATGACCGCACCGAAACTGTCCACCCCCGCTTCAGCGAACATACCCGAGGCACTGCAACGTCGCGGCAACCCCAACAATGCCCTAAATGCGTTATTGTATTGGACCCGTAGGTCACTGTATGCCCTCTTTGTATAATCAACCCACAGGCTGCACGTGTAAAAGGACTGGCAATATGCTTTAAACAAAGTGATCTTAACTTCTTTAGTACAACGTGCAAACCTGCGGGCCAACATATTACAACGAACCGACAACGACCTACGTTCCCTTTCAATATCCTCATTGTCTTTCAGATTCTCAGTGACCCAGTGGCCGAGATATTTGAAAGCCGACACTTTTTTGAGGGCTGAGCCGTATAGAGTCACACTTGGCATATACGTACATTGTTTATTGTTTGAATAATAATATCTGATTTCAATTTATTATACGATTTTGCATTTATATTTTAAATCACTTTAAGCAGGTTAATGCGGTCAAGTAGTCTTTGGTCATTTTGATTTAAATATATATATTTCCTTACAAATATTAAAAATAATATAATTATGACAAATCACAAGTATATAATTTTCAGAAAATATGAAATCTGGCCTTATGATAAACCTCACGCAGAGTAAAGATATCGGAGGACAAATTAATTTAATACATTTTAGTAAATGATTTTTATGTAATGATATAGTTGTCGTAAAATTATAATAATTAATAATTTACAATTTATTAATTCTTTATAGTTATATTAACCCCTAACTCCAAATCCTATTTCTATCACATCCATTCCCAGCAATCTTTGAGAAAGATTTTAGGTACATGGAGGCTGAATGCCCGAAGACCACTAAGTGGTATTTATGGTGCGAAGATAAGCCGACGAAAAAGAAGAAACCATTTCTCAGCAAAAACTGTCCCTACAACCCATAGACCTGACAAAATTACATAACGCTTTCAATCAAATCATAACGCAACCAGAATTAAACGCAGTCAACTTCAGATAACGGAAGATTGATCACCTGCAAATTGTAATAATGAAGACCCTGAAAGCTCCACGTCCTTTCCAGCAACATTTTCGTTAAAAGTCGGAAAATAGTTGCCGAACTGCGGGGGGAGGAGTTACGTATACCAATTCTACATAAATCGTCTAGAGTGCATAAGTCCATATTGCCACATAAGAAATATGAACCGCCGTGTCAGCGTCGCAAGCCTCAAAAGGAGGAACCGACACCCGCCGGGTGCGGGCCGTGAGAAAGCATTCTTTGGTCCCACTTCGACCGGGAATCACTAGGCTAGTTAGGTTAAAAATGTATTCTTTTATTAATAAAATTTAATTTAAGTAAAATGGAGTTTCTTTTGCATCCGGCGGCTGTAGCAATACGTAACTCGCACGCAAATCTTTAAAAAATACATACAGTAAATAAATAAAGAAATCGAGTGTGTGAACACATGGTAGAACCGAAATTTTGTATTCTAAATGAATGTGTAAAAGATTAAATTGAATTTTGTTATGATTCGGTCGATAAGCTTGATAGTTACGAGACGCTAATTATATCCGGATTCGCTTATTGGTTGGTTAATTAAGCACCAGTGAGTGTTGTAATTGTAAGAAAGTAGGCGCGGCCAGTATATGGATGGGTGACCGCACCTGAAGTTACTTAGTTGGTCAACCTCGTTAGAGGAGATAGATTTTTCGTAAGGCAGACGTTTGTTATAAATCGTAAATATAATTTAAAAAATATCTGGTTCGTTCCGAGCGATTGTGCTTGTGGGTCTCCCCACCGTGCCTCGGGGAGCAAGTTACGCTCGGTCCCAGTTGTTATCATAACATCTAATAATAATCGTTAACTATTGGTAAGTAATCATTGATCTTAACCAATGAGTTACTGGTTCGCCTCTTGGGTTGTGGAGATTAGATGTCAAATCAGAATAAGAGTGTAAGCAGAGACCCTGGGTAAATACTATCAAATAATGCTTCCGAGTATGAAGAAGAAGATAAAAGTATGGTAGTACATAATATCAAGTCACCATTCAAAATACCACGCTAGGTCTCAGCGGCGGTGTGGGTGAAAAAAAACGGGTCATGTACCGATATTGACTTACTATAATTATTTTAGTCTCATAGTATAGGTAAACATACCCAATGTTCCTTTGGTATTTGTTTGTGTCTATTATAAGTGATGTATGAATTTGTAATTCGTCTAATAAATACCTTATGACGTAACTAGCATTTAATTTCGATTTTCAACCACATTATCTTGAAACGTAACAATACATTATTACAATTTTAAGGATCTTTAATTTTATTGAAAATGATTCTGTAGATTTAAGAATTTTGGAATCGATTAAGTAGTTTTTTTTAATCATTTTACAGTAAAACGATTTTAGAGTATTTTATTATTACTTGTTATTTTGGTTGCTGTGGATATAATGAATTGTAACATCAAAATGTACCCACAACATGGCAAATAAATAATTTTGATTTCGTAATACGACTCGATGTTTTCCCCGAACCTTCCACCACTGACCACTGCTGAAGTCTGCTGACTGCTGGACCGATGTGGATGGTTCTTTTTCTTTGTTTGAAAGAGTATTTTTGGTTCATGGGCGGTCCCGTTGTAATTTGGTCTAATTTAATGATTGGAATTTAGAAAATTAACAGAACTAGGTGCACCAGTTATGACGTGGAACTCCTGATGATTATTACAGGTGGCCAACTAAACTACACAATATTAATAAATATTTCTCAGTTAAGATAAAAACAGGAACAGTATTGTGCATAATTTAAATTGGTGCCTTCTTTGCCAATTTTTAGTAAGCATCCGGTTTTTTCATCCAATCTAACAAGAATGTAATTGGATTTGGATGGGTTTTGATTTAAAAAATTAAGGCCCATATTGTAAATGATCAGTTCTTTGAAAGACTGCTTCAGATAAAGCATTCTTATATTAACTCATTAAATAGTCAATGACAAATTTTTTTTATATTCAATGGTATGTATTAATTAAATTTAAATTAAAATACAAAAAACACCTGTAACTTTTTAATTCAAAATGTTAAACTACATATTCTATTAATAATATTACATACTATTTAAATATTTATAATGAGTCTGATTCTGTTTTATCCTTTGCATTACTTTCTTTCGACTGTGTTTTTTCAGTTGTAGTCATTTTGTCAGCCATTTCAGTATATTTTGATTGTCTATAATCATATTTCGCTGCATCTAAGAGAACATTTTGAAGTAAAAGTCTATTGTTAGATTGTTTATTTGTCAATGATGGATATGGATTACCCCTTAATTCTAAAACAGCCTTATCAATGAGCCTTCCATAGTATGCCTGTGGCGCTTTAAACATTTTAGTATAGGCTGTACTGTAATTCTCATATCTAGGTACTAAGACTTTGAATAATTTATGAACAAGCTGTTTTTCAAGTAGCCAGAAGTCTGCAATTTCCATTGTTGGTTTATGGCAGTCCCCATGTGTTATAGCTTCAGATATTAGCTGAAAATAAATGTTTAATTAATAATAATAATATGTATACAGGAGCAGAGAAAAATACCCAAAAATATACATTTTAAGGCATACATAGCTAACAGAAAAATTACGATCATCTATGTCCGAACTACATTAAGAAAATCTGTATGCCAAACAAAGATATTTTCGCTTTTAATTATTTAACATAATGAAAGCATAGCTAATAACACAGTACAAAAATATATAGAGACAATTACAACACCTTAAAAGCTAAAAAATAAATAAAAATAAATTGGTTACAAGTACTTTACTAAACATTATTGAAACAAAAACAATAATATATTACTTATGTTATAATGTAGTTGTAAATTTCTACAGTATTGTAAATATTAAGTAGGTATATTGACTTTTAAAATCAAATTGTAGAGAGTGAGTGAATGTGGCATATATATGATGCTACTAAATTGGACAGAATAGGTTAGGCTATATCAATTATGAAAGATTAGGATATCACAACAATAGGTATCAGATTATTGTAAAAAGCAATAAATAAAATTATGATATTTGTTTAATTTTAAAATATATAATTTCATTAACTAATATAAATATTAAAACTAATTTAATTATATTACACATCATAGCGATGTGTTATAACACTTTGTAGTTAATTGTTCAAAGAAATGATACTACTTCTTGTACATTATTATGTGAGCCTAAGGTTTGCTCATGTTTATTATTTTTTACAATTAGCATAAATAGCGTATATCAATGATCTCAACAAGTGTACAAAAAGGTAGTGTCTAGACTTATACCTAATTATATAAATAACGTTTAATATGATAGCAGAATATTTTTATAAAACGTTTTTTTTCTGACAATCTTTTTATTTTTACTCACTCTTTCTGCATATTGACGAGCTTCGTCAGCTCGGCGATAGTTAAGTTCAATTCTTTCATATTTAATTAAGCCTGTTACTGTTTTCCGTAGTTTATTCAACCTGCCTTCCGGGCCTTGAGGGCTTTTGAGTCGGCGATGTTCTGGTGGTACTTTTATTCGTAATTTGGAAACTAATTTTGAAATATCAGCCTGATTCATGATTTATATTATATTTCTATATATATATATTCATATAAATATTTATCACTTAATACTGCAATAGATGGATAGAAGATGATTTCAGAGTTATTATTGAGGTTATAACATAGATATAATGTCGTTATGTCAATGTCAATCATAACTCATAAGCACCGAATATACTCAGACTTCAGAGAGCTCAAAAGTCACAACCCGCAGATTGATTATACTAGTCTCAAGGTTTGAGAGTCTTCTTTACTCTGTGAAACCCTGCCTATCTAAGCGCATGCCCTTTATTCGCCGAGCGTGCAGCTTTAGGTCACAGGTAAAAAGAGATCCAAGCTGCGTTGTAAATCTTTCTCTTTTTACCGATTCAATGCTTGTAATGCCTACATCAGTCTATTCTTATAATTATGTCTATGAGATGACATGACTTACTGTAAAGTACCACACGAGTACCACAGACCAGAAATATCAAAGAGTATGACTGAATATTATCAAAAAATTAAAATATAGAAATAAATAACATAGTTTAAATATGCGTTATTATTTCAATTATTAGTATGGTTAAAAAATGTTACAAGAACAGCCAATTTATTATATTATAGATCTATATCCTTCGTACCACAATACATCTACAGAGTATTCTCTGTCTATGTGAAATTAGCATTTTTTTTATTGATTATAGTCCGTCTCAGGAAAGAAGTCTGACGGCAATAAGTGGAACTAATTTATGATGACAGGGCGAGCCATGTTATAACTTTGTCAGTGCTTTCACGTTAGCGATATTGTAGCTAGATCTGGTGACTTTTAACATCCTATAGCGATATATGTTTAGTATTTAGCGATTAATAATTTTTTTTTTTACCGATATTTGATCACAAACAACAAATTTGGATTAACTACTATTTAATACTAAGTAATATTCCAAACAAGGTAAATAGACTAGCCAAGATATAGGAAGCAAACTATTTTAGTTATAATAAATAATGTTTAACCTTTGCAAGCGTGACACCAAAATAATATAAACGCTACACACTCAACGGCCCCCATTAGGATTGTTATATCCTGTGTCAGGGGTCCGGAAACACATACAAGGACAGGGACAAATACACCCAGACCGGAAAATATGCTTGCATGGTAAATACAAACATATTATGCTCCGAGCGGGAATCGAACCCGCGACCTGTGGTGTTTAAGGCACGTTCGCTACCACTGCGCCACAACGTCGTCAAAAGATTAGCATGAGCAATTGTAGAGTATCTAGAAAATTAATATTTTCGCAACGACGTGACGAACAGATAGATGAAATTGACTGCTTTATGATATCCACTGCAAGTGATGGTTAAACTGAGTCTTATAACGATAGTGATATTCATGTAGATTATTCGGATAGCGATTTTATTATGTCTGGAATCGATGACCATAATAATTATACAATTAAAAAATATATGTATTTATTTAATTTATGTGTATATTATTACCTGTTTATAGTATGTTAAATGTAAGTTGAACCCTGTGCAGTAACACGTTTTTGGGTCTCAACCGTATGCGGTATGAAGGGGGCCGCGTAACTATAGCAACGCAGCGACGCTACACCCGATTAGTACACTCGCTCGCGCTGTTTTAGTTCTTTAAAGATAAATCATTAAATATTAAATTTAAATTTTTTTTTTGTCAGATGTGTCAACATTTAATTTTATTTGAGAAGATAAGGTGTCATTCCAATAAGTGAGAGTGATTAAAAATGTACATTAACCTTTTTTCTATAACATTTATTTGTTTTATTCTATTTAAGTAATTAATAACGATAATAAATTAATAATTAATTTAATTTAGAATAAATAATTACTATATTATATACTTAATTCCATTTTCCCACTTTATAAAGAATAGATTTAAATAAGACGAAACCAATATTTTTGTCTAACATTTTTGTCCATTATTGTACTTGCGCAGAAGCGGCCACTTTGGTTCAAGTTACATTTAAGGAACTATATCATGTCTTGATAAATAAAATTTAATAAATATGCTTATCGATTAAATTTCCCTAAATAATAAGTAAACCTAAAATGATAAACAATAAAAATTTAGGCGAGTCGAAAACAGAAAAGACTAGCAACATTCCGTGTGTGACCGCAGCGCCGCATCTGCGGGACTTCTTTCGTGGGACGGACTCTAATTGCAATTTAATGACATATTTTTGTTATTATTATACTAATTCTTGAAATTGAATAATTTGACATATGATTACGGACAACTCTTTTGATAGTTATTTTTTTATTTCTATGTTATAAAAAATGTAGGATATTTCTGCCAAGGGAATAAGAATTTAAGAAATATAAACAAACTGAACATGGACTACATTAATCATTCAAATATGAGTACTGAAAATGCCGGTGTTTATGAGCTTATCACGAAGTTGTGTGAGAAAACAGCTGAAAAATATTGTGTTCAAAGTAGAATATCTCACAAGCTTTTAGCATCTAAATTAAGAACACAAGCATATGAAGTCATTTTAAAAGAATCTTCAGCTTTTCCCACTCTGAAGTCTGTCCCCGTGATAGAATTACTGTCCCACCATTTCGTATCAAAAGTAACTGCTAGGAATGTGGCTGAATATAAGCGGTCTATTGAATTAAAAACGTGTATTTCTGAAATACGTAATACAGAATTTGGAGAAAAGACGGACCTTGTTAATGATGTTCTTAGGTTTTTGATCGGCCTGCAGAACACTATGAAAGAGGATTTGTCGACCGAAATGTTTCAGGTGCTTAAGTTATTCTAAAAGAATGATTGTAAATAATATGCTTAATTTAAAATGCAAATAATTTTCTTTTCTAGAATCCATTTTCATTTGGACTGTTAGATGAAATGCTTCCCAAGCCAAAAAGAGAGGTTTTTGGATCACCTCAGCCTTATTCGTATTATCCAGCACACATCTTTGAACTGCCATATTCCTTAAAACGCCAAGAAAATTCAATAGAAAGGCATAAAAGTCAAAGCTACACTGAATATACGGTTGAAAGTTTTGATTCTCGATCATGTAAGTTTTTTTTTATACATTAAAAGTATAAGAACTCTACCTCAACATATCCTAAATTTATTAGATTATAATAAAAACCTATTAAAAATATTAACATAATTGCTATTCTAGATTAATTGTTTACATTTTTATTCATTTACTGAAATAGAATCCTTACATTCCTACTAATATCATGCAATGCAAAATGAACTCTTCTGTCTGTCATGCTTTCATGGTTTACAGAACTGATTTTGATGAAATTTGGTACATAGATAGACTAGACCTTGAGAAAGGGCATAAGTTTCTTTTTATTGTGAAAAAAGGCATAGGTAAAGGCATAGAAATAGGGATGAGGATTGTATTAGGTACCAATTATTTCTAAATCGTATAAAAGGTGTCACATTAAATATCAGTGTTCACTTAGGTGAAGCATCAGATAGAACCTAATTTTGTACAATTTATTGTAATTATAATTTTCAAAGTAAATTTTAAGTATTTTCTGGAATAAATCTTATTTTTATAGATCTCCAAGACAACCAATATCAGCTGGGTGGAAAAGATGTCAAAACCTTTCTCAGTCCAATGTCCTTAGCTTCTATGACATCGTCAGCTCTATCACCATACACAGATAGTGCATTTTTAACTACCCAAGACTGACAGCACCGAGAGATCTTAAAATACCCAAATCTGAATCTTCAGATGTTAATATTAAGGTTAGTTTTTATAATTGAACTATTTAAAAACAAATTCAACTTATACTGTAAGTGTTGTGGCCACTCTCAAAATATATGTTATCTTATAATGAAAAAAAAAATCAATAAATTGATGATTATTCGAAAATGCAATTTAAAATTAAATTCGTCTTTATAATTTGCCAACAGTAATAGTATTTTTTTAAAGTAAATAATATTAAAATATGGTAATAGCTTCTGGATTAATATAATAAATAAATGCTGCACACCCTATTACCCCCATTAGGATACTGATATCCTGTGTTGGGGGTCCGGAAACACATACAAGAATGAGGACAAATACACTCAAACTGGAAAATATTCTTGCATGGTCAATACAAACATATTATGCTCCGAGCGGGAATCGAACCCGCGACCTGTGGCGGTTAAGGTAGGTTCGCTATCGCTGCGCCACAACGTCGTCAAATACAAAGAATATTTTTAATACAAAGAATAGTTTTTGTAACTCTTATCTTCTAATTTCTTTTAATTGTTTTAGGTTTCATTAGTAAGTACAAGTGTTAAATCAGATGTTGAAGAAGTGTCCCAGGCAAAAAGTGATGAGGTAATGGATATATGGGAAATAGTTACACAGATAGATAAAGATATACCAGATGATATTTGGGACATAGTTTGTGAGTTATTTATAGAATTATGTACTGTAAAAACATTATATAATATTAATAAAATACTATATAAATATAATTAAAAGGTCTGCACGACTTAGAACACCGGGCAAGTCCACACACATTCACTGTCACAGTAAATCGTAACGTAAAAGTATCAGTATTGTGTGGTTAGTGAGAGCACTGTAGGCGCCCTCTTAATTTTTTCCCTTATCATCCCTTCCTTTTCATTCCATCCCTTTTTTGTTTTCACTTTCGTGGGGATCCTCATGCTTGCCTCTGTTACAGGGGCAACAGGAGGCTATGTCAGACTCATACCGACTAAAGCCCCATTCTTAAAAGCGCCTTTTGTCGGACTTTGAAGCGTTTATTTATTTATTTTGCTTATTTTCTAACAGTGTTCTATATGGTTAATGGGTATCCTTTATTTTTTCTAGCCAAATTACCTTTTCAAAATGAAAGGCAGCTAATAGCTTCATCCACAAGAGAAATGAGTCTGTGGAGAGGTATCTATGGCAGGGAGATGTCCGATCTGAATGTAATATCCGAGAGACAATTTATAAGGCATATCATGTATTTAATAAGTAAGTATTTAAAAAGAACTAAAACCGGCCAAGTGTGTGTTGGACTCGCACAAAAAGGGTTCTTTACAGTAGTATAATAATATCAAATTTCTTGTATGAGACCCTTTTGAAATTAAATTTGTTTTATTATTTATTGTTATAGAGGTCATAGAAATACACAATCTATGAAAATTTCAACTATATATCTATTACAGTTCACAAGATAAAGTAAACAACTACAAAGATATTAAGTTTCTTGTATGGGGAGCCCTTTTATTTTTAGTATTTCCTGTTATAGCGGCAACATAGATACACATTCTCTGAAAATTTTAACTCTACACCCATTACAGCTCGTGAATCTCGTGATATACAGATCGCTGATAGACTGACGGCCGGTTCCGATGATACCCTTTGGGTACAGAATCCTAATAAAGGATTACGCAATAGTAGCGCTATTATTTATAAATTTCATTGGATTTTTTTGATTTGTGTGACTTATAGATATAAAGGATAGTAGATAATACATCCCATATATTGACAATGGTAAAAATTGATGTATGAACTAGCGAAACCTACAAATCGTGTCAAACTTCTTCTTATCGAACGGTTTGTAACCAACCTAGTCTCAGAGTTATTCAGTTCGCCCGTATAGGCTTGTGATTTGATTTTTCTACAATTATTAAGTTTATTTTTTATGTGCCCTCTGAAGGACGGAGACGCTCAGTTGAAACACCACTATACGGTTAGCCATCTACTTACTGACCGCAACTAGAGTTGCTTAACCTACAGATCGTTTACCGATCAGTGACCAAAAATTTAAACGGCGCATGCGCGAACGCTAGAATATATAATGATGCGATAATGGGGATAAGAAATTCACCAATTGATTTCAAGGTTTTTGAAGCACATGTGAGCGATGGTATTATTTAGTTCCAAGCCAATTTGTAGGTGGCGCTTCAATTTTAAACACTTTCTGTCTCTTTTTATGATATAGACACGCAATCTACATTAGATTCTCAATATCTATGTTTTGAGATTTCATATATTATTAATATTTATACCATTTTAAGTTGGTGTAGAAACAAGTTCATTTCTATTCAGTGAAGAGTCAAATTGCTTTTATATGAAAGAAAATTTAATCCTAGAAGCTATATCTAAGGAACATTTAAGGGGATTTGTGGCTACATTGCTACTTGTTGGTACATATTACCGGCGACTATATAATTTCGCGTTTAACTTAACTGTTGAAGACCATTTTCACAGCAAAGGACTCGTATTTGAAGTGAGTTTTGTTTTTATTTTTTGGTATTTTTTCTCTCAATATATGTAGACCATTATGTCGCAGTTTGTCTAACAAACCTTAAACGCTGAAAGTCTCGGATTCGATTCCCGTTTAGGTAGGTATTTTCATTGACTTGAGGTATGTGTTGTGTTGAGTGTCATTGTTTTTGTGTATTTTTCTGAAACTTAATGACACAGGGTATATATATAGATATACCATATATATATATATATATATATATATATATATATATATAACAGGGTTGTTGTTTATATGTAGTATATATTCTCATTTTTAATCATCATATATATTTTGCTTTATTATAATGGTCTTCTTCTTCCTAGCACTATCCTGGTATTATTGCTCAGGGGCTGCTCATCACCCCCGATTTTGACTATATCTATCTATCTATCCGGACAAACGCCCAGACCAAAACAGATATTTATAACAAACATCTGTTCCAAGCGGGAATCGAACCCGCGAGCATCGAGGCTCAGTAGGCAAAGCAGGCTCGCTACCAGCACGCCACAACATTAAATTGGTATGGTATATATTAAATTGGTATTACAATAGTTAATTTTTTCAGGCTGCAAGAGAAGTAATAAGACGATATTTACTAGATTTTCGAATTATAGCAACTCAAATTTATGAAGAAAATTCTAGAAATAGTTTGGAGGAATCGAACTGTATACCAACCTTACTACAGATATTACATCACATTGAGACATTGAAGTATGAGATTGAAACTATCGCTTCCATATATAAAATGGTTGATTCAGGTAATTGTATACTGACACATACACTAATATAGTTGGACGCAAGTAAGCAATACCATGTCAACCCCCTCGAATGTAATTTCGAGAAAAACGCGTTTGAAAATTTTGAACAACTTGCTTTATATGATTTTTTTATGTATTGGTCAAGTTTTTGGCAATTTCAGATTTATGTAAGTTATTTTACTTATTTTC
The DNA here is from genome assembly GCA_023373885.1 of Hestina assimilis. Taxonomy (NCBI): domain Eukaryota; kingdom Metazoa; phylum Arthropoda; class Insecta; order Lepidoptera; family Nymphalidae; genus Hestina; species Hestina assimilis. The sequence goes on along the minus strand of CM041755.1, from coordinate 5,159,761 downwards.
CCAAAAAATGAGTATACAAATTTCATATTTCGTATATAATATAACCCAAAACGTTTAACATAATACATAAATTGCATGATTTTAAATGGCTTTTTTAAAAGTTTTAAAGCTTAAAACCCTACAAAAATTAAAGAAAAATGTTCTTCAGCCATTTACCAACACTTCTGCATATATAACTCAGTTTTTTCAATTTTGTGGGCTGACATGGTATTGCTTATTTGCGTCCAGTTATCGTAGATAGATATAGATTTGTGTATTACTAGCATCTGCCCGCGGTCTCGCCTACTAGCTTCTGCGTTTTTGATTATTTATATTTTACACAATAATTTCATTTCCTATTTCATCCTCTTCGCGACTTCGTCCGATGTGATCTTAGAATTGATTTCAAGGAGAAATGAATAATTTGTAAGTAATATGTTCCATAGAACCCCGACATAACATCTATACCGAATTTGGATCAAATACGTTCTGTATCATGATTTATGATAATACCACGGGAAGCTTTTTCCGGGGTAAAAAGTTAATATATATTATCCTATATCTTAATCCAGCTAATTATCTATACCTGTGCCAAATTTCATCCAAATCCGTTCAGTCGTTGTTAATAATAATAAAAATAAATTTCTTTATTTTCGGTAAGAAATAAGATATAAAAACTAGTGGCTGAAGTCCCCTTTTAAGCATGACAATGCCTGTGCCAGAGGACTCCGCTCTTCAATAACATTATAACATATTGTTTATTTCTTAATATTAATAACTAAAACAAATTTAACTGATAAACTAAATGTAACAGAGATCATGCTTATTCTATTACAATAAAAAGAGAAAAGAAAACAAAGGTAAATTAATTTAAAAAGCAGATTAAGTTTGTGTGTAGCCTACGAGTGGGTGTGTGAGTTTCATATATTATGCTGTGTGTGTGTATGTGTGTGTGTGTGTGTGTGTGTGTGTGTTTATGTGTATGTTTATGTGTATGTGTGTTAATTAGTAAGTTGATTTGGGAGGTTGAATGAGTGATTCTATTTCTTCATAGTTAAGGTGTTTAATCCACTCATTTAGTGCAGATTTACAGTCATGGTGGTTGTTCATTGAGTAACAAAAATTCAAATATACAAAATTTCTTATTTATAATAAATTGTAGTAAGATTAGGACAGATACGGTCTAACGAACTAACTCTCTTCACCATTTACTTTTTTTTATTATTTCACGGTTGGCAAACAAGCATACGGATTGAAGTAGCACGTGCACGTTGCCAACCCAAGGGATAGGAGGGAAGAATGAGAAGGAAAAAGGGAAGGGAATAGAAAGGGCGGGAGATTGGGTCTCCGGCGCTCTCACTCGCACGAAACACAAAAGTACCTAATGATACTGTTACTTTACGCCGATTTTCTGCGAGAGGGTAGTACTTCCCCGGTCGAGTCCTCTTCTAATACTTGAACTTAGTAAATACTAGTAAAGTAAAAATATTGATTTATCTTTTAGATTCAGCATCCATCCCACACGGAGCGGAGTTGATGTCGTATCTGTTTAATGAGATATCCCTCGTGACGCACAGAAAGACGGCTCTAACATTGTTCAATTCATTGTTTTGTATATGCAAAGTATATTTTAAGTAAGTATATCATTAAAATTCCTTTAAAATTACGAATTTCCACCCTTACCACCTCGATGTCCGGAAATCCACAACAGCGCGATTTAGAAGACATTTTCTTCTTCGCACAACCACTTTGTGGAACCAACTTCCGCCGGTGGTCTTATCGAACCGATACGACCTGGAAACCTTCAAGAGAAGAGCATATTCTTTCCTTAAAGGTCGGCAACACACCTGCATGCCCTTTGGTGTTGCAGATGTTCATGGGCGGCGGTGATCGCTTAACATCAGGTGAGCCTCTTGCCCGTTTGCCCTGCATAGAAAAAAAAACCTATAAAATTGTATATAAAAATATATCAGCGTTCTATTACTAGCATCTGCCCGCAATTTTGTCTGTTTGTTTCTCAGCGATCTTTCCTGTTTACACGTTATCACACTTCACAGGTTTTTTTAATGTTATAAGTTGGCCAACAAGCATACGGCCCTCCTTACGGTTAGGTTACCGTGACCTATGAGCTTGCAACACTATTAGTAGGTGTCATTCTCGCGTTGCCAACATCGAGATATTGGTTCTTAAATCTCCTTTGCCCATTACTTCCACTAGCCTACAGTGCCCTTCAAACCGAAGCACAATAATGCCAAAGACACTACTGCTTTGCGGTAGAATATTAATCACTGCGGTGGTACCTCCCTAGCCGGTGGTACCTACCAGTGTTATTGTGTGTTATTTACAGATTCATCGAGAGATTTATATTCGAAGGCGAATTGGATGATATATTTAACGAATTCTTCATAAGAAAGGACAATCAGTATGTGAATTCTCGCTCTAAACGCTACTGGGATAAAGGCTTTCATATAACCCTGAGTGTGGCTGTACCGGATTTTTTAAGACCGCTGGCATCGTTTATACTTTTATGTGGAAAATCTTTGAGACTTTTAAAATTGTGTAATCCCAGTGTAAGTAAAATTTTATTCAATTTATATTAATAATATAGTTACTTGTAAATGACGACCGTTGTGGTTTGCTGGTAGCGAGCCTGCTTTGAACCTCGACGGTCGCGGGTTCGATTAACTTTAGGAGCAAGTTAAAATTTCCTCAGTCACGTTGGGCGATTTTTGATAGGAATAACCTTTTGGCGGTAAACGTATGGATTCGCGTCACCGACATGCTTCATCTTCGTGTTACATCAGACTGCATTCGCATATTCGACCGGGCTAGTGTTATTAATTTCAATTTACAAATTATGAACTTTAAATTATTTAAAAAAAAATACACTTGTTCCACGTACACTTGTTGCAAGTTTTCACTTCTATTTTTTCCATGACAACTTATTTTTTTTTTAAATTATTATTTATTTCTACAGGATCCTCTAGTCTTGCTAATATCTTCAGACCATCCATCAGTTAAATGTTGTGCCAGTTTTGAAGAGCTGGAACGTCAACAAGAAATCCTAGACGTTTATAGGACAAGATGCTTGTTCGTCAGCGGTGAACCGGTTACATTCGAACAGATATTGCTCAAACGGGAAGCGGAGAGAAAAGCTTTCACTGAAATGGCATCATTGAAACAGGCTGAAACTATGGAGAAGATAGTTGGTGAGTTTTTTATTGATTTCCCGCTTTCTTATAATCTGGGGTCCTTCAAACGAGGCTTGAAGAGGTGTCTTGCGGGGTAGGCCAGGTGAGGGTGACTAGTACAGACTGAACTTTACTGAACCTTACCACCAGGTGGAGTAATGTCACTTGCAAATTGATGTAAATAAAAAAAGTTATAGTAGTCATACAGTTCATAGGCTTTGTGATTATTGTTGCTATACTTTTAGGACTGGATTAAAATTTGAACTAATATTTTTTCAAATTGATTCCTCAATCATCAATTCATTTTCAAATTTTATTTCATTCAAATTCATCATCAATTCGTGTAGTGGTCAAAATTTAATATTGATATCTTTTTTTTAAATAAATAATAATTTACTGTATTTATGATCTTGGACTATTTCTATAGATCTTTTAAATATGTATTAAATTCTACATTTCTGATCATTGCTCCCCAAGTTAATATCTTTCTTCAAAGACATTTTAAATACATATACTTTTGAGGTTTCTAAAATAAACTGTTAAGTTGAACTATTGATAAACATATGTATGTGTAGGGTAGTCTTTATGTAACAATTAATTGTAATTAATTATCAACTTGTGCTATTATCAAAACATGCAAGTAACAATACGTAACATAATCTCACAGCTGAAAGAAAAAGATTAGCTCAGTTAATAATAGCGGAGAAACAACATTCATTGAGGGTACTAGAAGCGGCTATGGCTGAAGCGAAGGCCGCTAAAAACAAGGCTAAAAGACAAGAGAGAAAACTGTATGAGTTAGAAGAGGCAGCTGAAAAAGCTACCGAAGAAGTGGATTCGAAGTTAAAGGATGATGAAAAGTATGTCTTTTATTTCTAAAATTGTACATAATTATATGTTTTGCTTTAGATGGTTTCACTGGTGGTAGGTCTTTTTTGTTGCAAGAGGCCGGCTAGGTAGGTACCACCGCAGTGTCCAATATTCTGTTGCCAAATAGTAGTGCTTAGGCACTACTGTGTTCCGGTTTGAAGCGCATTGTACGCTAGTGAAATTACTGGGCGAACGAGATTTAAGAACTAATATCTCGAGGTTGGCAACGCGTGAGTGGCACCTACTAATGGTGCTGCAAGCGCTCATAGGCTGCGGCAGCCACTTACCATCAGGTGGGCCGTATGCTTGTTTGCCAACTTGTAACATAAAAAAAAAAAGATATCAGTATTGTCGAAAATATTTTTTGGGTTAGTTTGCCGTAATACTGGATTGGCCGGAAACTAGTTTTCTTGCTTATTATATCTAGTCAGAGATCAGTACAGAAATAATTTTTGCGTATTTTAAATATTATTTCGTATTTTTGATAATCCACGTGAGAGAATACATCCAAAAAGTTCAAGCCATTTCTGAGTTTAACGTGCGCAAACCCACAGACAAATGGACGCAAATAAGCAATACCATGTCAACCCACACGAATATAATTTCGAGAAAAACGCGTTTGAAAATTTTGAACAACTTGCTTTATATGATTTTTTTATGTATCGGTCAAGTTTTTGGGAATTTCAGATTTATGTTAGTTATTTTACTTATTTTCACAAATAATAAGTACAGAAACTGCATATTTCATATATAATATAACCCAAAACGTTTAACATAATACATAAATTGCATGATTAAAAATGGCTTTTTGAAGTTTTAATAAAGCTTAAAACCCTACAAATGTTAAACAAAAATGTTCTTCACCCATTTACAACACACAACACTTCTGCATGTATAACTCAGTTTTTTCAATTTTGTGGGCTAACATAGTATTGCTTATTTGCGTCCATTAATAAATAGATAAATATGGATATGGGTTTTATAGCGTTCATAGACGTCCCTAATAATGGTTTTTGTCAAATATCTTCCATATACAGACATCGATAAGTTACAGTTTTACCTTTGGTATAATTATGTAGTATGTAATTTTTGTGTTATCATAAATAAATATTATACTATAATAAATTGCAGAAGCAAAATTATGGAATACTATTCAAAATTAAATATGGAAGTTGAAAAAAGTAAAATACACACAGAATGGAAAATTAAACGTTTGCAATTAGATCAAAGTCGAATACAATTACTATCCACAGAGGAGAGAAATTTAAAAAGAGAAAAATTAGAACTGGAACATCAACAGAACGAAGTCATGGCGATGTCTATACAGAGTGATTTCAAATCAGAAGATGATGTAGACACAGTTGATAATAATAATGGTGAAGTTGAGAATTCTTCAGCTGATTCAACACCAACAGTCGATACTGAAGACATCGAATGTTCCACAGTGTCAGAGCTAAATAAAAATAAGGAAAAAGCACAGAATTCGACTGATGTCTTTAGTGCTATATGCAACGTCGCAAAAAGTATTTTTGGAGTATCAAACTCTAAGGCTGGATCACCGTGTGATAATGAAGTAGTGGTTGACAGTCAAGGCAATGTCGTAATAGCTGATACTGAAAAGAATCCTGAAGTCAAAATTGATAAAACATCTAACGAAGTTATTGGAGCAAATTTAAATAACGCAATAGATAACCTACGATTTTTAGAAAACAGACAAGATGCGTTGATAAATAAAAAAAAGGTTATGGCTCATGAGTTCGGACAAATGGATACAGAAAATAATCAAATAAACGATTTATCACCCCTTGTCAAAGCTCCTTCTCTCGATGAAGAAAACAATGAAGAATGGACGCCCTTTGCTGAAGCTAAACGAAATAAATTAAAAGTTTTAGGCGCTGAATTTGGAATTACTAAACTGCAAACCAAACAAGTGATAGAACCACGTACCGAAGCACAAAAAGAGGCTTTTATAAATAAACAAAAAGTATTAGGTGTTGAATACAATCTTCCATTCGAAAATCTTGTTAAAAAGAACCAGCAAATGTAGCACAGGAAGAAGCTATACGTAATAAGAATAAAGTTTTAGGTTCAGATTATGATTTAAGTGTTAAAAGTTCAGTTAAGTTTGATTCTACTAAGAAGTCCGGCTTGAGATTAAATTTGAAACCATTTAGCGAAACAACTTTTTGTATCAAAACGAATAGTACATCAAATACTGGGGCGATCACACCAGGAGACTTATTCCCACAGGTAAGCAAACTGCATAAACAAAACTTTATTACGAGTTTTTGCTCAACTAGGGACAAGAAATTTCTTTAGTGCTACTATTATTAAAACGTTCAGTAAATATAATCACGTTTTTAAACCATAACATAAAAATATATTTATAGTTTTATTTTTATTGCAAAACAAGTTGTATATAATTTAAATAATATAGTAATTATATACTAGTTATAATAATATATAAGTAGATATCGTTACACTTTCAGCTTGATTTGGAAACTCCTACAACAGCAGATATGCCTATAGATGCAATGACTAGTGATATTTTCACTCCCCGTAGCGAAGGAAGTAAAGATTTAGAATCAGCTAAAGTAAAACCAGATAAAGAATTTTTAACATCTGACGGATTTAACTTTTCAATGATAGTAGATGATGACGCCGGTGCTTCTGAAGTCATAAGCGACGTACAGACAGAAGTCAGCCCAGAAAATTCACCATCGAAAAGCATAAATTTCTGTGATATACCTATATCAAGACAATCTTTATTTAGCATTATAGATGGTTCATACAATTTAGAATGTTTTGATCCATTCGGAGTGAAACAACTTGAAAACTTTTCTAAGGATTATTTTCATAAAAAAATTAATCAGGAAACTAATTCTTTTTACACTCATCCAGCAGTAATCATGGAGGAAGTCAAGAAAAGACCGTATAAAAATATTTTTATGTCACATGGCAACACTAAGGAAGATGATCAGAAAATATCTTGCGATAATATTGCAACACTGACAGCATGTTTGCAGAGATCAGTAATGTTGCCATTGACATATCAATTGGAAGTCGTTAATAATTCGATTCTAACCCATTTTCTCGTTAACTTAGACATGTATGAACATTTGAGGAGTTTGAAGGATTATTTCTTCCTAATGGATGGAGAGTTTTCTAGAAGTATTTGCCGTAATCTATTCACAAAGCTAACTAAAACGTTGAATCCTCAGGAGTTGTTAAATTTTTCCACATTACATAATATTTTAGATAAGGCACTAGGATCGTCGATCTCACGTAAGTTTATAACAATATTACATTTAAAAAATTGATATACCTTTTATTAATTTAGCTCACATTAATTTATATTGCTAATGGAGCTAAATACGAATATTATCACAGAATTTCCATACCTCGTTGAATCTACCGGTTCTGGTCCGATCACTGAAGTTAAGCAACGTCGGGCGCAGTCAGTACTTGGATGGGTGACCGCTTGGGAACACTGCATGCCGTTGCCTTTTTCAAATGTTTTTATATATTTTTCAGATGTTTCCAAATTTTCTGAAAATTTATCATTTACAATAGCTGAATCACCGTTAAGTTTCCAACACAGTTCGCCCGATGTGCTCCAATGTCTCTCTTTGACGTATTCTGTGGGATGGCCTTTGAACATTATATTGTCGCAGGAGGCATTACTGCGATATGCTAAGGTCTTCCAATTTTTGATAAAAATGAGGCGGATATTTTGGGTTCTGAGCGAGGACTTTGAGGTGAGTCACTGCTTTAAATTTTCGGTGGGTAATTGCCGCGTAAAAATATTTGACAAAATGATATAAAATGAAAGTTTGGTTTACTTTTATAGTGTGTTTATTAAGGTTTTAAAAATTAGCTTATTTATATTGCAACTTTGTTAGTTTTAAGAATAATGTTTTTAATGTTGAAACCTTAGCAAATAAGTCTTACTTTATTTCTATCACTGGATGAAAAGGAAAAAGTTTTTCAATATATTATAAATTTAGTAAGTTAACTTCTTAGAGGTAATAATATTCGGACCCATGGGTAACTTTTTTAATCAATTTCAAATAAGAAGGTTTTCTATTCTGGTATTTACACTGATATATTTTATATGGTATATTCTGGTATATTTTTTTGTTATTTCGGCCCTAACTCATTTATAGACTTATAGGGTTTTAAAAAATATTTTTGTTCGAAAGAGGCTTATCTGAAATGGTCCCATTTAAATTTTATCAAAGTCAAGAAAATGTGTGTCATATGAGTGAATAAACTTGCGTATTTTGCCTTCTTGTGACTTTTTAAAGACACTTGTCAATTTGCTCCAGTAAAAGCACTATTTGATGACGTGGAGCTCCTGATGTTGAACACAGGTGTTCATTAAAACAACACGACAGTAATATTTTTCACGGAACAATGTTTTCATTACAGACTTTAAAACTCACTGTGAAATTATCGAAAAATCACTCAAGAAAATTGCTCAAGTCACCCCAATACATCTCAATACAGATATACAGACACAACATGGCGTCTTTGATACGAGCACTCGATAATTATATAGTAACTACATGTATATTAACATCGTGGACGGAATTCGAGAAAGATCTAAAGAAAGCTCGGACATTGGACGATTTATATGAATGTCACGTGGTATATATAAAGAAAGTTCTATTCAGATGCCTTCTGAATAACAGATCAACGCCTGTCATGAAGCTTTTAAATGATATATTTACTGTTATACTGAAGTTTAGTCGGGTTTTGAAGGCTGGGTGAGTATAATTATGTACTGTGCATGTGTCTTCGCTTGCTTTTCTACAGAATTGATTTATAGGCATAGTCTAATTATATGCTATAGCAGACAAAATGTCAAAGTCTGAAGTTAGTCACACGCCAACGTCATTCGGTAATTTTATAAGCTTGTGACTATCTTCGTTCCGTTGGTTGGTGTTAAATTTATGCAGGAGCACCAGCGAGTCCTCACATTTTGTTTCTATGGAATGGGAATGGGTCTGTCCATAGTATATAGTAAGTCGATGCTGATAGGTTTTTATTATTGCGTGCAACCCTAATTCTTTTACCACAATAAATGCTAAGCTACTCCTTATAAGTCTTATAACATAATTTTTTGAAAACAATTTTTTTATGTATTTGTACTTATTCAAGTGAGTGGGGATCGAAAATGTTATACTATCTATATAAATGTAAATAATCAATTTTATTGAATATTGAATTGAATAAAATTGAAGTCCAAATTAGCAGCTTTTTACTAAATGCGTGTTAGAGTATATACGATACTTACATAAACAATCAATTTATAAAAAAATTGTCTGTCTTTCTATTCCGGCTAATCTCTGAAACGGCTGGAACGATTTGAACGGGACTTTCAATTGCAGATAACTGATAAGGAGTAACTTAGGCTACTTTTATTTTAGAAAACGAATTAGGGATCCGTGCAGTAAAAAAAAAAACGGTACACCACGTAACACTAAAATGCCCGTTCTTATAATTTATTTCTATTAATTATACATTATATTTTACAGAGAATGGCAACAAAAGGAACCCAACGGCTGTTTCACGCACACAAATTACACGCAACTCGAAGAACTCTTCCATTTGTTTGAAAAATTAGCGAAATATTTACACAAAGTGATAACTAAGCTCATGGAATGCGGCTACCAGAGGCACCTGGTGGAACTGCTGACTATGGTCAATTTAAATGGTTATTATGATCCAGATAGATCTAAAGAAGATACTAATATCAGTTTTCAATCCAATTAAAAAAGGATTTTTAAGGTTCCGTACCCAAAGAATGCCAAGAAAGGTCTATTACTAAATCTCCACTGTCCGTCCGTTAATTCGTCCGCGGACACCCATACAAGAAACTTGATATTTGTGATGGTTTTTTTTGCGTCTCTCATAAACTATAATAGGTTAATCTTATATATTCTATGTGGTACGGAACCTTTTATGTGCTAATTCGACTCGCACGTGGCCGGTTTTTCTAAACCGAAAGAGATCAAACAAATATACATATACGCAATATATGCAAGATGAAATACTATCTTAGATTCTCAGAGACATTGTAGTGCTAATAATAGCTTTTTTGTGTGTAGGCAGTGTAGGCAGTTTTAGAACGAGCTTTGTAGTTTTAGATACCTTTTTAATAAAAACAACGCAAAAAAAGCTTAAAATTTAATTATATGTATAAATTTTAAACCTTTGATATATAACCCTTATAACTTTAGTCGCTTGAGGACGCATTAATGATAAAAAGATGTCCTTAAAACGGTGATCTAACAAATTAAACAAAACTTTTTTGTACCTAATTTGAACAGTAAAAATCCTCAATGCCTCCACGGTAGAAGGACCGACTCCACTCCCTTAACGCAAGAGTCGCAGGTTCAGTCTTGACCCACTCCTAGCGCAAGCTAAAAGCTTATATGAATATTAGCAAAGTAAAACTAATATTCTTTATAAAAAAGGTCAATAATTTAAGTTACACAATGAGTTAATGAGTCAAAAATAATAAATAAAAAATGCTTTTTAAACAAATTAGAATAAGTTATATTTTGATTTAATTTTCATTCGTAATATACAAATTTGCTTCTAGAACCGTTGCTTGATGTGATGCTATTCAATACGAAATGCAATAGAAGATTCAAAACTCAGTAAAGATAAGTGATAAATACATGAAAGTACAAAATTATAATACTAATAGAAATTAGTAGTTATTTTGATTACACTTACATATTAATAATAAATATAATAAAATACTCATTTTACCATTATTTAGACTAGTCCTGTAAAATAATTTTCCATATCATTATTTTCATGTAAATTAGAAAACATATCGCTGTATTCTAAATACGTTTATCTGTAAAGTAACTTAATATAAAAAATTGAGCGGTCGGGGTTCCCCTTCAGAGAAGAAGTTTCTTACGTTTTTTCTTCAATTCCGAATGTAATTCGAAGTGAAATCGGTATATTTCAATAGGTTATATTACACCCACACGCACACTCATACAGCTTACGGCATTTCGTTACGTGACCATTTCTATTAACTCGCACTACCCGTAAGTCGCGTTAAGAAACTTAGTTCCAAAAACATATTTTACTGTATTTATTATTTTTATTTATTTTTATGTTCTAATACTTTTTTACAAAGCGAGGTATTTTAATTCTAGGTTTGTGTTATTTATACTTCGTATATCTGACATGAATAAATGATTTTAATTTTTTTATTGTTTAGATCTGAATAACTATTAATTGGAACTTCTAGTTTTATTAGATTTTGCTTTTGTAGACTTTGTTTTCTTTTTCGTTGTCAATGCCAATATACCTTTAGAAAATAGTCCAATTTTTATATTTATTAAATTATTTTTTTAAATTACTTTAAAAATGTGACTGTCGACCATATCTATTTATAATCGCAATCGGTGCTACTTAAGTTATTAATACCATATTTTACTAACGATTAATACTAATATAACAACACAAACTAATTTGTTAAATTCATAGAAAAGTAATTTGTTAAATTCTTGGAAAAGACTTGAATATATTCATTCGTACACTCAAAGTGACAATCTTTCTTGGACAGTCAGGTAAAAATGCTATTTATTATTATGATCTTAAAAATATCATAACTTAAATTATTATCATGCTATATGTAATGATATATAATAAAATAAAGACAATTTTACACGATTATTATTAAATTATGATCTGATGATGATATTATTGTTTACTGTTATTGATATGACTTTAATTTGTAACAAAGTTGCCGGCAGAGACTTCCTTTATATATATTATGGGCAGGGTCTTTCATACATACTTAGTAAATTTAACAGCAACGCGACGAATGTTGAATTTACTATCACCAACGAACCTATAACATTTTGTCTGTGTGAAAGGGCCGGTCTATAGTATATAGTGTCTATGATTGTGGGTAGTTTTGTTTGTTATTTGGCCCTTACAATGATAAGAAGTATATAATCTGAGAATTATAATTATGATAAAATAAGAATATTCATTTCTTTTACAAATAAACGGTATGCCTTTTTATTATGTGATATATTTCCCACCAATTAATCATGCTTATAAATATTTTTTCGTTTATGTATGTTGTTGTGTTTTGTTGATTGGTATGATGTAGTATGTAGAAAAATATTTTTAGTTAAGTATGTTTCAATACATATAATATTAATTGTAATCCTTTATATCGCTAATTGTAGATTGAGAGAAAAATGTTTTAAATTATATATCTTTATATAAAGAGTTGTACTGTCAATTGATATTAACATTTCACGCATTTATTAATTGTATTTAATTAATAAAAATAAATTAACATTATTTAAATTTGTTTTATTTGTAATCGAGTTTTTCGAAATGACCTGGTTCTTATAGCCGGCCATAAAGGACAGTGGGACATTCTTTTCAAAGAATATTCCATCATAAGGATACTTCCTACGAGGCCGAATACCAGCTTTGAACGCTACCCTTTAACCTTAAACCCTTTAACCGTAAACCTTTTTTTGTTGACGGGAGGAAATCTGCAACCAGATGCCTGGCCTCCAGGGGATTATAACCGGATTATGTTGGGTTCCATGTACAACCATGGCGTCTCACTAAAACTTCCTCGTTAGCCGACCTTAGTGCGTGCAAGAGGCTTTGGGAACTCTTGTGGAACGCACTCTGGGGTCTCTCAAGCACATCGCTCAACTGTTGCCCGGGGAGAGCCGATGGTGTTGTCCTCACCCTGGGGGAACTGATGAAAGGCGGTAAACCTAATCTAACCTAAATGTGTAAAATCTCTTTCTCAATTTCCAATCATTTGACATCGTTGGTCATTATTGTGTTCTGAACATTTTTTTTTTTTTTTATGTTAGAAGTTGGAAAACAAGCATACGGCCCACTTGATGGTAAGTATTGCCGCAGCCTATGAGCAGTTGCAGCACCATTAGAAGGTGCCACTCGCGCGTTGCCAACCTCGAGATATTAGTTCTTTAATCTCGTTCGCCCAGTAATTTCACTAGCGTACAGTGCCCTTCAAACTGGAACACAGTAGTGCCTAAGCACTACTATTTGGCGGCAGAATATTGGACACTGCGGTGGTATCTACCTAGCCGGCCTCTTGCAACAAAAGACCTACCACCAGTGTGACTGATTGCACTGGTGGAATAATCTCTGTTGTGACAGAGGTTATCCCAACAGTTGTTTACTATAACCTCAGGAACAGCCCTTCCGTACAGAAAAAATTTTAAAGATTTGCTGGTGCTCACTCTAACTAACTTCATTCGATTATGTTGCAAGCTTGTGACTAACTTCGTTTCGTTACGTCGGTGTTGAATTTACGAAGGAACAAGAGCGACTCTGACAATTTATTTGTATGGAAGGAGGAAGATAGAAGAAGAAGAAGGAATTTATATATTATATGAACATGTCATATAATGTAACACTTCTGTGGTGCTGTATCAAGTAGCAATTGTTGTTAACTATTTACTGATGCTCGAAAATCTGCTGCTAATAGGTAGATATTTTGGCACGCGGCTCTTCGGAATATTATAAACGGGCGCTCATGATATAAAATATATTTCATATTTTGAAATTGCACATTATTTATAAATTATGTTATAGTGTCATCTTTCGGAAATAGTTCAAAGTGTATATTGAAAATGATAGTGTCTTTTTGATGTGGTAGATGGCGTATTAGTATATAATACCACGCAATAGAAATTAGGAAATTAAGTTATTTAGTGGTAAGAACACATTTTATATAAAACAATATATATAGCAGTTACACTTATGTATTTATCTGGCTTATAAGATTTTGTAAAGATGTTTTAAATACAACATCCTATTTCATATGGTATTGCGCCATCTTTTATGAAATGGCGTTATGATGAGCGCCATCTAGTATTGAAGAGATTCATATATTCACATATCATAAAATAAATTTAATGAATATAGATCAATATTGACATTATATATTATCAAATATATATTTTTAATTTTCCTTATTGTGTGACTAATATGATAATAATGTCTCAAACATCAGTCAATCAATAGATAATGTTTACAATTGCATCCGTCGCTACAGTGGCGCCACTATTTTCCTTATATTCAGGGAGTGTTTTCACAAATACTTCATTCTACTGCAATTCGTCCTAAGGTGAACATCCGAGCTTAATTGTTTCAACGTGTGTGACATTGAAGTGAAAGCTGGTGTTTTTCTTCTTAAAGCTTTTAAATATATATAAACATCATTTTAAGAAAATATAACAAGAACAATATTAAAATAAAATCTTTCATAATTATATTAACAATATTCAAGTTAAGTGAAAAGTATATGAACTGATAATTTCAAGTATCGATCGGCAAACAGTTTTCCGTGAACAAGCTATAGTTTACAGCGGCGCCGACTATACTTCAACAAAAACGTTAAAAGTCAAGAGTCACCGTTACCGTCGCCGAGATGGCGTTCATGATGCCTGTAATGAAGAACGATTGGGACATTTACAACTCTCAGAGGTCGCGGCGGACCTCAGAGTCAGCAGAAAAGGCGGGGATCGGCGGCCGGGTGCGAAAAGTTTCCGAGTCAAGATCGGAAGGACCGGTGCTGTCGCCGCGTACTGCCGCCGCGCTCAGCCCACACCGAAGCGCTCCTGCGATGCGCTCCCTGTCCTACTGCCGAGTACCACCATCCCGGGCATCATTGCGAGTGCACGAAAGCCGAAAGGGCTCGGGTAGCCCGCCGAGCAGTGCGAAGGATTCGGATAAGTTTCACAGCAGGTTGGTGGAGAAGTTGCGGAAGGCGTTCGGTCGGTCCGAAACACGTAACGACGAGAGGAGCTCGTGAGTTAACCGGGCGTGCTTGTGTGCAGGGCGTGCGCCGGCTCCCCTGAGCGACACTCGCGCTGCGGCGCCTGCATGCCCTACCTGTGACGCTGCCGGGCCCGAGGGCTCGCGCGGCCGCCCTCGACGACACACCATCTGTGATATGTACACGATAGAGCGCACCAGTT
Source organism: Hestina assimilis (assembly GCA_023373885.1). Lineage (NCBI taxonomy): Eukaryota > Metazoa > Arthropoda > Insecta > Lepidoptera > Nymphalidae > Hestina > Hestina assimilis. The sequence continues at coordinate 5,144,700 of CM041755.1, read as the reverse complement.
GAGTAGGTCTGAATGTCTTAACCGAGGATGGACGGTGATATCATAAAAGTTTAACATCCCAATAGTAATATAGACGTCATCCATTACGTTCGCTTTGAAGATTGCATGTTTGTTTTGTATTATGTTCACTTACGAGTATTATGGGGTTGTTAGAAGTGAGGTTGTAACTTGTCTGAATGTTAAGACTGCATTTAAGTATAATGTTAGGAAACATCCGGGACATTTATTGAGTTAATATAACAAAGCTCTGAAATGCCAGTGGGCCAGTAGTTAATGCAGTTCGAGATTGGTATCTGTGATTTGTTAAATGTAAGTTTACGGTGTTATTTATTTTAAAAAGAAAAGAAGTACCTTATTATTTATTTAAGTGAGAACGCCGTATTAAATGTTTGGGAAACAAATTAAAAAAATCAGTTTTAATGTTTCATTGAAATATACAAAAAATTTTAAAATTTGGATTAAAATAGCCTAAAATTACTGTACCTTCTGATACTGTGTACCTTTAAAATGGACATAATTTTTACACTTAATTGAATAGCTATACTTTAGGTAGAGATATATTTAGCCATTGATGTGATATGGGCTCGTCTCATATATAAAAATGTATATGGGAAAGTATTTTTTGTTACATATTGCATGATTTTATGTGATGTTATAATGACTGTGTAAACGGACCAGCTTTATTAAATTTCTAAGTATAATTTCAGTGTAACTGAACGCAAGTGACTTGTAGTGAGCATTATGTAGAGCGTATATCTTAATAAACGATAAATATTAATAGATAAATTTCTTTTGCGTGTAATTAAGTTCCTGTAATATTTAATAACTGCCGTTTTTTTAAATAAAAATGTCTTCAAATATAATAGTTTCAATAATGTGGTGTTCAGTTAAAATTGCATGTAACCTGTATTGTCTGATCTGATGATTTTAAAATATAAAGCTTATCGTATTAATGTCATGTTTTATTACCTCTCCCATACACATAATGTACCCCTCATACGAAAAAAAATAACAAAATAATGGTTTGCTTTTTAATCTATTTAATATTGAAGAATGATTTAAATAATTGATCTTTTGTTAATTATCAATATTTACTATCGATTTTACGAAAACAGTGCCGTAACAATTAACTATAGTAATTAAGTAATCAATTACAAAATTACCGCGCTCTACTTTTTCGTATGCCGTATCTGAATAGTTTTATAAGTACGTACATTGTACATATTATACAGTTCATATCATAAAAATAAATCTTATTTTTTAATTTGCCTAAAATTAAATTCTCACTGATACGAGATATGAATAGCTTTCTTTTCTCTCTACTTTTAGTAATGTCCGGTTTTTTTCCGACAAGCATTGTCTCGCCCCACGACGCGCGGCGCAGTGCAATGTTCCTGGAATTTTCGAGAATGTTCTAGGCCTAAGGGTCTGCGTGCGATGTAAGCCACAGTGTCCATGATGGTTAGTCGTCTTTATATTTTGAACATGGCTTGCATTATTTAAAGTTTTGATTGATTTATTTAGCTATGAATTTAACGTTACCTTTTAACAACTAGTTAATTAGATTATTAAAATGAGTGTGGAAATAAAATATAAATGTGGCTTTAGGATTATTTCATTGGCTCAAGCATACTTTGTAAAATAAAATATACATAATTAAAAAACGAAGAATAAATGGGGCGCCAGGACTACGACGCAATCCTACTTCCGATTAATCTTAGACTTTTGAACAAAAGCTCTTTCATTATTATTTTAATGCTACCTAAAAAAATCAAACAAAAGAAACCCATAAAATTCTTAAAAAACAAAACCTCTATTTTTTAAATTTAAAATATTATTTCTGAGATAATTCTCATACAATTTTATAACAGTAAAGATGGAGACGATCCAGCTTTTGTGTTATTTTGTAAAATTTATTTAATCAGCAACTTACGTTTCCAAGTCCACGAAATATTGGATAAAACCCTTTCGATTCGTTTTTATAATTGAAATGTTCTATAGTATTTTTTCGTGGTACCAAACATTTACACTGTTCTGCCTTAAACGCCACAGGTCGCGGGTTCGATTCCCGCTCGGAGCAGATGTTTGTATTGACCATGCAGGTGTTCCGGTCTGGGTGTGTTTGTCCTTGTCTTTGTGTATATTTCCGTACCGCCGACGATAAAAAGGCAAAATCTTGTTTCATTGAATAATAATTAATGGAAGAAGTCTTTATAGGTTCTTTTAAGTCCATTGGGCGAAAAAGATTTAAAAAAGCAAATAAAAGAAATATGCAATGCGTTACAATAAAATGATATCATGAATTTAAATAATTATGAAATAAAGTTTACGAGATAACAAAATAATTCCGCGTATTGAGTCCCTATCGATAAGAATTTCTAAACCCTTAATCCCGATGAATCATCAAGATTACTATAAAATAATAATTCAATAGAAAATTATATTTTACTTTTACAATAATCATTTATGATTAATTTGAGATATAAGAATAAGTAGATGAAAGATATTTTCAATGCTATAAAAGTAATTATTTGATTAAGTAATATTTTAATAAAATTTATTTCCGATTGTTTATGGGTGTGTAGAAATTATCCATAGACATAAATAATATTAAAGTGTCTGTCAGTCTGTTTATTTCTTGTTTTAATAATGGCTCAACTTGATATAGCTTTTTAAAATATGACGTATTTTTGATTTGTAAATATAAAACTAAATTATTCATAAGACCTTAATAATTTAATGTGAAATACTCATAGAATTAAACCCTTTGCCCTACTTTAAAGTTAGTATGTTAATTGTCTTCCACGTGTTGTTTATTTATTTATTTTAATTTCAACAACGTTAATACTCATGTAGAGCAAAGACGGCTTACTCGTAATTATAAAGGTTTAGTTTGGGTTAGCTTCAGTTGAAATTTATAGCAACTATCCCTTTCAAGCACATAAAATAACGCCAAAGAGAGAAAAAGACAAAAATTTCAGACATATATTCTTTCGTAACGGAAAGTCACTGGTACAATGGGGAAAAATATAAAACGGTGAGTATGTAAGGTAAGTACGTGAGTCATTTCAGCGTACGGAGGCGTTGTTACCTAAATGTTTCGATATGAAAAATTTTCCACTACAGCGCTGATTTCAAACCTGTAGTAATATAACTAGTGACAGATTAACATCACCTTTTAATGCGACATTATTTAAAATAGATATATAATAACGAAGGTTGGGGTATTATTTTTTTATGTGGAAGTTATAAGACTGCTGAAGGATATTTTTGCAGAAATTTTGAAATAAGGTAAAGGCAAAAAAATCGTACGTCTTCTTTAATGGAAAGCCTTTAAACTCACTTTAAAAGAATGGCATCATCGTTCGTTGCGTAGGGGAGTGGGGGTTCAGGAATGGGGTGGTAATGTTCCAGAACGTTCCGTGAAAAGGTATTACTAATCCAGTGGAATCCAAAATGGCTCCTAGTATAACTAGTTTTTCTTAGTTATAACTTGAATGTGAATTTCGTTTGTTGCTCATGAGATAACTTTAATATTACATGTAAAAGCTTTGTTTAAGGCCTGAAGTAGAGCTTTGGCATACTTATTTTATGTTGAAATTAATTGTTTCTATGAAAAAAAAAAACATTTCTCGCTGACTATCCTGAGTTGTTTATTTAATTGATTGAAAAAATATTGTAGAGTCTAAGTCCAAGTATATTCAAGCAAGTCTAGAGTTCAAAGCTACAAGAATCCGTATACTATATATCAAAAAGGAATCGTTTCATGTGTTATGACAATATTTTACGTAGGTGCATGGTGTAACGTCACAATGTTGTATTATTTACACCTATATAAGACATATATGTAAAATAAATTAGCGGTTATTCGATAAAATGATTTGCATACATGTAATAACATTTCTATTAGTTAGGTTAACATGTATTTAGACTGGACAGTTAACCTGTATAATTTAATGGTGATTGTATGACAAGTATCATCGGAAAATTTTATATTTGACAACTAGCTTCTGCCTGCAGTTTCACCCGCGTGACCAACGAATTCGTTACAAACTTTGAACCCCCATTTCAACTCTTCAGGGGTGGACTTTCAGATAATGTTAAAACACGTAGCTTTTATCTGTAATTATTTGCCTTAAAACAAAGGTTTCATGCTTCTAGTTTCAAAAATGATGGACTTCCATACAAACTTTCAAAAAACGCCAAACGTTCTTATAAGCGTCTTTTATAATTATGATACTGTTTAAATAAGTAAGAGTATATAATAAATACTGTTTAAATAAGCTCTGTAGCTCTATTGGATAGAGTTTAAAGTTTCTTATCTTGAAATCAATGGAAATCAAATCTAGCAATAATTATTTAAAAAAAAAAACAAACTTATAAGCATTGACTTACTTTAAACCAAGGACCGACCCTTTCATACAGAAAAGAGTCCCACTTCATTTGAATATATTGCAAGTTTGTGACTAGCTTCGTTTCGTTGCACCAGTGCTAATTTACGCAGGAGCACCAACGAATCTTGGACATCTTTTTAGTAGAGAAGTGCATGTCTATATATAATCAGTCTTTGCTAATAAGAGTCCGTTATAATCTTTGAATTATAAAGTCACACATTTCAACATGAGCAAAAGTGACCAATACAGAGAAGCCTTGCCATAAGGTTTCCGCACTAGGCTATAATCAAATTGAACTTAATCTTGTTACCCATTAGATATTTCCAGTTAAATAGGGTTTAAACTTGAACATATATTATAGATAAAAAGAGTAAAAGTGTTACTAAAATTGCATTGTTCGAAATTGTTCAAATGACTACTTGTGTTACTTAATAATGTGATTCTATTCTTTTTTTGTAAAATGTAAATATGCGACTACAATTAAAGATATAAAAAAAGTTACATTAAAAATAATTTTAAGTATAATTGTTAAAAAATAAACAACCATTCACATAAAGATCCGACATAAATATATTTTTATTGTATATCGAGGCGTTCTTTGTTACTCTAAAAACCGCCGTCGGCATTTCCGAACCGATACGACCTGGGAACCTTCTAGAGAAGAGTCTATTCTTTCCTTAATTAAACGTACAACGGTCGGCAAGTAGCGCTGCCTCCATCTCCGATGACGTCCTTAGCCGTGGTTAGGCTTCGCAGGAGGCACCCTAAGGACGGAATCAAATTTGAGCCCCCGTGAGGGCTGCCCTTTATCACGGCTAAGTCTCTGTGCTCGGCCCCCGCCCGGTGACGCTGTCAAGGCCAGTAGGGCCAATAGTAATACACATTCCGAAAAAAAAAGGTCGGCAACGAACCAGCATACCTTCTGGTGATGGCTTAACATCAAGTGAGCCTTCAGCCCATTTGCTCCCTGTTATGTAGAAAAGAACAAAGACAAATTCGTCAAATCTATGAAAGTCGGTGTGTCTCCAAACGTAAGCAATATAAATTATTTTACTTATGACTATTAGTGATAGCTAATAACAGGTTTCGATTTCATCATATGATGACAATACTTACGTCACGTAGTACTTCATGGGACTTGAGTCTACGTTAATGACTAAACACAAGTAACTAAATGAATGAAATTGTTTTTTCATTAATCAAGACTCAGTGACGAATTATTTAGATATTTGATTAATCATTGTGTCGTCCTTCCTTTGTTTTCATTTATGAAATTTATTTTGCAGTATTAAAATGTTTTGGTCATGTAAAAGATAATAAGGATGCAAGAGTTTCTAAAAATTTCATTCAACCTTTTATTCTAGGTTTCGCTTGAAGTTATCGACGACCTCTCTTGATTTTAACAGGTTGAGAAATAAAGAATATGAAAAAGTCTTATTTTACTTATGTTGCAATGATATTGTGAATTAATTTTAAAAACGTGTATGGAAAATTTATATTTTTTGTCATTCAGTTCAAGCCTTAAGAAAAATTCTTAAGGCTTGAACTGGTTCTAAACTTTATGGTTTCCTTTTTTCATTTAGGTTTTAATAATAAATTTATAATCCTTTGTTTTATGTGTAGATTTTGTTTAAATTTCAATTTATTACACAGTATTGTAAAACAATACATAATAAATATACTTTCATGGGCTGATAAGTAAGTATTGTTTAACTTTAATACAAAATCCTACATTTTAATTACATGTAAACATGTAAATCGACGTCTTTCAATAAACCCATCTTGTATAATTTCTTTCATTATTTAGAATTTCGTTAATTTTTTTAAATTAGATGAAAATGGAATCATGAAACGGAAGAGCCCCAAAAGCTCCACTTGGGCCTTGGGCTATTGTTGTGCACACGCTACAAGTTTAGTAGGAGGGGTAATAGGAATATTAGTAATTATCTGAAAAAGCAATATTAATCCTAATTAATATTATAAATTAAAAGTGAAGTTCATTGTTTGTTTGTGGCGCCTAAATCACCGAATCGCCAATCATGTATTTTGGGATAGATATAGACCACGATATACCTCTATAGATTACTTCTTCTATAGATCAGAATCACGAAAACGGTTATGAGGCACCTTTTGACGAGATCACGAAGACAGTTATGAAATACCTTTTGACGCGAAAACAAAACTAGAGGGGGCAAATAGGCTAAGAATGTTTGTATGGGAACCTATTACATCTATTTACCAGCGTTAAAAATCGTTATTCACACGACAAATATTCGGGCAAAAGCTATTCAATCATGTACCGATTGCCTAGACTTTAGGAAATAGGTACATGATTCACTTCAATAAGCGCATATTACACTAGGAAAATAGAAAAATCAATATAAAAGGTAATTTTTATGTCATGACAGTTGGCAAACAAGCATATCGTATGCCTGATGGTAAGCAATCACCGCAATCTATGAACACATGCGATACTTGAAGAATCACTTGCGCGTTGTCAACCCAAGGAATCGGAGGTAAGTTATGAGAAAGAAAAAAAGAAAGAGGACAGAGGTGGTGAGAGTTTAGGCTTCCGGCGTTCTCACTCACAGCACAAAGCAGAGGTGGTGTGTGTGGATATTAGGCCTCCGGCGCTAACACCCATCGCACGAAGCGCAACAGTGCCTACTGTTACTTTACGCTGATTTTATGGGGGAGGGGTAGTATTTCCTCGGTGGTGCCGGCCCATTTGTGCTGGGAGGAGTAGGGCTCTACTCCTACTAAATATATTTTATTAACAACACTTTACATAATACAGTCGTCATATTTTTCAGCTCTACAGTCATTCTAGATGTTAGTTTTTAGTCGTTACAATTGATAATTCACTAGCAAACAATACGATTCAATACAGCGATGTACAATATAGCCTTAACCGGATGTAACCGGATTGTCGGACTGTATCGATTCCGTTTTGAATTGACGAGCGAGCTGTATGCGGATAGTGTAAGTAACAACCATGGTTTGTACGAGCGTGGACAAAAAACTTGGAAAATGTTTTATTTTTTATTTTAGTGGTAGATTTTTTTTTCAGTGAAATGTTTTGGGTTTTAATTCTATAATTGTACAAAATTAATTCTTGTTATATCTAAAATCAAATTTCAAAAACCCCTGACATCTTTAAGAATGAACGAGATAAAAGTTGATAAACTTGAAACAGGTAAGAAAAATGAATCAAAATTGGTTCAGCTATTTGAGAACTTAACAACCCTATTTTTGGGTGGAGGTTAAAAAATCAATGTTACAGCAAACTTTCTTTAAATAAAGAAATTTTGATGTCGCGTATCGTCTATATTATTTAAAAAAAAAAAAAAAAAAACATTCAAATGCCTAGTCACTGTATAATGTTCATATATTCGTTTTCATTAATCATTATATTATATTATAGAAATGGAACCACTCATGAATGTAACTGGTTATTACCAGTTTTAAAGAAAACGTACGTGCTTGTAGAAAATTATATCTTATAGATTAGTATAGTAGCATTTTTTATTATAGATCTATATTTTTTTATAGTAGAACGGTTTTTACTAACATTGCTTATTTAAAATATTAAGAACAACATAATATACATATTTTGGTAGAAATCACTTCGGTACTATTGTTAAACGAAAAAGTTATTTCATACTCATACGACGTTATTTCATTCACAAAGAAATTTGAGTTAGAGAATAAATTCGTTTTTAATAAGATTTCCGTTTTACAATGTTTTTTTGTATTTAGTAAATTCAGCTTTGCGAGAAAAATAAAATTTTAAGGCAGATTTTACCTCAAAAATAATTATAAATTTTACATTATTATAATTTACTACTTATTTAGTTATTTACTTAATCTATTCAAATTTAACTGAATACATATGAAGCGGAAAGATAACAATATTAAAGTAATAATCTTATACAATTAGGCTGTTAAAAGCTATCTATTGCCTGTTTTGAGAATAAAAAATCTTTCTTTAACACCTTTATTTAATTACATTATAAATAGTTTTGTGTCTATTTATACTTAACATAAAACAATGACTATTTAAAATATTCAACAAATTGTTTGTGATGTCAAATGCGCGTCCAACAAAAACAAATCATTGAGTCTGCTCTAGTGACGCATTTATTAATTTATTAGGAGGCTGAGTAGGCCAGGCCGTGTGCGGTGTGCCAAATCTAAGACCCCTTTTATCAAGTAAAACATTTCTGTAAGAGAGTTTTTTGTTTCCCAAATTCCCTTGAGAGAGTTATATATTATGCCGATTGTATTTTGCCGTTGAACTTTTTCGTATACTCCAATAAAATATATAAATTTATCGAGAATATAGTGTTAATGGCTTAAGTGAAAAGGGGGGATGACAAATTTCAATTTTTTTCGAGCCACATGGGAGACTACATCGACACTATCGAGTCTCAAAATTTTAACCAGCAAATAAGACCTTTGTTTTCCTTTATATAATATGCTAAATATTTACATTAAAATAACTACTTAATACAAAATACAAATACAAAAAAAAAAAATTCAAAATAAAGGGACCCATGCTTATTTTGACTTCTTTTGCTGTATTTCGTCTCATCTCATGATCTGTAATAGATGAATGTTTTCTTACGGTCATCTCATATTATATTCTGGCTGTCACAAACTTGGCCGTCCACAGATGTAATATTTCTGTAATTACTTAAGTATTATTTTGGTTTTATTTCTTTATATATAAGATTATTATATGTTTTGAAATAAAATCGTGTATATTTAAAACTACCTAAGAGTAATTTCATCACACAATATTTCTTGATCGTAATAAGCGACATGGTTCGACATGTAATTATTTTTAAACTTGTAATCTTAGAATTGATTGCAATATCCATTACCTTGAAAAATAGATTAAATATAGTAGAATCGTCGCCACACAGACGCCGGTAGTACACGTGTCATCACTCACCCTTGAAGGACGTCAACGTAATTGTATAAACGACAAATTAGATATACTTTTTAGCCCAGTATCTTTTAATAAATAGTTTTTAACAGAACTATAGATAAAAGCTAGGCTATGCTGTTCGATCGGAGAAGTATTGCCCTTTCATAAAAAATCGGCGTAAAGTAAATAATACTGTTGCGTGTCGTACGATGGGTGATAGCGCCGTAGGCCAAATTGTTGTAATGTGTAAATCTGTTGCCTTCTTTTATCTCTTCGCGTACTTTTCTTTTGGGTTGGCAACGTACATGCGATACTTCAAGCCTTCATAGGTTGCGGTGACTGCTTAACATAAGGCGGACCGGAATGCATGATTACCAAAAATCTTCTTCTTCTCTTCATCCTAGCATTATTCCCGGTATTTTATGTACCCAGGGTCTGCTTATTACTCTTATCCGGATTTGACAGGTTACTAGTTTTTACACGGAGCGATTGCCATCTGACCCCCGCAACCCTAAGGGCGAACCAGTAACTCATTGGATAAGAGCAATTTACTTATCAAGAGTTAACGACTATTATCAGATTTTATTGATAATAAACGGGACCGACAGCTTAACGTGCTCTCCGAGGCACGGTGGGCGACCCACACGGGCAAACGCCCAGACCGAGACAGAAATTTTAACAAACATCTGCCCGAGCGGGAATCGAACCCGCAACCGTCGAGACTAAAGGCAGACTCGCTACCCACAACGCCACAACGGTGTCAATGATTACCAAAAGTAAGCTATATAAATATAAATAGCGAACTTTTACCAATATTTTCTTACCCTAATGAATATTATTATATGCCAAATAAAATTACGTAACTGAAATGTCCCAATTAAAAATATGCACACGTGACTCGAAAATTGTGGGTATAAATCCTGTCGAGTGCCTTACTTTTAGAGCGCTTATATTTATGTTTCAAATTTACTCCCAGCTTTGAGTAATTGAGAATATTAAGAGCGAAATTCTGTGGTACGTACGGCAATTTATAGTGGAGCAGCGTGATGGATTAAGTTCCTTATTTTATTACTTTGCCTAGGCGAATATAAACAGGTAGTTTGCTAAACAAGAATCGAGACCTACTAGCACATCAAGGCCGAAACACATCTCTTTGTCAAAACAAAATTTTCCACGAGGGGACATCTGACAAATAATCTAAAGGCAGATTAGTTGTGTCAATCTGCAAAAATACTTAAACCTTCATAGAAAAGGATTTCTATCTGAATCTGAGTCTGGGCGGTGCAGGGTTGGTCACTGTATCACATATTTGATTATATCCATGCTTTGCTTGTCTTGTTAGTTACCAAATTAGTGGCAGATTAATTTTTAGAAACTTATGGACTACTACCAAATAGAGATAATAGCTGAGACCAACATCTATGTTAGTGTTCTCTGAAGTAAGTAGACGTTTATTTGAAGTATCGCATAAAATCTTCTAGCAGGATCGCACCCATATAATCCACTGATCTTTTACAAAACAGTGTACGCACAATTCATTGGACATGTGAATTTAGCCGGCTCTGCTTTGAGTAAATGATCAGCCTTTGGTGAAGATTGATAATAGGGTATCATCGTCACATTGACGCCACTGTAACGCGAACGTATTCACGCACTCACCCACGAAGGACGTATCAGATAACAAACAACTCTACTAAGGATTATTTTCTCCTTTTTATTAAGTAATAAAAATACCAGATATATTTGTTTCAGTCTATTTTCAATAATGTCTGCATGAGCCAATAGATACTCCTTTCATTGTACTTGAAAAATACCAGTAACGAAGATTACAGTCACTAATTGTACGTAATCTGAAGGCCGACATGAACCGTACTAGAGCAGCAAAGATACCACAAAGATACATATCAGTAATTATCATATGAAAGAAGCATCATATTATGTTTCCTTTGATGCCTAACGTAATTCATTTTCATATCTTAGCAGCTACTGTATCGACTTTGCGGTCGTTTCGTAGTTGTGGAGCCTTTGCTTCTGCGTAAATGTGTTGTGCTCAACTATGGACGTATTAATTTCCTGTGGAATATTGACGTAACATAACTCACATTGCTGGCTTTCATGCATAAACCCTACTTCGTGTGCCTTTCATTTTCCTTCTCCCTCTTACCGCTTATTATGCACATAATCTCATTATTAACTTTTTACGAGTATACACGTATAATATATCATGATAAGGGGAATCGCAGCTAAAAGAACTGCTGCGGAAATTATTATTTACTTTTATACCATCTGCAGATGAAACTCTTACGTAATAGAAGAATTTTGAAAATATTACATCTTACACTTGTCTCATTACCTTTAGAAGTAATACGAGAAGCGATTAATTTTCCGCCTATAAAAACGTGATTCAGGGGAAGTACATTTCTGTAGGGAAGTACACTTCTGACTGACTACCTGACTTCATGCCATAATGTATAATAGTTATTATTATAATATTTTGAATCGTAAATAATTATGAAATTATGTGTATTACTTAAAGCATTTCACACTACTAATAAATCGATCTAGCCTTTAAAAGTATATAGTATGTATAAGCATTTTTTTTGTATCAGTTTACATACAGAATCAATTAACAAGATTTAAAGTACACATATCGTCAGTGTGACGTTTAAGCTAATGTGAATTAAATTAGAATACAAACATGTGACATGCGATCATGTAAATTAATGACGTTTCTCTGTTGTTATAACAGAAACTGATGTAAATATGTATAAATCTACTTGGCACTTAAAATTTTACACTTACCACTATTATAGCCTTATTTTGTATTTGTATTTTTCTTTAACATTGTAATGCATATGTTATTTTCTACTAGTCATGCTGTTTTCGGAACGATTTGCTTCAGCTCAAGCGGGGAAAGTACTACCCCTTTACAGACTATACTTATGTACTTCAAGTAGTAGTATCCAGATCTTGCGTTTCTTTTAATAAATAGTAAGCCGTCCCAAATCTAAACTCCCTTTTCACTCTTCACTTCCACCGTTTGAGTCGACATATGAACACTGTTGTGTATTTTGCAAGTCTTCTTCTTATCGTCTGGTTAGTGGCCAACCTAGTGTCAGAGTTGTTCAGGTCGCCCGTAGGCCTCTGACTTGACTTATCGACTGTCAAATTGTCAACAGCCGGGACCGACTTTTTACGTGCCCTCCGAAGCATGGAGACGCTCGGTTGAAATATCACTATGCGATCACCCATCTAGTGACTGACCGCGCCTAAAGTTGCTTAACTTAACGATCGTTTACCGATTCGTGGCTGCACTTGGCTATGAGCGTCTCATATCGAATTTTGCAAGTGTCTATATACAATGTTAATTTCTTGCCATCACTTTACCACCATTATTTATAGCATATTCTTTAGTTGGCAGGTGTGGCAAGTAATATGGGTCATGTTATTTTTAAGCTAAATTAAGTAAACGTTAAGCACTCAACTATCCTGATATTATTGTGACAGTAGTATCCTCTGGTCGGGGTCCATAAAAATACAAACACAATGACCCAGACGGAAACACATACCTGAATGGTCAATATTAATATCGGTTCCAATCGCGCATCGAACTAGCGAGTATTTTTCTGGTATTTTAAGACATTTTCCCTACCGACGCCATAATGGTGGTCAAAATTATGGTTATGTAGGGTTAAGAATGAAATGCAATTAAAATCTAGATTCTTATATATGACTCATGTATCAAATATTAGTTTAATAAAACCGGGTCCAAACAAAAATTAACATTATATTAACGAATTGTCTCGTACTGAGATTATATAAGTATCATTACTCATGGTCGTGTTTATTTCTGGAAAAATTTGTGAAGGCCTGTTTACATCAACACAATTGAAAAAGTTTTCCATGGAATCCTTATAGGATATACCTACTCTATACAAGTCTATAAAATTACGAGACTGGAAGAGACATCGTACAAAAATTATAAAATTTGAACAAGCGAAAACTTACACAATATCTGGGGAGTTGTGTAGAGCTTCCATTTATGAAATATTTTATATTTTAAGATAATAAGGTAGACTTTTTTCATAATGGATTTTGCTACACGAACTGGGCTGAATATTGGAAAAAGGGACAATTCTCGTGGGGGGCAAAATGTGTTCCGTCTGTGGTTAAGGTCTTGGGACGTGGTTTGGTTTAAGGTTTAGGTAATTATTGTGAACGTAGAGAGCATTCCGAGTATATGATAACCCACGATCTCACCATAGACTTTACATCAACGGTAAAAATGTTTTTACGTGCACGGAGCATTGGCTACCATAATCATATCGACAGTGTCTTGCAAGACGTGCTTAACACGCCGGAGTATATTTGGTTGATCTACTCGGCCTGTATAATATATTGCTACGGGCTGGGGTTCGCGGGTTTGGAAACAAACACCTGATGGCTATAAATAAGACTTTATTGAGATCTAGATCACACAACAGAACTTCACAAATCACAAGTCAATCACAGTCCAAAAGAATAGCCGAGGTCACACTAGTTATCGCACTTGTTCACTGGTATCACTTGTAGTTTCTCCGTTTGTTGCTCAGAACTGAATGAATCAGTCGAATTTTTTTTTTTCGGAGTGTCTATTACTGTTGGCCCTAGTGGCCTTGACAGCGTCACCGGTGGTAATCAGTCGCCGAGCCGGGCCGCTTATATAACGCGGAACACAGATTCGAGAAGGTTCCGTCCGCGGAGCGCTTTATTACATCTTTCGAGAACACATCTTTCTAGAACCTATGAGTCGTCAAGGAAATAAACAAAGAGCAAGCGATTTTGAACCTTATGCCCCGGTGATATGGTTCTCCATAACAATATTTATCCTGTTCCACCAGAGTATACGAATGGGAGAAGGAAGAAGAATGACATATACTTACATATGAACATGAGAAAAATAATAAATTGATAAAAAAGTTTTTTTCTTTTTACCATAAAGTGCTGTACATTATTAAACTTTACTATGTATTTATAAAGTTTATATATACTTCAAAAATATAAGAATATTTAATGTATTTGGTAAAGGAATTAATTAATTAGTACATCAAAAAGATTTAATAGAATTACACAAAATAACAGTCTTAAATGTTTATATTTACCAACACGTGTAAGGCGATTACGATAAGATTTACTTTCTACGATTTAAAATATAATATTTTATAATTTTAATAAATTATGAAATGTATCTTCTTTTATAAAATTTACCTTGGAGAAAACTTCATTCCTTTAATATTCAAAGTCAAGGGATTGTTACAGTTAAAATTATTTTTTTATATTTTGTAAAACAAGTCAGTACCTAAGCATAGCACTTAATTAGGCACGATCAGTAATATTAAGGTTTTTTCAATGTTAGAGTTTTGAATAACCACACCGCGCTATGCTACTACTAATTTAGGTAATTAATAATTAATTTTGCAAATTACAATTTAACTCATTCACAGACCAGAAAAAACAAAACCATCCAGACAGTATTATTGTGTAATAGTTAAACAAGTATTAAACTGAGCCATATATGTTTCAGGGAACGTGTAACCAGAAATGAGTCCGTGGTAATTATAAACGATAGACACTCAACGACCCTCATGTATCCTGTGTCGGGGGTCCGGATACATACACAATGACAAGGATAAACACACCCAGCCTGGAAAACATGCCTGTATGGTGCATCTGCATCTGTATGTACATCTGCTCCCAGCGCGAATCAAACACGCGACCTGTGGCGCTTAAGGTACGGCGACCGCTGCGCCAAAGCGTCGTTAACTATTATATCAAAGATCTATAGATTAACGATGAAATTATAATAACACAGATACAAATTTCCTGCGACTTATAGACGAAAACTTTTTACATAAATCACGAACATGATATTATTGAAACCAATTTCGCTCGTAAAAGCGATATTAAATGCGGGTACAATCAGCAACGCACTATATATCCAAAACATTGTAAACAACTTTAGTCTTTCACTATTAGAGATTACGACTTACAATCTTATAGCAATATTAACGTTTTATAGTCACTGTATTTTAATGAACATTGCGTTGCCTAAAATGCTAACGTCATTGTGTTTACGTCTGTGCAATAAACTTCAGCGATTAATTTCTGTTACAGAATTATACACACGTGTTTATTTTGACTTATGCATGTTGCTGTATCTCGTATTCTTCACATTCTGAAATTATTTTCGCAATATACATATATCTATAGATTCATATCTCGATTTTTGTCCTGACTGACTGACGGATTAACGCACATCCTAAACCGCTGATCGTAAAGACCTAAAACTTGGAGGTTGTATTCTTTGTATGACGTAGGCGTTCGATAAGAAAGGATTTTCCGAAATTATACCCTAAGAGGGTGAATAAGAGGGGCAAGGCGATTCCTTGATCCAATCCACTTCAAATTTTGCATAAGCCTATTTTTACCAAATTGATGGAAGACGTGTTTCGTACCTTATTAAATTTCATCATCTGACGTTGGTATCAATGCTCCTTAGTGCTTTTGATAAAAAAAGATATTTTATTTTGACACATGTTTGAAAACGCAACCCGATTTTATCTATACATACTCGTATATAAGCAGAAGACCTGACTCCTGACCTGGCATATCAACCACCACCCGCATGAACGGGTGAAATGAGGGTTCAAAGATTTTATTAAAATCGTTATTCACGCGGGCAAAGCCGCTAGCAGAAGCTTATAATAAGTTCGGAGGTAAATTTTAGGATGCTGTTTCAGTTTAAACGATAATCCCCACAAAGGTTGAAAGCAAATTGGATAGCACAACAATAACGCGTATATATAGTATTCAGAATATAAAGATTAATATCAACACCTTATCATAAAATAACACAGGGTGGTCTAATCGAATAAATGTTGACGATTATAAAGTTCTTATCACAAGCGTAATCGCGTTAGTTTGTAAGAAAATTTATGACATTTACTGCGTTTTATTATAATAAGTACGTAGACGAGGTTATAAAGATAAGTTACGCTACCTAAACTGAATTACAGTCCCTACTGAAGGGATGTTTGACTATAAGATGGAATTCTTTCTTTAGAACACAATATGAAGGTCGTCATACACTTTTTGTATTTTACAAATGTACCTAATTAAATGCAAACAGTGATCCCATCTCGCTATAACACTAAAAATACTCATAATAATATCGTACGGGTGATAAACTAGCATACGGCATGATGGAAAGCAGTTATCGTAACGTTTAAGGTATAGAATAAGAGAGCCGGTAGCTTAGGAAGGCGGTAGGATGAATAAAGGCGGTAGGACGAAGAAAGGAAGGGTACACTGATATCTCTCTTTAGGAGTTTTTAACTTCAATACTCATCATTATCGAACGAAACGACCGAATATTATAGTTTGCACATAGTTACGTAACTTGACCCTGATGTTCTATGTGAGGGTAGTTTCTCCACGTTGCTGTTGTTGCTGGTTCATTCGTACTGAAAAAAACAAATTTTTAACTAAGTAAAACAGGCTACTTATCTATACATAAATAACAAATTTAAAGGTTAGGTTATGATTATTATTATTGTATATTTTTATCGCAAAGTGTTGAAGATTTTGGGACTTTCATTGACATTACTCTTGCTTAATTTATTGGTAAGCAATAGAAAATTGGTTTAAAATGTACATCTTATTTAAACACTAATTGTTAGTTTATTTGAAATCGCTATGAACTCAAAGACAAGTTAGTATCTATCTTGAGTGTGAAGCTGTATTAAACATAGGTATTTTTTTAATAAGTGCTTGACTTAACTAACAGTCAACAGTCAGCTGTATCATCAGCTTGTGATAACTCACACCTGTTGCAAATTTACTCTTGATTTGATGGTACCCACACTGAAGACGGTGGAGAAGTCGAAGGTCAGCAGGGTATTCCAGACCTTTGCGGTGCTTATAAGGAACGAGGAAGCAAAGCGTTACGTACGTATTTTGGATACCTATGTACTTCTAATATGTTAGGGGCAAACTCATGCGATGTTTATAAAGTATTCGTTTTAAGTAACTATATATATAACTTACAGCATACTTGAAAATACTAACAAGATTATTCATGTAATTTATATGTAATGATTCTTGTAAAGATATGGTGAAATATTGATATCTAGTAATGAATTATTACGATAACTACAATTGATTATTATTATTATTATTATTATATTTGAAGTGAATCTTACAAATGATAATTTTAAAATTTTATTTATGTATTTATATATAATATTAAAAAGCAAAGATTAACACAATTTTATACAAGCTAATTTACGACTTAATCTTCTTTTTATCAAGTGTTGGTAAGTAGTAGTTGAGTCCACACGCGAAGGTGGCTAATAAGGTTGCAGAAGGCAAACTGCACGAGCCACCCGCGCCCTGCGTACTCGCAAGATGCATCAGGTTTCGTTTGAAGGACCCTAGGTTGTAGAAGGAACACGCCTGCCGGTAGAGAATTCTATTTTTTGAAGCACAACAAAGAAAAGAATTGGCCAACTTCTTTGTTCGCGATGGAATAGATGCCACAGGTAGTTACTGATATCGGAAACCGGCACGCATAGCTTTGTACGGAAAGAGGTGGGAGGGATGAGGGGGAATAATTCCTTTGAACACTAGCCGTGACAAAATCTGTAGAAAACGGCGAAGGCGGCAATCTCACCACGCACTTGTTCCACCACACAGAGGTTCGAGGATGTTAGAGAACTATAATTTGGTAGGTAAAATAGTTTTTGTATAATTTGGAATTCGAAAATAATAATAATTATATCAAAAAATTATTGAGATTCATTTAAGACAAGAAAATAGTAAGGATCGTGTTATTCTTTCATCTAAGCCTAAAGAGTAGTATGACGTCAGTAGGTCGATAGAGGTCAATGAACTATGCGCAAGTCAGTCAACAAGTCGCGGAAAAGTACGGTAGAGATTTTGGAGACAAATCGTTTCGTAATATTTTCCATTAAAAACATATTAGATTGATGACTTCTATCATTATTTTTTATATATGCGCTTATTGCTGAACTTCCATTGGTCTTTGGTATCATAATATAAGATTAATATTTTTTTTATAAGAAGATTATTGAGTATTAATTCTTATTTTTTTTTTTCAAATTATTAAAATGTACTTCAAGAATACGACATTGGTAAAGTTGTTACCATCCACACAAATGATCATCACCTCCAACCTTTTATCATCTATCCCTTACTATATCTCGGTTGGCATCATGCATGTGAGTTTTCTGGTGTAATGTCCACGAGCTTTGGTAACTACTTAACATCATGCGAGCCATACATTAAAATAAAGTAGTATTGGCTATACTAAATGACTAATATATAATAAGTTTGATAGTAGTAGAGCCATAGTCCTACCAGCATAAATGGGCCGGTTCGACCGGAACAGTACTACCCTCCACAGAAAGTCGGCGTAAATTATTTAGAGTAGATACGGTTGCGATTGGTGCGAAGAGTGAGAGCGCCGGAGGCCCAATCTCCCACCCTTTATTTTCCCTTCCTTTTTGCCGTTCTCATTCTCTCCCTTCTATCCCTCGGGTTGCAACCCACATGTGATACTACAAATATCACAAGCGTTCATAGGTTGCGGTTACTATAAACCATCAGGTGGACCGTATGCTTGTTAGCGTTTAGCCAACCGTCATGACATAAAAATGCGTATTAATTTCGAAAAATGTCACATCATGTTGTTTTTATTATACTATAATGATAATGATTATTGATGATACTATATTAAATAATAAAAGCGGCATTTTAAGTCCATAGCTTATCACGTTATCACGGAAATCAATTATATGCACCCGCCGGATATTCCCTCTTATTTACATTAGTATCATATAGATAAAAAATATCTATCATGTGGGTTTTATTGTGTTCAATAGACGCTGTGTTAAATAATAAAAATTATTACGTTCAAAGGGCAAAATGTACCTACAATGTTATATAACAATATGCCAATAAAGTAATCATCACTTCTTCGTATGTTTAATCCTTGTAATAAACATATATTTAAAGTACAAAAATAATAGATATAAGTACGTCGCATTATATAATTAATCAAAATATAACAATGTATTAAGTTAGTTTAAGTTGAAACGCCATTAACAAAGATAAAATGATGTTTAAAAATCATCTAAAACTGTTATTTAAAATAGATTTTTATCAAGTTTTTCAATTAATTATTGGCTATATGTCTGAATAACTCAAATAGCTCATTTATCACTAAATGTTATAAAACGAAGTCCCCGCCGCGTCTTTCAAAATCAAATATTTTTATTCAATGTAAAAGCATTACATGCTTACTTGTTGAACGTCAGATTCTACCACCATCTCCAAAATGTAACCTCTACATGAGAAAAACCGGCGAAACAATCTCTTGGAGTGTTTTCTTGTTCAATATAATTGGTTTTTTATTTTGTCAAAATTTGTTACATTCATATACATATACTAAACGCTGAAATGTCTGGAGAGATCGTCTCATCTGTTCACAAGCTTTGGAAAACTCAAAACTACTTAAGAGATTTTCATGAAGTTTTCCTTAATAGGCAGAGTGATTCATGAAGAAGGTTTAGATGCTAATTTTTTTAAAGGTTTTGTGTAACTTGGTTAAAATATGAAGGTAATTGTTGAAAACGTCGCAAAAAGTTAAGCCGAATCCTTTGTTGTCATAGCAACGCTTGGCTGGGTCTTTTCTCATCTATACAAAAAAATAAAATTTAAGTGTCTGTTTGTAATTCCAAATTAACAGCTTTTCACTAAATACATACATAAAAATCAATATTTAAATTTTTGTCTGTATATATGTCTGTTTTTTCCAGGTAATCTCTGAAGCGGCTAGACCGATTTTAACGGGACTTTCACTGATATTATTAAGAGTAACTTAGGCTACTTTTATTTAAGAAAAATTATGAGGTTTCCGTAATAAACAAAAATCGGTACACCGCGTGAGCGGAGTCACGGGTGCTAATAAGAAAT
Source organism: Hestina assimilis (assembly GCA_023373885.1). Lineage (NCBI taxonomy): Eukaryota > Metazoa > Arthropoda > Insecta > Lepidoptera > Nymphalidae > Hestina > Hestina assimilis. The sequence goes on along the minus strand of CM041755.1, from coordinate 5,124,339 downwards.
AAAAACAGATGTACAAAAAAAGTATCCACTTAGAATACGATAAAATACTTTGGCAAAGATTCAATACGTCATATAAACAAGCCATGTAAAGACATCTGTTGTTTTGTAGATCAGCTCTAGGTCGAAGATTAAAGAAAGCGAACGCAGCCTACGTTTGTTTTTTTTAATGTATATAATATGTCTTTTGCTTTTGTTGCAGGCTTCATCAAATAGGCTGTGGTAGCTGTTTTCCTGATGCAGGTCGTATACACTCTAAATGTATATTTATTATTTTTAAAAGTATGCAACGGATTTTGATGCAGTGTTTTTTTAATAGATAGAATGATTGAAGAGGAAGGTTTATATGTATAATAACATCCATTGAATAGTGAAGAAATACTGTTATTTCCAAATTTAACGCGTGCGGGCCAGGGGCAGTAATGAATAAATCAAAACTACTGGATCGATTTTAATAATTTTTTCAGTGAATGACATAGGCTATATATTTTATACCCTTTCGAAGCCGCAGCAGGCCGCTAGTATATTATAAATGTGATATTTTGTTATGTTTGGAAGTTTGTTACTGAATCATGCAAAAATGGCTGAATGGATTTGGATAAAATTTGACTCAGATATAGATTCTTACCTGGATTAACAGATACGTAAAATATTAAGATCGCGTGGGATTAACAAAAATCGAACTACAGGATTCGAATTTCGGTATATGGGTTTTATAAATCCATGTGATAGTAACTCTACCTTTTTACGGCGAATTCCAATAAACTATTAAAAGCGTTGACCACGCGGGTAAAGCCGCAGTCAGATGTACAGAGTAAGGACTTCTACGGTCAAGCGTACTAATTTCCTTCACCGTTAACTTAGTAAACACTACAGCGCCGTCTCTTAGAACTACGACGTATATTAGGATCGAACTAGTTACACGCTAATTTCAGTCAGTTATGATTTGCAAATTATAACCCAATAAGTTAAGCGTGCGTAGTGTTGAATTTAAGAAGGGGCACCAACGAGTCTGTGACATTTTGTCTGTATGAAAGGGCCGGTCCATAGTATATACTAAGTCTATAGGGTATATAAAAAATCAAATACGTCAGTTTATATATAAAACCTCTTAATCTTGAGCCAAAGTGATTAAAGTTTTTTATGTAATATAATTTTACTCTTATACTAACTATAATTACAGATAATTACAGCTATACAAATCATGTGCACGGGGAATGGTGGTAAGAGCACTAGTGCTCTTCTCACAATTCCTCAATACTTCAGGTGAAAAATTAACCAGCCCTATTATCCCCTGTGGAGGCAATAAGTCAGAGTCCTATCTTTCAGAAAAATATATCGCACTAACGCTCCGTGGCCCAATTGTTTCTACTGTTATACTCTTATATAATTATATAGTTCATTCGAAAAATCTAATGTCTTTATAAAATTACCTGCCGAGGTTTTGGAACAACGTTTATGAATCAGGCAAAATATGTTTTTGATACTACCTTGTTTTATATAATATCGAACGTCTTTGTTCTTTTATATATCAAACAAGTATGTTTTAGATACATGTACAAATATAATTTCGTCTCTTATTTTAGTTAAGTGATCTTCACTTTTCACTTTCGCGCTTATATATTCGCTCTCATATTCCATAGTAGAGTAATCATAAAAATAAATAATAAATAATAGTAGAGTATATATCAATAGATTGCCTCTACGGACTCTACGGTACAAGTGACAGGTGAACTAGTTCATTGTTTTGCCCAAAGAAGTAGGTTCGGAATTCAGCAGGGAAACTTTTTTATTTTTACTTTTTATTACTTGGCCTAGGAAAGAAGATGTCTCTGCTGTACATGATGGCAAGTGGGAGTAGAGTCCAAGCGCAAAGGTGGCTAATACGTTGCATAGCCGCCTTTGCTCTGCCTTCCTTCAAGATGCAACTAGTTATACGCTAACTGACCTTTAAACGCGGCTGACGAGCAGTCACTTTATGAGTATTTACAAAAGTACGGTGGTAGCTTACCAGGCGGGCATTGAAGCCCTACCTCGTGGACACGATTTGCATAAGATTACTAGACTGCATAAAATTAGTAACTCTTTTAAAGGTAACTGTATACGGTTTTACAATAGGATCCCAGAAAGCGTTCAGAAACTTTCTATAAATAAATTTAAAAAAAGGTCAAAGAACGTTTGTGTGGTAAAGGTTATTATAAAATTGGTGAACACCTTGAAGACATGCCTTGGGAATGAGACATGCCTTGGGAATGAGACAGACTCCAGGCTTTTCAGAGATTATAATATGTAACCCAATATCACTTTAAAAATACAAAAAAAAAAGATAAAACCCCTGAGTTTGTTTCGCCGGTTCTTCTCAGGTAGAGGTTTAATTTTGGAGCCGGTGGTAGAATCTGACTTTCAACAAATAAGTGTAATGCTTTTTATGTTGAATAAAAATATTAGATTAGATTTGATTAATGTACTTAGTTAGTTTTAAATTGTCAATAAGTAACACCATTTCTCATAATATTTTATAGCTTTTAGAAGCATAAGAAATCCGCTATTCCACAAATTGTGTTCTCATTATTCATATCTCTTATGATTCATAACACACATAGTATTAAACCAGTGAAGCTAAACAGAGATAATATGGTAATTATCTATGTACTATATTTAGAATGATGACTGATTACTATTTTTATGATCACTAGTCACGTTTGTCAACGAGTGGGTTCTGATCTTGCATACACATACAGCACAAGTTAGATAGCACTACTGAATATTTGATGTAAATTCGCATTTATATAGAATAACAATATATTTAGTGATGGAAGGTCTTTTGTTGCAAGAGGCCGGCTAGGTAGGTACCACCGCAGTGTCAAATATTGTACCGCCAAATAGTAGTGCTTAGGCATTAATGTGTTCCGGTTCAAATTAAAATTACTGGGCAAAGGAGATTCAAGAACCAATATCTCGAGGTTGGCAACGCGTGAGTGGCACCTACTAATGGTGTTGCGCGCGCTCATAGGCTATGGCAACCGCTTAACATCAGGTGGGCCGTATGTTTGCCAACTTGCAACATAAAAAAAATATTATGTGTAGCTTAGCCCAATATTTTTTATTAATTGTCAAAGACTCGGTGGTGCTCCTTCGTAAACTCAACAGTCAACCTTGCAACAAAACCGAATGAAATGTGTGTGACGATAATAAGTTTATGCTGGTGCTGGTTGTTCGTTTCAATGGATTCATATTTATGTAAAAATACTTTCATATACACTTCAAGTAAAAAATAATAGTGTAATGTAATAAGTATTTAGAGTGACAATGGTGGGCAAAGACCTCCTCTGCCGTAAACATGTCTTATGTTTTGCTCCACGCCATACGGTTTGACCGCATTTTAACCTTTTATTCATCCATTGTGGTATTTTGAAAACTATAGATCATCATCATCATCATTATCATTATCATCATGTCAGTCGAAGGACGTCCACTGTTGGACAAAGGCCTCCTCCAAAGTGCCACAATAACTGGTCCTGCGCCACCCGCAACTATAGATAATAGTAGCCATATATATTGAGAATTAAAGTATTACCCATTGACTTTTATTTATTTCCTTGAACCCAATTAATATGTACTATATATTGACTATTGTAGATTAGATAAGTACTTATCACTGTTTGGGCTACAGTGCCCTTGGAGTTACATGTAGGTCAATATGTCAGGGATAACGGTTGAATAGTATTCACATAGTATCGATCGGTTCTGTGGTATCTTCAAACCTGAAAAAGAATCCTTTAGTATTTATGTTATTATTGACCGTTGTGGCGCAGAAGTAGTGAACCTGCCTTTAGCGGTGCAGGTCGCTGCAGCTGCAGGATTCAATTCCCGCTCGGAAGAGATTTTTGTATTGTCCATACAGGCATGAGTTCCGGTTTGGATGTTATTATGGTTTGGGTGGATATTATTATGTCATTGAGTGTGTAGAGCACAGATTCAGGGAAGTTAGCGTTTATTTATTATAAATGAATACTAAATAGAACTTCCAAGTTATCATAAAATAATCTTAATCTGTAATTTAAAAAGGTAAAATTAGTAATCAACTTTAAAGTATCTATCAGTTTTTGATAACCTGAATTTTAAGAATCAAAATTAGTGTTGCATGTTAAGACCTATCTAAGGATATATGTATCTAAGGATAATTCATCAAAATATTATTTTATCATATGCATATATATCATAAAACAAATGTATGCAACGTCAGTAGTACATTTTGGCAAAGTACGATCGTCGTGATTCAATTGAAAACGTTTATTCCAGTCAATAATTTCATCTCTTAAATATGAAGAGTATGACTTGCTCTGGCCCAGTGCCAGTTATTTGGGGTGGGTCTAGTGTCCTTGCAATGTCAAGGCGAGCTTTTTAGGTCATGCAGTTCAAGGATACGTTTCGTCACTTTTGACCTAAGCTAAATAGGTATTTGTTTGATGTTTTTTGTTTATACATTACAAACAATAAAACGAAATGAATTAAAATATTTTCATTTAACGTATAAAGCGTTTTTAAACAACTGTTTGTGACCGGTTAAAGTAAATATTATTTTAAAGCCAATTTTTTACATTGTTGTGTTCCCTGTGTTGAAAAGTGTATAGAAATATATACAAACCCGTGTTCCTTTGTTTTTAATAAAAGTTAAAAATTATTTGAGACCATGTATAAAATGTGAAGATAAGATTAAGAGAGTTTTGTTGGTAAATAATTATTTTGTCGCCAGAAGATTCTGGCTCGAATCAAATCTTTATTATTTAGCCACTGAACGGCAATTCTAATATTTTTGGCGGAACTGAGACAACTCTTCCGTCTTTTCAGGGTGAGATGAATGTATAACGATTAAGTTATATATCTGCATAATTTTTTTTACTAACCGATAATTTGGAATGTTATTTTTGTGATTTTAAAGTCTTTGATGCTGCCCAAGAATAACGGTTAATTAAAAATTAAAAAGTTGGTTTTCGCTTTTCTATAAATAAACAGTGGAACGTTGCCAAGAACTAATTGCATGTTCTGTAGTATAATTTTCGTTAACTCTCAATTAATCTTACTGAAAAATATAAACGCAAATCGAAACAGTACTAAATGCTATATAAATCTGGCGAATAGTTGATTATTTATAGCTAGAATAAATTTTGCGTCACGTGGGAACGTAAAGATTGTTTAGGGCTGTAACATTTATATAAAAAAATAAAGTATGTTTTAATTTAAATTAAAAAACAATTATAATATTTATATGTATTTAGAAAAATATGTTAATTAATTTATGTAGACTTCTATTGCCTAACAATGTTTTTCATGCCACCGGAAATGATCTTTTGCATTTTGTATTCAGCGGCTACCACCAAGTATTTTAATGATAAATGGCGAGAACCCCGTCGACGATGTGCGTTCGAATACGTGGTTGCTATTGTAACATATTTTACAACAGTTCTGAGGTCAGTGATGTTGGTCGCCTTTTGACTTACATAGATCTCAAGCTAAGCGCTTCGCCTCTTGCCAATTATGTTCGAAATCCTTAAACTATTTCGGCACCTTCGGTTCTTCAACGGATTTCCTCATTTCTGATCAAATCTAGTAGAGATAATTTGAGTATAAGTCCTTCAATTGCTGGCTGATGTACCTGAATTATAATTATTAAAAAGTATTTTCAATGAAATAGATGTAAAGTGCATAGTATGGATCGTATCGTGATATAAATGGCAAAGTGCTTCAGCAATATGTTCAAATGTTAGTGAATAAAACGCATTTTATTCACTAACAAAATTAGCAATGAATATACTTTTCACAGCCCTATTATGTGTAAGAGAGAATCTTGGCACAAAATCCACCTTCCTGGGTTCCTCATTACAGGAATCTCGGGTGAATAAAAATAGAATCACATGTTTGTGAATGTGAATTTTCACGTGCAACCACATTTAACACTATTTACTAATAGTAAATTATGTATAATACGTTCACAATTTATTTATTTTTATAAAATTGGTACACACATATTATACATTTGAAAAAATCTAAAATACGCAAGCGATTTTGATTTTTACGTTAAGAAGCATTAGGTAAATATTACCATGACGCCCTTTTGTTTATTTTTAATTATTATGTACATACGTAGTGCTGGCACTGACGTGGAGAGCGATATAAACGCCGCCATAAGAATTTGCTAGTTCTAATTTTATCTTTTTCAATTACGACGTGGGAAAAAATATAAATGCCTATGTCTTATTAACCTTCTTATTGTATGTTAATGTATATTTATTACGTATCTAATAATGTCATTGTCATAATTTGGAGACATGAGTGTGTCATATTGTACTGTTTAGTAAGAAAGCTGATAATCTTTGTTCGGTCCTCAAAACGTAATTAGTATCCCTTTATTCTTAACGTTTATTTTCAACAAAACTAGCGTCGAATATTTTGATGCCAATCACCTTTGCAACAATGATGCCAATGCCGAGCACTGGCGCCGATTGACGTCAAACAACGAAAAGTGTGTTTCGTTTAATATTCAATGTAGAGTTTTCTTTATTCGTTATCTTTATAAATATTATTCTGGTACTTGGATAGACTATTTATAATTATTCTTCCGATTGTCCCAGGAAAAGGGTTGTCTACTTCTTTGGTACGTTCTTATCTAAACGTCTTGATGCCTTGAAAGTAATTAGGTTTTATTATATTCGTCTTTCATCGAGGAAGTTACACGGGCTAATATACCATTTATTGAGGTTAATATTGAAGGTATTTAAATTTTTATTTTTACTATATTATTGCAAAATTGAGTCGATATTATTTAAAACTTTTAATCACCTACGCTTACTTTTATTAACTGTTTCTAAGATATTTTAAAAAGAGTGCCTTAATCAATGTCTGTTTAAGTGTGGTAGGTATATAGTATTTCCTCCATTGAAAGAATTATCTGAGTATTCGGTTCGATCAGGGACTCTGAGTAGCCCTCGAAGTATGGCCCGTACTGCTATAACTTTCGTTCAATGAATATTTGATAAAAATGATGTGAATTCTAAATGATCATATCTATTGCTTCTTTTTCGTATTTTGTTCCCTTTGTCGCTTCTACTTGATTTCGGTCAGGAATGTCGTATGCTTTTAGGGAATCTATGTTGTAATGTTCGAAACGTGATGAATAGAAATATTGCTATATGATAAGTAACAGAAAAATATAAACTTAAAAATAATATGTGAAAAAGTTTAAGTATATTATAACATGCTTTTTACTACGCATTAAAAACCGCGTTTCTAGAGAAATCCTAGCAAGAAAAATAGTTGTATTATATTTCAATTAACCTCAGGCTATTATTATATCCTACAATAAAACTGTAATTATAAACAGATTAATAACTTGTATTTTTTTTTTATGTTAGAAGTTGGCAAACAAGCATACGACCCACCTGATGGTAAGTGGTTGCCGTAGCCTATGAGCGCTTGCAGCACCATCAGTAGGTGCCACTCACGCGTTGCCAACCTCGAGATATTAGTTCTTAAATCTCGTCCACCTAGTAATTTCACTAGCGTACAGTGCCCTTCAAACCGGAACACAGTAGTGCCTAAGCACTACTATTTGGCGGCAGAATATTTGACACTGCGGTGGTACCTACCTAGCCGGCCTCTTGCAACAAAACACCTACCACCAGTGTGACTGATTGCACTGGTGGAATAATCTCTGCTGTGATAGAGATTATCCCAACAGCGGGCGATGGGGTCGTCACATCCCGACGCCGGAAAATAATTATATTTTCAATTACGGTATTGTGAAAAAGGAAAAAAATTAGTAAAGATTTCAACCTTACTATTTTCGACATATGTAAGCCAGCTTGAGGGAAGTACTCTGTCTATCAATACTACCCCTACTGTAGCATATCCGTTCAGCGAGTATATGCCTACCCCTCGGTTTCCTGTCTTCTGTTCCGTTTAAAGTAGCATCGCACTGTGACGGCTCTGACGTCGCAAGAGAAATTAGGTTACGTCAAATGATCTGCATCAGGTAGACCGTATGCTTGTTTGACACCTTTGGTGGTTTAAGAAACTTTTGAGTATAGCACATCTATTACCTGTTTAGTATAAATAAATTGAATAAACGGGCATTTCTGATAATAGTCTACTTATTATTAGATCATCTGAATGTAAAATACATTCAGATGATATTAAATTATGGACAAATTACAGACGGACAGATGGACCCACGGACGGACAGACAAACATGACGAAATTTTAAGGCAAATTTCTCAAAAATCATTCTTATACATATGTTTTTACTAAAATACATCGAATTTAATGGTACCTACCTACCTATATTGTTACTTCGCGTCGGTATTCTGACGGTGAATAGTAGAGATAAGGCCAATCTATTCATGCTGAAAACAGGAAGGCTACTTAATAAAAAATAAATACTACAAAATGGGTGTGGCGAATAGTTATATAATAATAATCTTGATAAGACAAAAGAATATAATAATCTTGATAAGACAAAAGAAAATTGAAAAGTTATATATTTAAAGTAAGTTTGACGAAGTTGTGGCGCAGCGGTAGCGAACCTGCCTTAAGCGCCACAAGTCGCGGGTTCGATTCCCACTCGGAGCAGATGTTTGTATTGAACATATAGGCATGTGTTCCGATCTGGGTGCGCTTGTCCTTGTTGTTGTGTATGTTTTCGGACTCCCGACACAGGATATCACTATCCGTTGAGCCGTCCGGAACCGTTGAATGTGTGGCGTTATAGCGTTATTTCGTGCCAAAAACAGTTTATAAGTACTATCTAATGCATTCGGTAATATAAATGTTTGAATAAATTGTAATTATATTTACGATCGGTATGCAGAAGACGTAAATAGTCCAGAAATACCTATTACGTCGAAGTACTGGCTCACACCCGTGAAGTCTGATGAGAACCACTTAAATAAATTAATACGTATCGTACAAACAACGTAGAAGACGCTTAAAATAGTAAGATTTGTTTGGTTATAACCGACCTAGAAATATATACGGATTATGTTTAATTACATTTTGTTATTTCTCTATGATTATCGTGCGATCTTTTCAAGATGGCTGGTGCGAGCTAGATGAGGGTGGCTGAGAAACTTGTTTTATTGCTTACTGTTGGACCAGTTATAGAGAGATACAGAGATTTTTTATGTCATGATGGGTGGCAAACAAGCATACGGTACGCCATTTAGTAAGCAGTCACCGACCACGCATGAACGTTTGCGATACTTGAACTATCACAAGCGCGTTGCCAACCCAGGGAACAGGAGGGACGGGATGAGAAGGAAAAGGAGAGAATAGAGGGTGGGAAATTGGGCCTCCGGCGCTCTTACTCATCGCACGACACGCAACAGTACCTAATGATACTGTTATTTGACGCCGGTTTTCTGTGAGAGGGTAATACTTCCTCGGTCGAGCCGGCCCCTTTTTGCTGAGAGAAGCATGGTTCTACTTCCATAAAAAGTCAGACAAATTTAATGATATTAACATTTGTGAGGCTGAAAATGGCACTAAACAGTGGATACCATTTTAGCAACATAATATAGAATTCACTGCATGTAACAATGTCGCCTTCGAATGAATTCAAATACATAAAATACACAATACATTCACGTCCTTCAAAGTATCGATTTTTCACATCACTATCCCTGTATTGTATCTTAAAGAAGCGCCGTAAATAGGTTATTTACAGAGGTGACACAATACAAGATGCTATATGAAAATATACATACATATAAAGCCTACACAATATACATATAAATCCTACACAATATAACCTTCGTAATAAAAAATACTACTATAGTGATAATCTATGTACCGTAGAATTTAATTAACTTGGTACTAAAGGATTTGTTTGTACAAAGCGTAGTGAATTCGGAATGTATAAATTTACGATAATGTAAAGTAATAATATTTTTCAGGCTATAATATTTAAGGAAAATATAAAAATGTGCATGATCTAAAAGATAACGTTGTGGCGCAGCGGTAGCGAACCTGCCTTAAACGCCACAGGTCGCGGATTCTATTCCCGCTCGGATCATAATATGTTCGTAATTGACCAAGCAAGCATATTTTCCGGTCTGGGTGTATTTTTCCTTGTTAATATCCTAATGAGGGCCGTTGAGTGTGCAGTGTTTATTTATTTATATAAAAGTCACTGTATGGTGTGAAACGATAACAACCGATGACTTCCTATCTCCTAAGCCGTGGTCTGGTGTGTCAAGAAGAACTTTAAGGACGGAATCGACAATGAAACCTAAAGAGGATTGACCTATTTCCGACTGGGTCTTAGCATTCACCAAAGTCATGTCAAAGCCGATAAGGCCAACTTAGTTAAAAAATATCTCGAATATATGAAAACCTATACTATACTATATATACCTTTCTAGGTATTTTGTCAAACATAATGTGTAATTTTAAATAAGTCGCGAAAGTGCCCACGCATAGGATAGCATTATTTTCATGTCCGAACTAGAAATAAAAATGCGTAACCGAAATAAACTTTCTGAATTTTGTGAATCAAAATTAGCTTTTAACGAGATCTCACGGAATGAATCATGCTTTATGTACTACCGTTATCCATACATTTTAGACTATTTGAGTTAAGTGGGTATACGTTTTAATACTTCTGCGACTTTACGAAAGACAGAAAGAAGGTTCTTAATAAATAATTAGCCTCTATGTTTTGGTTTGTTTACTTTTTTCAACACTTTTACTTTCTTCAATCATGTTATTTGAGATCTTTATGTTTGTCCACATTTTTGCTCTTTGTGAACTGATTTTTATAACTATCTATTTTATGATAATATAACTAAGATATATATATATATATTTCGGATGTATAGAATAAAATTCCTCAAAGTATAAGACCATCAGAGAAGAATCATTTTATTTCATTTAAAGTTATTTTGAGTGCCTTTTTGGCTATGTCTAAGGTGGTTGAACTCGGTGTCTTTTTTCTTATTAAAAAATGATCTAGCTCAGTGTAATAGTGTTTGTAAATAAATATTTATTACAAAAAAGTGTATTATTTAAAAAAACTAGGTGAAATCGGTTGTATGCTCTTTTAATCATTTCTATAACACATACGATTGTCCTATTTTAAAACCAAGGAAATATTAACTGTCTTGATTACGTTGTATGGTACTTTGTTAAAGAACACACAAGTGTAAGACGAGTCGATATTTAATGACGACAGATAATTAATTATTGAAAAAAATTAGAGCCCGGCCCAGATTAGACTGGCAGCGCAACGCAGCTAAACATCGTCTTTATGATCGACAAAATATTTTAAATATTTGTGGGATTAGTATTTATTTTTACCAACTGCAATAATAGTGAATCAATTTTTTTTTGTACTTATAAATTTTTTTAAGCGATCTTTTCGACAGTTCGAATGGTTTCCAATTTCCATACGTAATTAGTAATATACTGATGAGGAAAAGAAGATTAAAATTTTTTAAAGTATAAGAGCTAAGTACCTATCATATCCAGTGAATGCCAATGATAGTTTTGTAAAACAGGCCAATTATTAAATTCCTAAAACTGTATTCGCTGCAGTTATATTTGTAAAGCAATGGGTGCTCTTAACAGCTGCAGTATGCGTTCTTACATGTCGCCATTGGCAATAACAATCAAAGAACGATAAGCCCACCGCCCATGTGACGGAGTCGTGATTCTATGACCTTGTGTAGTGCCAATGTTACAATTCAATTGCTTGGAATATTGTCAAAAGGAGTTTTTATTTTGGAATATATAAATTGCTGTTATTTTTTCGTAACGCGTGTCATCTTAAGCAAAACTATATATTACCATAATTATGTGTATGTTCTGATTCTAAAATAAATGGACCGATTTTAATTAAATTTTCAGGCAATGTTCAAGTTAGACCATCGAAAGATCCTGTGAAGTTTGGCGACGATCGGATCAACAGAACTTGTTTTGAACTGGGAAGATGGCTATATTTTCCATAAATATACTTGTATTTCGGTCTGGCTGATTATTTGTTAGTGTGTTTGTGTATGTTTTTGCGGACAAATGACACAGGATATTAGTAGTTAAATGTGTTTATAATTTTAATAAAAATTAATTGAAAAATGTTTGCTTTCACGTTAAATTATCATATTTTATTCACACTTCTCATCACACTATTTTGAGGACAAATTATGTGGCGAGAATAATATAAAGATCAATTATTTCATATTTTATCAGGATGGAATTTTAGACGTCTTAATTTCTTTGATTAAAACGTCTTGAAATAACATTTATTCGGCGTTTAAAATATGGCGTTTCTTTCGCAAAAAATTAAGTATATAAATTCGCAAAACGAAAACAACATCAAGTCTAAATATATCTCCAATCTTCTGCAATACTTTTTGTGGTTCACCAACACACGAAAGCATTAAGCACAAATTCAAATTAAATATCAATCTTATTGTACTAAGAATAGAACTTAAAATGCAATGTTGAATCTAACAATGCATGTTACGGCTCAGACGAAAATCAGACAATTTACATAACCGCTCGTAAACAATATCACTGCATAGCTGTTACTTGTGCACACTGTCAAATGAATTTAAAACTCTATCACTATGTAATAAAGTAGAATTTTGCTAAGTGTTAATAAACTTGTATTAAATCGTTCGCGATTCTCGGTTCGGCCTTGTTCGCCACGTGCTTCGTCGCTAACTTGCCCTACATTGCAGACGGAAGGTTAAACGATTTCAGATTTAGTGCTTCTTTGTGTTACGTTGAGATTATCGAACTATAACGTAGAATAGAAAATGTTTATTTAAAACGTTGCAGCTTAATGAACTGAGTTCTAATTTTTTGTTCCAATTTTTAAGGACGAAACTAACTGTTGAGTGATTTTTTATGTACTAAGTTGGCAAACAACCATACGGCCCAATAGATGGTAAGCGGTTGCCGTAGCCTATGAGCGCTTGTAACACTAATAGTAGGTGCCACTCACGCGTTGGAAACCTCGAGTTATTGGTTCTTAAATCTCTTTTGCCGAATAATTTCAATAGTCTATAGCGCCCTTCAATTTGTTACCTACTTCAGTTGAGCCTCTCCGTGCTTTGGAGGACACGTAAAAAGTCGGTATCGGCCGTTATCATGTTATCAAGTTTTATTATCATACTTAATCAAGTTTTGTTGAAGAGTCATGTACCTTACCTACTTATATAAAAAAGTGAATTATTAACTGGTCAAATATTATATTAATAATTATATATATACCTACACTACTACATATTTTTGATAGCGAAAAAAATACATAAACACCAGTTAAGAAATAGTATTTTCGCCAACACTTGCGCTCGCGCAGTGCAAGTACGAAATAGAAAGCCTGTCTAGTAGGTCAATGAACTTTCAACTTACCGTCGATCCGAAATCTAATAAACAATACGTATCGTAGACTCGAAAATCGGTCTTCTAATACTAAAAGTATATTTTCAATTTACAGAAAGCCCTAGAGGCCTAGAGTACAGAATAAATCAGATCCATAGAATAAATGTTCATACAAAATAGTCATTTATAAACAATTAATAGGAGCTAGTATTCTTTGAAATCAGAAGAGGCCCGGCTAATAACAAGTTTTCATATAGGTATGGAATTTATTAATAAAAAAATCGATAATAAAATTTAAATATTCTTGTATCGATTTTGATTCTGAGAAGAAGAAGATTCTTCGAACTATACTATACACAATTTTTTTTTTTCGGAGTGTGTATTGCTGTAGGCCCTACTGGCCTTGACCGCTTCACCGAGCGGGAGGGCCGAGTACAGACACTCAGCCGTGAAAAAGAGGCAGCCCTCACGGGTGCTCAAATTTGATTCAGTCCTTGGGGTGCCTCCTGCGAAACCGAACCACGGATAAGGACGTCATCTGAGATGGAGGCAGCGCACCGAGCGCATTCTATACAATAGACTTACCCGACGGTGCGAGCGCGACGCGACGTTCGCAACAAAGGACCTCGTCCTCGCCGGCGAAGACGGTGTTGTGTGCTTATCTGCGCTGTGTAAGGGGCATTTTCTAATGTAATCCTATCGTCAGGGTCTTGCAGGACGTGCTTAGGACGTCTAACTTTTGTCGGTTGGTTACATTGGTCTGTGTTGAACTATACACAATGGACCGGCTCTTTTATATAGACAAAATGACATATACTCGTTGGTGCCCTTTGTAAATTTAACACAATGACAAGCCACACACTTACTTCATTAAGTTATGCTGTGCGAATTATAGCCTAATTGTCTACCTGTATGTAGCCTATCAAATTTGAATATCGAATGAAGCCCGTGTCTAACTTTGCTCTGTCGCGTTGGTGTTGAGTTTAAGAACCACCAACGAGTCATTTTGTCTATATGAAAGGGCCGGTCTATAGTACATATCAAGCTTATCTCGAAATGATTCTTAATTTGAATTCACTAGTTGCGCTTCGCAATTTTAATCGTTTAAATCTCGTTCGCGGCTATATATTAGGAAAAAGTATCTTAAATATTACAAGACAATACCTTTCACTAAATTTGTTCAGGCATTGTGGAAATAAGCGTGAACAACTCACAATACAAAAATCCCGCTTATTTTTTTATTTTAATTTACATTCCAATTATTTAAATTAATATAATATGCCATTCTATATTTGTATATTATTTATGAAGGAGGAAGGAAATGACTCATCGTGTTTTTAAATATTTCTTGTATCTTTAAAAATAAACGTCCTTGACAGGCCTTGATTTTTATTGACGAAAGGAAACGTACAGTAAACATTAGTTTATTCCTTTTTAAAGGTATAACTTTTATTTGATTGATGGATTGTTGTTTATATTTTAAGCGCGAATGCCAAATGGCAAAAACGGAACCCTTATAGTTTCGTCATGTCCGTCTGTCCGTCCGTCGGTATGTCACAGTCATTTTACTCGGAGACTGTGTTCTATATACACGAAATTTAGTAAATAGGTGTATTCTATGAACCGCACCATGATTTTGTAAAGAAATCCTAAAATAGATAAAAATTAGGGGTAGCAGTCCATACATGTAAATAAGAGTTGAAAAAAAAAATTCAACGTATGGCAACATGTAACGTATCGTTAGATAGGTCTTTCAAAATGATAAGGAGGTTTGATTTTGACTTTTTCATTAAGTCAGTAGTTGTTGAGATATTAGCTCCTAAAGTCATTAAAATTGTGTGTGTCCCCCTCTAACTTTTGAACTATGGGATTTGAAATTCGGGAAAAAATTTATCTAGTAGGACATCAAATAAAAATTCAACCACATTTGGTTTGAAGAAGATAAGTCTGCAAATTTTAGAGATATATAAGCTGTTCCCATAACTTTTGTTTTACTTACTATTTTTAATAATTACTATAATATTACCAACTTATCTTTGCGGTCGATTTTAATTCATTATTATTTTTAAAGGCCTTAAGATTTTTCATAACCAAGCTGCGGAAGCCTTTAGTTTTAACTATGCGTGGTCCACAACGCACTTGACTGGTTATTATTTTTTAAAGTTTGTTTTCGGGTTGTTTTCATTATATTTTTTAAAGTTCACGTATATTTTAGACCCCATAATTTTATGAGCTCTAGTACAATACAGATCTATTAATTAACTACACTCCCACCCGGTGACCCTGTCAAGGCCAGTAGGGCCAACATCACTACTGGTTCATCCAAAATAAATTACTACGTATTTTAAGATTACAACAGCAATGAAAGACAAATCTACAGAATGTTTGTTTATAACGACTATGTTGACTACAAATCGATTGATCATGTTTTTTTTAATGGGTTAATAAGCTAATCGAAGTTCGAGATGCCGACGAAGTCACGGACAGAAGCTTAACTAGCTAACTAGTAAAATAAAAAGTAAATAATCAATCGAAATAAATTAAAACGACATAAAAGCATAGATCGGAACAAAACTGAAATGGCAAAAGATTTTATCTGACATTTCAGGTTGAACTTTGACCTAATTATAAAATGCTTTCCGCAGGGACGAGAGATATTGCGAAATAACTTTGTTAGGGTGGAATTAAAATCAAATTACAGCTTTTATTTATTTTTCTGTTACCATCTAAGATAGATCTGACTGTGGGTTGACACCGTTGTGGCGTTGTGGGTAGCGAGTCTGCCTTTAGTCTCGACGATTGCGGGTTCGATTCCCACTCGGGCAGATGTTTGTTAAAATTTCTGTCTCGGTCTGGGCGTTTGTCCGTGTGGGTCTCCCCACCGTGCCTCGGAGACCACGTTAAGCTGTCGGTCCCGGTTATTATCAATAACATCTGATAATAATCGTTAACTCTTGATAAGTAAATTGCTCTTATCAAATGAGTTACAGGTTCGCCCTTAGGGTTGCGAAGGTCAGATAGCAATCGCTCCGTGTAAAAACTGGTAACCTGTCAAATCTGGATAAGAGTAATAAGCAGACCCTGGGTACATAAAATACCGGGAATAATGCTAGGATGAAGAAGAACTTTGTTATGGTGGAATTGAAATCAAATTACAGCTTTTATTTATTTTTCTGTTACCATCTAAGATAGATTACTATATCTTATATATTACTACGATACAACAGAAATAAGAGAGAACAGAAGGACTCCCACACGTCGAGTTAAATGAAACAGTAAGTACACAGTTAAATGAAACAGTAATCAGTATGGTTAAGGTTACAAGGTCCAAATACGTCGAGGCAGCCAATTCCTACCACACATAGCAAGCCTCTACCACAGGGTTTCCCAATTAGTAGTGTGAGTGTCTCTGGGAGTACGTCAAGGCTACCTTCTTCTACCACTCAGTGAGACTCTACCACAGGGTTTCGCTATTAGTACAATAGTACAACTCGTACCCCTAGGGGTACGTCAAGAAAGCCAAATTCTACCACATGTACCAAGGCTCTACCATAGTGTTTACCAATAAGTAGTACGCTCATACCCGAAAATATGTCAAGGCAGCCAAGTTCTGACAAATATAGTAAGGCTCTACAACAATGTTTCCCAATTAGTAGTACGCGTATCCCCAGAGGTAGGTACGTCAAGACATCAAAGTTCTAGCACATATAGCAAGCCTCTACCACAGTGTTTCTCAATTAGTAGTACGCGTATCCCTGGGGGTACGTCAAGATTGCAACAAGGGGTATTATCCCTTCTCATCCCTCCCTTCTTATATCACATGCCAGCCCAAGCAGCTGGCATATGATACTTCAAGTACATATGACAAGCGTTCATAGGTTGCGGTGACTGCTTTCCATCAAGAAAACCCTGAAAAAAGCTGGAATTTGTTATTCATCAGGATATCGATATGGACTGTCCGACGAGACAGAAAGAAATAGCAACAAAATTGTTGCTGGTTTTTTCAACCACCAGCGATTTCAGCCAATTATACTATTTTGAAATTCGATTCGAAAAACAGTGTGTACTAAATCTGTATCTTCTTTAATAATAAAAAAAACAGTATTAAGTATTAAATGATAAACCTATGTTTCAACAATTAAAAATATAACGTCAGTAGTATTCAATTTAAAAATGACGTGTTATACTTCCATTTCTAGATGTTATAGTGTTAATGTCAGCGTTGTGTGACGCTTTTACGTCACGAAGTAATTCAAACACATGCATACGATTCATACAGTTATTACATGTACACGTGGTGTTTAATATTTAATTATTTAGCTAATAATTAAAGCGTAACTGACCTATCTTTATTTGGACGCAGATTATTACAGCTGTATACAGAAAAGTTTGATTAACTCAAGGTTAAAGTTTAAAACGATTCATGTGAGTTTGCATCGATATGTAGGTGTATGCGAGTGTGTATTTGTGTGTGTGAAGTAAAAGGTGCCATGAAAGTAAAGTTTTTCTGGCACTCGTATTTGTCCACTTTATTTTTCATACCATGTTATTTCTTTCGTTGATACCATTGTATTAAGATGTTAAAGATATGTGAAGAAATAAATTATATACTTAAAAAAAAAAATTAAAAATCTCATAACAATAAACAGTTCAGTACTTCAAATACTTTATCTTCTTTTGGTAGAGCCACGAGTTTGGAACGTGCTCTTTAATATGTAGAGCGCATATCTTATACTTATGTTATAAGTATTGTAATTTATTTTTACGTGAAATAATATTCAAATTAATTACTACTTTATCATATAATATGATAAATAAACTTAAAAAGCTATATATAATAGGCATGTAACAAAAAAAAAAACAAAAACCATTCTATTTTTAAACATCTTTAATTCTAAAAATCGTTTCCCTTTCTCTTTATTTATAAATATCGGTGAAATGATACGAGCAAGCAGTGTGAGTTAAGTTGTGACCGTTAAGAGTAATTATGCAAGCTTCACGGTTGCGAGCCGACGACGACCAGACCGCGACTATCAGGGGCTCCACGTGTAGTGATGTATCGTCGAGGTCATCTGGGCATCGATATCGATGCTTTTGATTTAGTTGTTTGATGTTTCATAAACTTAACAGAAAATTGATAAAATACAGTATAACATTATAAAATACACCCTTAATGTATAAGGGAATCATAAATATATAATAATAATATAGTAAGCGCGCTATAAAGGATGATGAGGTAAGGAATGAAGAGACCAGAGCGTTTGATAGATTAGGCCTCCGGCGCTCTCACTCATCGCACTAAACAAAACAAAGCTGATATTGTTACTTTATTCCGTTTCTCTATGAGAGGAAATACACATATAAACACAAACTATGTCGGGCGAACGAATGTTTTTGCCACCAGCGGAAATCGACCTTGCGACTATTTGCATTTAAGATAAGATTGCTCTCACTGATAACTAATTTTAAAAAAAATATGCTACGTTTACCTATTATAAATTAATAACTTAAAAGGACGATTAATATCATGGTTTACCAGTACCTTTAAAATTGTTAAGTTATTAATAATTTTATAACAACTGTAATCATTTACAAACTAATGTAAAATTTGGTGACAATATTTTATGTCAAACTAGATCAAAAACTTGATGCAACAAATAAATATGACAACGTTTTGTTACAGCTTATGGGCTGTATGGATACTGAGTCACTTAAAGTTATGCAAACAGTATGATTAATACCGCTTCTGTAGTGAATAGTAAAACAATAACACAGGTTAAATTATAACTACTCTTCATTAACCATATAACAAGATTATGTTGTAGCAATTTTTTTTTTTAAATACTAAAACCTCGGATTTGCATTCCTTTATGTATGAAACTCTAATAATATGCGGGTGATCGTAATTATTGTCTTCCCAAATGGCTCGATCGATTTTGATGCTCTTTTTTTTTTTTTTTTAACGCTACACACGGCCCCCATTAGGATAGTAATATCCTGTCACAATGACAAGGACAAATACACCCAGACCGGAAAATATGCTTGCATGGTCAATACAAACATATTATGCTCCGAGCGGGAATCGAACCCGCGACCTGTGGCGTTTAAGGCAGGTTCGCTACCGCTGCGCCACAACATCGTCCTATTTATGAGCAGTCATAGCTACGTTGAAAAATCATTTTGTAGTTAAGGTAATTTGTATTTAAAAAATAGCATAGCAATCTTTGTAAAATCACTACCATATATTATATTTTATCCATTCAGTTTTAAGATAAGGCAAAACATAAACCTTTAATACATAAAAAATGAGAAACAAATTAAAATTGTCATTATTATTTTATCACAAATGAAAGGCTCTATCATTATTTATCATCAATAGCTATATTTGTAAGTATATTTTAATTTCATATATTATATTTATTTTGTTCGACTATAATTTAATAAATTGTTCCCGAAAGAAATTACTCAATTAAACTATATACATATAATAATGTATTTGTTTAAAATATATGCATCGTACATTTGTAGTTCCAAATTATGACGATCATACTTATATTTTATTTCAAAAATTAAATTGACATTATCGATAGCACCGAGCACTCGTTAAATTGTACATACCTCACGTTCATGTTTCATTGTCGACAGTGGAAATTTCCACGCATAAGTATGTAACCATCGTCTTAGCTCTTCTAACGCTAGTTCCAGTGTATATATCCTTCTTTTTCGTTTGGAATCAACGCAGACGCTCTGACCTAACCGGTCTGTACTGCTTGCACCTATACTTTACAATGTATACAGCTTTCTCTCTCTAAGCGTTCTATTTTACGAATAGCTTTGTGCTATGTATACTTCTCGGTCGTCGGCCAAATGATTTTCGTTAGCTGTCTTTCTCTAGAGCTTGAATGGAGCAAAATTTGTTTTCTTATGCAGAGCTACAGCTTCAAATCCAACAAAATACGATACTACGACCACGTGCTTTAAAGGTTAACGACTGATAAAAGAGATAACGTTGAATATAAATAAACAATGGTCACATGTAGACCATGTGCGATTATCGTTATTTTTTTTTAAATTAACTCAGTCAAAGGTAGAAATAATTACGGCTTTAAATATTGTTTTAAATTGTGAATTGCGTCTTATCATTGAAGAAAACATACCTATTTCGCGTAATCTATTTGTTAAAGTGTTTAAGATAACCGCGAATATTACTTATTGATTTCAATTAGTTAGGAATTTTACATAAAGTAGGTAAAGCATATAATGCTTATAGCAAATGTTTCAAAAGTCTGATAGTTCTGCGTAAAATATGATTAGTAATATATATTTAGAAATATGTTTTGGAAATAATTACCTAGAAATATCTAGAATGAAAATATATTATTATTAAAATCTATTTCCAGAAATTTCTACGCTATAACAAATTGTGATTCTTTCAGAACGATCTTGTCGATCAATTTGGAACAATTAACTCGGATAAGTGACATGAATTCTTCAATAAAACGCACACGAAATCACCCATTAAACTGTTGATACAATTTGAACTTTATCTTCAATATCATAAGGGTCATGTTAATGTATTGTAACCTTCATTCTGTTCTGTATTCAGTAAATATTTTCAGATAAGTTTACAAATATATCGTTCACAATTCCGACTTGCTCGTCTGTTTTATCAACAATTTAATCATTTTAAAGTAGTGATTATAGATTTATAATAAGATTGTGGACACTTATTTTTTTAATAAAAGAGTTCTAAAAATTCAGACTAAAAATATTTTTAACTTTTTTTAAAATTCGTTTGAGATGACAACTTTGTAATAAAATTATAAATCCCAAAATACTAAAATAATTAAAAAACTATATTGATATTCTAGGTAAAAATATCATTCAATCAAAACAATTGTGATGTTTTTGTTGTTCTAACAGAATAAGGTAATTTTTCTTTACATGTGATTTGTAATCGTTTATGGCTTAGATCGGTTAGGTAATGCCATATTGAAATTGTAACTGCGGGTTTTTTCCTATACGTGAGTTAAAGTATGTTCGCTGAAATTGCCTTATTCTGCATAACATGACATGTATCGACAATTCGAATTGGCCAATACTATTGTTATATTAAAATCCACAATAGTTTATTTATTTTCTGTTGATTATATCTTGTTATGTGTTTTTAGATTATGATTATTGTAATAAAAACTTTGCAAAACAAAAAAATTAAACATTTTTTTACTTGCTAAAAATATTTCTTTTTTAATTTTCAGATATTAACATATACTTTTTTTTATATAATGATAGGCTTGCGCTTGACTACAATTATTCCTCTTGGAGAGCAGTGATGCGGTCTAAGTTGGAGCGCGCTTACCTAGAAGATGCCTATTCACTCTAAACTCGAAGGTTTTTATGTTATAGCTAGTAGGCAGCACGGAAGCCGGGAGAGCGTTCCATAACTTTGCGGTTCGTATCAGAAACGTTGAGCAAAAACGCTTCTCTTCTTTGCTTCGCTATACATACACAATAAGCAGATATAGAATCTCAAGATCTATCTAGCAATAAAATACCTCACCCTTGTTTTATTTTGAGCATTGCTTTGTTTGGTAATACAGTGAGACAGCGTCACTCGCATCTTCTGGACGCAAATATAACTTGGCGTTAAACTTTCTTACGTACACATAAAAATATTTAAGCTATACCTACCTACCGTACTGATTTAAAAATTGGAAAAGATTGTATGTTTGTTACCCAATCTCACAAAAACCACTGAAAAGATTCGGATGAAACTTGGTACGCAGATATTTTATAACCGTGATTAACACATAGGATGGATAAGTACTTATTATCCCGTAATAATGAGAGTTCTCTTGGATTATAAAACACGAACTACAGGACATATCCATTTAATATATGGTAAAGATGTGTCTTATTTAAAAAAAAACTAGCTAATCTAAATTAACGCAAGTGAAGCCGTCAGCATTGCTAGTAGGTACAAAATAAACAAAAAAGACCTACATTTTAGTATAACAATGCTCGTTATGCATCTTCTATCACTGAATGAATACATGAAGTCATGAAGTTATTCTTCAAACAAATGCTATTTCAAATGAGTTACATATAATTATATACTGTACTTTATCAGATGGGTAGTATTATGGTAGGATGCCTTTCCATACATACATTCGTATTCCATACATATATTTCGTAAATCAATTAAGACAATGGCTTACTTTAAATCCATCACTAATTTTGTGGATTGAGGCAAATGCATTACAATATAGAATATTAATATCTGACTACGTAAGTCACACGCTAACTGCTTACTTCACATCATAACCGATGTGATGTTGGCCTGTGACTAACTTCGTCCCGTTGTGTTCCGGTGTTGAATTTAAGAAGGAGCACCAGCGACTCTGACATTTTGTCTGTATGGAAGGCCCTCTCCATAGTACCTATATATGTGAAGAAAATCAATAGTTATGTTGATATGTATGATTAAGTATTTGTCTGTGTTTCTGACGTATTACGCTATTGTTGAAATGCACACTACTCATAAAATAAGTAGTTTTGACTCGGCTTTATGATTTGGCTGAGATTTTTTCTAATACTAAATAATAAAACGGGACGGAAAGTTATCTGTCGTTGCCTCGTTGTGATAGGTAAGTTACAGACAATACTTTGTTTACATGGCCAGGTAGCTCATTATAACGTTCCTTAAAATGTTTGATTTGCGGGATTTTTCAACTTATCTATTATTTTTTGCTTGTTTCTATAATTGTTATTAATAAGTGTTAAGTGCCATTTCATGCAGTCATAGACTTACTATAAACTTTGGACAGGCCCGTCAATACAACAAAATATTAATCATTCGCTGGTACTTCTGTGTAAGCGCAACGGTACGAAGTTAGTCACACGCTAACGTCATTTTTTCATTACGCTTTGCAAACCAGTATACAGTCTGCCTGATGGTAAGCGTCACCGCAAACTATGAACGCTTGAGATACTTGAAGTATCACATACGCGTTGCCAACCCAAAGAATAAGAACGGAATAAAGGAATAGAGGGGTGGGAGCATGGGCCTCCGGCGCTCTCACTTATCGCACGAAACGCAACAGTACAAATGGGTGCAGTGTAAATCTAAATAATATACCCAATGTATGAAAAGATTGCAGGATTCTACAGCGAACTATTGAAAGTAAAAGCTAATAACCTTTTTCAGCATATTAGGATTGTTCTTGTATGACTGTCGCTGGCGATTGTTTGCCTTTTAGTTTTGCTTAAAGAGTTCAAACTATAAATAAAATCAACCTTTTTTCTTGTTAACGAAAATATTTATTTAATGAATTCATTCAGGAATGCTTACGTGTAATTTCTACATTTAGACTCGATCATTTATACAATTTCAACACATTTGCAATAATATTTCGCCGGAATATTTGCAGGATATTCATGAATTAATTGAATTATTTTTATTTATGTATTTTTTTTTAAAGAATATTAGCAATGCTTTTTCATGGCATTACTAATATTCCTATTACCCCTCCAAATAAGCTCGTAGCTTGTGCTAGGAGTTGGTACGACAATAGCCCAAGGAGGTCAGGATCGAACCCTCGACTCTCGCGTTAACGGAGCGAAGTCGGCCCTTCTACGGTTGAGCTATTGAGGCTTCAAAATTTAATTATATTTCAGACGAAATAAGTCTATTTTTTTCAAATCAGTTTGTTCCTTATTCTATACCATATTTTTAAGCTTCTATGATAATTTGATAAACAATTGTATATCCCAATTAGATGCTAACTCAAAGTGCATAACTTTTTATATTTTTTATTTATTTAATTTGTAACGAAGGGAGAGAAAAATTTACATTCTTACAAGTCCATAGATTAAGTAACGTTCAGTAATATTTCCATTGGAAAAAACGCCATGCGCTTAACTTTTCCGTCATTTGTGTTCATACGTGTCCCAAAATGATCGATAGCTAAAAGCAAAGATATGAATAATAAGCGAATTCTGTTGGAAATAGCTATTTAATATAATAGATAGTTATGCTATTTATACAGCTATTTATAAAGACAAATGACGGTATGATTACGTACTAATTATTCATCAAGATCTATTCTAAGGGCGATTTTATGACTAGCGTTTTTTGTAAATGTACGCGCGCTTTATGCGCGCTTTATTCGTGCTTCAAAAAGCTGAATAAGGGTACACGAGCTTATTCCGGCGTGAATGCTCGAACCGGTGGTGGTGAGTGTCATTAGTATATTTAGAGCATTATTTATGATGCGCTCTTACACGAGCTTATAAGCGCGTTAACCCTCGTACGATTTTCTCGCATGATAAAAGGCGCGTATACGATCCTGTAAGCGTTATGAAAAACGTTTGTCTGTAACCACTCTAAGCTCTTCTAAAGTCTTTTTCGATCTTCTTGATAAAAGAAACCATTAAAATCCGATTATTTGAATTTGAAATGTATTTTGCATATATGCAAGATTTCATTTAAAATTTTCAATGATATTTATTTCAATTTTCTCATGTCAATCAATGTTTTGGAACATCTAATATTATAACAAGTGACGTCAAAGCGTGCGGTAACTGTGAATGTGTGACTTGGCACTTGGCAGTGATTTTGTTTATCCCAATTCTTGGCCGTGAATTCAGACCGAAGAGTTCACAGTCATATTTATTTATCTAGCATAGTTTAAGGGTTAAGGTTGTTCAATATCAAATAATTATAGAACAATAAGGTTTTGATGTCTAAAATACGTATATATTTTTTTGATGTCCAAAATACCAATAATATTAATTGTTTTCAGCTGCTGCACAGTTCTACATTATTCAGTTGTGATAGTGATAGTGAGGTGTGTTTCAGGAAAACAATCATTTTAGTGTAAGTATTTAGTATTAATATTACCATCTACCGGTGAGTAGCTAAAAAACATTGGTTTATAAAATTATTGCTTGTAGAATTTTGAAATAAGTTATCAAATACGTCCACAGATGGCGCCCTTTGCTGATGTAATGCTTAGTTTTTAGTAAAACGGATAGATGACGCTACTTATACTGTATTTTAAATAAGTTTTGTGTTAAGAGTTGTCTCAGTTGAGTGTGTGAATTATCCGTTCCGTTAACTCAAGAGTTGCAGGTTCGATCCTGACCCCCGAAATCGATTCAAAATTACAATCTTTGTCTTTCTTGATGGTAGTACATTATAATAGTTATTTTACGACCGTTCGATTCTCGCTTGGGGCAGATGTTTGTAAATTGTAATGTTCTTACAAACAGACCTACCCGAAACGTGTAGTTTCGGGTAGGACGCATGGGTGTAGTCAGCATTTGGTCTAGGGAAGACAAAAAAATTTAGGATCCAGAGGGGTGAGAGCAAAATGGCTAATCTCTTTAATTATTATTAGTTTAATCGTTCAAAACATCTTATATTCGTGTATTCGTGTTTTTTAACCAAGATCATCAGATGTCCCCTTTGCTCCTACCTCGCTACGCCCATGGTACGGCGTTTGACCTTGAGGCCCTACCACGGTAGGGTCAAACGTTCAACTGTTCGTCACATTAATATCTGAAAATATTCTCCCTCTGACAACACGTTAAACTGTTCGTCACATTAATATCTGAAAATATTTTTTCAAGTAGAACTCCTGATAATGATCACAGGTGGCATATTTTTTTAGGAAAAAGGCGGTGTCTTCTGTGCCGATATTTTATATATAACCGACTTCTGTAGAAATTATCCTATTGAAAATATTTACTTATCGTTTTCTCTTTCGTTTTGAAGTCGCTATTTATTTTATAAAAATACAATATTATGAAAACATTTGCTTACACATAATAATACAATACAATAAAATATAAATAATAATAAAACTTTAACTGTTAAAAAATATAAAAAAATATCTTCCTTGCTTTTAATAGTGTGTAACATTTGTAATAATTTTGCGACACGCTCATCAGCTAATTCAATCTTCATTATAATCGCTACTTGATTACAATAAAATTACAATTACTACTGTGGGAATGTGGAGTTGCGGACCCTCTAATGCTAACTATATCAATTACACGCATCACGCTGTCCGTCTGTAGATTTCCCCTGATAACAATTTCTGCATCATCGATCTAATGTGAACACGTGACTTGTCAACGCATTTTTGGTCTTCTAATACTATGTATATATTTTTCATAAGTGGGATAAAAAAATAATCCAAAAGTTTCTTTATTTTATACGTAGGTTACTTTTATTGTTACCAGCTCTATTGATACAAAGAATTTTTGTATGTGAGTTTATGTGTAGAGTAATACATAGTCCATGTATGCTACTTAGTACTTAGTGCTATTAGATATATCCTGACATATCCGTAGACCATTTAACATGGTCTAAGTGACATATCCTTATGAAGTTGGAATTAAAAAATTACTATACAGGAAAAATCGCGGGGCACTATTTTTAATGAATATTTATAGCTATTAGTTATTTATGTTTTTTTTAAATCTAAATGTGTTTCGTTATTATTTCTTTGTTATTTTAATAAAAACATTAATTCGCATGAACTAATGCCGTAGTTACATTAAAAGTAAAAACACTTTTTTTAATTCTAAAGTCATTTGTCTTAATTTAAATACCTACTAATGTAGAAAAACAAATTGTAATAATTTTTGATTTTATTGCATCTTACTGACAACAAAATTATTGAACATTATTGTCCATATAAAAAATGCATACAATCTGGAAGTGTTAGGAAGGCAACTGTCCCTACACAAGTTGGACTAGTCCCTAGAGAACTTAGATAGTGACTTATCAATACTGCATAAAACTCCCGACTGTTGCTGTTTTTTTATTTATCTTTTCGTACAGCACATGATTTTGATATTCCGCTTTATATATTAGTTTCGTAATCCTCGTGATAGACTTTTTTATCGTACACCTGCGTTAATTATTGATAACCTATCGAATTAATGTATGACTGTTATTATATTTACTTTGAGTGTTTGATTTACTTATGGCATTTATTAGTAATCAGAGAGTGTGAATGTGGTCTCAATTATAATGACGTTGTAGCTTTTTGTGATTTATTAAATTATCAACCCAGTCAAAATGAAAGTATTTGCTGCATTGTGTGTGTTTCTGTGTCTTTGGTGCAATGCATCAGCAAAATGTGTTATGTATGGTACATGCGCAGAAGTTGGAGGACATCCAAAATCATGTTTCGTCGATCACGAGGCGTTGCCTATGCTTCGGTATCTGAACGAAGAAGAGAAGTTAGAGATGTATGATATCGTTAAATTTAGATGTCCTGAACTTTTATACGATGAGGAAGGAAACATAAAAGATCCGGATGATATTGTCGCTTGTTGTGACGCAACGCAAATAAGAAGCTCACATGAACATTTACTCAAGGCGGATGGAGTCCTTGGTCGGTGTCCAATATGCATAAGGAATTTCGCAAGACAGATATGTGAAATGAATTGCTCTCCAAATCAATCACAGTTCGTAAACGTGACTACAGCGATTGCTCCTGATGGATCTGAATATGTTAATGAAGTAGATTTTAGAGTTTATGAAGATTTTATGGTAAATGCACATGCTTCTTGTTCCGGTGTGATTGTACCACAGACTGGAATGCCAGCAATAAACCTCATGTGTGGAAATGCTCCTGTGTGTGATCCTGAAGCTTGGTTTGGTTTTACTGGAGATCAAGCAAGTAATCCCTTAGCTCCTGTTCAAATTAATTTCTTAAGATGGCCGACACCGGAAGATTCAATGAGTGTTCGTGCGCCGTTGTGTAATGAAACCTTAGAGGGTGACTTACCTTGCAGTTGTATTGACTGTATCGCCAATTGTCCAGTAAGTGATCCACCAATGGTTCCAGATATATGTACTGTGTTTACAACACATTGCATCGGATTTTCTGTTGGGGTAATCTTCTTTGGGATGACTGTAATTATATTTACAATTCTCACAATATTAGAATATAGGAAATTAAAAAAGGGTTTATCCAAGAGAGCAGATGAAAAGTACACGTACAATGTAAACGTTATAATTAAACTATTCCAAAATATTTTTCAAAAAATCGGTAAATTTTCTGCGAGTAATTCAGTATTAGTTATAATGATAACGACGTGGATTGCTTTTGGTATGATATTCGGTATTTCTTCTCTTAATTTAACAGCAAATCCTGTTGAACTTTGGTCTCCTCCAGAATCTCGTAGTCGACAAGAACTAAATTATTTTAACTCTAGATTTGGTCCATTTTATAGAGCCGCCCAAGTATTTTTAACTATGAAAGGGTTAAAATCTTTTGTTCTAAATAATATTACTTATGGACCTGCGTTAAGAATAGAGGCGATACAAGAACTAATTGCACTTGAGAATGCAATTATAAATATAGGAAGAGCGGATAATACAGTAACATTGGAGGAAGTATGCTATGCACCTCTTCGTTTGCCAGGAAGTGAACCTAAATTTGAGGAGTGTGTTTCAATGTCAGTGTCCACTTACTTACCAGATAGAAACAATATAAACAATGATACGTACCTTAATAATATACAGAACTGTCTCAATAATCATCTGTCCCTAAATTGTATGGCCGATTGGGGAGGTGGAGCTGACCCGGAAATATCACTTGGAGGTTTTGAAGGAGACAATATGTTACAAGCTAACACATTGTTAATTAATTTTCCTATTTCAAATTTTTTATTCGCCGAACAATTAAAACCTGTTCTAGAATGGGAACAGAAATTTATAGATTTGATGCAAGATTATGAAAACAACTGGAAATCTGATTTTGTTGAGGTAGCTTATGGTACTGAAAGGTCCATTGAAGATGAAATTCAACGAATATCTGAAGCTGAGGCAGTTCCTATTGCTATTAGCTATTTACTTATGTTTTTATATGTTATTTTAGCACTGGGAAATATAAAGAGACTTAAGACATGTTTCATTGACAGTAAAATAACAGTGGCTATAAGTTCTATACTCGTAGTTTTAATTGCTATACTTTGTTCCATGGGCTTATTGGGCTATTGTAATATTACAGTGTCTTTATTAGCTATAAACGTGATTCCATTTTTTATCTTATCGGTGGGTATTGATAATGTATTCTTAATGGTAAATGAATTGCAGAACATCGAAGATAACTTACATACATTTAAAGATTATAAAGAGGATTTCAGTTTCGAGAAAAGGAAACGGTATGTATTTAGTAAAATGTTAGGTAATGTAGGACCTTCTATGTTTGTGTCATCGATCACACAAATTACATGTTTTGCAATTGGTACTCTTTCTAGTCAACCGGCAGTTAAATCATTTGTTATATTCGCGTCTTTCGCATTGGGATTTCTTTTTGTGTTTCAAATAACAACAGTAGTTGGTATATTATCAATCGACTATAAACGAGTTAAACATAATAGATTTGATATTCTTTTTTGCATCCGAAGAAAAGTATTAAACGATGAAGAGCCACTACAAAGTAACAAACCTTATCAAAGTATTACACAAAGACTAATGGAACCCTATGCCAAATTTTTACTAAATTGGCGAGTAAAAATTGTTGTTGCAATCGTATTTTTTGCTTTAGCTTCAATAAGCGTTATTCTTATACCTCAGATTGAAATAGGTTTAGATCAAGAAATGGCGCTTCCACCTGATTCATATGTATACAAATATTTGCTGGCTGTTAATCAAATATTACGGTTGGGTCCACCAGTATATTTTGTGCTGAAAGGGGGTTTGAATTTTACAAATCCTGATCATCAAAATGTTATTTGTGGTAGCAGGCTTTGTAATAATGATTCACTAGCAACACAATTATTTTTAGCGTCTCAATTTAAAGAGATCACATATATTGCTAGAAGTTCAAATTCTTGGATAGATGATTTTTTCGATTGGGCAACTTTATCTGGCACGTGCTGTAAATATAATTCAACAAGCGGTGGATTTTGTTCAAGTTCAGATGAAGCTCCAGAATGCCAGTTCTGCACTATTGACAGATCTAGTTTTGGAAATGGTTTAAGACCAGCGGGCGAAGCTTTTGGAAAATATATTCCATTTTTCTTAAGAGACACTCCTACTGACATTTGTAATAAAGGAGGTTTAGCGAGTTATTTCAGCAATGTAAACTACGTACTCGATTCGGAAGGTTATGCTACTGTTTATGATACCAATTTTATGACTTATCATACTAATTTGGGAAATTCGAAAGACTATATAAATGCTGTTAAGTATGGTTACGAAATTAGTGATAATATCACTGCAGCTATAAACAGACACACTGGTTTAGATGTTGAAGTATTTCCTTATTCTGTTTTTTACGTTTACTATGAACAATATTTAAATATATGGGGCGACACTTTTAAGGCAATAGGCTATAGTCTTTTGGGAGCTCTGTTCATCAATTTGTTTGTAACAGGATTCAACTTTTTACTTACCTTTGCGTTAATATTAACAGTCATAATGATCGTAGTCGAGATGATGGGTGTGATGTATATCTGGAACATACCTCTTAATGCAGTTTCTTGTGTAAACTTGATCGTATCTATAGGAATAGCTGTAGAATTCTGTACACATATTGCTTATGCTTATGCAACAAGCAAGAGTCCACCAAGCGAAAAAGTCAGTGATGCGATAAAAAGTGTAGGAGCCACAGTCATTACGGGTATTACTTTTACAAACATCCCAATAATAGTTTTAGCATTTTCTTACACTGAGATAATTGAAGTTTTCTTCTTTAGAATGCTCTTTAGTTTAGTGATTTTAGGTTTTATTCACGGAATGATATTTTTCCCTGTATTATTAAGTTATTTGAATGATTTAAAACATAGATGATTGCTTAGGAAATAAGTACATTGTATTGTTTTTAAATTATTAAATGAGATCTCTTTGGATGGATTTATGTAATGGAATTAGGATGTTAACACGTCTTATGTGGTAGTGTGGGTTGTAATATACTCGTAAACAGCGCTTTCAAATTAATAAACAATTTAATCGGAAATTTTTGTAACAAGGTGAATTTTATATTACAGCTTGCAAATAAATGATTAAAAATTATTATTTTTATTAATAAATACCTTTAAATTTCTAAATAACTTATATAAGACATGTGGGAAATGGATTTTTATTAAAATTTATATGGTGTTAAAATGCATATGTTAGATATATAAATGTTTTCGTAATTGTGATTTAACTAAATGTAACGATTGTAAATATTATGTAAATTAAAAAATAAGAATGATATGTGATGTTTTATTTATAAATTATTTAACAATAAATACGTACAATATGAGGGAAGACAAAAACAAAAACAAATTACTTTATAAAAATTCAATACTATGTTCATATTGATAATTATAATCGATATTTGATTACAATTACAGTAACATTATAAGTTATTAATATTATAAGTTATTAACTTTATTACTTATATTTTATTCAATTCTAACAAATTTTCGTAATATTTCCTTATTATTGGATTCGCCAATTCTGCTAATTAATAAAATTATTGGAGTTTTTATAGACTTAAGATACGAGTAGCATATAATTTTCAAACCGAAAAATAAAAATAAAAATTGTAATTATAAAACTGTATCATTACATAAAGTGCGTTGCAAATAAGAATAGGACTGGACTCGTGGCTAACTGCATATCGATAAACAAGTAAAAGTAACATTAGTACAATAAGCCATACATAATAATTATGTGAAAATGAATAAATTTGAAAATTAAAAATAAACTCGAAGACTATTAATAGATCAATTAAATGAATATAAAATCAGTGATTATAAGAAGATAGCTGTCATAGAAGATAGAATAAGTATAAGAAATAACATTGTCTCATTGACTTTTTTCATTTTAAATTAACAATATTAAAACTTTTTGCCGCAACTATGAGTATCCGTTATTAAAAATATTCTATTAATAATAATATATAAAATATTGTACTAAATAATTTGAAGTTGTTGACCATTCCGGTTCAAGGTGGCGCATTTTTCAGACCTATTCTTATTTGAAATGCATTATAATGGACTTTATTAATAATAATATCAAACATTTTGTTGATGACTAATAAAGTACAAAGACGGTTAAAACTTCAATCAGTTGCCTCTTCACAGCTCTCTTAATTTTTATTTAGTAAAAGTATTATATTATAATAATTATATACAAAATCTATTTACATATTATCTAAAAAACACAATTTAGATTAGAAAAAGAAGCTTTAAGAGAATAATCGCTTATCTAATGATTTCAAAGATAATGAAATATATTTACGACAAAATATCTAGGCATCCAAAACGTGATTAAGATAGGCAATGTAACATATGGCTAATCTAAGTATTTCTATCTTGGATAGTTTTTTATCTGGTGGTAAAGTTGGGAGGAGTCTTCTAAGGGATGCAAATGCCGCGTTAAAAGCTTCTACCCTTATCCTTTCTCTTGTCGCGTGGGCAGTTCGATATTTCAAAGTGGCTCGTCGCCTCCGTCTGCGTTCTTCTCTGGATAGACCAGCGCATGGTGACCCAGCACCGCTTGATAAATAGGCGTCCTCTGATAGAGATTCTATTGTACTGTCCCTAAATGACAATAATAAAATAGTTTTTATTTTTCAAAAACTCACATGTTCTACTTAGTAATAAACGTATTTAGTATTATTGTAGTTTTAAAAGCAAACGAATCAAATACTCTCAAGATAAAAATAAAAATGAATAGAACTATGCCACGCCTTATTTCATAAAATTCAGTACCTAAGCCGTTCGGACGCCAAAGAAATCACATACACATTGTGATAAATGCATTTAATAATAGAATTAGCCATTTTATGATAAGCGGTATAACTTAAAACTTATAAGTAATAATTAAATGTAAATAGTAGTCCAATAACAATTGTTAATATATTAATAGCAGATATTAATAATGGAATGAGTGATTGTATTAATTAATATTGTATATTTATGTATAGTGCATGCATTTTCCAATATAATATTGAATTCTTCAGATTAAATTGATAATAATAGGAACCCGTACAAAAGGAATGATACTGTTATTTTACGCCTATTTTTTGTAGGAGGGTAGTACTTCGCCGGTCGAGCCGGCACATTTTTGCTGAAAGGAGCGTAGCTCTACGACTGCTGCATGGCTCTACTACTAGTATGGCTCCATGATTACGATATTTACCTTTTTCTTTTTACCGTACTAGGCGATTCTTATTTCTTACCTTTTTCGTGGCGCCAAGTTTTCTCTGCCAGTTATTGGCAGTAACGCTTCCCTTGGCTCGGCCAGCATGCAAGACAGCGATGCTTCCTCCATGCTGCTGGTCTCGAGCCAGCTCTTCATAATGGTGCTGAAATAAATATTATTGAAACTTTAAAATACTTTTAATTTAACTTTAAAATACGTAAGAAATTCCTTCAAAAATCAAATAAGGTATTCAAAAAATAATATTTTGATTTTTAAAATATGATTAGGTAATAATGGATAATATAAATGTGTATTACAAATAGTAGTAGGTTAATGAGCTTTTATCCTTTAAGGAATTATTTTATTTTTTTCTTTTTTATATTTCACATCATATAATTACAAATCTCTTTTGAGAATCGCTCATCACCTTGATTATTAACATTTTAATTTCATTACGTCGTAATGAAGAATCCTACAAACCAGTTGAATGATTTCGGAGAACCAGGGCGAAAACTAAAGAACCTTCTCCTTATTTGAAGTTAGATGAAAATATCTGCTCTAACTTAGCTCTATAAATAGTTACATAACCCTTTCCCGCCCCAGGCACGTTTGTTTTGATTCCTGCCAAATAAAATTTACCGGCCGCAGGCAAGAGTGCTTCGTATAAATAATACATCACGCGTTCACACCTCGCACTAAGCGAGCTCTTTAGGGGATAATAAATCCGTATTTATTCTTTTTATATCGACCCCCAGTAACCCGCGGGTAATCGAATCATGTTCGGTCGCCGTATCGAATCGATTGCGAATTTCACCGACCCTTGACTTCGTGTTGGGGAATTTAACTATTTCACTATCATTTGTATTAATGACATACATCCTTAGACTAAGAATCTCATAGACGGAGTCATACTATTTTGATCAAACTACTTTCCATCCAAATTCTTCGATTAGACATGCTTGTATCTACACAGACCGATGTAACCAACCGACCAAAGTTAGACTGACTCCATCTCCGATGACGTCCTTAACCCTGGTTCGGCTTCGCAGGAGGCACCTTATGGATGGAATCAAATTTGAGCCCCGATAGTAGGAGGAAAGCCCCTTTATCACGGCTGAGTCTCTGTACTCGCCAGCTAGGTGACGCTGTCAAGGCCAGAAGGGCAAACAGCAATACAGATTCCGAAAATAAAAATGGATGGAGCCATACATGTTAACATGTTAATTACAAATCCTTATTAATTACAATGAATGTAACTCAAATTTCAAAGAAGATATTGTTATCTTAGTCTGTTGCTCGTCGCACTAATACGAGTAAAAGAAATAGATATATATAGGTTTGGCAACTAGTTTTTTTATTTCTTAAATGTCAATGTTGACATGTTTTATACCCGGTCAAGACTGTCAATTATATAGGTAATTTGACATTACGGACACATAAAATACGTAAAATATTGGCACGCGGTTTTTAGCTACTGTTCTTTCTATCTTCTTTTTCTTTCTACGCATGTATCAAATCAAAATTGTTTCTATTCAAGTAGACTTTTAAAAAGTACTTTGGAGTAGACAAACGCTACTGACGGTTCGGTAGGTCGATTCTACTGGGAAAAACCATCAAGAAACTCGATAATTACTCTTTACAAATATATAAAGTTATCATGCTTTTTAAGGAATTCTTTCTGATAACTATGGTTTTCATGAGGATAAGGATCAAAACTGCAACTTTCGTATTACAATCTACCGTTAGTAGGTTTTGTATAATGGATTAAGTTTTTGGCTTGTGTTTCATAGATTTACTTAAAAATAACATTTACAATTATATTAACAAAAATTCAAATAAATGTAATAAATTCTTTTTATTTCAGTATTATCAGTCTGTTATTTTTTCAAGCTTTACTGCGAGAAGCCATCACACTATTCAATGCTTGATTCAATTTTCGAAGAGTAATTGAGGGTGATATTGCACCATTATTACATTTTAATACAGACAGTCAGACACCCTTCTAAAACCCTTAATAAATAATTGATAAATTTGTCTCTTTCAAACGATTAAATTTTTTTAATGAATAATGTTTTCGAAAAGGTTTATATATAAATTTATTTTTAAAAATATAAATTTCCTTATGCATGAAATATATACACATTAATACATAGAAAAATTAATGAAGTATAACATTGCATTGGCTTGGAACCTCCAGCAGATTTTATAAGAATTAATAATATGGTACAAAAACGACAATCACTTATTCTTTTTTAATCTTTCTTATAAAAAAATTATATAATATAAAAATAAATAATTTAAACAGTCGGCTCATATTGTCGTGGCTAACATGAG
This sequence comes from Hestina assimilis, assembly GCA_023373885.1. Classification (NCBI taxonomy): domain Eukaryota; kingdom Metazoa; phylum Arthropoda; class Insecta; order Lepidoptera; family Nymphalidae; genus Hestina; species Hestina assimilis. Next base: position 5,088,461 of record CM041755.1, on the reverse strand, counting down.
AAAAGAATTAAGAAACAAAAACGTATTTCCTAATTTGTTAAAAGTATATTTTACATAATATAGTCATCTTTTGTATTTTTTCCAATATTTTCGATAAAAATATCATATTATTATAACATAAATATGTTATATTTCTATGATAGCTTTACTTTTGATTTTCACTTTTTGTCATGGTGGAATCGGATTCAACAAAAACAATTCTAAAAGTAGTAAAAGTAAAATTTAAAAGCTTCAACAAAAAATGCAATAATATAGGCCATATTATTTATTAATTTGAAAAGTCTTTTGATATCATCAACCAAATATGGTATACATACATTTTATAAAACATTTGATTATGAAACCATCTATAGCGTTAGTATTTCAGATTCGGTTTTCAAAATACTGGAATAATGGAATAGAAGAAAAGTGGTCATAAAACCTTCACGATTCTATGTGAGACCTTTTATTATTTCTAAATTACATAAATAAAACAGTTCACACGTTTTTTCTTATTTCTGTGTTGCAAACATTACGTGAAAAGTCGCTATCGTAGTTAGAGAAAAGTCAGAAGTATGTTTAAAAAAATGTATTTTCGAAGCAGAGGAAGATTCTGTTTTGAGTAAATTAACTACTTGGTTGAATATATTCAAAATAATATAATATAAATATGAAAGCGATAGTTTTAGCCTCTTTTACTACTATAAAAATGTAGCCTATTATTCCTCTTGTTTTCGGCATGAATGGTAATTACTACCTAGAAAATATATTACCGTCGGGTGAGTCTATCGTATAGAATGCGCTCGGAGCGCTACCTCCATCTCCGATGACGTCCTTAGCCGTGGTTCGGCTTCGCAGGAGGCACCCTAAGGACGGAATCAAATTCGAGGCCCCGTGAGGGCTGTCCCTTTATCACGGCTGAGTCTCAGTACTCCGCCCCCCCGCCTGGTGACGCTGTCAAGGCCAGTAGGGCCAACAGCAATACACATTCCGAAAAAAAAAGAAGAGAATATATTGCATATTGTTCAATGATAGTTTTTAAATATGTACTGCTGTTGGCCGTACTGGCCTTGACAGCATCACCAGGTGGGGGAGCCGAATACTGAGACCCAGCCGAGAAAGAGAGAGCTCTTTCGGGGGCTCAAATTTGATTCCGTCCTTACTGTGCATCCTGCGAGGCCGAGCCACTGCTAAGGAAGTCACCGGGAATGGAGGAAACCCTCCGAGAGTATTCTAGTCGATGGACACACCAGAGTCTGATTCATGTATCCTCTCCAAGGGTTTTTTAAAAGCGAATGGTACGGTACGAAAACTGCCCTCCATTGAGAAGGCCGTATCTTTCTTAGTTACTTTTCGTGTCATAACAAAGGAGGGTATCAATTCTTCTGGAAATTTTGTTCATAAGTATGTTAAGCAATATCTTCGCCATTTTAAATCCATTTTAATGGTTATAATTTCGCTAGATATATTAAGACAATCGGTTTGGAGGATCATCTGATTATATACAGGTACAATTGTACACTTGCAAGACCAGGGGGCAGTTGAAACGCTATCCTGGTGGTCCACTACTTCGTGATCTAAGTGAAAGCTCCAGTAACTGTTAAGGAATGAAATAACTGCCATACGCGATTGAAGCCGTGAGCTGTTTTTAAATTAAAGCTTTAGAAACAACTTACATATTATTATTAATCGATATAGAATTTTCTATTGCTTAAGTTTTTTGTAGTTTTTCTTTTTAATTGAACTGTAAAGCGTATTCTTATCCATTAGTTATAAAAAAATGGTCACGACTTACTTTGTTGCGAAAATCCTATGAATACCATAAATGTATTAATTATTTGTTTTAGATAAACTCACAATTTCACTTCTTATGTAGCTTGTTTCTGTAACATAGATAAGACTTCACTGGTCCAGATGTCAGTATCCCTCAGTATTTATGCCCTCTGAGGGGATGGTTTAACCCTCTGTGAGGGCGGCGCCTAGTAAAGCTTTCAGTTTAGGGTACCCTAGCATCATACACAAAATGGTTTCTGTGAAGAAAATCTTAACTGAAATTAGTAATTTAAATTAATATTGGGAATTGAAGGTTTAATTTTTTTAATATAATATTTCCGTTTATTGTGAATTTAACGTAAGCTATAGTAGAATAAATTATTGAAAAAAACATAACAATAATTTTCATTGTCTTCATTGAAACACAAACATAGGACACATAGGTGCCAATCCAGGTAAAAAAATTTCGAACATTTTGAATAGATGCCATACCTATTTCATGCAAAATTAATGATGTTTTGCTTACTACTAGTGCTACTTAGTAATATAATTTTGTCGACTTTAAGGAATAATAAAAATATTTATTCATCTCATGTGTTATCTGCAACATCTGCCTTAGACTCCGCCTCTCGCGTTCCGCCAATCCCACGCAGACTCCGCCTATCGATCCCGGGACACAGGTGTTCCCGGATAATTGATACTCGTATAAACTTGCCCGGATACAAAATCGATACATTTAAGGAATATTTTACTGCTATAGCGTGTCTATCTTATAAAATACAGACTGAAATTATATACTGAAATTATATAAAATAACTTATGACTACAGTAAGTAGTAGATATGATTATAAATTTTTTGGTTGGGTATTTTAGCTTTGTTAATTATGTTCGATAAGAGAAAGCTAATTTCGTAACGATAATAATTAAAAATTAATAACGCAATATGCTTTATCATTCACTATCAGATTTCGTAAATATTATTCCATATTACAATATACAAATGAGAAATGAATAGAAAGAAATATTAATTGTATACTTCTAGAAAGGTTACCATTACAGGAAAGTAAAAACATACTTGGGGGCTTACCATTACCTCTTATTGCAATTCAAATGACGACATAATCTGAGCTACATCGCTGTTTCTTACCATGACATATATATTTATACGTCATGCTCATCTAAAATCTGAATCAGTTTTCTTTTATGTGAGAGGGGGCAAACGGGCAGGAGGCTCACCTAATGTTAAGCGATCACCGCCGCCCATGAACATCTGCAACACCAGAAGGCATGCATGCGCGTCGCCGACCTTTAAGGAAAGAATACGCTTGAAGGTTCTCAAGTCGAATCGGTTCGGAAAGACCGCTGGCGGAAGTTGATTCCACAGAGTGGTTGTGCGAGGAAGAAAATGTCTTCTAAATCGTGCTGTTGTGGATTTCGAGACATCGAGGTGGTGAATGGAGTTTAGAGTTTTGTCCCGATGGTGAAACTGTACCGGCGGGATCAATCCAAACAATTCCTCAAAACATTCCCCGTGATATATGCGATAGAAGATGCAGAGTGATCCGATATCTCTACGCAATGCCAAAGGATCAAGCCGATCGGAAAGAGCTTGATCGTCGACAATTCGAACCGCTCTACGTTGGATGGGGTCAATTGGAAGTAGCTGGTACTGAGAGTTTACTGTCAGAATTGAATTGGATCAAAATAGAATTGTTGCTAAAAGTTAATGGTAAGCCCCCTGATCTTAAACTTATCTACATGTTTTAAACGGTTAGTTTCAAAAAGTAGAGTTATGTTATTTAAAGTAGAGTTAGCTGAGCAACTGGGAAATCAGAATAAATCTTATAGAATAACGAGATCCAATGTGTTACGTATCGTTCTCATGTCCAAACTCTCTTTTCACTTTCTCATCTTCATAATTCTCCTTTTCACCTTTCCCTGTCTTTACTAAAAGTAGTGTTTCTGGCGTTATATTAAAATACATTTAATATAAAAATATTACAAATATGTGATGTTTCTTAATTTTAATGCATGGTCAAAGTATATTTTTTTTTGAAGTGCGGAGGGCCCACTCTGTAGGTTCTTCATACTGCACTTGGAAAGCAACTAAAACAATCAATCAATCAATCACAATTTTTGCATAACATTGTTAACTCTTAAGAGATAAATTCCTGACATCAATGTGTCATTTGATTCAAATATAGAAATCACTTTGTGTCAAAAATGTTTTGCCGCCAAAACATATTGCGCATAATTTGACCCTGAAAATACTAGGAAGAAGAGGAAACTTAGCAAGGAGACTTTAGCTGCCATAGAGTAGGTAATAAAGTCCGCTTTCATATCTTTATGTTTGCTGATTTTGCGTAGTCGATTAAAGTTCATGAAAGTACTTTTTAATTGTTATTGTAGGATAACATAAATATTTGTTATTGTAGGATAACGTAAAACAGATAATGCAGGTGTCTTTTCATTAAAGTAATAAATATTGTTGCCATAAATATATTTTGATAAATCATAAGGATCATCTACTATGAGAGAAATGAAAGATTTGTAAGCAAATAATCCTACTATTATAGTAAATATTAAAGTTGGTATGGATTGATTTGGTTTGGATGATTGTTATTCAATTATGCAGAATCGGCAGATTTGGATGAAATTTGGCACAGATATCTGTGATCTATATAGATTGTATTTGGATTAAAAGGTAGGTAGGTAACTTTTATTTTAGAAACTGGTTCATATAATAGCATCTGATAATAATCTTTAACTCTTGTTATGTGATTTGCTTTTATATAACGAGTTACTGATTTGCCCAAAAGGTTGCGAAGGTCAGATGGCAATCGCTTTGTGTCAAAACTAGTAAGTAAGCTATGAAATCTGCATAAGAGTAATAAGACCCTGGGTAAATATAATACCGGGAATAATGCTAGCAAAAAGAAGAAGAAGCACTTAAACGAATTTTAATAGCTAAGTTGACTTAGAATCGGAAAACTTTTACCTTGAAATGAATACTACTAATAAAATATTTGCAAAAAATTATGTAAATTTAATAACCAATTCCATATTTTTTACCGCTATGGATGCATAAACAGTCAATAAACTTTGATATGAATTTAAATGACTCAAATGATCATGCTAAGTCAGACGTTAGACCCAGAAATTGTATTATAATTTATGCAAAGAATCATGTACCGGTCGGCGACATCCGCTAATGGTAGTTGGCATTTCAGTATTAATGCCATAATAATCAGCTATACACAAATACTGCACAGTCCTTGAAGGTCACGGTTAGGGACTTTTATTCTATACGTTGGGCTATACTTAGTATTATTTTCTGTGTATGTAATAAAGTTTATATAAATAATACGAAGCTTGCGCTAGGAGTGGTACGACAATATTCTATGCGAGTCAGGATCGAACCTGTAAATATCGCGATAATAACGGCCCTTCTACCGGTGAGCTTATTTATTTCTTGTGTGTCTGTAGTGTTGTCTGCATGAAATCGTGCATCAAATCATGCATTTTGTTTTCTTTTTAATTCTTATTGTTACGTTGAATTCTAATTTATGTAATCTAATCTAATAAATAATTTATTAACTCTATGTTCATGACTCTAGAAAATTTATCTGGTAATTAGCGACGTCGAGTTTTGAATTTCACTTGCAAACACGCAATTTTCAAATTGCCATCACAATTTAACTAGTTCCATTTTCAAATTATGAGATTACTTTTTAATATCTCTAACGCAAACTGCCAGTTCCAGAATAAGTATTATTAGGTTGTTCAAAAGGTTCGTGTCGTATGGTTAAAAATCTTGTCGTCGTCTAAGATTCATGGCGTACGCTAATTTTCTTTACAGTGATATCGCTTGACGACGCGACAGAAATGTTGAAGATACTTTTTGTTATTGATGAATATGTTTTCCTTTGAAAACATTTACAATGACAGTTTTTTTTGCTGAATTTGTATGTCAAGCATGAATATGAGCTTGGTGAGATTACAAGGTGCTTCTGAAATCTTTTACATTACTTCTTTACATTTACATAAAGAAAAAATTACTAAACATTCGGTGGTAAATTCAACAGTAGTGCAACTTGTGACCAACTTCGTATCGTTGCCGTCGACGTACATGTAGAATTTACGAATGAGTACCATCGAGTCTTTGATCTCAGTTTATAGTAAGTTAATGGTCATATAACTTTATCTGTCTATAAAGACGAGGTCCATAATATTACTTCGTTGTCAAATTTTTGATACGACATTAGTTATCCTTCGTGACTTTTTCCTTTTGATTTTATGCCTTGTCACCTACCAAAAAAAAAAAGTATCATTTTTGTTTTCTTTATTGTTTCTTATATATTAAATAAATAAATATTAACATAAAATATTTAGGGTTTAAGTTTTATTCTAAGAATTTATAATAAGTAGTTATTAATGTCTCCATAAAAACATATTTTACAGCATTGGATACAATAGAAAATTATAATGAGAAATCAGCATCATATAGCGTAACGCCAGGGAAAATTACAGGAATGGCCAGTTACCATAGGAACCAAACGGTTAGGCCAATAATGCTTTCCCAATTTCCCGGCTGCTGAAAGCCTGGCATAGACTAAAATGTGACAACTATGGCGTTTTTAAATGCTTTTTGATGTATTTACAGTATTTTTGACAAGTTTTGAACGATATTCGTGAAGTCTGTGATATTTATTTGTTGTTTCTTCAATTTTTAGTATTTAATCGTCGCGACGCTTTAAGAATGGCTTATAATTTCGACAGTGGGCAGGTATACTATTATTTTATTTACTTATTAGTAGCTTTATAAATATTTTTGCCTGATATATATGTGCATATTATATGAACTTATATATTACAGTGTGGCAAAGAAAAATGTAGTTTTTACATTCAAAGAATCCTTTCCTATTAAATTTATTTAAATAATTTAATCAATTTAATCAAAGACATTAAATGTATATCTTTAAAACTCTTTGCGTTCAATGAAAGGAAGTGTTGTAGGACTAAAAATAAGGTTTCAGAACAAACAGATAAAGGTGGTGTCCCATGCATGGTGCTAAACCCAAAATCTAAGCCGAAAAAGTCATCTTCTTAGCATTAAACACGTTATTGGCCCAGGGTTTGTTTATTACTCTTATCCGGATTTGACAGGTTACTAGTTTCTACACAGAGTGATTGTCATCTGACGTCTGTAACCTTAAGGTTGGACCAGTAATTCATTGGACAAGAGCAAATTACATCTTATTATTGTTACGGTGAACCTTATCACCGGGGTATATGGTTCAAAATCGCTTGCTACCCTTTCTGTCTATTTGCTTCGTTCGAGTTGGTTCTAGAAAGATGTGTTCTCGAAAAGTGCCGTATAAATAAATAAATAAATAAACGCTACACACTCAACGGCCCCCATTAGGATAATTATATCCTGTGTCGGGGTCCGGAAACATTCAAAATGACAAGGACAAACACAACCAGACCGGAAAACATGCCTGTACGAATAATACAAACATCTGCTCCGAGCGGGAATCGAACCCGCAACCGTCGAGGCTTAAGGCAGACTCGCTACCCACAACGCCACAACGGTGTCAAATTAACATTTCATGAACGGAACTTTCTCGAACCCGTGTTCCGCTCTATATATACGGCCCGGCGCGTCGACTGAGTCATTCAATTCTACGCAACGAGCGAAGAAACTACAAGCGATAGAAGTGACTAAGTATGAAAACCAGTGATCTCGGCTATTCTCTTGGACTACGATTGACCTGTGACTAAAGGCAGGCTCGCTACCAACACGCTACAAACATCGTCAAAATAATCCGGAAAGAATGTATCAGTTTTTATGACCTGTTCGCTATCACTACGCTAAAACAGTATTCAATAAGTCCACTCTATTGTCCACCCTCAATTGCAGATCTAGTTGCTCCAACATACCTAATCCCATATATTTTTTAACGCCACTGCACCTGCAACGCCCATTAACGTCCCCTATCCTATTTTTGCGAAGAACATTTTTTATTTGCGAACAAATTGTAATTCCTTTAATCCAACTTAGATACATCCAATTACATAGTAAACATGATTCAATATAATATATTTTTTGAAAAACGATCTTATTTTTTATTGATTACTGTTCACAATTGTTTGCGTCGTTTTTTCGTGAGTAACAATGGAACATTGAATGGGGCTGATTCTATTTGGAGGAGAATGACTATTTTTCACTCTTTTGTGTACAGTGTTAATCCATGTTTGACGTTACCCGGTGGTATTTAGTTAATAGTTATCATTTATCCGTGATTAATTGTTTTTTATTATATTTTTTATGAATAATTTATAAACGCAAAATAACTTTTTTGATTTAGAATCGATATACACAACCTCGATGTTTCACAATCTACGTCAACGCGATTTCAATGGCATTATCTTCCTCTTACAGCCATTCTTATAAGCTGCCAAGCTGCTAGCCAGCTGTTACGGGCGGTCTTTTCGACCCGATATGACTTGGAAGTCTTAAAGAAAAGAGCCTATTCTTTCATTAAAGGGTGTCAGAGCAGCTGCAAGCCGCTTAACTTGTATCTATCCATGGGGGAAGGTAATCACTTTTAGGTGAACCTCTTGCAAACCACCCGACATGTATACATATGTATTTCCATGGAATCCTTTGGTGTAATTTGAACGTCTTCCTCCTCCTCCTCTAGTGGCCTGCTTGCTCCCTCTTCAATAAACAAAAAAAAAATCTTGTTTTTTTTTTCATACTTGTTTTATGTACGAGTATATAGTTTTAATGTTGGTCTTCTTCTTATCGAGTGGTTAGTGGTCAACCTAGTGTCAGAGTTCACCAGGTCGCCCCTAGGCTTCTGACTTGACTTATACACAGTTGTCAAATTGTCAACAGCCGGGACCGACTTTTTACGTGCCCTCCGAAGCACGGAGACGCTCGGTTGAAATACCACTATGCAATCACCCATCTAGTGGCTAACCGTGCCTAAAGTTGCTTAACCTTCCGATCGTGTACCGATCAGTGGCTGCACTCGGCTATAAGCGTCTCTTTAATGTTGGTGGTTGTTAGTTAATAGTTTTATGAAGATATGACATTACAGAAACACCAAACACAAAAGTTGCGTCACAAAGATACTTATAAAACCAGACATTATACTGTCATATAATCTTAATTATTTTGTATCGATTTTTATAAAATATTCCCAGATTTTGATGTATTAAGTGTAAGAGGTTGTAAAGAAATGACAACAATAAATTCGACGCAATATAATTGGTGGCGTTAACGAATGAGCATGTAACTTTCCTTTTTTAGAGTCGGTTATAGACGTCAGATCGCGTGGTTTACGTCCGGAAGTGATATCGTGACATGACCGAGTTCTTCGAAGCGCAAATATTTTTCTATACTGCCTCAAAGTTCGTTGATAGTTATAAATTAGTATGGGAAATGGGTACGGTGTTTAATATTTCGCTAACGTGACCGTGAATATCGTTTTGTACTGCAAATTTGTTCTTTGTTAACAGACTTTATAAAAGCGGTTATCAATGCGTCTGATAGTGTGAATCGGTTATGATTGATTATTTTATTGTTAAATAGAACGCTTCAGAAATATTTCCTTATAAATTTTGTGATGATTTGATTAAGGGCTTCGGTTATATGGAACCTAAAGTATACTTTGAAGAAGTTATTTTTAAATATTCTAACTGTTTAATATTTTTTCACATGTATTGATTTGAAGGTAATTCAGATACTGCAGACAATACATACTGGACTTACTAAATTGACCAGTTTGATGTTTCTAATATTGATATTTGTTGCCTTTTACTTTACTGATATTTTTTTATCATCACGACATAGGTAAATGAATTTGTAATCGGCAAGTGCTCAACCTTTTAATCGGCTCATTTATATTTGAAACCTGTATGCTAATTGTATATTAACATATCAGAATATTACAAACTAATCAAGATCAGTAACAGTTAAGACAAGGACTGGGTTTATTCATTTTTATTCGATGACATAAGGACAAATGGATGTTTTATTTTATTGACTAATTTGCGTTGACTAATTGACACAAATTCATAAGCATTGTAAAGGGATATACATACATATATGTTTCCGTAGATATTTTGATAAGGTTCCAAGTTTTTTTTTGTTTGTTACAAGCAATCATTCTTTATACGAGCAAACTTAATGATAGTTTTTCTATGTGCAATGACGACCTAAACGGTGGGAAGAGAGGGATCAGAAAGAGAAGGGCGGATATAGGGTGGAAAATTGGGGAATCGGAGCTCTCTCTCATCGACCGAAATGCACGAAGAGTAAGAATACTGCTACTTAAGTTGACATTTTGTGAGAAAATTTTACCGTTTTATTCATGCTAAAAACCGTAAAGCTGTACGACTATTGACGACGTTGTGGCGCAGCGGTAGCGAATCTGCCTTAAAAGCCACAGGTCGCGGATTCGATTCCCGCTCGGAGCATAATATGTTTGTATTGACCATGCAAGCATATTTTCCGGTCTGGGTGTATTTTTCTTTGTCATTGTGAATGTTTCCGGACCCCCGACACAGGATATAGCTATCCTAATGGGGGCCGTTGAGTGTGTAGCGTTTATTTATTATTATTATTATTACTATTATATGGCGCTTAATAAAATATTTACTAGTATTATAAATGTAAAGCAATAATCGATATACTTATTAATAAAACTACCGCAATGGGTAGCTGATACTTACCGTTAACTGGGAATATTTTTAAATAGAGAGCCTATTTTAGGAAAAAAACGGGATCATATGTATACAATTATACATCTATACATCATATTATACATAATGAAAATCTGAATTATGATAAGCACATCCTCCTGAAATTATATGAAATTCCTACCACATTTGAATCGAACAAAATGACATCGTTTCCTTTTTCAATCAACATTTAAAATTACAAATACTATTGATATTTTTAATGGTAATTTAAATTTAAAACCTTTTAGCTGATTAAATTGATTTAGGTTCATGGGCGAGACCGTGACCTTAACGTGACCATCGTCGCTATTAAAAGAATTTAATTGTAGTTTCAAACAATGTTATTTTTACCATATTTATTACTGTACTTATGACAACTTACCAACTTTTTATATTTAGAAGTATTTTTGTCTAATATTTTTGGGCACCAACCTTTACGTTTGCTTAGTCAAATATCATTATAAATGTGGTTCGGAGTCATTTATGGATCACATGAGGAATATTAGAAAACACGCCTAAAATTCAATACAATCTAAGTCTTTAAAAATTAAGTAAATACAGTTACATTATTTTCTTCATGGTCATCAATGAAAATAAATAATTGAAACCGGGTTAGATATTTAGGTTTAATTCTTTAAATTTATAAAAAAGTTTTACAGTAGTTTATTGTCATTAAATTTCACACAAGGGCGTGACAAGATGATTCTAAATTATTGCAACCATTAAAATTGAGGCAAATCACACAGTGACTTATTTGGGGTAAATAATAATTTGCAACCCTTTGTTGAGAAAAGGGATGATAATTATGACGCCTAGCACAGTGGAGCGTGCATTGACACCTGCTTAATATGACGCGTGGCTGTATTATGTTTTTTGCCTTCAATCAAGTATAAAATATAAGGGTATTAAATTTTTTTTTCAAACTTAATACTTTTATCGATAAAAAAATCTTATACAATTCTATGTCGACAAACTTGAATAAAATTGAAATAACCGTAGAAGTTTCGAACATATATATGCGGGTCACAATTTGGGAATATTTAATGTACAATTTTTCTCTTTCTCTACTTTTTATTATTTTGATTTTTTCAGTGGAAATTGAACTGTGAAAGAGTGCTATTTTATTTAATGTAACGTCAAGTATACTTAAAGAAATCAGATAAAATAATTTAAAGCTCCAAATTCATCTTTATCTGTTTACCTAACCATTAGATTTATCTTTGGATTTGTTACCCGTTATTATTTAAGAAGAGAATTATTATTTTATGTTATCAACAACGCACTTTGTGCCTTGGTAGATTAAAAATAAATTTGTACATTTAGGCACGTGCGTCACGCCGCAGTCGCGTGCCTCCCTTCGTCGCTAAGTCAAAAGTTGTTTCAACTATTTACGGCTTGCAGAATTATTTATCATATATGGAAATGTGTTTGAGGGTATAATATATCACCTTACATGTGATACTAGTCAAGGTCGTTGCAACTTTTTTTAGGTAGGTGTGCGTAAAAAAAGGGTTCACATCAGAAAAAAATCTATACAATCAACTTGATATTTTGTCGTGTTTTCTTAAACATCATTGTACAAAACGCAACAGTACCTACTGTGTTACTATACGCCGATTTTCTGTTAGCCTTAGAGGGTAATACTTCCTCGGTCGAGTCGCCCCTTTTGTGCTGAGATAAGTATAGCTCTTCTACTACCCTGACAGATTACTGTTATAGTTAAGAAATAAACGAATGAATATTGAGCTTTTAGGTTATTGATGCTAACGGCTTTATAACATTGCTTTGTTTTTTTGTTTAGTATAACTTTTATTTAAAATTTGACGATCTTTATGACGCAGTGTTATTGAACCTCTTTAGTATTTATTAAGTACTATCAGTACTTCGCAGGTTTAACTCCCGCTTAGGGCAGATGTTTGTATGTATCATCCAATCAGCTGATTCGGCTGTATGGTTTGTGTTTCCAACGTAGGATTTACCTACCTATCCTAAGGATCTCTTGAATTTTTTTTCTGATTGTGTATTGCTGTTGGTTTTACCTACTGGCTTTGAGAGCGTACAGAGACCCATCTGTTAAATATGTAGCCTAAATTTATATTTATCTATAGTTTAACAGGGAATCAACTCCAAAACGTCTCGGAAACTGGCAAGTGCCACGTTGGGCGCCAACCCGCGCTCGACCTGAAGAAATGCGCCCTAATCCCAAGCCGATATGTGATATAAATGGCCATTTCTTACCGGGAGCACCGCGTGGAACGTCGAGATGCTTTGGACATTATACTGGTACCTGGGAACTGCCAACGAAAATTACACGAGAAGTTGGTAAGAAAAATGTTGATATATTGTCTTGTTAAAAAAATGCATAACCCATAGTTTAGCAATGTATAGGTCTTGACATAATTTATTTATTTATTTCATAGGAAGCCAACATGATATACAGTGTTAAATTTACATTTTAAATACTTATGACACACATTTTACATAGTATACCACACTTAAAGGCTAACTCAGCATTTACATTTACATTTCATACTTCTATATTATATTTTATTAATGTAGAATCGATCTTTTATAACGCCTATATGTTTTATATGCATAAGATAGTAATATAAATTCTCAATATAGGTTAGTTTATTGGTTCTATATGTAGTCGTAAAACTTCTGAGGTTTTATTTGTTAACACGGACCAAAATACTTCCACGTTCAATGTTATATTACGTGTTTTGAAGTAGTTAACATGTTTTGTAGACCAAAAACAAATACAATGAGCACACAGGTCGTTTGTTTTGATACATATTTTGCACGCATATCGTAAAAGGCCTACGTTTCATTCGTACATGTTTTATTGACAAGTAATATTTCGTTCACAGTTGAAAAGTTACAAAAGGAACCACCTGAAGGAAGGTTTCCAGATTGGCTGAATCTTCGAGTTCAGAGGCCGAAGGCGGCGGCCTCGAAGTCAGGACGCCTGCGCGGAGGGAAACGCGGTAAAGCAAGGGAAGAGGAAAAACAAATGCCAGATGATCAGACATTCGTAGTAAGTTGGCGAAGTTACACGTGATATCGCGGAAACTTTACGCGCTTATTGTGATCGAAACTAATTGAGATTTACGGTAATCTGAAATATCAGTTGTTAATGTTTTTTGTGAAAAAGGCAAGTTTATTTCAGAACACATTTTAGTTACTTCATTTTTATATTGAAATATAAGTCACGTTTTAATGGTTTTGTGTACGGTTCCAGGCTGCTAAGTACATCAAATTAAATTTTTATGTCAGTTTAGTAGGATATCAGCCTTTTTTTTATCGTTCATCGGTTTGTCTAAAATTCTAAATAATGATCACAATGACGAATGTTATTTTTGATTATACTTACTACTTCGTGCTTTTTAGGGTCCCTTTCGTTTGCTAGCGAGCTGTATCTCACGAACCGTAACAGGTAGAGAGTTGAAATGTTCACAGAACGGGTATCCCTGTTGCCATCACAGTAACAGAATACAATAACGTTTCCGCTCCCTATAAAGAACCTTCATATTTTGGACGGTTTTTATTGTATCCCACAGTTAGAATTTTCTAAAAAATTTATACCAAACCAACCAATTTAATTTAATTTCAAATTTATTGACCTGATACTAGAAACTTGATAAAAAGTCTGACACGAATTTTTAAAATTTTTTTGAAGTCATCTTCTAATGGAAGCTTTATAGCTATGCGTTCGTTTTGTCTTCCGATTGTTATAATTCTATTTTATTCATTATTATTTTATATTTATCTCAGCCACGAATAAATTGATATTTAAAAAATATAACTAATTTTAGAACTGTTATTATTTGAAATCAATATAGGTGGATATTTTAATTACCAGATATATTAATTTGATGTTTTTTTAGTAAACGCTACACACTCAACGGTACACATCCAACAGCCCCCATTAGGATAGAGATATCCTGTGTCGGGAGTTTGGCAACATATATAACGATAACAACAAACACACCCAGACCAGAACACATGCCTGCTGCATGGTCAATATAAGCATCTGTTCCGAGATTTTTTGAATTGAACCCAACCTGTGGTGCTTAAGGCAGGTTTGCTAACGCTATGCCACGTCTTCGTTTTGTTTTTTTTTTGTGTTAGATTAATATCTCAGGCAGGTTTAAATAAATGTGTATGTTCTTTTTATTCAAAAAAAAAAAACATAATGATCATCTCATATCAATTATCAACCAAGCCGGAAGTAATTGATGATCATATTTTTCAATTGGTCAATTTTTTTTACGTAGGGATTCGTCCGGTTACATAGTAAAATTTTAAACCGTTGATCTCGAACCTTAATTTGATCCCTTTGATTTCGTGCAAAAATTTTCCTGACATTTACAAGATGACAATTACAAGCACAATAAAAAAAGAATTATCCAGTTTTTATTACTAGCGTTAGCCCCCTCATAAAAAAAAATTTGGCGCAGTTGTTGCGCGTACATTTTTATAACTACGATTCATTTTTATATATTTAGATAAAAGCGTGCTGGTTGTTATAAAGCTGTTGTCATGCTAGCTTAAAGCTTAGCAAGGAATGTAATTTTTTTAATTGTCATGACACCTGCTTATAAAAGTGATAATACTGAAGATAAAAACATTAAAGCCCGACTGGTAGAAAAATATCTTAGATACATTGTAACAATATCTGATAAAGTGTTACTAAGTATAATTTTCTTTGTCATTGTTTTTTTGTAGAAATTTGTGATTCTCTTTCCATGAATTTAATCGTAGAATTTTAATTTTTTTTATGTTACAAGTTGGCAAGCATGCATACGGCCCACCTGATTGTAAGCGGTTACCATAGCCTATGAATACTTGCAGCACCATTAGTAGGTGCTACTAACGCGTTGCCAACCTCGAGACATTGGTTCCTAAATCTCCTTTGTCCAGCAATTTCACCAGCCTACAGTGCCCTTCAAGACGGGAATACAATAATGCCTAACTAATGACTACTGTTTCGCGGTAGAATATTTGACACTGCGGTGGTACTTTCCTAGCTGGCCTATTGCAACAAAAGAGCTACCACCAGTGTGACTGATTGCACTGGTGGAATGATTTCTGCTGTGACAGAGATTATCCCAACAGTGGGCGATGGAGTCGTCACGTCCCGACTACGGAGCAATTATGCGCAACTTATCAAATGAATTTAGCATCACCATTATCGGTTTAGGTCTGTGTGTAAAATATAAAAAGTAGGATCAAGATTACAAACAGATTGGGACCTTTAAATAGAAAATGAGCTTTCAATAGGTCAACGTCACAGACTCCAGTGACCCATTAGGATAGGATATCCTTTTTCAGGAGTCAGGGAAAACAGAAGCACAACCACTCAGATCGGAATACGCGGTTGTATGGTCAATACAAACATCTGCTCTAGAGGCCTACCATGAACTCTTATTGCGATTTTATTGACAACCTAAACTAAGCTGCATCGCTATTTCGTACCATGACCTATATAGTTATACGTCATGCTCATATAAAATCTGAAACGTTTTACTACCTGAATTAAATTTGATCCCAGTAAAATTGTTAATAAAAGTTCATGGTAGACCCCCAGAGCGGTAATCAAATCTTCGACCATTAACTTTAAGGTAGACTCGCTACCTCTGATTTACTTAAAACATATTAATTTATGCAATAATAAGTTCCTTGAAGCAATAAATGTAATGCTATAGAACAAGAATGCATTTGAGAAATATAATTTTTAATGACAATAATAAACGTGTTATGAACATTTTATTGAAAACCATTTATTTATTTTTTGTTTATGTGTATCTTTGGTATTGAGTCGTTTAACATGTTTTTGTGTCTCATTTCAGCCCAAACAATGCCCATTCCACAAACACAAGAATAAGAATAAGAATTTGAAGAAACATTGAAGAAAATTTTGCTCTTTTAAAATGTACGTACTTTGATTTTAAATTTATTCTTTTAAATTTTTGCATGTCTGTACAACAAAATAGGATCAGGATCAAGAGAATTCTAAGCAACCTCTGGAGGGGGATTTGAATCAAGTTAATGCCAAGAACGATAATAAAGATGAAAATGATGATCCACTAGATCTAAATACAAAAAAAGAACCTGTAGATAATGACGGTCATGGACCTTATATACCTGGGTCCAAAACTGATCCAGAACAGAGACATGAAAACTATGACCTATTAGTTAAAAACGCTGTTGAACAATTGCACGGTCCCCAAGAAAATCCAACTGAAAAGTTCTGGAGGAAAGTAGCCGAGAAGGCTAAAGACGATGACAGAAATTGCGATATGAAATGCGGTAAAAAAAGTGCAACACCGAAATTACCCTATGTAAACGTTACACAAAACTTTAATTTTGCTAAAAAAATGCATGCTGGTAATTTGGAACACGAGCCATTACCTGATACTTTAGGATATCGTAACTTAACAAAAGTGGGAGAGCATAGAGATTCAGACATTGTTGTGAAGCCCTACGCTATTGGTTGGAAAGGTTTTGGTGCATCAGGGCCAACGTGCTGCACTAAAATGCGTGTGCATAGACCAAAAACTTCTGACCCCAAGAAATCAGAAGGCGAAAAAGACGAACGTAAACAGCGTCCCGCCACTTCTGGCCTGGATTTAGGAGGTCAGTACAAAAAGCCATTGTCATTAATGGATTTGGCAATATGTTGGGATTTTAAGACTGACGATCCAAAAAGAGAACCAAAACCGCCAAAGCATATTGATGGGTCGAATGGATCTCAAGCACCGGCAGTTTTCACAATGGTTCATACACCAAAAGAAGAAGTCCATGAGACTGTTTTAACACACTCATATCCTATTTTTAATCAAAATCGCAATGTTGATGATATAGGACGGCACAGTGTACCACATTTTGAAAAAGATATGACTAAAGAAAAAAGGAAAGAGTCATGTGATGTTCAATATTGTCCAAAGCATAATCAAGATGAAAGAGGCATAAAATCAATTTCATCCAGTAGGAAAAGTTCAGCTCAATCTGTGAATAAAAGTCCATGTGATGGAGTTAATGGTTGTGGTACTCTTTCAGATGTAAGTCAAAATTTCAACACGGAACAAGCAAGGACTAAGATGAAGCCTATAAAAGAAGCTTGGAGTGGCGGAAACAAGAATAAGAATTCTAAATATGATATCAATCGTAATAGGCACAGTTTGGAGTCATATGAAAAAACACCTCTGGCGCAAGGAAAGTTACACCAGAGCTCACCAAACGATTCCCAGATATCAAAACATTCGCCCAAAGAGTCTTCTAAAAATAGCGAAAGTTCTAACACTACTTCTAAGCATAAGCACTGTTACTCCTGTAACGGTGTAAAGGTATCGACAGAAAGAAAACAAAAAGATGATTACAAATTTGCCTTCAAAGCAGGTAATCCGAATTCTGTACAAAGCAACAGTTCAGCTGACTCCAAAGAACTAAAGATACCAAAGATGCGCCATCCGTATACAAAAAAGTCATATACTATCCCAACTTTAGCTCCTCCATTTAGTATTTGGCGTGACGCCAACGCGACGGGTTATCCGGAACATTGGAGACTTGCAAGTGTATACCAACATGCTTACAAGCCTCCAGAACAGCGACGAAAACCTCTCATTGAAAGCGTATATCAGTGAAATCGTAATAAATAATAGTTTGTAATATTATGTTGGATATCAGGTTTATTATTGGGTCCAATAATATTGCGAAATTTTAAATTAAATTCTCATAGACGGTATGTTTTATCATTAAACACCTGCACTGTTATCTAAGGATATCGATTCACCTGTTATTAGATTTTATCAGTAGATTAATCAGTCTACATAGATACAAGAATATCCATGATTGAAACCGTTCAAATTACCATTATCAAAGCTTAAGTAGTTTTAGAAACGATTTATACAAACTAATAACGATTATGTTCATTAAACTAAAACTGAAATATTATTCTAAAAGAAGAAGGTTTGTTAGAAATAACTTTTTATCAAAACATTTAAAATTGTTACCTAATTTACACTTATTTTTCAGGATTAAAAATTATAATTGATCTGAGACATTTTTATAGTCCTGGTATTTAAAACTAAATATAATACTTTTTTTTCATGACGATTGGCAAATAAGCATAGGTACGGTCCGCCTGTTGGTAAGTAGTCACCGCAACCTATGAACTTGCGATACTTGAAGTATCACATGGACGTTGCCAGGCCTTAGTTCGAAGGATATGAGGGAAGGGATACGAAGGAAAAAAGGATGGGAGCAGAGGAGGGTGGGAGATTAGGCCTCTGGCACTTCTACTCATCACACGAAACGCCTGTTACTTTACGCCGATTTTGAACCGAATGCGGAATGAAGGGGGCGTGGTTTGGGGATTATTGCGACGCTCGACACGTTTGGTACAATCGCTCACGGTTGTTTTAGTTCTTTAAAAAAAAATTAAAATGACGGAAGAATTTATCATACGAGTTGGAGATTCTGACAATTGTGATTCTGAATTGGACTCCCTAACTGATATAGAAAATCTCACACACAAGTCGCAACTCCTGGCCAAACTTCTGTTGCCATACCACTTGAAAATTGTGTAGGTGTCATCCCGATAAGTGACAGTGATTAAAAATGTACATTAATTATTATTAGTTTTTTATATGCCTTTTTCTATACTATTTCTTTGTTTTATTCTATGTAAGTAATTAATAAGATACAATAAGTATATCATATACGTAATTCCGTTTTCCCACTTTATAAAAATTCTATTTAAATAACACGAAATCAGCATTTTTATCAATAACTGTAGCTGCGCAGAAGCCGCCATTTTGGTTCAACTTAAATTGAGGGAACTTTACATGCCGAAATAAGCTCGTCTACGGGCATTTCACTTTTGAGAGCGCGCGTGTGAGAACGATGCCAAAACGATCGTATACATTCGAAACCTCCCTTAACTCAATCCAAATATTTTACTAAGAATGAATGTGATTAATGCTTAGTTATAAAATCAAACAATTTGTAAAAAGAACATTTTATCTTAATATATATACAATTTTATACAACTACGGTAAGAATCTTTCATATTCCATGAAGAATGTGCACTTTCGTATAGTTTCCCAAGCCTTACTGCAGTACTGGAACCATCCTTTTTCAGATAAATTAGGAACATTAGTGATTTGATGTCTATTAACACCCAGTAGCATCCACCGTAAGCGTTTTGCCAATTCTTCGAATGGAGGATGACCACGATATATATCTCGATTATCTAAAAAAGAACATTAATTATATTACTTATAAATAATATAGAACTATATAATTTTTTTTTTTAATGTTGTCACACTTTCTTTGAAGTGAAACTTCTTAGACAGTGTTTCGATAACTGAACGAGGATTGAGAGAAATTTCAAGCACGCTTCACTTTTAGGCATATTTCGTTACATAACAGAGAAAAAAAATATAACGTAGAGAGCCTTTCTCTAGAGAAATGTAAATTTATTTAAGAAGTTTCTCTTCTATCAAACTAAATAAAAAGTTAAAAACATAATTATACACATATTATACAAATAAGCTCCAGAAAGAAATGAAATATTTGAAAATAAATAATGTCCCATAGAACACATCTAAACTAAATTTTAGGTGAAAAATTATAATGTCATGTATCACGATTTTTTGATATTACCACAGGGAACGAAGAAACGTAAAAGTATCCTATGTGTTATACCAAGTAATAAAATATGTGTGCATTAAAGTTCATCCAAATCTGTTCCGCCATTTTTGCGGGATTGAGTAATAAACATTGAAACATAATTCTAAGTAAATACATTGTGTAGTGCGTTTTTTGATAACCTTACAGGGACAGACCATTTTTCTGGGATAAAAGTATCCTATATGCCAATATAGGTAGTAAACTATGTGTGAACTTAATTTCACCCAAATCCGTTCAGCCGTTTTTGCGTGATTGAACAACAATCATCAAAACTTTACCATTATTATTATATTATTATTTTATATTATTATTTTATATTATTATTTTGTATTATTATTTTACTTAAAAAACTTACCAAAATCAGTATAAATCTCTGGCAACAAGAACAAATTAATAGGATTACCGCAAGTTTGTACGTTATACGATTTACAAACGCTGTCAATATTGAGACCGTTTTTGTTAGTGTCGCTGTACATGTACATTCCTGAATTGAGCTGAAGGTTTGATCTCTGGAATGCGTTCCTGTAAAATAACAAATAAAATCTAGTTATAATTAGATTGTATTGAATTAGATTGATTTGATAGAATTGAATCGAACGCGCGAATTGCTTGAGGGTACTGACACACATGGTCATTACTAGCACGAAAGCATGCTATTTATGAGCAATTGCTACTTAGTAGTATGTGTGTAAGCGTTACTAGTAATGAGCACACTTATTTCAAGCTTGCACAAAAATCACCAGTCGTTTGATTTTCGAGCATGCTTCTTGAGGTGCGGGTGGAAGGGGCGTCTTCGAGCGTAGGTCTGAATAGGTTTGCTTATGAGAATTCTAGTAAATAAATAAATAAACAGTACACAATCAACGGTCTCCATTAGGATAGTTATATCCTGTGTCGGGGATCTGGAAACATTCACAATGACAAAGACAGACACACCTAGCCCGGAAAACATGCCTGTATGGTCAATACACACATCTGCTCCGAGCGGGAATCGAACCAGCGACCTGTGGCGCTCAAGGCAGTTTCGCTACTGCTGCGCCACAAGGTCGTCAAAACGCAAGTAGTAGGTAGTATCGATTTTATCAATGTGTGTGCTGAAAACCAGTATGCCTATTGCTAGATAGTGTGAACAGATGCTGAGCATGCTTAAAAATATAAGCACATGGTGTCAGTATTTTTTTTAATTGTACCTTTTCTGATATCGAGATTTAGAAATGTAAAAATCATTGTTCTCTTCACGAGAAAAATCGAAAGACTTTGGTGAAAATGTATTTTTTTTAATTGTACCTTTTCTGATACCGAGATTTAGAAATGTAAAAATCATTGTTCTCTTCACAAGAAAAATCGAAAGACTTTGGTGAAAAGGTTTTTTTTTTAATTGTACCTTTTCTGATGTCGAGATTTTTTAGACACGAGCGCATTTTTTAGCAGTTTAATTTTTGTATAATTTTTTTACAGGAAAATACTCTATATATTTTATATAAATATGTAAAAAGTCCCATTATTTTTATTATGTGTCACATAATTATGGTCTGTATGCCCGTTTATCAAATTAAAGCTAGAGAACCACTGTCAAGTAAAATTTTTTGAGTCTATAAGGTATTCAATATCTGGCCGATAACAATATTAGTTCATGTGGGGAAAAAATAAGTAAAGAAATTTTTTTAAATCAAACACGAGCGGAATCGAGAGTCAGTGCTTGTTTACCTATATAGATCCTGCATCGTATTTACAGCTTCAGGTGTATAATCTTCAAGTTGACACCTGTTATGCAGTATGAGTAAATGTGGATTGTTCTCCCCACTACTCGCTGATTCAGAACTTTCTGGATTTGCGTTCACCGTGGTAGACGCTGATAGCGAAGGTTTTAGCATTTCCGCTGCTTGAATGTAGCTGCAATTATATAAAAATGTGTTACTTTAGAGCAAAGGTAAAATTACACGCTTTTAAGTAAATTTAGACAAAGTATTATAGTATTAGTTTTGTAGTTTAAGTGACGAGTCTGGGTGCAATAGAGGATCCGCAATGCAGACGATGCTTGAACGAGCAACAGACGCGAAATCACGCCATGGTATCCATGACGTCATGGTATCCATCACGTCATGTTATCCCTGACGTCATGTTATCCCTCACGTCATGGTATCCATCATGTTATGTTAGCCCTCATGTCATGTTATCCCTCATGTCATGTTATCCCTCATGTCATGTTAGCCCTCACATCATGGTATCTCTCACCTCATTGTATTCCTCAGATAGTGGTATCCCATCGGAATCCCATGATTAGACATGCTAATATTTATCCAGACAAAGAAGTAATGTAATGTGATGTAGCATTATTTACTCACACATGTTACACACCCTTATCTCCAATTATAAAGTGAACGACGCCCGGACGAAGTTGCAGGCAAATACTAGTATTTGATACTTCTTATAGTTATAAAACTTTTTTCTTAACATTGAGTGTGAATTGCGGAATACTGAATATTACTTTGACATCTTATATATAAAATTCTCGTGCCACAATGTTAGTTACCATACTCCTGCAAAGCAGTTTCACTGATTTTCATGAAATTTTATATGCATACTCAGTAGGTCTGAGAATCGGCTACTATCTATTTTACATACCCCTAAATGTTAAGGGTGGTCCACCCCAACATTTTTTATTTTATTTTTTGAACAAACATTTTTATTTTTATTTTTATATGATGTGGCATTAAAAAAATACATACAACCCTAAATTTTTACCCTTCTACCATCAACCCCTATTTTTAATAGCCATATTAGTAAATCAACAACTTTCACCGGTGTCACTACTAGACTCGGGTAGAGGGTGCTGCTATCGGGTCCCAGATTTTTTTCAGGGCAGGACAACGTGTGCCGAGCCCGCTAATCTTAATATATATTTATTACTAACCGTATAAAATTATAATCAGCAAACCAATCGTGCACAGATATCAGTACATGACATATTGATATCAGATATGACGCTATTTGGAGACAATCCACTGTCATAATATTTGCACTTCTCAACGTTACTGGGTTTGTGCTTGTCTCTTCTATCAATGATGGTGACCATAAAGCTTGGCAGTCGAGTAAAATTATACGATCATTAGTCACATAGATATCAACACCTGAAATGAAATTTAATTTTTATAGCATACAAGGTACACTTAATGGCTTAAAGCTATCTATCGGGTAAAAGATTTTTTTTTTTAAATGAAAGGCAGTGGCGGCCTTGGGTAGAGCGAGAGGTGCAGACGCTCTCGGCGCCAGGTAGGAGGCAACAAAATACTAAATGTGAAAAACTGTTTCAAGCGGGAAATATAATTTTTATGGTGACTTTTAAGAGTATTTTTAAAAGGTTTTTACTATTATTATTTATTTAACATGAACAGAAACACAATTTATTTTGTTAAAGTGATGACTTACGGGGGCCAAAAGATAATCTCGCCTCACCTTGATTCGGTTAGGGCTAGTGCTGATGAAAAGTAGACTTTTCTGTACCCCCAGTTTTACGATCATAGCATAGCAGTTCAGGAAAACAATACATTTTTAAAGAATATTAGAATACAAACCTTTTGTGCAATGGACTCCTCTTTCTATATATTCTATGTCTTGCATTTTAAACTTAAAGAAATTATCCTTAGGTTTCTCCTCAGGAGTATCACTAATGCTTAGATTATCTAGTTGACTTTCAACTATATCATTTGATTCAAATGTGGGTTCAATTGGAACATCATGGGAATTAAGAATTTGTGTACATATATCATTACTTAGAACATTTTGGGCAATGAGATTTAAAATCATAGATTTTCCAACACCCTGAGTACCTGTAATAAAACTATCAATTGTAAATTACATTGCGATTAAAGACTTTTCAGAATGGTTAAGGTTTCAAAATTGGGTTAGCCATACAATTTTTTTACTCTGGGTTGTTTCTTGGCCTGTAATTCATAATAACTATCCTAACTTAAGTATGATCATCTATAACATTATAATATGTAAATTTATGATGTATATAAACCTCTTTTAAAAAATTGCTTTCAGTTTCTAAATGTTGCTAATGTTGACACCGTTGTGGCGTTGTGGGTAGCGAGTCTGCCTTAAGCCTCGACGGTTGCGGGTTCGATTCCCGCTCGGAGCAGATGTTTGTATTAATCGTACAGGCATGTTTTCCGGTCTGGTTGTGTTTGTCCTTGTCAATGTGAATGTTTCCGGACCCCGACACAGGATATAATTATCCTAATGGGGGCCGTTGAGTGTGTAGCGTTTATTTATTTATTATTTATTAGTTGCTCTGTATTATTATGTAATTGTGTTCAAATTTCTAAAGGAACTGCAAGATTTTTTGACTTTTTATTATTACACATTAAAACAGTAATTATGTATATAAATCCTTAGTATTTACTCTGTGTTATATACTAAAAAAACTTAAAGCTCTAAATATTATGTGACAATAAAAACAAGGGAATAGGTGCATTAAATATCACATTTTCTAGTAGACCCTTTTTAGACAATTTTCGAGCTCTTTCCCTGTGTACCAGATGTTTCTGCAGATTCTAATGTCTGAGAGCTTTAAATACCCCTGCTATTTCATTTGGCCCTAGAGCTTTCTTGTTTTTTAAGAATGAAAGTGCAGCAGATTTCAGACCGACCAAAGTAAAAGCGGTTTGCATTCCCGCTCATCTTTTACTGGTAGCATTACAGAGGACAATGCTGGCCTTCTGTGCAGATCTTCATTGTATTCATGCTGTCTTTCTGTTACTTTGGATATTTGGTAGATTAGCTGTCTCGATAACAGACATTTTTTTTGCTTACCTAATATTCCAATAACTAAATAATTAGTGTTGGCATCATTGAGGAACTCAAGTGCTGCACTGTTGAATTCTAAATTCTCATCCAGCAATTTCACTGGTTCTATCATAGGCTTGACAATAGGAGGGGGTTTCTGATCTAAAAAAAAATATTATTATCAAAACACTTATTATCCTAACGTTTATAAATAAATAAACGCTACATTCAACAGCCTCCATAAGGCTAGTGACATCCCATGTCAGGGTTCCATCGCTGCGGCACATCGTCGTCGTCATTTATTAGTGACCGACCGAAATTTCGGTTTCGGTTTCGGTTTCGGCCAGTTTCGGCCAAAAATCTAGTTTCGGCTTTAGTTTCGGTTTCGGCCAAAATATAGCCGAAACTTTCGGCCTCGCCGAAACTCGAGTGTTCGTTAGTTTTCGTGCTTTGTTCGGTAAACTTCGCAGCCAACTCGTGACCGCTCGCTGACGCGGCCAAAAATCTCCAGAAATAAGTATTAGATTGATCTTTAAAATATTGTGAACACAACGTATTACTAGTTAGTTATGTACAAGTTTTTTTTTTTAAGTTTACTCCTAATAGTAAGTCCTGTATATTCGTGACAAAAAAATGGTTATGACTTTAATGAATTTTTAATTTTTATTTTATTTAACTCTATTTAACTGTCTATATTATATACAGTGGTGGTCAACTAATTAGGGACATGGGTGTAATAAGAGTAACATTTTTATTTATATTTTCCGTAATTTCAGTTTACATGAAGTCTTCATTACGTTTTTAATGTTGATCTGATCTTGATCATTTAACCAATGTTTTCTTAATAGAATTATTAAATTTTGGGATGGATTATAATTAAAAATAGCAACAATTAAAATTCAACTTTACTTCTCCTTCGTGCTTATATAACTCTGGACAAGTAATTAGGGACACTTAAGAAAACATTAGAAATAATGAACGCAGAATGTAATGGAAGAGAAAAATGTACATTTACTGTTAAATTCAACAAAAAAGCAACGTTTTCTATTAGAAATTAACATTAAATGTTATTGCCATTATTAGCTATAGCCATATCGACATCGGCGCGGCATCGGCTTGATCAAATAATGACAAGTTTCGTCAGTGAAGTTCTTCCAGGCGTCTTTGGAATTACTATAGAGTTGGTTTAAATTTACAGTTTGTTGTACCACAAATGTTCCAAAGAATTCATGTCTAGGCTATTGGAAGGCCAATCTAAAACTGATAATAGTTCACCGGCTAGAAATCATTTGATAAACAGTGAAGTATATTTTGGATCATTATCGTGTTAAAGCGCCCATGTAACTTCGCCACTAACTTCTAGTCCAAATATTTCTCTTTTAATAATTACTGAGTCCACAAAGGGAACTTTTTATAAAGCTATGAAATTAGCTAAATTTCTTTCTAGGTACACAGTTTCAGTAGTTTTATAGGTTTGAAAATATTGCACACTGTTGAAAACCATACTTTTGGAGCAGATCAAATGATAAGCTATTTTACGGTATGGCCATTAACGTTGAGATAAAATTGTTTTCGCTTGGTTAAATAAGTAACCCATGTTTAAATAATAATGTGATATTCATTTTAGAAATCAAAACTATAAACGAATGACGCCAAATGAAAATAGAAAGGCTTTCCGCCTTTGTATTTTAGGTTTATTTTTTAAAAATCGAAAATAAGACACTAATTTAAAAATCGAAAATAAAACACTAACTATTGCTGTCCCTAATTAGGTGGTCAGCCAGTAAATGAACAATTTCAAGAGATTTCTTTTTAAAAGGTACGTTACCTTAAAATATTCTTAGCTTCGAAAAAGTACACAGCACTGACTGTTCAATACTTTATAACAAACAGTATCTCATAAAATTAAACTTTTAAAATATTTAACCAAATTATTTTCTGTTCCTAATTAGTTGAATACGAATGTATACATGCTAATAAATGTTTAAAAAACTTGAAATTCAACTTTCATTAAAAAAACGTAATTTTAAATATTTTTTAAAAGTTTCGGTTTCGGTTTCGGTTTCGGCCGAAACTGAGAGGGAGGCCGAAAGTTCGGTTTCGGTTTCGGTTTCGGCTGAAAAACCAGTTTCGGTCGGACCCTATCATTTATGTTGTCATTTTATATTTATATATTAAGTTACCTTTCTTTTCCTTGTCATTATGAGCTATTTTAGATGGGTATTGGCCATCAGTATCTGCTTGTGACTTTGGACTTATTGGTCTGTCCTCTTTCGGTGCACTCTGTTCACGAGTTTTCAGTATAAAAGTAGGTTGTTTTTCTTTTTCGCACTTTTCTTTAGTTAAATCTTTTGAAACATCACGATCTGATTTTAATATTACTGGCCTTCTTTGAGTTGTTGTAGATTCCTAAAATTTCATTTAATTATTAATTCGAAACGTTATTAGTAGTACTGATTTTTTTTTGTGAATAGTACCTTGGTAGTAATAATTTTCTTCTTTTTGTCAGCCATTTTAAATGATACAACTTATTTTTTGGAGAAAGTAGAAATACAGTTAATTTATGTATCTACAGCCATACTACAACATAGTTAGAAACAATTCAAGATATTAAGATTTCTATTATCAGAAGGCAGACCAATTAAAATTGATTAAGAGGTAGCTAACTAAGCCCTACGGACTACTAGGCTACACATATTAAATTTATACCACTAAGTTGATTTTTAATCGATTGCCAATAAATAAATAAAATAATTATTAGGTATAAAATGTGTTTTGAATTGTTATCAAACCAGAAACCACAGAGCATATAAGTACCAGAAACAGGCACAGGCACACTGCTGTCACTTCCACAGAACACATAAAGTCATAAACACAGGTCATAAACTTACACTCTATGAGGGTGATGAGTGATGATATTAACATAATATTTTAATATTAACACATATGTATGTGCTAATATTTTAATATTAACACGTTCTTTAGCACCACAGGAAATGAGTTGCCTGTGTACGCATGCGATATAAAATTTCAATAAATTAATGATGCTCAATTCCTCATTCTCATTCACATTAATTACACATGCACCTTTTTAATTTTAATTAACCACTGAATTGGTTTTGTTCTAGTTTTACCAATTTTAATACATGAAATCGTAAATGTATATTATTTTTATATCTATGATTGAAATGCTAATTTAGTCTGTCAAATAATTTATAATCTATCTATTCACTTTGTTTTTTTTTCATACATCTTGGTTATTAAGATATAGATAATTGTTATAGTCGTAGCAAAATTCATTAGAAATTGTGATTGTCACTGTATTTGAAGATTGTTATTTTTAACGATGTTCGGCTTCACTAATATATTGTATTTTTTCATTGTTTGTTTTGTGTGTTTGATAAAGACTGTTTGCACTGATGAAGTATGTGTAGAAAAAGGACCTTGTTCCTGTGTGTTTCCTAATGGCACCGGTATAGACTTATCGCCAGCAGTTAAAGCAACATTTTATACGACGCAATCGTATAAATTAAAGAACAATGGAACGCAATATGAGCTGAGTACCTATTATTATCACCCGTGCTTCGATAAGCTGCTCGTTATTAATAAAACAGCTTCGGCAAATAATACCTGCGACAAACCCTTGTCGGTAAGCAATTAATTAATATTTGGTTTATTTCTCCTACTTCAAGCTCTATTTTATATCAGAAGGGGCAAACGAGCAGGAGGGTCACGTCTAAGCTCCGAAAATATTGTTTTATTCTCTTGTAGCAACTATTAAAAAAGTTCCCATAATATTATCCTACTCTTATTACACAGATAAAGTAAGTGCAATAAAGAAGTGTTTAGAAAAAAGTAGTATTATAAAAATTGATATTATAATTTTTACTATTATGTGGGCACGAATATAGTTATGATGTGTGAGAAAAATAAAGCTATAATTAACTTTATATGCGGTTTTAAGTATTGTATGCTGTTAATTTAGAATTACAAACAGACACTTCCATTTTATTTGTTGGTGCAAATATTCATTTTTATACTATGTATACATCTTATACAATTTTTTATAATAGAGATATGTTATAGGCTTTATCTTATTAATTTAAATTAATAATTTCAGATATGTAGACATACAAATAAATTAGATTTAGTTGGAAATTCAACATTCAAATTAGACGGAGGAAATTATGAATTTTTGGGACTAACAAATGTATCCAAATTCAGCCTTGATGGCAAATCTATTACCTACTACAATGGCCCATCGTAAGTATATTTTATATAAATTTTTGGTATAGTGACTTAAAATTAAATATTATTCCAATAACGTCAATAACTACTACAATAACCAAAATTCATCCTATTTAAACTGAGATAAAACAAACACTGTGCCTTTAATTTGAAGCAAAAATAATAAATAAATAATTGTAACACTTCCATACTGGAACACATGCCTGAATAGTCAATACGAACATCTGCTCTGAGCGGGAATCGAACCAGCGACAGCGTCATAAAAGGCTTTAAATACTAATATTATTTTGTTCAGATTAAAAAAATTTCCAAAATTCATTATTGAAAGAGTAAAAATGTTTGGACAATTTTTTTTCTGATTCCTAAAGTCATGAATTTTTAATAAATTAAATCATTAAAACTAGAATTTCACTTCCCAAAAAGCTATTCACTGTTTAAATGATAGGGCAAGTATTTTTCGATTGTGAAACAATCCATAAATAACTGGTTTTATGAATAGTAATGGCTTGCCCAAAATGATCTTAGAGTATCTTACGTAATTACAGAACTGGTTTTGATATGATAATTTCTTAGTAAGGTTTGTTTCATTAAGTCTGTTATTTTCAGAATAATTTATCTTTTTTGTATAGAATTCATAATTTATAATAATTATATATATTTTTTTCTAATTTTCTCCAAATATGTGGTTTCAATGTTCATTTTTGTTTTAAATAGACATTTACACAATATTAAATATTGCAATACATATATCAAGAAACAAAGTAAGAATGCATTATATTCAAGCAAAAATCTCCATTAATTTTTTTTTATGTTACAAGTTGGCAAGAAAGCATATGGCCCACCTGATGGTAAGCAGTTACCGTAGCCTATGAGCGCGCGCAACAACATTAGTAGGTGCCATGCATTTCCAACCTTGAGATATTGGTTCTTGAATCTCCTTTGCCCGGTAATTTCTCAAGCCTACAGTGTATATTTATCATCAATTTCTTATTCAGTCAATTTCAAAATATTTTCTAAATACTATATTCAATTTAAATCATATGACTGTTTTTTATTCAGATCAACACTTGTTATGTTGGTATGTGCTCAAAGTGATGAAGAATTACATGTTCTTTCATTGGCTGACCCGGACAATATAGTAAGTATTGTATTTAAACTTAACAGTTAAAATTACCCATTAACTGCATATATATCCCTAGAACTGATAAGATATAGAACTCTATATGCTGTGGGGGCCTGAGGTGAATGAGAATTGCTCTTTGTTGATTCCATTTCAACCATCAATTAAGCTTGTGCGATGTCAATCGAAAACAGTAGGTATACACATACACATGGTATTTCTAAAGCTTATGTCAATTCCATACTTTTCAGAGTTATCTAATTTCATTATCGATAATTAAAATGTGACTTTGTTTAGGCCCAATGGAGATGTGATTGATTTCTTAGTAGCTAAATAATCTTCTTCTTCTTATATCTTCTTCTTTTGGAGTGGTTAGTGGCCAACCTCGTGTCAGAGTTGGTCAGGTCGCCCGTTCTAGCGATCCCGCGATGTCCCACTATGGCGCTAGACGGGACCTTGGGGTTTTAGTGGGTATGGGGGCCAGGTCCTATAAAGACCATTGCACATGGCCTCGAGTCCCACACTCCCCGCGCTACTTTTGGTCAGGTCGCCCGTAGGCCTCTGACTTGACTTATCGACTGTTGTCAAATTGTCAACAGCCGGGACCGATTTTTACGTGCCTTTCGAAGCACGGAGACGCTCGGTTGAAATACCAGTATGCGATCACCCATCGAGTGACTGACCGCGCCTAAAGTTGCTTAACCTACCGATCAGTGGGTGCACTCGGCTATGAGAGTCTCAGTAGCTGAATAAAATCTATAGACGTTAAAATATTACGAATTATTATAGACATTAAACATTATGTAGCAAATTCAGTGTACATTAATGTAGCAAATTCAGTGTAATTGGAATTGTTTAGTCTAGTTTCAAAAATCTACTGGCAGAATTTAGTATTACTAAAACACTTACTCAGTAAACAGGTTAGACTATTATCTAAATATTTATAAGAACAAAGGTTTTTCAATAGTTCTTCTGCAAAACCTTTTTTGTTAGTTTCTCGTTTTAAAAAGGACGATAGATGAAAATCCTTGAAATATATTGGTATTTCTTTTCTAAAAGCTTATTAATAATTTTAGGGCAAAATTTTAGCCACAATAGCTGGTTCAAACTACTTGGTTAAGATGTAGTTATACTCTTTAACCTTGAACAAGTGTCTCCAAACTCGAGATATTTTTTTTTTTTTATTGATAATAACATAAACAGTTGAAATAGGTTACAACTATAACAGGTGTCTGCATAAACTCATTCGAGTTTTACCGGATACCTGTGTCGTCGAACATTATGTTTAAAACTTATGATAAATAAAAATAAGAAAAGAGGAAGGTACATTTTGCACAAAAAATGTTGACGCCGTGTTGCGTGCGATACAAATCTACCGTCTTATAAATTGTTTGCAGATTGTATACAGGCTGCTGAGAGGATGTACTAAGTGTTTTATTATGAATATATATAATATAGTGTGTAATTATAAAATCGATATATGTTTTGTATTTAAAAGTTCAAAATAGTATTTTCTTAATTTATCTTTTATATTTTTATGTGTAATTGAATCCCTTAGTGATAGAGGAAGTTGATTTATAAGATTTGGAATGACATAATTTAAAGTTCTCTTGCCGTATAAATTAGAAAATTTTGGTAATATAAGTTTACGTTTAGCGAAGCTTCTAGTACGATTTTGAATACTTTCCATTTTGGTAAAATTTTCATGAAAGAATCCTTCCATTAATAGTGTCATTTCCGTTTTTTCGTGTATGGGTAAGATATTGCAGACTTCGAATAGCTTCCTATAGTCGTTTTTGTATTTATTCTTTATATTTTGGGGAACTAATTCTTTTAAAATGCGTAGTTGTAGTCCATATATCTGGTCAAGGTGTGTTTTAAAAGTTCTACCGTAGCTTGAAAGTCCATATGCTATAATAGATTCAGCCAGACATTTATATAAAATTAAAAGGGTTTTATATGGTATTTTATGTTTTATTAGACTGAATTTAGACAGTATTCCTCTTAGTCTGTTACATACATAGTTAATGTGATATTTCCAATTCAATCTGTCATCGATTACAAGTCCCAGGTAGGTGTGCCTGTCAACCAGTTCTATTTCGTTACAGGTACACAACATGGGTTCAGTATCATTGTTTTGATGAAGGCATTTGTGGCTATGCGCTTTAAGTTGGGGTTTAAAACTACTTCTGTTTTGACTAGAACTAATGTATAATAATTTAGTTTTATTATCGTTTAAGACCAATCCAGCGTCATGTGACCATCTTGCGAGCAGGTCAAAATCTGTTTGTAGCCGTCTAAGTGCGTCTTCTATATTATTTGCGGCAGCTACTAGACAGGTGTCATCAGCGTATTGATAGATTTCACAATTTTTTATTATATTTACAAGGCTATTAACATACGTGACATAGTGAAGAGGGCCCAGTACTGAGCCTTGCGCGGTTCCTTCTGTTACCTTTATTGTATCACTGTCTGCATCCTCTACCCTTACTCGGTACGTTCTATCACAAAGGTAATTATTACACCAGTGTAATAGTTTGCCTCTGATTCCGTTGTCATATAAGGATTGTAACAGTTTGTCGTGTCTTAGGGTGTCAAAAGCCTTACTATAGTCTATGAATACGACTAGTATATGATCTTTTCTGTCTAAATGATTGAAAATGCTATCAGTAAATTTTGATAAAAGCTGAGTCGTGTCGTGTTCTTTCCGGGTTGAAAACCATATTGTTTATCAGTAAGTATAGAGTTATTTTTGTAAAAGTTATGAATTTGTCCACTGATATATTTTTCTGCTATTTTATCAATTACAGATAATATTGTTATTGGTCTGTAATTTTCATAATCAACTTTACAACCTTTTTTATAAATAGGTCTAACAATTCCAGTTTTTAGAGCTGCCGGGTGTTTACCGGTTATCACGCTTGTATTTATTAATCTAGAAATAACGAATTTAATTTTATCACAAAGCATTTTAACATCGACAGTCCTTATGTTATCTATTCCTGGAGCTTTATTGCAAGTTAATGTGTTAATTATTTTTTTTTTTCTATTAGGTTATATAAATTCTTAAATCAGTAATTTCACTAGCCTACAGTGCCCATCAAACCGAAACACAGTAATGCTAAAGACACTACTGTTTTGCCGGAGAATATAGCCGCTTGCAACAAAAGACTTACCACCAGTGTTGTGTTTTGTTTTTAAAAGACATTATTCATTTTTACAGGTACTCTCTTTCTATACAAGACAAGCTTGTTTGAAGTTGCTTGAAGAGGAAGGTCGGTCACTGGGTTCGACTCTACTTATAATATTGTTCTCATTTGTTATACTATACCTCGTCCTCGGGATTTGTACAAAGAAATTCTTGATGGGTGCGACGGGTATCGAAGTAGTGCCAAATTTGGCTTTCTGGTCAGATCTGCCTAATTTGGTTAAGGTAAGAATTTTGTTATCATAAAATTACAATTTGGAGTTTATGTGAAAGTTATTTGGCTCAGCATACATTTTTTTGAACAGTTTATTGCATCAAAACTAAAATTTAGAAGGTAAAGTGTGTGTTGTACCGATTTTTCTTTATTGCACGGAATTCTAATTCTTTTTCGAAAATAAAAATAATCTAAGTTACTGCGCATAAAATCACTTTAAAACCGGTCCGGACGTTTTATAGATTAGCCGGAACAAATAGACAGATTATTTTTTTTGTTTTTTCAAATGTAAGTAAAGTATATATTTCATACGCATTTAGTAGAAAGCTGTAAATTTTGAATTAAAGACAGACACTTCAATTTTATTTATTTGTATCGATGTATATATATGACCACAATCGGTATCACTCACACAGTCATTAAAAGATACTCAATATGTTTAAT
Organism: Hestina assimilis; assembly: GCA_023373885.1. Lineage (NCBI taxonomy): Eukaryota > Metazoa > Arthropoda > Insecta > Lepidoptera > Nymphalidae > Hestina > Hestina assimilis. The sequence continues at coordinate 5,054,234 of CM041755.1, read as the reverse complement.
TTTTTTCTATAAATAAAATATGTATGATTTAAATTATAATATAATCACATAAATCCAGATTTGTAAGGTCAAATTTCTACAAACAGAAATTAGCATTTGACTTCTGAAACCTTTTCAAGGTGAACCAAACCAGTAACTTAGAAATCTTAGAATTAGAGTAAATTTTATTCAAAAGTAATTTTTTTTCAAAAATAACAAGAAATAATTAGAACTGAAATCATTAAGTTATTAAAACTATCGTGAGACATAATTAACTTAATGTAAAATTTAAACAGCTAACACTCACGCGTTCAATCGGTTTAAGTACCGACTAGTTTCGGACTCATCGGAGGTCCTTCATCAGGGTGAGTGGGTTACGTTCTCGGTCGCGACCCGTCTTGCTGACGGATTTAACGTGAGTGTTAGCCGTTTAAATTTTACATTAAGAACTGAAACCACTCTCCAAGTGAAGTTAAATCCGATACTTATCTATGTATATTTACCAAAAATATGATTTCACATTTTCAGATGCTATAATTGTCTTTGCATTCTGTAATTTATTTTTAAATTTATTTCAATTATTAAAAATTTATTGAGTGAAATTTTTTGAAATTTTAATATTTATGCCTTTTAAAAAACACCACAGTGACCCATAAAAAATTACACAAAAAGTAATTAATACCTTTATGAATATACACATCTGTCTTTAGATGTGTTCTAAGTGTGTTTCTGTATTGAAATTGCTTTAAATACCGAATGATGGTAGTTTAAACCGCTTGTGGCTGTTGTTTGTATCATTCACGGATGAGTTTGGGTTTAGATGGTTGTGTTTGTGTTTTTCTTTACCCTAACACAGGAATGATCCTAATTAATCAAAGCTGGGGCCGCTCACTGGTCGCTAAATAATCAGTGAGTTAAGGCACTTTAGGCACGGTCTATCTATGGATGTTTGACCACATAGTGTCATGATGTCTATTTTTACAATAAAATACGTATGTATTATTCTTTACAGGATGGTTGGGCCTTTGCCATAAATGGGTTCAAGCTGCCAGCACGTGCTGGTCCAGTGACGTCACCGGACCCTAACAGCTACGACAGCATATAACATCAGACCGAGGACCCCATCAACGAAGGTCAGCTAGTGTTGATTGAGTAATAATTTATGGACTTATACGTATTGAAATCGTTAAAAAAGTAGAATAATTTTATAATATATTATATAGATTTCATATATTTGTATGATATTAAACGATATAGTAGCCTGCTAATGTATTGATAAGAATTCGCAAAACTCGTTATGTCTTACGAATATATAACATGATAATCGCACCTTTAGAACGAAAACGCCACAATAAAAATAAAAAAAAAACAATAATTTCTTAGCGTAAAAATACTTTAAACGAAATTCTCAATGTAACAATAGTCCAAACAGAGTCATATTGGAGCGTAACTGACGTCAATAAAATATAATATACGAAACATTGCGGTGTCAATATTTTAAAACGTATTTTGTTGATTCCCAAAAAATGCATTTTGAGCTACGTCGTTTCGTTCTAAAGGTGTGATTATGCTTCTCTGTATTTTATATTTTTCCTCGGAACATTTTGAAAGTCGGTCGTTGTCTCGAATATATTTTTGGTAGTTTTATTATCATAGAGATTCACGATTTCGACTCGTCCGATCTGAATTCGAAACTTTCACACTATAACATTAAGAATATAAAATATGTGTATTGAAAGTTATTCAATATTATTTTTGTATAATTCAAATCAATGTAGTTGTTTTGGAATCTGTATAAAGCGTGAAATTTGTATTAATTTTGAAAAAGTAAAAAAAAAAGGTTTTTGAGTTAAATTTGTTGCGGTTGTGTAAACCAACAATCATTGAAAATATAAGAAAAAATTTAGATTTATTCTATCATTATTATATACAAGAATACAAGTTACTTTAAAGTTTCAATAGTAAAATATAATTGAAAATATCTGAATTTGAATATCATTACAACTAGTATTATTCGGTTAATGAAAATAGTTGAAACACTTCCGTAGACACTAATACATTACATCTTGACCGTAAACGGTTTTAAATACACACAAACATACATACATTAATGCACATAACATAATTATATACATATTTATAATACGTGCAATGCAAGTTGACCAGACTAGTTGGTTACAACTAACAAGTGTCTATGGTATAGTTTTAAGAAATGAACTAAATACATCTTCATATCTATAAATACTTTTTGTTATAACATAGAGAAGATCAGAGTAATTTTGGCAGTGTCTATTGACCTATTTTAATATATTACTTGCACATTTAGAAATTCTAATAAAAAAAATCATAGAAAAATATTTCCTATTGCCATTGAAATAGTAAAAGTTTTTCTGATTTTGTTATCCATAAATCAAATAAAGATAAAAGAAACTCAATTTTAAAATATTATCTTATCTGAGAATCTGAGAGTCTGAGAGTTAAATCTGAGAGTCTGACTTAAAATTTGATTTTAGCCTTAAAGCTTAAGGGTGGTTTCAGACCAGCGGTTTATACAATCGTAGCGTTTTTCGAAGCTCGTGTAGGCGCGCCTTGTATCCCACACGCAACTAGTACGAGTTGTTGTGCGAGAGTTGACACGTTTATAAGTTCGTATAGGCGTGTAATACAAAAAGCTAAATATTAGGTGACATTCGCCATCACCGTTTCAAGCGTATACGCCTGAATAAGGCCGTGTACGCGCTTTCGCGGTGAAGCGAACATATACGCTCGAAAAAACGCTAGTCTGTAACGGTCCTAAACAAGTTGATTCTTTCATTGATGTAATATATTTTTAGAGCAACAATTACATAAATAAAAAAAACCTTTGTAAATAATCTAGCAACAGAATAAAAAGTTAAATGATTAAATACTTAAAATAATGTATAATAAATTTTTATTTATTATACATTATTTTAGATGCCTGAATATAAAAACATTCTCAATACATTTGCTAGGATTTGCTTAAAAATAAGATATCCCCGTTATCTATCTTATTTAATATCTTAAGAGAAAAAATCAAATGCATAAAAAATGTTGTGTTTGTAAATACAATTTCTTTATTACAGTTTAATCATACTCATTGTTAAAAAATAATAAAAATGCGGTCCGATAGGCTAGTTCAGATATCATAACCATTTTGCAATGTGTAAATAATGCCAGTCGGCTTAATTTTAGTATTAGTACGTAAAATATATTATATGTATATTATGTAGTTATATATGATATTAGAAATGATAATTATATATACAATATTGTTGTTGGTAACAATTATTATCGAACAATCTGAGTTGCATTTTATTTAAAAAAAAATTATCATCCAAATGACACGTTTCAAAAAAAAAATTCTTTTAAAACCAACATTACATACAGCATTACATACAGCATATGTACAATTCAATACTACATATATTTATAAATCATTACAATTGTACCAATCATGTCCACGTGGCATGGTGGAAAGAATGCTAGCTGCATTTCCCCGCTGAATCGCAATCCCTATTCTTTGGGCAAAACATAAACCAGTCGTCTGGGTGTATTGGGGGCTTACCATTAACTCTTGTTACAATTCAAATGACGACCTAAACTGACGTAATATCGCTATTTCGTACCATGACATGTATATTTATACGTCATGCTCATAAAATCTGAATCGATTTACCGCGAGAATAGAATTGGATCGAAATAGAATTTTTACTAAAATTTAATGGTAAGCCCCACAGGTATGTATGTAGTAATAGTTGTAAGTAAATTTTGTCTTTTAATAATAATGGTATATCATACTCGTGAAACATTGAAGCCGAAGAATAACTTTTTAGAATAAGATATTTAAAATGTAATCGAAAATATTTTATTGATGTAATTTAACTTTTGTAACACAACATTATTATAACAAGGAAATATAATGCGTGATGTAAAAATATAATACTAGTTTTGTAATGGGTATTGGGTTCGTTTATAAATCACGTAATGTTTTAAATCGACTATCCCTACGTAAACTCCCGAAAGTGAATAGGTCTTACTTTATAGGAGAGCAATTTGAAATTAATTCTATGGTCTTATTTACTTACAAAAAGCAACAAGTAGTTATTATTATAGATTTTTGTTCACACATTAAAATATACCCTTATGCTAAGCTTAAACCCGAAATAAATAAAATCAACTTTTTAGATTCGATAGTTTACTTAGGGACAGTCAAAGTGTTCTTGATATAACATAACCACATTGATGCGAGTGAAGTCGCGGTGGAGTGAAGGCTAATATTAGACTCATTTTATTAAACATAACATTAGAGTCTTGTTCAACGTTTTATAAGAAATGGTGGCCCCATTTCTGCTAATTAAAAAAATTGTTCTTGCGTCGCTCTCAAAATTTAATAGTCTGCCGCCTCACTTTTGTAGTTGTAGCTAAGCGTATTTATACTTAAGATATTTACTCAGTGGTATTATAGTTACTGTATTATCTATGGATTGGATTATTATTATTATTTCATGCGAAAACTTACGATATGATTGTAGAGAACGATATATCGTTCCTTATTGCTCGTTGCCTTTATAAACAAAAAAAATTATGATGATTTATATACGACCCCATTGTATTTTTCTTATATATTTTAAATAAAAATAAAAAGAACATAACGTTTTTCGATAAGATATTTCAGTTTATAAGTAGGTTTTTCCTTTTAATTGCACATGTTTATGACGTACAATCAGAAATACCTTGTGTTACTTGTTTTTTGTTTTGTTAATAACAAATAAATGTAAAAATTTCACTATGTATTTTAATTATAATGTGCCAAGAAATTAAAGACATTATATTTATATAGTTAGCAATGTTACCTTTGTTAGAAACATATTTTAAAATTGTTTTCAATGTCTTTTTGCTGTTTCTTAAGTAGTATCTTCTTTAATATATTTTAACTCTATGTTTTTTCATAAGGACTGGATAATAAAATATTCATATTAATGAATAAAATGTAAGATTTGTAAGATCTTTGAAAAGAAAGTTTATTAAGCTTTCTTTTCGTGGGTTAACTTTTGTCCTTTTTCGTATACACGAAAAATATTTAATAAATTATTATATTCTTTATATTATCGATATAATAATAGTTTGTTAGAACAGTTTGATATGTTTTTGAGGTGTTTTTTAAATATATATTTGTGATAAAACACATTGTTTTATGTTCCTTTTTTCATTTTGCTCAAAAATGTGTGTAATCTCTTTCAATAAATAATCGGACAAAGTTCTGTCTTTCTCTTACTAAGTTCGATAGAATTTTTTTCAATTCAATTCACATAAATAAAAAACGCTTTGCTCAAGACTATAGAGGTTACTACTTTGGTACAGCCCAAACAAACTGCGGTGATCACTTAACATCAGGTGAGCCTCCTGCCCGTTTGCCCCCTCTTACATAAAAAAAAAATAATTGTAAAAATAAAAGCAACATCTACAAAATTTGCTCATTTTGGCTGATGTTTAAAACGAAGAAAATCCATGTGGTAACATCGTTACTTTGTTAACAGGCGTTCTTTCAATACTTAGAATGGAATTTGTGAATTCATTTTCAGTTTCGACGTGCAGAAATCATCGGACAAGTAAGTACTAAGAGAACTTTTGTTGCTTTGAATTTGGCTACATAATTTTAATTTGAATTTTTTAATTTTAAAAATGTAGGGCTTATACGAGTAGGTTGGAAAGCAAGCATATGTCCCATCTAATGGTAAGCGTTTGTCGTAAGCCTATGAGGGCTTTCAACACCATCCATTTGTAAATGTCACTCACAATTTGCTAACCTCTAAATATTGGTTCAAAAATCTCCTTTTCTAATCAATTTCACTTGCTACAGTGTCTTAAACCGAAACACAGTAATACCAAACACACCACTGCTTTGGCGGTAGAATGTGATAATGTGGTGGTACCTACTTAGCCGGCCTCTTGCAATAAAAGGCCTACCATCAGTTACTCCTATATACTGTCAATGGTAATTAAATCTATTTTATAATATTATTAATAATCTAATACCTTTAAACGAGGAATTCTTGTATATATATATATATATATATATAATTGGGATCTCGGAAACGGCTGCACCGATTATCATGAAATTCAGTATGCAGGGGTTTTCGGGGACGATAAATCGATCTAGCTAGGATTTATTTTTCGAAAATGTGGCTTTGTCCGTGTTTTCAGGCCGTTGTCGACACGCCATCTATTATCAACAAAATAAATTAAAAATGTCAAAATATATAAATAAATTCACAGCGCACTTGAGCGACCATACATTGCTATGGCAACAAGGATTTATTGAATTGAATCGAATGACAAACATTTCTGCAATGACAGTTGACGTTTTCTTTAATTTATTATATTATGTCACTGACTGACAGCGATGGGTCCATTAGAATTTAAGAAAACACTACAATCCCAATTTTTGCGGATATTGTTGTCGAAATCATTATTTTATTATCCAGGTAAGGTTTCAATCGAGTCTACCGTACCCTTAACGACTTTCGATTTACCAAAAACAAAAAAACGAGAATAGCTCAGTCAACCAGGTACTAATAATAACCGCTGCACACTCAACGGCCCTCAATAAGATAGTGATAGTGTCAGGGGTGCGGAAACACATACAAGGACAAGGACAAATCCGCCCAGACTGGAAAATATGCTTGCAAACATATTATACTCCGAGTGGGAATCGAACCCGCGACGTGTGGCGTTTAAAGCACATTCGCTACCGCTGCGCTACAACGTCGTCAAATTATTTTTATTATTTATTTATTTATTCGGTAATCCAACAGTGCATTACAATATATCATAAAACATAAGATAACTGTGTTTTACATAGGACCAAAATAGGATTACTCTAAGTGTTTATATGAATAATAAAAGAAAACAGTGGTTATGGCTAAACAAAACTATTACTGTAAAAAGAAATAATAAAAATTGATAAAAAAAAAGTATACTCTAAACAAGGGGACTTGTTCTCGGTATATTTATCTGCGTGTGTTTGTGTGTTTTTTTTTTATGTTAGAATGGTAAGTGGTTGCCGTAGCCTATGAGAGCTTGCAGCACCAGAAGTAGGTGCCATTCACGCGTTGCCAACCTCGAGATATTAGTTCTTAAATCTCGTCCGCCCAGTAATTTCACTAGCGTACAGTGCCCTTCAAATCGGAACATAGTAATGCCTAGGCACTACTATTTGGCGGCAGAATATTTGACACTGCGGTGGTACCTACCTAGCCGGCCTCTTGCAACTAAAGACCTACCACCAGTAATACCAGTGTGTGTTTGTGTATGTGGATGTGAGCGAAAATATTATTTTTATTTTCGCTCTATCTCTTCTTCTTATCTCGTTCTTGCGACATATTGTTAATGAGAACCACAAAGCATAAGAACTCCTCTTGAATCATTTATTAAAGGAAAGGGGTATAATTGAAATGATTTTTTAATGATAAATATTATTTTATTACATTTAACCACTCGCAGAATTGGGCAGTTGTTTCTATATGAGAAATCCCATCTGAAATAGAATACAATATGTGTTAATAACAACGTAAATTATATTTTTCAGCACTGAAATAAGGTTTTATATAAGTTTTTCCAACATTTATGTAAAAAATGTCAAAATATTATCATTTGTCTTTTCGTTGATAAATGCATTTACGCATCCCGATGCATAAATGTATGCGTCAAGTAAGATAGGCAGTGGTATTGTGGGACTCGGCCGCCTGTTAATCAAGTGGCAATACCCACTAAAACTCAGCGGAACCCTCGTCGCCATAGGGGACGTCAAACAACCTACACGGAAAATACCTAAAGTATGCGGGTTCACTTTGTAAATACTACCATAACTTAAACGTTATTAGCTTGCATCGGGTTCGTGATTGTAATAAGTTATATTAACATGTGAGAATTTAACTTACTGTATTGGCGTGCTGTGTTAAGCACGCAGCTATTAGCACTGATCTCTCGCAGACTTCATTGTCGCCGGTTATTTTCTCTTCATTTACTGCAATAAGAGTAAAAATTATATACATATAAGGCCTGAATTACAAATATCAGCATCGATCTGCATTATCTCTATAGAAAATAGCTATTTTGTATCAAGATGAGTGCACATCAATTTTCATTTCACAATCGATTCGCTTTCCGCATTTAACACCTTACTGGACAGCCGTCAAAATGTGCTGAAGGATGCATACGCATGCTTACGGATGCTGAAGCATGCTTAAGCGTGCTTCAGCATCCTTAGGGATACTTTAGCATACGATGCTCATAAGTGTGTCCAAAACCATCCAGCTAAATGCTGGTCGAAGTTGATAAATGTAATTGAGGCCCAAACTTCCACATCTATTATTATCAACAGAAAAATAGCTTATATAATCTTGAATCGCCGACTGGCAGATTTTCTTAAAGCAGAACAAAAAACATTATCGATCTAATTGAACATTCAAAAATAAAACTAAAAGTCTAGTTTAAGCTTTTGGAAACTGCGATGTCATGAGAAGACACTTTTGCTAAAAGAGATCACTTCTTTTTATGTAAACGAATACGTACATTTAGGGAACCCCAGCCTTTCGGGGCCCTGGGGCTTATGTTAATGACGTAACTAAAGCTGTAAGTATATTGAAGATACCTATTCAATATTCATAACAAAAAAAAATTAAAATCTTAAGTTTGTTCCGGCTCATCACTTTCACTTTCACTGGTTCTCAATGAAAATTCTAATGTCTATTTGTGAAGAGCTAGTAGCTCTTGACTACAATATATTCACAGTACAATATATTGACCGGCGTCGGGACGTGACGACCCCATCGCCCGCTGTTGCGATAGCCTCTGTCACAGCAGAGATTATTCCACCAGTGCAATCAGTCACACTGGTGGTAGTCTTTTGTTGCAACAGGCCGGCTAGGTAAGTACCACCGCAGTGTCAAATATTCTGCCGCCAAATATGTAGTGCTTAGGCATTACTGTGTTCCGGTTTGAAGTGCACTGTAGGCAAATGAAATTACTGGGCAGAGGAGATTGAATAACCAATTTCTCGAGGTTGGCAATGCTCGAGTGGCACCTACTAATGGTGCTGCAAGTGCTCATAGGCTACGGCCACTACTTACCATCAGGTGGGCCGTATGCTTGTTTGCCAACTTTTAACATAAAAAAAATGGTATCTAGATTGACGCTGTCTTAATTAGCGGACTTAGGCCCTAGTTGTCCTCATGTCTATAAATATAAAAGTATAAAACAATTTTTAAACATGGTTACAATGTGTGTCCAACCTAAAATTACATAATTGTCGTCATTATTGGCAGTGTGGAACTCACCTTTTGAGCAAAGTTCATATAATTTCTTCGCATTTTCCAATTTCTCTGTCTCACCAGGATATTCCCTTTCGGACAATTTGTACGCGTTTTCCTTGTTGAACGTACCTTTATCGTCAATCTATAATAAATATAATATCAATACTACAGTTACGAAAAAGTATTGTGCATTTTAAACGATTTTTTTTAACTAATATTTATTTGAAAGTTATTAGGTAAGATTTAGTTTACCCAATCAATTCTTTTGAAAAGGCAAGCAACGAGGCACTTTGCGGACATTTGATCGGGGATTTTGTGTTCTTTCAGCATTTGAATCTCTTCCCCTGTGAGCGGGTGTTCCTTGGTGCATTCTAGAGCTTGTTGTATGAACCACTTCTTTACGTCTGCGTCACTTCGCTCCGCCTGAAAGAAATAGGGACGTTTAAGGATAATTATATATGTCAGGAATTCTAACCTGAATCCATTTAAATTTGCTCTCGTTGTAAGTTTCGTCTTTATTTCGTTATTTGTAGAGGACCGTTTGCTACCGCTAGAAGTGCGTCAGAGTAACGTTAGTGACTAAGTTAATATACTACTCAGCCGGGTGCACTCACTGATCGGTAAACGATCGGTGGGCTAAGCAACTTTAGGCAAGGTCGGTCACTAAATAGGTGACCGCATAGTGGTATTTCAACTAAGTGTCTCCATTCTTCGGAGGTACGTAAAAAGTTGGTCCCGGCTGTTATCAATTTGATTAATAGACGAAAAGTCAAGTTATAGGCCTAAATGGGCGACCTGAACAAGTCTAATACTAGATTGGCCACTCGCCACCCGTAAGAAGAATAATGAATAAATAAACGCTGCACACTCAACGGCCCCCATTAGGATAGTAATATCCTGGATAATTACGGGGGTCCGGAAACATTCACAATGACAAGGACAAATACACCCAGACCGGAAAATATGCTTGCATGGTCAATACAAACATATTAGAAGAAGTTAAGGATAAGAAGAAGAAGTTAATATACTAGTAATACTTACAAAAGCGATCCCGATTACGCAGCAGATGAAAAAAAAATTTAGAGCAGTTCTCATTGTGAAGGTTAGACCCGTACTAACTTAATTTTTATCCAAAAATCTTTTTATACGTTTTATTTTTTTTATCTCGATTGTTAAACAATAGTTTGCGAGATAATGTTGTTTTAATATTTAGTAAATTAGGGATTTTCATGTACACTCATGATTTTTTGCAGCTACTATTGTTTAATGGTTTTGTAGGTAATAATATACTTTTAACAATTCAAAAGTAAAAAGAGTTTTTAAAGCTATAAATACTATGATATGCAGAACAAGACGTATTTCAGCTGATCCCTTTGAGACATAAACTGCTCCATGCTATAATATACGAACCTAACATATATTAATATATATATATATATTAGTGACCGACCGAAATTTCGGTTTCGGTTTCGGTTTCGGCCAGTTTCGGCCAAAAATCTAGTTTCGGCTTTAGTTTCGGTTTCGGCCAAAATATAGCCGAAACTTTCGGCCTCGCCGAAACTCGAATGTTCGTGAGTTTTCGTGCGTTGTTCGGTAAACTTCGCAGCCAACTCGTGACCGTTCGCTGACGCGGCCAAAAAATCTCCAGAAATAAGTATTAGATTGATCTTTAAAATATTGTAAACACAACGTATTACTAGTTAGTTATGTACATAGTATATCTAACTACAAGTTGTTTCTTTTTTAAGAGTACTCCCAATAGTAAGTCTTGTATATTCATGACAAAATTATGGTTATGACTTGAATGAATTTTTAGTTTTTATTTTATTTAACTCTATTTAACTGTCTATATTATATACAGTGGTGGTCAACTAATTAGGGACATGGGTATAATAAGAGTAATATTTATTTATATTTTCCGTAATTTCAGTTTTACATGAAGTCTTCATTACGTTTTTTTAATGTTGATCGGATCTTGATCATTTAACCAATGTTTTCTTAATAGAATTATTAAATTTTGGAATGGATTGTAATTAAAAATGGCAACAATTAAAATTAACTTTACTTCTGCTTCGGTCTAATATAACTCTGGACAAATAATTAGGGACACTTAAGAAAACATTAGAAATAATGAACGTAGAATGTAATGGAAGAGAAAAATATATATTTATTATTAAATTCATCTAAAAGAAAACGTTTTCTATTAATAAATTATATTAAATGTGATTGCCATTATTAGCTATAGCCATATCGACATCGGCGCTGCATCGACTTGATGAAATAATGACAAGTTTCGTTAGTGAAGTTCTTCCAGGCGTCTTTGAAACTACTATAGAGTTGGTTTAAATTTCCAGTTTGTTGTACCACAAATGTTCCAAAGAATTCATGTCTAGGCTTTGGCAGGCCAATTTAAAACTGATAGTAGTTCACCGGCTAGAAATCATTTAATGAACAGTGAAGTATATTTTGAATTATTTTCGTGTTAAAGCGCCTATGTAACTTCACCACTAACTGCTAGTCTAAATATTTCTCTTTTAATAATTACAGAGCCCACAAAGGAACTTTTATAAAACTATTACCAGTCTGCGATCTAAATTTCTTTTATAGGTTTGAAAATATTGTACAGCGTTGAAAACCATACTTTTAGAGTAAATCAAATGATTCGCTATTTTAGGGTATTGCTATTTACGTTGAGATAAAATTGTTTTCGCTTGGTCGTTTCATAACTTAAATAAGTGACCCATATTTAAGTAATAAATTGTGATATTAATTTTAGAAATCAAAACTATAAAATAAAGAATGACGCCAAATAAAAACACAAAGGCTTTCCGCCTTTGTATTTCAGGTTTAATTTTTAAAAATCGAAAATAAAACACTAACTCTTGCTGTCCCTAATTAGATGGTCAATTTCGATGGAAGAGATTTCTTTTTACTAATAATATTTTTTTTAATAAACCACCATAAAATATTCTTACCTTCGAAAAAGTACATTGAACAGTATACTTTATAACGAACATTATCTCATAAAATGAAACTTTTAAAATATTTAATCAAATTATTTTCCGTTCCTAATTAGTTGACTACGTATATATGCAAATAAATGTTAAAAAAACTTGAAATTCAAATTTCAGTAAAAAAAGTAATTTTAATTATTTTTAAAAAAGTTTCGGTTTCGGTTTCGGTTTCGGCCGAAACTGAGAGGGAGGCCGAAAGTTCGGTTTCGGTTTCGGTTTCGGCTGAAAAACCAGTTTCGGTCAGACCCTAATATATATATATATTTAAGCCTCAATAGCTTAACGGTAAAAGGGCCGACTTCGCTCCGTTAACGCAAGAGTTGAGGGTTTGATCCTGACCCCCTTGGACTATTGTCGTATCCACTCCTAGCGCAAGCTTCGGGCTTATTTGGAGGGGCAATAGGAATATTAGTAATGCCTTGACAAAGTATTGCTAATATTAGTAATATTTTACACAAAAAAAATTACAATGCGGGTCACGTATATTCAAAAAAGTCAGGCTTACTTTTTCGCTGGATAAATTCCTCATATTGCTCGCTCTCATATCTTGATCTCAATTATAGTTCTTTCAATTTAAAATGAACCAAAATGGCCGCTTCTGCGCAAGTACAATCATGGACAAAACTGTTAGATTTAAATATTGATTTCGTCTTATTTAAATAGATTTTTTTATAAAGTGGAAAACGGAATTAAGTGTATAATATAATTACTGTTCCTTCTAAATTCAATTAATTATTTATTCATTATCGTTATTAATTACTTAAATAGAATGAAACAAATAACAGTATAGAAAAATTAATGTAAGTACATTTTTTATCACTGTCACTTATTGGGATGACATCTTATTTTGAAATAAAATTAAATTTTCACACACTTGACAAAAATAATTTATATTTTTATTTAATTTTTAACAATTTATTTTTAAAGAAATAAAACAACCGTGAGCGAGTGTATTAAAAGGGTCGAGCGTCGCAGCGTTGCTATAGTTACGCGGCCCCAGATTCATTCCGCATTCGGTTGAGACCTAAAAATGTGTTATGCGCATGGTTCATTTTATATTGAGAGAGTTATAATACGTTTTATTAGAGCAACCAAAGTCGTAAATTACTACTAGTAACACGTCGGAGATTCTCAATTTTCTACATTATTTTTTACAAAACAAATCGACACATGTGAAGATTAAATCTAATGATGGAAATTTGCGTCGTGGCTGAGTTGAACTTTAAATTCAAAGTGGTAAAAATAAAAAGAAAAAGAGTAAAAAGTATTTTTTAGACATCACTGACATTTTTGAAGAGCCGACATTGAAAGCAAAAACCTAGCCCACATTCTATTCTTGACTTTCGAAACTAGATAAAATTTTTGTGGACTCTCACTTACAACTTGTGATGCCTAAATTTTTATCCATCAACATACACCCTCGGTCTCCCGTGGCACCCAGGATCAATTCAGATCACTTTGGAAATGTCGGTGCTATATCAACAGGAAGTTGCAATAATAAATTATATTTTTTACCCGCCGACGTTTTGATGGAAATTATATAATGTTTAGTTATTATTTATAAATCATCATTTCTGTCATTAGAATATAATTTTTCCATTGTTATTTTAAATAAATCTCAAATAGAAGAATGTCATTTGTAAAATGAAATATATTAGTTTGATCTGCTTTATAAAGATTTTTATTCTTCATCTGGCGTTCTTCTGGCTTCATTCGCCACTGGAGCTGAAGAAGGGTAATAAAGTTCTTCGAGCGCATGTAAGCTAAAGCTATCTTTGATGGATTTTATTTTGAAGAATAAGTTAGATTCCTGTTTTATAGATGAAACAGAAGGGAAAATAAAGTATGTTTTTTTCTATAATTTTATATCTTTCTATATCAATATTTTATTCCACACTTTTCATAAAACATGTCATAACGTCAATATCTAACGTAATGTCGCAGACAATCGACAATAGGAAATGGTGTTGGTTGTCATTCCTTGCTTTTTTTTTAAACAAAGATACTGGCATTGTAAGTAGATTGGTGGCTGGCCAGCTACCTGGCTGGCATTGCTAGCTGCTTGGCATGGCTTGGCTTGTTTGTAAGTGAGGGTTAACTCGTACCACAGGACAGTAATTGGTAGTGTCATAAGCTATAAAGTAATGTTATGGTTGCCGTTATTAAAATTATTGTCGGTTATCAAAATTAGCAAAATAAACGATTTTGTTTCTGGCCCATACAAAATTTAAGTGTGAAATGACCCACCATGAATTACGTTAATATATTAGTAGAATAGACATAGTAGGTTTATTATAAAAAGGTAAGATTTTTATTAACAAGAAGAAAAGTATACAAAGGGCCTTAATATTTTCATTCAGATAGATGGCTTTTAAAATCGCTTTTAATAAATAACCTATTTTGTCTAACAACACAATTGCATGTAATTGTCGGAACGTTACGAGGAAGACGTCCAAATAGTTATGAATTAGAGTTACTGGCGGAAAAAATCTTCGCAAATTAATTGTTATCTCATCTTGTTATTAGAAGTTACGAGATTAATTTACTTTGATTTCTTTAGCAGAAAATATTATTTATGATAGTAGAGCATATAATATAACTAAGCAAATTTTATTTTTCAAAAACATATTTATTTGGTAAATCTTGTACTTAGGTACTGTAATTATGAAATATAGAAATAAGAATCGTAATATAATTTTCTTTTATTTTTATTATATTGACCATAGGTTTTGAAAGGAACCTGATGTACTTAACTTCAATTTTTAAATTTAAATATAACATAAAAAATAAGAACTATTAGTTTGGCACAGATATAATAATACCGCATGGAACTGTTCGTCTGTTCATCTCATACGTTTTACATAAAAAAGTAACTTTGTTTCCTTGAAACGTAATGCAACTTTAGTGAGCCGTCATCTGATAATGCAGTAAAAATAACAGAAAATACAACATTAGTAACGCAGCAGGTATATGTTTAGATAGTATTTAAAAACTTTTACTACGCATAAAAGATTTATTGCCTAAATAGTTAATAAATCTCAAAATGTAGCCATGTGAGGATCCATTTTCAGGACGAGAAAAGCAAAAACAATTTAAAAATCCGGTCAAATGCGTTTCGGTCATACATAATAATTGTGTAGTCAAGGAAAAGAACACTAAAGCGGCCCATACACCTTCAATATTATTGTACAATATTATGCTCTACAAAATTTAATATACAAAACATAGATTTTCCATCAATCATTGCACATAAATATGTTTTCACAATATTATTTTATATTGACGACGTTGTGGCGCCGCGGTAGCGAACCTGTCTTAAATGCCACAGGTCGCGGCTTCGATTCCCGTTCGGAGCATAATATATGTTTGTATTGACCATGCAAGCATATTTTGCGGTCTGGGTGTATTTGTCCTTGTCATTGTGAATGTTTCCGGACCCCGACACAGGATATTACTATCCTAATGAGGGCCGTTGAGTGTGCAGCGTTTATTTATTTATTATTATTATTATTGAAGGTGTATGTGCCGCCTTAGCATTATTTTCCTTAATTACATATGACCTACACGTATTTGACCGGATTTTTAACATTGTTTTTTGCTTATCTCGTCCAGAAAAAGCGTTCCCACGTCTGATATAAATTTACTAGTATTATAATTCAAAAGCAACAAAATAAAAAAACACTGTTAGAAAAAGCAAATTATGGCTGGCGGAAAATTTTATGAACATAATCAAACCGTGACAGACATTTACGTGAATGTTTTGTGGAATTGCATTAACTTTGCGTTTCTAATTATTATTGTTATTAATAATAGCAACGAAGAAAGTTTCGAAAAATGTTTGATAGTATTTAATTATTGTTCTCTCAGGTTGCCTGGCAGAGATTGCTCTTTAGCAATAAGGCTGCCTGATTGTGCATATTACTGTTTTAGTCGTATAAAACTTATTGTTGTTTTTGTGTGTGTATGTGTACAATAAAGAATATTATTATTATTATGAATATATAAAAAACAGAAATCGAATTAAAAGTATGTATTTAAATAATTATTTATTAAGGAAAATAAAATATAGAAGGGTTGTGATTATAAATGCATTTTGTCACGTGGAATGATGCTTCGCAGATGTCTTTGTATGAGTCCGCTGTAAAGTAATAATAAATATATAAGTTATATATAAGTTTCAAAATATTAATAACTTTTTTAAATAGTAGAATCGGGAACTAATATGTCCCCACACAATGTTTTTCTTCTTCTTCCTAGCATTATTCCCAGCATTATATTTACTCAGAGTCTGCTTATTACTCTTATCCGGATTTGACAGGTTACTAGTTTTTACACAGAGCGATTGCCATCATCCGCAACCCTAAGGGTGAACCAGTAACTCATTGGATATGAGCAAATTAGCTGTCAAGAGGTAATGATAATAACAGGTGTTATTTCATATGTTACGTGACAACAACCGGGATCGACAGCTTAACGTGCTCTCCGATGCACGGTTGGGAGACCCAGATGGATAAACGGTCAGACCGAAACAGATATTTGTAAGATCAATATAAATATGTGCCTTAGCCTCGGCGTCGGCATGTGACGACCCCATCGCACGCTATTGGGATAACCTCTGTCACAGCAGAGATTATTCCACCAGTAGGTGGGTACCACCGTAGTGTCAAATATTCTTTTCTTTTCTTTTTTTTTTTTTTTTTTTTTATAATATAATTCTGCCACGAAATAGTAGGGCTTTGGCATTACTGTGTTCCGGTTCGAAGGGCACTGTAGGCTAGGTAAATTACTGGGCAGAAGAGATTTAAGAACTAATATCTCGAGGTTGGCAAGTTGCACCTACTAATGGCAACCTGCAAGCGCTCATAGGCTACGGTAACCACTTGTACTGTACTTGTACTTGTAACATAAAAAAAATGCCTAAGCCTCGAGGCTAAAAGCAGACTCGATACCAACGAGCCACAACGGTTTCGACAAATTATCCGACACCGTCGTGGCGTTGTGGGTAGCGAATCTGCCTTTAGCCTCGACGGTTGCGGGTTCGATTCCCGCTCGGAGCAGATGTTTGTATTAATCGTACAGGCATGTTTTCCGGTCTGGGTATGTTTGTCCTTGCCATTGTGAATGTTTCCGGACCCCCGACACAGGATATAATTATCCTAATGGGGGCCGTTAAGTGTGTAGCGTTTATTTATTTATTATTTATTTATTTATTATGATTGATAGCTGTATCTATAATGGGTTACGGTATTAAGGGATTAGAATAATACGATTCTGTTGAATACGCACCAACTTTCCTACAGACCGTGATTGCTTCTTTCGCCGGTTCTTTGATCTCCTCTGGTAGTAGCAAATCAGCTTGCTTCATTGCTGCTTCATAATTTAATTTACCATTTTTTATCTTAAAGTAAAACAATCAAATTAACATTGAATACACTAGGTATTACATGTACTTAAAGTTAACATTGTAATTATCGTTTGTAGATTACGATTCTGGGTATTAATTAAAATATTATTTTGATTAATGTTACCGCATTAGCCATTTTCATGATACATGCTATATAACACATAACTTCTTTTTCTTCTATAAACACTCCTTTGATCAATTGATCAATTTTATCTGAAAAAGTTAATATATTTTTATTTTACAAATATTGTTTTATGTGTACTATTTTTTATCTATTATTATTTTATGTGAAATTTGATGAGCCATTTTTAATTCACATAACTATACTTAAATTATATTGAACCCGTTTAGAGGGTAGTATATTTAGTAACTGAAGATTATTATAAATATTTAACCATTTTATCCTACCGGTATAATGACTAAATTAGTGAAGTAAGAAAATGTCGAGAATGTTGTACTGACTTCTCGTCGCCCCTCTTTAATATTGCATTCTGCACCAATTATTTATTCTTGGAAATCAGTGGTATTTAATATTAAATTGTTGATAGTGTTTCTAAACAATTCTACGCAGTGATTTTTTAAGGATCTGAAATACTTTTGACTCTGCAAATAACAGCATTTGAAATGTGCAGTGACGTGGCGTTGTTACATTTCTGATAAAAATAGTTGTATTGAATCAAATTGGTGCTAAGGATGGAAGTTATCAATCTAAGTATGTTATAAGTCGAGTTAGATTTTAGAAATGTTGCAATTGGCAGAAACAGTAGTTACTGGAAAAATAACGCTTCAATTCTGGACCTAAAGGAAATATCTGTAGTGCTATTGTACAGGAGTCCAAAAGGGTCGTTTTGTAATGGCGGATCTGCATAGAGTGGACTTCATATTTTGAATATATATTAAGCTTAACTTTTATATAAGCCTACCATCTTCCACGTTATTTTTTGGCTGACAAGTTTTTCGCATCATCTTTCCCGTTGATTTTATCTGTTTCATTGTCATCTAAAAGAAATAAAATAAATTTTAATTCCACATATAAAATGACTTTTTTCAAGATATAATCTCCAATCTTAAATAAAGTGAAATAAATACATTTTTAATCTTCTTAATATGTTATATAAATAGTTAATCTCTATTTTTCAATTAATAAAGTATAACTTACAATAGGACTTTTAGACAAAAAATATGATAAAAAGTAAGAAACTTTAAAATAATTGTTTTATTACTTGATACTTATACATATGTATATAGTATACTTACAGCGTCACAAAATGTAATAATAACTAGAAATTTAACGATCGTAATGAGAACTGACATGGCCTACGCTTTTCTGTAGACCTTGATCTTTCATGCTCGCTTATATGACTTTAGATAATTGATTAATTATAGTGTCACATTTAACACGTATTAATGGCGTTGATATTGACACCATAAAATAACGGAAACTTGGATTTCCCTGTACTTGTTATATAACATAAATAAATATCACTTATGGCTTGTATTCCTTTTTTCTGCGCATTCAAATGTTTAGGTGATGTTAAGTCGTTTTCTTCTTAGAATTAAGATTATTTGATTAAAGTTTATGCTTTTATTTTATAAAATAATATATAGATTCTGTTTTTAAATTTAAATCGCACAAAAGTAGGTAAAATAATGTCCTTATAATATAGTTCTTGTCGCGTGGTCACCCTACATTACGTAACGCATTAAAGAGTTTTCAAAGAATTGCTCACTAATTAGTTAGTTACTGGTTGTTATGTATAAAATCTTATTAAATTATCCAAGAACATTTGAATACATGTACCTATGACGTTGTTAGGAAACACTAAGATTAATAAAGTAAAGTAAGATTAGGAAGACACCAAAATATTATAAATTAATATTGTTTCTTTTTATAACGTTAAAATATGAGTTTTTTTTTCAACATATTATGGAATAGATTATAAGATTAAAAGCACAGGTAAATTATAAAAATTGCAATAATTGATTTTTATAATTAAAATTGCGAGACGAGTCGTGACCGCGAACGTAATCGTCTTACCCATGGGCGTAGCGAGGTGAGACCAAGGGGGGCCACTGGCCGGCCACCTAAGAGATTGCTAAATACTGAGAAAAGCAAATATAATGCATTTGGAACTCATAATTATTGAAAAAAATTGTCATTTAGTGGTAGTTCAGTTTGTGGTCAAGAGAGCGGCCAAAAGTGACTAAAGAACCTAAGTGCCTTACTTACTTACCTACTTGTTTTATTGAGTGCTTAATTCTCGTAGTCGATGAACGCTTGCAAAACTGGAAGTATAACAAGCGTCGCAGAACCCAAGAGAAAAAAGAGAATGGATAGCATAGAGGCAGTGAGAGCTTGGGTCTTGCGCATACACACCTATCGATAGAAACGAAACAGCACAGATACTGCTACTTGCAGTGGATATTTTGTGGGTAATACTTACGCAGTCGAACAAACAGTAAGGCTCTTACTAGGAATAATAACTTTATTTTATAATAACTTTATTTATTTACTATTACAAAATTTGTTTCACAATAATATCTTACACTTATGATTTTGAAATTAAAGGGGATAGCTTGATGTGATTGAGTTACCCTGGATATCTCACTAGGAGACCCTGTGCGGAGACATCCAGTGATCACTACTGGCAGTATTGATATAAGTGTAGGTTTACTTATGTGGTATATATTAATATTGATTAAACTTTAATTAGTTTATATATAATTATAAATATATAATATACATACATATATATACACCCATACACACATATATATATATATTCATACACACATATACCTATATGTACATACATACATACATATTACGTATTGTTTCTTATTTTAAAGAATACTAAAAACATCAAGATCTCGGATACAAAATCCTTATACAATTACTTTTATTTTTATTTAGTTGTTATTGTTTAACACACCTTTCAATGAATAAATAAATAAATGCTACACACTCAACCAATTATGATAGTGATATTCTGTATCGGGAGTCCGGAAACATACATAATGACAAGGACACACCCACACCGGAAAACATGCCTGCATGGTCAATACAAACATCTGCTCTGAGCAGGAATCGAACGCGCAACCTGTGGCACTTAAGGTACGTTCGCTACCGCTGCGCCACAACGTTGTCAACTCTTTCTTAACTTTCACTCCAAAAGTAAGGAACTGAGCTGCAGGGATTTGTGATCGTAATATTAAACTTCCAGCAAATATGTGGTTGGATATAATATTTTGTCACAAGGCGAGTGCTATTATCTTTTTGATAGTGGTGTATGTATGAAGTGACGTTAATAAGAGAGTATGTTTGTTATCAATCAATCACCAGTCAGCTCAATCGTATATAAAACTGAATGCTGGTTTCGTTTGAAAGTATTTGTCACACATCACTATGAATATTCTGAAAACCAGTATTGTTCCTTACATACTTGTGATATGTTTTATTCCATTCGATTTAATAAATGCAGTAAGTATCCTTATATACGTAAGAGTGCGAGACCTCACATCTTGTTAATGAATGCTTTTTGTTTCTTTCGAAACGAGTGTACACTTGGAGTCATTCAAAATGTTTCAAGCTTTTTAGTTTTAATTACCATACGATGTTTCTCCCTTTAGAAAATGACTATTTTGTAGACTATATTTCAAATATGTTTGAGTGGATTCTAACGTCCGAAAAAAATGGTTTCACTTTTTTTTAATCATTAGATTTATCGAGGGTTTTCTCTTTGGTGTCACTTAAAAAAATTTTGCTTGATGTCTAGCTGTTGCTTGTAGTAAACTTCCCTTTAACTCTTTAAAAAAAGGTAAAGTTACCACACGTCTTCAAATAGTTCATTTTATTCTCTTTCTTTGACTCACTTAAATTATTTTCTAGTTTTGTGGCCGCAGTGTGATTTTTTTTATTTATTATTAAATCACCTAGCCTAGCCCTAGATGCTAGTAGGTATTAGGATGCTAATAGCTATTAGCTGTTTAGTTCTGCACAACCCCTGCTAAATTATTTATGAGTTTTTCGCTACCCACCTATTCAAAATTTTCGGTTTCATGAATTGAGATAACATTAATAATTATTTTTAATTTGATTTTTATCGGGCATCGCCAAAACTTTCTAGAATTACCAGTGATGGTATTTATTTTAAAATGGGATTAATTTTGTGTCTTTATTGTCTCTTTGCAATGTATTTGGTAAAACGTTGGCCCCTAATTTCTTAGATAGACTTAGCCCTTCGAATTCGTGTTGCGAATGTACATGGGTAGTGGCGTCGATTACCACCAGATGAGCCTCCAATCCGTTAGTCCCCTAAACATAAAAAAGACTCTTTAGAATTAACATTCGCCCGTCACAATCTTTAATATTGTATCCATGTATATTCATTGACGTGATAAGGTTCATATTATTAGATAAATTAAAACTGTAGCATAAAAAGTTATTGGTAACAAACTCGTTATTTCTTATTAAGATGACCAGGCAACAGCTTAAGAATTCTGGGAAACTAATGAAAAAGTCGTGCATGCCGAAGAATGACGTCACTGAAGGTAAATATGCATTGTTATATAATCAGATATATTTTTTAACTTATTATAAATTGTTGCCGGAAGTTTTGACGGCTGTTTTCTGAGGTTTACGATTTTGGAAATATATGCTTTTATCTAGTTGATTTTTAGATTTTTATGTCATGATGGTTGGAAAATAAGCATACGATGGTAAGCATGGCCCATGAGTATATACTCATGGGTCATTTCGGAGTTATTTTAATAAATAACGTGTCCTTGGAATGGTCCTGAACCGTGAAGGTGGCATGATATTCTAGCATAGGCAAATAAAAGTACCTATCGAAAATATTTAGGCTTGGATTTTATTAACAATATGTTATATGACATGACTATTTTGAATATTTAACAATTAAACATGCCTTTTTTATGTAAATTTAATTAAATCAATTGATGAGTGGCAGTCGGATTCATGTAGTTTGAGTTTTTTTTTTTACAGAATATAAGTAATGATTTTTCAAGGCATTAGTAATATTGCTATTGCCCCTCCAAATAAACTCGAAGCTTGGGCTAGGAGTAGGTACGATAATAGCCCAAGGGGGTCAGCATCGAACCCTCGACTCTCGTGTTAACGGAGCGGATCCGGCCCTTCTACCTTTGAGCTATTGAGTTCCGAATAGGTTATTTTAATTTCGGAAATAAGCTTGTATTCAATAATAAGGAGTCAATTTTTTATGAATTTTAGACCAAGTTGGAAAAATAGAGCAGGGAAAGTTTTTAGAAGAGAGGAATGTAATGTGTTACATTGCATGCGTTTACTCCATGTCGCAAGTAGTAAGTATTTTTTTATTATATAAACTAGCGGCCCGCTCCGGCTTCGCACGGGTATAAAATATATAGCCTATGTCATTCACTGAAAAACTGATTAAAATCGTTCCAGTAGTTTTGATTTATTTATTACTGCCCGTGGCCCGCACGCGTTAAATGTAATTATATACGACATCACATTAGAAACCTTAAAAATTAATTATTTTTTTCTTCACTATTTAATGGATGTTATTATACATATAAACCTTCCTCTTCAATCACTCCATCTATTAAAAACCGCATCAAAATCCGTTGCGTAGTTTTAAAGATTTAAGCATACATAGGGACAGAGAAAGCGACTTTGTTTTATACTATGTAGTGATTATTTACACTACCTGTGTCGGCAGATCTACCCAAATGAATTTATTTTTTTGATAACCCCACGGGCTAATCCAGTCAATAAGTTATCTCTGTGCCAAATTTCATCCAAATCCGTTACGTAGTTTTTGCGTGAAATAGTAACAAATATCCATTCTTACAACGTTCACGTATAATGTATAATACTAGTAGGATAGGATAGGAATTAGGATAGTAGTATAGAATTATAGCCACTTCGATGTGTTAATGTGTAATGTCGTCACTCTGTTAACGCTACGACCACGATGTCTGCCTATGATTTTCTATTTTATTCCATAAAGATAAATGTGTTATAACAGGAAAATGTTTGAATCCTTGATATAAAAGACCTCACCAGACTATAAAGCTGTTATATTTATAGTTTATAACCAAAAAATGAAGTTATTACTTTGATTACAAACTGGCACGTTATTTGAATGTGTTGAACTAAAAAAAACACATTAGTGTAACTTTTATTGCACGTTCTTGCACGGACTTAAAATTCCATGCTACTTAAGTATAATGTTGTTAATGTTTATGTAAGTCGTTCGGCGTCGGGATGTGACGACCCCATCGCCCGCTGTTGGGATAACCTCTGTCACAGCAGAGATTATTGCACCAGTGCAATCAGTCACACTGGTGGTAGGTCTTTTGTTGCAAGAGGCCGGCTAGTAGGTACCACCGCAGTGTCAATTATTCTGCCGCCAAATAGTAGTGCTTAGGCATTACTGTGTTCCGGTTTGAAGGACACTGTACGCTAGTGAAATTACTGGGCGGACGAGATTTAAGAACTAATATCTCGAGGTTGGCAACGCGTGAGTGGCCCCTACTAATGGTACTGCAAGCGCTCATAGGCTGCGGCAACCACTTACCATCAGGTGGGCCGTATGCTTGTTTGCCAACTTCTAACATAAAAAAAAAAATTATATAGGTAATAGATGCTAGTTTTTGCCTGCGACCTTCTCTGCTTAGAGTATTTCAGTATCTCAGTTTAAAAACCTATGTATTTATAATATCGGCTATCTATCGGCTTCTTAATGGCACATCAAAATGAAAAATGTATCAGATTTGAAGTTAAGCGGAACAATATAATTGAAAACCGCATGGAATTTCGTGGTGTGTGTTACGCGTACAAACATAAAGACAGACAAACAAACAAACAAAAATCCGAAAAATAAATGTTTTGGCTTCTAGTGCTGTTATAAAGACTCTTCATATTAAGTTTACATCAATATTTTATACGTACAAACATCGGCTTTTGGCAATTTCATTAAACGTCTATATATATAAAAATGAATCCCTATATCCCTTGGTCACGCTATCACGCGTGAACGGCTGGACCGATTTCACTATTTTGTTATTGTCAGGAGAAGGTTCTTATGACAGAAAATATTAAATATAAAAATATAAAGTAAATTTTAACAGTAAATACCAGGTTTGTTTAGAAACGATGGGTAGGGAAGTTCGTATGGAAAAAAATGTATTATTTAATGTTTATATACAGGTAGATAGTTTATAAGTGGAAGAACCAAGAACGGAATCAAAACTCCCACGGTAACGGGATAAACGGAACAATTTATTTTGCACCCGGATAAAGTCGGGCGGGTCGCTAGTATGTTACAAAAATATTTTTTCCACAAATACTTCTGTGTTTTGTTTATTACCTACTTCATAATTTATAGTCCTTGTATCAAGAAGGTTTAGAGGTAATTTTTCATGTTCTAGATAAAGAATAATAAGCTTAACTATGAAGCGGTAGTAAAACAAGTAGACATGATGTTTCCGCCAGATATGAAAGAGGCCGTGAAGGCTGCCGCGGATAAATGCAAGGATATTGGTATGACCTTATTCCTTTGAATATATTTTTCGTATTTCTATCACGTTTCGGTTTCTCGAACGTTGATCAAACGCATGTCAACTTAACATAGTAAATACAAAACGCTCATTGGTTGCCAGTTGATCATCGATTATCTTTAACCAATGAGCGCCCTATATTTGGTATGATAAGTTAGTTCAGCATTCGATGGTGATAGATTGATACATTAAGGATTTTGTTGCGATGTCAAAAAGCTTCAAAATAAACAAAATAGGTAAACGCTACAAACTCAGCGTAGCACAGTGTAGGATAATGATATCCTGTGTTAAGGGTCCCGAAACATACACAATGGCAAGGACAAACACCCAGACCGGAACACATGCCTGTATGGTCAATAGAAAAACATCAGCTCCGAGCGGGAATCGAACCCGCGACCTATGGCGCTCAAGGCAGACCCGCCACCGCTGCGCTACAACGTTGTTCGAGAATGAGGTTGCATTATATGACTATATTTATGTAGCTCTAGCTGCGCCCGCGGCTTCGCTCTGATTTTTTATTGTACGAAACCCTGAATATTTTTCTTAAATAAAAGTAGCCTAAGTAGTTCTTATAACATCAGCAATCTGCCAGCGAAAGGCCCATTGAAATTTGTCAAGCCGTTTTAGAGTTTAGCCGAAACAAACAGACAGACAGACCGACAAAAAATTTAAAAAATATATTTTTTATGAAAGTACCGTATATACTTTCATATGCATTTAATGAACAGCTGTTAATATGGAATTCAACAGTCAAACAGACACGTCAATTTTATTTATTTGTATAGATAAAAACAATTATTATTGTAGAAGTTATAATAGTTTCTTTGGACCATGAAAAGTAAATTCGCATTTTTTTTTCAGGAAAGAAATACAAGGATATATGTGAAGCATCGTACTGGACAGCCAAATGCATGTATGACTACGACCCACAGAACTTTGTTTTTCCTTGAATTGTGCAATAAACAATATTACCTTAACAAATATTTTATTAATCACTAGCGGCTTCGCGTCGCACGGGTATAAAATATATAGCCTATGTCATTCACTGAAAAAATGGTTAAAATCGATCCAGTAGTTTTGATTTATTCATTACTGCCTATGGCCCGCACGCGTTAAACGTAATTATTTACGACATCACATTAGAAACCTCAATTTTTTTTTTCTCCATTATTTAATGGGTGTTATTATACATATAAACCTTCCTCTTCAATCACTCTATCTATTAAAAACCGCATCAAAATCCGTTGCGTAGTTTTAAAGATTTAAGCATACATACTTTGTATTAAACTATGTAGTGATTTTACACAGTAAAGTCGAAACTCAAAAATAATAATTATGATATTAGCAAAGTTAACTGTAGCTAATTTTTAAGTTTTGGATAAAAATAACCGTGACTAAATTACTGCGGCTTACTGGAAGGTCTATTGCTCAGTTACATCAACAGTAAATTCGAGACAAGCTTTTTTACTATGTTTTGACAGAGTAATTCGGGTTAGCACTGGTACCACGAGACCCGGTCGTAAGGCTGCCAGTCCACCAGAGCGGAGCGAGGCAGCGGAGCCGAGAAACGGACTAATGCGGAGTGGAGTTGCGTACTGTGACTGTCCACCGGAGCGGAGCGAGGCTGCGGAGCGGAGTGAGGAAGTAATGCGGAGCGGAGTTGCTGTGTTTTTCAATATGCGGAGCTAGGCAGCAAGTACGCGACGAGTGATTTCGAGCTCCCGGCGTGGGGCGATTGGTTTAGTTCTACGCGAAATGTCAGTGATAGCAGACATGCCATCGAAAAAGTTGATACATTATTACCTTACATTGCTTGAGGAAGAAGAGTTGGAGTCAGAAGAAGCCGAAATACTTACCATATACCATTTGAACAATTCTATGAGGAAACATAGATTTTGGTTAAGAAATCATATCAAACATCGTTCAGAACACAGTGAATATTTTACTTTTTTCCAAACAGCTGATGAAGAAACTTTCGAAAATTCTTATAGAGTTTCAAGATGTACTTTTTATGAACTTCACTCCCTGATTGAACCATATATTCGGAAACAAGACACAAATTACAGAAATTCAATTAGTAGCCGTGAAAGATTAGCGGTGTGTTTAAAGTAAGTACACATTTTAAATCAAAGTAACTTTTATTTTTGCATACAGTTATAGAAGCCATGTTATATTAATTTAAAAATCGTAATCTGTCTCAAAATTGACCGCATTTTCATTGGGTTCTGTTGGCTCTGCTGCAGATGTTTCAATATCCTGGGTTGTTGGAATTTGTAAAGCGCTAAGTTAATGATACTAGTGTTAATATTATCTGAAGCACTAGGAATATTGACACTAGTGTTGGTATTATCTGAAGCACTAGGAATATTAAGACTAGTGTTGATATTATCTGAAGCACTAGGAATATTGATACTAGTGTTGATATTATCTGAAGCACTAGGAGTATCGATACTAGTGTTGATGTTATCTGATGTAGGTGTTGAGCCTGTAGAATAACCATAATTATTCGGAGAATACCAACTATGTTGAAGATTACTTTCTTCAGCTGACATTACCGCATTAAAGCAGGTTTTTTTAATTTGAAGTTGAAAATAATACGGCAGCTTTTTTGTCGATGCAGCCAAATTTAAAAAAAATAAGTCTATTTCATCGTATTTATCACTGGCTGACATCATGTTTTTAAGTTCTATCCGTTCTCGTTCCAACACTTCGCGGCGTTCTTGATTTTTTTTAAATAATCTAGAATTTCATCGTTCTTTCTTTTTTTGGATGTTGATGGAAGAGATTCCGAAGCTGTTGGATTCTTAGGATCATCGGCAGAAGGAAGATTATTTGAATTTGATGGCAAAA
This sequence comes from Hestina assimilis, assembly GCA_023373885.1. Classification (NCBI taxonomy): domain Eukaryota; kingdom Metazoa; phylum Arthropoda; class Insecta; order Lepidoptera; family Nymphalidae; genus Hestina; species Hestina assimilis. The sequence goes on along the minus strand of CM041755.1, from coordinate 5,026,089 downwards.
AATTGCATGATTCCCGTGAACTCTCTTCAATGGTATTTGGCGGATTTGAAGTTTCGCTTACTGAGTGGTCCAGGGGCGTAAAATTTGTTGACCGGTCTCTGTTACTCATGTAAGGCAATAAAAATGACATGGCTTTTTGATATTTCCATTCTTTTCGTTGTTTTCTAGCCTGTCCACTCCTTGTTGCATTTTGTCTTTTTAAGGCATCCCGATGGTTATCTCTCAGTTGTTTCCATCGCGACTTGGCAGTTGTAACTGAAACAATCAACAAACACAAAAATGTATTACATGGTCTATTTATGACAAAAATATTACATCACTTACGCGAAGTACAATTAAATACGTTTTTTTTAGGTATTTAGCAACCGGCCAGTCATTTACAACGATGGAGAGAATTTTAGAATTGGATTGAAAAGTGTATCAAGAATTGTTGAGGAGGTTTGTGATGCTTTATGGAATATATTGCAACCTCTTGTCATGTCACAACCAACAGAAAACGACTGGAAAGAAATCGCAAAAGATTTTGATGAACTATGGCAATTTAAAAATTGTATAGGTGCTCTTGATGGCAAGCACGTATATATCAAGGCTCCCTCGAAAACCAGGTCCTCGTTTTCAACTACAAAAGAGATTTTCTGTAGTATTGATGTGTTTAGCTGATGCCAAAGGAAAATCATAATGGCTGATGTGGGATCTATGGGAAGATTTTCTGATGCAGGAATTTTTGATAACAGCATTTTCGGAAAGAGTCTAAAAGAAAAGAGATTGAATTTACCTCAGCCGGTACCATTTTATCAAGGTGGAGCAAAAATGCCGTTCGTATTTATAGGAGACGAAGCTTTTCCATTAATGGAAAATTTTATGAGGCCTTACCCACGTGATGGACTTAACGCAGAAAAAAAAATTTTTAATTACCGATTATCAAGAGCACGTCGTATTGTTGAGGCAACTTTCGGTGTATTGACGAGAAAGTGGTACGTGTATCATAAAGATTTTGAATGCAAAATAGAAACAGTTGACAAGGTAATAAAAGCAACATGTGTTTTGCACAATTATTTAATTCAAAGACAACCTAATTATATAAACAATATTGAAAATAACATGGAGCAATCATTATTATCAGTTGGTGATATTATAGAAACACAACATTCTAGTAACGATGGTTATCAAGTTCGTGAAATGTATTGTTCATACTTTAATAATCAGGGGAAGGTACCATGGCAAGATACTCGAATTTTGAAAAGAATCTATAATAGTCAGTGATGTGAGACAGATATAGATAATTTGGCCAGCTGCGGACATTATTTAGGTATTATTTTGTTAAATAAAAAAAAAAGATATCAATATGTACCTACTAGAAGGTATTATAGAATAAAGATACATATTATTTACCATCCGATATGTTTGTTTCAATGATAATTTGGTCCCACGCAGCATCTTTTGTTTCGTTGCATTTGTAAAATTCTGAAGATGTGTTCCAAATGCACGGAAACTTTTTCACACTTTCAAGAAGTTTTTCATCCATTATCTTCGGTCACATACGCACTGGTCGGAATACGGCGGCACACTGCCGGCGCAAAGTGCGCCCGCGCCCGCACTCGCTTCCCCGCTCCGCATCCCCGCACGTTTCCCCGCTCCGTTTCCCCGCTCCGCTTACCGGTTTTATATGAAATTTTAAACTAGCTCGCAAGTCCCTGTCCACTTAAGAGGAGCGGAGATTTTGTGCAATCCTATTGGTTAATATTTCTCCGTTTCTCGGCTCCGCTGCCTCGCTCCGCTCTGGTGGACTGGCAGCCTAAAAAAGGGTTAAGTTGATTCTGTTCTTAGGCTACCTTCTGTGAGGCTTGACCAGGGTTCAGGAAATAGAAAGGCGTAAAGTGCGTTCTAGCCGAATGTCTCACCCGACGGTGAAAGTGCGTCGCGACGTGCGATACAGGAGTTCTCTTTTTTACGGATAGAGAAGGTGTTGTGTGTGTTTTTTTATGTTTTGTATGGAGTATTATATAACGTGATCTTATCATCAAGATCTTGCATGACATTTCTCTGATTTTATGATTTCTATGATTTATTATCTAAATTAAGATAAACGTTTTAAATGTTTGAACATCGAATAAATTTCAAAGCCTCTACGGAGATTTATGTTGCCCTCATACCAAAGACAGCTAGAGGCCATTCATATGAAGTTAATCATTTGTCTAGAACGTTGGCTACAGATTGAAGAATTGAAGATACTTAATTAAAACAGAGGTAGGTTAACAAACATTGAATAGAAGCCAACTAGATCCATAAACTGTAATTGAGGCATACAGTATGATCATCAAAACGCTTCCTGGCAAATATCAGATAAAAGGTAAATAACATAACATTAATATCAAATTTAGGGGTACAAATTGAAAACGTTTAGTTAATATGTACTTACAAATTTTAAACATAGCAATTTCATAATCGCTTTGTGATTTTCGAAAATCGTCAGGTTATATAATCGTATTATAAAGAACAAGATCGCAGTATTTGCATTATTTCAGTTCCAGTAGTTTTCATTATTGCGATGTTGTTTTTTTCAAAATCTTAAGTTATAGTGGTGTTTAAAGAATGAGTAATAAATTCATAGTTAAACTATTTTTCTTAGTGTCTTGCTTCTGCTATGTTCATGGGGTGAGTTTTCAAAATTAATTTTATTTGTGAAATAATTGTAAATAAAAAATAATTAGCCTCAAAATTAGCCATAAATATCCGTAGATGACAAGAGCTCAACTGAAAAAGACGATGACGATCATGAAGAATCAATGTATGCCGAAACACGGCGTTACTAATGGTAAGAATTCTTGATAAATATTTTATAAATTATTAATTGAAACATTAACAGAAACGGTTTATATACTACCACAGATTTTTCTGCTATCCATGCGCAATGTCAATAAAAATCCGTCTTTTTGACGGACGGCCAGACGGACATGACGAAATCGTAAGGGTTACGTTTCTGTCATTTGGGAACCCTAAAAATTTTAGGTTACAAACATTTTATTTCCCATTGTAGTTTGGGGTAAAATGTTAAGAGGATTATATGAAAACCACAATAAAATTTTCAAAGACATCAATATTTGCAGATAAAGTTGGTGACATTGAGAAAGGCGTGTTTATAGAAGATCACGATGTCATGTGTTACATTTCCTGTGTGTATAAAACTATACAAGTAGTGAGTAATGTTTCTCAAGAGTTTTTAAAAGCCATTTTTTTAAATTAAATAATAACGTTTATCTGTTTGTAGCTAAAAAATGATAGATTGGATAAGGATTTAATTTGGAAACAGATAGACGTCCTTTATCCGTCAGAAATACGGGAACCGGTAAAAAAAGCCGTTGCAAAATGTATTCTACTTCGTAAGTATATTAGAACGTTTAGTTTACTGCTGGAAGTTGATGAACTGTCTTTGTCTGCGCACACGTAATGATTCTTGCTCTCGCACAATGGCAGAATTTTGCGTACTCTAAGACCGCACTTTTTTTAATTTTATGATTGTTGGCAAACAAGCATACGGTCCACCTGTTGGTTAGCAGTCAACGACATATGAACGCTTGCGATACTTGAAGTATCACATGCGCATTGTCAATCCAAGACATAGGAGGGATTAGAAAGGAAATAGGAAGAGAACAAAGGGGGTGGGAGATTGGGCCTCCTGCACTCCCACTCGTCCGACAAAACTTAACAGTACCTACCTATCTACTTGCTGATACAGTTACTTTACGCCGTTTTTCTGTCAGAGAGTAATACTTCCCCTGTCGAGACGACCCATTTGTGCTGGGAGAAGCATGACTCTACTATAAATTAATAATCAAATTATCAAAATACTATGATTAAACTTCTTTTTTTTAGAAAATAACTATGAAGACAAATGTGAAGGAATATTTTACGCAACAAAATGCCTGTATGAAGATAATCCGGCAAATTTTATATTTCCCTGATTTCAGAATACTGCTTACTCACAGTATTTCGGCCAACATTATTTCGTATTGTGAAAAACCTACATAGTGATAATATCAATAAAGGTTTTCATTAGCTAAATACTCTGGTTTTATTTTGACTTCTTTCGATGATATATGAAAAAATGATAATGTATAACATTTTATATATCAAATATAAGTAAACTTTTACGTGGCCATCCTCTTATTCTGAGGGAACTTTGTCATAATAAAATAACTTATGAGTAAGTGTGGCATAATCACGTAGCCCCGATGAACTAAGTGGCTACTCTTTTTATTAAAATTATTATTATCGCTTAATTATAGCAAATATAAAGTAATTTTGCCTGCTCGATCGCATCAAGTCTTTTCTCAATGACAACGATCCTCCGACATGATGATATAATGTTTGTTACTAAGTTGGCAAGCAAGCATACGGCCCACCTGATGGTAAGCGGTTGCCGTAGCCTATGAGTAGGCACCACTCACGCGTATTCAACCTCGAGATATTAATTCTTAAATCGTCTTTGCCCAATTATTTCACTAGCCTACAGTGCTTTTTAAACCGGAACACGTTAATGCTTTTTTTTTTTTTTCGGAATGTGTATCGCTATTGGCCTTGACAGCGTCACCGGGCGGGGGGGCCGATAACTGAGACTCAGCCGTGATAAAGGCGCAGCCCACACGGGGTATCAAATTTGATTCCGTCCTTAGGGCACAGTTATGCAATATAAATCTAAGATATGACGATAAAGAATGAAATTAATCAGCCCTATGGCAACATGTTTGCAGGCTTCATTCCTGCTGTCCCCACCGTGCTTCAAAAAGTGGTTAATCCTTTTTATTCTTATATATAAAAAGTGGTTAATTTTTTTTATTCTTATAAAGCTATAAAATGAAAATGAAATCCAAATAATTACTGGATTTAAAGTTTAAAACTGCTTTACAACGGTATCTTGGTTCTTATACTTCACTAATACTTAATCTACGAAATCTAAATAATCTAACTTATATTATAATAATAATGTGAAAGTTTGGAGGGATGTATGGATGTTTGTAACTCTTTCAAGTAAAAACTACGGGACAGATTTGGATGAAATCTGGTACACACATAGCTTATTATCTGGATTAACACATAGGGCTATATTTTTATCCCGGAAAAATGTTGGGTTCGGGAGGGATCAAAAAACTACATAACGCGAGTGGCGTGCGGGCACAGCTATACTGGATTAAAAGTTTAAAACTGCATCTGAATAAATAGATAGATTAAAGCATGCATGTAAGAAAGTAATTACACTTATTCACCTAACAATGTAAACATTACTGTCCCTACCTATAATCAACTTGTCTTTATAACTGTGGAATCGTTCAAGTACTTATTTGTATGTGATTGAATTTAACAAACTTAAGTGAAATGAATCGAGAAGAATTTTTACTGCTGATTGTTTTTACCGTATTGACACGTGAGACGGATGGTGTAAGTTAATTTTTTCATCCGATATAATGCGGGGCCATAGAATTATGTGTACTATGGGGCAGAATTATGATTTCTAAGTTAGTTGAGGATGAATTTCTTTGTTTTATTTTTATTCAAAAGTGCACCGCGATGTCTGATAAAAATATACGAATAAATAAAATTAAAAAAATAGTAGCAACTGGCCGCGGCTTCCTCCGCGGTGACCTTAGAATTGGATCCAAAGATAATTGGAATTCTTTGTAAGTAAATAATGTTCCGTAAGACACATATATACAGAATTTCAAGTTACTACTTCCATATGTAGCGAAACTCAACCAAATAGTGTCGCATATGTACCATGTATAATTATGACAAGTATGTATGATCTTAATGTATCATCCGTAAAACTGCCGGTTGAAGTCGCCTTCGTTTTTAAATACCGAGCCGAAGTGCCTAATCGGAGTACCTGTTCCGTTTTGCTCCAGCTGATCTTCAGCCGAACGCTCTCCAATTTCTGTCATTTTAGAAATGTACTTTATACCTCAGGCCCGATACATCTACTTAATCAAAATATAATTTTAATTATATATTTTTTCTCTATTCCTATAAATTATCTCATGTCCGTCATAGCTGTCCGGCGATGTAGCAAAAAGTATTTTAGCATTTGATTTTATATTATTATTGATGATGAATTTCTTAAAACTCCACATAGCTGTTATTAAAATAATTACCATAATTACAGCAAATTTGTTACGTTCATGCGCTAGCAGATAACTATTATTTTGTACCAGTGCAGTCATATTCAAGCTCAATTTTGATCTGTTATCTCAAAAACATTTTATCATATTGTAGAGATAATTAGTACAAAAAATACGTTGTTATTTTTGCATTTTATGTTTTAGATGACAAGGCAGCAATTAAAAAATTCATCGAAAATGTTCAAAAAGAATTGCATGGGTAAACACGATGTGACTGAAGGTAGATATTTTATTAAAGTTTTATAATTATATAATGAATCAATATAGCCAAAAGATTAATTCAATGTAATGAAAAAATTAATATAAAAAATATTAATTGTATGGGTAGCATTTGTCCTAGGGGAGGGCAAAATGTTAAGGGGGGCAAAATGACTATTTCCTTCACTAGTTATTAATTAAATTGTACGAATTTTTTTGCCAATAATAGGTTTTTGCGTGCTTGTCAGAAGTTGATAAGCCGATTCCAAAAATAATTTCTTTATTTCTTAAATATTATTATTTCAGATATGGTTGGCGATATAGAAAAAGGAAAGTTTATTGAAGATAGAAACGTGATGTGTTATATTGCTTGTATTTATCAATTGTCACAAATCGTATGTATGACAACTTTTTATGATAAACTTGTAAAGTAATTGGGCTTGTAGCAAATCAAAATTATAAAAAAATATGTAAAATTAGTTTTAAACAAGTTAAACGCAATAAGCGCCACACAATCAACGTACCCTAACTTGGAAAGTAATGTCCCCTTAACTGAACACATTGGTTGTATGGTCAATACAAAGATCTGCCCCGAGCGAGATTCCAACTTGTGACATTTGTCGCTATGTGTTTTTGATTGTCTTTGTGTATATTTCCGGATCCTGGATACAGGATATCACTATCCTAATGGAGGCCGGTATGTGTTTAGCGTATATTTATTTATTTACTTTTTTAGGTGAAAAATAATAAGTTAAGCTACGAAGCCTCAATTAAACAAGTTGATGTTATGTTTCCTGCCGAGATGAAAGCTGCCATGAGAGCCTCTATAGAGAAATGCAAAGACATATGTAAGTCCAGAAATGTACATTAAATTGAATAGAGCTTTCTTTACAAAAAATATGGGACGGTTTCAAATTAGCGTTTTATACGGGAATGTCAGCTCATTTTTCAAAGCGCGTATACGCCTTTTACCTCACGCGCAAATTGTGAGCGTTGATGCCCGTACAACCGCTCGCGTGTAAGCACGTATGCCGAAACGACCGTATAGGCCTAAAAACCCGATAGTTCTTTCACTGTATGACAATATGTGGCAGTTCTAGACTAGGGTAGAGTAGTTCAGTAAATAATCTTACACACTTTCGATACATATATTATGACCGTGCCTCGGAGAGCACGTTAAGCTGTCGATCCCGGTTATTATCACATAACATCTGCTAATAATCGTTAACTCTATTCGATAAGTAAATTGCTCTTATCCAATGAGTTACTGGTTGGCGCTTAGGGTTGCGGAGGTCAGATGGCAATCGCTCTTTGTAAAAACTAGTAACACGTCAAATCCGGATAAGAGTAATAAGCAGACCCTGGGTAAAATATAATACCGGGAATAATGCTAGGAAAAAGAAGACTTTCGATACATATATATCTTTGTCATGTTAAATGAACGCCAGAACTTATGGCAATAGCTGTCAAAGTCTTTGATTTGTTTCACTCGAAGAAATATGCTGGGGTTTATCCATGGGCGTAGACTGGGAGGGCAAAAATCTAATTTAAACCACAGGGGAGGGAACAAAACTTTCTTGAATAGTTATTAGTTAAACAATTCTTCTTCTTATCGATTGGTTAGTGGCCAACCTAGTGTCAGAGTTGTTCAGGTCGCCCGTATAGACCTCTGACTTGACTTATCGACTGTTGTCTAATTGTCAACAGCCGGGACCGACTTTTTACGTGCCCTCCGAAGCACGGAGACGCTCGGTTGAAATACCACTAAGCGATCACCCATCTAGTGACTGACCGTGCCTAAAGTTGCTTAACCTACCGATCGTTTGCAGATCAACGGGTGCACTCGGCTATGAGCGTCTCAGTTAAACAATTGAAAATGTTCTTCCATATATTCGTGCAGTTCTCAGTATTTAGCAAGGTCCATGGGGGCACTACGGCCATAGGCTTATGGTCGGAGTACACATATTAGTGGGTACATTTGTTAGTGGCGAAAATTTCATTATTTATTGTATGTATGATGTATCATTTATATTTAGATAAATTAGCACATTTGTATTGTTATCTAACCTTTACGACTGTTAATAATAGTGTTACGTTATTTACATCTAATAACCATCATAAAATCTGCAACCACAAACGGATTTTCTGCAAATTACAAACCCATTATCACGTTGCTATAGAGGATGTAACATTGAGTTTCGGATATTTGATGCTTTCAGGCTCACAGGTATCACTGGTATTTTGGAATTACCTAGCATATGCTTATTTCTATTATTTAGGCTTGTACCCGTACCCGAGTGACCTCGTCGCCGCAATTGTGACTTGTGAGCCACGAGAGGTTTACTTATTTATTTATTTATAATACTTTATTGTACACCACATAACAGGAAATTTACAAATATAATGATATATAAAATCGAGTACAATAAGGTGACCTTATCGCTAATAAGCGATTTCTTCCAGGCAAGCTCATATGGGTAACGAAACATAAGTAAAAAGGAAGGGTGCATAAAGATTCAATATAATATAATACTTACTGATATAAGAGCTATAATAAAATAAATATATATGTACAAAATCAAAATAGTAAATATAAATAATATATATAAAGAGTGTGACACATAGATACAGCTTTTACTTATACTGCATCATATGTCAAATAATATTCTTTTAGTCGAGTTTTAAAAACATTCAGTGACTCAGATTGTCTTATGCACAAAGGTAATGAGTTCCACAATTTAATTGATTGGACAGTGTATGATTTTTCATAATATTATTATTATATAGAGGTGTGTTGAAGATGACAATAATAATTTATTTATGATTATATTTATTTTTTCAGCGAAAAAGTACAAAGATCTCTGTGAGGCAGCATACTGGACAGCTAAATGCATTTATGAAGATAATCCGAAGAATTTTATTTTTGCATAGAATTTGTGAAATAAATGAAAAAATAAATACATGCCTAATTTTATTTGATGTACTTTTGCTAGCCACTTACGTTAAGAGCCACATATATTATTTTTGGATACGTAGTGGACTATACTTTAATGAAAAATAATAATCCTGTCATCCTGAAATAAAGAGTTTGTAATATTAATAATACTAATTACTTATGTACGAGTATATAAAAAATCATAGCTTTTTATCGCAAATTTACTCGTATAATTATATAATTTTGATTTAGCTTGACATTGCCTCGATGTGTTATGAATGTACAACATTTACGTAATCCTTCGCGACGTAGTGTTCAAAATAAAATATTGTCAAAAAGGAACTCCAACTTGAGCCTATAGACAATAATATACAGGTAAGGGAATATGTTATGTAGGTAGTAGTTAAAATACTGGTAAAAAAGACTTAATTCAATCCATTATAAAACAAACATCGTCGTTGTTTTTACAGAAATTTTGTCATTTGTCTTCCAAGTATTTATCAAGTCATCAATGTGAAGGTTAAATAAAAATTGGCAAAAAGTCGGATTTAACGTGCATAATTCATTGTAATAGAAGTGCAACGTCATGTTTCCTTTGCTATGTGTAATTAGGCAGCCACTCACGGCTTATAATTACATCAAGGTCTGGGTTGTTTTAATAACGTGTATGATATGTTTATAAGTGCATGTATTTTTAAATTATTATTTTTTCGACGAATAATTTAAAAACTTTGTTTCGTAGAACGAAAAAAATGCAAGAAATAAAGATTCACACATTTAAAGAAAAAATGTTTTCTTTGTCACAGACGACAACTTAGAAAACGGAATGTTTAAACTAGATAAGTACTTAGCAGTCTACTTGGACGAAATTACGTGTAAAATCTGGTACTAAAACTATTTCAAGAGGGAATAAGTGTAAAAGGATTAAAGACCATTTAACCAAATTTTAAGCTATCTCAGAGATCTTAATCAAACTAGATTGTAAAATCTTCATTAAAATTGAAAATCGTGCTTTATTTTTTAAAACAAGGCCGCGTAACCTTGCTAGATATTATATAATACTAGAATATTACGCACATTACATTTTTTTGCTATCTTACCGGCTGAAATAAACATATCAAGGCTGGCTTTTTGGAAAACATGAGGCACGATTAGCTAAATAATTTTTTAAATCTTTTTAGATTTATAACATTTGACTTATTTTAAAATTCACATTAAAAGTCTTTGATTTAACTTTTGCAGATCCCATTATTCATATATATCTTAGTACATAAATCTTATGTGTGTTAAAAAAAAATCAGACAAATTGTTTAAGCTTATCTCTTGTCAAATCACATACAGTAATCCTGATTATGATTTAATTCTACGTATAGATTTATTACAAATTTTAATAAAACCAGTATTTGACCAAACATTCTTAATATAGAATAATCATGACTTAAATAATTGAGTGTAGGTAGATGTTAGTAGTTAGTAGGTTTCATGTACCTACTTCCTGTCCTTAAAAAAATTAATCGTGAATGGTTAGGCTTAGCGGGGAAGTACTTCCCTGTCGAACATTGAAGTGAAGGTTCAGTATCTTGTTATGTGTCACTCAAATAGTGAGAACATCGGAGGCCTATCCTCCGTAACTCAATCATCGATGTTTTATTTTCAAGTACCGAATACAATTGTTTTTAGTGCCAAATGCTCGTCTTGGTTTATTTTTATTTCACGACGGATTGCAAACATGCAACATAATTATTTATAATTATTGGTAAAAGCATGGTTGGTGACATTTTTTACAAAAAGTAAAACATCTGTTCTTACACTTTACATTTAAGCCGGCTCGACTGGTGAAGTACCATCGCAAAGAAAATCGTTGCAAAATAACAGCGTACTGTTGTGTTTCGTGTAATAAGTAAGAGCGCCGGAGATCCGATCTCCGTTCCCTGTTTTCTGTTCCCTTCCTTTTTTCCCTTCTCTTCCCTCCTATCCCTTTTATTAACAACGCCCATGCTATACGCCAAGTATCTCCCCATTCATAGGTGGCGGTGAATGCTTACCATCAGGTAGACCGTATGGTAGGACGTTAACCGTCATGAAATAAACAAAATATATATTGAAAATATAAAAATTAAAATCCACCTTGATTTTATAAATCTCGGTCAATGCTAATGTTTGTATTATAGTCATATATCATCTAATAATTTATCATTTACTTGTAGTTAATTTCATGTCAAATAACTTTAAATTGATTAAAAGTTTATTTATAAAATAAAAACTGGTGAATACATTCTATATTTTTTGTTATGTATTCATACTAACGAACCCGGTAGACGTTGTCCTGCCCCGAAAAAATCTGGGATCCGATAGCAGTTCCCCTTCAGTCTAGTTGTGAACAAAAGTGACACTGGTGAACATTATTGAATTACTAATATCGCTATTAAAAATTGAGGTTAATGGTAGAAGGAAGAACATTAAGGGTTGCTTGTATTTTTTTACTCCACATCATAAAAAATTTTGACCAAAAATAAAATTGGGATTGACCACTTTTATCATTTAGGGGTATAAAAATAGATATCAAGATTATAGCCCCTTCGGCCCTATTAAAACTTGCTAAGACTATTTGGTCGTTACTCTTTGAACAAAGCCGCAAAAATATAAACACTGATTACAACCACATGAGAATATTTTTTTATATCAGGGGGTCCAAACGTTGATCTGCAACACCAGAGGGCATATAGGTGGGTTTTGTGCCCTTTCAGAATACAGCTGATTATACGCTGGCTAACCTCGAAATACGACCGACGAGCAGTCGAGCAGTCACTTCAGCGTACGGTGGTAGATAACCTGGTGGGCCTAGCCCACCATCACAGACATCTCATAGTCTTAGAATTTCTTCCACGACATGTAGACTTCCTCACGATGTTTTCCTTCACCGTTAAGCACGAGATAAATTTGAAACACAAATTAAGCAATTGAAAACTCAGAGGTGCTTGCTCAGATTTGAACCCGCGACCTTAGGTTAAAGTCTACGCTTTCGATCCATTGGGCTTGCTCGTTTAAAGCTCGCTTCACTGGTTCAGTATGTTTTTTTAAGAATATAAGCAATGCTTTATATTTTTAAGTTATTAATAATATTCGTGTTTCCCTTCCAAATAACCATGTAACTTATACTTGAACAGGGTACGACAATAAAACAAGGGTTTATGTCAATTCTGGTATTTTCGTCGACCTATTTAGGTCTCAAAATATGTTAAAAGTCAAGCTGTAAGTCTCGCTAATAAATTGTAAATATGCGCAATAAATCATTAAATTTAAGAACAAAAACCTGTAACATACAAAAAAAAAATAATATAAGCAAGAAATGCTATTATCTTTAGGAGAATAGTTATACTATCTTCATACTGTGTTTTTACATAATTTACATATTTTTTGTTTACAGTTAAAGTGGCGAGAATCTTAGCTTATCCTATACCTGAGCTAGGTTTATTAAAAACAATAGCAACTTTTTTAATATTTACTTAATAAATATTTATAAATTAGTTGTAAAGATATAAATCACCTTATTTCTTAAAATTGAGGAAGGTTATGTATTTAATTATTAGTATCATTGTAAAATTGTTGGTAAGAAGTGTGTCCACGCATGTATTGAAGTTATGTACTTACTAAAAAGAGTCTTAAATATGGTGCTTAGGTTTTCCTGATTCCACAGAACAAGAAAAAAATTGTAGAAATTCCTAGTAGTAGAGTGGGTACGTGGTTAAACGTTTTAAAAATTATATTATGATTAGATTAAACATGAATTCTGCTAAGATGACAGGAGCTAGAGATATCCAAATCAGTTCTTAATTTTTGAAAAAAAGTTTTTATTTTTAACGAAGAAAACAAAAAGTTGTTGAAAAATTGGGTTTATATCCAGCCTAGGTCCGGTTTAAACCAACTTTGAGCCTCCTCAAGGGACCTTGTCATGGCCAGGGCTCCGTACTAGGGTATATATTCATTGGTACTAGAACTAAAAGCAAAATTGTATTCGATATACAATTATATCGATTTATATTGCCCTCCGTACTAAATTTACGCTATACAACAACACCATAATATGCAGTAAGTACTTGAAGTGTCACATGGGCATTGCCAAACTGAGGGGAGATTGGGCCACCGGCGCTCTCACTCACTGCACGAAACACAACAGAAGTACAAAAAAGGGAGTATTGCCCGGTCAAACTGGCTCATTTGTGCTAGTATGAGCATGGCTTCCACCACTACTATACTTCAAACTGATCCCATTAATATTTAATTGCTATAGGACCTTCGATGCCAAAGATATATCACTAGCACTCTTTATAATGAAAAAGTTAATGTAGTGATAAATTTCATTTGTCTTACAAATGCAAAAGTAAAAGTTATGAACGAAATATAAATATGTAAATAAATAAATTAATAAAAATCCTGTGACATACACAAGGACAAGGACAGACACACCCAGGCCGGAAAACATGCCTCTATGGTGAATACAAATATCGGCTCCGAGCGGGAATCGACCCCGTGGCCTTTGGCGCTTAAGGCTGGTTATCTGCCACTGTACCCCAACGTTGATAATACACATCTTCAAAGCCTACGTAAGTGGTTAATGCTCCATGACGTAGGTATACGTAAAAAGTTTATACCTAATAATGAAAAAATCTAAGTAATCACCCGTTTTTACATAGATACTAGATTCAGATAATCATCTTATAAAAAGATTCCTTGACCATGCTTGTTTGTATATATAAGATCGTTTTACTCAGACCAAGTAAACATTGAGCAAAGAGACGGTGCAGTCGCATTATCATTAGTGATTTTATTTCAAATAATTATGACGTCATTTTCGCTGGTGTTTCTTGTCGTAGCTGCCGCTATTAATCTAGGAACTGTTCACGTAAGTAATAAAGGACTTCATATTTGAATATGGAAATTTTCTTGGTAAAATTTCAGTTTTGTTGGTAAAATTTCAGTTTAGAAATTGTTATAAATGTCCTGCTTTCGATGTTTATACTAAATAAATATTTGGATTACATTTTGATTTTAGAACCTAATTGTGCCGTTTCAGGGTTCGCAGGTATATCACATGTATGTGTGGTTTTGTTTGATAATAAATTCCGGGGCTCAATTCTGAGTATTAAATCTAAAACTAACTAAACTCTTCAATAGATTTTTATAGTATCGAACTTCTCAACTGCCTTTAAAATTTTGAATTTTGCTTCAATAATGATATATCATTATTGAAGCAAAATTACTGATATCTATCAAAAAATAATTAATTTAAAAATAATACATCTCGTTCTATATTTTAATCATATAGCTTTAAAATTTATAAAATATAATTTAAGACTTACGAAATACCCAACGGAGTGTCTACGGCCGTTCTATTGCAGACTCATTCTTGTGTTTTTATTTAGCAGAATTAGGCTTTGGAGATCCTTTCGTAGCTTAATATGTAATTTATGTATGTATATGTTTAAATAAAACTGTCGGTCTTCGTTCATGGCAAAGCGCCAAGAAAAAATGTGTACGACATGCTATTACAGATTCAAAATCAGATTTTAACTTTATTCCTTTGTTATTGATAACAAAATATCATGTTACAGGCAATATCTGACGAGGAAAGGAACAATATACATCTGGAGCTCTTACCAATACTTGCAGAATGTAGCAAGGAGTATGGTGTAACAGATGAAGAGATCAAAACCGCTAAAGAATCTGGTGCGATTGATGGTATCAACCCTTGTTTAATGGCATGCGTATTCAAGAAGATGAATGTGGTAAGTAAAATGTACTTTTACGTTATCGTATTTTGTACAGAAAAAAAGGTTTTTGGAAACGATCCTAAAAAGGTAAAACATAGCGGTCTATCGTAAGTGCTAGGAAACTTACTTAAATGTAATATTTTATGTGATATTCAACAGATTCATAATATTTTAGATGCATATAATATTATTTCCGATTTCTTATTCATATTAAGTATAGAAATAATGCCGTATAAATAATGTAGAGTTGTGATCCCCAAAAGTTAATATAGAATGCACAGCAATATTTAACATTGCTTTTCTATATATAAAATATTAAGTATATCGATTCCCATAACACATCATACGAGCGCATGTTTAATAATTATTATTTACTGCACCATGAATCGTGTAGAATATACTTTTTGTGTATGAATTCATAATTTTATATACAAAATGAGTTTGTGCTAAAGATAAGCCGCCTTTAAACTTGTATGATATATAATTTTAGATGAACGTGAAAGGATTGTTCGATGTTGACAAGGCTGAAGAGATTACCAAAAAATTCTTGCCTAATGGAGATGATCAAAACAAAGCCACGGATATAATTAAATCTTGCGCATCAGGTATAAATAAAATTGATATTTTACACATTTTTTGGTGATCTACTAAAATCATAATTATGAGTATTGTATAAATAAAATATTACGTCTAAAATTAATATAGGTATTATAAGTTAGTTAGTAATTTTTTTATGTCACAAGTTGGCAAACAAACATACGGCCCACCAGATGGTAAGTGGTTGCCGTAGCCTATTAATTCTTAAATCTTCTCTGCCCAGTAATTTCACTATCCTACAGTGCCCTTCAAACCAGAACACAGTAATGCCTGAGTACTACTATTTGGCGGCAGAATATTCGACACTGCGGTGGTACCTACCTAGCCGGCCTCTTGCAACAAAAGACCTACCATCAGTGTGACTGATTGCCCTGTTGGAATAATCTCTGCTGTGACCGAGGTTATCCCAACAGCGGGCGATGGGGTCATCACATTCCGACACCGGGAATATACAGATATATGTATGTACTGCAATAACGAAATATGATAATTTCAGTTAACGATAAAGATGTGAGCGATGGTGATGAAGGCTGCGATAGAGCCAAGCTACTGTTTGAATGCTTCATTCCTTTCAAAGGAGAGGTAAGTTGAACAATATAATATACAATAAACTACAAAGCAGGCTATGGCTGTTTAAAAATTTCAAAACTTCTTTTCTACTATTTATAAAGTCATTGTCATGATAGGTATGTTTATTAATGTTTACAGAAACTTTTTTAGTATCGTCTACTTAGATTGAGCGTTTAATTTTGTTCGATACCTACTATTTTTTATTGTATTTTTCAGTTCATCAAATCCAGTTAAGAAAAAGTTGAAAATGAAATCGCCTGGACTTTCAAAGATATAAAAGTATTAGATGCTCCTTAATATTGTTACGTTTAATTTGAAATAAAGCAATTTTAATATTATTTTATATTTTTATTTTTATCAAAATAATAAAAATACCTTATGATAGTATTAAAACACTTAATTATTACTATCCATATTAAGTTGATACGAGGTTAGTCTTGAAATAAACATTTTCAAGATATCTATAGATTTCGCCTTTAAATGTCAAGTCCGAACTGAAAAGAAAAACAATTATAAAAAGTAAATACGAGTCTTCGTGGTATTTTACACTTTGACTTAGCCATAGAGAGCCATATAGGAGCCATTAACTGATTGGATAAGAGCTAATTGCCTTAGTTGGTTGATGTCAGGTACAATTGAATAATCTTTAAAATTTAGACTATATACGATATATGATCAATAAGAAATGACTGATGAAATGATTAAAAGAATTACCTGCTCAGCATTTTCCACCATGCATTTGTAAGCCATCATAGCACGTTCACAACCCTTATCACCATCTCCGACTGACTCAGAATTAACTAGTAAATAAATAAATAAGACTTTTAATAAATTTTTGGCGGATTTTATATAAAAAGAATTAAATTTAGACTTCTAACATGCCTTTATATATTATATAGGCATTTTAAATCAATGTTACGTTACTTACTATACGAACAAGAATGGAGATAATCTTCTATGAGTTTTAATTCATCTTCATCATTAAAAACTTTCTTAGCAAGATCTAGCGCCGTTTCCTTTTGAAGAAAACAGGTCTCATCCATCTATAATAAAATGATTACAGGAATAATCTACCATAATTATATACAATAAGTAGAGCCATGCTACTACTTAGTTAGACTTTAGCTACTACTTAGTACAGCCATGATCCTCCCAGCACAAATGGGCCAACTCGATCTCGGAAGTAGTATTCTCTCACAGAAAATCGGCGTAACAGGCGTACAGTTGAGTTTCGTGCGATGATTGAGAGCGCCGAAGACCCAATCTCTCGCTACCTCTGTTTCCTTATCATCCTTTCCTCATATCTCTTGCTTTTCAACCATCATGATATTAAAGAAATATATGAACTATGATTAACCTTATGTGGGATTTCTCTTCGTCTGTTTTATTAGAAGTTCCCAAAAGTAAGCAAACAACTATATTACAACATACAATTTTTTACAGCGCTTTTTTCCGTTGGCCTAAATCAAGGGACAATTTTTTTGCTTTACTTGCTTGCTTTTATATTATATGAAAATAATTATAAAAATATAATATATATATATATATCTATAATTAAAAAAAAAAAAAAAAAACTTACAATGCCTAGTTTTTTAAACATACAAGCGAGAAAGCACGGTACATTTTCACCAGTGGGTAGTTTTCTTGATCTTAGGTCACGAATGTCATCATTTGTCATTATATTGTCCTTGATACACTCTATACCTAATTCCTCAAAGTGTTTGTGTATCATTGCCTTTTGATCGACTGTCATAGCCTAAAAATTAAAAACTTTTTATTTTTTTATCCTGTACGACACGATACACCGTGTGCTGCAGCTACGCCCTTTCATCGTTTTGCCTACAGTTAACATAAATGATAGATGTAGCGACTGCTCCGTTCCTAATATTAGCTTGATGTTATAGTCGATAGTCAGATATTAACTTCCTGAGATTAGCGCAATCATCAGACTCTTTTGGTAGTAGAACCATGCTTCTCTCAGCACAAAAGGGTCGGCTCGACAGTGTGAAGTACTACCCTCTCACACAAAATCGGAGTGAGGTAACAGTATCATTAGGTACTGTTGCGTTTCGTGAAATGAGTGTAAGCGCCGGAGACCCAATCTCCCTTTCCTTCGGGTGGCAACGCGCTTGTGATACTTCAAGTATCGCAAGCGTTCATAGGTTGCGGTGACTGCTTACCCTCAGGCGGACCGTATGCTTGTATGCTTGTTTGCCAACCGTCATGACATAAAAAAAGCCTTATAAAAATTAGCATAAAATCTGTCTAAACAAAATTAACTTACAAAGGTATCCATGAATATAGAGTTCGTTAAGAATACACAAATTAAACTTATGGAATTAAACATTTTCAAATGACTAACTAGCCTTTTTAATATCCTCGTAATGTATAAATTTCAAAAATGGTTGCTACTTATATACATTTCAACAGCATTTCAAAGCAATAATTAGTACAATGACATATGTGTTTCTTATACTAGTTGGTCAATTATGCAATTTTGGAATGTCAATTTTGGAATAATCATGATTCAATTAGTCGTTATTAAGCTATTTATCGTTGGTATGGAACATAAAACACTAACAATACTTTATATAGAAAAAATTCTAATCTTTTTAATGAAATACTGGGTATATTTTGGTTTCAAGTGCTTCACTTCAAAAGCAACAAAAATTATATATATATTGTGTTGTAGTATTCATTGAGCGTATTATGAATGTATGATAAAACCAGGTCAAAGTATTTTATTTTAACTATTGAAAGTGACAAATTTGATGTACCACGTGTATTATTTAAATGTACTTAACAATGATTTCTGTTATCCAATTTTTAGCTGTTATTTTTCATGGTGATATATTTTATGATTTGTTTTTTCTGCAGTCAGTACAGTTTGCCATATCTACTACTGTGGACTAAGGATCTTTTATTTCCATTATGGTTGCTCTAACATAATCATACACAATTATTATCACGTCTATATAAAATATTACAGCGATTATTTAACACATTATCACTTCAGTTGTTTTCGTGGACTCGGGGATCTATAAAAATGTTAAAATTATTCTTGACTCTATTGCTTTATGGCGTAATTCTAAATTTCCGTGTGTCGGTAAGTGGTTTTTTACTTAAAAACATGTTAAGGAAAAACATTGCACTAGACTCAAATGGCACAAGTTATATGAGGATTAACTATGTATATATTTAAATTCACGAGCCTACTTTACTTAATTCATCTTCAATAGAAACAGAAATTTATTTAAGTCCTCTCCACTAACTTCAAAAAGGAAGCAGGTCTTATCTAAAGAACCGTAATAGGTAGAGAGTTGAATTTTTCACAGAAAATTTTAAGGGTTTGAAAATTAAATGAAAGCCATACATTCTTGTATTTTTGCTCTACGGCTTAACACACTTGCTTATTATTCCTTTTAAATCCGATAGAGTATGCTTTTAAGCTTGCTTGTGACTTAATTATATATACATTGAAATGATTCGATCAAAGGTTTTGAAGACAGAGAACGGAACTCCCAAAGTTTAATATCTTGTTACCGGTTATACTTCCTTAAAATTTCATGTGTAGTTGTTGCGATTGAATTGGTATATTTAATTCAAATAAGTGTTTTTTAAAGGCCGATAGCACGGAAGATTTGAAACAGAAATATGTAGAAATGATAATGGGATGTGCAAAAGATTACCCCGTTACAGCAGATGACATAAAACAATTGAAGAACAAACAGATGCCTGACAGCGCAAAATGCCTCTTCGCTTGTGCCTACAAGACATCCGGAATGGTATTTATGAAATATAAAATAATATCATATATCTCAAATTCTCGTGAAGGGCGGCTGGAGACCAGCGTTTTTTTTCGATCGTTGTTTTGACATGGGCTTTCTCTAGCTTGTACGCTCGAACATGTCGTGGCGAGTGTCAGTAGCATATTTGGACGTAAATAAGCAATACCATGTCAACCCACACGAATGTCATTTCGAGAAAAACGCATTTGAAAATTTTGAGCAACTTGCTTTATATGATTTTTTTATGTATTGGTCAAGTTTTTGGCAATTTGAGATTTATGTTAGTTGTTTTACTTATTTTCACAAAAATAAGTATACAAACTGCATATTTCGTATATAATATAACCCAAAACGTTTAAAATAATACATAAATTGCATGGTTAAAAAATGGCTTTTTAGGAAATTTGAAAGCTTAAAACCCTAGAAATATTAAAGAAAAATGTTCTTCAGCCATTTACCAACACTTCTGCATATATAACTCAGTTTTTTCACTTTTGTGGGTTGACATGGTATTGCTTATTTGCGTCCATTTATTAAACAAATATTACGCGTATATTATACGCTTATAAGCACTTCAACGATCGTATGAGGTGCGCGTGTGGTAAAAGGCGCATCTATATGCCCTTAAACGTGCGGTGAAAACCGAGCTTTTATGCTCGTACAAAACGCTGGTCTGTTACTGCCCTTAAGCTACAATTATTTACAATTAATTGTAAACGGTTCCTGATGTTTGATGATTAATCGTTATAAGTACTAAGAGCCATTGTAAATGGTCACTTGACAATGAAAATCGGCGAAAAAAAAATATTCACGATTATAATAATGCAATATATTCTCCACCAGAACGGGAGATAAAAAGCGTTATAAAACTTTTATCTCCACCAATTTTAGTAAGCTCAGAAAGGATTTTTCATACAAAAAGTATACAAAAGAAGGGAAGCATTTAGGCAGTTTAGTTAGGCAGTCCAAAAAAATGTTTTTTTGTGTCTATTATTAATCAAGATCTCAGTAGCGGCGCCTTATATCTTCGATGCCTTTCACCATTAAGTTAAATACCTAGTCCAAATGGCTTACCCCTTGGGTCCTGATTGTCATATCATCTCTCACGCTTAGCACAAGCCAAGCAGAGATATAGATAGAATATTAGTAATTACATAAAAAAACATTGCTTGTTACCAAATTGAGCATTCCTCATTGATGTAATGTACGTTTACAAGGTTTATGTCATTGAGGACAATTACACGGTCTGTCGGTGTTTGGACAATGATATTTCGTTATGAGTGTCAATTCCATGTGTTTCCACCGGAAATATTTTTTGGGTTTGTTGTTTATATTTTAGCTTATGCAAAGTTTTGTTCATTTTTTAATATTTTGTAATTATTAAAAAGATTATTTGTTATTTATTTCTATTTGTTGATTTAAACATGCCATTACAAATCTGTAACTTTAACTTCTAAAACCTAGAATTAAAGATATTATTATAAGAAATTGACGACGTTGTGGCGCAGCTGTAGCAAACCTGCCTTAAGCGCCACAGGTCGTGGATTCGATTCCCGTTCGAAGCAGATGTTTGTATTGACTATGCAAGCATGTTTTTAGGTCTGAGTGTGTTTGTCCTTGTCTTTTTATGTGTTTCCGGCCGTTAAGTGTGTAGCGTTTATTTATTTATTTATAAGTTTATTAAGTCGTTACTAATATTGTATATTCTATAAAAATTTCAGATGGACGATGAAGGTAATCTCTCAGTTGAGGGTGTAAATGAAATAGCAAAGAAGTATTTATCAGATGACCCGGAGCGACTACAGAAGGCAAAGGACTTTACTGACGTTTGCAAGGAAGGTGCGTTTCACATCTATACAAATAAATAAAATTGAAGTGTCTGGTTTTAATTCCAAATTAACAGCTTTTCACTAAATGCATATGAATATAATATACGGTACTTAACATTTTGTCTATATGCCTCTTTGTTTCGGCTGATTTCTGAAACACCTGGACCGATTTTTAACGGGGGATAAGAAGAGTATAAGTTACGGCTACGTTTATTTTAGAAAAAGAATTAGGGTTCCGTGCAATAAAGAAAAATCGGTACACCACGCGAGTGGAGCTGCGGACTGCGTAGCTAGTTATCAATAAGAAGTATTCGTTTATAAAGCTGGCTAAAATGATTTACAATCTGCAATGACTATTATTACAAGCACACGAATTCAGAATCTCATCCTGTGTCAGGTTAATAATATGTTTAGACCCTTGCCTTGTCTAATTTAAAGCACGATCGTTTATATACCGGTTACCAGTTACTGATGTTCAAGTATTTACTTACAGCCTAGAGTAATATAGTCTACTGTACCTAGTTCTATGACTTATACATTTTAGGAATCGCTATATAATACATAAGGTATTATATAGCAATTCCTTTAATTTATAAAAATAGGTAATTAATAATTTACCTATGCCAGACGAGACATTGTTTCACCGATATCACGAAGAATGCCTTATTTGTAATGATATATTACGTTTATAATAGAGAGCGCCGGAGCCCCAATCTCCCACCCCATCTGTTCCCTTCCTTTTCCTCTTCTCATTCCTTTCCTCCTATCTATTGAATTAGTAACACGCATTTGATACTTCAAGTATCGCAAGCGTTAATAGGTTGCGGTGACTGCTTACGATCAGGCGTATCATCAGACGTGCTTACCATATCCTTTTTTTTTTTAATTTTTTTTTTATAGAATATTAGCAATGCTTTTTCAAGGGATTACTAATATTCCTATTGCCTCTCCAAATAAGCTCAAAGCTTGCGCTTGGAGTGGGTACGACAATAGCTCAAGGGGGTCAGGATCGAACCCTCGACTCTGGCGTTAACGGAGCGAAGTCGGCCCTTCTACCGTTGAGCTATTGAGGCTTATCCTTGTTTTCCAACATTCATGACATAAATAAAAAAACCTTATTTAATATATTATTTTTTATTTAATAAATAAATAAATATAAATAAACGCTGCACAATCAACGGCCCCCATTAGGATAGTAATATCCTGTGTCGGGGTCCGGAAACATTCACAATGACAAGGACAAATACACCCAGACCGGAAAATATGCTTGCATGGTCAATACAAACATATTATGCTCCGAGCGGGAATCGAACCCGCGACCTGTGGCGTTTAGGGCAGGTTTGCTACCGCTGTGCCACAACGTCGTCAAATATTCATGTCTTAGTCTTGTTGACGTAATAATAACATTATTTGTCCACAGTAAATGACATAAAAGTATCGGATGGTACCAAAGGCTGTGAACGAGCGGCTTTGATTTTTAAATGTACTATCGAAAAAGCTCCCCAGGTAATTTTTTTTTTTTTTTTTATGTTAGAAGTTGGCAAACAAGCATACGGCCCACCTGATGGTAAGTGGCTGCCGCAGCCTATAAGCGCTTGCAGCACCATTAGTAGGTGCCACTCACGCGTTGCCAACCTCGAGATATTAGTTCTTACATCTCGTTCGCCCAGTAATTTCACTAGCGTACAATGCCCTTCAAACCGGAACACAGTAGTGCCTAAACACTACTATTTGGCGGCAGAATATTGGACACTGCGGTGGTACCTACCTAGCCGGCCTCTTGCAACAAAAGACCTACCACCAGTGTGACTGATTGCGCTGGTGGAATAATCTCTGTTGTGACAGAGGTTATCCCAACAGCGGGCGATGGGGTCGTCACATCCCGACGCCTTTAATGTTATATTATTGTATTTTTAGTTATATATATTAGAATGTTATGGTAAGAGAAGATCGAATAGTTGGAAGCTAAAATATTAAGGGCCTTTTTGAAATCTTTGCGAAAATCTCAGGTAATAGAAGAGGAGGGAGGTTAAGAAAGGATAAGGGCAAAGAGCGGTCTCAGAGACCTTGAGTCTTACAGGTCTTGAACAAAATGCAACTTCTTCTTCGTCTTCGTCCTAGCATTATTCCCGGTATTTTATTTAGCCAGGGTCTGTTTATTACTCTCGGATTAGACAGTTTACTAATTTTTACACGGAGCGATTCCCATCTGACCTCCGCAACCGTAAGGGCGAACCAGTAACTCATTGGATAACAGCAATTTACTCATCAAGAGTTAACGATTATTATCAGATGTTATGTGATAACAATCGGGAACGACAGCTTAACGTTCTCTCCGAGGCACGGCGAGTAGATCCACACGGACAAACGCCCAGACCGAAACAGAAATTTTAACAAACATCTGCTGCCCGAGCGGGAATCAAACCCACAACTGTCGTCAGACTCGCTACCCACAACGCCACAAAGGTGTCACTTGTACAAAATGCAACGATTCGATATATCTACAGTCTACTACTGTAAATTTAAATGTGACCTTTTTTTTCAGTTTGACTTTGACGTGTGAAAATGAGAGGTATAATCACATTCAGTCATATATTTAATCATTTATCTAAACTTTTAATGTAATATACCTAAGATATCGTAAAATAAATATAAAAATAAATAACAAAATAAATATACATAATTACAAAACTAATTGTTTTATTTATATACAAACACACAGTGGAAAATAAAGGGTTTCGTAGCTTGATGACCAAGAATCTTTAAGACTTCATAAATATTAACTAATTAAAGTCCGCAAAAATAAGTTGGTAATTTCTAATTAAAGTCCGCAAAAATAAGTTAAAAGTAATATGAAAAACTTGGTTATGGGAAAGCTTATATATCTCTAAAATTTGTAGACCTATCTTCAAAATAAATGTAGTTGAATATTCTTTTTATGTCCCTAAATTTTTCTAGAATTTTAATCTTAAGGAGCTATCCAAAGATACCTTAAACGTTGCCATACTTTGAAATATGTTTTTTTCAACCCTCAGTTACATGTATCAACTGATACCCTTAATTTTCATGTATTTTAGGATTGTACTAAAAAATGCGTAGTGGATCTTAAGTTGAATACACCTATTTACTAACTATTTACTATTTCGTATAGATAGAGCCTATAATCTCCGCGTAAAATACGGACGGACAGAGGGATATAGAACTCCAAAAACTGGTAATGAGTTCTTAGGTAATTTCAGTTTTCTATTTCTGAAGATCTTTATCATTAAATTTATTTCAGATCAACTTTATCAATATAGTAATAACCAAATCGATCGATATAAGAGTTTTGAAGTGATATAAAAAGCACAAATCGAGAACATACTTTTTGAAATTGGTTAAACTGATATGTTTTGTGATAACGTAATGATAATACATTTCATCCTCTTATTATTTATTATCGTTTGCGATAATCAGATTATTCATAATATGTAATTGTTGTTAACTCAAAATTATAATTATAATTAATATAAATATCGGAAACTGGGCATTATGACTTTAAATAAAGTATAATATATAAACAGATAGAGAGAGCGAACTGTATTCAGTATAAATCTACTAAGTATACCAAATAATATTTTCTACTTAAAATTGGTACATAATGTTTCCAAGCTCGATTTTTACATTTATTATCCTATCAGTAGGCTATTCTTATGTAAGTATTTTGTATTATTTTCATAACGGATCTCTTTAATTTATAATTTACTAGGGGCCCGCTCCGGCTTCGCACAGGTACAAAATATATTAAAGCTTTTGTCATTCTTTGAAAAAATGATTAAAATCGATCCAGTAGTTTTAATTTATTGATAACTGCCCGTGGCCCGCACGATTATTTACGACATCACATTAGAAACCTCAAAAATAACAGTATTTCTTCACTTTTTAATGGATGTTATTATACATATAAACCTTCCTCTTAATCGCTCTATGTATTAAAAAAAACGCATCAAAATCCGTTGCGTAGTTTTAAAGATTTAAGCATACATAGGGATATAGGGACAGAGAAAGCGACTTTGTTTTATACTATGTAATATAGACCTAAATTGAATATAATTGTAAGAAGTTTAAAAATAAAAGCACCATTTTTGTGGAGCTTTATTTGTATAGGATTATTATGGAGACATGATAAGGACAGAATCAAATTATGGATTTGAGGCTCTGTTAGGGCTGTCCCTTTTATCACGACCGG